>WFKR01000001.1:31464342-34416842 GCA_025331145.1 Rosa persica
ATTTACAGAGTTTGAGATAGACCAATATTTCACCTATTGTAATTGCATACATCATCCCATGATTTCATTTGATTAGAACTCCACCAAATCATGCCTCTGGATTAACAAAATTAGAGTGAAACTCCTCCGAAAGATCATGACTCTCTTGGGATTCCAAGTGATCAAATCTACCCCAAGAGAATTGCCGGTATTTGACCGGGGCACCACCCAAAACAGGGCTGCCATACTCAACCAGACAGCTAGGTCTATCAAAAGTGTTCGTGCTAGGAGGAATGGGGGTAGTCAATATCTTCTCCTTTATGAACTGATCTTGTTTCTCCGGCAAAATCCCAAAAATCAATACAAAAAATAATGAGAAAAGAAAAGAGACAAAAAAAAAAAACAGATCACAAGCTCACCTTTTCTGACAAGTGTTTTTCCTCTGCAAATAGCAGCTTATAGTAACCAAACAATGATGATTCATCATCTGAACCGAAAACCTCATGCTCATGACAGCCCTCCTCACTCGGGGTAAAATCCCTCTTGCGCAAATGCTTCTTACGCATACCTTTTCTCTTCCCCTGGCCAAAAATTAAATACAACACATGACCTGTTGTCAGATTCAAAGACCACTCGAATCCATAGAACCTGATTCTTTTGTTAGTGATTACTCTAGGGATTTATAATGCATGACTCGAGGATAACATAAAATTATTAGGACAGGAAAGGGTTCCCATTACTTTCCTATTTACATTTTCACTTCCGAAATTCAATTATACCATGACTAGAAAACATTTTCACTTCCTATTTACATTTACATTAGTAGCTATCCTGTCATGCACAGCAAAGATAACCTAAATCAATAGAAACAATAAACACAATATCATAAACACCATGGACATCTCACCAGTTGTGATTCACACACCAAGAAAGAACATTACACTATAATCCAGATAAAAAAGAAAAAAAATTGAAAAGAAAACAAATGGCGGAGGAATCTAACCACAGGATCAGCAATGAAGGATTCCCCAAATTCCTCAAAACCCAACAACTCAGCACCTCCAATCCTGAAATTAAATATACCTCAGTAATCACTATCTGTGCAAAGAACACCTCTCTTTCTGATCAATGAATTTAAATTCTAAATACAGTACCTCAATGCTTTAGATTGGCCAGAAGATTCATCTGCAGAGATAGAGACCAACTCAGATGGTCCAGCTAATGACCCAGAAGCAGCAGCAGTCATAGGCTGTACAAAAGACAGTCCATTAGTACCAGATACGAAATTAAAACGCAAGACAACATACAAAACATACAAAACAGCGGAAATGAAATCAAAGTAATTCACGCGAATACAAACCTTTTGGAATCCAGAAGATGCAGCTGATCCAGACACACAAGTCAATCCAGAGGATTCATAGTTCGCAAGCTAAAAAAAGGCCAGAGTTAGAAACCCTACGATTATGAAAGAAATTGAGAAGAAAGATTTGCAAGACTCCTAAAGAAGTCAATGCAAAGCCTAGCAGACCCTAAGAACCTTAATATCCATGCTGATCTTCAGAACAAATTCTAGAACCACAAGAAAATATAACAGTGTAAGAAGTTCTAGATCTAAGATGAAGAAAAGGAAAAAGAGGAAATTTGAATTTAAAGAATTAGAAGTTCTATGTTCTTTCTCTTTTTTTTTTTTTTTTTTTTTTTTTTTGTGTGAGTTGAGTTTATATAGGTGCTCAAGCTTCCAAAGCAGGCCACTTTCCAAAGAACTGTACAAAATCTGTACAATGTAAAGAGAAAATGCACAGTACAAGTTGTGAAAAGAATAACATGTTTTTAAGAATGGAAGAAACCGTGTGACAAGCCAAAAGAAGACTCAGGTTCAAAGACCACTCAAAACCACAAAACCAAAATATTGCAATTACATTACTGGAATGTGGAATAAATAACAAGTCTACTTGACTAAAATCCAAAGAAGTTGAGATAATGAAGAAGCCCCATAATAAGAATCAAATCAGATTCAAAGACCACTCGAATCCATAAAACCTGATTCTTTTGTCAGTGATTACTCTTAGGGATTATGAATACATGACTCGAGGATTACACAGACCAAATCATTAGGGAAGAAATGGGTTCCCATCACATATTTACATTGTCACTTCCAAAAATCAATTATACCATGAGTACAAAACAAATAACGGTTAATAGTATCCTGTCATGCAGAGAAAAAATAACCTAGAAGCGCAGTTCATGCACAGAAGCGATAAACACAATATCTAAACACAATGTATATCTCACCAGTCATGATTCATACAACCAAGAAAGAAAATTACACTATAATAAAAAAACAAAAAAATTGAAAAAAGTAACAAATGGTGGAAGAATCTAACCACAGAATTAGCAATGGAGGATTCCCCAAATCCCTCAAAACCCAACGACTCAGCACCTCCAATCCTGAAATTAAATATACCTCAGTAATCAACCTCTCTTTCTAACCAACGAATTTAAACAACTAAATACAGTACCTCACTGCCTTAGGTCCGACAGAAGCTCTAGCTGCAGTGCTAGAGACCAACTCAGATGTTCCAGCTAATGATCCAGAAGCAGCAGGAATCATAGGCTGTACAAAAGATAGTTCATTAGTGCCGGATACGAAATTGTACAGTAAAGACAGTTCATTCAAAATCTGTACAATGTATAGAGATAATGTACAGTACAAGTTGCAAACAGCACAACGTGTTTTTGAGAACAGAAGAAATCCCATGACAAGCCAACAGAAGACTCAGGTTCAAAGACCACACAAAACCACAAAACGTGGGATTATTATAGGGATTATCAATACATGGCTTCAGGAATAACAAACTATTAGAGAATAGAAAGGGTCCCCCATTACTTGTTTACATCGTGACTTGTAAAAATCAGTTCATAACATAACAAAGAAACAAATGTGGCCATAGGTATCCAATTATGCAGAGCAAAAAGATGACCGAAAAGCATGGTTCATGCACAGACATACAGAAATCATGGATAAACAATCCAAATTCATAAACAATACCCAATAAAAGAACAAGGATATCACCACACCGATTTGTGACTAATACATGGCAAGAAATAAAATTACACTATAAAGATCCAAATAAAATGAAAGAACATGAACAAATGGTTGAGGAATCTAACCACAGAATTGGCAGTGGAGGACTCCCCAAATTCCTCAGAACCCAAACGCTCATCTCCTCCAATCCTGAAATCAAATAACACCTCAATCATCTACAGTACCTCGATCACAAAGAACACAAGTCTTTTTTCAAGAATGAAGTGAGAAAAAAAACTATTAGAGTACCTCAACGGCTTAGATTCGGCAGTAGAAATAGCTACAGAGCCATTGAGCATCTCAGATGATCCAAGAATACGAGACAATTCATTGGATCCACAAACAGACTTGGCACGCTACAAAGAAAACAACAACGCCACAATTACAACCGTAGATCATAGAATTGAGAGGGGCGAAGAGTTGCAGAAACCTAAAGAAACCACTGTAAAAACCCTAGGCGGACCCTAAGCACTGTAATGGCGAAGCGAAGCAAAGCTCACCTTGTCCATGACGATCGAGAGCGCTGTAGAGACGAGACGACTCGTAGAACTAGGGCTCAGAAATGTGAGTAGGGAAATGTGAAATCACAAGAATTTGGGGCTCTATTTTTCCCAGGCGAGCGCGAGTTTGAGTTTATATAAGCGCTCAAGCCTCCAGCGCGGCCCAGTTTTAAGAGATATGTGTGGAATCGGTACAATGCAAAGGAAAGGGGGAAAAAATGGGTTGCGAATTGCATAATATGTGTTTGCCAAGGGAAGAGAAGATGTGAAGGCCCAAAATTGGTGAGTGCAATTCGAGACATCTTGTCTCTGGGGGTGTGTGTGTGTGTGTGTGTGTAGCCAGATGATAGAAATCTTTTTCCCTAACTCCTCCATACATGAGATCAATAGAGTCGGGCATCCTTCCTGATGAAAATATGACATCATCATCATCATCATTTTTCTCAATTGAATCTCATGTGTAGGATGGGAAGAAGATCCTACAACTACCATAACAAAACCACAAATTGAATGACATGAGTTTTTTCTTCTTTTTTGAAAAGATGTGGAGAGACTAGAGCTTAGAGAAGGAGAATGAAGAAGAGGTGAGGTTGAAGAAGGCTCTGGCCGCTCTGCAGGTGTGCATTATATAGCTTTTGAAAATCAAGTACATTACCAAATTACCCTCACTTTTATTATTATTATTTTTTTTTTTTTTAAAGTAATATTTTGGCGCCCTCATTTTTTTATTTATTTTTTTTATGGGAAGTTTTGGCGCCCTAATTTCCAAGCCACGTACTGCGTGATGACACTCTCTTATTTTTGTCAATCGAAAAAATGGCAACACCTTCTCGTCTTCCCCAAAAAATAATATTCAATTTTAGGAAAAAAAAAATAATGGGGACCAATCTTCTCTCTTCATTTTCTTTCATACCATAACCACCTCTGTTTCCTTCGCAATCTCTTAAACAGTTAAACCTCCATAACCCACAAACTCTCATGCTTTTTACACAAACTTTAAACAAAACCAATGGTGGCTTCAAGGCCAGGAAAAAGTTGATTATGTTTCTAATCCTAATAGACTTACATTGACTTGTCCTCACCAGTGAAAAAGAACTAATTGGTCCATTAAAAAAAAAAAAAAAGAAGCTAATTGTTTGTTTCAAGGACGTTGCTTTGATTCCTAATGCATCAGAATTCCTTTGTTTGGTGAAGAAAGGAATACTTTCCATATAGCAAACCAAAACTGAATCATCAATTTAATTTCTATATAAGTGTAGTATATCAGATTCGTCCATTACGTGAAAACTTTTTCCCTTTGTACATACAATATTTGGTTTAAGTTGTCTACTCATATAAGATGTCAATGGCTATGGCGGCAAAAGGCAAAGGGCCAGCGATCGACATCGATCTCGGAACAACTTACTCATGCGTTGGTGTCTGGCAACACGGGCGCGTTGAAATCATAACCAATGATCAGGGCAACAGAATAACACCGTCATATGTTGCTTTTACAAACAGTACTGGGCGTTCAATTGGTGATTTGGTTCTTAACCAAGTCTCAATGAACCCCTTCAACACTGTTTTCGGTAAGGTCTTCATATTTTCTAGTATAAATATACTATGGCAGTTTCATTAGTGTGATGCTGAATCGTCTCTGTATATTATTGTTTTTCATACTTGTTACTTTTATTAACTTTTTATGTGTTTCTGTAGATGGAAAGCGATTGATTGGAAGAAGATTTAGTGATGTAAATGTCAAAAACGATATGAAATTATGGCCTTTCGAGGTTCGTGGAGTCGGGGACAAACCCATGATTATGATCAATTATAAGAATGAAAAAAAGCAGTTTGCCACTGAGGAGATATCTGCAATGGTTCTTAATAAGATGCGTGAATAGCAGAGGCCTACATCGGATTGACGGTAAAGAATGTCGTTATCACTGTCCCAGCATACTTTAATGACTTACAATGTCAGACCACAAAGGATGCCGGTGTAATTGCAGGAATGAATGTTATTCATATTATTAACTAGCCAACAGCTGCTGCCATTGCCTACGGTCTTGATAGAAAAGGCACCAATATTGCAGGAAAAAAATGTTCTTATTTTTTATCTTGGTGGTGGTACTTTTGATGTTTCCCTTCTTAAAATTGAAGAATGTATTTTTGAGGTGAAAGCTATAGCTGGTGATGCTCATCTTTTTTTTTTTTGTCATACGGTGATGCTCATCTTGGGGGTGAAGATTTTGATAATAGAACACTGAACTATTTTGTATAAGAGTTCCGAAAGAAGTACGAAAAGGACGTCAGGAATAACCCCAAAGAACTAAGGGGATTGAGAACATCTTGTGAGAGAGCAAAGAGAACTCTTTCTTCACTACAGAAAACCACCATTGAGATTGATTCTTAGGTATTGACTTTCACTCGACAATAACAAGAGCAAAATTGGAAGAGATCAACTTGGATATATTTACCAAATGTATGGAGCATGTGAAGCAATGTTTGAGAGATGCTAAGATGGACAAGAGCATTGTTCATGATGATGTTCTTGTTGGTGGATCTACAAGAATTCCCAAGGTAAAACAGCTATTGCAAGACTTATTTGATGGCAAGGAGCTTTGCAAAAGTATAAATCCTGATGAAGCAGTTGCATATGGTGCCTCTATACAAGCTGTAATTTTGTACCGTGAAGAAAATATCGGGAAGGTTCAGGACTAGCTCTTGTTGGATGTCACTCCCTTTTCCGTTGGTGCAGACTGCTGAGCGTTTTAATGGAGAAATGAAGGTTGTTGTCCCAAGAAACATTACCATCCCCACTAAGAAAGAAAAACTTGTGACAAATGTCGAAATTGGACAAGTGTGTATGTAAGTTTAAAGTGTACGAGGGTGAAAGCGCAGTAGCTAAAGATAACAGATTATTGGGTACATTTAAGCTCAAAGGCCTCCGTCATGCTCAAAGGGAAACATCTCAGGCCACCCTTTGCTTTGAGATTGATGCCAACGGGACTACGGTTGTCTCTGCTGAGGAAAAATCAACGGAGAATAAGAGCAAGATTACACTCACCAATAACAACAAAGGCAGATTATCTGAGAAAGAAATTGAGAAGATGGTCAAGGAAGCAAAGAAGTATAAGTTAGAGGACGAGGAAAATAAGAAAAAAAAAATGGAGGCTAAGTTTGCATTGAAAGATTATGCATCCAACATGATGGACACAGTTTCTAACATCCCAAATCCAACTGAAGCAAATAATACAAAAATTGTAGATGCAGTTGAAACGGTCATGCGATGGCTTGATGATAATGAGAGCCAACTTGCTGAATGTGAAAATTATGAGAATGAGATGAGAAAAATTGAAAACCTCTGCAATTCCACCATGTGGCCTAAGATGAACTAGGGTGCTGACCATACTAGGATTCACTAAGAAAGGAGCTGTTTATTTTTGTTGAGTAGATCCCAATCATTACTTATCTATTTAGTCTTGCTCGAATGCCTAATTGTAGAGTTTAGTTATGATTTTTTTCTTCGATCTGAGTGACATGAAATATTTTCGAATCAAACATACTTAATTGTATGAGATGGAATTACAGGAGAGAGAGAGAAGGTCAATGAGTCAAATTGATTCTCTGTTCGGCAAATACCTGCCTTCCCCTGTAAGAATGTGGCCTGGATCCTGGAAAGTACATTAACGGCTTAAATAAAATTTAAGATAAAGATTCACCGGAAGATAAAGAAAAGAAAAGAGAAATTAAAGAGAGGTAATAATCGGCAAGTATGGTAGTACCTCCATTCCCCATTTGATGAAATCTGGGGACTCACAGGCCTTATATTCATCAACCAAACACTAAAGTATCTCTCTTGATTCATCAAATTCTGAAAGGTCATTCTTCTGTCACATTATGGCATACATTTCATAAATTTGTTACACATGAAAATGTTTTTCTCATCAATCATCAACTCATCAAGGTCAATTGCACCAACTATATGGAATATAAACATGGCATATCTACTGAAATAAATCAATTTCTACTCATTCAGCCAACTTCTCATCAAGCATTGTACTGTTAAAACTTAAAAGTTAGAAGTTAAAAAAAATCATAATGCGACAAAGTTCAACTGTACTAATTGTATGAGATATACGTATGGCATATCTACTGAAGCAGATTAATTTCTAATATTTAAGTCAAAAACCTCTCACCAAGCATTCTACAGTTACAAGTTAGAAACAAAAGTGAACGTATAAGAATCATAGTTGCACCATCAAGAAATTGATCAATCGAGTCTGAAATAGTACTGACAGATGTGCAGGCAACAACTTACAGCAAACATTGGGAACTTCCGGTAGTTATCAAGAGAAGCTTGCTTCTTTCTTAACAGCGAATTCTGGCTCAAACACTTACTGAAAAGGTGGCGAATACTAGTATGGCTGGCTAGCATAAGACCACTGACCTACAAAGGATGAAACAGATAGATATTTCATTATAATTACTCATCAATCTTATTAAACCATAGGACACTACAAATGAAAAACATAAAATTCTAAAATTCAAAATTGTAACTCAAATTAACTTTGAAGGGTAGATGGAAGTTTTTTAACAGCAAAAAGAATTGACATTGTGTTTGAGGACAAACATAAATTAACAGAGAGAAGGAGAGAGTAATGTATATTTATTCTTCTCTCAATTGAGGGTTTATATAGGAGTACAAAGCTAGTGTGAACGCTCTAAGAGAAAATCAATTTGGTAACTATGATCATCATTAAACAACTCCACATGGTTGTCTTCAATCATGAAAATTGTCATGCTTGTTGCCTCTTGGTATAAAGCATGTCACACAAGTATTTATACCTACATTATACACTCAAGTACCTATACATGATATAGACATTTATACTATAATAATTTATACTACAGCACTCCCCCTTGGATACTTCATGTCAATATTATTGTCTAGGTCGTGCGCTTCTAGGTTACCTCGTTAAAAACCTTGCCAAGTAATTAAAAACCTGTGGGAAAAAACAATCTTGGTTGAAGGAGAAAAAGAGCACAACGCATATTGAGTGTGAAGTATGTTTCTGGATACTCCCCTTGATTTTGACTTCCCCTTGTGTTGCCCAAACGTGGTGCTTCTCTCGTTGCCTCATTAAAAACCTTGCTGAGTAACAAAAACCCATTGGGACAAAAATAACCTCGGTCGAAAGGAAAAAAGAGCACAACACACTCTTCACGTTTCGAGACCATATATGTAAACACCTCCCCCTGATTTTGATCTTTTAAGGAGAGTCTTGCTATTGCTGATTATGTTTGGTGTTGTCGCTTTTGATGTAGTCTTGCTTCATTTGTTCAAAACAAGCAGCATTATCCTAAATACTTGTAGGCTCATCTGTGGTAGACTTCAAACCACAACTGTTCGAACATGCGTAACTATGGATCCAATCCATATACATTCACGAACCATTTCGTGAAGAGCAATAATCTCTGCATTGTTCAAAGATATAGCGACTAAGATCTATTCTGTAGACCTCCAAGATATCGCTGTCTTTACCCATGGTGAACACTTAACCAGTCTGGGAAGACCTTTGTATGGGTCAAAAGAGATATACAACATCAGCAAAACCTTCCAAAAATACTTATGTCGTTTTGGGGTAGGGATAGAAAAAGCAGGCCAGCGTTGGCGGCGTTTCTAGTGTGTGATGGGTCTGAATCCATCATCTATTCGTTGAGATAGAACAAGCCCGTATCGATCGTACATCTCAAGTATCGAAAGATATCTTTTACACTAATCCAATGGCGTCGCGTTCATGGCAAAATGAGATGTCCAGTCTTGTGCATTTTGAGCTAAGTACAATAATGCGCCTATTGTACTTGAGTAAGGCACTTCTGCCTCTAGCACATCTTCGTCATCATCATTCGGACAAAGAGGATCATTTTCAGGATCAAGACTGCGAATTATCATGGGGTGCTTGAAGGCTTTGACCTTGTCAAAATGCCTAAGCATCTATCATCACGGTGTTCAAGTTTTAAACCGAGGCATAATCGTGTTCCCCCAAAAATCATTCGTCTCAAACTCGGTTTTCAAGTGTTCAGTGGTTTCCCTTAACTTTTTAAGGGCTTCTAGTGAAGATCATGTCCAACATGAACCGCGATAAAATCTGAAACTTGTTATGGAAACGCGTGGGCATATCCATTCCCAATCAAGTAGTCACTTTAGTGAGCGTTTCAACTTT
The DNA here is from genome assembly GCA_025331145.1 of Rosa persica. Lineage (NCBI taxonomy): Eukaryota > Viridiplantae > Streptophyta > Magnoliopsida > Rosales > Rosaceae > Rosa > Rosa persica. Next base: position 31,474,110 of record WFKR01000001.1, read on the forward strand.
ATTGCAAACGCGCTCCGTGGTTTAGAGCCACTTGACTTGGGTAAATAAAGTTTGTGAACTTTCATGTATATTCCGTGTCTAGATCCCCATAGAGATACGTAGTGACCACATTTATAAACGGCATGTTCAATTATTCGGAAACTACCAAACTGACATGGTAGTGGAATGCAATAACATCCATTACGAGAGAATATGTCTCATCGTAGTCAATTCTAGGGCGTTTTATGAGAAGCCTTGCGCTATAAGGCGATTACCATATTTTTTTCTCAACACGTTTTCTAACGAAGACCCATTAGTCAATAGGTTTTATGTAAGGAGGTGTTGGTATCACTGGCTCAAAAACCCTCCTCTTCATTAGAGAATCTAACTTAACCTGGATTGCTTCTTTTCCATCTAGGCCAAATTTTTCTACGTTGGTATTCATGCTTCAACGGAGCGTGGTTCGATATCATCGGACTCAACAAACTCATGCGCAACGAAATGCGCAACTACATCATTAATTATGATGGAGTTTCTATCCCATGTCTCATGTACACTAGTGTAATTTCATAGAGCTCTATATTCTCAGGAATAGGTTCTGACATTGAGGCATCCTCCAATGATAACCATAATCCAGAAGATACTCATGTGATGGATTTTGAGTGTCTATGATCCAAGGATTGGTTTGTGTCAAAGTATCCTTCGAATCCATAGGCTTCCCAAGCATCCTAACTGGGGCCATGTCCTGTAATGCCAAAGTGCCACTTTCTATGGCGTTGGCGCCCTGCCTACCTCCGTGTAGGGTGGCGCTACATCCTCTTGTAGGGACGTCCTTCCTTGCAGGTATATTTGCAGCAAATGTGTGTGATCTCTTCACTTTAATAGGGATCGAGATGAGACATAGTGGGGACAGACCATGACAATTCCTGTCATTCCTACTGAACATTCGTGTTCTTATCTCCCCCTAACGTCAGGAAGACTGTCTCATCACAGTGATATCTGCAAATCTAACGGTAAGGAGATCGCCTTGCAAGGGCATTTAAGTGGCGAACGATTATTGAAGTCTCAAATCCAACTGAGTTTCTCACTTGTTTGTAAGGACCTATCATAATGCGCTGTGGTGGCACAATTGGCACATAAATGGCTCACTTGAGTGTGCGTAAGCACAAAATACTTGTGCCTAGTCACTAGCTGTAACGTAGAGATACATTGAGTGGCGGTAGGTCGTAGATGAATTAGGATAGTTGTATGCAATATTGCATCACCCCAAGCGAATATAAGAAGATTGGTGCGCATCACCAATGTCCGAGCTACCATCGTAGTCATTTTTGCGAGACCATTTGGGTGTGTATATGGAAATGTGATGTCGAACATCAGTCCCATTGCAATAACCATCAAAAGTTTTCGATGTAAACTCTCTAGCATAGTCAAACCCAATTAACTAAATATGATGATCCGGGGAGTAAGCATGTTGTCATATGATATGTGCTAGGAGTATAGCATAAGCAGCTTTTACAGATGGACAATAGCACAACACATGACCAGCGTGTTTGCGTGTCAACCAACATTATGAGATATTTAAACGTAAGCAAGTTGGTTGAATAGGTCCACAAATATCACATTGGATTCTTTGCAAGAATGGTATATTCTCTTTAGTGTCATTTACATAAGATTATCTCGATCCTACCTTTGCTAAAGAGCATGCTTTGCAAAACAAATGATAGGCTTTAGAAGTAACTCTTTAGACCAATCTTTGGTTCGTACTTATTTTCGCTTTGAAGAATGGATGTTCGTGTGAAGTCTTTAATATACGGATCACCATATCACGACCTGGATGTCCCAAACGGTCGTACCAAAGCCTATATGTGTCAGAATCACATAAATTATCTTCCATAACATAGTTGGATTAAATGACTCAAATAGTGGTTGCATACAATCCACTAGAGCGACACATAAGTTTCTTTAATACTCGTTTATTTTCGCAGACATTAGAGGTGATGCAAAGGAACTTTTGTCCATTCTCACAATGTGTTTCCACATGAAAACCATTGACTCTTATATCTTTAAAATTCAATAGGATTCTTCCAGCCCTTGGAATAAAGTTCGGATTTTAACACATGCCCATGACATTGAATAATAATGTGACACTTTATTGATAAAGAAAATAGCCAATGATTACATCAAAGTTTCCAGAGTCTATTCCAGAATAAAATCAAACTTAAAAAATTGTAGTTTACTCAATCCGTTTGGTAACTCCAATGAAATATGACTAGGAAAGTAGAGAGATGTTGGTGGAGTGAGGCTCGCTTAAATACCACGATCTCAATTACTTTCCTAGACATCATACTTCATTCAATGCGCCACATGAGAAATAGTTAATACAATTGTTATTTATTGACTAAGGCATATTTTCTATTCTTGGAAAATAAAAAGGGACTATTCTAATCAAAGCCTGTTGCATCCTCGTGCACTTCAGTTTCAGCTTTAAAGTCCTCTACGGTGAGATTGACATCTTCACCATCTTCATCTTCGGCAAGGTTTGCTTCTTGCTCCCTTGCTTCTTTGTACTCCTTGTAGCATGCAGCTAGTTTGGTACTTACATGGCATTGCTTAAACTAATGCTCGATTGATCCACATCGATGACACATGTCATTGTGGTTACCTCCCTTCATTTGAGGTGCAGGTGGTGCACGTTGTGGATATTCCGTAGGAGGGTTGCTACTACCACCACGACGCATGGTGCGACCTCCACGACCGGTGTTGTCATATCCACCTCTCCCACGTGTGGAGTTGCCATCACGTGTGTCCGCTCTAAAGTTACGGTTTTCTTCCTTATTGGGGCGGTCATATAGACCCATTCGTCCTTCATGTTCCCTGTTATCAGGGTACCGCTCCTTGCGCTATCTTTTGGGTGCATTATAATTCGCCTCACGAACGCTCTTGGTTCCAACAAGCCTTGAATTATAATTCTTTACGAGGATGTTGTCGTGCTTTTCAGCTATCGACATAACATTGATGAGCTCATTAAACCTCGTAATTCGTCCAGCATTGACTTTAGTGTTATTGCTTTGATAGCAAAATTGCTGCGACGGGAAATGTGGAGAGAGTCTTCTCAATTAGCTATTCTTCTGTGAGAGGTTTTTCACAAAACCTCAATATAGCTTTGAGGCGAAGAGCTTCTGAATTGTATTCAGCAATAGACTTGAAGTCAAAGAAACGTATATTGTTCCACTGAATCTTCAAGTCAGGGAGGAGGGAATCTTGGATATTATCAAAGCGCTCTTCTAGCGCTCCCCATAGGTCCCTTGCATCTTTGATGGACATGTACTCTAACCTGAGTGCTTTGTCCATATGGCATCGCATCAAGATAATTGCTTGAGCATGCTTTATGGGTGTTCGTTAGAACACAAGGCCCGCGTTTGGCGCCTGGATTATGGGCAATATCCCTTTCGATGTGAGATGGTTCTCAACGTCGGTTTTCCAGCTATGGTAATCCGAACCTGTTGAGTTAAGGATTTGAAAGTCGAGTCTAGATTCATTCGACATCCTGAAGATAAGAAGAAAATATATATTAGTTTCGGAGTTTGAACTTCCACGAAGACTAAAATAATAAGATTTCCTAGCTATGCTACCAAGAAATCAATTTTCAAGAATATTTAGATTAGACCGAAACAATGATGTTTAATATGGTCATAAATTGATGCTTGCGGACGCTCTTAATCCGAATATTATGAACACTCTTAGTTCATTGAATACGAACGCTCTTAGTTCATTTAGCGTGAATTTCTATAATTTCGCTTTTTGATTGCAAGTTCCCGAAAAAAAAAAAGAGAAAAATGAATAAAAACTCAAAAATGGGAACTTTTAGTAAAAAATACCTAGAAATAGTGTTGCCGGAAAATTTGGCCGGAAAAGTTGTAAGAGGTGACAGGAAGGATCGCTGGAAAAAGTCGAGAAAATCGTCCAAAAAGTCGCCGGAAAAATGTCGGAAAAGTCGCCAGAATAGTCGTCGGAAACTTGCTATGCAGATCTATCGGCAGATCTGTCGGCAACAGCTCGGTAGGCTGTCAGCAGGTGTCTTGGCAGATGCTCGGCAAGGGCTCGGCAAATGCTCGGCAGGTGCTCGACAGATGCTCGGCAAATCCTCTGGGCAGGTGTCGATAGTTGTCGGCAGGTCTAGGTAAATGTTGGAGATATCATGGAGTATGAAAGTGTGTGCAAATTTGTGTATGATGTTCCTTACTTTCAAGTGTAGAAGGTCAAGGTTTAGTAAGGGAAAGTGTAGAGTATCGTACCCAAAGGATTGGGGGAAACTCCACCCTAGCTAGATTACCGAAAGAAAGCCTAGAAAAAGTATGCAATCTACCTTTTTACAAGTCACAACCTTAGCCTTTTGGAAGCTAAAGATCATGAGGGTGGTATTAACAATTATGGTAGTGAACGGCTTGATTGATTTTAATTTTTATGCGAACAAATTAAAATACACAAAAATAAAGTAAGCAAATAAAAATAGAGATTTTGATATAAGAGAGAAATAGAGGTTTAGGCATCACACCTAGCCTTACTCATGCACACTATATAACCCAAAATTAATGTAACAACATGTTTTGATAAATTCCCCCTTAGTGCCTTGATGAAGCTACCAAGAAACCAACTAGTCATGCAATTTAACAATCTCTTCCAAAGCAAAGCTAAATTACACAACCTTTATACCATTCAAATCTTCCGGATTATAAATGGTCTATGGTGCCATGAGCCTAAATTCTTCCGAACCTAAACTCACAACATCATGCTTTAATTTCTAGGTAAGAAATTCAAGCAACTTAGTTCTTCCCGTAGGAATAAGCTAAGTCACCACCTATTTAGCTACATATGCTCACGAAATCAAGAGTTTATCAAGTTCATGTTTCCGATTCATTAACTTCCTAAAGCATGCTTCTAGGTGATAAATCAATGAACACACTTAGGACATATTAAAGTATGGTAGCCAAAATATTCAAAACATGCATAAACATCAAAGAACATAAATATTACATTGTTTTGTGCACAAGCTTGGCTAGGGCTAAACCCTAGCCCCAAATCCAACTACTCACAACTCATGTTTACACAACTACAAGCCATAAACATCATAAATAACAAATAAAAGAGAGCAAAGAGTGGAGAACAAGTAATATACCCACGGGTTTGACTCTTTTTGGAGCCAAACCAAAAACACAAGATGTCTCCCTTGTCTCCTAGATGCTATATGACAAGAGAAATGCTTCAAAGTATAGGGATTTCGGTTTCTAGAGCCCAAATCACTATACAAATCCACAAAATCTCAAGAACAAAGTAAGAACAAGGCTTGAATGTGTGAGAAACAAGATAAGTGATTGATCAAAGTGTGTAGAACCTTTGGTTTTGGTGAAACCCAAGTGGCTACACACCTCTCTCTTACACAAAATCAAAGAACTATGAACTAGCTATGAAAAACTAGAGAGAAACTATGCTAGAACTAGAAAAAAGAGAGATTTTGATGTTGCAAAGTGAGAGAGTAAAGGGGTGAACGGTTTTGGGAAGAGAGAATTGGCTATTTAAAGGCCAAGACAATTCAAATCAAGGGTGGAGATCAAATGGAATCAATGGTGAGATGTGATGGACAAATGTGTAAGCACAAAATGTGGATCTAGTTTTTGACTCCACATAGAAATGACCTAGAAAGCCCATAGATATTTTGGTGGAGAAGAAAAAGTAAGGGTAGAAGGGTAATTGTGTGAGGGAACATGGTAATAAATTGGAGACAAAGGTGTAAGGTGTAAGAATGGGACCATTGTCATCTTGCAAATTTTGAATTTCAAAATAACCTAGACCTAAAGTCTTCCCACCCAAAGTCTCTAACCCTAGTCAGCTCTTTCTTGTCCTCCACAATTGTTCTTGGTCGGCCAACTCGACCGGAAATGTCCGGAATCCGGCGTTGACCACCGTTGACCCATTTTTTTGTCCGTTTGCGCACTTTCTTCTCCTATCTTCCTTCAATTGAATCTCTATCAAGACTTCCGAATTTGCCTTCGACTTCTTCATACAAAATGTTCCTCCATGAGTGTAGATCATCCAGGTAAAATTTCAGAGCTTCGTTCGCCGTGGTTTGGCCGGAAATGCTGCCGGAATCCGTACAGGTCCAGTTTTGCAGTTTTCGTCTTTTAGTCAGAAATTTGTGCCGATCGTTTGAAGGCCTTCCACTCCGAACTAGTTCTTGCACTCTTCATACGAAATGATCCTTGGGATGTCTAGAATGGATCTGGAAAGTTTCAACTCATTTGAAGTTCATTTGGTCAGTCTGCCACTCCTCCTTCCTTGCCTAGCTTGGTTTCTCCTAGCCGGAGTAGGAAAATGTGCTAAAGTTGACTTTTTAGTGCATTTCCTAGCTTCTCTATCATTTCCTAGCATGATAAGGCAAACATAATAAATATATATAAATAAACACAAAGGTTAAGCAAAAGTGCAAGATTATGGGAATATTTAGTAGGTAATTATGGAACTAACAGCAAATCCGCTCGACAGCTTCTCTGCAGCAGTTTAGATCTTCCGGTAGCCGGTTCAGGCGGTTTCCAACCAGTTCAGGCGGTTTTGGTATCAAGGGCTTTGATATGTGGTAGGGTTTGGAGGTTTTTTTGGTAGGTTTGGAAAAATGACTTCGATTGGATGATGAACTTCCTCTTCTCTTGTCGATTTGATTTGAATCCTAGAGCAATCTCATCCTGATAACGTATTTGAGGACAAACATAAATTAACAGAGAGATGGAGAGAGTAATGTGTGTTTATTCTTCTCTCAATGGAGGGTTTATATAGGAGTACAAAGCTAGTGTGAATGCTCTAAGAGAAAATCAATTTGGTAACTATGATCATCATCAAACAACTTCACATGGTTGTCTTCAATCATGAAAATTGTCATGCTTGTTGCCTCTTCGTATAAAGCATGTCACATAAGTCTTTATACCTACATCATACACTCAAGTACCTATTACATGATATAGACATTTATACTATAATACATTTATACTACAACACATTGAGGACTTCCAGACTTTGTTATCAGCACAAAATTTAAAAACAAGTAAGAAAATCTAAGATATGAGTCATAGCCTTATCCTATGGCCAGTTTGCACATATGGAGACTTCCTAGACAACGAACCTGCACAAACAAGCAGAAAGTACAAGATCAAACATCAAAATATTGCCAAATGAAGTAAATGAACTCATTTATACACACAAAATCTAGAGTGCAGAAGAACCTAAATGCTTGCAGGGGCCCACTCAATAGAGTTAAGAAGCTTTCTTTCACGTATCCTCTGCAAACTTTCATGAACCTGATTACAGAAAACAAGCATTAAATACATCGTCCAAAGAAAATACAAAACGGTAGAAGAGAAACAAATTGCTTAACATTCAAGGTAAATAAGAAACTATGTCCACAGACAATTCTAAAACTTGCTACCACATTCTGAGAATATGCATAGACTTGCAGTCATCTACTACAATTGACTTTCATTTCCTAACAATTACATTTCTGTTGTGAAATGAAAGTGAAAGTGTACGTTTCAAAAAATGGAGAGAGCTTTGCTTCCAAGAACTTCAGAGAGAGAGAGAGAGAGTTTTACATGCAGAGAAAGAGTGTAGTATGTTGTTTTTTCATCTCACTACATGGATGAGAAATGGACTACATATATTATGGAAGATAAGGAACATGTAGCCTAAAGTCCTCCTTAAAACAAGGACCCCTAAAGTCCCCTATAAAACAAGGACCCTTAAAGTCTTCTTTAAAACATGGATCCCCTAAAACATAGAACCCCTAAAAGTAGGAAGAGAAAGGCATCTTCTAATATATATGTATTTACATGATATAGCCATAATAGTTTACAACACTTCCCCTTGGATATTTCATGTCAATAGTATTGCCTAGGCTGTGTGCTTTTAAGTTGCCTCGTCAAAAATCTTGCCAAGTAATAAAAACTCTGTGGGAAAAAACAACATTGGTTGAAGGAGAAAAAGAGCACAATGCGCATGAGTGTGGAGCAACAATATCATAGCTTCAGAGATAAGTAGAGTCTTATTATCAGCATCATAAGTAGGTAGTATGTCTACGAGAAGGATACATCTAGAGTTGCTACACCAAAACCTTGCCCGGCAAACCCAGTGGGAAAAACCTAAGGTTGAAGGGAAAAGATAAGCAAATGCATATATGTTGAATCAAAACACCTTCAGGATGTAGTATAAGTGGGGCGACCATGCTAAAGATGTGCCTCATTAAAACCTTGCCAAGTAACAAAACACAGTGGGACAAAATAACCCTGGACGAATGACAAAAAGAGTACACGATGGTCAAGTGGGTATGCTTCTGGATACTCCCCCTGATTTCGACTTCCCCTGAAAATTACATGTTAGGTAATTCAGATAATTTACGTAGACCAATACCTTGTACATGCTTCTGGAATGTAGACTTTGGTAGTGACTTAGTGAAGAGGTCAGCACGATTGTCTTCAGGTCGAATTTGCTTGACCTCAATCTTCGGATGCTCCTGTTGTTGCTAATTGAAGAAGAATTTTGGTGCAATATGTTTGGTGTTGTCTCCTTTGATGAAACCTGTCTTTATTTGCTCGACGCAAGCAACATTATCCTCGTGGATAGTGGTTGGTTCATTAGTGGTGGAATACAGCCCACATGTACTTTGAACATGCTTTGTGATGGCTCTCAACCATATACATTCACGTACTGCTTCGTGAAGAGCTAGAATCTCAGAATCTCAGCATGATTCGAAGAGGTAGCAACAAAGGTCTCTTTTGTAGACCTCCAAGAAATTGCAGTATTCCCAATGGTAAAGATAGTTTGGGACCATGCCTTGTGTGGGTTTGGTAGATAGCCTGCATCAGCATATCCAATAAGGCGAGCATCATTCTGAGGATCAAGGGGATTTGATCCATTTCTTGATGCATAGGGATAGAATAAGCTCATATCAATCGTACCTCTAAGATAACGAAAAATGTCTTTTGTACCATTCCAGTGGCGGCGTGTTGGCGCAGAGCTATATCTAGCTAACAAGTTCACAGAAAATGAAATGTTTGGTCTAGTGCATTGAGCCAATTGCAATAATGCGCCTATTGCACTTAGGTATGGGACTTCTGGTGCCAATATCTCTTCATTATCATCTGCAGGACGAAACAAATATCTCTTAGGATCTAGACTTCGGATGACTATTGGCGTACTTGAAGGCTTCGCTTTATCCTCATTAAATCGTCTTAACATCTTCGGGATGTAGCTTGATTGATGAAGCAGAATCCTATCAGCACGGTGCTCAAGCTCCAGGCTGAGGCAGTAATTCGTTCTCCCAAGATCTTTCATTTCGAATTCAGACTTCAAGTGCTTGGCGGTTTCTTTGATCTATTCAAGAGTACCAATCAGATTCATGTCATCGACATAAACTGCCACAATTACAAATCCATAACTTGTTGTCTTAATAAACACGCATGGGCATAGTTCATTGTTTACATATCCCATCCCAATCAAATATTCACTTAGACGGTTGTACCACATCCGTCCTGATTGTTTCAATCCATAAAGTGAATGCTTCAAACGAATGGAGAAGGTGTTCCGTGGTCTAGAACTATTTGTATCGGGTATCTTAAGTCCTTCAGGAACTTTCATGTATATCTCTGTATCAAGATCCCCATAGAGATAAGCTGTGACCACATCCATTAGCTGCATATTTAGTTTTTCAGAAATTGCCAAACTGATAAGGTAGCGGAATGTTATGACATCCATTGCGGGAGAATATGTCTCACCGTAATCAATCCCAGGGCGTTGAGAGAATCCTTGCGCCACTAGACGAGCCTTGTATCTTACAATATCGTTTTCCTCATTACGCTTCCTTACAAATACCCATTTAAATCCTACAGGTTTAACGTGGTGAGGTGTGGGAAAGACAGGTCCGAACACTTTTCTCTTTGTCAAGGAATCTAATTTGACCTGACTTGCTTCTTTCCATTTTTGCCAGTCATCTCTACGTTGACATTCACCAACGGAGCGAGATTCCACATCATCGCTAGTTATAATTTCGGTAGCTACCGCGAATACAAATATATCATCGATGATAATCTCATTTCGATTCCAAATATCACTTAAGCATGCATAATTTATCGAGATTTCTCTATTCTCGAGAACGGGTTCAAACGTTGGAGCGCCCCCCAATGTTGTCTCTTCTAGGACGGACTCATAATCTGGAATTATCTCGTGAGATGGATCAGTTGAGATCGCGATGTCTAGTGGATTCGTTTATACCTGTTTTACCCTCTTCCGGGGATAAGAATTCTTCGAACCTAGTGGTCTACCTCGCTTCTGGGCAGGGACATGTGACTGGTTAGCCGCCATGGCCGTACCTTGTCTATCCGGGACGACTCGTCCTACAGGGACATCTATCCTTGCAGGCACATTTGCAACAGGTATATGTGATCTCGTCACTTTAGCTAGATCAGAGAAAGAGTCTGGCATATTTTGGGCTACACTCTGTAGATCCACAATTCTTCGCACTTTATTATCGCATTGTGCTGTTCAGGGATCAAGATGAGACATAGTGGGGACATTCCATGTCAATTCATGTCGTTCATCAAGGCTCATCCCAGACCTCGACAGTTCCAAGAGAGGATTTGACTTATTATCTCCCTGTGGTTGTTGGCCGGCCACCACCACCCTGGAGTGGAGATTGTCCCTCCAAATCATTGAGTTGTTTGTACACATCAAGACTGCCAGCTTCTGAAGAATCATCTAAAATTTCCACTCTAATCTCCTGGAATTCTCCTAAGTTTAAGCTGGTTCTTGGGAAGCTTCAAACTTTTCTCCCTTCTGGGTCACTTTTTATACTGCAAAGACCTCTTCTGATTCTAGGAGAATCAATTCCCACTCTACCACCTCTGTGGCTGCGGCCTTTCCCCTGGCCCGTCCTCTCCCCCTTGTCTGAACAGGAACAAACGGGGCTGGGATTAGAGAAATGGGTCAAAGTTCACCCCGGAATCTAAGAGTAAGTGCACCCGTAGTCAAGAAAAGGCAAAGTCGAGAAGTCAAGAATTCGACCAGTCAAGTTACTATTCACTACCACTGGACATGGGTTTACACCCGTTGTTTTTCTTACCCGGTCAACACTGTTCACCTTTCACTGTTCATAGGATTTTTAAAAAACATTAAAAAATAAAATATATTTAATGATAATAATGAATATTTATGGATAATTAATGTCATAATCATGCAATTTACTTTTTTCAAAAATATTTTTCGGCGGACAAATTATGAAAATTGGTGTGCTTTTAATGTGGGCAATGTCTATGTTTTTTATGTCAATGTGATTTGAATTTGGCCTGTATTATGTTTATTATGAGCTATGATTTTGAATATAAGGCGTGTGCTTTAATACGTGGAATTTCGAATTACAACTTTTATTTCATTAAATTGTCGCTTACATAAATGAAAAACTAGGAAAAAGTACAATACAATTACAAACATGCATAATAACCTAATTATTCAAATCATAATCCTCATCCTCTCTAGAAATCCAATTTGTGTTTGAAGGCTCATCATTAGGGTTAGGGTTGGTGGAATCACCCGTAGAGAAAGGTCAAAATTGTGGTTGTGTAGGATATCCCCCGGGGTAAGGTGGTTGCGGATAGTATCCATCGCGGTAAGGGGGTTGTGGGAATCCACCGGGGTAAGAGGGTTGTGGGAATCCACCGGTTAAGGGAGGTTGTGGGAATGGATCGGGGCAAGGGAACGTCCTAAGTTCCTAACGTTCTTATCTCCCCCTAACGATGGGAAGACTATCTCATCAAAGTGACAATCCGCAAATCTAGCGGTAAAGAAATCGTCTGTTAAGAGCTAAAAAGCGTATAATTGATGGAGATTCATAACCAACATATATGCCCATCCTTCGTTGAATTACTATTTTAAATAAATACAGGAACACAAAGAACATAAGGTAAAATGAAACAGCTAGCAAAATCTATTTTTGCTTGGAAAAACCTACTTGGTTGTAGAGCTGGTAGATTGACGTTGATTGAATGATGAACCACCTCTTTTTTGCAACCCAAGAGTTATTCACCTCTTCTCTTGGCAATCTGCAATCCGAATCCTAGAGCTATTCGTGGTGATAACGTGTTGTGAAATGAAAGTAAAAGTGTACGTTTCAGAAAATAGAGAGAGTTTTGCTTCCAAGAACCTGAGAGAGAGAGAGAGAGAGAGAGTTTTACATGCAGAGAATGAGTGTAGTACGTTGTTTTTTCATCTCACTACATGGATGAGAAAGGGACTACAAATATAGTGGAAGATAAGGAACATCTAGCCTAAAGTCCTCCTTAAAACAAGGACCCCTAAAGTCATCCATAAAACAAGGACCCTTAAAGTCTTTTTCAAAACATAGATCACCTAAAACATAGAACCCCTAAAACTAGGAAAATAAAAGCATCTTCTAATATATATCTACTTACATGATATAGTCATAATAGTTTACAACAATTTCAAATTTTGATCGGAAAAGATGATCATGAATGAGTAATGAATATTTTTGTACCAAACAGAAATTTTGGTTGTTTGCAGAACTGTAGGATTATCATGCAAATTCAACTATTACTATTGTTATTATTACATCCTGAGTAGGGTCTATGTACTACTCCTTGAATGATGTTTAATATCAAAATATATAATTTCCATTCTGATCTGTGGAAAAGAAAGGCAAGCATCACTTCTTACCTGCAGAACTCTACGGTCTTCTCAAATTCAGACTTAAAATATCAACATTGTGATAACAATACAGTAACATACATCCTAGATGTCACAAAAGAACCAATCCAATCACATGATAAAACTCGAGCTAAATTCAAAGAAGATGGATAAAACTGAAACCAATTATGATATAACATGGAACTTACTTTGTTCCCCCCTGCTGTTTCTACCAATCATATTGTCACAGAAGTCTCATTATCACAGAAGTCTACATATTGTCACAGAAGTTTCTTTTGTTTCTTGCAGTACCCATTAGCAATCCACACAAAAACAAAATATAAAGCTACTTTGTTATGAACTCCATCGTCTTGTGAAAAACAATTTTATTTGTTCATTTATTTATTGAAATAACAAGATCGAGACTAATAGTACTATACAACTGAATGAAAACAGAGACTAAAGAAACAAAAGAAACTTTGTTCACCAGACAACCATCATTTGATAAACCAAAAGTTGAATCAAGCTCTAAAATATAGGAGGGGTCCTCATGCCACCATGTATCGGTGTTGCTCGGGGATCTCTCATGGGAGTCATAGGTGGAGTTCTCATGCCACCATGTATTGGTGTTGCTCGGGGGGGATCTCTTGTGGGAGTCATCAAGGGAGTCGTCATGCAAGGCATTGACGTTGCTCCAGGATCTCTCATAGGAGTCCTCATGTAAGGCATTGGGGTCTCACAACCAGAGCGATATGGTGTTGTAACTGCAGCAGCCACATTACCAGATTCTGAAATACAATGCAGACGATCAACAACAACAGTTTTCATTTGGGACTCTAGTTCAACCCTTACATTTGATCCTTTAACCTCCACAACACACCCCCGGCAGCCTTTATAGGGACCTAGCCGGAACTTTACTCGGCACCCTTTACCAAAACCATCCTGCCCATCATGCCTTCTTGCACCTCCAGAAAACCTCGGACTTCGACCAGGGATTTTGTGATACCTTAAGCAGTGGGAGTCGCCCATTGTATCACCATTATTCACTTCAGGACTCTCCACAGCATGATCAGAGAACACGCAGATAGCTTCCTTGGTTGCATCAGATAAAATGGTGATCAACTGCTTCTGCTGATCAACCTTAACAACCATGCCAGTTGCTCCTTGTTGACTACCACTAACAACCTTCACATGTTGCCCTTCTTTAAAGCATTTCTGAAGTGCTGTTCGATTGATGGCAACAGTTTCCGGGAGGCCATCCATTTCCGGTCTGATATGAACAGTCTGTAACTCAACTTTCTCAACCCGTCCCACCAAGTTTCTCAGATCTCCCTCCGTAACAATAACTGCATCGCCCTTCATAAAGCTTTCGCCTTTCTTTCTCTTTGGAATTGTATGATCTCCATCACCATCGAGTTCTTGGAATTCTTCAAGTTCTTGCAAGGAGGGTTTTGCCTCTTTTATACTTTTATCAGAAACAACTTTTAGATGGAAACCATCTTTAAAGATCATCCCAGATAAGCCATCAATCTTCTCAATATAACCACGTGCCAATGGATCTCACATAGACTGTACTCGAACACCCAGCTGTCTAACTAGGTTCATGTTCCTAAGAAGTGCAGGAACACGTTCAGGACGTGCGCCAAATTCCTTCTTCTTCAATGACTCTACACCTTTTGCAAGAGCTTGTAAATCAACCCTTGGAATTAACTTTACTCTAACTTGCTGTCTCCCCAGGACATACCCCACAATCTTGGCAAGGTCCCCTTTACATACTCCCGTCTTAATCCTAACCCATTTATCATTTACAATGCTCTTGCTTTCACCTGATAGCACATCAATCATCTCTTTAATAGGAACAAGCATTATTTTCTGCAGAATTACATACCTCAGACCTTTGCAAGCTTCCCTCACATGGGCTTCTTTTTACGCTTCAACATATATGAAGCTTTTCAAATGATCCAAAGCAATAGCAGACATGATCCGCAACTGTCCAGGGTTATCAATACACTTCTGCATTAGACAAGCCGCTACCTCTCTCTCTTTACCGATGCACACTTCACCAACCACAATTTCAGGTCCTTCACACCGGGTACAAGAGCTTGCTGTCCAATTTCCGAATCATCCTCATATTCTTCCACATGAACATCCCTAAATCTATCTTGAACCTTTCTTTCAAACTCATCAATATCCTCCTCCTCTTCTTCCCCGGGAAGCACAAACCCCATCCTTCTCCCTCCACCACCATCATGATCAACTTCATCAGGTTCGTTATCAAACTCCGGTTCATTAACAATAAACCCATCCAATTCACCCTCATCGTCTTCCTCCTCATCCTCATCTTCATCCTCAATAGCCTCATCATCCACAAACATGGACTTAAAAGGCCTTCCACCACCGCCTTCTTCCTCCTCCTCCTCCTCCTCAACCGATTTCAATTACCTCTTTTTCGAATTCGACCCTCGTCCTCTCCTCTTCTGCATCTCAATCTCGTTAGAATTCAATCTCCCCCGTTTCGAATTGGCCCTTCGCAACTCCTGGATCTCGCTCTCTCCTTCTTCATCATAATCCTCTCTTGTACAGTGCAGAAATAACTCTTGTACATCAGAAAAGGAGCTTTAGAAACAATTGATGGCACATAAAGGCATACATAATATGACTACCACTAACAAAGGGATTGTTCCAGCAAAAGAATGCACAGCAAAAAACAAGCATACAGTTCAAGTTCAATGCTCTCTGTTAACACAGCTTGAATGCAAGTAGGTATTCGAACACTTGTTTTTCGAAAGAAGACATTCTACCTGGGAACTAAACAGCAAAATATATAGCAAACTCAGAAGCAGATAAATTTTCCCAGTCACTGTTCACAACCAATTTTACCATTTTGTGTATCAGTGTGTCCCTCTGTGCGCGCGTCATTATTAGGTCTTGCTCATGAAACGAATAGAAGGGGCTTATCAACACTAAAATACTCGTCGAAGGGACTTTGCAAATCTATTTGTTGTTCAGTTTGCTTTCTCTTTGTAACATATTGTTTCGTTAATAAAAATCCTTCTCACCGCCAAAAAAAAAAAAGGGTAACCTAGCTCATTCTTGCCTAAATTACAGCTTCTTATTCTTATACCTCAAACACTGGGCGTCTTTCTCACTCTCTTTTAGTGGCTTCAATAAGAAGCAGCAATCAAGACTTATTTTGAGGACCAGAAAGAATATCACAGGCTACTTTTTAGTAAGGCTACAAGGACCACCAATGATTTCCTAGCAAGACTAAGATCAGTTTAACATGTATGATCACATTGAACGCAGACAATGCAGGGGTGAATGCTCTAGACAATGCAGGTTTGTTATGAACTTATGTTAGTCAGTGAGTACTGACTGTGACTGAGACAGTGGTCTCTGAACACTGTACTTTGACACAAAAACACAACCTTGTTCTTGGTTTCGTCTGTTGCTCATAGTGGAGAAACTAGGGAAGAAAGAGTCATTACAGATTCCCAGTTCAACGAAAGACAAAATCCAACAACAAAATAAAATCCCAACAAATGTCTGCATGTAATCGCAATATGGAACATGATAGGAAGAAACCTGTAACCTATTTTTGCCAAACAAGACTAGATCAGTTTATATCCCTCTATAGTTTTTGGCCAAACAAGGGACATCTGGTTTCACTATTTTCTTGCGTCACTAACCAATGAAGCTCTAGACATTCATCTCAAAACCATCAAAAGGGGAAGAAATCACCATAATTAACTTCGTTCTTTCTATGGCCCTGCTCCCCTGCTGTTTCTACCAATCATATTTTCACAGATATCTACATCATTACATATGAGTGAATATAAGAAAGGAGCTGTTTATTTTTTGCTGAGTAGATCTCAATCATTACTTATCTATTTAGTCTTGATTAGTATGTAGCTCGAATGCCTAATTGTAGAGTTTGATTATGATTTTTTTCTTCGATCTGAGTGACATGAATGAATTTGGTCTCAAAATATTTGCAAATCAAACATACTTATCTGTATGAGATGGAATTATAGGAGAGGGAGAAGGTCAATGAGTCAAATTGATTCTCTGTTCAGCAAATACCTAGTCCTTATTATTCTGGACATGGCACTTGAAAAATATAGTCGAGTTATTCCACATTCAAAGAAAATGAATTGTAACAATTGAGTTTTACATTATTACTGTTATCTGTCCACAACTTTTGATCTAAAGTTCTAAACAAAGATTTACATTTTTCGTGTCATCTATCCACAATAAATTGTAGCAAGAGCTTGTTTCGAATCTAATTAGGGACCAAAGGTATCTCTTAGAATCGAATGTCATTTAACTGTATCTCTTAAAATTTAGTGCAGAAAACATCCAACGGTGTAAATAGGGCAGATCTGATATAAAACTATCCCACAACACAATAATCGAATCAACTACAGAAGGGAATGCAGTACATTTTACATCTAGCCTACCTAAATTGTTCATACTGCCACTTTTGGGTCCACTGTTCCTGCTGCACTGCCTTCTCCTGTAAGAACGTGGTCTGGGTCCTGGAAAGTACATTAACCGCTTAAATAAAATTTAAGATAAAGATTCACCGGAAGACAGAGAAAAGAAAAGAAAAATTAAAGAGTGGAAATAATCGGCAAGTATGGCAGTACCTCCATTCCCCAGTTGATGAAATCTGGGGACTCACAGGCCTTATATTCATCAACCAAACACTCAAGTATTTCTCTTGATTCATCAAATTCTGAAAGGTCATTCTCCCGTCACATTATGGTATACATTTCATAAATTTGTTACACATGAAAATGTTTTTCTCATCAATCATCAAATCATCAAGATCAACTGCACCAACTATATGAATATAAATATGGCATATCTACTGAAATAAATCAATTTCTACTCATTCAGCGAACTTCTCACCAAGCATTGCACTGTTAAAACTTAAAAGTTAAAAACAATCATAATGCGACAAAGTTCAACTGTACTAATGTATGAGATATACATATGGCATATCAACTGAAGCAGATTAATTTCTAATATTTAAGTCAAAAACCTCTCACCAAGCATTCTACAGTTACAAGTTAGAAACAAAAATGTACGTATAAGAATCATAGTTGCACCATCAAGAAATTGATCAATCGAGTCTGAAATAGTACTGACAGCTGTGCAGGCAACAACTTACAGCAAACATTGGGAACTTCCGGTAGTTATCAAGAAAAGCTTGCTTCTTTCTTAACAGCGAATTCTGGCTCAAACACTTACTGAAAAGGTGGCGAATTCTAGTATGGCTGGCTAGCATAAGACCACTGACCTACAAAGGATGAAACAGATAGATATTTCATTATAATTACTCATCTATCTTATTAAACCATAGGACACTACAAATGAAAAACATAAAATTCTGAAATTCAAAATTGTAACTCAAATCAACTTTGAAGGGTAGATGGAAGTTTTTTAACAGCAAAAACAATTGACATTGAGGACTTTCCAGACTTTGTTATCAGCACAAAATTTAAAAACAAGTAAGAAAATCTAAGATATGAGTCATAGCCTTACCCTATGGCCAGTTTGCACATATGGAGACTTCCTAGACAAAGCAACCTGCACAAACAAGCAGAAAGTACAAGATCAAACATCCAAATATTGCCAAATGAAGTAAATGAACTCATTTATACACACAAAATTTAGAGTGCAAAAGAACCTGAATGCTTGCAGGGGCCCACTCAATAAAGTTAAGAAGCTTTCTTTCACGTATCCTCTGCAAATTTTCATGAACCTGATTACAGAATACAAGCACTAAACACCGTCCAAAGAAAATACAAAACAGTAGAAGAGAAATAAAGTGCTTAACATCTAAGGCAAACAAGAAACTCTAATTCATATGTCCACAGACAATTTTAAAACTCGCTACCACGTTCAGAGAATCTGCAAACTTGCAGTCATCTACTACAATTGACTTTCCTTTCCCAACAAATTCATTTCAAATTTTGATTGGAAAAGATGATAATGAATGAGTAATGAATAACTTTGTACCAAACAGAAAATATGGTCGTTTGTAGAACTGTAGGATTACCATGCAAATTCAACTATTACTATTGTTATTATTACACCCTGAGTAGGGTCAACTTCTTCTTGAATGATGTTTAATATCAAAATATATAATTTGCCTGACTGGCTTCTTTTGTTTGAGCACACGATGAAACCATGATATTTTTTGTCTGCAAATGGAAACCAATGTCAGAATTGCTTTATTCTGATCTGTGGAAAAGAAAGGCAAACACCACTTCTTACCTGCAGAAGTCTACGGTTTTCTCAAATTCAGACTTAAAATATCAACATTCTAATAACAATATGGTAACAAAATCCTAGACGTCACAACAAAAACCAATCAAATCACATGATAAAACTGAAGCTAAATTCAAGAAGATGGATAAAACTGAAACCAATTATGATATAACATGGAATTAACTTGTTCTCTCTATGGCCCTGCTCCCCTGCTGTTTCTACCAATCATATTTTCACAGAAATCTACATTCGTATGTAATGAATATAAGAACGATATATTGAGTACCGCAGTATACATTAGCAATCCACACAAAAACAAAATAGAAATCTACTTTGTTATGAACTCCATTGTGTTGTGAAAAACAATTTTATTTGTTCATTTATTTCTTGAAACAACAAGATCGAGACTAATAGTACCATACAACTGAATGAAAACAGAAAGACTAAAGAAACAAAAGAAACTTTGTTCACCAGACAACCATCATTTGATAAACCAAAAGTTGAATCAAGCTCTAATATATAGGAGGGGTCCTCATGCCACCATGTATCGGCGTTGCTCGGGGATCTCTCATGGGTGTAATAGGTGGAGTCCTCATGCCACCATGTATTGGTGTTACTCGGGATCCCTTCTGGGAGTCATCATGTAAGGGGCTGCTCCTGGATCTCTCATGGGATTCGTCATATAACGCATTGGGGATGCTCCAGGATCTCTCATGGGAGTTGACATGTAAGGCATTGACGTTGCTCCAGGATCTCTCATAGAAGTCCTCATGTAAGGCATTGGGGTCTCACAACCAGAGCGATATGGTGTTGTAACTGCAGCAGCCACATTACCTGATTCTGAAATACAATGCAGACAATCAACAACAACAGTTTTCATTTGGGACTCTAGTTCAACCCTTACATTTGATCCTTTAACCTCCACAACACGCCCCCTGCAGCCTTTATAGGGACCTAGCCGGAACTTTACTCGGCTCCCTTTACCAAAACCATCCTGCCCATCATGCCTTCTTGCACCTCCAGAAAACCTCGGACTTTGACCAGGGATTTTGTGATACCTTAAGCAGTGGGAGTCGCCCATTGTATCACCATTATTCACTTCAGGACTCTCCACAGCATGATCAGAGAACACGCAGATAGCTTCCTTGGTTGCATCAGATAAAATGGTGATCAACTGCTTCTGCTGATCAACCTTAACAACCATGCCAGTTGCTCCTTGTTGACTACCACTAACAACCTTCACATGTTGCCCTTCTTTAAAGCATTTCTGAAGTGCTGTTCGATTGATGGCAACAGTTTCCGGGAGGCCATCCATTTCCGGTCTGATATGAACAGTCTGTAACTCAACTTTCTCAACCCGTCCCACCAAGTTTCTCAGATCTCCCTCCGTAACAATAACTGCATCGCCCTTCATAAAGCTTTCGCCTTTCTTTCTCTTTGGAATTGTATGATCTCCATCACCATCGAGTTCTTGGAATTCTTCAAGTTCTTGCAAGGAGGGTTTTGCCTCTTTTATACTTTTATCAGAAACAACTTTTAGATGGAAACCATCTTTAAAGATCATCCCAGATAAGCCATCAATCTTCTCAATATAACCACGTGCCAATGGATCTCGAATAGACTGTACTCGAACACCCAACTGTCTAACAAGGTTCATGTTCTTAAGTAGTGCAGGAACATGTTCAGGACGTGCACCAGATTCCTTCTTCTTCGATGATTCTACACCTTTTGCAAGAGCTTGTAAATCAACCCTTGGAATTAACTTTACTCTAACTTGCTGTCTCCCCGGGACATACCCCACAATCTTGGCAAGATCCCCTTTATATACTCCCGTCTTAATCCTAACCCATTTATCATTTACAATGCTCTTGCTTTCACCTGATAGCACATCAATCATCTCTTTAATAGGAACAAGCATTATTTTCTGCAGAATTACATACCTCAGACCTTTGCAAGCTTCCCTCACATGGGCTTCTTTGTAAGCTTCAACATATATGAAGCTTTTCAAATGATCCAAAGCAATAGCAGACATGATCTGCAACTCTCCAGGGTTATCAATACATTTCTGCATTAGACAAGCCGCTACCTCCTTCTCTTTACCAATGGTACACTTCACCAACCACAATTTCGGGTCCTTCACACCGGGTATAAGAGCTTGCTGTCCAATCTCCGTATCATCCTCATATTCTTCCACATGAACATCCCTAAATCTATCTTGAACCCTTCTTTCAAACTCATCAATATCCTCCTCCTCTTCTTCCCCGGGAAGCACAAACCCCATCCTTCTCCCTCCACCACCATCATAATCAACTTCATCAGGTTCGTTATCAAACTCCGGTTCATTAACAATAAACCGATCCAATTCACCCTCATCGTCTTCCTCCTCATCCTCATCTTCATCCTCAATAGCCTCATCATCCACAAACATGGACTTAAAAGGCCTTCCACCACCGCCTTCTTCCTCCTCCTCCTCAACCGATTTCAATTTCCTCTTTTTCGAATTCGACCCTCGTCCTCTCCGCTTCTGCATCTCAATCTCGTCAGAATTCGATCTCCCCCGCTTCGAATTGGCCCTTCGCACCTCCTGGATCTCGCTCTCGTCTCCTTCTTCATAATCCTCTCTGCGATTCGGCATGGCTCTCGCTACAGAAAAAAGAAAACCCTAACTTCACTCTCAATTTCACAATTCCTGTATAACCTCTACGGTTCATACTATGAGGTAAAGGCCCCTATTTATACAGATAGATAAAAAGGATCCAAAATTACCTAGGGTTACCACGCATCACGCCGCCAAGCCCAATCCAAGGATAAGAATGAGAAAAACCGCGAGAAGAAGGAGATTGAGGAGGACCACGATTACGAATCGGTTCGAGCCAAGCCGAACCGGTTCGTATTCGTAGGGCTCTTCGTCCTCTTCTTCTGGCTGCGTCGCGTCGGTCGTAGCGGTCCGAGTCTTGATGAGCCTCCATATGGTTCGTTGTCACTGTAGAATCGAATTGGGGATTTTAGTTTTCTAGGGTTTGGGTGTGGGAGATTAGGAGAGACCGAGAATACGGAGGACGTGGCTGTGGGGATGTGGTTATTAATAGGAAAATAGAAGCAAATTGGGCCTCAAGGTTATCAGAAATAGAAAACGAATATTTATTGGAGCCCAATCTGGATATTTTCATTAATACTTATTTAATAATTATTAACTCAAGGTTTTATTTGACTAAAACTGGAGATAACAACTTTTAATAGAGATATGATGGTCATGGAATTAGGGAATTAATGCAGTGGATCTGGCGGTGGAAGAAAATTGATCAAAATTGGGTCATATTGGTATAAAGAAGATCCTGCAAATCAAGTTTGGGTTTGAATGGATTTGTCTTTGAAATGAAAGAAGAAGGCTGTGTTTGGTATGGCTGTGCTTTTCAGAAAGCTGGCTTCAGCTTATTTCTGAGAATAAGTGGCTGAAAAGCAAAACTGCTGAGTGTTTGGTAAACTGGCTTTTTAGAAGTGCTGTCAGTGGCAAAAGCAGTGACAAAGTGTTTGGTAAACTAAACTGGCTTGTGCTTTTTATTTGTGGAATGACCAAATTGGACATTAGAGATTATTTTGCATTAATTATTTAGTAAATGATTAATATTTTTATATAATCATTTTTTATAAATTATGGTTATCAAATTATTAATATTTAACAATTTTAAAAATAACTTATACAAATATAGTAATAACATTTTTAATAATTGATTTGTAGTTCGCATTAAGTAACCAAAAAAAGACTGACATAACATATTTAAATATTCACGTTATTACGCGTACTCATCAAACTTTGAGTAATGCTATTTCTTATTGTTTCCATTTCTTGTGCACCATGACCATGATATTTTTCTTCTTGTACATCATCATCCATCTCTATCCCACCACTTGACCCATGACCTTCTCTTTCTTCACTGCGGACAAAATGTCTATCACGATCTGCATGCCTATGTATATAATTATGAAGTGTCATGGTAGTAATGACAATCTTCACTTGCTTCTCAAATGAATAACCTTGCATGTCCTTTAAAATCTTCCATTTTTTTTTCCATATTCCAAATGTGCGTTCTATTACGCCTCTAAGAGAAGAGTGAGCTTGGTTAAATACCTCTTTTTCATTTCTTGGTTCTTGCCTACGGTATTCTTGAAAATGTTGTCTTGGACCTCTATAAGGTCCTAAAAACCCATTCATTTGAGGATATCCCGAATCAACAACATAATATTTTCCTGTTAAATAAAGAAATATCAAAATTTTAACAAAACTTCATTCAAAGCCTTAAAATGAGGCATGTATCTGATATCCCTCATTATCTCCGGTGCAACACCATTAAATTCATTCTCCAACGGCTTGATTATTTCTTTACTTAGTTCACACAACTGATCTAGTGCTTCTCCAAAATATCTACAAACGGTTTCACCTGAATGTTGAAATCGTTCTCTCACTTACCTATTTCCACATCCTTGTCCTAGGCAGTACAATAGCATTCCCACTACTTCAATATGACTTGTTTTGTTTGAACCCAACACCCCAAATTTAACTTCCAAATCACTACACAGACGATAAAATACTTCTTTTTGCATTCTAAAGGCATTGTAACACCGACTCTCATGACCTCCTAATACTTCCATGATCCACTTATTACCTGTTTGAGAGGATACCATGCAAGGAGTTTTATGAACATAGTTCATGTAGTAATGTTGAATGAGCAGAGCATTAAGTTGTACACTTCGTAAGAATATCTCCTCCTCAACTTCATCTACTTCCGAATTGTTCATATTTGAATCCAAAAACCTGCAAATTTAAATGACTAAATTTGTAAATGACTGACTAACAAAAAGTAATCCACATAATCATTAACAAGCAGTAATGAACAAAATAATATGAGTATTTTTATAATCCAACCAATGAATATCCACATGATGAAATACTTGTAATAAAATTCAATTCTTCTTAATTAAAAAAATGTTGAAAGAAACACAAACATAAAACCTCAAACATAACATAAGTTTATTTTTCGTTCATCTCAAATTTCAGCCACTCCAACTTCAAGTTAGAATCGTCCATAGTGCAATACATCTCTCTCTTCTCTGGACTTAAAAACAGTCGAGTGGCAAAAAACCACAACCTACTACCCTGCTCAGCTCCAGGCAATGAGCTGACATCCTTCATCACTTCCTTAATACCGGTGCCTCCACATTCTTCTAGATTTTTATTGATCATGGAAGTTGTTGTACTTCTACTGTCAATTGCCTCACACATTCGATCAATTTGTTTACCCAAATAAGCAGCACCTCCAACCTTTTCTTTTTTTGGCATTTCCCCTTTACCTTTCTGAGCTCTTGTATCATTTCTTTTTCTTTTGGGGCGAGTGGTTGCCAAAAGATCATTGTCCTCAGAGTCACCACTATCTTCAATGTTCTCCTCATTGTCACCTTGTTGTGGACTTGCAGGGATAGATAGTGCAGAGGATGGTGCATATGCATACTTACCAGTGGCTGAAATACCCATGAACATCTTATCCAACTTGTCTTCAAATTCGGGTGCAATTCCTTTTTTCCTTAACTTTGCATAATCCTTGTTTATCTGGACAAAAAAACAAATTGTTGAAAAAAAAAATGTTAGAGGCACATGTAATATCTAAAATGAAAAAAAAATGTTATTCAAAATAATAAAATTGATTTACATACCTCAATTTTGATACGCCACCACTTATCGGAAGCATCTATGGTTTGACGCCTCTGATCCCACCCAAGACCGGTCTCTTTCCCCTTCAATTCTTTCCATAATTTCCAATGATCTTTGAGGGAATCCCATCTATTTTTCAATTGTTTTCTAGTATATTCTTTTGTGGTTTCTTTAGTGAAATTACTTATTATATTCTCCCATCCCACTGTATTAAAATGAGTATGCGGACGATTATTGTTATCCACCTCCTTGATACATAAGTTACAAAATACATCTACTAAAACGTCGTTCCAAACAGCTGACTCTTTTGCCATCTAGCACAGATAAAAAGCATCATAAATGCTAGGAAGATAACACACCAATATGGACAATCAAACACAACATCAAAAAATTAAAAAACACAAAAAATTATAAACAATCATATAATTTTAATTTCTAGTTTCAAAAAATTTTTATGCATACAATTTATCACTACAATTTCAATCAAAAAACACAAAATAATATAGACAATTATATAATTTTAATTTCTGGTTTCAAAATATTTTTATGCATACAATTTATCACTACAATTTATCCTCATCCCCTGCTTCTCCCAAATTGACCGACCCAATTTATCAAAAATTTTTTATGCATTCAAATACAAACTCAGATTCATAAAATCATCATCATCATCATCACTCCGATTCATGAACCACAAAAATCTTCATCATCATCATCATCACTCTGATTCATTAACCAAAAAAAAACAACCTCACATTCATTCATATACAAATACAAACTCAGATTCATAAAATCATCATCACCCTAAACCCGATTCATGAACCAAACAAATTATCATCATCATCATCATCACTCTGATTCTTAACCAAAAAAAACAACCTCATATTCATTCATATACAAATCATGTATACATACTCAGATTCTTCAAAAATGTCGGATTCATGTATAATCACAGCAAGAACAAAACCTGTGATGAGGACCCACAGATGGGTATCGATATGGCTTCTAGCTTCTGTGGGAGCGGCGATGGGGAGCCGGCAATAGGGAGCGGCGATAGGGAGCGGAGATGGGGACCTGCGACAGGCAGCGGGCGACGGGGATCGAGATGTGGGACCGGTGACGAGGAGCGATCTGTGGGAGCGGCGACGGGGATTGATTTGTGGGACCGGCGACGGGGAGCAGCGACAGGGAGCGGAGAAGGGGAGCGGCGACGGGGGAGAGATTGGGGAAGCAGGGGTAGGGTGCGGCTGTGATGAGGACCGGATGATGCGGTGATGGAGAGTAGTGACTGTGTGGTGCGATTGTGATGAGTGAGAGAGATGGGGAAGCAGGGGTAGGGTGCAGCTGTGATGAGGACCGAACGGGGAAGCAAGGGTAGGGTGATGAGGGAGAGAGATGGGGTCGGGTGCGGCTCTGATGAGGGAGAGAGATGAGGAACAGTAATGAAGGAGAGAGATGCTGATAGGGTTGGTTAGAGCTGAAATTGTTTTACATTTGAAGGGCAATTTTCGGGATTTTGAAACTTTCATTAATTTACAGTAACAGTGTTCCGTGGCTTTTGGTTTCTGGAAGCTGAAGAATGCAGCTTCTGCTTATCTAAGGAAGCCACAGCAGCTTTTACAAAAAGCTGACAGAAGCTCAGTTACCAAACAGTGAGAACCCTCTGGGCTTATAAGCACAGGAGCTGAAAAGCTCCCCCAAACACAGCCGAAGAAGAAAAGGTAATTGAATATGAGAGCAGACGAGATATTTTTCCTTCAAACATAATCGAGGGTGATGGGTTTGTTGCATACGTTTAGAGAAAGAAGAGAATGAAAATACAGGGATAGACAAGAAAGAGGGAGAGGTAGAAGGGTGTTGGGTGTTGGGTTTGTTGCCGAGGTTTAGAGAATGAAGAAGAGAATAAAATTACGGATAGATAAGGAAGAGGAAAGAGGTGGAGTCGAAAACATAACCTGGTTAGGTTGTTCTTTGATAATCAAAAACTTGTATTTCATTAAAAAGTAAAAGTAATAAATATTTAACATAATAGTTTTAACTCTGAAAAAGTTGATGGACAGATAAAAATTGAGAATCGAACTTATGTGACCCCAATTATAACTAAACCAAATTATCAATCCACCGACCCTTTAGTTTCCTTTTGTCTATAAGCTAAAACGAATAATCAAATTAATGTGTATATATATAAAGAGACATTTTCTACTGCATTGACAGATTTTAGTAATTAAATTTCCTATAGTGCAAGAATAAAACTATGGTAATCCTTCTTTTTCATATGAGAGTCTATGAGAACATGAGAATGTAACGTCTCGTTTCATTCTTCACATAGAACCTCCTTCAGTCTTCTTGTATTAGAAGTGGAACCAAATGACTTGACCAGGCTCAGTTATCGTAACACATTGTAGCAGAGTCTTTATGTTTACGTGATGATGTTACTGAGCCTCGTTTAAGTGTTCAACGACTGGTTAGATTTTGGTTTAGGGCGTTTCATTCTTCACACAGAACCCATTCAGTCTTCTTGTATTAGAAGTGGAACCAAATGACTTGACTAGGCTCAGTTATCGTCACACATTGTAGCAAAGTCTTTATTTTTATATGATCATGTTACTAGGCCTCGTTTAAGACTGGTTAGTCTTTGGTTTAGGGCTTCTAACCCTCTAGTTCTATTATAACGACGAAAATGCTAGCTTCATAGTTCAAAGTGTCCCATTTAGAATACATACTTATTCATAGTTCGAGCATGAAAGAAGCAAAAACAATGGACATTCTCTGATGTAGGACCTTTTTCCTGGGACTGAAAATGTAACCAACTTACCTTCCATCTTTTTATCATCACACATTGTTTTTTCTTTCAAGTTCACAATGCTTTGCTTTTGAAAGAGATAAATTAAAAGTTCAGATACTGATTATGAGCAACTTTTGGAGTCTTAAGTCCATCAAAACTGCAATGATGCTGGGAGAAATATAAACCCCAGAGTGCAGTTGAAACATGTCCATCACACCACTAGAAATCCAAAAGTAGAATCAAAGAATTCAAAAACGAAAGTAAAAGCAAAGAATAATTTAACAAACAATATAACATAAACTAAAACTCATCCCTCAGATACTGCCATTCATGAATTCCTCCATATATCCACAACCATAATTCTTGAATAACTCATAAATAAAGGAACCAAACGAACAAAAACCCACCACCAATTTTTTTTTTTTTTTTTTCACTTTCCCCTTCTCCTACAAATCCCCATTTCTAAACCTAAAAAGAGAAGAAAAGAATCAAACTCAAAAGAAATTGTAGGATGATGCATCCAAAGGATGAATGAGATATGTGAGCACCAAAGCCACCAGCATCAGCACATACGCAATCCCCTGATCTATTGAAGTCCCTGCACAATCCAAGCCACACAAAAAAACCAAAACCAATCAAAACCCAATTCCCAAATCCCCAATCAAACCCAAAATGCCATTAAAAACAAAATGGGGTTTCAGATCTAGAGTCAATTACCATCACTAGTGGGAGCAGGAGCAGGAGCAGAAGCAGCTAGCGGGGAAGCAGCAGGAGCCCTTGAGGCTGAGGCAGAAGCCAAGAAGAGGAGTGCCAGCACTGCCAGAAGTCGGAAAATGGCCTTGGAAAAAGCAAAGCAAGCTGCCATTTCGGAGCAAAAAGAGAAAAAATATGGAACAAGAGTGAAGAAGAGAGGAGAATGGAGAAGACCCAAAATGAGAGAGATGTGGTGTGGGAGAGGAGAGAGTTTTGGTGTTATATAAGGGACAGGGTTTGGTTTGGTGGTGAGTAGTGACGGGTGAGGAGGAGCCAGAGGAAAGAGAGGAATAAGGCAGGCCTCCCTGTATCGGGAAAAAACAATTTACATTACTTTTTACACTTTTTCTTTTTTTTTTTTGGCTCTTTTTTGGCTGACGTGGTCCATGTGAGTGACAGTCTGTCTTTCACAGCCCAACTTCGTTTTCTCTCTCTCGGATTCTGCAATCAGGAGCGGGGCCCACCTTCGCTCCGTTGCAACGAAGTTAACGGCTATTTAGCGGATACTCTTCAATCAATCTCTGTTCCGTTTTCAAATTCAAAATTCGGATATTGTTTATCCGAAAATAACAGGGCAGGTCTCAGCTCACCGACGATTTTTTTTCGTTTGATTACAATCGAGATTTGACGTTTCTAAACAATCTTTGCTAGGGTGTTGAAGTAAAGTAGGGAATTTTGTTGTCATGGGTGTAGTGTGGAAATTTCTTCTAATGGCTTGAGACTCTGGCACTGACAATTGTCAGTGACAACGATACGTATTATTGATGAAGCAAGGGGTGATTGGAGAACAAAGGAATGTATAGGGACAGTTGTATAGGATAATCAAAGATATGATCAGCAAGTGTGCACCAATTTAAGTAAACAATTGGTTTTGGGATTATTGAATTCGTCTTAAGCTGGCAATTGGCGTTTTTAACAACAATGCAGCTTCGTGGATTTGTTGGACCAAAACAAAAAGACAGTAATTTTGTTTCCCTTGTGTTCCGGCATTGGCGAATTGTTGTCTCAAGTCCTGACAGTTTCACGAAATCGTAACGAAATCAAGTGTCCTATCATTCACTCCAGTATGGCATATTCCGGGTTTCTGTACTGATAGATCTGTTCTTTTACCCAACCTCTACAGTAGAGAAAAAACTCCGCGCATGCCATACTCGGCGAAAAGTAGGTATCCTTGGGATCACAACACTGTTCATGTCCACATATTAGCAAAAAAGCTTGACATTTAAGATGAACAATGTCTTACAAATGGGGACAGACGAAACCCTAAAGCTGGTGCCAAAGTTATCTTCATCATTCAAATTTCAAAAACAAAAACCAGTCACAATCAGTGAAGAACAAACTTATGAACCCAAAGATGGGCATGACACCATTGAACATGCCATGCCAAACACCAAAAGCTGTGATGAAAACAAGCATACCAGCCTCCAATGGACCCAACAGACCAAAAACAGACTAGGGTCTACCACATGGGGAGTAGGTCTATCACATGGGGAGGGTGGTGCTATGGTAGCATCATCATCATCATACAGTGAGATTCTGTATTCTCTAGGGATTGAAAATTGGACACCCAAACCCAAATCAATAACCAAAATGAAAACCAGAAAATAATATTACATTAATTATTCAGTTGGGAAATACTTAAAATGAAGAATTGCAATAAATACTATACAATGCTCCCTCCAAATGTACGTTTGGCACCAGCACTTAGATAGCAATATGTGTTTTCCAATCCTGGCAAATCACCAAACGAGGAGGCAATTAAAGATTCAGCATTTAGTTGGTCTTCAGTTTTGACAGAAAGTGAAAGGTGTAAATAGGGCAGATCTGATATTAAACTATCCCAAAACACAATATTCAGATCAACTACAGAAGGGAATGCAGTACATTTTACATCTAGCTTACCTAAATTGTTCATACTGCCAATTTTGGGTCCACTGTTCCAGCTGCACTACCTTCTCCTGTAAGAAGGTGGTCCGGATCCTGGAAAGTACACTAACCCGGTTAAATAAAATTTAAGATAAAGATTCACTGAAAGACAGAGAAAAGAAAAAAACTAGAGAGGTAATTATTGGCATTATGGCAGTACCTCCATTCCCCATTTGATGTAGTCTGGGGACTCACAGGCCTTATATTCATCAACCAAACTCTCAAGTATTTCTCTTGATTCATCAAATTCCGAAAGGTCATTCTCCTGTCACATTATGGCATATTGTTACGAGGAGCCCCACATGCATTTCATAAATTGCCACACATGAAAATGTTTTTCTCATCAATCATCAACTCATCAAGATTAACTGCACCAACTATATGGAATGGAGTATAAATATGGCATATCTACTGAAATAGATTAATTTCTACTCCTTCAGTCAACTTCTCATCAAGCATTGTACTGTTAAAAGTTAAAAACAATCATAATGCGCCAAAGTTCAACTGTACTAATGGTATGAGATATACATATGGCATATCTACTGAAGCAAACTAATTTCTAATATTTAATTCAAAAACTTCTCACCAAGCATTCTACAGTTACAAGTTAGAAACAAAAATGAACATATAAGAATCATAGTTGCACAATCAAGAAATTGATCAATCGAGTCTGAAATAATACTGACAGTTGTGCAGGCAACAACTTACAGCAAACATAGGGAACTTCCGGTAGTTGTCAAGAAAAGCTTGCTTCTTTCTTAACAACGAATACTGGCTCAAACACTTGCTGAAAAGGTGGCGAATACTAGTATGGCTGGCTAGCATAAGACCACTGACCTACAAAGGATAAAGCATATAGATATTTCATTATAATTACTCATCTATCTTATTAAACCATAGGACACTACAAATGAAAAACATAAAATTCCGAAATCCAAAATTGTAACTCAAATTAACTTTGAACTTTGAAGGGTAGATGGAAGTTTTTTAACAGCAAAAGAATTTACATTTGAGGACTTTCCAGACTTGATTATCAACACAAGAATTAGAAACAAGGAAGAAAATCTAAGATAAGAGTTATAGCCTTACCCTATGGGCAGTTTGTACATATGGAGACTTCCTAGACAAAGCAACCTGCACAAACAAGCAGAAAGTACAAGATCAAATCCAAATATTGCCAAATGAAGTAAATGAACCCATTTATACACACAATATTTAGAGTACAAAAGAACCTGAATGCTTGCAGGGCCCCACTCAATAAAGTTAACAAGCTTTCTTTCACGTATCCTCTGCAAACTTTCATGAACCTGATTACCGAATACAAGCAGTAAATACACCGTCCAGAGTAAATACAAACAGTAGAAAGAGAAACAAAGTGCTTAACATTCTAAGGTAAGCAAGAAACTCTGGTTCATATTTCCGCAAACAATTCTAGAACTTGCTACCACATTCAGAGAATCTGCATAGACTTGCAGTCATCTACTACAATTAACTTTCCTTTCCCAACAAATTCATTTCAAAATTTGATTGGAAAAGATGATCATGAATGAGTATGAATATTTTTGTACCAAACAGAAATTTTTGGTTGTTTGCAGAACTGCAGGATTACCATGCAAATTCAACTATTACTATTGTTATTATTACAACCTGAGTAGGGTCTACTTCTCCTTGAATGATGTTTAATATCGATATATACTTTGCTTGACTGGCTTCTTTTGTTCGAGCATACGAGGAAACCATGATATTTTTTGTCTGCAAAAGGAAACCAATGTCAGAGTTGCTTCATTCTGCTCTGTGGAAAAGAAAGGCAACCAACACTTCTTACCTGCAGAAGTCTTCTCATAACATCAAGTACAGTGGTTTTACGAATCACATTAGCCTGCCAATAGGAAATATATTTGCATCAGACAGCTAATTGCTTCTTTAGAAGCACAAAATGAACATTAAAATTTTGAAATTATATGAGATCACACATTTCTCTCAACCTCTTTCCCTCTAATTCACCACATGCTTGATCACACACATGGATACATATGAGTAATTGGATGGTATGAGACGAAGACATTGATGCATCACTGAGTCTTACCTGGCGCTCGACTGTGAGGGGTGTATATCCTGTCATTAGAAAATGGCATCTTGGTGTTGGAATCAAAGATGCAAGAAGACCAACCAAGTCGTTGTTCATGTACCCTGGATATCTCAGAGTGGTTGTGCTAGCAGACATTACAGTAGAAACCAAAGAATTTGTTTGAGCAAAGGTGGGATTTGTGAGATGGAGGCGCTCGACAGCGATTCTATTCAATGCAGTGTTATCAAGGACGACAACACAATCAGCATTCAGAGTTAGTCGCTTAAGTGTCAAAAGTGAGTTATAGGGCTGGACCACCACATCACTTGTTTCCATCTGGTTAGGAAATACACTGTATGTCTGAACCAGTTTTTTGCTGTATCGATCATTCAAAGTCTCCAACAGATATGAACCCATTCCTGCATTTTACATTGTGATCTGTGAGTACACTCAAAGGAGCTATGAAGTAAGCAGTCATTAAGAAGTCCATTTATCTATACTAGAAATTACACCACAGTCATGAATGCAAAATCTGTCCAGAAGGCTTTGGAGATACTCAGGCAAGTAACACATCCCATATACGATTCATTTGAAAAATGAAAGAGAAAAAAAAAATGTTGTTTTGTATAGGCCAGGCCTAAATTATATCTAGTTTGAAACAGGTACAGTAATGAAATGATATATCTAATCAAATGACCCATCCTTGTAAATAGGAAGTACATCGAGCAAATCTCTATTAGGTCATGAAAAGTGGGAGAAAAAGGTAAAACTAAAGAGAAGCAAAGAAAACCTGAGCCTGTTCCACCAGCAATTGAATGGCAAAGAACAAATCCTTCAAGACTATCACTCCCATCTGCTTCTCTATCAATCATGTCCATTATGGCCTCTTCAACACCTTTCCCCTGATCAGAATTTACAATAATTTCAGGTCCACTTCCATGGCAGCTAAGAAACGAGCTTTGACATCACAAAATTGGTATGACAGAAACAGTAGAACAAAGAAACACACCTGATCATATCCGCTGGCCCAATTATTTCCTGCACCACCTCCATGATCTGCAACATAGATGTTCTCATGATTGTAGAGGTTTCGATAGTCACTGTTCTGAATACCATTAATCACTCTGGGCTCCAAATCAATCAGCAAAGCTCGTGGTATGTAGTGCTGATCATCAGCTTGATAGAAAAACACATCTTTTCTGTCCCCTCCCTGCAGCATTTCAGTTTGATAAGTATTACAGACATCTATTTCAACAGACGCACTTCTTAAAGTTGCCATAATCACTACTTCCTGATGAACCATACGGCAACATCTCATTTTTCTGCACAACACTTCCCATCACTCTCCCCGGTAGCCCAAAACAAATTTAGACCATCAATATCTTAAGCATCCTTAATCTATGTTTGGCTCGGGCTACTCTAGGCCTAACTATTATTACTCAAATACTACATAACCATTTCAAGAGCCGAAAATTTTTAATTAACATTTGATTATTGAGACAGAAACAATAAAATCTCAATTACACTTGCAACTTCTAACAGTAAAGTTTGAAGTATCACTATATGATACCAGAAAACATATTTACCCAGTTCCAAACAATCAAAAATTCGATTTCCAGCGCAAATTTTACGAACTTTTGGATTCATGAATTTCATCATTCTTAACAACCGAAGCAGCAAAAAGATAATTAAATTCACAGAGTTCAACTAAGCCGAGCACGGTTGCTCAGACTCCCGTTCCCTCAACTTTTCAAATTTGATTTCCGAGCAATTAAGTAAAGAAGTGAGGGGGACCTGAGTGGCAAAGTCTTCGAGAATGCCTTCTTTGCTGATACCGTGCTCGAGGCAGAGCTGCTTCCAGAACTCCATGCCGATCTGGTTCCCGCATTGGCCCACCTGCAATGTGATGATCTCCCGGGGCATTTTCTTCTTTCCCGCACTTTCTCTCACCTAGGGTTTTTCTTTCTTTCTTTCACACTCACTCACTCGCTCACTCTCAGAGTTCTGAGACTTGAATACTCATTTGCCGGTTCGCACCCAATTTAACTCCAATTTCTGGGTATTTCGTAATTCAACGGAGCCGAAGCAAAAGTCGTCGTGGTAAAATAATATTTTAAGTATAAGGGGAGTGTATTGTATTTGATTTATACAGATTTTTTTAAATGACAGACTTTTTGAAAAGTCCACAGATTCTTTAAAAGTTGATAGATTGTTATGGATTTCTTAAAACTATTGATTTAGCAACAGACTTTTATTAATTCATGAAAATCTATATACTTTATTATGAATGACTTCTACAGATTTCCTAGGATGTACAAAATATAAATTAAAACAAAAACAAAAAAAACAAACAAACAAACTAAAACAAAAAACAAAAAAAATAAAAACAAATGCAGCCCAAACACAAAACAAAATAATAACTTGTTGTCTCTTCAATGCTCCAGTATTTTCTAATAGAAATTAACTCAAATAAATAATTGTTAGTCTGTCTAGCGAGTTTGTTCTTATTCCTAATCTCCCAACAATATAAATATACAATATAGATCACTTGATGTTTATAGTTAATTATTCTCATCAATTTTGTTTTCGCTAATTAACATATATTGTAGCAATATTGGTCAATGTCTTGATCTATAATCACTCAATTGAAATTCAATTGTTCAACCTTTTTTTGAACCATAATATAAATTCAAATTAATGATAATAATTAATTAATAAGATAAAATTTAGTATGGTTCAACGTTTTAGGGTTATACCACAATATTTTGAGTTTTAGGGTTTTATAAATCATTTTTATAGTGTTCGAAGTATCACAGTTGAAAAAAAAAAACAAAAACAAAAATCACATTCAACAACTACAATAAACATGTTGAGTATCAATTGATATCATTAAAGATTAGAGAAAAGTAAAAAATTAAGAAAGAGAGATGATGAAAGACAAACTTCTTCGTGCGTAGAGAGAATAACTTTGATAGACCTTTTTTTTTTTTTTTTTAAGAGGAAACTTTGATAGACTTTTTGAAATCTTTGGTCTGAAGGCTGGAAAATTATTGGAGTTTGTATGTATAGTTAACACTACAAAGTACATGATTATCCATGATTTTCTAATTCCATAAGTATGAATGATATTTTGAATACCTCTGTACTTTTATTCATTTTTAAAAATCCTAATTGAATACCCTTAGATTTTGGTGGGATTCATGAAGTCTTTAAAAATCCTAATTGAATACCTCAAGACTTTCATGGACTGTTAAAAGTCTATATTGGATACACCCAGACTTTTAATTTCCATAGATTTCTTTAAAAGTTTCACTAATTCCATATACAATGCACCCCCCCTAAGATTATTTTTATAATACTTTATTATTATTATTATTATTATTATTTTTTAACGGGAACGATAGTATTTGATTTTAAAAGAGAAATTACGAGCGTGAAAGCGTAATGCAGAGATTAAGTTACAACACATGCGGTGACATGTAATATTATATTTACTCTAGTTAAAATTATACCATATAAGATGATCTACACAGGAACTAGTACGTCATTCACCTATAGTAATTATTAAGAGTTAAGACTCACATCCACAATCTAAAAGAGAGAACAAAAGAAATTCTCTTCATTTTGATTGAAGAATACTGATCCAATTTGATAGCCGAATTCCAAATTTGGATGACCTCATTCGGATATTACACTCAAGTTTAAGTCTGAACCTGATCTAACCCGTGAACGTGATTTCAAGCCCCCTCGCACTAGCGCAATCCCACCCACCAGCTGGAAGATCTCCATTAATGATTGTTGGAGACAACTACAAGAACCCCTTAAGATGCGACAAAGTTGTTGTTGGTGACGAAAAATTCCAAAGAGGATTTTGACTATTTCGAAGAGGATTTTGACTCACCAGGAATGATCGAGAAGCTTCACTTGCTTGTTGACTGATGTTTGACTGCGACTTGAAGAGGAGGGAGGATGGGGATACCTGCAAGAAACCCTTTCGATGCCTAAGTTAGTAACTACCTAAATTGAGCGTAGTAGACAAAATCGGAATGAGATGCACTACCGGGATATCAAGCCTCCTTTCTATAGTACTTAGGCGACAAGCCGTCATTAGCACTGCTTTTATGGTTGTATTTACTCATGCACTTATTATGACAATCATTGCTACACTGTTAATCACTGTGCACTTATGCCGGTTAATCACTGCACACTTATGACAGTAATCATGTCACTTTCATGACCGACATTTACTGTTGTATTAATGACCAAGTTAATTGTTCTAATTATGGTCTAGAATGATTGACCACCCACAGTTGTCAATCAAACTAGCAGAGACCAAAATCAACCTAGATACAAGAAGAAATCACGGTCCTTAAAATCAATTCTTCATCATTTTTCAATTGAAAAAAAGTATCTAATTTGAATTCAAATCTAATGGTTACAAGGTATAGATAATCATTCACAAAGAAATACATTCATGTACAAAGAAATGGGCCGGCAACCCTTTTTTTTTTTTTTTTTAAGAAGAAAACGAAAAATTATGATAGGCTAGCATCCTCCTTTACCCAACCATTGCACTTTGACGGGCAATAAATGCAAAGGGACAAAGGGGAAAGCTTCAACAGGGTTTGTTATTAGAGATCAAACTGGAATTGCAATTTTCATTGGTTCGATTCTGATTGGCTTTGCATCAGTACTTCAAACAGAGGCTATTGAGTTAAAGACAAGATTACTTTGGGCTAATCGACTTCGGATTCAAAATATTCAAGTAGAAGGCGACTATTGTATTGCTAATCAAGATCATCAAACATACTTATAATTAAGTTGCCTTGGCGAGTCGCGACCATTATAGCAGACCATTTTGCTAATCAAGATCATCTCTCTTCTCATTCTTCAATATTTCTCACTCATGTTTTTCAAGAGAAAAATATGTTGCTGACCATTTTGCTAGTATAGGTTAGAGATTATCTCAAAATAGTATTTGATGTAATCAGTTTTCTTTTTCTGTCCTTAAGTTGCTATATTTTCATCAATGTATGTATATAATCCCAAGGGAATTTGTTGTTTAATGTGTTTGATTTTGCAAAAAGAAATGGGCCAGTTTGAAGTTAAAACCCCATAAGTGCGATTAAGGCACCTGACTTAAACAACTTTTCGTGATAGCTAGTGAGAGTTGTTTAACACGACTAAAATGAACAAAGCTTCTGTCAAAGTAGAAAAGCTCAAAGGGGAAATTAACGAACCTTGAAGTTAACCACTTTTTTTTTTTGCTTATTTTGAGTTTAAATAACCTCTTTCCTCGTAACCACCTAGGACAATATGATATTATGATGTATGTTTCTTACATACACCAGCATTCTGGTTTTCGTTATCTTAATGGACTCGAAACATACATACCATTGGAATGTAGTTCAGTAATTAAACTCTCGCGAATTTCTTTCATTCCGGGTAATTGAAACGGCTCTGAAGCATCAACGTACTAATCAAAGAGGATTGACAAGTGCGAGGTGTACGTCTGTGCATCTTTTTTTAACTACTTATAAGAAAGTAGCTTTTGATGCTAGCAATCGCTACAAGGCGGTGTACCTCTTCAAAACGAAATCGTTTATAGACTGGCTTTTAATGCTAAAAGTGGCTCCATTATTGATTTCATCTTTTTCTTTTGATGGGTGTTAGACTGTTAATTAGTATTGCTCAGATAAAAAAAGAAAAAAAAAAGACTTCTTTACAACCAGAAATGGATCAAAAGAAAAGGATGATCGAAATCAAACTGGAGACCATCACTGCAATTATTAAAGACGATCGTGATATGACTGAATCAATGAACATAACAACCATCCACTAATGAAGTTCAAAAAGCAATACCGAGATGACAGAAAATGAGGGCTGAATAAAGCATTACGCAACAGTGACAAGATTAATAACCATACATACCAGGTAAAAACTACCATATGAGTAATTTTAGACCAACTCAATGCAATAGTAAATTGGTGAATCATTGGTTTAGTATGCAATAAAATTAATCAAACACAATATGCAATTGATCTACTTTAATATGTTGATGCGTTACTGTACTATAGAATTTCTCATGATAATGATATGAGTTTGGTTTTTGCTGTGATGATAACGATACTTTTTGTGGTGATTAAAATAAGAAAAATCAATGTACGAGGCATCATGAACATAGCATTCCCAGAACGATTTACTTGTTACCATTTTGTAAGTATATCATACTATCGATTTTCATCTACTTTGAATTTTCGTGAAATGTGCTTTAAAAAGACAAACTATATACTGGGGTATCGATAGAGGTGTTTGTGCATCAAAAAGTTATTCATGTTAAGAAATTAATACCGACTACAAACTAAGGTATCTAAACAATATGATAACATATATATCATGGAGTACTTAAATATGTCGTGATCGAGCTTCTAGTCATCTTCACTATCACCATCAGTATCACTATATGAATCAAGAGCAGTCTTAGCAACAACACTGAAATTTTCAGTATTATCATCATTGGGAGTCTTCACTACCTTTAAACTATAATCTTTACTATCAACATGAGGAGTTTTCACTGTGTTGTTAGCGTCTTCAATTTTAGGTTTCTTTGCTTGTGGCTCCTTCACTTTGATAATCATACCCAATAAATCAGGAGTAGGATTCTTCTTCTTTTCAGCTGCAGTTAACTGTCCCTAGACTCCAAGAGGAAGACAACTAGGTGCCTCCTTAAGCTCATGCACGACGCTGGCCTTGGCTGCCAGGACTGCCTTGAAACTCAGAAGCTGTTGTGCTTCCTCATCCTCTAGTCGCCGTTTGTATTCCTTTCTCGCCCTCTGCATTCTATCAAGAAAGTCAGTCTCCTCATCGTCCAAAGCTTTAGGTGGTCTGTGCTTGAAACGTTCGTTGAACTCTGCATCCTTCCTCTCCTTGTTTTCTTTCAGAACCTCGTAAAGGGGTCTATCCCTGTGGGCAGTGCCATCATCTACTCGTTCACCCCTTCTTTTCTTGGCTTCTTCCAATTGTTTCTCGGAAACGAAGTTCATAAGATGGGTTGAGCGTTCCATGGTTTATTTAGGGTTATTTAACTCTCTTTAAAAATGTAGACTAAATTTTGTTCGAGGTATTTGTAGATACTAGATTGTGAAAGCCTGGTTGAAAAAGGAATACTCTGCTCAGCTTTGCCCAACTTGTAAAATTCATGAACAAACCAGAAGGTATTGGACTTTTAGTTACTTTTTATTTTTCAGGAAAGGTATTGAGCTAAGGTTTTCTTTCTTCTTTTTCAATTTTTTTTATATTTACTGGAGACTTGGTATTAAAAATGTTTACAAGTCAAAAGAAAAAGTATCATTAATTGGTCACACAACTATTAACAAAGCAGAGGTCTTAAAACTTACCATCAACAAATCGAAGCCAAGATAATTCCAAGTCTACAAGAAGTTTCAATATAATCATGCTATGAGTACCACAACGAGTCTAGTTTTGATTGCTAGATCTGTCGATCCTTTGCATGCACGGAATGCAAATTCTAATGGTGGGTCTACAAATCTCAAGGTCGTGACAATAATCGCTGTTGATAATTATTTTGAGGGTAAAATCCTCATATAGTACCCGAATTATCACGAAATGTACTTTTTGGTACCTACAAATTTTCAGGGAGTCTAGTGGTACATGTACTATCCCTCCGTTAGCCCTTATAGTACCTCCGTCCATTATTCCGTTAAAAATGCCTATGTGGCGGTCATGTGATACTCATGTGAGTAAAATAACAAGGGTAAAATAGTATTTTCATTCATATTTAGAATTATAGAATTTAATATATTGAATATCTATAATTAAAAAATATTTTGACATATGAAAAAAAAAATACTCAATTTATTCTTCACTGTTATTGGGATATTTGGGTCAATTAATTTTAAGTGCTTTATTTTTGTTTAGTTTTTTTATTTTATGAAAATTTAATATATATTAATTTATACATAACTTTTTTCTCGAACAATTAATAGGATTAATCAATAGAGGTGGTAGGTAAATCTAGATATTTACTAAATTCAATTACAGGTCTTTCTTTTAACCTAGTCTAGTTTATTTTAATTTAGTTTAATCAAAAATTTGTAAAAGAAATATGAAAAATAGATGTTTTATGATTTTACCCATACTTTAAAGGAATAATTAACGGAAGTACTAAAATTGCTAACGGGGGGATAATACAGGTACCACTAGACTCCCTAAAAATTTGTAAGTACCAAAAAGTACATTTCGTGATAGTTCAGGTACCATATAAAGATTTTACCCTTATCTTGAGGAGGCTGAGGATTTGCCTTTAGTTTTTACTAGTTTCATTTTTACAAGAACAACTGGTTTGTGTAGTATATCTTTTGGTTTGTTCTATGGCCAAGCTATTTCTGGCCTTTGTATGCTCCCCATTAGGATGCCCTCTTGAGTGATTTCAATTCCTAATTCAATGAACTTTTTTGTTTTTAAATCGAAGCAAAGATCTAGAAGAAACTATTTTAATACATCACTAAACATAACAATAATATTAGATATTAATTAGAACTGATACACATTGATTAACTAACTATACCTCATGAACAAGACTAGTTAACTATAAGCTAGAAGTAAATGCTACCAAACTTCTCATACTTGCAGAACAATATCCACAAGGCCTACTTAAACCACAAGAAGTGTCCAATGGCAGACTTCCTAGCTCCTTCAACATCTCCAATGATTGGTAGCCCATACGATTTAAGCAAACAATCTAGCGCACTCCGGCCGGCATGGTCTCATAGTCCCATTTTTTGTACCTTTGATAGTGCAGAGGCATCCGGAAATACTCACGTCGCTTTATCTTTTTTTTTTTTTTTTTCCATTCACTTCTTGTGTCATGGAGGCGATGGATATCGATTCCATGCTGCCTCCACACATATCTTTGATCGCTGATACAAAGGCTTTGGTTCTCTCTCTACTTCTTATAGGATTCACTTGGAGTGATGAAATTTGTTTTGAGGAGGTAATATAAGGTTTGTGATGGTCGTATAAAGGAAGGAATAGACCGCTGAGCTTTATCCAGGTTGCCAATTTTAATACAATAGGAATCAGAAAAGAAACCAATTTCAATTAGGAATTAGTGAAATTGCAAGAAAAGCTATAAAGGAATATATTTTTATTGTTAATATTTTTAAGAAAGCCTTTAGGAATACTATGCTGAGCTTTCTACAGGTTGTCAAATTTAATGATGCAAACTTACCAATAATTAACCATAATAAACACAAAGCTTTATGCAAGAACAAAGGAACAGGGAATTCTCAAAAATGAAAAGAAAATAGGACCAGGGAAAGTCCCACAGATCGATATCGGTTTTCCTTTTGTTGCAACTTGCAAGCAGTGATTTTTACGACACTTTATGTTTTCTGGTTTCCTTGCAAAGTTTTTCTTCTCCTGGAAGTTTCGGTTACGTATACTATACAACTTATATTGTAGAGATACACACAAGATACCCATTTCATCTCAAAAGTATCATCATACTTTGATTTTGTTCACTATTCCCTCTTTTCTCTTTCCATATTTCTGTCATCAGTTTTCCTTACCAAGACAGAGTTCTTTTTTAAAAACATAAAAATTAGCACCAAATTGAAGCCAGGAAGAAGAAGAAGAAGAAATAAGCTTTGTACATCACCAAACATAATAATACAAGATCATAGTAAAACCCATATATGCACATTGATTCACTAACTAGACCATGCATGCATGCCAAGTAAAAACGACTAAACCAGCATAATAAACAGGATCGTTTCAAAGAACACGATTTAAACAAGGCCTAGCTAGTTAGGCCAAAGAAATTTCCCACGGCTAACTTCCTCTTCTCTTAAAGATCTCCAGTGAATACTAGAAGAAGGTACACGCGATAAACAAAGCCTAGTTGTGCCACAGAAAGTTTCCCATGGCAGACTTCCTCCTCTCTTCAACATCTCCAGTGATCGGTAGCCCATAAGATCTAAGCAAACAGTCAAGCTTCCACTCCGGCATGGTCTCATAGTCGGATTTCTTGTACCTTGGATAGTGCAGGGGCATCTGAAAATACTCGCATCGCTCTCTCTTGTGCTGTCCATTTGGTTCTTGTGACCAAGACGAGATCGATCCCATTCCACTCATATCTTTGGCGGTGGTCTTAGCTAGGCTTTGGTTCTCTCTAGGTCTGCTTCTTATTAGGGTTAACTCTAAAAGTAATAAAATTTGGTTTGTGGAGGTGAGCCACTTATAGGGATTTTGAAGGCCAGGTATAGTAGAGGAAGGAATAGTGTGCTGAGCTTTGTCCAGGTTGTATTATATATAGTATATTGTTAATTATTGGAAACCTAACTTAATTACCAATTTCAAATAGGAAGAATGAAAGGTAAGCAGTAATTTCTCATTAAAAGACAGACAGAGGATCAAAAACACTAGATATAGAGCAAATTTTGACATTCTGGAGACCTCCGACCCATTAATTCACCAAAATAAGCCAAATGATTTTTAGTTAATCTTAACATTAGACTATACTATAAACTGTTTATTTTGTTTATTTTAAAGTTTCTTATAAAGTTTACTTTCTAGTATTAACTATTGTCTTTGGGTGGACTACTAGAATTTGCATTTGAATGTTTATCATATTGAGGACTCGAGCGTATCAAATGGAACTTGCTTCGAAGAATTGGATGGGTAGGAATATGATGTCGTGCATGGCAGGCTTTTTCCAAGTCCTGCACTATGTACGTTTATGAGCAGGCTGTGTCATTATGTGAGGGTTTCTCAAGGCTAATTTGCTTGTCTCAAAGTCCCGACCAAAATGGTCTGTTGGCTTATTGTGAAGGTTTCGTCAAGATCAATGTGCACATTAGGGAAATTCGATTCAGGTGGTCAAATTTGGTCCCTTGTGCGGCATTGCCACTCCTAGACGTGTAGAGATTCTGGAGATCTCTCATGGGGGCAGGATTTAGTTCTAGGGCTATATTTCTTTCTATTATTTTCTTCAGTCAGATGCTCAAGCTATATTATTCAGAGCTTGCAAGATGACGAAGAAAACTTGGTCTTGTCTTCTTCTTTTTTTGGAGAAGGGAAAAAAAAAAGAACAGAGTTAGTCTTGGGCAAGCATGTATCTAACTGAGGAACTTAAAAGGTTACTTCAACATGCAATTTGATGTGTAACACATCGATATGATCCTAGAATGAGCAACATGTGGCAGCTCATTTTGTGGCTCAACAAAGAGTAAGTGCGCCATCACTAACTTGTGAGGCGTTTTGTTAACTTCGCACGAAGTATTGATATGGTCGAAGGGATGCTTGCAACTTAGTAAGAACGAGTGCTACTCTTTTCTTAGCTTAAAATTTTGTTCCAACGAGTCCCTTTAAAACAAAGTTCTAATGAATTCGCGATTGAGAAATTAGAGTACATTACTGTAAGTAATTGACAAAATTGCAAGCAAACTGAGAAATGAGTGAAGTTGCTACTTTGTTGTAAGCACATTGACAAAATCATGCATGCTTTTTTTTGTATAAATTCTTTGTACCTATAGCACGTGGCCCAACCCCTTAATTTGTTACATGCAACCCAAATAATGTTGTTATCACATTATAGAGTATTCATCACCTCTAACATTTTATTGAAGAATGCGAGCAACGTTCCCTTCCAACATTTCCCTTTCTACATTTTTTATTCGTTGCATGTCATATGTATTCTACTATCTAAAAAATTCAAATAATTAATACAATTAAAAGACAAGTTTTCACTTCCCCTCTTTACCCTTATTTAATTTCACATGCATTTAATTAAGTAATTAATTTTTCCCAACATTTTTTTTTCTTTTGTGAATTCTTTTTATTTGCAATTTATATTATTCTTGTGGGCTTAAGTACGTATTTACATAAGAAACAAGTACATATATATTTTTAAGAACATACTTTAAATTTCCCAGAAAAAAAAACAGAATTGAAATAAAAAAAATTGGCCAACCGTTTGCTTTACTTATATACATATATCAAAGAGAATGTTAAAACGAGAGAGAGAGAGAGAGAGAGAGAGAGAATTTATATAATCATCTAATCTAACATGTGTTCTAATGAAAAGGAAAAAAAAAAAAAGGTTTGCAGCTGTCATGTCAATGAGCTTTACCTTTTTGTTTTCTGTTTTTTTTTTTTGTCGGTTTTATATAAAAAAATTGTCA
The DNA here is from genome assembly GCA_025331145.1 of Rosa persica. Lineage (NCBI taxonomy): Eukaryota > Viridiplantae > Streptophyta > Magnoliopsida > Rosales > Rosaceae > Rosa > Rosa persica. The sequence goes on from WFKR01000001.1 coordinate 31,518,545, forward strand.
AAATAAAAGACTCAGTATTATGGAACAGACCAAATAAATGAAAGAAAAAATTTCGTTGAAAGACTTAGGAAATATAAGAAATGAAAAAAACATTAGAAAATATTAGAAAAACAAAAAATCGAGAGTTTTTTTTTCTTTATATTAATAGAGAGCATTTAAGAAAGTCAAACATAAATAAGGGTAAAACATGGAATAAAATTAGTTGTATTTTCAAGGTAGTAAATACATAGATTGTAATCATAAATGAATCCACATGACACAAGATAAGTGGAGAAGGTAGAAAGGGAAATGTTGGAGGGAAAGGTTGTTAGCATTCATCCATTTTGTTATTCATTCGAGAGTAATATGCATATCATTTCAAGGCGGGTCCTCAAAACTCTAAATGTTTAGTGTGAAAATTTGACCGAGACCTTATATTCATTAATTGCATAATGACATTAAAAAGATTATGACAAGATCATTCAACAACATAAAAATTATCCTCAAACAACTAACTAAGATAACTGACAAAGTTTCAAATAATGTTGAACACGACACTATAACTCATAATACATTTATGATGATAACGAACTAATGTTTGTATTCAATAGAGAAATCAATTTCAACAATCATATGCCAAAAAAAATTAATAATAAAGAACAATTAATCGTAGATTAAACAAGAATTAAATTACAAATAAACATAGTGGAAGAATATGAAATACCTTCTAAAATTTAAGAAGAGTAGGAATAAAGATTTTTTTTTCTTTTTTCTCTTGTTGATCAGAAGGGAAGATTCATTCATTATCATGAAAAAATTACATCAAGGAGTACATAGTGACCTCATTAAACACCCCTCCTCCCCCCCCCTCTCTCTCTCTCCACAAGTCGGTTGGGAAGAGGAGATTAATGAGGAGGTTTCTCTTTATTTGCAGTAGACAAGGCGTGAATTTCTTCTTCTTTTTTCGCAAATAATTTGTAAGTTGTAACCGGCCTGCGTAAAGAAAAAAAGGAGAAAAAAAGAAAGAAAATGAGATAGGAACGGTGAACAAGGAAGAAAAGTCGGGGAGATCTTTACCAAACGCATCACATAAGCACTTCTAGATATTTGTGCAACAAATATATTAGTTATAGTAATACACGTACATATATGTCTTCAAAACACAGAGGCTTTCTGAAAACCGGAGGCCTTATGCGACCGCACCACTTGAACATGTTGAGGGCCGCCCTTGTGTCATTTTACCCCCCAATTACTTTATGTGTGCTTGTTTACTTTTTCAATTTTTTTTCTCTCAAAATTTATCTAACAAGTGTCAATTTCTGTCAAAAATTAATGACAAAAAGTGGTACATGACAAGCACGAACGTAACTCACTTTGTAAGTTAACTTGGTCTCAGATGCGTCATTTTTAGTACGTAGTTTGCTTTCCAACCTTCTTCTCTGATGAATCTTTTACAGCTTCTTCACATCTTCTAATGTCCGCATGAAGCAAATATTGCTACTCACTTGGTTGCGCAGTTTATAGCCCGGGATGTGGGGCGTTGGCGTTTCAGGTGGAGGAGCCGCAATGGTTCGTTATAAGTCTTTAAAATCATATGCCTGTTATTCTGAGTGGGTTTTTGCCACCATGTCCTCCCCGTGCTACTCAAAAGTGATTGAATAATATAGATAGGTTCGAAACCGCCCTTCAAAAGAAAACAAAAAGATTGATCTCACCCATTTGTCATCGCTTGCGAGTCATCAGGTGCTGCAACTGCTACTTGCCACTTCAAAATTAGATGAATCATCAAAATTGACGCCTTCATGGTAACTAGTACATTGGTTATGCCATTATAATTTAGAAAGCAAATCAATTATTAAAAAAGAAGTTGAGTTAATCAAGGCACGCCCTGATTTAATACACAGGTGCTCGTTAAAATTTTCTCATTCTTATACCTCTTTTCATGGAGCCTTTTTTTCTTCGCAATTCGATTTCTTGTTAATTTTGCAGAAATGAACAAGATGATGTTACAAAATCAGAACAGTTTTATACATTCATACTCCAGCAAACATATATAGATCACAAAATCAAGCATCAAGAACCATGAATACAACATATAAACCAGCATATATAATTAGCATCGATCATATATCTCTCATGGCTAGAAAGAACGGACGATTAAGAAATAAGTCTAGTACGACCACAAGAAGGCTCCCATGGCAAACTTCCTCTTCTGCTCAACGTCTCCGGAGATCGGCAGCCCATACTCTTTAAGCAAACAGTCGAGCCTCCACTCCGGCATGGTCTCGTAGTCCGATTTGGTGTACCTTGGATAGTGCAGAGGCATCTGAAAATACCCACATCGCTCGCTGCTCTGATGACCATTCTGTTGATGCCTAGACGTCGACACCGATTCCATGCCGCCTCCACTCATAGTTTTCTCCTCTTCTCTCCCTCTCTCTCTCTCTGTGGTTATATGAAATGGGGGGAGGTATTTATAGAGGTTGTGGAAGCCTGCACCAGAGACTAGGAAGGAATTAAATACCATGTGCTGAGCTTTGTCCAGGTTGTAAAAATATCAGGTTTATTGAGAAAACAAAGTTTCCGAATTGAGCTAGCATTCTACAAATCTTGGACAGCAAGCTTTTGACACATTGATGAAGTAATTGTTTTGTGGTATAATAACTTTCCCAACTGGACCGCCCAACGATTTTTATGGTGGTATTATGATTTCTCCAAACCAAACAAAGTAACAAACCTAAATAATTCCTCTCCCCAACCACTTTTCTCTCATTTTCTCCTTGAGGTAGGCCCTCCAAATCCCTCATTATGTACCAAATGATCGACCACATCCAATTAATGAAAGAAAAACGTTCGATAAGAGGAGTGAAGAACCAGAAGATTGAGAGGACGACTTAAAAAGTCAAGAATTGGTGTCGAAATAGCCGAGGGTGCGAGAGAAAATTGATTCCCAAAATATTATAATTAAATTTTATATAATTTAAGATTCTCATTTTTATCGATATATGACACGTTTACTTACTTAAAATTAATAAAATAAAATAAGATAAATGATTCTAGGCTTCATTTGCTTCTATTACGTATTAAAAGAAACGAAAGTAAATCTGACGTGAAACTCACTTCTTGATAAACACCAAATATCCAAAGTCTTATTGAAGTTGATAGCTATGACTCATCACCAGTATACTCAATGCAACCATTAACTTGCGTTTTCATTTGATACTGTCCACACAATCACCAAGGAGTACGAGACCTTGCTAGCAATAATCTGACCATCAATTGAGTAAGAGAGCTTTCAATAGACAGATGTAAACACTGTACAATGTATGCATTATTAATTAGCCCATTCCCACATTCAAGCATCAGCATATATTGCTCATAATGAGCCATTCAGTAGGTAGAAGATGTTTTTGATGCGAGTAAGTAGAAGATGTTAGAAGCAAGAAATAGAGGCCACAGCTGGTGGCTTAGCTTGACCCTCACACCATTCATGGCGGTAGGTGGAGGCTGGTAAGATTAGCGGTCTAGCTGGATGAGACTCCCTAAGTCCAGTCACCACAAGGCTAACGCTACATTAATCTATGGTTTTCAAATCGAGAAATTTTGAAAAATGACTAAGTTTTGGTCATCAATTTGATTTATAGCCTTGTTTTGTTAAAGAGTTGAAATATAACCAAATGATAGTATAAAATGTCTATATTAACCTTTATAAAAGATAAACAAAGTAATGGAAGTTGATTATTCTTTCTCCCCCTCTTCATATTCATATGATGCATGCATGTATAGCTTCAAACATGGGGCACAAGACTATCTTGAGAAAGACAAAAGGTGCAAAAGACATTCTTGTAGGAAACCAAGTGCAGACTGCCCATGCAGGGGACAACATCCAAACTTATGGTTGTTCTGGGCTAGCTGCAATGTTATTCACCTGCACAAACCAATATGCTATATTTCTCTCTGCTGTTCTTCAAACTGATGAGCTCCCTCGTCCTCAAGATTAGAATGTTTGGAAGGCTTTTGTCATTTGGTTTTAGTTTATTCTTTTTCCAGATAAAAAAATAGATGGCTTCTTAATGTAAAGTTTGGTGAAGAAGTAAAATGCAGCATATAGAAAAAAATTATAGTACTGAAACTTTCTTGCTAAGAATTAAAATGTTGTAATTTAAAACACTACATTAATAGAAAGATCGCATTCCATCAAACAAGTGGAATTGGATTTTGGCAAGTTGCACGGTTATGACCTCCTCCACCGCATCTTGTACACTTTTTTCTAATTGCATCTTCTCCTACAAATGGAATTCGTGCCGTCTTACGTCTTCCAGGTACTACTTGTCGTATAGGTTGTAAGACAATTTTGTTCTGCACATCTTCAGGCACATCCCACTCACTTTTGATTCCCAATTGGCCAAATAGGCTTTGCATACGCTGACATAAGTGCATTGGCTGTGTAAAATTGGGAGCACATGCTATACACTGATATTCCTTTACTTCTACAGGCAGCAGTTGCATGTGCACAAGGAAGTTGATCAAGATCAAACTCTTGGCATGTACAAGTCACGTTATTTAAGTCCACTGTAAATGTTTGACTTTGATCATATATTTGAAATGCATAGAGATCAATTGGAGACACCTGATATATAATGAAACCAAAGTTAAGCATGTTTCCTAATCGAAAATCAAATAATATAGTATAAAAACTATAGATAATATGACACTAATTTTCAGAATACATACCCGCATATGCGAACCACTGTTATTGTTTTTGCGGACTTTATCTTCTGCCCATTTAGTTAAGTATGTATTAAGGGTGCTTGCTGCATCATGCCGTTCAACAAACCATTGTTGAAGCACCTCTCTTAGGTGGTCCACTAAGGTGGTAATTGGTAGTTTTCTAGCATCTTTAAGCTTCGAGTTCATAGATTCGGCTATGTTGGATGTCATCATGTTGTATCTGTACCCCATAAAATGAGCTCGTGCTCACTTATGACATCCAATGTCTTCAAATATCTACAAACTTCTCTATCTTTTATTTTGCGAAGGTCATCTATCAATGTATTGAACTTAGATACTTGGTACTTCTTTGCTGCTGTGTAATATAACTTAAGGATCTTTATTTTTTTGCCAAACTTTGATTGCAGGTTGTTAGCTATATGAAAGATGCAGGCTCCATGATGTGCTTCAGGAAAAACATTATCCACAGCTTTGGCGATGTTTCCATGTCGATCAGATATAAAAACCAAGTTGTCTACAACTCCAATGGCCCTTCTCAATTTTGTCAAAAACCATGACCATGAGGCATCATTTTCTGAGTCTACCACCCCAAATGCCAAAGGAAATATTTGATTCTCTCCATCTTGACATGCAGCCACAAACATGGTTCCAAAGTACTTTCCTTTTAAAAATGTATCATCTATGGCAATCACAGGCCTCATACCATCATGAAATCCTCTAATTGAGGCTCCAATTGCCATGAAAAAGTATAGAAAGTGATTTTTTTCATCAGTTTCTATGTGTGTTATTGTACCTTGATTTTTGCGCTCTAACATAGCACAATATGTTGGAAGTATAGCAAATGATTCCTCTGGTGATCCCCATGCAATTTCTAATGTTGCTTCTCTTGCCCTACAAGTTTTATTATAGCCCATATTAACTCCAAGTTGGACATGCGCATCATCAATGATATCTCTAGGTCTGTATATACGCGAGGTTCCTCCCTCAAACTTTGACTTGACAAATTGACCAATTAGGGAGCTGCTTGCTTGTCGATAGTCACGATGAATAATATCTAGCGAACAAGAATGTTCATTATGAAACTTTCTCACTTCAAAATATGCCAAGTCTTGTAGCTTTATTGCACGGAGTTGCCACTTACAGTTAGGATCCACACACCTAACTTCAAACCGATCACTAGTAGATCTGTTCACTTTGAACTCGTAATTCTTTCTTATTGCAAGCATACCCAAATGTAGTTTCAAGGCTTTCTTACTCGGGTATAACTGACCTACCAGAATATCTTCATTGGTGTCCACAAATGGAACATTCTCATAGTCTTTTGTACGCCTTCTCTTGGTACGATAAGAAGATGATGAAGCAAAGTTAGCATTTGTAGGTTGCTCAGTTTCTATTTCTAAGTCATCCATTAATGGACTCTCGTTATCCCAATTGGAATGTGGAAACTTATCTTCTTCTCTGTTTTCGTATGAGATATTATCACCATTATCCAACCAAGAGTTTACTACTCTTGGCTCATGTGGGGAACTCAATGCAATTGGACTTTGAGTCATTATCTGAAGGAAAAAAAAAAAAAAACCGATTCATTGTCTGAAAAAAAAAGAAGAAGAAGAAGAAAGAAAGAAAAAAATGTATGACAGTACTGCAAAAAAAAAAAAAAAAGATGCAAGAACCGATTTATTATCTGAAGAAAAGAAAAAGAAGAAGAAGAAAGAAAGTGACCATGATAGTACTGCAGAACGAGATGCAACCATGCAACAATGTAAATAGAGGATTACAGAAACTTAGAAGATAAAACTTAGAAAATCTTGTAGGTATTCAAAGAGAATATAATCCACTTCTTTAAAAGAAAAACAAAGAGATCATTGATGTACATACCTTGAACACACAGCTTTGATTGTGTTTCAAATCAGTAAGATAATGTTTAGGTTTTGATTATGAATTGGTTGTCGTTATAGAATAGAAGCATGAATGATAGAAAGATAGGGAAGAGGTTGTTGAGATCAACCCCAGACCCTAAGCACAATTATCCACAGCAGACAATTAATAGAGCAACCATTAGTTAATTAATTTGGCCATTCTGCCTGCACGAGCAGTTTGGACTTGGTTTCCACAAGAATGTCTTCTGCATGTTTTGTCTTTCTCAAGATAGTGGTGTGCCACATGTTTGAAATTATACATGCATGCATCAGATGAATATGGAGAGGGGAGAGAAAAATAATTAGCTTCCATTACTTTGTTTATCTTTCATGAAGGGTAAAAAAGACATTCTATACTATCATTTGCTTATATTTCAACTCTTTTACAAAATAAGGCTATAAATCAAATTGGTGACCAAAACTTGGTCATTTTTCAAAATTTCTCTTTCAAATCATGGAGTAATACAATTTGAACTTGGCATCTTGTATGTGTTCATTGAACTCGACTAATCTAGCATCTTTTAAGAATCATTGGTAAAAATGTTTAAGAATGTAGGCTTTGGTATATGTAACATTTTGGTCTGGTCTCATTGGACCGATGAATACAATTGATCCCATTAAAAAAGAATTCGAATGGTTTGTATTGAAAAAGGTACTTAATTAGTCCTCTTTTTGTTTTTGTTTTTTTTTTTGTTAGACCTCTTTTTGCCTTATTTCAGAACGCACTCCACGCACTGAAACCCTAGAGACTTACGTTGGTTTTGGATCATTCCTATCCAGTTGCACCTCAATGTTGGTGCCGACCTCTGGTTTAGATATTGGGCTTGGAAGTGTTATTGTTTGCTTTTGTTGTTTTCTAGTTAAATGTAGCTCTATGCCTGTAAAAACCCCTCCTGAGTTGGGGTAAGGCGAAGTGGACTACGTCCCAAGCTGCACACTTTGTGTGCCTTGTCTGCTCTAGGTAGGAGGCAAGTTCCTTGCTTCGTCAAATAGTCGCAACCTCCTAGTGGCATGGTGAAACTAAATGTCGTCGGATTTATCCTCCGCACGACAACATAGTAGAAAATCTGTGCATCTGGTAATTATGTTACGTTGTAATCGTGTTACATATCGAGTTATCTTTCAGTTATATCACCGCTATATCAAAGCAAATAGAATAGCCATTAGAGCACTGTTTGCTAGTTGGTGCCTTGTTAAATACATTTCTTTGGTAGAGACTCTTGATATCATTTCAGGGCGTTCTCTATATACTTATTGTAATTAGGGGTTTAGACTTAATGTCTCCTCTTATATTCAGCAGTTACATCAATATAGTCGCACCAATCATTTATTCAAAAATACAAACAAGTGATAGATGACTATAGGACAAGACCTTCCATTTACATAAAAAGATTTATGTCACTAGTCAAACAATTACGGGCAAATAAAAGTTTGGTAAAATGGAACTTTGACCGATTAAAAACAAATAAATCATAAATTTTTTTGAAAATGTTTTTTTTTTTTCATTTATTACATAACAATTCAGAATACATAATAATTAATCTGTAAGTCGAAATTAGGATTCAAAACCTCTCACTAGCCATAAAAAAAACCGATCATTAGACCAAATTATATTGGACTAAAATGGTTCATAGAATATTTGTGTTTTAAATTTTATTTTGGTCCATATTGGGCCGAGATGGAGAAATTTATTCGCGTGCAATGAATCACCAAACGACGTAGCATAGTTCAAAAAATGGCGCGAAACCAGCATCAAAATTCTGTTAAAACGGTTGGCCCAGTCCTTTCTAAATTGAGAAGGGAGAGACATCGAAGCTGGCAGGAACACTTGTACGGAGAACCACCCACACATACAAAGTAGAGTGTCATCAACCAACACATGTTGGCTTCCCTAGTTTTGAGTCATGCATTCCCAACATCTCAAAATTTCTAACTAAAAACCAACAACACCACCAAGAAAAAATAAAATTTTAACCGAAAATCGGATCGTTTTCTTACTGGTGATCTGCTGGTTCTAGTTTTCTGCTCCAGAGTACTATTTCCCCCCCCCCCCCCCCCCCCCCGCCCCCCCCTTAAGTGATACTTGGATTGCTAGGTACTGTAGATGTGCTGGATTAATTTGGCTCGAGAATTGTATTAGTTGGGATACCCTCTCTTAGATTTTTTGCATACCTTGCTTCGTTGCTCAGAGAGTCTAGATCTTTGTATATCCGATTCTTTGTTTTCACCGCCGGATTGCAAAGAGTTCGAGAGATCTCAACCTTTCCTCCTCCTGGGAGGTCTTTATTCACATTTCTGTTCCTAAAGAAGCTCGCTTTTCTGGTCATATAGCGCCTTTTTTTGTCATTGCTTTGTTTCATTCTTTGTTTTCCTGCAGTAACTTATTCTGCTGCAGGACTTCTTATGGTAGTTACAATTCACTTTCGGCATCCCATTTTCAGATCATTCAATTTGAGCCCTGAAAATGGAGCCTTTCCGAAGGCTTGGGGAGGCTTTAGGAAGTATTAAGTCCTTGATGGTGTTCCGAGACAATATCCGCATCAATCAGCGGCAGTGCCTTTTGCTGCTCGACATCTTTGGCTCAGCGTATGACTTAATAGCCGAGGAGATGAAACACAACCTGAGATTTGAAGAGAAGCACGCTAAATGGAGGGTTCTTGAGAAACCATTGAAGGAGCTGCACAGGATCTTCAAAGAAGGAGAGTTCTACATTAGACACTGCTTGGACAACAAGGAATGGTGGGCGAAAGCCATCTCGCTTTATCAGAACACCGATTGCGTTGAGCTTCACATCCACAACTTGCTTTCCTGCATCCCAATTGTCATTGAAGCTATTGAAATTTCAGGAGAAGTGTCAGGGTCGGATTTGAGTGAGATGCAAAGGAGGAAAATTGTGTATGCGGAAAAGTACAAAGAAGCATATAGAGATTGGAAGCTTTTCCAATGGAGATTCGGGAAGCAGTACCTGATTACTCAAGATTTCTGCAATAGATTTGACACAGTATGGAAGGAAGATAGATGGATTCTTCTGAATCAAATCAGAGAGAAAAAACTGATCTCAGGTTCAACAAAGTATGATCGACGCCTCACAGATCTCCTTCTTAAAAGCTTAGAAGGGCCAGAGCCTTGGAATGGGAAGCTCTTGCCTAGCTCAATCCTGGTGGGATCTAAGGAATACCAAGTGAGGCGAAGACTAGGCAGTGGAAGTCAGTACAAAGAGATCTTGTGGTTAGGTGAAAGCTTTGCCTCAAGGCAGTTCTATGGGGAAATTGAACCCTTGCTGCCAGAGATCTCTTCATTGTTATCGCTTTCCCACCCGAACGTTGTTCACTGCCTCTGCGGTTTTACAGATGAGGAAAAGAAAGAGTGTTTCCTCATTATGGAGCTGATGAGTAGAGACCTTGGCAGCTACATCAAGGAGATCTGTGGCCCAAGGAAGCGAATTCCATTTTCTCTTCCTGTTGCTATTGATTTGATGCTGCAAATTGCAAGAGGAATGGAATACCTCCACTCCAAGAAAATCTACCATGGAGAATTGAATCCTTCTAACATACTGGTCAAAGCAAGAGGAGTGTCCACAGAAGGTTACTTGCTGGCAAAGGTTTCAGGTTTTGGCCTAACTTCTGTTAAAAACTCCACCCAGAAAAACCCTACAAATCAGAATGGAAGCCCACCTGTTATATGGTATTCTCCAGAAGTTCTGGAAGAGCAAGAACATAGTGAAAGTAGTGAGAAAAAGTATACAGAAAAGTCCGATGTGTATAGCTTTGCGATGGTTTGCTTTGAGCTTCTTACAGGTAAAGTGCCTTTTGAGGATAGTCATCTTCAAGGGGAAAAAATGAGCCGAAATATTAGGGCAGGCGAGAGGCCATTGTTCCCCTTCTATTCTCTGAGATATGTCACCAATCTCACAAAGAGATGTTGGCATGCGGATCCAAATCAAAGGCCAAGCTTCTCATCCATCTGTAGGATTCTTCGCTATGTTAAAAGGTTCCTCGCCATGAATCCTGACTATGACAGCCAACTAGACCAACCAGTGCATATGGTAGATTACTGTGACATCGAGTCGGGGGTTCTGAAAAAGTTCCCTTCTTGGGGGAGCTCTGATCAATTACCATTATGGCAAATCCCATTTCAGATGTTTGTTTATAGGATAGCGGAGAAAGTCAGAAACTCAGGCCTGAAAGATACTTCAGAATCAGGAAGCGACGCTTCGATATGTGGGGATGGAATTGTGACCCCCCCAGATGATCCATTCCCAGCAATACCCGAAAGGAAGTGTTCACCTGATAGTACGAACAAGAAACTTCCCTTGTTGAAGAGATCTTCAGATGTGAAAGCCAACAGAGTACCAGGTATGCCTTTACAAGTATACCATCTTTTCTTTAAGAAACAACCATAATAACTTCCATCAAAGATGTTAATGCCTAAAATAGAAGAACCTAGACTCAAGTCCACAACTAATCAAATAGGAACTTGGTGAATGCACCTATGCACTAACATCTTCTGATTTTGGTTATACAGGAACACCAAGAGGACGGTCTGCCAGACCTCCACAGGTAACAACCCCTTATCGTAGTATTAGCATGAAAATGAGTTCAGAAAGCCAGCAAAAGATGACTCAAAGAATACGGAGGACATCAACGAGTTCAGAAATGGTGATGAGTTCAAGAATACAGAGAACCAAATCCGGTCATGCCTCGGACTCTGAGCTCTCCTAGACCTTTATATGTCATATCAAAAGACAATCTGGATCCATTCTAAATTCAAAGTTCAAACAATCTGTGGATTGCAATCAAAGATTAAGAGGAAGCACAGTTAAAGTGAAAGCTGAACCTGAAAGGTAGCATTGGTCTTGTTATGAAGGTAAATAAAGGTAGGTAAAGTGTAGCTTGCTCTGACTGAGTTTAGCATCTTTATCAATAGTAAATTGTGTTTGAAAACCACAGTTAAATGTTTGAAGCATAGAATCCTTGTCAACAGAACATCAAAGTAGAGGGCAATACCAGGAGAAAAAGATGGAGGAACAAGAAGATGTTTTCAAGGTCCAAAAGGGAAGAGCAATAATCGCAAGACCATATGATCTGCAGAAACTCAGAGCAGACTTCAAAGAGTCTGATACAGAATTACATAGTGGCATCATAAAGAATTAAAGATTTGTACATACTTCAGGGTACCTTGAAAGGGAAGCAGTCATGGGAGCCTCTTGAGATTAATGCAGACAGAACTTTAACGGAAGATCTCTGACAAGAAATAACAACGAACTTGAAGGCAACACAAGACAATCTCAGTTCATTCAGCAAAGGGGAAAAAGAAGACTACATATATACGAGGATTATATACTATTATGGGAGCGATGATCAAGGGATCCCATCAGTTTTGTAATACTGACATGATCAGAAAATGCAAAGCATTCAGAAATGGAAAAACTTTATTCAGATCATCAGAAGATGAACCAGATATTTACATCTTGTGGTTTTCTCTATAAATTTTTCAGCAGCACATTGAAAAGTTACAAAGTCAATTTGGAATTTAGTTGTTGTAAAGCATAAACAATCCCAGCAGTATCACAACATCCACCCTGGTAAAACCGTAAAACATTACCTCACTCAAGAAATTAGATGACTGCATGGCTGAGACAGATTTGCAGTTCCAAGAAGGAATCCAGATGCAGCCATAAGCTTCACTTGAATCACTAGAACCTGAATATCTCAGCCACAGATGTACAGTTCCAAGGAGCAATCAATCAATCAATCATATAGTGTCATAAATTACTAGTATCAACAAAATATTGCTTGTACAGGATCTATATGCCTTGTCCAGACAAACATCTCGAAAAAAAATCACAGGAATCTTTTAGTGAATATACACCGATCTTTGGCCACCCAAAGCCTCCAATCTACAATCCATCTGAATTCCACTACCATTCAGCTCTACTCTATTATATTTTCAGAAAAAAAAGTCCCACTTTTGGAACTAATATAAACCAATGACGTTTAACCCACAATTGAAGGTAAATTGATTTCTCTGTGCATTCCCTCTCTGCACCCAGAACACACAGGGCTGGCTCTGTTCAACTTCTGTTGACAATGTAGTCTTCAACATGACAATTTCATGCTTCCCATTCATATTTGCATTCCAAGAAGACAGGATAGGCAAAGGTTTGGCAGACAACAGATTCTTTAATGATTTAGAGAAGGCAAGCTTTTACTCACACTATCTGCAATAATTTCATAGTTCCACTAGAGTTAGCAGCAACAAGTGTGTTGGACTTTCTTCGCCAACAGACACTTGAGACATACGGTCCACTATCACCAATCTCACTTCTAGGGACAGGATCAATAGATCCAAATTTGTGAGAAGTGATTGGAATGGGTAGACTTCTGTGATAACTATAAACCTGAAAAGGGAAGAAAAACATCCACAAAGATACAAAGCTAGTCAATAAATGTATGGTCCATAATCACGTATTGGTTTATATTGCAATATAAAGTACTGCTTGGAGGATGAGATTGAACAGAGCTTTTGAAATTTGAAAAGTAAACCCCACATTAAACAGACACTGCACCCACTCATGCTCATTCTGCTACAACATGGCGCAGTTATAGGTTCCAACAACCAAAACCATCCCATTGTGGAAAAAACAATAACAATAACGAAGGTAAAGCTTAAGAATAAACAAAATTTCAATAGTTTTTTTAGCAGAAGGAAATTTTGGTGAAATGAAAAGAAAAATTTAAGAAGAAAACATGAAAACCAAAACCCCTCTAACAAAAACAGATGTGCACCTCGTTAGTTTCTGAACCGCATGCTATGTATCCATCACAAACAGATAAACCTACAAAATTCTGAGCAACCAGGACACAGAGTTAGAATATCAATTGCTTAAATTATTGAAACAATACAAATGATGAAAAGGTGATATCAAAGAGTAAAGCAGCAACCTTCAAATTAGTATGACCGCTAAAAGTTAAGCTGCAGGCATTGGAAGACAACCCAGTGGAACTAGATTTGTTAAGATCCCAAAGCTTCAGAGTGTTGTCCGTGGAAGCGGAAACAAGAGTTTCTTTATCTACAAATCTGACATAGCTAACAGCTTTTTCATGACCAGGTAAAGTGCACCAAGGCATTCTAGTATGCCGAAGATCATAGCCGTAGATCTTGTAATCAGCACATCCAAGAATCAAGAGATGAGAAGAGTACGCGGAGAACTGAACATAACAGACATTAGCAGGGTTCCAGATCGTGTTTATTGAATTTTCCTGCACATTATAGAATCAATATTACTTCTCATAATCTTGTAGATATTACTATTATAAAGTCCTGAACTATCATACTATGATCCAACAAAATAACACCCAGAGATCATGATAAGGCCTTTTTTTAAAATCATACAAGAGACCTTACCTCTTTAACATCCCATAGTCTCACAGAAAAGTCATCACTTCCGCTAGCAAACTTTGTTGGGTCAGCTTGAGAAAAGTCGACAGACCAAGCCCTCCTTTCGTGCTCTTTATGCTGACAAACTCCTTGACCCGTGTTTGCATCCCATATCTGAACTCCAGACATGATAATAATATCATTGGTAAAGAAATAGATTAACCAAGGGCATTATTTTTCCTCAAATGAAATCACCAACTTAAAGCTGATACAGCCACACACATTTATGCATGTATATCTGAATCTTTGTACTTTCGCACATGATATAGATTAAAAAATATTTTAATGTAAGAAACACACCTGTACCACTCCATCATAATCTGATGATGCCAGATAGCTCTTAAAGTAGTTGCTCCAGCAAACAGAGCTCAACTTAGAATTGTTTGACATCTCAACTGAAGGATAATGGATATCTAAAGAGTTGTCTACAAGGGCCCCAAAATCAAAGATTTTGATTTTCTTTGATACTCCGGCTGTAGCAATATAGTCCTCATCACGGTCAAAACTTAAAGAGCAGATTGCACTGGAAGAGTTGAGAAGATCTACATTCCTTAGTGTCCCACATTCTTTAAACTTTTTGTGGCAAGCAAACTTGGTCAGACCATCAAAAAAGGCCCCAAGGGGATCATCTGATTTCTTATTGATGCTTAAATCATGAGTAACATTTCGCACATGATTATCCAGCTTGTTTAACATATCCTTATTAGAACCTGCTGCAGAAGCAGTTTCCATTACCAGCATTTGGGATCTTGCGGAGAAGTAGGCATTGTCTAGCCGACTGATACTTTTCATCATTTGTGTCTCATCCATGTCTGACGCTGAGAATAATCTAGAAGAAACACCTGAACGTACAGGCTCTACCAGACAGAATCCCTGTTCTCTTTCACTGGAATGCTCATTCCGTGCCCTGAAATAATCTGAGGATTCCCTTGATAAGTGCCTTGTCGTAAACTTGCTTATATCTTCTTCTAAGCATCTTATATCTTCGATTAACTTAGAGGCATGGCCATGCTTCCTGTCTTTTACTGAGAGGAGAAAACTACGTAACTCTGATTCCGCATCAAGATCATCATCAAAATTTGAGAAATCATCACAATGATGCACTTCTTGGTGTCCACCTATGAGTTCAGACTGCAAGATTTCTCTGTTTGCACACCAGAAAACCCAAACTTCAAAATGTGCCCATTTAAGTTTAATCGTTTGGAAAAAAAATGTGCTCATTTAAGATATTCTTTGGCTAAGAAATGCATTTATTTGAAGTGGATTTGGATAGGGTATGTAGATAAAGGGGTAGCTAGGAATGGTAAATGCTTCAAATATGACTACATTGTCCCAAATTACGAATGCCTTGATTTTTCTTACTTGAATATAGTACAATGCAGTACATAAACGAAGTGAAAGAAATAATGCAGATAGTAAGACCTAGTTGTTGGACGAGACAAAGGTTCAGGATGCAGAAGCCAAAAGCAAAAGCCAGCTTCCTTTGGACTTCGTGAGAGAAAATTTGGTGGTAGGATTCGATAGTGCAAATCTGACATCACTGAAGAATGCACCTCCCACGATTCACAGCAGCACAACAACTGACAAAAACAGGCCATACAAGTCAAAAAGGACGGACATAAACAAAATGATTATATTCTAGAATACCCTTGAATAGGGTTTCCAAGCTACTCAGCTATTAAATGTTCCTTTCTGCTAAGCTCAAATGCAACATAGCTGCAGCTCATAATATAGTGGAAGAGTTTTCTCTTGTCCACTGGCATAATACCATCAGTCCATCATATTGTTTTGATTCATTGTTTCAGAATTTTACTTAAAGTTTCACTTGGGAGTAGCAAGTCTTGAATTTACTTTATATCAAGCTATATAAGAAATCCCATGGAATCATAAATTGCTATAATCAAGTTCCAAATTGTAAGTGCGGAAACAGTAAACATATCTCCCCACCTCAAAAAGAAGAATGCCAAGGCCATAGATATTTGATGACAGTGTGCAACCTATCTCACCAAGATCCTCTGGGCTCGTATACCACGTCTCTTCCAGATGAATAGTTGCAGAAATGGTTTGTTGTTTGGGTAAAAGTACGGCATTTTGGAACTGGAGTTCACCATACCCAGAATCTTGTGGATCAATGCAGAATTCCTTCTCATTACGTACTTTAGTCCCAGAGCCACAAGTAGAGGTGTACTGAGGCTGATATTTAACAGATATCATCTCCTCACTCAGTTTTCGCTGTTTTCCACCTAAATTGCATTCAGCATAGGCCCCTTGCTCTAACAGCCTCTTCTTACTCAAATCTCGGTTCACAATACTGTCTGATTGTCTGATGGATGATGCACCTGTATATTTAATAATATTTGATGGCAATAAAATGAAGCGTGATGGTCGCAACTCTTGCAAGGCAACACCTTGATAGTGTGCAAAATCCACCAACTCCACAATCTGCCTAAATATGAGCAGTCTTTCAGCTATATCTACCTTGTGACGCCCAGGTTCAAGCCACTCCCTCAAGCAGATCCCAGTACTGATAGATTCTGGACCAGACCTATCAAGGACAAGTGAAGATATCTGACCATTTCGGTTAAGTGATTTCATCCTTGTATCGCAAGATACCTTCTGGTCCATAACTGGGATTTTACTGATACCCTTACCCTTCACTGTTTCCTTCACAAGAGATTGGATCTTCAGATGGTTTTTGGCAATACTTAGCACATTGCTTGAGATGATCTTGCTGTTCCTAGCCCTTACATATGCTGACATTTTATCAGGGTCTTGCTCAGAGGAATTGCTTGAAGAAGGCTTCGGACTCCTGATGCCAGAATGGATTTCTCTAAGCTCACGTCTAACTCTCAACAACATCTGACCATTATCTTCTGACACAGAATCACCATGTGAATCCTTACTTCTAAACCCAATTGCTACCTGACTATAATCAGCTGAGTTTGGATTCCTTAGATATTTCAGTTTTAACTCTTGAGCATCAGGGGCAATGCCAGTTATGGAACGAGGACTTCTGCAGAGTGACTCGTATCCAGATGAGGAGGTTACACTTTTACTCAAATCCTTCTCCTCCATATTAGTACTACAATTATTGGCGCGCATCGCTGGTAACCCCAACAATGTTTTACCCTCTAGTTTGAGATCACAATCCTTTTGCTTAAGTTCTCCAATCCTTACCACATTTTCTGCCATTATATCTATGAAACTCTATACTATCCAATTGAACTTCATTCAATCAATATGAGTAGTTTATGGTGAATTGGCCTACACATGTCAAATTCAAAGAATCAGTGACAAAGAAGACAGACGAAATCATAAGCAATGACTGGTAAACTAGTTGAATCTAAAGGTATCAAACTCAGCATGAATGAAATAATAACTTCTGCTTTTCAATGACTCATCTTTTACAGAACAGACGCCACAGTTCTCAGGTATATCGAATTAGGAGAATGAACTGGAACAAATGATTCTAGAGAATTAAAGAATCTGGACAAACCCATAAAGTCAAATGCAGAATCCTACTTAATTAAAAGAGAGGGACAAATAAACATTACCAAAACGAGAGACAAAGATTACATATGAAATCACAGAAAATAATGTGTGAAAATTGCTTTACATTACAAAATCTAAACACAATCATACAAACACATATACATAAGCACAAAAGATCACATTTTTATATAATTTATAAAAATAAAAATAAAAGATTTGAAATTCAACATCATCCATTTTTTGATTGAAAACACCATCAATTTCTTGCCAGAGCAGTATCAAACAAATCCATCATCCTCAATAGTCTTAACATCACCACACAGAAACCATTCATTAAAAAGGCAATAAATCCTTATATCAGTTCCCACTAAATCTGAACTCAATGTGCAAAAACTAACCAATACCCAAGAATCTTAATCAAATTCAAACCAGGAAGAAATAGCATTACCATTGAAACAAGCACCAGACAGTGTAACCATGATAAGCAAAGCCTCCAAATACCCAACAAGCTCAGAACAGAGACTTCATGAAAAGACTTGGCTGGAATATCAAGTAAACTTCTTTTGAGTTCTTTCTATAAACTGAAAAGGTGAAGCATTATAAGAATAAGTGTCTGATCAATGTCTAAAAGCTCCCTTCACGTTTTTTTTTTTTTTTTTCCAATTTCTTTGGAGACCCTCTGTATAGAAAAGTTTGAAGCTTACATTTCAATAGCAATTATTAAGCTTTATGTATATTTTTGGGTTTGGCTTTGGAATTTTGGGTGGCTTTGCTTGCTTTCAATATCAGAGGGGCCTTTCTGCAGGTCTGTGGCAAAAAGTGCAACCACGATATTATTCTTTCAGCAATTACTAGCATACACGACGAATTATTTGCATCATTTTCTTTTCTTTTTCTGAGACATGGTTTTACAGACATGGGCTCTTGTTTTGTGATTGTTACTGATCTTGCCACTGAGATCTTTTTTTTCTTTAAGAACTTTCAGGTTCAGAATAATGAATCCTCTACGATTCAAATCACAACATGTGAATTTTGGGTAGATGAATCATAACAGTAAAGCATTATTCGGTCTTTGGCCCTCTTGGATGGCACTAGAAGTATTTGGTATTGTCACGGTCCCAGTGGTTGAAGGTCCGAGAAGGTGCCTTAACTTTTTAAGAGAATTACAATTGAAAATGATTCAAAGTTTTAATTTAACTATATTATGAGAAATTACGACATAATCCTCCTTTATAACTCGAAACTAGTATCCAATACATTTTTGATGATTTTCTACAACTTTTAAAGACATTTACTTCAAGCATTATTTTCACAAGATGAACTTGAAAACAAATGTTATGGCCAATCTTGGCAAATAGTTTGAATGAGAACCGAATTTGGCTTAGTGACTTCTGCTTAGTGCACTTACAGCTTTCGATTTTGATCGTTTCAGCTCAAAATGTACAAAGAATTTTTTGTTATAGTTAATACTAACTTTTGTTTGTGCTATATACATTTATACACAAAGACTAATTCTAGTAAATTTTCTAATATTAGTTGGACAAAATTGGGTTTGTGAGGGTTTTTACTTCATCATGAAATTTTGTACAAAGAATCGTGCTGACCATAACTTGTCATGTCATTGAGTCATGGGGTTGCATTAGTTGGTACTCATTTTCAAAGCTACAAATGGCACGTGTTGATCTTTGTGTGAATCGCCATGAACCTAAAACGAGTTTGGTGAAAATATCTAGCGCCAAACTTATTTATGTGAACCAAAATGCAATGAGAATTGAGAGGCATCATCGTCCTCGTCTGGGGGATATCATGTAATTCAGAGCAACTCTGGGGGCAGCGTAGCATCACATATCAGAAATGATCAAGTTGGAGCAGATCCAGTGAACCACGTCTCAGGGAATGAGTGGCCTTTAACGAGCTAGGTTAAACGTCCATGCATTGTGACGTAAGCACTGCCCCAGTAATTATTCTGATGCCCAACCATTGGCCTCCGGAGAGGTAACTGGTGCTGGGGATGGCCTGCGGGTCCGACCAGTTTTAGGATCTCATCCACGATAGTTGATATTTGCTTGAGCCCCACTCATTATGTTCTTATTCCAAGTTAGCAGCGTTGTCAAACCGTTCGATTTCTCCAGTCTTGTGTTTCTATCGACGATTTCCAATCTCGTAGACGTGGGGGGCAAGTGATTTAGCATGTAATCTCTACGAAATGAAAATTTTGTCATACACTGGTGTATGGTAAGTGTACTTCAAATTGATGTTTATAATAAGAACTCTCTAATTTAGGATATGAACTTTTTAGTAACGGGCCTGACCAATTAGAAGAATAGTTCATATCCTAGCAAATCCTATTTAATGTCAACCATGGTCATATCCTATGCCTCCAAGTTGAAAAGTTCATATCCTAAAAATGTCACTTGCAGCTCTAGCAACATAATTGTCATCTGAACTCGTACAGGATCTGCTCCGATTAGATCATTAATTAGATGCTACTCTGTTTCAGGTTTTTTTTTTTTAAGGAAGTGAAATAAGGGCTAACTTCACGCTCTCATTCAAAATTTTATTAATAAGAAAAAAATACAAAGAAATGGGGGACTAGGCCTAGACCATTTCCACAGCACACAAATCCAAACAATAACGTACTAATACAAGAACCAACTAAAGCCAACAAACAAATTGAAAATAAATTGAGAGTAAACAAAGTCCTAACGAAACCTATAAACATTTGCAGAGAACAGGTCACGCCCATACAAGCCAGCAATGAAGGCAGGTAAAGCATCCCACCAGCTAGAGCCAACATTAGAAGCACCATAGTTTGCTAAAGCATCCGCTACTGTATTCCTTTCCCTGTATATACGACTAACTTTGAACTGAATCACGTGCACAAAAAATAGACAATTATTCCAAACTACCCAAAGCCTCCATGGGACTAGTAATGAACTTCTGAAGTAATGAACTACAAGTGCTGAATCAGTTTCAAGCCAAATATGAGTCCACCTCTTTGACCAGGCAATCTGCAAAGCTTTAATTACGGCCAATACCTCAACATCAATAGCACTTGGGACCGCCACTCTCTTGGCAAAAGCTCCTAAAAATAAGTCATCATGGTCTCTGAAAATACCACCAAAACCTGTTGTGCTTGAGTCACAAAATGAACCATATGTATTGACCTTCAACCAATTAACCAGGGTAGACACCCATTGAACATGAATAAATTTTGGAGCCTTCATACTCAAAGACGAGAGCCCAAGCATATTAAACATATTATTCACTCTCGAGGTTAGCCGCACATGGACTGAACTGGATGGAAGCAGACTCCCTCAAAGAAATGAGAAAGAAATGCTTAAACCTTGTTAAATCAAAAGTTGCTTCATCAAACCTAAATTTATTCTTGTCCAGAGGCACCATAAAGCATTGCAAAAAGCAAAACTCCATAACAATCCAGTAGAGTGGACCATGTTATTAATTAAATCATGGGAGATAAGGTCTAAAAGACAAGTGCCTAGCAGCAATTGTACTTGAAAAAAAGAAGTAAGCCAACCCCAGAAATCATGGACAAGCTAACAATTAAAGAAGAGGTGATTGATTGTCTCACCTTGAGTGCGACAAAGAGAACATTGGGAACATAGAACAGCACCTCTTCTTAGCAACACATCATCAGTAAGAATCCTTCTACTAATAACCTTCCATGCCACCAAACTCTTACGTGGTTGCATGGCTTTATGCCAGACCAATTTGCTCCAACCCACTGATGGCCTTGCAATGAGAAAAAGTGAAAAGCATCTTTGGCGGTCATCTACCCTATGACATTATCAGGCCATACCACTTGGTCCTTGACACAGAAGTGATCCTAGCAGTAAGATCTGGAAAGAAAAACGTAAACATAGGAGACAATGACCATTGCTTGTTTTTAATAACCTCACTGACCTTAATTGGCATGATTGAATTTGACACTGGCGTGAGTCTATGGAGGCTTGAAATTGGAGAGCCTAGCCAGTTGTCAGAGCAGAAATCAATACATTTACCATCCCCCACCAACCAAAATATCTTTGAATAGGACATATGCAAAAACCTTTTGACTCCAGGCCAAACCAAGGACCGCTAATAATACTGAATTATTTGCATGTTGCTAGAGAAAAAATGGCTTCTAAGAAAAACTGCTGAGGGAGAAGAAGCATTGACAATGCGCTAACAATTTTTAAGAAGCATAGCACGATTAAACTTAATCATATTTTTCAAGCCCAATCCACCTTGGTCCAACAGAAGGCAGCAAGCAACTAATGCAGAACCTCTCTTTAATGGATCCCCGGACCAAAAGAAATTACAAGTCCAACTCTACACTTTTAGAAGAAGAGAACGTGGCCAGGCATATACTTGAAAACTATGGAGAAGCTGGCTTTGAATTACGGAAGAAATTAATTGTAATCTTGCAGCTTGAGAAAGCATTTTACCCTTCTAGGAATACAGTTTGCATCTTACCTTATCTGCAATGGTGCGAAAGTGAATGGGGTTTAGGCCTCCTTGAAAAATAGCACCCCCAAATACATGAAGGGAAAAGAAGATTCCCTAATGCCCAAGACATGCTGGATAACGACCTTACGCCTTCTAGCTTGCTTGCCCAGAAAAACCGAAGACTTAGCTTTGTTCACTACCTGACCAGAGGGCATATTTCCTCCATAAAATCCATCAAAACCTGAAGACTGCGCGGATTACTTTGCATAAAAATCATCACATCGTCTGCAAATAAAAAACGTGGGAGGGAGGCTCGACCTTCCTAGGAGCCTCAATACGACTAATCTTGCATCTGGACACCAACCTAGAAAGACCTCGACTTAATACTTCTTCAGCCCAATAGAAAAGCAACGGCGATAGAGGTTCACCTTGACGAACCCCCCGAGAGCATTGGAAGAATCCACAGGATTGACCATTGACTTGGATAGAAAGCCATGCAGACTGGAGGATCTTTTCGATCCAAGTAACAAAGACTGGGTCAAAGCCGAAAGCATGGAGAACACGAAGCAGAAAGTTCCAATCAAGAGTATCAAAAGCTTTACAAATATCAAACTTTATGGCAATGTTACCCGAAGAGCTGTTCTGTCAAGAAGGTTCACACATTCAGAGGTAAGGATGATCGGATCCGTAATTGAACATTCTTTGATAAACCCACTTTGATTAGAGGAAATAATTCGAGAAGCCACTAAACCAAGGCGATCAGCAAGTATTCTAGTAATTACCTTGAAAATGAATTTGGCCAATGCAATTGGGTGAAAGTCTGATATACTATCAGCCTCATCTTTCTTTGGGACAAGGATAACTAAGATGGAATTAAAATGGTGTTTAAGAACAAGCTAAATTAACAGAGAGAGAGAGTAATGTTTCAGAGAGAATGGAGATTTTCAAGTATGTTTATTCATCTCATATAAGGGGGTATTTATAGGAATACATTGTAGTGTGAAAGCTCAAAGAGAAAACCAAATGATAACAATCTCAATGATGAATTCTGTCATGCTTGTTGCCCATTGGTAAAGCATGTTACATAAGTCTTCATACACTCAAGTACCTATGTTTATACACTCAAGTACCTATCTATACATTTAAGTATTTACATGATATAGACATATATAGTATAATACATTTATACTACAACACTCCCCCTTGGATATTTCATGTCAATAGTATTGTGTTGGTGATGCGCTTCGAAGTTGCCTCGTTAATAACCTTGCCAAGTAATAAAACCCTGTGGGAAAAAACAACCTTAATCGAAGGAGAAAAAGAGCACAACGCGCGTTGAGTGTGGAGTATATTCCTGGATACTCCCCCTAATTTAGATTCCCCTTGAAGATCGTGGGAGTTCGGATATCTTTCTCAATCAGATGCTCTTTACATGTTTCTCGAAAGGGGATTTTGGTAATGACTTAGTAAATAAGTCAGCTACATTATCTTCTGATCAGATTTGATTTACTTCAATATTCAGAAGTGTTTGTTGTTGCTGACTGTAGAAGAATTTCGGTGATATATGCTTGGTATTGTCGCCCTTGATGAAACCTAATTTCATTTGCTCAATACAAGCTGCATTATCCTCGTAAATGCATGTAGGTTCATTTGTGGTAAATTTCAAACCACAAGTTCCTCGAATGTGTCTATTTACAGACATTACACGCACGGCTTCATATAGGGCAATAATCTCTGCATGTTTGAGGAAGTAGCAACAAGGGTCTGTTTTGTAGAACTCCAAGATATAGCGGTGCTTCCCATGGTAAAGACATAACCTGTTTGGGAACAACCTTTGTGAGGGTCAGAGAGATACCCTGCATCAGCAAAGCCCTTCAAAACATCATTATCATTTTGATGGAGGGGAGAAGGAGAACGTCGGTCACTATGGATAGTGTTGCTGGCGTTCACACTTTTCTCTCTATAGGGATAAAACAAGCCCATATCAATCGTACCTTTCAGGTATCGAAAGATTGTCTTTATACCAACCCAATGGCGGCGTGTTGACGCAGAACTATGTCGAGCTAACAAGTTTACTGCGAATGAGATATCCGGTCTTGTGCATTGAACTAAATACAATAACGCGCCTATCGCACTTAGATATGGTATTTCAGCCTCTAATAAATCTTCGTCCTCATTCCTTGGACGAAATGGATCTTTCATGGGTTCAAGATTACGGTTGATCATGGGAGTACTCACAGGCTTTGCTTTATCTTCATTAAAGCACCTTAGTAACTTTTGAGTATATGCTGACTGATGGATCATAATCCCATCATTATGGTGCTCGAGTTCTATTCTGACGCAAAATCGTGTTTTCCCGAGATCTTTCATCTCAAATTCAGATTCAAATACTTAGCAATTTCTTTTAACTCATCTAGAGTTCCAATTAGGTTCATGTCATCAACATAAACTGCTACAACTGCAAATCCGGATCTTGTCCTTTTAATGAACACGCAAGGGCATATTTCATTGTTAACATATCCCTTCCCAATCAAGTAGTCACTTAGACGGTTATACCACATCCGTCCGGATTATTTCAATCCATATAGTGAGCGTCTTAATCTTATTGAAAACGTGCTCCGTGGTTTAGAGCCACTTGATTTGGGTAATTGAAGTCCATTTAGAACCTTCATATATATCTCTGAATCTAGATCTCCATAGAGATATGCTGTAACCACATCCATGAGCTGCATGTCAAGTTTTTCGGAAACTACCAAACTAACAAGGTAGCGGAACGTTATAACGTCCATTAGAGGAGGATATGTCTCCTTGTAGTCGATTCCAGGGCGTTGTGAGAAACTTTGCGCCACAAGGCGGGCTTTGTATCTAACAACCTCATTTTTCTCATTACGCTTTCTAACAAAGACCCATTTATGGCCAACAGGTTTTATATTTGGTGGTGTCAGTGTTATAGACCCAAATACCTGTCTCTTTGTTAGTGAATCCAATTCAGTCTGGATCGCATTTTTCCATTTTGACCAATCTGCTCTACGTTGGCATTCTTCAACGGAGCGAGGTTCGATATCATCGTATTCTATAATTCCTTTTGCAATATGATATGCAAACGCATCATCAATAGCCATAGAATTTCTGTCCATAATTACATGTATACTAGTGTAATTCATGGAGATCTCTCTATTCTCTGGAATTGGTTCTACTATTGGAGCGTCCTCCAATGATGTCTCTTGGATATAACCATAATCCGGAATTTTCTCATGAGATGGATTATTTGTATCGATGATTAATGAATTATTTTGTGTCAAACTCGCTTTCTTTCGTGGACGAGAATCCATCGAACCTATGGGCCTCCCGCGCTTCTTGGCAGGAGTCGCGGGCCTAGCGACTGCGTCACCCATATAGGGGACGTCATGTCCTTTAGTTTTAGGGACATCAATCCTTGCAGGTACGTTTGCAGCAGGTATGTGCGATCTTGTCACTTTAGCGATATCAGAAAATGCATCAGGCATTGATTTTGCTACCTTCTGAAGATCGAGAATCCTCCGCACTTCTATTTCAGACTGTGTGGTTTAGGGATCAAGATGAGACAAAGTGGGGACCGACCACGATAATTCATGTCTTTTCTGTTGAACATTAATATTCATGTCTCCCCCTAATGACGAGAGGACTGTCTCATCAAAGTGACAATCCGCAAATCTAGCGGTAAATAGATCACCTGTCAAGGGTTCTATGTAGCGGATAATGGTTGGAGAATCATATCCAACATAAAGGCCTAAGGGTCTTTGAGGGCCCATTTTGGTGCGCTGCGGTGGTGCAATTGGCACATAGACGGCACACCCAAATATGCGTAAGTGTGAGACATCAGGCTCATACCCAGTCACCATCTGGGACGCAGAAAAGGGTTGGGTGGCAGTGGGTCTCAGACGAATAAGCACAGCTGCATGCAATATTGCATAGCTCCAAGCAGAAATAGAGAGATTGGTGCGCATAACCAATGCACTAGCAACCATTTAAAGTCTTTTAATGGCAGCTTCTGCGAGACCATTTTGGGTGTGTACATGAGGGACAGAGTGTTCAACCTCAATCCCAATGGACATGCAATAATCATCAAAAAATTTGATGTAAACTCTCCAGCATTGTCAAGACGAATTGACTTAATAGGATGATCAGGGTGGTGAGCCTTTAACTTAATGATTTGTGCTAGAAGTTTAGCAAATGCAGCATTTCTTGTGGATAAGAGCATGACATGTGACCAACGCGTCGATGCATCAACCAACACCATAAAATATCTAAATGGTCTGCAAGTTGGTTAGATAGGTCCACAAATATCACCTTGTATTCTTTGTAAGAATAGTATATTTTATTTAGTGTCTTTTGCATAGGATTATCTCGATCCTACTTTTGCTAAAGAGCAAGTTTTGTAAAACGAATGATATGCTTTAGAAGTAACTCTTTGGACCAATGTTTGGTTCGTACTTCTTTTCGTTTTGAAGAATGGATGTCCGTGTGAAGTTTTTAATATACGGAGCATCATATCACGACCTAGATGTCCCAAACGGTCGTGCCAAAGCTTGTATATGTCAGGATCCCATAGATTTTTGTTCATGACATGGTTGGATTCAATGACTCTAATAGTGGTTGCATACAATCCACTAGAGCGACACATAAGTTTCTCTAATACTCGTGTATTTCCGTGGTTTTTAGAGGTGATGCAAAGGAACTCTTGTCCATTCTCACAATGTGTTTCCACATGAAAATCATTGGCTCTTATGTCTTTAAAGCTTAATAGGGTTCTTCCAGCCCTTAGAGCATATAGAGCTTCAGCGACATTAATATTTGTGCCATTTGGTAACAAAAATTGAGCTGGTCCTCGACCATGAATCAATTGTGATGGTCCTGCCATCGTAGTTACTGAAGATCGACTAGGTGTCATCCATAAAAATAATTGCCTATGTCGCAATATAGTATGTGTGGTGCCACTATCAAGAAGGCATTCCAATTCTCCGGAAAACATACTGAAAAAGAATAAAGTTCGGAATATTAACACATGTCCATGACATTGAATGATAATGCGATACGTTATTAATATGGAAAATAGCCAATGATTACATCAAAGTTTTTCATAAGTCTATTTCAAAAATCAAACTTTGGACAAATTGTTGTCACTCAATCCGTTTGGTAATTCCAATAAAATATGACCAGGAAAGTAGAGAGATGTTGGTGGAGCGAGGCTCGCTTAAATACCCCGATCTCAATTACTTTCCTAGACATCATACTTCATTGGGTACGCCACATGAGAAGGAGTTAATACAATTGTTATTTATGGACTAAGGCACATTTGCCTTTCTTGGAAAATAGAAAAAGGACTATTCTAATCAAAGTCTGTGGCATCCTCGTACTCTTCATTTACAGCTTTGAAGTCCTCAACGGTGAGATTAACATCTTCACCATCTTCATCTTCAGCAAGGTTGGCTTCTTGCTCTCTTGCTTCCCTGTACTCCTTGTAGCATGTAGCTAGTTGGGTACTTGCATGACATTGCTTAAACCAATGCTCGATTGATCCACATCGATGACACATGTCATTGTGGTTACCTCCCTTCATTTGAGGTGCACGTTGTGCACGTTGTGGATATTCTCTAGGAGGGTTGCTGCTGCTACCACGGCGCATGGTGTGACCTCCACGGCTCATGGTGCTATTTCCAAGGTCGGTGTTGCCATATCTCCCTCTTCAATGTTGAGTTGCCATCACGTGTGCCCGCTCTAGAGTTGCGGTTTTCTTCTTTATTGGGCGGTTATATGGACCTGTTCGTCCTTCATGTCCCCTATAATTAGGGTACACATGTCCCCTATTGTTAGGGTACCGCTCCTTGCGCCCTCTCTTAGGTGCATTATAATTTGCCTCATGAACGCTCTTGGTTCCAACGGGTCTTGAATTATAATTCTTTACGAGAATGTTGTCGTGCTTTTCAGCTACCGATAAAACATTAATGAGTTCACTGAACCTCGCTATTCGTCCAGCATTTACTTCAGTGCGATATTAATTTGATAGCAAAATTGCTGCAACGGGGAAGGTGGAGAGAGTTTTCTCAATTAGCTCTTCATCTGTGAGGGGTTTTTGACAGAACTGCAACATGGCTTTGAGGTTGAAGAGCTTCTGAATTGTACTCAGAGATAGATTTGAAGTCGGAGAAGCGTACATCGTTCCACTGAACCTTCAAGTCAGGGAGGAGGGAATCTTGGATATTGTTAAAGTGCTCTGCTAGCGCCCCCCATAGATCATTTGCATCTTTGATGGACATGTACTCTAATCTGAGTGCTTTGTCCATATGGCGTCGCATCAAGAGGATTGCTTATGCATGCTTTTTGGGTGTTCGTGGGAACACAAGACTTGCGTTTGGTGCATGGATAATTGGCAATATCCCTTTCGATGTGAGATGGTTCTCAACGTCGATTTTCCAGCTATGGTAATCCGAACCTGTTGAGTCAAGGATTTGAAAATCGAGTCTAGATTCATTCGACATCCTTGAAGATAAGAAGAAAATATTAGTTTCGGAGTTTAAACTTCCACAAAAATAATAAGATTTCCGAGCTATGCTACCAAGAAATCAATTTCCAAGAATCATTATGAACACTCTTAGTTCATTGATTACGAACGCTCTTAGTTCGTTTGGCATGAATTTCTATAATTCCGCTTTTGATTGTAAGTTCCCGAGAAAAAAGAAAAAGGAGAGAAAATGAATAAAAACTCAAAAACGGGAACTTTTAGTAAAGAATACCTTGAAATAGTGTTGCCGGAAAATTTGGCCGGAAAAAGTTATCGGAGGTAATCAGAAGGATCGTTGGGAAAAATCGAGAAAATCGTCTGAAAAGTCACCGGAAAAGTCGTCGGAAACTTGCCCCGCAGATCTGTCGGCAGCTTCTCGACAGTTGTCTCGGCAGCTACTGCGCAGCGTCTCTGCAGCTGCTCAACAGGTGCTCTCAGCAGCTCCTCGGTAGGTTTCGGCAGATGCTGTCGACAGGTCTCGGCAGCTCTCGACAGGTGCTGTCGATAGGTTTCGGCAGCTCTCGACAGGTGCTGTCAACAAGTCTCGGCAGCTCTCGACATATGTTGTCGACAGCTCTCAGCAGCTCTTGGCAAGGCTTCTCGGCAGCTGTTGCGCAGCTCTCGATAGGACTCAACAGCGGTCCGATTCGTGCTCAAAACTTCCTGCCTTCGGTTCAGGCCTTTTCCGGCTGGTTCTGGCGGTTCTGAGGCCAGTTCCGGGCTTCTGGAATCAAGGGCTTTGATATGAGCTAGGGTTTGGGGGTTTTTTGGAGGTTTGGAAAAATGACTTCGATTGATGATGAATTCTACTTTTATCAATTTTCGATTTTAATTCTAGAGCAACTTCGTGCTGATAACGTGTTTAAGAACAAGCTAAATTAACAGAGAGAGAGAGTAATGTTTCAGAGAGAATGGAGATTTTCAAGTGTGTTTATTCATCTCATACAAGGAGGTATTTATAGGAATACATTATAATGTGAAAGCTCAAAGAGAAAACTAAAATGATAACAATCTCAATGATAAATTTTGTCATGTTTGTTGCCCCTTGGTAAAACATGTTACATAAGTCTTCATACACTCAAGTACCTATGTTTATACACTCAAGTACCTATCTATACATTTAAGTATTTATATGATACATACATATAAAGTATAATACATTTGTACTACAACAAATGGGGCAATTTAAAACCATTTTCAAAGAAACTAGTAACTGCAGCAACAACATCTTCCGCTACCGCTACCCCACCCCACCCCCCCCCCCCCCCCCCCCCCCCCCAAACAATCCTGGAAAAAAGAACCACCAAACCCGTCAGGACCCAGAGCACTGGAGCCATCTAAACTCATAACAGCCCTGTGTATTTCCTCCGTCGTGGGCTTGATAGTAAGGCTGACGTTCTCAGCTGCAGTCACCAGAGAAGGAATGCAGCGTGCAACTAACCCAGTATCAACGACATTAGGATCCCTAGTAAACAAGGAGCTGAAGTGTTGAACCACATGCGAAGCAATTTGATCATGTCCATGAAGCCTTTGCTGCCCAACTTTAAGAGAAACTAAAGATTTTTGAACCCGATGAATCTTCACTATATTATGCAAGAAAGCAGTGTTTCTATCCCCTTCCAAAAGCCAACGAATGCGAGATTTATTTCTCAAGGTTTCTTGCACGGACAAAGAAGATTGATAATTTATAGTAGCCTCATCCTCACGTCTGAAACGGTCGTCCGACGACCCCAAATCTGAAATTTCGTGCTGTAAACAATCCAAAGCCTCCTTTGCAGACTTAACCACAAGGTTGATATCACCAAAAGAACTAACATTCCAACTCTTCAGAATGGGCTTCAAAGCTTTCAACTTAATCATCAAGACATGCATAGGACAACTGACAACAGATTGACTAACCCAAAAGTCATGGTAAATGTTGACGAAACCTTGATGATGAAGCCAGATACTCTGGAATTGGAAAGGAGCCCTAGGAATAAAAGGTAATCTGGAACATGAAACCATAATTGGGAAGTGGTCAGAACTCAGAAGTGGCTTTAGTGAGCGTACGACATTCGAAAGACCTCCAAGCTTCAAACCACTATGTTCCCAAAGGCTCTGTCAAGCTTGACATCGGTTCGACTGTTTGACCAAGTAAGAAGACACCTTTAGTATCAACTTCCAACAAGTTACAGGATGTGCACATTTGCTGAAATTCACGGCAAGCAGTTGCATTGGGAATAGTTCCTCCCCGCTTCTCGTGAGCTCCCAAGACACATTTAAAATCTCCTAGAATCAACCATGGCCCATGAATCAATGTTTCATGAATTGTACTTAGATCTTGCCAAAGCTGCCAAAGGCCCCGGGTCGTAGTCTTTGCATAAATTGCAGTGATAGTGCATTGAACGCCATCTAGGAAACAAGATACTGTAATCTGCTAGTCAGTTGATGAGAGAAGGGTAGGCCTGAAGTCAACATGACACAATAACCACAGATTGGGGTCATGCAGCCCACGATCATTAGTAGCAAAGAGAGACAAATTCAATGACTTCCAGTAAGAGTTTTGTATTGCACCAGGCAAAACAAAAGGCTCAGAGATACAAGCTAACAAAGGCTTATGAGTACGTACCAATTTCGTAAAGCGCCCCCCCCCCCCCCCCCCCCCCCCCCCCCCCCCACCCCCGGCGTGTGTCTTCATTAGCGAAGCCACGGGTGTTCCAGTAAAGAAATGACATTAAAATCGAAGGTGTTTAGCCCCCTTCTAGACTAGAGCACGAACTGGTACCTTCCCTTGAGTTTTACCTTTTGATTTCTCAATCTTTTCGGCCTGCTTCAGCTGTTTCTTTACTTTCTTTGAGATAACCGGGGTAAACTCCGAACTCCCCTTCTTCTTCTTTACTCACAAATGACTCTGCACAATCAGCCTGGTCTGAGTTGACCTCCAAAAGTTCTTGAACACGATGATCACTCGCTGAAGCGATAGGTGAACTGAAAATCCTTTGAAATCCAGAAGGAACACTATCGTTAGAAGAAGCATGGTCTGAGCACTGAAATCCATCCGGCTGTCTGGACTGAGCATGCGAGGCCTCCGCAGGTTGTGCAACCTGTTGCGGGGGGTGTGCAGGTGTGACCTCAGGCTGTGCAGGGGCTGCCTTCTGCGCTAGGTGCGCATTCGAGGCCTGGGCGGGCTGCGCTGGTTCTGTATGCTGCGCAAGCTTCTCCTGGGCTGTCTGCTGCACGGTCTGCACGGGTGGGCTGCGATGTGCGATCATTGCCGCTTGCTGCTCCGGTAGAGCTTGCGCAGTCTGCAGCACTGGCTGCCCTGCAATTCTCATCTCTGATACCTCATTTAATTGTTGCCTAGCATGCCTTCTTAATCGAATTCTAGCAGACCGCGACACGAACCTTCCCTTTCTTGAATCATTGTCTCGCAAATCTTGAGTACTCACCACCCTACAACTGCGTTCTTGATGACCAATATTGCCGCATTTCGCACAGACAATAGGAGTGTTTTCATATTCAATCCCCACAAACAATTGAGATCCATCAACTCGGTTTACACGGATTGTAGAGGGCAACTGCTGAGAGAAGTCCACATCTACAAGAACTCTAGCATAAAGGCCAACTGAACGATCAATAGTTCGTGGATCAACTTTTAAAGGCATCCCAACGCTCCTTGCAATGTCAAATAGGGTTTGCAGCTCCCAATAGTGAGAACCAAGATCCCAAAACCGCACCCAAACCTGCGAAAAAGAGTTTTGTATGTCATAGGGGAGAAACCAGGTTTCCATTTGATAAGTCTAAGGAAGCCCTGTTGTAATCGAACTATGCCAAGAGACCAGATCCTTTGCATATCCTCCCAAGTCTAGAAATGTAGTATGAAGAAGCCCTTACCTGGACGGGAAACTGACCAATTTGGAAGTGATGGCCAGAGACTTCCGAGCTGCGCTGTCAATTCATGTGATTTCAAGGGTTGTACCTTAGGAGAAAGAGCAAGGCGACCAACAAGGTTGTTTTTGCATTTGTCAAGCCCGCGGAGGTACGGTTCTTCAGAGACTTGAATCGAGACATACCCATTTTCGAAAACTGGAGAAGGAAGATCATCGATGGAAAAATCAAAAGGGAGTTCTTTTGAGAGGAGTGCAGCGAAGGATTGCTTGAGAGGAGGGTTTGTAGCCATGCCGGTGGAGGGCTTGGCCGGCCAAGAGGCTAGGGTTCAGGCTGAGACCTCTACGTCACTTGTACAGAATACCTTGAGTCAAGTGACTGTAGGGCTTTGGTTACCAGTCATTCTAAACTTGCTTACCTTCACACTTACCATAAACAACATCCGACCGCTGAGATGTATGTTTCACGTTCGGCTGCTGAACTTGCTTTCGTACAGGATCTGCTCCAATTAGATCATTAGATGCTACTCTGTTTCAGGTATAAAAACAACAACGACAATAGTAAAGACTCACAAAAACCTTCGACATCGATGAAAAACTGAGCTTCTAACCAAACCTTGGACAATTACAACAACAGTAAATAAGAAAATCCAACAACCCAATGTAACTGAAATCAAGTGCAGATAATAAAAAACAAAGCTGACCACATCCAAAAAAACGAAGCATCGCCACGACTTGTTAAAACCCCAAACCCAATTCCTTCACGTTCTTTCGGCTGATCGAAACCCCACACAACCCAATTCCTTCGTCTTCTGGTTCATTGAGAAAAGAAGCAGCTCTATCACTCTTTCTCGTCTTCTGAGAACGAGTTCTGTTCGAAAGAAACGAGTATACCATAAACACGGTCGGTGTCCTAGAAACCGTACAGGTGGACTATACAAATCATAAAATAGAAAAAAGGCAAAAATGTCAGCACTGTTGTAGTATAAATCGTATATATATCGTATATGTCTATATCATGTAACAAAATACGTAAAAGTATTTAGATAGGTACTTGAGTGTATAATCATAGGTACTTGAGTGTATGAAGACTTATGTAAACATGCTTTACCAAAGGGCAACAAGCATGGCAGAAAATCATCATCAAGATGGTTATCATTTTGAGTTTCTCTTTGAGCATTCACACTTCAATGTAATCCTATAAATACCCCCTTTGTATGAGATGAATAAACACATTGAAATCCTCATTCTCTCTGAAATTTTACTCTTCTATTCTGTTTATCAAATCCTCTAGTTCTTAAACACGTTATCAGCACGAAGTTGCTCTAGAATTAGAATCGAAAAATTGACGAAAGAAGAGTTCTTCATCGATAGAAGTCATTTTTCAAAACCTACAAAAAATCCCCAAACCCTAGCTCAGATTAAAGCCCTTGATTCCAGGAGCCCGGAACCGGTCTCAGATTCACCGGAACCGGCCGGAAAAGGCCTGAACCGGCCGCCGGAAGCCGAAAAACCGAACCGGACCGCTGCCGGACCGCTGCCGAGACCTGCCGAGGTCCTGCCGAGGTCCTGCCGAGACCTGCCGAGCAGCTGCCGAGAGCTGCGCAGCAGCTGCCGAGGTGCTGCCGAGACCTGCCGAGCAGCTGTCGAGAGCTGCGCAGCAGCTGCCGAGGTCCTGCCGAGGTCCTGCCGAGACCTGCCGAGCAGCTGCCGAGAGCTGCGCAGCAGCTGCCGAGGTGCTGCCGAGACCTGCCGAGCAGCTGCCGAGAGCTGCGCAGCAGCTGCCGAGGTGCTGCCGAGTCCTGCCGAGACCTGCCGAGACCTGCCGAGAGCCCTGCGCAGCAGCTGCCGAGAAGCTGCCGAGAGCCCTGCGCAGCAGCTGCCGAGACCTGCCGAGAAGCTGCCGAGGCCCTGCGCAGCAGCTGCCGAGACGCTGCCGAGGCCCCTGCGCATCAGCTGCCGAGGCACCTGCGCAGCAGCTGCCGAGACCCTGCGCAGCAGCTGCCGAGCAGCTGCCGAGACGCTGCGCAGCAGCTGCCGAGCAGCTTCCGAGACGCTGCGCAGCAGCTGCCGAGCAGCTGCCGAGCCATCTGCCGAGCAGCTGCGCAGCAGCTGCCGAGCAGCTGTCGACACATCTGTCGACAGATTTGCGCGGCGACTTTCCGACGACTTTTTCGACACTTTTCCGGCGACTTTTTGGACGATTTTTCTCGACTTTTTCCAACGATCTTTCCGGTCAACTCCGATAATTTTTCCGGTCAAAAATTTCCGGCAACACTATTCCAAGGTATTCTTTACTAAAAGTTCCCGTTTTTGAGTTTTTATTTATTTTCTCTCCTTTTTTCCTTTTTCTCGGGAACTTACAATCAAAAGCGGAATTAGAGCAATTCACGCCAAATGAACTAAGAGTGTTCACAATGATTCTTGGAAATTGATTTCTTGGTAGCATAGCTCGGAAATCTTATTATTTTTCGTGGAAGTTTTAACTCCGAAACTAATATTTTCTTCTTATCTTCAAGGATGTCGAATGAACCTAGACTCGATTTTCAAATCCTTGACTCAACAGGTTCGGAGTACCATAGCTGGAAAACCGACGTTGAGAACCATCTCACATCCAAGGGGATATTGCCCATCATCCATGAACCAAATCCGGCTCTTGTGTTCCCTCGATCACCCAAGAAGCATGCAGAGGCAATCATCTTGATGCGACGTCATATGGACAAAGCACTCAGGCTAGAGTACATGTCCATCAAAGATGCAAAGGATTTATGGGAAGCATTAGAAGAGCGCTTTAACAATATCCAAGATTCTCTCCTCCCTGACTTGAAGGTTCAGTGGAACGATGTACGCTTCTCAGACTTCAAGTCTATTGCTGAGTACAATTCAGAAGCTCTTCGTCTTAAATCCATGTTGAGGTTCTGTCAAAGACCCCTCACAGAAGAAGAGCTAATTGAGAAAACTCTCTCCACCTTCCCTGTTGCAGCAATTTTGCTATCAAAGCAGTATCGCACTGAAGTAAATGCTGGACGAATTACGAGGTTCAATGAACTCATAAATATTTTGTCGGTAGCCGAAAAGCACGACAACATTCTTGTAAAGAATTATAATTCAAGACCCATTGGAACCAAGAGCGTTCGTGAGGCAAATTATAATGCACCCAAAAGAGGGCACAGGGAGCGGTACCCCAGCAATAGGGGACATGTGTACCCTAATAATAGGGGACATGAAGGACGAACAGGTCCATATAACCGCCCCAACAGGGAAGGAAACCGCAACTTTAGAGCGGGCGCACGTGATGGTAACTCCGCACGTGGAAGAGGGAGATATGGCAACACCGGCCGTGGAAATAGCACCATGAACCGTGGAGGTCGCACCATGCGCCGTGGTAGTAGCAGCAACCCTCCTAGGGGATATCCACAACGTGCACAACCTGTACAAACTGTACAACCTGCACAACCTATACCTCAAATGAAGGGAGGAAACCACAATGACATGTGTCATAGATGTGGATCAATCGAGCATTGGTTTAAACAATGTCATGCAAGTACCCAATTAGCTGCACGCTACAAGGAGTACAGGGAAGCAAGAGAGCAAGAAGCTAACCTTGCCGAAGATGAAAATAGTGAAGATGTCAATCTCACTGTTGAGGACTTCAAAGCTGTAGATGAAGAGCACGAGGATGCCACAGACTTTGATTAGAATAATCCTCTTTCTATTTTCCAAGAATGGCAAATGTGCCTTAGTCAATAAATAACAATTGTATTAAACTCCTTCTTATGTGGCTTACCCAATGAAGTATGATGTCTAGGAAAGCAATTGAGATCGGGGTATTTAAGCGAGCCTCGCTCCACCAACATCTCTCTACTTTCCTGGTCATATTCCATTGGAATTACCAAACGGATTGAGTGATAGCAATTTGTCTAGAGTTTGATATTTGGAATAGACTTATGAATAACTTTGATGTAATCATTGGCTATTTTCCCATTAATAAAGTATCGCATTCAATGTCATGGACATGTGTTAATATTCCGAACTTTATTCCTTTCAGTATGTTTTCCGGAGAATTGGAATGCCTTCTTGATAGTGGCACCACACATACGATATTGCGACATAGGCAATTATTTTTATGGATGACACCCAGTCGATCCTCAGTAACTACGATGGCAGGACCATCACAATTGATTCATGGTCGAGGACCAGCTCAATTTTTGTTACCAAATGGCACAAATATTAATGTCGCCGAAGCTCTATATGCTCCAAGGGCCGGAAGGACCCTATTAAGCTTTAAAGACATTAGAGCCAATGATTTTCATGTGGAAACACATTGTGAGAATGGACAAGAGTTCCTTTGCATCACCTCCAAAAACTACGGAAATACACGAGTTTTAGAGAAACTTATGTGTCGCTCTAGTGGATTGTATGCAACCACTATTAGAGTTATTGAATCCAACCATGTCATGAATGACAAATTATGGGATCCTGACACATACAAGCTTTGGCACGACCGTTTGGGACATCCAGGTCGTGACATGATGCTCCGTATATTAAAAACTTCACACGGACATCCATTCTTCAAAACGAAAAGAAGTACGAACCAAACATTGGTCCAAAGAGTTACTTCTAAAGTGTATCATTCGTTTTGCAAAGCTTGCTCTTTAGCAAAGGTAGGATCGAGACCATCCTATGCAAAGGACACTAAAGAAAATATACCATTCTTACAAAGAATACAAGGTGATATTTGTGGACCTATCCAACCAACTTGCGGACCATTTAGATATTTTATGGTGTTGGTTGATGCATCGACACGTTGGTCACATGTCATGCTCTTATCCACAAGAAATGCTGCATTTGCTAAACTCCTAGCACAAATCATTAAATTAAGGGCTCACCACCCCGATCATTCTATTAAGTCAATTCGTCTTGACAATGCTGGAGAATTTACATCAAGAACCTTTGATGATTATTGCATGTCCATTGGGATTGAGGTGGAACATCCTGTCCCTCATGTACACACCAAAAATGGACTCGCAGAAGCTGCCATTAAAAGACTTCAAATGGTTGCCAGGGCATTGGTTATGCGCACCAATCTCCCTATTTCTGCTTGGGGCTATGCAATATTACATGCAGCTGTGCTCATTCGTCTGAGACCCACTGCCACCCAACCCTTTTCTGCGTCCCAACTGGTGACTGGGTATGAGCCTAATGTCTCACACTTACGCATCTTTGGGTGTGCAGTCTATGTGCCAATTGCGCCGCCACAGCGCACCAAAATGGGTCCTCAAAGACGCTTAGGCCTTTATGTTGGATATGATACTCCAAGCATTATCCGCTACATAGAACCCTTGACAGGTGATCTATTTACCGCTAGATTTGCGGATTGTCACTTTGATGAGACAGTCTTCCCGTCATTAGGGGGAGACAAGAACATTAATGTTCAACAGAAAAGACAGGAATTGTCGTGGTCTGTCCCCACTTTGTCTCATCTTGATCCCCGAACCACACAGTCTGAAATAGAGGTGCGGAGGATTCTCGATCTTCAGAACGTAGCAGAATCAATGCCTGATGCGTTTTCTGATATCGCTAAAGTGACAAGATCACACATACCTGCTGCAAACGTACCTGCAAGGATTGATGTTCCTAAAAATAAAGGACATGACATCCCCTCTATGGGTGATGCAGTGGCTAGACCCATGGCTCCTGCTAGAAAGCGCGGGAGGCCTATAGGTTCGATGGATTCTCGCCCAAGAAAGAAAGCGAGCTTGACACAAAATAATCCATTAATCATCGATATAAATAATCCATCTCATGAAAAAATTCCGGATTATGGTTATGTCCAAGAGACATCATTGGAGGACGCTCCAATAATAGAACCAATTCCAGAGAATAGAGAGATCTCCATGAATTACACTAGTATACATGTAATTATGGACAGAAATTCTATGGCTATTGATGATGCGTTTGCATATCATATTGCAAAAGGAATTATAGAATACGATGATATCGAACCTCGCTCCGTTGAAGAATGCCAACGTAGAGCAGATTGGTCAAAATGGAAAAATGCGATCCAGACTGAATTGGATTCACTAACAAAGAGACAGGTATTTGGGTCTATAACACTGACACCACCAAATATAAAACCTGTTGGCCATAAATGGGTCTTTGTTAGAAAGCGTAATGAGAAAAATGAGGTTGTTAGATACAAAGCCCGCCTTGTGGCGCAAGGTTTCTCACAACGTCCTGGAATCGACTACGAGGAGACATATTCTCCCGTAATGGACGTTATAACGTTCCGCTACCTTGTCAGTTTGGTAGTTTCCGAAAAACTTGACATGCAGCTCATGGATGTGGTTACAGCATATCTCTATGGGGATCTAGATTCAGAGATATATATGAAGGTTCCAGATGGACTTCAATTACCCAAATCAAGTGGCTCTAAACCACGGAGCGCGTTTTCAATAAAATTAAGACGCTCACTATATGGATTGAAACAATCCGGACGGATGTGGTATAACCGTCTAAGTGACTACTTGATTGGGAAGGGATATGTTAACAATGAAATATGCCCTTGCGTGTTCATTAAGAGAACAAGATCCGGATTTGCAATTGTAGCAGTTTATGTTGATGACATGAACTTAATTGGAACTCTAGATGAGTTAAAAGAAACTGCTACATATTTAAAATCTGAATTTGAGATGAAAGATCTCGGGAAAACACGGTTTTGTCTCGGAATAGAACTCGAGCACCGTAATGATGGGATTATGATCCATCAATCAGCATATACTCAAAAGTTACTAAGGCGCTTTAATGAAGATAAAGCAAAGCCTGTGAGCCCATGAAAGATCCGTTTCGTCCAAGGGATGAGGACGAAGATTTATTAGAAGCTGAAATACCATACCTAAGTGCGATAGGCGCATTATTGTATTTAGCTCAATGCACAAGACCGGATATCTCATTTGCAGTAAACTTGTTAGCTCGACACAGTTCTGCACCAACACGCCGCCATTGGATTGGTATAAAGACAATCCTTCGATACCTAAAAGGTACGATCGATATGGGCTTGTTCTATCCCTACAGAGAGAAAAGAAATGTGAGCGCCGGCAACACTATCCATAGTGACCGACGTTCTCTTCCTCCCCTCCATCAAAATGATGTTTTGACGGGTTTTGCTGATGCAGGGTATCTCTCTGACCCTCACAAAGGTCGCTCCCAAACAGGTTATGTCTTTACCATGGGAAATACCGCGATATCTTGGAGATCTACAAAACAGACTCTTGTTGCTACTTCCTCAAATCATGCAGAAATAATTGCACTACATGAAGCCGTGCGTGAGTGCATATGGCTAAGGTCTATAAATAGACACATTCGAGGAACTTGTGGTTTGAAATTCACCACAAATGAACCTACATGCATTTACGAGGACAATGCAGCTTGTATTGAGCAAATGAAATTAGGTTTCATCAAAGGCGACAATACCAAGCATATATCGCCGAAATTCTTCTACAATCAGCAACAGCAAACACTTCTAAATATTGAAGTAAATCAAATCCGATCAGAAGATAATGTAGCTGACTTATTTACTAAGTCACTACCAAAATCTCCTTTCGAGAAACATGTAAGGAGTATCGGATTGAGGAGGATATCCGAACTCCCACAATCTTCAAGAGGAGTCTAAATCAGGGGGAGTATCCAGAAACATACTTCACACTCAACGCGCGTTGTGCTCTTTTTCCCTTTCGACCAAGGTTGTTTTTTCCCACAGGGTTTTATTACTTGGCAAGGTTTTTAACGAGGCAACTTCGATGCACACCATCTACACAATACTATTGAACATGAAATATCCAAGGGGGAGTGTTGTAGTATAAATCGTATATATATCGTATATGTCTATATCATGTAACAAAATACGTAAAAGTATTTAGATAGGTACTTGAGTGTATAATCATAGGTACTTGAGTGTATGAAGACTTATGTAAACATGCTTTACCAAAGGGCAACAAGCATGGCAGAAAATCATCATCAAGATGGTTATCATTTTGAGTTTCTCTTTGAGCATTCACACTTCAATGTAATCCTATAAATACCCCCTTTGTATGAGATGAATAAACACATTGAAATCCTCATTCTCTCTGAAATTTTACTCTTCTATTCTGTTTATCAAATCCTCTAGTTCTTAAACACACACTATTCATAAGGAAGGCGTAAGAATTCCAATCAACAAAAGTGACCAAATCCAAATCTACACCGAATACCAGAATACCATTCTAGGGCAGCAGAACGCCTTGGACGAGAGCTGAATGGCAGAATCTTAAAAACGATAGAAATACGATCCCCTTTTATACTTAAGCGAAGAATCCCAAGTAAAGGGACTCGAGAAGGGACTCTTGAGAAGGGACTGATTTGGACTTTATTTCCTACACTTTCTGCAAAAGTCTGCAGAGTACTAATTCTCTTGCTTCTGATACCAATCCTCCATTGCAGAACACATACATAAAGGTTTTGCATTAGTAAAATGGCAGAACATGATCGAGTACCAGACAACAAAGATGGTCAGGTTGGGGAAGACAGAGAAGAGAGAGTAAGTAAACGTGTCATGAAAGTACTTCGACTTGTACTTTGGTTGTGGAACAATTTTAGTGAACAATGAACTCACCGAGAATCGGATACTAGGAGAACATTTTGAAGGAAGTTTAACAAAATCAGTTCAGCTTTGTTGGTTTTTTTTTTCTTTTTCTTTTACGGTTTTGAATAACACCAGCAATAGGCAGACCTCTCTCTCTCTCTCTCTCTCTCTCTCTAATATTCTTTTTTTCCGGAACAAGAAATATGCAGGCTTTTAGAAGTCACGTACCGATATCAACAACATTTAAAGATGTAAACTAAAAACATACTTTGATTGCTCATTCAAGATCAACTTTGATGGCTCAGTTATCAGAAACTCGGCTGCTAACGATTTTGTAATCGATAACTCTTGTATACCCCTAATTGCAGCCAATAAAAGAATAGGAACATCAACTGTTCCTACAACTGAATTTTTGGCACATCGTGAAAGCTTACTCAGTGCCAACAAGGCGGCTTTTGGAGAATTCAAGTGGAGGGTGACTCCAAACTTGTCATTGACCGTGTCTCTAGAGTGACCTTACCACCCTAGAGATGATTGAAGATTATTCAAGATATTAGAGAGATTGCCTCTTCTTTTGAGTCAATCTCCCTTAGTCATGTTTTTAGGGAGGTAAATTTTGTTGCTGATGTTATTACAAATTTAGGACATAGTTCTTCAAATTGTCATTTGTGGACCAATACTATCCCCAGTAGAGCGCCTAATGCTCTATTTTTTTATCTGAAGAGACTTTCATATTTAATATTATAAGAAAAAATAATAATAATAATAATAAATAAAAAATTTGGATGGAGTTGGTCCAAAAATAATTTTCAATAGAAATACAATGAATTTTAGATTATATGCGTAACTAATGTCAAGAGTAAAACGAAAATGAATCTCTTCTAAGTTATGTGAGAGGATTCATGTTCTCCATATTTTCATTTTATTAGATGGACAAAATTGGGATTGTCATCTTAGCGACAATTTCGAGCTAACTATAACGGTATAACTTGTCTGCTTGTCATGCCATCGAGTGATCGAGTCATAGCTAGGGTTGCATTGGTCGATAATCATTTTGATAACCACAAATGGCACGTGTTGATCTTTGTGTGAATTGCCACGAACCGAAACGAGTTTGGTGAAAATATCTAGCAACCAAATTGCCTTGTTACCTTCCTCGGTTCATTATTTGCTTGGGCCTCACTCATCATGTCCTTATTCGAAATTAGCGTGCTGTTCGATTTCTTGAGTCTCATGTTGTGCGGCCATTTGCAATCTCTGAATTTGGTTTGGTTGTTTGAAATGTCTATTTAGAAGACTAGATGGTATAAACTTTAGTATTATTAGAGATAGAAAAGAGAGTTTTGGTTGTCCTTAGGTTTACTCCTGGGTGTAGTTGTCTTTTAGTTGCGTTTTGGCCTTTTCTCAACTAACTCAACGAGTTAAGCCAATCTCATTTTATGCATCGGTTGTTGACGCTATATAATATATTCTTTTTTCGAAAGTGCAATTTTTCTCATTTACTCATTTTCCTATATCTCTCACTCTTTTAATATTTTGATAATCTCTATTTAGAATCTGAATTTTTTTGTTTTTGTTTTTTTTTTTTTTCGAAATCATTTAGAATCTGAATTTGACGGAGCAATTAGTAGCTTGACTTTTCTTTTTATTGGAAAATATCTTGGTTTGACTTATTAATGATCAACCGTTTTCATAATGAACCATTGAACCCAAAAAGAAAAATTGAATTGTTGACCTTTTTTTGGGCCAGTCAATTAACACAACTGAAATCAACCTACAAGCTTAATAATATAATCTTGCAATGCAAGTATAACTTTTGCATCATGGGTGTAATGCAAGTCTTCGGAAGAAATCATTCAAGATTAGTCATTCTATCTTTCACATGTGGTAGATTAGAAAATTTTGAAAATAAACTTTCATGAAAAGTTTTCGACTTAAATCTTTTACCAAAGTTTATACAATTTTAGTAAATTTTACTGTTGGCCATCCAATAAAACTTTTTGGCTCAAACCCCACTTAAATGAATTCCACTCAGATAAAAAAGATCACTAAGACCTGGATTCACGGTAAGCCTTGATTTGACAGTCTATTTGTGACATTTTTCTTTTTGGTCAGTTCTGATTGTGACTAATTACCTTCTGTACAATCTGTTCTTTCATGTGACAAGTCAATGTTATTCATTATATAAGCCCACCTCAAGCTGAAAATAGAAACACAAGTTAATCTGCGGTTGTAGAACCTCAGACCCTCTGGCCGGAATTGTTCATCGATTCAGGCGTGTTTACGAACAAAAACTAGTCCTTTCTTGTTCAGTTGGCGATATCATCTGGTGAGTGCTCAATCTCATTTCTTGTTCATCTATGGAGAAGATTAAAGCATCTCTTTCATAATCTCTGAAATGGACCTAGTTTATATCTCTGTTGTCGTTCCTATCAACGCTCTTCTTAT
Source organism: Rosa persica (assembly GCA_025331145.1). Taxonomy (NCBI): domain Eukaryota; kingdom Viridiplantae; phylum Streptophyta; class Magnoliopsida; order Rosales; family Rosaceae; genus Rosa; species Rosa persica. The sequence continues at coordinate 31,562,030 of WFKR01000001.1, forward strand.
ACAAAGGAAGAATCCCAAGCAAAGGGACTCTTGAGAAGAGACTGATTTGGACTCTATTTCGTGTACTTTCTGCAAAAGTCTGCAGAGTACGTTCTAATTCTCTTGCTTCTGATTCCAATCTTCCATTGCAGAACACATACATAAAGGTTTTGCATTAGTACAATGGCAGAACCTGATCGAGTACCGGACAACGAAGTTGGTCAGGTGCGGGAAGAAACAGAAGAGAGAGAGAATGAAGAACATACATCTTCTGAATTGCCAGACACACAGGCAACAGCCGAGTTGAACCTCCTCATTGTGTTTCTTTCGTTATCTTCCTCTCGAAATTCAGAAGAAAGCTTAAAGTGTGGAAAGAAAGAACAAGAAAGACAGAAAAGTGAAGCTAAAGCTAGATCAAGAGACTACAAAAACGGGAGATAGACGAGGCCAAGCCAGTTCGGAGACCAACAACTCAAAAGTTCAAAACAACAGTAATCGATTCGAGGTTAGTATCTTTAACAGATATTTAATACACCAATTTTTCTATGAATTATATAGCAAACAAGCAAGATTAAAAACTTTCATACGATGAAACAAGCAAAATTTTGTTGTTTTTTATCAGAAATTTGATAAAACTGTACTCATACTCATCTGTGATGTCCAGGCATGGCCGAAAAATGTGAAGAAAAATGGCATTCAAGGAGGAAATGGATTGCAGGATTGCAAAAGTTGTTATACGGAAGTTTCAAATTTCTCTACACTTTTGACAGCTGATGCTATGGCTAAGAGCAGCCTTTCTGAAGATCCTGGGAGTGTTATTTTCAATACCCCCAGGCTTCAAGTGCTTTCATGGATGATATTTGTGGAGTTATGAGGAGCAGAAGATCGAAAGTTGGCCTCCATGGCTAGTTTTTCTGTGTTTCTTTTTGCTCTGTGCCCTCTGGGCCTGGCTGTAACCCAAAAAGAAAAAATCTCTACCACTTTTATATACAATTTTCCTCCTTTCACTCTATTAGCGATAATCACTCAAAGAAAACAAACATATGTACAGCACTAATATCCTTTCAAATAAATACTAAATCATATCTGTTCCATTTGTCATGCGACAGATCCATTTCGGGTGTCAACATGCCTAGAAGGAAGCATTACATTCGAAAAAGGAAATTGGTAAGATATTAAATTCTCACCAAGTTACATGCAGCGACTCCAAACATAACTACCATTCACAGTTGTGTGAGGAGATTTGCAAATTGTATTGCGAAGAAATCAAACTTCTAGTGCACGTCAGTGTTAGTTCGACCATTTAAGATCATGTTATTGCATATTTCAGTCACGTTCCTGTGTAGGAAAGGTTAGCTCATGTTCCATGTCCAATTAGTCAATCAATCCATCAAAAGTAGAAAAGCAAATCCATGTACTCCAGAGAAATGAGAAGGGATGGGTGAGAGAGGAGGGAAGACGGAGTAGTCCATTCAGTAATGTCACAGCATGTGAAAATGCTTTCTTATCACTTTATGGAAGACATGCAAATGCATGTGTCGCATTGTCAAACACTTATTGCCACAGCTTATAAATGAGAAGCCCAAACCTACATCACGTTCATAATAAGGAAATACAGGATGGGAAACAAGGGAAAGCAATCTATGAACAAAGGCTCAGACACGCTTCTAACTTGAAAAGTGAAGAAGTTACCCCTAGTTTACCAGATCCCTACCTCCTGACCTACAAAAATAGCGCACTCACAGATAAATATCATGGAGCTACCACAACTTCAGTCAGATATCCTGATCTCAACTCCTAAAACGTCCTTCACCATCTCGTACGTAACAAACGCAATTGCAATGGATGGGACAACCTGAAAGATTGCAGCAGATGAAACTACATTAATATTTCAGGCAAAGGCATGTTCTTCACTGATAAACCGCTTGTCTATGGATGAATATATCTTTAATATTTATTAACAAGCTTACTAATCACTGCACATGCTGAAACCAATCCCAACATGCTTCTCTCTTCTCCTTCTTTTTGGTGCAAATGTATATAAGTTTAAACCACATGTTGATTGATGAAACCATGAAAGAGCTTCTCTAGGCGAAGTTTAAAATAATGGCCCAACGCAGGAACCAACAACGTCAACCAATGCCATGGCATAAAAGACCAAGTTGGGTTCTAGGCTTCTAGCTATCATTACGATTTTATAACAGTTCATAGTTCACATCAAAGGGTTCAGCACCCAGCTAAGCATCTAATACCTATGCCCCCAGATATTATGTTCAAACATGTTTCATTATAATACTAGTAAGATGTCTTATAATAATCTGATTTCCCACAATCATGCCCATACATCACATGTTTACAGTTTACCCCCTTTACCAAGGCTCGCAAAATTGTTCATAAAGACATACCACCTCAAATAATGGTTCAACCTACACTCATCTATAGACGTATCACGAGATAGAAGATTTAAACTGACCTTAACAGAATTGGGAACCAAACCCTTGTACAATGCACCAAAGCCCTCGTGTCGAACAGTTTTCCTAAATGCATCAACCATGCCAGTATATTCAAGTGGTGCCTTGCTTCTCCCCTCACCAGCGACAACAGAAGCAGCATGACTCCAACCCACCATCTGCATTCTTCGACGGATGACATCAAGTGGGTAAGCAACAGTCTGCCCGACAGTTCCAGCAGCGGCCCCACAAGCCAATCGTGTTGTCACGCTCAAATCTGTATCTTGGACAAGTCCAAATGGTCTACTTTTAATTAACCAATCCTTTAGGGATTCATACACAGCAAAGTTGAGTCCAACATACGGAACCTACAAGAAAGATAGAGGATTAAGGTCCCATGTTTTTCAATGTGGCATGCATGGACACAAATTGCCAAGACGGCTATAATCTAGAAATAGGTGACATTAAATTTCCATACAAAACTAATCCAACCTCAAATAAACACAAAACACGGGACCAAGGAGTAGTTCCTTGTATAAAGAAAATAAAAGAGCTATGCTATGCCAGATGGGTTGTTAGAATCCGAGACTGACCCTACTGCAAAATAAATAGTACTCTCTGCTTTTGTTTTTACTTTTACGTCTTTGTAATGAAACTAGATTTATCAACAAAAGAAACTTACAACTCCAATTACGGAAGGAAGCCAGCCCTTGTACAAAGCACGTGGACCCTCCTCCCGAAGCACAGTTGATAGAGCATGGAACATTCCCCTATACTGATAGGGAGACGACTCTGTCTGCAAAAGAAGATGAACAACTTATAAATCCTTCCAGACCACATATCCAAGACAATCTCTTGTTAATAACTTGTAATATTATTTTCTAGAATTGTCATAGAAATAATCTTACTGTTGATGGCCGAGAGATGTGGAAAAATATAATCGACTTGGAAACAACGGTTCTTCAAAAAAGAAGCACATGGAGGAAAATAAGTACCTGTACAGTAATCCTTCCCCGTACCATGTCCATCGGGTAAGTTGCGGACATAGCAATAATTCCAGCACATGCTCCAGCTCCAAGTCGTAGAAGAGGAGTGAGCTGAGCATCTTCTGCAGAAAAATAGCCAGAAAGAGAGATTCAGATAACCTGGTTGATACATTGACTTCCATCTGTGTATCTTCTCTGAGTAGGGGACAACAAAGATTATGTCACTTCCCTCCAGTGATGTCATATCAGTTGTATGGTTTCTTTCTCCGTTTATAGTGTGATTATGTGGATGTTTACAAGACCTGTACCGGACATTTTACTGACATGACATGGGTATACACCAACCCAAACTGAGTCAAATTATTAGAGGAATGCGAAATCCCCAAAAGAATGCCATTGATCACTAATGATTCTACCTCAGGGAAAAAGAATGCGAAAAATGAAAGGATGGACTTACCGTTGCCAGTTTTCTCCCGATACATCCACAATATTCCTCTGTCAAAAAGATAATGAGGAGCATCAAGCAGAAGGCAAGAGGGGGTATAGCATAATATACTAAGGCACAAGGCATTATGATGCTTTCAAATTTGAGGAATAACCTAAGATTGATGACCAAATAAAAATGGAGAAAAAAGCCAACAAGAGAAATTGAAGAAAATAATAGAAACCAAGAAAACAATGTGAGATTGATCCGTTTTAGAAACATACTTAGAAGCTTGCTCGTAGCTGAAGAATTTGACAGCCGAGTTGGGGACAATCCGAGCACAATTGGTACCATTTCCTTTAAACAGTCCACGGAAACCCTCACTTCTCCAGATATATTTCAGGCCTTGTACTGTTCCACTGTATTTTATGTTATGGGGATTTTGGACCTGAACCAGTTACGATATTTCAAGAATATGGTATATCGTTGAGTGTTAATGTGTAAAATACTGCTGCATACTTAAAAAACTGAAACACAATGTTCACAATCAGTAAAAATATGAACCTGGAGCAATATTTTCATTCGTTCCAATGGCGCAACAGCTGTTCGAGACCTGCATGGATACTGAAAAGCTTCAGTACTGGAAATTGTAAGCATGGCAATAGCACTGAGCAATCCATATATCATGAATAACTTTATCCTGCTAATATAAATGAGCAGATCCCAGTACGGCGGTTTCTTTCATCTTACTACAATCTAATGCATTCCGGACGTTTCATATTTAGCACAAGAATAAGAAATGAAACACTTTACAACAACCTAATCAAATCACATGCAAATGCTTTCGAACACGATTTAATATTCTGATTTCTTCCCTATTCTTTTTCAATAATCAATCAAATTAATTGACTCCGTCCGAAACACAATAAGATTTCAATTTTTCTAATTCGAATCATTTCCATGAATTCAAAATACAGAATCAATTGCTCATTAAACGCATTGAAAATAAAAGAACAGCGACAAGATTAGCGTCATTTCCATAGAAACAAACACAGAGCAAAAGCCAGAGAAAACGAAAAACTCACACTCCCCCGGCGACTCCGCCGGCGACGAGAGACTTGCAGACGCTGAGAACGGCGAGGCTGGGAGCCTTGACGACGCCCTCTCTCGCCAGCTTAGCCTCCTCTGCCAGATTCACGATCGTCGAGACCGCCGTTTCGCTCCGTTTCACATCCTCCGAAGCCATTTCCGACAGATCAAACCGAAACCGAATGAGATGACTACACTCGCCGCAACCCTAGGCGGTCCTCCGAGCACTTGATCCCGAGCTTCTCCGCCGGCGCCAATCGAAACCGGCACAGTTTCCCAAAACGAAGTCGTTTTACGGGAAGGCGAGCCCTCTGCGCTCTCTCAGGTCCGAGTGTGAAGAAGAGTGGTGACGGCTTTAGGTGTGGAGCTGAAAGTGAGCGATCAATTTTTTGGTTTCTGACGCCGTTTGTTTATTTTGGATGGGGTAGAGAATTTCATTGTTTATTTATTTTATTTAGTGAGAGAGAGAAGGCTGTGGTGGTGGTAGTTGCTTTACACGTGGTAGGTGAGGCGGGGTTTTGGTGGTGCATGGACCATCGGAAATAGATGAGATTGTCCTCTTTCATCATTTTAAGGGAGTAGGGTTGGTCCAATAACTCTCCCAAATGAAATGTGATCCAGTTAGTTTTGTTATTTATATTTAATTTTATTTCTAAATTCATATTATCCAAAAAAAAGGGGCGAAAATGTTGTCCAGTTTGTGGATGCAGCTTTTTGTGAATTTTTTTTTCTATATTGTTTGATTATGATAATGAGTGACACGACAAAGAAAAAAAATCACAAAATACATAATGTTTATTATCTAGTTTATAATTTGTCAGCTGAACACTTGCTATGTGTAAAGACATAGCTTGAACACTAATACTAAGTTGCACAATATAAAAGTACACGTGATGTTGGAACGTATATTTTTCATTTTGGGATGAGAAGTGGTATTGACTGATTATCTTATTATCTTGTTTACTTAATTTTTTTTTAATTATTGTTAAAATAATTTGTTGAACAGTTTATGTTAATCTCTATTTTGTTGTCATACACTTTTTATTTCTTAACAAGTCTCCGGTATTGATATCTATTGATCAAACCTTTTTCTAATGATAATATATCATCACTTGACTCTAATCAAGTGTTGGACTTATAACAAAACTAGCGCTCTACTAGGATTGAGAAACCACCTCTCGCGGCGGCTTCTAGTATCTCCCTATTGCTTGTCAATGGTGGCCATGGCGGCCTCTCGGCTGCTTACTCTTTTTCTTCTTGCTTTGGGTAGCAATGGTTTTGTGATGGTGTCAGGTTTTGGTGATACTTCTGCGGATGCGAGTAGTGCAACCAGGGTCGACGGTGCTGATTGTGTGGTGTTCTCGGTGATAAACTAAGTTGTCTTTGGCCAAGATGGGGTCTCTGTTGCTCTAATTGCAGTGTGGATGAAAGAGCCTGGAGATCTGAGCGGTCCATCTGCTTGATTCTGGATTGTTGTCGTGGGCGATAGGACAGGATTGGGTGTGCCCGACTCTTGAGCGGATTTAACGGTAGTGGGCATTGCGGTGGGGGAATTATCAAACTCGTACGCCCTTGATGTGGATGGTGTTGGTGGCTTGAATGCTGGTAGCAGTATGTGCGGCAGCAGCAGGGGCAGGTACGACGACTTGGGTGGCTATTCTAGGGCTGCAAGTGCCATTTGTGGCGGTGCTGACCAGAGGTTCAAGTGCGTGACGGCTCAAAGGCTAGGGCTTCAGGCGGGCTGAGTGTTTGGGCTCCAAACAAGTTGTTGGGCCTTTGGATCGTGGGCTAGACTCTCTTGTCTAGGGCCTGGGCTGGGGAGGTGCAAGGTGGGGGCTCACCTTGTACTTCTGTTATTGCTTAAATTTTGTTAGGTCGCAGAGATCATATTCTCTTAGGCTTCCTTTTACTATTTACTTAAGAGGATGTTTGATCTTTGTTTGAAATAAATGTACGTTATTTTCCTTAAAAGGGGGTGTACTCTGAGTGGTTTGAGGCTTGTTCTTGTTATAGAATAGGTGTTTAGGGTTCCCTAATTGACGATTCTTTCTGTCGATCTCATAAGGCTGTTTCGTTTTTGTATTGCTTGCTGAATATATGTAATGGGCTGACCTCTTTTCATAAAAAAAAAAATAAAAAAAAAATCACTTGGACTCCAATTAACATAAGTGAGAGTAAATGAAATTCATGAATATATGCTTGTCTTAGCAGGACCATGTTATCTGGACAAGGATTCTCCAGTGAATTTACAAGTTGAGCAAAAGGGGAAAATAAAAAATAAAAAGGAATTGAACTTACAAAAAGGGCTAAAGAAGAAAGGGGTCACAGAAAAAGATAGGGCATCTATACGATTGACGGCAGCAGATTACAACACTCTGCACACGTGGCAGATCAGAGCAGGATTAGTACCTTTTCTTTCCTTTTCTTCCCCTATGTTCTTTGTCCCTAACGGAAACCTAACATCTGACGACGTTGAGAACAGACGTAGCACGCCATTATTGGCGGGCTGCAGCGGGGCCCCATCTTGCACGTCAGAGTTACTGCACGTGCGGCCATCCGTGTTTCATCTCTACTACTCGATCTCTTGGATCGTCTGTTGGGTCCAATTGTCCATATTTATGAGGCCCAATTCTCATTTTCATTGTTCGGCCCAGAAAGGTTGTACAAAACTAAAAAAAACTAGGAATGTTGGTTCCGGTTTTTTCAATACCGACATGGATCGTTTGGTATCAATTCCGACCGAAATAGCACCGGTGCCAAACCAATACCAGTGCTGATCTGGGTTTCACATTGAAATCTAATAGCGATCAGTGAAGTTGATCCAAGCCATCATAAATTTATAGACAATGCCATCATATTTTTATATGGGATGTATATACTTAACAGTTACTAGTCTATCGATAAAATTTAATTTTTACTATCACATGCATAATATGAGCAGAAGTTTTTAGCACATCATAACCGAATCTCAGTTTTCTTTTATTTCCAAGCAAACGTCGCAAGAAATTTTCTTGTTAAGTTAGGTTATCATGACAGTCGACTTTGATTCATGTTTATATGAAGAGTATAAGGTTTTTCGGTCTCATTTTTCATCTCTCATTCAGCCATTTCTTGATTAGAGAGTAGAAATACAATCATACATGGATATGAAGGATCAATGCCGTAGATGTTGGGTTAGAATATCTTTCATATTCAAAACCTACAGGCCAATCAAAGTTGAACAACTTGGAGAAATAATGACATTGTTGTTGGTATACCTCATGATAATGAATTGATATCTAGGTAGGTTTTATAGTTATAGATACCAGTCTTTACCCACTTCATTTCTCAAAAAAAAAATATATATATATATATAATAAATAAAATAAGAAATTACACACCTCTCTCTCTCTCTCTCTCTCTCTCTCTCTCTCTCTCTCTCTCTCTCTCTCTCTCTCTCTCTCTCTCTCTCTCTCTCTAAATTTCCCAGAATCATCAACATTCATGAATCATTCCCTAGTCAAAAAAAAAAAACATTCATGAATCATTCTAATGTTTGTCTCGTATGATAAAGAGCTTAATTATATCATACAGTTCATATAACCTTTTCTGGGTCAGATCGAACAATGTTGCTTAAAACTTTTTATAATAAACTTGTTGGAAAATCATATCAAAAATCAAACTCGTCTTTTTCTCTTTTGAGTTTGATCGGTTTTCTATATAGTTACATATACTGGTGTTTACCCTCTTCATTTCTCAAAAATAAAATAAAAAATTACACACTTCATTCTTCAATCTCTCTCTCTATAAATTTTCCTAAATCATTCCGTAGTCCAAAAAAAAAAAATCATTCATTGAATCATTCAAATGTCTGTCTCGTATAATAAAGAGTTCAATCATATCATTCGGTTCATATAATCTTTTATGGGTCAAATCGAATAAGGTTGCTTAAACTTTTTACCAATAAACTTGTTGGTAAATCAGATCAAAAATCAAACTCGTCTATTTCTCTTTCAAGTATGATCGGCCCCGCAGTGGTGGACTTTAGAGCACGGAATCCGTACTATTATCATCATATAATGATTATAATCGAATCAGGATCCGACAGCATAATCTGCAATATTTGTACTACTTTCAAGTTTCTATTATATAACAATGACTGCGAGATTTGAGATGAGGGTGCCATGAATTCCTCTTTCATTTGTTTCTGATGGGCTAATTATAGACTCATGAGCTTTGCCAGTGGAAGATTAACACTAATTGTTGCCTTGTAGAGATCGGCCATAAACAATGACTACCTCTTTCAGTTTCTTCTATTTTGGTCTGAATACCACGAACACTTGTACAACTAGTTCTCACTCCCTAAGCAAGTCTCAAATGTTATTGCGATTTTCTTTGGTGTCTGCGATGATTTAATATGAGAACCAAAATATAATATTTTCTCAATAAGTTCACTAATTTAGTTCACATACGACATTTTTTCAACATCTCGTTTAGGGGTCGTCAAAGCCCGGCCCGACCCATTAATTGCGGGCTTGGGCCGGGCCGGGCCTTGCTAAATTTTTTAATAATGGCGGGCCGGGCCGGGCCGGGCTTTATTAAAAATCGAAGGATCCAAGCCCGTCCATATAAAGCGGGCCTTGCGGGCTTTTCCGGGCCGGGCCGGGCTTGGCCTTGCGGGCTTTTTCAGGCCGGGCCTTGCGGGCTTTATTTATAAATAAATATTTAAAGACACAAATATTTTTTTTTTTAATCAAGCTTTGGAAATTCATTGGATAATGATCAAATACAACCAAAGATAATAGATCTATATTGTACCAAAAAAAATCTATATTTATATATAGATACTAATTTATTGATAATTAAATTTTTAAAGACACTAATTTTTTATAAATTTATATTGATACATCATACACTCCAAAGAGCAACATATAGCAATTCAAAGAAAATGAGAAAACCGACCGTTGGATGTGATTATTACAATAAATTATACGTGTGGTTAAAAATTTAGTCAATTTCACCGTAGTTTCGAACTCAATCGGATTAGTCAACCGTAGTCACTTGCATGTTTTCTTGGTTGACTGATGGCGTGATAACCGCAAAAATTGCTTATTTTTTTACATCACGTTTGTAAATATTTCATCGATGGATGTGAGTGGACATAAGATAAAAATTTCAATTTTAATTACAAATACATTGACCAATACCAATTTGCCTCTTAAAGTTGTATGACTTGTACATTGCATTTAAATTGTTGAGGTTCATTCTAAAGCAAACATGCAGTGGAAAATGAATTTGAAAAAACCAACCGTTTGATGGAGAGACTGTAATATTTTATGGTGGTTGTAAAAAATCCAGCTAATTTGGTTTTCGTTTCGAATTCGATCAACTAGGTCAAACCTAGTTACTCTTATAAACCTATATTCATATATCACACACTCCAAAGAGCAACCTCTATCAATTCAAAGAAAATGGGAAAACCGACCGTTGGATGTGATTATTATAATAAATTATGAGTGTGGTTAAAAATTTAGTCAATTTCACCATAGTTTCAAACCCGATCGGATTGGTCAACCGTAGTCGCTTGTATGTTTTCTTGATTGACCGATGGCTTGATAACCGCAAAACATGCTTATTTTTTCACATCATATCTGTAAATATCCTATTGATGGATGTACGTGTACATAAGATAAAAATTTCAATTTTATTACAAAGACGTTGCCCTATATCAATTTGTCACCTAAAGTTATATGACTTGTACATTGCATTTAAAACTATTGATGTCCATTCTAAAGCAACCATGAAGTGGAAGATGAATTTAGAGAAACCAACCGTTCGATGGAGAGATTGTAATGTTTTATAGTGGCTGTAAAAAATCCAGCCAATTTAGTTCTCGTTTCGAATTCGATCAACTAGGTCAAACTTAGTTACTATTATAAACCTATATTTATATATCATACACTCCAAAGAGCAACCTCTATCAATTCAAATAAAATGGGAAAACCGACCGTTGGATTTGATTATTACAATAAATTATGAGTGTGGTTAAAAATTTAGTCAATTTCATCATAGTTTTAAACCCGATCGGATTGGTCAACCGTAGTCGCTTGTATGCTTTCTTGATTGACCGGTGGCGTGATGACCGCAAAACTTGCTTATTTTTTTACATCACGTTTGTAAATATTTCATTGATAGATGTACATGGATATAAGATAAAAAATTCAATTTTAATTACAAATACATTGACCTATACCAACTTGCCTCTTAAAGTTGTATGACTTATACATTACATTTAAATTATTGAGGTTCATTCTAAAATAACCATGAAGTGGAAAATGAATTTGGAAAAACCAACCGTTTGATAGAGAGATTGTAATATTTTATGGTGGTTGTAAAAAATAAAGCCAATTTGGTTCTCGTTTCGAATTCGATCAACTAGGTCAAACCTAGTTACTCTTATAAACCTATATTTATATATCACACTCCAAAGAGTAACCTCTATCAATTCAAAGAAAATGGGAAAAACGACCGTTGGATGTGATTATTATAATAAATTATGAGTGTGGTTAAAAATTTAGTCAATTTCACCATAGTTTCAAACCCGATCGGATTGGTCAACCGTAGTCGCTTGTATGTTTTCTTGATTGACCGATGGCTTGATAACCGCAAAACATGCTTATTTTTTCACATCATATCTGTAAATATCCTATCGATGGATGTACGTGTACATAAGATAAAAATTTCAATTTTATTACAAAGACGTTGCCCTATATCAATTTGTCACCTAAAGTTATATGACTTGTACATTGCATTTAAAACTATTGATGTCCATTCTAAAGCAACCATGAAGTGGAAGATGAATTTGGAGAAACCAACCGTTCGATGGAGAGATTGTAATGTTTTATAGTGGCTGTAAAAAATCCAATCAATTTAGTTCTCGTTTCGAATTCGATCAACTAGGTCAAACTTAGTTACTATTATAAACCTTATTTATATATCATACACTCCAAAGAGCAACCTCTATAAATTCAAATAAAATGAAAAAATTGACCGTTGGATGTGATTATTACAATAAATTATGAGTGTGGTAAAAAAAATTAGCTAATTTCATCATATTTTCAAATCCGATCTAATTGATCAACCGTTGTCACTTGTTTTTTAGAATATATATGCACATATTTACTATAAAAATATGAGAATTTCCAAACACACACACACACATATATATATATATATATAAATATAAACACACACATACACACATCTATATATATATATATATATATATATATATAAACACACACAGTGCACACACATATATATATATATATATATATATATATATCTCTCTCTATATATATATATATAAGCACACACACATATCTATTATATATATATATGTGTGTGTATATATATATATATAAACATACACACATACACATATATATTAATATATATATCTATATATATATATATATATATATTCACAAACACACACAAATATATATAATATATAGAAAATAGTTTACGGGCCGGGCCTAGGCGGGCTTTTACGGGCCGGGTCTAGCGGGCTTTTGACGGGCCGGGCTGGGTTTTTCCGGGCTTTTTAGCGGGCCTCCATCGGCCCACCGAGGCGGGCTTTTGCGGGCTTTTTGACGGGCCGGGCCGGGCTTTTGGCCCTCCGGGCCTGCGGGCCTCCATCGGCCCACTTGATCCGCGGGCTTTTTGATGAGGCCTAATCTCGTTCATCATCTGTGTAGAAAATCGAAACCACATGTTCTAGAATTTAGTGATTATAGGAAGCTGCCAATCAGGACTTGTGCATTTCTGACATGCATGGTAGATTCGTTCCGTTCAAAGAGGATTCACCCATTAAAATAGTGGAAATTCTTTTATGCACCGACAATAAAAATAACTCAACACTTATAAGATGATCTCAACTTTTAATATTTAGAAATTTTTTAATAACTAAAAAGATGTATTTAATGTAAATGTAATCCAACCGTCCATTTATGTTGGTGCAAGTGTACTGAGTGCACCTAATCTCCCCCCCTCCCAAAAAAAAAAACAAACAAACAAGGTCCTAAATAAAACTGTTAGTTTTTAAGTATATATGATTTCTTTTCTTTTCATTTCTTCTAGGAATTTGGGATCCAGGATCAAGATATATATACACATCCGATTAATATTAATCAAATCCTAAATTAATGGATAAATAGAGAGAACACTTCAAATAAACTATTGTCGGTGATGAAAAATTCCGTAGAGGATTTTGACTCACCCAATAATTGTGGACTGGAGCGGGAACTGACCAGGAACGATCGAGAAGCCTCCTTTGAGCGTTGACTCGAAAGCTTGATCATCGGCTCAAAGAAGAAGGGGGTACCTACAGAAAACCCTCCGATGTCTAAGTCAGTACGTTTCTTAGTCGAGAGAAGTAGAGTAAGTCGAAATGAGATTGATTACATGGACGTCGAGCCTCCTTTATATAGGTGGTGACTTACTTGAGGGACAAGCCGTAATTATTTCTGCTTTTATGACTGCATTAATTTATGCACTAATGATGACAATAATTGTTGCACTAATAACGGTTAATCATTGCATACTTAAGATGGTCATTCATTGCGGATTTACTATTGTCATTCATTGCATACTTATAATCGTAATCATTGCTTGTTTATTACCATACTTATGGCTGTAATCATTGTCACTTTCATGACCGATATTTACCGCAAAAATATTGATCGAATTGATTGCCAAATGAGGGATCCAAAAATAGTTGACCACCCCTACAATGCCCCCAAATTTTCTCTTTAGACACTCATCCTAAGAGGAAATTTCCAGATCCCTTGCTACGTCAAATCTTGCCTCAAATATTTCCTCAAGCTCTGGCCGGCCCGATTCTTTCCTAGAGCCCTAGCCCTGGCCGGCCCGATCCTCTCCTCGGGCCCTGGTCGTCCAAATTCTTTACTCGAGGTAAAGATCATTTTCAACATGAGACATAGAACTGCCCCCATTTTCTTTTGAATCTGATAAACAACGTTTTATTCTCTTTGGCCACTGACCTTGGGTATTTACTTTGGCCACCAGCCTTACACATACATTTCAGAAACAGTTACCACAAATATATTTTTAAAATAAAAGGAAACAAAAATCAGAAATATGATTACTAAAAGAAAGAAGGCTAGTCTACGTTACCTGGACTCTTGCTCTTTGGGGCTTGTATTCCATCACTCTCAGTCCTTAGTGATAGAAATGAGATTTCATGAGTGTAGCTCCCGCCATCACTCTTTAGGGAAAAGTGGTTCCCACAGACGACCATACTTGTTGGCGATGAAAAATTTCAAAGGGAAATTTGGCTTGCCAATGAATTCTAACTAGAGCAGAAGTTGATCGGAAATGATCGAGAAGCTCCCTTCGTCGTTGGCTTCGAGTTGACTGACGGCATGAAGGAGTTGGGGTACCTGCAGAAAACTCTCTAATGCTCAAGTTAGAAACTGTATGAGTTTTCTGTAATAGAAAGAGTTAGAACAAGATATCTTACTTGGTCAGTGTGTCCCGTATTTATAGGTGAGGGAGTGCTTGCACCACAAGTTGCGTTTAATATCGCCTTGATACTTGTACTTATTATCGCAATCATGCCTCGTTAATAGCCTGATTTATGATCGCCATCATGCTGCTTTTAATAACCTGATTTATGATCACCATCATGTCGCGTTATTTATGATCACCAACATGCCACGTTATTTATGATCACCATCATGCCTCGTTTATTAGCCTCCTTCATTGTAGCATTTACAATGGTAGTTATCATCGTATTCGTGATCGTCATTACTAGCACACTTATGACGACGTTTAATTGTCATGAAGGCGGGTCAAAGTCATTGACTACCCCCACAACTACCCATGTACTACTCACCAATCTCATCTCACGACTAAGTTTAGCAAGTCTGTTGGGTGACTAAGATTAATGAAAAAGATTTGTATCAATAACTGACAAAAAAATAATTTTCCTATGAGATAACAAGTCTATCGTTGACTTGAGAAGGAGTATTATGAGAGTGGCAATGGTAATCGACTAGCTTCCTGCAAGCGTGTACCCTGCATGTAGAAGAGTCACGCTCGCGCATGCGGTTAGTTTCGTTTTGATAACCATTAAGCATTCATATTGTCCGTTGCTTTTGCTACAATTGTTTTAAAGTTATTTATTTATTCATTTACTTGGTTTGGTTTTTAAAATGTCTTTGAATCTTTTTTACACGCATTGACAAATGAGACGTCAATGCAAACTCAATCGGTCAATCCCCTCTCAGCTATTTGATTATACACCTTTTGTGAAGTCATTTTTTTTTATTCTATTCTAAACATTGCACCCATCAATCTTGTGAAGTTATTTTGTTTTTATTCTATTCTGAGCATTTCACCCATCAATCTTTTTTTTTGATGGAACACCCATCAATCTTTTTTTTGATGGAACACCCATCAATCTTTTCTTATTTTTGTTCACTATATTGTTGTTTTAGTACTTTGGCTGCACGCATGTCCGCATTAAAACTCGGAATTTTAGGCAACTATGTTCCTGTACATCTAGCTTCTAGCTTTTTAATCTATTTGATACAGAGACAGGCTAATAACTTGGCTTCAACTTTGTCTTTTTTTGTTTTTTGTCATTTTTAGTTAATAAGGCCAAATACGAAATATCAACTTCTGTTACAAACCCCGTATTTTCAAAGTAAACACGTCATTGCTACATATTCTCTCCTCAATCTTGCAAGAGATACATGGTAAGCTATCATTGTATCAAATCAAGTCTAAAACATCGAGGCAGGCAAGAACGCTGTAGTATAAACTCTTCCTTTATCTATTTCTGGAATAGAATTCGAAACAATCAAGAAAAACCGATTAGCAGACAAATATAACTTAACCCATGGAGTACATGCATGACTGAGTTCAAAATTCAATTGAAAAATAATGACCAAAACTATAATGCGTCATATGATCACAAATGACAACAGATTAACAAAATCTAGAACTATTGATGAGCACATATTTCTTCTTTCTCCCTTCTCTTATGATAGATTTGTTTTACATTTGAAGCCGAGAGGTATAATTTGGGTAATAAATTGTCCTTTACAACTGTTATGATCCAAAGCCTCATTTATGACTATCTAATGATCTAATATTCCAATTTCCTATGTTCCCTAATGTTGTTTCATCAGTTGCTCGGAGTGCAGTTAGCCCCTACTCAAACTTATCTATTCAATAGGCAATAGTATTTTGATCAAGATTCTTCCCTTCAATGAAGTATTGCGTTCAACAGCATAACCAATGTTTTTTTTCTCTAACCCTCGTTAGAGGGCTCTCTCGACAGCGGCTAGTTGGCGGCGGTCTTGTACCTGTGATTCAGAAGGGGGTTTCTCCTCTCTTTCGTCTTTTCCTCGAGAGTGACAGCAGGCGTACTCGACATTCTTTCGTGTTCATAGGCTATGGTCTCTGGCTTTTAGTTGTTCTCGCGAATGGGGTTTGCGGGGCTGGAGATCGGAAGCCCGATCTGGTGTTGGATTGGTTCAAGATCCGTGATCCTCGGGTTGGAAGGATGGGGGAAGGGTTGAAGCTTGGGGCGGTTTGGTTGAAGGCACCCAGAAATAGTTGGCAGCCTGCTATTGGTGATGGGGACTGGTGGGATCCAGATTGGCTGGATCGTTCTTCCCCATCAAACCGTGGCTGGGTCGGTTCACCTCTCGACCCGATAATTTTTTTAGGCCCATCGATAAACCCAAGCCCATAAAAACCTCCCGGATTATTCGGTTGCATTCGGCAAGACTCGGCTCTTCCCCCCTTGCTCGTAATCCTCCTCTTGGTTTCTGATTCATGTGGGCGTCTGTCACCCATAGCCACCTTCAAATTCTACGCTGCTGTCGTGCTTTCCTTCCACGTAGCCCTAAACCTCTCCCTTTTCTTTTCCTTCCCAGCCTAACGTTCATGGACAACAGAACCACCACCACCAGCAATTCCTTCGCTCCTTTTGCCCGTAATAACAGAAGGTATGTATGCTTCTCCTTATCTCGCGGGAACAATAATTAGACCCAACTGTTAAATGTAGTTCACAATTTTTGTTTCTATGTTGAGATAAATCAAATTTTGGATTGCAGTTTTAGTTTCTCTTCGTCACTGTTCAATTTTCTGGTTTCTGGGTTCAATTTCAACGCTTTTGTGCAAGCAAATGCAAAGTTTTACTCTTTCTTTGTTTTTTGGTAGAGGGTAAGGGATTGTGTGCTTATATATAATTGACTTTGTGATTGTTGTGTGCTTTGTTTGGCAGTGGTGATGGTAGAGGAGGAGGCTGGGAGGTGAAAGATGAGGGAGAGAGATCGAGAGGTCGCGGCGGAGGAGCAAGGGGCCGTGGTGGCGGCTCTGGCAAAGATAGAGTTGATGCACTCGGTAGATTATTGTAAGCACTTTTACATTCTCATGTTCCTTCCTCTATTTTGTACTTTTAATTATGAACTGATGTATTAACTCTATGCGAATTCAATTCTTTATGTGGTATTGGAAAAAACCATGGGAGTATAGGAATATTCATTTGGACATGTGTTACGGTGTAGCTGCATATATTATGTGTATTGGAAGGGTAATCCAGCTGATTGGCATAGGTTTGTTTTATATTTTGGACTGTTCTTTGTATTAGGACACGTATATTGCGGCATATGGCTTCTGAGTTGAATTTGGATATGCGGAGTGATGGATTTGTGAAGGTTCATGATATTTTAAAGCTGAACTTGAAGACATTTGCTAATATTCCATTGAGCTCACATACTGTTGATGAGATCAAGGAGGTTAGTCTCACCTTTCTCTAAACTTGATGATTGGAAGCCAGTAGTTTTTAGTAGTCATTTGTTGTTTAGATGAACTGCCTAAAGTGGAGATTTTATTATTGGAATCTTCTTCTTTGCAGGCTGTCAGAAGGGATAATAAGCAGCGTTTCAGCCTCTTGGAAGAAGATGGGGATACGTGCAAACCAAGGCCACTCAACAACGGTACCTATCCTTGTTTATCTTGCATAGTTTTTGAAGTTTGATATTTTTAGCTCCTTTTATAGAGATGCAAACGATTTAATACATTGTACAATTTGAGCTGTTTTCTTGTGTTTTTGTTATTACACTGTACCGAATATGAAAGTGGTATTTCTATGAAATCTTGTGAATTACGGTCAGGTCAGAGACGCTAGTCTTCATTCATATACAAGACCTGTAAAGTTTCGACGCCAGGGTTTGCCATAATACTCGAAGGGTTGATATCCTTGATTTCTCTGACGATCTATTCAGTATAATATATGCATTTTTGAAGCTAGACTTAGAGCATTATGCAGTATAGTATACTAATGTAGAAGTATAATTGTGATTCATTTGATTCCAAAGTCTTCTTTGTGTCAGAGCTTTAATGTGCTATTGCATAATATTGATACCGTATTTTCTTTTAAACCTTTTGTTCACCATGAATGTTGATGTTGATTCTGGACTCATAAATTGAGAGACTAAGAATTTTTTTTTTTTGGTCTTTTCGTTTTTTCTTCTTTACTTGCTTGTGACATTCATTTTTTGGATTCTACACTGATACTTGTTTGCCCTAACATTATTATGTAATTATTATGCCAGCTTAGTAAACCATTTATTTTTTTAGGTGCATTCTCGGATTTAGCCTCAACCTTACAGGTTCGGTTTGACATTGTATATTAATTTGTCACATATTTGCACATTGGCAGATAGTTGAAACTGAAAGATTATTAAAGCCAATCCCTTTCATTTGAAGAAGTTCCAGGTTCTTTCTTGCGAGTCTTTTAGTCCCCAACTTTTTTGTATTCTCAGTATTTATCTTCTTTGTCTCAATAAAAAGAATTATTGGTGTTTCATATGGAATACATTTTGGTTAGCTTTATCCTTTTCTTTTCCCTTAAATCTGCAGTATGCGTGCATGGAACTTATAGGAAGAATTTGGATTCAATATTAGAGTCTGGTCTGAAGTGCATGACAAGATTGCATGTACACTTTGCAAGTGGCTTGCCAACAGATGGGGAAGTGATCAGCGGTAATGTTTGCTAGAATTTTTATCTAATCATATGTGTTTTGGTATTCATTAACATGCTTCTGGTCAGTCAGAATTGCTTCTGGAGTCCATCATTTATTTCTATTCCACACCTGCTCCCCTTAAAACAGCCCAAAAATGATAAACAAGGAAAGGGATTTCGAAAGTGTGTGGGAAAATTTGAACAGCATTTGAATCTATTAAGAGTGTGCACATGGTGAACCCAAAATTTTGTCAAAGGGTGTAAACTCTAATAAATGTCAGAAAAATTATCGAGGGAAATAATAACTACTCCATCTCGGGAATGTATTAGAGTTTGTGATTGAAATTGTTTATCCGTGATAAGTTCTATGCTCGAGAAGAAACTTTGCATTCTAAGTTTTATCCGTTGGGTCCTAGACAATAGTGTTCTTAAGCTTATGTTGATATTTATTTGTTTAATTATTTTTTTATTTTTTATATTTGTGAAAATGCTGATAATTGATTTTATGTGGTCTTTCAGGTATGAGACGGGATGTTAACATTTTGATCTTCCTTGATATCAGAAAAGCTTTAGCTGGTATAACTTTGATATAAAAATTAAATTGAAAGTCATATAGATTCATTATCACTTCTTTTTATTTATGTATTATTATTATTTTTTATTCTGTGTATGCATTGGGTAACAAATGCACAGGCTTCTCATGCCTATTTTCATTTTATTTTCATTTCAGAGGGAATGAAGTTCTACATTTCAGACAACAAGGTGATCTTGACCGATGGCTTTGGTGGTGTTGTTCCGGTCAAGTACTTCGAGAAAATAGAATCGTGGCCTGGTAGAAAACCTATAGCTTTTTGAACTTGGTTATTCATTTAGACTGTATCTTCCCTTTGGCTTTTCTTTTTTGGAGGGTTGTTTACCTTCATAACATGTTGTAGTTCTCTTTTCTTTTTGTTTTTGTTTTTGTAAATTTGTAACACTTGTTGGATAAGCTGGTGGTTGTTAGCAATTCCCTTCTCATCAATGGAAAAGAAATTACTGCTTCTGATGTTCAAGATTTGAATTACTGCTTCTGATGTTCAAGATTGCTTTTGTGAAGTGACGAAAATGCCCATACTTCAGTTTCTTCTAAAAATTTCCTCCAAAATGGTAAAGTCTCCTTCGACAACTCAGGGGAGAGAGAAAGTAGATCTAGATTTCTGAATATCTCGGCACCACCGTGCCTCACCTCCACCACCACGGTGTCCACTAGTCTTTGGTGACTCAAACCCAGCTCCCACATCGTCCGGAGACGCTGGAAAATGACTCACGCGCCAACGAAGCAATACCCAGAACTGCTTTGGACACCCAAACCTTTCTGGGTGTCTGACTTCTCTCTCTTCTGGTGCACCCAGCGAACCCAAATCGCCACCAACGACATTTCTCTTCTCCAAGTTGTTACCACCACCTCCCATTACCGTGAATTTCTTCGACCGGCAAATTTCATGATATTGGGTTCATAGAGGAGAGAGAGGATGGGAGAGAAAGAAATCGGGAACAAGAACAAGAGGGAGATCGACGCTGGCGAGAAATCGAAGAGTGCTTTTGGTGTCGTGGATCACCCATACGTTGAATGAGGGAGAAGAATCGAAGCCGGAAAGTTCTGGGTACTTCGGCGGTGGTTCTGCAACTTCCGACGAATGTTGAGGTATACCAAATTTGATCCTTTCTTCGTGCTCTACACACTGGTATTATCTGTTTTCAGTTTTGATCTAAGTTTTGATGGATGGGTGTTTTGGGTGATTCGGCCATCGTCGGGGTTAGCATGCACGGCAGTGCTTCTGGAGTTTTGGTTTCGTTTCTGACGGTCCTGGAACATGAATTGATGTGTAGCAGAGCTCGGTATGTGGAGTTGGATAAATTGGTGAATTCAGGTAGAGATCGCCACCGTGGTTCTGCTATTTGTGGTGGCGGTTTGAACTCCTTTTCGGTTTTTGTCAATTTTAATTCGTATCTGTTGTTGGTTGTTGAAGAAAATTGCTCTCGATCGGGTCCTTGCTGCACTTCGAACTAAAGCAGAGAATTGCTCTACTCTGCTCAACGTTCACAGTGGCTGCAAGTTTATGCTTGCTCACGATTTCTGTTAGCTTAGATTGAGCTATGATTGTCGAAGTGCACCCACGATGGCTTTTCTCTTTTTGCTTTGCTTTTGATTGTTTCGATTTCGTGTTCGTGATTTTCTATGTGTTCGTGATTTTCTATGGTAGGAGACTGTCACGCCCCGAATTTCGAATAATAAATTCAAATCCGAAACATGAATACAACTAAACAAATCACGTCCTAAATTTTTTTCCTCAAAACCAATATCTCATTAACTATAACACAAACCTCGTAGCAAACTATCTCTCGAGTCAATTATTACAATACTAACATAAATAAAATGTTCTGCTCACAAGAGTCTACAAAAACACACCAAAATAGACCAAGTGCTGGTCTCAACCCTGCTGTCCTACGCAGCTCGCTCACCACCCTGATTATCCTGACCTGCAGGATTATCCGCTACACCATTTAAATAGTGTACCGGGATTGCAACAACACAAAACCCGGTAAGCTTTCTGAAAGCTCGTGTGAGTAAATAAGAATGAACGGTTGATTTATTAGACCACAACTCATTTATCTCAAGTAAACATCCAACAATCTCAACAACCACAAGCAACATCAATCCAACACACATGAAACAACATGGAACACATTTCCACAATCACCAAATCACAACTCTCGCCACTTTGGCACCTAATCACAACTATCGCTACTTTGGCACCCACGTTAGAGCTCTAACTGTCTCGTTACCTCTGACACCTTGGCCCAGGGTCAAGTAACGGCATCTCCAGGTTACTCAGTAACCCGCGAACTTTGGACCATTTCATGTCCTCAGAACAATATATCCCCGTTATTATTTAACGGTCGAACTTTGGACCTCTCTGTCCTCAGAACACATACACTCCGGTTATCATTAACCAAAGATCCTTAGACCATTCGATCCTCGGAATCCTACGTTTCTCTACCTTCTATTCAACTCACAAAATCAACATGTTTATCACCAACATTTATCAAATATTAACAACATAATTAAAATCATATTATCAACATTATCAACAACATATTAACACGATTCCACACCTCAAGGTCACACCATTCAATATATAATCACGTAAATATATATATACGTAACCATCCACACAGGAATGATCACTAATACCAACTATAGTTCACATGATACAAAATCAAGAAATTCATTTTTAATATACTTTAAAACACATTTCTTAAAAACCATTTTCTCACACTTAACAATAAATTGAGCAATTAAGGAAATTCGGTTCGTAAATGAACCAAGTGAGATTTACTCACCTCTAAACTCCCGCTGCGTCTTCTTACAGCCCAAAATACGATTCACAATCGTCCGCTAACAAATCCGTCAAATACCTAATCAAAACGATAATTAACTTAGCGTATAATTTCCAAAAACACACTTATATGAAGATCTCACGGTCGGATCTTCACCCGTGACCACACAAGGTCACTGGGACAGTCCTACGATCATTATATCAAAACTAGAATTCTATCGGACGGTCCAAACTTCATAAATCACAAATTGAGCGATCGAAATCAATCGAAATCGTAAAATTCATAACTAATTCATACGATATCCAAAATTCGCATGCTATATATCAAAATGATCGTATCGACATGTAGAATCTAAAAATGAGCAGAAACTGCTCATGACACCCCCGGAGGTGACCGGAAAGGGCCGCCGGAGTTTAGGGCAGAGCCACCACCGACCACCACCAATTGTGTCGGGGCCAAGCTCATCCCCTTCGTTTCATCATTTTGAGCAACTTTCATAACTAACACGAAGTGAGAAAATGAGTGGAAGTGGCCGAAACTTACCAAAAACAGTCCGGTTTGGCCGGAAAAACTGCAGAAACCGATATGCTCTCCGACGAGCGTGAAAACCTCCACTTCTGGTGCTGTCCTTTTTACTGCATGTTCTACTCCTCCATACGAGTTCAACGAGATAAAGAACTCGTAATTTGGTGGTCTAGAACTCGAGATATTCGCTTCGCACTCAAAACTGCCGAAAATGGAAAACCAGCTTTCCGCCGCTGCTACAAGCCGTGCCACGGCGCAAGGCTGCCTCTGGCAGCTGCACAAGGTCAAGGCGAAGCCGTGGGAGGTGGTTTGACGTCAAACGGTGGCCGGAGGAGCAAGAACTCAACCGGAGAAGTTTGGCTCTGTTTTTTGCCTTCGGTTCGGTGCCGCGCGAGAGAGAGAGAGAGAAAAAATCTAGGTTTCTGATTTTTCTGATTTTTCCAAAAAAGTTAACCTATATATATACAAAATCGAAAACTTCTAAATGTTATAACTTCTTCCTACAAACTCCGATTCTTGTGTTCCGCATATGCACGAACTCGTATCGACGAGCTCTACGACTTTCATGAAAGAAGTTTCCTCAAATTCCTTACGTAAAAATATGTCAATTTTAATAACCCTAAATAACGTTAAATTTCGATACTAAAATCATTCGAAACCAAATTTCTCAAATAACGACATTCGAATCACACTCACAACTCATAATTCATATAATTTGAGAAGTATTGAATTACGAAATATTTAACTGAAATTTCGGGTCTTTACAGAGACTTTACTATTTTGTAGGAAATTTTGGAAGAGACTAAAGCAGGGGCGTTTTCGTCACTTCACAAAATTAGTCTCTTACTAGCAAGTACAAAACTGACACCTCATCAAGTAACTGGATGAAATGGACGGAATGGACCAGTTGACATTCAAATTTTGAATTCAGAGATTTTTGGGATTAAATTAGAAATGTATGGACTGAAACGAGGACTGCATACTTCAGGGCTAAACAGTAATTTGCCCTATATATATAGATATATTAGAATCTTATAATAGATAAATTTGTTGTCTAGTTCAAATGTCTAATTCGCTTTGCTACTCTTCCTTACTTGTGTGATTGTGTCGAGTTTGAAACTCAGTTGCACCTCCCCTTTTTTCTGCTTCCATTTTTTTCACACCTTCGTTTTTTGCCTTTCTTCCCCTCTTTTTTGGGATAAGTTCTCCTCTTTATTTTTGCTTCCAAGAATCCTTATTGTAACCAAATTCCACGTAATTTGTTTCTTTTAGTTTCATTTTCTTAGTTATCTTAGAAAATCCTAATAAATACAACTATAAATAAATTATCTAAAAACAAAATAAGGTAACAAAGAAAAGATGGGTCAAGTAATCAAATGTTGCATAAATATCCTCTCATTACTTCTCTAATTTTTTTTAGACAAAATACTAGCTGTTTATTCTCTATATTTATAGGAGGTCGACGTTTCAGTCTCTGACATTTCCATTTCACCTAAAAACTCCATAAACACTCTAATTTCACACAATAGGACTTTGCTGTTAATTTTCCGTCAAATTACTGATGTGGCATCTTTTCACGTTGAAATGTCTATTTTACCTTTACTAACTCTTTTTTATTTTTTATTTTTTTTTTTATTTTTTTATTTTTTTTTCCTTTTTACCTCTTCTTCTTCCGGCCTGCTCTCTCCTCCTCCTCTGTTTATCTCCATCTTCTTCTTCCAAAAAGCAAACCCAGCTCTCTCTCTCTCTCTCGAAAAACAAACCCAGTAAATGAACCAACAATCATCTCAAATCTATAATAAAAAATCTCTATTTGATTCAGTAAAATCAATAAAGCTACAAACTTCGTCTTCTACACCGTGATTGAGACAAAGAAAACCCCAATTCAAACCCTGGCTCGAATTGCGCGCATGCTAGTAGGCTTGTATCAAGTACTATACTCAAAATCTGAGTCGGGGCCACTGGGGCAGTACACGCAAATATTCCTGATGGTGGCAATGTGAGGGCACCAGTGAGGCTTCGACATCACGGCCATGGCGGTGATTCCAGAGGCCGTTCGGACCGACTTGGCTTTCAGCTTGGGAAGCACAGCCTTCCGGTCTGATTTCGAAAGTGCGGTGATCATCTCCACCAACTTCAGCGCACTTGCAAGGCCGTACTTGCGGCACATGGCCATTTTGAGGGCGTTTAGGTCGACGTTTTGTCCTCGCAGGGAGAGGTCAACCATGGAGCAACATTTCGAAGAAGCAGAGGTAAAAAGAAAAAAAATAACAAGAAAAGAAAAGAGAGGGGGAAAAAAAAAGAGTTAGTGAGGCTAAAATGGACATTGAGGCTAAAATGGACATTTCAATGTGAAAATGATGCCACATCAACAGTTTGACAGAGAATTTGATGGAGAATTAACGGCAAGAACCTGTTGTATGAAATTGGAGAGTTTATTAAGGTGAAATTGAAATGTCAGAGATTGAAACGTCGACTCCCTATAAGTAGAGGGAGTAAACAATATTTTGTCCTTTTTTTTTTTTACAAATTAAATAGAGGATTAGGCGATTAGTTCCTCTGCGATAACTGATTTGGGGTGACTAGCATCCACCCACAATCCCGAAAGAAAGGGGGTCATTACTTCTCCTAATTGTTTCAGTAGAATTATATGTACAATCAATAGGAAAGAAAGTTGCTAATTTTTAGGATGTCAATGATATGAGAAATAAAGACATGGTTAGCAGTTTACGTCAATTATGGTGGTGTTGAGGACTCTGAACTTCCTGTGGCGGCCGAGTCAGAAAATGATCTCAATTGCCCAATTGGGGCACACAAATTTTTTTTATAAATGAAACTTAAACTCAAAATATATCAAAATTGTAATAAAAATAATAATTATAATAAGGTTAGGGAAAGGTCAATATCTTTTTTTTTTTACTAAAAAGATCAATATTTTTATAAATTACATATTCTATTAGTAAAACTTATAGTTTTTAGATTTTAAACAATTTTTCATAATGGAAATATAATTTATCTTTGAACTTTGAAACTATATGAAAAAATACTATTATTATTATTATTTTTTTAGAAGACATAATAGTATTAATGTCAGGAAAAAAAAAAAACACATCGCTGCTATTAGAAATCTAATCAAGGATTAGCGTAACATAGGTACATACCTCAACCACTACAACAAGACAGCACTCAATTCTACTCTCTCAAACCAGATTTATATATATTGTAAAATATCAGAGGGACACGGGACCCACCGTGCCTCAACGTGGTTCCGCCTCTATAAACTTCAATAATCTTAAGAAAAGAGACTCACTAAATAAGTAAATAATGGAATTTGATCAACCAAATGGTCAAGTTATAATCCATGAAGATCCTTAACAGGAACGATAGTGATTGTGTGGAGAGCCTGCACTTGTGTTGTCTTTAAGCGCTATATTTTGGTAGCTGTGTTTGTGTTCCCCAATTGTGGCAATCTTTTGGTGGTCTTCGACTTTACCGGCGCTTAAGAACAATTAATCTTAATGTTTTATCTAGTCGTAACTGTTTTATTCACCGGCTTATTCAACATTTTGATAATCTAGACAAACCAAGACTCTAGCTTGCATTTCTCCTGCATATCCAATAGAATCATTTCTAAGAAACAGCCAATAATGGAAAGAGGATTAATCATATCCTACACATAAGTAACGAACACATGCAATATCCATTTTTTAAGTATGATATTGTTGGGTGGGCATGATAAGAGCAGTTAAAATTGAAGCTAATTTTGTCTCTTTTTTCTTAACTTGACATTTCAGATGATAGAAAGCCTATAACTTTTTGAACCTAGGCTAGTTGTGGCCTTGTGGGCATGTAGCCTAAGTCCCATTCAATTCGAAAGAGTTACAATTTTGTTAAAATGTTGTACCTATTTTAGGTTGATGGAAATGAAATTAGTTCAAGCTAAATTATTGAAAGATGCCCAATGATCGAATCAAATATAATTGACAGTATTCAAGCGAAGGTTCCCACTTTAGTGGCCAAATTCTAAACTTAATTGTTTGTTTTTTTTTTTTTCCCTCTCTTTGATAGGTGGAACCAGTGAAGTGACAGACCAAAATGATCAAATTCTTACTGGATTCCAGCGGTCAAAAAATGGGAAGCAAAGAAAAGCACCAGGCACAATATTTTTTACAACTCTCATTCTTCCATATATATATAATTATTGTGAGTATTTTGTGTCTTTTTTCCGATGGTTATTGGTTTCGTTGAAATGGATTGCATTTTTCTGCGCTCTCTCTCTCTCTCTCTCTCTCCCCCCCCCCCCCCCCCCCCCCCAATTTTATCTCCCCTTATCTACACCCCCATCCTTAAGGGTTTTTGAAATTTTATTAGAGTCATGCATGATTTATCCACTATATTAATAGATGAGCTTTAACTATATTACAAGTAGTTACTGCTTATTACTCATAAGATATATATCATACAACCTGCCAATCTATTAACAACACAAAATTGATGAGATTTGATCAATTTCAATACTAAGAGGACAAAGATAGACAAACTCTACAAGGATTCATATGTATTATACCTGCGTGAAGTTATTGAAATATGTCTGAGACAAAAATATTGATGTTTATAAATGAACATATATATAGCCACTCAACAGTCACAGTCTCACGTACAATATCACTTAACATTCTGTAATATATTCCAAACTCCAATGCGATGACCACAACTGATAAAGCGGACCAACATTTTTCTTTCCAAAATAGCACATTCAGTGGCGGCAATTTTGGTGAAGTTATCAACCATTGATTTAGAACTCTTCACTAACTACTCAATTTAAAAAATCTCCACTAAACAGAGCCCATATATATCATTAACATAGTCGATTGATTGTTACTTCATATTCACTTGATTCAGCATCTTGCTGGATCACCGGTCTTCATCATCGTTAAGGGACAAACTTAGATATGCATCCCCAACCGACCCATAAATTTGAAGTCCCATCTATAAACACAATCCATAATTGTTTGGTGAGTGAGTTGGGTCGTGAAAGGATTATCCGGTTGCATTCGGCAAGACTTCGCTCTTCTCTCCTATCTAATGATCATCTTCTCGGCTTCTGATTCATGTGTGCGTTTGTCACCCAGAGCCACGTTCAATTTTACGCTAGTGTCATGGTTCCCTTCCATATAGTCCTAATATTTTTCTCTTCTCTTCCTCCCCAGCTAAGGGTTATCATTTGACCCTTATGGCCTAAGCCTATTTGAAGCCTAATTGGCCCAACACTTGTATTTAGGTGGGTAGTCAAGGCCTTTCTCTAATAGGCTAGGGTTGAAGCCCAACTGGCCCAACACTTGTATTTAGGTGGGTAGTCAAGGCCTTTCTCTAATAGGGTAGGGTGCAGGCTAGGTAAACTATTTTTGTTATTTTCTAAATATGTTTCTTTGTTTTCTTATTCACATACAACTTATCTCGCTTACTTTATAATTAATTTAGTAAGTTTTCTTTATTTAAATTGTTTTTTTTTTGTTAAACAACAATGTAAAAGTAAAATGGGAATTGGTTTACTCATTTCATTTGATAGTCAATTTATATAGAAAGAGAATTACAATAGAAATATCAATTATAATAATGACAGTAAATAATGATTGAGCTGTAATTGCTAATTCCTTAGTTCCTTCTTCATCAGTTATTTTGACGAAGTGACGAAGGCACATAATGTGTTTTTCTTTTAACATTCCCCCTCATGTCAAGTCAAAGATAAAATGGTGCATGAATTGTTATCTCATTGAAAACCTTGCCAAATAACAACAAAAACTCTGTGGGATAAAAAATACACCCTGGTCGAAGGAAAAGAGCACAACGAACCTATTACATTTGATGATGACATGAGTCTGATGACTCCTCCTGACGTCTATACGACTATACCTCCTCCTGATCCTTACATTAGTCAAGGGAGTTTGGAAAGTCTTCGCAATCCTATATTTTTCACATATCTCTCAAATATGGCTTTAGGCAATGATTTGGTAAACAAATCTGCCACATTTTTCTTAGACCTTACTTGATTCACTTGATCTTGAGGAGAGCCTGTTATTGCTAATTGTAGAAAAATTTTGGCGATATGTGTTTTGTACTATCACCCTTGATATAACCTAGCTTCATCTGTTCGATGCAAGCTGCATTATCTTTATAAATGCAAGTAGGCTCTTCAGTGGTAGAACTCATGCTATTAGTCCCTCGAATATGTGTAACGATAGCTCTTAACCATATACACTCACGAACCGCCTCATGTAGAGCAATGATCTCTAAATGGTTCGAGGAGATAGCCACAAGGGTTTGCTTGGTTGATCTCCAAGATATCGTCATGTTGCTAATGGTAAATACATAACTAGTTTGGGAACGACCTTTTTATGGGTCAGAGAGGTATCCAGCATCAGCAAAACCAACCAAAACATTATTTAGAGTTTCGGTGTAGTGAGTGACGCTTTCGTCATAAACATTTCCTTTAGGGATTACAGTTCCATGTATGGCCCCTCTTGTCTCTCTGTAGGGATAGAATAGTCCCAAGTTAATGGTTCTTTTTAGGTATCGAAAAATATTTTTGATACCATTCAAGTGACGTTGTGTTGGCGCTAAGCTAAATCTAGCTAACAAGTTCACTGAGAATGCAATGTCTAGTCAAGTGTACTGGGTTAAGTACAATAATGCGCCTATTGCACTTAGATAGGAAATTTTAGTTCCCAACACCTCTTCGTCATCTTCCTTTGAATGAAATGGATCTTTCCTTACATCTAAACTTCAACCGATCATATGAGTGCTAGCAGGATGCGCTTTGTCCATGCTAAATCGCTTGAGCATCTTTTAGACATATGCAGACTGGTGGATTAGTATTCCACAAACTCGGTGTTCTAGTTCAGGACCTAGACATAATCGAGTCTTCCCAAAATCTTTTATCTCAAATTCAGATTTCAAGCAGCTCACAGTTTCTTTTATTTCATCAAGAGTACCTATTATGTTCATATCACTGATATATACAGCTACAATTGCAAATTCAAAACTTATTTTCTTTATGAATACGCAATGGTATAATTCATCGTTCTTATATCTCTTTCAGATCAAGCAATCACTTAGACGGGTATACCACATCCGCCCAAATGGTTTCAATCCGTAAAGTGAGCGTTTCATCCTAATTGCAAACGCACTCTGTGGTTTAGAGTCACTTGATTTAGGGAATGTAAGACCATCATGCACTTTCATATATATCTCTGAATCAAGATCCTCATAGAGATATGCAATAACCACATCCATGAGCTGCAATTCCAGTCATTCGGAAACTACCAAGCTAACTAAGTAGCGGAACGTTATAACGTCCATTACGAGAGAGTATGTCTCCACGTAGTCAATTCCAAGGCGTTGTGAGAAACCTTGATCCACAAGGCTTGCCTTGTACCTCAGGACTTCATTTTTCTCATTACGCTTTCTGACAAAGACTCATTTATGTCCTACAGGCTTTACACTTGGTGGGGTTAGCACTATCAAACCAAATACATGTCTCTTTGCCAGAGAATCTAGTTATGCTTGGATTGATTCTTTCCAGGCTTTGTACCTCAGGACTTCATTTTTCTCATTACGCTTTCTGACAAAGACCCATTTATATCCTACAAGCTTTACACTTGGTGGGGTTAGCACTATCGGACCAAATACCTATCTTTTTGCCAGAGAATCTAGTTCTGCATTGATTGTTTCTTTCCATTTAGGTCAATCTACTCTTTAGCTAGCTGCTGGTATGATTTTGGTATAATATTATTAATATTTTTTAACTAACATATAGTATTATTATATTGAAAGAGTTATTTGAGTTCGTCATCACTTTTTCTTGGTTTCTTTCCTTTTTCTTCCTTCAATCTATTCATTGGGTAAAAACTAACAAATGCACAGGGCTTCTCATGCCTACATTCTTTTTAATATCAAGCGCCTCTAAAGTGAGCAAGTTATGAACTTCATGAATTTCATAGAATATCGGACCTTCAGATAATCTAATGACTCAAACATATCCATGTTAAAAAATACCAAAAGTGTTTGGATTATTTATTTATTATATACAGTCATGCTTTTCTTTATCAACAGAAAAAAAAAAATGTTGCCTATCTTCATGAAACTAAGATCAAGCGAATTTTTATATCTGAATCCATAATTTTAAACTTGATGTTAATTTTCTTAGGATTGTTTTCAGCTTTGAATAGCAAAAGCTTTAATTTGTTTCTTCACTATCAAATAATTTAATAATTCCAAAGAAATTTTGTAGTTTCCTCTACCATTCATTTCTAGGCTTTGTAATTTAAATCCTATATTGATAATTGGAGATGATGGGTTTTCATGTGTATGCGCCTATCCCCACAATTCTTCTAGCTTTTGGTTTGTAAATTTATCTCAATTGTTCATGAACTGCAATTATAATCTCATCTATATGGAGTATGATGGACTGAAGCACTCACCCCACATGAATCTCCGCAACTTTGCTTTTCTGAGAGATCCATGGAAGCCCGAGTTCTCAGAAGCAGAGAACAAAGGTGCAAACTGAATAAAAAAAAAAAGAAAAAAAAAAGAGAAAAATATATATTCATAGAATTAACGTTAATGTGGAAAATAAATTTTTGAAATTTTGTTAATTGACGTGAAAATTTTTTAGCCATTAGATTATATGGAGATTCAAGATTTTATGAAATTCACGAACTTCATGACTTATTCACTTTAGAGAAGCCAAATCCTTCTTTTTAATATTTCACATTTAAGAAGGAATGAAGTTCATTTCAGACAATAGAACATGAAAACCCTAAGTGGTGCTGCTGTGTCGCGGTCAAGCTTGTGTGCAGCCATCGATCTAGATATCCGATCATGCTTCAAGGAAACATCTTAGTGTGGAATTGTCGTGGTATTGTCAACTTTGAGTCACAACGTGCCCTAGTTGATATTGTTCAAGCCCGTAAACCAAGTATCATTTTTCTGGCAGAAACCCTAGCGCAAAAACAGCATATCAATGCACTAACCCGAAAACTTGGCTTTCAAGACAACATCTGCTATCCACAGGAACGTGATTCACAGTGGGTTGCTCTAATATGGAATGGAGATACTCATGCGGAACTACAATCTAGATCTCCAAACCACATTGATGTCATTGTTGGAAAGGCGACAGATGCAAATAAATGGAGATTCACCGGCATCTATGGTGTTGCTGCAAGGGAAGGACGGCATAGAACCTGGTCCCTTATTAGATCACTGGCCTCTGCACCATGCTCACTTCCGTGGCTTGTGGCAGGAGATTTCAATGAGATTATGTCAAATAGGGACAAGTCTGGGGTTGCGCAGCGTGCAGTGGCACCTATGGCCACTTTTCGGAGAACAATGGCTGATTGTGATCTCATCGATATGGGCTTTGTAGGGAGTCGTTTCACCTTGAGCAATAAGTTTACGAAGGAACGACTTGATAGGGGATTTCAAACTCCACAATGGAGGGCTTTATTCCCATACAGTAGGGTTATCACTCTAAACCCAAGTGAGTCTGACCATAGCCCTCTTCTAATTGTGGTCAGCTCGGTGAAACTAAATTGGAGGAAGACTCCACAGTTATTCCATTTTGAGGAGTGTTGGCATGAAAGCCCTTCTTGGGGACAGATCATCAAGCAATGGTGGTCTACTCCCTCCACAAGGAATGCCATGCAGCAATTGAGGCAAAAGATCACGAATATAGGTAATCATCTGATGAGGTGGCACCAATATGAGTTTAATAATCAAAAGCCAGAACTTAGAGTCATCCAAGAGAAGCTTAATGATCTTCTGTGACTACCATACTCCCTGGAGCAATATGAAGAACAACGGATTTTGCATCTCAAACATAGTCGCATCCTTGCTCAACAAGAAAAATACTGGAGACAGCGATCTAGGGCACTCTGGCTAAAGGATGGAGATCGGAACTCTGCTTTCTTCCATAGGAAAGCAAGTAATCGTCGCAGTAAGAACTTAATTCGGGGTCTCAAGGATGATCAGGGGCAATGGAAAACAGAACCAAGTGATATACAAGGGTTGCTTATGCAATACTTTTCACAGGTCTTTACAACTGAGGGTTATGATGTCGACGCTTTCCATACAATACTGGAGGCAACCCCTGTGAAAGTGACAAATGAAATCAACGAATATCTGTTGCAGCCTTACACAGAAAAGGAGATTAAAACTGCTCTTTTTCAAATGCATCCTTCAAAAAGCCCTGGCCCCGATGGTATGTCACCATTCTTCTTTAAAAAATATTGGCCTATTGTTCCCAATGATGTTTGTTGGCAGTTCGTGGTTTTCTGGAAACTGGGGAACTTGGTGACAACATAAACTACACTTGTATATGCTTGATACCAAAGCTGAAAAATTCTCAGGAGGTGGCAGACTTTAGACCAATTGCTCTTAGCAATGTTATTTGTCGCATCTCATCAAAAACTGTGGCTAACAGATTGAAACAATGGCTCCCTGAAATAATCTCTCCCTTTCAACTTGCCTATGTTCCAGGGCGTATCATCTCGGACAACACTCTAGTGGCAAATGAAGTGGCACATTTTATGCATAAGCTACGGCACCAAGACACAGGTTTCTTCTCCCTGAAGCTAGACATTAGCAAAGCATACGACCGACTTGAATGGACATATCTTCAGGTAATCTTGACGAAACTGGGTTTCCACCCCACCTGGATACATATGGTAATGAATAATGTCAAAACCGTGACCTACTCTATTCTGCAGCAGGGAGAGCCAACTCCTCTTATCTTCCCATCTAGAGGAATTCGGCAGGGAGATCCTTTGTCGCCATACCTGTTTATACTGTGTGCGGAGGGCCTCTCTGCCCTTATCACTCATGCAGCTCAATCAAATCACATTACAGGCCTTACCATGTGCCCTCAAGCCCCAACGCTCCACCACTTGTTCTTTGCAGACAACAGTCTGTTATTTGGCACAGCTACTGCTGAGGAGTGTAATGCTTTCAAACAAATTCTATTGACCTATGAGAAGGCTTCTGGCCAAAAGGTGAACTTCCAAAAAAGCAGTGTGGTGTTTAGTAAAAATGTTAATCTTGAACTCCAGCACAATCTAGCCTCCATCCTGGCAGTTGAAAAAGTAGAAGAACACGATAAGTATCTTGGTCTGCCTTTGCGAGTTGGCAGATCCAAAACAGCCAAATTTGCCTACATCAAAGAGAAAGTGTCCAAGAAGTTGATTGGTTGGAAAGCCAAGATGATTAGCTGTG
Source organism: Rosa persica (assembly GCA_025331145.1). Taxonomy (NCBI): domain Eukaryota; kingdom Viridiplantae; phylum Streptophyta; class Magnoliopsida; order Rosales; family Rosaceae; genus Rosa; species Rosa persica. The sequence goes on from WFKR01000001.1 coordinate 31,596,176, forward strand.
CTGGAAAGGAAATTCTCATCAAGGTTGTGGCTCAAACAATACCACTATATGCAATGAATTGTTATTTGCTTTCAAAGAGTCTTTGTGATGATATTCATCAATTGTGTGTTTCCTTCTTTTGGGGTGATACAGATGACAAAAAGAGAATTCATTGGAGAAGTTGGGAAAGACTGTGCCTAACCAAACAAGAGGGAGGTATAGGGTTCAAGAATCTTTATGCCTATAATATTGCCATGCTTGCTAAACAAGGCTGGAGGATTATCTCCAATCCGGAATCTTTGATTGCTAGATTGTTCAAAGCCAAGTACTTCCCACAATGCTCATTCTCGGAAGCAGAACTTGGAGCCTCACCATCGTTCTCATGGAGAAGCATTATGCAAGGACGAGCAGTCCTCAAAGCAGGTGTTCAATGGAAAATTGGAGATGGAAATGGGGTCAACATATAGCATGACAAATGGATCCCATTATCAATACCAATCTCGTTAACAAGGCCGGAACAAACTAGTTTTAATACAGTGGCAGACCTCATTGATGAGTCAAGTCGACAATGGAAATCCACGGTGGTGTATAACTTGTTTCCTAACCATGTTGCTGAGAAGATTCTTTGTATTCCACTGGGGAGAAGCACTAGTCCTGAAAAACTTGTTTAGGGTCTGGAAAAGAAAGGGTATTACTTAGTTAAGAGTGCATATTGGATTGCCAGGATGGAGGTCATGCAGCACGTCCTAACTTCCACTTCCTCTGGGGATCCTTACAAGGAGTTATGACGCAGCATTTGGAAGGCCATGGTCCCGGGAAAAGTTAGTATATGTGTATGGAGTCTTCGGGAAACTTATTGGTGGCTCAGCTAGAAGCACTCTTGCTTCTTCTCCTCTGGCTGGGAAGCTCAAGCTATTTTTCTTGGGCTCGAGCTAGCTATTTCTCTTGGGCTCGAGCTAGCTATCTCTCTCTCCCTTTCTTCTTTTCAGCTTGAATCAGACTCGCTTGTGCTGATTTCGGCCCTTTTGAACCCACTTTCGACTGCGGACTGGACTGCTTCGAACATTATAGCACATATTCGTGTCCGAAGTGGTCTTTTTCATCGTGTTAACTGGCTCTGGTCCAGTAGATCAGCCAATGCGGCAGCAGACCTGGTTGCGACGCTGGCTAAGCGCAGGGTGTGCCTGGATGATTGGCCCTCCAATCCTCCTCCCTCCCTAATGCGAATCCTTCGTTTTGATGCTGTAACATATCCCCCTTAGATGTTTTGTTTCCTTTGCTTTTCTTCTGTTGTAATCTGTTTGCATTTTTGGCTTTGCAATGGAAGTCCACATTACAAAAAAAAAAAAAAATCAATATGAAATTCAATAAGTAATAAGCTTAGAATATGGTTTTGTAGGTTACCTCTTTATGGCATAGATAAACGTTTATATGTAGTTAAATAGGGTATTTGAAAAGTAGGAGTCCTTAAGTCGGGATCTCTAAAGGTAAAGTAAACTTATTAGAATTAGGTTATTTTTTTTCTAGAAGCATTCCACTATGTTCTATTCTAAATCCGAATTTGGCTCGAGTCATTATAAATTTACTCACTGAACTCAATCTCAATCCCGAGTTCCTCGATAATCCATTTTTCCAAAAAACAAGGTTAGGAAGTGCTAAATGATGTTGTACAAAGAACACTTGCTTTAATATTTATATATTACAATGAGCGTTGTCTGATTATCGTCGGTCCCTTTCCGTTGAATAAAGAAAAACAAATGTTATCCACAAAAACAAGAAATTAGGATCGAAAGAAGGACGTTGTTCTGAAAACAGAGCATAATTTTCTCTAATCAAGGGAAAGGTACTCAAATAATTGACCCTACCGCACGGGGCCGACTCAATAACCTCAGCAAACTTTTCTCGGAGATGATCATAAAAGGCGACACTTGCACTGTTGCACAAGACAAAACTCACCAATAAAACCCGAGTTTGGCTTGATTGCTATCATGCCTACACCATCCATAGTGGAATATCAAATATTCAATCAAGAAAGCTGCAACCTGTATCGCCAAAATAACTTCTCTTATCCATAAATTTTGTTATTGGCCTGTAACTTGAGTTTTGGTCCATGTAGAAAACACTTACAAATGCTTTATTCATTTGCCGCAAATACCATGTTTTCCACGCGAAACTTTCGTTTTGTGTGGGGAAAAGTATTACCGGCTAAAATCGAAGCTCGAATATCTTGTTTTAGGGTTAAGCCAAGGCCGTCGATATCCAGAGTTCCATCTGAGAGTTGCAGCCATTAAGCAAAAAAACATTGCATGTTTTTCATGCGGGTATATTTATAAACACACACAGATACTTACAGATAGATAAACCAGTGTAGGGTACTGAGGCTTTTTTATGGGTCTAGCACTGTCGAAGTTGATCGATCAGAAACTCAGAAAGTGGTGAACTACAAGGATCCAAATGCCACAGACCATAAAGTTTCTTTCTGCACGGGTTTAAAACTTTAAATTAAATTGAAATACGGCTGAGCTACTTCATTGTTCGTTCCACATGGATGCAATTCATTGTAGTCAGAGGGTACCTCTTTTCCTGACTTGAAAATAATTGAAGTGATGAAGTCTTTTCCTAATTATGTTCATGTATAAAAAACAACATTAAAATACGGGTTATGGGTCTTGGTCAGATCTGTCACTGAATTGATATATGATACGACTTTAAGAAACTATTTGGAAGTTAAGGCTAGTAAGGAATTGTCTTTTGGTTAACTATCACTCTTATCACATACTTGCGATGAATTAGGGTTTGGAAGATGGAAATGACTCGTATTTGATCTTGTTAATATAATGCGGCACATGAATGTATTTAATATCGAGACTTGCGAAAATTCTACCATGGACCATGATTCAGATGGACCACGGTTAAATTGGAAGCGTGCTGTTCACATGCGGTTTTCTGGCGAGTGAAGTAGATGTACGTCGTGGCACTTCCTCCAGTTACCTCGCCGCAACCCTTTGCCGCAAGAGAGGAAGTCTCCTGGATTCAGCGCTTGGTGCTCTCGCATCACTCGTTGCCGCCATCGATTATGGCGTCGCAGGGCACCATGTAGGCTATAAAGCCCCAGATCAATCGGATGCCTCAAAATCCTCTAGAGAAATCAAAGCTGGAGACCCAATTTCGCAACCCGTTAACCCAAAACCTTGACCCGATCGGAACTTATCCGTCAGGCGACGACAGGGCTGTGCACCGGTGCTTGTCGGTTTGTATTGCTGACGCTGACATGCCTCTAGTGACGGATCGTTCATGCGAGGAGAGAAAACCGAGGCTTGAAATTTTCTAACTTTCCGGCAGTTCCATAGCGTTTTCCGGTGACCGTTTGTCGTGCATGAGGTATGAAATGTGATTTGCTCTTCGAGCTCTACATGACTGTATAATTAGTTTTCAATTTCGGTTGCATATTGACAGATTGATGATTTGTATTTTTCGGTGTCTTCGGGCTTCGTCGGAGTTCATCGATTACGGGGCGTTACATAGGCGGACAAGGCGGCGATGTTCGGCCATGACGAGAATAAACACCGATCTAGGGCGCCAGAGAGACAACACCAAATTTTGGGGTTGTATCTGACCGAAAAGAGGGAGGTTGCCTTCGGTCAAGGTGCAATCGACGGTCTCGGAGGTGGTGCGGTTGTAAACGGAGTCTAGGCGATATTGAGGGCGAGGTTCTGGCTCATGACGGCAACGCCAGCGAGAGGGCAGTACATCCTCTGCATAACCAGCCGCGGTTAATTAGCTGCGCGTGCCCTTCAGGCGTCGGATTTTGGCTTGATGCAAGTGGATCTTAGAGCAACTCCAACAGTTTCCCTATAATTTCTGTATAATAGGGAATCAAAAGTTAAACCTTTAGTATCTTTTTCTTTTCTAACTCCAATAGATTCCCTATTTTACAGTAATATCTAAAATCTCCATATATTCTTTAAAATTTTAGAGATTGCTGTAAATATAGGGAATTTAGTTTTCTTTTTCCTTACTTTCCCTAAAATATAGAATCTATTAGAGCAAAAATAGGTTTTTTTTCCCCTAAAATGAAAAAAAAAATCAAAATATGAGAAAATTGTTAGAATTGCTCTTATTAGTCCACATAAGACTCTTCGCGAGACTTGTTTTAAGTCTTAGTTTGTTTCTTGTATGATTTGGAATAGTGTGGTACTTTCCTTTTCTTTTCTTTTTTAATTTTTTATAATTGTGAAATTTAGTTCCACATGCATGGTCCATGGATTATGTGCTGGGAAGACCTGAAAATACTAGGCTGTATGGTCGAGCCAGGTAAGGAAGCTCTGAACAGAAATTTAAACAATTAAGCTTTATGACGAGTAGTTTGTTCTTTTAGTTAATGAGAAAATTTTCACGACTAAATTCTTTTATTAGGTAAAAATGGATCAAGGTAAACTTCGACATGTGTAGTACTATAACTTCAGCTGCTCTGTACGAGTTACAGATCAAATCTAAGTCGTCAATCGACCTCCGAGTTTACTGCATATATTATTAATTTATTACCCTCATTCAGCTTTTACCATTGAACTGTACACGAGATTCTGATGCTAACGTCTTGGAAATTTGATATGTCTGCGGGCGAACTTTCTGATTTGACTTTACAGTTTTCACGCGTAGGATCCAATTTAGCCCCGCATGCAGAAGATTACTGTGTTGAAGTGTGAGTGACATCGATTTCCACTGTGTATATAAGAGTAGGCCGAGTAGCTAGGGCGCACAATCAAATAGGCTTTCTTTTCAGCTGAGACGGATTGCATATAGCTCATTTTCTCATTATCTACAAAGTTGATCTTGATAGCAGAAAGTGGCAGGCTAGAGTACACCCGTGATGCTCTCCCTTATCCGTCATACTGTTAATTCATTTTCCTGTGCAAGTAAACTATCACTTTCAAATAACCCAGATTGATCTCTCTTTTTAAGATATTTAATTGAAAATTTTGATGGCTTTGCATGGACATGCATGGGCTCGTAAAAGTAATCATCGGTTCCCTATATAGTTTTAACAGAGATATCAAAAACCATTAAAAGATCAAAATACGACATTATTGCTTTTTTTCTTTCTTTTAACTTTTAAGAATGCATGTACTGTGTTATTGATACTCTATATATACCTAGACTTTTGTTACGAATATGTGAAGGAAGTGTCAATATCACTTCTGTTAACCTTTTAAGTAGAAAATATGTAACGTAAATGTTATTATATATGTTTCCATGTTATTTTTTAATAATTTCTCTAAATGATTGACAAAATGAGATTCGAACCTAACTACTATACCACATTTTCTTTGTCAATGTAGGGATACTCGGATATTTAATAGCTACATGCATCTAAGGTTATAAATATTTGATTGCATGTGGTAGAAAACAAGCGAACCATGGGATTCCATAACTGTTTACCAAACCACATTGCAAAAATCAAAGAAACTATGTAGACAAGTGATTCTTGGATACAAAAATCCAGGCTTAGAAGCCATATATAGAGTAGTCACACTCACGAAATGCAAGTATACACCAAATATGGTCAGATCGACCAAAAGGAATGGCATAAAATTTGGTAGTGGACATAGTCATATAGACATAAGCCTCATAAACAATTGCTTCTTCTTTGAATTTGGGTGTCCAAGTTCTCCCACTAAGTCAAGGACAATGACTTTGCCTTTCCAGAAAAAAGGACCGCTACACCCTCTCTAGCTCTACATATCGATCGGTCCCTCACTTTGTACGCCACATAAAATAAATAAACAAAACTGTTTTTTTTTTATTTTTTATTTTAACGTCAGACTAGCTTGATGATTAACACCGGTTAATAACTTTGTTTGGAATCGACGGATTTAATGAGTTCACCCAAACCGCTATATTATGGTATTTCTAATGAGATGTTAGAACTTTATGATATTAGATTTCGAGGTTGTATCAGCTAAATATATCATATCATGTTTCTCGATCGAAAAATCTAGTATGATTAATTCAAATGTAACCAGCCAATCTACACTTGTACTTTATAGTTTTTTGAATGAAATTTGTACTCTGCAGCAGTGGCGGACCCATAAATTTTTTTCCAGATAAGATAAGATTATTAATGGACTTCTTTTCAATTGGTTTTCAAAGAAAATTTTCTTATATTTGAATTAGAGTTATAAACTCTTAAACATGAAGTAATTACATACATAAAATACATTGTTCAATAGAATGGATTATTGGCAATATTGATATTTACGTTAAAACATTTCCAAAAGCATGGTCGAACAGCTTAAAAGGTCCAAGACTTTCCTCCAAAACTGTAGTATAGGGTTGTCCACATCAGAGTAGCAACCTCCTAGCTCATATGATAAGGCACGTATATTTGAAGCTTCAATACCTTCTGTTTTGTACACTTTGGCTCATACACATAATTTGTCAAGATTTTCCGATTATATATATATATATAATTTTTTTTTTCTAAAAGCCTTTTTGTTTTTTCATTTACAAAATTCTCCTATAGACCCAAAAAAAAAAAGGTCTGCCAGATGTGCAACTCCTAATCTCCTTTGAGGGCCATGAGGCTCCATGTATGTTACTTTTCTAGAAAGAAGAATGTTGGGAACCTTCTCCATCTACCTTCCCTTTTAATCTTCCTCAATTACCTTTCCTTTCAACCTTCCCCACTTGTTATCTGTCAAGTGTCTTCTAACTTCACTCAATTCTATAAATTAAATGCAATGAAAATAAATTTTTGTTTCTTTCAAATTTGCCTATAATTAATGCAATAACTTAGTTTTCCTTACTATTTCCCTTTCTTTCTATTATTTTTTTCATTTTATTTTTTCCCATTCCTTTTTATCAATACAAAACCAGAAATACTAAATCAAACTACAACTAAAGAAAAGAGAGTTGATGAATAATATTTCAAAACTTGATTACTATCTACGTTGATAGAAACCCAAAATCTAATTATCTCTCTCTCTCTCTATATATATCAACCCAAAATCTAATTCTCTCTCTCTCTCTATATATATATATATATATGTGTGTGTGTGTGTGTGTTCAATTTTGGTTTCTGGGTTTTGGAATCTATACAGACATACTAGCAATCACTTCGATTGAGATGCATAGGAGGACAGGAATTGGGTTTGGCTAATAATTTTAATTTATGTATAGCAATGATTTGATCCATAAGATTTCTGAAAAATTGGCTTTCAACAAATAAAGAGTATTAGAAGAGTAACCTAGAGACCTTTTTCATTCCAGAAAAAAATTGTGAAGAATTTAGCTCAAATTTTGGGAGAGATTATACCTATGCTTCGTTATTTAAAGGTTTGGGCCAGGAAAAAAAATGATAAGAGGGAGAGAATGAGCACAAACGTTCAGAGAGGTATCAAAAAAAAAAAAAACATTTAGAGAGAGGGAGAGAAGGAGAGAAATGAATGGAATAATGTAAAGTTTAAGATCTTTTCATTAATTATAAAATAATGCATTAATTATGGGCAAATTTAGAAGAAACAAAAATTGATTTTCACGGTATTTTATTTATAGAATTAAGTGAAGTTAGAAGACATAATAAGTGGGGAAAGTTAAAGGAAAGGTAGATGAGGGAATGTTATTGGCATTCCTCTTCTAGAAAACCAATCAGCATCAAGTTCCTTCAGAAATTGAACAATTATGACTTTTTCCTTGTAAAATCGATGATGTTGTGAACCAGTGACCTTTTCTTTTCATTTTATGTGAAGAGAAACAGTGACAAGTCATGAATTACTAGACGATCGCTAATGTTATTTATCAAGTTGAGTCAGATCGAAGTGAATGTGGCCAATTGAGTACGTGACTAGCTAATATTGCAAATATCCGTCTAAGTGCAAGAGTTGTGATTTTTTCTTTTCTCTGGGATATTCTTTCCATATGCAATGTGACTAGGGTTTCTGGGCATCTTAGGGTTAATACGATTCTAGTCTTGATAATGGCATCTAGCCAATGGGTCGAGAATTAATTCCTTCTTAATTTAGCTTGCAATGTTTGATCTAAAAGTCATATTCATGCACACTATATTTATAATTGCACAATAAGCCGATTTACAATTTTACATGCGTCATGAGATGTTTCACAGCCTGGTAATATGCATTCTTTTTATCACCATATGTCTATATACGTGGAATGCGAGGTTGCTTAGAGTATCTTTAGCAATGCTAGTCATTTTTAGTCAAATTTTAGCTAAAGTAGCTAAAATGTCATTTTAGCTAGCCACTTTAGAATTACGTCTGCATCAATGATCTCTATTTAGCTAGTTTTGAATTTATATTGTTTTTTAAATAAATATTAAATAGTTAAATGTATTTATAAATTACATAAAATAACTTTAAAAGAATGTTTTAAATTATAGAGAGCGGGTTGACGCTCTCTATATTTATGAGAGAGATAGCTAAAAGTTATAATAGAGAGCCACTTAGGAATCTGATGCAGCTGCTAAAATAGATAAAATGTTAAACATGCTCTTCAAAATAGCTAAGGAGTCAAAATAGAGAGTCTGTTAAATATGCTATTAGGCAATATTTTATTTTTTTCGTATCTCTTTGAGTCATTATATTTAATTTTTCACTTAATCTTATTCTTAATCTAATTTAATGTTTTTATTTCAAAAAAAAAAAAAAATTCATTAAGTGTCAACGCTATTAGTTATGTTGTCTATGTTTGCCCTACTAGCCGCTATGACATTCTTATTTATTTCATATATTTCCTTTTGCCTTCCAAAATATCCTTCTTGATTATAATATAGTTTCAAACTAAGTTAATATCATTCACACAGTGTTCTCCCATATGTAAGAAGGTGATCACATCCTTGCAACCAACAATTGGTTGACGTTCTTAAAAAAAAAAAAAAACAATTAGTTGACGCAAGCATGTCATCATGCCTTGTGCTTTGCATTCTACAATCATATTTAGAGGGGGGGTCAATGCATTGTGCATAATATTGCGTTGTTTCTCAATTCTACTTAATCTTAGTATCACTAGTTTAGAGTTGTTTCTCTAATGATGAACTAGTTATAGTCATTTTTAAATGTCATTACTAATTTTAACTAATAATTGACCTAAAGGGTTCATTAGAACGAATGTGGACAGTGTAAATGCATGAGGGTACCAAATATATATTCACTTGTATTATATGGAATATTCAAACTGCGCACCACATGACAAGACTAATAGGCAATCATCACCACCCTAATTAAGCCCCTCCCCCCATAATATGTGGATTAAATTCAAACTTATCCATATATTCACATAATTAATTAGTTGATTTAACAAGATTAATGCATGCAACCTAGTATGGAACTTAAGGGAAGTAAAAGGAACCAAGTATAAGGCAGAGCTATAAAAACCTAATGATAAGCTACCAAAGAGTATTATAATAGCCTAATTGGCTAATTAGGTAGGTTGTAATGAGGCAAACTCAAGATCTCCTATTTATAAATAAGAGATATATCACTAGATCGATTAATTAATTTTCTGTGAGCAATAACATAAATAGTTACAGAGATGACTTTGAACGAGTATATTACAATGAAAATGGGTAACTTGTATACTTCTTATATAATATAATTATTTGATTACACATTTAGGTTGATGCTTTCAACATTTTTATATCATTTGAGAGTGATGCATAGGCTACGGTCAAATTTCCAGTTTGTTCTATGCGCGTGTTGTAGTATTGCAAGTTTATCAGTTAAATTTTAATGAAAGATAGTTCATTTGGTATATGACACGGGCTTAGAAGCTTCTCTATCCCTAAAATAATAATTAGCAGCCGAATTAAGAAACAAAGAGAGATACATGAACAAAAAATTGCAGTACTAGAAAGTCTGTTTAGTACTGTAGTAAATTATACTGAGCAATATATGAATACTATTCATAAAAAAAAAATTAGGGAAAAAAATGCAAGCACTATTCTCTGATGATATAAAAGGATCATGGCCTCATGGCACATGAACTGTGAAGGTTGTTCGAATAATTTCCAAAACTAAGTAAGAATGAGAAAGAAATAAAGGAAATTTTATTGTTCTCGTTGTCATCTATTTTAACTAGAAGCACTGCTTATATATTCGCTAAAACGGCAATAGTTCAAAGTCGACTCTAAATTCACATTTTTGTATTTCTGAAAAATGAGTCGTAAAAAAGATAGTTGATGATGTGGTAGATGATTATCATACATTGTTTGCTAGTTGTGTGTTTAAAGAGTTAGAAACAAGTTGGTGTAAAACTTTATTGTCCAAACTAATATACTATTCAAATGAATTGAATCGAAAGAGAATCCTAACTCTTATGATATCGGTCATAGTTTTTCTCAATATGTTTATATTCGTATGTTTCCAAGTATAGCCGTTCAAAATAATCCAAAATAAAAATATGCATACATGTAACCGTTCAAAGAATTTGAATTAAAATAGAAATGTGAGTTCGCTTTTTTGTTAGTGGTTATATATAGAAATTCACCCTAATGTTTTTTTGTGGTGTATTTAGATAAGAAAATTATAAAATTTGTAAGAATATAATTATAAATCCTGGAATCTACAATTCCATAAATTAGAATTGTATAATTACAAATTCTATTGTTTGGTTGTATTTATTTAGGGTGTAAAATGTGTAATAAATTAAGAAAATTTAAAACAAATAAAAAATTAAATGAAAAACTCCTTGTTTTGGAAATAAATAAAGAACTAAAAATTGAATACCACAAAAAAAATTCAAAATTATACATATTTTGGTGGAAATTGAAATGAGAAATTGAGCAATGAATTTCTTCATTTTTTTTTCCACAAAAAAATTAAAAAATTCCAATCCAAGAATGCCAAACAAGAGAATTGACTTCTAGAACTTATGAAATCCTCACTCTCAATAAAATTTTATCATCTTTTTCCCTATGCGTAACATACACCCATACTGTGATTAATTCTCATGAGTAAATTTAACCGTTCGAAAAACTTGAATCAAAAGAGACATGTGGATAACATTCGTATTACATTGGTTATAAATATTTTACCATAGAATTATATATGCTTGTATTCACATGTTTTACGGTTTCCATTGCATTCACCCACCTATAAAATGTTCGCTACGTTGAATTAGGAATTAATGTGGTGATTAATTAGAAATTAGCACTTAAAAAGACTATCAATTAACCCTATATTGTGATAGTTAATGCGTGACAACTAACTATATATTTCTTGACTACATTGGAGGAGGAGGAGAGGACAACGAACTACATAGTCTGAGCAAGTTTGGCAATATGGTCAAAATACGTGGTTATTAATTACAATGCAACAATTTTTTTGTTACATTGCAAGGGATTGAATCTTTGATCTAACTCAATTCTTCACCCATCAAACCACTTTAATTAACCTTAAAAGGCTTAATAGTACAATTTCATGTCAAAACAACCCGTTACATGATGATTTTAAATTATCTAGATGGTTATCGACTTTACCATATTAGATGGATCGCATATATCAATATTAATATTTATTTTTGTTAAAAGTACTCTAAGTTTCTTTTTCTTTGATTTGAAAAACATCAATTAAATTAGTGAATTACTAATAATATTATTTTAATCAAATACAGATAGAAAGTTAGTAACTCATGTTTTAATGGACCGTTACAAGTAAGAGAAATTCTTACACATGGCAAACGTATCACTTGACGTGGGACAGCACAATTAAAATTCAGAAAATTTTAAATGTTTCCAAAGCTATCCTTGCTTATTAAAATAAAATATTTAAAACACCCCATTGTATGTTCACTTATTGGACAATCCTACTCGTCATGTGATACGTTTGCCTTACGTAAGATTTTATCAAAATTAACGTCATTTTAAGGACGAATATGACGTCCTTACAGGAAGAATATAAAACGACCAATGAAAAACAAAAAAAAACCACCAAAAGGCCACGACGGTTGTAATTTGGAAAATCCAAAAAAGCAAAGCCAACTCTGCACGGTAATGGGGAAAGGGCCTATATATACGATTGCACCCCCTCAAGGAATCTTCGCTCACTTCCCCCCACCCCACTCTAGAAAATTGAAGCCAAACAGAGCTTAGCAAATCCATTGGCTTCTCAAAAACTGAAAAAACAAACCACCATTTTTATAATACTATTCTCTTCTTCTTCGCCCTCTCTCTCTCTCTCTCTCTCTCTCTCTCTCCCTCCCTCGAAACTGCTTCCTCTGTGCTTTGAGCCTTTGACAGAAGAAACAGATTGCGTAGAATTCAGGGATTCTGTAACGTTTTGCTCACCGTGTCCGTAATTTTCGGCTTCTTTTCTTCTCAAAACAGAGTGCTCTGTTTTCCCTTGTTTCTTACAGAAAGTCTGTGTGATTTCAGGTACTGTTTCTGCTTACTTGGTTGGTATTTGGACTTTTGGAGTTCAATTGGGTTTTGAGATTTGTGCATAATTGAGACGAGTTCAATCTTCTTCCCTCTGTTCTCTTCGTTTTCTCTTTCATTTACTGTTGGAATTTCCTGAAAGTCAAGCAGAGTCTCTTGGACAATTACAAGCTTTACAAGCTTTTGTGTTTGTGTGTGTGTGTCTCTCTCTCTTTCTGTGTGGCTCTTGATCCTGATTTTGAAGTCACCACTTTTTCGATGAAGTCACTTATATTTCCTGGTTTGGAACAATTCATGGTTATTTTTTACCCAAAGTGGACAAGAACAGCAACTTTTGAAGCTCGTTTTCCACATGGGTATCTGAATTTTTATATTTTTACTGGCTCCTGTTTATCATTCCTTCAATTTCAATCATTACCCCAACTGGGTACGACTAACTTGGTGTTTGGAGTAAGAATTTCATGATTTACAGACCCTTTTACCTTTGGCTTTGTTCATCTTATTGAACCACTTTCAATCTTCTTGTAAAGCTTCTTTATCTCTCTCTCTCTCTCTGAGATTTATGTGTGTTGCTGGAAAATTTCTGAAGAGTTGACTTACTGCAGTCACTGAAAGATTAAAGCTTTGAAGCTTCGTCTTCTGATTCCCGCTTGAAGGATTCTTGATAAGAGTTGGTGTGAACTCTACTTTCAACTTACTTTTCGAAAATTTGACCTTATCTCCTCTGCTGTTGGCTAACCATAGCCTCTAGCTAGTTTTTTGTTTCTTTAAATTTTCTACAATAAAGTGGTCTCTCTTCTTTTTCTTTTTCTTCCCTGAAGTAACTTAATTAATGAATGACTGCAACCTTGTCTGGAATCCTCATTTGAGCTCTGTTTGGTTGCTGAGAAAAGCCTGTGGAAAATAAACGATAAGAGCATTGAAACTTTGGATTCTTTCGCTTTTTTAATCTTTTGGGTTTGATTACTCACCCAAATCCAGCTGCTAATCTAAAAACAATTGTAGCCCGCTCTTAGCTGTTATGAATGCCTCAACTGTTTTGTTACATTGTGCTTGATTATTTATTTTGATTGGAGCTGTTTGTCTCTTTCTTCTTGCCAGGCAAGGTTCTTTCGCTTTTTCTTTGTTTCTGAGTGAGAATGGGTTGTCTAAGAATCTTAAAAGGAGTTGAGTAGATTGAGAGAGATAAAGGTTTTCTGTTGTTATTGTTGAATTTTAGTACCTTTGGAGTTTTGGACTTTTGAGATTCTTGTCTTTTGGCTTTCCAGAAGATGGCTTAGTGAGATTTAATAACAGGTCTTATGGTGCTTAAATGAGATTTAATTACAGGTCGTTTTGTTTTGTGTTTGAGCATCTATAAAGAGGCCTCTTTTCCTTGGGTTTGATCATTTCTGGCGTCTTTGTTCTTCTAGCTGTGAAGATGTTGGAGAAGATTGGAGAGTTCAACATGGAGAAAGTCATAGAGGATTTTGAAGCAATGACAAGCGATGCTGAGAGGATCCAGATGGAGACCCTCAAGAAGATTCTTGAACAAAACGGATCCGCAGAGTACTTGCAGCTTCTGGGACTAAATGGAAGAACTGACCTGGAGAGTTTCAAGAGGGTTGTTCCTCTTGTTACTCACGCGGATTTGGACCCGTATATTCAGAGAATTGCAGATGGTGATTCCTCTCCAGTTCTCACTGGAAAACCAATCACAACATTCTCACTGAGGTAATTATTGGTTCTTTTCTTTTATTGCCTCATCAATTGAATTAATCTCGAGTTGACTGGTAAGTTTTTGGTTTCTGACGTCTGTTTTGTACAATCTGCAGTTCTGGTACTACTCAAGGAAGGTCAAAGTTTATACCTTTCAATGATGAACTGATGGAAAATACCATGCAGATATATCAAACCTCTTTTGCCTTCAGAAACAGGTACTAACAAAAATCTTATCTGTAGCTGCTGAAAGTTATTAGTAACTGCAATACATGAAATCCCACATTGGTAATGGCACCATGGATGTTTAGAATGCTTGTGGCAAGACTCATGAAATCAAAGTGAATTTGGTTTTACACTATCTGCTGATACCTTGAATTAAATTATTCCCTATAAAAACCTTTTGAATGTCCTAGTTTAGCACTTTAGCATTTTTAGTTCTCCTCTGATGATCCAAAGAATTTGCATTGTTTCAGGGAGTTTCCTATTGGGAATGGGAAGGCCTTACAGTTCATCTATGGAAGTAAGCAGTTCCAAACTAAAGGTGGTTTGGCAGCTGGAACTGCCACCACCAATGTTTACCGTTGTTCGAAGTTCAAGGAGACAATGAAGGCAATGCAGACTCCTTGCTGCAGCCCTGATGAAGTAATATTTGGTCTTGAGTTCCACCAATCCCTTTATTGCCATCTGTTATGTGGACTGTTATTCAGTGATGAAGTTCAGTTGGTATCCTCAACATTTGCTCACAGCATAGTCCAAGCCTTCAGAACCTTCGAGCTATTGTGGGAGGAACTATGTGCTGACATTCGAGATGGCAGTCTCAGTAGCCGGATCACAGTCCCATCAATCCGCGCAGCCATGTTGAAATTACTCAAGCCAAACCCGGAACTGGCTGATTCGGTTTACAGAAAATGTTCAGGACTGAGTAACTGGTATGGACTGATACCGGTCCTTTTTCCAAATGCCAAGTACATATATGGTGTTATGACTGGGTCAATGGAGCTTTATTTGAACAAGCTGAGGCACTATGCAGCGGACTTACCTTTGTTGAGTGCTGATTATGGTGCTTCTGAAGGTTGGATTGCAGCAAATGTCAACCCAAAGGTACCAACTGAGATGACCACTTATGTTGTGCTCCCTAATATTGGCTACTTTGAATTCATCCCTGTTAGGGATGGCATTGATTTCGAGCCAGTGGGTCTTACTGAAGTGAAAATTGGTGAAGAGTATGAGGTTGTGGTCACTAATTTTGCAGGTATTTCCTTGCTCTAAAGTATCTTTGATTTCTTTGGGTTTTTGATTTAAGGATTGCGTCCTAGAACTCCACAATATGCAGATTGATTTAAAATTCATATATTTGAAATTCAGACTGATATATGATCCAGCCATTACGCTTCTAGAGTCCCAAGTTTTGCTTAATTGCTGACCATGTGATCTCAAAATTAGGCACAATTTCTTCTGTTCTTTTCAATTATTGCGTCTGTCTTTTGGTCAAGTCTTCTCTCAAAATGAGCTTCTGAATCTTTTCAGTAGTTGACATGACCAACCCAGCTGGCTTAGAAGCTAGAACCACATGCATCCATTATTGTGTTCAATGACAGAATAAAAGAAATAGGGAAAAATCCATTATTATATAGTTGATTGTTCTGCGGTAAGATAGATACGCTCTAAGATCATCTAAGCATATAATCCTTGTTGGTATGGTTGGCATCTTTTGATTGCCCCCATGTACTGCTCATCAGAATTCTTCAAAACTTGTGTCTGATTCATTGCATTGAACGCTCAAAAGGATATAGAGACAATTCTTGTGATAGGATACAGTTTTAAATAATGCTAGGGACGTAGACTTTGTATTTTAGTTGGTACCCAAAGAATATTGAATCTGCAAGTTGTCACATCTGGTTATTAATTGCTTAGTTTTCTGTTGGTTTGATTTCCTCATCAAATTTATTTGCAGGTTTGTACCGATATAGACTAGGAGATGTAGTGAAGGTGATGGGGTTCCATAACTCGACACCTGAGCTTAAATTCCTCTGCCGTAGCAATCTTCTGCTTACCATCAACATTGACAAGAACACTGAGAAAGATTTGCAGATATCTGTTGAAGAAGCAGCCAAGCTTTTAGCTGCAGAAAAATTAGAAGTTGTTGATTTTTCAAGCCATGTAGACTTGTCCACAGACCCTGGTCACTATGTGATCTTCTGGGAACTTAGTGGTGAAGTATCCCAAGAGGTTCTCAGTGAATGCTGCAATTGTTTGGACAAGTCTTTTGTGGATGCAGGCTACAGAAGCGCAAGGAAAGTCAACGGAATAGGTCCACTCGAGCTCCGAATTCTTCGGAAGGGAACTTTCCAAAAGGTTCTCAACCATTACCTTGCACAAGGATCTGCTGTTAACCAGTTCAAGACCCCAAGATGTGTAGGGGTTAACAACAGCAAGGTTTTGCAAATCCTATGTGGCAATGTAGTGAGGAGCTTCACTAGTACTGTTTATAATAATTAAGTCGATATAGATTGGACGTTGTTGGTTAATTTTCCATATGAATCCAATATGTTTTTAGCTTTCTTGAGTGACTAGCTTCTCTCCTCTCTTTCAGTCGACTTTCTTTCGAGTAGGTTGTTACATATCTCAACTTAAATAGACTGATGTTTCAAGCTCAATTCTCTCGTATGTCTTCCCTATCTTTTGGGTTGGATTAGACTAGTCAGTTCATATATTTGCTAATGATGATTGATTACTCTAAATGAAGGGGATGAACATTATCATGTTCTAAGCAAACTAATGAATACATGTCCTTTCCATCTCTTGAAGAACAACGTTACAAGGGGGAGGTTGCTAAGGTTATGAAAAGTATGTCTCTCAATGAGCACAAAGATTTTGACGATTGAAGCTGCATTCACATGTGATGTCGGTATTGGGTATTCCCAATCTGTGCCACATACTCGAGTGTAGTGCCATTCCCATTTTGTTTAATGGACAATTGGACGGGACCATGAATGTAGATCACACACTTTTCATATCAGACAAAAACTAACCCTAATTTTTAAGTTGGTGTATGACAATGCCCTACATAAATTTCTTTATATGTTAATTTTATTTTTTCAAAAGAGCAGGTCAATTTATATATAAATGAGTTAAACTATGATATGTTTTCGTGACGCACGATAAAAAAAGTCGTTATCTAAGTAAATTTATTTTATATTAGGACTAGTTGAAATAAAATGAGTTAATGACCTATAGGGCTATAGTCTCCTGCTAGATTTAAGATTTGAAACACTAAATCAAAGACGATCAAATTTTATTTCATACTGAAAAGTGTACTACAAAAGTAAGGATGTATGTGAAAATACCTAAAATGTGCTTAACGTAAGTGATCCATAAAATTTACACTAAATTATCATGAAAGTGACCTAACCTAGAAGGATAAATCATAATAACCAAAACAACAATTGAGGATCACATAGAAGGACCTAAGTAGGGTCAATTCTGATAAGGGATCCACACTACTACAACCCAAGAGCAAACGTGCTCCACCACTCTGTCACATAGCATACTACAACCATCGATAGGTCTCAACTCCACCAAAAGCCGTAACTACCATCCCAAAACCGTAGTTGCATTCGATCAATATCCATATCAGGCACGCACATTGCGATTCCTCATAAGAAAACAAGCAAGCTCATGTGGTTATCCCAAGTGGTGATTGGAGGTCGGAAATTGGGTTAAAAATAGGTTCAAAAACAAAATTGATAATAATATTGAAAGATAAGTTAAGGATCATGGGGAGAATTTGGCATAAATAAGAAGAGTTATGGTGAAATTGATGTGTTATTATTGTCTGTGGGTCATTTTACAATTGTATGAAAAATTAGAATAAATTGATGATAGAGCATCTAATAGAAGGGAGGGTTATCTACAGTTTAACTTCTCCCATGTTACATTATTTGCATAGAGAATTATAAAATGTAGAGTCAAAAACTAAGAAATACATAAAACATTATCCTAAACAATAATAATAAGATAACAATATTCTTAGCTAGGTTCATACACCTATACAATCTACAATTAGATTCCTCAAATCTTATAATTAAGTTGATATAAACTATGCCTCCTACACTATTTTTTTATGGCGTGATGTAACCTAAAACGACTTTGTTGATCAAGATCAAGCATTACTTGGAACACTCATCATCTCCACCTTAATACAAGAAACATGTACATCTATAAATTTTGATGATAAACTACATCACTTGTATATCAAAAGAATCCATAAAATCCATAAATCGATGTACACATCGACAATTTGTGACAAAACGAAAGAGTAATTTGGCGATTATGCCTATGATTTCTAATGAATCCAAGACCTATGAAAACTAAGATCTCATATGTAGTAGCTTAGCTAAGAAGAAACATTTCTATTCTTAATTTCTTTCTTTCTTTTTGTCAATTGCTGTCAAAACTTACACATTCTTAGTATCTCAGACTGCATCAGACTGCAGAATTGTGCTTATGCAGTGTGATTAATTCATCCATATACAGCTAATTAATTAAGAAAGAAATCGGTGTTCCTAGGTCAGATACAAACAAAGCTCATGCATAAATGTTTATATGCTAATTAGATAATCCTCCCTACACAAATCTGATTATAAACTAATTTAAGTAATGAGTTGTCGGATCTGTCATGTTCCTTCCGAAAGACAATCATGTATACATTGAATTTCCCATTATATACATCAAAAATGGAAAATAATCTTCCCATTAAGGGGGCACTATAGTCAGTTTAAGATATAATACTTGTCCTAATCACGCAGGGTGGTGCATCCACCAAAAACATGATTGCTGTGGTATGCCAACCTAAACGGAATATGCATGATTGTCACTTGTCATCCCAAATCAGAAACGTTTATTATAAGTTCATCAATTGAAACAATTCATCTTATTGGTACCAATTAGTCTATGATCTTCATTTCAAATGCAAATGCAGGAAACAGTGGAAGCCAAAGGAGATTATGAAGCAGCATTGGCTATATGGGACTGTGGCAGCCCCTTGTATGACTCGTATGAACTGGCATCGGTTAGTCATCTGATCGAGCGCCATCTGATGGCATTCCCATCTCTTGGAGGATCATCCAAGCGGTTCATAGCCAAGTTCTCTCATTCTTCTTCATCAAAGACGACCACCACTACTAGTACTAGTACCACAATGAAGGAGGCAAAAGGGTCTAATTCAATGGAGGAAAACTTGAGCAAGATCTTGGGGATCAAGAAGATGTGGAAAAGGAAGGGTTTGTTTGGAGGAACGAAAGAAAAGACCAAGAAAATGAAGACTACTGGATTTTCTGGCTTTTACAGTAGGTTTGGTCTCTGGAGGAAGAAGGAATGCAGGTGATATCAAGTTCAGTAATTTCACCCATTTTTAGTACTTTCTATATATATATTTGCAACGTTAATAATGAAGATAGAAAGGCACAGATATATATATATATATATATATATATATATATGATTTTGGGTGTTATTCAAGCTTATTTCTGATTTATGAACCAATTTGAATGAAATGAAATCTTATGTATGCATTGGATCCCATTAATTAGTAGTATCTAGATCTGTAAATCATATATATCTCCTTGTCTGTTCAGATGCACATCACACATTTCATACTCCAACCATTCTTCTATATAATTTTAAAAATCTTTTCACTGTAGCTTAATTCCATAATGTGCATTCTTCAGTCTATTGGGGATTTGGGGTTTGAACTTTCTCTTTTCTTTCTCTTAATTTTCTTTAGTGGTAGGGATGAGAAAAAGTGGCTGTCTTCATCACCAAGAAGGGACTGGAACTAGTTGGATCAGCAGACTAACTATCTTGAACATAGTCAATGAAATTTATTAGTCACCACAGATTATATAGCGGAGCATCACCGTCACCATCACCTTTCTATGGATTGAGTGAGCTCACATCACAAGTCGTTGAACTGATTTGCTGCTACTTGGAAATCATTTTGCACTTGTCGGGTGACTTTCCGATCAGCTAGCACTCACTAGTCTACGGAGCGACGTTTAATTAGTGGGTTTCATAACATCATAATAATAAATCGAAATCCGTTTAATAATCTGGTTATGAGTAAATGATTAGATGAACACAACAATTTTTCATAATAATTATTAAAATGATCGTAATCATAATCTAATTAAATGATTTTTGATCTATTTGGGTCTTGCAAGAAATCCTTTGAGAACAGAACTAAAAATGAACGTTTCAAGTTACTATATGGAATGATTGCAACATCACTATCACTATTGCCTTTCTATCGTTTGAGTGAGCTCACATTACAACTTGTTGAATTGACTACTTGCAAATCATTTGCACTTGTCGGGTGACTTTTCAATCCGGAAACACTCACTAGTCAACAGGGCGACATTGATATTGAAATGATTTAGTCGTGAGTAAAGAACTACATGAACACAACACTTTTTTTCGTAATAGATATTGAAATGATCATTATCATAATCTAATTAAATGATTTTTGATCTATTTGGGTTTTGCAAGAACAATCCTTAAAAGGAGAACTAAATTGAACATTTCAAGTTACGGGATCACATTGATCTCATGGGTGACCTAAGTTGCTTTGGTTCGGCTTTGAACCCAGAGTGAAAAAACCGAACCAACCCTGTTACAAAGGTACGCTCTGGAACCAAGATCAACAACCGATCGTGTCTACCCGGTTCACCGAAATTGCGGAAAATTTTGGGCCGGTATTCTGGTTTTTGACCGAATTTGGTCTCTTCTCCTTTTGTTGGGCTGAGATTGTTATATATAGAGATCTCGAACCAGCCCATCCTTTATGGGCTTGGTTGGTGAGTCTAGGAGATCAAAAACCAGGAAATCCTGTAGCCCAATATCAACAAGTCAAAAAAAGGACTAGTGACCTCTCCCACCAAACAAAACAGACAATTTTCTAAAACCTCATCCCCACCTTCATTAGTTTCTCACCTTTGAAACAATCAACAGGGGTCTTACTATAAAACTATCAATTCAAGAAAACTCAATTGCCAACCACTTATATTAATTTCAATATTAAAGTGATGATTAGTCATGCTTACCATCCATTCTAAGTTTAAGGATTCCACAACCTGCTGAGTTGACTGAGGATCATATTCATATAAACCCTATGCTTGATAGCAGAGTATTAAAAGCATAGACCTTGTTAGTTTAAAAGCCCACATCCAAGAGTCTTGCTGCTTTGTGGTTTATATATGTGCCACCAACTGTATATAACTGTTTTGGATTTGCTCTAGCCGAAGCTATAGCACATCATTTGCCAGGCAACTATTTTCAAAATTAAAAACGAAGTCAAACTCGCAGCATCTATTCCACTGATCTGACTAATTCCATCGATTTTTTTTAAATAAAGAAAAGAATTGCATTAAATGTAATTTAGATAGTTACATCAGTTCTAAGTACATGAGATAGTTATTGTGGCGCATCCGCAACCCAAACTCGAAATATAGAAGACAAAAGTGCATTTCTAGCTAATACATACGCTGCCTGATTACATTTTCGTAGACAATTTGTATAAAAAACTGAAGTGAAGAGATGAAACATAGTTTTCACCTCCTCTAATAACATGCTCTCTACAGACAATCTAACTCCTCTTTACCTAAATCATTGACTACTTCCATCGACCTGTAAAAGATATTGTTTAAGAAATTTTCGTTCAACGGAGGCTAGCGTTCCCTCAAGAGCTCGGGTGTTTGGCTCGATCATCACAGATAATATGTCGTCATCCGTGATCAGTTGCAATTCTTCGGAAGTAATTGTTTCCTTCATTTTTGTTCAAGATGATGATATTCCGCGCTTTGTGGATAACGAGTCAAATAAGCAATTTGTTATTAGAAGGTTAAGGAATTACCCAGTAAGATCTCAGAAAGAAGAAGAGGGCTGGGTTAGGAAGCAATATAAAAATATTATTGATCATGAGGGCCTGAAGCTTGTGTTACAAGAAGAGAGATGGTTCTGCTTAAGTTCTTACGTACCGTAATCAGTATGGTATATAATTTCCAAGAGCACGACCAGTTGCGGCTAAGCTAAGCATGTTTGTGTAAGCAATCAGTGTGCTGTAACATTTGTCCATATCTCTTGGCATGGGTTGTTAATATATAGTAATACTAGTAATAATGGAAGATAATAGCTGTACGTTTTTCTTAATTATAGCAAATGACATGAGATATTTAGTTGTCATTAATAAAATTCTTGTTCGCTTACTAATCTATAGCACTACACAAATAAGATTCAAAGTCAGTTTTACGTTCTAATGACGAAGTCATGGGTTCGAGTCACCGTGGGAGTAGGAGTGAAATTCTTTGATCATCTTTAAAAATAAAAAAAAAGTCAGTTTTACGTTCTAATGATGATACAAACAACTTATCGCCTTTAAGTTAAACTTAGAACATGTCACTTACAATTTACAGTTGTAAGTGCAACTTGTCTTTAAAATATTAATTTCGAAGTTAATTTTTCAAGTGATAGTCCATTAAATAGTTTTGCATTATAATATCTGTTTAATTGGGTTCGATACTTCGATAACAAACGTATTTTCTTACATTGAAAAATCAAAGGAGTAGCATCAACTAATGCAATAAAATTTCTTTACAAACATGGGTGGCAAATACTATTCGGTAAAAAGTCATAAAATTACTTACAAAAACCAATTATTAGCTTGCCATTGTCCATAGTGCTATCCCACTCGCTAACTCAAACAAGGAATATTGTGCAAAAGAGAAGTCCTGTCACTTTAAAGCAAAGAACTCTTACCTGTCTCATGCCTCAATTCTAAGGTATCCAACCAACTTGTTATAGATATGGACCCTTTCATAACTTGTTCTGGCACCAACAATATCAGTACCATGTTAGCATTACCTAGCGTTTAGCAACTTTATCTTAATATTATGTCCCTCTGCTTGGGTAGAGGCATTAAAATTCCAACTAGCAGCATCAATTTGAGATCAATTTCAACCAAACCCAAAAATCACATCAAACATCTGTTTGTATATTGAAGATTGGTGTGGTTCACACTTCACACTAAGGTTGGACGTGGTTCACACTTCACTCTATGATTGGACGTGGTTTGGTAGTTGGTTTAAGCCACAACATTGTGTGGAATTAACGAATGAGTATCACATACATATTAATATGCAATATTTTCTCTACTTTAGCCACCGGGTGGAAATCATTTGAGATTTTGATACAAAATGTCTCGACATTAGTGCATAGGGAAAAATTCACCAATGGTGTCTGAAAACTTAAGGGACTTTCAGAATGATACATGAACTTACAAAGTTATCAACGCGATACCTGGACTCATTTTTTCGTATCAACGTCGTATCTACAACCAATTTCCATCACAAAATCGTTAAATTTTGCACGTGCGATGCACGTGAATCACAGAAATTGGTTGTAGGTATGACGTTGATACGAAAAAATGAGTCCAGGTATCACATTGATAACTTTGTAAGTTCAGGTATCATTCTGAAAGTCCCTAAGTGTTCAGACACCGTTGGTGATTTTTTCCTAATTTTGCACGTGCAATGCACATGAGTCACTTAATGAAGACAAAAGGACCGATTTCCCTCAATTTTTTCTTTCTTTATTCTTCTTTCTTTCTTTCTTCTTCTTCTTCTTCTTTTCTGGTTTCTTCTTCCCCTGATTTGAATCATCAAGATTCAAATCATCTTGCTCGTCCGATTCCCACCGTTGATCGCCGATCAAACACCGCCACTGCGTCTAAATCCACCTTCATGCACTGCATATGTTTCTGGTTCCCCCAACTTCAAATCCTACAGCAAATTGAAATTGTGCACTGAGGCTTCACCACTCACTCTGAGTTCATCCCCGCCGCCGCCAATGACTTGGCCACCACCACTCTCATTCTCCTCTTCGACCCCCTTTTATACACCATTGATCAGAAACTCAGACCCCGCCAGCCCTCCACTCTCAAATCACAGCTCCAATCCCACCCCTCCATCATCTCTGTCATTCCCGACACGCAACACCATCTCCACACCATCCTCACCTGTAACTTCATCGGTTTAGCCGATAACTTCAGCCTCTAGCCCAACTTCGATCAGAGGCAATTGTAGGCAGACAAAGATTAACAACTTCGGCCTCCACACCATCCTCACCTGCAGAAAATTTGAGATATTCTGATTCACCAGCTCTGCCACTCCACTGCTACCCACCATTGTGCCGCCGATTAGCAGACAAAGAACTCGGAGCCTCCACCATCGAGAAATGGAGGCTCACGTTTTGCGTGTCTTGCGCGGCAGATATTGGTACCTTCGGAGAAAATGTTGTCTGAACAGAAATTTAGTTCTGGTTCCACTGCGGCAGCTAGTCGAGCTCGTTGATTGTGGCCTTGGCTTTCTTGATTAGCCAATCGACAACCTTACTAGGCCGGTCGTATCCAAGTCGGTCCTGCATGTCGTAGAATTGAATGGCGGTGTGGGCGACAAGCCGGACGCGGCGGTCCCTAGGGCCTTTGGTGGTGCAAACCTTGCTGTGTCAGTCCTTCCAGCCGGTGGCCCTTAGAATGTGGCCTTGAGCCTCCACGATTTCACTGGCGGTGGAGGAAGAAGCAATCCTTATCCCCAAACCCAATTGAGAAGCAGCGGAGGACAACGTCGTTGCGTGGTAGTAGAGGTTGTTGTGGCTTTCCTCTATTTTTCTTCCTGCATATTCGATGGTGGGTTCTCCGAAAGCGGTGGTGTTGGCAAGGAGAGAAGGAGAGAATAAAGAAACCAAAAAAGAAGAAGAAGAAAGAAAAAAAGAAAGAAAGAAAAGAGAAGGGCAAATTTTTTTGAGGGTAAAACAGTCTTTTTGTCTTCATTAAGTGACTCACATACAAAATTTAACTGCTTCGTGACAGAAATTGGTCGTAGGTACGACGTTGATACGAAAAAATGAGTCAAGGTATCACATTGATAACTTTGTAAGTTCATGTATCATTCTGAAAGTCCCCTAAGTGTCCAGACACCGTTGGTGAATTTTTCCTTAGTGCATATACACATGGTAGCATTTTTTATAACGCGATAGATGACTCTTCACTTTTCTAATGTGAGATTCTAAAAACTCTAATTTTAGTTGCACTTTTTCAACAGATATTGAAACCACGTAAGATGACATGATCCAAGTAAGTCTAGACGATGCAATTTTTGTACAATAGTTATGGTATTTTGGAACAATGTAATTTCGATAGATCTTTACTGGCATTGTACTCGTCAATGGTTCAAACTCCATACATTTTCAACAATGGTTCAACTCCATCGTAGTAGGTTAACCAACACTTCAATTCCAATTACGTTCATGAAACTCATATAAACCATCCGGTCGACAGTTTCGATCAAAACTCCGCGGTTTTACCTCCAAGTCCGGCCCTACGGAACCCTAGTTATTCACATGGTAGAAAATTCCAAAAATCTCGTAAGTCCTGATTCCAAAGTAAAACATTCACTCTTTTTTATCCGACAAAGTAAAAACATTCATTACCAAATTCACCGCTAGTACTCCATTAACTTCATCTTCTTGTTCCAGATTTCCTCCCTGCGTATCATTTGGGTTCATCTTTTGCCCAAAAGTCAAAACCTGGCAGTGAAAGAGGTGTGCCTGCCAATAACAAGTACTGATTGGCCAATGCCACAATCACTGGGGCCAGGGTCCCCTACGGTGTGGGGTAGAGAAGAATCCGATTACCTCCGGTCAGAGTCGTCTGAGTGGTAGTGAATCACAACCGTCAGTTTTGGACTTTGTCAGTGGGAAGGGAAAGCTTTAAGTTCTGTCTCTCTTTTGTTTTTTTCTTTTTTGGTAGTTCTTCTTCTTCTCACTTTCACGTCGGCCAAAACAGTGCTTTTCTCTCACCGGTCGCGACCAACCAAAGTTGGAAATTGGAAAAAAAATCCCAAAGAAGAAATTTAAAGAGAACTTCATACTGGATAAAGTTAAAGCTAAAGAGGAAAAGATAAAGAGGGATTGGAGTGGGATTGTTTAGAGCACAAGCTTGACTAGTAGTCACGCTGAGTTGGAATTTAAATTTTTGGCTTGCTTTATTTTACAAGTAGGATGGATATGAGCTGGAATCGAGCTATCTCGAACAACGACGACAAATTATAAGCTGCTTAATGTGTTTATAAGATATCGAGTTTGAGTATAATTTGATTTTTTTCTTTAAGATTAGCTGAGTTTTTATGTGTCAAAAATAAGTTTTTATGAAATTAGGAGTATATGTCTGAGAAATATTAGAGGTTCTTTAGAATTCAAAGATTTTATTTAACTTGCAATATGAGAAATTAGATAGAGATTGCATTATTGTCGAGGTAAGCTGATGTCACGTTATGCCATTACGGTATGCAATATCGTTCACAGTAAAACTAATTTATATTGAAGTTTAATTTGTTTTTAACTTATTTTGTCTTACAGGTAGAGCTTTCAGTTTCAAAATGAGTATTCGAGAATCTAACCCTAAGAGCAAGTCCACCTGTTGAGGTTGGCTGGTCAAGACTATTCACTACTCTTTGCTTTTTATTTCCACCATTTTTCTTGATCAGTCAGATTCTGTTCACAAAAAGTCACTCTAGGTCACTTTCTGGATCAAGAAACCCAAAATGACTTTTTATGAACAGTATCTGAATGGTCAAGAAAAAGAGTGGAGATAAAAGGCAAAAAAACAGTGAATAGTCTTGACCAGCCAAACTCAACGGATCGAGTGCATCCAACAATTTCTCGTTGCTTCTCACTATTTCAACGAGTAAAGAGTCCTGTTCCAAACAGTCTCAAACCATGAAGGGTCACCCTTGTGACCAGTCCTAGTCCAACCAAAAAAGTCGCCGATTTACTTTCTCCTCCTAATCGGCGATTCCCACGAAGCTACGCTCCACTAGCGCGCGCGAAACGGCATCCTTTCACACCCAAAACGGCGTAGTACCTTGGAAAACGGGCCCCTGTTGATTCCTGAACCAAAGCTCGCCCCCTCTTTCTTTTTCAAGACTAATACTCTGTGTTCTGTCTCTCTTGCACATTAGAACTCTTAAAAAAAGAAAAAATGCAGATTTTCCCAGAAGACAGAAAATGTGGTGAGTTGAGTTACATAAATCTTGGGCTTGTTCAATTCAAACTGGTCTCATGGTTTTCTGGGTAGTAGTACTGATTTGTCCCCACAAAACCTTCCTCACTTTACCTGCAGCTTGATTCCCACAGAAAGCTGATAAAGAAGGAAGTTAAAAAGAAAAAGAGAAACTCTGTCTCTCCTGTCTTTCACTCACTCACAAAAATATTCCAGCCCTTTTGAGTATTCTAACTCTCACAGCTCCTTAAAAACCCAGACCCAGCTCAGCTCAGAGTCCTTAGACCAAAAGCACCAACCCCTTGTTTCATTTTTCAAAGGCTGAGTTTTCGTTTTGGGTTTTGTCTGGTGTTGAACTTTGACTGTGAACAGTGGGGTTTTGTTTGTTTTGGGTTTCTGGGTTTTGTTGGGTAGCTTTGGTTATGAGCAATGGGGGATTCTGGTGGAAAAGTGAGGTTGGTTCGGTGCCCAAAGTGTGAGAATCTTCTTCCTGAGCTAGCTGATTACTCTGTGTATCAGTGTGGTGGTTGTGGTGCTGTTCTTAGAGGTATGCTTTCTTTTTCTCTTTGATTCATTTTTTTTTTGTTTTTTGGCTTTCTGTTTTTGTCTGTGAGGAACTTCAGAAAAAGATGGGATTTTTATGTGGAGAATCTTACAATTACCAAATTGGGGAGTTAAATTTTAAGTCTTTATGATGGTGATGGTTGTGATTCTTGTAGAAATTTGTGTTTGATTTATGAGAAAGTTAGGAACCCAAATGAGATCAGGGTTTTTGGCCTTGAGATTTGGTATGGTATAAACCCAAAAACACACACCAACACAAAAAGGACTAATCATTTGGATTTGTGGGGCTGAGTTTTTTATAGCTGAAAAAGAATGCAACTTGCAAAGTTCTTAACTCAACAGCATTCCATTTCCTGTATTGTTTTCTGCAAAACCAAAATAAAGCAAGTTTTTGAAAGAAGTTTGCTCTTTTCGGGACGTTTTCTTTAGATTAGAGGATCAAATTTTGGGTTTCTTTCATTTACAGCAAAAAAGAAAAGGCAAGATGGGGATACTTTGTCAGAGAAGTCGGATGAAGAAACGGTGGGAGGAGTTTTTGCTCAATTGGCTAGTTCAGATGATAAAGGGGTATTAGTTTTAAGTGATGTTTCTGATACAGATGTTAAGTCAAGTGAAGGCTCTTTGGTTTCTGATCAAAGGGTTTTAGAGAAGGAAGATGCTGAGATATGTAGGAAGCCAACCAAAGCTGCAACTGATAACTGGGCTGTAGATAGTGGCCTTGATATGAGCATGAAAAAAGATGAACCGGGGAATGCAGCAAGAAATGCAATGGGAAGAGGACATGGAGATTTGAGTTCTGAATCTGGTTCCACGAGCTTAAGCCGAAGATCAGCATGGATGGCAGCTTGGCAAGCTGAGGAGAATGGTGCAAAAGAGGTGTTTCGAAGAAATCCAAGAATTGATGTGGAAGGTATGAGGTCCTCAACTTCCAATTATCCTGAAGAGGGTCCATCAAATTACCTGTTGGGTTCTTCTCACAGGATTGGGGAAGCGTTGAGGAAATCTAATGACCAAGATGGGGCAACAAGAGTTCTGTCCCTTGAACAAGACCGAGCTGAGCTGCTGAGGAAGCTGGATGAGTTGAGGGATCAACTTAGTCGGTCTTGTGATATGGCTGATAAGTCGAAAGAGAAGGCTCCTCTTGATGGGAGAATGGTTCCTCCAGATCCTTATGGTGGTTCAGACACTTCATATCCAGGTGCATCTTCAGGACCAAGTAGACCTTCCATGCAGTACTTTGGACCTGATAAACATGTTTCAGGACACCCTCATTTTAATCAATATCCTGAGCATTTTCCCTATACCAATGGCCATGAAACTGCTATGCCTAGCTTCACTCCTTCCATGCATAACTCAAACAGTTTTCCGGGTTATGGGGATCCATATGGACCCCAAATGCTTAGTGGAGCTCCACATCCATTTCCTAGGCAATACCAACAGCCATCTCATCCACACTTTTCTGGACAGTATGCTGAAAATCATCCTGATCCATATGAGCTGCATCCACATAATGCAATGCTTCACCATCCTTCTTGTCCCTGTTACTATTGCTATGAAAAACACAGGCGGTCATCAGCACCAGTTCCACCCACTGCTTTTCAAAATAAAAGGTTCCCTGACTTCCCAAGCAATCCCATATTGGCCCATCCTGAAAACCCTGGGTTGATTGGTCCTAATGACCACTACCGACATAGGACTGCAGTTCCCCCACCCTTTCAAGTTCCACAGCTCCATACAAGATGGCCAAGTGACCTCAACTCCTACACGGGCAGTTTTGCTCATTCCCGTCCTCCAAGGACGGAGCTGGCCAGTGTTGGTCGGCGATGTCGTCCATTTTCTGGTGGTGCTCCGTTTGTCACATGCAACAATTGCTTTGAAATTCTGCAGCTGCCTAAAAAAGTATTGCTTATGGAAAAGAGTCAACAGAAGATACGATGTGGCGCTTGTTCTACTGTAGTTGATTTTGCAGTTTCTAATAGCAAAATTGTTCTTTCTCATCATGCTGAAATGAAACAAAATCATTCAGAAGCCGATAATGGCTTGAACGAGGTGGTTAGAGACGGTTCTTCACATTCTCATGGTCATGTTTCCCGGATCTATGCTCATTTCTCTTCTGAAGATTATGATAATTCTGGTTATGATTTTCAGTCTATAGATAGAGAACCTGCTTTACCATTTCCAGTACCAAGTTCAACAGCAAGCAAGCCTCATGAGATGCAAAGCTTTCATTCCTCGTCTCCCAGTACCTCTGAGGATGACTGCAACCCAGAAGTTCCAATTGCTCCAAGAGATGTCGCAAATTCTGTTCAGCAGCCTATCAAAGCCACTTTTTCGCCACCACCTCCTGGTTCACCTCTGCAGGATCATTTTGATTACTCAGGTAATAACGTGGTAAACCGCCTTGGGAAGGGAAACCGAAGTAGTCGCTCAGATCAAGAGAAGGTGAAGCCAAATAAGATTACATCGAGACAAAATTCCTTAAAAGAGACATCATTGGCCACTGAAATGGAGGTATCATTCAATGAGTACTCTAATACTGGGGTTTCCCAAGATTCGTGGGATGCAAGCAAAGAGGAGGATCCGCCAAAAGTCAACAAAGGGGGTGATTCATTCATTGCAAACTTTATTAAGAAGAGCTTTAGAGATTTGTCCAAGTCGAATCAGACAAACGAGCATGGTAGGAGCAGTGTTTCAATTAATGGGCACCCCATACCAGACCGTGTGGTGAAGAAGGCTGAAAAGATTGCTGGAACAGTCCAGCCTGGACAATATTGGTAAGTTTACACTCCTTAAGTGCATTTCTAAGCGTGCTGTTGATCAATGCTTTGTTAGAGTGTAAGATAAATGTTGGACCACATCCTAAAATCTTATATTTTTGTTTTCTTCCACTGGTAATTAATGTCTTTGTTTTCTTCAATTGGCCAAACAGGTATGATTTCCGAGCAGGATTCTGGGGTATCATGGGTGGGCCTGGTCAGGGCATAATTCCTGTAAGAAAAACGGATTACACACTACTATCATTGCATAAGCTATCAATTATAGTTGTTACCTGCTTATAATATTGATGAAGAATTCTTTTTATTGTGCAGCCATTTATTGAAGAGTTCAATTACCCGATGCCTGAGAACTGTGCTGGTGGAAATACTGGTATTTTTGTAAATGGAAGAGAGCTTCATGAAAGGGATTTGGATTTGTTGGCCAGTAGAGGACTTCCCACTGCCAGAGATAGGTCTTACATCATTGAGATCTCGGGGAGAGTCCTAGATGAGGACACTGGTGAAGAACTTGATAGCCTTGGCAAGCTTGCCCCAACGTAAGCACAAATTATAATACGATCGCTTCCTAGTTAATTACTTGAGAGTAACATGTTTCTATGATCACTGGCAGTAGATAGATACATCCAAATCATCTTATGTCATTCATGATGTAAATGCTGTCTCTTTTAGGGTTGGAGACACATTGACCATTTTGTGCATACATGATCTAGGAAGATATCATGAAATCATGAACAAAAAATGATGCAAGTGTTAATTTACATATTGTACTGTGTCTCATCTGGTGCATATTTCAGCTCCTTTGGTATCAGCATCTTGTATGCAAATTGATCAGTCTTTTAATGCTGTAAACTGATGCCCATGGCTGGGGTTTGGGAGTTAACAACTTTTTCAAGTTTTACTGATTGCTATTCTATGATTTAGTTACACCCTGCTCTCATGTCACTTCTAGCCTGGTAGTTTATTTTGTCATCATAATGTCACCCGTGTAGTTTATTTTGCAGATTTTCTAATGTTGTTTACTTTGACACTTCCTACAGGGTTCAGAAGGTGAAACGAGGATTTGGCATGAAGCCTCCAAAAGTACCTACATGATCAACTTTAGAAATCATTAATCGCTTCTGACATTGGGTAGAATCTCGAGTTTTCCATCCTGAGCTGGAAACTAGAATCATGAAACGAAGAAGAAAAGCAAGAACAGGTCCTGCACAATATTGCAGATTACCAAAAATGAATGATAAGCTGCTTAGGCTGGTTTGTTCTCGAGTCTTATGCATTTCCTGAAGTAGTCTAGTTATGTTTTGGCATATCAAAATGATCATGTGCCCTATAATGATCGTGCTATGTAGATCAAGTAGGTTTCTCTTTCAGCTGACTTCCAATTTTTCCTGTATATGGTTTGGTTTCTCGTTTCTTTATATTATAATACAAGGTTGGGAATTCATCTTGTTCAAATGTTGGTTTTACAAATTCATCTCTAAACTATACAGAAGTTTTCAATTTTCTTATCTTCCTTTTTTCTGTTCTCTTGCAATTGCTACTAGAAAACAGTTTGGTTTCTCTTTTCTTTCTATTATAATCCAAAGTTGGAAATTCATCTTGTTCAAATGCTGGTTTTACAAATTCATCTCTAAACTATTAAGGAATTTTGTCAATTTTGTGGATAGTGTGGGCTCTTTTCTAGTAGCAATTGCAAGAGAACCCAAAAAAAAAAAAAAAAAAACTGGTTCAGACTTGGATTGCAGTCTGCAGATGATAAATGGCTTAAAGCCAGTGCATAGAAATTGACATAGAATGTGAATGTGAAATGAAAGCTCTTTAAAGCTTTCACTTTCCCATTTGGTCCCCCCTATAAGCCTTTCATGCTTTGCAATTTGCAAAGATATTGCTATTTTTGGAGAAGGATCCGTGCTATGCTGTTTAGACTATAGATACAGATACAAGGAAAACCAAACAAATGATAACAGACAGACTTTTTGTTTATTAATCTATACTTGGCATCACGAGGTGTTATTACATCCATGGCATGTCTAACCTCGAAATTATTGTTTAATCTAGAAACAAAATAGATATATTGTACTTCAATAAATTTTCTATTTTCCAACAACCACATATCAATGCACAAGGGACCAATCAAACCTTCCCGAAAATTTGACTATCTTAATCAGATTAAAAAAAAAAAAAAATCTATTTCTGGTACAAATTAAAAGTATTTTAAATTCAGCCAACTCATTTATACTTGTCAAATTATAATTTGAGATTAGAATTAATTTAAGACATATGTTAACCAAAATAAATAAAATAAAAATTTAAGACATATTCCACATTCTTATACACTTTCTTGCGTGAAGTAACCGACTCTAATATCTTAAAGAAGGAATTTAGACATCTAATCTCAAACAAAACGTGGAGAATCTCAAACCCTTACAAGTCCCTAATAAACTCTAGAGATTTATTTTTCTTCATCACGACTATAAGAACACGACACACTTTCGAACCACATATTTATATTTATTATGGAACATTTTTTTTCTACAATCCAGGGATAAAGAGTCTAATCCCTGTGAATAATGCACAAATTTTAGTTCTTGGGACCATGTGTAAATTAATAAGTCTTCTTTCCTTTTCAAAGACAAACACAAAGTTAGAAAGGTGCTTCTTGGGTTGCAAATTAGCCATTAAAGGTGTACAACCAGCTGTTTTGAGCTAATCTAATAATCTAACCACTACTTATGAAAACAAAGTTCATATCTTGGGTCCCCATATCTGGATCGTATCAAATTTGTAAGGACTCACTGGGGAAGAAGTAGAGCATGTGCATGTAGACCTTAAAATCTAATCATCTAAATAGAATCACACTCATTCTCATGCTTTGCTGTTTTCTACAGTGCAGATGGTACACATGGCAACCACCTTTTCTTCTAAAAGAGCCTCGTTTTCTATATCAAGCATGTTCCTACCTCTCTTAGAAAACACTAAACTACCCAAATTGCACTGTGATTATATAAATACTGGTTAGGTGAGAACAATATTGACTTCCGGACATCTTATTTACAAAGAATAAGTATACTATTTATTTCAAAAAAATAAGGACTATTTCTATATATTTCCAAGTTGTCATAACGGTTTTAAAAGTTAATGTTTTCATCGCTATACATGATTTGTGAGCCACAACAAAATGACAAACCAGAAGCGAGAATATATCCAAAATGGGCAAATATCATATCACAAAAGCTACTCTCTTCGCTCTCACATCAGTGTACAGACAACACGTCTCTGTATTAACATCAGCCTCCTCAAAAATAAAACCAAGGCTATGAATTTGTTGCCAAAAGAAAAAACAGTTTCTCATTTAAACATTTCAGGCTTCTATCCTCTCTCTGCGTCAGAGGTTTTTCTTGGCCTCTCTCTGACACCAAATGGTGAAGGAGGTGAAGTTTGAGTCCTCATCATCTAGCCCATTTTCATCACCATCATCGTTCCTCAAACATAATCATGTCTTTCTGAAGTTTGCAGTTTGTTTCCTCTTAGTGGGTTTGGCTTTTCGCTTCTCCGATTCGATTCGATTAATCTCAGTACTAGAGCCACTGCCACCTCCAATTGAAACAGAGCAAGAAACAGAGGAAACAGAGTCCAATGTTTCTTCTTTCCTTGCTCAAACGCCCACTTCTCCTCCAACTGTTGAGTCACCTGCAACTACTATTACCCAACACTCTGAGAATGGTAAGCAATATTTCCTTCTTTGTTTCATTGATCCATGCATGAATGTGGAAATGAATATCAGAGAAAATAAAGTGAGAAACTTTCTGGTATTTTGGTAGGATGCATGTTTCACTGTTTCAGTAATAGGCTTGAGATATGTCCTTTCTGGTAATAGGCTTAAATCTCCTTTCTTGTTGCAAACATGCAAGAATTTGAAAATTCTTCATTCAATTTTTTTTTTTTTTTTTTGCTTGAAGTAACCCAACTCTCTCATCTGACTTCCTAACTTTAGTAATCTTACTTCTGTTTCTTTGGTTACTTTTGTTTTCCTCTGTAGTAAGTTTGATGTTTCTTGAACCTTGTAATCCAGCTACTTGATCTACACAGTTTTATAGTTCAAGTGTGAAAATCCTTTGATGCTTAAAGTTGAGCAATGAGCACTGAAAATAGTTAAAAACCTCTGCCACTTTGGGGAAATTGATTTATTTTACCTGATGTACTTGCAGTAAAATGTGACATTTTCACTGGAGAATGGGTACCAGACCAATCAGGGCCAAGATACACCAACGAGAGCTGCCCTGTGATTCAGTCTCATCAGAATTGTATGAAGAATGGTCGCCCCGATTCGGCCTACTTTTACTGGAAGTGGAATCCAAGAGACTGTGAGCTTCCCAAATTCAATGCACAGAGATTTCTTGCTCTTATGAGGAACAAGTCATGGGCATTTATCGGGGATTCAATTTCTCGTAACCATGTCCAGTCATTGCTTTGCCTACTCTCTCAGGTACATTTTAAACCATTTCACAAACTATTAGTCTATTACTTATCATTAGTGTGTGATCTGTTTGCGTAACTATACTTCGACCGAGTTTAACTTTCAATGTTTGAAACTTTAGCCTCCTTTTTCTACTTGGGAATTAGTTTCTGTGTACAATAGTGATGCATGTGTACTAATCATGGGGACAAAGGGTGCTACTTTAATCACTGCATATAATTCTCTTCTCTTGCTTCTGTGGCAAGGTTTTGTCTTAATCCTTGATCTATGAGTGATCGGTAATCCTACTTCAAATCCAACAGAAATGTTGAGGTTAGTTGCGGACTACAGCTACACATATATGCATTTAGACCACTTCTTTTCAAGTTGGCTACCGAGTCTTTTTCTCTAGCTGGTTTACCTACCATGAATATGGGATCATAATTGTAGTTTCAGTGTCAACCTCGTTTGTGGGACGTTAATGATGATCGATGTATGCATAGACCTATGAAATTATTTAGCAACAAAGACTGTTCCTTCCTACCTAAGCAGTGTCTATTTTTTATGTTTTGATAATAATTGGAGAATATGGAATTTGAATTAAGGACCTCTTTTTGAGACCAAGAGATATGGTTATGAAATGTCTCTAAATGACTACCCCAATTTGGTAGCTAGATACAGAAGGACCTACATGTATTCTGTTTATACCTTGTTCTGTAGCATTACATATATTCCTTCTTGTTGGATTTTGGTCATTTGGTCCAAAATAAGGGGTTGATCAAGTTTCAGTGGTTATGTCCCACAGGTGGAACAAGCTGTTGAGGTATACCATGACAAAGAATACAGGTCTAAGAGATGGCTCTTCCCTTCTCACAACTTCACACTTTCGGTCATCTGGACTCCTTTCCTTGTCGAAGCAGCTACTTTTGAAGACATGAATGGAGTTTCCACTTCAGAGATCCAGCTTTATCTTGACAAACTCGATAAGACATGGACTGATCAATACAACAGCTTGGATTACCTGGTCATTTCTGGTGGGAAATGGTTCCTTAAAACTGCGATATACTATGAAAACGACACAGTCAGTGGCTGCCATTACTGCCCCGGAAAGAACTTAACCGAGCTAGGATTTGAACACGCCTATCGCAATGCTCTCCGCCTGGTTTTCAACTTCATTAAGGGCTCGGATCATAAAGCATCTGTAATATTCAGAACCACAACGCCTGACCACTTTGAGAATGGAGAGTGGTTTAGTGGAGGATATTGCAACAGAACAGTGCCATTCAAAGAAGGTGAGGTTGATATGAAAGATGCAGACACCGTAATGCGTAACATTGAGTTGGAAGAATTCGAGAAGGCTTCGGACAAAGGAGCTGAAGAGGGAGTGAGTTTAAAGCTATTGGATACAACACACCTTTCATTGTTGAGACCTGATGGGCATCCAGGTCCTTACAGGCAGTTCCAGCCATTTGCAAAGGACCAAAATGCCAAAGTTCAGACCGACTGCCTACATTGGTGCTTGCCTGGGCCTATAGACTCCTGGAATGATTTGGTGATGGAAATGTTGATTAACGGCAAAAAATATAAATGATCAAACCATATTTTAAACCTTGGGTTATCATTCAGCTCTCGAAATTCTTGGCATCAGTTAAGTTTTGGTATTAGGATTGGCACGGAACGGATGTCTCCTGCGGAAGGCTCACCAAGAAGAATTGAGGTTGAAAATATATAAACCAAAGTGCATGCAAAAAACTTGGATCTATAATTGACAAAATATGAGTTTGGGAATCCTAGATGAATTATTCTTCTTATTTTGGAGATATTAATGGGTGGTGGATACATGATTTCACCCTGCAACTTTATGATTAAGTTGAGCAATTGAACTAGGTTGTACGCATGGTTCAATGTCCAACTATCACAAGCATGAAGCATGAAATAAAATGCATTTCGATCAAGAATCAAGAATCAAGGGTCAACAATGAAATCAAGCTCAGGCCTCAACTTTATGGTGAATATATAACAAAATCAATGGAATATGGTCACTTATTAGCTTGAAATCAAGCCATGTCATTGTAACACAGAATCCATATTCATGAAACTGACTTCACAACCTCAAATCAGAACCCAATTTGCAATTCTGGATTATTAACTAACAAGTCATGTCTGAGGCTCTAACACCACCACAATTTTGTTCAACATATTCAGCAGATAAAAAAAAGCCACATTAGAATGCAACTCTTCATCATCCTCATCTTATTTTCTTGAAGTGGCGGCTTCTGCCTTCCTTGGATCTGTCTTAAGAAATCGATCCTGCACCAAAGTTTAACAAATGTGATTTACAATATTCGTCACTAACCAATTTGGAAATGTTTCTACATGACCCAACTCTTTCCTAAACACTTGTTCTATTTTAAGCAAATGGTAGCTGTTACATACATACATCCCCTAAATCTTTTACTCAGAACCCGTATGAAACAGCAAATAGGTAAATTACAGTAAGCCT
This sequence comes from Rosa persica, assembly GCA_025331145.1. NCBI lineage: Eukaryota > Viridiplantae > Streptophyta > Magnoliopsida > Rosales > Rosaceae > Rosa > Rosa persica. The sequence goes on from WFKR01000001.1 coordinate 31,633,652, forward strand.
AAGCCTTCAATTGGGAAATCTAAGATAGTGATCCAACCTAATTTGTGCGCAAGTTGACATACTAAACCACAAAAATGCTCAAATTGATGGAAACAAAGATACACAAAACTAGAGTCCAAATACGTGAGTTAAGAAAGTGAAGCAATGAAACCCTAGTATCATCATTGCTAAGCTGCACCATCATTTACAAACAAATCAAGCTAGCCAAGAAACACTATATAACAAAACAATCAACTTATTTTCCCTCAACGATATCATTCCCATCCACCTATTGCAACTAATCCATTAGAATCAAAATCCTCTAGCTCAATTCTTTCAGACCTCAACATATTGCTGGTCCTTCCTGATCATGAACATCTTTTTACTAATCCATTAGAATCAAAATCCTCTAGCTCAATTCTTTCAGACCTCAACATATTGCTGGTCCTTCCTGATCATGAACATCTTTTTACCTGTCATGTTCGTTATCCTGGAATCTCCCCTAAATTGCCCATTCTCCCCATTACATTTTTCCTAAGGTGCCTTTCATCTGACCCACCTTCACTGCTTTTCTTAGAGCCTACAACTACCTCTGAGCACACCTCTAAATCCCCTCCCCTACCACAATACACTCGGCTTCCATGGCTTTCAATCCCTCCTTTTTCCCAATAACCATTTTCCTCCTATCACCAAGACAAACCCAAGCCCGCTCCACACCTAAATTTCTCAAATCAACAACGAACACCCCACCGGAATTCACACCAATCTTGAACATTGCTAACAAGTTTCCCGATACCATGACATCCGAAACACAGTCAACTTTCTCTTGTATTTCCCAAACTACATTTCCACACCTTGTAACCCAGAATCTAATCTCACCATACACTCCAGAAAAGGTATAATACCCATACCCCATTACCAAACAGTAACCCGAAACCTAATCTCGCCACAAAAATTTCATACCAGCTAATCTTATTCACAGAAACCAAGTACAAACCGATCGTCCTAAATCCTAAACCTTTAATCAAAAAAACTGAATCATTAAAACCCTAGAACTCGAAATCGTAAAACTTCATCTGGTTTGGATGATATGCTAAATGAATAGAAATCAAGGGGAGACGAACTTACGTTACCGACGAAGACGCAGTGGGCGACGACGACCGTGCCGACTATGCCTCCCAACACAGCTACGGGCCCAGTCAGCAGACTCCATTTCCTGTATATCATCTTCTTCTTTCTTTCTTTCTTTCTTTCTTTCTTCTTCTTCTTCTCTCTCGCGGAGTCTCAGATTTCTGGTGCGGTTTGGCTTTTTGTTAATTTTAGTACCGGTGGTATGGTAAGCGGAAAGGTGACTCTGTTTTGGGCTCAGGGTGGGCCTCCTACAGCCAAGCCCATTTTGCTTATCCAGATTTCTATGCCATGAAAGAGTTTTTTTATCACAAACATTCCCTAAAATTTGGGTCATTAGACATTTTGGTTATCTGTATTCTAAAGGAAAAATGGTCCGAACGGTACTTGAATTTTTCCTCCTTTTAACTTTTAATACCTGAACTTAAACAAATATCAGTTTGGTACCTGAAGTTTTTTGCCTGACCGAGAATTGATACATATTGGCATTACGGAACTTGCCAGCTAGCAATTTTGAACTTAAAATGACAAATTTACCCTTTCTTATTTCTTACTTGTTTTTTTATTTATTTATTTGTTTATGTTCAAGGAAATCCAGATTATGTGTCTAGCCCAAACTCTAGGTTACTTGACTTAGTGGTAATAGGGTTATAGAAGGATTTAGAATCCTATTCAATGTAGAATTACTTTCCTTGTATGTTCAGATTCTATGCATTGTAATCCTCTATATAAAGAGGCCCCTGTTATCAATGAGAATACACAGCGAATTTCTCTTAATTTATGATTCCCTAAAACACGTTATCAGTATGAAGCCCTAACCCTGAAAACCATATTTTCGTAACCTTCAAAATCCTGCAACCACCGCCCTACATATCGTAGACCTAGTCCTAAGGAGCCCAGAAACCGGCGGCGGAATCACCGGAACCGGCCGAAATCGACTTGAACCGACCATCGGAAAAAGCTGAACCGGCCCCTGCATCTGCCTGCCCTGCGCCCATCTGCCGAGCCCCACGTGCATCTACCGAGGAGCCTGCGCGTACCTGCCTAGCCTGCGCGCATCTGCCGAGAGCCCCGCGCGCATCTGCGGAGACCTGAGCGCATCTGCCGAGAGCCTTCCGCACACCTGCCGACACCTGCGCGCAACCCCTGCAAGACCTCGCCTACATCTGCCGAGCCCCGCGCGCAGCCCTGCACCATCTGCCGACAGCTGCCGAGGCACCTGCCTACACCCCTGCAGCATCTGCCGGCAGCCTCCGCACAGCCCCAGCACAATCCTTGCAGCAACCCCGCACAACCCAGCCTAGCTCCGGCCACCACCTGTCTCCGGCCAATTTTCCAGAGACCCCAGGAGACCTTTTCCGGCCACCTTCAAAGGACTTCTCCGGTCAAGATTTCCGGCAACTTTTCAAGGTAAATTTTTGTAAAAGTTCCCGTTTTTGAAGTTTTTCAATTTCTTCTTCTTTTCTCGGGGACTTCCAACATCCCTTCTTCTACCCCCCTTTCTTCTTCATAGGGGAGACCTAAAGCCGAACTGTGGGGGTTCGTGCTCACTCCAAGCTTGGAGCTTGTAGAGTCCTCCAAACTTAGAATTTGTTGAGAAGAAAAACGATCGACCACATACATCATTGTTTCTATCTAATCCAAAACCCCTCTTGGAATCAGATTTTCTTGGGAGCGACTACGCTCAGAAATCCCTAATTTCTTGGAAGCGACTACGCTCATAAATTCTTATTGTTTTCATGGTAGCCTTTCATGCTCTGAAACTAACCCTAATCTTGTGTTGTTTTTCAGGATGAGTTACCTGAATAAGTTGAACTTTGTTCCACTAAAGACAACTGGCGTAGGATACCATAGGTGGGTCCGAGATGTGCGCCAACATCTTAAGGCTGATGGACTTCTGGAAACCATCCAAGAACCTAGTCAGAACGTGCTTTCTGTAAAGCAACTTCGTACTTTCGAAGCAAATAAAGTCAAGGCCATAATTCTCATGACAAGGCACATGAATGATGCTCTCCAAAGTGAATACCTCAATGAGGAAGATCCCAGAAAACTATGGGTGGAACTTGAGCAGCGATTTGGCAACGTTCGTGACTCCCTGCTTCCTGATTTAGAAGTGAGATGGCATAGCCTCCGCTTCTGTGACTTCAAGTCCGTGTTATAACTCGGAAGCCTTTCGTATCAAGTCCTTGATGGAATTCTGTGAACAAACCATAACTGATACGATGTTGATCGAGAAGACTCTCTCTACCTTCCCCATCTCTGCCCTGATGATTTCGAAGAATTATCGGATTGATGTGAATGCAGGACGTATCACAAGGTTTCATGAGCTCATTGGCGCCATGAACGTAGCTGAGAAGCACGACAATATCCTTGTGAAGAACTATAATGCTAGACCTGTGGGAGCTAAGTCTATTCCAGAGTATAATTATAGTCGCGCCCCCAAGGGAGGACGCAAGGAGCGAAACCTAAGAGTAGGGAAAATTCTGGACGTTCTGGTAGGCGTGCACGGAACCGTGGAGGTCAACGTGTGAAGAGAGAGAGAGGAGGAGCCTCTGGCCACGGTGGTGACACCACCAAGAACAATGGTCGTCCAACTCGTGCATCAAATGCACCTCGATCAAGGGAGCCTGACCATAAAGATGTTTGTCTTCGATGTGGATCAAGTGGGCATTGGGCAAGGAAGTGTAGTGCATCCCAGAACGTTGCGAACGCATACAAAATGTAATGTGAAGCAAGGGAGGCCAACTACATGGAACAAGAAGATCAAGATGGCGATCTCGATCTAAGGGTGGAAGACTATAAAGATCAAGACCCAGAAACTGGCGATTTTGATTAAGTCTTTTTATTTTCCAAGAGATGTAGGCAATTGCCATATTATTTGTAGTAGATGCCATTGGTTTAATCTTACTTCAAAGTAGGCGTACTCCTTGTAAATGTGATGTCTAGGAAGGTTTTGAGATAAGTGGTACTTAAGCGAACTTTGCTCCACCGACATCTCTCTACTCACCTGGTCACATTTACATTGAAATTACCGAAATAAGTTAGATGACTGCCATTGTTTGCATTAGCTAGTTTCTTTTTGGATTAGATCTTCTTTGATTAAACGATGATGTAATTCCGTTTGGCTTATCAATAAAAGTTGAGTTTTTTTCTTTATGACTCCTTTTTAATTATGGGCTTTTCTTTTAGGAATGGATGAACTACAATGTCTCGTGGATAGTGCGACTACGCACACCATTCTACGACACAGGCAATTATTCTTAGAGATGTTGCCTACATATTCCTCTGTGACTACGATGGCTGGGCCATCAGGTTTAGTTCAAGGACATGGAATGGCCCAATTCCTTTTGCCAAATGGCACCTTGATTAAAGTCACTGAAGCTCTCTACGCTCCTAAGGCAAACCGAACCTTATTGAGCTTTAAAGATATAAGAGCCAACGGATTCCATGCGGAAAAGTATAATGAGAACGGAATAGAATTCCTTTGCATTATCTCTAATGATTGCGGCAGAAAGCGCATCTTAGAGAAGTTTACGTGTCAATCTAGTGGACTTTATGTCACTACAATTCGACCAATTGAATCCAATAATGTCATAAGAGAAGATCTCTTGGATTCAGACACATATTGGCTTTGGCATGACCGACTAGGACATCTTGGTCGTGATATGATGCTCCGTATACTAAAGACTTCACACGGACATCCATTCTTCAGAATGAGAAGAAGCAAGAATCAAACATTGATTCCCGGACTTACCAAGACCGCAAAAACTGCAGCCTCAGGCGCTGCTGCTGTCTTGGGCAGCCACAAGGCCGCTCTTGTCCCTTGTGATGACCCCATAAATGGCGCCAACCATGAGCATGATGCCATGGTTATCCCTCCTAATGGCAATGATGCCACACATACCGATTTATATGGCTCTAACGCCATCATGGGAGATGTAGTCACACATTTTGCTTCTAATAATGTTATAGACGCTCCGGCCCAACCAAAATCCTCATTGGTTGTTTCTAAGGCCCCTCGCTCATTCTGCAAAGCCTGTTCATTCAGAAAATTAGAACTGAGACCGTCCTACGCAAAGGATCCCAAAATACTTATTCCGTTCTTACAGAGAATCCAAGGGGATATCTGTGGACCAATTCAACCATCATGCGGACCTTTTAAATACTTTATGGTATTGGTTGATGCGTCGACACATTGGTCACATGTTGTGCTGTTGTCCACTCGCAATGCTGCTTATGCTAAACTCCTTGCCCAGATTATCCGTCTATGGGCTCACTGCCCCGACCATCCAATTAAGTCAATTCGACTTGATAATGCTGGGGAGTTTACATCGAAAACATTCGATGACTATTGCATGTCATTGGGGATTGATGTTGAACATCTAGTTCCCCATGTTCATACCCAAAATGGTCTCGCAGAAGCTGCTATCAAACGACTACAAATGATAGCCCGGACATTGGTAATGCGCACTAGTCTTCTTGTTTCTGCTTGGGGATATGTAATATTGCATGCAGCGACGCTCATTCGTCTACGACCTACTGCAACTCAATCTTATTCTGAGTTACATCTAGTGACTGAGTACGAGCCTGATATCTCGCACTTACGCATTTTTGGGTGTGCTATTTATGTGCCTATTACGCCTCCACAGTGTACAAAGATGGGTCCACAATGACGAATGGGCATTTATGTTGGCTATGAATCTCCAACTATCGTCCGCTATCTTGAACCTTTGGCAGGCGATCTCTTTACCGCTAGATTTGCTGATTGTCACTTTGATGAGACAGTCTTCCCGTCGTTAGGGGGAGATAAGAACACACATGTTCAATTGGAACGACATGAATTGTCGTGGTCTGTCCCCACTATGTCTCATCTCGATCCCCGTACCGCACAGTCCAAACTTGAAGTGCAAAGAATAATCGAGCTCCAGAACGTAGCAGACACTCTGCCTGATGCGTTTTCTGATGTTGTCAAAGTGACGAGATCATACATACCTGATGCAAACGTGCCTGCAAGGATTGATGTCCCTAATAATGGACATAACGCCACTCCCGTGACACCAGGAGATGGCGCCATTGCCCAGCATGGCAATGATGTGGCATTTATGGCCGCAGGTCCCGCAAGGAAGCGTGGTAGACCAATTGGTTCGAAGGATACTCGCCCTAGAAAAAGAGCGAATGAGGCACAAACAAATCATTTGATCATCGATACTCAAAATCCGTCCCATGAGAATGTTCCGGATTATGGTTATGTCCAAGAGACATCATTGGGGGACGCCTCAATGTCAGAACCAATCCCTGAGAATGTAGAGATCTCTATGAATTACACTAATGTACATGGGACGTGGGAAAGAAGCTCCTTCATCATTGATGATGTATTCGCGTATTCAGTAGCGCGTGAGATTATTGAGACCGATGACATCGAACCACGCTCCGTTGATGAATGCCAACGTAGAGCTGATTGGCCAAAATGGAAAGAGGCGATCCAGGTAGAACTTGATTCTCTAACGAAAAAAAAGGTATTTGGAAAACTTGTACCAATACCGCCTAACACCAAACCAGTTGGTCATAAATGGGTATTCGTTAGAAAGCGTAATGAGAAAAACGAGATTGTAAGGTACAAAGCTCGCCTTGTGGCGCAAGGCTTCTCACAACGCCCTGGAATCGACTACGAGGAGACCTATTCTCCCGTAATAGACGTCATTACGTTCCGCTACCTTATCAGTTTGGTAGTTTCCGAAAAACTGAATATGCAGCTTATGGACGTGGTTACAGCGTATCTATATGGGGATCTAGATACAGAAATATACATGAAAGTTCCAGATGGAATTCAGTTACCCAAATCAAGTGGCTCTAAACCACGGAGCGCGTTGGTTATAAGATTAAAATGCTCATTATATGGATTGAAACAATCCGGACGGATGTGGTATAATCGTCTGAGTGACTACTTGATTGGGAAGGGATATGTCAATAATGAACTATGCCCATATGTGTTCATAAAAAGGACAAGTTCCGGTTTGCAATAGTAGCGGTCTATATCGATGACATGAATATAATTGGTACCCTTAAAGAGTTAACAGAAACCGCTGAACACTTGAAATCCGAGTTTGAGATGAAAGATCTTGGGAAAACACAGTTTTACCTCGGTTTGAACTTGAGCATCGTGAAGATGGTATTCTGATTCATCAATCAGCTTATACCCAAAAGATGCTTAGGCGTTTCAATACTGATAAGATTAAGCCTTTAAGCACCCCAATGGTCATCCGTAGTCTTGATCTAAAGAAAGATCCATTCCGTCCAAAAGATGACGACGAAGAAGTGCTAGAGGTAGAAGTGTCGTATCTAAGTGCAATAGGCGCATTATTGTACTTAGCACAATGCACGAGACCGGACATCTCATTCGCTGTGAACTTGTTAGCTAGATATAGCTCCGCGCCAACACGACGCCATTGGACTGGTGTTAAAGATATCTTTTGATATCTAAGTGGTACGATCAATATGGGCTTATCCTATCCCTACAAAAAGATGATGGATTCGGATCCATCAAATAACTGGAACACCACACATGGTGGACTGCATTCCCTCTCCCCATCCCAAAACGATATAAGTATTTTGGAAGGTTTTGCTGATGCTGGGTATCTCTCTGACCCACGCAAAGGTCGTTCCCAAACTGATTATGTATTCACCATGGGAAACACCGCGATATCTTGGAGGTCTACAAAGCAGACCTTAGTCGCTACCTCTTCGAATCATGCAGAGATTATTGCTCTTCACGAAGCAGTTCGTGAATGTATATGGTTACGATCCATAGTTACGCATGTTCGAAGTAATTGTGGTTTGAAATCTACCACAGATGAGCCAACAAGCATTTATGAGGATAATGCTGCTTGCATTGAACAAATGAAGCAATGCTACATCAAAGGAGACAACACCAAGCATATATCGCTCAAATTCTTCTACAATCAGCAACAACAGAAGCTCCTCAAGATCAAAGTAAACCAGGTTCGATCTAAGGATAATGTGGCAGACTTGTTTACTAAGTTATTGCCTAAATCCACGTTCGAGAAACATGTGGCAAGAATTGGCTTGCGAAAACTATCTGAACTCCCATGATCGTAATCATCAGGGGGAGGTGCAGACATCAGGGGGAGATGTATACATGTATGGTCTCGAAACGTGAAGAGTGTGTTGTACTCTTTTTCCCCTTTGACCGATGTTATTTTTGTCCCATTGGGTTTTTGTTACTCGGCAAGGTTTTTAATGAGGCAACGAGAGAAGCACCACGTTTGGGCGACACAAGGGGGAGTGTTCAAGAAAATCCAGATTATGTGTCTGGTCCAAACTTTAGGTTACTTGACCTAGTGGTAATAGGATTATAGAAGGATTTAGAATCATATTCAATGTAGAATTACTTTCCTTGTATGTTCAGATTCTATGCATTGTAATCCTCTATATAAAGAGGCTCCTATTATCAATGATAATACACAACGAATTTCTCTCAATTTTTGATTCCCTAAAACAGTTTATTATTATTTATTTTTTTATACAGTGAATGCGACGGTGGTAATGGGCTGGACCGAAAAGTGGCCATGGGCGGTGGCCGCGATGCTGGGTTGGACCAAAAAGAGGCTATAGGAGAGCATAGGCGGCGGCGGTGGTTCTGGGCTAGACCAGAAAGTGGCCACAGCATCAAAATCCTTGTCGGATTCAGGTTGTGGGTGGGAAAGGACACGAGCTGCAGATCCTCATTAGCAGCACCTCCTTCATTGCCACCCTCATCTTCGACCATCATTCCTCGCACCATGATTTCAGTTTCCAGCCCAACAACTTTATCAACCCCTCGTCCTTGAACAATTTCCATCAAAGTCAAACCCATTCTCCTTTTTCACCCAACAGAAATCATGCTATCAATTATCAATTTGATTCATGACAATTCCAATCTCTCACCATCAATATGAATTGCAACAATAGCCTTAATGATTTCAACAAAACAAGAAAACAACTTAAGCATGAAGCGGTAACAGTTCATTTGAAAGGCAGTACACACATTTTCATCCGAATTATAGAAGCCAACCCAAATCATCAAATTCCAAACCTCTTCTTATCTTTCTGGGTTTCTTTCCCCCTTTGCTTTTCTGGATTTTCTTCCCCAATTCGATTCCAATCTCATCCCACCTAGTTAACTTGAAACTAAAGAAAAATCAAACCCATTCCTTCTATCTGAAAACCATATAATGCTTCTCTGATGAAAACCCCATTTCTTGACCATTCTTCCTCTCTTTTTCGGTCCAGCCCAACACCGCCGCTACCACCCATGTCATCCACCAGCCTCCAAGAGGACATGGGCGACAGTTCCATATTTTTGCATATATGATTTACAGAGAGAGAGGGGGGAAGAAGAAAAAGAAGAAGAAGTAGCTAAAAGAGAGAGGATTCGAAGCTGAAAATATGTTAGAGAAAGCAAAGAGGAAGAACCTGCCTATACATTCTCTTTCTTGCTGGACTAGAATCGATTTCAAAGGAGCCAATGCTTAGGGTGGAAAAAAAAGAAGCATGAAAGGACGAAAATGCCCTTCTAAAATTGCCAGCTGGCAAGTTCCGAAACGGAGGTAACGGAATCGGCAAAGAACCTCAGGTACCAAAGTGATATTTTTTGAAGTTCAGGTATCAAAAGTTATAAGGAGGAAAAGTTCAGGTATTGTACGGACTATTTTTCCTTTTAAAATTATCACATTGGTACCTCAAAATTAATTTTTGACATACTTTTAGTACCCTCTGTTAATAACACCATTAACTCCTCATTTATGACAACAGCAATTTTGTCTTTCCATGTCCCATATTAGTTAGGGAAAATTCTGAGAAGGGTACATAAACTTAAGCGACTATGCATTTATGTACATAAATTTACAAAATATAAACTTTAGTACACGAACTTCTAACCCCAACCAACTATTCATACATGTTGTGACTAATGCGTTAGTCAATGTGTCACCTAGCATAATTTGAGGGGTAATTTGGTCTCTTTACATTTATACTCTGGACACCTAGCTCTCTCTCCCCCTTATTTTAGGCACCCATCTCTCTCTCTCTCTCTCTCTCTCTCTCTCTCTCACCGGTACCTAAAAAATGAGTTTTGTCAAATCTAGAACCAAACTCTTCCATTTATCGCTACTCGAATCCATGCTCAGGTTCCAACTTGCTAGCGACGAAGTAGGCAAAACCAAATCTGATGCCATTACTTCCTTCATAATCGAATCAAACTCAGCTTGGAAGCAATGGGAGGGGAAATCTCCACCATCCGAGACTGACCCAGTTCCATTAATCATTTCGACATCACATCTCAATCTATTCAAGAACAAAAGCGCCTCAATTGATTGAGATCTTGATCAAAAATGCTAAAGATCACAAAAAGGTCAGCCATTTAGAAGATATAGGTTCACTTTCTGACGGTGTGGGTGTACAACGAATGGTGCGGTGGGGATTTCTCAATGCAAATCTGAGCTAGGGCTCTAATTTAGGGCTTTTTGTAATCTTGCCAATCTTCTGGGCAATGCAACCGTAGTAGATCAGATTCGGATTTGAAATCATTGATCGTTAGAGAAAAACCCAGAATTTGAGGATCGAATTGAAAATTCTAGGGGCTCGAAAATTGGGTTTTTTTTTTTTTTTTTTTATCTAGAATCTAAGCATTTCAAATTGGGATATTAGGTAAGGAAATTGATTTTGGGAATTTAGGCATTTGATTCAGGGAAAACAAGGGTTGTAAACCAAGGTGGCTGTGTCAATATAATTTGGTTTAAGGTGATCGGAGTTTGACTGCTAGGAGGACGTGATCGAGTTCATCTTTTTTGGGCAAGAGTTTTTTGGGTGTGGGTTGAGGTTTATCTTTTCTAGGTAAAAACCCTATTCTACCCTTCATTTTTTGGATAATGGCATATGCATTGACGAGGTTATTGACATCGTGTATAAAAAGTTGGTCGGGTTTATAAGTTTGTGTACTAAAGTTTAGAATTTGTAACTTTATGTATAGAAATTCATAGTGGGCCTAATTTCATGTACTATTTCTAAAATTTTCCCTATTAGTTAATTAGTAGTTATCCCAATTACTTCTCATTTTGCATATACTAGTACTACTTATGCTTTACTTTTTCTTACTTTTAGTTAGTATTGAGTGAATCTCGATCAAGATAGTGATGAGTTTGTTATTTGGGGATTGTGGAAAAACCGAAATGCACAATTGTGGGAAAATAAGCTGCACACAGCAATTGATATTCAGCTTGGTTGCTTCACTTGGCTAGAGGATTCCCAGAAAGCTCGGAAACCCATTGTACAGCCTATAAGACAAACAGCTAGAGCATGGACACCTGCTTCTAGTCTGAAACTAAATGTTGATGGTGCCTACTTAAAATACAGGCAAATTGGAGGTGTCGGTGGTATGTTATGTGACTCAACTGGTCTTTTCATAGCTGCCTACTCTACACCAATAAGGCATATTAGCTCAACTCTACATGTCGAGCTTCTTGCCATCAGAAAAGGAATTGACTTGGCTAAAAAGATGAAGCTACAACAAGTTGTGATTGAAACTGACTGCTTACAAGCAGTAAATAACCTATACAGTTCAGCTCCAAACTTGTCTTCCCTTGGCAGTCTAATTGGTGACATTCAAGCTGCAATGAGGAGTAATCCGGGTGTCCAAATCTGTTTTGCTTCTCGTTCGTGTAATAGAGTAGCTCATAGACTAGCAAGTATGGCTTATGAATTTGCTCAAGGGACTGTGTGGTCTGATGGTATTCCAGACTGCATTCTTGACCTTGTGCAACAAGAATGTACTCCCCCTTAATCTTAAATAAATTTCTTGCTTCTTTCAAAAAAAAAAAAAAAAAACTCTTTTCTTTTTATTTTTTGGAAAAAAACAATAATAACTTGCACATGTAGAGCATGTGTGGAGAAATTAGGGATGAGATTTTAGACCCGAAAAAGGGGCCCGAACCGCCCCGAAACTAGCTGTTCGGTGATGTCCCAAGCTATAAAAATGCATCAGTTTTGAAGAACCGAACCGAGTCTATAAACTGCGGTTCGATTTCGGTTCTAATGCTTCAATACCACCACTAACCGAGGAACCGCACACATTAGCCTATATATATATATATATATATATATATATAAATCACAAACAGAATCAAGATTTCCTTATTTCATTTTTTTCGATCTAAACGCTAATCTTTATTTCACTCCTCCAGTTCTTCCCTATTTCTCCCAAAACGGCAAAACTGTTCTCTAAAGTCCTAAATCCCTTCAACAATTCAACATCCTAAATCCCTTCAATCCTTATTTCATTGTTCGATGATGCATTCAACACTATTTATTTCCCTGTCCATTATTCATTAAATCATCAATGACCTCTTATTCAAGTCTCAGTCCTATTGCTCACGAGTTGGTAGCTTAATGTGCTGCTCCAACAGAAGAAGAAACCAATCAAACCATTAGTGCCAATGCATCAGAAGAAGAAGAAGAAGAAGAAACCACTGTTGCCTGTCCGAGAGGGAAAAAGAAAAAATCTGCTTCAACTCCGAGAGTTTCAAAGAGGAAGAGGGAGAAAAAAGTTGCAGTATGTTCAGAAATTTGGGAGCACTTCACCAAGTTTGATCAATCACTAATCAAGGTGGTCGATGGAGTGAAAATGGTTGTTGGGAGCACAAAACGAGTTCAATGTAAGTATTGCCCTACCCATCTAGCATGTGATTCTAGAGAGAATGGCGCTAGCTTACTTAGGAAACACATTGAGCTTATTTGTAAGGGTTATCCAGGCAGAGTTGATTTAGAGAAGGGACAACAAATTTTAAGTACTGATATTGTGGATGGGAAGCCTAGTTTAGCTAGTAGGGCTTGAAGTCAGGATGCTTGTGTAGATACTGCTACTAGAATGACAGTGATAGATGAGCTTCCTTTCAGTGCCATTGAAAGGCCTGGATTTAGGCACTTTTGTGAAGTTGTTGTCCCTAGATTTGAGGTGCCATGTAGGAAGGTTATTGTCAAGAATTTTTTGAGGATGTAAGAAGTAAAAAAGAGTGAGTTGAAAGCTGAATTGCAGTCCCATTGTGTCTGTTTAACAACAGATACAGGGACTAGTTGTCAAAACATCAATTACATGGTCATCACAGCCCATTTTATAGACTATAGTTGGAAAATGCACAAAAGAGTCTTAAAGAGTTGTGTAATTCCAAACCATCATGGCAACACTATTGGTAAAATATTAGAGAATGCCTTGATTGAGTAGACAATTGATAGAGTTTTGACAATTAGTGTAGACAATACAGCTGCAAATAGGGTTGTTATTAAGTATGTTAGGAAGAAAATGTTAACTTGGGATAGGAAGCCAATCTGTGGAGGCAGGTTTATGCATGTGAGACGCTTAGCTCACATTGTGAATTTAATTGTGAGGTTTGGTTTGCATATAATGGAGAGGTCAGTAGCTTCAATTAGGAATGCTATTAGGTATGTGAGGAGTTCTCAGGCCAGAGCAGATGCATTTAAGGTTTGTATGGAACACACAAAGGTAGAGTGTAAAAAAATTTGCATTTTGGATGTTCCAACAAGGTGGAATTCCACCTACCTGATGTTGGACACAGCTTTGGAGTTGAGGAAGGTATTTGATAGGATGGCAGAGGATGAAGATGTGAAGTACAAAAGTTATTTTGATGAAGAAGAAGAATTAGAAGAGGAGGAGGATGAAACAGAAGCTGTACACAGGTCTAGAACACCAAGGAAGAGGGTTGGGCCACCAAAGGATGAAGATTGGGAGAAGGCCGGAATTTTTGTGAAGTTTCTTAGAGTTTTCTATCAAGTCACAGTGAATGTGAGTGCTTAACTGCACCCTACTTCATAGTTGTCTTTCTATGACATTGTAGCCATTAAGGCTGAGATTGATGATTTGTTTTATAAGTTAATAGATGGAGACTCGACTGAGACTGATAAGCTGCTATTTCAGATGGCAAACAAGATGAGAAAAAAGTATAGCAAATACTTTGATCAGTTAGACGACATCAATCAGCTTTTTCTTGTAGCAATTGTGTTGGACCCTAGGTACAAGCTGAGGTACTTTGAATTCAATTGTGACAATATGCTTAGGTTAGATAGGTCAGAGATCAAAAGAAGGTCAGATGATTTGAAAGAGCTGTTGGTTAACTTCTGTGACCTATATGCAGCATCAATGGTTGCACAAGGTTCACAAAAGTCAAGAAGTGGAGAGAGTACAGCTATGCTTAGGAGCAGCAACAGTAAAAGTCAGAAAATTAAGGGAAGAGTTACTGGGAAAAGGAAGGTTATGCTTGCAGATTGGAATAGACAACTAGAACAAAGTGATCAGATGGTGGTTGGACATGAAGTTGATAGATATTTGCTTGACCCGATAGAAAAGCCTAAAGAAGGTGACGATCAGAAGATGATTAAAGTCTTCAACTGTTAAAGGTTTGCAGTTTGCAGTTTGCACTTTAAAAAAAAAAAATGATTCAGGTTTGTAATATGCAGTTTAGGTAATGTGAAGTGTATCTGTGTATGTGTATTGTGTAATATGCAGTTGCTCTATTTCTGTAATATGCAGTTTGTGTAATGCAGTTTGTATATTATGCACTTTTGCAGTTTTCTGTTGCTGAGTTGCTACATAATTGCTGGAGCAGCTGGACTGTGTTGTACTGCTGCCTGCTTGAGTGCCAGCTTCACAGTTCTTTTTTTTTTTTTTTTTTTTTACTGGTTTGGACTTTGGACTTTGGACTTTGGACTATGGAGTTTGGAGTTTGGACAGTTTAGCAGTTTTGGACTTTGGAGTTTGGATCACTTTGGTACTTTGTGATTTTTACCAATTTGAACTTTTGTAGTTTGTTCGATTTACCGGTTTGGCACATTGGTCATGTTTTAACTTTTAACATGTTTATTTGTTGCAATTTGAATGTTTCATCAATAAGCATTTGGATCAATTTGAACTGTTGGATGTTTAGACTATTGTTTCAATGATCAAGTTGCCTAGATTGGACTTGGAATGGTCATTGTTGGCTTATGTTTGACTGTTTGAATTCCCCATATTGGACTTGAAAGTCTGGAAAGATGGAAATCTGTAATAGTTTAGCAGAATTGCTTGACCCGAGGAACCGATATAACCGAACAGAAGTTAAACGGTTCGGGTCCTTGTCGGTTCTTGTTTTTAAAAATTACAAACCCGAACCGAAGTGTTTATATGCGGTTCGGTCTCGATTTTACAATTTTTTTTTCTGGACCGAACCGTCCCAGTTCCAGGAGAAATGCTAGTTTAATTTTATTGAAAGGTTTTGCTAACAAATTGTTCATGAGAAAGAAATAAGGACAAAATGAAGAATCGAAACTATGTAGGCAACCATATGTTAGCTTTTCATCAAGTGATCAAACAACAGAACTATATAATTGTTTGGGAAAAAGGAAAAGAACGTACCCATCAATCCAGAAACCTTGAGCAGGCTCTAGACTGATGATAGACACGAGCTCATTTATATTGTTATACATGTGTGGCCTATGATACACACACACGAGCACATTTATATTGCTATACATGTGTGGCCTATGATAGACACATAGACACGAGCACATTGAGGCTCTAGAGTCTAGACTCTAGACTGATGACAGACTCGAGTACTCAATCCAGAAACCTCCTAGAAATTAAAGTCTTGTACTCTTTACTTCCTTTAGCAACCTATACACTCCACCGATAGCACAATTAGCAATGTTTCTGGAATCCTTTAGACATTGTAATTCCAGAAATTACTACAAGTTCTCTCGATCCAACTTACTTCATTGACTGCTTTCATATATAGTTCTTTCAACTCCTCCATCTTTCTTCACAACCATTTTCAAAACTTGCCACAATGGAAAACAACCACAAAGCATCATCACCCCACATAGTTATGATACCTAGTCCAGGCATGGGTCACCTTATCCCACTTGTAGAGCTTGCCAAGCTTCTAGTCCACCACCATAATTTCATCATCACTTTCATTATTCCCACCACTGGACCTCCCCCAAAACCGGAGAAAACCCTCCTCCAAACCCTCCCAAATTCCGTAAACTACTTCTTTCTCCCTCCTATTGATTTCCATGACCTCCCCCCAGAAACCAAAACCGAAACTAAAATAACCCTTTCTGTCACTCGCTCCCTTTCCGAAATTCGCAACGTTTTCAAATCCTTGGCTGCAAGTTCCAGTCTAGTTGGGCTAGTGGTTGATATGTTTGGTACTGATGCATTTTATGTTGCCAAGGATTTCAATGTCCCATCATATTTGTTCTGGTCCACCATGGCTATTGGTTTGATTTTGTTGCTTCATTTGCCTAAGCTTGACAAAAGGGTTGCTTGTGAATACAAAGACTTAGCTGAGCCTGTGAAATTACCAGGGTGCATTCCAATTTCCGGAGCTGAATTTCCAGAGCCATTTCAAGACAGAAAAAGTGAAGCATACAAATGGTTTCTTCAATATGGCAAAAGGTTTGATTTAGCTGAGGGTGTTATAGTGAATAGCTTCATGGAACTGGAGCCAGATGCTATAAAAGCCTTGCAAGAAGAAATTGGGCTTCGTGGGCCACCAGTTTATCCAATTGGGCCGATTGTCCAGACCGGTCCATCTTATGGGCCTGGTGGGCATGAGTGTTTGACATGGTTGGATGAACAACCAAGGGGGTCTGTTCTGTTTGTGTCATTTGGGAGTGGTGGAACTCTCTCATTTGAACAGCTTAATGAACTAGCATTAGGGCTTGAAATGAGTGGGACAAAGTTTTTGTGGGTTGTGAGAAGTCCAGATAACAAAGCTTCTGATGCATCGTTTTTCAGTGTCCAAAGCCAAACAGATCCTCTAGGGTTTTTACCAAAGGGTTTTAAGGAGAGGACCAAATTAGGTCGAGGTCTTTTGGTGCCATCATGGGCGCCACAAAGTGAGGTACTTAGCCATGGTTCGATAGGTGGGTTCTTGAGTCACTGTGGATGGAATTCAATCCTCGAGAGCATTGTCAACGGTGTCCCTCTCATTGCTTGGCCTTTATATGCAGAGCAAAAGATGAATGCAAATGTGTTGTGCGAAGCTTGGAAGGTGGCTCTGAGACCTAAAGCGAATGAAAATGGCATAGTCGGATGTGATGAGATCGGTAGAGTTGTGAAGGAACTAATGGAAGGGGAAGAAGGATTTACGGTTCGACAGAGGATGAATGGATGGAAGGAAGCTGCTAATAAGGCATTGAATGAAAAGGGTTCTTCCAGAAAGGCATTGTCTGAGTTGGCGATGAAGTTGAAGAAGCATAAATAGAATTAGGGTTATGATCAGTTTCCTGTTGTTTCTCTCTCTATGAGATATTGAATATATTCTACACAAGTACTTGAACCAATTAGCCAATATCTGTCATTCCTAAGTTGTTCATTTGTATCTTCAGTTTGCTGATCTAGTTAAGCTACTTGCATACATACCATTTTAGAATCACATAAAACAGAGAAGCATGATGTCTACTTTGATGACTTATAACCACAAAGATGCAAAAAAAACCAGCATCATGTTGGATCCGGAGAGTACGAATTTACTTAAATTTCATAAAATTTGAACTCTGTTTAATTTATTTGAACTCTGTCTAATTTAATGGTCTTAACAACAGACACAGCACTCTTCTACTAATATATAGTTTTTCATCTAGATTCTAGTTAATTTGTCGTAATTTTTAGAAAACAATAATTGGAGATTTCTCATCGTCAGTGTTTCTCCTCTACTTCAAGTTTTTTCTTTGTTTTTCTTATTGCTTTCATGGCTACGCAATAACTAAGGAAGTAAATTTTTTGCAGTCCGATTCTTTCCAGCCTCATCATCAATCTCATATTTATTAATTAAAATAACCAATCAAATTTGAAAATAAATAATGCAATCTGGAGTACCTTCTTCTACTTTTTGAACAGAAAATATGGATTTCCTTAAGTTTTTCAAAACCACACGAATAAACAAACTAATGTTACATTGTTATTTTCCTGTTGATCTCATTCTTTTGTTGGCTTTTAGTCGTGTTTGGTCTTGTAGGATTTTTAGCTATTGCTACATTGGCTATGCGTTTTGGTTAATGACTTCAATCCTTTATTTATTTGGAATCTGCTTGCTTCATCTTCTCTATTTAATATTCTAGCTTGAATTGTTTGCCCATGGGATCTCTTCGTACTTGTGATGAATTCTACTTCGTTGGAGTTGAAATCTGAGATCATGAGTACCTGTGTGTTTTACTGTTTTGTAGAGGCAGTTAGTTTGAAATATTATCTCACACCTACTTGGGCTGTCAATGTCAAAAAAAAAAAAAACAACTCCGAAAAGTCATTTCATGGTTAGTGCACAGCCATGGAAGCAAAGAGAAATCGAAAGAAGGAACTTGACGCAGAGGAGAAATACTGACGATGATAAATTCCTAATTTTTTTTTTTTCTATAGTTAACAGCAAGTTAACTAGAGTTTAGATGAAAAATCAAAAATTGATGGAAGAGTGATGTGTCAATTGTCAAAACCACTAGATTAAACAGAGAATCTAGATTTTATGAATGAATTTAATTCACACCCTCCTCATTTTCGAGGAGGGTGTGAAACATATTTTTTTTCTCTATAATTAAACGGCAAGTTAACTAGAGTTTAGATGAAAAACAAAAAATTTGTGAAATAGTAATGTGTCAATTGTCAAGACCATTAGATTAAATAGGGAGTCTAGATTTAATGAAGAATTAATATTGTTTAGTTCTTGAACTTTTGCCTTAAAAACACTTCAATCTCTGGCTTTCTAATTTCACACGTTTAGTCCTTGTACTCTCAATTTTGGACCAATAGGTCCATTCCGTTACTCTCTGTCCAAAAATTTCTGTTAAGTTGCTGACGTGGCATTCATTCCGCGTTAAAATACGTATTATACCCTCACTTACCTTTTTTATTAAGTTATTTTTTTTTTGTTGGGGGCGGATCTGTGGCCACCTATATTATAGTTAAGATTATACTCTGATTCTAGACCATTAGATCATATAGCAACTAATGGTTGAGATTAAATAATAGTTTTTATTGGTTTTTTTTTTAATAAATGCATATTCTAAAATACATAAGTAGAGGATTATCCTTTTTCATTTTTTCCTCAAACCTTCATTTACTGCAGGAAAAACCCAATTTGGAATACCAAATCAAATAAGATTATCTATTTAGTTACTTTCTTCTCTAACCTCATTAAGGTACAAATTGAAAAACTAGTTATAATTTTTCATGTAACATAGAGTAAATTTTATTTAGAAGTTGAGAAAAAAAAATTTCTTTGTTTGTTGATTCTACTCCTTAGGTGAGTTGCATATCAATGAAAATAAAAATTAAAAAATTCAATTTTATTTTCTTAATTAATTATTTTTCCTGCAACAAAAAAATTTAGAGAATAAGAAAAAGTAATTTGAGGAAATGGATCCTATAATTATTGACCATTTTTTAAGTTGTCTGTAATAAATGAATTTGAAGAGAATAGGAAAGAAATTAATGGCAAGTTATTTGATTAGATATATAATAGAATATACTATTAAAAAACAAATAAAATATTTTATTTAATCTAGAATCAGAGTATAACCTTAACTATAATTTAGATGTCAACGGATCCGCCCCTTTTTTTGTTTATCTCTTCCTTTTTTGTTTTTGTTTTTTTTTTTTTTTTTTGGCCTTTTTACACCTAGACAAAAAATACTCCAGCGCTTTGGTCTTAATTCCCAATCCTCATTTTCACTTCTAAGATCCTAAAAACTACTAGAGCTCTAGAACAAGGAGACCAAATCTCACTCTAAAAAAGGCATCTCCATCTTCGTCTCACTCTTGTTTGTTAGTAAGTTCATCTCTCACAAAATTTTCATTTCCATGGCTTCTGAAATCGTTTTCAGCTCGAAACTAATACATGGGTTTCAACGTGTTTCAGATTTTACAGTGAGATTCAGAGGCTTTTGCCGATCTGAATACGATTCGGGTTAGATCATTAGCCTCGTTAACAGATCGCTCTATTCTATTAGAGCTCTTCTGATTTGCCAGACTTTCCAATTGCCGGCACAGGTATACTACCAACCCCTCCTCCATTGAAGTCGTGTTCTATCAGTACTCCTGATCGTGAACCATCTTCAGACGTCGACATATGCAACCCATATTCTTTAAATGTTGCCGACTTTTGACCCAGACCCAAGAGATTGGACTTGAACCAAAACCAAGTCAAACCAGACCCAACGACTTCCAATCATCGACCATCTCAACGTCTTCTTCCAGATTGGCACGTTGGAACAGAACCTAACAAGGCCGCCGTCGACTCTGAATACGCTCCCAAATCAGATTCCGAGGCTCCGCCGATGACTTCTCACAGCGATGCCATCTCTGTTGTCAATAAAAGATGGCTGGGTTGGCCAGGCGACTATTTGTGCTAGGGGTTTGGGGGATTTGAGGGAATTGGGTTGCGATTCAAGCTTCTCCTCCGCCTCTTGCTGCTCAATTATCTACAAACCAATCAAAGGAAAAGTTCAATTATGTTTCTGGAGATGTATGTGTGTGTGTGTGTGTGTGTGTATTCGAACGATGGGGAAGAGAGAGAGAAGAGAGAGAAGGTTGTACCTCTTGGACGGCTCGTTTCGCCATTGTTGGATTAGATGGATTTGCAGAAGGTTTGATTCAAATGAAGGAAATGAGATTTGAGAGAAGGAGAATGAAAGGGAGAAAGAGGGCTGATCTGGGTGAGATTTTGTTGAAGATGGCAATGAAATTGGAATCCGGAGGGAAGCGAACTCACAGGGGGGACAAGGGTTGAAGTGCTGATGCCGGTGGCAATGGGGAAGGGCGGTGTAGGGGAGGCTGCAGAGTAGGTCGTATTGCCGTAGGGGTGGAGGAGAAGAGATGAAAAGAAAGAAAGAAAGAAAAAAGAATAAATTAAAAAAAAAAAGAGAAAATAATTTTAAAAAAAAGGAAGTGAGGATATAATATACATTTTTTCACGGAAGGAGTGTCACGTCCGTAATTTAACGGAGTTTTTAGACGGAGATTAACAGAATCCTATTGGCCCAAAATTGATAGTACAAGGACTAAACATGTGAAATTAGAAAGTCATGAACTGAAGTGTTTTTAGGGCAAAAGTTCAAGAACTAAACAGTATTTAGTCATTTTATGAATAAATTTAAGTCATACCCTCGTCACTTTAGAGGGGAACTGGATCCCGTGGTATTTATCTACTCTTGCATCAAATAATAACTTTAAACAAAATTCTTTGAAATGTGATCAAGCAAGAGAATTAAAAAAAAAAATCAAGAATTCTTTTATGAATAATATTGGATAAAACAAGTTTTTTTTTGTACCACTTGCATATCATCTTTTGTGGCAGCTAATGTGGATGTTTACCTAGTATTGGATGATTAAAAGTTCAACTTCGAATTCCTTCACTTTGTAATGTGTTTGGTTATTAATGGATTTGCTTTCTTCTAAAAAAAAAAAAAAACTATGGCTATGTTTGTATGGCTGATCTTTGAGGAAAAGTTGGCTTCTGCTTATTTCTGATAATAAGTAGCTGAAAAGCAAAGCAGCTGAGTGTTTGGTAAACTGGCTTTTTATAAGTGTTGTCAGTGACAAAGTGTTTGGTAAACTCAAAACTCGCTTGTGCTTTTTGTTTGTGGAATGACCAATTTGGACATGAAATCATTTTTTACCCTAATTATTTAGTAATATAAAATAGTTAAAGTTTTATTTGTATGGTTAGTTTAATATTTTTATGTACTATACATTATTCTTAACCATCAATTTTTATAATTTATGGTGATCATATAATTAATATTGGACAATTTTAAAAATTATTCAAGTAATTAGACCATGCTCTTTTGGTTATGAGGGAGCATGTTCCATCCTAAAAAGCATGTATTAAACTCAATAGCATTTGGCAAAATCCTTTCCAAAGTCAAAAAAATATTATGTCCTGTTGATCAAAAAATAGAATCCAATCATCATGTTCCATCTCAACATTTCATAAATTTCTACATAAAGATTAGAATGAAACTAACGAAATTCCTTGTATTCATAAGAAATCGTAGGGGCAGCTTGACATACAATACCGCACAATAGTCTTCCCGCCCATACATTACTGCACAATTGTCTTCCCTCCTACCATCCCTATAAATTAGAGTGCTTGTTTTGAACAAAAAAGGAAGGCAATATTCACAAGACATTCACACCGGTAAAATATATGCCAATCTTTATCTTCGAACAGAAACTGGTCGATCATGATCACCATTGTCTTCTTCCTCAGCTTCATGATAAACAAAAGTTTTGACAGGACCATAAATTAGGTATAAAAACATAACAAAAAAAGGCTCTCTTCCTTGTGAGTTTCGTTTGCATTCATGAACATCATCATTTGACATGTAAGTATCACATCATTACCATGAGCATGTCAAGCTCACCTCCCACTCTAACTTCGCTGAGTCCACCGAGGTTGTACTCCATTCAGCTGGGTCTGAGCTAGAGACAAGGTTGACATGGCAGTACTCCATTCAGCTGGGTCTGATCGAGCTAGACTCTGCAATAAAGAATCCCTTCTTTGGTGTTATGTAAGTAAAAGATATGCATTTTGGATATGTTGAGGGCTTTGTGTTGTTTCCATATAGATAGTTCATAGGGATAAGTACACGGAACACACAAAACTAACCTGCAAAAGGAACACAAGCAAAGATAGATGAAGAGGTAACAAAGAGATGTATACTTTTTCACATTATATTTAAAGCCGGCCTTAATCATACGATATATAAGGAGTTTGTCACACTCACTAATATAATCTCGTGGTTTCAATTGCGTCTGCACCTAATTAACTAACCGGCTTTCATTTTATTCAAAAAAAAAAAAAAAAAAAACTGATTTTCTGTAAATCGATCACACCCAAGTGATCGAGGAAGTTCTCATAAAAGTAAAGATAAACAAAAGACTAATAAACTATTGTTTAGACAGGGAAATAAGCGTGCAATTATTCAATAAACAAAGAAATTTTTGACCAGGTAGAAGTACCTAGCTGACACCTATGAAACTTTAACCCCAGCAAGGCAGCTAGCTATTTAGTATTCACACTTCATATAGTATTAAGCAGTCAATTAAAGCATAATGGGCTATTCAGTTTGATAATGACGCCACGTCTTGTAATCTCCTAATCTACTATTACGATATCATCAATATTATCGACATCTCAATGAGCATCCAAAATGGATCCAAATGTGTTCTTGCACCTACTTTTAGCGTCATGTCCTCGTCATCATAGGATCATCATTACTGCTTTATATTTATGTTATAATTCCAAGCCGGTTTGAATAATTCGTTACATTCTGCATGGGTTTCTTCTAGGCGATCAAAAAATTTCTTTTCTTTTTAAATTCTTTTATGCACTCGTAATAGTGTTAATGACAAAACACTTATAATATGATTTCAATATTTGATATTTATAATCAATTTTTTTAATAATTAAATAATGTATTTGATATAATCCAGTCGTTCATTCATACTAATGTAACTGTACGTTTTTACACTAAAAATTGAGTATAAAATCAATTAACCATGCACCAAACATGATTCTGTATCTCATAGGCCTCCAACCTTCCTATTAAATTGCTAATTAGACATCAAATTTGTAACGTCTTGTTAATTCAGACCAAAGACATGGCACCTTGTTGGCGTCATTCCTCATCATCTATAAGGTCATCACTGTTTTTATGTTATTTAGTTGGAAGCTAGCGATTTGAGTTGTAAATTAGCTATATTTGGATGGAAGATCGATGATTTCGCATTTGTTTATAATTAAAATCCTTCAGACTTAGTTTAATTTATAAAGTATTACATATATTAAGTCAAGCCTACAGGGTACCAACCATGAACGTAAATGCTTTCCTGGCCTTAATCAACATATATAATTGTATTAAAGGGTTTCATTCGAATAAGGTATCTTTGTTTACAAACACTAGCCTTTTCATCTTTGAGCTTTTCATGGCAACCAAGAGGTGCAGTCGGCTCGAATACTTGATCATGAAATTAGATATATGACATTTGGCAAGGGATGAATCTGATATACACTCATATGATTTAAATTTCTTGTTAAATGATGAACAATTGGTTACCTGCAATTTCTTGTTAAAATAATTGATCATGAAATTAGATATGACATATGATTGAGAAGAAAATCAAATTCGATCGATCACTTCACCAACAAAAGGAAAATTGAAAAGAAGACTATCCAACTCAATTATTTTGCATGTCCTTTTTTATTAAAGCACGTGACTGAACCAAAACTTTTTGGACCGGCTCATGAGTTAGCTAGTAGTGTTTAAACATGTAGCATCAAGTATTAATAAGATACCACATGCTATGTTTTAATTAACTCGTTAAATAACAATTGCTAGTTATGGTTTTGTACACAAACAAAAATTGCAATGAATAACTATGATTCTGTTAATGAAACTCATCTCTTTGAAAACGGAAAAAAGAAACTCATTATTTTGATTTGATTGTTTATTATATTGAAATTAGTTCAGTCCATGTCGATCCTACTCGATTTTATCATAATATTTTCTTATTAATTTGCCAACTCTTTGGACTTTTAGACTTTTTCTAAGCATATATGTATGTATAAACTATAAAGAACGATTAGGTGAGGATTATTTGCATTTAGGAGGGTTTTATAGTAAGGCTTTATGTATACATTATGACATTCATAACAAGAAGAATCTAGACAATATAATTGAAGGTGTTCTAAAATGACGAATCCCAACGTCACACTCACGTACATATATACAATTTCAAAGTTGACGAAGTCTTCATTTTTCAAATACTAATTTTGGTTGGTCCAACACATGTCACTGTATGATTGAACAAGGTAGTTTTATCTAAGTTAATTTAGTTGGTTCTCAAACCTCCTCACATATTTTTGAGTTATATATCCTTTGGAAAAAAAAATTGTGGTCAATAGTTAAACGGTGGAGGTATATGAATTTGGAATGATCTGTGGACTAGTCAGAATAGTTCAATATAACCCATGGGAAAGATGAAGTGAAGTAGTACTCATAACTAGGGTTCTCAATGAGTTGAGCGGGGTCGGATTAAAGTATATGTCGTGTCACAAGAGATAATTCAAATCCAACTCATTTAATAATCGCACATTTAAAAAATTTAAATCCAAATCCAATACATTTATTGAACGGGTTACCCGTTTCTAATTTATTTAACTCATTTAATAAATATATCATGTCATGTTGAAAAAAATTGTTCATTTAAGAGTTAATATTGCGACTCATTTAACTAAAAAGTCTGCATAGATTGATTAAATTCACTAGAGAATTTATAGTGTTCACAATGAAGTGGTAACCCTAGTTTAAAGTAAGAAAAAGACTTAGTCGACCTTCATATACATATATTATTATTACTTATTATATATACATTTTTTTTAAATCGGTCGTCTAAGCAGGTTATATATAATATATAACCCGACTCATTTAATAAATGGGTTCACTTTGTGTTGACAATGGGTTCACTTTGTGTTGACAAGTTGACCCATGGCCAACCTGTTTATTAAATAGATCATAGCGGGTTGACCCATAATCGACACTTTTTTTAATCATGCAGGTTCAACCGGTTTTATTTCGAGTCGTGTTATCGGGTTGTGTCGGAATTGCCAACCATACTCATAACGAAAAACTCCATGAATAACATCAATTTTGGCAACCAATACTAATGTATTGATTGGGAAGGTAGATATAGTAGTCATCTTTAAATTTTCAATTATCCAATTATATGGAAATATTAATTTGGGATATTGACCCGATGCCCAATTTTGAGTCAAGTTACTCCCACTTACTCCACTAAGAAAATTCTACTCCCATCTACCAAATTTAAACACAAGTGACATTTTTACCCCCAATTTAATTAATAACTACAAACCTCTCTCTCTCTCTCTCTCTCTCTCTCTCTCACACGCTTCCTATCTTGCATCAATGGCAGAGACGACACTGCTGCTAGAAGTCATCGTCGGAGCCTTGGAATCCGATTTGGGAGTGGATCAATTGGGAGTCGACGGTGGCCTTGTCAGGTTCTATTCCAGCGCGTCAATATGGAGGAAGTTGAGGTGGCCGACGATTGGAAGTCACCGAGTCTAGTTCGACTTGGTTTTGTTTTAAGTCTGATCTCTTGTAGGAATAGAGTTTGGGTCGAACAGGGTGGGTGTCTGAAGATGGTTCACTTCCTGGCTTGATGCATCGACTAGATCTGGATAATAGTTCTCATCGCCGAGTTCACTACTGTCTTCGCCGGACGAGGACTGGACGTCGGTTGGTCAGGAGTGAGGCGTTGGGGACTGGACGGCGCGTCCATCCATGGAGGCTTCGCCGTTCTGACCTCACTTCTCAATTTCCGTCGTGGATCAATTCAACATCTGCACTGTGGGGTTTCAATATTTTTTTACTTTTTTTTTTGTTGGTCTGAGGGGTTCTGGCTGGGGTAGAGGTGTTGGGGACCGTGAGGCATAGGAATATAGTGAGATTGTTAGGGTTTTGTGAATGGTTATGTAGATTCAATTGATTATAGTGTTTGCTATAGTTGTGATGTTATGAAAGTGCATAGGTGTTTGATTGTGTTATATTTTTGATGATTGATACAGGAATTGAAGGAACTTGTTTCAAGGAAGCCGAGGTTGGAGCTGGAGGAGCAGAAGTTGTTGTTCAGGGGCAATAATATATTAATGGGAGGCAATAATAATATTATTGAGAAGCAATAATGTTTCTACTAGGGCAATAATGATATTATTGGGGGGGGGGGGGGTGAAAAAATGATTATTGGAAGACAATAATAAGATTATTGAGGGATAATAATACGATTATTGGGGGATAAAAAAACGATTATTGGAAGACAATAATAAGATTTTTGGGGGTCAATAAAAAGATTATTGGGGGTAATAACAAGATTATTGGGGGGCAATAAAGTTGGACGCCGGATTCCGATCACCGGAGTGTGGCGCCCGATCATCTGAATTCTGCGGCCGGTCACCGGAGTCCGGCAAAGTCTCTCTCAAAGTGACAAAGGAAGAAAGGGTAAAATTGTCCTAAAAATAAACAAAAAAGAATAAAAAATAACTTAATTGGGTATTAGGGCAAAATATATATAAAATATTGTGTAACTGGACAATCTCTTAGAGTGTTTGCATAAGTGGGGTTAATTAACCCCAAAATTATGTAAATGGTCATTATCCCTATCAATTTTCTCCAAAATGGAATTAATGATGGTGTCGGATACGAATGATTATTTAATATGTGAACCAGCAATCAATATTTAGATCTTATTTATGATTAATCACTCGACGCATGTGAAATGTTCAAACTATGCTTTGTAATACATTGTCTTATTACCTTGACAGCTTTGTGAGTTAAACGCGGATATAAAATTCTCAACCAAACGTCTCAGTCACTAATTCACTTAGAAAATGTTTTTTATGCATCATTTATCAAAAGATATAAAATTGTCAAAAAATATACCCCTGAAGAGTTAGAGTGTGTGTTGCTAACTTTCTAACGCTAATCTCTCTAATCAAAAAAAAAAAAAAGATATAAAATTGCCAAAAGTCGAAAATGAAAGATGCCACTCATGCAAGTACACTTCAAATTATCACAGAACGAAATGTCAATGAGAGTTGATAACATAAGCATTACGTTAGAAATGACATCACCCTCTCACACGTGTGTTTACTGCATGGCAGCCCCTCCCGAGGAAAATTCGTTCTCCTCTAGAAATTGCCGTACCCTCCTCTCTCACTCTTCAACGTTCAAACCATTCACTGATCATAATATTCCATCCATACATATGAAACTCCACAAACAAATCTCACCGCTAAAAACCAAAAAACCACACCGACCTTAATGCCGATTTTAAGCAATAAATCACCTCTTAATCAAATTATTAGCGTATAATTAACGTAATTAGCCTCCCCTAAAAGCTTCCAAACTCCAAACAGAACCTCAACCTCACCATCTATATAAAGCACTATCAGCAGTTGCAGCTCTCTCATCACACAAAAAAAAAGCTTTAACCTACTACGATGGCGCAAGTACAGACACCTCACATCGCTATTCTCCCGAGTCCGGGAATGGGCCACCTCATCCCTCTCGCCGAGCTCGCCAAGCAACTCGTCCACCGCCACAACTTCACCGTCACGTTCATAATCCCCGGCGACGGGCCTCCCACCAAGGCCCAGAAGTCCGTCCTCGACGCTCTCCCACCAGCCATCGACCACGTGTTCCTCCCCCCGGTCAGCTTCGACGACCTCCCCGGCGGCTCTCAAATCGAGACCCTCATTTCTCTCACCGTCAGTCGGTCTCTCCCGTATTTGAGGAATGCTTTGGAGTCCTTAATGGGCCGCGGAGGTACGAAGCTGGTAGGGTTGGTGGTGGATCTTTTCGGCACCGATGCTTTTGAACTGGCCAGAGAGTTTAATATCTCCCCCTACATTTTTTTTTGCTCCACCGCCATGGCTTTGTCGTTGTTTTTCTACTTGCCGAAGCTGGACGAAACGGTGTCGTGCGAGTACAGTGAGCTGAAGGAGCCGGTGACTATTCCGGGGTGTGTGCCGATTCACGGCAAGGACCTGCTGGACCCGGTTCAGAACCGAAAGGACGAGGCCTACAAATGGGTGCTCCACCATGCCAAGCGTTACAGACTGGCCGAGGGCATAATGGTAAATAGCTTCATGGAGTTGGAGCCTGGGGCTATTAAGGCTTTGCAGGAAAAAGAACCGGGGAAGCCGCCGGTTTACCCGGTCGGACCGCTGGTGAAGCTGGACTTCAAGGCTATTCCTGACGATGGCTCCTCCAATTCGAAGTGTTTGAAGTGGTTGGATGAGCAGCCACGTGGGTCGGTCCTATTTGTGTCCTTCGGGAGTGGTGGGACCCTGTCCCATAATCAGATCAATGAATTGGCTCTGGGGTTGGAAATGAGTGAGCAAAGGTTTCTGTGGGTGGTGAGGAGCCCTAGCG
Source organism: Rosa persica (assembly GCA_025331145.1). Classification (NCBI taxonomy): domain Eukaryota; kingdom Viridiplantae; phylum Streptophyta; class Magnoliopsida; order Rosales; family Rosaceae; genus Rosa; species Rosa persica. The sequence goes on from WFKR01000001.1 coordinate 31,662,815, forward strand.
ACCAAGCTGCCAATGCCACTTATTTCAGTGCACAAAGCCAAGATGACCCTCTGGCCTTTTTGCCCAAAGGGTTTCAGGAGAGGACCAGAGGGAGGGGGCACGTGGTGCCGAATTGGGCACCGCAAGCTCAGATATTGGGACATGAATCAACCGGCGGATTCCTTACTCATTGTGGTTGGAATTCGGCCTTGGAGAGCGTCGCAAACGGCGTCCCTCTCATAGCATGGCCCTTGTACGCGGAGCAGAAAATGAACGCCATTATGTTCACTCACGACATAAAAGTGGCACTAAGGCCAAGAGCAAACGAGAATGGCTTTGTGGAGAGGGAGGAAGTCGCCGTGGTGGTTAAGGGTCTAATGGAAGGCGAGGAAGGTAAGCGACTTAGAAACCGAATGAAGGACCTAAAAGATGCCGCAACAAAGTCTCTGAGCGATGAAGGGGCTTCAACAAAGGCATTGTCCGATGTGGTCACAAAGTGGAAAACCCTAGTGTGTAATTAAAGTTAAGTCTTCCTTACCCCAATACCCCATTAGCTACTTTCTTTTCACTTTCGTGTTTGCATTTGTTTGTAATATGGTCTAAAGCTACATGATAGTATAGTACTTTGTTGGGTTGACTGTAAGATATGATGCAAAGACAACGGGCTTTTTTTTTTTTTTTTTTGTATGTAATATATTGAGGTTGGTGAGATGGGTGCAGCCACAATATTGGCATAGACAGAGCACCATATGTAATGAGCCAAAGGAGAGGGGACCCAACTCAAGAAATTGGTTACATCACACAATAAAGTTATGGGCACTCAGTTGTGATGATGTTTGGTGGAGGTTGGCATTGATGTTAGAGAAAAATCTGTTACCAATGAATGGTATTTTAAGAAAATAATTAAGAGCAAAGAAAGAAGTTTAGGGTATGAGAATGAGTATTTGGACCTTAAAACGTTACATAATTGGTTAACTAAAATGGTATGAACACGAAAACATAAGCATTTAAGTTGAAAAAATAGTTTTCGTGTTTACATTGTGTGAATTAGTAGACTATCATGTTATGGATGATGTTCCGAAGTAGACAAAAGTTTTCGAAAAAAGCTACGAATTCGTCTTTCTTTGGTTATAGGTGAGCATGGTTCGTGGCCAATGAGCTACTGCTGATTATTATTGATGTGTAGGTCAAGCTTGACTTCAGTTAAACACCTTAAAAAGAACAAAAATGAGGAGATAACATTTGAATCATCTAGAACCTTGAAGAACTGAAAAAGAAAAAAATAGCCTAACACATCCTCTTTAAATAGTAAGGAAGGTAAGGACACAGCAACATTCGGATCATGAAAAGTTGACCGACATTCAACGTTCAAACTCTAAGTATATCTTGGGTCACATTTATGTATGATTTTGATAGGATTGTTGTTAAAAAGTCATGCTCTACACACGTACATGTGAAATTAATTTGTAATATTTTGAATTCATAAAAATACAATTTTATTATTGTTTTCAATTGTCACGATCAATGATTACTGATTCTCCACGTAGAATACTCTCAGTTACTTTTTTTTCGAGGGAGTGAGGGAGTATGATAATGATTCTCAAGTTTTCTCCATCTTTTAAGATGCCCCATCAAAGTGGAAGTAGCTTGTGTAGCAAATGAAAATGGGTTGCTTCATTATTGGGGAGGAGCCGTCAGAGAGAAAATAATGGTTCACTTCACTAGCTTAAGTAGAGACCCATACCAATACCACTATTTCATCTAGAAGATCTGAACACATCACCTAAAATAGATTGAATTGGTTCATAATTAATGAATGCCATTATGATTGAGCTTTTGGGAGGGTCAAAAGTTGAGAATGATTACTTTGCCTTTTTGGCTTTATAGATTAGCAAAAAGAACTGTTGTGCCCCCCCTATCTTAAACTTTATAATTCTCTCTTCGTGCACCCTCCCAAATGGCCAGTGCATTATCTTGTTCTTAATCTTTTCATCTTTATTTCCCTTTCTGCCATATCTGTCCGTGCACTGATGTGTTTTTTTTTTTTTTTGATAGTAGTGCTAACTGGGATGGATGAATTTACTATATTATTCCAAAAAAGAAAAGAAATCAGTATTAGTTAAATAAATAAAATTAAAAAAAAAAATTCTCTCATAACTTAATTTTAAAGCGTCTTAATTGTAACCCTTGAAATTATATCTAATAATAAGTGTCTACAAAATTTTTGATCGCTTGGTAACTATGTGAACACAACTCATATAAATATGTAGTCTCCTAAATTCACCCATCGTACACTGTCTCGTCCTGCATTATTATGTACTTAATCTTTCCATCTTTATTTTTCTTTATGTGATATCTTTAATCCTTGGGTGCATTGAAATATTTTCTTTTGATCGTTGACAAACGACATAGATGGATATGCAACTATACAAACGTGGGATGGTAGGATCTCATCTTGTATCCACTTAGTTAACATGATATTATTGCCTCGCCACATTGATATTTCTTTCGACAGCTTAGATTTAAATTAAAATACATATTACCATAAGGTTTTATGATAAAAACTCCATCTATGATATGAAGTGGTTGTGATTGAATTCCATTCATCCTATTATTATATCGAGAAATAATTATGGACTCATAATCCTATAAAATTTAATATATTTGTGTTTGTATATGTGTGTATTGAAGAGAATATGACAACTCTTTTACCGATCACCAAAACTATACATAACAGTTTACCCACGTGGGGTTGATAAAAAAAAGCATTCCTTAAATAGTTTGACCTTTTTGAACAACCACGAACCACATCCAAAACAGTTCAAATTTCATCCATAAGAATCAAACGGCACAGATGAACAGAACACCATTTGCGTCACATTTCTTCATTTGCAAAAGTGGCTGCATTTTCTAGCAGACCAGCATCAAAATGCCACCCTATCAGCCAAATTTGGTCATACCATACCACGGCCCAAGCTTAGGATCCAAATCGTACCAATTCCTAAAGCACAGACCCATACCAACTTAATTATCTCAAGGACCAGCCCAAAGGCAAAAAACCTAGACACCATTGCAGCCACCTTTTCACCGCCACCGAACAGTGCAGTACTGCCGTCTCTACTGTAATGGGCCACCATAGGCTTGGGAACCACCACCTCGCCGATTCAATATGTATGTATGGTAAAGGTTCTATAATTTCCTAACGTTTAGCTCCCGGGTTTCAGTTCCTTTACCCAAAACTAATGGACTCCAAATTGTTGACATTGATCACATATTAAAGAATAGTTCATTCTAGTAATGGCTTGTTTTCAGTTGCTCAAGCTTGATTTGAAGCAAATACATCAGCCAAAAGTTCCACGGGCTTCTTGGGTATGTTCTTCCTCGTATCGACCACGAAACTCTGTTGTCCTTTGGAAATTACTGCATGGTAAGTTGCTCACTGATAACCTGCTACAACATAGAGGTTTTTCCTTGGCGTCAGTTTGTTCTCTTTGTCGCTTGAAGTCAGAGTCAATTAGTCATCTAATTTTTTAGTGTTCTTTTACTCAGTTTATTTGGGGCAATATTTTTCGGCTATTTCATGTCTCTGCATCTTTTGATGACATAGAAAGCCTATTTCTTTACCCACTTCAATGCCATTTCAGTTCCCAGTTACAATTGCTTTGGTGGGGCATCATTGGAGCTGTGGTCCATGCAGTTTGGCATGCTAGAAAAGCATTGAGGTTTCAAGACACTGTCATCATAGCTGTATCCATCTTTCGCTCTGTGAGTTTACACCTTCTGGAAATTGATTCTTCAAGTCTAGAAGCTATGTTTAACCCCGCAATGAGCTACTTATCCTACGTTCGATTGGGGTCAGTGGACACCTCCCCAGGGCTCCTAAGATTTTTGAAGTTAATTGGTTAACCCCCCTTTTTCTTTCAAGTCAAAGTTAATACCGACGGGGCGGCTCGAGGTACTTTTTTCGCAATCACTTAGGTCTTTGCATCGGTTGTTTTGCAGGTCCAATGGGTTTAGCTTCAGCTCTGGAAGCAGAGCTCTTTGCAATCTGCCATACTGTTTCTTTTGCTTGGAGGAAGGGCTGATTTTCTCTTTGGATTGAGTGTGATTCAGCTTTAGCAATTCACTTTGTATCTTCTCCCTCCTGTAATGTACCTTGGCGATTGGCAACTCAATGGAGTAATTGTCATGCTTTTCTTGAAAAAATGCAGGTGCGAGTCTTCCATACTTTTAGGGAAGGTAATCAAGTGGCAGACAAGTTGGCCAATATCGTAGTTGATAATGTGGGTTTGCACTGGTGGGATTCTTGCCACACTAATGCAATGGGTGCTTATGGGCGAAACCTCTGTAGTTTACCAGCATATCAATTTTTTTAATGGTTGCTAAGGTGCCCGTTGTTTTATTGATTTCTATCTCATTGATTCCTCCCCGTAATCCAAATAAATGCTTGTTTGCTTCCTTGGTTTGCTACCAATATGTTATTCGCTGGGTTGATTCTGCAGTTGGGTGGCCTTATAATTTATTTGAACGGTGCTGCTGCATTATTCTTCTTTTGCCGCTGCTGTTCTCTCCTTTTGGCTGCTGCAACATTTTTCACATCATGCTGCTACATCACTTTTCATCTAATGGTGCTTGGATGCAGTGGCGGATCCAGAAGTAAATCTCAGGTAAGGCAAGATTCAACTGAGTTAGTAAGATATTAAAAAAAAAATTACATTACAAATTTACAAGTTTTCAATCAAGTACGAGACAGTAATTGTCCACGGCGTGATCTCATATTTTGAAAATGCTGCATTATAGCATCATTACCAATGCTATTGAATATATATTTCTCAATGTAAACAAGGAAATTATCATTCATCCATTGATCTCCCATTCTATTACGAAGTGGATTCTTCACAATGTTCATAGCTGAGAATACTCTTTCCACTGAAATTGTTGCAACCAGTAGAACTAAAGCCAAAGTTAGAAGCTTGTAGACTGATGCATGTGTTTTGTGCGTTCCTGTCTCCACCAATTTTTTAGCAAGACTACCAATTCCTTTCAACTGAGAAAATTCATTGTTGAATCACATTTCATTAGCATAAATATCAAGCTTGTCTTCAAGTGATAAGACATCTCTTTCAGAAAAATCTCTTGGATAGAATTTAGCAAGACGAAGTAACTTTTGCTTATCAAAAGCGGAGAATAAATTATTTGGACTTAAACTTGCAACACAGAAAAGAAGCTCAGAAAGCTGTCTATCAATCATAGTATAAAAGACCTCTACTCGATAATGATGAATGTTTGTTATTTTTTCAGCTCTCCGTTGGGATTTCCCTTGAGCAACAAAGACATCATCCATATTTGGAATCTTGATACCATGCTTGCCACAAAAAGAATAAACCTTGTCAAGAAAATCATCCCATTCACATTCATCTTCCCTCATTTTTTGTAGTTGCTGCTTGCATGCCTTGACCAAATCCATAGCATTGACAATATCTTGATCCTTCTTTTTTAATGCTTGTGATAAATCATTTGTGACTCCTAACACTTGCCTAATTAAAAACAGAAAAAATATGAAGTCAAACGATTGCATTTGTGTTAGCAAAAGATTACCTTCTCCTCTCTGATCAGGGTATGTTCCATCTTGAATGATCATTTCAATCACCTTAATTGTGGAAGAAAACATAGACATAATACTCAGTAAGGTGCCGTAATGTGAACCCCAACGTGTATCAGCAGGACACTTGAGAGTAGTTTCTTGATTTAACCCTCTTCCACTTAGAAGACCATCATTGTGAAGAGCTTCCATCACTTCATTTTGTTGTTGCTCTCGAAGAAGATCATGACGTTTACATGATGCTCCAACAATGTTAACCACTCTTTGTTACTAAGAAAAAGAATGAAGCAACTGGAACATCATTTTTAGCTAAAGCAACAAGGGCAAGTTGAAGTTGATATGCAAAACAATGAACATAAAATGCACAATCATTTTGTTTCAAGATAAGTGCCTTAAGACCATTGAACTCACCTGGCATATTACTAGCCCCATCATAGCACTGTCCTCGAAGATTTGATATGCTCAACCCATTTCTGGAGAATAACTCGTATATTGCAAGTTTTAAGGACCGTGCATCAGTGCTTTTAACATGTTGGATGCCAACAAACCTTTCAATGACTTGGCCTTTATTGTCTACATAGCGGAGAACAACTGTCATTTGCTCTTTTATTGAATGATCTCGTGCTTCATCAACCAAAATAGAGAATGGGGCATCACCCATATCAAACATGATTGCATTAAGAGTTTCAACTGCAGCTGCATTTATAATATCTTTCTGTATAACAGGTGATGTCAACTGTAGATTTCCAGGAGCATTTTCAAAGGCAACATCCTTCACCCTGTCATTATGTTCAGCAAGAAATTCTAGAAGTTCAAGAAAGTTCGCTCTATTGTTAGAGGCTTCAGATTCATAATGACCACGAAAAGCAAGACCTTGCCGCAACAAGAAACGAACACAATCAATGGAAGCATTCAAGAGAGTGTAATAGTTATGCTTAGACGATTCCGCTTGACGACTAATTACTGACTCAAGATGCTGTTTTTGATTCATTAAAGCTTGACAATTTAGTAAAGTTTGGTTGTGAACACTACCCAGACCTCCAACATGATCTTGAAGTCCTTTTTTATTCTTCCAATTAGAGAAACCTTTGCAAGTAAATTTATCACCGCCTCTTTGGTCACCATGATGTGGTTTAAAGAGATGACAACATAGAGAATACATAGCATCATTTTCTATGCTATACTCTAACCATTCAGGATGTTCATCAAACCAAGAAGGGACAAAACGTCGTTTTGTTCCACTTATTACCTTTTGGGAAAACTCATGGTTTCGAGGCTGACAAGGACCCTTAAGCAAATAACGTCGTCGAACTTGATCACGAATATTTGGATCATAATCCAAGATACGCTTTCGACGTGCAGGGTCTGAAGGAAGATCATCCAAAATTGCTTCAAGTTCATTTTTCTTTGAGCTTTCACTATCAACATTGTTCTTTGTAGAAGATGAAGTCTCCTCTGGTCTCGATACTTTTTTAAAATATCTCTTCATACTGTTATAGGAATAAAATTCAATAGCATAAATGGATTGTGCTAAAGTTCAGTAGCTATGTAAATTGTAATTATAGGAATCAAATTCAATAGCATAAAGATTGTCCGATCAAATTCAATAGCATAAAGATTGTCTGTATCTATGTAATTATAGGAAGAAAAATAAACTGAAGAAGAAGAAAACATACTTGATTGTCAAATGTCAATGATCAAAAGAACAAAATTGCTTTCAAATTTTCAATCTTCAATTGCCAAAATAAAGAGAGATATCTGATATGGAAGATTGGAAGCTCTTCTCCAAAATTGGGAATTTGGGAACGATGTAAGTTGGGATTGGGAGTTGGGACAATGGTGACAAAGTGTAGTTTTTGAGATAAAGTGGAGACAAAGTGTAGTGCAGGAGAATAGGAGATAAAGTGGAGTAGTGCAGGAGACAAAGTGCAGCTCCTGGAGAAATGAAACGAAATACTATTGTAATAGCTAATGCAGGGGTTGTCTAAAGACTAGAGGTGATGAGATTAGTGGGCTGATTGTGAGGTTGCCCTTTTCTGTCATTTTTAAGTGGCTTCCTTTAGCCAACATATATAATAAGGTAAACAAAAAAAAATGCAGCCTAGGCAAGTGCCTAAGCTCGCCTATACATGGATCCGCCCCTGCTTGGATGTTAATGTCTTGTACGGGTGTGCTACTGGAATTTGCACGTTCTTGAGCTGCCCTTTAGCTAGTAGTTTTTTTTGTTTTTGTTATGTTCTATCTTGTACAGTTTTTGACTTTATGCAATTAAAAAAAAAAAAGAACAGTTCATCAAGTACATCAGTAAACATTACCGCATACCCTTGTAATTATTTGATACGTTGAAAACACCACCTGATATTATCCCATGCTGCATTGCGTAATTGATACATTTTCTTGGCTTCTGATTCATAGTTTCACTGTTGTTCAAGTTTAACTCCAAAGTTTGGATGCTTTAGCAATTCTATACTGACAAAGTTCAACTTCAAAGTTTCGCAAAATATTCTCTCTTAACTGATTCGAAGTTTTTGGTGTTAAAGATCTGTATGATTCAAGAATTTCTGTATGTCCTCTTTAATAATCTCAAACTTTGAAAGAAAAATTCATAATGAGATGACTATAGTAAGCTTTATGTTTGTTCGGAAACCTTTGCTTTTCATTTCATTTTCAATTGTTAAAAGAGTAATTGGATATGTGAATGCTAAGAAAATGAACAACATCTCGTTCGTCTCTCACAATAATGTTTGCATTTCTATTAATCGGATGAAATAGACATAGTATTTTGATTAATTAGATGTTATTGTTACTCGATCTTGTTTTCAATTATGATACATCCATGCATGCATGGAGTATCATCATTCATCAACATGTTGATTGGGTATATTTGTTGGACTTAAGCCTTAATTAGGTTCCCCTGGGTTTAATTTGGGTCCTTGACTCAAAGCATTAAAATTGGCCAAAGTTATCTCACTAACTCCAGCAACAGATTTTTATTCATACTTACCAAATTTCAAGTAAAATGACAATTTCACCCTCCGTATAATTGAGAAACTGCATCCATGCCATCTCTCTCTCTCTCTCTCGCCGAGATATCAATGTCGGAGCTCCGGCAAAACCACAATGGTATCATTACAAACTGAAACGACTCCATTGCAGACTTTACGAGCTCACCAGCGCCGTTGAAGAAGAAGACGATGATCTGAAACTCCCCCTCTCTCTTTATCTTTCTCTCTCATCCATCTTAGGAGCCTAGCGAATCCGACAAGCCCAACACCGATTGCGAACTCGATTCCGATTCTGTCCTGCCACTCTTTCATCTATATCTCCTTCCACCGCGCTCTCTCTCTCTCTCTCTCCCCTTCGTGCCGTCGTCGAGGCTCAAATCGGTCCGACATTGAGACTCAATCCGGTGGCGAGGGGCTCTGCGGTTCTTGTCGTCAACAGTGAACTAGTCGGGTAAGAGAGGCGAGAGGGTATGGGTCGGGTTTTGAGTCGAAACTTCCGACCTGAATTTTCATTCTTTTTTTAAATATTGCTTTTCCGCGTGGTGTATTTTTGTACAGCAACTATGCATGGACAGTGGCTAAGTCATATAATGGGTTTGAGCCACCAAGAGATTTTGTTTTTTTTTTTTTTTTGGTAAACTGTGGGAAGAAGACCCAGAAGGAAAGAAAAAAGAAAAAGGAAAAAAAAAAGTTATATTGGAGGGCAATAGAGGTCTGTTAAAGGTTTATTGGAAGGCAACAGATGTTTTGCATTAATGTAATGTCTTCATTTTTTTTTCCTTAATCAAAGTTTTGTTTGTCTAATTTTACGGAGATTAGTTCCTATTCCGGCTATTGAAAGTTCTATTGGGGGTCAATAGACGTCTATGGGGGGCAATACAGGTTTATTCAGGAGCAACAAAACCTCTCCAACCCCATATGAGATCTACAACAACCTCTTTAGAGAGTTTCGGTGAGGTTTCATAAACCTCTATTGCCCCCCCAATAGACGTCTATTGGGGGGCAACATACGTCTATTTAGGGGCAATAAACATTTTCGGTGACCTATGAGATCTCTTACGGCCTTGTTGGGGACCTCCGCTGAAGTTTTCAGAGAAGTCTAGTGGGCGGCGGTCAGTGGCTGGATTCCGACAGCTGGTGACCGAAATCCAATGGACGGTAACCGGCACCAGCGAAGTCTCCTATGATTTCTCTCTCTTCCGTTCTCTCTCTCTCTCTCTAAGTAACAAAAGGGTGAGTGTAAAATAGTCTAAAAATGGGATTAAAAAAATTTAATGGGGTAATGGGAAAACCTTAGTGCGGTGTTAGGGAATGCTTCCTTAGAATGTTTTGGGTAAGGAGGGATTAAAAAAATTTAATGGGGTAATGGGAAAAAACTCTCTAAAAATGGGATAAATGGACAAAATCCCTTTAATTTATTTTGATTAAATCTAAATAAATTAAGTCATGAATGATGCCAGCATGCAACCAAACAATTAATCCCTCTCTCAAATTTTTGTATATATATTTCTAGAACGCATGCAAAAGTCCCCTTGTACAAGGGTCAAAACAACATCTATGTTTTTAGAGCAAGTTCACCCGTTGGGTCACCGGGTCACCCACTATTCACTGTTTTTATGTGTTATTTTGCCTCCTGGGTCACGAGTATAGTGTTTTTCGTGCCCTGAGTCACCCTGAATAGTGTTCTGGGTCGCCATTGGGTCATGAGTACAGTGTATTTCATGCCCTGGGTCACGGGCACAATGTATTTCGTGACTCAGAGAATGAAAATATACATTAAAAAACAGTGAATAGTAGGTGACCAGGTGACCCAACGGGTGAACTTGCCCTTATGTTACTTGTGGCCTAATTGCTACGCTGGCTGCTACTATGCTGCCAAAGGAAACTAACTAGAAAACATATATAGCTGAATTATATGTTATTAAGATATAGGGCAGGACCTGAAACTTCAGAGGCATGACGCGGAAATCTCGAAGAAATTATAAAAAGGCAATTGAGTTTTATATAAAATTTAAAGTTAGCCCAGTTTGGGATTGTTTTTGAAAATAGCTTTTAGTCTAGAAACACTTCTGGTGGGATTGAGGGTGTTGGCAAACTCCAAAATTTGTGCTTTGGCTGGAAGCGCTTTTGCGCGCAGTAGAAAATCGGAAGCAGCTCTTAGCAGCTTCTCGTTTCCACTTGTGCAGAAACCAAATTGGAGAATGCGGATGATTAAATAGAATTTTACCATCTCCCGAAATTATCCTTAGTGTTCTCTCAAATTTACATCAAATGTCCTAACATTCTTTGCTCCAGTTCTAGTGTCTTCTCTTCTCTCACTGAGTCCGACTCAAATCTCTTCCCTCTTCTCTTACTGGGTCCGATCACATCTCTTCTCCTAACCAATGTTTGAAGTCTTAGATCTATGGTAGTTTATTTATCTCTTTGACATATGGTTAATCCCCTTTCTCTTTCTCCAATTTCATGGTTTTTATATTTTGCTTCAGTTTCATCTTCTTCAAAAATTTCAGAGAAGTGGTGATTCTTAATATTTGGGTTGGGTTCTGATTATTTGTTTACTTCATGATTAGTATAATATTTGAATTTGATGGACATTCATTATTTCATGTTGAGTGTTCGTGGTGAGTTGCTGGATTATGAAATAAGTTCTTCGATGGTGAAGAAACTGGTTTCCATAGTGATGTATTCGATTAATATAAACTCTTCATGATTAATATAATACTTGGGCATTCATTATTTCATGACCTGTTCTAGCTTAGTTTGTTAGTTTATTTTGTACTCTGATTTCTTTGTTTCAAATTTGGGCTTTCTGGTATGTTGTTCTTTTGTTGGTTTCTTGTTCTTCAGTTTGCTAGGCAGGTTTTATTTCTTTGGTCGTTTTGCTCTTTGGCTTGTAAGTTTCTTTCCCCTTTCAATGAAATTTTAGTTGTCAAATGAAGAAAAGAAATTGTAACTTGATCAAAGGTGTGGTTGCTCTTCTGCATTTGAGTATTGGAATCCAATGAACAAAGCCAAAAATTGATAACCACAAGCAAATGGCTTATGAAAACTGCGATACTTTATATACTGAAAATGTATGCATCATTGCATCATGCCCTCAAGATAGATGTATTCAAAAGGAATTGATTGATTTGTTAAAGAGGCTATTTTTTCTGTCTACTGTCAAATGATGGCTGCTACTTCTTCTTCATGACTCGGAAATTCACTTTTGAAAGATTTTGTTTTCACCAGTTTCTACTGTGAACTAATTTTACACCAATAAGTCAATAAGTAGTTCGATACAAGAAACAAAATATTACATATATTATTTAGTATAGAAGACGAGACAAAAGTGATGTAGTGAAATATTATTTAGTATAGAAGACAAGATAAAAGTGATGCGGTGAAATGATTTCAGAATAGAAAAAGATATTTTAGTAGCATGTTTAACATTGATGATTCATAAAAAAAGGTATTTTAGTAGCATGTTTAACATTGATGATCATTTTGGTAATTACAATAGTCAAAATGTTTTTTACTTACAACTTACCAAATTTTCAAAATTTGTATTTCATTCTCACAACACACACACACACACACACAAAAGCCCATTTTAGGGCAGACATTTGTACTATCCTGAAAGTGCGGACGTCAATGATTCTGCAGCAATCAGATGCCGACGGCGGCGCGATTCTTACCGGACGGAGGCCAAAGGCATCCCAGACCACTTCTGGGCAGCGATTAAGGTCAAAGGTTCTGGGCAGTGACCTCACCTAAAACTTCAAGGTTCTGGACAGCGACTACAAACCGCTAGTCGACGAGTCCACCAGCAAGAAGGTCAAGATCGACCACTGGCCTCCGTCCGGCAAGTCCCGCAGCGCCGTCGCCGCTTGAACGGAACAAAAGCATCGAGGTCCGCACTTTTGGGGCAACGCAGACGTCTGCCTTTGATCCTCTCTTTCTCTCTCTATATATATATTTATATATATTTCTGGAAAAACTTGACTCTAGCACACTTGCAGTTGAATTACTTGAATATTCTACCCAAAATTGACTGTTTAATTACTCAACCTTGTCCCTATGAACAAGCAGGGGAAAGGGTTGAAAATTAGCACATCTTAATATAAACTACTCCATCATTTGGTGTTTTACCGATTCAGTTCAGAGCATCCGGCTGCATCTTTTTTGTTTTTATTTTTTTATTTTTGGAATGCAATTCTACTTTAGGGACAAACCCCAGAGAAACAGCAAATGAGCTTAAAAATCCAGGACCCCAACAGTACAACCTGATAAGACAAAGAAAAGGAAACAATCATCCTACCTAATTAATAACGATCCGGAGAAGCAGAGGAAGACAGTCCTTGTCTTTCACCACTTCGAGCTGAGAGGAATTCCCTCATTAGAGATAGAGCAGCAAAGATGGTATCTGAGGGAGACACCTTGATACACAAAGCAACATCTGCCCTTCCAAATAACCCAACACACAAAACCAATGATGATAAGAAACCAAGACTCCAACTATCAAGATGTGTAGATGTCAGTAGCCGGCTGCATCTTTACTATAAAGGCCGAATAACATTTTGGGCACCAATATGATATAGTTTTTCTGCAAGATCAAACACGGAAAAACCTTGCTGTCCAGTCAAGGACTAGTGGTTTTTAAAACCAAATCTCACGGAAATGGTCCAAGCTTCACTGTCTAACATGGTCAGGTAATAGGCCAATTCTCTATGTACGCGTCACTTTACATGCATTTTAATATTTGGTCAAAACAAATCCCACGCTTATGATATTGCTGTAGCCATGGTCTTCTGTTTGTTATTGCAAACTCACGACCGTTGCAGCTGTGTATCTGTCTTTTCTATACGGATAGACATTATTTATTGTAATCGGTGCACCATCAGATTATCTTTGGGGGGTATTCTACTCTATTATACAAGTATGGAATAGTTTTGACGCAATGAGATCAAGGACTGTTGAAACTTAGATCTCTGAGAGTTTCTATGGGGAAGTGTAGTGGCTGCAAGGTTTGTGTTACAGGTGGTGCAGGATACATTGGCTCTTGGCTTGTCAAGAAGCTTTTGGAGAAGGGATACACTGTCCATGCAACACTCAGAAATTTGGGTAAACTCATATAATATTTCTTCTCGATCTGTCTTTGTGTTTGTAGTTTTTTCTGTAATAATATATACCAGTTTGGTTATTTTGTGAAATATTTCTACAGATGATGTTTCGAAGGTGAGCCTTCTGAAGAGCCTTCCTGATTCTGATGAAAGGCTAGTGCTTTTTGAAGCTGACTTCTATAATCCAGTTACGTTTGAGCAGGCAATTGAAGGATGTGAATTTGTTTTCCATGTAGCAACTCCCTTGCTTCACACCCCAAACTCCCAGGTACGTAATCGGCCTTTGAATGGGTACTTTCTTTTACTTTTACATATCATTGCATTTTTGGGATAACATGATATGTTATGTCGCCTGCCTGTTAAATCAGCTGGTTTGGTGCAATTGTCGTCCAACTCGTCTTACAATATGACAATGCCCAAATGTTTTACAATACAACATATCAAACACTGTGATGAACACCTGAAATGTTATAGTCTTGGACAATATAACATGTACCAATGTCTTAATAGCATAACATTTGAGATGAGAGGCTATCTAACAATATTACAAGACAACGTACCAAGCCAGACAGTCTAACCGGAGACCCATTTTTTCCTTAACTATAATCTACTTTTGTGTGTGACAAAATCAGTACAAGAACACAACTGAAGCTGCTATAGCTGGGGCAAAGAGCATCGTAGAGGCTTGTCTTAAATCAGGAACAGTTAGGAGGCTAATCTACACTGCTTCCGTGGTTGCTGCATCTCCCCTTAAAGAAGATGGTAGTGGTTTCAAGGACTTCATGGATGAAACATGTTGGACTCCTCTAGATCTCTCTGTTGCTTGTTCTAATGACTTCCTCAAGGTACCCAAGTTTCTTCGATCAATCAAAATTGAGGCAAATATGCCACATAGCTTTGTTTCTGACTTGTACTTTTGAAATATGCTAGTCCAAAGTGAAATTAGGCGGTGTCCTTATTGAAAAATAGTGTACTAAAATCTTTCAATGGCAGGACTATGAAGATTCAAAGACACTGGCAGAGAGAGAAATCTTGAGCTATGTGAATCACAACAAAAGAAGTGGACTTGAGATTGTGAGCTTGGCCTGTGGTCTTGTGGGAGGGGACTCACTTCCATCATTCACACCTGTAACTGTAGCCTGTTTAGTTTCTCAGCTTACAAATAGTGCAAATGAGTACAATTGTCTGAGATTTTTAGAGGAATTGCTAGGGAAAATTCCAATAGTCCATATTGATGATGTTTGTGATGCCCATATCTTCTGCATGGAGAGTCTTTCAATGAATGGTAGATTCCTGTGCACAAGATCCTATGTTTCATCTGCACAAATTGCTAGTTACTATCAGCAACATTATCCAGAACTTGAAGTGAAGCAAGAGTAAGTACCTAGATTTCCCTCCCCCCCCTAATTTTTGCCACTATAAAGCCCGAACTAAATTTCAAGATTAATAGGATATTTTTCTCGAATTGTGTTTCAGGTGTTTGGATTTACCAAAGAGGCATCTTGGCTGGGGTTCTACTAAGCTTAGTGAGGAGGGATTTGCGTACAAATATGATACCAAGATGATATTGGATGATTGCATAACGTCTGCAAGAAGATGGGGTAGCCTCTAAGAACAACTTGTTCTGCCCTGTAACGTTTGAGCTTTTATAAAATACTGTTTAGTGGACATTCCAACTTTAGTTTGTTGTCTTAAATAAATAAATCTGAATATGTTTGCAATCATACTGTATAATGCAATTTGTGAAGATATTGGCCAATAACTGATGCTCAGCACTTATGGCATGAATTATTGATTCGGAGAAGTCTCTTTTCTATCCAAACCTGAATCTTTCATGATGTAGACGGTTCAACTGGTGTAACATAGGAAAATAGTTGTAAACGCCTCACAAAACCTACTGATCAAATTTTCAATCAATCTGCCAAATATTTAAATCACACATATGGATGTTCTGTTCTCTGCATGATTTACACTTAATAAATCAACATCTATGATGATGATTCCTAATAAGATTTTGCAGTGAATTGTCCCGCTGGCGAAAAAGAAATTATAAACAAAGTCCGGATAATAACTCAGGCCGTAATCAGTATTTTTGTACTAAACAATCCATTCTAAGAGCAAGACCTTCAACCAATATCATCAGTAAATTGCTGCATCTAAGTTTTGCATGCATTATTGATTCGTCAAAGTTGAAATTCACAGAACTGCATGGGCTCTAGATGTTTCCCCCTTATATAAGCATGGATATTAATCCTTACCTTTAAGCCGCAAATTGAGTATTAATTTGCCAGAACTCTATCACAGAGAGCAGCAATGCTGAGATTTTGAGCTTATTTAGATCAAGTTTTGCTAGGAACTTCTGGACTTCAGACCTTTTGTTTTAACTAGGCAACTAATGATGCCAGTTCATCAGCTAAAAAATTTACATGCAAAAGAGACAAACCACTACTAGAACCTGGCACTGTTTACTCAAAATGTCTGTGATGATAAGTGGCGGATCCAGGATCCTAAACTTGTCTAGGCTAATTAGAAGTGAACAATTTTTTTTTTCGAGGTTTAGAACCCAGTGGGAGGCTCATCCTCACGCCTTTATAATTTTTAATCAAAACATTCAACGGATGGGACATAAAACCAAACCCCGTATATTAAAAATTACAATCATACATATGTTGTAAAATAGCAATAAACTAACTAAATTGTACCTTCCAAAGCCCACTCACTTCAAACTCAGCAATCAAAGAATCATTATCAATGCTATCGGCCAATTCTTTTTCGATGTAGAGAACCATCAAATCATCAAGAAACTCATCTTCCATCTTATTTCGAAGTTTGTTTTTTATGATATTCATAGATGAAAATGCTCTTTCAGTTGTTGCTGTAGAAACTGGCAGAGTTAAAACAAGACAAATCAATCTATAAATCATAGGAAAGAATGCTGACTTTCTTGATGAAACTAACCGCCAACACAAATCACACACAGTAGTTGTGTTGGCAAATCTTGGATCCCTCTGAATATCTGTTAAAAGAAACCCACACTCCATATCTAGAGCAAACATATCATATGATGTAAAATCTTGAGGATAAAACCTTAAAGCAAGATTTTTAACATCTTCAGATTTAAATGATTGAACATTATCACGTGGATCAAATGTAGCACTAAGAACGAGGATCTCCAACGAATTATCTGTAAATCTACTATCCAACTCTGCCAATTAAAAGTCTATCACAGCATTAAGTATATTGATCCGATAATAATGCTCATTTGTGATATTTTGTTCACAAGCCCTTATACCTTTCTTGTAAGGAACAGACATATCTGGCATAATAATATAATACTCACAACAAAATGATTCAACCCTCATAATCAAATCATCCCAACCATCTTCTCTCATATCTTGAAGTATTGATTTTGTTATTGAAAGAAAATTGAGAGCATTCAAGATGTCTATATCGTTTTTTTTTTTTGCAATGACTGACAAAGAAAATCAGTAATCTTCATGACATCATGCATCACAAGCAAGCAAAATACAAAATCAAAACGCTGCATTGCCTTACCTACACTCTTTGCTTCTCCTTGTACTTTTTTTGGTCCATTTGCAACCAAATCTACAAGAGTTGTTTGGGTAGCTCCAAATAACTTGATCAAACTTGAAATAGAGCAAAGATGTGAACCCCAACAAGTAGCCCCTGCTCGTTGCAAAGTGCAAGTCTGATTAGCACCTGTACCGGTCTTAAGTGCTCCAGCAGCAACTAAATCTGCAATTTCTTACCTGTCTCAAGTGCTCCAGTAAATCTGCAATTTCTTCTTCTCTGATAACTTTCAAAGCTAAATGTCTTTTTGCAGAAGAATCAATAAAATTTACAATCAAACTTAGAGTTGAAAAGAATTCCCAAATATCATGCACCCCTTTAGTTGCAGCATTTAAAGTCAATTGTAAGCGATGAGCAAAGCAATGAACATAATATGCATATGGACACTCTTCAAGAAACAAAGCTTGTAAACCATTATATTCACCCCGCATGTTGCTAGCACCATCATATCCTTGCCCACGCATATTTTCAACTTGAAGATCATATTGAGTAAGGACTTCGGATATCTCATCTTTTAGGGTTTGAGAACAAGTGTTTGCCACACTAAGCACTTTGAAAACCGTTCTCTAACAAATCCATCACAATCAACAAATCGAAAAATTATAGCCATTTGTTCCCTATTAGATACATCAACCGCTTCATCAACAAGGATACAAAATTTGGCATCTCCCACTTCCTCCCGAATCTTGGTTCTAACTTTGTTACCAAGTATATTTGCAATTTGTTTTTGAATAATGGGAGAAATATACTAGGCATTCCCAGGAGCATTTTGTAAGACATTGCAAACATCTATATTCATTCTTCCAAACGAATTCACAACCGCATTGAAATCGCCACCATTGGATGAATTAACCGATTCATCATGACCTATAAAAGCACATCCTTGGTGTGCCAATAACCTTACACTCTCTATAGTAGTAATAAGCCGGAGTTGGTTATCTGTTACTTCTTGTGATGATTGTGTGCTAATCACTCTTTCAATATGCTTAGATGGGTTTCTTAATGACTCTCACTTGTGCATGCCAATATTATGTACGGAATTTATGCCTCCTATGTGATGGACAATGCCAGATTTTTTTGTAATTACATTCTTCCAACCTTGAAACCCATGCTCAGTAAATGCTGGATGATGGGATGGATAACTATCAAACAAGAAACAAGGGAAGCAGAATGTTTTGTCCAACTCTTCGGAATACTCAAGCCAAGACCATTCTTTGAACCACTTAGGAATTAATTTTCGACCTTGACCTCCGTCAAATGAAGATGGGTAACTACTTAAGTAGGGTTGATACGGTCCTAAGACCACATAAGCTTTTCGAATATTGTCACGTTCATTCAAAGGGTACTTGCATATTGGACGCCGTATTCCTGGATCACGTTCAAGGGAAGTAACATCAAAACTTTCTTCTCTCTCAATTCTTTTATTACGACACTCTTCTAGTGGAATAGATGGAGAAGGGTTTAAAGGGACATCATTAACAGAATTATCAGTCACATTTCTACTCCCACTCACATCGACACTATCACTTGATGGAGTATCATTTACAAACCATGACAGAAGATTTTTGTACCTCTTGGGTTTCCGGTGATCCGTCATTATATTCAATACCTATAATATTATATAGATACCACCATTAAAATTATATATATCTATATCTTAGACATAACAGAGTATTCAAGTCAGCAAGTCACAGTAATTAAACAATGAAAGCAAGCTGCAGCATTTAAACAATTTTATATACCATCATTATATTCAAGACGGCAAGTCGGCTAGCCACAAAGTAAGTAAACAATTAAACCATGATTCCATGAAACCAAATAAGCAATAAATAATTAAACCATGATTCCATGAAACGTAATAAGCAATAATAGATTAATAGACTAATAGAACATATATGAAGAGCACAGAGTTAGAGAAACAAATCAACTAATCAAGTGGCATTGGACAAGTCTTTAGAATCAAAACAGTCAACAGAGTAAAAGATTCAATACCCACTTTACCACTTACCCAGAAGTCCAGAATCACTCAGATTCACTGTGAATCATTAACGCAGTAGCAAGCCAGCAACTCGTTCGCCAAGACCGAAGTCCAATTCCCCAAAGTCCAAATCAAACAATCATTCACGCAGCAAGCCAACAAGTCAACCACTGAGTCACTGACCTTCATGGCTCCATCCAAACGCACAAGCAGGTCTGCCTACAAAACCTGTAAACCACAAACCCAGAAATTTAAAGTAGATTCATCATTCATGGGATTTCCCCAAATTGAAATTCAAATCTCCATGAAGATGAAAGATAGAGTAATTGTACCTGTGAAAGTGTGGGTTCACGGAGATTTCCGGCGGTGGTTTGTGGAATTGTGGGAGTATTCAATCCTTCACTTCAACTGACCTAGTGAGTACTTGGGTAGTGACCTACTGCGGCTTGTGGGAGACTGGGACTCTGGGAGTATGCGATTTCGGACTTCAATAGATACTTTTTTTTTTCATTGGACTAGTATGGGCTGAAGGACATATACTTAGGGGTTTTTGGACTAAAATGTTGTCTGAGCTATAGCCCATATAGCCTTCCATGTAGTTCCGCGCCTAGTGATGATCAAGATCATCGAGTTTTGGGTAATCCCCACCTGTCCAAAACATATACTTACCAATTAGTTTCAGCAACAATTTATATAAAAAAATAAAATATTTAGACCAGAATGAATCTTTCTATTGATAACTTGCAACTATATACACAGTAGGAGTCTTGTACAACAAGAAGTCTCTAATAACTTAGGAGACAAACAAATGAGAGACAAGTTATGGTACTGTAATGTTTACCATACACTCATTTTATATCTATTTGAACAAAAATTACAATTATTTGAATCAAAATTACAACATTGAGAACAAAATTACAATATTCATTTACACTATTTACATATAATTAAACAAAAATTACAATATTGACAACAAATTTGTTCAAAAAGTTGTAACAATGTCATAGGTGGTGTAATTACCATTATTAGAACTAAAATTACACAAAATATGAGTCAACTTTACCCACTCTGACAACAAATTTGTTGTCACATTTATAAATGTGTGTATGAGATTTAGGTATGTATAATAGAATTTTCCAACAAAGGAAATGCGGCTAATACAATGAATCTGAATTGATACACTTTAACTCTAGTTGATACACGTCCATAACTAATATATACTTTCCAACACTCCCCCTCAAAGTTGGAGAGTGGATGTCAAGAACTCCCACCTTGCATAAGAGTGATTTGAACTTCTCCTTTCCCAAAGATTTGGTGAACAAACCCGCTAATTGTTGTGAAGAAATAACATGTCGAGTAACAACTTGGCCTTGTAGAATTTTATCTCGAATAAACTGGCAATCCATTTCAATATGCCTTGTTCTTTCATGAAACACTAGATTTGCAGCAATATGCAAGGCTGCTTGATTATCACAATGTAAAACAGCAGGACCCAAAATAGGCATGTGTAAATCTACCAACAAATAACGTAACCAAGTAAGTTCACAAGATGTACTTGCCATCGTTCTGTATTCAACTTCTGCACTTGATAGAGAAACTGTTTTTTGCCTCTTTGCCCTCCATGAAATTAGGGAATTACCCAAGAACACACAATAACCAGTGGTAGAATGGCAAGTAATGGGACAACCCGCCCAATCAGAATCACAAAAAGCTCTCAAATTTAATGAATCATTAGACTAAAGGAGTAGATCTTGACCTGGAGCAGATTTCAAATACCATACCACTCGAAGAGTTTCTGCCATGTGAGGTTGACGCGGGTCATGCATAAATCGACTGAGAACATGTACTAAGTATGTGATGTCGGGTGTAGTAATTGTTAGGTAATCAATCAACCAACTAGACGCCGATATGCTGCTGGATCTTTGAGTAGTTCTCCTTTGTTTGAAAGCTTGCACTCTTAAATAGGAAAATCAACTGGTTTAGCACACAAATAGCAACTGTCTTTAATGATTTCTAAGGCATATTTTCTTTGAGATATGTAAATCCCTTTCTTTGAACGAGCTATCTTAATGCCCAAAAAATATTGTAAATCACCAAGGTCTTTGATGCGGAAACGAGCATGAAGAAATTGTTTGAGAGCGTTTATAGACTTTATGCAATTTCCTGTGATAAGAATATCGTCAACATATATAAATAAGATAGTGAGAGAGGTATCGTCTTTACGGACAAAGAGAGAGTAATCGGCTTTGGATTGAGAAAAACCAGCAACAAGTATAGCTTTCGTGAACTTGGAGAACCATTGACGAGAAGCTTACTATAATCCATACAACAACTTGTTGAGGTGACGCACAAAGTTCTCCCCCTAGCGCCGAAGACCAGGAGGAGGACACATGTATAGCTCTTCAGCTAAATCACCATTAAGGAAGGCATTGTTAACATCTAGTTGATACAAAGACTAGTTTTAGCTAGCAGCAATGGCAGGAAGGCAGCAGACAGTAATCATTTTGGCCGTGGGAGAAGAAGTGTCATGATAATCAATGCCGACAGCCTAAGTAAAACCTTTAGCAACAAGCCAAGCCTTATAGCGCTCAATGGAACCATCAGCATCATATTTGATTAATCTATCCGGTGAGGATTGGAAACTTAAACTATCTACAAGTGATTAATCTCTCACACAACTCATTATCAGGTTCAATTTCATTAAATATCGTTGGTTGTTTGCAGTTGCTTGCATTGATACTCGATATGAGACACGGAGTCTTCGAAGAAGATGAGGCCCATTGAATGGCGCGAGAGAGGCAGGTGCTCAATTAAAACTCATTTACCATGGACATTGAATTGACGTGGATGCCCCTCCGTTAACAGACGTTCAAGGAAGAGCGTACGCCAGACCTATTCTAGAATTATGCTAGATGGATAAGTGATAGGATCATCTACTGTTCGTTCCTCACTTCCACTGTGTGGTCCATTATCTTATAATAGCTTTAGCTCAAAAGCTGAACACGTTTTGGTTCTAGCATGAGTAGTTGACAGCTGGTTCATATAATAACATATTTGTAAAGACTATATATGTTGTTGTGGGAACCTTTTTGGGGAGGAATGAAAAATGCAGTTTCTTTAATTTTATCCTCTCTTTTCTTTGATTTTGGTAAACTGATTCTACCAACTGGTATCAAAGCATGGTTCGAACTGTGCAAGCCTCTATACCCTCTTCCTCCCCTGTGTCCTGCACCTTTGTACCACTACCTCCCCCTCCACCTTTGACCAACCTAGCCTCTGCATCTCATCAACCCATTGATGAATCTGAACCTCTACAAAGAGCAGAATTTCACAACTCATTAGCTCTTCTACAAGAAGAGTTTCACCTATCTCTTGACTCAATGAACCATAACCATACCTCTTTTCAAAACCACATCACCACCCAAATGGCAGCTTTGCAAAGCACGATGGTGCAGGCTCTCACAAGACAACCACAACCTATCCTTTCTTCCACCACATCAACTCCAATTTCAGCTCCATCATTTGCCATACCTCCACCACCTCGTACACCGACCAACATCCTTCCTATTACGTTTGGTTCCATTTCAACTCCGACCATGGAATGACATACCTTGAACTCTTCTAATCAATTTCCATCCCTCATTTCCCCAGTTTCTGCAAATCCAGGATCTTCCCCTCATACCCCACCACCATTTCCATCTGCCCCCACACACTACTCAACCATTACATCATTCCCACACCTCACTTTGCCGCCAAACACTACCATCACCCCATCCCTTCCAGATCTTCACATTCCATTATCTACTACATACACATCTCCCCACACCCAAACTCACAACACTTATCATTATGATCCCCAATTTTTCAGACCCCCAAAAATCGACTTACCTCAGTTTACGGGTGACGATGCTATGGGTTGGATTAACATGGCAGAAAGTTATTTGAGAACCCAACTACTACCTCCATCAGAAAAGGTAGCAATTGCGGCTTCACACTTCGGGCCAGATGCTTGTTTTTGGATGAATTTATTTGAACAAAGACATCAATTCATCACTTGGGAGCAATTTTTGCCAGCTTTGTTAGCCCATTTTGGTGCTGGTGCGACTCATGACTTCAAGATAACCCTTTCCTACCTACAACAGACCTCCATGGTGGAGCTCTTCATCACTGCCTTCACTAAGCTATCTTGCAGAGCACCAAATTGGAATGATAACCAACTCCTTCCCATCTTTTTAGGCGGTCTCAAACCGACAATCCGCCACGATGTAATGGCCTTCAATCCACTCACAGTCACAAACGCACAGCCCTTGGCAAGGTGCTATGAAGCTAAGATGTCCGACCACAACGTGGTCTCCGACCTCTGTCCATCCCAAGTTTTCCGGCCAAATAATTGGTCCCAGTCCTCTTTCTACAATTCCGCACCATACTACTTCCTGCCTTCTCGTGCCCATAATACCCTGCCTCACCTACTTCCACCAACATTTTCACACCAACCACCACGCACCCTACCAAACCAATACCAAATCGTACTCACCGTATCCTGTCAACCTCGGAACAACGCAAAAAAAGGGCCAAAGGACTTTGCTTCAACTGTGACGAACAGTACACCCCTACCCATTCCTGCAAACAGCCTTTCCTAGCCATACTGGAGGCACCTAACCCCACTGACGACCCTTCTGATACACCAGAATTTCAGGATTGCACACCCACCCTAGATGATCCAATCCTCGAAACAGAAGTCACTTACCTAATACATGCAATCCATACTGAAATTGGGGAGATGATGCGACTTACAAGATCAATTCAAGGTACTGCAATCAACGTGTTTATAAATTGTGGGTCAGCCAACAACTTTCTTCATCCTGCTATTGCTCACCAACTCCAATTAAAGATATCGAGCGCGGTCGAGATCCACTTCTATCCGGCTTCCGGTGAACGGTTACAACCTTCAGGCATTGTTCATAATGTCACGGTTTCAATGCAACACTATTCATTCACCGACTCGTTTCTTCTCTTACCAGTTCCAGGGTGTGACCTAGTGTTGGGCGCTCAATGGCTTAACACGTTGGGCCTTATAGCATGGCACTTTCAAGAAAAATTCATGGGCTTCTTCACTGATGGGCATTTTTATGTGCTAAGGGGCATCGCCAAGCATCACCAATCAACCCAAACCCATGACATCTTTGCCCTTATTCCATCTACAAAATGGGATTCCACGACCCAAACTCTGAAACCAACAGACCCACCACAATTAGAACCCATTCCACCTCTCATTCAATCACTACTAGACTCATTCTCTGACCTATTCTCCCAACCAATGACCTTACCACCAGTTCAAACCATTGACCATTGCATCAACCGACTTCCTAATTTAACTCCGATCAATGTTCGACCCTACCGTTACCCCCATTCATAAAAGGCCGAACTTGAGAAGCAAGTAACCGAAATGTTGTCTAGTGGGTTTATCCACCCTAGCTATAGTCCTTTTTCATCCCCGGTTCTATTGGTCAAAAAGAAGGAAGACACATGGAGATTTTGTTTGCATTACCGCTCCCTAAATGCAGCAACGGTCAAGGATCGTTTTTCCATTCCGGTTGTCGATGAGTTATTAGACGAGTTACATGGTGCAAAATTCTTTACTAAACTCGATCTAAGGTCCGGCTACCACCAAGTGAGAATGGCCGAGCAAGACATCTCCAACACAGCATTTCGAACACATGAAGGTCATTTCGAATTTGTGGTGATGCTGTTTGGGCTTACAAATGCACCCTCCACACTACGCAAGACTGTGTTGGTTTTTTTTCGACGACATCTTGGTTTATAGCAACGACTTGCAGTCTCATGTGGTACACCTTGAAGAAGTTTTTGCTTTGCTTAGAACACATCACTTACAGCTCAAACTAGCCAAATGCAGATTTGCTACAGCCCAAGTAGATTACTTGGGCCATGTGATTTCATCTCAGGGAGTTGCGGTCGACCCAACTAAAGTACAAGCCACCCAAGCCTGGCCCAAATCTTTTTTTTATTTTTTTATTTTTTATTTTTTTCTTAATTACGAAATGTCTTTTTTCCTTCCTTGATTTTATTTTTAAACCCTATTTTTTTCTATGCGATCTGATATGCGAGACGTCTCCTTAGACGTTGTTTTCTCCTCAATTCCTCTCACCCCTCATTCACCTTCTCACCTCCTCTTCAATTGATCAACATCTTCTCAATTTGATTTCGGTTTCCTCGCCAGCATCATCAACAAAAGCTTTGCCTAAACGTGGTTAGTTTTTTTTTTCCCTGCGTATAAAACCCGAATAGCATAGCATGTTTGGAATTAGGGTTTAGGGTTTAGCATGTTTGGAAGTGGATTTGAATTAGGGTTTAGCATGTTTCTTGTGTTCTTTTTTTTATCCTAAATTATTTCTAGCTAGTTTGCTGCACTGGAGGCCTTTTCTCTTTGTTTACTGTTGTCATGTTTCTTAATATGTAGAAATTAATATGTGCTATTCATTCCGTGCTTCAACGTGTTTATAAAACTCTCTTAAAGCCGTCAGTAATTATAATGAATTCAGCTATTGGAGTTAATTCAAATACCTCATTCTCTGCATAATCCCAGGGCATAATGGTTCAATCAGATATACAGGCTTATTGATTTGATGTTCGTATGTTGTGAAGACCTAAATTTTCATATAATAAATTTATGTAATTCAATAATTGTTATATTAATTGAATTATAATATTTGGGATTAATTGGAATGTCGTGGTTTGAGAAAGTTGGGTTCGAATGTTTTTATTTTCGAAAACGAACGTTATTTAAGGGGTCGTGAAAATCAACTTTTTATACATTCCAAATTTGGGAAAACTTCCTTCATGAAAGTTGTAGAACTCGTCGATACGAGTTCATGCATATGTGGAACGTAATATTCGGAGTTCGTATGAATAAGTTATGAATTTTTGAAAATTAAAATTTTTCTATAAATAGTATGAAAAATCAGATTTTTCATTAAGGATGAAAAAAAATCAATTTTTGCATTTCAGTTCCCCCTCCCCTCTCTCTCTCTCCCGTGCGGAAACCCTCCCCTTTTTGGCTCGCCGACCCAACCCGGCTGGACAACCGCTTTCCCGGCCATGCCGCCGCCGGACCCGGCGCTCCCTGCCTTCGTCCTGCTGCGCCCAGCCGCTCCCTGCCCTCACCTCGCCCCGCCGTTGCTCCTAGGCCTGGATCGAAGCCTCTTTCCGAAGCCTCAAACCCGACCTGGCCGGAACTCCATTTTTCCTGCGGTGCACGGGCCGATCTTCATCACTTTCGTGATGTGCTCTTCCTCCTGATCATCCCCATATGTGGCTTGCATCACGATTTTGAGTGTAGAGTTGTAGATCAAGAGTTAAAGGTTTCGACGTCCCTGATTTGATCTGAAATTTGATCGAGTGGTCGAGATTAATCCAACTTAAAAGGCTGATCTAGGACGATTTAGACCTTAGTCAGGTATTAAAGTTGGTCACAATTTCATTTAAAAGAAATTTGTAGTTGACAACTTTTGCATCTGAAGTGGTTGATCGGCATTGACCGCCGCGTATGGCGGCGCGTCGGACCAAATTTTGAGTTTATATTATCTAGACGATGATATATGCATCCATACGAGCGTTTTGATATATAACATGGTCATGTTATAAAAAGTTGATAAATAGTCCATTTGAGTTTTGACGTTACTATTTACGGTTTTACAGTTTATTTTCGGTTTACGATTTACGGAGATCAGACCATCGGTTTTACTTCAAATTTTAATATGATGATCATATGACTGTCCCGATCACTTTGTGTGGTCACGAGCGAAGATCCGACCGTTAGATCTTCGTATAATTGTAAAACAGTGATTCATAAGGGGATTTGTGAAGATCCGTCCGTCGGATTTTCGTATAATTTTGATAGGATGTTTTGAAGGGCGATCCGTGAGGATCTAACCGTTGGATCATCGTTTAAATTCGATCAGACCGTTGGATCGTCTTTATTTTAGAATCTGACCGTTGGATCATCATTTAAGTTTATTTTGTGCTTTGTTTGCTAAGTAAAGACGATACTTGATTAGGTACTTGACGGTTTGAGTTGACGAGCATTTAGATTATTGTGATTTGTATTTAAGAGAAGACGCAGCGAAGTTTCGAGCTGAGTAAAACTCACGTGGTTCATATTACGAATCGAGTGCTTTAAATTATTTATTTTCGTAATTGTGTGAAAAATATTTATGGATTAAATATTTGTTTTTAAAATCATATGGACTTGATCAACTACGGTCCATAGGTAAGTAAAATGAATTTTAATTATACAAATGAATTTCACGATTTTCTTGTGTGAACTATAGATGGTATTAGTGGTCATTTTTGAGTGGATGATTACCTGTATATATATATATATATATATATATATATATATATATATATATTTTTTTTTACGTGGAATATATATATTGATTGGTGTGTTATTGAGTGATGATATGATTGAGTTGGAATGATGATTTGGATTATATTTCAAATGCTTAAATTTCATAATAATATTATGTATGTTGGATGAGTTGATTTCATTGTGTGAAAACATATTGTTGTACTCATTATGGATTTAGGGTCAACGTAGTGACCAGTATGGGGGAATCGGACGCTCTAATCCTAGGTGGATGATGGGATACGATTGGTTAAGTATGTACAATTATCGGACGTACTAAATATGTATATAAGTATACATATTGATGAAATATGATAAAAATAAATATGTCGGATGCCATAACCTAGGCCAAGTGACGGGTTACGATTCAGTTAGAGCTCTAGTCTGTCAATACCGTATTTGTATAGATACGAGTTCGGGGCTTTGAGGAGAAAGATGTGAATTTAGGGTTTTGTGTCGATTTGTGATTTGGTAATTGATTTGAGATTGTTGGTTTCTTGTGAATGTGGAAATTGTGGAGTGTTGACTTGGGTGAAATTAATTATAATTTAATTAAACAACCGTTCTTTCTTTTTACTCATACGAGCTTTCGAAAGCTTACCGGGTTTTGTGTTGTTGCAATCTCGGTACACTATTCAAATGGTGTAGCGAATGTTCCTGCAGGTCAGGATAACCAGGGAGGTGACCGTGCTGTTTAGGTGTTGCAGCATTTATTTTTATTTCTTTTGAGTTATGAGGTTTGTTATGGTCATTTAGAGCTTTACAATTTATTTTGTGAGTGAGTTGTAATAATTAACCGAGACTAAATTCGGTTTTTGAAATTAAACTATGTGGTAAGGTTGTTAAGAAAAAGAAATTTTCAGGATAGTTATTTTAAGTTGTAGTAATTCATGTTTCGGATTTTGAATTTTTATTCTAAAAGTCGGGGTGTGACATATGTAGTAGCCTATGAATATTTCGATTTTGCTTCTCTCTTCCCCTAGCCTGATTGTGGATATCGAACTCAGTAGTCTTCTCTACTGCTTTGGTTTTTTTTTTTTTTTTTTTGGAAATAGACTGCTTTGGTTCTATATGCGCATCTTATTTACTCATCTGCATCTCTTCAGTAGCCTATATGTATGTTATTAAACTTCTCATTTGCCTTGTTTCTCTGATGGTCAATTGTTTTCTGCAACTTTTTTCTTGCCAAAATATCGTATGAAATATTGTTGAGATCCAAAATTTGGTTATTGGATTTATTTGTGTCACTATACAAATACCTGCTATTACCTCAGTTTCAGAAATTAATAACAAATATAACTGAAAAATCTTTCCTGCAATGTCAACATGGTAAGAAATAAACTAGGTAGTTCAAATCCAAATGTACACATGCTAGTGTGTGAATAGACCGTCACAAATATTAAATTTTAACCCAGCTAGTACATCTAACCAAAGCAAACAGACATAGTAAAGCCTTGAATGCATATTCCCTTGTCACAGACAGTTCTTACTTTGAAAAAATCCTATGTGGATAAATTATTTAGATATATTCAGGTGCTTAAGGAATGGAACAATCGTCCAACGATTCGGAGGACATTATTCTCACCAATGATGAAGGTATGTTATTTATATTAAAATTTTCTTGAGATAATTAAGAGCTCTGTTTTGCTGGCACACATGTGAATAGACAAAATTACTTAAATTGTCTAGGAACAGTGGATGATTCATTAAAGAGCTTAGAGGATGATCAAGAAAATGAGGAGGAAGAAATTATTCTCACTAATGATGAAGGTATGTTGTTTATATTAAAATTTTCTTGAGATAATGAAGAGTCTTTTTTTTTTTTTTTGCTGCCACATATGTGAATAGACAAAATTACTTAAATTGTCTAGGAACAGTGGATGATTTATCAAAGAGCTTAGAGAATGATCAAGAAAATGAGGTGGAAGAAATAATGCAAGTGTCCAGTGTTGAGATGAGTTTTGATTCTATTGATGAGGCATGTGACTATTATAGAAAATATGGGAGGCAATTAGGATTCCCAGTGAGAAAGAGAACATCAAGAAAGGGTGATGATGGGATCACAAAATATGTGGTCGAGTAGGAAAATTTAAAAGTAAGTCAAGTAACTCTCTAAAGCCGCATCCAAGTGTAAAGACTGATTGTAAGGCACTTATTAGACTTGGTAAATCCCTTGATGGAAAGTGGAAAATCATTCTACAAAGCTTGAGCATAACCATGGTTTGAGTCCAAGAAAATCTCGTTATTTCTCAGTCAATCGTGAATTAAGTTCATCAATTAAAAGGAGGCTTGAACTAAATGATGTTGCTAGAATAGGGTTAAACAAGAGTTTTAACTCAATTGTTGTTGAAGCTCAGGGATATGAGAATGTACCATTTTTAGAAAAGGATGCTCGAAATCACATTGAAAAATTTAGGCGATTGCAGCTCAAGGAAGGACGGAAGGTGATGCTACTGCAGTTCAGACTTACTTTTTGGATATGCAAGCTAAGAATGCTAGATTCTTCTATGCCATTGATATAAATGAAAAGGGTCGATTGAGAAATTTGTTTTGGGCAGATGCAAGGAGTAGGGCGGCATACCAAGAATTTGGCGATGTTGTTACATTTGACACTACTTACCTGACAAATAAGTATGAAATGCCCTTTGCTCCATTTGTAGGGGTCAATCATCATGGGCAATCTATATTGCTTGGATGTGGTTTGATTTCAAGTGAAGATACTGAGTCATTTGTTTAGTTGTTCAAGTCTTGGCTAGCATGCATGTCTGGGAATGCTCCTAATGGAATAATTACTGACCAAGATAGAGCCATGAAAAATGCCATTGAGATTGTCTTTCCAAATACTAGGCACCGTTGGTGCTTGTGGCATATATTGAAGAAGATTCCTGAAAAGTTGAGAGGATATACAAAATATGAATTTATCTCGATGACCTTGCTAAATATTGTTTATGATTCATTGTCTCGAGTGGAGTTTGAAAAACGTTGGGATGAGATGATTAAGAAATATGAGTTGCATGAAAATAATTGGTTGAATGTCATGTATGAGGAGAGAAATCGTTGGGTTCCAAGCTTTGTTAAAGATTGTTTTTGGGCAGGAATGTCTACCACACAACGAAGTGAAAGTATGAATTCATTTTTTGATGGCCATGTCAATTCCAAGACTACCTTGAAACAGTTTGTGGAGCAATATGAAAATGCAATGAGAAGTAAGGTGGAGAAAGAGACTATGAAGATTTCAAGTGTCTCTCATATAGTCTTCCTGGTGCAACTCATTATGACATGGAAAAACAAGCACATGATATCTACACAACTTCAAAGTTCAAAGAGTTTCGAGATGAATTAACAGGTAAAATGTATTGTGACTTTATTTCAGTTGAAGTGGATAATTCAATTTTACAGTACATAGTTTCTGAAGATATCAAGATTGGGGAGATGAAGAAAACTGTTCATTTTCATGTTTCATTCAATGAAGAGAAGGATGAAGTTAACTGCAATTGTTGCCTCTTTCAGTTTAGAGGTATATTATGCAGGCATGCAATATATGTTTTGATTCGTCATAAAAAAAACATGATTCCAGATAAATATATCATGAGAAGATGGAGGAAGGATGTGAAGAGATGCCACACAAGGGTTAAAATCAGTTATGGCGGATGGGATGCTAGACCTGAATCACAAAGACTTGACCAGATGCAGAAGAATTTTGATGACATTAAGGAGCTAGCATACGATTCTGAAGATAAGTGCATGATTGTTATAACTTGTTTGCATAACTTAAAGGATGAACTATCCAAACATGAGTCCAAGAACAGTGGTGCTAGTGGTGGTGCTGAACCAATTCTTGGCTCACCTATCAATAGAAATGGGAGCGTCGACGTTGATGGTATTTCAAATCCAAGTCAACATATACTTACTCCCCATTGGTAAATAAGAGAAAAGGTCACCCATCATCTAAAAGGAAGGTATCTAAAGTAGAGGAAGAAGTAAAAAGAAACAGAAAAGAGAACAATAGAACAAATGTGGTAGGAACAGTAGTAATGAAGAAGTAGGAGTGAAGGTATGCAACATAATAGTGTAAAGTCTTTTTTTTTTTTTTTTAACAGATATTAATTTTTCATTTTGTCTAAGAATAATACCATATTATGTATTGTTATGTTGTTTCTGTAGGGGTCAAAATCAAGAGGTCGCCCGCCATTGAAAAAGATTGAATCTAAGAAAGAGCAAGAGGTCAAAAACAAACAAATTAGAAGAAATAATGTTTCATCCAATAAAAAGCCTAATCATGAAGGAGAAGGATTGAAGGTAAAGTGACTTTTTCTATTGTGTTATGTTGGATCATAATTCTGAGCCTAGAGATTCTTCTAATACATTGTGTGCTTGCAATTTAAAGGTTTTATCACCCTCACAAAGTGATGTTAATCCAAAAAGAGTTCGTATACCATCCAAAAGATTGTTGGAAACAATTTAATGAAAAAATAATTGAAGGTATGTATTCGAACTTTGTGTATTAAGTTATTTTTTGTACATTTTTTTTTTGATACTATAAAATTGATGTGATGCAGGTAAAGTATGTAATCCAGTTCGAGTGCAAATGGTGACCAGTGACTTGATTTCAACTTACTAGGACTGCGATTTTTTTTTTTTTTTTTTTGGGCATTTTCGTGTGTAACCCATATTTCCGTTGAAGGATTTTTATGTCACATTTTAATAGAAAACAATCATTCAATACAAGCAGGGTCAATTATTTCAACATTTTGTTTAATGTTTTGCTTAGCACTCCATTAAATTCCATTCTACTTTGCTGAAGGAATAATCCTCTAATAATTTATAATTTTGACTCATCTTCTAGTTTACATGAAAGTATTCTTATAAATTTGATGCATGCTTAGAACGAAAAAAAATATCAGGTTACAAGCTAGAAGAATTGTGATATCACAATAAACAGCAGTATCGTTTCACTTGACAGCTCAAGACAAACATGACATTAAGTTAGAAACGCCTTCCAGTGAGCTGTAATGGTAAAGAAGCCATATAGGCAACTATAAGATTTAACAAGGCCCCTTCAGAACCTTAGTGTCTATGTCATATGAACTTCCAGCACGCGAACATTTGTAGAATTTAAAGTCAATATCAGGCTTGAGGCTTCTAATAACACTTTTCAAAGTCTTTGGGAGTATGACATATCGGTTCTTGTGAACTGCGTGCATTCCGGCTTCTTGACATACAGCTTTAATCTATATAACATTCTGCAACAAGAAACCAGAAGTAACATATTATAATCTTGTTAAAGATTGACATGAAAAGCAAATCTATGTAAGATTGAATATGGCTAGTTGAAATTGCATTATGTTTCTAGGTTGTCTAGTTGTGATATTTTATGGCTGTATGTTGTAAGCTCCAAAACAAGGTCTCCTTGATTGTTGTTGAATCTAAAAGAAAAGTATCGAAGGAAAACCTTTATTGATTGAAGAAATATATTAATCCATGATGTCAAAGTTATGTGCGTGTGTATTAAGAATTCAAAGAGGCACTACATCACTGGCCTATATGTAGGCCAAATCATACGTAACTCTCTCTTTCTCTTAATTGTCAAAACCAAATCAAGTAAATCAAGTGGAACATTGAAGCATAGTTTAACCAAGTGGATTTCATACTCATAACATAGAAGCATAAATCAAATCCACTTCCTCCGCCCCCCTTCTCCCCCTCCCCACACACACACATTTTATTCGTGATTTCACTAAAAAAGAAAAAAGAGAGAAAAACAACTAACCATCAGAGAAACAAGGCAAAGGAGAAGTTTAATAACATACATGTAGGCTATTGAACAGATGCAGATGAGTAAATAAAATGTGCATATATAACCAAAGCAGTCCCTTTCCCAAAAAAAAAAAAAAAAAATCCAAAGCAGTAGAGAAGGCTACTGAGTTCGATATCCACAATCAGGCTAGGGGATGAGAGAAGCAAAATCGAAATATTCATAGGCTACTACATACGAACATCATATCAATAAGCCTGTATATATGACTGAACTATTATGCCCGGGGATTATGCAGACAATGAGGTATTTGAATTGACATCCAATAGCTGAATTCATTATAATTACTGACAGCTTTAAGAGGGTTTTATAAACACCTTGAAGCACGGAATGAATAGCACATATTAATTTCTACATATTAAGAAACATGACAACAGTAAACAAAGAGAAAGGGAAAGGCCTCCAGTGCAGCAAACTAGCTAGAAATAATTTAGGATAAAAAAAAAAAAAAGAATACAAGAAACATGCTAAACCTTGATTCAAATCCACTTCCAAACATGCTAAACCCTAAACCCTAATTCCAAACATGCTATGCTATTCGGGTTTCATACTCAGGGAAAAAAAAAAAACTAACCACGTTTAGGCAAAGCTTTTGTTGATGATGTTTGCGAGGAAACCGAAATCAAATTGAGAAGATGTTGATCAATTGAAGAGGAGGTGAGAGGGTGAAGGAGGGGTGAGAGGAGTTGAGGAGAAAACAACGTCTAAGAAGACGTCTCGCATATCAGATCACACAGAAAAAAAATAGGGTTCAAAAATAAAATCAAGGAAGGAAAAAAAACAAAGAAATTTTCGTAATTAAGAAAAGAAAAAAATATTAAAAAAAATTATGCTTTGATGATATGGATACGACACATCTGCCATCTAAGATAGATTTTAGGTGGTTCCCCAAAAGGTAGTTCACCTAACATTTACTCTTGTGGTAAACTGATTCTACCGATGAGGAGCTACAGATGAAAGGGTTCTACGTTACCACGCATCACTGACAGTGATATACCTATGACAAGTGGACTGACACGTACCTATGTAGGGCGGCGCATGTAGGGCCCACAAAGGCAAGGCGTAGTACTCCAGACGCACCCATCGATCGATGCTAGTTTTGTCAGAAGAAAATTGAATTCAAATCTGAAAGATGGAAAGCACCAGGGTTTGTATTACAGGAGGGTCAAGCTACCTTGGTTCTTGGCTAGTGAAGAGGCTCTTGGAGAAAGGATTCAATGTTCATGCAACACTGAGAAATCTGGGTCTCTTTAATCTCTCCCTCTCTTGCTTCTCTATTTTTCATCGGATTAATTATGTGCTATTGGTTTTAAAGTTTCTTTTGGTGCAGGTGATGCCTCTAAAGTAGGACTTCTTAAGGGTCTTGTTCCTAATGGTGCACACAACAGATTAAGATTGATTCAAGCTGACATATATAATCCAATTCAGTTTGAGCCAGCAATCCAAGGGTGCATGTATGTATTTCACATGGCTACCCCTTTGTAGCATGATCCCAAACACACTCAGGTTTGATTTAAGTCTGAGAAGAGTCTAAATAAATGACACTGCTACACTCTCTAATTTGGTTTATCGAGCTTTGATTAGGATATCATAAGAGTGTTTCATTTGTTTCCAATTGCTGTAACAGAATTTCATTTATTCAAATAAGAGATCGTTGAGCAACTCCAAAGGCATGTTTGATTTTAAATGAACGTAGTGAGTTCG
The DNA here is from genome assembly GCA_025331145.1 of Rosa persica. Classification (NCBI taxonomy): domain Eukaryota; kingdom Viridiplantae; phylum Streptophyta; class Magnoliopsida; order Rosales; family Rosaceae; genus Rosa; species Rosa persica. The sequence continues at coordinate 31,698,016 of WFKR01000001.1, forward strand.
CTAATCCCTTTTGTTTACTTTTGAATTAGTTCAAGGACACTTCTGAAGCAGCAGTTTCTGGGATAATGAGCATTGTGGAGTCTTGCATCAAATCAGGCACCGTACAACGACTCATCTACACAGCCTCTGTGGTGGCTGCATCACCAATTAAAGACTCTGGAAATGGCTTCAGAGAACTCATGGACGAGTCTTGTTACTCCCTTTAATCTTTCATTTCCTCATGCGGCTCATGCCAATGAGGGATTGATGGTAAGCATCAATAAATTTGATATTCTAGAAAGGAGATTAATTTATTTATTTATTTGGGTAAATGAAAAGCATCAATAAATTTGATATTTTAGAAAGGAAAATTTGAACTAAGAACCGAGAATGTAGAGTACTGTTAACCCCCATAATTACAAATCCTCACAAAAGAATTCTTCTGTTTACAACTTAACATTTTACATTTATTGTTCAAAGGAACAACTGGATAGTGTGCATAATGTGATAGTGTTTCAATTATGAACATCCAAGTTTACTTTGCATCTCATTTACTTAGACCCAAAATGTATTCTAGGCTTTTTACACGCTCAACGACCCTAAGTTTATTCTTTGTTGATTCTATGAGTAGAGGGATGATGCACTCTGAATCTCATTTATTAACAACCAGTAAAGATTACGTCATATTATTTTGCATTATAGGCATATACACACTCAAAGACCTTTTCGGAGAAAGAATTGTTGAGGCATAATGAGAATGGTGATCTTGAGCTTGAAGTAGTCAGCATCGCTTGTGGCCTTGTGGGAGGGGACACCCTTCTCCCTAATATTCCTGAGAGCATGGGCTTGCTCATTTCACGGGTCACAAGCAATAAGGGGAGGTATCATGTTCTGAGATTTTTGGAGGAATTGCTGGGTAAAGTTCCAATTGTGCATATTGAAGATGTCTGTGAGGCACCCATTTTGTGGATGGAGAAGCCCTCAATAACTGGCAGATTTCTATGTGCTACTACATATATGTCATCCGCAGAAATAGGGCTCCCAAATTAGATGCCAAATAATGCTGGATCAATATGCTTCAGTTTCTAAATGAATGTTTAGCATTAAGAGTATCCCTATTTCCAGATATGCTTCAGTTGCTAGGAAGCAATTTGGTGTCCCTTTGTCCAGATATGCATCAGTCGAATATAGTTATCTAGGTGGACAACGGCTCAGACACAGTGGAATAGCAATTTCGTGCAAATGTTGAAGTGTATAACTATTAGTTAGGTGTTTCACTGAATAGCTCCTCAACCTTAGAAAAGAACTACATTAAAACTTTGCCAGGATCTGTATGAACACTCGAGCTCCAAAACTCGTAGCACAGCTCTTCTATTAAGACTCACTAGAGATGGCATGCTTCGTTAAGCTTGAAGCCCGCTTACGGAACTGAATTCCAATCCAATAACAGTGTTGCCATTACTGGAAAGAATATTATCCGGAAATTAACATAGCTGAAGGGTAAGTTTTATTTGTATCTCTAGTAGTTGAAAGCGATTAGCCTACACGAAAGACCCTAGTTTGAATCCCTCTTCCTTAGATATCACTCAAAATGAACTTCATGAACAAAATGGGTTGAAATTCGTAGGGCCGTTTTTTTACAAATTATACCCCTCTCTATGCACATATTCATTGGTAAAATAACTTATAAATGAGGGTGAATGGAGTGTCAATTTCAATTTCCTAAATAAAAGGAGTTTGATGAAAGCTCCTGAAATATGTGCAAAAAGGACCACATACTTTGATGACTCCATAATATCGCAAATGTTGTGTATTTATTACATCAATTATTATAGTTACTGTTCATCAACACACCAATTGTCATACTATGAAGTTAACTACTGTTGATATTAAAAATGTGACCTTAGTAGAGCATTATTTTATGTTTCCCCAGTTCTTCGCCTCCATAAATAATGGCTAACAGTGAATTCTCTTTTTACAATGTTCAGATTTGTAGAAGATTTAGGGAGAGAGATTTCTTTGGGTTCCACAAAGCTAAAAGAAATTGGATTTGAGTATAAATTTGATGCCAAGATGATATTGGATGAGAGTCTTAAGTGCTCGCAGAAGTTCGGTGAGTCTGCTGCCAGCCATTAAATGATTCTACAGTGTTTGCTGCCGGTCCTTTTGTCCTTCATCTTTTTATGAACTACATTTTTGCTTGTTAAAATGTTGTAAAATTGTCTATTTTTTTCTAAGGATTATGGATTGGCCAATAATTTCAGAAGGAACATGAACACAGTTACATAGAGCAAGAAGACAACTTTATTTCTTACAATCAACACTACATATCCTCTTGTACCAAAGAATTTCTAAATTAATGAGACTTGGAGGTAAAATAAAAGGTAAAGACACACTTAGAAATAGTACATCTTACACATTATTTCTAAGATTTTAACTACCTAGCTAGGCAGTGGAAAGCTCAGTTTGTTAAACATTTCCTTCCTTATCTCTCTCTCTCTCTCTTAAGGGTAAGAGGCATTGATGCTAGGGAAAAGTATATTCCGGGTTGTTTTCAAATGAGTAAAAATCCAAATCCTCCAGTGAGAAACCGAAATCCCCAATTGGTGAGTTGGCCACAGAATTTGAGGCCGATAGTATCTCATGAGTGAGATCAGAATCTGAAGTTGGCACATCATTGCCTACTAGTCCAAAGTGGCATGGTGACACTGCCGCAAAGTAGTCTGATTCGAATGTTGCCGGAGACCCGAATGTTTCAGCGTAGCTACCGCCCAGGAAATCGTTCTCCATTGCAGTGAAAACATGTTCTCCCACCACATTGTTTTCAGACTCTATTGGCGTTGAAGGGAAGGACAATGATGGAAATATGTCCTTTCCCCCTCCCTAGTGTCCAAATTCTCAGTTTTAACCCTAAGCCCGAAACTGAACGATTTTTCTGGTGTCTGTCTTGGCGTTCCTGCTTCTTGTTTAAGAGAAACATTCTCCTTTCCTTTTAACTGAGGGACTAGGTGACAAGTATGTACTCCTGTATAAGTTACCATAAAGATTGTTGGGTCTGCATCTGATTTTTGAACTTGCTTTGTGGCTAGGCAATCTTGTGTGTTTCTATGTGTGCATCTATAGTAGCCTCTGCAATACAAGATCAAAACAAGTTAGATACATCATGGTAGGACATGAAAGAATTGATTGTGTACACAAAATTTGTACAATTCAGACCAAGTTCATTGACAGTGAGATACATGCTTCTCTTTGGACTCGTTCGTTAAAGACGCCAAAAGGAATAAATAGAGAAGCTTAGTGAAGGTGTATTTCAACATCAATATAATCCAAGTTGATCCTAATCCAACAAAGGGATCCCTTCAACAAAAGCCACTATTTTGTGGTGCTTGTACTAATTTTGTTTTATTCATCATGAGGAGGACCCATAACATTATGAGCTAGTTTAATGCTAAAAGGTACTAAATGTAAGTAAGAATTGAAAGTAAAGCCTATCAGCCGATGGAAACAGTGACCCCTATACTAGGGGAAGTAGAGCAAATTTACATACTTTCATTAGTCAGTACCTAATGCATAGTAGTGCCAACCGAGTTAGTGCATTCATGAACCTATGGAAGCAAGGGTTTTATATATAGTCACCTTTTGGGGAAATTTGGATAAGTTCAAGTACTCTTTTGACTTCATCATGCCAATTGTGAAAGAAACAGAAATACACAAATAAATAAAAGATATTTGGGTATTCTAGAAGTTGATGTGCTTGATAAGAGACCAATGATTAAAACAGAAGCGAAAGGTATTTTCCAATATGGACTTGGGTGGTGGATCTTCAAAGATTCAAACCACTTAACCAAATTTCATGTTTTGTGGTTTGTCTATTCAATTATAATATCATGAAAATATGGCTTTTAAAGGATTAAAATTCTCACCTTGGGTAATTAGCACCAAGGATATCTTTTTGGCCATATTTTCTCCAACTATAGCCATCATCAAGAGAGCCATCTTGTCCTGTTCCAGAGCAAACCTTCACTTCTTCAGTCCTCTTGGGCATTGTTTTCCTGCAAAATCCAAAAAATCCAAACAATCAGAACCAGATCAATCAATTTCAAACATTACTAATTTGGATAAGTAAGGAGTACCCATTTAACAAAACAACTCAAAAAATTAAGTACCTTTTCTTGAAGACATTCTTGTTCTTGCAATCTTGGTCAGAGATCTCACTCGATGGGCTACTACTATTCCCAAATGAACAAGGTGAGTCCAACACTTGGATTTTCTTAGACTCTCCTTCAGAACCAACATCTCTTGCGAGCAGAGAGAGTACCTTTTCATATGAAGATAGTAGCTTTGAAATCAAGAATTCTCTTTCTTGAGATGATGAAGAGTGGTGGAGATGGTTCATGAGCTTCTGTGCCAGCTCCTTCCCTTGAATTAACTCACTTTTCAGAATCTTTTGGTCACAATTATCCATCATACTCTTCCTCTTCTCCATTTAGAAATATACAACAGAAAAATGCTTGAACTAGAATTTAGAAATTTGCAAGTATTGAGCCAAAGGGTATTTGAAACAAGTGAAATGGGTGAATGTGAAGGTGGGTTGTGATCAGAAACAGCAAAACTCTACTTGAGGATTGATGGGTTGGTTTTGCTTAGGCACTAAGAGAGGGAGAGAGACAGTTATAATGAAGATGGAGAATGCATGTAGAGAAAAGGATGAGGGGCCTCAATTTCTTAGTGAAAGTGTAAGGAAGGGAGAGAGGGAGATATAAAGGGAGCGTGAGAAAGGAGAAGGAAAAGAGACAGATTTGACTGAAGAAAACCAAATAATTCTTATTAATTTCTAAAATGGACTAGTTTCTGGTGATTTATGAACTTGTTGGGTAGTGTAGACTAAATAGAATTGAAAGCAAAGAAAAGGGAGAGAAAAGTCCAATTGCTGACCAATTCAAACCCAACAGGAAAATCCCATGGAATCACAAATCTCTCTCAAAGACCAAACTAGTTAAGTGGCTAGTGAGCAACAACGCGGAAGAAGGCTTGAACATTCTTCGTCTAATCCTTGAGGGTGGCCTTTTGGCCTTGAGGAATATAAAGACTATACTCCATTTCTCTATTTTCATTGGCTATGTTGGTTTACATTATCTGTAATAAAAAGAGATTGGTGATACCGTAAACCCCGTTTTTTTTTTTTTCAGGAATGCTTTTAGATGGTTACCTACTTACTTGTGTGAAAAATTAATCAATTCAAATATTATTAACTAAATGAAACACACATTTACTATTTTTAACTATACATTATTGCATTTTTTGCATGATTATACTCTTTAAAGAGTGAAACATCTTTGTCGGAGCAAATGGTGGGATATGCCTCCTTCATTTTTCTTATCGTTCTATGAGAGTGATGTTCTGGATTTTCCACAATTTAGATTTTGTTGACTTGTTTGTTTTGCTTGTTTATTCTGGAGGTTTTGGTTAGGTCCTTCTCCATTGTCATTCATATTTTTTTTGGCTTAATAATTAGAGTGTTAGAGAGGTTGGTCCATATATTTAAAGAGTGATTCGAACACCGTTTTGTTGAATGATAACATACGAAAAGATAATACAACCGATATTCTTGATTCTGAAAAGAGATTGAATATTTCACGTCACAATATTTGATTCATATATTTTACGAGTTATCACATTTTCACATTAAATCAAACACGACGACAACAAATTTACTGACAAAAAAGCAGAAAGAATATAATACCCAACGTTTTGAAATCGTCAAAACTCAAAAGGGAAAACTATCTTCCTCATTGCTCAAATGGAGGCAGAAGAAAACTTTCATCCATTCACACCCAGCTGACGTACGGTGGTGGCGTAATGTGAAAAGCTTTGCTTACGTTGATGTTGATGTTGATGGATAGGCCATGTGAGTCACGAACTCGCCCACAAAACTAAACCACGCGTCCAGGCCTACTTGATTAAGATTAGGATTAACAGTTCATTATTCTTAAACTTCGTTATATTCAACTCTCTTTTTTTTTATAAAGGATATTCAACTCTTCATCCAACTCGGTTAAATAAAACATTAGTTAACTATAACGTGTCCTAATCTATATAGTAATCTCTCTAAATTATGTATTAGTGTAATATATGTTATCTGTTCTTGAATTTTGGGCTGTCTTCTTCAGGAGGAGGTGTGTCATCCCATTCCACCTCACCTTTTCAGTTGTTGGTGATAAAGAAATCTTTGCAAGTGGTTCATTAACAAATCGACTTCACACCTCATCTTATTCTCCCCCTTACTATTTAATTGGAAAAAATTTACGATATTTTTTTAGCACGAAGAATCGTCTAATGTTAATCAGTGGATTCAATCAATAGTTAGAGGGTGTGAATGATTAACAGAAATCTCACATTTAAGGAGGAAGGGCACTGTTAATCTAGACCACCGTAAAGGTTTCGCTATTCAGAATGTTTATTTTTTTTTAATGGATAGCACTTGGCCTACTGACCTTTCCTCCCATTATATGGATGCTATGTCCTTATCTCAGTTACTATCCAAACGTATGACTACTCAAAAATCGTATAATATACATCATATTAAATTATTCAATAATATTGACGGCACACTAGAAAACAAGAATTATATATATATAGGATTTTTCTTAATATGGAACGGATTTTCAGTTTTTGGCCACTTTTCGATCAAATATTCACATATTAACCATTCAGTTTTTATGTCCTAATGTATACATCACTTCTGTAAATTTTCAGCCAAATTGATGATTGTTAAGGCATTCAAAACTGAAATTTACACGAACGAACCGACTCTGTCGAACCGGAACCATTCGTGTGCATTGTTATAAATTGTAGTTTTGAATGCCTTAACGATCATCAATTGGCATAATTTTGCAGATATGATCTATACATTAGGACCTAAAAACTGAGCAGTTAAGTGTAAATATGCGATCGAAAAGCAGCCAAAAACTGGAAATCCGTACCTAAGCTTAGGTAAGGACATCCTTAACCAAGAAAGACTATACACACACACACACAAAAATCCAATCCAAAGTGAGGCCTGTTGTAAATTTTAGTTTTGAATGTCTTAACGATCATCAATTTGGCTGAAAATTTTCAGAAATGATCTATACATTAGAACCTAAAAACTGAACGGTTAAGATGTGAATATGCGATCTAAAAATGGCCAAAAATTAGAAATCCGTACTTAAGCCTAGGTAATAACATCCTTAACCAAGAAGGACTGTATATATATATATACACACACACACACACACACACACACACAAATTGAATTCAAAGTGAGGCCTTGCTCTGAAATTTCTGAGCAAGGTTAGGGTTTAGGGTTATTTTTGGGTCGCACATCCACATCTCGACTGTTCAGACCAAATTGATGATCTTTAAGGTATCTAACTCGGTTAAACAAATGAACGAACTGAATCAGTCAAACCTGAACCGTTGGTGTAAATAGCAGTTTTGGATGCCTTAACGATCATCAATTTGGCTGAAAATTTGCAGTAATAATCTACTCATATACACCTAAAAACTAAATGTTCGATATGGGAATATGCGATCAAAAAGTGATCAAAATATGAAAATCTGTTCCTTAAGCTAAATTAAGGACCTCCTTAGCAGATCAAGATATTATATATATATATATATATATATATATATATAAAGAGAGAGACGGCTCTTCCACTAAGGAATCCTTTTTTTGGTCTTTTATAGGGATAGACATTAGACAAACTTTTTTATTATACTTCGGCATCTGAACCGTTCATTTTTTAGGTCCTAATATGTAGATCACTTCTGCAAATTTTCAACCAAATCAGTGATCGTTAAGACATCCAAAACTGTAATTTACACGAACAGACCGAATTTGTCGAACCGGAACCATTCATGTTTATAATGGTAAATTACGGTTTTAGATACCTTAACGATCATCAAATTGGAAGAACATTTTGGCTAAAAATTTACAGAGATGATCTATATATTAGGTCCTAAAAACTAAACGATTAAGATGTGGATGTGTGATCAAAAAGTGGGGAAAAACTAGAAATCCATACCTAAAAAAAGGTATGGACGTCCGTAGCGGAGACAGACTCTGTGTGTGTGTGTGTGCGCGCGCGCGCGTGCGCGCAAACAGTACCTGACATTTTCCCATCAGTAACTTTCATACCTCAACTTCAAAAAATATCACTTTGATACCTGAAGTTCGTACCCCGACCCAACATTAATACCTGGAGCCGTTAACCCCATTACGGTATTAGTCAACTGACATAACTTGAAGGACATATAAGTAATTTCAACTCTAATGTTATCGTTTTTTTTTTCCGACGCCCTCTCTTCTTCTTCCTCTCCTTCTCTCTCTCTATCTGCTAATTATGGTTGATTTGGATTGGAAAGAAAAGTTGGTCTCCTCAGATTACCCAGAAAATCCCCTAGACTCTCTAACAAGCTCCACCACCTCTCCATCCCTGGCTTCTTCCGCGCCGTCTAAATCAAGTTCGACATTTTCGCCGCCTATCGCCGTACCTATGATGGACCTCTATCAACGACGATAGACGTCGTCCTTGATCATTAGCACTAGACTTGAAGAACTCAATTCTTCCAATCAAATTGAAATCAGAGCGAGCAGGTTTTGATCCACCTCGTATCAGTCTCAAATTGACGTCAGCGACCTCATCTACAATACCGGCAGGAGGGGTCTGAGGCCGGGTTCGGCTTTGGGCAAGAGGGAATGGTCTAGGAGTGCAGGGAGGAGCTTGAGTAGGGGGAGATGAATGATTAGTGATAAGCAGGGAAAATGGGGTCAGGGATTTGGAAGTCAAAGTGAGTCAATTACGGGTTACGGTTTTCAGGGATTTGAAAGATGATGGTAAAATTGGGCTGAAAGAGAATGGAACTTCTGGAGAATTAGAAGTGAAATCGGTGAAAATTGAGAAGAATTCGAATAGGATTCGGTCTAGGGTTTTGGGCCGTTGTGATAGAGAAGCTAATTTGAGGTCAGCTTTGAAAAACCCAGATGGGGTTGATGGTAGGGTTTTGGAGAGATGCAATAATGGAAAGAGTAAAAGTAGTGAAAGTGCAGATAGGGTTGATGAAAGAGTTGTGAAGATGAGGTCTGCCCACCATCCTGATGTTGACACGCCGCTGACCTCATGCATCAATCCACCGCTTTTCTTCGTCATCATATGCATCTGGATCTGGTAGTAGTGAAGCAGATGGCAGGGTCTAAAAAGAAGCTTTGGAAGAAGCAGAACTGCAAGGTGCATCTGCAATTGGTCCGTTGCAATTCCAACACGTACTCGAAATCGACTCAATTGAGGATTGAGAGAGTCGGAGAAACTGAAATTTGGTCAATATGGTGATGGTTTTGTTCTCTGATTTCTCTCTCCAATTTTAGACTGTGATTATCAATAGGCAAGGTAGTTGTATTGTGTTGGGCTTCAAATATCAGGTATCAAAGTGATATATACTTTGGTCAATTGGCACCAAGAAATTTATTCACTATGATTGAATTGGAGGGAATAGTTGAAGGGACCAAAATACGTCTCAAAGTTTGTCACCTGGCAGAAGTCGTAATGGCCAATAGTGTTTTAAGTACTAATGTTGGGTCGGGTTCAAACTTCAGGTACCAAAGTGATATATTTTTAAGTTGAGATATGAAAGTTACTAATGGGAGAAAGGTCAGGTTCTGTTTGCATTTTTTTTCCCATATATATATATATATATATATATATATATATATATAGATCTTATCCAGAGTAAGGCTTCACTCTGAAATTAACGTGTGAGGTTGGAGTTTAGGATCACTTTTCGGTCTCATATCCACATCTCGACCGTTCAGTTTTTATATACTAATGTATAGATCATCTCTACAAAGTTTCAACCAAATTGATGGTCTTTAAGGTATCTAACTCACTTAAACTAATAAACGAACTGAATATATCCACCCTAAACCGTACTAGCTTTAAGGCAGTTATCAATGCCTTAACGACCATCAATTTGGCCGAAATTTTGCAGAGATGATCTATACATTAGTATCTAAAAACTGAACGGTCGAGATGTGGATATGAGACCAAAAAGTGACCCTAAACTCCAACCTCACATGTTAATTTTCAGAGTGAGGCCTCACTCTAGATAGAATATGTGTGTGTGTGTGTGTGTGTGTGTGTATAGTCTCAAATAGTCAAATAAAATACTGGCATTATATAACTCAAACTAATAATTTTTTTTAAAGTTGTATGTGTCTAAAGACAGCCCTCGAGCTTACAACTTGAAGCAGCCACATCAGGGCACCTAAGTGAGCGGAGAGCCTCACATTTTTTTATATACCTTACAATGCACTATTCGCTGGAGGAACTACGTAATGTTGTAGTATCATACTAGTCTACCGGTAATTTGCTTCTGTTCTCTTTTTACCTACTTTGAAAATTTCATTAGGTTGGTTTTGTTTCGACCTTTTTTCTTTATTGTAGTTTTGATGTTTGACATTTTTTGTTCTATTAGATCTCGTGATCTAGGTGTTTTGATATTATCATATTAAACACCTTTATTTATTTTTTAAAGAGGTTTGAAACCCAGCCTACTTGGAGGCTCTGCCTCACGCACGAATATTATTAATAGAAGAATGATGATTGTACGTCGAGGGAGCATATAACCTTCAACTCGAGTATTAGTACAAGAATCCTCATAAAGTACATCCTAGATAATCACAGGAGTTTCATCTAACCAATAATCATCTAAATAAAATAAATTAACAAGATGTGTCAATCTATGGGCATATTAGACACCTTTTGTGACTTATCCATTTGCGGACGTCCTTTTTGTTTTTAGACAATTTTTGTACTCCTCTTTTTCCAGTTATGATATGCTATCAAAAAACCTATGCCCCTTTCATGGGGTATAAGAAACTTTTGGCCTAATCTAGACCTCTTTACACGGCTACGATTAGATATGGCCATACCGCTATGTTTATGTGGTTGTAAATAAATATGGTAGGATAGCTTTTGAAAGTTTGGTGGATTTTGAATGCCTGCTTTAGCACAACACCCCTTTTCCTTTTAAAGCCTACCGTTACTTGCATTTGGACACGTATATATGCTCCATAGTAGAAAACAAAAAATCTAAATGGGTCTTTAATTTTTCACTTCTTTTTTTCATGATAAAATAGGTCTTTAGTTTTTTTTATTTTTTTTTGAAAAAAAAAAAACAAAAACAACAAATTACAACATAAAACCACGAACATAACCAAGACCTAAGTTATCCAGAAGGAAAGTTGTAGAGGCCGAATGCGGAAGTGCCTGTGTCCAGCTCTGAGCTGTTCGGGAGTGTCCAAGTTTGACAATGGCATCGGCTAGAAAATTCGCCTCTCATTTAACATGGCAGAACTGAGAAACTTTAGTGAGTTGAGTTAGAGCCTTGATATCCCTTATCAGCCGACTAATATGCCAAGGAATTTGGATTCGTCCACTGAGACTATCAATCAGAAGTTTGGAATCACCCTTTACTTCAATAAGTGAAAACCATGGAGTAACGCTGCGTGAAGGCCTGCTCGTAAGGCCAAGGATTCAGCCAAAAGAACATCCTGGGCACCAACAAAAATAGGTCTTTAGTTACAAGACTTACAACGTATGAAGTAAGAACACATTAATTTAAAAGTTCCATAGAGTTAATAGACCGATTTCATGGCATTTTGTTGAGAAAATATATCCCATAACAGAAAATGGAGACTTTGTTTATGAATTTATGATGATTTGGGTCAACTCAATTTATTGTCGATTGATGTTTGTTTGAAAAGCCCAGACTATTTTATCATGATATCAAAATGGTTTATCTCATGTATGAATATATCGCAACCACACAACGTCTATTATTTTACATGGTTTATCTTGTGTGTATGGCTTAAAATTTCTCCATACGTAGGGAAGTATTTAGAATATAGATTCTATATGGGAAAATAGGGACATTGTCTATAAGTTTATAAGAATTCAGGTAAACTCTATTCATTATCAATTGTTTTTAGTTGTGGAGATCATATTAATTTATGACATTCATGCTCATAATTGCACAAAACTGATATACAACTATTTATTTTGTTAGGAGCTAACTAATATCAATGAATTAAACAAAATATAAAAACCAGTGTTAAGTCACTTGAAATTTAAAAATTTTAGGTGTTAAGTCATTTAGTTCGCAGAACATTTATTGTGAAATCAATTCACTTGCTTTATTAGGGTAGTATGCAGAGATATAAACCAATTGGATACAGTTCAAGTTTGGTTCATTCATCTCGTGTTTGTAAATCAAAGCAAGCTGAACTTAGCTCAAGTTTGAGCTCATTTTATAATCAAGCTGAGCTGTGTCAAACTCAGCCTTAATATATATATATATATATATATATATATATATATAGGATTTTTCTTAGGTAAGGATGTCCTTACCTAAGGTTTAGGTACGGATTTGGTGTTTTCACCCACTTTCCTATCACATTTTCACATCTTAACTGTTCAGTTTTTAGAGCCTAATGTATAGATCCCCCTGCAAAATTTCAGCCAATTTGGTGATCGTTAAGGCATCCAAAACTGCAATTTACACGAACGGACCGAATCTGTCGAACCGGAACCGTTCGAATTTATAATGGTAAATTACAGTTTTGGATGCCTTAACGAACACCAAATTGGCTGAAAATTTGCAGAGGTGATCTATACATTAAGACCTAAAAACTGAATGGTTAAGATGTGAAAATGTGATCGGAAAGTGGGTGAAAACCGGAAATCCGTACCTAAGAAAAACTAAGGATATTCTTAGTGTAGCCGAACTGTGTGTATATATATATATATATATATATATATATATATATCAATGAAGTAGAGCCGAACTTCAAAACAAGAGTTCAAATTTGAGTCGAGTTGATCACCTTAGTATTGAATTCGGCTTGACTCATTTACACCCGTTAAAGTGAGAACCAATACTTGATATAAGTATGAAGGCAATTTTAGACAAAATTCCCCGGCTTATAAGGTGCTAGGGTTGAGAAATTAGATGTTCAAACTTCAATCTAAAATTACGTAATAATGTAGCTTTAAAATATGTAGAGTGACCTTTTTTTTTTTTTTTTTGCCTTCTTTGCCTCTAAAAGTGGACCCTAATCCTTGCAAGAGAAACAAAGAAAGTCAAGTGAGCTTAGAACTAGAGTAGAGATAGAGATAAATTCTTCACATGTTCTTAAGTCCACCATTAACTATTGAACGTGAGGATGACGTTAACAAATACTAAAAATGAAATACAAGAAGTTTTCTTAAATTATTTAGGAAATGGAAGTTCGAACAAAATATTTTAAAATGATGCGTGTTCAGTTGGAAATTTGGAAATGCATTTGTGTGAAAATTGGTTTAAGATTAAAGAGAATTTAATTTATTTCATGTAGAGCCCCGAGTTACCCAAATAATAAGATGATTGATTGTTTTTATATTCCTAGTTTAGAATAACACATCTTAAGAGCATTTTTAGCAATACTAGTCATTTTTTAGTCAAATTTTAGCCAAAGTAGTTAAAAAGTTATTTTGGCTAGCCACTTTAGAAATACATCTGCATCAGGGTTCTCTATTTTAGCTAGTTTTGAATTTATCTTACTTTTAAATGAAAATTAAATAGTTGAAATGTATTTATAAATTGTATAAAATAACTCAAAATGAATGTTTTAGAATATCTAGAGTCTCATCTCACTCTTTATATTTAGGAGCGAGATAAATAAAAGTTATAATGAAGAGCCACTTAGAGCATCTTTAGTAGACTCTCTATTTTTACTCTTTAACCATTTTGGAGAGCATGTTTAGCTTTTTAGATATTTTAGCAGCTACACCAGATTCCTAAGTGGCTCACCATTATAACTTTTAGCTATTTCACTCTTAAATATAAAAAGCTAGATGAGGTTTTTTAAGAGCATATTTAGCAATGCTAGCCATTTTTTAGCTAAATTTTAACTAAAGTGATTAAAAAGTCATTTTAACTAGTCATTTTAGAAATACATTCGAATCAGTGTTCTCTATTATAGCTAATTTTAAATTTATATTATTTTTTAAATAAAAATTAAATAATTTAAATATATTTATAAATTACATAAAATAACTATCACAGTATCTTTACTATCATATCAAACTATCGCAGCATCTCAATAATTTTGTTTTGTATTGATTATTGAGACTGTTATTTCAAATCAATGTACCATTGGAAGCCGACAAAACACCCAATTTTCGTCCCACCCTGGTACCCATGCCTATTGATGGTAAATTTTCAAATCAGCATGCCCATCATACATTTATGGACTTTTGGCCATTTTTTTCAAAACTTTCCGTTCCTGTTGATATCAAAAAGACCCCGACCGAGTCATCTTGCGGCATAAAAGAGTCATCTTGCGGCATAAATTTCCAAGAACCTGCCAAGTGATTGTGTAGAAAGTGAGCTGGAGTAATCAAAACGATAAATGATTATATTGCTTGGGTCCCAAGCTCCCTCTGGACCCCAGTGCCTATGTTCTAGATGCAAGCCGTGTGGGGTTGTTGTTCTTATTTTTTAATGAGCTCGTGCTGTAATAAAAAATCTTAAATTTATAGGGTAAGGGGGTTGTTGTTTTCTTGTTGGGATTGAGATTAATAGATGAAAAGGGTCAGAGTAATGATGATTTTTCGACGAGAAACAGACAGATTGATTTGGCCCCTGTGGAAATTGTAGTTTTTCATATCCCCACTCGGTTTCAGGGACTCGGTCAGAGTAATCAGGGGGTTGAGATTTGAATTCTCAAATCTATACGCGTCTGGACAGAGAGAAAGAGAGAATCTTTAGGGTTTCCTTAATCCAAACACCCTGCTGGCAGCCACATGAAGCAGAAGAGAATTTTTTTTTTTTTATGACAATGAAGCAGATGAGATTAACGATAAGGGTGAATGCATGAATATGGAGACCGAAAAATTAGATTGTAGACTGAATTAAAGCACATTAATTGGGAAAAAATAAAATGGAAAATTCCGAGTCCTGACCATTCTTAACAAGGTTAAAGCATAAATGGAAGATACATTTTAATTAGCCAAATGTTTATACGTATCATCTAAAACAATTTCGCCTATCATTACTTTGGAAAGAGCAAGTAGAACCTTTAGGTATCTCTACTCCATATTTCTAATATTAGACACGTAGTTCTAATATTAGACCTAGTTATTATTCATTGAGACAAATGTTCATCTCAAAACTATTCATTGCGATTTCCATCTAGCTCTAACTATTCATCCAATAACTAGTCCTATATTTATATTAATTATTTTAGATAATTATTTAAACTACAATATGAATGTATATATCATGAATAATTTATTACGAGGTTAAATACTGTTTACTCCCTGAACTTTCAGGAAAAAACAGTTCAGTCTCTCCTTTTTTAATTTCATACGTTTACTCTCTCATCTCTCAATTTTGGACCAATAGGTCCATTCGGTTACTCTCCGTCCAAAAACTCCGTTATATTGCTAATGTGGCGATTATTTCGCATCAAAAAGTCTATCATACCATCGGTTCATCTTTTCTCTTTTTCTTAATTAATTTTTTAATTTTTTCCCTTTTTATCTCTTCTTCTTCTTCTTCTTCCTTCTTTCAGCTCTCTCTTCTCCAGAAACCTCCCTCCATCTCCTCTGCAACCTTCCCCGCTTCTTCTTCCTTATGTCTTTTTTTAAGAGCTTTGTTATATGATATGCCAAACTCATAGCTGCCAAATTTTTTATTTTCTCTCTTCTTCTTCCACCTCTTCTTCTTCTAGCACCAACAGCAACATTTACCGAAATTGAGTTAGATTATACCCAATTCTCGTGCTTTATACTTCTGTTGAGTATGTGGCCATTTCTTAAGCACCAGCAGCGCTAGCAGTGGCTAATCCCACATTATCTCCCTCACCTCCTCCACCTACGGCCTCCTCACCATCGACCCACCACCGCCGCCCATCTTAATCAAAGAAACAAACTTTTCATAGAATCCATATAAATTCACACATCCAATAACATATCAAAACTCCAAGATACAAAACAGAATGTTGTAGAAAAAACTGCGAGCTTGGCAAAACCCAGATCAGAAAGAACGTCGGAGAAGCCTTCGTGCTCGCCCTCCCCTGGCCCGAGCCCCGTGTCCAGCGATCTCTCTCTCTCTCCAAATCCCCAAATTTGAAAAACTCAAAACCTCCCCTCCCTGCTTCTATAAAATCAAGCTCACCAACTCCCCCCACCAGTTCTCCGCCGTCCCTCTCATCGTCAACCACGACGTTTCCCGCTCCCACTCCCACTTCCTCAACGCCTGCTTCAACCTCACCAAACCCCAAATTTAAACCCTAGCCTCCAAGCGCCCTAGCCTCTCCATCTCGATCTACACCGCCAGCTGCGGCGCTACCTATGGCCTCAACTCCGCCAAGCTGCTGGGCCGGGTCACCTGTGCCTCGTGGTGTACCACTTGTTCATGGCCCCCAAAACCATCGCTGATTTGCTGAGCTTGTTGCCGGTGAAGGAGAAGACGGGGAGGGTGGCGAGCTCGGCAGTTATGGTTAGGGGTTTGGGGGATTTGAGGGAATTGGGTCTGAGGGTGGTGGAGAGGGGTTTGTGGGAAGAGGAAGTGATGAAGATTGAGCAAGTGAATGAGAGTGATGAGGGATAACTTGTGTTCGAGAAAGAGAGAGAGCTGGAAGAAGAGGTAAACAATAGGGAAAATGTAAAATATATATATATATATATATATATATTAATTAAGAAAAAGAAAAAAGATGAACCGAGGGTATGATAGACCTTTTGACGCGAAATATTTGCTAGGTCAGCAATATAACAGAGTTTTTGGACGGAGAGTAACGGAATGGACCTATTGGTCCAAAATTGAGAGATAAGGGAGTAAACGTGTAAAATTAAAAAAAGAGGGACTGAACTGTTTTTTCCTTGAAAATTCAGGGAGTAAACAATATTTAACCATTTATTTATATTTTATATAGTCATTAATCGATACATTATTATTATTATTATTATTATTATTTAGAAGATATGAAGTCATACAAAAGTATGCTCCTGATTTATAGGTCAAAAGAGTACAGAAGACTACTCTGTTATAGACAGTTTAAGCTTAGAGTAACCTATGTCAAATAAAATTCCTCGCCTTGCAGGCAATCTGAACTACCTAACTTCACACGCCGAGCACACAATTATGGTACGCTAAAGCTAAGTACTTCCACAAGACTCATAGAGATACCTCACGTAACATATACATTATTCTAAAAAAAGGCAATTAGGCAACTATAAAAATTCTAGGCCCAAACTAAAACCCATAAATTAGCTTCATGACTTTAGGCCTAATTAGAGGCCCAAGCCCATTGAAGGAAAACCCTAATTGCCAAGTTGGTTGCCATACTGACATCGCCGTTGGCAGAAATCCAAGCTCCGGCCGGCCCAACAACAACCGCCCAAACACTGTCCACATCCATGACGGCCTGCTAGATCGCCCCGCAAACTCCAGCACTACGACCTCGCCACCATAACCACCACCAAACATCTTGCCATTAGCGCAACGACTCAACATGTTGTGACCATCAACAGAAAGAGGCCATTGGAATCCTCCCACGCTAGTCTTCCGCCTCTAAGTTAAATAGCCAGGAGACCACGCCAATAGAAGCACCCATCTCGTCCTGAAATAGTGTCACATCCCGAATTTTAGAATAAAATTCAAAATCCGAAGCATGAAAATTACCACAACTCAAAATAATCATCCTGAAAATTTCTTTTTCCTTAACAACTTCACCACACAATTTAAATTCAAATCCAGAATTTAGTCTCGGTTAATTATTACAACTCACTCATAAAATAAATTGTAAAGCTCTAATTGAGCATAACAAACCTCACAACACAAATGAAATAAAAATAAATGCTACAACACCTAAACAACACGGTCACCTCTCTGGTTTTCCTGACCTGCAGGAATATCCACTACACCATTTGAATAGTGTACCGGGATTGCAACAACACAAAACCCGGTAAGCTTTTGAAAGCTCGTATGAGTAAAAAAAAAAAAACGGTTGTTTAATTAAATCATATTTATTTCCACACAAGTCAACACTCAACAATTTCCACGTCCACAAGAAACCAACAATCTCAAATCAATCACCAAATCACAAATCAACACAAAACCCTAATTTACATCTTTATTCTCAAACCCCCAAAATCGTATTTATAAAAATACGGTATTGACATACTAGAGCTATAACTGAATCGTAGCCCATCACCTGACCTAGTTATGGCATCCGACATATTTATCTTTATCGTATTTCATCAATATGTATACGTATATACATATTTAGAACGTCCGATACTCGTACTTACTCAACCAATCGTATCCCATCATCCATATAAGATTAGAGCGTCTGATTCCCCTATACCAGTCACTACGTTGACCCTAAATCTATAATGAGCACAACAATATATTTACACACAATGAAATCAACTCAACCATGATACACAATATTATTCTGAAATTTAAGCATTTGAAATATAATCCAAATCACCATTCCAACTCAATCATAACATCACTCAACAACACACCAATCAATATATATTCCACGTAAATATATATATATAATATATATATATATACGTAATCATCACTCAGGAATGACCACTAATACCATCTATAGTTCACATAAGAAAATCGTGAAATTCATTTGTATAATTAAAAATTCTTTTTACTTACATATGGACGGTAATTGATCAAGTCCATGTGATATTAAAACAAATATTTAATCAATAAATATTTTTCACACAATTACAAAAATAATTAATTTAAAGCACTCGGTTCGTAATATGAACCACGTGAGTTTTACTCACCTCGAAACTCCCGCTGCGTCTTCAATTAAAATACAAAACCACATCGAAACAACTCACCCAAGTACAACCCGTCAATCACCTAATCAAATGTGACTTGAATTTAGCCAATAATTCCAAAACATAACTAAACTACCATTCAACGATCGGATTCTAATTTATAAGAAATCTGACGGACGGATTCTCACGAATCGCCTCCCTAATCACTGTTTTGTAATTATACGAAGATCCAACGGTCGGATCGTCGCCCATGACCACACAAAGTCACTGGGACAGTCATATGATCATCATATCAAAACTACAAGTCCATCAGACGGTCCTAATTTCACAAATCACAAATCTAACGATCGAAATCGATCGAAATCTCAAAATTCATAACTAAATCATACGATATTCAAAAAATGCATATAATATACCGAAATGATTGTATTGAAATGTAGAATCTTAATGTACAGAAACTATATTTTAGACCTCCGTAAGTGGCCGGAAAGGGCCGCCGGAGTTAGTGGCAGAGCCACCGCCGACCACCACCAATGGTGTCGGGGCCTAGCTTCTCCCCTTCGTTTCATTATTTTGAGCAACTTTCATAACTAGTACAAGACCAGAAAATAACGGGAAGAGGTCGAAATTTACCAAACACAGTCGGGTGGCCGAAATTTTTCCAAAAACCGACAAGCTTGAATTCGACGTAAAAACTGCAACAACTCGCTTCGATCCCTTCTAGAGACTTCTTCAGAAGCTCAAGGCGAGTTCATCAAGCCAAGAATCACAAGAAATGGTTGTCTGTAACTCGAGATATCTGGATCGAAGGGTTGTTTTTCGATCTAAACAAGTCGAACTCCGATGAAGGTGAAAACGATTTACCCAGGTCCGGTCCATCTTGGTGCTTGATCAGCAAGTCGAGGCGAGCCCAATGAGCCAAGAATCACGTGAAACGGTGACCTATAGCTCGAGATATCGAGATCGAACCAAAATCGTGGTTTAACCGTTCGGGGCCTCCCGCCGCCGCTGCTGGATGTCGCAGTGCAAGGCTGCCTCTGGCAGCTGCGCAAGGTCGAGGCAAGCACGAGGGAAGTGATTTGAGGCCTTGAGGTGGACGGAGGAGGAAGAGAGAGCACGGTGAAGCCGTGCTCTGTTTTTTGCTGAGCTTCGGCCGCGCGGAGAGTGAGGGAGAGAGACAGTGAACAGTTTCCCAAAGGGGAAAGTCAAAAGAACAAAAAAAAGGAAAGTTTTCTATTCTGCTAGGGTTTTTTCTATATATACCCATTTTGGAAATTTCTTCTAAATGCGATAACTAATTCAGAAAAAATCCGATCTTTGTGTTCCGCATATGTACGGACTCGTATCCACGAGCTCTACAACTTTCTTGAATGAAGTTTTCCCAAAATTTGCACGTATAAAAAGTTGATTTCTTGAATCGAGCATTTCGAGTTTTTCGTTAAAACAATCGTTTCGAACCTTCTATAATTCTAAAAATGAAATATTATCGAGCAACATTCGTGAAATTGTACAATAATCGTTCCACACAATTACACGAAATTAAAATGAAAATTGCGGTTATTACAAACAGAGCACAAGATTTGAAAGAGCCAATCGAAATCCGACCCAAGAACACAAACACCGTGAAGGAGCAACCCTGACGCTCCATGCGAGAGCGGCGAAGCCCGTCGTCTTCATACTCAACGCTCATATTTGGCACTGCTAGGGTTCGACGAGAGAGAGGCAGTAGAGCCATTCATTTTTCCATTACTCTAATTGATATATTAACTAGATCCTATGCATGGCGAGATAGTATCCATGTATGTTTTTTGGGTAAGTAGTAATACTTCATTTATATTTCTTGATTCTATTGATTGATAAGTTGTGTATTTGAACAAAAAAAAACAAACACAAACAAAAAATAGAACAAAAACCTCTAGGCAAGCAACAAGCTACTGAAACTAGACTCAGTAGATTTAAATAGAATATAGAATATAAATATATATATATATATATATATATATATATATATATAATTCTAGCCTAGCAACTGAAGCTGCGCTCATATTGGTTGTGAGCAAAAACTGCTTTTTTTTTTTTGACGGGTTTGGAGGCCAGTCTCATTTTCAGGTTACTTTCAATAGGGTTGGAGATGGTATTTTTCCATGCCCAGTTCCATTTTGACATTGGGTCTATGGGAGATACCTTTAATAGTCCCAAATCATAATAGCAAAGAGTCATTTATTTATTTATTTATAATAAATGAATAATGGAAGCATGCACATTACACAGAAATGTCTAGGCTTAAATTAAACCAAAAAGAAGATGGCAATCCAAAGGAAGCAATAACACTAAGGGCACGTTTACTTACTTACAATAGGAGAGAATAATTACAGGTTAAAAACATTCATGCGTTTATTAATACATAAAAGAATCGGAATGATTCCAGGTAAAAGAATTCTTGTGTTTACTAACACATGAATGAATCGGAATGGATGTAGGTCTCACCTCCTATCAGGAATCGATTCCTGAATATTTAGAAATTTGATTACGAAGGAGGGAGATGAGTTTAGGAATCAATCCTCCGGAATCAATACCGATTCATTTCTTCTCTCATTCACTTGTCTCCGATTCATGATTATTTTTCATTCGAAGTAAGTAAACGTGCCATAAGTAGTAGCGAAATTTCACTTATAGGCTTAAACTTGACAAATATGAGGTTGCCTCCAAGCATTGCGATAATATTCCTGAGAAGTACATAGGGAGCACATATTTCATTCTTAAAATTGTGATTATTTCTCTCATTCCATGTGTACGTAATAAATGGTGACCAATAGGCCAAGCTTCTTCATAGTAGATGAGAAACATTTACCACCCCACTGAGAAGAAGCTTATTCAACAAATCAAGGCCAAGGAGGATTCAACCATGACATCCCACAAGGACAAAGAATTTTCTTTCAATTATGCAACGAGAAAGAGCAAGCAAAGAAGAGATAATTGATATTCTCCGGAAAAAAAAAAGACACACACACACACACACAAAAAGAAGAAGAGGGAAAATAGGACTGATAAGAGGAGAATAAGCAGTGACTCTATGGAGTAGCATGCTTACCATGAACAGTCAACCAAAGGATAAAACTAGCTCTAAGGTTATTGTTAAACCAAACAATTAAGCTTTGCCCAGTCAACAATATAGGATAATGATACCAAAAGTGATTCAGCGCAGAAACTGTAGAGAAATTTTCAATTGTAGAGGTCTAACCACAAAAAGGACTCCTTGTAGGTTGAATTGGGATAGATGCCTTCTAGATCGTCTACAACTTCAAAATGACAAAACTGTTCGAAAGAGACTAGCACCAAGGCACACCCATAATAATAGAGTTAACCAAGGAGTTGGAAGGAATCTCAAAGTTAGCAACAACACTAGGCTCCAATATGGGAAGCAAAGGGCCAAAATAGTCCTAATTATCATGCCAGAAGTAAATAGACTTGTCATCGCCAATACTATGCTTAATAAGAAGACAAATTTGATCTCTAAATTTCAATAACTTTCTCCACTTCTAAGAGAAAATTTGGGGGGTTGACATGTTCCAAAAGGTATTATCTCTTAAGTAATTAACTTTAATCCAAGGTCTCGTTTGGTTCGAGGAATTGAAAGCTTAGGAGCGGAAACTTTATCCTTTCATGTGCTTGGCGTTGCCCAAGGAAAGGAATAATTTTCCTACATGAAGAGAAAATAGGGGGAAAGTGGATCCTCCCATACCTCATGGGAGTCATTTTCCTTCATACTTTCCTTGCATTAATTGCATATTAATTGTCTACTCTAAAGACCATTTTAAAGGTTATTACTACCAACTTTATCCTTGAAACTTTTGAATCTTGAATTGCCTATGTTTTGATAAAAGGATACCGTTGAAAATTTGATATTACTTGCTTTCCTATATTCAGGCATAAACCAAACATTGGAAAGGAAATTATTTTACATTTTTCGATTACTTTTCTAGCATTCTCAATCATTAGTAAAGAAACTAGTGAGAAATTTATTATCTCATGCTCGTTAGAAACTCCAAGGAACCAATTTCCTTTACACGAACCATACGAGGCCTAAGAGAACTAAAGGCTAGTATCATCTAAAAGAGAATCCAAGTGTAACTAGTCATAAGAGTCATGTTCCAAATGTGAAGACTTTTGATTCCTAGGCCTCCCTCGCTTGGAGGCCCAAAAACCTATAAAGCCGCATTAGAAGAATAATGGCCTACAGTACTTCTAGTCTTCCACACCACAAGAAGTCAAGAAGCATTTTAATTTCTGCTTATTTAAATTAAGAATTTTATTGGGCAAAAAAAAAAAAAGAGAAGCCCAATACACCTACAAACTATAAAAAAAAAGTACTTAACAAGTTTTACACGGTCAGCATAAGAGAGGAACTTATTCTCTCAATTCTTGATCCTCGACATCTCCACTCAACACCTGAACAGACCGATGATCACCATAGAAAATAAAAATAAGTCATTAGCTGTAAAGACCCAGATTTTCATACAATAAATTTATGTAACTCAATAATTGTTATATTAATTGAATTGTGATATTTGGGATTATTTGGATTGTCGTGGGTTGAGAAAATTGGTTCCGAATGATTTTATTTTCGAAAACGAACGTTATTTAGGGGGTCGTGAAAATCGACTTTTTATACGTTCAAATTTTGGGAAAACTTCCTTCATGAAAGTTGTAGAGCTCGTCGATACGAGTCCGTGCATATGTGGAACGTATTATTCGGAGTTCGTATGAATAAGTTATGAATATTTGAAAATCGAAATTTTTCTATAAATAGTGGAAAAATCTGAGTTTATTGTGAAGGACGAAAAAATCTCATTTTTGCACATCAGTCCCCCGTCTCTCTCTCGGCCTGGTCACTGTGCCTTCCGACCCGGCGACCCGACCCGACTGGAAGTCGGTCCTCCCAGCCGCGCCGCCGCCGAACCCGGCCCTGTCCCGCTTCGCCGCCTCACGCCTGGTCGATCCCCGCCATCGCCACGCCCCGCCGCTGCCCCTAGACCTGGATCGAAGCTTCCATCCGAAGTGCAAACCCGACCCGGCCGGAAAACCTTTTTTCCGGCGGTGCACGGGCCGATCGTCCCCATTTTAGTGACGTGCTCTTCCTTCTGATCATCCCCATATATAGCTTGCATCACGATTTTGAGTGTAGAGTGGTAGATCAAGAGTTGAAGATTTCGACGTCCCTGATTCAATCTGGAGACTGATCAGAGGGCCGAGATTAATCCAACTTCAAAGCCCGATCTAGGACGATCCAGACCTCATCTCCGAAAAAGTCAGGTATTAAAGTTGTTCAAAATTTCATTTTGAAGAAGTTTGTAGTTGACGACTTTTGCATCGGAGGTGGTTGACCGTCGTTGATCGCCGCGTTGACTACCGTCTGACCGCCGCGTGTGGCGGCGCGTCTGACCGAATTTTGAGTTTTTATTATCTGGACGATGATCTATGCATCCATACGAGCGTTTTGAGATATAACTTGGTCATGTTAGAAAAAGTTGATAAATAGTCAATTTCTGTTTTAACGTTACTATTTACGGTTTTACAATTTACCTTCGGTTTGAGATTTACGAAGATCAGACCATCGGTTTTACTTCAAATTTTAATATGATGTTCATATGACTGTCCCGATGACTTTGTGTGGTCACGGGCGAAAATCTGACTTTTGGATATTCGTATAATTATAAAATAGTGATTCGGGAGGCGATTAACGAAGATCCGTCCATCGGATTGTCGTATAATTTTGATAGGATGTTTCCATGGGCAATCCGTGAGGATCTAACCGTTGGATTATCTTTATTTTAGAATCCAACCGTTGGATTATCTTTATTTTAGAAATCCGACCGTTGGATCATCAATTAGGTTTATTTCATGCTTCGTTGCTAAGTAAAGACCGTACTTGATTAGGTACTTGACAGCTTGAGTTGACGAGCATTGGATTATTGTGAGTTATATATATATTGAAGACGCAGCAGGAGTTCGAGGTGAGTAAAACTCAAGTGGTTCATATTACGAACCGAACATTTTAATTTATTTACTTTTGGTAGTTGTGTGAAAAATATTTGCGGATTAAATATTTGTTTTAAAATTTCATGGACTTGAATTACCACGGTCCATAGGTAAGTAAAATGAATTTTAACTATACAAATGAATTTCATAATTTTCTTGTATGAACTATAGATGGTATTAGTGGTCATTCCTGAGTGGATGATTACGTATATATATATTTACGTGGAAAATATATATTGATGAGTGGATTGTTTGATTTATTATATGATTGAGTTGAATTGATGAGTTGATTTCATTACGATTGTGTAATTCCATAGTAATATGATGTATCTTGGATTGGGTTGATTTCAGTATGTGATGTTATATGTTGGGTTCATTTATGGGTTTAGGGTTAACGTAATGACCGGTGTGCGTAATCGGACGCTCTAATCCTAGTGTGGATGATGGGATACGATTGGTTGAGTATGTGGAATTATTGGACGTTCTAAATATGTATATAGGTATACATATTGATGAAATACAATAATTGATTAATATGTCGGATGCCATAACCTAGGCCAGGTGACGGGCTACGATTCAGTTAGAGCTCTAGTCTGTCAAGTACCGTATTTTTATAAATACGATGAAGAGAGTTGTGGGGAAGGTAGTGAGTGGAGTTGACTTGTTATATTGAATTGGTGTTGATTGAGATTGTTATTATTTGTATATGTGGAAATAATTGAGTGTTGCAGTGTGTGGGAATAAATGAGTTTAAATTAAGTAACAGTTCATTCTTTTACTCATACAAGCTTTCATAAGCTTACCGGGTTTTGTGTTGTTGCAATCCCGGTACACTATTCAATGGTGTAGCGGATATTCCTGCAGGTCAGGATAACCAAGGAGGTGACCGAGTTGCTTAGGTGTTACAGCAGTTTTGTTATTTATTTAGTTGTGAGGTGTGTGTGTATGCTCATTTAGAGCTTTACATTACATTTTGGATTTGTGTTGTAATAATTAACCGAGACCAAGTCGGTTTGATTTTATTTCGTGTGGTGAGTGTGTTAAGAAAAGAAAAATTTTCATGTTTCGGATTCTGAATTGTTATTCATAAAATTCGGGGCGTGACATTAGCAAAGGCTAAATAAGAAAGCTTGATTGATTCACATATCCAATGATACGTAAAAGCAGGATGAGCTTTTTTATGGTGTAAAAGCAGGGAAAAAACCTCCATAGCAATCACAAAAAAGGCAAGGGGAGAGCTGTCTCCTTGTCTGAAATTGCGATTACTAAGAAAGATACTAGCAAGCTCATCATTACTGGCAACAAAATTCATTGGGCTAGTTATGCAACATCTTATCCAACTAAGGCTTAGTTTGGGAATGCTTTTGAAACTGCTTCTAGAAAAGTTTGAGCTGTTTGGTAAACTATCAAGAAACAGCTTTTGACTTGAAGCACTTCTTCCAAACTCCGAAATGGAGAAGCTACAATTCGTAGCTTTTGATTTCAGCTTCTGCGGGAACCAAAGTCAGGACGCGAATGATTAAATGAAATTTTGATCAACTTCGAATTGTCCTCAGGCTTTTCTCAAATAGACATCCTTCTCAATCTCTCGCACTCCTCTCTTTGGAAAACCCCCGGCAAAGATCTCGACGGCTTCACCTACAACGCTTCCACCTCTTCTTCTTCCCGCTTCGTCGACGCCTTGAATTTCGTTCAGATCCAATTCCTTGAAGACTTCTCTCCCGGTGCTGGGCGGTCGGCGATTAGGCGTTTCTGGGTTCTTGAAGGCTTACTTGAAGGCTGGGTTCAATCGATACTTCGATTTCAGATTTTGATTTCAAATTCTTGAAGCTGGCTTCGATTTCAGATTTCTGGGTAAGTTGCTTGCTTGATTACTCACCTTACTTACAGACTTGAGGGTTCGATTTCAGATTTGGATTTCTGGGTATACTTACAGTCTTCCATATCTGGGTTCGATTTCAGTTTTGCCAGTTTTTTTCATACTTCATAGTTGTTAATTTGTTATTACTATCTTATCTCTGTGTGTGTGTAATTACTGATATGCTGTCCCTAGAAAAGCAGTTGGAGTTTATTGATTCGATTGATTTCTTGACATGCAGGCCATGCCCCAGCTCACTAAGAGATCAAGGATTCAAATATTGTGGATCGTGTGATAAAAGATACCATGGATTTAAAACACTTGTACCAGGTCCATTTAAAACACTATGTTGATACTCCCAGACGTGTTTGTTCTTGTATGAGTTCCTAAGTTGAATTTATTACAATATGAACAGGTTGCTGCTATGGCAGTATTATGTGTGCAACCTGAACCAAGTTATCGACCTTTGATAACGGATGTACTGCACTCGCTAATCCCTCTTGTGCCTATGGATCTCGGAGGGTCGCTGGGAATTACAGACTGCATACCCTCTGTTTGAGCCAAACCTTCCCACTGATAACCTGTGCTGTATGACTCATACAGAATCAAGCCTACAGATGTTCACATTTCTTATTGGTGGACAATGGTATGAAGTGGTAGTTAGTACTCTAGTGTTCTGCCCATCCTTTTGATTGACAGAAATTTATGCTCAGTGTTCCATCTATTTGTAAATTGAACCAAATTGAATGTAGAACCTTGAATGCATGAAACCATTCAATGAGAAGTTGCTTTGTTTACATATATGTAAATTTATACACAAATATATCCATTAATAATCACTACTAGTAAAATAACAATACACACGGATTTACTGTAGTTAAAAACCACAGAAATCCGTGTGAAATAGAAATACTAACAGAAATCTGTGTGAAATGAGCATAATTGGGCCCACAATAATTTATACAATAACACTATCAACGGAAATCCGTGTGCATAAACAACAGTAACAGATATCTGTGTAAAAACTAAAACATTTTCACACGGATATCTGTGTGTAAATCAATTTACACTGATTTCTGTACGTATTATAATTAGTTTATTTCGAAATCGTTAATTTTTATGTTATGTGATTTATGGAGGGACGGATTTCTGTTACAATAAGTTTTTTTGTACAGATTTATGTGTGAAATGAATATCACACGAATATTTGTGTGACATGTTAACACGGAAATCCGTGTGCATAAACAATAGTAACAGATATCTATGTAAAAACTAATACATTTTCACACGGATATCTGTACGTATTATAAATTAGTTTATTTCGAAATCGTTGATTTTTTATGTTATGTGATTTATGCAGGGACGGATTTCAGTTACAATAAGTTTTTTTTGTACAGATTTCTGTGTGAAATGAATATCACACGAATATCTGTGTGACATGTTAACACCGAAATCCGTGTGAAGAAATAACAGTAACAGATGTATGTGTAAAAACTAAAACCTTTTCATACGGATATCCGTGTGAAAAGAACAATTAGCTATAAAATTCCGTGTGAAAAAGTATAGGTGTATAAAAGGTTGACCACTTATTTGATATCGAAATAACAGCGGATTGAGTTAATTTTTTTACACAATACCTATTAATACTCTATAAATAGATGGGTAATGTCAAATTTATCAATTTTGATTTTTTGGTTCGCACAAAATTCTTATATGTCTACTAATGTAGTATAACTAGTTTATTAGTTGTAAAGAAAAGTATACTTTCCATGACAACAATGTGGAGAAAAAAGACTTTATCAAAATCGACCGTTGGATGTTGTCATGATTAGAATAAATAGTTATGGTCAAAATTTCAGCTATTTTTGTTATCGTTTAGGTCTCGATCTATTAGATCAACCTTGAACCCTAAATACCACATAAAACTTATATGCTCATAACCGCTCATTCGCAACTTATTTTTTCGATCTGTCAGCGCTCATACTCTCATGAATATGAGGTATACCAAATAATGTAAAAATTTTGAAAAGTTTATCTCCTCATGGTTTTACTCCCCTTAGGGTAGTATAGGTGTATATAAGGTTAACCACTTTATTTGATATTGAAAGAACGACGGATTGAGTTAATTTTTTTATACCATACCTATTAATATGCTATAAATAGATGGGTAATGTCAAATTTAGAAATTTTCAATTTTTATTTTTTGGATTGCACAAAATTATTATATGTCTACTGATGTGGTATAACTAGTTTATTAGTTATAATGAAAAGTATACATTCCATAAGCAACAATGCATAGGAAATAGACTTTATCAAAATCGACAGTTGGATGTTATCATTATAAGAATAAATGGTTGTGTTCAAAATTTCAGCTATTTTTGTCGTCGTTTGGGTTTAGGGTTCAGGTCAATCATAAATATTAAATACTACATAAAACTAATATGCTCATAACTGCTCACTAGTAACTTATTTTTTTAATCTGTAAACTCTCATGCTCTCATAGGTAGAAGCTATATCAACTAATATAAAAATTTCTGAAATTTTATCTCCTCAAGGGTTGGCTCCCCTTAGGGAAGTAGAAGAGTTTAAAGGGTTGACCGGTTTTTGGTACAGACATCTGTGTGCAATGAGTAACACACGAATATCTGTGTGAAATGTTAACACGGAAATCAGTGTGAAAAGAACCATTAGCTATAGAATTCCATGTGAAAAACTCTATTAGCTACAGAATTCCATTACAATAAGTTTTTAGTACATAATTCTCTGTGAAATGAGCAACACACTAATATCTGGGTGAAAAGAAAAATTAGCTACTAAATTCCGTGTGAAAAAAATAGAATAGAGA
Source organism: Rosa persica (assembly GCA_025331145.1). Classification (NCBI taxonomy): domain Eukaryota; kingdom Viridiplantae; phylum Streptophyta; class Magnoliopsida; order Rosales; family Rosaceae; genus Rosa; species Rosa persica. The sequence goes on from WFKR01000001.1 coordinate 31,727,630, forward strand.
CAGAATTCCGTATAAACAATAATTAACATGACAGTTATATAAATACACACGGATATCAGTGGTAAATATATGTATCTCACACGGATTTTCGTGATAAATTTTTTCCCGCTCACTTTTTTGGAACAAATTCAATTTCCCTCCCCTAGTAGTATTACACACGGATTTCCGTGGATTACTGAGATACATACACACGGATATCAGTAGCAAAAGTAAATGTATTTCACACAGATTTCAGTGGAAATTTTGCTTATAACCAGCAAATTGATCCAAATCTGAAGCATATCGATCCATGTCCTTCTCCCCACCCCTAAAGTGTATTGATGTCCTTCTCCCCCAAATCGATTCAGCCTTATCAGAGGTCTGGAAGCGGTCGTTACCAACAACAATTTGATATCTCCCCCAATTTCGAAGTGGTGTCTCCGCCCATTACTGCCTATCTCTATCATTCAATTCAATCTCAGTCCATCGCAGCCAATTGTGTGACCTGATTCGAATAGAGCGCTATAATTTTGAAGTTCCACTCACAGTAAAGGAGCTTTAGTGAATCAAGTTTGTGGCGTCGAGTTGATTGTGGGATTTGCGGCTTCTGGGTAAGTGAGCAAACCAAGTTGGGATACCAATTTTGCATGAAAAGTATTTATATAACAGCTATTTCAATTACTTTTTGTTGCTATTCTTGCATATATGTTCAGATCTGTAGTGTTTTGGAGACGCCAGGAGTCAAGGTACCCGGTCTCATTAGTGGACAACCACACCATTGCCCAGAACATAAGATGAGCCCTTGTCAAATTGAACTATGGTAACACCTAAATCACATCATAGTCTTGTAACTTTTTTTTCATTCAATACTATTTAATTGGTTATTTTTCTTCTCAACCAAGACCCAAATTGAAAACCCAGTTAACTAATGTGATTTGTTTTGATTTATTTAGATTGATCAATGATGGTTCTGATTATATCGGTTGGGCATGTAGTAAGTTCTCTAAATTTTTACTTTCTGCATGTTTTGGTTTCTTCTTATAATTAATGCCTTTTGTGTTCTTTTATGCTTACACCTTCAAAGAACACTAGTGAGTCAATAGAGAAGAATTTTTTCCGGAACACATTCTAAGGTTTCTTATAATTGGGTATTGTATAGTTTTGTTGCTATTAGTTGATTATCAAGTTGCTGGAAGGTTCATGGATGACTACGTTGGTTGTAAAAGCAGCTCTTATACCCACTTATAAGGTTGTTCTGTCTCTCCCTCACTTCTTATTTTATGTTCTCTCAGTTGATTTGTTGGTTTCAAATTAGTAGTTATTTGTTGATTCGTAAGATTTAGAGGTTTGGATGTATATTCTTCACTCTTTGATATATTGGTTATGTGAGTGAAGCGATGATAATCCTTCACAGTACTCTGCTAACAGAAGAATCATACAAGTTAAGCATCTATGTTGAGAAAATAACAACTAATCTTCAGGGTACACTACTAGATAGAAAAGAAATTGCAGTGAAGCGGCTCTCAAGAAGTTCTGGACAAGGAATGAAAGAGTTCAAAAATGAAGTGATACTGATTGCAAAACTTCAGCACCGCAATCTTGTAAAGCTTCTTCACAAGGTATGTTTTGTTTCTTTCATGTTTCCATTTACATAATTTTAACAGGTATATTATTTTTGTCACTTGTAGTTACTCGTTATATAGATTGGAATAACTTTTTAACTTCAAATACGGTTCCAAGAAAATGATCTCAAAGTTTATATACATGATGTTATAATGGTAGTTGACTTTAAACTTTTATTTGGTTCCCAAGTTCACACGTTAATTGTCTTCGTTGCAGTTTCATTTGCTCTTACTCTCTTAATGATGGGAACTATTCTTGGACAAGGGGGAAAATCTTAGTGATATTTCACCTTCAACAACAATGTATTCTGGAAGGCAGCCTTGTTTTTTGTAATCCAAGAATTTATTTTGGTATGAAATGTATTTTGCTTGGAATGTAAAGAACATCTTGCTATAAATGTAAAGTTTTAATATTTTCGATTGAGTTGTGGATTTGATCACTTTATTGTAAATATCTGAAGTATATTTATTATAGAGAAATAAAAGTATTATTATGTCACTTTTAGCAGAATTATTATTTTTTAACATGTTGTTACTTTTACACACATAAATAAGTGAGAGTTAGGGTATAGGGATTTCACACGGAAATTCGTATCAATAAGGTTATAGGTTTTGATACAGAAATCAGTGTGACTTGTATCCCGCACAGTAATCCGTGTGAAATACAGTTCATACATTTAGCACAGAAATCCGTGTGAAATAGAGTTGTTCACACGGATTGCGTTTCATTCCGGTAATTTATATTTATGGAATTATAGTGGGACCCACGTCTAATATTCACACGGACAAAATAATCCGTGTGAGATGAGCATTACCCCCCCCCTTCCAAACCACACGGTAACTCAATCTGTGCGTGTACCGTGGGTAAAAGCTATCACATACTGATATAGGTGTGAGAAAGTCTTATTACCCACATATTAAAATCTGTGAGTGATTGTTGTTTTGCTAGTAGTGAATAGTAGAGAACGTTTGGATTATACGTACTCTTTGTGGTATATATGATCTGCATTTTGTCAATTCATACACATAAAACAAATTAATATAAATATATATCATCCCAAAATCTTGGCTGAGGCAACAATTAACTTATTTTTTGTCAGATGGCAACAATGAACTTGATCGATTTGTCTCATCATGGTTGACAAGAACAGAGGAGTAGATATTGAACAGGTCACACAGCAAGGTAAATATATATAATTATAAAGAATTAATTAATTAACTACATGTTAAGTGGGGAATGAAATCCAACAAATGTCGGCACTATGATCACAGCAGCTCATAATCATATATATATATATATATATATATATTTGTCTTTAGATAGATTATAGAATGATGGCCTTGAATTTCAAGTTAGGAAATGGTATATATAAGTAGTCATTTCATTTTCTTTTATCATGTATCGTCGATGGTACTTCGATCTTGATCATTAATAGTCATGGCTCGTATAGGCTCATATGCAGGCAAAACGAATATCAATGTGTTAATTCCTTTGGTGAATTGGTAATCGAAACTTTATTGCTTCCATCTAGTTCTTTCTCTTCTAATCCTCCGAAGACTATGTGCTAGTCATGTTACAGCAGCAGCAGATGTGGTCAAGTTGTAGTATGAATTATGTAACCATATAAACTTTCATGAGATCAAAGCGTAGATCACTTTAAGTAACATATAATGTTTTTTTTTTTGCAGTACTTTCTGCATCAATTGCTGCGGGGATTGAAGTACATACACTCTGCACATGTTTTACACCGTGATCTGAAACCAAGCAATTTGGTTCCCAATGCAAATTGTGACCTTAAGATTGTGACTTTGGGCTTGCAAGAACTACATCTGAGACAAACTTCATGACAGAATATGTTGTCAGTCATTGGTACCGAGCCCCAGAATTACTACTCAATTGTTCGAAATACACTGCGGCTATTGATATTTGGTCAAATGAACATGAAGGAGATGGTCCGGGAAAACAAGAAATGGAGGTGTTAAGAAATACATAAAATCTATTGAAGGGTTTAAAGTCTTTTATTCAGTCCAAGCAAGGGTATAAGGATAATACATGAGAAATTTTTTTATTTGGTATGGTTACATAATCAAAAAACAAAATTATGTATTTTAGTAGCCTATCGTAGCATGTATGACCGTTTTGATAATTATACCCAGCCAAAACACTTTTGCCTTGCAACTTACCAAACACCTAGAAATTGCTTTTTGTTCTCACAGCACTTTTAAAAACAGTTTATCAAACACCTTAGCTGCTTCTTCTCACAGCAAGTTGGGAAGTGCTTACTCTCACAGCAAGTTCGGAAGTGCTTCTTCTCACAGCACAACAATCTCAAACTAAGCCTAACTAAAAGAGACTGGTAAATTGAAAGCAATAAGAAATCTGGTCAATATCATAAACCACTACACCAATAACTGCTACAGAGACACCCAAGTTTCGCCACAAGAAAAGTAGGGAAAAAACTACGTCCAAATCTGTCCCTATGAGTAAGAGTGACGAACTAATGATTCGTCTATACTTCTTGTGTCTCTAAAAGCTATTAGAGACAACTGACCTTAAAATTCGTCTCTATTAATTATTGGCTACCACATGGTCATCAGAGACATTGCAATCAATCTCTAATAGTATTAAAATATAATAATATTAAAAATCTGCTTTGTACGTTTAAAAATACATAAAAAGCCAACAAAAATTACTAATAATTTATAATTTTTCACAACAAAACTAAAACCAATAATTTTATATTAAAAATACATACATCAAGTTCAAGTGATTACACCCGGAACTAATACATTAGGGGAAAAAAATAATAACTAAATAGTATTCTTCACACTTCAATGTAGCTGCAACCTTCAAATAAAAAGACCAGTAGACATATGAACTCTTTCAGTATTTCCAGGTTGCAGTTGATTTTCCCTAGCTTAAGTTGCAGCATCGTCCTTTCTCTATACCATGAAAAAACAGAATAGATCAGCATAAAAATAACTAAAATTGGTGGCATATTAAGGTCAGTTTACATTTCTAGTTCGAAAAATATACGTAAGATATGATACCAATGTGGACAAAGAGTAGGTAACAAAAGTTAAACCAAATAATTTATAACTACTGTAGCAATCTACTTAAAAGTTAAGAATGAGTATTATAAGGGCTAGATTGGGATTGATGTGACTTTTAAAAAAAAAAAAACTACTGCTGTTGTATTGTGAAAATAATTAGCTATTAAAATAGTTTTGTGTTTGGTAAATAATATTTTTAAAAGTGTTGTAAGTACTTAAAACAACTGCAGACTGCTTCTAAAATCTGCTGCAGCGTGTTTTGATCCACATAGCGTGTTTTGATCTACAACAGCTTTTAAAAACAACCTCTGGGCTGCTTCTAAAATCTTCTGCCAGTGACCAATTAAAACTGTTTAGAATTTATTTACCAAACACAATAAAATCTAAAATTTTGAACAAAAGTTGATTTTTTTAATAGCGAAGCAATCTCAAACGGGACCTTAGCCAGTCTTCTATTACCTGAAAAGTTAAGAATGAGCATTGTCTTATACTAGCTCAATAATTTGTAAGGCTAATGCAGTGATACATACCTGCTATGCCTAATAAAGCTAAATCCATTACTTGGACAAAATATGGTGTGAATTTAGCACATCTTTGATCTCCTATCTGAAATGCAGAACATGATAAGATAAAAGAGGAACAAGAAAAAGAATTAGTTGAGGTAGATATATATGACATGTTCGTACTCTTAAATGAAAATATAATAATATCATTTTCTCTATTTTCTTCATAAGCTAACCAATTGATTAATTTTAATATAATTCAATAATCAAAGAAAACAAAACCTTGTAATTACTTGAGCAAATGGATAAACTCAAAAGCAACACAAGTCAGTTACTCATTAGTATGTTTTATATTCAAGCTACAATAATTAGCAAAAGCTTCTGCCAATAGATGAATCCATGAGAGTAAAGATTAAGTGAAGAAACCCAACTTTATCCATGTCTACAAAATAAGAAGCAGCAAACAGAAAAGACATTGTTTCAAATTACGCAACTTTCCTCCTACCAATTGCTACTAAACTCATGGAGTCGCACATAGCTTCAAATAATCAAGAATGCAATTTTCAAAATCAATCCGAATATTTGAGACTTCATCATGCATCCAAATATAAACATTAAAAGAAAAGAGAGAGGGCAGGACAAACGGTACTCTGATTGAAGAGGGAGCTTGGAGAAGAGAAGGGCGAGCTGGGCCTATGGTCCGCACAATTGTTCTCAGAATTCTCAATGCCATTGTTTCTGTAATTGAATGGTATCATCCCCTCAACAATCTCAGCAAACCGATCATTTAGTTGCCAGCAAACAAACACAAGTTTGCAACCTGCAATTCTGGTTTAAGGCAACATGCAACCAGTTAATAGAGAACCCATCAAACCGATAATTTTCAAACCAAAACCCACAGCGGGGACTTTCTTTTGTATCACAGAAATTTTTTCGTTGTGGATCAGTAATACGCTAGGCCCATACTCATCCAGCACAAAAACAATCTAGTGCTTGGGCTTGTTACTCTCCTACCACTTATGCTTTGAGCCCATAAGCCTATACCCAAAGAAGAATGCCATCAGTCTAGTTTTCTTTGGGCCCTTCAATCTTTCAGCACCCTCCATCCCTTGAAAATGAATTCAGTAATTAGACGAACGTTAATTTTATTTCTCACCTTTGATATTCTTTCAAAAGTTTTGGTTTCTGTCCTTTGAATTTTTAGGTTTAACTTCCACGATGATGATTTTCTCTTTCTTTTCGAGGTGCAGTTTTGCCCTATTAAACTGTCATCGAGGACCTAATCCTCTATGTGTTTCTATGGAGCGTTGTCTTAATCTAGGGTTCACTTGTAGAGTTTTCGATATCGTTGAGAGGGGACGGTTTCGCATTTGGCTATAACCCACAACTGTGTTGTCGAAAATACGAGGTGTAGTGGAGGACTAGAAGACCCACATAGTTATAAACAAAACTAAGTACGACATTAACATGAAATTCACTTAAAAGCTTAAAAGGTCGACAAATATACAAAAATGAGATTCTTCTTTATAAAGCTATAAATACAAAAAAAAAACATAGTAATAAAAATAGCATGCATAGTCAGAATCAAGAAGGTTGGTGCGATTCGTTGTATTGGTGTTCAAGTTCTCGACAAATTCTTAGATCTCACTTTTAGTGAATAATATGTACTATAGCAAAATAATTTTTTGTCCGTTCACACAAATTATATCAAATGAACATTTCGGAATTGCAAAAATCATGTCAGAGTCTACTTCTTTACAATTTTCAACATCCTATTTGTTTTGCCGCTCATTTAGTATCCTAACAATGCTAACCACACCCAAAATGAATTTCTCGTTTGATCAAATTAAAACCACATAATTGAATGTTACATGGTTATTCTTTATATAGTGCGAGCTAGCTACCATAACCCCGCGAACCAAAAGTGCCCTTCATGGCTTCACGTATTAACTACACCCACAATGTCCACCAAAAAGTGCATACGTGCATGAGTTTAACATTTTTGGTGTAGTCTGAGAGTGAAAATGACTGCATGGAACTAAATATATCTTGTTGCGGACAACGTTTTCAAAACTATTCCCACCAAAGCACGTAAAATTGCAAAAACATGAGGAACACAATCAAAACAAACTGAAAACTCTACGTTATTTTAGAATATTGAAATTTTAGAGTTGGAAATTGTTAGATTACAAAGTATTCACAGTTTATTAAGTTATTCTAACTGTTCTGGACTCTGAATTTTTATTACTATGGAGCATTATAGACAACCCTCAATATAACTACAAGTCAATAAAACTTGAACATAATTTTCAGTAGAGTAGGTTCAATATAACGATATAATAATGCTGTCAACTCAACTACCATAAAACAACTAAACTAGCAAAAATTCTATAGCGTTACAGAATATTAACACATCAGAGCTGAGATTCGTTATGTTAGTCATTATTTAGGGTGTATATTACATAATGAGGTAATGCAAACAAGAACCTCTTAACCTAACCCATACTAAAATACAACTTACCCTACCAATCTTAACTAGATTTCCAGATAAGAGTAGCAGGACAGTGAGGATATGCATGGGAGGTGGGAACCGTGTGTTTTCATTGTCAAATAGGACGTTGTGCATGGTGGGTGGTCAGAGAGGTAAGCGAGGGCAGTGTGTCAGTTTCTTGAGATCCCAAAGTGCGTACAGGCACTAGCTTTGCTTTGCTTTTTGGATTACTGGTGGATACTTCAGGGCTAGCTAAGACTAGACTATCAGCTATACCTGGAGAGTTCCTCAAGCATGTCCCTGCTTTGCTCTATGACCCGCGGGTCACCTTGGAACACATATATATAGCCCCGCTATAGACACCAGAAAAGCCAAGTACCTGAAGATAAAGGAGGTCCCATGCACCACAGTCGATATTATTGCTCGAGAAATTTGCCTTGTTAATCGTTTTGTGTGTTTATGGCTTTGATTTAAAATCGTACTTCGGAAACGTAATTGGCTCTCTGAATTCGAAAAAGTTCTGGAGAGTGAGTTATTTCGGATAGTGATCGATGATTTCAGTGAAAGAAATACATCGATCTAATGATGAAAAAAGTCCAAGGAAGGGGGTACTCGCCCCTAAATCGGGAACTTCACTTATTCAACAATGTGTTCTAGTATTATGGCTTGAACTTTGGTTCAACTTCAACTAGTGTTTTTTACACCGGAAAAAACTATGATCTCCCGGACTTGTAAGGTAGATTCTCAGCTCGCCGGTGAACGAGTTCAGGTGCTATTAGCAAGCTGCGTGTGGGTCTTTCAACCCATGCTTTAACATGTCTACTGTAGAAGCAAGTCCATCCGTTGAGGTTGGCAGGTCAATACTATTCACTACCTTTTGCCTTTCATTTTCACCATTTTTCTTGACAAGTCAAATACTGTTCACAAAAAGTCACTCTGGGTCACTTTCTTGACCTGCCAACTGACATTCGTTGACTTTTTGTGAATAGTATCTGACTGGTAAAGAAAAATAGTGAAAATGAAAGGCAAAAAGCAGTGAATAGTATTGACCTACTAACCTCAACGGGTGGACTTGCTCTAAGGTTCAAGTTGAATAAGACAGTTCTAAATTAACATTTTAGTATTGCAATCGCTAAAACACTCAAAATTCTGTGGTCATGAGTAGATTGTTTGGATATTAGTACTCTGTATATATTTGACAATTTTTTTTGTAAGGTCTCTTCTATCATGTGTACTGCAAAGTTAATTTTAATCCATTTATAAACTTATCTAATATTTGACCAAAAAATAGGGCGATGGATCGAGTCCAATTGGCTACCAGTTTACCATTAACAATCAGTGCATGGGTCTTTAAACTCATGCGTTAACATGGCTACTGCAAGGTTTAAGTTAAAATAATTGAAAATTAATAATTTATTATATCATTTCCTCTACAGTGTCAAGACTGTGTGTAAGGTCTTATCTCGTCATGCGCGGCGTGAAGCTAATTTTGTGACCAGCTAATCAGCAGTTGGAATGGAATAACTTAAAATGATCTTAACCCTTTTACAGGTTCATCCAAAGACGTAGCTACACACGGGCTCCGATAGGCTACAGCTCACCCCAAATTTTGAAAAAAACGTTAATTTGAAGCTTAATTTTAGTTTAAAAAATTAAATATTAAAAAGTAGCCCACTCCAAATTTCTAAACTTAGGCTAGATATATTTTTTTCTATTCTGCTTTAAGAGACATACTCGCATCAAAAGCTTGCTTTTTTGGGTAAATTAGGTCAAAAAAAGAGTTAGTTGAGAACTATGATACAAATTCAATAATTAAAGATTTTTGGGTCTATTCAAGAGCGCATGATAAAATATGATAGGTATTTTTTTTTGTCTTAGACTTTTAATGTTGATTTTTTTTTATATCAGTTGGCTATTTGATTATTTGATATGTATTTAATATATAGTGTAATGCTATGGTATGTTAACATTTCTCATACATCAACTATTTTTACCACTTTAATGACTCATTTTATCACTTGAGAATTTATGTGGTAACTAAGAAAATTTACCACTTTAAGGATTTATGTTACCACTTTGAGGACTAATATTATTATTTTGAGGACTCATTTTATTACTTTAAGATAATTATATGCATGTCATACATTAACACATTGTAGAATTTTCATAATATATGATGAGACTTAATTTACGAAGGAATAAAACATGTTACTTGTAAAAGTTAAAAAACTAATAATAATTTTAAGCATTAGTAAACTTTTAATAAAAAAAAAATTTAGCCCACTCCATTTTAAAATCCTAGCTCCACCATTGGTTCATCCACTATTAATTTGATCAAAATATAGGATGATGAGGGAGTTGCCTCTAGATTTTGAAATACATGGATGTTTGGGTTTGTGGGGAAGGGGGTGGTTGGAGAGGTTAAATTCTACTGCAAGAACGATTATGAATTTATGATACAGACTCTGTATGAAACCAATTAATTCAAGCTGGGAAGAGATGGAGGACAGAGACCAATCAACTGGTCTAAAAGGAGAAGGAGACAAGCAATATAGGCCAGGTCATAAATGCCAAGTACATAGGGGGATCTACTTCAAAATCTTTACTTTGAATCATTCTCCAATGTTGTCTTTGCTTGTGTTTGTGTCATGTGGGTTAGTGTGTCAGAGAGAGATGGAGAGAGGGGGGAGAGAGAGATCAGAGAGGTAATGAGTCTAAATAGATTAACCAAAGAGGTAAGTCACAGCTACCTTACCTTGTGAACACACATAGGTAGGTGGTCAAAAAGGTAAAAAAAGAGACATTAATTAGAAATTAAATTTCTTTTAGCTAGTTCTAAGTCCTACTGTTTACTACTACTGACGAGGAAAACCAATGATGATGATTGATCAGGATCAAGAATTGTATCTCCTACTATTCTTAGTAGACTTGTTATTACTATTATTAAGCTGCTGGGGTTGCTGGTACTTCTCCTGCTCTGTTCTTCTTCTACTTGCAAATACTTCTCCGTGTCTCATTAACCAGAACCTCTCTATTTCTTCTGCTTTCCGGCCCGGAAGCCTCCCGGCTATAAGTCCCCACCTGAGCTATACACATTTCAATTAGAAACATTCTACGAATTTAATTGATTAGTCACTTTATTAAGTTTAATGAACTGGTCAATTAAGACCAAACTGCATTGTTTTCATAAGCTGCTTATATTGCACCTACAGTTACAGTCCCGAAATAATCTCATTTTTCGCACAAAGAATTGTGCCCAAATCATGTTGATGTATTCACATCTATGTTAAAAGAGAAATTGAGTTATGAGTAGAAGAAAGACAATAACTTTGATGGAACTCGATAATAATGATAGTTAGGTGGTGGATCCGTGGATGTCTTTTAGTGAGAAAGCTAGTTTTATTTTGAATAATGGAAACATTATTTGATGAACGTGTATACAAATTTAGAAACTATAGTATGCTAAACAGCAAAACATTCTGCCCCCTAGCTATCAGTATCACATTACGATAAGAAGGTTCCCTAGCAATGCTATCACATTAATGAACCTACCAAAACGACGACTCAGGTGTTACACATGTATCATCGTAATGCGCTAGTACGACCGACATTTTTTCTCCCTAATTTAAAGGCGGCCATTTCTAAAAGAAGTAAAGGAACCCTCAAAACCCCCATTTTACTTCGCCAAAAAAAGAAGAAGAATAAAAAGAAAAAGAAAAAAGTCCCATTTTAAACCAGAAATATATAGAAGGACTGATGGGGGGGGGCACTAATTTCGTGCAAGTAAAAAGTTTAATTTGACATCGTTAACTTTTACCTGTCTCCGACGAGCTTGTACATTCTACAAATGAGATCTTCTTCTTGTTCCGACATGTTTATGAACTCCCACTCAATGCTGCTTACCTCTGCCATATTTATAATACATGCAAACACAGAGAAACAGAGTGAGAGAGACAGAGAACAGTTACATAGATAGATCATATTAATAGTAATATTCGTCAATAAAAAAAAGTGAAACCATATGGACCAGCAATGATGTAGCATGGGGTACCAAATTATTATATGCAGAAAATCAAGGAATGATTCAAAGACGAGAGTAAATTTGGACAGGTCAGGTTAGAACCTGTCCCAGATAGCACTAAACAGATAAAGCAAACAAGGAAGAATACATTATAGATTAAGCAGAAACAAGAAGAACCCATTGAAGTTTAAGCAAAAAGAAGAAGAACCCAGAAGTATGATTTGAGTGATAAGAAAGAAAGGAGTGATGGAAACTTGCCTTCCGAGAAGGAACTGCTGCTAGTCTTGGCTTGTTTTCTGCGGCGTTTGACGTCCATAGCTGCTAGCTTTTTCCACAAGCACTTTTGGAGTAGTTGGTCCAATCTGAGAATGAACACAGGGAGATGAAAGAGAGAGGAGGGAGAGGAACCCAAGTAGAATTTTTAGGGTGGTAAGATTAAGAAGGGGGAAGAATTGGGTTTTAAATAGTTTCCCAAGAGGGATTTGTTTTCTACAGGGAAAAAAAAAAAAAACAGGCTCAGTTTTATATGGCTCATTGAGAGAAGAGCTTGCTCATCTTTGAACCGCAAAGAAAGCAAAGCAAGAGCAATGCAGGAAGAAATATGGAATGGCAGGTCCTACCAAACAAACAAAATAAAATCATGTTGACTTGTAGTTGTCACCCTTAGTCCACATAAAAATTTGTTTACGAGGTCAAAGGGTTGTTGAAGTCACTCACGGGTCTCCTTCAAAAGACATAAATACCCTTCATCAAGCCACAAAACCGGGAGCAATTCAGGGGTAAAATAGTCTAATGGAGTTGGCACTGTTGATGTGTCCACTTGTCCATGATGAGGTGGCAAACACCCAAGCCAAGTCCCAGAGTGGATGCCAAAATAACTGGAATGTAAATCACAATTAAAGGAATTAAATAGGGAGACGTTTATGCTCCAGGTAGTAGTACTTAAGGATATCATTAATTATTGCTTAATTGGATGTTGGTGTAGATTAGAGACCTCCCAGAATCTAGCTTGTTGTAATGGAATTTGATTGTTTTTTGGCCAAAAAAAAAAGAAGCTGGGGGTTGTTGGGCTACTTTTATATTACAAGCTACATTTTTTTTTTCTTTTAATCAGAAGAGCTCAAAAATATTTAGAGCAGCATGTTCCCTTGGGGAGATGAGCTTTTCTAGTGGATTTTATGTAGAACCATGAATTGTATTGAACAAACTAAACTTTTAATTTTTTCTTTGATTGCGTTGTAAGATGAAGTTTGAATTACAAAATTTTAGGAGAAACATTAATAATACTAATTGGTCAAAGCCATTAATATATGTTTTTCTAAAACGTTCTCATTGGAGAGAATTTGAAGTACCTACATCTCGTTCAAAAAAGTTTTTCTACTTTGTATAACACCCTGCCATTGTATCAATCACCTGTTCAGTTTCCAGCTACCACTTAACGACATTGAGTATGGGGTCAAGCAAAAAAGTAAGTACGGATAAAATTAGACTACGAATCATGAAAACGAAACATTTTGAGGAGTTGAACAAGTTAAAGACCAGAATAATTCTTTTCTTCTTGTTTGTTCTCTTTGGATCAATTTCAAGCATTAATCGTGGAAACCCAATGTACTTAACGAGATTTGATTCGAATTGCTAGTCATATAAGTCCAAGAGAAAGATTAAACGGGTAATCCATTATCCAAAGCTAGAGTATTTTACGTAATTAAAAGTTGAAATTTGTTGAGGACGTTGATAAAAAGTGAAAAATCCTAATAAGGTTTGTGCATGACTTTATAGATATTTAGGGATGTAGCCAATTCATGATTTAGTTCAAACAGCTTTTATAGGTTGAGCCCTAGATAAGATTCTTGCATGGATGAATGTTTGGTAGGACAATTAGAAAGGTCAAATTAAAAGGAGAAAAAAGCCAAATTTACTTTAAGATCATGTCTTATTCTTCTGATTTTATTCTGGATCTTTGCGAGAACAAGAACATGGATTCAAAAACCTTTGTAGTTTCCCTCAAAGAGAGCTCACTATAATTCACATTTGGCAGCTTTTACATATTCTAAATTAATACTACTCGATCTGTGTAGGCTGCTTTCCACATTTCAACTTGCATGAATTGCTTGAAGTATGCTACTTTCCACATTTTCAAGTTCTCAGATCTTTGGCCTCGTATCTAAAGGTGGCTAGCCGACGCGAACATGTTTTTTCATCTTAATTTAAAATTTGTATATCACTTGAAAACTCCAGAAGCAAATAATTAATTGAAAGTACGCAGCAATGAGAATGATGGAGATGACAAGCACAAGGGGTCATTAGATGATGCCAAGATTGGGACTTAATTGTTGGCTAGTCTATCTGTGGGTGTCCATCAATAGCATTGAACAAATTCGACCATTTTGTGGAGGTGCAAGATGAATTACTTTCCAGGATTGTCTTGTACAGTATTTCTTTTCATTTTATTTTTATTTTTATACATGCATATGCGTATTTGTTTTCCTCTCCTCCAAGCGTCTTCTCTCTTTCTCTCTTATGGTTAGGGTTTATTCTTTAGCACGTTCACATACTATTTTATGTCTTTTGTTGATTATGATCCATTTGGTTTCGAAGATTATGCAATAAGGTTGTTCTTTTGGAAGGTTTCAAGGTGTCGAGGTTTATGGGAAAAATGAGACGTATATAGGATTCCAAAATTGTCACAATTCAAGAATTCAAGGTGGCCAGGTTTAGTTTGCTAGCCACCTTGTAGGGCAAATATTCTTGGTAACTGCATGTACTTCTATGAAGGAGCTATAGTTTCTACAGCTATAGCAGTGTATAATGGCCTCTCGGACGTGTCTAAGGTTATCCTGTTTTCGATTAGGGTTTGGGTGCAACTGCATAAATTCCCTCGTGATGTATAGTTGATCGAAGAAGATCGGGCGTAGCAAAGGAGGTACGCTTGTTTGGTGTCTGAAGGAGGGCAAGGCTAGTGTTCTTCCAATGTTGGGCTTTGTTCGAACACGGAATAATCATGATCTCTCATCTTTGGTAAGGCAAAAACATGCTTGTGCGTTTTTAGCTACTTTTGTGGCTGGGGTTGAGTTTATGTATGGATTTGTCTTCTATATGATATTCTAGGGTAAAAGGTCGGGGATGTGTGGGGTAACGCGTTGATGATTTGGTAACCTAGACCTTTACTAGGTTTCCTTCGATCTCCCCGTTCGTGTCCAAACATAGAAGATCCTCAACGAGTTTGTTCTTCCTTGGATTTCCAAATCGACTGGAGTGGTGAAGTTGTGAGGTTACTCTTGTTTAGAGAGTTTTGGTGTGTTTTTAGGGCAACGATTCCGACTGTTGTAGCGCAGTTAGCTAACCATGAATCGTGGAGAGGACGTTTTGCCCGAACAAGAACGAGCAACTGTTTGTCACTAGCCGGTTTTCGGTGATTCGTTTCCAATGGTGATCCCAGTTTATGTCAGGCCAGTTTTAAGAAATCGAGAAAAGAAGTACGATCCAGTGTTGGGACTGGATGTGAATGTCCTCCAATTTAACCAAAAAATTATTCTTTAAAAAAATAAAAGAACTCGCTTGTCGATCATAGAATGTCAATTCAATGCTTAAGATGATTTGTTGCTAATTTTTTGAGAAATTCTAGGTCACATACATATATGTCATGCACACATTTATAAATATGACATCAAATTTGTAATCATTGGGGTACGTCTCTTTTTATGCAATCTTAATTTCTTAGAGTGGTAGTTACATGCAACCTTATTACAAGTTTGTGAACAAATTTGTTTTCGATATTGTAGATTAGTTCAATTATATGTAAATAGTGTAAAATGAATGTGGTAAATTTATCGTCATATAGTAAATTCAGTTCAATTAAATTGTAATTTTGATTCAATTGAATGTAAAAGGCGTATATGACTATACCTATCACAGTATCATAGATAACTCCAATTATTTTTACCCTTTCTATTAACGTAAGAGTTTATAAAGGAAACCACGAGGAATTCAAGACGAGCTTGATGCATAACTCATCTGTTGTCTGCATCCTGACAATCCCATTGATAAAGAATATATAAGAGTGTGGCACAACCGAATCAATAAACCATCAAGTTGTTGTTTAAAACCTGATAAATATATGCATTGTGTGTGTGTATATACACATAACATACCTACGTATATGATGAATCCGGAATGTCATCACGTATATATTACGGTTTTACTGTGCATGACGATCGAGGAGCAAAGCAAATTAAGCATGCAAGTTATTCGATTCACTGATGCAGAATCACATATGATCGAGATCAGCACTTAGTATTTCGAGTCGTTGACTTTGCTAGTGTAGCAAGCAGAATGGTGGATGAAGAAGAAGAAGAAGAAGAAGAACAAGAAGAAAATATGGAAGGTCGCAGAGTAAAGAACTACTGGAAATCATTATTATGATATATGCTCGTTCTGTTTCTGCTAATCTGTCGTTGCTGTAAACCTGTAATCTGTTGTGATTATTCGTGATGATATGATGTGATATATACGTACACATATAGACTTGACGAGAAAGAAAGCACGATGTTCACCCGTTTGGATTGTAAAAGACAAATCTTTCTCATTATTTTTCTCTCAGTCATAGTTCACAAGATGCATAATACAATTATATCAATGTGATGAAATGTAATAGTACCCTGACAACGAAACATGATGGTTCTGCAATATCAGAATATCATAGGATATATAAGATGCATGTTAGATACCTATACACCGTGGATCGGAACCATTAAATAGATGAACTCATCATATTCAAAAGCATTGTCGACGTACGTACTCTTTTAGTTTTGGTTTCCTTTGTAAGTCCTGCTATTAGTCTCAGCAACAGAACATGTTAATTAGTAAGTCGAGTTAATTTGGTTTTGTTACGGTGTTCACTCTAAGTTGAAGACTAGGGCTTATTCAAGTGAATGATTTGTGGCCTCAATGAGGTCTAAATGTTAGGTGTCATATCATGTCATCTACACATATCACGTATTTGTCAAATCATGCCATATAATTCTTAAAAAAAAAAAATATCCTTCCAAAATCTAATAACTCTAAGTTATTTTAGCTTTCTTCTAAAAAAAAAATTATTTTGGTTTTTTTTTTCATTTTTTCTTTTAATTACAATCATGCTTAGATTTAAACAATAATTTTTTTTTCTACAATCAAGAATAGAAAAATTTCATGTAATTCGGTCAATAGATTTACACATACATTCAATCAATAGATTTGCATAACACATATATATGAATTCAACCTTTGTTGGGTTCCTGTAACTTTTGAAAATATAATGTGAAAAAATACATATTCATATGATTATATATATTCTTTTGTTCATTTTCTCTCTTTATGTAGGTAGGGTTTAAATGTTATATTTAAGTTTATTATTTTTTGTTTTTTTTTCCCTTATTATATTTAGATTGTATATGATAATTAATGGTCGCTACATATACCTCTTAATTTAGACATACGTATTTTCCAAATTCTATTTTTTTGGATGAATTAATTTCTATTTGGAAAGAAAGTTAATGCCTATTTCTTGTCACCTAACTCAATATATTAATGCTATTTGGAAATAAAAATTATAGGAAATAATTTAATTAAATGAAGAAAAATATTGGTCAAAGAATTTGTAGACAAATCTCTTAAATTAATACATAATTAATAGCTGTTTTTTTTTGTCACCTAATTAAATTTATTAATGTAATTGATTCACCCCTAACATCTAAAAAGAAATATAAAAGAGTAAAGTTGGTGTTGCAATAGTATAATGTGGCAGGATATATTATGTGGAATTGAAAATAAAATTTATATTTGCTTACATGGCATGACATCTAGGATTTGAGGTCACAAATCTTAGGCCTCATTAATGCCCTATATCATTGCCCTTTTTTTATTTGTACTCTTACTTGTTCGCCAATGGAATTGTTTTTTTTTTTTTTGAAAGGCGCCAATGGAATTGTTTACACATGCATTTTTTTTTTTTTTAAAGAATATCATGTCGATACATATTAATACTTAGGTCAGAAATGATCATTACATATCCTTGCTCTATCATCTCTGGGTAAAAAAAGAGTTTGTGAAAAATCACAGCGATACATAGATTAGTTCTGATAATTTGACGGTACTCATGCTCACTTATTCAAGCAAGCCTACAAACTATGAAATAACATAGTAAATAAGCAAGCTTAAAGGTAGAAACTTATAGTTACCCTAAAAACAAAGGAAATAGAGTTCCCTAAAAAAAGAGAATTATTGAACAAAGTAAGGGGACAAATAGTAAGCCCAGACCATCTTCTCTCCACAGCCCAAAGGCCTTCATGCTCCACGCACCCTTGCAGCAGCTGTGACCCTTCACCGGCGCCACCGCCCCGTTCAGCCACCCAACCATCTTGCGCTACCACCCAGAACACGAAGACAAGTTGCAACACATGCCGATCCCAACCCGAAACAGGTAAGGGTCTCTGCATCGAAGCCTCCAACCCTATCAATGGTGGCTGCAAAGGTTGCCATCGTTTGAGCGAAACTCTGCCTCCGTCTTCACCTTCCTTGAAAATACCATTTAATAATCACGAATGACGCTATTTCAATATTGTCTTACAAACCAATGTTTTTTTTTTTGCTCAACAATATAGATGACCACATGATTTTCTAAGAGCATTTTTAGTGCTAGCCATTTTTTATTCAAATTTTAGCTAAAGTAGCTAAAAAGTCATTTTGGCTAGCAACTTTAGAGATACGTATGCATCAGTTCTCTCTATTTTAACTAAATTTAATTTATGTTATTTATTAAATGAAGAAAAAATAGTTCATATATCCATATAAATTAAATAGAACTACTTAAAAGAAATATTTTAAATTAACAAGAATAATACAGAGCGAGATGAGACTCTCTATATTTAGGAACGAGATATCCAAAAGTTAAAATAGAGAACCATTTAGGAGTTCGGTGCAGGTGCTAAATTAATAAAAAGCTAAATATGTTCTCCTAAAATAGCTAAGAAGCCGAGATAAATAGTCTGTTAAAGAAGTTCTAATGTGGCTAAACTTTTTACAGGATTAATTATTAAAAAAAAAACAGTTAAAAAGACCATTTTTGTGGTTGTTGAAAGGATTGCAGAAGGACCATGAAGACACATGTTTTCTAAAAATGGTTATCCATCATTTACAGAGATTGTTCCACTAATAATAGCATAAAAATAGGAATGTTTAGTACTCTTACTTTCAATATGTTATGTTTAAGGGTCCAGATGTGGGATATTTCACATTTATGAAGGATCACAGTCCAATATGAATTCAAGAAATTACCTAGCCGGCCGGCCACCACTTTAACGGCATAAGATTGTATGTATTTAATTTTCCTGATGGAGAGGGGGATGAGTTGGTTGGTTTTCATCATTAATTAGTACATTATCTCACATTATATAACAATTGTTTTTTTATTTTTTATTTAGATTACACGGTTACTCAAATGCGTCTTAGGCTCAGAGACTAATCTATACCGGGCCGTCATGTCAGAACACTTTCTCCCACAGGCGATTAAGAATAGATTGAAATTTAACTCCAATCAACGTTGGCGGGGTTCGAACCCAGGTGTGGTGGTTCCACACCTGGAGACTCTTAACAATTCGACCACATGTTGTGGTTTATAGCATTGTTCTATCCCATATTTCCATAAGTTGATTTTCCACTGACTTTTTCAATATAATGTTTGCCTAATTTTCTTTATAAAATGGTGTGTCCCATGATTCCGACCCTTTTGACATATTTTTTTTCTTTCCAAAGTATATAAATGTTTTACTAGAAATGGTATCTTATTGCATCCTATATGGTGCTTCGAATTGGGTTTCTCTGATCCGCTTGGGGTTGTAGTATTTTTTGTGCTCCTGCGTGTTTAGTGGGGCTGCTATTGGGTGGTGCGCTGTGTGGCTTCTGATTAGATTTTTACGATAACTTTGGGTTATCGCTAATGACATTTTCTGTTGTAATGTATGCAGGACTGTAGGTAGCTCAACAAGTGGCTACGTTTTTGGTGCTTGGTGTGGGATCCGGGTCAAGTCTGGATCTAAACTAGGAATCTAAATTGTTTCCGGATTTGAATTTGGCATTCATATCCTGATATGAAATTCGGCTCTTTAGTTTTTTCATGAGTTAATTTTCCAAGTTTTTACACACTCGGTCGCCTTTAGTGATCTTGTTTTGGCACTGATTCGTTTGCCAATATGGCAATACATAACTATAAAAAAGAAAACAAGAACGAAAAAGAAACATATAAGCATCAAACTAAAGACAAGCTAGCTAGCTGAGTGAGATTCTCTATACCGGAGTAATTCTCATGATTTTGGTTTGGCAACTCAGCTACATAGATATATTACTGCTAAAACTCATCCATTAGAAGTTACGTACTCTCGTAAATATAGAATAGTTGGTTGACGCATGTCTTTTAAAGAACACTTGAAGGGCAAACTGAAATGGATACGATGAGATATATGGGACCTCTTTTAAGGATCTTATCTACAGAGAATTTCCTACCAGTAGTTTTCACCATGGAAAATCAACATCAAGATTAGATTAAGATCCAGCAGATTACCCAGATTGATCGATGATTGAACAAGACTACGTACGGACGGATCATAGACCACCACTTGCATTTAAACCAGGCCTACCAGTTATGCATATATATGGAAGCAGAAACATCATCACATACAACATTACAGTGATGCAAGCTAGGTTTAGATGGGCAAAGATTCTGACAACACTAGACGATACATGAACCACAGGTCCACAAGCTAGCTAGCTGCTAATATGGATATATACAACTAGATCAAACAAATCAAAGCAGTGAAAGAGAAAGCTAACTATTCTTCCCACCAAAAACAGTTCTCACCTAAGAGTTTTTCCTACTGGTTCAAACAGCTTTAAAACCCTGTTGCGCGCAGGTACTAATTTTCTCCATTTCCCTCATTTCATACAAGAGGAATCAAAATCAGCTGTAGTAAATATAGCTCCAGTACCAACCACTAGTTCATGATGAGCAACATGATTATTTAACCAACTATCATGATTGTTTTGCTGGAAAATAATTGTTATCACTACTTTGCTGATCATCATGAGCAAAAAGCTAAGCTAGCTCATTCTGGGGCTGTACCAAGAATAACTTTATTGTTTTCACGTGCATTTCCTACGTACATAAAGATATAAACCAATTGTTGCTAAACCTTTATGATTGTGATAGAGATTCTCAATATCAAATCCATTGATAAAGGAGAATAACTTTTTCTCCTATAACATATAACTAAACAATTTAGAACTATAGCAGTGTTTCTTCGATCTTCAATACTAGCTATTGTTCAACATGACAGACGAGCAGGAAGAAAGAAAGACCAGTTGGACCATTTCCAATCAGAGAATATTTTGGAATAGTTCTTTCTTGTTTTTGGATCTACTCTAGTCAAAAAATTACCCTGTGCGAAGAAAATATTGAATAACACAAAGTAATACATCCTTAAACTTTGAAATGAAACTACCCCAGTTATCCTGGTAGCAATCAGTACTTAACGCTAGTTCTGTTTCCAATTTCAATTGGTGTGTCAAAAAGCAAAAACACTGTTAATTGAGGACTAAAGATAGGTCCCCCTTTAGTTAGACGTACATTTCCTCCAAAATGCATGGACATTGTTGACGGGAGATGCAACTTTTAATCGTCATGCGGACTTGATATAATCATGAGGTACTTCGCACCAAATGACCCAATAAGATCTATAGCAAAAGTGATTGTATACGTACCCTTTTGTATTATCTGTTCTTAGTCTTACTCGTGTGTGTGTGTCTATATATATATATATATATATATATAGAGGATTTTTCTCAGGTAAGGATGTCCTTAGTTTTTCTTAGGTGCGGATTTGATGTTTTCACCCACTTTCCGATCATATTTTCACATCTTAACCGTTCAGTTTTTAGAGCCTAATGTATAGATCCCCCCTGCAAAATTTCAGCTAATTTGGTGATCGTTAAGACATCCAAAACTGCAATTTACACGAACGGACCGAATCTGTCGAACCGGAACCGTTCGTATTTATAATGGTAAATTGCAGTTTTGGATACCTTAACGATCATCAAATTGGCTGAAAATTTTCAGAGGTGATCTATACATTAGGACCTAAAAACTGAACGGTTAAGATGTGAAAATATGATCGGAAAGTGGGTTAAAACCGGAAATCCATACCTAAGAAAAACTAAGGAGGTCCTTAGCCAAGAAGGACTGATATATGATTTTTCTCAGGTAAGGATGTCCTTAGTTTTTCTTAGGTCGGAAAGTGGGTTAAAACCGGAAATCCGTACCTAAAAAAAACTAAGGAGGTCCTTAGCCAAGAAGGACTGTATATATATATATATATATATATATATATATATATATATATATATATATATAAAACTAAGGAGGTCCTTAGCCAAGAAGGACTGATATATGATTTTTCTCAGGTAAGGATGTCCTTAGTTTTTCTTAGGTCGGAAAGTTGGTTAAAACCGGAAATCCGTACCTAAAAAAAACTAAGAAGGTCCTTAGTCAAGAAGGACTGTATATATATATATATATATATATATATGAACCCTAGATCTCCTCGTCTCCCACTCTCCCGACTGTACATATTTAACTAGGCGAGTCAAGATCCAGAGATATCACAATATTTAATCTTATGGTAGCAAAGCATTGGGCCTAACGACGTGACATGCAAAACAAGTAAAATGTAAAAATGGTAACGGTCAACAGTCAACAATAACAGTTCCTAATAGTACATTGTTAGAAAAGGGTGAGTTTGTTAGAAAAGAGTAGTGACAAATGTCCTAATCTGGTTAGTCAGCAAGAATTAATTAAGGAGGTTGCTTACAGCTAAACCGCATAAGCACAAGTTAATGACATTCTGTATAAGAGCAGCCTTGTAATCCCAGTTTGTAATCACCATCTATTGCAATACAACCTCATCTTCTTCCTCTCAGAATAAATCAAATTCCTCAAACCCTAGTTTTACTACTTTCGTACGTAGCCAAAATGGTTGAAATCTAAACTGACATAAAGATGTACACCAGCAACAAAGTAAAGAGACGAGTAGATTGAGTAGATACTGCCTATGTACGTTTAATTGGTACTATAGGACCCGAACTAATTTCAAAAGTAATTATGTACTCTTTTATTAATTGTTCAACAAAAAATTATGTACTCGATATTCGGAGTCTTATAACTTATTATCTACCCTAGATCTCTCTAATGTACCATGCAAGTATGCATGAGATGAGATGAGATAAACGCAATTACACTGTTTGCAATATTGGTACAAAATTTACTTAAATCAGACAACATGCCTCATGTGCTACATTAATGTAGCTGAACATACTTTCACGATCACTCCTCGATAATCCAAGCTGGTTCATATAAAATAATACGATCCTAGGCAAATTAGCTCTGCCGACGGCCAATTAAAGACAGATAATATTTAGGGAGGGACAACGATCGATCAAAAGGACTAGCAGACCAACTTGAACATCTATAGTACATATTAAGAAACATCAACTTTATACACTTGTAGAGGAGCATAGTTTGGATTGACTGGATGATATCTCTGTACACATGCAACCCAATAATAATCTATAACAGTTTGCAGAGGACCACAAGATAGACACGATCTGCTTCTACATATACACACACACTTGATAGTGAAAGCCAACTATTATTCTAGAGCTAGCTAGAGCAAAGGAAGATCAAGCTGACTATACTTCTCCACCTAAAAGTTTGTAGCTGCTAGCTAGCTGCAGTATATATATGCATCTCATTGCTTCAGCTTCAATAGCCAAATCTGGTTTTCAGTTATCTTAGGTATTTTCGTCCTCTATCTCTACATGGTAGTGGTTAGATTGTGGGGGAAATCTAAGGCCTCGTTTGATCCACGGAAAGAAAAGTAATTCATTTGTCTTTCTCATGAGAAGGGAAATGAAATTTCCCAATTACTTTCCATTCTGATCTTTGGTAACGTAAGGAAAATTATCAGGAAAGTTGTTAAAAAGTTTGTAAATAATGTAATAAAATAATATATTGTGAGTAATAAATGTAAGGAAAGAAGGGGGGAAGTGATTCTTTTGGGTTTGGATGAACTACTTTCCTCCTTATTTTCCCTTCTTTAGTTCCTTCAGGAAATGATTTCTTTCCTTTTGCATCCCAAACACAGTTTTCCTGATGCTTACTTTCCGCGAACCAAATATAGCCTAAATGTAAATGGCTCCATCTATCAAAATTGTTATAACATACAAAAAGAATCAAGTTAGCTTGCTCAATGGATATAAACCTCAATAAAGGTATATACTTTGGTCTTGCACTTACAATCTAAACCAGTTTATAACAAGGTTAACTTAGTAGTAAGTAGATTTAGCATGTACTTGAAATATTGATTAAAGCCTGTAATTAACCAAAATTCAATGAAAAGCTAAACCCTGCGTCACCAAATAGCTAAGCAAGGCAACTTCGAAGCCACCATTGTGACGATCGTAAGACAATCTTAACGCGAACTAAATTTCTATTTCATCAAACATGTCATATTCTTTTCACACATTTTTTGGTAATGTCGACTGCCAGAAAACAAATTAAGAACTTTATACACTTCATTCTAACCCCTATCTGGTGGGCCTATCTTGCGGTCTTCTTGCCAAGTGTGTATAAATAGACCCAGGTATCAGAAGCTTAACTAGCATATTAAAACCTAAGCAAAAATTCAATTACTCAAACAGTAACACAAATTACTGTTTACAATGCCCTCATTTCCCAACATTCTTCAAGCCAAGCATAGAGGCATTATTGACTTATTAAGTAATCAAATGATAGCTAGACCAACTTAATGATACATTTCTAGCAGTGAATAAGTAATCAAATTACATTCAGAGCAAAAAGCCTTAAACACAGAGAATGGAGATCAGTGTAGCTACAACTATAAATATAACACTCAAAACATAAACTGCAAAGAGATTCAGAAGACAACCCTTAATGATGGTACCTGATTGACAAGCAGATCGAAGCTTTGAAAGAGGGAATTGAGTGAGTAAGTGACCGGAGTTAGTGAGTGAGAGATGGAAGAAAAGTTGAATTTCAAAATGGAAACAGTGAAAGTCAAACTGTGGGTTAGTTTTTCAAGACCTTCAATTATTTTACTTGTCAAAATCCCGGGTAATGTATTCGATCTCTCGTGTTATATCGCTTTTATTTGGGCCCAACTGTTAGCCCAGTAGTTGGAACCTACTTGTTAGACTTAGAGCGATGCTATTTAGAAATAAATCAAAACTAGGGGAACAATCAAAATTTTGTTATAAACTAGAGAATAAGAAATAGATAGAACAAAGAAACAGAATATATGAGGAGGTAGAAGTGTGTGTTTCATTCTCATTAGATCCTTTTTGTGAGGTCAATTTTGTGTTTTGGATCTTTTGCATCAGGGCCCTCTTGATTAAGCGAGATTTGGCCCAAAATTGATCAAAGGTTGGACCTGAGAACAACTTTGTTATGACCAGCTAGATGATAACAGCAGCGATTGGACTAGATAATAACAACGACGATTGGATTAGATGATGACAACAGCGATTAGATTAGATGATAACAGCAGCGATTGGAGTTAATTTCAAGAGAACAGAGCTTATAGGTGGATATGGTGTGGGAGCTAGATGCCTGGGAGTTTAGCAGAGAGAGAGTTCCAGCAATGGCATGGTTCTGGGTTTTGGGTAGATTGGGGGAATTGATGGTTAGGGATTCAAAGATGAAGCTTGATCTCTTGCTTGATGTTTTTGGGTTGTTGTGGTCTAGTTTCCAACGACAGTGAACCCGCATTTTATAGCGGAGATAGGTGGGGAAGATTCGTGCTGAGAACTTGGGGTTTTGAAGGTGTATTCTCAATTTTGGTGGGATCATTCTAAGGCTTTCAGTCTTTGTTTTCCCCATGAAACCAAAAGAGTGAAAGCTTGCGCTGGCCATGAGAGTGAAGGTAGGTGGTATAGGTATAGGACGGTGGAGATCCCAGATTTTATGCTGCTGTGATTTTTGAGGGATTCTAATCCCTTATTTTCTGCTATTGTAAATTGTAATCACAAAGTTTGAGGGCTATTGGAAATTGAAACGGGATTGCTGGGTATATAAATCAAAGCTTCTCCATAGATTCTGGGTTCTTGCAAGAAATGGTGAAGCACCAATCACAGCAGCAATTTTGGTAGAACGACATTCTGGTTTGGGGTTGAAGATGGTTTCAACGGGCTTGGACTAGAGGCTATTGTAATGGCTTTTGGTAAGGAGATAATTCTAATGGGCTTTGAGTTTTGCTGGGCCTGCTTCAGATCCCTCTATTAGCCTTTGTTAAGATTTTAGCCCTTCAAGCATGAATTTTGGTCCCTAAGCCCAAAATTGTCGATGGGCCTTAATTTAACAATAGGCCTCATAGAATCTGTTACCTTCCACACCACACCCTTCCGTATAAGCCCCAAAACGTAGTTTGGGTCTACATGTATATCACATGGTAAATAAGCGTGTCAACTTCTTTAAAAAATGCATGTTAATCATTTGAATGTTTAGGCTTGTCGTATCTCTTGCTAACTAGAGGGGCTCCTTTTGACATGAAGTGGGCTTGCTTGAAGGCCTAATTAGGTCACGAGGTTGATGACTCATCCCCTTTGCTTGTCACTCGTTAAATTTGAACTTGTGAAAATTTGGGTATCAACACTTTTATATAGGAGTAGTATTTATATCATAAAGACATAACTAATGAGTATTTACAGTGGACAACCACATATATATAATATTTACAACACTCCCCCTTAGATGGCCACCACTGAATGATATGGTGTTGAATGCGCTTAATGTTGTCTCATCAAAAACCTTGCCAGGTAACAAAAACTTAGTGAGATAAAAACAACCCTGGTTGAAGGAGAAAAAGAGTGCAATGCGCATATGTCCTCGGTGACATAATTTTGAATGCTCACCCTGATGAGAATATTCTCCTGATTGTTGCAAACTTCAATCATGTATGTAACAAAATACATGCACCATTATATTAGATATGGTGTGTTGATCATATAGGTGAGACCATGTATGCTTTGCATAAAAGGGGACTCATCATGAATTTCTCCTGCAGAGGTTAGGGTAATACCAATAAACTATGATAATAAATCTTAGCTCATATGATAAGAGTAGAACCAATTTCACATGCTCAAACTATAGATAGAGATATTAGCAAAGAATAACAATATAAAGGAACAACAATTGATACATTTACCTTTATATAATATTCCGAGCATTGAAATTTAAGTATGGTATACTTAGCCATAAATATCAATTTGTGTAATGATAATTTCATATCGGCTCATTATGAGATCTACATAAATTCATAACTTCGTGGAAGTTAGAATATATTGCAACATTGTGAGCATGATTTGAATTTGATTTCTTAGTCTTGTCATAGTACTCATTGAGGCAATAAGTCACTTTGATCATAAATGAATAAGTATATATGAACTTTAGACTTTTTGGTTCCATGAGTGTGTTTTAAGCTCTTTTATTATTCATGGACTTGCCTTTGGCAAAATGAATCCATTAAAGAATTGGTTAAGCAATATGCTTATAATGACACATTTGGGGATTTGCTTTTAGCAATTTGCCTTTAAGATCTTCATAATAACCATGACAACCTGCTATAAGTCTCTCGCCAATATAACAGCTATATGTAACAAAATTGTCTCTTAAAGAAGAATGATAATCTCATTCCTCTATAAAGAGAGATTTGTGTCATAGTGATTCCAATTCACTGGAATGAACACCCTCTTATATTTTAGGGGTTCAAATATTTCATCACGTTTTCAATAATCAAATTCATTGGAATTCCCTCTTTTAAATTTGGCCAATATTATAATTTGTCGAGACAGCAAAACGTGGTATAGTATACAGCCCTTGATGATATTTAGTAGCTATCATAGATGAGATATCATCAATGATAATCAATTACAGATCTGTTACACATTCATATATGCATGCATTAGCTATAATAAGCTTTATTGATATCGAGTATTCATGCCTTTTTTTAGGGAACATATTGTCTGTCCAGAACAACATAATTAGAGAATGTGGATCTTTGTATAACTTCATGAAGAGTGTTATAGGGAGCTTAAAATATTGGACTTGGTGGATATATTTCACATAAATTCATGTCGTTACAATAGTATTTCGTTCCCCTAACGGCTGAAAGACTATCTAATTTGACCATTAGCAAAATATGCATGCAAACATATTGGATCTATGATATCCATTGGGGGGTGGCAAGCCCAAACCAAATTTTAGGTCAAAAAGATAATGAATTTAATTTTTTTCCAAAAATTAAAACGAGACATGGTAGATAGATATCACACACCAATTCAAGTCGTTTTTCATAAACGATATTTCTCCCGCCTAATGATGGGAGAATTATCTTATTAAAGTGACAACTCACAACTATGCTATAAAAGATAATTTCCTTGTTATGAAGGTTTGCAACTATTGTTATATTATACAACAATGTCAAGTATGTATATGAGTCTACAACATAGTAGATAAAATAAAGACACATTGGTCACTCCAAAATATTTTTATTTGGCTCAATGAAATTTTTAGTTCATGACATAGTATACAGTAGTATACTTACAACATAAGTTAAGTGAAACTTTCATCACCAATATATGCAATGGTGTTTCATATAGGTAACATAATACGAGCTTAGTTGGAGCAATCAATCAAGATCTGCATCTCACCTTAGCTTTTGGAACATTAATTGTGAAAAATTATCAACAATTGCAATGGATCATGTCCATAATTGCATTATATGCATGCAAGACAAACATGTTTGTCATTATGTTGATTATGAACATTCATAGTTCAAATTGAATTTATTGATGAATATGTGGTTCATATTATTGTTAGACACTGAAAACAAATGCTAAAATGATATACTCGAATTTTGAGTTTGGGACAGTGGTCCATATGAGTATAAGCGTATACTCCAGTAATAATACAATGGAGGATCATAACCTCATCAAATTTTATATTGTACTGAAAGCATTCAGCTGGAGTCTTCACAATTAGAAACTTGTTCTAAAAGTGGAGTGAACAGATGTTCGCATGTACTTATAAAGAGAAGGGACAAAAGTCCTGACATAAATGGAGATCAAGAAACAAGAGGTTTCGATCTATTTGATTGTATAACAATCAATGGAGGAATTTTAAGTCGACATGTAATTGGATCAAGAAACATGTAGTTTCAATCTCATTATAAACTGACAATTTTATATCAAATTATCAGATAAGATAATAAGAGAAAATTAAATAAGAGAAAATTAAATTGAAGTCGTCAAATTCATGAAAATACATACCTCGATTTAAACGTAACAAATGTGATTAAACCGATAAAGATAATGAAACGTAATTACGTTTAATCGGTGCCAAAATATAGGGTTCAAATAACTAAATAAAATAAATAGAGAGAAAAAGAAGGCCTAAACATAAGCTTAAAATTAATAGGTGTCAAGAACACCGCCGCTGATCATGTTATCAACATATTTTCCATTGTCCACAAACAAAAATCAGAGACTTTGAGCTTGTTATCTTCACTGACAGATTCTCCACATAATTTTAGTTTGAAATGTAATTCAATGCATAGTGGAATTGAAAATTAGTGACAGAGTTGAAGTTCTGAAGGCGTAACTGCGTCCAATCATATCGTGCTCTAGGCAGAACAATGGTTTTCTTGTGAGAAAATTGATCAGTGAATGCTTGCCAAAGTCAAGCGGGTTTTTCACCGTAAGGTACTCATATTTTAGGCTCTTGTCAAGGTGATGATGTAAGAAACCTTGCCCGATCTTGCACGGATGACTTATTGTCAATTTTGATGGCATCTCCAAGGTTGTTAGCTATAAGGTGAATTTCGACATCAAGAACGCAACTCAAATAGTTTTTGCCAGAAATTTCAAGAGGATCAAAGTTCAATTTTATCAGATGCGTCATCTTTCTACAAAGAGAAAAGACGAGATATATCAGGATCCATAAGTGTTAGAACTATATGTTCTATTAACAATAATAGAAAATTCATATATGAAAAAGAGGTTGTGTTCATAAATATGAACAATGGATCCCATAGGAAAACACGAGAAAAACATTTGTGTGATGTCTATAGAGCCATAGGTTTAAGACTACTCGGTCAGCGGACTCGAGTCTTGACTATTAAAACAATGGTTCTCAAAGTCGAATATGAAACATAAATCTCAACAATTACATTATATAAAAGATACATACAAATATATGTAAATGATCGCATAAAAAAATTAATGTTCATATGTAATAGGAACAAAGATGATTATTATGAAACACATATATCTGTTATGCGATAATATAAGATATCTATGTTATATATGAAGCAGTTAGTTGAGAATGAGAGAAAAACTCATAAATCATTAGCCTTGATCATAGGCAACTATGTTGCATCATAGGCTTGCAGATCATCATGGAGTTTAAGGAGAGAAAAAATAAGAGCAAAAGCGTGCTGATAACGTGTTATAAACTAGAGAATAAGAGAGAGATAGAATAACGAACAAAATATAGGAGGTAGAAGTGTGTGTTTCATTCTCATTAGACCCCTTTATACAGGAGTAGTGTTTAGATCATAAAAACATAACTAATGAGTATTTACAGTGGACAACCTCATATATATAATATTTATAACAAATTTGAAATTTTATGTAAGGTCAGGACTCAGGAGTTGTTGATATATGAGGGGTGCTACTCTTTTTTACTTGCTTTGATCATGTTAGGTTTTAATAAACCTATATAGTTATAATCGCCACAATTCTATTGATGATAACGAGACACCAAACACACCTTATGGGTGTGGATAACAATATGGACAGTTATAAAATGTGGAGAAAACTTCTTCACATTTTTTATTTTAAGTTTTTTATTTTTATTTTTAATTTATTTTCTTTTTCTTTCATTTTGTGAATTGGCTTATTTGTCATTCTCGAATATTTCAGTTCAAGGATTTTTAAATATTTGAGAGATATTTTGGTAAAAAAAAAAAAAAAATTTGTTTTGGTTGACTTTTGTCCTTTTTTTTGTGGGTAATAGTCAACCACTTTATTAATAATATTAAGAAAGATTACAACTTATAGATGTAGTAACTATATCAAATTGAAACATAATAAAAACAATACAAGATGCAACAAGGCATCGAAAATAAAACTTAACAAGAATATTGAGGAATGCTATAGTAAAGACCCGAAATTTCAGTTAAATATTTCGTAATTCAATATTTCTCAAATTATATGAATTATGAGTTGTGAGTGTGATTCGAATGTCGTTATTTGAGATATTTGGTTTCGAATGATTTTAGTATCAAAATTTAACGTTATTTAGGGTTATTAAAATTGACTTATTTTTACGTAAGGAATTTGAGGAAACTTCTTTCATGAAAGTCGTAGAGCTCGTCGATACGAGTTCGTGCATTTGCGGAACACAAGAATCGGAGTTTGTAGGAAGAAGTTATGACATTTAGAAGTTTTCGATTTTGTATATATATATATATGTTAACATTTCTGGAAAAAATCTGAAAAAAATCAGAAAACCTTAGATTTTTTTTTTCTCTCTCTCTCTCTCTCTCTCTCCCGCACGGCACCGAACCGAAACCAAAAACAGAGCCAAACTTCTCCAGCCGAGTTCTTGCTCCTCCGGCCACCGTTTGACGCCAAACCACCTCCCAGGGCTTCGCCTTGACCTTCCGCAGCTGCCAGAGGCAGCCTTGCGCCGTGGCACGACTTGTAGCGGCGGCGGAAAGCTGGTTTTCCATTTTCGGCCGTTTTGAGTGCGAAGCGAATATCTCGAGTTCTAGACCACCAAATTACGAGTTCTTTATCTCGTTGAACTCGTATTGAGGAGTAGAACACGCACTAAAAAGGACAGCACCTGAAGTGGAGGTTTTCACGCTCGTCGGAGCACATATCGGTTTCTGCAGTTTTTCCGGCCAAACCGAACTGTTTTTGGTAAGTTTCGGCCACTTCCACTCATTTTCTCACTTCGTGTTAGTTATGAAAGTTGCTCAAAATGATGAAACGAAGGGGATAAGCTCAGCTCCGACACCATTGGTGGTGGTCGGCGGCGGCTCTGCCCTAAACTCCGGCGGCCCTTTCCGGCCATCTCCGGGGGTGTCATGAGCAGTTTCTGCTCATTTTTAGATTCTACATGTCGATACAATAATTTTGATATATAGCATGCGAATTTTGGATATCGTATGAATTAGTTATGAATTTTACGATTTCGATTGATTTCGATCACTCAATTTGTGATTTATGAAGTTTGGACCGTCCGATAGAATTCTAGTTTTGATATAATGATCGTAGGACTGTCCCGGTGACCTTGTGTGGTCACGAGTGAAGATCCGACCGTGGGATCTTCATATAAGTGTGTTTTTGAAATTATACGCTAAGTTAATTATCGTTTTGATTAGGTGTTTGACGGATTTGTTAGCGGACGATTGTGAATCGTATTTTGGGCTGTAAGAAGACGCAGCGGGAGTTTAGAGGTGAGTAAATCTCACTTGGTTCATTTACGAACCGAATTTCCTTAATTGCCCAATTTATTTGTTATGTGTGAGAAAATGGTTTTAAGAAATGTGTTTTAAAGTATATTAAAAATGAATTTCTTGATTTTGCATCGTGTGAACTATAGTTGGTATTAGTGATCATTCCTGTGTGGATGGTTACGTATATATATATTTACGTGATTATATATTGAATAGTGTGACATTGAGGTGTGGAATTGTGATAATATGTTGTTGATAATTGTTGATAGTATGATTTTATTATGTTGTTAATATTTGATAAATGTTGGTGATAAGCATGTTGATTTTGTGAGTTGAATAGAAGGTAGAGAAACGTAGGATTCCGAGGATCGAATGGTCCAAGGATCTTTGGTTAATGATAACCGGAGTGTATGTGTTCTGAGGACAGGGAGGTCCAAAGTTCGACCGTTAAATAATAACGGGGATATATTGTTCTGAGGACATGAAATGGTCCAAAGTTCGCGGGTTACTGAGTAACCTGGAGGTGCCGTTACTTGACCCTGGGCCAAGGTGTCAGAGGTAATGAGGCAGTTAGAGCTCTAACGTGGGTGCCAAAGTGGCGATAGTTGTGATTAGGTGCCAAAGTGGCGAGAGTTGTGATTTGGTGATTGTGGAAATGTGTTCCATGTTGTTTCATGTGTGTTGGATTGATGTTGCTTGTGGTTGTTGAGATTGTTGGATGTTTACTTGAGATAAATGAGTTGTGGTCTAATAAATCAACCGTTCATTCTTGTTTACTCACACGAGCTTTCAGAAAGCTTACCGGGTTTTGTGTTGTTGCAATCCCGGTACACTATTCAAATGGTGTAGCTGATAATCCTACAGGTCAGGATAATCAGGGTGGTGAGCGAGCTGCGTAGGACAGCAGGGTTGAGACCAGCACTTGGTCTTTTTTGGTGTGTTTTTGTAGACTCTTGTGAGCAGAACATTTTATTTATGTTAGTATTGTAATAATTGACTCGAGAGATAGTTTGCTACGAGGTTTGTGTTATAGTTTATGAGATATTGGTTTTGAGAAAAAAAAAAATTAGGACGTGATTTGTTTAGTTGTATTCATGTTTCGGATTTGAATTTATTATTCGAAATTCGCACCGTTTGTGGAGCAACCTGTTCCACCTGAGATTGTGGTTAATGATCCCGCTCGTCTGTTAGTGTTGGCGAGGGACATTAATCGGTTGGGAGCAACTAAATTTGCGGGAGGCACAGATTATATGGTGGCTGATCAATGGATCGAGGATTTACAGACCTATTTTGAGTTGATTGTCTGTGATGAGATCGAGAAGAGGAAGCTAGCCACTTTCATGCTCAAAGATGAGGCTAGGGTGTGGTGGAATTGCACTCAGAGGACTATTGATGTTTCTACCATGACTTGGGATGGATTTGTGAGGATCTTTAGGGAGAAATACTTCCCAGCATCGGTGAAGGAACAGCTGGAGAGGCAATTTCTCTCACTTACTCAAGGGAAGATGAATGTGAGAGAATATGAGGCAGAGTTCTCCAAGCTATATCGGTTTGTGAAACCATTAGATGCTGAAGACTTGGCTAGGAAGTTTCAGCGGGGGTTGAATGGCTCTATTGAGCGAGATGTGACCATTATGGAGCTGAAGACAAAGGAGCAGATTTTAGCTAAAGCCCTGATCATTGAGCAGCAGAATCTGATCCACAAGGAGAAGCAGACAGTTGAGAGAGATTCTCAGGGAAAAGGGAAGGCGGTTGCAGGGAGTAGTGGGTCCAGAGATTATAGAGGTGGGCTCTGGAATAGACAGCGGCCTTATTTTCATCATCAGGCTCCAGCCAGGATAGCAGCAGCACCTGTCCCTATTCAGGCACCACCTATCAGGCAAGCAGCACCAGCAGCCCCTATGAGGTGTTATAGCTGTAATGAGTTGGGTCATCTTGCTAGGACTTGCCCTAAACTCAGGCCTAGAGCATGTTTTCGATGCGGACAGACTGGACATATTGCCAGGGACTGTACTCAACCTCATATTGTAGGACAGGGTAACCAGCAGAGAACCTTACCACCAGCACCAGCCAGAGTATTTGCCATCGGCCAGAGAGGCACCGGGGTGGAAGGTACCTTATCCGTTTATAACTATCTTGCTAGAGTACTGTTTGATACAGGTGCTTCCCACTCGTTCATATCTAGTTCTGTGGTAGATGTTTTGGGTTTGACTGCTATACCGCTTACTAGACCTTTATGTGTTACATCGCCTCTTTGCGTATCTCTTGAGCTTAGCATGTTTTGTGATGATTGCCTTATTGCAATTAGTGGTAGAAAGTTCACTGCATCTTTGATTGTGATTCCGGATCACACGTATGATGTGATTTTAGGTTTGGATTGGTTGAGTCCGAACTATGCAGTGATTGATTGTTTTAGAATGATTGTGTCTTTTCATGCCCCTGGGCAACCAGTGTTTCATTATCGATGCCTGAGATCTGACGTTGCCATGAGGGCAGGGATTTTGGCACACATAGAATCAGTGAATAGCACTTCAGAAATTGCAGGGATTCCGGTAGTGGCAGAGTATGCTGATGTGTTCCAGGAGATACCAGGATTTCCTCCGAAAAGGGTAATGGATTTCTCCATTGATGTGATACCAGGTACTGCACCGGTGTCGAGAGCACCTTATCGGATGGCTCCAGCTGAACTTCAGGAGTTGAAGGTTCAAATTGAAGGATTACTTGCACAAGGGTTCATACAAGCTAGTGTATCTCCTTGGGGCGCACCAGTATTATTCGTGAAGAAGAATGATAATTCACTTCGGTTATGTGTGGATTATCGACAGCTGAACAAGGTGACCATCAAGAATAGGTACCCCTTGCCTAGGATTGATGACTTGTTCGATCAGCTTAGGGAGGCTACAGTGTTCTCCAAAATTGATTTGAGTTCTGGATATCACCAGTTGAGGGTGAAGGATAAAGATATTTCTAAGACGGCATTTAGGACCAGGTATGGGCTTTATGAATTTCTTGTCATGCCTTTTGGTCTAACTAATGCACCTGCAGCATTCATGGACTTGATGAACCGCACATTCAGTCTTTACTTAGATAAGTGTGTGGTGGTGTTCGTTGATGACATTTTGATATATTCAAAGTCGTCTGACGAGCACGTGAAGCATTTGAGGATTGTGCTGCAAATTTTGAGAAGAGAAAAGTTATATGCAAAGTTTGAGAAGTGCGAGTTTTGGCAAAAGGAGATCAAGTTCCTTGGTCATGTAGTTTCGAAGGATGGAGTTTCTGTGGATCCTTCGAAGGTTGAAGCGGTGATGGGTTGGAGTCACCCCACTACAGTTACAGAGATCCGTAGTTTCCTTGGTTTGGCAGGATACTACAGGCGATTCATTGAGGGGTTTTCTAGTATAGCTTCGGCTTTGACTAAGTTAACAAGGAAGGATACTCAGTTTGTGTGGACAGATGAATGTGAGAAGGCCTTTAGTGAGCTGAAGACTAGATTGACTACAGCTCCAGTGTTGACTGTCCCATCTAGTGGCGGTGGGTTAGTTATCTACAGTGATGCATCTCATCAGGGTTTGGGTTGTGTGTTGATGCAGAATGGGGGTTGTAGTAGCATATGGTTCTAGACAGTTGAAGGTGCATGAGCGGAACTACCCCACTCATGATCTAGAGCTGGCTGCGGTGGTATTTGCCTTGAAGATTTGGAGGCATTATCTCTATGGTGAGAAGTTCGAACTCTTTTCTGATCATAAGAGTTTGAAGTATCTATTCTCCCAGAAGGAGTTGAACATGAGGCAGAGAAGATGGATGGAGCTCATCAAAGATTATGATTTCACCTTGGAGTATCATCCCGGAAAGGCCAATGTAGTGGCGGATGCTTTGAGCAGGAAACCCCGAGGGATCATAGCGTCACTTATGATTCAGGAGTGGCGTATGTTAGAGACTGTATCTGAGTTTGACCTTATACCCACAGGAGAAGGACAAGGAATCTTTCTCGGTAGTATCACTTTACAGCCGACCTTGATTTCCAGGATCATTCAGAGTCAGACACATGATGAGTTCGCTCTAATGGTGATTTCGGAGATTATCCTTGATGCCAACGAGGAAGGTCCATCAGAGTGGACAGTTGGAACTGATGGTGGATTGAGATTTCGATTGAAATTGTATGTCCCAGGCGGTGATAACCTCAAGGAGGAGGTACTGCGGGAAGCACATCGATCTCGATATACGATACACCCAGGGAGTACCAAGATGTATATGGACCTACGAAGACAATTTTGGTGGATAGGGATGAAGAGGGATGTGGCTGAGTATGTATCCAGGTGCCTTACATGTCAGCAAGTGAAGGCAGAGCATCAGAGGCCTGCGGGAATGTTGAAACCTTTGCCGATTCCAATATGGAAATGGGAAGAGATCTCCATGGACTTTGTGACTAGATTGCCTAGGACCAGACAAAGTTATGATTCTATTTGGGTGATTGTTGATCGATTGACAAAGTCAGCACACTTTCTTCCTGTGGCAAAGACTTACTCAGGTGATGCTTTGTGTAAGTTGTATCTTAATGAGATTGTGAGGCTTCATGGAGTGCCTGTATCGATCGTCTCTGATCGGGATGCTCGTTTCACTTTGGAATTTTGGCGTAGATTCCATAAGGCTTTCGGCACATCTTTGGCTATGAGCACTGCATTTCATCCACAGACTGATGGGCAGACAGAGAGGGTGAACCAGGTGATGGAGGATATGCTTAGGGCATGTGTTTTGGACTTCAAGGGAAGTTGGGCGGATCATCTGCCATTGGTAGAGTTTGCCTACAACAACAGCTATCACTCTAATATCGGCATGGCCCCATATGAGACACTTTATGGTAGGCCATGTAGGACTCCTATCTGTTGGGCGGATGTTGGAGAGAAACAGCTCTTGGGTCCTGCGCTTGTTCAGGAGACTACAAAGAAGGTTACTACCATCCGAGACAGGATCCGTACTGCACAGAGTAGACAGAAGAGTTATGCCGACCTTAGAAGGAGACCGTTGGACTTTGAGGTGGGTGATTACGTATTCTTGAAAGTCTCACCTATGAAAGGTGTGGTGAGATTTGGCAGGAAGGGGAAATTAGCACCGAGATACATTGGACCCTTTGAGATTTTGGAAATGGTCGGAGAATTGGCATATCGGCTTGCTTTACCTATTAGCATGGCCAGTGTACACAATGTTTTCCATGTGTCCATGCTTAGGAGATACATTCGAGATGAGTCTCATGTGATTGATCACAGTACGATCGAGGTGAGTCCGGATGTGACCTTCGTTGTTGAACCTGTTCGTATCTTGGATAGGTCCATGAAGAGGCTTCGTAGGAAGGAAGTTGAGTTGGTTAAGGTGTTGTGGAGTCATCATGATGAGGGTGATGCGTCATGGGAGCTAGAGTCTGACATAAGGGCTAAGTACCCATTACTGTTTGTTGATGAGTTTGCTTGAATTTCGGGACGAAATTCCTTTAAGGAGGGTAGACTGTAAAGACCCGAAATTTCAGTTAAATATTTCGTAATTCAATATTTCTCAAATTATATGAATTATGAGTTGTGAGTGTGATTCGAATGTCGTTATTTGAGAAATTTGGTTTCGAATGATTTTAGTATCGAAATTTAACGTTATTTAGGGTTATTAAAATTGACTTATTTTTACGTAAGGAATTTGAGGAAACTTCTTTCATGAAAGTCGTAGAGCTCGTCGATACGAGTTCGTGCATATGCGGAACACAAGAATCGGAGTTTGTAAGAAGAAGTTATGACATTTAGAAGTTTTCGATTTTGTATATATATATGTTAACATTTCTGGAAAAAATCAGAAAAAAATCAGAAAACCCTAGATTTTTTTTTTCTCTCTCTCTCTCTCTCTCTCTTTCCCGCACGGCACCGAACCGAAACCAAAAACAGAGCCAAACTTCTCCAGCCGAGTTCTTGCTCCTCCTGCCACCGTTTGACGCCAAACCACCTCCCACGGCTTCTCCTTGACCTTGCGCAGCTGCCAGAGGCAGCCTTGCGCCGTGGCACGACTTGTAGCGGCGGCGGAAAGCTGGTTTTCCATTTTCGGCCGTTTTGAGTGCGAAGCGAATATCTCGAGTTTTAGACCACCAAATTACGAGTTCTTTATCTCGTTGAACTCGTATTGAGGAGTAGAACACGCAGTAAAAAGGACAGCACCTGAAGTGGAGGTTTTCACGCTCGTCGGAGCACATATCGGTTTCTACAGTTTTTCCGGCCAAACCGAACTGTTTTTGGTAAGTT
Source organism: Rosa persica (assembly GCA_025331145.1). NCBI lineage: Eukaryota > Viridiplantae > Streptophyta > Magnoliopsida > Rosales > Rosaceae > Rosa > Rosa persica. Next base: position 31,766,202 of record WFKR01000001.1, read on the forward strand.
TCGGCCACTTCCACTCATTTTCTCACTTCGTATTAGTTATGAAAGTTGCTCAAAATGATGAAACGAAGGGGATAAGCTCAGCCCCGACACCATTGGTGGTGGTCGGCGGCGGCTCTGCCCTAAACTCCGGCGGCCCTTTCCGGCCACCTCCGGGGGTGTCATGAGCAGTTTCTGCTCATTTTTAGATTCTACATGTCGATACAATAATTTTGATATATAGCATGCGAATTTTGGATATCGTATGAATTAGTTATGAATTTTACGATTTCGATTGATTTCGATCACTCAATTTGTGATTTATGAAGTTTGGACCGTCCGATAGAATTCTAGTTTTGATATAATGATCGTAGGACTGTCCCGGTGACCTTGTGTGGTCACGAGTGAAGATCCGACCGTGGGATCTTCATATAAGTGTGTTTTTGAAATTATACGCTAAGTTAATTATCGTTTTGATTAGGTGTTTGACGGATTTGTTAGCGGACGATTGTGAATCGTATTTTGGGCTGTAAGAAGACGCAGCGGGAGTTTAGAGGTGAGTAAATCTCACTTGGTTCATTTACGAACCGAATTTCCTTAATTGCCCAATTTATTTGTTATGTGTGAGAAAATGGTTTTAAGAAATGTGTTTTAAAGTATATTAAAAATGAATTTCTTGATTTTGCATCGTGTGAACTATAGTTGGTATTAGTGATCATTCCTGTGTGGATGGTTACGTATATATATATTTACGTGATTATATATTGAATGGTGTGACATTGAGGTGTGGAATTGTGATAATATGTTGTTGATAATTGTTGATAGTATGATTTTATTAAGTTGTTAATATTTGATAAATGTTGGTGATAAGCATGTTGATTTTGGGAGTTGAATAGAAGGTAGAGAAACGTAGGATTCCGAGGATCGAATGGTCCAAGGATCTTTGGTTAATGATAACCGGAGTGTATGTGTTCTGAGGACAGGGAGGTCCAAAGTTCGACCGTTAAATAATAACGGGGATATATTGTTCTGAGGACATGAAATGGTCCAAAGTTCGCGGGTTACTGAGTAACCTGGAGGTGCCGTTACTTGACCCTGGGCCAAAGTGTCAGAGGTAACGAGGCAGTTAGAGCTCTAACGTGGGTGCCAAAGTGGCGATAGTTGTGATTAGGTGCCAAAGTGGCGAGAGTTGTGATTTGGTGATTGTGGAAATGTGTTCCATGTTGTTTCATGTGTGTTGGATTGATGTTGCTTGTGGTTGTTGAGATTGTTGGATGTTTACTTGAGATAAATGAGTTGTGGTCTAATAAATCAACCGTTCATTCTTGTTTACTCACACGAGCTTTCAGAAAGCTTACCGGGTTTTGTGTTGTTGCAATCCCGGTACACTATTCAAATGGTGTAGCTGATAATCCTGCAGGTCAGGATAATCTGGGTGGTGAGCGAGCTGCGTAGGACAGCAGGGTTGAGACCAGCACTTGGTCTATTTTGGTGTGTTTTTGTAGACTCTTGTGAGCAGAACATTTTATTTATGTTAGTATTGTAATAATTGACTCGAGAGATAGTTTGCTACGAGGTTTGTGTTATAGTTTATGAGATATTGGTTTTGAGAAAAAAAAAAATTTAGGACGTGATTTGTTTAGTTGTATTCATGTTTCGGATTTGAATTTATTATTCGAAATTCGGGGCGTGACAGCTATAAAGCATTTGATGAAGCACCGGGCAGAGCTCGGGCTATGTAAAACAGTACCAATAGTATGGTCAACCATACTTCCACGCAAAGATATCCGAGGGTAACCTTCTATCAAGGTAATTGGCGGTAGTGTGACCAACCTTGCCTACTCCATGCAATATAATACGTTGAGTAGAGAGAAATTTTCTACCTAAGTTGTCGAAATTCCAATTCCAAAGTGCAACTTAAAAATGAGTCCATAAAAAATCTCATGAATCCCAAATGCGAATCCAAACAGAAGACAAGGCCCAAACAAAGACCCACAGTGGGTAATCCAAACAGATAGAGACCCATGTCCACATTTGGGCACCCAGATCTGCCCTAACCTCGACCCCAGCCAAAGCGCTGCCTTCCTTCACTGGAAAAAACCCATCCCTGCTTAATAATACTATAGATTCTTATTTAATCAAAAGACTTTTTTTTTTTCCTGAATTTCATATAATTTAAAAAAAAGGGACACTGCAAGTATACAACCAGCTGCCACAACCAAAACGAGAACAACTTGACCACGTCAAAGACATCAGTTGGTCTATTATCGCAAGCGGTTGGTCAATACTGAATGTATTTGATATATCAAGGTAATAAAGGCGATGTCTCCTTTGGAGAATTTGAAGCCTCTAAGATGTGACAATATATGTGAACTGCAAAGCCAGGTGCAAAAATTGCTGATTTAGAAAAAATCAAGATTTGTGCTTGCGCGTGCTAGTACGTGTGAATAGAAATAATCAAGTAGCATTAAGAATAAGAACAAACACTAGGCAAGCTGAAATGTAAAACAAGAATATTAAGAAACTCGACATGTCTTCCTTAGATTGATTTGACCAATAATTAAAGGTCTCATACTTCAAGCATAACTATCATGGATGTCAAGCACATAATTAAGGCTACCAAGATATATGAGATAACTATGATGTCAAACACATAATTAGGATCTTTCTGGAAATACTTGGAAAATGTACTCTCTAGAAATACTTGGTGGTCAAAGTTTTTGAAGTATTTCCAAAAACGGGTAATAGATTGACATAAAAGACAAAATGATAATGGAAGAAGTGAACAACCATGCATGGTCGATCAAGCACCACCATAGACAACCAAAAAGGAAAAGAAAAACACATATGTTATGCCAAATCAAATGATAATATATAACTTCTCGAATTTAAATGCACGATAGTCCACAACTACTCCACACACACACACATATATTTTCCCAAAAGTTAATCACTTAATCATGACTGAAAGTCTGAAACACATCACACATAGCTAGAAAAAGTAGCATGAATTTAATAGTCTAGAAATCCACTATTCGTTTATCCACGAAGTCGAAGAACGAGGTTCACGGTAGATTCATTCTGGATGTTATAATGGGCAAGACTTCGGTCTTCCTCAAGTTGATGGCCAGCAAAGATAAGCCTCTGCTGATTGTTAGTTGTAGTAATTAGGTTTCCAGTTAATTAGTGCTCGGTTAGGGTTGTTAATTGCTGCTAATATGTTACAATTAGTTAGTTTGTATATTCACAGATTGTTGACACGTGGTGCTCATCTATGCATCGATTCCTTGTATAAATAGGCTTTGCTCCTCATTCTGTAACAACCAAGCATAATGAAATAGAATCAGCTAATTCTCTCCAGAATATTCTTCTCTCTCTTAAGCAAATACTCAACCACTTTCATGGTATCAAGAGCTCAGGTCAATCAGTGACCTCAATCCTTCATTGTTTTTCTCAGCGATTCAAGCACAGATTCAAGCTTCTATACACTCGATTTGGTTCATCTTCGATTCTTTACAGCAACAGATATGTTCTTCATCTTCAATCAGATTTTGTAGACATTTCTTTCATTTTTGTTGAAGATTTCTTTTGATTTGCATCATCAAAGCTCAGATATTCTATAGTTGTACTGGATTTTAGTATTGGAAGCTAGTTTTTTCTTTATCAAGATCAAAAATTGAATTTTGTTCAAGATTCACTAAGATTGTTGAGATTCAGTACTGCTTTACATTCTTGAAGCTCAGATCTACTATAATCAGTGTTCGATTTCACTATTAGTAGCTGTTTGTTTGCACAAGCTCAGTATAGTACAATTTTTGTTGAAACACTAGCATTGTGTACTAAGATCTACTCCAATCTCAGTCATGGCTACTACTCAGGCAACACAAACTACTGTATATCTGCCTAATATTCTGTTAGAGGAGACAAACTATCCGACTTGGTTGTTTCGACTTGAATCCTTTCTCAAAGGCCAGAATCTCTATGGTTTTGTGGATGGAACAATTTGTTGTCCACCACAGTTTGTTCTTGATTCAGATGGAGGCACAAATGTTATCAACTCTGCATATATTGCTTGGAAAACTCAAGATCAAAGTATAGTCAATATGCTTGGACAAACACTTAGTCTTGTTGCCATGTCCTGTGCTGTTGGCAGTAAATCTGTTGCTGAAATGTGGGCCAATCTTAAGCTGAAATTTGCTGCTTCTAATCGACAAAATATCCTACAACTGAAATCTAATCTTCAAGGCTTAAAGAAAGGTTCAGACAATATAGAAACCTACCTGGATAAAGTCAAGGTTGCTAAAGACGCACCAGAAACTGTGGGAGTGTTTCTTGATGATGAAGATATTGTGGTTGTGGTTCTAAGAGGTTTACCTTATGAATATGCTGCAATCAAGACAGTTATTAGGGCTCAGTTTGTGACATGTACTATGGGAGAACTGAAAACATTACTCACAGCTGTAGAAGTAGATATTGAGAATGAAATGCAGTCTAGCTCCTCATTGAATTTCAATGACTTGCTAGCCAAAAATCAATCTTCACCCTCGAGTTCATCCTCACCTTCTCTTCAGGCTGCAAGTTCTTCCGGCTGTCCCACCATTACACTTCATTCTCCTAATGTCAATGTGCCTCCAGGATTCAGTCCCTTGCCACAAACTCCTTAAGCTCAACAACCTGCTGTAGCTTCACAGCCTCCATACATTCCTATACCTGCACTTCCATATGGATTTTCTCCATACACACCTTTTGCCATGATGGACACTTCTCCAATGACTGGTTTCTATGCAAGAAGAGGAAGAAGTAACAACTTTACTGGTGGCAAGGGCAATGGTATTGCAAGAGGTGTTCACTTTACCAACAGAAATAACAATGCTACTGTGGAAATGGATATGGATTCAATAGAAACAATGGAAATTTCAATGGAAACTTCAATGGAAATTTCAACAGAAACAACAACAAAAACAATGCTAGTGGTACATCTATTACTTGTCAACTCTATGGAAAGGTTGGTCATGGTGCAAAGACTTGCAGGTCATTCAACAACTTCATTCCTGGAGGTGCTTCAAGCGCAAATGTTGAATGCCAATACTGTGGTAGAGATAACCATACTGTTGATAGGGGCTATCATATCTTTGGCTTTCCTGGCCAACAACAGCAACAACAACAGAATGCTAAAATCCAGGTTATGCTTGCTGTAGCAAATCCACCTAATCCACCTCACTTTTGGCTTGCAAACTCTGGTGCCACAAACCATATGACAAGTGAAGTCCAGCTCCTCAACAATGTTGCACCATACAAGGATACTAACTCTGTTCAAGTTGGTAATGGTAACTATCTTAAGATTACACCTAATGGTGATGCAATACTTGGCAGACTTAAATTGAAAGACATTTTACTTATACTTGAACTTGCTGCACATTTGCTATCCATATATCAACTATGCAAGCAAAATAACTGTTGTGTTTGGTTTGATGAATTTATGTGTGTAATACAGGACAAGGTGTTGGGCAAAATATTGTACCAAGGACTGAGTAAACAAGGCTTGTTGATTACACGCATTTCTATGCATGTAATTGTATCTAAAATACTAGGACTAAGCTAATCATCGAGTTAATTATTATGTAATTAATCCATTTTTATTTATTTTGTGGGAAATAAGTAGAATTGTGAAAACGAGAGAAAATGGTGTGAAATTGGAGCAAATTGAAGTTTTCAATAAAAAGACAAAATAGTCAATGCGGGTCAACCGTGGTCAACACCATCAAGGGAGCGGAATACAATCACTTTCGATAATATGTGTGGAAATGCATTGAGAAGAGAGAAGGAAGAAGATGGAGAAAAAGAAAGGAAAAGAATTGAAGTTTGCTGACGTCATCATGATGTCAGCAGGGCTGATTTCTCCCCATCCCACGTGCAGCTTTCTTTCTTTTATTTTTCCTTCTCTTTTTCTCCCTTCCTCCCAGACCACGTGCCACCCTCTCACTGACCATTTCCTTTCTTCAATCTCAGCCGTCAATTCCTGATCGATCCGAATCTTCATGACCAGCCACCCCCTTTAATTGATGAATTCATCACCCTCTCTTTGGGGAATTCGGCCGTACACACCAGCAAGCCCTAGTCCCTCTTCCTCACCAAGATCTCTCTTCCTCACTAAGATTTCTCTTCCTCACCAAGATTCAATCTTCTCTCCTATTTTCTCTCACTTTCCAATATCACTCTGTACCATTTCTCTCAAAGCAATTAAAGGGCTTTCACTTCACATCATTAAGGCTTCATCACCACAAGAGATCTTGGCTTTGGTAAAGAGTGGAGGCTTAATATCAAGTTGGGTTCATGTTTGCTTATAGCAAATTGTGAGCTTAATTTGTGTTCACTCTCTCCTCTATCATTTCTCTTAATTTCTTATATATTGGATGATGTATTTGAGTATGGGTAGTGAGTAGTTCAATTTTGGGAATTAGTGTTTGACTCCAGTTTTGTTGCCGGTGGTCAACAATATCTTTTCTGCGCGGGCGTGCCAGCACCATTCGGGTGGGGTAGTCGGGGGTGTCCATTGACCTGATTTCTTTTGAGCGATTGAGGACGAGGAGAGCACCAACCTTGTCGCAGGATTCTTTGTGCCTCGTGGTGAGGACTTTGCTACAGTTTCACACAATCGATACTCAATATTGTAGATTGAGTAGAGGAAAATCACCAGGAAGTATTGAGATCTTGTTAAAGCGTGACTTTAGCTTCGCTGGGTTGCAAGGGCGTTACCCTGGCTTAGCTGGTTCTGTAACCGTTGTGGTCGCGGTACTACAGTCGGCTCCTGAGGAGACTAGGACTGATGTACGTTGACAGAGGATTTGGTGGTACTGACATTCAGCTTCTGAGAAGACTAGAACTGGAGTGTGATCACCGAGAAGAGAGGGAGAGGGGTTGCTTTGGAGATGCTTGGATGATCATAGAGATTGATTGATGAATTGTGTTGTGAATTGTTACTTGTTGTAGCCTCTATTTATAGGCTACCAAGCCATAGTGGTTGGCCTTAAACAAATCATGATGAGGCACTTAATAGGATAATGATGGAGCACTTAATAGTTTATGGAGCACTTATGAGATTATGGAGCACTTATTAGGATTATGGTGGGTTAAGCACTTAAGCACTTAAGTTTTGGAGTGCTTTTTGAGTCACTTCCTTCAATTATATCTTTGCCAAGAATTCATAATGGACTTTCGACTTTTTCATATCAAATGACGACCATAAGTGTAGATCATTCTGGTAAAATTTCCAAGCTTACTTCCATGTGGTTGGGCTGAAAATGCTGCTGGACTCCATACAGGTCTGGTTTTCCAGTTTTGTCTTTTAGAAAATTGGACTGATTGTTTGAAGATTTTCCACTCCAATATAGCTCTTGTACTATTCATAAGAAATGATCCTTGGGATGTCTAGAATGAGTTTGCAAAGTTTTAGCTCATTTGGATTTCGTTTGGTTAGTCTGCCGCCCCTCCTTCCTTGTTTAGCTCAGTTTCTCCTAGCCGAAGTAAGAAAATATGCTAAAGTTGACTTTTCATTTCCATGCTTCCATCATTTCCTTTTCTTGCAGCTCGCATAATCTTCCATAATTTTGCAGGTAAGCTTTATTTAGTCTCTAAATAATATGTTTCGAACTTGTCGACAATATATAGCTTAAGCCACTGACATTGGCTCAATTTCTCCAAGACACGCCTTGTCAGGCCAAAATGCTCATTTTGGGTTCAAACAATTAGGGTTGTGAAGCCCTAACTCATCTTGTATAAATATTGATGCTTTAATTTTAATAAATGTAATTTCCATTGTGTATGCTTTAAATCCAAATTTATTGGTCCTTAGAAGCATGTTTTTAGGCTTTTTTCACCCTTTGAAATTATGTTGTAGGCAATTGTGATGAGTAGATTGATAAATTGACAACTTATTAGTCTTGTTGCATCTAGGATTTAAGTGTGGTGACCATTAGCTAGCTTAATTGTAGCTAAACTTACTTGGGTCTCTATTATCTTGCTCTCTAGGCCTCTAATTTTGGATATTGAGGCCTTAACTGGCGTAATGTCCAAATTAGAGAGTTGATTGTGGCCTTAACCGGCATAGTCAATACACCGAAAGGATAATTAGTTTAGTAGTCTTAACCGGTACTAGATACGGGACTCGACACATATAGGAAATGCATGTATTTGTGAAATTGGCATCGATGTTTACAAGATAGTTAGTGTGAATCCCCCGAAACTCCCATGTTCCCATTAATTTGAAAATCCAAATTTAATTTCTTGCTCAATAATTAGTTGTTTGCTTTTATTTTGTTTGCATTTAATTTAGTTAATTCTCAATTCAAAACTCCCAAACAAAATTCTACCTTCCATTGTGCATAACTTATTTGGGTTACAAGTTAGTGGCTTTGATTAGGCTTAGTGTGAGCTAAGTCGGGCATTGCCGAGGCTTGGTGCCTTGTGAATATTATTTATTTTATTTTTATTTTTCATTGTAGTTTTTTAAGTTGTTCTAGCGCCAATTACCTCGGTTAGGTCTAACGCCTAATCTCCGAGGTACGATAATCAAGGTTTTAATACTTCCCTTACTTGACAACAATTCGTACTCTTGCGAGAGTATATAAACCAAGTCAATGGCACCGTTGCCGGGGATTAGGGTCTTCGGATCTTAATCCCTTGGTAATTGGCATTTTGGGTCACTTATAGCATACTTTTAATTTTCCCTTTACTTTTATTTCTTGTTTCTTTGTTTACTTTTCACTTTTTGCTAGTTAGTTTAATCATTTTAATAGTACATTTTATTTTTCATTCTCTTTTCACCCCTCTAATTACTTGTCAATTTGTCGTGGGTTGAGTTGGTGTTTATCTTGATTATTTTTTTATCATTAAGGTACTCAATTTCTTTTTGGTCCTTCGTAGGTATATGAGCGACACTCTACTACCTATCAATTTGAGAAGTGGTTTTGTTTTGCAAAGACTACCTAGAAGAAGACCAACAAGGAGAGTTAGGAGACCAAGATATCGCTCACAAGCACCTTGTAAGTCTCCTATTCAAGTAGTACAAGATGAGGAGGAGCTCCCATTGAGCCATTATTCATGTCCTAGTATTGTAAATGCTCCATCTTGCATTGTGCTTCCTCCGACAAATGCCAACTTTGAGATCAAGCCTAACATGTTGTCTATTCTACCTATTTCCATGGCATGGCTAGTGAGAGGTCATATGATCATATAATTGAGTTTGACGCCATATGTTCCACTATGCACTTGGGAGGATTAACTTTGGATGGTTTGAAGCTTCGATTGTTCCTATTTTCTTTGAAAGATCAAGCACGCACATGTCTTCATAAGCTCAAGCCAAGATCCATCCACTCTTGGGTCGATATGCAAAGAGTCTTCTTGAATGCTTATTATCCACATCATCGGACTACTTATATACGGGATAGCTTGACCAAGTTCTTTCAAGAGGATAGTGAGACTCTTTATGATGCATGGGAGCGCTTCAAGGATATTGAGTTAGGTTGCCCTCATCATGGACTCACCAAGTGGCTTCTTTGTGAATCTTTTTACAATGGGTTGATTATTGATGATAGAAGGAGATTTGACAATGCATTGGGTGGAAATTTTCTAAAGAAAGGTCCTAATGCTGCTTGGGATATTTGTGAGGATGGCTACCCAATTCGGTCAATGGGATAATCATCAAAGGAGAAGAGGAGGTAGAGATGACCGCACCACATCTAGAGGCTGAGTTGATATGGAGCCTCGTGGTAGAGGTTTATATGATGTTTCTCATGTTTCTAGAGATGATGGAGCTATGAGTTCTAAGCTTGAGAGGCTTGAAGCAAAGATTGACAAGAAATTTGAGATGCTTCTTCAAGCGCAAAAGGGTAATGGTACTTCTTCTTCACATGTCAAGAGTGTTACTACTTCACATCTTTGCTTGATTTGTGAGTCCTCTCATCATTCTACTCATAATTGTCACTTGGCTTCGCAATTTCTGAAATTTGTTGAGGAGCAAGTTAAAGCGGTTAGTTCTTATCAAAGGCCACCATGAAATGATCCTTACTCTACTACATATAATCCGGGTTGGCGTAATCACCCAAATTTCTTTTGGAGAGATGGTGGAGGGTCCTGTAATACACACCAAGGTGGTTTTCACTCATATGGAGGGAATCAAGGCCCCAATTCTTCATCTTTTAGTCCCTACGGCCATTGTAACACAAAAATTGGTGCCCAAAATTTTTTTGGGCAGCAAGCATCTACTTACAATTTGCAAGGCCAAGGACATCTTTTGGTGCTACACATGCTTATAGAGGACCTCCACATGGCACTCAAGGGTTTGGTCAAGGTTCCCAATCATTTGGAGGTGTCAATCCTACACAAAATGCTCCTCCCGGATTTTAAAATAAGTAAGCATCACAACCGGAACCAAAGAAGCCTCATATGGATGATATATTAGCCACCTTAGCTCAAAGTCATACTTCTCTTACCCAAAGCCAAGCAAAGACCAATCAAACACTTAGTATTTTCACTCAAGGTCAAAGTTCACTAGCACAATGTGTGGGAAAGTTAGAGGTTTGTTAACGCTATGTTTTACCGTTATGTGATACCGGCTTCCCTTAACGTGGACGAGGGTCCAATCTTCCGATATATGTATGATTTGTGGAGTTCCGCCAATTTATCAAGAGAAATATAATTGCGTCAAGAGGGGAGACTGCTGTTGGCGGTCTTCACTCCTCCGATGCTAAAGTTAGACGATATACTTGTATTGACAAATGTGGCGGTTGATAGCTATATGAATGCGTAATCAATAGAGAGAGAAGTGGACCTTTTATAGCCGAACTAGTGAGTTGCCTCACTCTTCTTTTCGATGTGGGACTGACATGCTTCAGTTTGCTGGGTTCTGGCTCTTTCTGTAGAGACAACTTTAGGGGTCGTCAACGGGCCGGGCCGGGCCCATTCATTGCGGGCTTGGGCCGGGCCTTGCTAAATTTTTTAATAATGGCGGGCCGGGCCGGGCTGGGCTTTATTAAAAATCGAAGGATCCAAGCCCGTCCATATAAAGAGGGCCTTGCGGGCTTTTCCGGGCCGGGCCGGGCTTGGCCTTGCGGGCTTTTTCGGGCCGGACCTTGCGGGCTTTATTTATAAATAAATATTTAAAGACACAAATATTTTTTTTTTAATCAAGTTTTGGAAATTCATTGGATAATGATCAAATACAACCAAAGATAATAGATCTATATTGTACCAAAACAAATCTATATTTATATATAGATACTAATTTATTGATAATTAAATTTTTAAAGACACTAATTTTTTATAAATTTATATTGATACATCATACACTCCAAAGAGCAACATATAGCAATTCAAAGAAAATGAGAAAACCGACCGTTGGATGTGATTATTACAATATATTATACTTGTGGTTAAAAATTTAGTCAATTTCACTGTAGTTTCGAACTCAATCGGATTAGTCAACCGTAGTCACTTGCATGTTTTCTTGGTTGACTGATGGTGTGATAACCGCAAAAATTGCTTATTTTTTTACATCACGTTTGTAAATATTTCATCGATGGATGTGAGTGGACATAAGATAAAAATTTCAATTTTAACTACAAATACATTGACCAATACCAATTTGCCTCTTAAAGTTGTATGACTTGTACATTGCATTTAAATTGTTGAGGTTCATTCTAAAGCAAACATGCAGTGGAAAATGATGGAGAGACTATAATATTTTATGGTGGTTGTAAAAAATCCAGCTAATTTGGTTTTCGTTTCGAATTCGATCAACTAGGTCAAACCTAGTTACTCTTATAAACCTATATTTATATATCACACACTCCAAAGAGCAACCTCTATCAATTCAAAGAAAATGGGAAAAATGACCGTTGGATGTGATTATTATAATAAATTATGAGTGTGGTTAAAAATTTAGTCAATTTTACCATAGTTTCAAACCCGATCGGATTGGTCAACCGCAGTCACTTGTATGTTTTCTTGATTGACCGATGGCTTGATAACCGCAAAACATGCTTATTTTTTCACATCATATCTGTAAATATCCTATTGATGGATGTACGTGTATATAAGATAAAAATTTCAATTTTATTACAAAGACGTTGCCCTATATCAATTTGTCACCTAAAGTTATATTACTTGTACATTGCATTTAAAACTATTGATGTCCATTCTAAAGCAACCATGAAGTGGAAGATGAATTTGGAGAAACCAACCGTTCGATGGAGAGATTGTAATGTTTTATAGTGGCTGTTAAAATTCCAGCCAATTTAGTTCTCGTTTCGAATTCGATCAACTAGGTCAAACTTAGTTACTATTATAAACCTATATTTATATATCATACACTCCAAAGAGCAACTTCTATCAATTCAAAGAAAATGGGAAAACCGACCGTTGGATTTGATTATTACAATAAATTATGAGTGTGGTTAAAAATTTAGTCAATTTCACCATAGTTTTAAACCCGATCGGATTGGTCAACCGTAGTCGCTTGTATGCTTTCTTGATTGACCGGTGGCGTGATGACAGCCAAAATTGCTTATTTTTTTACATCACGTTTGTAAATATTTCATTGATAGATGTGCATGGATATAAGATAAAAATTTCAATTTTAATTACAAATACATTGATCTATACCAACTTGCCTCTTAAAGTTGTATGACTCATACATTACATTTAAATTGTTGAGGTTCATTCTAAAACAACCATGAAGTGGAAAATGAATTTGGAAAAACCAACGGTTTGATAGAGAGATTGTAATATTTTATGGTGGTTGTAAAAAATAAAGCCAATTTGGTTCTCGTTTCGAATTCGATCAACTAGGTCAAACCTAGTTACTCTTATAAACCTATATTTATATATCACACACTCCAAAGAGCAACCTCTATCAATTCAAAGAAAATGGGAAAAACGACCGTTGGATGTGATTATTATAATAAATTATGAGTGTGGTTAAAAATTTAGTCAATTTCACCATAGTTTCAAACCCGATCGGATTGGTCAACCGTAGTCGCTTGTATGTTTTTTTGATTGACCGATGGCTTGATAACCGCAAAACATGCTTATTTTTTCACATCATATCTGTAAATATCCTATCGATGGATGTACGTGTACATAAGATAAAAATTTCAATTTTATTACAAAGACGTTGCCCTATATCAATTTGTCACCTAAAGTTATATGACTTGTACATTGCATTTAAAACTATTGATGTCCATTCTAAAGCAACCATGAAGTGGAAGATGAATTTGGAGAAACCAACCGTTCGATGGAGAGATTGTAATGTTTTATAGTGGCTGTAAAAAATCCAATCAATTTATTTCTCGTTTCAAATTCGATCAACTAGGTCAAACTTAGTTACTATTATAAACCTATATTTATATATCATACACTCCAAAGAGCAACCTCTATAAATTCAAATAAAATGAAAAAACCGACCGTTGGATGTGATTATTACAACAAATTATGAGTGTGGTAAAAAAATTAGCTAATTTCATCATATTTTCAAATCCGATCTAATTGATCAACCGTTGTCACTTGTTTTTTAGAATATATATGCACATATTTACTATAAAAATATGAGAATTTCCACACACACATATATATATAAATATAAACACACACATACACACATCTATATATATATATATATATATATATATAAACACACACAGTGCACACACATATCTATATATATATATATATATCTCTCTCTCTCTATATATATATATAAGCACACACACATATCTATTATATATATATATGTATATATATATATATATATATAAACATACACACATACACATATATATTAATATATATATCTATATATATATATATATTCACAAACACACACAAATATATATAATATATAAAAAATAGTTTACGGGCTTGTACGGGCCGGGCCTAGGCGGGCTTTTACGGGCCGGGCCTATGGGCCGGGCCGGGTTTTTGCGGGCTTTTTAGCGGGCCTCCATCGGCCCACCGAGGCGGGCTTTTGCGGGCTTTTTGACGGGCCGGGCCGGGCTTTTGGCCCTCCGGGCCGGCGGGCCTCCATCGGCCCACTTGATCCGCAGGCTTTTTGATGAGGCCTAGACAACTTCAAGTGGCGCGTGTCGGAGCGTGGGAGCATATTTCAGCTTGAGGCCAGTTTGTCGGTGTAGACTGTGTTGCTGTGTTTTCGGTAGTCACACAGCTGAGGTATTTTGACAAGTAATGTCGGTGGCATAAGTGCTGATTATGACCAACAAGTATATGATGTATATATAAGTCCCCCAGTCCCCAGTTAAGGAGGGATTTCTTGGTTAGGGAGTTATCACAACTAAAGCGGTACCTTTAGTTATATGTCGGGCATAATCAGTGCGAGTGCATGGTCAACCATGGATTTTTGTCTGAGCGAGCGCTTATGCCCTTTTGGGTGGGCCCCTGCTAGGCTCTCCAGGTAGTCCCCCACTCCCCGGCTAAGAAAGATGTGAAGACCCAGATTTTCATACAAAAAATTTATGTAATTCAATAATTGTTATATTAATTGAATTGTGATATTTGAGATTATTTGGATTGTCGTGGGTTGAGAAAATTATTTCCGAATGATTTTATTTTCAAAAACGAACGTTATTTAGGGGGTCGTGAAAATCGACTTTTTATACGTTCAAAATTTGGGAAAACTTCCTTCATGAAAGTTGTAGAGCTCGTCGATACGAGTCCGTGCATATGTGGAACGTATTATTCCGAGTTCGTATGAATAAGTTATGAATATTTGAAAATCTAAATTTTTCTATAAATAGTGAAAAAATCTGAGTTTGTTGTGAAGGACGAAAAAATCCCATTTTTGCACATCAGTCCCCCGTCTCTCTCTCGGCCTGGTCACTGTGCCTTCAGACCCGGTGACCCGACCCGACTGGAAGTCGGGCCTCCCGACCGCGCCGCCGCCGGACCCGGCCCCCATCCGCTTCGCCGCCTCACGCCCGGTCGATCCCCGCCGTCGCCACGCCCAGCCGCTGCTCCTAGGCCTGGATCGAAGCTCCTATCCGAAGCGCAAACCCGACCCGGCCGGAAAACCATTTTTCCGGCGGTGCACGGGCCGATCGTCCCCATTTTCGTGACGTGCTCTTCCTTCTGATCATCCCCATATATGGCTTGCATCACGATTTTGAGTGTAGAGTGGTAGATCAAGAGTTGAAGATTTCGACGTCCCTGATTCGATCTGGAGACTGATCAGAGGGCCGAGATTAATCCAACTCCAAAGCCCGATCTAGGACGATCCAGCCTCATCTCCGAAAAAGTCAGGTATTAAAGTTGTTCAAAATTTCATTTTGAAGAAGTTTGTAGTTGACGACTTTTGCATCGGAGGTGGTTGACCGGCGTTGACCGCCTCGTTGACCACCGTCTGACCGCCGCGTGTGGCGGCGCGTCGGACCGAATTTTGAGTTTTTATTATCTGGACGATGATCTATGTATCCATACGAGCGTTTTGAGATATAACTTGGTCATGTTAGAAAAAGTTGATAAATAGTCAATTTCTGTTTTGACGTTACTATTTACGGTTTTACAATTTACCTTCGGTTTGAGATTTACGAAGATCAGACCATCAGTTTTACTTCAAATTTTAATATGATGTTCATATGACTGTCCCGATGACTTTGTGTGGTCACGGGCGAAGATCCGACTTTTGGATCTTCGTATAATTATAAAATAGTGATTCGGGAGGCGATTAACGAAAATCCGATGGTCGGATTTTCGTATAATTTTGATAGGATGTTTCCATGGGCAATCCGTGAGGATCTAACCGTTGGGTTATGATTTAAATTCAATCCGACCTTTGAATTATCTTTATTTTAGAAATCCGACCGTTGGATCATCATTTAGGTTTATTTCGTGCTTCGTTGCTAAGTAAAGACCGTACTTGATTAGGTACTTGACGGCTTGAGTTGACGAGCATTTGGAGTATTGTGAGTTATATATATATTGAAGACGCAGCAGGAGTTTCGAGGTGAGTAAAACTCACGTGGTTCATATTACGAACCGAGCAATTTGATTTATTTATTGTGGTAATTGTGTGAAAAATATTTGCGGATTAAATATTTGTTTTAAAATTTCATGGACTTGAATTACCACGGTCCATAGGTAAGTAAAATGAATTTTAACTATACAAATGAATTTCATAATTTTCTTGTGTGAACTATAGATGGTATTAGTAGTCATTCCTGAGTGGATGATTACGTATATATATATTTACGTGGAAAATATATATTGATGAGTGGATTGTTGTGTGATGATATGATTGAGTTGAGTTGATGAGTTGATTATATTACAATTGTGTAATTCCATAATAATATGATGTATCTTGGTTGAGATGATTTCAGTATGTGATATTATACGTTGTGTTCATTTGTGGGTTTAGGGTCAACGTAATAACTAGTGTGGGTAATCGGACGCTCTAATCCTAGTGTGGATGATGGGATACGATTGGTTGAGTATGTGGAATTATTGGACGTTCTAAATATGTATATAGGAATACATATTGATGAAATACAATAATTGATAATTATGTCGGATGCCATAACCTAGGCCAGGTGACGGGCTACGATTCAGTTAGAGCTCTAGTCTGTCAAGTACCGTATTTTTATAAATACGATGAAGAGAGTTGTGGGGAAAGTAGTGAGTGGGGTTGTCTTGTTATATTGAATTGGTGTTGATTGAGATTGTTATTATTTGTATATGTGGAAATAATTGAGTGTTGCCGTGTGTGAGAATAAATGAGATTAAATTAAGTAACAGTTCATTCTTTTACTCATACAAGCTTTCATAAGCTTACCGGGTTTTGTGTTGTTGCAATCCCGGTACACTATTCAATGGTGTAGCGGATATTCCTGCAGGTCAGGATAACCAGGGAGGTGACCGAGCTGCTTAGGTGTTATAGCAGTTTTGTTATTTATTTAGTTGTGAGGTGTGTGTATGCTCATTTAGAGCTTTACATTATATTTTGGATTGTGTTGTAATAATTAACCGAGACTAAATTCGGTTTGATTTTATTTCGTGTGGTGAGTATGTTAAGAAAAGAAAAATTTTCAGGATGATTATTTTGTGTTGTAGTATTTTCATGTTTCGGATTTTGAATTGTTATTCTAAAATTCGGGGCGTGACAAAAGACCTCCGTTTGGTCGGATGATTGTTTGTTGAGGGGAGCTGCCTAGCAGCATGAGGCGGTAGGTGGCGATCCCACTCTTTCCGTGCCTAAGTGTCGGGAAGTTATTGGCCTGATCAATGGTTGTCGTGGGCTGTATTAACGGTTCCCTTACTCTTTGCCGGAGGAGAAAACAAACTTTATTGCACTGCCTCGTTGAGGTCGGTGTGTTGATAATATCGGCGGTATGTCCCTGGTTGGGTGTATTCCGCCAAACCTGGTTTGGTTGCCGTACCATGTCTTTTTACTGTTTGGCGGGTTAGCGATGTTGGGTTTTGTGACTTGGAGTTTATTGGTTTGGTGAATGACAGTGTATTTGTTCTTCGTAGACAGGAGAGTTGATGTCGGGGGGTGCACTTTGTATCGGGGAGTGCACTTTTTTGGCGGTACTTTTAGTGTGGTGGCGAATAAAAGAGTAAACCGGTTGCCAACTAGTGTTGCCTTGTAGATTTAACTTAGCGGTGAGTAGGGCTATATGGCGGATAAAATCTAATTGTGGCAAGGTTCTCTGCTTTTCTGACAGGGTAGGGTGACACGTGGGGATTGTTGATAGGGGTGGCGTACGCGGAAATGCCGCTGCAGAACCATTGTCGCTTTGTCATAAATGTTGCTTTTATGAGTGCGTCGATTTAATCAAGGCGTCGCCTCGGTTAGTGGGGGGGGGGATATGTGTCATGATCTGACGGTAAGGCTACTCAAACGGTGACGGTCCTGATTTAAGGTAAGAATTTGTATTTAAGGGGGAACTAACTCCCGTTTGCGGTCAGTTCCTGCGCTACTCCTATTTTGCGTCTTCTTCGTCGACTGAGAAAATCAGAGAGAGGTCGAGTGTGATGGGAAGGAGAAAGGGAGGAAGATAAAGGCAGGACCTTTGCCAGAAAAAGGGACGTGGGTGAACGAGACCTCGCTTCGACGTTGTGGTCTGCTTCATTGCTTTATGTGGATTCAAGGTATGTTCTTGACTGCGTTGATAGCTATTTCTCTTTGCTTTGGTACACCTTTGTGCTTCTGGACTCGTGTGTTTTTGGTGTGATTTTGCGTTGTGCTGTGTTTGAGGGTCTGAAGGTGTCTGGGTTTGTTTTTGGTTTTCTTTTTTTTTTGTTTGAACGATTGTTCTTGGGTTTGTGCTTGTGGTTTGAAGGTGTGGGGTGTAGGTTTAGATCTAACTTGAATGCTAACTTCTAGGTTTAGAGTGTTTGTGGGGCATGTCGGGCGTTATCGATATTTCAAGTAGCGAAGAATCGGACGTGTCGTCGCTTAATTCATCAGAGAGGAATTTTGTTGATTCATTGCGTCGTCCTACTTCTGTAGGAGGGGGCTCGGAGGAACTGTTGGATATTGTCCCACTGTAGACCATTTCACCGCCACCTATGGCAGCGTGTCAAAGTGCGGAGCATGATATTTTTCATCATGCTAGAGAGGAGGAGGTGTCCGATATTAGTGAAGAGAGTGTCGGGGCTTCTGGGCAGAGCGATGACGACTCGAGGTTGGGGATGAAGGTTAGAGTTCAGGACCCACTAACTTTTCGTGGATTCTCAGCGATGGTGTCGGAGTGGAGGAACCTTCGTCCATCTTGTCGTGGCGGAGACTCCGCTAGTAGCGGGATAGGTTTCGTCTACCCAACATTGTGAAGTTACGGCCGTTGGAAAAGGGGGAACGAGCGACTGACTTGCCGGAGGGTTACGCTGCTATTCACAAATCTAAACTTCCTCATGGCTTGAAACTTCTGCTACTTCCTAGCCTGCAGTACCTGCTCCACGAGTTGAATGTTGCCGTAGGTCAAGTTTCCATAAACATGTGGAAAATGCTGCTGGGCTTGACCAGCTTTGTAGGATTTTTCGGGATGTGAGTTTCCAACAGTGGCAGAAGTCTTATTTTTCTACGAGTTGATGTACAACGAGAGGAAACGTTGTGGCGGTACCGTTAAGTTGACTCGTCGCCCTGGTGCCCCGAAACTTTTGGAGCACACCCCGGATTCTTCAACAATGTGGCGAGCTACTGTGTGTGTTGCCACCGAGGGTTGGGAGTATGATACGAGGCTAGAGGGGGCCAAAGTTCCTCGTTTCAGGGTGTTGTCGAGATTTCAAGTGATAAAAGCTTGTTATCTGTGTTTAGCGCTTGGGTTTTGTGTCAACTGCTAACATTTGTTTATTTGCCTACTTGCCGCTAAGTAAAATCTTTTGTTTCTCCCTTATGTGATCCCTTCTTTGTTTCATTTGCAGAGGGCTGGAGACCCAAGCTGACCAATATCGAGCGGGAGCGAGTGTGTCGGGTACACTATTGCTGGGAGCATAAGATCTGTTTAGATTTGCAAGTTCTTTCGCATTGGTCCTTGCTTATTCATCTGTGTGTGAATCGCTAGCCTAGTAAGTATACTCTTTGTGATTCCAGATTCGTTGCACTGTTATTTTTTGGCATAACGGTTTTTTTTTTTTGTAGCGGTGATTCGTTCAAACAAAAGAATCTACGAAGTGCTGAAGAAGGCAATGGCGGATCTTGGTGGGATCAAGAATTATGTCAACTTTATGCTTGACGAGGCGGCAAAGGTGCAAAAACAGACTGTTGATCCGCAAACGAGGGAGATAACGACGACAGGGGAGGCCAAAATTCTGGTGCCTCCGCTACATTCCAATCGTGCCAAGTTGAAGAAGAAAAAATCGGGTGGTAAGGAGAAGAACGAGGTGGATGAGGGTGAACAAGAAACCGAGGAGACAGGGTTTATTCTGGAAGGGTCGACTGACAAGAGTGCTCCTGTTGTGAGTCGAGACTTGTCGGCTGAGGATGCTGAGAGGGAGAGGAAAAAGAAAACAGTGATGGATAAGTCTCGACCGCGAAATTTCCTCAAGCCTGGCGACCAGAAGGTAGTTGGTGCATCTACTGGGGATGTTGGCGGTCCATCAGCTAGGCCTTCTGCAGTGTTGCGAAAGAGGAAATTTCCTTCTTCCGCCGTAGTTTCCGATCCTTCCAAGAAAATCAAGGTTTGGGAGAAACATGTGTCAGGTGGTCAGAAGGATGTCGGGAGCGGTATATTTGCTTCCGACAATCCTGTTGTCTGGCTCGTGCAGAATGCGCCTGCTAGCCAGCAGGCCTTTCTTCACAAGGTGTGTGAGCGGCTTGGTTTTGGCAGTGATGCGCGAGTTGCGAGGTCAGCGGCGTCTTCAAAACTGGAGACTTCCCTCGATCTAATTTTGAGGGGGGCTCATGAGCTTTACCTTTACCAAGGCTCGCAGAGGAGCGTAAAGCTGAAGGAAGAGTTGCTGCAGGCCCGACGTGACTTGTCGGAGGAGAGGGAAAAAAATAAATCCACTGCCGGGGATATTGCGAAGCTTGACATTGCTCTTGCTGATGTGAGGGAGAAGTTCAAACTGGTGGTGGACAAGACTCTCACCGATACAAACATCATAAATATCCTAAGTGCTGAGTTGGAGGCTTTAAGGCGAGAAAAGACTGAGCGAGAAGATACTATAGCTCAGCTGCAGGAGGCGCTTACTGCGAAAGAGAAATAGTTGGTGGATCTTCAATCTGCAAGGCAGGAAGAGGCGGCTAAGTTGGCGGAGGATGAAAAAAAAAAGCTCCGTCAGGAAGCGGTGGAAGTGTTTAAGAAGTCTGATGCATTCTCAGAGCTGCTTACTGATGCCTGTCAGCAAGGTGCCGCCGCCAACTTTCACGAGCTTAGGGACAAGGGGTATCTGAACATAGACAAGATTATCGCTGAACGAGCACCGCCTTATGCTGAGCCAGGAGATGCCGAGGGGACTGGGGACGACGAGTCGTCAAGTGGTGAATCTTCTGGTAGCGGTGAGGATAGTTCTTCCAGTGAAGAAGTGCGGTCTGACGGTAATCCAGAGACTCCCACGCTGACAACTAAGGAGCAGAAGAAACAAATGCACGCTCGCTACCCTGTGGACAAGCGTCATGCTGGAGATCGCGTTGTAGAGTGGTCGGGATTAGAGCCTAGCAGCGATAATCACATGTGCTGTCTTTATTCTTTTGTAATGAGACTGTCCGTCATGTGTTTTTAAGAAATGTGAACAGCTTTAGATTTGGAATTTGCTTTTTTTTTTTTTTTTTTTTATATAACCTTGGGATTGTGACGTTAATTTTTTGTAACCGTCAATGAAACATTAAAGGGATTAAGATTAGCCTGTTACATGCATGTATACCACCTTTGTTCCTCTGGGGCGCGTAGGTGTCGGTCTCTGACCGGACTTGATATATTTTTTGGTTTTTTTTTTTTAGTGCATGTGTGGGCAATGGTTTGAATAATTCCTCATTTCATTGGCGACCGGGCGGACCCAGTTGGTTACAAAAATAAGTACCCGTAGGGTAGCTTTTCTTAGCTAAACTTTGCAAAAATTAGCTAAGTCAAGATGCTCGTGGGCATGTTGTGCCGCTACTTGTAATAGTAACGAAGATGCTGAGTGTTCCACGGGTGTGTGGATGTGACGCCTTCCTTGTTCTTTAGGTAAAATGTGTCGGGGCTTACTACCTCTATAATTTGATAAGGTCCGTCCCAGGTTGGACGGAGTGCTTTTGGCTGTGGTATGACTTCTTTCATGACCCAGTCGCCAAGTTGTAGATTCCTGGCTTTCACACGGTTGTTGTAGATACGAGATGCCCTCTTTTTTCTTCTAATAGATCTTTGTCTAGGTTGATGCCGGCAACATTTGTTGTGGCGTCATGTCTGTCGACCCGGGCTGTTGCTTGGGCTACTTCGATGGGAAGCACAGCCTCGGTGCCGAACATCATGCAAAATGGAGTTTCGCCATTGGCAGATGTTGGCATTGTCCTGATGGCCCACATGACTTCTAGGAGCTTCTCGGCTCATAAGCCTTTTTTGTCTTCTAACTTCTTTTTGAGTAGCTTTTTTATGACTTTGTTGGCGACTTCAACCTAGCTGTTGGTTTGGGGGTGTGCCACAGAAGCGAAACTCATTTTGGTGCCCAGTTTAGCGGTGAAGTTAATGAGTTCTTCGTTGTTGAATTGCGTTCCGTTGTCAGTGATGATTGTGTTGGGGACTCCATAACGGCAGTAGATATTCCTCCACAAGAAATGTTGGACTTTAGCGGTTGTGATCGCTGTTAATGGTTCTGCTTCGACCCTTTTGCTGTCGTAATCGATGGACACAATTATGTATTTGAATTGACCTTTGGCTGTTGGGAGTTTTCCGACAATGTCCGACCCCTACATGGAATGAATCCAAGGTGCGATAATGATAGATAACGGCTCTGCTCGACAGGTTAGGTCTGTGAACTGTTGGCACTTGTGACAGGATCGTGATATTTCCTTGGCATCATTTCCTAGTGTCGACCAAAAGTAGCCCTGACGCATGGTGCGGTTGGCTAATGACCTGGCTCCTGAATGGTTGCATCACTCTCCTGCATGTATTCTGGTCAGGACTTGTTTCCCGTCTTCTGGAGTCAGGCACTTTAAGTTGGGATGTGTGAATCCCTGGTGGTAGAGTTTGCCGTTTTGATTGTTGTACCTTGTTGCCCTTCGAACCAATCTCCTGTCATCAACCTTATCGGGTGGCAGTGTGCCGCCACGTTTGTAATTGAGTATCTCATCCATCCAATTAGGGCTTGTTTCTATGGTATAGATTTCTGCCACTGTTTTAGTGATGCTGGGTTTGCCAAGGGTTTCCACCTTAGTGATTGTTGGACTCTAGTGTGGTTGAGCTGTTGCGAGGCGTGCCAAGGAATCGGCCTTCGCATTCTTTTCGCGGGGTATCTGCGTGATGTTGAAGGAGCTGAATTTGCGGAGCAGGGTCTTGGTGTACCCTAGGTATGCCGCCAATTGTTTATCCTTGACTTGGAAAGTGTCGTTGACTTGATTCCCCACAAGTTGTGAATGACTGAAGATGTCGACATTTTCTGCTCCGCAATCACTCATACTCCGCCATGTTGTTGGAGGCTTTGAAATCGAACTTAAGGGCATATTCCACATTAAGTCCCCCTGGTCCTGTGAGGATAATACCGGCACCGTAGGCCTTGGCGCATGCGGAACCGTCCACATAAAGACTCCACTGCGATGATTTCTTTGCCTGAGTCGTTTTCCGGATGTTGAGTGTTATCTTTCGATTGTATCCCGGTGATGTGTTTCGGCTGAGGCTCGGTAAGCTCTGCTATGAAATCAGCTACCGCCTGTCCTCTGATGGCGGTTCTGGGTTTGTAGTCGATGTCGAACTCACTGAGTTCTATTGCCCATTTGCTGAGGCATCCGGAATGTTCCTGACTTTGTAGCACTTGTTTCAGCGGTTAATTTGTGAGGATATGGATTGTATGTGCCTGAAAATATTGGCGCAACCGCCTGGCTACCATGATGAGTGTCAACCTAGTTGCTTTAGTGGAGGGTACCTTGTTTCTGCTCTATTCATGCCCCTGCCTATGTAAAATACTGGCAGCTTTTCTTATGGTTCTCTGCGGAAGAATGCGTAGCTGATGGCGGATTTTGATACCGCAAGATAGATGTATAGTATTTTGCCCGACACTGGGGTTGAGAGTAATGGAACAGAGGCCAGGTATTCCTTGAAGCTTTGAAATGCCGCCTCACAATTAGGTGTCCTGTCCACCACCTTACAGTGGGACTGCTTCATTGCCTTGAAGAAACGCAGACACTTGTCGGTGAGTCTGGAGACAAACCGGGAGAGAGCTGTCAGTTTTCCCGACAAGATTTGCATTTCCACCTTTTTTTTCGGAGACTTCATTTTTATGATTGCCTGTATTTTGTCGGGGTTAGCTTCTATTCCTCTTTCGCTGACAATGTACCCAAGGAACTTGCTGGCGGTGACGCCAAAGAAGCACTTTTCTGGGTTCAGGCGCATTCTGTATGCGAGCAATATAGCGAATACTATGCAGAGGTTGGCGACATGGCCGCTATGCTCTTAACAAGCATCTTATCGAAATATACTTCAATACTTGCCCAAGTGTTCTGCGAACATTGCATTCATCAGGTGCTGGTATGTGGCTCCGGCATTCTTGAGGCCGAAGGCATGACATTATAACAATATAAACCCTTTGTCGGTGGTGAATGATGTGTGTTCTTGATCGTCAGTGTGCATTTTAATCTGGTTGTAGCCAGAAAAAGCATCCATCATGCTGAGTAGCTCGCTGTTACGTCAACTAGCTGGTCAATGCGAGGCAAAGGAAAGCTATCTTTAGGACATGCCTTGTTTAAACCTTTGAAGTCGACACACATCCGCCATTTCCCATTGGGCTTCTTTACCATTACCTGTCATTTCTACTTGACGGTGTAGAATGATGGCTTGATGCTGAGTTTGTGTTGAATTATGTCGGGAGATATTCCTGGCATGTCGGCGTACGACCATACGAATACTGCGGCGTTTTGTTTTAGAAACTGAGTGAGTTCAGCCGCTACCTCAGGGGAGAGTTGGGAGCCAATGGGCACAGTTCTTTCTGGGTGCTCGTCAGAGATGCTTATGATGTGGAGCGATGTCTCAGGGTTGACGGGCTCCTTCTTGTAGTATTTCTCTTCATCGTCCCTAGGATCATCAATCTTATCCATCAACTGCGGTGTGCTGCCTACCATTAAAATTTCATGGCGGTACCTCGACTTTGATATCGTTGTTGAGTAACATTCACGTGCAACTGCTTGACTTCCTCTGACTACCCCAGTGCCGTTAGGTGTTGAGAAGTTCATGAGTAGCATATATCCAGCAATGATGCATTTGAGTTTATTGAGTGCTAGTCGACCGATAATGGCATTGTATGAGCTGAAGCAATCTACCACAATGAATTCAGTGTGTATCTCTGCTGTGTACGGGGCTGTTCCAATGGATAGGCTCATATAGTCTGATCCGAGGGGTTGGGTTACGTCACCGGAGAACCCGAGTAGCGGTTCGTGGTCTTGCAGAAGCTTATTATTGCTCTGTAGCTGTGTGTAACACTTATTGAATATGACATTGACGGCTGACCTGCTATCCACCAATATTCTTCCGACAGAGAACCTATCGAGGAAAGCGTCTGTCAAGAATGGGTCGTTATGTGGCAAGTGGATATCGCGCTCTTCTTCCTCAGAGAAGGTCATTGGCTCCCAACAAGTTTTGACCATTTTTGCGAATCTGTCATAGCGGATGTTAAACACTTCTTTTGGGTGGTTAGCGCGCTCATAACACTTTCTTGCTCTGTGTGATAAGTTGTCTATGAAAGCACCGCCTTCAATAGTGTTTATTCTCCTTATTGGTTCGATATTGGCGACAACTGGTGGCGGTTATGCACCTTGTATCGTTCTAGCTTTCCGTCGCGGCATAATGACTCAATTGCAGTTTTGAGGGCATTGTAGTCATTGGTGGTATGACCGCTATCTTCATGGTGTTTGCACCATTTGCCGGTGTTTCTAGGCTTTCCTACTCTGGGATATTTTCTTGGGGGTGGTGGTGGGATTTGCTCTTTGCACTGATCATATATTTCTTCATATGAAGCCGTTAAGACTGTAAAGACTTCGAATCTTTGTGCAGTTGTGGCGAGCTTATTGTGGCTATTATCGCGGTTGTTGCGACGGTCATTGTGGAAAGCTCTGTGGCATTTGCTGTGATATTGCTGATCTTTTTACCGCTTATCTTGGTAACTGCTTTGTTGCCACTCTCTTTTTTTCTCGTTGGGCAGTATGGTGGTATTTGGACTGGTGGTGGTATTTTCATTTTGGGGCATAGCATGGTTTATGGCTTTGAGTGGAGTTTGTGGTGGTGGTGGCGGCGGTGGCGTGGAGCCGTATGTGCTGTACTCGGCTTGGGCGTGTGTGACTGCCTCACTCATGACGTAGTCATATGTGGCTTTTGTACAATTACATTTGAGATGGTACAAGAAACTTGTCTTGAGGAGTCCTTGCTTGAAGGCTGCTAGCGCCATTGTTTTATCCAGATCCCGACATCTTGATGTGGCAGTTCTCCATATCATGACAAATGATTTTAATGACTCATCACTGCCTTGGTGGATGCTGAATAACTGGCTAGAGTTGTGGTATCCGTCTGTCATGAGGATGAATGGCGATAGAAATGTGTTTGAGAGAGCAGAGAATGAGTCCATGGAGCTTGGTGAGCATTCGAAAAACCAACTCATTGCCTCGCCATCCAATGTTTCACTGAATAGGTGGCAGAGAGTGGCGTCATCAAATCCCTTATTATTGGTTACCTTTTTGAAAGTATCCATGTGTACAAATGGATCTGTAGCGCCGCCGAATGGGGCTATCTTGGGAGTTTTGGCAAATGTGGGTCTATCGGTTTGCAAAATCCTGAAGGTAAATGGGCCTGGCCGGGCAGCAAAGAGTAGATTTTGTGTTAGTTGTGGTGTGCCGGCTTCTGCTCTGAGCAACCTCTCTTCTAGTTCCCTCATTTTTTCCAGTATCAAAGTGGTAGCGTCGACAGTTGGCCTAGGCATTTGCTGGGTAGGTGCCGCCAATTGTTGGCGGGGTACCAGTGCACTCCCTATGCCCCTCTGCTGTCCATCACTGAATGAGTTATTATATTGTGGTTGCGAGTCCGCTACCTATTCTTGTGCAAATGATGGTGGCGGTCCCCGCTCCGCTTGTTCAGTTGGGTTAAAGGCAACGCCCATCTGGATTATTGGTACCGATGCTGCTCTGGTTCCTGTGCTAGGGCTAAGCCCCGGGCTCTGGGAATGTCCGCTTTGAGTTGATCGCGTATTTGCCCCTAGTGCTTTTTTCAATTCGTCAAATTTTGACAACAACGTTGCCACCTGATTCTGAGCCTCCGCGTTTTCCTTTCATTCTCTTTCTCACTCTCTGTTTGCCTTGTGTAGGTCCGCCAGGGCTATTTCTAGCATGGCGGCCAGATCCTGACCTTGTCTTTGACGGCTTGGGCCAGTCTGGTTTTCTACCATAGATTGTGGTTGGGGTATCTCTGGGGTGTCAAGGTTTTCACCGTTAATGTTTACCGGTGTGGTAAACAATTCGCGAGTGACAGCTGCTAGGTTGGCGGGGTTGGGCTGAGGGTTGACGGGCTCGCTTGCTTGTTCCTCAGTCCCATCGCTGCTTCCGCTAGCCATGGTAGGTTACGGGGAATGACTTAATTTAAAATCGAGTTCCCACAGATGGCGCCAAATGTTAACGCTGTGTTTTACTGTTATGTGATATCGGCTTTCGTTAACGTGGACGAGGGTCCAATCTTCCGATATGTGTATGATTTGTGGAGTTCCGCCAATCTGTCAAAAGAAATATAACGGCGTCAAAGGGGAGACTACGATTAGCGGTCTTCGCTCCTCCGATGCTAAAGTTAGACGATATACTTGTATTGACAAATGTGGCGGTTGATAGCTATATGAATACGTAATCAATAAAGAGAGAGAAGGGAATAGCTATATGAATACGTAATCAATAAAGAGAGAGAAGTGGACCTTTTATAGCCGAACTAGTGAGTGGTCTCACTCTTCTTTTCGATGTGGGACTGACATGCTTCAGTTTGCTGGGTTCTGGCTCTTTCTGTAGAGACAACTTCAGGTGGCACGTGGGAGCATATTTCGGCCTGGGGCAAGTTTGTCGATGTAGACTGTATTGCTGTGTTTTCGATAGTCACACAGCTGAGGTATTTTGACAAGTAATGTCGGTGGCATAAGTGCTTATTATGGCCTGCAAGTACATAATGTATATACAAGGTTCAATTGGGCCAAATGGCAAAAGAGCTTGGATGACGTCCACAAGGAGGCTTACCTTCACAACCGGAGTCAAATCCAAGAGGAAAAGTCCATGAATGCAATGCCGTCACCACTTTACATTCGGGAAAGGTATATGATAATCATGTTTATATGCCCTCATCTTCTAGTTTCCATTCAAATCCTTTATTTGTGCATGATGATGATATCCTTTCATATGGGGCCAAAAGGGAAGAAAATGTACCTCTTGGCCGTGTTGTTAATGATCAATTGCATACACATCATGATTCTTTTTATTATAAGCAGGATGGGACCGGAAGGGAAGAAAATGTACCTTCCTGTAAATATGGAGTGGATGATGTGACTTTGAATGCAAAAGAAAGAAATAAGGGGGTGGATAAGGTAGCCAGAGGGAACAAAATATACCTTCCGGAGGAGTTATTCTTGATACTGGTTATGGTTTCTTGTCTTTTGAGAATGATGCGAGTAAGTATGGTTTGATTGATAGTGGGAAGCAAAGAGCTTTGTTAAGAAATAACACTTCTAGGAATGAGGATGTCTCAGATCCTAGATTAGACGATAAGGTCATGAAGGCTAGGGACCCATCTAAGGCCGATGACACCTCTAAGAAGCTTATTGATGATATTAGACCCACTCATGATTTTGGGCCATCTACTTCTACCGAAAAGGGGGGAAGGAATAAGGAGGAACACACACATGTTCATGGTAGCTCTAGGGATAGGAGTGGTTCGGTCTATTCATCACTAGGCGAGGCCTTGAGAGCTAAGAACCCTAGTAGGACCGTGACTACCCTTAGGGGCACCACCTGGAGTCTCACCTTTGATCCACCTCTTGATTTGAGCACACCGGAGCCTCAACTTTGATAAAAGCACAAAGTGCGACTATTTTCATGAGTATACGCTCCATTCTAGCCTTATTTCTCCCTTAGATTTGTGTTTTGAGTCATTAAAGTCATTTTCAGAGTCTTGCAGAGTGTTTGGAGTAAAATAGGCGGAAAATGAAAAATATATGAAAAATATTTGAAAAAATTCTAACGGGATCAGGATTCCTTACCGTCGATGTTTTTGCGGTCTTTACATTTTAATTCCCTTTATTTTCTTTAAAAAAATTCTGATATTCTCCACCTTTTTGTAGGAAATTTAAGACGTTTGACCAAGTAATGAAGAAGGGGAATAAAGGAGAAAGATGTTTCAGTTGGGAAATTAAAGGAATTGCCCCATTATTGAGAGGAATTAAGGCCATAAGTACCCCATTATGAGAAATTAAAAGGACAAGAAATAAGAAATAGAAAATTAAAGAGAAGATGAAGAAAGCTATGCAATCTCATCCGTCCAAATGATGAATGGTATGATCAACAAAAGTCAACCAATGCTCCCCTATAAATAGGCAACGTCCAGAACATAATTAGTATCACTTCCTTGCCTATCACTTCCTCGCCAAAAACTCTTCCGAGACTCTACCCAATTCACTCCTCAATCCTCCATCACCTACAAGACCGTGATCACCATCCATCCATCAATCTACGAATCTCTTAGGCGCTGAGTCAAAGACGCTCCACCACCATAGCAGAGACTAGTTCACCACCAAGCCACTGAGGAAAGCTTCAAAGTGTAACTATGACTCTACTTTCAATTTTTGTTTTGGTTTTGTGTGTTTGGATTTGCGAGTTGTATAATTGGAGACATGAAATGTTCAGAATATTTTTATTAATATTTTTGAGATTTTCAGTTTATTATTGAGTTAATTTCGAGAATTCTTTGATGATGCATGTTACAATCTTGTGCCCTTTTAGGTATTTAGGTAAGTTTCAGAGTTAGGTTAATAAGTTTCATGCTAGAATCACGCTGAGTGTTCTTGTTTGTTTGCTTAATTTTCCAAGAATAATTGTTATTTGTTAAGACGCTGAGTTAAACAAGTAATAATTAGTTCTAAAGTGATAAAAATCATGTTTCAATGGTTAAACGATTCTAGAAATTATGTGTTAAATTCTATGTGTAATGGTTAATTTGCATGTGTGAGTCGATTCGGGGGTTAGATAATACTACTCATTAAGAGAATTACGCTGAGTATTCTAAAAAATTAGTAGTATTGGGCATGATAAGGACTCTTCTGATCCAAGCCCACATTAGAACGAATTAGATAAATGGATTGATCCGCTAAGGCTTTTCATTTGGGCTCTTATCTAGGCATTTAAGATGGGCATGATTTTGTAGCATGTTGAAATGAATTTTCTGTTTCTACACTTAGTAATTTCCGAGTGATATTGGTGTAGGTTAGGGAAGTCGATCATTGTATATAGTTTTATTTATTTTGTTTTTATTTTATTTTAAGTAGATTAGTAACCAAATCCCATACCCCCCTATTATATTCTTTTATTTGTTAATTGACCTTTTTGTATAGGTGTACCCTACAATTCCCGACTGAACGATCCATGCTTATCCTATACTGACAACTACATTTTGCAGGGTTAAATTGTGGGGCTATTTCAGCCGCATCAAACTTCCTTACCCTAATGTCCCAAGAAAGGAAAGTGTGAAGAAGGGTGGGATGAAAAAGAAAGTTGGCTTGATGTCCGAAGCGCATTATATTTTGAAGAAGGAAATTGTCAATATACCTTTGATTGAGCTCATTCGACAAATGCCGGTTTATGCAAAATTTCTAAAGGACTTGTGCACCCATAAGAGGAAGATAAAGAATGATGAGCGGTTCGAGATTTGTGAAGAGGTTAGTGCTATCTTGCAAGACGGATCCCTCTAAAACTCAAGGACCCTGGGAGCTTTAATATCTCTTGCACTATTGGTGAGAAGGTCTTTGATAGAGCTTTGATGGACCTTGTTCCAGTGTTAATATTATTTCTTTTGAGACTTTTCGGAAACTTGACCTTAGACCTATTAAAGCTACTCCTATATTCTTGCTACTTGCGGACCGAGTATTATTAGAGCTATGGGTGTTACTGAAGATGTGTTAAATCAAAGTTGACAGGTTCAACTTACCGACGGATTTGGTGGTAATGGATATGGATGATGTACCTCCTAGTGACAAGGACATACCTATCATTCTTGGTAGACCCTTTATGGCAACCGCAAGAATCAAGATTAATGTTCAAAAGGGCACTATCAAAATGAAGGTATTGGGTGAAAAAGTATTACTCAAGAGGCTTGAACCCATTTACCTTCCGGAGGTAGTAAGAAGTGTGCTTTTTATTAAATTGGTCGAGGGTAATGAAGCAAAGGAAGATAGAATTTTTGGCCCATTGAACCAAGTCCCACACTACAACAGAACCATTGGTTTCTAATTCTTCCTTTCTATGCAAAGTGTTTGCAATTTCTACTCTTGATGATCTAAATGTGAATGCGGATCCCCCATTGACTGAGGAGCAAAAGAATCAAATCAAGACAATAGAGGAGATTTGTGGGTTGAAAAAGAAGAAGAAGAAAGGGTATCTTGAGTGGAACACTCGGGTGAACATTAAATTTCTTGCACCGTCTTGTAGAGGTTCTAGTTCTACCAAAGCTTATGTAGGTGGTGGTGGAAAGAAGGAGCCGCCTTGAAGAGACCAAGTTCTATAGACTGGCTTGGGGTCTTTAAAAACAAGCGCTTCTAGGGAGGCAACCCTAGATGGTTTCGAATTTTTCTTGTTTATTTTCCATCAATAAGGCTATTTAGCCATCTTTTTGGGAGGATGGGAGGTGCCCGGAATTGAAAATGTGAAGGAGAACGAATTTGGTAGTGAGCAGTTTCTGTCCAGAAAATTCAGTTGACTTTGGATGACAATATCTTCTAGTATGCATGATATTTTGATCTGACTTTTCTGAACTATTCTTCTATATGTCTACTATCTTGTGCCAAAATTTGAGCCACTTGCAGTCACTGGAACTATAGATATTCAATGGTCAGTGCATGGAGGTCAGAACAGAGATAGCTACTATATAGTGACTTTGAGAAGCTACACCCTCTACATATTAAGTTATTTGGAGCTAAAATTTTTCAGAGATATATCTTCACATGTCCTCTATATACAGAAGAAACAGTTTTTCCTTTGCACCTTCCTAGCTTCAAATTTTATGTTCCAAGTGACAGAGGTCAGAAACAGGGCTCAGCAGAAACTGCAGAGCATATCAGTGAGTTTGGAGGTCAACGGTATTTGACTCAGAATTGATTTTCAAGTGAAATTTT
Source organism: Rosa persica (assembly GCA_025331145.1). Taxonomy (NCBI): domain Eukaryota; kingdom Viridiplantae; phylum Streptophyta; class Magnoliopsida; order Rosales; family Rosaceae; genus Rosa; species Rosa persica. The sequence continues at coordinate 31,798,206 of WFKR01000001.1, forward strand.
ACCATTAACTATCTTCATGAGTCTACTATGGTATCCAGTTAGTCTCACCCTCTTTGCACCTCTAGAGCTTCAGATATTGCAGTTTTGGTGACTGAGGGTCAGTAGCAGACTTCATTACAAGCTGGCAACTTTGACCAGCTATAGATTTCTTCTCAGTTGGAGATAGGTGGTTAACTTTATATGAATAGAAAGATCTCTGAGTGTAATTTGTATTCCATAAAGTCTCACTTACTTATCTATATCTGAGTTTGAGATATGGGTATTTGAAGACAAAAAGGTCATTGTTAGAAGTTTTCTGCACTCACTAGTTTTTGTTCACTCGGGATTATTGGACTTCTTTGCACTTCATTTCATCTTTAAAGGGTACTCTATGGGCAGTTTTGGGTGTGTTGGAGGTGTGAAAGCCTATGAGCTTAATGGGGGACCTTTGTCTTTATTTTATGTTTTCTTGATGGGCCTATTGTGTGACGCATTGCTCTAGGACATTCCTATGTTCTAAATGGAGTTGGTTTTTTCATGAGCACCTTGAGCTAGTATGGAGCATACGTAAGGAAGTCAAGGCCTTGTGCCTTGAGGTTGATGTCTCATCTTAGTCTTCTCCAAAGGTCGTGAGCAATGAAGGTTCGCCAAAGGGGGTTTTCCGTAACTTTTCTCCGCATTTAGATTTTCATTTTTTGTAGTTAATTTTGTGCTTTCGCTCGGACTTCACTCTCATGCCTAAATCCAACATGGATTTGGCTTTTGAGCTCACTTGACAACAATGAGGACAATGTTGGTTTTAAGTGTGGGGGTGAGGGCTCGAGCGCCTATAAAAAAAAAAACTTTTCCTTTTTAGTAGCTGTTTGTAATTATATTTTAGTGGTTAATGCCTTTTTCCAACTCCAATAACGAGTCACGGACTTAACTTGTTATGATTGTGGATAGATTGAGCATGATCTAGGACTAATAATTTGTTTTGTGATTAAGTATATATGTGATCTATGCTCGACTATATGTGTGCACATAGCCTATGGTTAGGTTGGTTCATCATAATTAGAGAAGCATATAGATGATTTGAATGACTTGCATGCCCTTATTTGTGAGCTTTTGTGCCTATATCTATAGTGTATGCATCGTTCATTCACTTATTCTTTCATGTGTGTACAATTTCATGATATTGCGTATCTAGAACTTGCTTGAAACCTCTCGAGGCTACTTGTTAGCTTGCGATGGGATAGAAAGGATTGAGGCAATTAGGTTTATACCACCACGGCCAAAGAAGCATGTGCCCAAAGATATTTATCACTGGATTGCCACTTTGAGCCTATTTATATTTTCAGCCTTTTTGTTCATTAGCACCACAAATCCCTACCTAGCCTAAACACTTTTATCCCACCATTCCATGGTAGTTTGTGGAGCGATTCGAGAGAATGACTTTATGTTTGGGTGCTTCCAAAGAAATGAAAAAGTCAAAAGTGTGAGGTTACAAAAGAATAAGTGTGGGGGTGAGTGATTTGTATAGAAAAGAAAGTTCTCAAAAAAAAAAAATTGTGAAACTGGAAAGAAAGTTCAAGGAAAAGAAAAGTGGAAGAAAGGAAAAAAAAAGTTGTGTGAAGAAAAGAAAAAAAATAATAACAAAAAAAAAGAGTATTACGTAATTTAGTTAGTAAGTTGTACATTGGGATTAGAGTGAGTGACTTAGCATTCGAAAGCAAAAGTCATATATTTCTACAAGTGAGAGTTGCTTCACTGATTTCATGGACTTTGTCTTTCCCTATCCTTCATTTCTATTAGCCACTTGCCCTTAGCTCCATTACAACCAAATAAAATATCTCTTGATCTTGAATGTTGTCAGGCTACCTAGCGGAGATGAGATCGAAAAAGCAAGCATATGACGACGCGTGTTATGAAATTGCTTTTGAGTGAAACACTTATAGCCCCTAAACACTTGAACGGTAATATTTAGTGAACCTATGTGAGTTTAGCGGGTTATATTGAGTCTTCTATATGCCTATTTGATTATGGTGGATTGATTTGACACGTGGTTAACACATACATATACTTGAGCATTTCTCACATGTGCATCTTAATTGCCTTACAAATTCGAAAGTCTTATGTTATGCTTACGTCTACTTCATGGTCATCTACATAATTAGTTCTCCGAGGGTTATGATTGGAAAGACTAATACTACACTATCTTTATGTTTGTGAGTTATTAGATTTTCGGATTATATTTTATTTAGTTTGCTTGAGGACAAGCAAAGTTCAAGTGTGGGGGTGTGATTATATACATTTCTATGCATGTAATTGTATCTAAAATACTAGAACTAAGCTAATCCTCGAGTTAATTATTATGTAATTAATCCATTTTTATTTATTTTGTAGGAAATAAGCAGAATTGGGAAAAAGAGAGAAAATGGTGCGAAATTAGAGCAAATTGAAGTTTCTGACAAAAAGAAGAAATAGTCAATGCTGGTCAACCGTGGTCAACACCATCAAGGGAGCGGAATACAATCACTTCCGATAATATGTGTTGAAGTGCATTAAGAATAGAGAAGGAAGAAGATGGAGAAAAAGAAAAATGGAGAAAAAGAAAGAAAAAGAATTGAAGTTTGCTGACGTCAGCAGGGCTGATTCCTCCCCATCCCACGTGTAGCTTTCTTTCTTTTATTTTTCCTTCTTTTTTCTCCCTTCCTCCCAGACCACGTGCCACCCTCTCACTGACCATTTCCTTTCTTCTTCAATCTTAGCCGTCCATTCCTGATCGATCCCAATCTTCATGACCAGCCACCCCTTTTAATTGATGAATTCATCATTCTCTCTTTGGGGAATTCGGCCGCACACACCAGCAAACCCTAGTCCCTCTTCCTCACCAAGATCTCTCTTCCTCACTAAGATTTCTCTTCCTCACCAAGAATCACAACACCTCACCAAGATTCAATCTTCTCTCCTATTTTCTCTCACTTTCCAATATCACTCTCTACCATTTCTCACAAAGCAATTAAGGGGCTTTCACTTCACATCACTAAGGCTTCATCATCACAAGAGATTTTGGCTTTGATAAAGAGTGGGGGCTTAATATCAAGTTGGGTTCATGTTTGCTTATAGCAAATTGTGAGCTTAATTTATGTTCCCTCTCTCCTCTATCATTTCTCTTAATTTCTTATGTATTGGATGATGTATTTAAGTATAGATAGTGAGTAATTCAATTTTGGGAATTAGGGTTGTGAAGCCCTAACTCATCTTATATAAATATTGATGCTTTTATTTTAATAAATGCAATTTCCATTGTGTATGCTTTAAATTTGAATTTATTGGTCTTTAGAAGCATGTTTTTAGGCTTTGTCACCCTTTGAAATTATGTTGTGAGTAATTATGATGAGTAGATTGATAAATTGACAACTTATTGGTCTTGTTGCATCTAGGATTTAAGTGTGGTGACCATTACCTAGCTTAACCGTAGCTAAGCTTAACTGGGTCTCTATTATCTTGCTCTTTAGGTCTCTAATTTTGGATATTGCGTCCTTAACCAGCGTAATGCCCAAATTTAGAGAGTTTGAAAATACAAGGACAGAAACTGTTTTCTGGAGAATGGGGATTGCAGTGCACTGATCAATCCTTACTGGGCAGCAGATACCAAAATAACAAACTAAACACCAGATTTTGGTTACACAGTGAAAATCTCAAGTATGAGATTAAAAACACTGCGGGGCTCTTACTCTTGAGAACCCAAAATAAAGATCATCATATTGAAAAGGATATGTTCTTTTACAAACTTTGAATAGCACTAGCTCGACTATAAGATTCACACAAAATCTAATACAAAGTTTGTCTTCCTTCTAAGGACTCCTTCATTTGAACGATATTCAAATCTTGTTCTTCTTTCTTCACAGTCTCCCTATTGATCTCAAGAGAGTTTTATGCATATGAGAACACAATCAAAGACACTTATTCGTGGACCAAGTGCATGACTCTTCGTGAAGACTAAAGTTTAAAACTAAACTCACAAGCAAGACTCTATCACCAATTCTTGCGTACTCTATATGCCTATCTTGACCGTGTATAATACTCCATATTTATTCAACTCAACTCAAGGCCACAACACCAAACACACCAGAACACAACCCTAGTTAGACTTCTATAAGGAAAGAGCTTTTACTCCAAGATAACCATAGAATCCTAAAATCCTTAGGACTTAAAAACTACCCTTTTATTTATCAGAGAAAATCTTTTAAGAATATAATTCCATAAAGCCCAAAGCCCCTTCCTAAAAACTGACTCCACATAAATGTATATACCGAATTCTCCGAGATCAGTAAAGGGACTTCTTTGTATGGGAATGCCAATACGACAGGTACAAGGGTTGTACCTACAATCTCCCCCTTTGGCATTCCTATACAAAACAATTCTATCACATGGAACTCCCCCTCAACAAGTACTTGAGAAAATTCACGCGAAGAGGTCATCACACCTGAAACACTTAACCACACACCTTGTGAAACAATCACGATAGTAATAAACAAAAACTGGCAATTTAAGAGATCTATTGTAACATTAGTTCAAAGTCAACTACTAGCTGAAAGCATAAAAAGGCCTAGTCAACCGAAACAAGTAGATTCTAACAGAGATCACACATCAACATTAGCCTAAATCATCGAAGACAAAATAAGGCTTCTTCTCCCCCTTTTTGGATAGGTATGCCAAAGCTCAAGAGAAAGCGGCAAATGCTGTGCGAAGAGAGTGAAGCTCCCCCTCAATACGATGCACTCGCTGAAGCAGGGCACCCACATCAGTGAGAAGCTGATCCAATTTGCGGTTCACCACAGTGAAGTGATCAAAGACAGTCCGAGAGAGAGAGGTGGTTTCAATGGAGACTCCCTTAGTCTTGCTCTGACTAGTACTGCGAAGGAGAGAGCTGCAAAAGAACACCTTCAAGGGAGGGGCCATTTCATCAGAATCCTCAAAGACAACACCCTTGGATTTGCAGACAGCAGTGATCACAGAAGGAAAAACCAAGGCAGCCTTTTTGTGACGGCGACCCTCAACAGCAGCCTTGCGGATGGCTTTGTACATGTAATGTTCAGCAGGAAGATAGGGGTGCTGAGCATTGAGAACATAGATAAGGTAAGCTTCCTCGAGAGTGATCTTGCTGCTTTGGGACGATGGATACAGCAGAGCACGAACCAGATGACCCAGCAATCGACAGAACTCACTGAGAGCACCAGCAGAAAGCTCCGCTGGGGTGGCATCGGGACGATCCTCATAAATGGCAGCAACAACAGTATCACTAGAGAGAGCATCAAGAACCGGATCAATATCAGACATCTCAGAAGCAGGAGTGTTAAGTCCTAGTGTCTCTCGAATGGTGGTCGGAGTGAAAGGGACAGAGACACCGCGGCTACCTGCAGCCACATACTCTGCTTCAGCTGTGGAAAGAGATATGCAATTTTGCTTCTTGCTATGCCAGGACACCATGTTGTTTCCCACAAAGAAGTAACCACCAGATGTACTTTTTTGATCTTTCAAGTTTCCTCCCCAATCTGCATCTGAATAACCTGCAATTTCAATGTTAGCATCAAAAGTAAAGTAGATACCACAATTCACTGAACCTGAGACATAACGTATAAACCTTTTCACTGCCTCCAAATGAGATTCCTTGGGGTTTGCCTGAAAACGAGCACAAACTCCAACACTATAGGATATGTCAGGCCTACTAGCAGTGAGATAAAGAAGACTACCAATCATACTCCTGTAGAGAGTTTGATCAACAGACTTACCTGTGAGATCCTCACTAAGTTTGGTACTTGTACTCATTGGATTAGTGACAATTTTAGCAGATTCAAGGCCAAACTTTTTTACAAGATTTTCAGCATATTTAGTTTGTGACAGAAACATACCTGCTTTCAGTTGACGAACTTGTAGACCTAGAAAGTAATTTAGCTCTCCACACATGCTCATTTCAAATTCACTTTCCATGATGTTAGTAAATTCTTTAACATAAGTATCAGAGGTAGAGCCAAATATGATATCATCAACATACACCTGAGCAATCATGACATGGTTTTTATCCCTTTTCACAAACAAGGTTTTATCCATTGAACCTCTAAGGTATCCTTTACTCACTAGGTAGGCAGATAAACGCTCATACCAGGCTCTTAGATCCTGTTTCAAACCATACAAAGCCTTTTTAAGTCTATACAAATGATCAGGTTTACATGGGTCTATAAAACCCTGAGGCTGTTCAACATAAACTTCCTCTTGCAAGACACCATTCAAGAAGACACTTTTTATATCCATTTGATACAACTTAAACTTAAGATGACAAGCAATAGCAAGAAGAAGTCTAACAGATTCAAGCCTTGCAACTGGGGCAAAAGTTTCATCGAAATCAAGTCCTTCAACCTGTGTGTAACCTTGAGCAACAAGTCTAGCTTTGTTCCTAGTAACATTACCATGCTCATCATTTTTATTTCGAAAGATCCATTTTGTGCCAATCACATTGAATTCACTAGGCCTAGGAACAAGATACCATACATCATTTCTCGTAAACTGATTCAATTCATCATGCATGGCATTTATCCAATCATCATCATTCAAGGCCTCTTTAACATTCTTTGGTTCAATAAGTGAAACAAAACCACAATTCGAAATTATGTTTATGTTCACTTCATTTTCAGTCAGAAAACAAACAAGGGCAGAATCAATACTCACCTGAGATGAAGCTTGTTTGCGAGTTTGAATTCCTCCATGTAAGTCTCCAATAACATCCTGAGTGGAGTATTCTTTCTGAACTTGTTTGAACCCTGTTCTCTGAACTGGTGGATGATCAAAAATAGGATCAATTGAGGTATCATTCGTTTCTTCATTCAGTTCCACATTTACTCGGCTTCCTGAGGGTTGATCTTCATCTGGATTAACCTGAACAGTACTCACAGCACAATCATCAATAGATACATTATAGGATTCCATTACAGACACGGTTCGCTTGTTGTACACCCTATAAGCACTACTATTCAGAGAATAACCAAGAAATATTCCTTTATCACTTCTAGCATCAAATTTACCAAGATATTCTCTATCTCTATAAATATAGCAAGGGGAACCAAAAACACGAAGATGACTTACATTGGGTTTCTTACCTTTCCATAGCTCATATGGAGTTTTGTTAGTACCTGGTCTCAAGAATGCACGGTTTGCAGTATGGCAAGCAGTGCTAATTGCTTCGGCCCAAAGGTTTGGAGTAAGTCCAGCTGAGTGTAGCATTACTCTACCCATGTCTAGCAATACCCTGTTCTTTCTCTCAACTACCCCATTCTGTTGTGGAGTAATTGGAGCTGAAAACTCATGTGAAATTCCATGCTCAAGGAAAAAATCAGCAAACAAAGCATTCTTAAATTCAGTTCCATTATCAGTCCTAACCCTAACAATGCATAAATTTGAGGAATTTTTTTCAATTGTTATTCTTTTGTACAAACCCTTAAAGCTTTCAAATGTATCACTCTTCTCTCTAAGGAAATTCACCCAAGTAAAACGTGAGAAGTCAGCAACTACAACCAAAATGTATTTCTTACCACCCATGCTTTCGGTTTGTGAAGGTCCAACAAGGTCCATATGCATAAGTTCCAATGGATGAGTTGTAGTGGATGAATTAATTGCTCCATGTGAGGCACGAGTTTGCTTACCTGCCTTGCAATCGTCACACATCTTGTCTGGCTTACCACTCAGAGTAGGCATACCTCTTACACTTTACTTGTGTGAAAGTTTCAGCAAGTCTTGAAAATTTACATGCCCCAGACGCCTATGCCAAAGTTCAAGAACATCATCCGATGTCTTGGCTTTCAAACATGTCTGCACTTCAACAGATTTATTAGCATGTATATGATAACAATTATCTTTTGAACGAAAATCTCCCATAATATTTTTGCCATTGTTATCAGTAACAATACATCTTGTTTTATTAAAATTTACATCCTCATAATCATCGGTTAATTGACTAACACTTATGAGATTTGCATGGAGCCCTTCAACAAACAAGACATTTTGGAGATTAGGAATACCTGGTGCATTTACCGTTCCCTTACCCATTACCTTGGCCTTTTTTCCATCTCCAAACGTGACTGATCCAGTTGTGAATTCGCTTGAGAAAGACACAAACCAACTCTTTTCACCGGTCATATGTCTTGAGCACCCACTATCAACATACCATACATCACCTTTCTTATCAGCAAGAGCAGTCAAGGCCACGAGACAAGTAGTTTCCACATATTCAAATTCATTGCTAGAGCTGCAAGAGGAAAGCAAACACGTGGCATCAATATATTCAGTAGGTATGTCACAATTATCAATCTTAGCTGTGAAGCATTTGGGTCCTTTCTTAACCCAAGTCTGTTTTGTTTTCGTTTCCAGATCCACGGGGATTGAAGCCAGCTTTGCAATCCTGGCGATCAGGTTCAGACCTTCTTTTAACTCAGCTTGCAACGAGGCAGGTGAGTTAAATCCAAATGTTCTTCTCTGATCTTTAGTGACCCTTCGAAGCATGTTACACCTAGGACGTATATGTCCTAATTTTCCACAATAATGACATGTAGGAATGAAGTGCTTGAGGTTGTGATCATACCTAGGCTGACGCACAGAGGTGTGCTTGTCAAAACTCACCGAAAGATTTTTGATGTGAATGAATGACTTTATGAGGTTCTGTTCTTTCAGCCAACTTGGAGCCAGATGTGTTGTCACTAGAGCTTTGTGAATAGCTTGATGAACTCTCACCTTCCACACTTTTTACAAAAATCAAAGGTTTGCATGACTTACCATTATATCCTAATCCTTCTTTATTACCATGAGCTTTGCCAATTCCCATCATCTTAGAGACTTTTTCAGACCCTATAGAGAATTCATTAAAGCTCTCCTTGACTTGAAGCAACTCATCCTGCAATTTCTCATTTTCAAGGGTTAGTGAAACATTTAAAGTGGATTGAGCCTTTATTTCAACCTGCAAAACCTTGATTTTGTTAGTAAGATCATCATGCTCCTTGTTCCAGTCTTGAGACTTGGAATTTCCCTGCAAAACTTTAATTTTATCAACAAGGTCAAGTCGTTCATTTTCCCATTCTTTCAAAGATAGTTCAAAGTTCTGCTCAATTTTTTCTTTCTCACTTCTTAAGAATTCAATTTCCTCTTTAAGTTTATTATTTTTCTTAATTCTTGAGGCATTATACAATTGCTTGCATTTTTCATTTGTTTCTTCATCAAAAGTATCAACCTCTAAGTCAGAAACATCAGATAATTCAGAATTGAAGGAGGAAGTAAGAGCAAGATTTACCTCTTCGTCATCTGATTGAGTGCTTTCATCACTGTCACTCCAAGTAGACTTTAAGGCCTTATTTCCTCGTAAATTGTACCTCTTGTTACCACAATCGGCAACAAGATGTCCAATTCTACCACACTCAAAACATTTTGGCTTGTTAGGAAAATTTTTCTTTTGGGGAAATTTAGCAAACCTTGAATTTTTATCAAATCGATTTTCAGATATTTGACCCCTTTTTGACTCAGAAAAGTTTTTTGACGTATTTCCTGAAGAATTTTTGCTGTTCAAAAAATTCTTAAATTCTTTAGATAGCAAAGCTAAATCAACAGAATCATCAACAATTTCATTCTTTTTTATGGAAGAAAAAGCAACACTTTTTACCTTCTTTTCAGGCTTGAGTCTCATCTCAAAAGTTTTGAGATTTCCAACTAGTTCATCAAGGGTGTATGTGTCAAGGTCTTGAGCTTCTTCAATGGCAATCTGCTTGGCTTGAAATTTTGGAGGAAGAGCTCTGAGAAATTTCTTGACAATTCGGTGCTCCTCAAATGGGTCATCAAGGCTGCGGCATTGACATGTAACATTGAGAAGTCGAGCATGAAAATCATCTACTGATTCATCTTCCCCCATGGTCATGTTCTCAAATTCTAGTACAAGTCTTTGAAGCTTTTGACCTCTAACCTTCTTATTTCCTTCATAAGTAACTTGAAGTAAATCCCAAGCTTCTTTGGCTGTATCACAATGGCTAATTCTCATCCTCTCCTTTTTGGACAAAGCTGTGAATAGTGAATTTCTAGCCTTGAAGTCACAATTTCGATCACGAACTTCCTCTACAGTCCATTCCTTCCTAGGTTTAAGAATACTTGCAGATGACCCTTCTGCTTTCTTTGATTCTTCTGTCTTGGTTGGGTGTTCCCATCCATTCTCAACAACGTTCCACATGTTTTCGTCTTGAGAATATAGAAAAGCCCTCATCATAATTTTCCATTATGAATAGCCTTCACCATCAAACAAGGGCGGACAATTTATAGAACTGGGGCTCTGTCACGTTCACGTTCCATCCTTGACCACGGATCAACTAAACAGCTTTAGAACCCGCTCTGATGCCAAGTGAAAATACAAGGGCAGAAACTGTTTTCTGGAGAATGGGGATTGCAGTGCACTGATCAATCCTTACTGGGCAGCAGATACCAAAATAATAAACTAAACACCAGATTTTGGTTAAGCAGTGAAAATCTCAAGTATGAGATTAAAAACACTACGGGGCTCTTACTCTTGAGAACCCAAAATAAAGATCATCATATTGAAAAGGATATGTTCTTTTACAAACTTTGAATAGCACTAGCTCAGCTATAAGATTCACACAAAATCTAATACAAAGTTTGTCTTCCTTCCAAGGACTCCTTCACTTGAACGATCTTCAAATCTTGTTCTTCTTTCTTCATAGTCTCCCTACTGATCTCAAGAGAGTTTTATGCATATGAGAACACAATCAAAGACACTTATTCATGGGCCAAGTGCATGACTCTTCATGAAGACTAAAGTTTAAAACTAAACTCACAAGCAAGACTCTATCACCAATTCTTGCGTACTCTATATGCCTATCTTGACCGTGTATAATACTCTATATTTATTCAACTTAACTCAAGGCCACAACACCAAACACACCAGAACACAACCCTAGTTAGACTTCTATTAGGAAAGAGCTTTTACTCCAAGATAACCATAGAATCCTAAAATCCTTAGGACTTAAAAACTACCCTTTTATTTATCAGAGAAAATCTTTTAAGAATATAATTCCATAAAGCCCAAAACCCCTTCCTAAAAACTGACTCCACATAAATGTATATACCGAATTCTCCGAGATCAGTAAAGGGACTTCTTTGTATGGGAATGCCAATACGACAAGTACAAGGGTTGTACCTACAGAGTTGAATATTGTGGCCTTAACCAGCATAGTCAATAGACCGAAAGGATAACTGGTTTAGTAGCCTTAACCGGTACTCGACACATATAGGAAATGCAGGCATTTGTGAAATTGGCATTGATGTTTACAAGATAGTTAGTGTGAATCACCCGACACTCCCATGTTCCCATTAATTTGAAAATCCAAATTTAATTTCTTGCTCAATAATTAGTTGTTTGCTTTTATTTTAGTTTGCATTTAATTTAATTAATTCTCAATTCAAAACTCCCAAACAAAATTCTACCTTCCATTGTGCATAACTCATTTGGGCTACAAGTTAGTGGTTTTGATTAGATTTAGTGTGAGCTAAGCCGAGCATTGTCGAGGCTTGGAGACTTGTGAATATTATTTTACTTTATTTTATTTTTATTTTTCATTGTATTCTTTTAAGTTGTTTTAGCGTCAATTACCTCGGTTAGGTCCAATGTCTGATCTCCGAGGTACGATAATCAAGGTTTTAATACTTTCCTTACTTGACAACGATTCGTACGCTTGCGAGAGTATATGAACCAAGTCACTTGTACCCCATACCATTTGATCTACCATTTCAGTTACAGAAACTTTCAAATGCATCTACTTTAGCTCAGGTCTTTTCACAGGCATCTTCACCTTTTCTAGGCAGGATTGTCAAACATTCTCTTTAGCACAAGAGATTTGGTCATCCATCAAATGAAGTTCTGAGTCAAATGCTGAATAAAGGAAATATAGTTAGTAAACCAGATAACAGCTCTATCTGTGAAGCTTGTCTCCTAGGAAAATTTCAGAAACTTCCTTTTCATACCTCACAAACAAAAAGTTTAGCTCCATTTGAAATTGTTCATTCAGACGTTTGGGGGCCATCACCTCATGTTTCCATTGATGGTTTTAAGTACTTTGTACTGTTCATAGATGATTGTACTAGATATACTTGGATTTTTCCCATGAAAAATAAAAGTGAAGTATTTTCCTATTTTCAATCTCTTTGAGCTTTTGTCAACAATTAGTTCTCAACTACTATCAAAACTTTGAGATCTGATGGTGGTGGTGAATATATTGGTGTCAATTTAAAAAATTTCCTGGAGAAAAATAGGATACTACATCAGTTTTCATGTCCTTACACCCCAAAACAAAATGGAATTTCAGAAAGGAAAAATAGACATGTGACAGAAACAACAGTAACTTTGATGCAAACTGCATCTTTGCCTCCCATCTTCTGGTATCATGCTTGTGCTTTGGCCAAATATCTCATCAATCGAATGCCTACACCAGTGAATAGCATGGAATCACCTTTTGCAGATCTTTATCATACTCAACCTTCTTTGGAATTGTTAAGAGTGTTTGGATGTGCATGTTATCCACTGATGACACTATATAGAAGCGACAAGCTGCAACCAAAGACTGCAAAGTGTATCTTTCTTGGCTTTGCTGCTGGCTACAAGGGATATATTTGTTACCATTTAAGCAAAGAAATGTATTATTTCAAGGCATGTGTTTTTTAATGAACATTCATTTCTTTTTGCTCAAGTGTCTCAACATCTGTCTGGCTCTCAATCTTCTAGTGGTTTACAAAGATCACTTGTCACAACTCCACAGCCAATGGTACAGTCTTATCTTCCTCAATCACAGTCTTTTACTTAGTCCATTTTGCCCACACCTGTCCATCACACATCACCAGCTGCTGTAACTACTCATACAGGTCCATTTCATAACTTTATTACTTCTGAACAATTTGATAACTCTATTTCAGAACATACTACATTCTCAGATGATTCATCTAATTTGCTCTCTATGCCTGTTAGCAACTCCTCATGTGAACTTGGTTCCATTCCACATGTTACCAGTTCCATATTGTCTCCTGAAGCTTGTATTACTACTAGTTCTTTACCTCCTTTTAGTCCAACTGCTCATACTTTGATTCAATTTGAAGAAGCAAATGGCAACATTAATGTTAGTACGCAGCCTGGAATTGGTATTAAAGTGGTATTAGATTGTCCTACTGACACATCCAGCTACAGCAGTGATATCTTGGATTCAAATATTCTGCATCCTGTTGAAGGCTTGACTAATGCTATTGTCAATGATCATAGCATGCTCATAAGAGGAAAGAGAGGAGTTATACAGAAGAAAAGTTTTTTTATCCATACTTACTGAACTAAGTACATACCCTGCAGATTTTGAACCTTCAAACTACAAGGCTGCTTTAAAAATTCCAGCCTGGAAGCAGGTCATGCAGGAGGAATATGATGCTCTTATGCATTAGAATACCTGGACTCTTGTGCCTTTACCTCCTGACAAAAATCTGGTATCATGCAAATGGATTTTTAAAATTAAGAGAAATTATGATGGATCAATTGCACGAGATAAGGCTAGGTTAGTGGCTAGAGGGTTCAGTCAGGAATATTGAGTGGATTTTGAGGAGGCTTTCTCTCCAATTGTTAGACACACTACAGTTCGACTTATTCTCTGCTTGGCTTCTAATTCTGGCTGGAGGCTTCATCAAATGGATGTCAGAAATGCCTTCTTGCATGGCATTCTTAATGAAGCATATAGTGTGCAAACTTCACAAATCTCTATATGGTCTCAAGCAGGCCCCTAGAGCACGGAATGAGAGGTTTACCAATTTCTTACCTTAAATTGGCTTCAAAAACTCCATACTAATCCATCCTTGTTTGTCAAGATTTCTAGTACTGCTAGAGTTTATCTCTTGTTATACGTGGATGATATTATTCTTACAGGAGATAGTGAGGATCTTATCTTTAGGTTAAGGTTGCCTTTCAAGCTGAGTTTGACATGAAAGATCTAGGTGATTTGCATTTCTTCCTAGGATTGGAAATCCAGTACTTGCAGACTGGCATTTTTCTCTCTTAGCATAAGTATGCCAGAGATCTTATTCACAAGGCTGGTATGGATGCTTGTCATTCTCACATCACTCCTTGTTAGTCAGGTGTTAAACTCCTTAAGGACTTAAGTACTCCACTCCAATAATCTGATATCACTCATTTTCGAAGCTTGGCTAGTTGTCTACAGTATTTAACTTTTACTCGACCAAATATAGCATATAGTGTGAATTATATATGTCAATTCTTACATTCTCCTAATGAGGAGCATCTCTTTGCTACTACGAGAGTTTTGAGATATGTCAAAGGCACTATGGATCATGGCATTCTATTCAGGAGGGGAGATATGTTTTCTTCCAAAAACAATCCAGTATAAGCTACTTGCAGGCTTATTGTGATGCTGATTGGGCAAGTGATCCCAATGACAGGAAATCTACAACAGGTTTTGTTATTCTTATTAACAACTCACTGATATCTTGGTGTAGCAAGAAGTAGAATGCTGTCTCTCGATCCTCCACTGAGGCTGAGTATCGAAGCATGGCTGATACCACTTCTGAACTTCAATGGCTTATCAATCTACTTCATGATCTGCATGTTGATATTGCTTTTACTCCAGTTCTTCATTGTGACAATATTTCTGCTCTTGCTCTGGCCTCTAATCCATTCCATCATTCCAAGTTGAAACATGTTGAAGTAGATGTGCATTTCACAAGGGAAAAGGTAAAGGTTGGGTCTATACGTGTTCAATTTGTCTCTTCTCATGAACAGCTTGTCGACGTTTTCACTAAAGGGCTATGTTCTCCTCAACATACCTATCTTTGCAGCAGCTTGATGATTGTTCCCCCCACCCCCCTCCCTCCCCCCCCCCCCCCCCCCCCCCCCATCAAGCTGAGAAGTGGTGTTAGTTGTAGTAATTAGGTTTCCAGTTAATTAGTTGTTAATTAGTGCTCATTTAGGGTTGTTAATTGCTGCTAGTCTGTTACAATTAGTTAGTTTGTATATTCATAGATTGTTGACACGTGGTGCTCATCTATGCATCTATTCCTTGTATAAATAGGCTATGCTCCTCATTCTATAACAACCAAGCATAATGAAATAGAATCAGCTAATTCTCTCTAGAAATTTCTTCTCTCTTAAGCAAATACTCAATCACTTTCACTGATATGGTGGGATGCCCTCCTTATCATAAATTTTAACAAGACACTTGCAATTGATTGAGAATTGTCAAGTCCCCCAACAATGATTCTCTTCCCAGTGAGAGTTTTAACAAAGATATGCATTCCCCGATCAAGATGAAGCACAAGGTCAAGGGTAGATTTGTTCTTGACGCAGCAATCATCTAGATTCTGCTCATCTTCTAGTTGCTTCCCAGCAGATGAGGCTCTACATGATTAGGGGAAAGGTCGTGGAAAACCCTTATTTTCTCCGATTTTAGCCTTGACATTAATTCTATATTGTATCACAACTCTCAACCCCAAGAACGATTCTCTCCCCGTCCTGGGTTTTAACAAAAATCTGCAATCCAAGATGGAGACGTATAGTAGATTTCCCCGGATATGGTAATCTGCCAACCTCTTGCCTGTTGAGAATATATACATTCCACATAGGTAAAATGAGACCTTGCTAGTGGGTTTATAAGTGTTTGAGCCACTTCATCTATTGCCAATTGGTTCTGGATGTGAACCTAGATTACTTTATCATGGTATCGGAGCGGGTTACCCATGTGTGCATGCCTCACGTCCACACGGGCTCCACGTCACCCAAAGTTATCCACGTGTATGGATTGAAAATTCGCCACACGTGCAGGGAACGTGTTAAGAATACATACATCCTACATGAAAAAATTGGATCTTATAATATTGAGCGAGGGGAGGAAACCGATTAATGGCGGGACAGGAAAGGAGACAGGAAATGACTTAGTATCAGAAAACTCCACCTCCAGACTTATGATAATATTAAGCGAGGGGAATGGCGGGACAGGGAAGAGACAGGAAATTTGGGACATAAGATTTCCTCCCTTGAGAGCTGATGATATTATACCAGCCACATGTGAGATATTTATAGCAATTATGGTAATTTGTACGTCCCACTGGCTTCTAGGAACATGAAGAATCCCTTCTACTTGGAATTCATGAGAAATTTATTGACGAATAGTTCTTTTTTTCACAACTGAAATATAATATCAATATGCATTCAATGGATGGTATTCACTGTACGTTTTCAAGTGGAGAGGCATTTCTTTGCTGTTAAAGAGGCCGACTATCTAAATTCCAAAGGTTAATGAGTAGCTTTGAAACCACAAGAAAGAAAAATTTAGATACTAGTGTATAAGTCTTTAGCTTTCTATAGTATTTAATAGTAAGACAACAAAGCATGAGTGAATCATCTATGGTACTCATTGTACTGGATCGCAAATTCATGGAAGTTGAGAATATGAAAGAAACGACGAAACCATACCTCTTGGTCAAATAGGGATTCCCTACTGTGATATTCTTGTGAATCTTGTCCGACGGTTTTTATCAAAATAGCGTGTTGGGCTTGGGCTAGTCATTGGTAGTGGGTGATAGGTGTGTCCGGTTGAACTTTCTGGATCAAATTATAATAGATTCGTGAAAACAACAATCATGATCACACAGTCGTTTCAGACACAAGCAAAATTAGAGGTGGATTTTTTTTGTGTGCTTGTACATGAATTTAGTCTTTGATGAGGAAAAGTTTAGCGTGTTCCGCCCAAAAGTCACATTAGAAAAAAGCTAAAAGAGAAGGAATTTAGAAATAACCCTATCAAGTTAACAAATAAGGTTGTTAGAGCATCTTTACCAATGTTAATCATTTTTTAATCAAATTTTAGCTAAATTAGCTAAAAAGTCATTTTAGCTAGCCACTTTAGAATTATATTTGCATCAATGCTCTCTATTTTAGCTAGTTTTGAATTCATATTATTTTTTAAATAAAGATTAAGTAGTTTGAATGTATTTATAAATTACATAAAATAACTTAAAATGAATGTTTTAAATTATAGAGAGCTTCATCCCGCCCTCTATATTTAGGAGCGATATAGCTAAAAGTTGTAATAGAGAGCTACTTAAGAGTCTGGTGCAGCTGTTAAAATAGATAAAAACCTAAACATGCTCTCTAAAATAGCTAAAGAGCTAAAATAGAGAGTCTGCTAAAGATGCTCTTACCCAATTAGAAAAACGATACCACCTGTGAAGCTAAATTTCTAATTTACATGTCTTCCTTTCTAGAGCTTCTGAAAAATCTTAGTATTGTTTTTTGTTGCTTTTCTCCATTTTATGCCAATTCATTTATATTTGAGGGGTTTTGGGTTTAGTTTTTTTTTTCTTTTCCTGAATTTATTTCATTGCATTAAGGTAACCACTCAACAAGATCTAAATGGGTAAACAATAGGGTTGGGACAGTTCGGTTTTGTTGGAAAAAAAAAAAAACAAGAACAGAGACCGAACCAACGGGACAAAATTTGGGTCGGTTTGATGATTTCTAAAGTCTGAAACCGAGCAAAACCCGAACCGACATGAATTGGTTCAGTTTCACGATTTTTCGGTTCAATTTATGCTTGACTCCAATCTAGATCTATTTGAATCCCAACCTTTATATGACTAGAATAAATGGTACGAAGAAGTGAAGAAGGAGGAGGAAGAGAGAAGAAAAAGAATGGTCACGTGTAAGAGGGAAGGGATAGGGAGAATTGATCACTGAGAAAAAAAAGAATAGAGAAAGTCAGAAAGAGAAGGGGAGACGTGGGTGGCCGACACGAGAGAGAGAGAGAGGATGAGTTTTATAATTTAATGAAAGAAGAAAGAGGCATGTCCGGAGAGAAACAAAAAAGATGTACATGTGGATGGGTGGGCGCGTGGGCACATGATAATAATATAGGAAAGCTGACACTAAACAAAGAAAAATTATATAACATTATTGTAAAACCATCTCGGTTCGGGTAAAGACAGAAATTAATTATGGAAACCGAAACCAAACCGGCTGCTAGCATAGGAACAGAACCGAAGCAAATTAGCTAAATTTATGATAGAAAACCGAACCGACCTGAATTGGTCGGTTCGGATCGATTCCTCGGTTTTTCAGGTCTAAAGTCCCAGCCCTAGTAAACAGATAGGGCAACTAAACCAAAACTTGTTATCCTCACAATACGATCAATCGAGAACAACATCTGAGCATATGTTCAGACATCTTAATTAGATATGTATCAAATGATTGATTGATTATAATGATCGTAACTAAAGAACACTGAACACATGTACAGATCAAATAGGAATGGCCACCCATCATCATTATAAATGACGATTTATTTGTAACTTGTAATTAAGTATTCTATCCCCGGATGTATCCCCCATAACAGGTCACAACAGGTATAGTTTGATGCGATAACTTTGTTGTGGCTGAAAACACCATGACTCAAAGTTTTATCCAAGAACATAAAATGTAGATATAGTTATAACTAAATCATCTACTACATAGACTTATATAGAGTCAAGAATTATTACTAAAATTGTCAATGTCCATCAGTCTATGATTAACGGAGGAGCGTCAATACTAGGCCTGGCTATTTTAGCCTGAAAACCCGGATTGGACCGATCCGGACTGTCAAGTTTGAGCTAGGCTTTGAGAAAAAAAAAAAAAAAAGACACGAAAAAATGAGGCCCGGACTATTTATGAGAAAAAGGGGCCAGTTCCGGGCCTTGACTTCCACCAATCATAAAACCCGAAAAACCCGAAATTAAATATATATTCCACATGTCGTTCTATGATAGGCTACCTACGCAAGCCTATACTTAAATTTTGTACTTGACCTTAGGTTATCACCGAAATCCTTCCTCAGCTTTAGGTTCATGACTCGTCTAGAATCATTTTTCCCCCAATTTCAAATCCTTCTTCTCTGTTCGTTTAAGAGAAAGAAAAACAAGAACTCAAGAACCCTAAATTTCTAGAAAATCCCAATTCGAAAAGAAAGAGCCAGCCTGCCTTCATCACTTCGTCTAAACCTCAATCTTATTTTCCCTGCTTTCTAAGTTCTAACCCTTTCTCTTTGTTCTTCATACTTCGAAGAGAATGAAGAACAAGAATGAGAACTGATCCATTTACAGATATCCCAATTTGAAGAGAAAGAAGAACCAACCTTCATCTCTTCGTCTAAACCCCAACCCCAATCCTAATTCGTGTAAATTATTTGGTTGTGATTTGTGAAGTTTACTTGTTTGGACTTTGCTCAGTTGCTGCCTTACTGGTCTGAACGTCATTTGAATCATTTCAATGATTTCATCACTTCTTCATTTGGTTTGAACTTTGAACTCTGAAACTACTTTGAAACCTCATTAGTTTGTATTTTGTAACTTCGAAATTTGGATGTTATTTTCTTCAGTTTGTAGCTTTAGTTTGTTACTCTGTGATTCGTATGATGGGGAGCAGTACTCTAAACCCATAAAGTAAGAAACAGAATGAAAGTATAGAGAAAATGAAAATCAGTTTAATTGAACATTTGGGCCCGAAAAAAACCCAAAGGACCTGCCCATTCATTTTCAGTCCGGGCCTTCCCGATCCCAAAAGCTGAAACTAAAATTTGAGCCCAGCCCGAACATTTCAGGCTCGATCCCGAGCCCTGCAAATACCATATATAACGGGCTGGACCCGTGCCTAGGACTAGTCAATACTAAAAAGCATGAGGGTCTACGTGATCCCAATAACCATCACCAATGACTTTGACCCGTAGGTCCACCACATTCATTCACAAGGAACATAGTAACTCCATTGTGGATGTTATTATCAGCAAGAGTACTTTCATCCTTCAATTGCTTATTATGAAAGATAAGCTTATGTTCATATTCTGGGATACCCTCTTTGGCATAGATTTTATTCTTGAAACTCCAAATTGTATCACAACTCTTAACCTCAAAACATGATTTCTTCCCACCAAGTTGTTTAACGAAAACATGTATCGATCCTCGAACATGGAGCTCAAGGGTAGACTCATTCTGGGTGCTGCAATCAGCCAGAGTTCTCCTCCATCCTCAAGTTGCTTTGCAGCAAAAATGAGCCTCTGGTTTATTGGTGGAATGCCCTCAGTTTCTTGGATTTTTTCCTTCACATTGTGAATTGTATCAGAACTCTCAGCCTCAAGAGTGATTGTCCTCCCATTCTGGATTTCGACAAAGATCTGCATTCTAAAGAACAGACGTAAAGTACAGTTCTCCCAGATATTACAGTCTGCCAAAGTCATGTCATCGTCAAGCTGTTAATCAAACAACATGAGCAACTTCTGGTCTTAAATCCTTGCCTTTACATCCCCTATCATATTAGTCTTCTCCACCTCTAGAGTTATGGGCTTGCCAGACGGGGTCTTCACGAAAATCTCTATACCAAGTGAGAGCTAGCTAAAGATAAAGTCAAACCGACCAGCCTCTTATTACACAAGAACGATGTTTTCAAAGATCGAAGTTGCTTGTGTAAACACGAAAGAAGGACATGTGTACAAACTCATAAAAAAAATTTATTAATGAATTGGAGGGTTACAATCTCTGTAGATGCTCTTTCACAAGAATCTCCTTTGATTCGATCTCCGATGTTAATTTGATCCAAGGGTGGTGAGCACTTGATCTTGGATCAAACGGTGTGTGAACTTCTTGTTATGTTAACAATTTGAGGAAGACGACTAACCAAAGGCTGTAAAGGCTTGATCTTAATCAGATTTAGGCCACGAGTAATGTCACATGGTGAGCGTTCTTCGGCTTTGGTAGGGGATGAACCAACACGTGTGTTTGGTGATTGTTGATTCTCCACGAGCTTGATGAAGAACTTGTAAAGGATTTACTTTGTTGACGACTTGTAGAAGGCGGTTGATCAAGGGAGCAGAGGCTTGCTCTTGATCGGATATAAACCACGAGTGATGTCACGTGGTGAGTGTTCTTTACCTTTGATGGTGGATGAATCGACACGTGAGCTTAGTGCTTGTTGATTCTCCACAAGCTTGATGAAGAACTTGGCAGAAGCTTTGCTTTGTTGACGACTTGAAGACGATGGATGATCAAGGGCTGAAGAGGCTTGATCTTGATCAAATTTGAATCACCAGAGGTGTCACGTGGCGAGTATGGCTTTGATGGTGGATGAATCGGCACATTTTCTTAGTGCTTGTTGATTTTCCGCGAGTTTGACTACTTCTAAGCTTGCAGGTGATTTCCCTTGTTTGTCTGAAGTCGGTGAGGTGAAGAGACCGGCTATTTGGCAGCTTGATGGTTCTTCACGAGCTTTGGAGACTTCTGAGCTTTGAAGAGGTTTCTTTCGTCTGCTTGCGTCTGTCTGTCTTCATCTTGATTTGAGAGGGGGTATTTATATTGCTGTCACCTCCCTCAACTTGGAATACATTGATGACACAACATTAATCACATTCCTTAATTGTGTAATTAAATCAATCAGTTTTAATTTATTAATTTAATTATTTTTTATTTAAGAAATATGTCAAACATTTTGATTTGATTTAATGCCCGATTTCAATCAGAATTAAACAATTTAATCTGATTAAGATTTGTATATAATAGTTGATTTCAATCAAAATTAATTAATTTAATTTTATCGACATTTGTATTTAATGCTTGATTTTCATTGAGATCAAATAGTTTAATATGATTGATCCGTTTTAATACTTAACTTGAGTAATAACCAATCAGGGATGAACTGATGCTTCCACGTCATTTCATCGGTGGACCACTCGTGTTTTGACATGTGTCATCCTCGGAGTTCACATAATTTTGGTGGCGTACAAGCCACGTGTACCATTATAGGTCTCATGTACCAACTAAGCTTATTTGGTCAGAATTTCAAAGATTGACTGATTAATTTAATGAATTTAATTTTCATTAAATTTCTTGTGTCTACAGCTTGATCTTTTGAATTTTTATCGAATAGCCTAGTGCATATGAAACATAAGTCGTCCTTATATAAGAAAGTAACACTATTAGAACCTCACCAGGAATATTAAAGTCTTCCAGAAAACAAGACGAAAAGGAAAAGAAATTTGTAGTCTTTTAAGAAAAGGACTCAGTGCAGAAAGTCAAAACCCTAACATATATCTGCATTCTCCCATCTACGAAGCACAAGGTCAAGGGTAGACTGATTTTGTATGCAGCAAGGATGCCATCCTCCAACTACTTGGTATGTGAAATACCCTCCTTATCTTGGATCTTATGCTTCACATTCTCTATTCTATTGGAACTTTCAACCTCGAGAGTGATTCTCTTCCCGGTCTAGCTAAAGTTTAACAAAAATCTACATCCCAAAAGACATGAATATTTTGTGGTCACCTAAATAGGTAAATATCTATCACGAGCGGAGCTACGAGTAAGCTCTCCCAGCTCAACCTGGGAGATATTAACCAGCTAAACATCCATAACTTGAACCAAGGATCTTGGTGCAACGTAAGCAAGTAACTGATTAAGCATAAATCTTCACCACCTTCAAAATTTTTAACATTAGAAAAGATATTGTACAATGCAGCATTGGAATTTTAGCTCGCCCATATAGTTTCTGCTAGCTCCGCCCTTGTGATCAATATCTAAAGCAGCAAAAGTAGGAAGCCTTCAAAATCCACAATTTTACATAGATGATCTATACATTAGGAACTAAAAACTGAACTGTTAAGATATGAAAATGTGATCGGAAAGTGGGTGAAAACACCAAATCCATTCCATAAGCTTAGGTAAGGACATCCTTACCTGAGGAAATATATATATATATATATATATATATATATTCAATCAATTGAAGTTCAATTTTTCAAGCTTCATTTGAACCGTAAATATAAACTCAAATAAATGAGAAGAACTAAGAAGACACAATCCAATATTTCATAGCAACACTATTCTAGGTATTTGGGGTATACCATAATATTTGGGTATTAGTGAACATGTTGGGTATCCAAAACATTGATATCATAAACGGTTAAAGAAAAGACACAAAAAAAAACCAGAAAGAGAGATGATGGAAGATCAACCCCTTCCCCTGCAAACAGAAAGTCCATCATAGACTTTTCCAAATCTTTGGTCTGGTGGTTGAAAAATTATTGGAGTTTGGTGTGTATAATTAACACTACAAAGTCCATAATTATTCATGAGTTTCTAAGTCCTTAAGTATGAATGATATTTTAAATACCTTTGTACTTTCATTCATTTTTAAAAGTCCTAATTGAATACACCTAGATTTTGGTGGAATTCATAAAGTCTTTTAAAATCTGATTGAATACCCCAAGACTTTCATGGACTATTAAAAGTCTATATTGAATACACCTGGACTTTTAAATTCATAGATTTGTTAAAAAGTTCAGTAACTCCATATACAATACACCCCCCCCCTAAGTCGGGAGGGGTTCAGAAATAGAAATAGGTAAAGGGTTTTCTATTCCTAGTTGGATTATGTTCCTAATCATATTAGGATTATATTACTTTTCCTATTTGATACAATAATGTAATATGCCTAAAAATACCTCCAAGATTGGAGAAGAATAAAATATAACAAATTACATATAAGTTATTGACAAAAGATGACTTAACAAATACATCTTTAAAGGTTGAATTAAACATATAAGGACTAAGTACTCTCCACTTGCCACATGTCATGAGTTAATTTACTTTTTTACCCTTAACTACTTCTTTTGACTTCTAACCTCTTTATAAGAATTAAATCTTACAAATAATGACAATGTGCTCTTCACTTGCCACATGTCATGAGTTATTTTATTTTTTTAATCTTAAATATTTCTTTTGACTTCTAATCCCCTTATGTTACTTTTTTTTCTTCTAAGAATTATCCCTTTATGTTACTTTTTTTTCTTCTGAAAATAATCCGTTTATGTTACTTTTTTTCTTCTTCTTGAGAATAATCCCTTTTATGTTACTTCACAAAACCTCACTCTGATACTATTCTTATCTTGCTACTACACTCGTCCAATCCTGCTACTGCACTCGCTGCACTCATACTCATTTAGTTCTGCTACTGCACTTGTACTCGTGTTCTGCTTCTGCACTCGTCATAGCTTAATCCTGCTAGTGCACTCGTCCAATCATGCTACTGCACTCACTGTACTCATGCTCGTCCAATTCTGCTACTCGTGTTCTGCTACTACGATTGTCATTACCTAATCCTGCTATTGCACTCGTCCAATCCTACTACTACACTCATTGCACTCATACTAGTCAAGTTCTAGTATTGCACTTGTACTCGTGTTCTGATACTGCACTCGTCCAATCCTGCTACCGCACTCACTGCACTCATACTCATCTAGTTTTTCTATTGCCCTCATATTCGTGTTCTGCTACTGCACGACATCGCCTAATCCTGCTACTGTACTCGTCATCGTCCAGTCTTTATCGTTGAATGTGTCCATGGTTCAGTAGCAACTTCATTTGCAATACTATGAGCAGTAGCATGAACAGTAGCAGTAGCAGGATTCCTTTGCTTCTTTATTGCTGAACGTGTTCTTGATTCAGTAGCAACTTCATTTGCAATAGCAAGAGTAGGAGCAAGATTAGTAGCAGTAGCATGAGCATGAGCAATTAGATCTGTGAATCCATAATAGATCTTCAGTAGCATATTCAACAATAGCAGAGTAGCACATGGCATTACATTCAATCTTTAATAGATCTTTGAAACTTTTTTTTTATATAAGTATGTTCACACTCCAATTTTATATTGTAGAGGTGCCTCAAATTAATTTTTTTGAGCTCTTAAGGAAATGAGTATTGTAGGGATAAATTGTAATGTATGGTTTTTATGCAGTAGCATATTCAACAGTAGCAGATGACATTGTATTGTTGTGATAAATTAAAGATTTTCAAAATTTATAGGAATAAGTTTAATTTCAGTGATCAACTTGGCCACCACAACTTTAGGTCATGCAATATGGCTATCTGAGCAGTAGCATATCTAGCAGTAGCATATTCAACCGTAGCAATAGCAGTAGCAGTAGCATATGATATTACATTCAATATTAGTTATTACATATAAGTACTATATTTTAATGAAGTTTATGGTATGTTAATGTTGGTCTCTAGTTGTACAGCTAAAATATCTTCATTCCCAGTAGCACCTTCTTTTATCTTACGTTGCATCATCATTAGTTGTTTGCATTTGTTTCTCTAGTTTTTGATCTCTTCTTGCTTCTTTTTAGTTTTATCTTCAATTGTTTGTGTTTCTTTGTCACTTTTTCCTTTTCATCCCACAACCTCTCTAGTTAAGCTTGCTTCCTCTCACAACTCTCGATAGCGCTTCCCGCCATATTTTGCTTCCTCTTACATCGATAGTTTCCCCTATTCCAGCTGCTACTGCTACTGGCTCCAAATCAAGAATGAGTAAATCAAAGGATCAATCATGTATTAGGTTGCTACTGCAATATTAACAATTTTATCTCCTTAAGTACTGAAGCATTACACTCTAGGTAGAACTATCGCTCATAAAAAAGAATTGCTGGTGTCTAAAAAGTATAATTAAATCTCGGAACACTAATATATCCATAGCCACTACAAAGTGACCAAAACCACATGAACTTAGCAAAACACAATATAAATTAAAAGTTTCCTGCTTTATAGACTTCTTTAGGAACCAAAAAGCTTACCATAATAAGGAAAGTAATTAACTCGTACAATGCTTCATTCATAGATAAATGCATGTCGATACTGTAACCAATAGTTCTTACTTTCTTGTAAAATTTCTCTCTTAACTATAACAAAAACAGGACTGGAAATTACGTTCTCTTTTCAACAAAAGCTGCTACGAAATTACATGTATTCATAGCTGAATGCTAACTAACCATCTAACAAAACATTTATTCTAACATTGCTCATCATTAGTACGCTTCTAGGTCAGTAGCACTCACCACACCAAAATGTTTTGTTAACTTCTCAATCCACTTTTACCCACTACAAAAAAAAACAAATATGCATAACCTATAACAACAGATAAAAGCTCATACTAACCTATCAAATCGTCGTAATCAAATATTGGCCGAAATGTGGGTTCTAAAGCATTTTCCATTAACTTCTATATAGATTAAAAACCACAAAACAATAACAAATATCACAATGACTATCATATCATGATAATGGATCATCACAAATATTTTTGATCAATGCAGTAACTGTCATGGCAGAATACCACCAGATGTCGACAATCAAAATTCAAATTCAATAGACATTTAAGACCACCGCAGAACAAAGAGTACCACTCTAATTACTCCACCATAGGGTAAAATTCGATCACTAGTGAATCAAACTTGTACAACTCTCTACAACACTATCCTTATCATTTCAACATAGATGAACGTTTTCATTTCCTAAGAATCAAATAAACAAAAAATTGCAAAACCAGCAGACGACACACACCGTTTTGGGGATGGGCTACCAAGACCCTTGCTTGACGCCATTGAGCATGCCCTTGGAGGTGAGAGCGCTGAAGACGATTCGAGACATACGGAGATGAAAACCTTGAGAAGATTTTTCTATGCAAGCTGCTATTGATTCGAAGATGAAAACCTGCATTTTCCAGATCGTTTTAAATGTTCACTACTGAATTTTCCTGAAATGGAAGCAAAACCTATGAACGAGATTCAAAATCTGACCAAACTTACCGATTTTTTTGCTGGAAATTAAGATGGGGAGTATGTTGACTTGATTTCTTGGGTTAGTCTTCGTCGAATTTGACTTTTGCTACTGATCGATTTGATACCGTTTTGTAATAGTAGGGTTTCAGATTTGGGAGCGATACCTTTTGGCTTTTGCTATTGTTTTGCAGTTTCTGATTTGATAACTACCCGTGTATTGGGTATTTTATCCACTCAATGGCATGCGCATAAATTTTTCATCAAATTGAGCATTTTGGTCATTTATATTAAAATTGGGAGCCAGACCTGCTTCATTTGGTTTTTGGGTTTGGGCTCGTCTCCTTATTTGTATAAATCTATTTGAATGTGGGTTTTCTGTTTTTATATCTTTGGTATGGTGCTACTGTGTAATTTTCTAAATAAAATAATTATTATGATTATTTGATCCATAGTATTTGATATATTATACAATTAGATGACTTTACCTTAACCTTGAAAATTTGTAATGAAGCTAGCTACAATATCAAAATTCAGAATCGATACTTTAGTCTAAAAATTACAAGGTTTCACCCACAATGGAAAAGCCATGAACCCTAATAGTCCGATTCTAGTTTGCAACGTACTCAACAACCAAAAGAAAAAACCCTAAGCAATAACAAGCCATCGAGACGAAGTTAATTTGGAGTTCCTTAGAGAGAGCTCTGTCTCATCCCCCAGCTTTCTCGACCTACACACCAATGCCTATTTCAGGCACAAGTACCCTTTTGTTGAAGATCGTTCGATCCATGTTGAACATATCAACTTATAGTTTGATTTGAACATATCAGAGCCATGTTGAAAATCTTTCTTAGCAATGCCTGATGGCATTTCTATTTTCAAGGTCTATCTTTATGTTCCTTTTGGTAAATATAACTACGACTCTGACAGAAGACATGTTCGGCAGAAGAAGAAAGAGAAGAAACAACAATGTAAACAGAAACAAGAATGAGAATGCCACTATAAATAGACAATGAGATAAAATGAAAAAAGAAAAGTAACAAATGGAACATAAAGACTCTGCACTAATATACCCTCTTCCTCAGTTCCTCTGAATCATTTCTCCAGTTCCTTCTGCCCACAGCACTGACAGATATCAGAACTCGGCCCAATGGTAAAGACTGATTTCCCCTCCTACCCAGAAATGCATCATAAATCCAGACTTCCATAGAGAACTAAATTTTCGAGCATCCCATTGCCCAATGTCAGTTGGGATTCATATACATGAAGAATGAGATCAAAATCTTACTGAAAGTATACATAACATACTATTGTTTAAATCTGATATAGATATCCAGACCAGCATATAGATGAATCTAGCCATTCATTACAATTTATAGCCCTACCATTAAGTACAACATACTGCTACTGTCAGAACAAGTCATTTGATTCTAATGGTGATGATCAGTGATTAAAGCATTCGTTATGATCCTCTCACCACCGCCTCCCTATCCCTCCAAGGCGACGAGCCAGCTCAAAATCCTTCCTCACTGCAAAAACAATGAAACATGTTTGTTATGATATATTACATTACCATGGTCAACTAACTGCAACTTCAAAGTAAATAACTGGTCACAGCATGCGAAATGGAAAACGTTGTGTTATATTTCAGATAAACAAAATTTTCATATTCCTCATCTTCTAACAGATTAACACTTCTTTGTTGAACAAAGAAAATTGCAGGTCAATTGAAAGTAGGCATGGATCTTGGAGCTTTGAGAGAACAGATGTCTCCCAGTTCAGGTCATACATCGCTACAAGCGTTGGCCACAACTCGAATATAACATAGCAGCAGGGAACTGAAAAATTAGTAAGCAGATATTAAATTTCCAGTCTCACTTACTAAGAGTAACACGCTTTGCATGAATTGCACAGAGCATTGAATCTTCAAACAAATGAACTAGATAATCCTCTGCTGCCTACAAGACAAAATAAATAAATAAATAAATAAAAATAATAAAAGACATGACTAATAATTTATGGTAAGTACTCGATGTGTTAAAGTTAAAAGCAAGTTCCTAACCACCCTTAGCTTAGCAGTAGGTAAGTATTCGAATCAACAAAGCAATTTCAGGCTTTTGTGGTTCCAGTGATTTGTAAGTTTCTGCTTGAGCCCTTTCTGACAGAAAAATGCACTTGCAACATTCTGATGAAAAAGGCCCAAGCCTTATTTCACAGAAACTCAGAACTTGTTCGATATAAAAGGCAGCTGAGAATCGATCAAGAAATGTGTGGCTTGTGTTGTTCCAGCGAGTTGCAAGTTTCTGCTCAAAATTGCTTGAGCGATTTCTAACAGAAAAAAAAAAAAAAAGCACTTGTAAAGTTGTAATATTCTGGTGGAAAAAGCTCAAGCCTTATTTCACAATAACTCATAACTTGTTCAATATAGAAGGCAGCTGAGAATCAACCAAGCAATATGTGGCTTGTGTTGTTCCAGCGAGTTGTAAATTTCTGCCCAAAATTGCTTGAGCGGAACTCGTAAAATTGTAATATTCTGGTGACAAAGGCTCGAGCCTTGTTCCACAGTAACTCACAACGTGTTTAATCTAAAAGTGGGCTGCTGAATATATTTCATAAAGTGAACCATTTGCTCATTTCTAATTACATCTTCTCCTTCTATTTAAACTGTTATAGAGTGATTTGTTTGAGTGTAGATTGGAGGTGAAATCTTGACAGAATGCAATTAAGCTTTATAGGAAATCCAATCAGATAGTGAAAGGAGTGTTTCTGCAACCAAAACAAAGCAGCACGCTTGATAGGCTTTACTTATTTAGCTGAAGGGCTGTAACAAGAAACCGTAGAATCTTGGGTTGGCACAAGACTTTTATCGTCTGATAAAAGCATGAAATAACCTTAAAAATGGAATATGCAGCTCGGATAGCGTGTGATTTATTTTATTGACACTGTTCGTAGATATGGCATAGCATCATTCATCCACAATTAGACTAGGAGAATTTACTGAAAGTAGAAACTAGAAATCTAAATAAGTGAGTCGAAGAGAACACGGGTAGAAAAGTAGCATGGCATGGTTATTCTGTTACATGCAAGTGGACATTCAACCAGGGTCAATTGCATTAAATTGAAGAAAAATAGTTATTCACCTCATGAATACACTGTAAAGCTTCAGCAGTCCAACGCGTAACATCATTAGACAAGGTACCGGTAATCTCTCTTACCTACAATGAATGACAAAATTGTTGGCATGAAGTGATCAAACTCACTAGTATAATTGGTGCAGAGAACTTGATAGATAAGAGTCTAACCAAATTCTAGCATCATAAACAAAGCCTAGTTAGTGGTAAGTAAGTTGTGAGCACTTGTTATTAAACTCACTAGCATATATAGTTCAGTCTAACGAATGCTGGAATCATAAACAAGGGTATTTTACAGTATATTGCAAAGATGTAAAGGTCCACTGGTTTGCAGGCTAAATTGACAACCAAAAGAACATCATAAGAAGAATGCCACCAAAACTGGTTACCATAGTGGTTACCAAATAAACAGCTGGTGCAGCATTTAATTTTTATCACTAACACTACCTAACATTTCTTTTCCATATGTAACATCTTGCAGGATGTGGCTCATGTATCGTGCAAAAGCACTTATATGTGTGGGTGCAAGTGCTTATATGCATCAATAAGTGAGTTAGTGAACTTACAGCTCTGATGAAAGGTGCACTTGGGATAACCAGCTTCACCGACTTCTGAAAGTGACGAATCTCTCGAAGAGCTACAGTACCTGGCCTGTTACGTCTCTTCTTCCTCTGTGTCTGTGCTTCTGGACCTATCCATATAGTAACAATAATCATTCAAAATCACCTTATCTCCCATTACCGCCATTACCACCACCAGTATCAGATTGAAACAAATGAAAGCAAATAACATACAAGTAAACAATGAACGTCAATTCACCTGTTGTGGCATTCCTCCTACGTGTCCCCTGCCTCTGTGATCCTGGACCTACAGTTGTAAACACAACAACCATTCAAAATCAACTTAGTCCCATTACCATCCACCACCACCACCACCATCAGCGGCAAACAAATACACAATCAGAAAAATAAGTAGTGAAACCGCACTTACTTGTCGGACTTTTCCTTGGACTTTTCCTCGGCCTTCCAGAAGGTCCCTTCAATTTATCCAAAAAAAAAAACAAAGAAATTAGGAATGTCTAAATCAACATATTCCATTTTCCTCATTGCAGATAGCTGATGAGTATTGTTGATCTAAACTACTTCCAAATGCATAAACTTTTAGGAAATGAAGTAACACTCCCCTAGAGCAACCCCAATTCCATGTTCCCAAGCTAGAAATTAGGTCACCTCCTGGTTCTAATTTTCAATCAGAAACAAAATTACAAAAATATACCAAAATCAACACTATATTCCTCAAAATTTTGACTAGCAGTCAACTCTACTCCATGAGCATCCCTCAAAAAATTCCCCCAATTCCAAGTAAAGAAACAAGCATGCTAAACCAAAATCAGAAATTACTAACGACAATTTTGAAGTATGAGAGAGATAGAGAGAAAAAGAGAGTACCGGTGACGGCGCCGGCGCCGGCGAGCCTCCTGCAGATTCAGAGAGAGAGAATTATTAGGGTTTCACACAGAGCAAATATAAAAATCCTCAACAGAAACAGATTCAGGCACAGAGAGAGAGAGAGAGAGAGAGAGAGAGAGAGAGACCTGGTTGCCGGCGAGCGTTTTTAATCCGGTCTTTCCTGGCAGCTGTGTGCTTGACCCTCGCCATTGATGAGCCTCAAGCAACAGGAACCAAGTGAGAGAGAGAGAGAGAGAGAGAGAGAGAGAGAGAGAGAGAGAGAAGGGTTTTCACTTTTTTCAGAAAGAGAGGGAAAAGAGGGAGGAGAGAGAGCGCTTCAGATTTTTCGTTTTGATTTCAATTTCAGATTTTCGGTTGATTTATATTTGTGCTTTCATTTCCGATCGGACACAGAAAAAAATGGTTTAATTCTTTTTAAATTGGAATTTAAGATAGTGCCCCGAAAAAGAAATAGAATTTCAAATTCCCGCTTAGGCTTTTCGTCCGCAACCAAACGGCGGCGTTTGGGGATTGCTTGGTAACGGTAAAAAGCGGAGGTTGGGGTGTTTATTACCGTTGGAAGCCTTCTGAATTCTGAGCTCGGTGATTTTTAAAATTGTTACCGTTATGTGGTAATTTGAGCCAGGATAGAAAGTAATAATGTCTTGAGATAAAAGAGATGTGGTAATTTGAGCTGACTATTGGGGGCAAATTCAATGCACATTAATAATAGATGATTATTTCGGGACGTTCTTTTCATGGTGATTGTAATTTGGAGATCTATGCATTATGTCTCATCGACTCATCATGCTAATTTCATTAACGGTTAAGATATGAGGATAGTCGTACTAGCAATTTTTTAAAAAAAAATAATAATAATAATAAATAAATAAATAAAAAACATTTGTGGAGTAAATTTTGAAAGTGGTGGGGGTAAATATATAGTTTTCTAGTTGTTTTAACTAGAATTTAGGTTAGTAATTGTTACCTTTATTACTTTATTTTCAATCCCTAATAGCTACTTGGCTAGCAAAGCAAAAACAGAGAGTTCCATTCCCAGAACCCCAAGGATGTACTATTTATAGTAAAGCCAAACATAACTAATACATGAATCACATCTACAAAAGATCCACTGGTTACAGATGGGTATATAAGCAGTGAAAGAAAGCAAATGGAAAATTATTTGCTATCCAACTCATGACAGTGTTTTTATCAGAGAAATATAGCCTTGATAGTTTCATGTAACACAGTAACAGGAGCATAGGTTGCACAACTTATAGCGTAGCTTGGAAAAATCTGGACAAACGGCATGCTGTTGTAGAACGACAGTGAGATATAATACAATCGGGTCTTCAGGGTTGGGAGGGGCGCGGAGATGTTGGAGGCTTGAAATCTGGATACTGCGATGAGAAAACGAAACAAAAAAATGCAAGGCTTGTTCAATTTGTCCACAAAAGAAGCAAACATGAAAATGATGAAGCCAAATATGAGGAATTTAAGTAGCAAGTAAAGTGAGGAATTTACATAGGGGAATGGAGAAAGTGATTTTGAAATCCCAGGAAATGATTCTTTTTTAACTTCTGCTTTGGGAACGGAATTTATCTCAGGGGCAGGTTCTGCAGCTGCTTCTACTTTAGGTTCCGGTGCAGCTTCTGCAGCTGCTTCAACTTTAGGTTCCGGTGCAGCTTCTGCTTTCACTCCAGTATCAGCAGCAGTGGGGGCTGGACTTGCCTCTTCAGGTGCAGGAAGAGCCTTGCTAATCACAGGTACAGGTAGAAGAGCTGTTCCGATTTGCTGAAATTCAAGGCAGACACAAGGAAAAAGACAGTAATATGAGGCAAAATAATAGAATTTGGTGTATGCTAATTGCCAAACAAGAAAAAAAAATTACTTGGATATCATGTGGTTAAGTCAAGAACCAGTTCAAAATGTTGAAACCGCATTTGTAATCTTATACCTTTATGTCACCCAAAAGCTCCTTTGGGGCAACCTTGGTGGTTAAGAAACTATCCACTTCTTGTAGAGTTTTATTCCGGTCCTGTCAGAGAAAAGTTGCATGTTAATCCTCAGTTTTCAAAATAGAGTATTTAAAAAACAATGGATCCTCTATGATAAAGGAGTTCTGATAAGGTTCACCTCTACAAGAATAACTTAATTTTAAAGACTGAAGCCTGGTATTATAACTAACTAGAGGTATACCAAGCGATAGAGCAATGGCAGGCAATTAGATAAGGATAGATAGGAGTTACTTCAGAGGAAAGAACTCATCAGCCAAAGAAAACTTTCCATTCAAGTAACTTCTTGAAAGTAAAGGAATGAAGACTTACATCGGCCCAAAGGAGTTTCTTGCCGGCAAACTGTACTAGTGCAGCTGAGCCCAAAAGTTGGAGGATTGTTTCTAGCTAGAAAGATACAGAGCAAATGTCAGTTTGAAAACTCTTCCTACAGCAATCCATGTCACAGGAAAAGGAAAAACAAGAGAATGATCAATATGCAATAGACTGATCAGCCTGACCTCTGTAAAAGCCAATAAACCCAGCCCGGTTGCTGCAGCAATACCAAGGGAAACAGACAAGGCACCTGAGCCCTCCTGCACATAATTGACAACATAGCTATATAAAGATCCTGCTAAAAGCATGAAGCGACACCAAATATTCTTGCAAACAGTATCAAAACTAAGAAACCATTCACTGAAAAACCAATAATTATGTTCGTCTCAACTCATTTTACTTGACAATGACTCGCTTAGCCCATTTTGATTGAAAGATAAGCTAGGCGAGTATGCACCTTCTAGTTCAATTAGATGATCAACTAGCAAGCAATATGATATAGTTCAATTGAAATTATAGTAACCAACCAATGCAAGTGATGTCAATTACTTCAATGCATAACTAGTAGCATATGCTAAATTTCCAAGGCCACGGACTTGGTAATAAGTTTTCAATTGTGCCTTATATTTGAAAATAAAGTAATCAACCCATGTAAGAAAGTCAAGAGAATTACTCCGACAGCACCACTAATAGTATCCGCTAGACTGCCAAAATCAACGCTCAGTGCTTTTGGTGGTGGTATCCAAGGAAGGCCGCTACTCTGCAAAATGATAATCCATGTCAAGTAATACGATTAGATAAGACTTATATAAATATAAAGAGTAACAGCGAAAGGAAATGGGAAATACCACCCATCCTCGGGGTCCTTCTGCACCATCTTTTATGGCATAAGCAGCTTTGAACCCATTTACAGTGACCAACTCAGCAACCAGTTCGGAGTTCCCATCAAACCTGGCTTCCATCAGAAATTTATCAACATTAGCTTCATATATTGGCTTTTGAAATACCAAAAATTCTGTCAGATACTCAGAAAGTAACAGATTTATCGCAAGATCGCAAACCAAGTGCAAAAGGGAGTCAAACTGAGAACACTATAATCAGAATCCAGTTTATGATGGAACCAAAAATGGAATGTCAACAAAAAGTTTCTTTCCATATTGTGTATTCGCTTATATTTATCCAATTCAGCTGGCTTGTCAGAACTCAGAAGGGTTATAGCTAGAACCAAATGTTGACACTGTTGTGACAGCGGATAAACCTTTTTAAAATTGTATGAAAACCAAGATCTTAAGTTATGAACCGACTTGTATCGTATGAATATTCTACTCTATGTTACTAGTTTCTTCTCCGAAAAAGGTGGTTATGTGAATTGCTTTATTCTTTTGCCCTATAAAGAAGATCATCCCTACATAATTCGATTGCAAAATGATGTACTGACTTGGTTATCTCAATACCAGGCATTTCATTCAGTAGCTTTTGAGACTGCTTTGAAAGCCAAACAAAAACAATTTTCTTATTGAAACTCTCTTTTAACTAATCATTATTCACAGCAGTTACTGAGAGACATGATATATAAAGAATGAGAAAAGGCAAAAATGTAAAATTGGGTGAAGACACATACTTATCCAGGATGAACAATGTAGTATTCTCTGGTTCCTTGAACTTCAAAGAGAGCTTCTTTAAGAAGCCCGGCTTATCTTCCCCTTTATAAACAATTGGCACTGCCTTCTTCCCCAGACCTCGGATATCCGGACTACCTACTTGCCTTATCTCCCCTGGTGCTCTTATATCAACCAGAAATGCATTTGCATCTTCACCCAATTTTGCATAAGCACTCTTAGCAGATTCAACACCAAATGGCTTAGGATCTTTTAGCACCTGTGACAAAACCAAAGGAACAGCCAAGATGGCAAACCCACCAGCTACAATTGCAGGGTTGTCATTAACAAAGCTAATAACATTGCCAAGAGCTCCACTTGAATCAAAGTCTCCATTTGCTGCACTCACTGACTGCCCCAATGCTTCTTCATATGTCAAAGCCTTGGCAAAGCCAGCATTGAAAACAGAAGACAAAAGCAATAGTCCACCATGGAAGCTCTTAGATGAACCCTCTTGTGAAGCTTTAGCACTAAAGCTAGTGGAGCTTGAGAGCTTGGGTAGTGAAATGGAGGGCAGTGATGGGAATTTTCTGGGTTCTTTTTTTCTATCACCAAGAACTGATATAGGGGTCAAGCTTGCTGCATTGAGGGCCTCCATAGCATAATTCTACTTGAAAAAACACAGAAAGACTTTCTGGGGGGTCTCAGAATAGGGATGGAAAAGCCTTAACCACCATGAGAGATGGAGGGTTTACGCAGAATTTTTTGTTTCTATTCTAAGATGATACAAGGCTCTACAAGCCTTAGCTTCTTCAGTGGGTGCAACTTGGCTGGTGTGTCTTTTTGGTCTTTGGGTGGGAGGGTGGTGCTGATGTGTCATGCAAGATGAGAAACTTGGCCATTCGGTGCATGACACGTGGTGTTAAGGATTGAGAGGTTTTGTTGATAAATTATGTTGTTGATTGAAAGTACAAGACTTTGCCTCGTACATTGTGTGGTTGAGAAAAGAATTCCGCAGAAGTGAAATTCTCCAGTAACATGCTACGCAGCAGTACAGCGGTACTTGCTAGAGATTTCGCGATAATACGAATCCTTAAACCAAGGTAGATTCACCTTAATCATACATATTTCACCACTGTAAAATTATATTCCAACATCAAAACCGGCGCCAAAGGAAATCTCGTTACAAAAAAAAAAAAAAAAAAAAAAAAAAAAAAAAAAAAACCAACTTTTCATAGAACATAAAGGCATCACCCTCATTAGTCATTACACTAAACTAAGGTCTGTTCTAGATTAGAAATCCAAATGGGTGTCAGTACTTGAAGATGCATAGAAAGGCCTAGTCCTACCATTAAGAATCTTCTAAGAATTCTTCAAGCTATCATCACAGACTCACACATCTAACTAGACTTTGTTATCCTACGGCAGAGAAAAGGTGAACCAAAGATTATCAAAATATGTTACAAGTAGAAGATCGAATGAGGACTGTTTTACAGAAGATCGTAAAAGTAATCCAGACCTTGCCCAATTTCCCATATCGAGATGCCACAACCCCATTTACGAGCTTCCTCTAGCCGCATGGAAATTGACAGTAACGATGGGTAGAACACAGCGTGATTGTTATGATCATTATCAGTGTAGAAGAACAAATGTTCTGCGCTGTTCTTTTCCCATCGAAATGCAGGCTTGTGCTTCTCCAACAAGGAGATGTAATCTCTTCCGGTGATAGCACCACCACCAGGACCTGCAT
Source organism: Rosa persica (assembly GCA_025331145.1). Classification (NCBI taxonomy): domain Eukaryota; kingdom Viridiplantae; phylum Streptophyta; class Magnoliopsida; order Rosales; family Rosaceae; genus Rosa; species Rosa persica. The sequence continues at coordinate 31,835,138 of WFKR01000001.1, forward strand.
TGCATTGTCAATAGAAGTTAAGAATACTGTCTTCATAAACCGAAATCCACTAAGAAATGATAAATCAAATAAGATATTTTTCAAAACCACCAACAAGAGGAATTGAACGTGCAAAGGGAAAGAGAAATAGAATACCTCCTGAGAGGATGTAATCATTTCCATAGAAATTGATGCCGAGAAGTATCTTGCTGGCCAGAGCACTGTTTTTATTGGTACCAAGAAGCAGCTGGAGGGTGGAATCGATCCACTTCAGAGGTGCATTGGGACCTGGATTATGAGGCCCTGAGAAGTCATACGTCATAAGTGAGAATCCATCCACAGCATCACTCAAGCTATAAGATCTTTAGGTCCAAAATCATGCACTTGGAGCTTCTCTGAATGTGGTGGGCCTATAACATACACCAACTGCAAGCGGTGCTTATTGTTCCTCTCTGAAGTCACAGCATGCAGTGCATCTCCAAGATCTTTCATAAACTGTAATGCCTACTCTAGCAAAACAACAAAGATTCCTTTAGATAATTAGATCTTACATATTTGAAAGAGCAAGAAGAGATATATGTTTCACTTTCTAGCAAACAGTACTGCTGAATAGCAAGACAGATTCTTGTTATCCAGTAATAAACCTTGTAAACAGAGATTTCAAAGGAAGCTAAGACCTTTTTGTATGTCCAGTTGTCTACCTGCTTTGTATCCAGATATGTATAAATTTAGATAGCAAAGCAGATTCTGATTTACAACAATACAACCAGATTGCATTCGATCAAAGTTCTGTTAATTGCAAAACTTGGAATGAATAAAGAAGGGTAAACAATGTACGATTGAAATTGTGAAAGGCTTCACTATGGGGGGAATAATTCAACAAAATGACAAAGTTTTTAAAACATGCCATACATGTCACTCTACTTAATTGATTAACCAAAGGAATTGAAGAGAAAGAGTTGGCCCTTACCAAATTCCGCATCTTTGGATCATGCAAAACACGGTAAGCTGCCCACCTTGACCAAGATTCCAGCACAATTCCATCATAGCCCATTTCCCTAGACAGAAAGAAGGCCCCAAATTACATAAATATGAAGGAAATTGAACTATACATTGGTACAGAATACAGACTGCAAGATAATTAGATGCCTGTGATGTCCAACACACTTGGAAGCCAATTATGTCAATTCAGGGCACGATATCTTGAAAAAATAAAGATGAGAAAATAGTCAGATGGGAGGCTTACTTGCACTCGCTTACTATAAGATCAATAGCCTTATTCCTCTGCTTTTTCTTTGTAAGCAGCTCTGCTGGAAAAGCTTCCAGAACAATTCTAGGCAATACCTATAACAGTATAGAGGATTATCAATCAGAATACTGATCCATTTAGATTTAATGTGTGCCTCAACTGCAAAATAGGGACAATATGTCATGGAATACAAATTTAAATTTCTTTCTAATCAAAAATCTATGAATGGGCCTGTCCAAGTTTATTACATGCCTGACTGAATCAATTTCTCAATCATTGAAGCTACAGCTCCATATAAAGCAAATAAGGAGAAAACGACGGATTTCTATTCTATTCTAGTATTCTTACAGGATATGAAAGCTGATAATATTTAAGTTATTTTCCCTACCCAAGCGTCTCCTGCTATTCTAAGGTCTGAGATCCACCCAATATCAGCATTATGTCTGCCTTCCAGAATTAAGCTGGTCCCTTGACTGGTCATGAAACGGAAGGAATATAATATTCATTATTATAGGTTAGGGAAAAGACCAACTACTCATCTCACTTCATCAAATGAAGAACACTGGAAGCATACCTCTTCAGATCATACCAGACTGGAGATATATGTGTAAATTTGGAGTTAAACCTTTTTGCCAAGTCATAGCCCTTAGAATTCCTGCACAAATTCATATCGAAAAGGAGTTCATACGCTTCAAGCACAGTTATGCAAATATATCTATCACAAGCAACACAGCTGTACTAACCATATTCCTAGGTTGTCACAGAAAATCAAACTTTCATAACCAAAGTACTATGCAAAACAATAAAAGAGTACAATATGGTATCTATACTAGACCAAAAATGACTCTTTGTACACAAGAAAAACTAATGGACCGGTTCAAACCCTACTACATTCTTAACCAGATTCAAATTGTGTCTGGAGCCAAATGAATCAGTCAATTCAAAATTTTGAATTCCACATCCTTTTACCATCAGGTTTGAAATGTTAAATCTATTTTCACTCATGCTCCCAATTCACAAAACAACAAACATTCAACTCTGCTATTCCTTATTTCTGTTCCAAACACTAGAAGTTATCTACAAACTGCCTTTTAACCCCGAAAAAGAACATTCCTCCTGTACTTAGTTTGAAACTGTATATTGGAGATAAAAATTTGATTTCCAAGCTTTCAAATAGAAAAGAAAAACGGAATCACATAGCTATCAGACATACCATGGAGTAATGTAAGCTAATACAGGATAGGTATAGTGCCTGCCAGTCGTATTTTCCGAAACAACTGCATTTTCCTGAATTTTCAATACAATTCAAGAACAACAACCTAAAATCAATTTCATAGTGATACACCAAAACACAGTAATAAATCATCAAATTTTCTATTTGGCTGCTGAGAAATCAGAAAAAGCTATGAACAAAGCCACAAAATTGTTACTAAAACACTAAAATTTCCTATCACTCCTTGCATTTCCTGATCAACAAAACCTAATTGATACTATAAAACGGCTTGAAATTACTTTACAGACTAAATGCAGCACCAAAATTAAGCTAAAGTAATCGGTGAGGTACTTGCAGTGAGGATCTCTTGGTAGGTCACGTCGGGCTTAACGAGGCCTCGCCGGAACACGTAGGACTCCGTCCGGTCTGTGATCGGAGCATAAATGAGGCGGTACACGAGTACCGAGATTGCTGAAGACACGACGAAGAAGAGGACGAAGGTGATTACGAGCTTTCGGTTTGAGGATGAGGCTGAGTGGGCGAGTTGGTGCGACGGTTCGACTCGGTCTTTGCGGCGATTGGAACTCGGCGCCACGACTCGGCGGTCTTTTTTCTTCGCCATTGGCGTCGTCACTGGCCGAACTGACAAGTATTCCGGAATTTAGAGAAGGAGCCGATTTTGGGTCCGACCCGCTAGTAGAACTTAGACACGTGTCTTACTTAAGGTTTTTTTTTTTTGTAGTATTTAAACGTTTATTGTGGCCCGGGTGGCCTCTTCTAATTGGCGAGTCGACCGGAGAAATCCTTAGGTGCGGCTGGCAGCTCACGTGCCACGGTCCGTCCGCGGACCAGATTTTATTGGCCTGTCACGCGGCATGGCGGTCGTACCGAATGGCTGCTCATCTATCGGTTCGACATTAAAATTGACCATGACCTATTTAGAAATTACTTATGGAAGTTTTAAAAATATTCTATTTAATTTTACAAGAACACTTTTGTAGAAGGAAGCATTTGTCAAGTGCTTCTCACCCATGACACATTTTACTATTATTGCAATTATCTATAATTTTTTTTTTTTTTTGAAAGGGTTGTTGTTGTTGTTGTTGTTAATTTAGAAACATTTTTAGGCAAGAACGACATGTCACAGTGTCAGACAGTATACTAAACTGACCAAAGTATAACGCGCTGCACAAGCAGACTAACAATCCAGCATTCCAGCTAAAATCATATAATTAAGCTAGATTCTTTTTTTTATTATTATTCAAATTCGACTCAAAATTGATTTTTTTTTTCAAAAGCTTGATTTGGTTTCCAAACTTAAGCTCAGCTTTGACATTCATCATTCACAATCTCTCTAAAATTATTGATTGATAAAAATTCAAATAAAATTATTAATCACAATAATGATATGTCTCATCCAATTCTTCACTCACAGTTTGCATTCTAACCACAATAGGAACAAGCTAGAAAATATAAAATATAAGCATCATATCATCTTTAATTTGAGAAAAACAGCAAGTACTTAAAAGTCATTGTTCAAGATCTCTCACATGAATCTGGATCCATGATTTACATTATAAATGATATATACAAACAAAACAAACTAGATACAGTTCCATTAAGCAAGTTCATTCAAGCCTTACACTCACTCTCAACTATATATATACCAATGAGAATAAAACATATACAACAAAGTAAAGTACTAAAGTTCATGATCTTCAATCAATTACTCGATCATGGAGTGCTGAGAGTATATACATCCCACGTGGGAAAAATAAAACCTTGCATATGCGTTTATAAGGATTTGTGTCACTCCATCCATTGCCAATTGATTTTAGATGTGAACCCCAGATCACTTTATCATGGTATCAGAGCGGGTTATCCTACGTGTGCATGTCTCACGGCCACACGAGCTTCACGTCATCCAAAGTAGTCGACGTGTATGGCTTGAAGATTGACCACACGTGCAGGGGCGTGTTAAGAGTATATACATCCCACATGAGAAAAATGGGACTTTGCATATGAGTTTATAAGGGTTTGAGCCACTCCATCCATTGTCAATTACTTCAATCTTTCTTTACAGGCGAGCCACATTCACTGTGAGTACCAAAGTGATCCATTGTTTCATTTTGTCAAGAAACTGGAAGTAGGCATGTCTCTAAGACCTCTTTATCACCAAACTGCCGAAAACAACCAAAAACCCGATCACAAATCCTAAACTTGTGCCATGTAGAACCATATCTTGTCAGACTCATCTTCATCTGCAACACCATCTTTTGCATTCCCATTCCCATTCCCATTCTTGGTTGTTGAGCATTGGTTTGGCAATTGAGGGCCACAAAGTCTTGAGTTTCTATATAGTCAGGTCTAGGCCTCATCATATGGCCCTTGGGCCCTAAGCCCGGCCGGCCCGGCCCTTCCATTAGGGCGGGCCGGCCCGACCCTTCCTCAAATAGGGTAGGGTAAGGGTCATGCAAATGAAACCCGGCCCTACCCTACGACCCGGCCCAATTGAGCCCGAAAAGGCCAAGCCCGGCCCGGCCCGGGCCTAAAATTTATATTTTATTTTTATTATTTTTCTATATTACATATTTACATAAAAAGAACTAAGAAATATGTTATTTTAGAGAATGGGTATTAGATTGAACATTTGAACCCAATTAATTTATGTAAATCTAATTTTTATATCATACACTTCAAAGAGAATGGACACTAATTTTTTTATAAATCTATATTTATATATCATACACTCCAAAGAGCAACCTCTATCAATTCAAAGAAAATGAGAAAATCAACCGTTGGATGTGATTATTACAATAAATTATGCGTGTGGTTAAAAATTTAGTCAATTTCACCATAATTTCGAACCCGATCGGATTGGTCAACCATATTCACTTGTATGTTTTCTTGGTTGACCGATGGCGTGACAACCGCAAAACGTGCTAATTTTTTTACATCACATTTTTAAATATTTCATCAATGGATGTGCGTAGATATAAGATAAAAATTTCAAATTTAATTACAAATATGTTGGTCTATACCAATTTGCTTCCTAAAGTTGTATAACTTATACATTGCATTTAAATGATTGAGGTTACCCTCCATGAGCAAAATGGGGGACGAAATGGAATTTTTTAAAATGAACCGCTGGATGTTGTTTTCATATGAATATATGTTAGTGGTAGAAATTTCAGCAATTTCCGCCTTCGGTTGGACCTCGATCTACCCGGTCAACTCAATACCCTAAATAGAACATAAAACAAATATGCTCTCAACCGGTCCTTGGCAATTCACTTTTTTCGATCTTTCAGCTCCCACACTCTCATGGGTAGGGGGTCTACTTACGGATGTCAAAATTCCGCAACGTTTATCCGCGCATGGTGCCGCTCCCCTTAGGGAAGTTTGCTTGTGCAAAGCGTTGACCGCTACGTTGGACGCCTTATTCACGGCATATCAGCCTAATTTCTTTACACAATACCTATCAATGTTGTATAAACATATGAGAATTTTCAGATTGGTCGATTTTCATTTCAAAATTTTTGGATCGCACATAATCCTTATATGTCTTGTAATGTAGTATAACTAGTTTATTAGGCCTGTTACCCTCCATGAGCAAAATGGGGGACGAAATGGAATTTTTTAAAATGAACCGCTGGATGTTGTTTTCATATGAATATATGTTAGTGGTACAAAATTTCAGTAATTTCCGCCTTCGGTTGGACCTCGATCTACCCGGTCAACTCAATACCCTAAATAGAACATAAAACAAATATGCTCTTAACTGGTCCTTGGCAATTCACTTTTTTCGATCTTTCAGCTCCCACACTCTCATGGGTAGGGGGTCTACTTACGGATGTTAAAATTTCGCAACGTTTGTCAGCGCATGGTGCCTCTCCCCTTAGGGAAGTTTGCTTGTGCAAAGCGTTGACCGCTACGTTGGACGCCTTATTCACGGCAGATCAGCCTAATTTCTTTACACAATACATATCAATGTTGTATAAACATATGAGAATTTTCAGATTGGTCGATTTTCATTTCAAAATTTTTGAATCACACATAATCCTTATATGCCTTGTAATGTAGTATAACTAGTTTATTAAGCTTGCTACCCTCCATGAGCATTGTCAGATTGATCAATTTCCATTTTGAAATTTTTGGCCGGCCCGAATAAGCCATAATTTTTTTTTATTTTTTCTATTTTTTAATTACGTTTCTCTTTTTTCTATAATATGTAATTTATCTCTTTCTTTGTAATTGATTTCATAAGTTTTGTTTTCTTTAATTTCTGTTTTCTTTGTTACACAACAATTAATATTGAGAGATTTATATAGATAGTTAATTGAATATAACCACCTTAAGTAATATTAATAAATGTTATAAGTTACAAGTATTATATGAATATAAAATATGTTCAATAAAAAACAATGAGTCTTTTATCACCAATATATACCATTAAGCCATATTTTGAGAAGAAAAAAATAATGTTTTTTTTTGTTAAACAAAATAAGGCCATTTTCGGCCCTATTTGGCCCTATTTGAGGGCCGGCCCGACCCGGCCCTTTCGGCCCTAACAGATCGGGCTTTTCAGGCGGGTAAGGGTTAGCATATTTAAGTCCCGACCCGACCCTACCCGGCCCTAAATTTTGTTGACTTTGACTAGGCCCGGCCCGGCCCGACCCTAAGCCCTAAAATTTAGGGTAGGGCCGGCCCTAGCCCGGCCCATGATGACCCCTAGTCAGGTCATTGAAGGTACGGAATTGTTGAGTTGATGGAATCAACCCAAACATGTTGTTCTATGACAAGTTCAATTCGCTCAGTGAAGTCATAAATTAAAGTCATGCTCAAAGGAATTGGACCAGAGAGATGGTTCATTGATAGGTCAAGAGTTTCTAGCAATTGTAAGCTTCCAAAAGCCTTTGATACGTTTCCAGTCAGTTGGTTCCGAGATACACTCAAGCTACCCAAGGCTGAGAGATTTGCCATCTCGTCGTATTTCTCCCAAAAAATTGTTGCTTGACATGTCTATGCTATTTACGAGTCGTAAGAGGTGATCACTAGTATATTCATTCTTCACTCCTTTCACCCTTAAGTCCATGTGTTCAAGATCAAGTTGCTGGATCTTGTTGTCTATAAGCTCAAGCATGTAACCTCTGTGTTTCAATTCTTCCAAATTGTCGAGACATCTGGGGATGGAGCCTAATAATTTATTCTCAGAAAGGTCTAAAATCTGAAGATAAGGGAGGAAAGAGTATTTATGTTGGGACCTCCAAATCTGCTTACTTGACCTCACTCTATTATCAATTTTAAATGAAATATATAACTACTATAAAATGACTATTAAGGACAATAATTATACTCAAAAAATATTATATTGATTTTCTCTACACTTTCTAATTCAATAATATTAGATTGCATTCTTTATTATTTTCCTTATCTATTTTCATTTTTCAAATTCACTACATACTCATTAAAGCATTCATATATATTTAATAAGAATTCAAACTATGATTAAGATCATGTGACATAAAAATATATGACATACATGTTGCACGCATATTGGTGAGGGAAAACAAAATAAATCATATTATGATCTAACTCTAAGTCTATCCATTATATTTGCCAAAAAAAAAAAAGAGCTAGCAATTAAAAAAAAATATTTAAATAATTAATCATGAGGTACATAAAACAAAGAAAATAAAATAAAGATTACGAAAAAATGATTAATCTTCATTTTCTTTTTTGCACAGCTAAAACAAAAGAAACAACGGTTTAAAAAAAATCACATCATAATTCATGTTTTTTGAAAATGAGTTGATTGCATTAGTAATTAAGCCATAAAAGTATGTTAGAGTCTAACAGAACTTACATAAGATGTAATACCCGCAAATTTCATTTTAAATTCGAGTAATTGTATTGAATGATTATTATGCGATTTCACGATTTATGTTCGATAATAATTCATTTTTACAATTATCGAAGTTTCAAAACGTTTATTTTAACGAAAAGCTCGAAATACTCGATTTGAGTAATCGACTTTTTCTACGTACAAAAATTGGAGAAACTTCCTTCATGAAAGTTGTAGAGCTCGTCGATACGATTTCGTACACATGCGGAACACGAAGATCGGATTTTTTCTGAATTAGTTATCGAATTAAGAAGTTTTCCGAAACTTGTATAAATAGGAAAAAACCCTAGCTAATTTTTCAGAACCCTTCTATTTGGTCCGACCTCCCTACATTTTCAGAATCACTGTTCATCGTCCCCTACCTCAGTCCCTCGACCAAAATCGACCGAAAAAGAGAGCAAAGTTCACCTTAATTGTTCTCCCTCCACAGACCACCTCTCGACCTCAAACCAAGTCCTAGTGTTCGTCTCGAGCTGCTCTACCTCCTGGATGGCGTCGCTTCCACCGGCAAGGCCTCCACCGCCTGCGAAACAGCCCGAACCGAAAACCACCCTTTTCGGTTCGATCTCGATATCTCGAGCTACACACCACCATTTCACTTGATTCTTGGCTCATTGAGCTCGCCTCAACTACCTCTACAAGCACCAAGAAGGACCGGAACTGGGTCGAACGTTTTCACGTTCGTCGGAGCTCGACCCGAACGGATCGAAACACCAAAGCTTTCGATCAAGATATCTCGAGCTATACACGATCGTTACTTGTGATTCTTGGCTTGTTGAGTTCGCAAGGAAGTTTTGAACAAGTTTCCAGAAGGGATCGGGGCCTGAGGTTGCAGTTTTCACGTCGGTTTTCAAGCTCGTCGGTTTCTGGAATTTTTCCGGCCGCCGACCGTAATTGGTACTTTTCGATCCCTTCCCGTCATTTTTAGGTCTTGTGCTAGTTATGAAAGTTGCTCAGAATGATGAAACGAAGGGGACAAGCTCGGCCCCGACACCATTGGCGGTGGTCGGTGGCGGCTCTGTCCCTAACTCCGGCGGCCCTTTCCGGCCACCTCCAGAGGTCTAAAATTTGGTTTCTGTCCATTTTTTGATTCTATGTTTCAATACGATCATTTCGGCTTATTATACGCATTTTTCGGATATCGTATGAATTAGTTATGAATTTTGTGATTTCGATCGATTTCGATCGTTAGATTTTTGATCTGTGAAATTAGGACCGTCGGATGAACTTATAAATTTGTTATGATGATCATATGACTGTCCCAGAGGCTTTGTGTGGTCATGGGCGAAGATCCGACCGTTGGATCTTCGTATATGTGTATAACGGTAATTAGGGGAGCGATTCGTGAGAAACCGCTCGTTGGATTTTAATGTAAATTAGAATCCGGCCGTTAAATGGTAGTTAATTTATGTGTTGAAATTTTTGGCTAAATTCGAATCATATTTGATTAGGTGATTGACGGATTTTATTTGAGTGGGCTATTTCGGCGTTAATTATAATTGTAATTATATTGAAGACGCAGTGGGAATTTCGAGGTGAGTAAAACTCACATGGTTCATATTACGAACCGAGCGTTTAAATTTGTTTATTTTTAGTAATTGTGTGAAAAATATTTGCGGATTAAATATTTGTTTTAAAATTTCGTGGACTTGAATCACCACGGTCCATAGGTAAGTAAAATGAATTTTTAATTATACAAATGAATTTCATGATTTTCTTGTGTGAACTATAGATGGTATTAGTGGTCATTCCTGAGTGGATGATTACGTATATATATATTTACGTGGAAAATATATATTGTTGAGTGAAGATATGATTGACTGAATTGATGAAATGATTATATTTCAATTGTTAATTCCATAATAATATGGTGTATCTTGGTTGGGTTGATTTCAGTATGTGATTTTATATGTTGTGCTCATTTATGGGTTTAGGGTCGACGTAGTGACCGGTGTGGGGTAATCGGACGCTCTAATCCTGGGTGGATGATGGGATACGATTGGTTGAGTATGTGGAATTATTGGACGTTCTAAATATGTATATAGGTATACATATTGATGAAATACGATAATGATAAATATGTCGGATGCCATAACCTAGGCCAGGTGACGGGCTACGATTCAGTTAGAGCTCTAGTCTGTCAAGTACCGTATTTTATAAATACGATGTTGAGAGTTGTTCACCCTACAATTAAATTTAAACCTAATACTTCCAATTTCACCGTCAAATTATTTAAAAAAGAAAAAAAAAGATATCATTGTTGAAAATATATGAATCTGGAAAAGCAAGACCGCATCCAGAATGACTTCTGCTAAGAGAACCTAGAATAATGCCAACTCATTCCCCTTAGGGTCGGAATTAACACCATCTTCAGCAGCTAACAACCTCGGCAACAGGTTGGTCTTCTTGCATTTTTTGAAATCTTCTTGTTCTGTTCCTCATCCTTCTTGATTGTTTTATTCTTACCACAGTACCATATGGCAGTTTCTTGAGACTACCCACAGGACGACTACGCTTTCTTTTTGGTTGATCAGTAGTGCCAGGAGTCGCCTTAATAAGGCCCATAGTTACTGCATCTAGGTTTTTCTTGCCCACTGCCAAACTAAGACAAAGCTTTTTAGGAGAAATAATTACCTCATCACCCTCACGAGGACAACGCAGCCCGGTAATGGGTGGCACCTCCTGTCTTGGTTCCTCAAGATCTCTAATTTGTACCTGCCTTTGAACCCGACGCATATGCATCACTGTTTATGGCAAAAAGGCTTCTGGAATGGACTGGGGGACTTTTGCCTTAAAAACTAGGGTTGGACCATTTGTCATAACCCTAGTTACAGCACCACTTGTTTCCGGATCTCCACGCCACCGTTAATGCAGAAGGTGGCTCCACCATGCCAACCGATCCCTCACCCTCCTCCGTCAACTCAGGCTCAAGACAAGGTAATCTGACATGCGTAACCAACCCGCAGCGTCCCCATTGTTCAAACATCTTATCATACTTGAATTGCACCAGAAACTAAACCTCGTCTTCAACCCAAAAACGACGCTTGAGCAGCAGCGGCCCTCGCATAAGCTATCTCTACCTGAGCGTGCTGCCAATGAGGCACATTATCCTCCCAAATCGGAAGGCCAGAGGAACCCCTATCAATGTCATCCAATACGATGACTTTTGCAGCTGGATTGACATCACTGGGCTTACACCGTCATGTTCCGCCAAAGCAATTGAAGCTCGATTGAAGCCCAAGGGTCCTCCCTTCCAAACCCTATTCTATCCACCGGATCTGAAAAAGAGATCAAAACACGGTCATCCTCCCCAACTTCTTCGACAGGCAACTTGCCATTGATCCTCCACGCTGACCTAAACATTCCCAGGAAAGAGCGTCGCGTATACTCCTGAGCAATTAAGAGTTTTCCGAGCATAAACACTTCCGGTTGACGGAGTCCCTTGGACGGATGAAGTTCTACAGGTCGTTTCCCTTCTGCAATGGCAAGGGAAAAGGCAAGTCTTGCTGCCATGGCATCAACAGAGGCCATTCTTTGTTGAAGTTTTCTCACAAACGCAAAAATCCTAACCCCAGGAGAGAACAAAGTTTTGTGGCTTCTAGTTTCTTTTCTCTCCCTTGATGTATTGTTTTTTCTGTGTGTAATAGCATAATTCACGTTATTTTCTTGTTAATTAGAGATTAATTTTTAAAGGGTGAGGCTATTTCCACCCTACCAAATTCTTTGTTCACCCTACAATTAAATTTAAACCTAATACTTCCAATTTCACCGTCAAATAATTTAAAAAAGAAAAAAAAAAGATATCATTGTTGAAAATATATGAATCTGGAAAAGAAAAAGAAAAGGACAATAGTTGGGCAGCCTTCCTAACCAAAGGTTGCGTGTCTCACTCTTGGTCGAACACGTCCTTTTTTTTTTTTATTGTCTTCTGTTCTCCTTCTTCCTCTTCCTCTTCTCCACTCCCTATCATCCACCGCAAGCATTTCCTTTCTCAAATCTCTCCTCCCCGAAAATTCGTCTTCCCTTACAGCATTATCCCCAAATTTTTTATCAAACCTTATATCCATCCTTTGATTTCTAGTAAATGCAGACGGATTCGAGCTCGGAAATAGTCTCCAATTTGACTCACTAAAAACCGGTCATTGGAGCTCGAACTCTCACGATTGCTTCTCACTGAAAAACACGTACCTTCTCTGTCATCATCATCATCTGTTTTACTCATCTGTGAACTTCCCGGAAAAGACCGACTCAGAGACCGAAACCCTCCCCGATTTCTTGACTCACCAAACTCGTCAGATCCACTATCTCTCATGCTCCGCTTTGCCGGATATGGCTCCCTATCGCCGCCCCTATCTCTAACCCTACCTCTCCGACTACCACTATCTGATTCATCTCCCCAACCACCACCTCCGCGGTGGATGATAGGGAGTGGAGAAGGGGAAGAGGAAGAATGAGAACAAAGACAAAAAAAAAAAAAAAGGACACGTGTTCGACCAAGAGTGAGACACGCAACCCTTGGTTAGGAAGGGCTGCCCATAGATGGGCAGTGAAGTATTGTCCAAAAGAAAATAAGCACACCATTGTGCTACAACCCTATGCCTTCTAGTTTCTTTTTTACTCTTTCAATTTTTTTCCCTCTCTACTATCTTCTCCCTTCATTAGCTACTGTGATGTAGAATCAATTACGAGTCACATGAAGTAGAACAAAATAATACTAACGAACAATTCTTTTCGCTTGTTGCTATAACTTGAAAATTTCGTCTAACTAATTGTTTGGTAGGCTAGCGATGAAGAAGCTGAGTTCATATTTTTTTTTTTTGTATAGAAAACTGAGATGATAACTGGGGATGTCTGTTGGGTAAATTTGTATTTATCGATATTTTCATTCTTTTTCTATTATTAATTGTAGTTAAGGACAATTTTGAGATTTTAAAGAAAAAAATTGGCTACATGGTGAACAAAGTGTCTAGTATGGTGAAAATAACCGCACCCTTTTTAAAACTGAACACCTTCTATTTGATTTTTTTATCATTGAAAAAGAGATTTATGTTGTTTGATTAAGGAATGAATATGTAGTTAAGATTTATAGAGTAATTAAATCATTAAAATGACTAAGTTTTTTATTTTAAAGATAATAGTTTGTTTGCAAATTATATGAGTGGGGTTATCTGATGCTTAGTCAGTAAATTTAGTATTTGAAAATTTGATAAGAGGTGTAAAAATCATAAGAGGTCAAGTGAGTAAATTTGAATGTTCCAATAGAAAAACTCGACACATATTTGTTGAGGAATATGTCCAATAAACATATTGGCGCCTAGAAGTAGATATGAGGATGCATGCAGGATTTCTCCAATCCGTTTCAGTAAAGTCCCTAAGAATTTGTTCCCTCTGAGATCAAGAGTAAACGGTTTTGTACAATTTTGCAAGGACAGCTCAATCTCCCCTGAAAGATTGTTATCGGTTAATCTCAACCAATAAAGATGGTACTTCTAAGCACATGGAACTTGGAATTTTCCCAGAGAGATTGTTATCGGAAAAATCTATGGTATTTAGCTTCTGTAAACCCTTCCAATCTCTAAGGATATTTTCAGATAAATAATTTCTTGAGAGATCAAGAGAAGTCAAATTCTTCATTTTACAGAGGGAAGCGGGAATGCTACCATGTTTGACATCTCCTTGTCAATGTTTAAGGGGATTGGTCTGGAAAACCTATTGCTCGCCAGGTTTGGTCAAAGTGAAAGGGAACCCTCTAAGAAGTTTTTATTTAAATTCACCAGTGCTCCTAAACCAAAATTTAGTGAGTTGGGAAGCTGTCCTCTAAGTTGGTTATTAGAAAGGTCCAAATGTGAAAGGTAATAATGTGGAGAAATCCTCGAAAACCAATCAGGTAGTGTATCTGAAATTCCAACATTTGATAGCATTAAATCATAGAGGGATCTCGGAGATCTGAGCCATGCTGGGAATGTGGGATTCAGTTTGCAATCTTTGATCATGAGAGAAAGTAAATTGAAGAGAGGAGTCCTATCCGGGTTTATTATGTGGAAAATCAAAGAGTTACTTATAGAAGACAATGAAAAATCTGTTAAACTAGAAAGATTGTGAAGATGAATTTCAGGCATAATGCCTTCCCCATGAACCCCCTAGGGATCTAACAAATATAATTGTGTGAGATGTCCAATACTTTCTGGAATGGTACAATTCATCATGTTGAAGGAAAGGTCCAAGACCTGCAAATGTGAAAGATTTCATGTTGTGCCCGGAAGAGGACCAAAGAGAGTTTCCTTTAAACCTAAGAGTTTCCAAATATTTGATGGATCGATATCAAAGAATTAGGCAGTGGTGCATTTTGAAATTGTTTAAAGTGAAATCCAACACTTTTAAGCTACCATTACTGCATCTGGAAAAAGACTCGACAAGTTCCTTTATTTCCCAATTATATGACATGTATAAAGTTTGCAGGCTGCAATGGTTATGTTTCTATGCACATTCCGAAATGAAGCCAGGAACTTCATATTAGGAGAAATCTATTATCATTAGGGTACTTATATATATTGAATAAGTATTCGGGTAATGAAGAATGGAAATCATTGGATGAGAGGTCAATGAGCAAAAAGTGATGTAAAATTTACATGTTGAATAGTTTGAGGGAGGCCACGAAGTTCATAGCCGAACAAATGCAACTCTAGGAGTGAAGGAATCATATTAAGAGCATGTAGCCAATGAGTTATTGCCTTGCTAAGGTTTACCATTTCCAAATTGAGGTATTGCAAGGAAGGGAGACCAGAAAGCCAATTCAACTCTGAAACCCACATATCTGAAATGCTGAGAGATCAAGATGGAGAAAGTTTGATAGGTTCCCAAGATGAGGAGGGACCATTCCCTCAAAACCTGAGGAGGAGAGGTCAAGGTACCTCAACTTCTTGAGTGAACCTAAGTAACTTGGGATGGGAGTTCCCTTGAAATCACTAGCACTTAAGCTCCAAGTAATTCAAGTATATCAAGTTAAGCAAAGAAGAGTTTAACTCACTACTTAAGCATCCCCACATGTGATCATCATAGTCTCGGCTGCAGACGCGCAGGTTAAGCTAGACAACATTGCATGTTTGGTTGCTGCACCCTACGCCCATCCACTTGCAGCAGTCTTCCCCAACCCAAGTAGAAATCTGACCAGATCATGATCTTTAAGGCCTTGTTTAGTTTAAGAAGGGCCTTCCTCTCCTCCGCAATGCAAGTAACGGTGATACTCTTAAAACCAGAGTTGGATTTTGTGGCCTCAATGAAAATAGAGCATTGCATTGAAAAAAAGCATGAAAGTTGTTTAAAGAAGTTGAAAGGAGTGTTTAATGCTAGCCATATCGTCCCGGTTCATACAGGCCTCTCTCATATGCCTTATATAGCAGTTTACATCCACTTTCTTTTCTTCAATTGAAAGAAACATAACAGTAGAGACTAGAGAGGATATACATTAATATCAAAGATCATTAAATACTATGAGAGAATGCAATTTCCTTCAACATATAGAGACTGAAGACCTTGTAGTACAAGCTTCCTAGCTCTCCATTTAGACCCAGTCTAATTTCTCAATAATTTTATTTTCTGCAGATAAATTGTCAACCTCCTGTTACAAAAAATTAAGGGTTTTTGTCCATTTACCCAATTTTTAGAGATTTTTTTCCCCACTTACCCCATTAAATTTTTTTAATTCTCTCTTACCCAAAACACTCTAAGGAGGTTTTCCCTAATATCCAATTAATTTTTTATTCTCTCTTATCCAAAACACTCTAAGGAGGTTTTTAATTTTTTTAATACCATTTTACCCCCACCCCTTTATTACTTAGAGAGAGAGAGAATGAAAGAGAGAGAAACCATAGGAGACTTTGCCGAAGCCGATCACCGGTCACGGGTTGCTGGATTCCGGCCAACATTCGCCGGAATCTGGTCACCGGTCAACGGAATCCGGTCAACTTTCTCGAGAATCCTATCATCGGCCGTCGCCCACCGGAATTTGTTGAAAATCTCACTGGATTTTTGTTTTTTTTCTATTGTCCCCCAATAGACGACTATCAGCCATATATTGCCCCCCCCCCAATAGACGACTATTAGTCATGTATTGCCCCTAATAGACGTCTATTGCCCCCTAATAGACGACTATCAGTCATGTATTACCCCTTAATAGCCGTCTATTACCCCCCAATAAACATGCATTGTCCTTGGCATAACACCATTTTGTAGTTTGTTATTCCAATAATTTACATTTTATATTACCAACATTTCCACTTAAAAAGCAAAAAAAAAAAGGAAAAAATTAACAAAAAGAAAAAAGCAATTTTTTTTTTTTTGGCATTAACCGCTTGCAGCAATTTTAGTACCATCTCAAAAGCAAAATATTTTGGGTAGACCTTTTGATTATGAATTATTGAACAGAAAGGTGTAACGATAAATTGATAAACCGCATACCATCTCAAAAGAATAATGCAAAAAATATTTCTAATAATAATAAGTTAAATATGACTTGAACCAACATATCACATGGAGTTTTATAACCCACGAGCTTGATTCTTTCAGCAACTGTATAGCAATTCGAGCAGTGAACTTTGTCATGAATTAATTAATCGAACATTAAACGTGCTTGCATAATTGAAGCAACGCAACGAGCCACTGAACCATTTTGAAAATGAAGCAAGCCAAAAAAAAAAAACGGAGACAGATTCACCTCATCCTTCCCCTACCTAGCGTGCGGCTTTGCGGCCATCATCAGCTTCAGTGAAGCCACCCATGAAGACGAAGAAGACGACAAAGCCGAGGAAGGAGAGAGATGATGATGACTGTGGTACTGCTCCCCACTCTGATCTCTCTGTCTGTGTGTGTGTGTGTGAGAGAGAGAGAGAGAGAGAGAGAGAGAGAGAGAGAGAGAAGAAAGAGAAGTGAAATATCTGCTCTCAATCTGACCAGAAACGACTGCGGCGACAACGACGAGGTTCATCAGTGGACACAGAGGATCTGGGCCGTCAGCATGAGAGGGGGAGAAAAAGAGAGTTTCTCGTGACGGGTGGGAGAGAGGAGAGAGGGGCAATGGTAAGATGTAGTTTTTTAATTAGGTTGAGGGTAAAAATGTTAATTTAGTTTAAAATGGGTTAGTGGGAATAAAATTTGTTGTTGGGGTAAGTGAGATAACTTTGCCTCATTTTAATGCTTTAGGTCAAAGACCCTAAATTCCTGGACCATTTTTTTTTTCTTGAAAGTCATGGTGCACTAATATAATAGCAGATAAAAGTAAACTAAAAAGGAAAAAAACCCTAAGGACAGCGCTTTCGACATCCAAACCCTAGAAACCAAAACTTCGAACGGATCTCCGATCCAACCTTCAACCATAATGGCTTCAATCGATGCAGTCATTGCATCCTTTGATGCTCCACTCGCCCTCATCGGAAATGAGATTGTGGACATCTCAAAGATGGAAGGAGGTGCACCGCCGGGGGTCCTAGAACAGGGCTTCCAGGATCGGTTCCCCCTCTCTTTTGACCTCCGTTAGGACCGAAACAAGGTTCTTCATGGTGGTCTGTGGAGATATAACAAGGCACTGGCGATACTAAAGGTGTTTGATGGCATATCCCCGAATCCCGATCGATTGAGTTCCCATGACGGAGCTTTTTTTTTCTGGGTTCATATAACGGATGTGCCGCCGGACTTTGAAGAGTGTCACACCATTAAAAACATTGCATCTGTGGCTGGAAAATTTCTGGAGCTTGATGACAAACTCTTTAACACCACCGGAAAGATTAGGGTTAGGGTGTCCCATGACATCTCCAAACCCTTTTATTCCAAGAGAACCCTGAAGTTGGATGCCCCCGTCACTGTAGAGATCTTGTTTTTCTTTGAAAACTTATTGGGCATATGTAGTCTCTGTCATTTGATCTATATCATGAAGGGGGAGTTTGCCTGCTTGTTGCAAAACCACCACCTGCGCAACCAGTAGAAAGGCTCCCAGAAATTGCTGGCCCGTTGCTGATTTGCGAATCAGTTTGTGAATGGTACTTTCACCTTTCAGGGTGTCAAGACTCTAATTCTTCCTCCAGTTAGTCGAGCTCTCTTCGGTGCAAAGGAACAAGTATGTAAACCAATTGTAATTAGGGAACAGATACTGCAATCCAAGGAGATTAGTGAATGTAGTAACACTGCACTAGCCCAAGTCCCTGTGGAGGGTACTGCCACCAAGAGAGGCCGTCCTACTTCGCCTTTCTCATCACCAAAGAAGCACAAGATGGTTCCTGCGTTATTGGCGCCATCGGCAAGCATTGAAACCCCTACAAAAAGGGTAAAGCATCCAGAATTCACCTCCAAATTCACCAGCAAATCCCTAGCCCTAGTGTTAAGGGCAAGGAGAAAATTTAAGTTTTTATCTTCTTTTAAACTTAGCCTAATGCTTTGCTTATTTGCTGAGTGTGTGGGCTCTCTTAAATAAGTGAGCATGGGAATATTCAAATGAATAGGTCTAATCTATGTATCATTGTGATATGTCCACAGATTTTTTATCTAACCATAGAAGGTAGAGAGATGATATGTAATGGTATGTACTGACTTGAGTATTTATATATATCGATATGGAAATAACTTCTTTTCCTTGATTATCTCAGAGTGGCTGGTACTGCCTCTAAAGACATTGGCTGATCAATCATCATCATCATTCTATACTCAATTATTTATGTATCACACCAATCAGTAGGGGACAACATTTCCAAGCTAGCTATCCTGTTATATATTTATAAAAGAGCTCTATTATATTATGGCATGGTTCATGCCCGTAATATGAAAAGGGTGTTGACATTGCAAATATATTCAGACCATATTTAATCAGATCATCCCATCCCAGCAACTTCAAATTAAGGGGTAGAAACGTAGAATAAAATTTGACTACGTACTTAACCTTGAAACAGCAATAAGACATACCATTGGAGTAATGTAAGCTAATACAGGATAAGTATAGTGTCTGCAAGTCGTATTTTCCGGGACAACTGCACCTTGCTGAATGTTTCAAACAATTTCACTACAATTCAAGAACAATCTAAAATCAATTTCCCAATGACACAACAAAACACAGTAATAGATCATCAAATTTTCTGTTCGATTGGCTTCTGAGAAATCCTCTAGGAAAAGCTTGAAACAAAGCCACAAAATTGTTAAAACACTAAAATTTCCTATCATTTCATGCATTTCCTGATTAATAAAACATAATTGATACTATAAAACAGCTTGAAATTACTGTACGACTAAATGCTGCACAAAAATTAGGTAATCAGTGAGGTACTTGCAGTGAGGATCTCCTGGTATTTCACGCCGAGCTTAACGAGGCCTCGCCGGAACACGTAGGAGTCCGCACAGTCTGATCGGAGCATTATTGACGCGGTACACGCCTTTTATTAGAACTTTTAGAATCAATTGTTTCTGAGTAGAGATTAGAATAAGTAGGAACTATCGGTTTAAAGATGGATATGATACACTTTTAGGCAAAATGATGTGACAAATAAACAATATGATTTGGCAATTGAAATGTAGGCTTTTGACTGGCTAGTTTCAGAATACAATTGAGAGACAAACTAACACGATTGGCAAGTCATACTAGCTATGTAACACGCCTACTCGTTTACAGTTTTTATCTATTTATGTTTTCTAGTTTAGATGCGCTTTTTGCGAGTATTTCCTATACTTGTCATGTAGGGCTAGTCGAGCTTTGTGCTTTGTTTGCATTTAAAGTACCTTGTTTGCTCTAGGTAGGCAGCGAATTTCTTACTTCGTCAAATGGTCGCTACTGCTTAGTGGCAGGGTGAAGTTAAGTGTCATTGGATTTATCCTCCGGTGGGAACATAGTAGGAAAGCTATACATATGGTAATTTTGCTATGTTGTAATACATATGAGTTATATTTCCGTTATGTCACCGCTATGTCAAAGCAAATAGAGCGCTCTTTGCTAGTTGGTGGCTAGTTGAATACAGTTATTTGGTGGAGACTCCTGATAATATTTCAGGACATTTTCTAGCTAGATGTTTATTGTAATAAGGGGTTTAGACTCAATGTCCCCCTCCCCTCTCCTCCTGGTATTCGACAGTTTCATCAATTAAGGTTTGAAGGCAGCCGTATTAGCCCTTTATTAAAAAAAAAATCTATGAATTTTAATTATACATTAAGGCAGCAATCATTTTTCTTATTAATTTAAGAGTTAATGACCATTAGCTACAAAATCCTACATTTTTTTCCCATGCGCAAGGCACACAAACGCTGTCTCCATGCGGTCAAATAAAACATAGCTACAATAACGATTCTATACATTAAGGACAAAAAGGACAGAACAATTTTTATGAAATTATAATAATTGTCATCGTATATCACGACATGGCTCTCTCTCCCTCATTTCTCTTTCAGATCCATTTCTCCCCAAAATCAAAACCTCTCTTCCATTTCAGCGGCGAAGCAACAAATCGAAGCCGAAATCAAGGCTCCGGTGGCGAAGTAACCGGCGAAGCGAAGCATTGAAGCAACAAAGGCGGCAAAGCGACGCGGCGGAGTAGCCGACGAAGCGAGGCGGTGAAGTAGCCGACGAAGCAAGGCTGCGAAGCCACGCGGCGAGCTAGGGCGTGACCCCGGTTTTGTATTGAGGGTCAGTAGCTTTAGTTTTGTGTTTATGTTAGGGTTTCTTATGGGATTAGTCATTAGGATTTTTTATGAGTTTGATTTGATAAGTATTGCTTTTGAACTGGTTTGATCTGTTCTTTCAGTGCGAAAGTGACCGAAATTTGTTTTAGTTTCATAATTTACGAAGAATTTCATGCCTGGTGGATGTGATATGTGTCTATTGTTTTTATGGAGCGGAGTGATTTCGCTGCATTAGTTTTCTTTATCAGTTTTGTATTTAGGGTCAGTAGTTTTGGTTTTGTGTTTATGTTAGTTTCTTATGGGATTGGTACTACTGAGGGTCAGTACTCATATTTGCATTTATCATATACACAGATAGCAATGGCAAAGAGGAAGAATGAGGATGTACCGGTTGGAACAAAGAAGATGAGAGCACAGAGACCGGATTACATACAGTATAAATGTAATCTGCATGCGTTCTGGGCTACCATCGACACCCACCGAATAGCGATTGGAAAAAAGGCTTGGGTGAAGCTAAAATAGACACCATTTTAGGGGTTCATTAAGCCATTTTATGAAGAGGAGATCAAGAAGGATTAGATCTGCAAATCAGATGACCTTACACAGTGTTTGCTGTAGTTTTATGATTCGAAAAACATGGTTTTCCGGTTTGGAGACAGTGAGTTCAAAATTACAGAAGCTGATGTAGAGGTTATATTCGGGATTCCAAACAAAGGAGAAGAGATAGATATGGCAACAAGACAGTCAAAGGGTGACACAGAAATGATCAAAAGGCACTTCAACTAATGTGATCGTTGTGTAAGAAAAAGTGACATAGATGCTTCATTACAAAAGGTTCTTCCTAAACGATCCAAAAATAATGCAGATGATGTGACAAGGTTGCTGATCTTGAGCCTTTTGGCCTCGTTCTTAGTATGCGCATCAGGACACACACTTGCATGGAACCTTGTGAATGTTGTTTGTTCAGATTTGAAAGAGTTGAAGAAGTACAATTGGGCAAAAGCAGTTGTTGATGCACTAGAAAGAGGGCTAGCAAAGGTGGAGAAAGACAAACTATGTGCATTGTCGGGATGCCTACTATTGATAATGGTTAGCATTCTATCAATAATGTTATTGTGCCTCAGTACTCTTTTTATTTTCTTTCACTGAATTGTATTTTTTTTTCTTTTGGCAGTAATGGGTGTGCGACAAGACTGAAATAATGCCACCAATCCCCAACAGAGAAGAGCACAAGCCAACATTTGCAAAATGGGGGCTCCCGAAGCTACATGCTTCGATGTTGGAAATCACCGACAAGTATTTTGAGGTAAAACAATATTACTGAACGTCAATACATTAATTTTTTTTTCTTTTGACATTGATTCTCAAATTTATTAATTGTGTCTTTTGGACTTTTTGAAATAGAGCTTGTTTGACAAGAGCAAAAACAGTGAAGAAAAGAATGAAATTGAAGTGGGTGATGAAGAAGTGAGGGAGGAGACGGATGAAGAAGAGGATGACATTGTAAGGGAAGAGACGGATGAAGAAGAGGATGACATGGTAAGGGAAGAGACAGCAAGTACACCAACATTTGGTGAATGGGTAAGTCCAAACATACTGTGGTTCAATACTTTTATGCATTTTTATTGGAGATATGACTAACATTAGAAAACAAAATTATCAGATGCCTCCTAGCAGCCAAGAGATGAAAGATAAACTGGAGAAAAGAAATGAAAACATGAAGGAAGTGCTAGACAGCCTCGACACAGCTTTAAAATCAAAAATGAATGAGGAGAATTGGGAAGGGCTCAAAAAATGGTAAAAAGGCTAAGAAGGATTCAAAAGAGATTGAAGAAGATGCTTCGACAAAAGATAAAGGAATTGGAGGATGAGAAATTTGAACAATATGAGGATGAAAGCGATAATCCTATTGAGGGGCAGCAGCATGCAAACGATTCAGATGACCAAGAGCAACTACAAGCTGGAAAGGTGGAAAACAGAAGGATGATAATCCTACTGAGGGGCAGCAGCTACACATGGTAATTTACCAAGAGCAAGAGAAAGGAAATGTGAACGCTGATGCACAGACCGGTAAGGGTGAGATTCTTACTCTCTTTCAATTGAATTTCAATCCCTCCAATAATTTCACTTTTTAAATGGTAATCTTACTAAGTTTTTTAGTTTCAACATGTTTGTAATTAAGAGTCCTTTAAGTTTAGGCAATTTATGTTTGTTTGGTGTAGAAAGGGACGAGGCAACTTCAGTGATTATTGAATGTCTTGAAGACTTGAAGAAAGGGGAAGAGAAAGGAAAGAAAGTAGAAAATCCAGTGATAATGAAACTGAGAGGGGAGAACAGAAAGGACACAAAGGACTCCAGCAAATACATGTACGACACTCCTCCAGAAATAAAAGGGAAAAATGCTCTTAAGAGATCTCCATCGAAAGTTGCATATAAGCTGCATGGAGTCAAGTGCACCAGGATACATTGGAAAAACTTATCCCCCAAAGAACAAGAAATGATACAAAAGTTCTGGGAAAAAGCTGAAGAAGGGTAAGAACATAAACCAATCCTTACTAAGGGTCAGTAGCATTGTATTTTTATGTTTTATATTGACCTCAAACTAACGCTTGCTATTAAAAAAAAAATGCAGTGAACAGTTTTGGGATGGAGGACAGTTGGGGAGTGTCTTAAAGTCTGATGTAAAAGCTCTGCTTGAAGGATCGTCAATAAATTCCAATGTAAGTACCCTATTAACTTTACTGAGAGACTTCCCCCTTCCTTTAATTTATCAAACATAAACTAAATTGACAATTCTTCTAAAATGTTGTTTTGAAGGTGGTCAATGCTTACATAGACATAATCAAAGGCGATAGAGAGAAATCCGGCATTAGAAACCAAGGAATCATGACGACATATGTGTTGGTAAGTATAAATTTACGCATTCCTACTGACCGTCAATAGAATTGATTACAAAGCGTAGAAAACGTAAATAAAATTTTATTTTGTGTTGGATTCAGGATTCAGTGAGAGATACTTCATTGAGATTGAAGCATAATAATGTCTTTGAACCCATGATGACTCTCTTAGGACACTGCGACAACATATTCATCCCGTTGATCACGAGCGAAGACTATCACTACACAATGCTTAGGTTGAACAAGAAGGCAAAAGAATGGATTCATTACAATCCAATGTGCAAAAGAACAAATCTTGAAAAAAGCAGAGGCTACAAGAATGCCAAAGAAGTGGTAAGTTTGATGGGTTATTTGATATTTGTTATGTGTATTGACCCTCAGTAGCTTGATGCGTTGTTTGAGATTTGTTCACTCCAATGGGTTAATTACACTTTTATATACAGGTAGAAGCAGTGACAACGTGGATGCTTGATGTAAAAAAGTTCCACAAGCAGAACAAGGAGAGGAGGCATAAATTTGTTAGGGAGAAAGGAAAGAAGATGGCATATGAGGAAATACATATTGATGAAAATGCAACGAAAACAATCGCTTGGATTATAAAAACTTATGTGGATAACTTAAAGCTGGTTGAAGACATGTATTGTGCGCAGCAACCTGATAATTCGTAAGTGAAACAGCAACATTACTGAGTGTTAGTACTGTTAAGTACATTGAGAATGTCTCTTTTATTTCTTTTTTCATTTTGTAGGTTGGACTGTGGGCCTTATATCCTACACTATATAGAGAATATGGCAAAGAACAGGCTGCAGATAAGCAAAGCAGATAGAGGCATTTTAATTGACAAGGTGTTAGGATTAGAAAGAGAGATCAAAGAAAGCTTGAAGAACATGAGAAGAACCATGGTGGAAAGGTTTCTTAACCATGATGAGAGCTGGTATTCAAAAGTAGGTTACACTCAGTAAATTGACAGATCAGGATTAGGATTTTTGGGGATATTCAAAAGTATGTGCATTTCTCATGCACAAGATCAATTTCATCATTTTGTCACATGTGGATTGAGGTGCAGTTGGTTTGCACATGAAATGTATCATACATATTGGTTAGGTCGATGAATGAAAATAATAAAGTTCAACACACAATCAGTGAAATTGCAATTGACAAAGATCATAGGACCAAGAATGAAATTGTGGCATACGCAAATATTGGAAGCTAACTAGTTGAACCAACTCCTAAACATACTCAACCTCGAAGTATTTTAGTCAAGCTTATAAAGTTCAACACATTCAGAATAAATCGCAAAACCTCTTTTTTTCTTTTGACAATGTTAATAGGTTACACTCAGTAGGTTACCCAGTAATAAATCTGCGATCCTTCAGGATGATACTAAAGCTCAGTACATTAAAACTATTGTACCTCAGCATGTAATCCTACATATGTTCTTCAACTATTGCTTTTAACGAAATCAATATTGCAACTGGAGAATAATATAAGAAAGCATAAAATGGATTATAACCGGCAAAAAAAATTCCTTCACATAATTTTTAAGAAAGCTACTGAACATTAGTAGACAGTCAATAGTCGTAAAATCCTGTTGTATCTTAGCAGAAAATGAAAGAAAAGTAAAGTTACTTCATAATAGAAGTTCAATGAATCAAAAAGCAGCAATAATTGCACCTATTTTTGACAAAATCATATTGGAACATTGCATGTCTTCCTATTATGCCTCCCCAATTGGCCACAACGACCACACGTCCTCTCCTTTGAAGACACCTCGCCAACAGACTTGATACGTTTGGTCTTGGGCCTTCCTGGAGGTCTTTTGGTCAGTGGAGGTTTAACCGATGTGCTATCAGAGTATTGAATATAGCTCTGCTCAATATTGGGAATGGGCTTAATATCAAATGAACAACTCTTGAAATACTCCTCTTTAAAGTAATATCGTTCAATATATGGGTAAACCACATATCCCGCTCGCTGGATAGCAGCAAGAGCGTGAGAACAAGGAAATGATTTAATCTGCCACTGACGACATGCACAAGTCTAGGCCATTATATCAACAGATGTCGAGCGTTCGGAGTGAACCTCATAAACAAACTCATCCTACCTACTAACTGTCCAATCTCTCCCTATTTTCATATTTTTAACAAGTTCAGCTTGCATTACCAGACAAAGAGGAAAATTCTACTTCCTTACCGAGAGCTTCCTCTCCACCATCTTCCCTATCATCATCACGTGGATCTTTTCCAACATAGGAAAAATTGGGAGTTCCCGAGTCTTGACAGTCCAACTATTAAAAGATTCCGCTGTACTATTGACCATCTCACCAAATCTATTACCTCAAAAGAAGGCATTACACCATTTTTCAACAGGTACTCCTGTAAGGAATTGCACAACAAGATCCTTACCCTCATCAAGAAGCTCCCTCAGGTTATGATGATACTGACGCTCAGTAGATGAGTATGCAACCTTGTAAAACTTATCAACAATTGTGACGCGGAGTGCACTGTTATTATTACCCTTAAAACAAGTTTTGGAGATTATTCTTCAAGTGATAAAGGCAAAAGCAATAAGGAGACTCTGGAAAAACTCTAGCCAAGGAATTCATCAACCCTTGTTGTCGATTAGAAACAAAAGTAATAATTCTGCCTTGCGGGTCTAGAATTGTCTTCAAGATCCCAAAATACCAATTCCAATTGGCATCAGTTTCAGCATCAACAACGGCAATGGCAAGAGGGAAAAAACCTGAGGGAAAAAGAAGACAATATACCGCATCAAAAGACAATACTAAACCTCAGTAAAAACTGAACCTCCATATATGCATCATTTTTCCTAAACCCTAAACAAAAGACAAAACTACTGAACCTCAGTAACACACTGAACCTCCATAACAAAACATATATGCATCATTCTTCCGAAACCCTAAACCCTAAATAAAACCCTAACCCCTAAACCCTAAACTCTAAACCCTAACCCCTAAACCCTAAACAGAAGACAAAACTACTGAATCTCAGTAACACACTGAACCTCCATAACAAAACAGATATGCATCATTTGTCCGAAACTCTAAACCCTAAATAAAACCCTAAACCCTAAATAAACCCTAAACCCTAAATAAAACCCTAACCCCTAAACAGAACACAAAACTACTGAACCTCCATAACAAAACTTAGATATGCATCATTTTTCACTATTATTAGCAGCGTGCCGCTACACAATAAGCAACTCAAATCCTTTCCATAATACCATCAATTCAAAAACTATTGAAAAGGAAAAATAAAGCATCAAAGACAAAAGTATTGTTCCACAATAGCATTAATCTACCATCCCTTCCATAATATGAATCAAAAAAATAAAACGAAAATCATAATCATACATTGATTACCATCCTTTCCTGTAGCAGAAAGAAGATGACCCTTATACTTGCTCTTCAGATGTGCACCATCCACAAATAATAGAGGTATGCAAGACTTGAAACCCTCAATAACTCCACCAAAACAAAGAAAAAGCCTCTAAAAACGACCAGTGGATTCATCACACTCCAAAATAAAACAAGATCTCGGATTACTCTCCATCACGGCATCACGATACCAAGTTAGCATTGAATAGGAGTCCTCATCTGAACCGTGCAACTCTTTCATTGCTTTTTCTTTACCTTTCCATGCAACACGGTATGTAATATCAAGACCATAGTTGTTCTTTAACCTATCCATAATATCATGTGGCTTGAGAGAGGGATTTCCACGAAATTCATCATTAATTAGTGTCTTCACAATAGTAGAACTCAAAAGCTTATGCTTTTGCTGCCTCAGAACACCAGAACAAGTATGCACATTATTAAGCTGCCTAATATAGAAGAAATTATTAGCAGGGCATTGTGACGCATTGATGTACCATTCGCATCCCTCAGAAAGCTTGTTAAAACATTCAGCAACTACCCTCCATTTGTCATTTCTCACATAGACAAAGACATACCCAACCTCAATTGCATACATACACAACTTTTGCCGAAACTCCACAGCTCCACCTCTAAATTTTTGGTCCACACACTTAATATACTCTCTCCATTGCCTAGACATGTAAGCTTTGGGATCTTCAGGCCTAAAATCACCCAAATAATCAGTCTCATCAATCATCGTCGATACTGTTGACCCAAATGAAGAGGAAGCAGCAGCAGCAGTACATTGAACTCCATCAGCAACACAATTAGTACCAAAATTACAAATCCTCACCAAAATGTCAACTGAAGTTCTCTTAAACTCAGCTAAAGACCTAAACATCAACCTCATATCTAAATCAGAATCGAGAGCACAATAAGGGCAATCCGATAGGGTATACTTCAACTCAAACAAGCCTGGCTTCAAACCCTTAAACCGCATGCAAATTTCATTGAAAAAATCGGCGATCCTTGTCGTACCATCAATGATGACCATCACAGTCTCTGACATGTAAGTACACCTAGCAACCACCTCTGAATACATAGTTCCTAGCACAAATGAACTCCAAAAAGTAAGAACAGCTACACACACATATAATCAGGACAACCTACTGAACGTCAATAACATTAAGCACTTAACCATCCCTATACCTAATCTGCTGAATGAATCTAATCGAATAATATTTACAAGTAATTGAACAAAACCTAACCAGATTAGTTGAAGAACAAAGCTATTAATAACCATATCAAACGTGCAAAAACCAAAAAAAAAAAAAAAAAGACGTTGTAAACAAATTGAAACTGATCAAATAGAAGGAAAGTCATCAAATTGAAACATATACAACTAATTGAAGCAAATTCAAAAAACGAATCGAAGAAGACGGAAGCTAATCACTAAACCAAGAAGATAGAAATTCACAATTAAGCTAGAACCTGAGCTTGTGTTTGGATTCAAATTCTCCATGATGAACGGCGGCTTCGATCACATTCAGACTCACTGTGCACTCAGATCTCCACCAGAATCAGAGCTTCGATGCGTTCTGGGCTTCAATGGCGCTGTGGTTGACAGAGCTTTGGAAATCACTATCGCTTTGTAGGCGCAAGCCATCGTATCTGATTAGAGATCAGTTGAGGTTATCTTTGTAATTTCTCATTAACAGAACAATTCAAAAAATTGGTAGGAAAATGACCGCACGGGATATGGGCCTTGCGCATGGGTCAAGAACAGTACCGCAAGGGAAATTTAGAAAACAGGCCTGTTACTTGTAAATATTAGATGAAAAGTGTAGTTAGTGGTAATTTGCTATTAATTTAAATAGCCTATATTTTCTCGATTGAGCCATCACAATTGATAAATGTTAATTGTCTTTTCCTTTTTGGTTTAATTGCCTCACAGTTATGCCAAAGGGCAATGATATAGGGTCTTAATGAGGCCTCTGATTTGTGGACTCATTCCTAGGTGTCACGTCATGTCATCTACACACATCACATATTTGTCAAATTATGCCATGTAATTTTTGAGTAAAAAGACCATCTTATCCTTTCAAAATCTAATGGCTCTAAATTATTTTGATTTTCTTACCTCTTTAATAACCATATTTCTTGGGTTAGAATTACGATTTCAATATATATTTCTTTCCATTTTTGTGGATCCAATTTAATTTTTGACTTTTCTAATCAACTTATTTGTGTAAGGTAACATTAATAGAATGTTATTTATTAAATTCATTTATTAAAAGAGTTTAATATTACTTTAATTTACCAAATTTCGTGGGTTATAATTAAGATATTAATATATTTTCTTTTCATTTTTGTGGTTCCAATTTTAATTTCAGACTTTTTTTATCAATTTTTTTTTACTTTTGTTGGTATAATTACGATATTAATATATAAACTTATACCATATTAATTCTGCATCGAATATATATATAGAGTTACTATTACACAAGAAGACTGATAAGATCTATTAAATATCTATAAAATGCTTTTAACGTTCTTTATATATGTGGTGTGTGTGTGTGTGTGTAATTTTCGACGAATTATATACATACATATATCTATATTCACAAATATATATATATATATATAATTTTTTGGATGAATTATATATATATAATGAAAAAAAGGAAAAGAAGAAAAAGATCAAAATAATATTGTTTTTAGAAGAAAACCAAAATTGAGCCATTAGATCTTAAAAGTATAAGATTGTTTTTTTACTCAAGAATTACATGATATGATTTGGCTAATAGGTGATATGTGTAGGTAATATGACATAACATCTAGGATTAAGACCACAAATTTTAAGTCTCATTGAGACCACAGATCATTTTCGTTATGCCAAAATGGTTAACTAATAATTAACACATGCATAGAGTTGATGTAATTTTTGAATGCAGATTCTGGAGCTACTTAATCAGATGCTGTTCGTGTTGGATCTCTATTTCCCTTAGCCAATTTATTGCCTTTATTGGCTATTGCTACCAAACATGCTCCTCCAGCTTTCCCTTCTTTGAGGATCATGACTGTAATTGACAGACGTGCATGCTTTGCAAAAAACTTTAGGTTGGGAATATGCTTCAAGGCTTAATTGGACTTCTTTATTAGAAAGCGAGGATTAACAAAACTATGCTACCCATAATGCACTGTCAAGAGGCGAAGCTGCTCAAGGGCTTGAGGTTTTCAGTCTGGTCATCCCCGAGACGGGGAAGCCTCTATATCCTTCTAATCTTTCATAAGTTTTTGAAAAAGAATTTTCTGTTCTTCGAGATCAACGTACGGAAGGGCCCGAGGATTTGCGCCAATGCTACGCAGCAAAACAACAGTTTTTGACATACAACAATGCTCGCTATTGAGAAACAATTATACGTAGAATATTTCCAATGAACTGAAAAATCACCATGACACTTATCCCTAGCTCTCATTCAAAGGAGAGAATTTGCTACTACAATCTCCCTCCAAAAGGATATTTTTTTGTACGTATAAATTAAAACAATTATTTTACCTTTTCATGTTACTCGTATAACGACCTTATAACTTGTTATTAGTCGTTTTTTGTTTTGCTTATATGTACATATTTTCCAAATGACCAATGTATGTATTGTGCCACCTATCCTATATTTATGTAGCTCCCACACCATCTAGAAGTGGCCTAGGCGCCTCGATGATCTTCGTTCTCGAAGCTCTATGGCCGGATGGATGCTAACACAAGGTGAAGTAATCCAAGTAGGTAGGGTTTATAGTAAACTCCAACTCGAATGAAACAAAAGGATAATCTAAGTAACCTAGTTATATTACTACTACGGTTCTACCCAGGACTGATGACACTTATAACTCGTTCGATTCTACCCATGAACCGTGACACTCGATCACTTGTTCTGATGTGAAATAGCTGAAGTAATCCAAGTAGGTAGAGCGTCATGATCATAAAGTCCAACCCGAATAAAAGATAATGAGGTTAATATAATACAAATAGTAATTTGTTCTTTATTCGTGTCTAAACCTCTCCACTAATCATTCTTTCTCTTACTACTTGACTAAATCAATGGATTTAACTCAACCTTCAAGTGAAGAGGTGCTATGCGGCACAGCGTGCAATCTTTAAACAGCCTTAGGTGTCATTGGGTGGAGTCTGTGACCTACACTACAGGTCCTTCAATTCCAATTGTTTATATGGATTTGGTCGCAGAATATATGCTTCTTCTTCTTCTTTAAGAATGTTAGAGCTTTGTTCTACAGTATATGAAACACATTATCAGTTACTTCTAAGCTGGATATATTCGCAGATCGAATTCATCCGAGATTTTGATCAAGATATATATGAATCTGTAGTGATATATAGTCAACTCGTGATATATAGTCAACTCTCAACTGATGGCGGCTGGACTAAAGAAAATTTTAAGACATGCATTAGGAATTTTAACTGATCATGAGAACTTGAGAAATAATTTTTCATTTATGGTTAGAGATATATGGCTAATATACATGCTGCGCCCCTTATTCGATCTTCAATATACAAAGACTCGATTGCCAATTGTTTTTGGCCATATAAGCTTTAGAGACCCTCATGGGAAAATCAAGAGGAATGTCTTGTTGTTCCACTCATATCAAGTGCCAGAGATGTCACCTTCCTGCATAGCTAAAATTTCCTCAATAATTAATGTATGTGTCGGATTTATATATAAATTATCTCTCGCAATTATATATCAACAATTCGTGAGAAAATATACATTACCCGCGCATACATACTATGGCACACACGTGTAAACATATGTATAAGCCTATATATATGTGCTTAGCTCACACTTAGAAAAAGCAGCAAGAATTTAGAGAGCTCTCTCTAGCTTGTG
This sequence comes from Rosa persica, assembly GCA_025331145.1. Lineage (NCBI taxonomy): Eukaryota > Viridiplantae > Streptophyta > Magnoliopsida > Rosales > Rosaceae > Rosa > Rosa persica. Next base: position 31,867,309 of record WFKR01000001.1, read on the forward strand.
CATGAAGATGAAGTTGAACCTTCAAGGCATTGGCTTTTCCCTCCCCCTCAAGGGCTTCCGACTTTGCCACCTCTTATGGTGTGTGGGCACCATACACCAAGTGAGATGATGGAGCCGGAGGTCACTGTGGGGGTATGGACAAGGCGTGCCTTGATCGATCTCTAGCTAGCTAGGGGAGAGTACTGCAGAATTTCAGGCCGTCATGGTTTTTCCTTTCCCAGTTCTTATAGACAAATTAAAGAACAAATTGGTTTAAATACATGTATATAGCAGTTTTAATATTTGTACGATTTGCATTCACTTTCATAACCTTGCATTAATTAGTGGTATTTGAAGGATTATATTACTTGACAAGAACTTCTTTGTTCTAATTTGCTTTTGCGTTTCAGTGCATGCATGTTCTCAATCACCATTCACCAATGCTGAGAATTAAAGATGTTATATATGGTTCATATGCATGCATATGTTTATGTATATGAAGGTGAATGCAACACTTACTATTGGCAGTACGGCCGGTATGCTTACTGATGTGTGCTAATATGGCTTTCTGATTTGTGCATTACCTTCCACTGTTTATACCTTACCTTGGTTGTTAAGAAAGAGTTGTTAAACATAGTTATGGGTTTAGCTGTTAGAGTTGTTAAAAAAAGGTTATGGAAGTTTGTTTCCTAATGCCTATATAGTGTATCTTTCTATTCAGTCTCTATCATGAAGTAATATACAAGAAAACTCTTCACAAAATTTCTATCTTGTTTTCTTCACTTACTCTGCTGATAAGTTAATTACACGCTTTCTTCAGCACCGCAAAGAAGCTATCAGAGAACCGATTCTGCAACTCCAGCCATGAATGGCCGCCAACCTACAGATAATATATGAGGCACCAGCACCAACCATGATATATAGGCTTGTGCAATATACAAAAGCACAGTTATATTGCCTCGCCTTGCTGGGATGAATTGTGCTTAAGAAGTACAAATCTCAAGGCTGGTAAATCAATAATTTGAGCACAAGCTTCATCTTTCTGGGAGATGACCAAGGGTTTTCTATTCTGTTGATCATGTGGGTCTCAAAGTGTTACCAGAGTTTGTGGTATCTTTGGGATATACTCTTTAAATACCCCAATATATTGGTATTCTCCATTTACAATTTCGAAGTTTCAGAAACACAGATTATGACCTATACTTTTTCTTTTTTTTTTTGTGAGAGGATGATTAATATTAATTCTTTTTCAAGCTGCTCAGTGGCCAGCTAGAAGTAGAAAAGAAGCAGGCCCTCCATAGCTGGAGGATGTCGTCTTGGCTGAGAGATCTAGTTGACTGTAGGGTTGTGGCCTTTCGCAGTAAGGTCTGCTTTTGCCCAACTGGTTGTAATGGACCAAGTAACTCAATGGAAATTTACTATTTGATCAAAAATAATAATTAATTAATTCTAGCTTCATGAAAAGAAAAGATGTTAAAAATTGGAGGAGAAGCTTCTATATTAAAAGTTAACTTCTTCCTAAGTCTTATCTTTTGCTAATGGAAGGTTTTGTACAAATTATTAATAAAATTATCTTTACACTAAAAAGGATTAAAAAAAAAAAAAAAGCGGGCAACAAGTGGATATAGCTAACGATGCTCGTTAGACTTTTCTTGCATTATAAGATACTAGTCTGCAACCACATGCTCTGCATGTGTACAGAAAAATTTCGTTGTTAAAAAAAAAATAGAAAAGTGAGTAGTTAGTGTAGAAGAAATAAATTCAGTGGTAATTATTGTAGAGAGAAAATAGTGGGAGAGAAAAGTTGGGGTTGTAGAATCATTCATTTTTAATTTTCTTAATAAAAATATATTTTATAATGATCATATTTATCCTTGTTATTTAATTTATTCTCAAATTTTTTTTAATATTTCAGGGTTAAATCTGTCAAAATTTTTAATTTTGGCTATAAAGCATATTCTCTTAATAATAGTATAAATATATAGCACTATGAATAAAACCGGTTTCATAAAACCGTACGAGAAAAGTGAAGATCCACAAAAGCTCAGTTCTTTAATAAAAGTTCTTTTGCCCCTTTTCAAAAAAAAAAAAAAAGTTCTTTTGCATCAAATTTTAAAAAAACAAAAAAAAAGGAAAAAAAAAAGGATTGGAGGATCACAAAAACTTGGAATATATATCTTTTGCTCTTTTTGTTTCTGTCTTTGTTAGATATGTAAAAAGGGGAATGATATAGGATCTCAATGAGGCCTAAGATTTGTGACCTCAACTCCTAAGTGTCATGTCATGTAAGTTATACATATTTTATTTTCAATTTCACATTTTTTTTAATTGAAGGAGGTTAGTCAATTTTATAATTCAGCAAACAGTACCAGAAATGACACACCCCTGAGGGGCCGACAGAAAAAGCCGTCCGTAAGGACATACAGATGACCTATTCTAGAAAGAAAGAAAAACAGAACCTCGCGCTCTCGGGTACACCCACTTTTTAAGGAAGTTCACTTACCTTTATTCTAACAAAATTAAAACTAGAAAGCTCAGAAGCAGTTTAAGTAAATATAACAACCAAGCAACTAGGTTTTGCGGCCCAAATGAAATTTAAATATTGCTAATAGATGAGGATGCAAATTCCTCATCCATCATAATAAAATAAAAAACAAATATGAAAAATGCAAGCCAAGCCCCAGCAAACATTGAAACCCAAGCCCATGAGAGGGCCCAGGCCCAACTAGCTCTGCTAAGGACACTCAAAGCAGCAGCTTTTCCCATCACCATGCCGCCGCCGCCATCTTCAATGCCACCGTCCTCGTTAAAGCCTCCGACAGAATCCCCGGATCCGTCCTAGACCAGAATCAGGCCCCCACTAGAAAGGCCGCCATCACCAGCAACAGTCACCTGTAGCAACGTTGCCCATCCTGCCTCACGAATCGGGATCCCAAATCAGACCCTGGTCCCTCTTGATTGGCTGTATCGTCCGTACGGGGATCAGAAGACTCGCCACCAAGGATACCACCACTAGTACCAGAACACAACCACATCAAGCCAAAACCCGCAATATCACCAGCTCGGAACCACCCCGCCTCCTTCTTGAAATGCCCAAAAGAAGAAGAAACCAGACACCTCTCGACTAAGGAACCACGATCAAACCCCAAGCATGGGAAGGCATCCATTAACATGGATAAAGTTCTAGATTGAAAAGAAAAAGTTTTCAACCTCACCCTAGCAGAGCAGCTGCTAGGTCAGAAAGCAACTAAAGCAAAGATATAGTTTTTTTCAATTTCACATAATATATCTTTTCAAATCATATTATTGCAACACCAACTTTAACCTTTTATATTTAGATGTTATGGGTGAATCAATTACATTAATGAATTTAATTAGGTGACGAAAAAAAAAAGATCAGCTATTAATTATGTATTAATTTAAGAGATATGTCTTTCTTTGACCAATATTTTTCTTCATTTAATTAAATTCTTTCCTATAATTTTTCTTTCCAAGTAGCATTAATATATTGAATTAGGTGTCAAGAAATAGGCATTAACTTTTCTTTCCAAATATTGACTAATTTCATCCAAAAAAAATTGCATTAATAAATTGAATTTGGAAAATACGTATATCCAAATCAAGAGGTAAGAAGAGAATTCTATGTTAGTGGGAGTCATTAATTATCATCTATAATCTAAGTATAAGGGCAAAAAACAAAAAATAATAAACTCAAATCTAACGTTTATACCCTAGCTACATAAAGAGAAAATAATGAACAAAAGAACATATATAATCATATAACTATGTATTTGTCACATTATATTTTCAAAATTTATAGGAATGCAACAAAGGTTGAACTCATATACATGTTATACAAATCTATTGATCGAATGTATGTGTAAAACTATTGACTGAATTACATGAAATTTTTCTATTCTTGATTGAAGTAAAAAATTTGTTGTTTAAATCTAAGCATAGGTGTAATGAAATGAAAAAAATGAAAGGAAAAAAAACTAAAATAATTTTTTCTTTTAGAAAAAAAAACCAAAATAACTTAGAGTCACTAGATTTTAGAAGGTTAAAATTGTCTTTTTCTTTAAAAATTACATGGCATAATTTGACAAATAGTAAATGTGTGTAGGTGACATGGCATGACACATAAAATTGAGGCACAAATTTTAGATGTCATTAGGGGCAAAAAATCATTATCCATGGAAAAAAAGACTACAAAACTACAACTATGAAAGAATTACTACCACAAAATCTGACTCGGAAATTTAAAAGAAGAAAAAAATTATCAAAAAAGGACATCATACTGTCTGCCACTCAAAATTAAGGCACAATGGCACTATAAGGGCGTTCACCGGCTTATCCCGGTCTGACCGTGCCGGTTCAACAGAATTGTGCAACAGAATGAACCCCATCCAATACTAAACTCCAAATGAAAGCCCTCCAATTTTCTCCTAACCACCTTGCCTTTCTTGGCACAACGATTACACCTCCATGGCCAAACTAGCTCCATCTCACCTCCTTCAAACCTCATTAAACTCCAAGCCAACATCTTTGCCTAGACTGTCTTCAACCCTTACCTTGTTGGATGACTTGGGTCAGTTGGGTGAGCTCAAGACTTTGAATTCAGTGAAAGCAGTCCATGCCCAGATGATAAAAATGCCCCACAACAACAAAATGGATATAAAGGCAAAATCTTTGTTCACTTATTACTTGGAATTTGGTGATTCTAGGTCAGCTGCAATGGCTTTCTTTGTGGGTTCTGCACATTATATTCCATGGAGTTCTTTTCTAGAAGAGTTTAGAAGATATGGGAATGACCCAGAAGATGTTATCAAGTTCTTTCTTGAGTTTCATAATGAGGGAGTAGTGTTTGATAGCAGAGTTCTTGGTTTTGTTTTGAAACTTTGTGGGAATTTGAAGGATTTGTGGCTTGGGTTGGAAATGCATGCTTATTTGATCAAAAGGGGATTTGATTTGGATGTGTATTTGAATTGTGCATTGATTAATTTTTATGGGACTTGTTTGGGCATAGAAAGTTCCAACCAGTTATTTGATGAAATGCATAAGAAAGACGATATGTTGTGGGATGAGGTTATCAAGCTCAACTCAAAGAAAGGGAGATGGGTGAAGGTTCTAGAATTGTTCAGGAATATGCAGTTGTCATTTGCTAAACCCAATAGTGCTACGATTATCAATGCGCTTCAAGCTTGTGGGAAAGTGAGAGCACTCAATGAAGGAAAGCAAATTCATGGGTATGTTTTAAGATGGGAGTTAGAATCGAATTTGTCAATATGCAATTCCCTTATTAGCATGTACTCCAGAAATGGCAGACTAGAATTAGCTAAAGCTGTTTTTCATTCAATGAATTATCATAACTTATCGTCATGGAACTCGATTATCTCTTCTTATACTGCACTTGGTTGCTTGAATGATGCTTGGATTGTTTACAACGAAATGGAGTTGTCTGATGTCAAGCCGGACATTGTGACTTGGAATTGCCTTTTGTCCGGTCATTCTCTTCACGGCTCGTATCAAGAAGTACTTGCCATCTTGAAGAGAATGCAAGATGCCGGGTTTAAGCCAAATTCAAGTTCCATTACCAGTGTTCTTCAAGCAGTTACTGAATTGTGTTTGTTGAAACATGGGAAAGAAATTCATGGATTTGTAATTAGAAATGGGCTGGACTATGATGTTTATGTAGGAACTTCTTTAGTAGACATGTATGTGAAGAACAATTGTTTGTCCTTTGCTCAAAGTGTCTTTGATAACATGAAGAACAAAAACATTTTTGCTTGGAATTCCTTCATATCAGGGTATTCCTTCAAGGGTCTTTTTGAAGATGCTGAACTGCTATTAAACAGTATGAGTCAAGAAGGAATCAAACCGGACTTAGTGACATGGAATGGTTTGATTTCAGGGTATGCAATGAAGGGTCGCCATAACGAAGCTATAGCGGCAATTCATCGGATGAAAATTTCAGGGTTAACCCCTAATGTGGTTTCATGGACTGCTCTTATATCAGGTTGTTCACAAAATGGGAATCATGCCGAATCCCTCAAGTATTTTCTCCAAATGCAAGAAGATGGTATCAGGGCAAACTTTGCCACCATATCCAGCCTACTTAAAGCTTGTGCAGGACTATCTTTGTTGTGTAAGGGTGAAGAGATACACTGTCACAGCATACGGAAAGGTTTCGTTGAGGATGTATATGTAGCCACAGCACTCATCGATATGTACTGCAAGGCAGGCAATTTCAGAAGTGGCTATGAGGTCTTTAGGATGATTAAAAACAAGACATTAGCTTCTTGGAATTGCATGATTATGGGATTTGCTACTTATGGCTCTGCAAAAGAGGCCATTTCTCTTTTCAATGAAATGCGCGGAGTTGGTCTGCAGCCAGATGCTATAACCTTCACAGCTTTGCTTTCTGGTTGCAAGAACTCAGGTTTAGTCGATGAAGGATGGAAGTTCTTCGATAGTATGAGCACAGATTACAACGTAGCTCCAACCATTGAGCATTTCTCTTGCATGGTAGATATTCTTGCAAGAGCTGGTTATCTTGATGAAGCTTGGGATTTTATTCAAACGATGCCATTAAAGCCGGACGCCTCTATATGGGGTGCTTTTCTTGCTTCCTGCCTAACCCATAAGAACTTGGAGTTTGCAGAGACTGCAGCAAAGAATCTTTTTGAGTTGGAACCTCATAATCCAGCCAATTATGTCTTAATGATGAACTTATATTCTATATTAAACAGATGGGCGGATGTCGAACGCCTTAAAGATTTGATGAGGAAAGTAGGGGTGAAACACAGCCCTGTATGGAGCTGGACACAAATTGATCAGAAAATCCATATGTTCTGCGCAGAAGGGAAACCTCATCCAGACTTGGGAGAAATCTATTTTGAATTGTATCATTTGGTTTCCGAAATGAAGAAATTAGGCTATGAGCCTGACATTAGCTTTGTACATCAAAACATTGATCCTGTAGAGAAGAAGAAGATGCTGCTGAGTCACACAGAGAAACTGGCCATTACCTATGGACTGATGAAGATGAAAAATGGAGAACCTATCAGGGTGGTTAATAACACAAGGGTCTGTTCTGATTGTCATACTGCAGCAAAATACATGTCAGTGGTGCGAAAATGCGAGATTTTCCTCAAGGATGGTACTCGGTTTCACCACTTCAGGGAAGGAAAGTGCACCTGCAATGACTGCTTGTAAATACAGCTAAGATGAAGGCACATAAGATGAGAGCTTGATCCCAACAGATGCACAACTTATGAGCAAGAGTTTAGCTTGTTGTCAAATTTAAACATTGCTCTTTCAAGTTTCAACGGCTCAGTTGTTAATAGACATGGAGCATACACATGGCTGACCAGCACGAACAGAAATCAAATGATGGATTTCATGTTTCCAGTGAAGGCCCCATATATGCGAGTTCTTTCTTTTGACGAATCATATATACAAGTTTTTTAGTTTAAGTCATACATACAACATGAACTAGAACAGATACCGTGTGGATTTCATGTTTCACAAAATTGTACAGTGTATATTTATTAGTCCCCTCCACAACAATGAATTTATGTAAGAAAGAATCTGATTTTATTAAACTTCAACATGTTGTAATCCAATAAGTGGAAAAACAGACGTACAGCAATTATAATAATTTATTACGAATACAAATAAAAATACGCAAGTATATACAAAACAAACAACAAAGCAGCGTGGTGCTTCTCCTGAATATCCTTCCTGCACTACAACATGAAAACCCCAGCCCATAGATACCATCTCTTTGCCAAGACAAATTTTTACAGAGCAGAGTCATACTAACATTTGTACCACCATGCACAAAACCACCATGAAAAAAATAAAATTCACAGTAACTTTCCCTTTCCAATCATGGAGAGCTTATAACAACCTACAAAGTCCATCCTTCAAACACAAGTACGAGGAACCACAAGCATCATTTTCAGAGTAAGACAGACCATCCAAGAGCAGTTGGAAGAGAGAAGGATCTTCATCGGTCAGAAATGCAAAAACCAGTGATGTTCCCAAAACTTCTGTGAATGGAAGGAAAGCTCCTACTAACTCTACACAGCATCTGAGACAAAAACGACAACTGGTATAACTATAGTCATCGGGCTCCTGTTCCGTCCCCCAAATCCACTAATGATTGATAGGTTCTGTTCGATCCTGGACAGCCATCCTCTCCGAGACATCAGCCAAAGACTTGAGGTTGCACCTGATCAGGGCCTCAACAAAGTAGCATGTCTCATCCTTGGTATTTCCATCAGGCACATCCACCACAAAGGATTCGATAACTAGTGTCCCTGGTCTCCCATCTATAACCTCAGGATGGACGGTAATAATTGAAGAGTAATTCTGCAAGTTTCAAGATCATATAAATGAGGCTAAAATTACCACATAACATTACAAGAATGAAAATGATTTTTCAAATCTCAAGGGGAAAAGAGAAATATAAGCCATCTATATATTTATTACATGCGATGCCCACAGATGCTTTAAAGCAGACAACTCTTTCTTCTCTTAATTACAGTTTTCCGATTATCTTTCCAGACACATTCAGAATACTTAGGCCAGTCAACAATGTACAAATCTGCAGGTACCTGCCATTTCTTGGGCCACATATCACTTTGTATGCATCATCCATGTGTATGTAACATGTGAGGTAAATGAAAGGGGCCTAGCATATATACAATATGCGTCCCCATTGAAGACTGTATGCCCGCTGTCACCTGTAAGCTGTTGTACCTAGTATCCTATTCATATTCAATTTACTCCTTCCAGAAATAGAAAGTGAAACAATGAAATATGACTTTTCCAAGCATGGAAAGGTGTAGTAAACCTCATTTTCCATGAGTTAGGAATAAACCAGGCAAATGAGCAGTGATGTCATTTACTTGTAACCAAAGCGTCATTTTGCCGCTAAATTTTATGCATTACAAAGGTTAAAGTTCATAGTCTACATTCTAGCCCCAGATGATCAGAGTGTCAGGACAAAAAATAAGATTACCCTAAACCCCAAATGGATAATATTCAAAAGAAAGCACTGAAATCCAAGCAAGCAAGTCAAGAAACTATTGTTTCTATTTTTGTACAGAAACAAAATTAAAATCATTTCCCCAATAGTTTTCTACTTCAGTACTGCCATGCATACCACAGGTTTCAGTTTAACTGATCAACAAACTATTACAGCCATCGATGGTTCACATTAGACTGTAAGAGTGCAAGCAGATTGCAGCTAACTTATAAGTGCTTCTAAAATATTTCTCTCAAAGACTGAAAAACGAGTACTTCAGTTTATACAATAAATAGGATACATGGAAGACCACATCAGAAGGAAATAGAGACAAGAAGACTACTTACCCTGAGCCTATGATCACCACCGACGATCCTGATGCCAAGAATGTGCTCGTCGTCATCGAGAAGCTCCAGCCTCTCAGTGCTGGTTGTTGCTGGAAGCCCAGATTTAACATTCACTTCTCTAAGACTCCCAATGCCAAGGTCCCCCCTCATGATGCACCTGCTAACAAAGGGCTTGTACTTCTGGGGTTGATCGAATCTCCTGACTAGTGACCATACCTAATAAAGAAAACCAATTCAACTCAACAGCTAATCCAAGACAAATACGGCATAAACGAGAAACCAAATTGTTAAATTTGAACTAGTCTATGCCATAAAACATCAACAATTTGTTTGGACACTGAGAAAGTCCAAGAAATGATAGAGACCAAACATGTTCCACTTTTCATAGAAGTGAGGATACAAATGGTAAAAGAACCCTTTCACTTTTCAGCTATCAAATGGATAAGCCACAGCAGAATGAGAGAGCAAGCAATTTTATAACCAATTACTTCAAATTCAATTCTCCAAAAGTTCAAGCCTCCAAAATCACAAGCACACCAAACCAGTTGGATCCAAACCCCAACCCAAAAACAAACTCATCAAAACAACAAATCAAAATCGAACCTTCAAATGCCCCCCAAAAGAAAAAAAAAAAAAAAAAAAGCAGATTACTTACTCAACTGAGCCAATTCAGCCACAACAAAGAAAACCCAGAACCAAAACCAGCTCAAAACAACCCCCAATCACCCAGATCTCCAAAAGTCAACGCAATCCAAAAATCGTTAAAATCCTATCTTGAACAAAAGTCAAACAAATCAACACCACCCAAAACCCGAAACACCCACAACTCAACCAATTCAGACAGAAACACTTACAAGATGCACAGGGGCTTTAACATGCCTAACCAGAGCAGAAGTGCACTGGTTCTCTCTGGGTTCGTGCCTATGATGCCTCCTTATATACTGGGCCTCCATTAAATCACCTCCAACGCTGCTCATTCTGGTAACCCAAAATCTCTCAATATCTCCCAATCAAGCTTCTTCCTTTGCCCACAAATGAGAAGGTAACAGAGAACCCAAGATAGGAAAACAGAGAGACTTCCAGAGAAGAAAGAGTGAAAAAGCTTTCTCCTTTATTTGTGTATGTTTTTTTTTTTTATTATTCGAAAGAGAGAGGCTTTGGTGTGAAAAAGGTACAAGCTTTAGCTTACCTTAAGCTTAGCTTAGCTTAGCTTAGCTTGGCGGGTTATCATAAATCTGTGAAGGGAGAGAGAGAGAGTCCACTCTCCACCGACAATGGCAATTTTTTAAAGGCCAAAGCTGCGATTACCTATTGGTTTATTCATTTTCCAGCTTATCTTGTTGGTTGGAGTTCTGGTTTAGTGTCAGGGTTACATGGTGGTGATGGGGGCTGGTGGTGACAATCTAATCTTTACCATTGGTTTAGGTTGGTGGGCTACTAGTGCGGTGCTTTTCTTTTTTTGGGTGCTTTTCTTTTAGGCATAAGTGGGTACGGGCACTGTTGGCTTTTGTTTGTATTTGGAACCCGGCAAGTGGATGGTTTTTAAAGTCAAAATTTTGGGAAGTGGGGTTGGGGGGAAGATGATGCTAGATTGCTAGTGGCTGCTTTGCCTTAGTTGCTTGGCATGACTGTTCCAGATCATTTTTGTTAATATTTTAGTTGATACAGATCATGACTGTGTATAAACTTCGTCGCAAAGATCAGCAAAAATAAAAAAATAAACTTCCTTGCGAAACAATGAGCTCCCTTGGTGGATTACAACATAACAACTGCAAATTGGGAGGAGATTAGGGAATGGATGAGATAAATATGTCCCTTCTATTATTGAAAGTGATACGCAAGATTTTTTACTTTATTAGGAGATTGGGGAATGGATGAGATAAATATGTCCCTTCTATTGGAAGAGTGTTCAAAATGACAAGAATTGACCTTTTTTCCTCATAAAATATTTATTTTTTTGAATTTTCTAATGTTAATGTTGATTTTAATACATTTGTCCGAAAATGACAGAACATATGAGTCTAAACATTGTTCGTTGAGGATCTGTAAAATTTATTGGGATATGAATTATTGGAGATCAGTAAGGAGTTTATTGAAGGTCGGTATAGTATTTATTAGAGATCAATAAACGTTTTTTTTTTTTTTTTTTTCTTTTTTGAGTAAAACATCATATAAATTTTCATTAATATAAATGTAAAGTCAGAATGACCATTACATATCATTTCGCTACCATCTACGGATAGACAAGAACTTGTAGTTTAGAACTACAGTGATACATAAGATAAGATCATTCATTCGACTGTCATGCTCAATAAATGTTTTATCCTTCCGCTACCATCAATAAACGTTTTTACTAGAATCCATAAAATAAAACGAATTCATATTTTACCAATTTAGGTGGAGCGATGGGAAAAAAATCTCCACTTGTGTGTTTTAGGTCAAGTACTAATAGATTTATAATATACAAATCTAGAGACTTTTTCGAGTTGATATAGATTTATCACGGTAAATTATAAGATTTTATTTCAATTGTAATTATAGTTCATTGAATACCTTTCGGTAAATATTTTGCATCAAAAAAGGGGCAACGTCAGGTACTGGTTGTAATTATTGTGAGGACGTCCCAACTGGTATCGACATTTACAACCCAAAGGCACTCAATAATGTATAACACAAACATGGAGCATGGAAGAGACATCCCAACCTCCTCTACTCTTGATGCAATCACTCAAAACCATGTCATTCATCTTGCGTGGCCTTCTCCAGCTTGCTGCGTTGAGGAGAGGTGTGTTTCTTTGAAGAATCAATTGACTATAACTTATCAGTAATATTTTTAGAACCCGTAAGGGAAAGCTCGGTCTCATAATAGAGCGAGCAAAGATAACGTCATTCTTCAAACAACCTAATTTTTCAGCACCCCCTTAGGATGGACCTAAGATAAGAGCACCAAAGCAATATTGGAGGCATCTCCTAATTCTTTTCTTGCAAACTTAAAAAGCGCTTTTAAGTTTTTTAAAAGTAATTTCAAGCAAGCCTCAAGACTACAAATTAGATAATGTAGTTAGATAAGACAACTTCATTTCCGTTGAGATAAGATAATGATCAAGAGTTGTTCGACCCTTAAGTCATGGGATCACCATTGTTTGGTTTATCCTTTTGTGATTACCTATAAATAGAATTCAATGAATACAGCAAAGAAAATCTTTCCTACCTTCTTCCTTTGGAACACTAAATAAAAGAGCCATATACATTTTTTCTTCAATTCTTATCTTCCCATAAGTGCGACTATTTTCATCTACTAAGGTTTGCTTCTCTTCAATCTCGTTTTTAGGTAATGCTTGCTTGCTTTTCTCAATCACACTTGCCATGTGATAACCGATTAAAAACAAGAAGATGAGTCACTTTAGCAATAAGAAACAAACCCTTTTGTTCTGGGTAGATATGGTTTTGTCATTTCCTTACATTTTATAAATCTTGTGATGTTTTTTTCTGCCCATGCACTTTCTAAGTTATTCTCTCATCCCATTCATTCATGCAACACCACATCTTTTGCTTTGCAACCCCACCCCCAAATGCAACTTGCTCTACTAGTGTGTTGATCCTTTTCTCGTGATATCAGTTATTTTCTCTCATAAATACACAACAACACATTGTGAATTTAGATTCTTTCCTTCATTTTTAATATTCCCTTAAAAGGGACATACGTAAATTCTTGAAGTATAAACCAAATTTAAAATCGAGTAATGGAATTATGAGCAGAAAAATTCGATAACAAATTCTATTTTAGGCGATCACTCGTCCAGCACATTGATAACAATGTTTGGTTCGAAGATCCGAATTTATGGTTTTTTTTCCTTAAAATCTTTGAGTCTCTTTGCTCATGTACTTACAACACTAGGAAACTTCGGTCTAGTGGAGGCATTACTTATATTCTAGGCGAGATCATTTTAAATGGTGAGATCTGAGATGGTTTAGTAAGTTGTAGCACCATTGTGTCATACTATTGTGGCATACAATAAAATCTCTATAAATGAATAATATCAGGACAATGAAAAAATTAATTTAGAAGGATTATTATATTACCGATAAATAAATAATTTATTCATTTATCTGTAAATGAATATATATTACTTTAGAGAGAGTTCTATGTTATTCATAGTTGGATTGTATTTCTTTTTTGTCTGACTAGTTGAATTATATAACATAGTCTAATTTGATTATGTTGTCTACTAGAGATAATCAAGATCCAAAATGACAATTATGTTATATCAAATATTTTTCGATACAGACATTTCAAGCATTGATAACTTTGAATAACTATTGACTACCAAATGAAAAATTATAACAAATTTGAGACATGCATTGCAATAAATTAAGGATGAAGCAGACAGAAGAAAATAGCAAACGAATTTTAAAAACATGAAAAGCTGCAAAACTCTGCTCTCTCCTAGGGTTATGGTTTTTTTTTTTTTTTTTTGCGTATGTGAGACAACTTTCAACAAGAATGGCCTCTGTTGATGCAATGGCAGCATGACTTGCCTCCTCCCTTGCCATTGTAGAAGGGAAATGGCATGTTGACCTGCGTCCATCTAAAGGAATACGACAGCCGGAAGTTTTCATGCTTGGAAAACTCCTAACTGCAAGGGAGTACACGAGCCATTCTTTTATGGTAATGTTGAGGTCAGCGTGGAGGATCAAAGGCACACTTCGTGTTGAGGAAGCTGGAGAGGATGATCGGGTTATGATCTCATTTTCAGACCCGGTGGACATAACTAGGGTTTGGAAGGGAGGACCTGGGGGTTTCAATCGTGCCCCGATTGCCTTGGCGAATTATGAGAGGGTGAGCTTGGTGATGACAGTACTGCTGTAGAAGTCATCATATTAGATGACGTTGATGAGAGTTCCTCCGACCTTCATATCTGAGCAGATCATGCGCCTCATTGACAACACGATCGGGGACTTTATGGAGTTTGACTGGGCAGCTTTTTGGACTAGAGTGCTATGAATAAGGGTTGAGATTGACTATGCGATGTCGCTGCTGCTCAAACGTCGTTTTTGGGTGGAGGACGACGTCCAATTTCTGGTTCAGTTCAAGTATGATAAGATGTTTGGGCGGTGTGGACTTGTTACTCATGTCGGATTGCCTTGTTCTGGGCCTGAGTTTATGGAGGAGGTCGAGGGACCAATGGGTACGGTGGAACCTCCTTCTGCCTTGGCAGTGTTGCGTGGAGGACTGGAAACGAGTGCTGCTGCAGCTAGGGTTATGACGCATGGTCAAACCTTAGTATTCTAAGCCCAAGTCCCATGTTCTATTCCAGAAGGTTTCCTACTGCAATTTGTGGTGAACGTGCGCCGCACTCGACGGCAGGTGCAAATTAGGCACCTTAAGGAGCCACGCCAGGATGTGCCACCCATCACCAGGCTGCGTCATCCTCAAGAGGGTGATGAGGTAATCATTTCTCCCAAAAAGCTACGTCTTAGTTTAGCTGTGGGTAAAAAAAAAAAACCAAGATGCAATGACTATGGGTCTTTTTGAAGCACATGTTGGTGCTACTAATCAACCAAAGAGAAAGCGTAGTCGTCCTGTAGGAAGCCTCAACAAAGTGCCATATGGTACTGCATGTAAGAGTAAAACAGTCAAGAAGGATCATGATTAGAACAAGACACAAAAAATAGCAAGAAGACCAACATGTTGCGGAGATTGTTAGCTGCTGAAGATGGTACTAACTCCTACCCTAAGGGGAAGGAGTTGGCTCTATTCTAAGTTCTTTTATCAAGAGACATTTTTGATGCAAGTCTTGTTTTAAGTAGGGTTTAATCTATATATGATTATCGAAGATGTTTCTAGTTGATTTTTATACCACAATTGCGTGTTGACAAAGTAGACTAGATGATTGATTTTTTCTTAGAAAGCGAGGTTTGTCTTGCTTAGTTAGACTTGCTTTCAGCGAGCGTCTCTTAGAAATTCAATAAGTTCAGTTTGGCTTAGGTAGGTTTCTGGTTTATGGTCGACCAATTTGCTTATGTAAGTTCAGTTAGACCCTAGTCTGACTTTATGGCTTGATTACTAATGAAATCAATTCCTATTAAAAAAAAACAACTATAAAAGGATACTTTGAGAAATAATTAAATTAAGAAAATAGAAAATGTAAAAAGTTACTTAATTAATATGTTTTTAAATATTTTATACTATTTATTTGTACGTATTTCATCAATCATTAATATATTTTACGATATTTCTTTAATTTATTTTATTAATTATTACTTTATATATTCACCGGGTTCTTAAGGATGTTTAGAAAAATAATTATCTTATACATTTAGTGAGTTTCTTAGTAATATACACTAATCCCAAGTTGCGATTGAAGAAATTTATTATTTAATTGAGGTTATTAATATATCGAACATTTATTTATCGAGGTTTTACTATATGTGACGCACATCTTGCTATGCTAGCACTATAATGTTTTATTATTATTATTATTATTATTATTATTATGATCATCATCATCTTTAGGTAATATTATCGAAGTTATGTAGCCTTCCACTCAAAAAAAGAAAAGAAAAAAAAAGTGTCAGATTTATAGATACATTATCTTTATGTAAATAGAAACGAGACAACAAACACATTATAAGAAAAACAAATCCAAAAAACACCTGCTAGTAGTTTTTGAAGAAAAATCTCACTATCTAATGGTGCTACGGACAACATGAACCTTGTCAAAGAAAAAAATTGCAATCAAACCCTTCTTAAATAATAAATAGAATGTTGCACTTTTGATTGATATAGAGTTTGAGGTTTACAACTCACGTACAGGACAAAAAAAATTATTGGTAAGTTTATCGCATGTTGTGTGCTTATATATGGAAGAACACATGACACATGACCATCCACAGTTCCACATACAATGAATCATACATGTATAAGAGTATTCAACGAACACAAATGGAAGTAAGCATTAATTTGACCTTGCAATTAGGTTAAGACGGGTCCAATAATCAATTATGAGCGTTAAAAAAAACATTGCTTTGTTTCTGAGGTCCTTGTCACAGCATGTGGACTCAGTCACTCAAATTCGACCATTTCTGTTTTTTCATATTCTTTTTTTTCTCTCTTTGGTTCTTCAAGAAAGCGATTTTAAATATAAAAAAGTGATGAAGATACTTACCAAAAAGAAAAAGGTGACGATGATAATAGCAATTTTTAGCAAATATTTAAGGAATGTTAGTGTGGAGGATTAGCAAGTGAGGTCATATCAAGAGATAAAAGCTTTTAATCTTCATGTTTCTTTGACATTCTCTTATGCATTATTAAAAAAATATCCTGGATGTGGCTTTTGGCGTCTCAATTTTACCTAATTAATGGGGGTTTATATTAGACCTGCACCCAATTTCAAATTGTTTGAGGTTTAGTCATATGTATATTATTAAAAAACACTGTATTTAGGGTAGTTAAAATTACATTACGTCACGCTTTTAGTTCTCATACATACAATTGATTTAGAGTTTACGGTGTTTAGAGTTGGTATGTAAATCCCTTGTAAGTGATGTCTAATCATATTATGTTTTTAAAGTCACTCATGCATAATGCTGCAACATCTAAAATCCATCGTGTGCATGAAAAGACTCACACTAGTCCATGTACTATACAAGGTGAGGATGAAAACACAACTACCATGGGATAGATGGTGCAATATGATTGGGACAACCCAAGATTTTCAAAGGGCTTGACCCAAAAGAAAGGAAATGATTTTCAAGAGGCAAGATTATTACTTTGGAGGTTTCGTGCTTGCCATTTTCCAAATTCCAAATTCAACTTGCTTCAAGTTCATTGGATCATTGTTAAAGTACAGCTAACTCAGTACCCTTGCATGCACAGACCAAGGTACATCACTTTTGTGAGGCTTTTCACGACAAGGATTGAACAACGAGCAATGAGGTCGCCCATGAACTTTAAAATAAATATTTTGCAATATTTGAAACGTTATTTTAAGCTTAAGCATGACATCTACAAGCATAAAATTAAATAAAAATTATTTATCGGTAAACTGTGATCTGTTGATAAATTATAATTTTTAATATTATAAAAATCATGAATTCGATTCTCATTGACATATATATGGTTAAAGTGGTGTAAGGATTAAAAAAAAGATAAAATGAAAAAAAAAAAAAAAGTAAAAATTATTAAACATTAATCAAAAGCATAATCTCAAAACCTGTCTCGCTTAGCAAAACGTTTATTAAATTTGAAAATCATTTTGCACTATTTGAAAGAGACAGAACAAAAACATGCATGGTAATTCTACATTGATCGAATCATTGTGTTTTTGGTTCTATATATATCGACCAAATAATTAGAAAACAGATGCAATAACGTAAGAACAGTTGATGAAGGACATAAATGAATGTTGTAGGGAAAATCGAAAGCTAGCGATAAGATTCAGGAAGCTAGTAGACTAGTCTACAAACTTAACGTACACAACAATTTTCTGGAAACTGGACCACTTCTGGTACTAGCTACTTATTAAGTTAACCTAACGTCACTGGAGTTTTACTCTTATTCTACATAACTCCAAAGAAGAACGTAACCATCAAGGTGCAGGAGAGGCTAACGTGTCACCTTAGGGTTGGGTCTCATCCCTACAAACCCTAGAATCCCATGATTTCTGGGAGGATAGAACTTTGCTTTTCCATTATTATTTCCTGTAATTATTGCTTTCTTTGTTTACCTGAAATCAAGCTTTTCACTTTCGGGTACAAAGCTTAATTATGAACTTTTCAAAGTAGTAGTTTTGATTGGAATCGGTCGTGCCAAGTTGTTATAGATATATGGTAATATGGGTGGATAAGGTCTGAGTTTCCAATATACGAAAATAGAAATGGCATAACCGAAAGTAATGGAGAATATGCATCTGGAATCTTGGATTGAACAACCAAAGGCATCTGCCAATCTGAAATGGTCTCTGTTTGTTTGATTTCATATGAGTCATGACAGCACCCGTGAGGTTTTTGAACTGTTTGAGGTTGACGTTATATTTTGCAAAAGTGTTTTTGGGTTATATATTTTGCAGAAGTTGAAGTTGGTAGATCACAAAACACAGTGATCATTAAAGTAGTTACTCAAAAAAAAAAAAAAAAGTATAGTAATGTGTGGCAGCGATATGTTGGTGGATAAATGAAATATTCCGACTTATAACGATTTAGTTGAGTTTTTACGGTTTCACTTCAGTGTAAATTTTATTTTTTTAATTTGAGTGTGCAATTATTTAGTCTAATGACATAAGTGAGTTCGACTCAAACACAACCAATTATTATGTAATTAAGCCTTAAACAATGTATTAGCCCTAAACAAGAGATCGATTGTTACGCCCCGAATTTTAGAATAATAATTCAAAAATCCGAAACATAAATTATTACAACTAAACAATAATCATCATGAATATTTTTCTTAATAACCACACCACACAAAATGAATTTCAAATCTCGAATTTAGTCTCGGTTAATTATTCAAAGCTCTAAATGAGCACAACAAACCTCACAATACAAATGACATCAAATAAATGAGCAACTCCTAAACAGTACGGTCTCCTCCTTGATTATCCTGACCTGCAGGAATATCCGCTACACCATTTGAATAGTATACCGGGATTGCAACAACACAAAACCCGGTAAGCTTTTTGAAAGCTCGTATGAGTAAAATAAGAATGAACGGTTGTTTAATTAAGTTATATTTATTTTCACCCAAGTCAACACCAACAATTCCAACATTCACAAAGAAACCACAATCTCAATAATCAATCACCAAATCAACAATTCAACGCGGAATCTAAACTCACATCTTTCTTTTCAAAACCCCAAAATCGTATTTATAAAAATACGGTGTCTGACAGACTAGAGCTCTAACTGAATCGTAGCCCGTCACCTGGCCTAGGTTATGGCATCCGACATATTTATCATTATTGTACTTCATCAATATATATACATATATACATATTTAGAACGCTTGATACTCGTACTCAATATAGCCCTATTACCCGACAAGGGTTGTGGCATCCAATTTACTCAACCATTCGTAGCCCATCATCCACCTAGGATTAGAGCGTCTGATTCCCTCATACCGGTCACTACGTCGACCCTACATCCATAATCGAGCACAATAATATATTTCACACAATGAAATCAACCAATCCAAGATACATAACATTATCATGAATTTAAGTATTCGGAATATAACTCGAAATATCATTCCAACTCAATCATATCATCAATCAACAACACACCAACCAATATATATTTCACATAAATATATATATATATATATATATACACACACGTAATCATTCACTCAGGGATGACCACTAACACCATCTATAGTTCACATAAGAAAATCGTGAAATTCATTTTGTATAAATAAAATTCATATTACTTACCTATGGACTGTAGTATCAAGTCCATGCGATTTTAAAACAAATATTTATTCCATAAACATTTTTCACACAATTACGACAAATAAATTACTTAAAAGTAGTCGATTCGTAATATGAATCATGTGAGTTTTACTCACCTCGATACTCCCGCTGCGTCTTCAATTTTAACACCAATCACACAGAACCCGCTCACCCATGTAAAAATTGTCAATCACCTAATCAAATGTGACTTGATTTTAGCCAATAATTCCAAAACATACTTAAACTACCATCTTACGGTCGGATTCTAAATTATACGAAAATCCGGAGGACGGATTCTCACGAATCGCCTTCCTAATCACTGTTTTACAATTATACGAAGATCTAAAGGTCGGATCTTCGCTCATGGCCACACAAAGCCACTGGGACAGTCATATGAACAACCTATCAAAACTACAAGTCCATCGGACGGTCCTAACTTCACAGACCACAAATCTAACGATCGAAATAAATTGAAACGTAAAAATTCATAACTAAATCATACGATATCCAAAAAAATGCACATAATATACCGAAATGATCGTATTGAAATGTAGAGTCTAAAATTATACAGAAACTATATTTTTGACCCCCGGAGGTGGCCGGAAAGGGTCGGGCTGCTCTTCTTCATCTCATTAAGCTTATGAAAAATCTCCAAAGGCATGCTATCAAAAAATGACGAGAAGGTATCGAAAATTACCTTAGAAGCTTCGGTTTGGCCGAATTTTTCCAGAAACAGGCGAAGCTCCGTTCAAACTGAAAACGTCCACCTCTTGAGCGATCCTTCTTGGGGTTTGATCACCACCTTGATGCGAGCTCAACTAGCCAAGAAACTCAAAGATTGGTGGCCGGAAACGCGAGATATCGTGATTGACCTCAAATCGAGCTTGAATATTTTTCTGGTTCCATAGTCGCTTTTCCACCCTTTGGGGAGGAAAGGAGACCACCAGTCCACTCATGGAGAAGAGGCGAGCTGGTCTGGGCTTTGTTTCACGTCAAAAGCTCTCTTGAGTACAGAGAACTCGATCCGTGAAGGATGAGGGCTTTCTAACTCGGATGCACTATGTTCTTCGACTTGCAGCGGCCATCACGATGATTATTTCCCATCGATGTCTTCTTGAAAGTTTTAAATGAGCTCAAGGTGAGCATAATTGCTTTTGGAATCAAGTCCATTGGAGGTCGGATGAGAGAGATATCGGCCGGTGAATGGAGAGCAGCTCGGGCAAGTTCCAGCTCGAGCTGTGAGGCTTCCCAGCCTCCTAGCACCTCCCACGGTTCTTTTTTCACTTCGATGTCTTCTAGGAAGTTTTAAATGACTTCAAGGTGAACGAAAATGCTTTTGAAATCAAGTCGATCGGAGGTCTGTGGAGGGAGATATGGCTGGACAAAAGAGAGCCCATAAATGGGATGGCAGACGCGGGGAGAGAGAGAGTGAACAGTTTCAGTTTCCAAAAATGGAGTCTGGGTAAAAATTGCAACTTTCCAAAAATGCTAGGGTTTTATGTTTATATACCCGAAATGGAAATTTTTCTAAATGTGATAACTCCATCATACGAACTCTGATTCTTGTGTTCCGCATATGCACGAACTCGTATTGACGAGATTTACGACTTTCATGAAGAAAGTTTTCTCAATTTCTGAACGTATAAAATGTCAATTTTCACGACTCCCGAAATAACGTTCGTTTTCGAAAATAAAATATTTCGAATTAATTCCACAACTTCTCCAAGCTTCGTACTCGCTCCCATGACCGCGAAATCATTTCTAAAAATTCACGAATTTAATTTTGGATTTTTCAGAGTATTACATCGATGTTTAACATATGAGACTAAATATTGGAGTCAACTAGTAATCATATTCAAACTTTCCGGTAAATGACGGATCAGTGTAGGGATATATTGAATTCAAATTGGCCGGTCAGCCGGTATTTCGATGAACCGAGGCATTTCGTTCCCATGCCAAAAACGATGAAGGTGGCATAAGTGAAAACTAATTCTAATATTGAAGTTATCGCTTTGATGCAGTTAGCAGTGAATCACCCATTTATGTTTTGTATGTTATTGTGTTTGTTTTCTAATGTAAAACTTTCCATCTTCACTTCATGATTGGTCTGCATCAAGTCAGACAACTCCAATGATCGATCTCCACATTGGCAAAATGCCACCTATAAGCACCCTGAATCATATCAGAGTATTTGCAATAGCGCTTTCGATTAGGATTTGCCTCTAGTCTAACATACTCCATCTAAGCCTTCGAGTTTCATCAGTACATCACCTATGGATTATTCTAATAGTGAATTCTATAATAGCTTTACCTATTGTATCTTTGAGTTGTTATTTTAACCATCTCCTAGATTCCACCTTAATAAGATTAGCTCGTGCTCGCACCTTTTTTTGTTTTTTTGAATTGTTACTCTTACTATATCCTAGGTTCCCCCTTAACAGACGTGTCATGACCATACCTGTTTACATATATCCCACTGCTAGTCGCATACTTGCATCACAGAGCACCAATATTGTACCTATTAATTTACTCACTTGGGCGATGACAAGTGTGAGTTTTCACGCATAAGACATCGATATTATTAAAGCCCTACTCTTTTTAATAGATGTTATGTCTCTTTTGCTGTGTAGAATTTTCACATTACCTCTTCACATCGAATCATACGACTCCAACAATTGGCAAACCGATTTGATAAGAATAGTTGCAAATAAACTTTCTTTCATGTGGTGTATCCAATTGGCCCAACTATACACAAAAATGTCTCTTGCATTGCAGAAATCAAAGCCCAAATATAGCATTTGTTTAGAGCCTCTTCTTCCTTCAATGATTCACTTCAGTCCCAAAAGACAACCCTACATCTCTGAGAGAGAGAGAGATATACAGACACATCCAGAAACGGGTCACACACAGCCCGAAAAGGGCCAGTAACCGCCCGGCGTTTCGGCACTGACACAGGCTCCGCTAAACGGAGACGTGGCCGAGCGGCACAATGAAAAACAAGAGGAA
This sequence comes from Rosa persica, assembly GCA_025331145.1. Classification (NCBI taxonomy): domain Eukaryota; kingdom Viridiplantae; phylum Streptophyta; class Magnoliopsida; order Rosales; family Rosaceae; genus Rosa; species Rosa persica. The sequence continues at coordinate 31,890,123 of WFKR01000001.1, forward strand.
TCCGGAGTGACACGTCAGGCCGGTGCCGCTGGAATTGGAGGGAAACAGGAGGAGGTGGGTTGCAGTGTAAGTGTACGTAACCAGCGGGTGGACGAAATGTGTAAGCTACTCTGGTCCGGTGCTGCATGCAACCGCACATCTGGCCGGGAAAAATACAGTGGGCATTAACAGTCAGTTACGATTTATGAAGGTCGGGACAAACCTTGTATGTCAGCTTTGCAAAAGTTTACAATGGTGCTGGCTCGCATGAAGTTGGAGTCTTTATTCTCTGGTCTGACGATTCTCTGGTCTGACGAAAATGACCCTGATTAGGTCAAGTGGATGTTGCTTCTATCATCTCCCATATATAAAAGATAGTGCTCTCAAGTCTCAAAATATCAATTTATCCTAGATATTCTTCCCTTTTCTTTCATGTCATCTTTGTTGCATATGCATGGAATGCAGGAGATATTCAGTATGAAACTGAAATATAAGAGGATTAGTTTCATCAAGGCGATTTAGATATACCACTTAGGAAATGTGATAAAGCTACATATAGCTGCCCAGTAAAATTTAGTCCAGTGACATAAGTCTCCCATTTGTAAGTGGGAGGTTATAAGTTCGACTCATAATAGACTAGTTGTTGTATTTGATCAAAAAAAAAAAAGTTACACGTATCTATATTTAGTGCATGTTTTTTAATGAAAATCTACATGACTCACGTAACTTGTGATTTTATATATATTAGGTTTGTAGATCTTTACATCGATCGCATTAATAGGATCCAAATACTATACCACGTCTTGTTAATTTTAAAACAAAATCTCATAGTCAATGAAACTATCATGAATATGAAAACGCGATCTTTTATCAAAACAAAGAAGAAAAAAGCCCCTAATAATTCATTTACTTGTGAATGCAATTAAAGTCCAAAGTAAATTAATATATGTACATTCACTTGTAAAAGTACACGTATAAGGTAAAGCCTAAGTCTATTAAAAACATGTGAAAATGTTTAGCCCTAAGGTTTTAATTGGTCTACAGGTTGTCGATCTCCTACTTTTACTCTACAAGTAACCAATGGTAAGAAATTTGCTAGATCGAGTTTTAGAGTTGTACTTAAAAACTAATGATTGATTAAGGTGGCAAACCCCAGAGAATCGTGAGGGCATTTTGGACCATATGAAATTTATGCGAAGGTGGCAACTCCTCCAGTCCACGTGAACAGATTCTTCATGGCTGTTTCTATAACCTCCTTATATATTAAAAACCTGAATTCCTCCAATTATAGTAAAAGCCAGATCTTACCTCCGAGAAAGAAAGTAAGAAAACCCGAGAAAAAGAAGAGGGTTCTGAAACCATTAAGATCGATCAACATCAAAATATTCAGAATCGCGTCTAGGTTCACTTTGTATTCATTATCCTACATTCTCAGATACCGATCACCTCGGAGAATTTCAACCAGAATATCCTCAATCGTCGGCGCTCCGGCCATCATACCCTCCTGCTTCAGTTTATGGGCTCCATGACAATGTAATACTGTGAAAGTCGACAAGCCTTCACATTTGTCGCTGGCGAAGTTTTGAGGTACCTTCTTCACATATATTTTTTTTCTGGGTCCAAAGTTTTGTTATGTATTAGCAATATAGCATGATTATGTATTGGCTTTGTTCCTTGCATTTTCTGGACTTGTTTTTATATATCGGAGAAGAAAAAATGGGGAGCCGTGTTTTTGTGAATTAGTGTGGGAGATATATTCCTTTTGTTATTTGTTTTCGTTTTTTGTTCTACAGTCGAACCATAATTCATTTTAAAGAGTTGGAACACAAAAAACAGCAATGGAATATTTTTCCCAAGTTGTTCTCCAAAATAGAGAACATAATACAGAAAAATAAATATTCGTAAAATGATTTGTAGTTTTAGATCTTTGAATCATGTAGTGAACTGACCCAACAATAGAAAAAAAGAGAATCAAAACCAAGTGAATGGAGGTTTGCTGGGAGAATATTGAAATTTAGAGCGTGTATATGAAAGTCATGGAATGGTTTAGTAATTATGTTTTTACTAGTGGTTGTCGATTGATCCATACTAATCCGTAAGAGTAAAGTTTTTGGTGTTGGCATTTATAGCCTTCTTAAATTAAAATACTTTTGAAACCAATTTACTTAGTAGAGAGGGCAATAGAGTCAAACCAATCACTCCTTGTCTCCTTGACCACTTTCCAGTCACCTAAATCCCCACTTCGGCACTTCCAGACTCCATCGGGTCGGGAGTGTGAAGATTTTTAGTGCTTTATAAATGAAATGTGTTTGGAGTTCGGATTTTGGACATTGAAACGCTTGAGATATTGTCATGTACGTGACATGAGACATTGTCCGATATCCATTCACTGCATTCAGAAATAACTTTTGAAGCTTGGAAAAGAATTCAGTACCTATGATGTCATATAATTCTATTTCAGGTGTCGGTCGTATTTTTCTTCTTCTTTCGTCCGAGTTTTTTTTACTCTATTGAGATTTTCTCATGATAGAATCATATAACGCGTTTACGGTAACGCAACCTCTTTCTACACTTATTTCAATAATTTACAATCATATATGTTCTTCCTTATCAAGGATTAAATAATAACAGTTTTAAGACTTAAAAACTCCTTAAAGTAATGAGGTCGGCTTTAACTTCCGTTAATCAACTACCTAATCACGATAATTACTAGAAACTATGTAGTAGAAACAAGTATGTCTAAGAATTTTCAAGCAGATCACAACTATCATAGGGTTGTTGTCTTGAAAAAGATAAACAAAACATTATTAGAAAAAACAAGTTAAAGTGCAATTCCTAAAAAAATAGATTGGAAGGGCGGATACTCCTAAGGTTTGGTTAGATTCTTGTCGATGGGGCGAGTCGAGGTAAACCATTGAAACTAACAACCATAACTACCAAAGATTTCGGACCAAAGTACCAAACCGTTCCTAGAACAAAGACAGCTAAACCTAGCCCCATGTATGAGATTTATGATTGCTTCATGTTGAAGAATCTTGTGGCCAAAGAAATTTAGATGCAAGAAACTGGAAGAATCGATTTAATTATTTTTACATATTGGTTGCAACAACTATACACTATAATAGAAGTAATCAAATACTATGACTGAAATTTTAGGTGCACCGAATTATTTGAAATCCATGTTGTTTTAATAATTAGTAATTACCACGATTTATGTAGAATATTTATTGTGAAGGAAAATTAGTTCTACTACCTAACTAGCTAGTTGGAAGTTTGTTTCCTTAATTGCTTTCAATATGCTGATTTAGTTTATTATAAAAAATTTGAGTCTGCATTTAATCAAGCCTATTCTAAGCAAGTGACACTTTATTTCCAAAAAAAAAATTGACAACTACCTCACCTGTTTAAACGCTCAATTGTAAACAAGAAACATCTCATAGAACTTATAAAAGCATTCCTTATAGAAAAGTAGGCTTGTAAGAGTATTTTTAGCAAACTCTCTATTTTGTCTCCTTAGCTATTTTGGAGAACATGTTTAGCTTTTTATATATTTTAGCAGCTGCATCAGACTCTTAAGTGACTCTCCATTATAACTTTTAGTTATCTCGCTCCTAAATAAAGAGAGTGAGATCTTATAATTTAAAACATTCATTTTGAGTTGCTTTATGTAATTTATATATAAATATATTTAAAATATTTCCTCTTCATTTAAGAAATAATATAAATTCAAAATTAGCTAAAATAGAGAGCATTGATGTAGATATATTTCTAAAATGGCTAACCAAAATGACATTTTAGTTACTTTGACTAAAATTTGACTAAAAAATGGCTAGCATTGCTAAAGATGATCTAACATCTTAATTAAACCCGAACTAACTCCTTTCGGGTTGGCGTTGTACAACAATATTGAAAGGTCCTTGATTGAAATTGGTAGATTTACCCAAAAAAGGTAAAAACGTTGTAAAGGGTATCTATTTGCTCAAATGAAGGCTTGTTTTAGGCATAAAGTTACATGGAATTTCTCGACAATATGGTCCAAAGAAATGTGGTCATCTCTTAACAAATATGCCTTGTAAGCTTATTATTGGTCAAACCCTAAAATTTAAAGTGCGTACGCTACATTGGATATTTACGATAAAATCATAGTTAAAAGCATATTATTATCTATATTGGTGATGGATTCATGATGTTCTCGAATATTACTATGTATTGATTTGTCCAGAATCATAACGATGTTTTTGTCCAAATAGCATGTTTAATGACTCTAAAACCATAATGATAATGGAATAGTTTATAGTCTTGTGAACAAATTGGTAATTTTGAAATGTCTTCGTTGTAAACAAGGAGGAGGTAGTTGATTACAGTGCTTATATAAGCCATTACCACAGCCTAGTACAATTTCAAGAAATTGGTCGAATAGCCAATCTGACTAAAGAGTTAGACATTGTTCGCTAACCTAGTTTGATCCTCATCTTCCAGGGCGAATTATAATGCTATAATATCCATTGCAAAAGTTGAAGCTTCTCTACCAAGAGCTTTGCTGATATTCTTCGGTTGCCCTCTGTTACAACCATGGCATGCACTCCATTATCTATACCTAGCTCTCCGGCCTCAACGAGGACTATAGACGTCTTCAAGGAGCAGAGTGGTCTTCGGCGATCGCAATCCAGCAAAGACCTTTACAGACGTGCAAATATTCGGAGGTCTTATTCCGATAACCATCTTTGCTACGGCATTAGGCCTATTCATGCTGCATCAGCCCAACCAAAACTAAAGAACAGCCGGTCCATGGGGTTTTTCCCCTTTCAGTTTTCGAGCTCCATTCTCCCAAACTCGGTTAGATCATTTTTGTTTGATGCAGACACGAGTAAGCATATGAGCATGGCAGAGAGGGAAATGGAAATGATCAATAACTCTAGGGAGAGCGGTGAAGAAGAAGATCATGAGATAAAGAGAGCCAATTGGGTGGAGAGGCTTGTGGAGATCAGAAGAAAATGGAGTAATAGGCAGCAAAAAGAAGTTGGGGATGAAGACAGTGTTTGTCACGAAGGTGATGGTGATTGTGAATGTGGAGAGGGTGGTTGTTTAGTGGATTACAGTACAGATGAAGATGATGGAGAGATAACTTCAGTAAGTTTCCAAAGGTTTTTGGTCAAGGTACCATGGTCTGATACCAAACAATTTTCTCAGCTAGCCTTCTTGAGCAACCTGGCATATGTAATACCATTGATAAAGGTATGTCAATGTCTTTGTTCAGCATAGTTCATATATCACACACTTCGATTCAAAAGTATAGATGTTCAAAAGTCGAGTGTCTCAACAATGTGAAATAAATCCCTAGTATCATTGCATGTGCAGGCCGATGATTTGAAGAGATATTACGGTCTACAATTTGTCACATCTTCATTAATAAAGAAAGCAGAGGAAGAGGAACTCAAAGAAGGAATTGATCAGGACTCTACTCGTGTACCTGTAACTGACGAGGCATCCAGTTCAGAGGCAGCTGCAGACTCTGAGCAGAAGCATTCAATCCATCCATCTGTTGCTTACGAAATTGCTGCTTCAGCAGCATCTTATGTTCGCTCGCGTGACATGGATGGTGGTGATGTAGAGAATTCATTCAGAAGTGGAGACCAACAACAACAACGAGAGGAAGGAGGGAGCTCCCCCCGAAATTATAAGTCGGAGGTAGCTGTTTCCTTAACAGCATCAACGATGACAGTCATGGTTGCAGCAGGGGAAAAACAAAAGCAAGAAACAGCACAAGACCTTCGGTCACCCCAATCTGCACCTTGTGAATGGTTTGTTTGTGACGACAACAGTACATATACTCGCTGCTTTGTGATTCAGGTAATTTCTTACCCCTTTCATCCAGATGGTACTCTAATCCGACACGAGATGTTGTTCAATCATAACTAAGCAAATTGTTCATGACTTGCAGGGTTCGGACTCCCTTGCGTCCTGGCAGGCAAACCTCTTCTTTGAACCTACAAAATTTGAGGTAAGCATAAGATACGTACAGAACTACTTACTGGTTGTTGTCTTGGAAGAAAATGAGAAACCGCTGAACGAACCTTATAATCTTGTACAGGGAACAAATGTACTTGTTCACAGAGGAATCTATGAAGCAGCAAAGGGGATGTACGAGCAATTCATGCCACAGATAATCGAGCACTTGGATAGACATGGTGAGCGTGCAAAGTTTCAGTTCACTGGTCATTCTCTTGGAGGAAGCCTCTCTCTTCTAGTCCACTTGATGTTACTGACCAGGAACTTTGTCAAGCCCTCCTCTCTTCGGCCAGTTGTGACATTTGGCTCGCCATTTGTGTTTTGCGGAGGCCAGAAAATACTAGACGACCTGGGTGTGGATGAGAACCAAATCCATTGCGTGATGATGCATAGAGATATTGTCCCAAGAGCCTTCTCCTGCAACTACCCTAACCATGTGGCTACGCTCCTCAAGCGTTTAACTGGTTCATTTCGATCACACCCTTGTCTGATAAAAAACGTAAGCATCACTATGAAAATTAATGTTACATGTCACTAGATTATGGTATGATCAACTCTGTTTTTAAATTCAAAGTTTGGCCAAGTTTAATAATTCATTTCTTCCATTGCCTGTCTTTTTATGCAGAAAATTTTGTACTCTCCTATGGGTAAAATATTCATTCTGCAACCTGATGAAAACTCATCTCCGCCGCACCCTCTTCTCCCCGATGGGAGTGCCCTCTATGCTTTGGACAAGACTCAACATGGGTACTCTTCAAGCGTCCTTAGAACCTTCTTAAATTCCCCGCATCCACTAGAAACCCTAAGCGATCCTACAGCTTATGGTTCGGAAGGTACAATCCTACGGGATCATGACTCGAGCAACTATCTGAAGGCCGTGAATGGTGTCCTTAGGCTACACACAAGAAAGGTTGTTCGTATAGCTAGGAAACAGAGGAATGTCCTGTGGCCGCTACTTACTTCACCATCTCCACACACATGGAACCATGAAAATAATCTGGAGAGCGGCAGATTGGTGACGAAGGAGATTCTCACAGGAGTTTAAGACCATTCTTTTGGGGGAATCTGTACATGCATTTAGAGTATATTCATACAAAGTAGAGGAATGATTTGTTCTTTCTGTTCAATGTACATCTCTTACCCACTGAACTCTGTATGGATGTTGCCATCGTCGACTAATAACACAGCATAAAATGTAAAATCTTTGACACAACCAGCACAAGGCTCAAAGGCAACCACCCGAATGTACAAGAATGAACAGTTACTTGAACAATTTCTTATTGTAAAGGTGTCTATATTCTTTCAGCTGATGATGGAATTTTGTGTGGATGATTCTAGGGACAAGTTATAGAATCATTCTCTTACCAATAAACTAAGAGTAACCACGCGATTGACTTTTTCATCTTATTGTTTTCTATCTGAAAGAGAGTAGAATAAGCACAAACATGGTTTCAGGATTCAGACTCTACCACCAGCGAAAAAAAAAAAAAAAAAAAAAACTGGATTATGAACTTAACTAAAACAAGCAAGACTAATACAGAGTCAAAAATTGAACTCTCTTCAACACTTCTCTTCTCTAATTTCTCTCTCTCTTTTTTTTTTGTTATCAATTAGAATAAGCACAAATACAATTTCAGAATTTTGAACCACAATATGAGAAATCTGAAAGTTTAACAACTAACAATAGTAATAAACTGAACACTGTCTTCAATAAACGATGCACTTCAGGGCAAATAGATTAACAAGTAAAAATCGGAGCTTTTATTTACCCTCATCAGCAGCATGCCTTCTTTTCCCTCTCTTAAAAATAGCATCGAATGGGATGAAGGAACCATTAGTCGGCTTATGGCACACAAAGCACTTCTTCTTCTTTTGATCATGCTGATAATGAAAAACAAAAATAAGGTTAGAAAAAAACTTTAAAAGCTATTATCTTTTGGATTCATAAAATTTAAAACAGAAACTGAGAATGATGCACTAAGAAATATTATGGATCTTAATTACCTTTAGTGCACAACGCAAACAGAAGTGGTGTTTGCATTCAGTTACAACATGAACAACAAAAGGTTTCTTGCAGATGGAACATGCATGCTTATTGTCAACTTCTTCTTCTTCTGCTTCAGTTTGCTCCGAATCACGAAACTCATCGAGACTTAATCTTCTCTTCCTTTCTTCATCCCTCTCCTTTTCTTCCCACTCCTTCTCTGACTGCCAACCAGACTCGTAGTCCCCACGATCATGTGAAAATTTGCAACTTCCTCCATACCCACAAAAACCAGTTTGTTTGTAATCCTTGCAAATGTCTCGCTGATAATCTATTCTTATAGAAGCATTAATGTAAGCAGAAGCCCTCCGAGGCCCATTAGCGCCTCCTGTTTTGCTCTTCTTTGGGGTTTCTGTTTGAGTTGGCTCGACCTGGTTCCGCTTTCGAATGTTTTGCTCCATGCCACCAATGGCGTCTCGAAGAAAACTATGGAAGGGAGAGTGAGACCTAGATATACTAACAAAAAGTTTAACCCTTGAAGTACCAACCTCGTTCAAACCAAAATGGCAAAATCTGTTTAGCTAAAGCTAAAAACCTTGAGGTCGACTTGTGTCTATAAAGCCCTAAAATCTACGGGAAGACAACGTTCTATTTGAAGAAGCTCGTGTGCAAATAGGATTGAACAAGATGGACGAACTGTAGGTCAAGTGGAGTCCATGTCACAAGAATTGAACAAGCCCAAAAGTGAACAGGTGGGCCTAACCCAAATGGAAACTTTTCTAAGAAGTACAAAAATATAATGTATAAGGTCACTTCTAAACAGTGAGATGTTCTAAAAACCTCACTCACATGTGAATAAGGAAATCTTGATCATGTTCAAGAAGAGTTACCTCTGGTTATGTACTTATGCGGAAACTTCTATAACACAAAGGAAAATTCTTGTGAGGTTTATTGAGTTTCCAAACAACGACCATCGCATATCAGTTTTGTCTCTGTTTTCCTATGCAATTAATTAGTTTCTAATGTCTAAAATATTTTGAAGGGTAAACTTATGATCATTTTGTTTATAGTGAACTATGACCAATCGTGGTGATGAGACATACAATGATGAAAGTAAGAGATTTACTTTGGATTCAACAAATAGTGAAGAAGTTTTTGTGTGAGTCCAATATTTGAGGCCATGCCCTAATCCTCTGCTGGCCCAGCACTGTATAACCCATCAAATTTTAATTTCCCAAATTTATATTTTAACAGCTTCATTTTTTGTTTGGTCTTTCCCAATCTCTCTTTTTCTTCTCCAATAAATTTTTCCATTTGAAAAACCCCTCACCAATGCACCCCAACCTGACAACCTCCTCCCCTTTCAGCAAAGAACAGCAAAAAAATACCTGAAAAACCTCCTCCAATCCAAATTCTATAGGTCTGTTTGTTTTAACCAAAAACCTAATTTTGATCAACTCTGAATCCCCCTTTCAATCTAATGCCCTATCTCCCTGCCCACATTTCTTTTTTGGTCCCTCTTCTTCTACCTCCTCAGCCCCCTTCTTTATTCTGATTCGTCGACACTTCCGTACTATTGGGATTCCACTGTTCCTTCTAGGGTTCTTATAACCCTCATCCCTCTTTCTCACCAATCTCCCGATCACACCCTCCTTTCATTTTTCTAGGGTTTCGTCCTGTTCGGATTGTGGATTCGATTTTGATTGTATTTATAATCAAGTTTAGGTTTTTTTTTTTTTTTAAATTTATTTTTAATTTTAGGTACTGGGTAGGATTCAATTTTTGGGTTTCCTGAAATACCCGATATATCTGCTAGTTTTTTATTAGCAAAATACGGTCTTGCAAGTTTTGAATTAAAGATAACAAATCCTCTCTATCTGGGTTTGTTTGTTGAAGCCTAAGTTTCCTTTATTTTGGGAAAAAGGGTCTACCTTGAGCGGCTTGTTGTAATTGTTTTGGGTTTTTTTTTAGATTGTGGAAAAGTACACAGCTTTCGGATTTTTGTTTTTCAAGGAAGAGGGGAGTTATTTTTGGCGTGGAAGTGAAGGGAAGAGTTAAGCTTGCATGGGCGAACATGAAGGGTGGGCGCAGCCAGCAAGTGGGCTATTGCCGAATGGCCTATTGCCTAATGAAGCCGCCTCCGTGATGCGATTGCTGGATTCGGAGCGATGGACCAAGGCGGAGGAGAGAACTGCAGAGCTTATTGCCTGCATTCAGCCCAATCCACCCTCAGAAGAGCGCCGAAATGCCGTTGCTGATTATGTGCAGCGGCTTATCATGAAGTGCTTCCCATGCCAGGTTTGACATGTTTACACACTATTATTGTTGTTTCTGGTAGAATGCTAGTTTAGCTATATAGGGTGAAAAATGCATTATAAAGGTGTCATCTTTGCTGAATAGGTGTTGGTTTAACATTAGCTATGAAGCATTTCATTGCAATAGTCTTTGAAAGCTTAAGGGGTGAGAGAATGAGTGTAGTAGCTTAAGGCAATGAGAACTGAGAGGGGACCTGATAACTTATATACCCTTATAGGAATTCTGAGACTTGACCCTTGGGAAATGGAATAGCACGAGATGATAAGAGAGAGCTTCTTATATCGATGAACATCCTTCTCCTTTTATTCTCCTCTCCTTCAAGAAGACAATATGCCTTTCTGACAGTAAGTAGCGGTTGCATCACCAGGAAACAATTGAAAGTTGGATCTTGAAATGTGGGTGTGGTTTTTAACTGTTGGCAGCTTGAGAGGAAAGAGAAGAAGAAATATTAAGCTCTGATTCATGGAACATCTGAATGGAAAAGAAAGGTTGATTAGGCCAGATCATTAGGATTTACATTCGCCTACCTACAGGCTTGGTTGGTATAATGAGTTCTGTTTCTAACATTTTTGAATCCCTACTGCATCTCTATGTATGAATCAAACTCTTACTTAGCGCTGCCTCTGGTTTTTCCTCTAGTGTCTCCCGTGTCTCATATGGCCTTGACGTTACCATTCCCCCTCTTTCTTAGAATTCAACTAATGTATTCTACATTGGTTTATCTCTTCATGCTTTTCATAGTGGCAAAGTCGGACTTCATGATACTGCTATGAAAAATTGCTTGCTAACCTTTTCCTTTTTCCTTTTTTCCTTAGGAAAAAAAATTGCCTGTTAACTTGGTCCATAGGTTCATATTTTTCCTCTTTCATATTAGTATTATAATTAGTAATATGGTTATGATTGTGTGCAGGTGTTCACTTTTGGGTCTGTGCCCCTCAAGACTTATTTGCCTGATGGAGATATTGACCTTACAGCCTTCAGCAAGACTCAAAGTTCGAAAGACTCATGGGCCCATCAGGTTCGTGATATGCTGGAGAATGAGGAGAAGAATGAGAATGCTGAATTTCGTGTCAAAGAGGTTCAATACATTCAAGCTGAAGTAGGTTCCTCCTAGTAGCATCTACCTTTTCATGTATCATATGCTTTATTTTATAAATCTTTGTTGTTTCTTCCATGTTGAGAAAGAATTCTTTTTATTTTCTTATTCTTTTGGCCCTGTTCATCATTAGTACAATACTTGATTCTTTCTATATCTTGGGTTTACGTGTTGGATCACAAGCATTAATACTTCTCTTTGTATATCTACAGGTAAAGATAATCAAGTGCCTTGTGGAAAACATTGTAGTAGACATATCCTTTAATCAGCTGGGAGGCTTGTGCACCCTTTGTTTCCTTGAGGAGGTGAGTGGTGCATTCAAAAATAAATACCTTGTTAAATGCATCTATGCTGTAACTAATTGTCTTGTTTGCTTCTGCAGGTTGATCATCTCATAAATCAAAATCATTTGTTCAAGCGTAGTATTATACTGATAAAGGCCTGGTGTTATTATGAGAGCCGAATACTGGGCGCTCACCATGGACTTATCTCCACCTACGCTTTGGAAACATTGGTTTTATACATTTTTCATGTTTTCAACAACTCCTTTGCTGGACCACTTGAGGTGGCTATCATAACCTTTGCAGATTTTATTTGCATTATTCTTTGTGGATGGTTCTGAATGGTTTTCTTTGCTATGCAGGTCTTGTATCGCTTTCTAGAGTTCTTTAGTAAGTTTGATTGGGAGAACTTTTGTGTTAGCTTATGGGGTCCCGTGCCCATTAGTTCTCTTCCAGATGTAACTGGTATTGATAATTTGCTTGAAATTTTTATTTAAAATTTTCACCCTGAATTTTCTTGTTTGTTTTATGTTTTCCAGCTTAATTTTTTATTGTTTATGGTGCAGCCGAACCTCCTCGAAAAGATGGTGGAGAGTTACTACTGAGCAAATTGTTTCTTGATGCGTGTAGCACAGTGTATGCTGTCTTCCCTGGCGGTCAAGAAAATCAGGGCCAAGCTTTTGTTTCCAAACATTTTAATGTTATTGATCCTTTGAGAATCAACAACAACCTTGGACGTAGTGTTAGTAAAGGTACATAATTTGGAAACTATATGCTTTTGGATCGGTGCTTGTAACACATTCTCCTTCAATTGTGGTTTATTTGTGTTTCTGGCCAGTTTCTCCTTTGGTTTAGAGTGGAAAGTATGTTGCTTAGTTAATTAGTGGTACTTGAGTTTGACTGGCTCTGTGGGTAACAAACTACGGGAGGAAGAAAAAAAAAAAGGCTGTTCTACTTGAAATAGCAGTGTTGGAATTAGTTAGATGATATTCTATTTGTATAAGGAAATGGCGACAGTCAAATTTGCAGTTGCAGATTGTTATATATAAGAAAATGGGGACAATAATAAGGGATACCAAGTATTAACTTTGTGTATACATGTAATCTTGATTGGTCAGTGCTTAATGTTTATTGCTCAATGTGATAATATTGTTTTAATGTGGAACTGTGCTAATGTTATTGTCTATCTGTTGGTCATTTATACCTTCTTGTAAGGTATAAACGGTGTTCATATTGTTGGTGTTGATATATGGTGCACTGTGTATGTGTTTTGCAGGTAACTTCTTTAGGATACGCAGTGCATTTGCATTTGGGGCTAAAAGGCTGGCCAGGTTGCTTGATTGTTCAAAGGAGGATCTATGTTTCGAAGTAAATCAATTTTTTCTCAACACTTGGGATAGACATGGAAGTGGTCATCGACCTGATGCACCATGTAATGATCTTAGGCGCTTGCGACTTTCAAATGCAGACCACTTACATGGGTCTGAGAATCGCAGGAACAAGTTAAACGGCAAAAAAAATGAAAGTTCCTCTGGTCGAGATACTCAAGGTGAGGGAAAACATGGTTCACTTAGTGTTTCCTCTCAGCATGGTAGTTATCCTATAGAAAGCATATCAAGGAACAGTGTTTTTTCTACTGTAACTGATGGTCAAAGCCAAAAGAATCATGTAAACATGAACACTGGGAGGGCCTCTGATCAGATTAGAAAGGAAATCAATCCTGACCTGGGTGCACATGTGGATAAAGGTCAGAGAAAACCGGATAGCTTGGTTAATGACCTTCACGGGAGGTTTCTTTTTGCAAGGACACGCTCTAGTCCTGAGCTTACTGATACATACAGTGAAGTTCCCTCTCAAGGTTGGCGGAATAGGGCCCCAGAGAGTGGGAAAAGCCAAACTTATTCCACAAGGTTGGATAATAGCAGAAGGAAGAACCTTGAGGCTGATAATTTGGCAAGCCAGAGAATTAGATCTTCAGCTGATGATCCTTCATCTGCTAACCATATTTCATCCCATCAAAGCCTTGATGTTGTGGTTGATTCAAATAATAGCTACCAGGATGAATCTGGTTCGAGTACTGTTGTTGATGATTTTCCGTCTATTTCGGGGACACAAGGGATGCACCAGGAGGAGCAAGATCTTGTTAACATGATGGCATCTTCTGCAGCTCATGGTTTCAATGGACAGGTTCATCTTCCCCTGAATCTGGGTTCCGGTCATGTACCATTTCCAATCCCACCTTCTGTTCTTGCTTCGATGGGATATACTCAGAGGAATATGGGTGGTATGTTTCCCACAAATTTTCCCTTGATGGAGAGTCCTTGGGGAACGAATATGCATTTTCCGCAAGGTGTTGTTCCGTCACCTTTAACTCATTATTTCCCTGGCATGGGGTTGACATCGAATCCTGAAGAATCGTTGGAACCTGGTAATGAAGATTTTGGTTCTGTGGAGATGAACTCAAGTGAAACTGATCATGATTTCTGGCACAACCAGGAGAGAGGATCTACTAGTGGATTTGATCATGATAATGGAGGTTTGGAAATGCTTGAGGCAGATGATAGGCAACAGTCAACCTCAGCTGGTTATAACTCCCATCCTTCATCTCGGATAGGTGCTGCTGTAAGTTCTATGCGAGTTCAACAAAAGTCCCCTAAAGAAAGCCGAGATCCAATGAGGGAAGATCATGTCGATGATTTTCAGTATCAAGATAACCGAGGAAATGAGGTATACTTTGATGACCGAGTGAGTTATAGGTCGTTGTCGGCCAATTATACTAGTTCTGCAAGAAGCAAGACCTCCTCTGAGAGTTCTTGGGAAGGATCATCAGCAAAAGTGTCAAAGTCAACAAGGGAAAAACGGGGCAGAAAAGCTGCTCTGTCAACAGCTCCGTCTACCTCATATGGGAAAGGTAAGAGTGTGTCTGAACATTCTTCTACTCAGGCAGATGATGAAAACAAAGATTGGAATCTGCCAACAACTTTAGGTGCTGAAATGGTAGAAAGAAGCACACTATCTCAACCTGTTGCTTCCTTGCATGTTCCGAGACATCAAATTCCTGGTTTTGAACCATCTCAAACAAGTGGATCAGATTCGCTGATGCCTTTCCCAGTTCTCTTAGGGCCTGGCTCACGACAGAGAGCTACAAATGATTCTGGTGCTACCTACGCATTTTATCCTACGGGACCTCCAGTTCCATTTGTTGCGATGCTACCATATTACAATTTCCCAGCAGAGGCAGGAACATCAGATGTATCAAGCCAATTCAGTAGGGAAGATGGACCTGAAAGTGATTCTGGTCAGAACTTTGATTCAGCTGAAGGAATTGATCAACCTGAGTTAAGAATTTCTAACTCCATGGGAAGGGTTGCTCCTGTTGAGCCTTCTGAGTATAAATCTGACATCCTCCACAGTGACTTTGCCAGTCATTATCAGAATTTGCAGTATGGACGGTTATGCCAAAATCCTCGGCATTCTCCACCTATGGTTTATCCTTCACCTGTTATGGTGCCCCCTGCCTACTTGCAAGGGCGATTTCCTTGGGATGGTCCTGGGAGACCTCTCTCAGCCAATATGAATCTCATCACTCAGCTTATGAATTATGGCCCTCGTGCTGTTCCTGTTGCTGCACCTCTCCAGTCTGTTTCTAACAGACCTGCTAGTGTGTATCAACGCTATGTCGATGAGATTCCAAGATACCGCAGTGGGACAGGGACCTACCTTCCAAATCCTGTAAGATAATATGTACCTGTTCCTTTGGCTTATTATCTTGAATTTTCATTTTCTTCTTTCTTTTTCTTTATTATAATTATTATCCTTGTTCTTATTTTTAGTATTGTTGGAGGGGAATTGTTTTGATTTAATTGCAAGGTCCTTTTTGTTGTTTATTCAAGTATGTTGCACCTAGACTGGTGTGGTTTATGAATAGTTAGTCTTTGGTTGAAGCATGATGTAGAAAAGGAGTTTTGCCATACCAAAACTGTATTAGGTGATAATAGATCCTACTGTAGTTTTTAGTTTGTACTTATCTCTAATTTTTTCTTTTAAATTACTGTAGAAGGTTTCTGTAAGGGACCGGCATACTTCAAGTGCAAGAAGGGGGGGTTACAATTATGACAGAAATGACCACCATGGTGATAGAGAAGGGAACTGGAATGCCAACTCCAAGTCACGAGCTTCTGCACGCAACCAAAGTCGCAGCCAAACTGAGAAGCCAAATTCAAGGGTAGACCGTATGGCAGCTAGTGAGAGCCGTGCTGAGAGGCCATGGAGCTCACATAGACATGACTCATTCCCTTCATATCATTCTCAAAACGGTCCTATCCGCTCAAGCACTACACAGAGTGGTTCCACTAATGTGGCGTATGGCATGTATCCACTACCAGGCATGAATCCCGGTGGGGTGTCATCAAATGGACCTACCATGCCCCCTCTTGTCATGCTATATCCTTATGACCATAATACTGGCTATGGGCCACCACCTGCCGAACAGCTGGAGTTTGGTTCTCTTGGACCAGTGGGTTTCTCAGGTTTGAATGAAGTTTCACAGTTAAATGAGGGAAGTCGGATGGGTGGAGTATTCGAGGAACAAAGATTTCACGGTGGCTCAACTCAACGATCGTCACCTGATCAGCCTTCCTCACCACACATCCAAAGGTAGTTTGTTTGGGATTCTTTTGATCTTTTTTTTTTTTCCTCTCTCTTTTGTCTTGGTGATGGCGATGGTGGATTTGAGATTTCTGTCTTATGGCCAAGTCCTGGAAGATTTCATTCAGACTCTCTGTAGTTATTTTTACTTCATTGGGATTGTCTTGTGATGCTTTTAATTATGTTAACAGGGGAGTTTGATTACTTTGCCAGAGCAGTGGCTGCAAGTAATTATCTGGATGGAAAATGAGGATCTTCCGCGTGTAGCATATCCAGATGAGGGAGGGTAATGGTGATGGAAGAAACTACAATGAGAACCGCGCTCCCATTATCAAGCGTTGTTCCATTCGATGATTCTTAATATCTTATCACGCTATGCCAGCTTGGAGCTTTTATGTACACTGGGAAGTAGTTTACTTGCTCCCTTTTCTTTCTGGTTAACCACTTGCTCCATTTCAAGAATACAATATTGGTGGCGGCACATGATGATGATGATGCTTGTGCTGGTGAAGGGGAGAGCAGGACTCGGCGTCACAGATTCGGATTTAGTTTAGGACTTGTAACACTACTAAACTAGAAACTTGTTTTAGGTTGGAAATTTAGGATTTTACTGTCCGTCGTGTCTTTCACACAGATTATTAGGGTTTTCATTCAGAATGTGTACCAGTTCCCTTTTACTTACTGTTGTTCAAGATTTTACAGTGTAGCAATAACATCACAATAGATGAAAATTGGGTCATGTTCAGTTTACCTTGATTTTTTTGTTCTTCATCCTTTTGTTGAAATTGAAAGTCATTCCTTTTGTCAAGGAAGATAATATCCAGTTATGCTGCACCAACTCTTTATATGATTCAAAAAATAAAAGAAACTACTACTATATGCGAGAATTAGACCTCCAGAATCGAGGCTCAACAAAGATATTTAGACTCTTAAGGAACTGAAACCCAAACTACGTACCCTTCTCTGTTTCAACGATCCGTAGAAAAAGGGTTAAATAAGTAACCAACCGCTAAATTAATGCATTGACCTGGACGCTGAATGGAAAATTCAGTCTAATTCAACAGCTCAAAATTATAGAATTGATAATTCATAAGAAAAGCAAACCTCTTTGATCAACTCAACAATAATTGTGAGATAAATTTCAACAGTACTAACATCAAAGACAACAAAAATATGATCCCAGAAGTACAAAACTCAAATTTTATCAACATCAGCATCCTCAAACTCTATGTAACCATCGGCAGGGTTGTCGTCGTCATCATTGTCGCCCCCCTCATTAGGCCTGAAACTGTCATTCAACTCCCCATAAGCCTTGAGCAACCGTGCCTCGTCGGGCATGTACTTGTGGATGACATCAGCCTTGCCATCCTGGTAGTCCCTTAGCCCGACAAGAAGAATATCGCCGGCGGCGATCCACACCTTCTTGTGTAGCTTGCCGGAGATGTGGCAGAGGCGGGCCACGCCGTCGTGGCACTTGGCTTCCAATCGGCCGTTGCCTAACATGCGTATAACCTGCGCGTATTCCTGGCCGTCCTCTTTGAAGAGGAGCTCGCGCTTCTCGTCCTCGGCTTCGTTCTTCCCCCTCTTCCGGTTCTTGCCTCCCTTTCCTTTGTTCTTCGGCATATTGTTTTGTTTTTCTTCTACTACTTCTTCTTCTTCCTATTGGTCTCAACTTCTTGGTCTTCTTCTTATATATATAGGGTTTTCTTGTTCTCCAAGTAAAAAAAGGAAATCTAGAGCCGTGAGGAACCAGGATTAAAACATCATTGATTGTTGCTTGGGGAGCAAGCTTTCTTTAACTAGATTTTGGTTAAACATTAATGGGCTTGACTCCCTATAACTTATCCGACTATTGTGGTTTCATCCCGATGGAGAATCTCAGTGTAGTTTCGACGAGAGTGTGTGCAATCCACGGACTACATAGTCCATAGAGAGAGAGAACGCTAAGATCGAATCAAAACAAAAAATAAATCACATTGATGAAAATCAAACTATAAATCAAAGCTAAACAGAGGGAATCAAACCTCAATGACCAAGTAGAGAGTGTGCAATTTACGGACTACATAGTGTAGAGAGAGAGAACGCTGAGATCGATTTGACAAGAGAGAGAGAGAGAGAGATCATGCTTCCACAAAACAAAAATATTAAATGGTAGAGAGAAAAAGAGATAGCTGAGGGCAAAATAGATATAACATAAAAAAACTGATAATTTTGGGCCCTAAAGTGGTCTTACGTGTGAAAAAAAAAACAAAATAGGTGGATTTATGACTAATTAGAGTCTCAAAATGACACTTTTATATAATTTATAATTAGAATTTATGTTTTGATCCACTAATGAATAAGAAACAATTACAATGGAATATACTGATGCATAATAATCCATTTTATACTATGGTACAAAATTAATAGGAAGAGGAATTCATTACTATGGTACAAAATTAATTTTCAAGACCAACTGCTCCACAAAGCAAAGGTAGCAAACAATCATCTCCGCAAAAGTGGTAGTCTGTTTCGCTCAACCTTTGTTTCAATAGCATACTCCAAATTCCTATATTATGATTTATGCGAATGCCAGAAATCTTATCCCTTGTCTTCTTTTGGCCAGAGTGAAAGAAAACAATTTGGAAGACAAGAAATCTCTTCTATGTGAGGGTAAAATTTGGAAGTTTTCAACAATTACAAATCGCGTTCCGTTCTTAATAATAAAAGACTATCTAACCAACTGCCAAATATGCTGCTATAAGCTTATTTGAAACGCAGTCCAGGGACATTCTTAAGATCCATCTTACCAAGGACAAGCTTGGCAGTGGCTGGAGGGTTGTCCAGCCCCATGCTTCCGCTAAACTCATTTGCAAGCTCCACAAGCCTATGCTTATCACGCCCTATTTTCTTATTTGAATTGTAATACCCAAGCCACGCTTGGTATGCTGCTTCTTTGTTCTTCATGTCCACTTGGGATAGAGCTCGTGCCACCTTTTAAGATAAAGCACCAGTATACGTACTTAAGCAGCTCAAAACCATATGCTTCAAGGAAGATGAAAAAAAGACCTGGAAGATGACTCTCATACCTTTTCATTTATGTTCCAAATATCCCCAAAGAAGCATACACACAGAAGCAAAGAATTTTGTTTGGAAATCAAACCTAATAGACCTGAGAGCCATTCTGAAACAATATTGGATTGATCTGGTAGCACAGGGATGGATTTAAATTAATCCATTGACCTGGACGCTGAATGGAAAACTCAGTCTAATTAAACTTAAACACAGCTCAAAAATTATAGAATCGATAATTCATTAAGAAAGCAAACTTCTTTGATGATCTGAACAATTCTCATTATTAGATATATTTCAACTAAAGTCACCTGAAACGCGGAACGTTTCTATACGGGAACGCGGTACACTGGTCTTTACGGTATGCGGTACGCTAGGTATATTAACTAATTTTAATTAAAATAAATTACTTATCATAAATAAAATTATAAAAAAAATAATAAAGAGATAACCATACCATAAATAAAAATCTCAAGAAAAATTATAAAATAAAAATAAATTGTCACTACTGCTTAAAAATTAATTGAGTTTTTCAATCCAACAAAGAAAAATAATGCTTAAAAGTAAATTTTTTTTTTCGATGGCTGGAACTCAGTGGGAGGCTTGGCCATCACGCCTGTCTAAGTTCTTATTTCGAAGTGCCGCTTGAGTCTCTTGCTCTTGCAAATCTGGATATATGAGTTTGATGTGTTCCTGCCCGAATCGGTTGTGCATTAAGAATGGGTGGAACAGGTATGCTTGAAGTATTCTTGGTACGCGATGATTCTTCCTCATCAACATAGTCTCCGTCTAACATTCTCCATCGCAAGCCCTCTAATCTCATTGGCGAATCATCTACTTCATTTGATTCTGGATTAATGTCCAATCTCTTGTAAGTTCCATTATTGTAACCTTCAGAGAAACGTGAAAGCAGACGAATATTGGAATGAATAAAAACCAATTTATCAGCTCTTTCAGCATTTAGCCTATTTCTCTTGACATTGTGAATGTATGAATACGTACGCCATTTCCTTTCAACAGATGAACTTGATACCGGTTGAGCTAGTACCTGTTTATTTGTGATATCGTGTGAAACAAAACATACATATATCAAGTTAGTAATTAAACTAATTAATATAGTTAGCAAAAGAAAAAGACGGCAAGTTACAAGATATTGCTATATAAAAAATACATTGATAACTCAGTGAATAAATATGCTAGAGAATATGGATAAAGGTTTTAATAAGTTGTGTAACAAACATGGATTCAATTAAGGCATTAAGTGCAGAGGATGGAATATATGTTAATTATAACACAATTATTACGACAATTCATTGGAGTTCAATCATTCAACCTACGGCAAAATTTACCAAAAAAAAATAATCCTATAGCAATACATTCAACCTACAGCAACGTTTGACAAAAAAAAACAATAATCAATCATTCAACATACGGCAACCTTTAAAATATATATATATATATATATATATAACAATAATAAAGTATATTATAAATGAACAGAGATTAAAAGATTAATAATAACAAAAAAATTACTTTTTGTGCAACTTCTATTAATTCTGGAACTTGTGAACCATATGTTGACCACAAATCAATGACATCCATAGTTACAGCATCTGTCTGGACAGTTTGTGTAGCAAAACTATCTTTTCGCTTATGAAAAATGGGATATTGTTGACGTAATAACTCTGCTTCTTCTCATTCTTCTGATATCTTATCAAATGCTTCCATGAGACTTGTAATCACTTCTATATCTTGATTAGGGCTCTTTCGAGTGAATCCTCCTGGTGCTTTTTTACTGAGATATTCTCTATCATAAAATCTTGGCGTCAGGGCATATCCTACACAATGGATAGGGTAATTCATTTTTTGCCACATTTGGAGCACAATCTTTTCGACTTGTGGAAAATAATTAGAGTGCAGCCCAGAACTCATAACTTCTCTTATTTCTCCAAGCATATTGTCCATCCTTTCATAAATTTCACCCATCTTTTGACCATCACTATCACAATATTTAATTAAAAAATAAATTGGCTTTGTGATATTCACTATAGCCAACACATCATCCCAAAGTTGTCTGCCAACACAGCTTGTGTTATATTCTCCTCAAGTTTTCTTTTCTCGGGGTCTAAAGTCTTCACCCAGTCTTTCCATTATTGAAGAATTACTGTGCTTGTTAGTGCTTCTTTGCAATCAATAAGTCGCTTCAACAAGATATAATGCGATGCAAATCTAGTTTTTGCAATTTTCAATAACTCCAATTTTGATTGACTTCTGAACATGGCCAAAGCATGTGAATGGTTCAAAAAGAATTTAACAATAGCTTTTCCAATATTATAAATTTGCTGAATCCACTCAAACTCTTTTGCCAAATCTTTAAAAATAAGATTCAAGGTATGAACAACATAGGGAGACCAAAAGATATGTTTATGTTTATGTTTTTTTCAAAAAAAAAGAAGAAGATATGTTTATGTACCTTTTCAATCTCTCTTCCAGCAGATTCACAGTTTTTTGCATTATCAGTGACTATCTGGAGGACATTTGACGATCCCATATCTTCAATTGCAGTAAGCATAAAGGCAGCAATCACTTCACCAGTTTTTTGTATCCCAGAAAAATCTTGAGCATAAAGAAAGAACACTCCTCTACTATTTGCAGCAATAATGTTGATAAGTGGCTCATGCTTCATGTTAGACCATCCATCTGATACAATTGAAACACCGTGAGTAAACCATGTATCTTTAACAGGAGCTAATTCTTTTTCCAGACTTCGTTTACACTCATCAAGCAAAGTAGTTCTTGCTTTTTCAGAAGATTGAGCCTTATAACCCTTGGGTCCATTATTTATAGCTGAAATCATCTCATAAAATTGGGGATTTCTTAACACATTAAACGGAATTCCATTAGCGCACAATCCTCTCATCACCTTCATATCAACACTATTTTTGTCCATAATCTTGAACATATCATCAAGAGCAACCGTGGTGGATTTTTGTGGTTATTGCCTCAAGATTGTTGAGCTTTTCAAAGATGAAGAAACTCTTCTCTTTTTTTTTCAGCTTCCATAACCATTCTACGAACCCTCTCATATTCCTCCCGATTATTAATCAATGATTGACATCGACGGATCTCTGATTTTTTTCCAGGGAGATTACCAAAAATGTGGTAGTGAATGCGAGTGTATGAACTCTTATATTGACCATCACAATGTTTGCAGGTCCATGATTTGTTCCACCCGAATTTTTTCCTTGCGCTCCACCTGTGATAATAACTTCATTGAGTAATGGCTTTATGTCAGAATTCATTGGAATTTCTTGAGATTCTTGAGCTTGTTCATGACTGTTTCTACTCGATGATTGGTATGTATTACTTGCTTGAGTTTCTTCAACAGTTTTATTGTCTTCATGCTCACTGACATCACCTTCATAATTTTCTTCAAAAATTGGTTCTTGATCGGATGGTTTTCTTTTTCGAAACGCCATTGTTGAGTTGAGCCAAGGTTTTTTTTTTTTTTTTGAAAGGAGAGGTTTTTTTTATGCTTTGTAGTTGTACGTACTGTTTGCATGTAGTGTAAATAGAGTTTGTTTTCAATTTTGGAATTAGGATTCCTTGTCAATCAACATCTTTAGAAATCAGGATTCCTAATCTTGATCCTAAAGGGCTTTTATTTTACCTAAATACCCCTTATTAATATACTATGAGAAGCACCTTACTTATGGAGGATAAACAAGTAAATTAACAAAAAACATAAAATAAATAATAAAGAAAGAAAGCTGCTTTTATTTTTTATTCTTTATTGGATAATCTTGGATCAAATTGAGATGATTATATGGCACAATAGAGAGGAGAATCCCAGAGATCGCGATTTTGTATTCTTTCCCAGAATCCCAGCAATATCGAATATTACATTTTTGCATCTGTTGATTCTTTTCATCTCTTTAAAAAGTAGAAGGAACTGCCGCTGCTGCCGCCGAGCAGTCCTTCCTTCTCTGCTGCAAGTTGAATTCACTGTGGCGTTTGATGATGCAGTGCAGATCAACAGAGAGAGGTTCGGCATCCTTAGATCGGTGTGGAAAATCAAAAGAGCTCTTGGAATTGGTTCAGAAAGTCGTAGTCGTAGAGAATATTTTAGATTCTCAGAATCTCAGTACCATTGTCTTTGATGTGTGTGAGTTTCCAGATTCCGGTAACACCATATTTTTGATTTGTTTGAGTTGTGTTTGGAATTGGCTCTTATGTGCGTGAGTTCGCCAACATCATGGGATCACTAAACATAGTGATCCGGATCGCGAACACCCCGTGATTGGGTTCGTTCGATCTGGAACGCGGGTCGCCGGCAGGTACAGCGTTTCTTGTGACTTTGATTTCAACAGTATTAGCACTTCAAACATTATATAACAACAAAAATATGATCCTAGCACTCGAGCAAGACAAAACTCAAATTGTATCAACATTAGCATCCTCAAACTCTATGTAACCATCGCCAGAGTTGTCGTCATCATCGTCGCCGCTCTCATTGGGCCTGAAACTGTCATTCAACTTCCCATTAGCCTTGAGCAACCGGGCCTCGTTGGGCATGTACTTGTGGATGACATCAACCTTGACATCCTGGTAGTCCCTTAGCCCAACGAGGAGAATATCGTTGGCGGCGATCCAGACCTTCTTGTGTAAGTCAGAAAGAAGAAGAGGGTTTTGGGAATATTCAGATGATTGTACTCTTCTCCATAAATGGATTATATATATACATCAAGTCCTACTGAAAAAGCTATACAACAGAATAATATTCCTAATATTGGCTGCCACTATTGTCTACCATCGTTGTCACCTACCGCTCCATCATTCATTGTCTGCCATCTTTCCACCACTCACGCCAACGCTCCCCCTCAAGTTGGTGCATACAGATCAAGGATGCCCAACTTGTCAAGTGAGTCATAAAAGGCTTTACTTGAGAGAGTTTTTGTAAGAATATCGGCTAATTGTTCTTTAGTAGGAACGAAAGGAAACAAAATGATTTGTCCAGTCAGCTTCTTTTAATGAAGTGTCGATCTACCTCCACATGTTTCGTGCGATCATGCTGAATAGGATTGTGAGCAATTTCAATTGCAACCTTATTATCACAATAAAGCGGCATAGCCTTTTTCTTCCTGAACCCCAAATCTTTCAACAAATTTCTCAACCATAACATCTCATAAAGTCCTCGGGCCATTCCTCTATACTCTGTTTCTGCACTAGAGCGAGCCACCACATTTTGTTTCTTGCTCTTCCAAGTAACCAAGTTACCACCCACAAACGTGAAGTAGCCCGAAGTAGACCTGCGATCTGTAATATTACCTGCCCAGTCTGCGTCTGTGTATCTGAAAACATCCAAGTGATTGTATTTTGAAAAGATTAATCCCTTTTCTCGGAGCAGACTTTAAATACTGTAGAATATGAAATACAACATCCATATGGACCTCACTAGGGTTATGCATAAACTGACTCACCACACTAACTGCATAAGCTAAATCTGGTCTAGTGTGGGACAAATATATCAACCGTCCAACTAACCTTTGGTATCTCCCTTTATTTGTAGGTACTTGATCCAAATACTCTGCTAACCGATGGTTCTGCTTGATAGATCAACAGGTTTACAATCAAGCATACTTGTTTCTGCTAGCAGGTCTAGGACATATTTCCTCTGACTCAACACAATACAATCCTTCCCACGAGCAACTTCAATTCCCAAGAAATATCTCAAATTACCCAAATCTTTCATCTCAAATTCAGAAGATACTTGACCTTGTAACCTTTGAATCTCCTCAATGTCATCTCCTGTCATAACCATGTCATCAACATAAATAATCAAGGCAGTCACTTTACCATCCCGATGTGTAAAGAATAAGTTGTGATCTGAATTGCTCTGCTGGTACCCAATTTTCTTCATGACATTGGTGAACCGGCCAAACCAAGCTCTAGGAGACTGCTTTAAGCCATAAAGAGACTTCTTCAATTTGCACACCACTTGTTCTCCAGTGGAAGTACCATATCCAGGAGGCAAGTCCATATAAACCTCTTCATGCAGATCACTATGCAAGAATGCATTTTTAACATCAAACTGTTGCAAAGGCCAATCAAGATTAATAGCTAACGAAAGAAGTACCCGAATTGTGTTAATTTTGGCCGCTGGTGCAAATGTCTCATCGTAATCCACTCCATACTTCTGAGTATAGCCTTTAGCCACTAATCTTACTTTATATCTGTCCACCGAGCCTTCCAAATTATGTTTCACTGTATACACCCACCTACAACCAACTGTCTTATTCCCGGGTGGTAATGACACTAACTCCCATGTATGATTTTTGTCAAGAGCATCCATCTCGACTGTCATTGCTTTCATCCACTTCTCATCTTTTATGGCATCCTGCACTTTACTAGGAAGAGACACAGAAGATAATTGATTCACAAAGGCTACATATGGTTTAGATAACCTATGGGTCGACACATAATTTGCAATAGGGTATTTAGCCTTAGCACTTAGAGTAGGTTCATAGTGTTTTGGAGGCTGACCACGTGTTGAATGACTAGGCAAAGTTTTGGTGGGAACACTACTTGACACAAAAGGACTATTAGACAAGGAAGGATTAGGACATACCTCGAGTGATGATTGAACAGGTGAGACTGTTGAAGAAGAGGGAGAGACGGAATAATTGTTTAGAATACCATCAGAAGACTGCAGAACCACATCTGAAAAGGGATCGGAAATGGTCTCACCGGCTGATCGGTCAGACTGATCTGGTTGACCAGTTGGTAACACACTACTCAAACTTTCTTCTCTGGTTAAAACCCTGTTTTCCCTATTTTCCTTTTCTAACTCGAACGGTGGGTCCTCCAAACTTGAGAACTTAGATGCCAGATTCTTATCTTGCCTATCATATAAATCTTCATAATAACAAGACCTCTCCCCCTGACTAGGAGTCACATGAGGCAAGAAATAATAAGCATCTTCACTGAAAGTAACATCCATGGTGACATAAAACTTCTAGAATTGAGGGTGATAACATTTATAACCTTTCTGATGAGACCCATACCCAACAAACACACACTTAAGAGCTCTAGCATCCAATTTTGACCTTTTATTCTTATACAGATGAACATAGGCAACACAACCAAAGACACGAGCAGGAAGAGTATTTGATGATGGGATAGAAACATAGTTAGACAAGACCTCAAGTGGGACGCGACCTTGAAGAGGGGCAGATGGAAGGCGATTGATAAGGTGAGAAGCACACAAAATGGCCTCTCCCCAAAGATACTTAGGCATGTTAGCACTAAGCAAAAGAGATCGAGCTATATCCAGAAGGTGACGATTTTTCTGTTTAGACACCCCATCTTGCTCAGGTGTCTGTGGACAGGAAGTGTGATGGATTATGCCATGATGTTGGAAATACTCATGAAAAGAATGATTAATATACTCACCCCCATTATCGGAACGAAAAATCTTAACATAAGCATTATATTGAGTACGAACAAGACTATGAAATGCTGTAAAGGCAAAGAAGACAGAATCTTTAGACTTAAGTAACACCACCAGGATAGTCAGGTAAAGTCATCGATGAATAACATAAAATATCACATTCCAGAAAGGGTAGAAACTTTAGAAGGACCCCATAAGTCTGAATGAATTAACTCAAATGGCATAGTACTAGAATGAAAGCTTCAAGGATAACTAGACCTATGACTCGTAGCCAAAACACAAGTTTCACAATGCAAGTTAGAATCACTTATTCCCAAGAATAACGAAGGCATGGACTTTTTCATAACTCCAAAAGATGGATGACCCAAACGTCTGTGTCATAACCATAACTCACTCAACCGATTAGAACTCAATGTCAGGGCCAAAGGTTATTCCAGTGCTTGTGTTTGTCCTGCGTACATGCAATCCAAGTGAGACAGTCTCCCCCTCAGGTATCCCTTGCCAATAATCACCCGATTGCACAAATTCTGAAAAAACAACATACATTGGATAAAAGGTTACAGAACACTTATTCTGAGAATTCAATTGAAATACAGATAAAAGATGATGAGATAACGAGGGCACATAAAGGACATCATGTAAAACAATGGACGTTGTAACCTGAATAGACCCAATACCTAAGACTGGAAAAGACACACCATTTGCATTAGAGACATGAGATATAGAAGGGGATGACATAGACACAAAGAAAGATTTGTCGTAGGTCATATGATCAGACACACTAGAATCAATTATCCATGTATCACTTCCAGTAAAGTCAGAAACATGTAAAGCAATACCAATTTTACCTCGAGTTTCCTTAGTCAAGGAAACATTACCCTTTGAGAGATCTTGCCCTTCAACACCACAGAAATCAGGTTCTGGCACTAGTTGGACGGCTGCTTTGCCTCTTTGACCTCTACTTCCTCCAGTGTTACTCTCTCCTCTCCAACCAGAATTGCTGGAGTTAAACCTTCACAGCTTAGGACATTGATTCTTGAAATGACCAACCTCGTTACAATAGTTGTAAGTCATTTGGTTATTGACCGGAGCTAGCCCTCTGCTATAATTTTGATTTTGTTGGTATCCCAGACTCCGAGGTCGATAATGACTTGGAGATGGAATAGAAGATGAATTCCCATACTGAGGAGACAAAGATAAAGGTTAAGGTGATCTAGCCTGGACTGCTAAAACAAAAATTTCAGTATGAAGACCCTTTGTAGCAACCTTGTTGGCTTCATCTCTTCGAATATAGGCAAAGGCTTGCTCCAACGTTGGTGGAGTTGTAAGACGCAATAACTCATTCTTTGCCCCTTCAAAATAAGGATCTAGACCGGCAAGAAAGACATGAACACGCATCTTATCTTGCTCACTCCTGTAGGAAGTGATGGCTGCTTCACAAGTCATAGGATTAGGATTTCTCTGATCAAGCTCATGCCAGATTGTCTTCAAATTTGCATAAAATGTTGCAACAGGCTGTCCACTCGGAGTTATTTTAAAAGCTTTGACATTTAATTCATGAACACGAGCAAAGTCACTTCCATCATAATAGGTAGCAGCAACAAAGTCCCAAATTGCTTTGGGAGAATCAAAATTAGCAAATAACTGCATTACCTCCTGAGTCATCGCTTTGAGAAGAATTCTCATCATGTTAGTATTTGCCGTATCCCATTCATCGGCTTTTGATCCTGCAATAGGTCTTGCAGTGCTACCAATAACATAACTCCACTTTCCAATCCCTTGAATATGGATCTTCATAAGCCTCTGTCATAACTGATAATTGGTACCATCAAACTTGACACCAAAATTTGAATTATCTATTACATTCTGAACAATCACAATTTCACGAGCCACATATGTAGCTCCTCCAGCCTGAGAGTCACTGAGGATCAAATCCGCCATCTTCCTTCTTCAACCACCCAATCAACCAAACTAAAAGTACAAAATAATCAAAGTAACTTTTTGTTTTTTGGAAAGGTAGAAGAATATGTGTATTAGTGTGGGAAAAAGGAATGTGGGATACAGCAAAATGGTGAGTGAATCAAGGTGAATAAAAAAAGGTATAAAAAATAGGAGAATCAAGTGGTGGGGTTTTCTTTCTGGCAGTGGCAATCAAAATGGGAGAATCAAGGTAATAAAAATCGGCCAATGAAGTGGTGGGGTTCTCTCTCTCTCTCTCCCCCCTCTAACTCAATCGACCGGCCCAAAGCTCAGCCCTTCTTCTCTGTATGCACACTTCTTTCAAATTCTAACGGTGGGATGGTACAAAGGACTGGAGCTTCTTGTGGATGAGCTAGACTATTAATCGGTTGCTCGGAGATCAGCTGGCAGAGGACTGGAGAATGGTCGCCGGTGTGTACGGTGATGGCTTTGTGCTCCCCTTGAGAAAAACAGTTTCTGGATTGGCTTTTTTTTGTTGGGAGTTTCGGATGGTGTTGATCGGAAGAAAGGAATTGGCTAGAGTGTCAAGTATTAACCCAAAAGAACCTGAACAACAAAAGAAAAAACACAGCGGAACAGAGTTCAAATTAGATCTATGCTCTGATATCAAGTCAGAAAGAAGAAGAGGATTTTGGGAATATTCAGATGATTGTACTCTTCTCCATAAATGGATTATATATATACATCAAGTCCTACTGAAAAGCTATACAACAGAATAATATTCCTAAGTCTGCCACTATTGTCTACCATCATTGTCACCTACCGCTCCATCATTCATTGTCTGCCACCATTCCACCACTCACGCCAACAGTGTAGCTTGCCGGAGATGTGACAGAGGCGGGCGACGCCGTCCTGGCACTTGGCTTCCAATCGGCCGTTGCCTAACATGCGTATGACCTGCGCGTATTCCTGGCCCTCCTGTTTCAAGAGGAGCTCGCGCTTCTCGTCGTCCGCTTCGTTCTTCCCCCTCTTGTGGTTCTTGCGTCCCTTTCCTTTGTTCTTGGGCATCTTGTTTTCTCTTTGTTCTACTTCTTCTCTTCTTCTTGGTCTTGTTTTGTTGTGTTTAACATGGTATTTGTTCTCTTCTCCTTATATATAGATGTTCTTGTTCTCCTAGTAAAAGAAGGAAATCTAGAGCCGAATTGCCGAAAGGGACAAGGATTAAACGTCATTGTTTGTTGCTTGGGGAGCAAGCTAGCTTTCCCAACTTATCGTATCATTGTGGTTGATCAGGTCGAGACTCTCCAATGTAGTTTGATAATGAGAATGTATGTTGTTTTTTTGAAGTTTTGATCCGCTAATGAATAAAACCCATTTACAATGGAATAGACTGATGCATAATAATCTATTTTATACTAAGGTTTTACCTTTAATAGGAAGAGGAATTCATTACTATGGTACAAAATTAATTTGCAAAACTAACCGCTACGCAAAGCAACCAATCATCTCCACAAAGGTGGCAGTCTGTTTTGCTCAACTTTTGTTTCATTTCACGTTTTTATCCATGCATAGCATACTCCAAATTTCTATATTATGAGAATGCCAGAAATCTTATCCCTCGTCTTCTTTTGGCTAGAGTGAGAGAACAAGAAGCAAAGGAAAAGTAGAATTCATGCAAAAGCTAGAAACACAATAGCAGGAAAATAACTAAAGGACTGAACAAGGAAGACCAGAAAACTCTTCCATGTGATGGTAAAACTTGGAAGTTTCCAACAATATCGTGTTCCGTTCTCAATTAAAAAAGACAATCTCATCGACTGCCAAATATGCTGCTATCAGCTTATTTGGAACGCAGTCCAGGGACATTCTTAAGACCCATTTTACCAAGAACAAGCTTGGCAATGGCCGGAGGATTGTCCAATCCCATGCTTCGGCTAAACTCATTAGCAAGCTCCACAAGCCTATGCTTATCACGCCCTATTTTCTTATTTGAATTGTAATACCCCAGCCAGGCTTGGTATGCTGCTTCTTTGTTCTTCATGTCCACTTGGGATAGAGCTCGTGCTACCTGTTGAGATAAAGCACCAGTATATTTGAGCAACTCAAAACCATATGCTTCAAGGAAGATGGAAAAAAGACCTGGAAGAGAGGAGGGGGACAGGGAGATGGGGGTTAGGAAACCCACCTTCTTGGTCGTATCTGGATCAACTAAAGGTACAGGAGCCTTGGTCATTGGCAAATCCTTAATAGTGGATAAGAAAAATTCCTCCCAAGGAGCCAGTAGCAATATTCCTTGCCCTTCTTTGCCTTTACGGCCAGTTCTACCAAGTCGGTGAATATACTGTTGTCTATCAGCTGGAATGCCCACCTGTGATTGCAACAAGATGGGGGAGGAGGATAAGGGAACTTGGATTAGAATCAATGACAGATGAAGTTGCAAAAGATATGTATTCTATAAAGCACGAAAGGGGCAAAGACTCCAAGTCCTGATAAAATAAAGACATCTTGTAGTGTAGTTCAGGGTTAAATGAACTGCATACTCCATATATATATACATTCATCATTCCAATGACAGATGAAGTTGCAAAAGATATGTCTTCTATAAAGCACGAAAGGGGCAAAGACTCCAAGTCCTGATAAAATAAAGACATCTTGTAGTGTAGTTCTGGGTTAAATGAACTGCATACTCCATATATATATATACATTCATCATTCCAATGCCTCACAAGCATGCTTCTAACAAGCTAGAGATGACCATGAACTGAAGTCACTAAGCTATTAATTGACATTTTATACCTGTATGACTAGAGTAACGTCTGGATAATCAACCCCTCGTGCAGATACATCAGAAGTCACAAGGATAAGACCCTTTGATTTCCGAAATTCATCGGAAACCCTAGTTCTATAACTCTGTGGCTTTCTGGAGTGGATTTCTCTAACATTCAAGTTCAGCTCACCAAGAAGGTCAGCGACCAGTCGTGTGACCATTGCAGTAGTGCAGAATACAAGAACCTATGCAAAAATGAGAGTCCAATATTATAGATGAGGATCGAAATAATAGCGGTGATGTTCACATCAATGCTCTCCAAAGAAAATCCATTATAGAAGTGATCGATTCAATTGATACTAATGCAAGCATCCACAATAGAAGTGATCGATTCAATTAGTACTAATGCAAACATCCACAATTCTTCAACAAAAAATTTGAATATACCAACAGCCTAGGCTGTGTAGTACTACAATACATACCTTATACTCAGGATCGTCAGCAATGTGCTCTTTAAGAAGACTATATACAAAGGAAAAGTGGTTATCCAAAGGAGCAACCAAATGGGTTTGTCTGACCTGAAATCATCCACATTTTTAGAATACAAACCTCACCAATGCATACAATTATAAGTTGTCTGTTGTCAGTATTAGTTATAATACACATATATACATGTCATTCAAGATCCTACCTGCGCATGTGTCTCTTCACTGCCTTCCTGAACTGTGTTAATAAATTCATGATCTCTTTTCAAAGCGATATGACAGATTTGACGGACCTACAATCAGGGATGATATCATGTCACATATACTGTAATGAATATGTAGGTTCTTTTTAAATTTTTCCAAAAAAATAAGGTGTGAAAGAAACCTCTTCTGGAACGGTGGCAGAGAACAGTAGTGTCTGTCGCTGTTTTGGAACAGCTGCTATAATCCTTTCAATGTCTTTACGGAACCCCATATCCAGTAGATGATCAGCTTCATCAAGAATGAGGACTTTGACACCCATCAGCCTAGTTGCGAAACCTGCGGTATTCTCAATGTGATCTTTGAGCCTTCCCGGTGTAGCGACAAGAATCTATCAGTTATAAATGTGACAAATCAGATATAGATAACATCGTGTGATTATGTTGGCATGAGCTTTCATTTTTGTCCTTAACTGCATCCTATTCATGGTAGACATGCAGCAAAGAGCGAGCATCAAACTAGCTGGGCATTCAGTAAAAGATTATTTTATAGTGATGATTTAAGTATATGGAATACCTGTTATGTCAGAAAATAGGGCAACTACCTTAATTCGACATTTACTCCCTATACCTTAATTCAACCTTCACTCCTAGTACCTTAATTCCACTTAATATATCCAGTCAACTAACTTAGAAAACCATTCACTCCTAACCAATCCATGAGATTCTACTGCTTTAACAATGTCCAATAAAACATCAACTCAATTGATCTTTGACTAGTTAAGTGATCAGGGGAATGAAGCAGGACACTACAGCAATTGACAAAGTCCTCCAGAAAAGATAGAGATGTTACCTGGCAAGGATTTGCTTGCATGCGTTTCTGTTCTAGAGCAAGTCTTGTACCTCCTATCACAACTTGGACACCAATAGAAGGATGATACTTCAACAATTTATTGGCTTCTGCTGCAGCTTGACTTGCCAGCTCTCGGGTTGGGCATATTACAAGTACAGAAATTGGGGGTCTCTTATGATCGCGTCCAATAGGAGGTGAGTTTACAACAACTTCAATTGATGGAAGCTGAAACACAATATTTCAGCATTTAGTAGGATGAAAAGAAACCCCTGTAATCACATCTATTGATAAATAAATGCCATATGATGGATAAACTAGAGAAGCATCGAATTTACAAAGTTCATTTTTACTTTCTTTACTTTTTAAAACTTATTCAGACGGAGAAACATAAATAAGGTGTCATACCAAGAATGCAACAGTTTTTCCAGTTCCGGTTTTAGCCTTGGCTAGAACATCCTTGCCTACAAAACATAATTAATCAGAAGAAAGCACTTCCATAACATGAACACATGCAGATCAATCAATTTTAACAACAGATAAGAACAGACATTCTTTAGGGGACACAGATTATTCTCTAATTTATGGTCATTACAGATTATGCAATGGAATTGATGGTTGTTGTTTTAAAACTAGTCCTCTTGAAAATCCACTATTCAAAAGAAAACAGTACCCTAATTGCAACGGTCATGAATAGTTTCATAAAGAGCAAACCTTTGAGTATGATGGGAAGGGTAGCCTCTTGTACCACAGTCATGTTCTCATATCCTGCATCCTTGATTCCCTTCAAGGACAGTGGCGAGACCGAACACTGATCAAACCTGCAAGCATTGCAGAAAACTTTAGACAAGCAAGCAACTTTAAACGAATCCCATCACATAAAATGTCGATATAATCATACCTTGTCTCACTCAAATAAGAGTCAGAGTCTCCTGCTGAACTTTTCAGCACAGCCTTCTGACTCACCACTTCCTTATCCGAACCAAACAATGCAGCTGCACTCTTATCTTTCAATCCTTCATACTCATCATCCTCATCCGAAGCAGCACTATCACTATCTTCCTCGGTAAGCAAATCCCCAATACCAACACCGAGCTCATTCACCTCCTCATCCTCATCACTCTCATCCACCACAATCATTGCCTTTCCCGAATCTCTCCCACCTTTCCTCAACCCCTCGCTGCCTCGTCTGAAACCCGAATCCACCTCTCTCTCTCCTCTCTTACTCAAAGAACTCGAACTCGCATTCGAATTCCCTCTGAAATTCGGACCTCTCCTCCCCGAAAACTCATCTTCCTTCACAGCATTATCCCCAAATTTGTTATCAAATCTTCTATCCATCCTTGGATTTCTAGTAAAAGCAGACTGATTCGAGCTCGGAAATCGTCTCCGTTTCGACTCACCAAACCGGTCATTCGAGCTCGAACTCCCACGATTGCTTCTCGCCGGAAACGACCTACCTTCTCTATCATCATCATCATCCCTTTTACTCATCCGTGAACTTCCCGGAAACGACCGACTCGGATTCCGAAACCCTCCCCGAGTTCTCGACTCACCAAACTCGTCGGCGCCGCTATCTCTCCTGCTCCGCTTCGCCGGATACTTCTCTCTATCGCCGCCCCTATCTCTAACCCTACTACCTCTCCGACCACCACCGTCCGATTCCTCTACCCGGCCACCGCCACCGCGGGTCCGGTCGGTCCTCAACTCGCTGACCCAGTCACTCAGCTCCGCCTCGTCGTCGACCAGGCTCTTGGATCCCCCGACCGCCGCCTTCCGCTCGTAGCCGCGCGAGAATTGGGAGCCCGACCCGGTTCGTGGGGTCCGGAAGGCGCGGGTGGAGAATGTGCGCTGGGAGCCGAGGGCGAGGTACCTGAGGCGTAGCGGGAAGACCCGGGAGAAAGCGGGTACGGGTCGAGGAGCGGAAATGGAGGGTCCGAATTTCATGGAGAGGAAGCGGGTGACTGGGAGAGAAGGGTTGTTCAGGAGGAGCTTAACGGGCATAATAGTGGACGAAAGCGACGTCGTTTTCATGGAAGGGTTGGGGTGGAAGATGGAGAAGGTGAGGAGTCCCCAAAATGGGGATTTAGGGTTTAAGAGTTTTCAGATGATGGGGGTGAAGGGATTTATAGGGATAGGGCTTAAGCTCCCTCGCAAGAAAACGATTTTCTTATCCCGCCAACTGGGATTATGGGTTGACCCGTTTCCCATTGGGCCGGATTTATTCATAGTCTTGCCAATTACTGGCCCAACCCAAACACTCACCACCTCGATTTGAACTACTTAAGAAATCAAGATTGAGCACCAAAAATCAGGCACAACAGTAAGTGTAACTCGTGTGGGCCACTACTAATTGGGTCAACACAGATAGATCGACAGTGTTCTCAACTTAACCACCTATTGGGATTTTATTCAAAATGCATCAATATAGTTAATGGTAAACACTAATTCTTTTCTACTTGATGGAGTAGGAATGTCCTTCAGGTACTTGATGAATTCTTTTCTACTTCTTGTACAAGCTTGTTCTATTTAAAAAAAATGTCATCGTTTTATTAAAAAAAAAAAAAAACAAACAGAAAAAACTACTTATAAATTATGAAAGCTCTATATTGCTATTTCAAATTTTCAATAGAAAGTTATTTCACTTAAATGCATTTTCATTGGTTTTGTCAAGAAAATAAAACCCTAAATTTGAACTATAATTGCAATTTTTTTGTTGCTGCTTATCTTTTTTGTTTTTAAACACAAGAGATTTGATGAAACGATGTAGCACTAAAATCGTGAATTAGATATACAAAACATATTTTCCTACTATTGGAAGGAAAGAAAAGGTGTCTCGGTTGGTTTAGTGAGGTATGCGAGGCCTCCAACTGTCAAATACAATACATGCACAAGTGTCAAAATGGAGACAATGCGAACGATATTCATTGCTCCGATGTCTAAGTCAGTCATTATATTAATATTGCTAGAGTGTCGGTAGGCAGTGGTGGAACCACATTGTAGGCTGTTTGGGTTATAGCCCAACCCAAAATTATTCTTATGTTTTATACTGTATATGTGTTTTCCTCTCCATAAAACTAAAGTTGGTTCAATTGTCCAAGCTGCTGTATGCTTAACCTTTCTATGACAGGTTCGATCCCCAACTTACCCAATTTTTCGTGTTTTCTGCCTCTTTTTGTTTTTTTTTTTCACCCATTTTCTTCTCCATTTCTTCTTTGCTTACAATATTTTCTTCTCTTGTTTCTATTGTTCTTTCCCCTATTTTTTTCTCCCTTCTCCCTTCCTTCTTCTTGGTTACTATTTTCTTTCATTGTTTTGTAAATTTCCTGTAAGTGTTTCTTTATAGAATTTTTGTAAATTCCTTGTTTAATTCTTAGTGTCTTAAAATTTTTATAAACAGTATTGACTAAAAAAAATAAAAAAATCTTATAAGCAACCTTAGATTAGCCCACCCCATTTTTGTATCCTGGTTCCGCCACCGTCGGTAGGTAATAATAAATGTGTAATATTAATGAGATATATATATATATATATATATATGTATATTATAGGAGAGCTCAGGTATAGCCTTAGCCTCGTTTTTGATGTGAGGCTGATATGCATCAGTTTTGAACATTCTACCCCCTATGGGAGGTCATATTTGCTGTGCGCGTGCAAGCACGTCTGGGCATGACTGGGCCTGAGTCTGGCTTAGGTGAAAGTCTAACTTTTGGTGTTCCCTAACTTGGCATAACCGGAGATACCTCCAAGCCATAACTGATTATGTTCGGCAATGTGTATGTACAAGATGCGTTCAATGGGAAATAAACAAATGCACGAGAATTATTCAATTTGTTTCTAATAAATTCGGTGATCGCGTGTGCACTCGCTTATTTCACAAGCCTATTTGTGCAATTGACGGTTCACAATCACCCAATTAATAGCAAACCTCACAGGTTCATGGGTAACAAACAATTAGGTGCTGGGCTCCATTATTCGGATTGAGACGAGTGGGTTGAAAAGAAAGACAAAGATCTCCAAATTGTGAAGAAGAAAGACAAAGGTCTCCAAATTGTGAAGAAGAAAGGTTGATAATCGACTTGGTGAAGATGATATGAAGTGGTCCTTGCCTACAATAATTTCTCAACAGGTTCGAAAGAAACTTTGGGCCCCTAATGCTAATTCATATGGGTACGAAATCCAAACTAGAAACCAAACTAATTGATCAGAGGTTTCTGAAGTTGTTGCATACTAAGAAATTGGATTTAGACGTCTTCATTATTGTTATCAGCTGCGCGCGCCTTTTGCTGCCTTCAGCCTGAAGCAGATATAAGGTTTGTGATATTAATGCTACCACATTGTGGGTCATGAATCATTCACAAAGTTTATATTATTGAAAGTGTATATGGAGATTCTATTCGGACAATTATTTCACAGTCATCATGACTGCATCGAGAGTCGTTCGTTTAGGGGGAAAAGTGGAAAACAACATACAAATGGACTAAGGCCTAGTTTGGGATTACTGTGACTTTAATAAAAAAACTGATGCTGCTGTACTGCGAAAATAATCAGCTGTGAATTAAAACAGTTTTGTGTTTGGTAAACAATACTTTTAAAAGTGTTGTCAGTACATAAAACAACTTCAAAGTGTTTGGTAAATGCTAAGTAAAAGTGATTTAGATATGTTTATTGACCATAAAGGACACGATTAAATTTTTTTTTTCCTTTCACTCCTTAACAAATCAATCATGTCCATTTATTTTTATTTTCCCTCCAAAACTTAAATAATTATTTCAACAAATTGTAAATAATTATTTTAATATATAAAACACTACAATAATAATATATAGTAGATCATCCAAAAAAAATATCTGAATATCACCAAACTTTAGAATCAAATTAATATCTATCTGAACTAGAAAAGAAAAAGAAAAAAAAAACCGAACAGCCGAGCCCAATGTCTACATTGCATTCATTAAACTTGTGGCTATATTATTTCTTAATACTTCCATTTCTTGTGCACCAACATCATGACGACTCCAATGATCTCTTTGTGTATCCTCCTCTATATCGGTGGTCTCATAAGCTACAGTGCTATTCTCATTCCCATGTTTATCGAAATGTTTATCGCTTTCAGCATGTCTCCTTATGTAGTTATGAAGTGCCATGGTTGCAATAATTATCTTCACTTGCTTTTCAAATGGATAGTTAGGCATATCCCTTAAAAACTTCCACTTTTTCTTCCAGACTTTCAATGATTATCTTCTCAATGACGCTTCTAAGAGAAGAGTGCGCATAGTTGAATACTTCATTAGGGCCTGTCGGGCCACCACCCCTACGAAAATCTGGAAGATGATATGTGTTATTTTTATATGGTCCCAAGTACCCATTCATTTGGGGGTATCCTGCATCAACTAAATAATATTTTCATGTAAAATATGAAAAGTATGTAACATATTAAGATGCGATATTGAAATATAACCTAAATGTGAACAAATAGTAAAAAAGTATTGAAAACAAAATTATTACCACCAGGAGGCTTGGGAAAATTCCACTTAGGATTCCGTATGGCTGATAAGAAAATCCTTGTATCATGTGCAGTACCTTCCCAACCTGCACATGCAAATATGAATTGCATATCAAAGTTACATGCAACCATTATGTTTTGAGTCGGCATCCCTTTTCTTCCAATATAGGGTATTTGATCTGCAGGACGAATTGAAGCACGAACATGTACACCATCTATGGCACCGATGCAATCCTTAAACTACAACAAAACAAAATTTTCAACATTGACAACTTAATTGACCAATAACATATAGACAATTCAAGTAATTACCTTAAAATGAGGCATATATCTAGAATCCCTCAATATCTGTGGTGAAGTGTTCTTGAACTCACAATCCTCTGGCTATATGAATTCTATAGCTAAGTTACACACCATATCCAAAACATAAGTGAAATATCTACTCACAGTCTCACCAGAGTGTTGAAATCGTTCTTGTGCTAATCTATTTACTACCCCATGTCCTAAAATGTGTAAGAACATTCCCAATATCTCAAAAACTCTCATTCTTTTTGAACCCTCAAACTCATACTTGTTCCGCAACTCACTACATAATCTGTAAAACACACGCTTGTCCATTCTCATCATTCTAGAGAATCGTTCGTCATTCCCATGTAGCAATTCCATAACCTATATATTCCCTGTGTGGGAAGAATTCAGAAAATGAGTTTTTTTTGGATATATTTCATATAATATGCTTCAATTATACGGACAAATACACAGGTAGCTGGACAAGATGTTGGGAAGCCTCTTCCTCATCTTCTGACATGTCCATACTTTAGCACGTTCTGCAAATATTATCATCATCTTTTCATTTACACACTAAATAAATCAAAACAACTCATGCCAAGGATAAGAAGAAAGAGTGCTAAGAAGGAAGAAAAAAATTCAAGAAGGTACAAAACAGCAAAACCATGTTCCATTGTAGGAAAACCAACAAGCTACATACCTTGTGAAGTAGTTGTTAGTTCAGCCAAAGCAGAAGTACTCAAACAAATCTGCATAGAGCTGATATTGTTTTAGGCAGGATATCTCTATCATAGTTCAATGATATTCAAAACTGACCAGTATACAAATAAATATACAACTAATGAAACAAAATAAGATTCAAATACAAAGATAAAGAACAACTTGAAACAAACTGATCTTCAGGATGGAAAAAGAAAAGTAGCAATCAAATTAACAACTAATGAAATAATATATGATTGAAAAGCAAAGATGAAGTACTTTATTCAATAATTTTCGTACGACAATGACCAATTAAAAAATAACAAACTAAACTAAAAACATAAAATTAAAACTCAATTCTACACCTCCCCCTTATTTTTCAGCATATTCATACTGAAGCCATTGAAGCTTAATTACATCATCTTTCATGGTGGCAAACATCTCTCTCTTTTCTTTTCTTCAAAAAGAGTCTTGTTGCAAACAACAACAAAGGACTCCCAGGCTAGCAATAAGGGATAGACTCAAGTGCTTTCATTGCTTCAGCAATAGTATAGCCTTCTGCGCTTTTCACACTGTTTAAGGTTCCAGCACTCTTGTTCTCAACTACATCAATAAAACGATCTATTTGTTGCGAGAACTTTGTAGCACCTCCCACCTTCTGCTTGCCTAAAACAACGGGTCCTTTAGGTTTGTTTTCCATTTTAGCTTGTAATTCAGCTTCATCAGTCAATCTTTTTTTCCCTCTCCTCGAAACACCTTCCTTACCCCCACTTATTTCTATTGGAGTAAAATCAACCGAATCATCACTGCCTTTAAGTGGAATCACATCATCCTTGCATATGTCTGATTTCGAAGATGGAAGGTTTCCACAAGAACGGTGCCCAAGCATATTCACCAGTGGCTGTAATGTTTGAAAACATTCTATCTAGCTTCTCCTCCAATTCAAGATTAAGACCTTTTTTACGCAGTTTTGCATATTCGGGATTGACGTAATGTAAAGACTTGAAATTTAATTTAAATAAATTAAGTGTAATTCAATATTTATTCAATAATATGAATTATGAATTTTGGACTTGCTTCGTATGTCGTTGTGTGAGGAAAGGAGTTACGAACGAATTTTATTTTCGAAACAAACGTTATTCAGGGGGCGTGAAAATTGACTTTTTATACGTTCTAAATTTGGAAAAACTTCCTTCATGAAAGTTGTAGAGCTCGTCGATACGATCTCGTGCATATATGAAACATATTATTCGGAGTTTGTATGAATAAGTTATGAATATTTGAAAATTGAAATTTTTCTATAAATATCATGAAAATCAGATTTTTTCATGGAGCACGAAAATATCACATTTTTGCATTTCAGTCCCCCTCTCCTCTCTCTCTCTCTCGCACGCGCAGCCCCCCCCCCCCCCCCCCCCTCTGACCAGGTCCCGACCCGACCCGGGTGGAAACCACCCTCCCGGCCGCCGCCGCCACGGGACCCGGGCCTCCCCGCCATTGCCCCGAGCCGCCCAGCCGCTCCCCGCCCTCAGTTTCGCCAGCCGCTGCTCCCCCGCTTGTATCGAAGCACCCTTCCGAGCTTGAAACCCGACCCGCCGGATCTCTAATTTTCCAGCACCACCTCGGCCGATCCTCTCCATTTTCGTGATGTCCTCTTCCTCTTGATCATCCCCATATGAGCTTTGCATCACGATTTTGTGTGTGGAGCGAAAGATCCCTGGATTGAAGTTGTCGATGGCTGAGATTCAATCTAGAAACTGATCAGATGTCTGAGATTAATCCAACTTCAAACCTCGATGTAGGCTGATCTAGACCTTATCTCGGAAAAATTCAGGTATTAAAGTTGTTCATAATTTCATTTTGAAGAAGTTTGTAGTTGACAACTTCTGCATCTGAGGTGGTTGACCGACATTGACCGCCTGGTGTGGCGGCGCGTTGGACCATATTTTGAGTTTATATTATCTGGACGATGATCTATGCATCCACACGAGCATTCTGATATATAACATGGTCATGTTGGAAAAAGTTGATAAATAGTGGATTTACGTTTTGACGTTACTATTTAAGGTTTTTACATTTTATCTTCGATTTACAAGTTACGGACATCAGACCATCAGTTTTACTTCAAATTTTAATATGATGATCATATAACTGTCCTGATGACTTTGCGTGTTCACGGGCGAAGATCCGACCGTTGGATCTTCGTATAATTGTAAAACAGTGATTCGTGAAGATCCGTTCGTCGGATTTTCATATAATTTTGATAGGATGTTTCCAAGGGCGATCCGTGAGGATCTAACCGTTGGATCATCGTTTAAATTCGATCCGACCGTTGGATTGTCTTTATTTTAGAATATGACCATTGGATCGTCGTTATTTAGAATCCAACCGTTGTTCATCATTTAAGTTTATTTCATGCTTCGTTTGCTAAGTAAAGACCGTACTTGATTAAGTACTTGACGACTTGAGTTGACGAGCATTTGGATTATTGTGATTTGTATTTTAAGTGAAGACGCAGCGGGAGTTTCGAGGTGAGTAAAACTCACGTGGTTCATATTACGAACCGAGTGGCTTTAATTTATTTATTTTTGTAATTGTGTGAAAAATATTTATGGATTAAATATTTGTTTTTAAAACCACATGGACTTGATCAACTACGGTCCATAGGTAAGTAAAATGAATTTTAATTGTACAAATGAATTTCACTATTTTCTTGTGTGAACTGTTGAGGTAATTCTTGAGTGGATGATTACGTATATATATATATATATATATATATATATATATATTTACGTGGAATATATATATTGGTTGGTGTATTGTTGAGTGATGATATGGTTGAGTTGGAATGATGATTTAGATTATATTTCAAATGCTTAAATTTCATAATAATATTGTGTATCTTGGATGAGTTGATTTCGTTTTGTGAAAAAATATGTTGTGCTCATTATGAATTTAGGGTCAACGTAGTGACCGGTATGGGAGAATCGGACGCTCTAATCCTAAGTGGATGATGGGATACCATTGGTTGAGTAAGTACGAGTATCAGACGTTCTAAATATGTATATACGTATACATATTGATGAAATACGATAAAGATAAATATGTCGGATGCCATAACCTAGGCCAAGTTACGGGCTACGACTCAGTTAGAGCTCTAGTCGGTCAATACCGTATTTTTATAAATACGATTTCAGGGTTTTGAGAAGAAAGATGCCAGTTAGGGTTTTGTGTGGATTTGTAATTGATTATGAGATTGTTGGTTCTTTGTGGATGTGGAAAGTGTTGAGCTTGACTTGGGTGAAAATGAGTATGAATTAATTAAACAACTGTTCTTTCTTTTACTCATACGAGCTTTCAAAAGCTTACCGGGTTTTGTGTTGTTGCAATCCTGGTACACTATTCAAATGCTGTAGCGGATATTCCTGCAGGTCAGGATAACCAGGGAGGTGACCGTGCTGTTTAGGTGTT
Organism: Rosa persica; assembly: GCA_025331145.1. Taxonomy (NCBI): domain Eukaryota; kingdom Viridiplantae; phylum Streptophyta; class Magnoliopsida; order Rosales; family Rosaceae; genus Rosa; species Rosa persica. Next base: position 31,933,122 of record WFKR01000001.1, read on the forward strand.
GCAGCATTTATTTTGTTTTCATTTAAGTTGTGAGGTTTGTTATGCTCATTGAGAGCTTTACAATTTAATTTGTGAGTGAGTTGTAATAATTACTCGAGAGTAAATTCGGGATTTGAAATTAAATTGTGTGGTGAGGTTATTAAGAAAAAAAAAAAATTTCAGGATGATTATTTTGAGTTGTGGAAATTTTCATGTTTCGGATTTTGAATTTTATTAAAAAAATTCGGGGCGTGACACCTAATTTTGAGAGAAATGTTATCAAATGAAATAAGGATACTATAGTTAATTGACAATGTAATTTACTGATGAAATTACGCACCTGAATTTTACTATACCACCATTCGGCAGGTGCATCAACAGTACCCTTGCTCGGATTCCACCCTAAACCAGTTTCCTTACCAACTAGTTCTTTCCACAACTTCCATTCAGTTTTAAGTGAATCCCACTTATTCTTCAATTGAGTTTTATCATAGTTATTGCCGGTCTCTTTACTGAAGTTTACTACCAAACTCTCCCATCCTTCTCTGTCAAAATGAGTATTAGGACGACGTCCAGCATCCACCAACGTGATGCACATATCACAAAATTTGGATACATTATAATCATTCCATGATACAGCTTTAACTTGTGATCCACTTCCCCCAATTTCATTAGTATACTTCCTTCCCATCTCTGTTTTCAATGTAAAATTTGGTTCAAGTTTCTATCTCTATCTATATTTTGTGAAAAGTGAAATAGAAATACCCAAAAAAGAAAAAGAAAAAAAAAGACCAAGTACATATCAACTGATGACAGTCAATGACATTGCATCCTAACAAAAGTGTTGTACAGAGCATGCCAAGAATTAAAATACTAATAAAATAACAAAAGAAACAAAACACTCTGAAAAACACAACAATCTGAAATAATACTCTTAGCAAGTGTACTAGATAGTCCATAATCTTGGCAGCACCTTTTAGAATGATATTTCTATTTCTTTATAACAAAGCACTTTGCTACTTTTTGTATATTTCTGTCAGATGTTGCTATTGTTTGTATGATTACTTTCAAAAGTACCAGAGAAGGTGTTTCTCAAAGATACAATAACTCCATGATTCAGGAACTTAAGCAAAACTACCCAGAAATCTTAAAGGTTTAAAATGACCGTGCCTAAAGATAATTCTTCTCAAGCCAAGCTTTAGCTGTAGCATCACATGGTCAAAATAGGAAGTGCATTATTTTCAAGGTGCTAACTAATTGAGCAGACAAAGTCAAGCAATATATGCAAAGAAATATGAACTATTCATCTATTATTACTGCAAAAACATCTATGACAAAATATGTCCAGTATTCCCAAACAAAGCATACCAGTTATAGAATGTATACCATGCAGCTTAGACCAAATTTACACATTCTCCACAATAACTCCATAAGACTTAAACTGAAATTGTATAGAAATAAAAAGAAACTCTAGTTTACAGAATTACAGGAAAATCACATTACCTGTGAAAGTAGAAAACCACAGCAGGAACAGCAAAACATGAACTTGTGCTTGACCTTACTGACAAAAAAAGGAGAAAAGCTCAAATCAAAGCAGCTCCAGGTGCTCAAAACGATCAAAATCCACATTCACTACTCAATTCTTTCATAGTTAAAGACAACTATGAAGGACAGATGAGCAAACCCAGTAGAAGTAATGGAATGAAATCTTAAAAATGGACTGCAGAAAGGGCATATATTACAACAAATATAAACATGACATAATAGGAACTAAACCCATTTTGCAAATTCATGTCTTCAACTCATTTTCTTGTCACTCAAATCATATGGCTTGTAAATCTCGATACTAAAGGAGTGTAAATTCATCGGTTAGAACATTTGATTTTCCTGTTTCATTATCAATGATCTGAAATCTCAAATAACTCTATAATACAGGAAGAAAAAAAAATAAACACCATAAAAGTCAGAATCAAAATTAATCAATAATCCCCGTGAAATTCATTTTCACAAGATCAATGCCATGAGAATATGAACAGAGGAAACAATAGAAGAAAAAAAAAGAAAAAAGAATCAAAATCTATATCATGTATGTATTTTCACAAGATTGATGCCATGAGTATATACACATATCAACAGAAGCAATAGAAGAAAACGAAAAAGATGAGAATCAAATAGGAAGAAATAAGCAAAGAAAAACGATTGATGATACCCGTCTCTTGACTCTATTCTTCCCGCTCAGAGTGGCAGACATATGTTCTTGGCACTCAGTGTTCTTTTACGATGAGAACAGATGTGTGTGTGTGTGTGTATATATATATATATATATGATTAGAGCTGATAAGTAGCCGTCTCTTGACTCTTTTCTTCCCGCCAATGGAGGAACCTAGAGTAGCAGGTCTCTGTTCTTAGCGCGTAATTTTACATGTTCTTGGCGCCTAGAGTTCTTCACGATAAGGACAGATGTGATACATGATAATTATCATGACTGATATTTTCTATAATGGATAAGGGTGTTATTGGAATTTTATAAAATGAAGATGTGTTTTGAGTGGAATCAACTTCTAAAAGCAACATTTGAGTTGCTTCTAAAATCTGCTGCCAGTGACCCGTAATTTTCAAAAAAATCTGCTTTTTTTTTTATCTACCAAACACAATAAAATCTGAAAGTTTAGATAAAAGTTGATTTTTTTTAAAAGCGAAGCTATCCCAAACAGGGCCTAAAACCAAAATTGGGTAGTCCATATTATGCGATCAAACACCCACTATAATTCAGCATCACTATTTTATTTACACTATAGTTGATATTGACATTTTCTTCTTTCTTTTGTATATAAAATATGTTGAATTCTTATTGTAATTTATTATTAAACTGTTACGTCACATGGGGGGCAACTAATTTCCACGTCAGAAAATTGTCGTATACCAAATCTAGATTGCAAGATATAACCAACTCTCACATCAAAATTGGATGAGTTAACGATTTGAAACCCTAGCTTAAGAAATCAAGTTTGAGAACCATAAATCAGGCATAACAAGAAGTGTAAGGCCCAGTTTGGGATTGATTTTGGAGCTGCTTTTGGGACCAAAAGTACTTTTACAATTTAGTTGGGCTGTTTGGTAAAACCTGTAGAATCAGCTTCCATCCGGAAGCGCTTTCTTGAACCTCATAAATCAGGAAGCTCAATTTCTTTGCTTTGGAAATCTGCTTCTGCAGGAATCAAGTTGAAGACGCGGAAGTGTTAATGAAATTTCTGATATTGGCGAAACTGTCCTTCTAGTTTTCTTGTTTCATCTTTCACGTCCACATCCTTCGCTCTCTCACTGCTTCTTCTCTCTAACTGGCAGGGAGCCAACCTATATCGTCAAAGGTATGCCTCTTATCCTCCATATCCATGTGCAAAATTTAAAGCAAGATGAATCATTCTTCGTCAATTATATATGTGTTTTGTGATTTTTGGATGATTTCTTTCTTCTCCTTTGTTGTCAATATTCCATTAAACCATGAGTCTCCTCCAAATTCAATTGCTAGAGCCATTTGGAATTGATATCTGCTGGGAATTGATGTCTGTTTTGAGTTAGCCCAGGGTTAATATTTCATGAATGCATGGTTTTTGCTTTGTTAGTAATTTGTATAATGATTCCGAAAGGGCCCTGCAATTTTATTAAAATTGATATGCCAATGCTGCAATATTTTCTATTGTTAATTGAGGACTTTGGGGTTGAGCACCTGTTGCAATTGGTATCTCAGATTCTCTAAATACCAACTCAGGCCAGTATCTATACCTAAAAGTTTAAGTTTTGAGATGCCCAGATGGTTTTGATAGATTTAAAAACTTTGAATTGGGATTTTGTAGTTGGAATTTTCTAGGCACGTAAGCATAGAAGTGTGTAGATTCTTGATGATAAACTATGTTGGTGATGTCATTGTTATCTCACTAACTTCCAACAAGGCCATGTTATTAAAGATCTGATGCAATTAGGAGACTATGGTACTTTATTTTCCTTTCCTTTATTACATACTATAGTTTTTGGGAATTGATGCTTTAGTCATATAATTGGTTGTTAGCTTACTTCTGATTCGTCAAGTAAAAGGAATGATTGTTGCCTTGTCTCAATTGAATGCATTGGTCAAGGAAAATAACATGTTTTTTTTGGCGGTGAAAGGATATGTTTGAGGTTAGAAATATGTCTAACTTTTCAGTTCATCTCTTCATATCAATTGATGCTTCAATTTTGACCGACTGATATCAAATTTGTGTTTGTGTTACTGCAGATTAGATTTTGGAGAATGCTGATAGTCGGCGTAGAAGAAAGAGAGAGATATAGAGAGACATGGGTTTGTTGCAGAGATAGAGAGAGATTGGACTGGTTTTGAGGTGAGTTGCTTGCTAATTTCAGTTTGATTTTTTGGTTACACAGGATTCTCTGTGTTGGAAGTGTAGTAGCTAGCTCTGTCTCTTTCTGCCATGAAGGTAAGTTGTGCTTCCCTGATGGGCCTCTGTGATGGATTCATATATATAATCGAATAAATTTTATAAATCACTTTTTGAGCTAGAGCTGTTTGCTTGATAATTGTTATTTCATTTTCCTTAAACCCTTTTTCAATAGTTAAATAGTTTTGAAGTATGAACAACCCAAGCGAATTATGATGATGCTATAATCTGGCATTATCATGTAAGGAAAAGGGCAACCACTGAATGAGCATATACATTTGACTATTAAGAAGCCTATTAGTAAGTGGTCGTGTGATGTATCATAAGCGGGGAGGCTTTGAAGTAAGTGGAGAAGAACATTTGCTGGTATTAAAAATAGACAAGTTAATTGGTTCTGTTTTGGGAAATAAGTGGAGGCTTTGAAATGTGCATTGTGGCTTGCTGCTTTGGCACAAATCTAGAGTAATTAATGATTTCAGGTTTGTCTCTTAATTTGTATACTGCTATTAGTTATAGTGATATTATAAGAGACTAGTCATTGTAAGAAATATTGTGTTTTCAGAATTTTTACGTGATAGACAAGTTAATTAACTCTTCATATATGAAATCCATATTTGGCAGTCAACAAGATCTCTATACAAACTGCGATTGGTACAGAATAGTAATTGTTGGTGTTGTCATTTACTCCTTGATAAAAGCAAGCTTGGAAGAGCAAAAGAAGGCAAGGATTTTGAAGTACCCCATTTTGGATTGAACTTGCATATCATATGTTTTATTTCAAAAGGTTACTGCTATTTCCGCATGATAAGAGGTATATCATGGAAAGGGAAAATAAGACGTGCAGTCACAAGCTTCATCTATAGATTACAAAATTGAAATGCTCATTGACTTTGATTATTGTTGTACTATTATTACCAATTGGTAAGTGATCTCCAAAGAAACTTGATCACTACTGTTGTAAGACAAAATCATTGTATTTTAACACAATGTTAATGTTAAACCCCTTTCAAATTTATCAACTTATTTCTCAAGCAAGTTTTCAAATGGATGTGCATCTCTGATTCAAAAATTTCTTGTTTGTTGCCCAGAATTGCTTTGGTCCAAGCAAAATTGCGCAAATTATGTATTTTATTAGTATTTTTAGCATTTATGACCATTTTAGTGATTATATCCAGTCACAACACTTTTATCTACTTAGCATTTAGTTGTAAATTTTAAGTGACTTTAAATATTTTGGACTTATTTTGTTAATAGTAAACATAATATGCATATTGAAGGGTCTAGAGAAAATCTTTTATTAGAAAACTACACACAAATGTCATTCTGAAACTTTAATTAGTCATAAGGCCACCTAATCTTTTTTGTATACATAAGGCCATTTCAGGCATAAACTATTTTCAGCCATGACAATTAGACCCCTTCACCATTATAACAACAAATTTTTCTGATCTCTCACTCTAGTGATTCAGATCCACTCTCTCTCTCTCTCTCTCCAATTCCCAAATTGAGCCATAGATCGAATCTGTCTTTACTAATGCTCGCCGAATCTCGTTTCCCGACACTCTCGATATGCCTGAACTGATCTCAAGCGAGGACTCGAATCTCAGCCTCATCAACGTCACCGCCATTTAGGTCTCGACACCTTACTCATCGAGCCTGGGACAGTTTTAGAATAGCTGCGACGAGCTCATATTGGGGAGGAGATGCCGGTGGAAGCGCAATATGAGTTTTGGTTCGAATCAGCTAAGAGCTATTGGTCTCATGAGCCTCTCTCTCTCTCTCTCTCTCTCTCTCTCGCGATCGTGTTTTTAGTGCAATTTGTGTGTTTGGAGCTATTTGATTTGCTACTGTTTAGGATGGTTCACCTAGATTGGTGGTGGAATTTGGGGGATTTGATTTTTTAGGTTTTAAAATTTTTGATTGGATTAAGAGAATGCTTGTGGATATTGTATCATATAACAGTCAGAGATATATTCCGAGCTGCAAAAAAATTCAGAGATATAGTTTTCAAATTATAGCCGCTGCATATAATGATGTTTGATTTTTGGCTTTTGAAAATTTGGCTTAGGGTGGCAGTATTGTTTTTTGTTGATAGGCCAAATAAGCATATTGAAGAGAATATTCTGTTTTTGGTAGGCGAAAACCATTTGGCTTTTGGCCTATCATGGAAGATGCCCTTATGAGGAAAAAAAAAATTGGTAGCCTTATGGCTGAAAAAACATTCAAAAACATACTTATATGTAATTAACTCATCTTCTATTCGGTCCAAGCAATGGTAGAAGAATAATACATGTGAATTTTTTTTATTTGGTATGGTTACATAATCAAAAAAACAAATTATGTATTTTAGTAGCATATTTTAGCATGTATAACAATTTTAGTAATTATACTCAGTCAAAGCACTTTTGCTTTGCAACTTACCAAACACTTAGAAATTACTTTTCATTATTACAACACTTTTAAAAACAGTTTACCAAACACCTCAGCTGTTTCTTCTCACAACAAGTTCGGAAGTACTTCCTCTCACATCAAGTTCGGAAGTGAGACACAGCACAACAATCCCAAATTAAGCCTAACTCACGTTGGCCACTACTAATTGGCTCAACACCGATAATGTTCTCAATTTAACCACCTATTAAGAGTAAAATTTTATTCAAAATGCATCAATAGAATTAATAGTAAATACTAATATAACCTCCCACGTTGATATGTATTTTCCTTTATCAACGATATTTGAGTTTCATACCTCAGATTCGTCTCAAAGTGAGGTTCTCTGTCGCAAATGCCTCCAATCGGACTGGTATTGTCGAAGCTGGATGACACCGACGGAGTTTGGTGAAAACGAATGTGGTGTGGCCAGAAGCGGTGGTGCTGCCAGAATTGAATAACTTGAGCCATACTTTTGGAATAGTAATCACCAGTCACTGCAATCTTTAACAAAAAACAATAGAAGAGTCCAAAGATATTCCCAAAACTTAATCATGATAAGGCATATGATGCAACAATATATTGACATTCATGTGAAAACATTTTGGGTTACGTCCTTAATCGAGGATAAGGAAGAAAAACTAGAGGATAGTGAGACTGTGAGAGGGAAGTCCATTGACAAGATTGCAAGAGCAGACGTATACAGAAGGAAATCGATTTAGAGGTGGCCGTCTGTGACTTTTCCCTAAATACTACGGTTCACATAAATCCATTGACAAGAAAACAATACTTTTTGTTGTTAGAATGACCGGAGATTAAACTCTTAATCCAGCTTAATTCTAATACAATTTGACACTTCTTTGTCGAAAAAAAAAATACAATTTGACACTTTCGCTCACTGACAAAACAAAACGAAGAGATGTAATACTTTTTGGTATGCTCATAAACAGTTGATTTGAACCTAAATTATCTGCAGCGATTAGCCAATAAAGCAAAGCTACATGCAATGATTGCAATCTATCAATTGATTAGTTGGTGGAAATAATGAGAGATTAGGCATAAGGTGTTAATTAGCTGTAATTTTTATGGCCTGAAATTGGTAGGTAAATGGAGTTCCTACCAATTGGTCGGCCATATATAAATGTTGGTTTTTTGTGACTTTTGAGTATGATGTTATTGTTGCTTTCTTTCATGAGATAGATATGAGGCAAGACAAAGATCAGTGTAATGAAAGCAACTCTGATTTGTAAGTACTAAACTATGATTACTGCCAGATGATTATTGTTGTAATTTTGACCTTTTTTTATCGATTTATTAATGTCATATAATTTATTTTACATTATTTTATTAAATAAATAACTAATATAAAACAATTAGTTTATTGTGAGTTGAACTCACGACTTTTCACTTACAAAAATGAGACTTTTTATCAAATTGTACTGAACAATTCATTTCACATTCAGAATCATAACAATTTGTAAGACTTGATTCAAAATTATGACCTCTCGCTATAAATCAGAGAGTTATGTTGTAATACCCTAGAAATTCGTTACTAATTCCAAATGGTTTTTGTGAATTAATAAAGTGTTCGTCAGTATGATTTCGTGGTTCGAGGGTGGAGTGAAATTATTCTCGGACAATATTGATTCGAAATGCACATTTTAAAGGGTTACGAAGTTTGAATTTTTTATACGTTAGGATTATGTGAATTTAGAGCGCATCGATACGAGTTCGTGCATATGTGGAACGAAGAAATCGGAGTTTGTATGTAAAAGTTATGGATGATTGAAAATTTTGGATTTTTCTATAAATATAGAAAAATCCGAAAATTTATTCATAAATCCCAAATTTTCTAGTTTTCACATTTTGGCCCCCAAAACTCTCTCTTATCTCTCCTCTGCATCTCTTCAGAACCATCGGGTAGCAACAGGTCTCGACCGACCCGACCCTGCTGGAAGTCATACTTCCCGGCAGCCGACTACCCCGGACCCGGGCCAGACCAGTGCGCCTCGCCGAGCTTATCCTCCCTGTGGCATCAGCTCGCCCCGCAATTGTCCCCATCTTGAGATCAAAGCCACCTCAGCCACCAATCGACCTACCCGGTAGGAATCCGGCCTTCCAGGTGATTTCTCGGCCGATCCTTCCCATTTTCATGGTCTCCTCTTCCTCCTGATCATCCGCATACCCGCCTTGCATCACGATTTTGAGTGTGGAACGAAAGATCAAGATTTGAAGTTTTCGATGGCTCTGATTAGATTTGGAATCTGATCGTGCGACCGAGATTAATCTAACTTCCATGCTTGATCTAAGACGATCTAGATCGAATCTCGCTTAGCCCCAGGTATGGAAGTTGATCGTCCCTTCATTTTGAACAAGTTTGTAGTTGACGACTTTTGCATCGGAAGTGGTTGACCCGACGTTGACCGTCCGCTGACTCGCCGCTTGTGGTGGCACGTGGTAACGCGTCTAGCCTTATTTTTGTGTTCTGTTTTCATAGTCAATTTGGAGAAAGTTAATGCATGCTAGGGTTTCAGTTTTACGCGTTATCTTCGGTTTGCGATTTGCAAGGATCCGACTGTCGGATTTGCTTCAAATTTTGATAGATTGATCGTATAAGTATTCCGGGGACCTCGAGTGATCTCGGATGAAGTTTCACCTCAATCAAGATTACGTTAGGAATTTTAGGGCAAATGGGAGTTTGAAATATAATCGTTTTCGATTTGTGGACTAAGTTAAAATCGTTTTGTACCTAGGTGATTGACGGAGCATATTTGAGTTCTTATCTGCGGTGAGAAGACGCAGCAGGAGCTAGAGGTGAGTAAATCTCACATGATTCGTTTATGAACCAAGTCGCTTATTTTTCTGAATTGATTGATAAATTGTGAAATTGTTTTATAAAGATTTGTTTTCAAATGATATGAACTCAATCGACTACAGTTAATCGGACTGCGGTTCACTGGTAAGAAAATGAATTTAAGTATAAAATGAATTTCTTGGTTTTTAATGTGTATGAACTATAGTTGAAATGAATTTCTTGGTTTTTAATGTGTATGAACTATAGTTGGTATTAGTGGTCATTCCTGCGTGAATGACTACATATATATATATATATGTTTACGCGGAATATATATATATATATATATATGTGTGTGTGTGTGGATGAAGTGGCATTGTGATATGTATACATATTTGATGATTATATTGTTGAAAGAGTGATTTGAAGTTGTGATGTGACATTTGTGAGTCGTGTGAGATTTCTTTAAATGTCTTGTTCTAAGGGCCAAGTGGTCTGAAGTCCGAAGGTTACAGTGGTAACTTGGGTTTGTTCTGAGAGCTGAAAGGTCTAAAGTCCGAAGGTTATAGTGGTAGACCTGGGTGTAATGATATCAGATGCTTGCACTTTGGGGGGGGGGGCAGGTTACGATACAGTTAGAGCTCTAGTTTATCGTAGTTTCGGGGAAGGTTTCTGGGGTTCTTCTTCAGTGTTTACATGAGATTTGGATTACCATGAATTCCATTGTTTGATTTGATTGCAATCTCCTAAACTAAGTTGTATGCAGGAGAATTGTGAGAATTTGGTGATCTCATGAACTAATTTTCTATGTAGGGATTACTGTTTTATTTTAGTTTAATTGTGAGTACAATCGTGGTTATTTGAGTTTATTCATACGAGCTTCACAAGCTTACCAGGTTGTTGTTTGCAATCCCGGTGCACTATCCATAGTGTAGCGGTTATTCCTGCAGGTCAGGACCACCAGGGTTGAGATCGAGGCGAGGAGTGCAGCTGTGTTAGGTTCAGAACCTATTTTTGTTAGTGTACTGCTGTTTTTGGTATGCTCCTAGCGAGTGTGTACATTTGTATATTAGTTCTCTCGAGTTTTGTAACACTTTTCGATGTGATATTCGACTTAAGTGATCGAGTCTTTGTTGATCTTTTGTTGTTGCCCGGATTTATTTGAAAAAGTTTCTAAGTATTTCGGAATGTTGGTTAAGTTTTCTCGTTTCAAATTTAAATATCTTTATTCAAAATTCGGGGCGTGACATATGTGACTATACCAAATGATCATATTTTAAAGTTTAGTTCAAAAATGTTGCAAGGTTACTAGGCAAGGAAACTTTGTTTGTGCAAACCTTGGAGGGCTCGGCTAATTTGTGGTGGGGATGGGGATGCAGAGACAATCCACATGTGGCTTAAGAGAGTGATGTGGTTAAGTAGAGTGAAAAATGAGACAAAGTGGTGGTAGTTAAGTGGTTAGAGCACTCACTACCTAATGACGAAGTCATGGGTTCGAGTCACCATGAATGTATGAGTGAAATCCTTTGATCATCTTTTTAAAAGAAGAAGAATGTAAAAAAAAAAAAAGTAGAGTGAAATGTGGTCAAGTGATTGTGAATTCTTCTGTTTATTGGCTAACCCAATTTGAGAGTAACCATGTATTTCGTCTATTTCTTGAACTAAAATGAACCCACATTAGAAGCATATCATAACACTCATTTACAAAAATAGTAATGCATAATTCCCATTTTCTCAATAATTCAGAGCTCTTAGCCACCTCATTTTTGAGGAAAAATTAGTTTAAGTACGAATTTCATTATAACAAAGCCAAATGTCTCCTATCCTAGGCTCCTAGCCCCTCATCTGCACTTCGCAGATCTAATTTTTCTCTACTTAGTCAATAATTAAGAAAGTGACTCTAACTTAAAGAACTTTTGCTTAAATTCCAATAGCATTATTCACTCAAAATTAACTTTAAAGTAAAGCCCACACCATGTCTTTTAATCCCGGTTCTGTCCCCGAATTCATCCAATCAATTTGCCAAATACAATTGAACTGTGAAATTGGAAAATGTAAATTCCTTCTATAGTACCTGAGGTATGATAAATTGGACAATTCGGTACCTAGTCTTCAGAAGAGGACAATTTGATACCTGAACTTAGGCTTTGTTTGACGTTTTAGTACTTCTATTAATTTTTCAGTCAAATATAAGGTTAAAATTGGCATTTAGAATCTATTTATAAAAATAAAATAAAATAAAATAAACATGGGTTTTGTGGGGTTAATGACTATCAGCCCTGGGTCTTCATCATTTCTGGGTCATTTGAGAGCAAATGAATATAAATTAATGCTTTTGGGTTATGTTGAAGATAACATAATTGAATTTTAGAACTAAAAAATTTAGTTGTCGTGATTTGAACACCCATAATACTACTTTCAGTTGAGTAGTCTCATGGGTGTTCAAATCACGAAGACTGTATTTCTTACACATAAAATTTGATTAATTCATACTCATAAAATGATGAAGAATGACTATCAACGCACAAAATTCATTTTTTTTTAAATTTTTTTTATACATTTATTCAAAATGTCAATTTTATTCTTACATTTGACTGAAAAATTAACAAAAGTACCAAAATGTTAAACAGAACCTAAGTTCATGTATCAAATTGTCTTCTTTTGAAGACTAGGTAACAGAGCATTAAATTGACCATACCTCAGTTATCATAGAAGAAATTTACCCAATCGGAAATTACACATTACTACACATGTAAATTTAACCAAATAAAAATCAAACTTCTTTTTCCTTTTTGCTTGAATTTTGCCTTGTTTTCAATGTGGTCCTCGCCCCCCATCGCCCCCCATTTGAACAATAATATCTTGATTCTTGAACATCGATCTAGTTACAAATGACAATGAGGAATCAGCTTTCATATAAATGGGATATGATATTTTTCCATTGGTTTGGACCACTCTAACAGTCTGATACTAGTGAGCCCACTGCATATCAAAATAATATGCTAAAAATTATGTTCTCATTATAGGTCATTGCATATGCATGAATACGAGTGAAACAATCGACAACTTGAATTTTGGATCTTGGATAGAATTGCATATTTGCATTATATCACTGTCGTCATTGTTGTTCTTCTATACCATCTTAGTCAGATTTACACAATACAAAAGGCCAAAACCAAAAGCTTAGAAATTTAGCTCTCTCTCTCTTGAAGGAGGCTTTTATAATGTGTACTTAGCATGACAACATATTTTTCTTTTATTATTGTTTGGGCACCCATGTCAGTTATATGAGATTTGTAGTTTCCATAAATGCTTTATTTGGGAAGACAAACAAAAACGTAAAGAATAAATGTGACATTCATATGTGAGTATGTGACAATGAAATGTCAGAACTTACCATATGTGTTGGGTAGAACATTAAAGTATTTCATTAAACACTATGTTGTTATCGCATTGAGGGCCCTAATGTACATAATCTACTCATGATAATGAAAATACAAACTGAAAGGAAATAAAATTAATATCATGGTTATAAAAATTGAAATCAAGCTTGAGTGATAGGATTGGAAAGTGGGTATAGTCTTTAATAGGGTGGGGTATATGTTTGAACCCAAAATCGACCTAATCAAGGTCCCTGCCTATCTTCAAGGCGAATGGTATGGGAAGTAGATTTTACAGTTGGAGACCAATGTCATTAACTGGGTTTTGAACCCTGTGATTGCAGATTGAGCTCGGAATTTGGTCAAATGGATTTGCGCCTCAAGTCCAAGGTTCAGAACCAAGAACCCAAGATTTGGACTTGGTTCCATCGAAACACTTAAGCTATACCAAACCACATTGTCTTACCATTAAACTGCATCTGTCAATTTAAAGCATTTGAACTTAGTGGCGGTTTGTGTTTTCAAGAACCAAAGGGCTTAGTTTCGTGGTTCGTTACACTAGAACTGAGTTGCTTTTAGTATTAGTCCAAGTGGTGAGGAAATGAGGGAGACTTGAAAATTAGGTTAAGACTAAATTAAATCATGGCTTCGATTTTTCTCAAATATAACAAAATAAAAAGGGCATAACCGAGTCACCACAAAAGAAAATATATACATGTTTTGTTTTGTTTTTCTTTTCTAATGTAGAGATTTGTTGTTAAAGGTAAAATAGAAAGGAAAATGATTGAGACACCAAATTTCTATCCCGAATGATGTGGCATTAGACACGTCATTTCCAACATGGATTACAAATGCCACATCATTTCCAAATAATATTAATTGAATTTCTACATTTATTTTTAAATTCATTGAATTTCCACATTCAATTTTCTCTAATTTCTCATTTTCTGGGTCACTTCTCAAAGGAAAAAATTTGAAAAGCTCAAAACCGTATGATTTTTCATATCTTCATCAAATTCAAAACCATAAATTTTGAAGTCTAAATTGTACAATTTGGGTTTATATTGATCTTATATGATGATTGCCGTAGAAGATCGATCAACCATGGAAACAAGATTTCATTATGATTAGACAAATATAACCAGAACCCATAAAGATGCATAGCAAATCACTGTTCCAAAAATCAAAATTTTATCAACCGCATGTGTTGGCTAGATCGGAGACTTGGAGTTCAAATAAGCTTAATTGAGTTGGTATTGACAACCAAAGATCCACCTTAATTTTCATAAAGCTTCATGTTTGTAGATAATCTTATGTTGGCAATATTAGTTTTATTTGGTACCTGCATTTTATGTGGAAAGCACGTTGAGAAGAGTTAATAGGATTAGTAATTAGGGTTTCAAAATTAGATAAGAAAATTGTAAGAGAATTCAATCTCAAATTTCATAAGCTAATTAGAAAATACATTTTAATTTGTAAAAAAAGTGTTGATGTGGCTAATGCCACATAATTTGGTATTCACTTTTAGTAAAATACTAGTCAGATAGAACGTGCTTTGCTGTGGGTTTTTTTGTCATTGGTATGCGTTATTGAAAAAATAATAAGAAGTGTTCATATGTATAGATGTGAAGACCCAGATTTTCATACAACAAATTTATGTAATTCAATAATTATTATAGTAATTGAATTATGATATTTGGGATTATTTGGATTGTCGTGGGTTGAGAAATTGGTTCCGAATGATTTTATTTTTGAAAACGAATGTTATTTATGGGGTCGTGAAAATAGACTTTTTATACGTTCAAAATTTGGGAAAACTTCCTTCATGAAAGTTGTAAAGCTCGTCGATACGAGTAAGTGCATATGTGGAACGTATTATTCAGAGCTCGTATGAATAAGTTATGAATATTTGAAAATCAGAATTTTTCTATAAATAGTAAAAAAAATTCTGAGTTTGTCATTAAGGACGAAAAACATTCATTTTTGCACATCAGCCCCCCCGTCTCTCTCTCTCTCTCTCTCTCTCTCTCTCTCTCTCTCTCTCTCTCGGCCTGGTCACTGTGCTTGCAGACCTGCCGACCCAACCCGACTGGAAGTCGGCCTTCCCAGCCGCGCCGTCGCCGGACCCGGCACCCAGCCGCTTCGCCGCCTCACGCCCAGTCGATCCCAGTCGTCGCCTCACCCAGCCGCCGCTCCTAAGCTTGGATCGAAGCCATTATCCGAAGCTCAAACCCGACACGGCCGGAAAACCAATTTTCCTGCGGTGCACGGGCCGATCCTCCCCATTTTCGTGACGTGCTCTTCCTCCTTATCATTCCCATATGTGGCTTGCATCACGATTTTGAGTGTAGAGTGGTAGATCAAGAGTTGAAGATTTCGACGTCCCTGATTCGATCTGGAGACTGATCAGAGGGCCGAGATTAATCTAACTTCAAATCCCGATCTAGGACGATCTAGACCTCATCTCCGAAAAAGTCAGATATTAAAGTTGTTCACAATTTCATTTTGAAGAAGTTTGTAGTTCACGACTTTTGCATCGGAGGCGGTTGACCGGCGTTGACCATCGTCTGACCGCCGCGTGTGGCGGCGCGTCGGACCAAATTTTGAGTTTATATTATCTGGACGATGATCTATGCATCCATACGAGCGTTTTGATATATAATTTGGTTATGTTAGAAAAAGTTGATAAATAGTCATTTTCAGTTTTGACGTTACTATTTACGGTTTTACAGTTTACCTTCGGTTTGAGATTTACGGAGATCAGACCATCTGTTTTACTTCAAATTTTAATATGATGTTCATATGACTGTTCCGATGACTTTGTGTGGTCACGGACGAAGATCCGACCGTTGGATCTTCGTATAATTGTAAAACAGTGATTAGGGAGGCTATTAGTGAAGATCCGTCCATCGGATTTTCGTATAATTTTGATAGGATGTTTCCAAGGGCGATATGTGAGGATCTAACCGTTGGATCATCGTTTAAATTCGATCTGACCGTTGGATTGTCTTTATTTTAGAATCCGACCGTTGGATTGTCGTTATTTTGAAATCCGACCGTTTGATCATCATTTAGGTTTATTTCAAGCTTCGTTGCTAAGTAAAGACCGTACTTGATTAGGTACTTGATGGCTTAAGTTGACGAGCATTTGGATTATTGTGAGTTATATTTTACTGAAGACGCTGCGGGAATTTCGAGGTGAGTAAATCTCACGTGGTTCATACTATGAACCGAGTACTTAAATTAATTATTTTTGGTAATTGTGTGGAAAATATTTGTGGATTAAATATTTGTTTTTAAAATCACATGGACTTGATCACTACGGTCCATAGGTAAGTAAAATGAATTTTAATTATACAAATGAATTTCATGATTTTTCTTGTGTGAACTATAGATGGTATTAGTGGTCATTCCTGAGTGGATGATTACGTATAT
This sequence comes from Rosa persica, assembly GCA_025331145.1. Classification (NCBI taxonomy): domain Eukaryota; kingdom Viridiplantae; phylum Streptophyta; class Magnoliopsida; order Rosales; family Rosaceae; genus Rosa; species Rosa persica. The sequence goes on from WFKR01000001.1 coordinate 31,949,570, forward strand.
TTATATTTACGTGGAATATATATATATTGATTGGCGTGATTTTGAATGACGATATGGTTGAGTTGGAATGATGATTTGGATTATATTCAATTGCTTTAATTTCATGATAATATCATATATGTTGGTTGAGTTGATTTAATTATGTGAAAACATACAGTTGTACATATTGTGAATTTAGGGTCAATGTAGTGACCAATATGGGGTAATTGGACGCTCTAATCCTAGGTGGATGATGGGATACGATTGGTTGGGTATGTATAATTATCGGATGTTCTAAATATGTATATAAGTATACATATTGATGAAATACAATAAAGATAAATATGTCGGATGCCATAACCTAGGTCATGTGACGGGCTACGATTCGGTTAGAGCTCTAGTCTGTCAAATACCATATTTTTATAGATATGATGATGGAGTTTTGTGAGGAAAGATGTGAGTTAGGGTTTTGTGTTGAGTTGTTGACTGATTGTGATTGCTGGTTTTGTGGTTGTAGAATTGTTGCATGTTGACTTAGGGAGAAATAAATATGATTTAATTAAGCAACCATTCTTTCTTTTACTCATACGAGCTTTCATAAGCTTACCGGGTTTTGTATTGTTGCAATCCCGGTACACTATTCAAATGGTGTAGCGGATATTCCTGCATGTCAGGATAACCAGGGAGGTGACCGAGCTGCTTAGGTGTTATCGTATTTATTTTTATTTCATTCGAGTTGTGAGATGTGTATGCCCATTTAGAGCTTTACAAATTATTGTGTTCTTGTGTTGTAATAATTAACCGAGACAAATTCGGTTTTGATTCTATTTCGTGTGGTGAGGTTGTTAAGAAAAAAAATTTCATGATGAATATTTTGAGTGGTGGTAATTTTCATGTTTCGGATTTTGAATTTTATTCTAAAATTCGGGGCGTGACAATAGAAATGTGTATTATAAACTCATTCATATGCTGATAAAAGGTTTGAACACGTTAATCATAAGCAATTTGAAAAAATAGAAATTTGATTTTGATGTCTCACCAGAGGCATCAAAATCCACCGTAAGAATTAATATCTCTTTCTTAGCAGTAAAATTGATACTTTGGGTTTTTATGTAATGAGAGTTTGTACTTTTTCAGGGTGCTTGTGCTAGAATTGGTAGACCAGGAATCACCTGAAGCTTTTAGGATCAACCTGGACAGAATGCTTAATGGTTGTTTATGCTGGGAGGCATCAAAATTCACCGTAAGAATATATATCTCTTTCTTAGCAAAATATTTGTTGAAAAATTTGGTGAAAGACAACCTAATTATATCTAAAACAACCCATATAAATCAAAATATATCAGAAAAACAGAAACCTATTCTTTTCCAGCAAAGGTCATGTACATCACTAATCACAAATAAATATTGCATCCAAGGAATACAGATCTAAGTAGCATTAACGAATCAACAACTTTTTTTTTTCTCACTACGAACTTATTTTTTACTATGAAAAAAATGAAAATAAAACTTTTTATATACATTGTATAATTTTTTAATGATTATATGCATTATATCGTTATCTTATATTTTCATAAATATATATATATAAAATAAATAATGTCCATGACAATAAAATAAATATTTAAAAAATGAAAGGGTTAAAGAGTCACGAAACTATTCATTCAACAGTAACTTGCATTTTCCAACATAATAATACTGTACTTATGACAAGTATTACAGTTTTTTGTCTTTAGATTATAGTATAATAATTTTGGGATATGTAGCACTACTCAAATAGAAATCATACTACAAACAAAAAAAGAAAGGATATGAACAAATAAAAAATGTTGTACCCTTTTCAAAAAAAGAAAAATTTGTTGTGCACAAATCGGGGAAGGCTCTCGTGAATCGTGACAAGTGCTTTCATCACAAGCACCTCGTGACTCGCGCCCCCAAATTAGGTGTCCACTTTTAATTTAGCAAAAATTTAATTAATTTCCGTACACTTACTCCCTCTGCCGTAATTAAATTTTATTTCCCATTCGAGAAACTTTCGCTTTCTCTCATAATTTATTTCCCTGCAAAAAAAAAGAAATTAATAAAAATAGAAAGTCCAAATTGTATAAAATGCCAATTTGGGACGAGATTTTTCCTTCTCTCTTGTTTTTTTTTTTTCTCTTCTTGTTGTTTTGTCTTAGCAAGTCTCTCTCTCTTTGCTTCCTCCAATAATGTCATAGCAACCCTTCACCCACTTCCCACTTCTTCCCTCTGTCTTTTGCTGTAAATATCATTTCAGGGCCTCCCCAAAGTTTCGGTCTTTCAACCCCAAAAATGGAAGGAGAGCCTCTTAAGCAGTCCCTGAACTAAAAACTCAAACAGGGTCTGTCTCTAATTCTGATTTGAGCTCAAAGCTTCTTGCTTTCTCTGCAAAGATTGAAGCTTTTTCTTCTTCTTCTTCTTCTTCTTTGTTTCTGGGTCATGTGTTTGGTAATTTGTTGACTTGATAGAGGAGCTGGGTTTTGTTAATTCGTCGAAATTAAAGTGTTGGTTGGTTGGTTCTGTGTTCTTGGAGATTCAGATTCTGGGTTGGTGAGGTAATATAGTATATGCTAGATCTTTACCTTTTTAATCTTTTATACGAACTTTTTAAATTCCTTGATAGTGTCGCTCACATATTTTTAAAAGTTTGATTCTTTCTGAAGCTGTTCATTGGTTTATTGACTGATTCTACTTGTTTATTTTAATGGTTAGGCTTGTGTGTAATGTGTAAAGTAGCAGATTAGTGGACTTGACTTAGATCTGATTGATTTTTTTACAAATAAAATTCAAATAAGTTCTGGAGTCTGTGGAGTTTCTCAGCTACTATGAAGCTAATGTAATTCTCATATAACATTAAGCACTCGGAAATTTGCGGTAACAAAGCTGGTTTTGATTGTTTGGAAGTATGACAAGGAAAGAAACTGCCAATTGAAATTTGGATGCTCTTTCTCTTGCTGTTAAACCTAAAAACTCCAAGGAATTTCGGAATATTGTTGGGTCCAAAATGCATCTATCCATTTGCGGTGTTGTTAGTGTCATCGAAGATACAAAGCTAGTTAAGCATTTAATTAGTAGTGTGGTAACACAGATAGCAAGTATGAGAAATGAGTGTGTTTAGGTAGGCAACCATTGCTAATGGAGCTGTGTATCTTAAATTTGTGTTTTTAATGCAATGTGTTGAGAGATGGGAAAAGAAGTATCAACTGTACGTGGCATGGATTTGGATTTCAACCTTTTATGGTGTATGCTTGTTTCTCTCTGATTTTGAATGTGGTTGTTCTGTATGTGCAAGCTCTGGCCAATCTTTTCAGACCAATATTGTAGATAAAAAAACATCACAGTGAGCACTGAGCTCATTAGAGGAAAACATCAGATGCGTGTTTGAATCCAAAACATATGATATTCGTATTCATTTAACAATCTGAATGCTTCCAGTTTGGAATAGATCTTATTTACTGAGATCTTGCTTCTGTGTGTTTTAACTCTATTGTTATATTTATGCTTTTGCTGTGAACTGTTCATGGATTTATTGAGTGTATTTAAATGGTTTAGCTCTACTGATTTTTAGAAGTTGATTTCCTGTTCCAGGTAAAACGGCCATTGTTATTAATTTGTACAAAAAGTATCTACTGTCAGTGACCACAGCCTTAGCCTGAGTAATACCAGAACCATACTAAAGAGATGTGGCCCCTTGCATACAGCTGAAATGAAGACGTTACAGGTGCCACTTTACAATTTTTAACAGTGTTCGTGGTATCTAGCTTGTGTGCTCATATTGCTCTTCACTAAATTGAATGCTCCTATTTTATTCCACAGAGTGGGCAAGAAATACAATCTTCAAACCAAGCTATACACGATACACAAGGTGACCAAGTGAAAAGCCAAACAAATGAGGCTCCTGGAACAGATTCAGCTTCAATATCAACTTCAGGCAATGACAACAAGAAAGTATCACGCCAAGATATTGAACTTGTAAGGCTACCAAATCAAACTATTCTTGCAACCTTTTCTTTTTCTACATTTGTTATTCTATTATATTTTACCGTGTTCTGAGTATTGTTCTCGAATGAGTTAGACTAATACATTTTCCATCTTTGTGATGTTATGCTCTGAAATGAATTTTTGTAGGTCCAGAATCTAATAGAGCGGTGTTTGCAATTATATATGAATAGAGAAGAGGTGGTTAAGACTCTCTTGACTCGCGCAAGAATAGATCCTGGATTTACCACTTTGGGTAGGTAACTTCAGATTACAATTTAAAATATGTGTAACCTGACGACTGTGATTACATATCTTAAGTTCTTAAACCATGAATTGGTTGATTATGAAAGCCATGATCCTGGTGTATGTGTTTTCCGTTAATTATATTAGTAAAATTAATCCATATTTTTATTTAATTTTTCGGTTGCCTTTGTCACTTTTGGCATAGGATCCACCGATCCACAACTGAAATGATGTGGGACTGGGCAGTTTATGGTTATATATGTGCTAGACATGTTACTACAGCTATACATGACAGTATCTCCTATAATGAGGATTTGATGAATTAAATATTAGTCTTAAGGAGCTACATGATATTTTTCGTTTTAAACGTAATATATGCACCTTAAACTGATCTCAGCATCTTTCTTTTCTTGTTTCAGTATGGCAGAAGTTGGAAGAAGAAAATGCCGACTTTTTCAGGGCCTATTACATAAGACTAAAATTGAAGAAGCAAATCATCCTGTTTAATCATCTACTGGAGCATCACTGCCATCTGTCGAAGTATCATCCCATGCATCCAAAGGTTCCTTTGGCACCTATACAGAATGGGATTCATCCCATGCCTGGTAAGTTTTCAGCTAACAGCAACATGGAGGTGTAAGAGCTAGAATTAATCCTATTTTAATAGTAGTAGCTCTATCTATCCTCGTTTCGGTGGATGCACGAGGATCATAATGGGTTCCTTAATGAGTTAATGGTTACATAATTATGGTCATTTGGAACTCTGGGTGAACTCTTGATTGACGTTATTAGTGGGTTAAAACATTGTGCTTGATAAAGATTAAGCTAAAGAATATTACTTGTGAAAGTTTCATGGTTGCAGATGTATATAAGCCTGGGAGTATGTGATTGATATGTATTATGGTTTATATAGTGGTTTCCATTTGTATTCACTGCCACTTGTTTGCAGTGCAGTTAACAACTTACCTATGGGATACCCTGTCCTTCAGCAACCTCCAATGGCAGCAGCAGGTCAACCCCATCTTGATTCCATGGGAATATCTAACTGTCATGTAGTTAATGGAGTTCCCGCACCAAGCAATTTCCATCCAATTCGGATGAATTCTGGGAATGAGTGAGAATCTGTCCTTTGCCTCATTCTCTGTTTAATTACCGGTTAACATGCCAGTTATTATTTTAGCGAAAAAAAAGAAAAAAAGGAAAAAAAAAGTTTTGTTCCTCCCCTTTTCACTTTATAAGAGGAAGTATATTGGTTCAAAGTCCAAACATGTGTATTGGATGACTGTGGCTTCTAATCTGCACCTATATCAGGTTTTTGTTTAATTGAAGTTTTGCTAATAGAAACTGTTTTTCTCCTTTTTGAAGTATGGTGATGGACTGCAGTAGTTCTGATGTGGCTCCTGTGATTCCACCAAACAGCAACATGTCATCCATGTCTGAGATTCCTGTAAGTCCTACATCAGTTGCATCCAGTGGTCATTTCCCCTTCACTGCATCAGAGATATCAGGAATGGGTGTAGACACATCTGCACTTGATACAACATTTACATCTGATGTGGCAAGTAATGGGATGCAGCTTGGACCAGATGGTGGAGGTGGCAGATCACTGGATCAGATCCAGTGGAATTTCAGCCTATCAGATCTTACAGCAGATTTGTCCAACTTAGGAGGTAAGTTTATTTGAATCACTTATTACCGTCTCGAAGCGTGCAAGCTACCCTTAGAAATTGTGGACGGTATATCTACAGTAGAGCTGTATTCAAGGACATTAATGCACATCGTGAGCAAAAAGAAAAGACACTGTACAAACTGTTGAAAGCCAGACACTATTCATCTTGACACAGTTGATTTATCAAACATATACGAGGAAACATACATTCTTAATTTACAGAGACTTGTGCAAGATTTTTCCATAATTTTTTCTTATAAAACATTCTATAATCATTGAAGCATAAATTGAATATGTACGAGTCTCGTGAAATGGTTGTTATGGCGGTAAAACTTTTGGTATTTCTAAAGCTGTTGAAAGGCTGCTTACATTCATGGCCAAATATAGTTAGATCCAAGCATGAACAAAGAAATAGAGTAGCTGTTGTATAATGCATGTCTCACACTTTCTTTAATGTTTGCCTGGATATCTTTTGCAGATTTAGGAGCCTTGGGCAACTATCCTGGCTCCCCCTTTCTGCCGTCTGATTCTGAAATTTTACTAGACTCTCCCGAGCAAGAGGATATAGGTAATGGAAATTGCCTCTTTTCATTAGTTTTACTGATTTGTAAGATGTGGTTGGAGGTTCATACATGCCTAAGATTGATTGTTCCCGTAATTTCCCTTGTTAACAATAGAACCATGCATAGTATATCTTGGTTATCAGTTACTAATCACTTTACCTTGCTTTGGCAGAGGAATTCTTTGTCGATTCTGTCCCCGAGCCACCTTGCTCTCAATCAGACGAGGAGAAACCCTAAATAAAGGTGGGGAAAGTCCTGTTACACTTGAAACTGATAGGAAGGAATATCACTCCATTAGAGTTTGTCATCGACTCACTAAAAGACACTTCAGGGTTCTATTATCAGCAGATTTCAACATTTCTAGTTAGCTAGTCTGATCTGTATTAGCATACAGATAGGAAATTCCTTATAATAGACTAGTATTTGTAATTTTTCATTCCAAAAACTTAATTATCTGCGAAAGTTGAGGATAACGTCATGTATTTGGATAAATTGGTATGATTAATGCTACTTTAAGCATTATCATCCACCTCTTCTCATGTTCTCTCTTTGCTTATGTGATCTTATTTCTTTACATTCATATGACACCCCAAGTAACTGGTTGATTTTTTTTTATCTCAGTTTTTAAATTTTAACAGTTTCTTGGATTGTAAGTTACAGAGACTTCACCCATTTGAAGGGAAGTAACAGAGCTGTTTCACTGCCAAACTTTCAATTTATGAATCTAGAAGATTGCTCCTTGTCGACACTCTTGTCATGACCAATTGTATGAAATTCACTTACTCGGTTCATTTACAACGTCCGATGTGACAAATTTGAATACAAATGAGTGTAATATCATATTTTCAAGGATACAAACCTCCTGGTCCTAATTTCACATTTCATTACATTATTGAATCATATTTGCCTAATTGGACTACTTCTTTTCCGTGTTTAAACCTTAAAAGCCTAGTTGTTCCAAGACAAACTTGCCTCCTGAACTGTTTTGTTGACCTAATTTACAAAGACTGTCTTTAGATATTAGTTGATTGAATTAAGCGACAGATATGAGGACATTTCAATTAATTAGTATAAAAGTACTCGAAGTACTGAATTCTTATCGTGTTTTTGTTTAATTAGACATAATCACATCGGGCTAATGTGGCTTACTGCTAATAGGTTCGTGATATCAATATTATATCGAACTTGGAAAACCTTGCTCTTCTTTTTCATTTCGGATTTGGAACCTAATGTAATCGGTAGACTCATTTTCATGCCCGGCTATTTTTATTTATGAAGAATGTTGCCGGGAGTATACAACTTGAACCCCAAGCTACGATATAAATTTTATATTAATCATCTTAGAGAACGTTATAAATAATAGTAGATGTCTCCTATGAAAAACAAAACATAACAAAAAAAATATACTGCATTAAAGGAGACCCAATGAGGTTGATGTATGTTGTAACTTGTGATATCAGTCATATCACAAAAGATGAGTCATCAATTCATAATTCATGAGGCTGTACGTGGTTTGCATTTAAAGAGACACAATGAGGTAGGCTAGCCTTTATGGAAAATCATTGAGGGGACTTCGTGGTCACTTGATTAATGAACTTGTATGATACCAACACCCCAAAATTTAATTATTCGTTCCTAAAGAGTAAAAGACCTTATTGCTGGGAGGTCTTTTTGTGCTGCTTGTAAAGCGATTGCCCTTTGAGGAAAGTGGATGCTTTAAGGCATAAAGGTTTAACTTTGGAAAGTGTAATTATAATAGCTTGATAAAATATGTAGCTGAACTTTAGGGGTTTCTGAAAGGATTGTAAATGACTTGGTAGAATGGTTGTAGACGGTTAAAAATAGAAATGAATTCACTTGTTGCGGTCAAGTTGGTTCTCTCTCTCATTGCTCATCTCCACCCCCTTTATAGTATTGTGGCAAGTTATCAAGAGTTTTTGAGTATGGATTGGAATGTGTCCCTTACCCATGTTTACAGAGTGTAATTCAGAAGCTGATTTGTTAGCGAATATTGGGCATGGTTATGAGCATGGCTGCAGATTCTTTAGCTCCCTTCCTATTGATGTCGTGCCTCTTTTGAATGCTGACCTCTTGGGCTTGTCTAAGCCAAGATCAATTGTGATTTAGGTTTCTTGTCCTTTGCATTCGGGCATCCTCGTAATAAAAAAAAAAATGTAGTTGCACAAGGGTCTCGGACATCAAATGACTGGGAGAGATCCAATTAGACCAAAAGATAGTAAATGTGTGATACAATTTGGTTACAGAGATTTTATTGTATGATCAGACAAATAAGAGCTTTATAAGACGACAAAATTACATTTAATACTTAAAATTTAAAGTTTGTTAAAAATAAAAGCGAAGATTCTCATATTTTCTTGGGTTTATGACCCAAAGCACCAAAATTGAACAAATTTATACCATTTACCCCAACAACAGATTTTTATTCCTTGTTTACCCAATTTAACTTAAAAAGACAATTTTACCATCAGTCAAATTAATAAACTACCCATATACCCACAACATCTCTCTCTCTCTGTAATAACCGCAATTTCCATTTTAATTTCGTGTAATTGTGTTGAACGATTATTGTACGATTTCATGAATATTGCTCGATAATATTTCATTTTTTGAATTATCGAAGGTTCGAAACGATTATTCTAACGAAAAGCTTGAAATGCTGAATTTGAGAAATCGACTTTTTATACGTCCAAAATTTGGGAAAACGTCCTTCATGAAAGTTGTAGAGCTCGTCGATACGAGTCCGTACATATGTGGAACATATTGAGCGGATTTTTTTTGAATTAGTTATGGAATTTAGAAGTTATTTCTATTTTGAGTATATATAGAAAAAACCCTAGAATATTTTCGGAAGGTTGCCATTTTGGTCCAGCCTCCTTTTTATTTTCGGAAAGGTTACTATTAATCATCTTCAACCTCTCTCCTTCGTCCGAAACTGTCCGAGAAAGAGAACAAATTTCTCTAAGCTTGTTCTCTCTCCACAGTCCATCAATCGACCCCAGACCACGTCCCACTCCTTCGTCTTGAGCTGCTCTATCTGCTGGACGGCGTCGTTTCCATCGTCACGGCCTCCAGGTCCGGCAAAATCGCCTGAACCAGTCGAACCCGAAAACGAACCAAAACGAGCTCCTCGTGTTTTCGTCCACCAAACCACGTGAAACTCCTCCCTCTATATCGACTCGACCTCCTGAAGCTCTCAGAGGCAGTTTTACATGGCGGCGTGGCCTGTGGTGGCGGCTGGAAGCCAGCCCCGATCGGATCGAATGGAACTTTCGATCCGAATATCTCGAGCTGTAGACCTCCGTTTCTTATGATTCTTGGCCTGGTGAGTTCGCCATGAAGTTCTAAACAAGTTTCTAGAAGAGATCGAGGCGTGAGGTTGCAGTTTTTACGTCGAAAATCAAGCTCGCCGGTTTCTGGGTATTTCCCGGCCGCCGACTGTGTTTGGTAAATTTCGACCTCTTCCCGTTATTTTTTGGTCTTGTGCTAGTTATGAAAGTTACTCAGAATGATGAAACGAAAGGGAGAAGCTCGGCCCCGACACCATTGGTGGTGGTCGGCAGTGGCTCTGCCCCAAACTCCGGGGGCCCTTTCCGGCCACCTCCGGAGGTCTAAAATATAGTTTCTATACATTTTATGATTCGAAGTTTCAATACGATCATTTCGGCATATTATAAGCATTTTTCGGATATCGTATGATTTAGTTATGAATTTTGAGATTTCGATCGATTTCGATCGTTAAATTTATGATCTGTGAAATTAGGACCGTCCGATGGACTTGTAGTTTTGATTTGATGATCATATGACTGTCCCAGTGGCTTTTTGTGGTCATGGGTGAAGATCCGACCGTTGGATCTTCATATAAGTGCAAAACGGTGATTAGGGAGGCGATTCGTGAGAATCCGTCCGTCGGATTTTCTTATAATTAGAATCTGGCCGTTTAATGGTAGTGTAGTTATGTTTTGGAATTATTGGCTAAATTCAAATCACATTTGATTAGGTGATTGATGGGTTATACTTGGGTGAGCTGTTTCGGTGTGGTTTATATTTTGATTGAAGACGCAGCGGGAGTCTCGAGGTGAGTAAAACTCACGTAGTTCATATTACGAACCGAATGCTTTAATTTATTTGTTTTCGTAATTGTGTGAAAAATAGTTATGGATTAAATATTTGTTTTTAAAATCATATGGACTTGATCAACTACGGTCCATAGGTAAGTAAAATGAATTTTAATTATACAAATGAATTTCAATATTTTCTTGTGTGAACTATAGATGGTATTAGTAGTCATTCCTGAATGGATGATTACGTATAAATATATTTACGTGGAATATATATATATATATATATATATATTGATTGGTGTGTTATTGAGTGATGATATGAATGAGTTGGAATGATGATTTGAATTATTTTTCAAATGCTTACATTTCATAATAATATTATGTATGTTGGATGAGTTGATTTCATTGTGTGAAAACATATTGTTGTACTCATTATGGATTTAGGGTCAACGTAGTGACCGGTATGGGGGAATCAGACTCTCTAACCCTAGGTGGATGATGTGATACGATTGGTTGAGTATGTACGATTATCGGACGTTCTAAATATGTATATAAGCATACATATTGATGAAATACGATAAAGATAAATATGTCGGATGCCATAACCTAGGCCAGATGACGGGCTACGATTCAGTTAGAGCTCTAGTCTGTCATATACCGTATTTGTATAAATACGATGTCTGGGTTTTGAGAAGAAAGATGTGAATTAGAGTTTTGTGTTAATTGGTGATTTGGTGATTGTTGAGATTGTTGGTTTCTTGTGGACGTGGAAATTGTTGAGTGTTGACTTGGGTGAAAATAAATATGATATAATTAAACAACCGTTCTTTCTTTTACTCATACGAGCTTTCAAAAGCTTACCAGGTTTTGTGTTGTTGCAATCCCGGTACACTATTCAAATGGTGTAGCGGATATTCTTATAGGTCAGGATAACCAGGGAGGTGACCCTGCTGTTTAGGTGTTGCAGCATTTATTTTTATTTCATTTGAGTTGTGAGGTTTGTATGCTCATTTAGAGCTTTACAATTTATTTTGTGAATGAGTTGTAATAATTAACCGAGACTAAACTCCGTTTTTGAAATTAAATTGTGTGGTGAGGTTGTTAAGGAAAAAGGAATTTTCAGGATGGTTATTTGATGTTGTAGTAATTCAAGTTTCAGATTTTGAATTTTTATTCTAAAATTCGGGGTGTGACACTCTCTCTCTCCGGTTGACGTCGATTCACTCTCCAATCTCTACCTTCGGCCGGTGTTGATGTACTTTCTGATCTCCAACACCGGGGTGGGTTGATTTCTTGCCCAGATTCCATTGCAGCTCATCGGTGAGCTCGCCCATAGCTTGGCCTCATCAGCCTAACCGCCGTTGCACTTGCAACGACAACCAAACGACATCGTCGATGGCCTCCTGGACGCCTCGCTGCCTCCTTGGCGTCGCTGATGGCCTCCTGGATGCCGCCGGTGCTCGACCCAGGTTGTGGCAGTGGAGAAAGATGATTGGGTGCCCAAATCAATTTTTCGCTTTCAGTTTTTTTTTTTTTTTTTTCTCTTTTTGGGTAATGGGGGTAGAAGGCCCAGAAGGGAAGAAAAAATGAAAAAAAAAATATTCCATTGGAGCAATAGACGTCTATTAGGTGTCAATAAATGTTTTATTGATGTAATCTTCTCGTTTTTTTTTCTTTAATCAAGTTTTATTTGTCTAAATCTAGAGAGATTAGTTTTAATTCCGGCGACTGAAAGTTCTATTGGGGGGCAATAAACGTTTTGAATTGATGTAAGTTTTTTTCTTTCATTAAAGTTTTATTTGTCTAAATTTACGGAGATTAGTTCCTATTTTGGTGACTGAAAGTTCTATTGGGGGCAATAGACGTCTATTATAGCAACTCCACCGGTGGAGTTTTGCCTAGTTGCCATGTCATTTTGATGATGTGTTGACCGGCTAGAAGGAAAAATTTGCTTCCACCTAGCCAAGCTTGACCAGCCAAGCTTTGGCTTTGCATGACCCAATTAAAAAAAAAGGGGCAAGCCCGTGACTTTTTTCTTGCCCAAGGTCATCCGGCTGCCAGCTCAGCCCACATGAGATCGTGGGTGACGTCATATGGTGACGCGTAGAGAGAGACGCGGAAGTGGCACATCGTGGAGGAGACGAACGAATGGGGAAGTGCCATGTGGCAGACCGCGTCGACACACTGTGATCGAAATTAAACCCAAAAGAAATTCAAACCGCCACCACAAGGGGTGGTACAACGGAGGCAGGACATACCCAAGCTCCTCACTTCAGCCAACTCAATAAACTGGGCTTCCTCGGACTTCAATTGATGCTCCATGACGTCGGAAACGAACTAAGGAAGTCATAACAACTGCCGGCTGGCGACAACAATCGCAGCGACGCCCAAAGCTAACCCAGAAACCCAATCAGTCAACAATCGATTGAATTCAAAAACTAAACTTAGCAAGACGTAGAGCACGTCGAGAGAATCAACTTTTGTACCTCATGTAGCCTCGAAGATCGTCGGAGATTGCAGGAACTTCGTCGGAAAACCCGTAGCTTCTCTTCGTCGATTCTTTGTTCACCGTCGATCCATGTACAATCCGAGAACGCAGGGACATAGGCGACGGCAAGATGAAGCTGTTGCCGGTGGTTCCCCACTGAGAGGTGGTCGGACGGAGGAGTTATGTCCGGGTCGTGGCTTCGGGTCGTCGAGGAGCAGAAACGGGTCGAGAGCTCTGATCGTCTCTGGAATGATCTGGGACGGTGATTCGATCTAAGGGCTATTTATAGCCTAAGTTTCATTTCAGACGAATGGTGTTGATCAAGCGGTGGACTTTTTAACGGTCCAGATCACCCCAGAGCATTTCTTTTTATTTAAAATGAATTTCCATAATTCCTAAACTTCTGAAATTCAAAATAAATAGTTCCGTGTCGGAAAAATTCCCCGAAAATTCTCAAAGACTCGTAACGTCGCGTACTTTATTATAGATTCCAAAAAAACTTTGGAGATTCCACCTTGTGAAAATCCCAATACTTATTTTTGAAGACCCTAATAATTATCAAGATCGCCAAATTGTTCCAAACGATCTCACCTTATCTCGATAAATTTTTCCGGGGCTCACAGGTGGCTTCACTCATTTCAAGATAAATTATCAGTAACTGTAGGTGGCTCATAATTTGTCCACCGAAAATATTAGAAAAATAGTAAATTGCATGATTATGACATTAGTTATCCATAAATCTCCATTATTATCATCTATTTACATCAAATATATTTTAATTTTAAAATAAAAAAATAAAATTCAATGAACAATTAAAACACTAAATGAAGAGTAAAAATGAACAGTTAAGAATCGATGAACTGTGAAAATCAACAGTTACATTCTTGACTAGTCAAAGAAAAAAATGGGTGGAAACTCATGTCCAGTGGCATTGAACAATTACTTGACTGGTCGACGCCTTGACTTTTCGACCTTGACATTTCTTGACTACGGGTGAACTTGCTCTTAAGGGGCAATAGAGGTTTATTGCCCCTCTATTGGGGAGCAATAGACGTCTATCGGGGGCAATAAACATTTCCGGCGACCTATGAGATCTCCAACGACTTCTTTGGAGAGTTCCGGCGAGGTTTCTAGAAAAATCCGATGGGGGACCAGTGATCGGATTCTAGCAAAAGTTGGCCTGATTCCTGTGACCGGTGACGGGAATCCGGCGAAGTCTCATATGGTTTTTCTCTCTCTCTCTCTCTCTCTAGGTAACAAAAGGATAAGGGTAAAATAGTCTAAAAACCAAAAACAAAAAAAAACTTAATATGGGCTATTAAGCAAGACTTCCTTAGAGTGTTTTAGGTAAGAAGGAATAAAAAAAAACTTAATGGGGTAAGTGGGAAAAAAATCCCTAAAAATGAAGTAAATGGACAAAAACCCTATTTTCTTTTGGACTCTATGTAATCAACAAGTAGCATAAAGTAAGTTTTTTTTTTGATGACATGGCATAAGGTAAGTTTGAAGCCGCACCTTAACTTACATTTTAAAATTGCTAAAATTTTATAAAAACGAAAATTCTCATATTTTCTTTAGGGTGGTGCTATTCACATACTCATTTTCTCTATTCACACACCTCTTCTATTTTTTATTACTTTAATTCAATTTATTTTTATAAATTATACTAACTACGCTCCCTTGCAATTCTGATTTTTTTTTTCTGGTTTGCAAGTTAATCATACCAAATTCTAAAGCCTTATTTTCCCGCAGACGAGGACTTCAAAACTCTTTGTGATTCCTTCTTTTCTTTTTCAATCAAAAACTTCTCTAGCATAGTCATTCCATCTCTCTAATGTGATACTTTGAAGTTCAATTATGGCAGAGCAAGCAATTTTAGACCCATCTTTGGAGAAAATTTTACATCTGATTTGCAATGGAGACATGGAGGAAAAATATAAATATAGTGATCATTCGAGCCTCCTTTGAATTCATCATTCCCGGTAAGATTCTAACTCAAATTATTTAGTGTATTTCAATCCATTGCTCTTGGTTAGTTTCTCAGCGATTTGGTGAATCAAGGAGTTTAGAATTTGTGCGTTCTATTCGTCTTAGTTTGATTTTGGTTTGGGAAGCATATTAATCATGATTTCAACTTGAGTTGATTGATAATTTTGAAGTCGTTGACTCTTTAATTTTTTTTTTTTTTGGATACCTCATCGCATATATAAGCACATACTACTGTGCTAGTTTTACATGTATTGATGTGTAAGAACAAGAAAAATAAAGGGGGTGTGTGAATAAATTGCAAGGGAGGGTAGTTAAGTAAAAATAAATTGAATTAAAGTAATAGAAAAATAGATGGAGTGTGTGAATAGAGAAAATAAGTGTGTGAATAGCACCACTCTTTACTTTAAACTCTATCTAATCAACAATTACATTTTAAAGCTCCCTCAACAATGAATAGCTATTACAAGATCAATGTTTTGATCATATGCAAAGCAAGCTTAAGCAAGCTAATTAATCTTAATCATAATAAAAGCAAGCTTATTCTAACAAAACAAGATGCTAGATATCTCAAATTGTCACGCACTAATTTTTTTTTATTCCATTTGCCTAATTAAATTACTGTCACAGAAACATCACAGTCAGATTTTCCAACCTGATAGTAAATGGGGTCCCAAAATGTAACCCCCACAAAGCCACAAGTTGCAAAAGAAAACAATAAACCATGGAAAAAATAATCAATACGAGTAGCTTCTTGGAGACCTCATGGTGGCTGTGGCTTGACTGACTTTTCCAATGCGTGGACTCCCTCTATCTACCCTTTTTCCCTCTTATATGTTCCCTTTGAAACTCAACTCACCCATATAAACTGCCATTTATAACCAAACTTCTCTCCCCCACGAAATTTCTCTCTGTGCCTTTTGCTCAGAAACGGAATTTCTCATCCTTGATCATCGAGTTTCAGGACCTATTAGTGCCTTTTCTCTGCAACTTCCATCTTGGTTTTGTTTGGAGGTTGGAACTTGGTGAAGAGACCAAAGAGTCTTGCTCTTTGTTGACTTGGGATTTCATGCAAAGGTAAAGTAAGGAAGTTAACTTGGGGAAGGGGTTGAATTTTCTGGTTTCTAAATGTTCTGCATGCAACTTTTCTGGGTTGTCTTTGATTTTGTAAATGAATGAGGTTGGAGTTTGGTGTTGATTAGGACACTTAGCTGCTTATCCCGGATTGTTCATCCTTGGTTTGCTGGTTAACCTCCCACCATTAGTCAATTTTTATACACTAATTTTAATTGTATAATATCCACTATCCCTAAAGTTCAAGTCTAGATTATTATGGTGTAATTGCTAATTCACTTTTTTTTTAATCCTCATTAATGGGATGGTTAAAGTAGAATGAAAGTATGCATGTTAACCTAAACGATTTACATGTGGAAGGACTGACTTGGGTCAACGAGAAAGTTGAAATTGTAATTGACTTTCATTGCAAGATTATCGATTACTAGTCATGCTTGTCACTCTTGCATTGGAGATTTGATATATTACCAATAATTCAGTTCTAATTAGGCAAATTTTCAATATTCAAGTTGGAATCTTGCAGGGCTGGATTGTAGCTCTTCCAAGAAGTAAATAAAGCAAATCAGAAGATACTGATATGAATCTAAAGGGGACTAAGTTTGTAAGGTTAGTTGGTTCAAGCCTGAGTGATAATAATTTACTTCAATGTTGCTCTTAATTACTACTTCTGTTTGCTTCTAACTACTTATGCTGGATACAGCGCTGGATTTATTAGATGATTTTAGTTTCACTTACTAAACAGTCCACTGATCAAGTTGATTCTGTACTTACCTAGCTAACACTTGGTTTTGTGCTGCTTGGTATGTTTGATGTTCTATCCAGGTTTGAGGATTGGCATTCAGAGAGATCTACAAGTTCTGAGAGGGAATTTTCAACTGATGATGGACGAAATCCAAGAAGAGCCAGGCCATCTGTGAATGTGGCATTGAGTAGTATTCGGAGAGGTTTTGATAGGGGTTCAGATAGGTTTAAAAGCTTCAAAAAACCATTAAGTCCTACTAAGCAGCCAGCAAAGGAGTCAGGCCCTAGGAAGAACGTTCTCAACCCTCAGGGATCATTTCTTCAGAATTGGAATAAGATATTTGTGATATCTTGTGTCATAGCTGTGTCATTGGACCCATTGTTTCTTTATACTCCAGTGGTTGATGGCAATAAAAAATGCCTTGGTTTGGACAGAAGGCTGCAGATCATTGCTTGCGTTCTTCGTTCATTCACCGATCTTTTCCATATACTTCATATTATTTTTCAGTTCCGCACTGGGTTTATTGCCCCATCTTCTAGAGTATTCGGAAGGGGTGAGCTAAATGATGACCCTGTGGCCATTGCAAAAAGATACTTGTATTCATACTTCATCATAGATGTTCTAGCTATTCTTCCTCTGCCACAGGTAACAATAAATTCTTTTCAAGTATTTCAAAGCTCTAGATAGTATGTTCATTGGTTAACAGCTGACCTCATTAATATTTTGTTCTTTAATTTGTTCAGGCTGTAGTTTTTTTCGTAGTCCCTGTGATAAAACGTCCAGTTCCAATGGCCGCAAAGAACTTATTGACGATTGTGATTGTTTGCCAATATGTGCCAAGACTTATACGAATCTATCCGCTATACAAAGAAGTTACAACAACATCTGGCTTCCTGACTGAAACAGCGTGGGCTGCAGCTGCATTCAATCTTTTGCTCTACATGTTAGCCAGCCATGTAAGTTTGATTTGATAGCTTTCAACACTACCCAATAAATCCTTTCAGTTTTTCTGATCTGATCATAGATGCTATATACCAGGTAGTTGGAGCATTATGGTACTTGTTCTCTGTAGAACGAAAGTATAGTTGCTGGCGTGATCATTGTGGAAAAGATGTAGATTGTAAGAAATACCTGTACTGTGACCCTGACAAGGAAGCTAACATGACAATTGTTAACATGACAAAAGCTTCTTGCCCTCTTATCAACCCTGAGGACATTACAAATTCATCTGTTTTCAACTTTGGAATATTTTTCGAGGCTCTGGAGTCTGGTGTGATGGAGACGACAGATTTTCCAATGAAATTTTTATACTGCTTCTGGTGGGGTCTGCGCAGCCTTAGGTTTGTAATCATAACTTTTAACTCTACTCTTTAACTTTAGTAGTCAAGCTTTCTTCCTTGAGATTGCATGCAGATGTACATAACAAGGTTTAACTTGGAGCCGTTTTGCAGTTCTCTAGGTCAAAACCTCAAAACAAGCACTTTTGTTTGGGAGATACTCTTTGCAGTCTTCATTTCTATCTTCGGACTGGTGCTATTTTCATTGCTCATTGGAAATATGCAGGTAATCCTTGAATCTCAGTGACCGTCTTGACAACATATGCTGTGACCACATTTTATAAGATTATTACAGTTGTGCTGAGCTTTGTGCTCCATGCATGCCATCTAGACTAACTGATGAGGACTTGGAGAGTGTTTTTGACCAAAAACCAGACTGGATTCTGTAAATTGAATTAATAACCTTGGACTACGATGACATTTGTGTCAAGCCAATCTCTTAGTAGTGTTGCTGTATGACACATGTTAAATGATTCTGTTCTTCGAGTTTGCTAAGAGCTGGATTGAGTTAGTAAAAAATGCTAAAACCTCATTTCATGTGATGTTACAGAAATTTCTGCAGTCAACAACTGTGAGAGTTGAAGAAATGAGAGTGAAAAGGCGAGATGCAGAACAGTGGATGTCCCACCGAATGCTCCCGGAGAAACTGAAGGAAAGGATCAGACGCTATGATCAGTATAAATGGCAAGAAACAAGAGGTGTTGAGGAAGATATTCTAGTTCGTAACCTTCCTAAAGACTTGAGGAAGGACATAAAACGTCATCTTTGCTTGGCTCTTGTTAAGAGAGTGAGTGTTTTCACTAAAGTTCCTTTTCATCATTATTTGTTCCAAGTATTAGCAGGTATTTTCATTGCTTTGCTTTTCCTTAGGTGCCAATGTTCGAGAAAATGGATGACCGACTGATGGATGCCCTGTGTGATCATCTCAAGCCAGTTCTTTTCACAGACAACAGCTTCATCATCCGAGAGGGTGACCCAGTTGATGAGATGCTATTTGTTATGCGTGGAAACTTGGCAACTATGACTACTAATGGTGGAAGAACTGGCTTCTTTAACTGTGCTGATCTTAAGGCTGGTGACTTCTGTGGAGAAGAGCTTCTTACATGGGCATTGGATCCAAAATCCACTTCCAATCTTCCTATCTCAACTAGAACAGTGGAAGCTAGAACTGAGGTTGAAGCATTTGCTCTCAAGGCTGATGATGTGAAGTTTGTCGCCTCCCAGTTTCGGCGCCTGCACAGCAGGCAGGTCCAACATACTTTCAGGCAAGGCTCTAAACCATGGTTGTGCATTTTTAAGCAAAAATAACCCATTGTACAATCTGAACGAAAAGTGACATTAGCTTCAGTTCAAATATGAAATAGAAGTAGCATCATCCTTTTTTATTTTTTGTCATCTGTTATTCTTAAAGTAAGAGTACTTCTGATGACTTGATAGGTAAAACCTCAGAACTTGTTATATTAAATCAAAGCGGTATTAGATATCGGGATTGAAAATGCCGTTCTTCTTGACAGCTTCAATCTTGATTTTGTAGTAATGCTAGCCTAAATGTCTACTTTCAGGTTTTACTCCACGCAGTGGAGGACATGGGCAGCCTGTTTCATACAAGCAGCTTGGCGCCGGCACTGCAAGAGAAAGCTTGAGAAGTCATTACGTGAAGCAGAAGACAAGCTGCATGATGCTTTTGCAAGAGATGCCGGAACCTCACCAAGCCTTGTTGCCACTGTATATGCATCAAGGTTTGCAGCCAATGCACTACGCGCCTTGCGACAGAAGGGTGTGCGTGACACTAGACCTTTACCAGCATTGATGCCACTGCTACCTCAGAAGCCCGCTGAGCCTGATTTTACTGCAGAACATCAGGAGTGACTTCATCCTCATGGAGTGTGATAACCATCTCAATTTTGTATCTATATACAAGGTCCTTTCCTAAAGGTTTCCTGTGTACAATATCTTAGTAACTCTGTGATCCATTGAGGATTCTTCGTATATAACTTTTCTCTTTTGATCCAAGGAGGGTCAATGTGTATACTAGCTTCATACATGACATTGCATCATATTATAAATTTCTGAGTAAAAGGTATTTTCCTTTTGTAAAATGAAACAAAAGGTAAAATCCAGATGCTCAATATACTTTCCTTTTCGGTATTAACAGCTACCTTACACCACCATATAAATGTATAATTCACCATTAACATAATTATCAATATCTTCTTTTCAAGTAGGATCACTGTCGCACCTTTTAGAGCTGTTCTACTTTTTACAGTGTGAAAATCACGTAAAATCCACTCCAGATATGAGCTGAATAAATAGTTTAATCTATAGCATATTTCCTAAACCAAAAACGGAGACTTTTTCTCCAAGGTTTATGCACCTTTGTATTTGAAAAGAGGTACAGAAAACCAAGTTTAATGTCAATACAGATAGAAACAGATCATAATTTACTACCTATGAAGTTGTTCTATCAAAAGGGAATCCACTGTTAACTGACTTATTCGCCGTCTAGTCCTAAATTATAACCAACTGATTAGCACATTATTATTGTGCCAAAGTCCTTTGCTTCAGAAAGCGAGGTCCGTGCACCATGGAATGGGTTCAGGTAGATCTTTGACTAATTTTGTTTCTTTTTCCCCTTGATATGCTTTTCTAGACTTTTGAGTCTCTGCTTGAGAATTGAAGACGACGATATGCTTCTGTCAGAAACCTTCGATGTCTCTGTGCGTAATGAAGGTTCGGATTCAATAGTAGTGTCTTTTTTAACTGCATCAAACAAAGAAAATGGAGGCTGTGATGCAGTAGGAGGTGGCTCAGGAATTTCAGGAAGATTAAGTAAACTCTTCACCTCTGGACGCCTAATTGCTGCAGGAAGATAATATAGTCCGTCAGCTTGAAATGTTTTCGAAAAGATTAGCTCAAACAAATACCAGAGCTGAAAGAACCCAATGTTTTGTTGATTTATCTAACATATTACAATTTTTCTATCATGCCCCAAGCAGTGTCTATATGGCTTGTGTACTTTAGTAACTTTCCTCCAGTAAAAAGTTTTTTACTTGACAGAAAGAAAAATGAGAAAAAAAAAAATTCCTATGCGATCACTGTTTGGTGAGATGCTAAACCTCAGGCAATGTGCATTCCATGCACACAGGTTTGCTTCTTGAAGCAACATTGCCAGCCAACTAGATTCCAAGAAAACCATGAATGGTCAAAGAGTATGTCAATTACATTTGAGCATCTCATCAATGCAGACAAATACCTTGCTTCAATAGTTCAATTCATAGTGTGGTTTCAAAAAAATGACATACCAATTGAAGCTCATGATTTTTAGGAAATACTCACCTAATCCATATGTAAGAGAGAAGATGTTGGAGGTGAGCCAATAACAGAACAGTGCCTGAAAAGGAGTCAAACAGTGAAATAAAGGATTCTGCTGCAGTTCCTAACAAATCCTACTTCCCCCCATGAACATTGAATTCAGAAAATTCACTTACCTTGGGGAAGCTCATCATAACTGGAATTGCAATGACAGCTAGGATTCTAGAATAGGTTTTCATAGTTTGGGCAACAGGATTTCCTTCCAGACCTTCCTGCATGTTGCACTGAGGAGGAAACAGTGGAAATCATATAATTAAGCACTCTTTAGAAACCATTATAGAAATAAGACAAAAGAAATGGTAGCAGCAAAAACTATAAGTGGTATTGACTCACAATCAATTGATGCTTACTTCACCATATGCCAAACACATATTAAATACCATACTTTGCAAGATAAATAAATAAAAGAAAAGCCCTACCTCAACTGTGATCCAGAATGTCATTGCTGTCAGAATTGGAAGGATCAGCATGCTATCTGGAGTTGTGAGATCAGTAAACCAGAGAGCTCCACCATTGTGAAAAGACGGAACTTTCTCAGCCATGTTTCTAATCTACAATAATAAGTGTTACAAAATTTGAAATTCAAACATTCAAGAAAAAGAGATATATCAAATCTTAAATGGAACTAACAGATGCTATAAATTTGACGGGCTCATATCTTACAGCAAGAAAGAAGCTGATGAAAATAGGACCTTGAATGAATAATCCTTTCAATTGAGAAAATGGAGTGACTCCGTACCTGCAGAATTTTGTGCAGTTTCATAGTTAAATACTTAAATGCCCCCGGGCATGCACACAAGATGGCTGCATGAGGATGGAAACTGAAAAGAACTGTACCTAAGAAATCTATATCTAAAGTTCTAAACTCAAAGTTTGAAATAAGTCATACCATTTATTAAATAAAAAATGATAGCCAAGTATAGCTGACAAACAAGCAGCTATAAAATGTAAAAAAATTGACTTCGGAAGTGATTCAATCAGACTGAAAGACACTTACTCATGGAACAATGCCATCATCCGTTTCTGACCTTCTCCTAAAAACTCAGGATCTGCTTCCTAACAAATAAAATGTGTTCAAAGTTTCAAAACCTGAAAATGAATCTTTTTGCAAACTGTATAACATCCACTATATCATCTGAGACAATTAAACTTGGGAATGAAATCGACAATGATGGCAATCCGCTAAAAGAAGCAAACATGCTATGATGGATTCTAATGAGTGTCATCATATAGACTAACATGCTCCCACAACGTTCGCCCATACCCACTTTCCCAACCACCCCTCCCCTTACACATGAAAATGAAAAAAGATTATTCATACCATATTTTGCATCTCTTGTTTCAACTGCTCTAAACGAGGCCTCATCAACTGCAATATGAAACACAAATTAAGGTAAACACAGTGAGGCACGTATAAAATGTTCTGTCCTTCCAAACCAACTCAGGAAGCTATATAAAACAATAAAAAAGCTAAGACCGCACAGATCAAATGACATATAACAGGGACAGATGACAAACCATGAGTACATGACTGTCATAGAATCGGGTAAGAAAAAAGGCACAGAGAGAGACAGAGAGAGAGAGAGAGAGAGAGTAAATTTAAGAAATCCTTCTGGAGTATCTATGACAACCTTTTTGAACTCAAGCATACGGGAACTTCGTTGATGTAATTCTAGTTTTCCACAAGAGATTCCCACATGCACGAAGACCCACATACAGAAATCCATTGACTATAAGGAAATGAACAACTTACATTGAGCTTTGTAGTAGCCCTGAGTTGATCAATAAGGAGAGGAATTGTAGCCACTCGAATCAAAATAGTAGTTAAAGCTATTGATGCCCACCTGGAAAAGCAATTAATTACTTCTGAGGATAACCAAAAGTAAGTGGTCTCTCACTTCCAGACAAGTCAAGTATTACAAACCATTGATGCTTTGGCAATTGCAAAGGTTTTCAAATATGCATGGCATACATTTGAAAATACAGAGTTCTTTTTTAACAATTTTTATAGAAACATAGCTGTAAATCAAAGTAGTGACATAAATTTTGTACCTCTATTTATTTATCTTCCCTTTACGTTTCTTAATTTTCACTTGCCTTGATTTCAGCAAAAGAAAAAAAAATCAACTGAATGTAAAGAATGGTTATTTATATTAACCTTCCTCCAAAACACTATGGATTTCATCTTCGTGTGCTCAGTTTGATCATTTATTTAGTCTACTGAATTTCAATATCGTGATCTCAAATTTTCCCTTAGATAATGACCTTTCCTAGAATTGGTCAAACTATGAAGTGAATGTGCAAATGCCACACCAACAGAAAAACAAACACGTACTGAGAGTTTGAAAACCATTCACCTAGAACATATATACCATATAATGAAAATATTATTCAGTGAAATAATAATAGGTACTATATGCACATAGAAACACAGCTCATTCAACAAATAAATATTCCGGCACCAAATTGCAAAACATCACATCCATATAAAATGTCTCAGTATGAACAATAAACAACATCTAAAAATTTACTTAAAGCATCAGAAACAGACAAATAAACATCACAGAGAACAACCAAGAGAATCCCTCTAAAATCGATTCACTTACCAATTCAATCCGGTAAGAGAATGAACGAAATCGATCAAGTATTGTAGGCCAGCAACAGGCAAGAAAGAATCTGCTGCAGCAACAGCCACTTCACTCACAGCCGGTCCTTGGGAGGTAACTACTTCCACGGTCTTATCTGTAATAACCTCCGCAACATATCCAATGTCATCCATCTTATCAGACCCATCACCAATCGTGGTTGACATATGCCTATAATGAAAGGATCCAAGGCCCATTTTCCAAGCCAATGATGAGCCTGTCCTCCCTCTACTTTGAGAACCAAAGCTAAATCCAACAGTCGAGTTGTAAGATCCACTTGGCAAAATACTCTTTATGTTGGGTTGAGTGCTTGAACTCGGTGAATGTGATTTAGTATCCTCATTGTTATCATGAAGAACATGACTCAATGAAGGATGGAAACGTCTTGTGGCAAGGGTCGCCATGGTGGAGACAGCACGTCTACACGCCATTTCAGGTGCCTAAGTTCTGCTGAAATAAGTAGATATGTATACATTATAAACAGGCCTTACATGTTTAACACAGAACAACAATAAGGCAAAACAATATGATCATTACACTCACACCATTGCCTGCAACTTTTAGGCTTTACATTCATAACCCACTATGGTTTACACCAAGTAGGATAAAAGAAATATTACATTCCTAAGTTCCTATTGGTTCTTGGGTCTTCAATAATACTGAAATATAGTGGGATACAAAATCCGTAATCTTTTCTCAATCAACCAAAAGAACATGTTCATAGATTCCATGAAAAAGTTTCACAACTTGGGATTAAGGCTTTTTGGGGTTGAGCCAAGTTAAGTTTTACATATAATGAATGACTAACCAAGCCCCAATGAATATAACCCAATTTAGATTACGAACCAAGGCATCAAACTTTATTGGGTTTAACATTGACGTCGAAAACAATGAAACCAGTGAGTAATAAGCATAAAAGGTTTAGACTTTCCGTCGTTTTCCTCTGTTTTCTTAGCAGCCCAACAGAAATTAAGAAGAGAGCAAGAGAAAGCATTCACCTTTATGACTCTTCTTCTCTCCCGGACGCAAGAGACTGAAACTCCATCACGACTCGGAGCAACACTGCTTCATTTTCATAATATTCTCAGTAAGCCCTGGCAGGCTTAGTCTCAAACGCCATGTCGTATGTTCCGAATAACTTTTTTAACCTCACATTATTTACCGTCCAGTAAACGTGTTATTTAACCCAATCCCACGGCAAATGGTCGTCTAACGTCACCCCAATCACAGGCACTGATGTGCACAATATGCTGTTTTGCACATTTCTTGGGTTGTTTTTCAATTTCCTTTAGGAGTAAGGTATTGAGATCTCTTGACGATATTTCGAAAGTTTTAAGCTGTTAGTTAATGGTGTTTTCAACTTCCGTACTTTTTTAGTTAAACTTACCTTGTTACTTTGTTTCGGTCATTGGTAGTTAAAATATTACAAGCACACACAGATGGTGTCAAATAAAACAGGAGATAGATATAAGTAATTTCAGTTACTACACTCTTTTCATACGTAACTAGTATTATTCATGGCTGGATAGTACAGTATGTGGGAAATGAGCACTATTATTTGTTTCATACTCCGTCTTTCATTAATTGGGGATTACGGTCTTGCTATAGCATACAGGAATCATGCTTCAATAACCCATTAGAGCAAACCTGCATAGCAAAAGACTAAAGTTTAGTACCTCCAAACGTCAATGTGTGCTCAAGAATGACATTAACTTGTACCATATAATGTGATAGTTGATGTATTACTTAGTAATAAGATATCTCGAGTGTATTTTAATTACTTGGAGCAGTCGGTGTTTTTATCGATTGGAGGAAGGTCGAGCTTCAGGCCACATTTCTCGGGAACAAGAGAGAGTCTAGATGGCTCATAGTCTCCAATCTTGGACAAGGCGTCCTTGAGGCACAGGCATATGTCTTTCTTGTCTTGGTTGGAATGGACATTGTTGCTCAGGTCCCTAGCACCATTGCAACAAGCCTGAGATGGCTCTTCAGTTGCACCCTTCACAAAAATGAGACAAGGGGCCAGCTCCTGGGCTATGATGGGGCATGAAGGCGCAGAATGTGCAGCCGAAACGAAGAAGAGAATGGCTAAGAATGCAATCAAGCGAGCCATGGATGCAATTCTAAGTATTAGGTGGTGAGTTGGGACTTGGAAGCAAGTTCGATGAAAATCCTTAGTTGAATTGTATTACTTTAGAAGGAGTATATATAGATGCTCAAAGTGCTAGTGTTTCAGTTTTAGAGTTTTAGAGTGCTCTCCAGCTATCGTCATGCTAGTTTCATTGGAAGTAATCAGTTCCTATTTCCACGCCGGGACTTCTTTCAAGTTTTCATTACGTGAATAAATTGAAGAGAGTCAATTTCCTACGTAATCACATATTACAATTCACATCTAAAATTGTTATAATCTACCACTATTTTGTTCACACACTTTGAAGGTTATAAAATACTTGAAGAACTAAAAGTCTGAGTAAAAGCAAGCTGGAAAAACCCAATTCCAAAAATCTGGATCCCAACCTCCATTCTGTACTCAAATTGCTCAAGTTATTTTCTGTTTTAAGATTTAATAGTTAAGGCATTGGATAGTTAGAAAAAGAGAAGAAAAAGGGAATTTCAGATATAAACAAATATTGAGACAACATATATGAACAAAGCAATCAGATCCTTTTCGTGTGATCAAATAATTCAAAACTGCCGTATCACGTATCCTTGATCACAGATAATGACACTTCTAACGGCCAAGTCCTATTTGAAATGAAAACCAAGTGTTTTATGTCACAACGAAAGGATTACAACCTTGAACACTACAGGTGATCTAAAAGGCTTGACAGTAATACACTAATACCACCACTCCGGCTAGTATTTTCTAATTTAAATTGTGAATAGAAGTATAGAACACTTTTGCCGACGTGCAAAACTATTTCCTGATTAAAATTGTGAATGTAAGACTTCAGCATTTCGTCGGTAAAAATATTTCCTAATTAAAATTATGAATGCAACACTTTCACATCAACTTAAAGTCCAAGCAAAGAAAGTAATTGCACAAGAAAACAGCAATCTTTTGCTCCAATACTACGATTATTTCCATCAAGTATTACAATACAATATAAATAATGATTAAACTGCACAAGACTAAACTATGTGTTGCTATATACATGTTACAAGCTGTATATTCGATATCTATGTCATGGGTGATGAGTTTCGGAACTCCAACTTGGGGTCGTTACCACGTCTTGTGTACAAAGAGCTCACACCTGGAACTTCAGAATGTGAAGACACAAGTGCAGAAAGAGGCTGGAAGTTTGTATTTCCAACAAACCAATACAGAGCCCATTTCAAATTGCAGAGGGTGTACTTGAGTGCTTTGGTCCAATTCTCCTGCTTATTGAAGCTCTGAGTGATAGAATAGGTTTCCACCTTATCATTCTCAATTCTGCAAAAGAAAAAACAGTGCATGAAATTAGAGAGTATCAAGACAGGAGTCCCTGTGTCCCCGTGGACATTAACAATTATAGATGACATCAAGTATGCTCATGTGTTTGCAATTATAGTTAACTTGCAGAAGAAAACTAGTCAACCAATTTATGAAACTGAAAAAGGAGAGGAGGAGGAGGGGGAGGAATTAATTATCTTTGCATATGCAAATACCACTATCATTTTGAAAAAGAAAAAGCAAAAGCAAAAGGAAACAAAGGAAACACAGCAAATGTTTAGAACATGATATAAGATACCAAATAATCATATATACAGACTGCGAAACTTACTTGTAGGGCAATTTAAAACATTTTTCAGGTGGTATGTTGTTTTCTTGGTCCTTGGAATTTGCAAACTCAGCAAACTCCTTAAGGCATGTCAAGAACAGTGTCATTGCTTTGTCATAACGAGTGCTCCAAAACAAGTTCACTGGACCAAACCTAATAAATACTCCAATCAATTAAAATCCAACAAAATGTAGAAAAATGATATTAAAAACAGGATAGCAAACCAAATCTAAATATCAATTCAGGTACACTTCTACACGTAAAGAAGAAAGAGATATAAACATTGGTGACGAACTTGTAACATCTAATCAAGCCACTCATAAAAATTTACCATACGGAATTTACATCTGAAATCAGAAAGATCATGGGAATAGACTACACTTACAATTCATAGGTATTGTTGTTGCTGTCCATAATCCGAGGGTAACTACCCATAGGAAGTATTTTAATTCGATATCTAGAAGGTAATGAATTAAGGTCATTTCAATATACCAAGAAGTCAATTTCACAAGAGCTTAATAAACAAATTTGACGAGTCTCATGAAAAGGATACTGAAATTTTGGCCGGAAGTATTGACACATCGTATGGAGGAGAAGGCAGGCTTGACCCCAGGCAGCATTTATCTCATCCCATTCAACCTATTTATTCATAAACAGTAAACATCAATATCCCTTCCCAGAACAATATAAGGGAAAAGTCAATTCACTGGTCAACTGAAAATTCTCAAGAACAAGGAATGCATGCTTTGCTTTCTAACCGGAATTTTAGGGAGTCGTCCAAGCCGAAAATTGTTAATGGTTCCAAACTCTCCATCATGCCAGATAGGAAAGGCATCATTGAGCACATTAGTACGTTTCAACAACTCTAAGTGTGCCTGCGAAACTTCAATCTTGGCCAAAATTGCATCTCTCTCTTCCTGTCAATCAAAAAGTTTCTATTTAGACACAAAATGAGTGTGCCAACATAGCACCAAAAGAATAAATGTTTTCCTCCAACTTCCTTAAACTTAGTTCAAAGAAAAGTTAAGTACAGGTATCAACTATCCATAAAAACTCAAGAAAATATCCGACTAGGGGTGCCAAATAAAAGTTGAATGTTTGCCAACTTCACTCTCTTGGTCCATGAACATATCCATTCTACAATCATAATATCCATATCAAAGAAAACAACCCGCACACAACTCTTATGATGACCATAGTACATAGGTTAGAAACTAATCCCGGGAGTAACAAAAACCACATTAGGAAGGCTATTATTGGTATAAAGTTCAATGCAAACAAACTTTTAACACCATATTACATTACCAAAAGACAATATGACAGAATCAACAAAAATTCAGAAACAAATATACTGGAGAATTGTACTTTCTAGACAACTAAAGTGCAACTGCCAAAAAAGCAGACAAGCAATAGATAAAATTATTACACACCTGATTTGAAATCAATTGAAACTGAAAAGTGTTGAACTCGTGCCAGTACCTGTTACAAGTTAGGTTCAAGCAAAGTCACTAATCAAGTCTTTCAAAGGTCTACGTATATAAGTCAACCATAAGAAATGAATTTTGAAACACAATGATGGACACTTGATACTCATCAGGAAACTTTAACCAACAGCATTAGGAAATGAAAATTACCGCTCCTCTAATTCCTTAAATCGCCCAGATTTTAAGTCAAGTTCCTTCAGTTCGGCATTTACTTCTGCATTCTGTTTCTCCATTTCTGCAATTGCTGCTTCAAGTTTTCTCTCTTCTTCCTCAATCTGAAAGAGAATCCATAGAGGATCAGATAAAGTGTTGATCAAAGGTCAAAAACAGGAATGCTAGTAGAAAAACAGGACACAGAGTGATTTATGCATAAACAACGTATTCCTAGTAAGCACCTTTAGCTTTTCCTTGAGAAAATCGGCCTCACTAAGAACTTCCCTTGTTTCACCCTCCAACCGTTTAAGACATGACTCGTATGCCGTAATGTCTCTATTCACATCTTCCACCTCCTTGTCAAGTTTATCAGACAATACCTTCATGCATTCAAGGCATAAAGGTTGCTCAACCTGAAAATGTTAACAGAAAATACATATCATAACTGACAGTTCAAAAACAATTTCTGCCACCACCATAGTATTACACTATCAATGGGGACTAATAAATCACTTAAGACTTTTGCACTGTGATACATACTTGTGTTTGCGTGGTGGCAATTTCAAATGCCCGTTTCAGGAGAGTTATAGTAGAGTGAAACCCAGAATTGTTGGGTTGTAAAGGACCATTCGGACCTCCATCTGGTGACGGCGATTGAGGCCCACCACCATCCACTGAGGACTCAGATTTATAAACAACCACAAAAGACTCATCCATTGCCTTCCCAGCCTGGCTTGCATTGCCTGCTCCACCGCGAGGACGAGGAGGGACTCCCTGTGCCGGAGGTCTTTGCTTCGGTAACACAACAAACGAATTGTCCATCTTCGATGCCAACACACTGCTTGCCCCATGCATCGAAGATCCCTGCATGCCTGCATGTGTTCATCACCAAACCGACTGATTAAGAAACAATTAAACAAACACATAACAGCATCAATCTTATTCAAATAGTTATTAGTTTTCACTTCTCCACATTCAGCCACCATCAAATCCTTAACTTGGTTGCCATTCTACCACTACATTCAAATAATATAACCCATTTAGATTCAATCCAAGTTCCAACCCAGCTCTCATTCTAACTAAGCTTTCACAGAAAAAGGGTTGCAAACTAAATCAATCAAAATGCGTAAAAGGGTGTCGATCAAAACATATGAGCTAGTAATAAGAACTACGCAGCTCAATTTTTCGATCAAAAGCTTAAGACTTTATGGTTTTTCTCATCCTGAAACCAAAATTCAGAAGCCAAAAGAGCAATAGTTTAACTCAAACTCCATTTCAAATCTATAAAACCACATAATCTCCACCAATCAAGAAACTAGCAAACCCAAAATGGGATTCAAAGAATTCGAAGCAAGAACACAAACACGCATGCAGGACTAACCAGAACGAGAGAAATCGTTGAAGAATTTGTCGGCGTAGGAATCGGCGCCGACGATGCAAAGGTTGTGGCGGCAATTCTGGCAGACCCATCGGGGCACGCTCGGATCCACCGGAAAGCTCCGACCCTTTTCACCCATCTGAAAAAACTAACTCTATATATTTTGGGTCTGTTTTGAACTGTGGAATTATTGGTATTAAGAGACAAAAGTTTCTAGTTTTATCTAATATCTTGGTGAAGGAACACAGGAGACTTTGCGTTTTGGGCTGGAAGCTCACCAAGGACACAACCCCAGTCGGGTTTTGTTTTTGTTCTTTCGTTTGATAAAAGCAAACACCAGTTGGGGTTTTGTTTGTTTGCTTCCGAGGTTGAAATCTCTCTTTTGTAGATTTTTACTGTTTCCTCCCCTTCTCTGTCAATTACTATTTAACGGTTATGTTGAATGACATATTTACCCTCACACCACCCGACTGCTTGGCGCCGCCTCTAACTATCGGCCGAGCCACTCCGCTTCCGATAACGCTACTTATTCGCTGCCAATTACTTACGGTTGCGCCACCCGCTCTTATAGGATATATGATAAATTGTAGAATTTAGGTGTTCGGTTATTTCATACCTAGTTACTTTTTATGTTGACCAAATAATGGGTATAATCTCATTTATGTGAAAATACTGAATAAACATAACTAGAAGATGATTAAAATCAATTGGCTCGCAACAAAATAGCTTATTCGATTGGTATGTTCATTTTCTTAAATGATGTATTGAATTAGATATGTCTGTCATCTCTACCTTATTGATATGCTTTCATTTTCGATATATATCTATAATAATATTATTAAGGAAAGAATGTTTGTTAGCCAAAATTTAAAATTTTGACAGAAATGACCCTTAAAAATAATTTTTTAGAATTAATTAAATTACAAGAACAAAATATATATTTATTAAAAAATAAACAAAGAAGAACCCACAACCCATTTTTCTCTCACATTATCTCTTCTCTACAATAAATGTTTTCTTTTTTATTTTCAAAAAAAAAAAAAAATACTTGCACATGCTCTGCATGTGTAGAGAAAATACTAATTTTATTTAAAAACAGTAAGTGTGAAATGTTTAATAACACGAAAGTTAACATGTTTTTTTTTTTTTTTTTTTAAGGAGAAACAACATGTTTCCATATGGTATTTTGCACCTATTAACTTATCAAATCTTTACATTATCATTAGTATCTACCCGAAATGAACTTTATACGACATGATATGATATTTTGCACTAAAGAAATAACAGAGGGATGAAACCGTAATTACATCGACAAAGGATTCGACCCGGAATTTAATCCATGACGAGTAAACTATATAAACCCGACAACCATATAAACAGCAACCGCGACTTTTTTCCGTATATAAAATCCAAAACCCCTAAATCAAATCTGGTTCTCTCTCTTTCTCCTTCTCAAACCCTAGCAAAGTTCTCCAATCTTCATCAATGGCGGACACCACCGCGAACCCAACCACATACAATCTCTTCGTAAACCTCTTGGAAGGCAAAACCCTAAACCTAAAATTCACGACCCCCAATGTCTCCGCCGCCTCCATCAAGCACCGCCTTTACGAAATCACCAAAATACCCCTCCGCCACCAGCGTCTTCTCACCGGGACCCGCCACCTCGGCGACGACGACTCCGTACTCTTCTGCTCCGACGCGCCGCACCACTTCCCGACGGTCCACCTGCTGCTGAGGCTGGTTGGGGGGAAAGGCGGGTTCGGGTCGCTCCTCCGTGGCGCGGCGACGAAGGCGGGGCAGAAGAAGACGAGCAACTTCGACGCGTGTCGGGATATGAGTGGGCGGAGGCTGAGGCATGTGAATGCGGAGAATAAGCTGCAGGAGTGGAGGGCGTTGGAGGAGCAGAGGAAGATGGAGAAGAAGGGGGAGGAGTTTCTGAAGAGCCTGGCGAAGAAGGGCAAGAAGGGAACTGGGGACGCCGCGACGGAGAAGTATGTGAAGAAGTATAGGGAGGAGTCGGCCAGGTGCGTTTCAGAGGTGTTGGATTCGGTGAAGGAGGCCATGAGTGGGAAGAGGAAGGGTAAGGGTGTGGTGAAGAATGCCGAGCCCAAGTCGAAAAGGATGAAAATTTGGTAAGCTTTTTGGCAACTCTTGTTTATTTCGTGTCGATTTATGTGCATTCTGTAATATGTAAATTAGTGATAGGAAGTTGGTTTTGTCAGGATAGTTATTTGTTGCTTAATGATATGTATGATAGGAAGTTTAGAAATTAAAGTTGAATAATGTGGTGGGGAAGTGAAGGTTATTTAGAGATTTAAACTTTCAACTTTAGTGGCTAGTTTTTGTGGTCCAGATATATCAGGTATTTGCTTTTTTCAGCTTTGTTTGGTTTGTGTTATTGATCAGGAATATAAAGGTATGAAGAAAACGAATGGAACTATTAGGTTTATGCATGAAAGTTTAAACTGAACTTGGTTAAGTGAGAGGGTTATTTTAGGTTTAGAGTAATGCGGATGGCAGTTTCAAATCTTGAACAATGGAGAACCTCTGTTGTAGAAATATTAAATTCCTTTGATTTCTTAAACATTCTGGCAACTCTGAAATCTCTGTGAATTAAGTTTGTTGGTATTGATATCTGAGTTCTTTTCTTTTGGGTTTGTCAGGATGGGCAGAAATGACAGTGATACAGAGGAAGATGACAGTGATAATGAGATGGAGAAATCAACAGTATCAAATAATGGGAATAGCTCAGATTTGAATAAGGAAGCTGAGGGCAGTTTGGATTCAGTGACTGGTGGGAAACAAGATGGTGAGACCTCAGGTAGAGGCTCATGTGAGAGTGGCTCTGAGGAAGAGAAAGATATGGTTGTTCATACTGTTCAAGAATCTATTCATGCCGAGAAGAATGGCATGATTGAACCAGTGGTTCAGGGTGAGAAGATAGCTATACCTTGTTCAGCTCCTGATGCTGTTCTGGGAGTTGAAGCAATGCTAGATGAAAAGATGGATTGCAATGGAACTGAGATGGGAAATGTGGAAGAATTAGTTAGTCAACCTCAGAAGATTTCTAAGTCAGGTGATGGGCAAGGAGTTGAAAGTACATCGATTGTATCCGAAGCCAATGGTTCTTCAGAGTACAGTCCAGTTGTTCAGGAAGCAACAGTTGCTAACGAGAAAACTGGAGAGATGGAGAAGCCGCTAAATTTTGATGAGTTCAGTTCAGCAGCAGAAATGGAGGTATGGTTGTTGGAACTATAATTTATCATGTCATTTTTAGGGTGATTTAGGCCATTTGCATACATCCTCTGGATCAAATCCCTACTGAGCAGTATCTACCTTTTCAAATTTAGTCCACCTTGAACATGAATCAGATTATTTGCTTAGTTGAAAGCAAAATAAAATCCGAGTTGCTTTTTATTTGCCTGTCTTGTAGCTTTTGCCATCACAGCTTTCACCATCATTTCTTCTATTGTGCTTATATTGCTATCACTTGAAATCTTCAATGAGCATTTTTAACTCATTTTGGACCCTCATTGTGGCAGGTTCTTGGCGCGGAAAGGTTGAAATCGGAATTGCAAGCCCGTGGGTTAAAATGTGGGGGTACCTTGCGAGAGCGTGCTGCCAGGCTTTTCATGCTTAAATCTACCCCTATAGAGAAGATTCCAAAGAAGCTGCTCGCAAAGAAATGAGTACGTGGTGTGCTTCATTTAACCCTTTTATAAGGTTACTTCATATAGCAAGTTTCTCCTTCAATGTATGAATAGTGGCTGGTGTGTAACTGTGTATATTTGAATCTATAAGGTTCCCAGTTGTTACTTTTGTGTACCATGATCCTTGGTGGATAATGTTTGAGCATTTGACAATTTGACTGAAGCAATAACATGATGCAATCTTCATTTTTGTACTTTAATGTGTCATCAGCAGTATCTTAAGCTATTTTTTTTTTTTTTTAACATTTATGCTCCAAAAAAAAATTGAAAATGAATGAAGTGGACATGTTTACAAAGTATATAAGCCTAAGCCTACCCAAAATTGAGTGAACAGTCTTCTAAAGCTTGGATAAGGACTCACAAAATTTTAACCATTATATACAGTAAAGAGGGAATAACTACATGAAATAAGATGATAAAAGATATCAGACCCCATCTGAGTTGACATGAGCTGGGGAGGGGGACTTTCGACAAACTGGACATGTACTGTTCAATCGTAGCCACTCATCAACACATTCAGCATGGAAGCAGTGTTCACACTCTGGGATGCATCTTACCGTGTCGTTGGTGAGATACTCTGATAAGCATATAGTGCAAGTGGTGTCGTTGGGTCCTGGAAGCCGCCGGCTCTCACCAAGAACTAGCTTTTGATAGGATTCAATGGTGGTCTGATCCAGACCATTCATTACTATTGTGGATTGTTGTTCGGGTTCTGCTGCAACTGCAGTGGGGTTCCGCTGTGCAGTGCGACCAGGAGTGATCCCACTCCTGTCCTTGATGCAAGCAAAGCAAGCGATCCCAATCGCCATTGTGAGGGCTGGTACCGCGATGGAGACACAAATAATCCTGAAAACTTGGAAACCGTCGCCTGATCTGCCTGGAATTTGAAGCTATAAGTGCCGGAAACAACCACTGTTCTGCAGATATGTAGGATCACAGTCCACTGACTGGTGCACATAATTTCAATTTATCCAATGTAGAATGAGATAGTTTGTAGACAAGGGGGAGAACTGGATAGTTTGTAGGCAAGGAGGAGAACTGGGGAAGAGTCCATGGCTTTTGAGTTTAGATAGATCAAGGCAAACGCCATAGAATTCGAGGTGGAAAACCACTCATTATTTAGTACTGAATGTTGAAAAATGCAAGAGAAAGTAACAATATTATAGTTTTGCTTTTTGCTTTTTCCTTCCCTTTTTTCCCATCGTTACTAGTTTATCTGTTCTTCATGTTCTTCATCTATTCTCCATTTAAAAAACAAAAAAGTACTGAGAAAAGATTACAGTGGAGTAATTATTGAATTTTGACCTTTGGTCGCTTCCCCAGCAAGAAATGTGATGGAAGTTTTTTAATAGGATAAGAGGGAAAGCTTGTTTAAGCCATACTATAAGGTAGAATGAACTTCTTCAAATCATGTCGGCTGCATATAGTTGACATGGTTTTCATTTGTCAATGGTTTTGCTGATTAATCTAATGCAAATACCGTATCTTATAAGCTTTCATATTGTAAAAGCCATTAGATTGAACCAGAACAGCTACACAAGATTCATATGTCATCTATCTTATAATTTTTAGGGTTTTGATCTGTGAAGAAACAGTCATTTTATTAGCCTAACCCACAAGGAATATCTTGACATAGTCTATAACTTCAATTCTCAGAAATTTTTGGTCAAAAACTGATGTGGTAGGTGACACGACGATAGTTGACCGACTAAGATGTGAACAAATGAAACACTACTGCATCAATTGGGATCCAAAAATTCGATGGAAAATTGTAGGAGGGCAAGTATTTGAATTAGAAAACTGGGAAATGATGATCAAAGAAACAACTAGTACCTTTAGATTTGTAGAAGCAACCAAGTACTTGGCTAGTGTTGCTCTCAAAGCCACAAATGCCACCTTCACCTTCACAAGGAGTACAGCCAGGCTCATACCATGTCAAACTAAGATCTGAATCAAAGTTGGTTGAGAATCCATCCTCAGACTCAACTATCCCAGAAACCGGAACTGGCATTGTAGCGATGATCTTGCACTCCTCAGACATTGAATTTGCGAGGCTGATGGAAGGGGTTGCCAAGACTGAGGTTGTGGAGTTACTGAGGCAACCAATGGGGGTGAACTTTGACTCTGTGAATGAAGCAGGGCAGCTGAGGAAGGTGTAGTTCTGATGGAAAGCAGCGACAAAAGGAGAGCCTGAAAGGTTGAGGGTTAGAAGCCTTTTGGGAAGGCAACTACTAGGGTCATAGAGTTGAATCTCTTGTGTGACATAATCAATTGCTCGGACAAAAAATTCTCCCGAGTTTGGAAGTCTCAGGACTGTTATGCCCTGTGTATCACAGGTTAGGTCGAAACCTGGGTAAGAACAGTTTTTGGGTTGATAGCCTTGTAGCCCGAAAGGGAACCGGATAGGAAAGCCGGTGTTGCCACACATGGAAGCTGGACAGTCGCCTAATTCTAGTGCATAGAAATGAGGAAATAGGAAGAGAAGGAGAAAGAGGATATCTGAGATGTCCATTTTTTTCAAAGTATCTGGAACCAGAATGATAAGGTATATATTACACATATATACATATATATATAAAATATATAATGTGTAGCTGGTTTGTATGAGATGAGAAGTTGATTAAAGTAATGAAAAATTGTGAAAGTCAAAAGTTTGTAGTGTAATGCTTGCTCAAGCCCACAAAAGAGCAATCACTAATATATGGTAATGATTACTTATTATCATGATAATTTGCTTTGTAAGCTTTACCAATTAGAATATGTTTTGGAGGGCAAAGGTCAGAGTATACATGTGGTATTGGTTGCACTTGTTTATGTCAAATTGAAAGTGAGAGACTACGCCATAGATTTGGTCAGACATTTTACTCTTATAGGTGAGATCTACAACTAAACCTACTTCTATTCTCAAGGCTTGTTCAACTACAATAGGAAGTGCATAATGAAATTAGGAAAGTCTTTTGAGAGAGTATTCATTACCAGAACCGTTCATCATCTACCCAAAAATAACTGTTGGAATCTGCACCAGTAAATGATTTCATTCAGTTTCAGAATCCATGCCTGTACATGAGTAAATTAGTAATGGCCAATTGTTGCACAAAACTGGTAAGTTATTATTCTTCAGTTACTGAGAATCCAAGCATAAAGCATATAAACTTAAGAGGCTTGTTCATCAGCTGTGAAAGCTCGATCACACGAAAAATTTTATTCCGAGATGATTCTGCAGCTATTCATGTATTCTTGTGATGTGTATCATTAGCTAATATTTTAGAGAGATGTGGTTATGTATGCAATTATGCATTCATGCATGCAGAGACATGTATATGATGTAACTATGTGCAGCAGCAACTGATGTATTTATAATTTCGACTGGGAAGAACAAGCTATCTGAGTCTGTAAGGTCGTTATCCCCTTTAAAGGGAGCAATAGTAAAACTGTTAAACTAGTAACTGACTTGATGCATATATACCCCATGAGGGTTATACTTTCTACTTCTCTGAAAAATTTCTGTCTATCTGATTATCGAAAGGCATCTAAGTTTCCCTTTGGCTAAGATAAGTCGACTAGTGGGACTCTACAGAAGCTGCTGCGAGATTCGAATGGATACAACTTCTCCTCCAGCTCCAGCTCTCATCACATGGTATTTGACTTGCAGGCCTGGTATCGAAAAGTAGACAAAATTATGGAAAGGTTGGAAAACAAAATAAACAGTCATTCATAGGCTTCCTAAGATGCAGAGAGTTTTACTATGGAAAAGAGGACTTGTAGAGTTTGGTTTTTCGTTTTCTTTATCATACCTTCATTTCTCTGCAGATTTGTGTTGACAGCAACTGCATGCATTGTGATCACAGCTTTCGGTTGCCAGTCATTAGGTTTGCCGACCCATGACTTTAGGTTGAAGACTGCTGCAGTGTCATTTGGAAATTAGACCAGATCAGCAGGTATGTTCATCAAACAGATGTAACTAAAGTTATGGGAGCAAGGCAATGCAAACAATTCTTAATAACACGAAGTTGCTGTAAGTAATTCCACCTTATTGACTGACTTGTTTAAAAGATAATTAATGGTGGCTTTACTTAAAGAAATAAAAGTGGTTACTAGAGAAACAACTCCCTATCAAGACCTAATTGAACATTTTCGCTCTGTACATTTAGGGGGTTAAGTAGAAAAGAAAGTTGACTAATTTTCGGTGTTGTAAAAAGGTAGTGCAGATGGCTTCTAAATTTACCTGAAGTTGAAGAGTCTTTGAGGTATTTGACATCGAAAATAGCTCCAGAAGCACCCTCAACATGCTTTTTGACATCCTGAATTCCAATAAGTTCATATTCCCAGCTACCATCCTGGTATCCCTCACTCAAGAACAGTTCGATATGCCTTGCATCCAATGTCTGCATTGTTCCTGTGGATATTTACAAGCTATCTCGGTTATTTAGTCAATGAGCATAATAATGAAACATACACATAAACCAAGTTGCCCTTCTTGATATCATTTCAGCAGTCTGGTTTTTATAACAGCAGAAAAAAGAGTGCATTGGTGAAGAGTGATGATATTTAATTGCACATTGTTAGCTTTTAAAGCAAAAAATGAAGCATGATTGAACTACAAGGTAGATGAGTTACAGAGGCCTTTAAGGAATGCACATTGTGTTGTGATACTTCAAGCATATGCAACAACTTCTAATCTCAGTTATCAAGCACAGAATATTAAGTAGCAAGAGGAGTTTGTTTCTTCTTACCATCACAAGTATTGAGCTCGCAGACAGGGCATCGAACAAGTTGGAGATCTGTGAAAATTCATTTCAGTTCAAAATAAAGGTTAATTGAAGTTATCAAATTGGATCATATATAACAAACAGTTCATACTCTTTTTTTTTTTGTTTTTTTTTTTTTTTTGAGAAGAAAACAGTTCATACTCTTGATTAGTACAAAATGAAAATGCTAGGATTAGTTGAGTCTAGTTGAAGTTACCTGCAATCCATATCCCAGGTTTCACATTGTTCAACACACAACTGCCGCTCGACTCCAACATTTTCTGAATGCTATCTTCCTTGGGGAATTTCGGTGGGTTGCTCAGCCTTTCTGTTAGGAGTACTGAAGAAGATTCCAGGAAAAATGCTCCAATACGCATCCAGTCTGATTCATTGAAGACACAGCAGGGAAGAAGCCATTAGTCTAGTTTGGCACTCATTAGGCATAATCCAATCAGATACATTAACCAGCTGAAAAGTGAAACTAGTTTTACACAGCTAGCATCCATAATTCCATTGATCACTGATTTTCTTGGAAGTTAAAGTCAGATATAAACAAAGTTTATACACATCAAAACTGAGTAGGGACTCAAATTCAAATAGGATAAGAACCTTACAAAATAATATAAATCACACAAAAGTTCTGAACCAGAACCAAAAATGGGTAATGATGTACTCACCAATATGCTTCTCCGGCTGGCGGAACATGTAAGAGTGACTCCCATCTGCCAAAACCCCAACACCATTAGCAGTCACACACACTTGATCAACGGTTAATCTAATAGACACGTCACACGCGTTAGGGAGATAATGCGGTCCTTACTGAAAGTGGAAATGTAGAGCTTCTTCCAATCAAACGCCGCCGGGTGGCGAGGAGCAGGGACCTGAAGATCACGCAAGCACAAGTACCTCCATATGCTCCCGTCCATGACCAGCGCGTGGAACCAACGACATGTCGCAGAGAGCATCACCAGTGACTTTCCATCCAGAAACTTTGCGATCTCCGTCCAAACGTCCTGCTCGTAACTGTTCAAGTCCAACAAACTCAGATAATTAGTTAGGCTCTGTTTGGTTATTGCTGAATTGAACTCTTTAATTTTTACATATTTTCCTGTTTTAATTCTAGGCAACCAAACAGCGCAGACGAAAGAGCTTTTTGCTAGATTTAGAGTCTTAGACTCAACTAATTCAGACCGCCGGAAAAAGAAGACCGAAAACTCAAATTCAAAGCAGCACAGAGAATTAGTATCATTCATTTTCAAAATCAACAGCAAGTTAGAAATATCGAAATCAAGATCTAAGTTCGAAGAGATGATCACACGCAACGCATGATTCAGCTTCAAATTTCGAACAAACTTTAGCAGATTCAAATCATGCTTCATTCCTCAGGCATGTACAAGCTAAGCTCAGATCCACAGTAACAAAATCCACATATATAACAAGATCAAAATCCAGATCGAGCTCGAAACCATAAATTCACACACAGCGCGTGATTCAGCTTCGAAATTCAAACGAAGTACAGAAAATTCAAATCAAAGCTCCGAATCCTCTGAGCTCCTTCATTTCTCAAGCAAATTCTCACATATACAAGCTCGAATTCACAGACGCAAAATTCAAATCAAACCGCAAGTCCATTCAAGCACACTCTCATAGGCAAAACCGGACACACACAAAATCCAAATCCGCAAACTGAAACCGGTTTTCGAAATTCAAATTCAAATTCACAGAGAGAGAGAGAGAGAGAGAGAGAGAGAGAGAGGGCGAACCAGGTGAAGGCGGGGCCAGAAGAAGTGAAACGAGGAGAGGTGCAAGAGCAAATCGGCTTGGCTCTTCGCATACGCTTCTGCTTCTTCAGAGGCTGAACGGCTCCGGTTCGCTGCTTTCGCTTCGGCATTTTCTCTCTCTACCTCACTGCGTCTCTCACTTTCTCTCTCTAAAAAGTCTGAAACTGAATCGATCACGCTTCTTTGAGGCTTCGCTATTTATACTCGCGCCACCCACACATTCAAAAACATAACTAACTTATAATATTGTTACCGAAAGCTAATTCAAATTTATGGGCTGCTTATGACTCTCTATGCTAGGCCCATAAAAGTTTTAAGCAGAAGACCTTCCCTTTATTATTTGTTATTAATTTATTTTTAATTTTAATTTTTTGATAATTTCATATATATTCTGGGGAAACCTTTAAAAGTTAAAACTAGAAAATTAACAAACTCGACAACTAAACTGAAGAATAACCAAAGAATTTACAAAGTGATTAAGCCTTGTAGGTGAATTTTCATCTCCAAAAGTCCAAATAATCCTTTATATCAGAAAGAAATCACGTATATAAAATGAGTGAGGGCAATGCCGCTTCTTCTACATTTAAATTTCCAGAAGAATACCACTTCGACTCTCACATAACACCTTTATTTCAGGGGTGCAAATGTAAGACAAGCGGCATTGCCACGTCTTATATACATGGTTTTGCTCCTTTATTCATCTTTTTGTCATTTTAGATCTATAAATCTTTGCAAAATTTGAGTTTCTAGTCTTGAAAGCCATTTTGAATATTGCCAAGAACTTTAATTAACATTAGGGGTGTTTAGAAATCCTTGAATTTTTCTTGAATCGTACTTCGTTATGAAAGAGCTTGATGGATCAAAAAATTGGGTGCTTGAGATATATGTACAAACTCAAATTAGTAGATCAATTGGCTTGGGGACAATTACAATTACACTATGGAGATTATAAAACAATCTGTCAAATTCTTTTACTTACAGAAAACAAAAGCAAAAAGGCCACCAGCCAAATAGCTAGGTGATAATGATATTACATTTTATTCTAATATGGTTACAACACGAATTGCCCTAGATAAATTGAAAAGAATTACAAGCTCAAGGAGAAAAGGGGGACGGGTTTCCTTTCTTCTCTGTAACAAGGGGAACGGGTTTCCTCAATGGTTAGAAGTGGTCAGAGCTCTGTGCAGAGATGATATTGGAGCACCAAAAAATGTATGAACTGTGAACTGTGAACTAACACAAGAATTTCCTACAGTTGGGAGCTTTACATAGACAGGGAACTCTCAGCTCGTCACATTCATCCGGCTCAAACAAGTAATCGTACCTGTTAAACAAAAATTAAGGAGAAACTTGTAACCTTTCTCAACCAAATATACATCATTTTTAAATGCGTCGATGCAAAATCTAAAGAAAATACCAGAAAACTTACGTTAGTTCTTCACCGGCCAAAACACTAGTCTTGGCAATGAGAACTATTCGGTTCTCCTCACCCACACTCATGATCCTTGAATAGCAATTGGGCGTGCACTGCAGGACGTGCAACAAAATTTTAGCATAATGATATGTAATTCAGAACTTCCAACAGACCAACTTGAGTTTAGCAAATCCAATAAATTGGCACTTTGAATGATCAACTTTAATTATATCCATGAGCAAACAAAAGCTCAAAGTCCTGAATTAATGGAACTCACCGAATGGTTAATTAACCGTGCTATATTTCCTCGATATGTAGCATCAATTACTACTTCCTCGCTGATCTTGAAAAGCTGCAAAAAAAGGTAGTTCACACACTTTAAATCACATTCCAATGACATAAACTGAAGGGCGAGAGGGAAGGGTGCTTTGGCTGTAAATTGAATCAATAACATGTTATGAGCCACAACCCTAACATAACAAACTGTCTAACTCAACAATAGAGATCCTCAAGTTGTGTAATAGAAAGATGGTGCTTGAATTAAGATAGAACTAATTCTTTCTTTTTTTTCTTCTTTTTTTTTTTCCGGCTGAAAGACAGAACTAGTTCTAATGGTTCAAAAGTCAATTTTGATCTGGCACATGGACAAACTTCCCATAAATGTATAAAGCATCATTAATTCCATGGGACAAATCCTCGTCTATAGGAATGTTCTCATTTTGTGACAAGACTAACAAGTTTCAAAACAATTGATAAGTACTGCGTAAAAAAAAATGATTACATGTGAAATTTTTAAGCTCCCCATCATTTTTTCCCACATGTAATTGGAATGCTAAGTAGTCTTGATTCCAGCAGTTGCTGGCTAATATATGTCATAAGCTATTCCCAAGATAATGCACATCGGCATACAGAGAAACATAGGAGTATACTGAAAATTGACTTACATAGCAATCTTTGCCTTGTAGCCTGTACCGTGCTTCCCTCAGATCTGCAACACTACGTCTTACCCGCTCACCACGATACTCAACAACCTGGAAACAAGCTTAGTTAGCATTAAAAAGATCACATGAAACAGAACATTTTGGTTGCTGAAAATCAACTTTCATAATCAAAGACAATGGCTTGGAGTTATTCACCAAAAGATTTTAAATATGAGGAATTCACACTTTCCTATCATTCAGATGACAACGAATA
Organism: Rosa persica; assembly: GCA_025331145.1. Classification (NCBI taxonomy): domain Eukaryota; kingdom Viridiplantae; phylum Streptophyta; class Magnoliopsida; order Rosales; family Rosaceae; genus Rosa; species Rosa persica. The sequence continues at coordinate 31,993,378 of WFKR01000001.1, forward strand.
TTCCCCAAGCGGTTAACATAAAGAAAGAAATCTATATGAAGTCATAGTTACATACATATACATATTTGAATTACAAGTTCATTCAATAACTACAGTATTAAGTAACAATTGAGTACCATTTCTCCTTCTTGAATATTCCTACGTGCAAATAGACCCCATCCATGTATTCCAGATTTACCACAACAAACCCGGTGATTTTCAGTTTTCTGAAATAAAGACAAGAACAAATGTTAATGACTTCTGCACAAAAAACAAAAATGTCAATAGTCGATAAAGTAAGCAACCACAGCATATGAAGAGATGTGACTTGCCTGCAAGTGGTAAAGCCGATCCTTGAAGGAAGAAAAAATTTTAGAATCTTCTACTTCCTAATAAAAGGCAACAGATATAATTAGTCCATCACGCCAACCAACCAAGGAAAACAAAAGATGATATATATATAGATATTTTGTCTATACAAAAAATGTCAGCATTTAAATTATGAAGTGAAGAAAATGTAAAAATTAATAAGGACAAGAGTATTACTATAAATGTGCTCAAACTATTCACTGCATCTAATGAATGATGTGTTGGTCCCCTTGGTCGATGAAAAATTGGTAGCCGCTCACCTCCCTGGTAGAGAATAATTAAACATAAAAAATACAATTAATAATTCGACTAGAAACAATAATGAACAAGTAAACTTCTTAAAAGAAATTCCAGAGGAAATGTGACGGCTATGCATAGCATGCTAACGTTACCTTAAAATTCGATCTTTTAATAGCACGGCATCTTGCAGCAGAGAGTGGTTCTAACTCATCAGACTCTGAGGTTGAAGGTTCTGGAACTTCAATCCTCTTTGATGAGACCACCCTCGAACCCCTGAAGAACCCTTTCTCGTTTTGAAGCAAGCTTCTGGCAGCAAAAACCCCCGAAGGAGTACGAACAACGACAACAGCATCTGGATTAGGGGTCCTGAAACAATGGTTATGAATATATATATGAGCCACAGGAAAATGCAACCATAAACAAATGCTCCCACTGGGAGGACTTATAGCAGTAGGGACCATATGAAAAGTACAGTACAGTCCTAACCTGTGCACCGCACAATATATCAACTTCGTTGTTACTTGTTTCCCATTCTTCTCTTGGCAGTGCAACTGAAAGTTCAAGATGCAATATAATCAAATCACCAACATTGTTCACAAATTATTCCTAAGAATGGAAAGATAAGTGCAAACAATCAAACAACAAGAGAAGATTATGACAAGATTAATCTAATAAAAGATGCAAATGTATGTATATGTCAGTTGAGATTAAAGGACTAATGCATAAGTCGTAGTTACTGACTGAAGTGGAAAGGGCATTCATAAAGTAAAACAACAATGAAATCTTACTTCCATGTTGTAGCCTGCTTTTGATGCACAGGTTGCATGAAAATGAGTGGCACATTTGCAACATGTGGTGCAGGAACCATGAGTCTGCGTACAAATTACACAACGCTGTTCCAAAAGAGAAGGTGAACTGAATTAGAGAGGTTACAAATTCATACCATCACCAAATAAGCAACTAATGAACTGTCCTTTCCTAACTGGTGAAGGAAACCAAAACCCTAACTGGTGGAGAAAACCAAAAAAAAAAAAAATCCCAGCATAACATCACCCCTTTTGGTTAAGAATAAGAAAACAAAGAAATTGAAGTGTCCAAAAGTATCACCCAGAGTATTAAGTTACCTTCATAAATGTAGTGGGTGGGATTCTAAGGATTCCAACAGCAGGTTCCATCTTCTCATGATTCAAGAAACCTACTTCGGGACGAAACCAAGCACAAGAGACATGAACCCACAAGGTGTCAACATCAGTGGGCTTCAAAGCACCTCCTGAAGAAACCAATTTCGAATCAGCAAACGAGAAAACAGTCAACCTTACTGAAGATATAAGAAGCATTATGGTGCACATTTCATGCTCTAGGTAGAAAATTCAGGTTTCCTTTATAAGAAACAAAACTCAGTGAGCATCACTGGAACTATTCAAACATATGCATGACTATTAATGATTCGCAGAAGCCAAAAGAATATCCGCTTAAGCTTCCAAATGAGGATGGAAGAAATATAGATAGTAAGCACTAGTAACACTGGAATCATCAATGGCATGAAACTGAATAGTCAAATGTGAAGGAACTCTGAAATAGCAAAATATTAATTTTGCAGTCAAACATAAATAATTTTATTAAAAATTACAGTAGTATCATCAAAAAACTCATAATGCAAGTATATAAATCAATATGAAATACCTAAGGTCCACTCAAGACACTGGATGATGGCAAAAATACCTTTTACAGGACAGAGACAACACTCTCTAATGATATCAGGTGTTTCACATGCTCTACAAACCCATGAAGTAAAATCCTGGACATCTTTTGCACCATAGCATTCTTGGTGCACAGCTATTTGACACCTGGACAAAGTAACAAAAATTATATAAAACTCTTAGTCTTGCATCAGAAACAAGAATAAATCAATTATCTAAAAACTAAAACTTGGCATAAAGATGCAACAAAAGATGAAGACAGGCACCTGTTGCATATGATCATTTTGTTATCTTCCCAATCTTCAACCCATCTACAAACTGCACATCTTTCACTTGTCCACTTTACATTAACTGGCTCGTACTTTTCTGTTGCAACAAAGATACAAGTGAGTCTCTCACTATAAAAAAATTATCAACCAAAAACCTCCTTGCCACTTAAGCAAAAGGCTCAGCTGCCTCTGCGACACAGAGACAGAGAAGGACAAGTAGATCAGCCAACATGTAAACAATTAGGCATGTATTTAACCTTGTAAGGAATCAAGTAGTCGCTGCTTATCTAATTTGAGAGGCTGTAAGCCATGTTCATTATACTCTGCAATCTGAAACATATTCAAGATTAGTCAGAAACTGTCTAGAATCAATATAGTGCAGAACTAAAGTTAAAAGGAGAGTTTATCTTTTTTAACCAAAATGAAAATGAGCCATCAACCTCTTCTCAGAATTACAACAAAACTATTGCTGATTACCAAAACCATAGATACAAGATATTGTACGAACCCATTGTTCCAGTGTTAGCATTGTGGCCTTCACTTTCACACTATGCTTCCATTTTTTTGCTCTACAACCTGTGTGCCTTTCCCATTCACCAAGGCTCTGCATCTTTGACTCATCACAGGGTCCACACTTACAAGCAACCCTGCAACATAAAATAATCAGAAGCAGCTTGCAAATCCTCCAAATATGACTTTACAGTACAGTTGAAATTGATCGACTTGAATTAGGAAGGCAAAATACCAAGCAAGACCAAATGACTTTAATTCGAAAAGGTACAAAAATGCTTAGAGAAATTAATTTCAACATAACACTTCAATTTCAGAAGATAAGCACTTACATATGAAGGTTTGGTACATAAGTTCCTTCCATGCCATTACAAACCACAGTTACCTCAGACACAGTTACCCCAGTCACAGATTTCCGGCCGGAACTGTTTCAAAAATTGCCACATCAATCAGTAAGTTAATGAAAATTAAAAGAAAAATTTATAAATGAACTAAATCAGTATAATCTAATTAAGTACAAAAACTTCTGACATGCCTGGGTTTTCGCCGACACTGTAACTCATCTAACAATTCACCTTTGGCCTTATTTTTGCAATCAGGACAATAGTAATCAATGTGCTCTGGGTCCTGAACAACAGGGCAATTCAGTAATGCTTCACTACTTAACCAAATTAGGTAAAAGAAACATAGGAGAAATGGCAACATATTGTCAAATTAAGCATGAAAGTTATACCTTGAAAACGTTACTGGAAATTTTGTCACACTCAGCATGCACCCAAACATTACAGCCATCACAGCATACCTGAGACAGATAATTGAAATGAACAAATTCCCAAATTTTTCAACTACAAAACTATAGTAATAAATGATATTGATAAGGAGGACATCGGATTGATCACAAAGAAAAAGATTGCAGATTACTCACCCAATCTCCACCATCTGAATGGTGCCATATCTGCTTACATATGCCACAATATTGTTTTGATTTTTTCAACTACATAAAATGATAGAAAGCATCATTAGAAAGCTACAATTATGTACGAAAAAGATTGACTTCAAAGTTGATAAAACTCCAACATGAGGCAAGTTTGAACCTTTGCACAATGTTTACATAAAACTTGGGTTTCAGAACCTGAGCCCTTCACTTTTTTCATAGCTTTAGATGGAGTGATCAAACCACAGCAATCACAAGGTCTTGTGTCCTTCTGATATGCTTCCTGCGCAATAAATTCATTGGATGAATTCTCATTCCAGAGACAACCAGACTTTGCTACATAATCGTAAAAGATTATAATTCATATAACATGGAAACAAAATTTACACAAAAAGAAAAAATTGCAGAAACCTGCATTAAGAATTATAATCTCTGCAAGAAATAATCAAATAAAAAAAAACTAACAAGCAAAAAGAGTTGTTTGGGTCCTTGCTATAAAAGATAGACAAGTACTTCCAAGTTTTATCTGGGGATTAGCAAAATAATGTGTCCAACTTTACAACAAAACTAGAAGTTCCAGATCATATTCCTCAAAGAGAATAATGTTGAGACAAGAAAATATTCCGAGAAAAGAACTTGCCTGATTCAGATTCTGACTGTAATATGCCTGATCTTGATAAAAATCTGTGGCCTCTTGGATTTCAGGGGCATTTGCTTCTGAATCAGTAGTTTTACAAGCTGCATAAATAAAGCCATTTTCTGCTAACACCGCCTCCTCTATTGCCATCTGAAGCTCACTTGGTTTACTCCTGTATAACTGGGTCTGTCCTCGAAATCTGAAGAAGCCAAAACTCTGGAATGTTCAAAGACTTTATCTTTAAAGAACAAACAAGCAAAATAAAGCTCAGGATTAAATAGCTACAAACCTCTCAAGGAACTGCTTAAACGGATATATCATTCCCTGCTTCACCCACCCATAATCCTGTTCATTTACACCAGACACTGTAAGCAAACCTGTTGTACCCACAAAAATAACCACAGAGTTTAACAGAAAAACTATTTACCCTTTGTGTTCCATTCTTTGAGAACCCAAAGAACATCACACAGATAGCATTAGGAATACAGCAGCTCAACACTGCTTCTGGAGCTTGCAGTATGGGGTCGATAACCACCGCCGGCCAAACTGGGTAGCTCCTCCCACACTTAGCCCAAACAATATCACCCAAAGCAAAGTCCTGCGGCTTATACACTTCTTTCTTCTTTGCACAATCGGGTTTGCGAACTTTCTCCTTGCCGCCAAAACTAAACCCAACTCCACATTCCTCACTTCTTTCCTCCGGCAAAGATTTCCTACCTTGCGACGCTATCGAATTTTTCAAACCCATATACTGTCTGTAACCAATATCATCATAATAATCCACTTCTTCTTGCTCTACCTTCCCACAATATTGGAACTTCTTCAACTTCTTAAACCCATTGATATCCTCCTTACGCTTTTTAACAAACCCCAATTTCTCAATCCCTTCTCTGTCTTCCACTGCTAAAACATCACATTCTTCTTCTTCAAAAACCGTATACGTATCTACATATTTCGCTTGCTTTTTCTCACATAAATCACCTGAACCGTTAAACCTCGAAGACGGCACTTGCCGCCGTCCTCGAGCTGACCTCCTCAACTTCTCAGACCTCTGATTCATTTCTCGCTGCTTACTCAACCGCTGCAAATTCGACTCCACCACCTCGACCGCAGCCGAAAACGACTCGTTGTATCCCGACGAACCGGAGCCGCTGCTCAAATCCTCCACCTCGCCATTGCCAACTGAGCAGTACCCATTCGCTTTCCTCCTCTTCGGATTCGCCGAATACGCATAGGCTTTAGCTTCCGCCTCCTCCAGCTTACACCGTTTCAAATTCGGCATTTCAAATCTCGACGGCCGCTTAATTATCATATTCCAACCTCCCAATTTCAACGAACCCTAATTTCACATTGAACCCCAACCCCGACCTCCCACGCAAAACCTCCTCAATCGAATCCAGAAAAAAACGCTTCCGAATTCAGTAACCGTCCCCGGAAACACAACAAAACCCCCCGGGGGTGACCGTAAAGCCCCAAATTCGAATTCCGAAACCCTAAACCGATGCAAACGAAACCAAAAACCGCCGATTCAAATTCCGACTTTCCGTTCCTCCGATAACCAAAAGCTCCGATTCCGAAAACGAACTCGAAATTCCGACCTCAGAGTCGTCTCTTATTATAAAATCGGCTACGAATCTCCACCGAAAATTCAAAAAAAAAATTCGCAGCAAAAAAAAAAAATTCTCAGGTTTTTCTATCTGAGCTGTGTTTGTCACAGAAAGAGAGTTCTATTTTGCCCAAATCCAAATCCCACAACTGCGTAGATTATAATATTTTTTTATTTAGAAAAGTTAAGGTAAAAAAAATATAGTTTTACCTTATTAAAGGATTTTAAAAATAATTTCGTTCCGGGCCACGTGGCCATTTGCCTCCAAAATTTGGGAAGGAGGGAGATTGCGAAATTTTCGTGACGTGAAAGCGCGAACTGAAATTTTAGTTGGGAAGAAGAGGTAGGACGGAGTTTCTGTGCTACCTAGTGTAGGGGATTAGACTTGGACTACAAGCATGGGCCTGCAAAGAATCTAGAATGAGTTGACTATTTGACTGGAGCGTTGGAGGTGCGCTTTTTCGTACAGAGGATTTAGGGAGTCTGTTAGGATTGTAAAGAGTGTGGTCCACATGATGTTATATCGACGGTTGGGGTGGAATCTTGGTGATCACACAGGGATAAACTCAGAAAAGCATGTTTGAGCTCAATCTTTTTACGTGGTCTACGCATCGGTCTCTATTTTTCTAACATGTTACATTATTGGAGGTCCCTCCCACACACAAAATAGGATTTGCAAGTTTGAACGCAATATGGTTTTACAAATCCTCTTAGGAAAAGATCTGCTCCTCTAATACGTTAAAGAATTAGAAATCTTTTCAGTGCCCAATTAGATTGAAAGACATTATATAAATAGGAATAATGTGGTTACAATATCTTCGTTCATTCAATACTCAGTATATTTCTCTTATTTTCAGTCACACATACATTTTCTTTGTCATTTTTCTTGCAAAATGGTGCACACAAATGCTAGGTTCGTGGTCGGTGTGGTTGAGAATGTCATCTCTGGGGGTCTTTTCCTCTCCCCAATTCCTACATTCATACAAATATGGAGAAAAAAAATGTGGAAGCTTTCGATCCAAGACCATACCTTACAACAGTGTTAAACTGTTTGTTCTGGTGTTACTACGGATTGTCATTCGTTAACCCAAATAGCATTTTAGTTGTCACTATTAATGGAATTGAGCTATTTATAGAGCTCATATATCTGATCATATTCTTCTATTATGCCGCAGCAAAAGGACGAAAGAGGGTTGCTACATACTTTATATGTGAAGTTATTTTATTTGGGGCTTTAGTGGCTGCAACTATATTGGCAATACCTGAGCATAAAATGGCGATGAATCGACTTTTGAGGGCTGTCGTAGTTGGTGTGATATGTGATTTTTTCAATGTCCTCATGTATGACTCTCCTTTGTTCAACTTGAGAGATGTCATTAACACTAAGAGTGTGAGATATATGCCATTCACTCTCCTAGTGGCCAACTTCCTGAATGGTTGTTGCTGGACATCTTATGCTCTCATTAGAAAAGTGGACTACTTCATTTTGATTAGTAACGGTCTCAGTGCAATTTTTGGAGCCGTTCAATTGATAATTTATGCAATATACTACAAAACCACACCAAAAGATGAAGACCTCTCTGACAAGACTACAAATGAAGTGCAACTCTGTACTAATGTCTAATTATCGCATAGGGCTTTAGTTTAATTTTTATATTCTACAAGTACTATTTAGTTTTTTTTCATTTTATCTTTTTGGGATTAATTTTGTAGTTTTGATCAAGTATGTATAAAATTTGCTTCTGCAGTCAAGTAATTGAGTTGCATTGATATTGAGAATTTCAGGCTTTTTCAAAGATGTTAAGAAAAAACGCAGCATCTTATGGGAAGAGACAATAAATTCAAGAACATTTATTTTAAATACTTTTAATATTGAGTATCTACAATAAATCAAATAGAACATGCACTCAAAATTAGATGGAAAAAATTCCAAAATTTCCAATCCTACAGCCAAGTGACATAATATATTCTCAATTAAAACACTACTTTTTCATTAATCACTTGTCAAGTTAGAAATTGAAATTACAAAATGAACAACGGTATAATTAGAGGGATGAATATCCAAGCAGGGGAGGAACTTAGAACTGGAGCAGCAGCATTGCTTGGAGTTGACAATGGTACGGCCAGTATTACAACTCCCAAGGAACTATATATAGCTCAAATGCCATGGATTCTCACAGTACGTAGAAGCACTGTTGTAAAACCTGTGCAGCGACCGCAGCTAACGCCATCCCAGACTGTGAAGTACACAGATACAACCAGTGTAAAAACTTGAACATCATTGGAGTCGTGGTGGCTGAAGGAGGCTTTCTGTTGATTCCTCATTCTTACATTGTCGGGATTTGTAGGGCTTTCAGGATATTTCTTTACATTTAAACTGGTTTTGAGATCAACGAAAAAGCAGTTGCTATTTAAAGTGTGCCTTGCAAGGATTGAAGTTGATGCTGAGGTTAGGATTTTGATTAGATATATATCCTTATATATTTTTTGAGAAAATATATCCTTATATCTTATATGGTCGAGATGTTCAAGACAGTAGATGTCGTCGCAGCCTCACAATGTCATGGACTGATAAAGATGGTACAGAGCGTGTATGGATTAATTTCTGGCTCTGAGGACCGCTTGGGCCGGAAAGGAATGGTAATGTGGAATATGGCAAAAGACAAGATGGGGACTATATAAAGTATGGTTCTCTTGATGAAATCCTCTTACTTGGCTTTAGCTAGAGAGGCCAAAGAAGTAAAACATGTGTTGATTTTCAGTGAGAAATACAGGCCGGGTACCGGTACAAGTTGAAGGGTACTACATTTGGCACGGAGCAGCGAGTAGTGATAAAAACAATATTTTGAGTGACCTCAAACACAATCAATGCGTTTATATTCTGTGACTATTGAATGTTGAGTTCTGGACAAGGGGGTGATCATGTTCATGAGTTTAAGTATTCAAAGATTTGCTAACATGGATTGAGCTGGTCAGAGTTGTTAAAATTGAAAACGATGTCACTTTGTTTGGCATACGAGGCAGAATTATCAATCAAAACTGCAGCCACAGTGATATGGTGTACTGCAATGTGTTAGCTAGCTAAGTTTACAGTAAATCACAATGCATTGAAATCTCTCTGTCCATGTCAAAGAGTAATATATTGATAGGACAAGGATTGCAAAAACCATTAGAAATGCGGCGGACTTGGTGATATCTGGGTTTCTCTGAGTCATGGGGTTCAGTTGCTAAGTTGTGAAGTTAGCAATGAAACAAAGGGTATCCAAACCTGTAGAGGCCGACTTTGTACAGGTTATTATTATGATTTTATGTTTGAATGAACTGCAAGGAGATGATGGTCACTTAGCTGATGTACGGTATTAGAACTCGATTTGGATGGTAATTGAGGATCCTTGTGCATGGTTGGTTAAACGATTTCTGTTTTAATCCTCTTATTCCATCAGCTTTTATTCCTCAGCAAACAAAAGAAAAACCTTGCAAAAATGAATGTTCTCTGGTCACCTAATGACCACGTCGCTGTGAATTGAGTCGAAAGTCATTAACTCTTGGACTTAATTAATATGGAAGACCAAGATAGGATAAACTTGCTTTTAGTGGTGTTTTAATTTTATTGGTATTAAATCCAAAAGTACTTATGTGACCGTGAATTTCTTTGTCGCCACTCGTGAGATATATATATATATATATATATATATATATTGATATTGATATTGATATTGATGTCAAAATTGTAGAATGTTTGAGCATAAAGTTGTGTTAAATGAAATTCCAGTTCTTGCAAGGAAGAATTGACATTCCATTCCCTTTTAACAAATTAAAACCACTGTAATACCTAACTATGTAGTAGGCCTTTTGTTGGTAAAAAGTCTATATTGTTTACTTAACCTAGAGCTTTTAACTTATTTTCTGTGTCCTATGATCCTAACTCAATCGGAATTGCATTTTACTTTTGTGATGGCCGGTTGCTAAGTTTTTGTGGTTTTGGTCACTTGGTAAAGGCTTTTGATGATATATACTCTATGGATGCTAGTACTTTGTGTCTGTGAGCGGTAAACAATGCTTGCCATTTTCCTTGAGTTGACAGCTTCTTCTGTGTATCTCTCTTTTATGTACTTGGCCATTCTTGAAGTGAAAAACTGCATGAATGTTTGTTTCTACTGCAATCAAGATTATGTTTGTGTTGGCCTCCACAGTTAATAATCACCCTTGTTTCCAATTAGAAGTTGTTTTGTGCATCCAGATTCTACTCCTGCATCATCTGCAAAAGCATGTCTTACAAATACGAATGAGGGCGTGCGCGTTATTTGCGTCGAACCAGCTTAATTCATTAATTTAGTGTGAAATAAACATTTGAACCGAGCATGCAATGCTTGCTTTGTCGATCTTGCTTCTTAATGGTGAACTCGCTCCGAATGTTACCTCTTTCCTGCTACATGTTTTGTTCTCTTCAATTAACTCTGTCGAAAGGCTTTCAATGTTGTGCCAGTACCTGTTGGCTCAACTCTTATATCATCTCGAGTTGTCTTGCTGAGAGAAACGACTACTTTTTTTTATTATAATTTTTTTTTAATAAAAGTCCCTCCTACTCAAAGTAGGATTTGCAAGTTTGAACTCAATTTGGTTTTACAAATCTTTTCAGGAAAAGATCTACTTCTCTAATATACTAAAGAATTGGAATCCATTTCAGTGCCCAACTAGGCTAAAAGACATTATACTCTATATATAGGGAGAGGGTGACTACGATATCTTCATTCATTCAATATTCGATATCTTTCTTTTAAATATTTCAGTCACATATACATTTTCTTTGTCATTTTCCTCACAAAGATGGTGCACACAGATGCTAGGTTCGTAGTCGGTGTGGCTGGGAATGTCATCTCTGGCGGCCTTTTCCTCTCCCAAATTCCTACGTTCATAGAAATATGGAGAAAAAAAGATGTGGAAGCTTTCGATCCAAGACCATATCTTACAACAGTGTTAAACTGTTTGTTCTGGTGTTACTACGGATTGTCATTCGTTAACCCAAATAGCATTTTAGTTGTCACTATTAATGGAATTGGGCTATTTATAGAGCTCATATATCTTATCATATTCTTCTATTATGCTGTAGCAAAAGAACGAAAGAGGGTTGCTACATACTTTATATGAAATTATTTTATTTGGGGCTTTGGTGGTTGCAACTATGTTGGCAATACCTGAGCATAAGATGGCGATGAATAGACCTTTGAGGGCTGTCGTAGTTGGTGTGATCTATGATTTTTTCAATGTCCTCATGTATGGCTATCCTTTGTTCAACGCGAGAGATGTCATTAAAACTGAGAGTGTGAAATATATTCCATTCACTCTCCTAGTGGCCAACTTCCTGAATGGTTGTTGCTGGACATCCTATGCTCTTATTGGAAAAGTGGACTACTTCATTTTGATCAGCAACGGTCTTGGTGCAATTTTTTGGGCATTTCAATTGATAGTTTATGCAAGATATGATGGGCAGTCCCTCCTTAATGGAGGAGGAAATCCATGTGATGATTTACCACATGAGGAAAGCATGGGTTGAAATATTCAAAGAAGGTAGATAGCAAAGGTAGGTAGCAAGCCATCTTTGAAGTTAGGCATGCCAAACTTGGAAGAAAGCTTAACTTTGCTTCCAATTGCATGTCATATCTATAAATAGGCATGAATGGTTGTACCAAAAACAACTAAGGCAAGAGTCATTCCAAACTAATAGAGTTTGAGATAGTAGTGAGATCCTCACTTTAGAGATTAGTGAGAAGAAAATTTCTCTTAAGAGATAGAGTGTGTGTTACCACTTTGGTGAAGTTTAGTCACCAAAGTGAGATTGCCTTGTAATCTCATCATTTATATAGTGGAAACGAGTATTACTACTGTCCCGAGAACGTAGGCATATTTGCCGAACCTCGTTACATATTGTGTCTTCTTTTATTTATTTGTTGTTATTCCGCAATTCACACGAGAGGTGGGAAAAGTTAGATCCTGGGATAACCAATTATCCATTGGCCTTGTATTAAGGCTGTCATTCTTTCCCAACAAGTGGTATCAGAGCTTGACACTCATTGTTTGTGGCATCTCGTAGTGATCAAGATGGCAGAGTCGTTGTCATCGGCAGCAACAATGGTTAAGTTGACATCCTCGAATTACTCCATTTGGAAGCCCATAATGGAAGACATCCTTTACTGCAAGGATATGTACAAGCCTCTTCAAAATGGTGGAGAGAAGCCAGCAGGCAAGACTGACAAAGACTGGAGCATCCTGAACAGAAAAACTGTTGCAGGAATTCGTCAATTGGTTGATAAAAGTGTTTTTCATCATGTGGCACAGGAAACCAATGCCTACTCAATGTGGACAAAGTTGGAGTCCATGTACGAGAGAAAGACCGCACAAAACAATGCCTCGTTCATTCGGCGGTTGGTGAACACAAAGTACAGGGATGATCAAAGTGTTTCGGAACACTTGAGCGACTTCCAAGGCATGGTGAATCAATTGACGAATATGAAGATAGTGCTTGATGATGAGTTGCAAGCACTATTGTTACTAAGCTCGTTGCCAGATAGCTGGGACACGTTGGTGGTGTCATTAAGCAACTCAGCTCCTTAAGGCGTTCTCACACTGAGCACTGTAAAAGACAGCATGTTCAATGAAGAAGCAAAGAGGAAGGAGCAAGGAATATCGATCGAGTCAAAAGCCCTCGTCACCAATAACCGTGGAAGCAGTAGAAAATTCCACAACCGAGGCAAAGGGAAAGATCGGTCAAAAGGCAAGTTCAGCCCAAAAAAGGACATTGAATATTTTCACTGTGGTGGAAAAGGCCACATAAAGAGGGATTGCAAGAGGCTCAAGAGAAAGCAGGCTGAGAAAAGTGGTACCAGAGACACAACTTTTACTATCTCATACGAAGAAGAGATACCCATCATTTATGGAGAGGGTCATGTTAATCTGATATCTCAAGATACATGTTGGATCATCGATTTTGGTGCATCATTTCATGTAACCTCTTACATCCTACAATACTGGAAATTTCGGTAATGTCAGGATGAGAAATGATAAGCGGTCCAAGATCGTGGGAAGGGGAGATATTTCCCTTGAAACCAACACAGGCCATTGCTTGGTTCTCAAGGATGTAAGACATGTTCCAGACATGCATCTCAACCTGATCTCCACAGGATTACTTGATGATGAAGGCTGCACAAGTGTCTTTGGTGGTGGAAAGTGGAGGCTCAGTAATGGTCCAGAAATTCTAGCCCAAGGGAGGAAAGAGAACACTCTCTACATGACTTATGCAAAAATCTGTAGTGGATATGCAGTTACACTCGGAGAAAATTCGTCGGTCGAGCTATGACACAAGCGGCTCAGTCACATCAGCGAGAAGGGACTTACTATTCTAGCCAAAAGAGAGGTATTAACTGGGGTTAATGTTAAAGATATGCCTCTAAAACCATGTACGCATTGCTTGGCTGGAAAGCAACATAGAGCTTCATTTCATCGTTCTCCTGCACCAAGGAAATCCAATGTTTTGGATGTTGTACATTCGGATGTGTGTGGTCCCATAACCACTAGTACTCTAGGAGGTGCAAGATACTTCGTCACCTTCATTGATGATCATTCCAGGAAGGTATAGGTTTATGCACTGAAAACTAAAGATCAAGTGCTCGAAGTATTTAAGCAATTTCATGCCAAATTTGAACGAGAAACAGGCAGGACATTGAAATGCATTTGCACCGACAATGGGGTGGAGTACATGGGGGGGTTTAGGCACTATTGCAAAAGTAACGGACTCAGGCATGAAAAATATGTTCCAAAGACTCCTCAGCACAACGGAGTGACCGAGAGGATGAACAGAACTATTGTTGAAAGAATCAAAACAATGTTATCTCATGCTAAGCTGCCTAAGAGCTTTTGGGGTAAAGCTCTAATAACTGCGGTTGATGTGATCAACCTTTCTCCCTCAGGTCCATTAGATGGTGACGTGCCAAACATGTTTTGGACTAGAAAGGACGTCTCATACAATCACTTGAAGGTATTTGGCTGCAAAGCATTTGTTCATATTCCCAAAGATGAAAGATCAAAAATTGATAGCAAGTCGAAAGAATGCATATTTCTGGGATATGGAAATGAAGAATATGGGTACAGGCTGTGGGATCCTGTCAATAAGAAGATTGTCAGAAGCAGAGATGTTGTCTTCTTCAAAGACATGAACATCGAAGATACTCAGAAGACTGAGAAGCCTAAATAACCCAGAGAATATCCGATGAACCCGGATAAAGTTCCTCCGCCAACAAACCAGAATGGCTAGAGAGATACCGAAGATGTCGGTGATGCAGCAAATGACCTGATGATTAATGACCCAGTTGATGATGCAACTAATGATGAGGAAGAGGCACCGACCCCTCGAAGATCAGTCAGGGAACGCAGACCCTCAAACAGATACCCTCTACATGAGCTCGTTACTCTCACAGATGGAGGTGAGCCAGAGTCTTATAAAGAAGCTCTGACAGATGACACAAGGGGAGTGGTTGGAAGCCCTGCAAGAAGAAATTAAGTCCCTGCATGAGAACCAGACTTATGAGCTGGTGGAGTTACCAAAAGGTAAGAGAGCACTCATAAACAAATGGGTGTATAGATTGAAGACTGAGGAGAATAGCTCACGACCCAGATTCAAGGCAAGACTGGTCGTTAAAGGTTTCAATCAGAAAAAGGGAATTGACTTTGAAGATTTCTCGCCCGTGGTGAAGATGACATCTATCCGGGTGGTACTTGGTTTAGCTGCAAGTTTAAATCTGGAGATTGATCAACTTGACGTGAAGACGACTTTCCTTCACGGTGACCTTGAAGAGGAAATCTACATGGAGCAACCAGAAGGATTCAAAGTCAAAAGCAAGGAAGATCTATACTGCAAACTGAAAAAGAGTTTGTATGGACTAAAATAGGCGCCGCGACAATGGTACAAGAAGTTTGATTCCTTCATGATTGAGCAAGGATATCAGAGGACAACTCCAGACCATTGCGTATTTTTGAAGAATTTCTCAGGAGGTGACTTCATCATACTACTCTTGTATGTTGATGACATGTTGATCGTAGGACAAGATGGTGACAAGATTAGCAAACTGAAGAAAGAGCTTAATAAGTCTTTTGCTATGAAAGACTTGGGACCATCAAAGCAAATTCTTGGTATGAATATTACCCGTGAGTAGAAGAATGGGAAGTTGTGGTTATCACAAGAAAAATATATCGAGAAGGTATTGGAGAGGTTCCATATGGAGAAAGCAAAGCCAGTTGCTACTCCATTTGCTAGTCATTTTAAGCTCAGCTCCAAGCAGAGTCCTACAAGTGAGAAAAAGGAGGAAGAAATGGTGAAGGTGCCATATGCCTCAGCGGTAGGAAGCCTGATGTATGCAATGGTGTGTACAAGACCAGACATAACACATGTGGTTAGTGTTGTTAGCAGATTTCTTTCTAATCCAGGCAAAGAGCATTGGAATGCTGTGAAGTGGATTCTTAAATATCTCAAAGGTAATTACAAAATGGGTTTATGCTTTGGAAGTGGGAAGCCTGAACTAATAGGCTATACAAATGCAGATATGGCCGGAGATGTTGACTCAAGAAAGTCTATATCAGGATACCTAATTACATTTTCAGGGGAAGCTGTCTTATGGAAATCAAAGCTACAAAAATGTGTTGCTTTGTCAGCTATAGAAACGGAGTTCATAGCAGCTACGGAAGCCTGCAAAGAAATTTTGTGGATGAAGAAATTCCTACAGGAATTGGGCCATAAGCAACAAAAATATGTTCTGAATTGTGATAGTCAAAGCGCAATTCATCTGAGTAAGAATTCGAGTTTTCACTCGAAATCAAAGCACATTGATGTGAGGTATCACTGGATACGTGATGTGCTGGAAGCCAAGCAACTACAGCTTGAGAAGATTCACACAGATGATAATAGTTCAGATATGATGACGAAGTCTTTACCAAAGGACAAGTTTGAGTTTTGCAGAAACGCGTCAGGATTGGCGCATCCCTCCATCTAAGTCGGGAGGGGGAGATTGATGGGCAGTCCCTCCTTAATGAATGAGGAAATCCATATGATGATTTACTACGTGAGGAAAACATGGGTTGGAATATTCAAAGAAGGTAGATAGCAAGCCGTCTTGGAAAGTATGTAGCAAGCCATCTTTAAAGTTAGGCATGCCAAACTTGGAAGAAAACTTGACTTTGCTTCCAATTACATGTCATATCCATGAACCCAATTGCCTATAAATAGGCATGAATGGTTGTAGTAAAAACAACCAAGACAAGAGTCATTCCAACTAATAGAGTTTGAGATAGTAGTGAGATCCTCACTTGAGAGATTAGTGAGAAGAAAATTCCTCTTGAGAGATAGAGTGTGTGTTACCACTTTGGTGAAGTTTAGTTACCAAAGTGAGATTGTCAGATTGCCTTGTAATCCCATTATTTATATAGTGGAAAAGAGTATTACTACTGCCCCGAGGATGTAGGCACATTTGCCGAACCTCGTTAAATATTGTGTCTTCTTTTATTTATTTGTTGCTATTCCGCAAATCACATGAGAGGTGGGAAAAGTAGATCCTGGGATAACCAATTATTCATTGGCGTTATATTAAGGCAGCCATTCTTTCCCAACAAGATACTACAAAACTACACCAAAAGATGAAGACCTCTTTGGCAAGACTACTAATGAAGTGCAACTCTATACTAATGTCTAATTATCGCATGTCCACCTAATCATAATCGCTGTAAAATTATAGGCCTTTAGTTTAATTTTCATATTTTACAAGTACTATTTGGCTTTATTTATTTATTTTATCCTTTTGGGATCAATTTTGTAGTTTTGATCTATGTATAACTTTTTTTTTAAGTAAAA
This sequence comes from Rosa persica, assembly GCA_025331145.1. Lineage (NCBI taxonomy): Eukaryota > Viridiplantae > Streptophyta > Magnoliopsida > Rosales > Rosaceae > Rosa > Rosa persica. Next base: position 32,010,516 of record WFKR01000001.1, read on the forward strand.
AGAATCAAAGGATTTCACTTCTACCTCCATGGTAACTCGAACTCATCCTTGATCTTAGGTAGTGGGTTTTGATCTATGTATAAAATTTACTTCTGCAGTCGAGGAATTGAGTTGCATTGATATTGAGAGTTTCATGCTTTTTCAATGATGTTAACAAAAAAAAAAAAAAAACTCAGCATCATATTAGAAGAGAGAATAAATTTCAAGAACATTTGTTTTAAGATGGTTTTGATATTGAGTGTCTACAATAAATAAAATGGAATACTCAAAATTAGATGGGAAAAATTTCAAAATTTCCAATTCTACAGCCAAATGACACAATATATTCTGTTAACCAAAAATGACACAATAAATTCTCAATTAAAACACTACTTTTTCATTAATCACTTGTCAGGTTAGAAATTGAAATGACAAAATGAACAACAATATAATTAGAGGGATGAATCCAAGCATGGAGGAACTGAGAGTTGGAGCAGCAGCACTGCTTGGAGTTGACAATGGTACGACCCACCATTACAACTCACAAGAAACTATAGGTCAAATGCCATGGACTCTCACAGGACGTAGAAGCACTGTTGTAAAACCTGTGCAGCAACCGCAACTAACGCCAACCCAGATTGTGAAGTCCACAGATACAACCAATGTAGAAACTTTAAGATCATTTGAATCGTGGTAGCTGAAGTAGGCTTTCTATTGTTTCCTCATTCTTGCATTGTTGGGATTTGTAGGGCTTTCAGGATATTTCTTTACCGTACCTGTAAACTTGTTTTGAGATCAACGACAGAGCAGTTGCTATTTAAAATTTTAAAGGGTGCCTTGCAAGGATTGAAGTTGATGCTGAGGTTAGGATTTTGATTGGATATGTATCCTTATATCGTATGTGGTCGAGATGTCCAAAACAGTAAACGTCGTCGCAGCCTCACAATGTCATGGACTGATAAAGAGGGTAGAGAGCATGTATGGATTAATTTCAGGCTCTGTGAACCGGTTGGGAAAGGAATGGTAATGGGGAATATGGTGGCAAAAAGACGAGATGGATGAGCACTACTGGGGAATATGTCAGCTTAATTTACAGATAATCACAATGCATTGAAATCTCTGTCAATATCAAATAGGAATTAATTGGAAGGATTGCACAAAACCATTGGAAATCATGAGGCGGACTTGGTGATATCTGGGTTTCTCTGTGAGTCATGGGGTGCAGTTGCTATGTTGTGAAGTTAGCAGTGAAACAAAGGGTATCCAAACTTGTAGAGGCGAACTTTATACAGGTGATTGTTATTTCACGTTTGAATAACTGCAAGGAGATGATGCATGGTCTCTTGGCTAAAGTACAGTATTAATAACACTCGATCTGGATAATAATTAAGGATCCTTGTGGTTGGTTAAACAATTTCAATTTTAATCCTCTTATTCCATCAGCTTTGATTCCTCAGCAAACAAAAGACAAAACTTCCCAAAATGGGTTGCTAGATCAAGTGTCTTAGAAAAAGGAGGCATGTTAAGCATTTTTGTTAGTTCAAAAAGCTCAATGACCGTAGCTCCAATCATGCACAATTGAGGTTTGAAATATTACATTTTCCGTGTTGGATAAGATGGCATGTTAAGCATTTTAGTTCAAAAAAGCACAATGAACGTGTTTAGCTGTAATCATAATCAGGCACAATTCAGGTTTGGAATTAGAATATATTACAATTTCCATCTTGTATGAGTAGGTTAGACAAATGTGTACAACAAGAATACAATGCAAAACAAAACTCCTTAATCTACTTGATTTTCTTAATCTTCACGAAGATTTGTGCGACAGAGGTCGTGTAGGGCTGATCAAAAGAGAGGTATTGTGATCCTGGTTTTATTTAGTACTTGTCTGCTTTTCAGACTCGGCCAAAATTGCATAATATTAGTGGTTCAACATGAATAGGATGAAGAAAGTATGCATACCAATATAAAATGTTTTACCACATGAACTTTGAAAATTTATAGGAAACCTTTATTAAACCTTTTCATTTAGTCTCCTCTAATATCTTAATCATGGTTACGTTAAGTGCGACGGAAATGAAACCATGACAAAATAAAATTAAAAACTCCAAAGAAGATGATGAAAGTTGAAGGTACATGTCACACTAAAAATGAGCAGTCATCCTTATAAATATTATTCTTGTTAGATAAATAAAGTCATATTATCTACCCGAGAGTCGAATTATTATATAATTTTTATGAGATCTCATTCTCACACATGGCCTATCAAAATGTAGAGAAATTGATTGTCCAAAATCAAATAAGGTTTCCAATTGACGTACATACCCTTGAGCATATTCTTATACCAAAGCAAAGAAGCTAATCTGTACACCTTTTAGGCATTTGCATGCCAAAAATTATTTAGTAGTCCAAAATTACCACATGTCACACGTCCCTGGTTCGAGATAATTTGATTAATTCATGTGATTTTACTTTGATAGTGATTAATTTTTTTTTTTTTTTTTTTACCTTTTTACATGCGCGTGTTAGTGTCGTAGTGATTGAGACCACAAATACGTGATACCTCCATATCCTGTCCTAGGTCCTCAGTCCTCACCACATAGTTACTACATTTTGCACACTAATTTGTCAACCGTTAAAACGCAAGTTTAAATTCCCGTGATTTTAGATTCAATACAACTGTTATAGCCACCAGAGCTACAAGCCCTCACGACCATCATTCGGCATCTCACCGCCACAGTCTCGTCGGATTGGATATTTCACGGGTCACATCTTGGGCCTTACCTTGTTTCGTTTGGGCTTCAAGATCAACCTAGGTCAAGCCGACCTCAAAACGAAGTCGTTTCGAGCCGGGAGCCGCCCTATATATCCCAACCTTCCCTAGCCTCAGCTGCCCGCGTTTCCCAGCTTCAAGCTCTCACCTTTACCCAGGTACTCCATTTCCCTCATCCCAAATTCTTAAACTTTCCCCAAATTTCTTAAGCATAATCAATTTTACTATCATGGGTGTGGGATGGATATGATGTTGAAATAGTAAAAGGTTTGAGTAAGAACTTGTGTATGGCAGAAGAAAGCAAAAGATTTGGAATCTGAAGAGGGCCCTAGTTCTTGTTAAAGCTTTTGCATTGTGACTTTCGCAACCTCTTCTAAATCAAAAAACCACGCTGGGGTTTGGTTAAACCCGAGCCTCGGTGAAATGGGTCGTATGAAAAGGCGTGGGTTGCATTCTAATATTGAATGTCAATCTAGACTGCTCCCAACATTTTTTGGTGTAGCTTAATTGATACACTATCTGCCATCACAGTTCTTGCGTTGATCAAAAATCTTTGTGCTGATCCATCTCCATGATTTGATAGTCTTTGTTTCTTGTAGTATTGACATTGTGATGGAAAGTGCTTTAGAACCCACATTTCGGCCACCAGTTATAAGATTACGAAGGGACCCATTTGATATGTTAATATGTGAGCTATTGTTTGTTGCTGTGGGTTACGCATCGTTGTTTTTTGTAGTGGGTAAGAGCGGATTGGGAAGTTAACAAAACATTCTGGTGTGGTGAGTGCTAGTGATCTAGAAGCGTACTAATGATGAGCAATGTTCGAGTGAATGTTAGTTGGATAGTTAGTTAGCATTGAGTTATGAGTACTTGTAATTCCATAGACAGTTTTGTTGAAAAGGGAATCTAATTTCCAGTCCTTGCTTTTGTCATTTTCAGAGAGAAATTTTACAAGAAAGCAAGAACTGGCACTTTTATTCCCCGTCGGGAAATTGGGTACAGTATTCACAGGCATTTATCTATGAATGAATCATTGTATGAGCTATTTACCTTCCTTATTATGGTAGGCTTTTTGGTTCCTAAAGAATTCTATGAATCCGGAAACACTTAGTTTATATTGTGTTTTGCTAAGTTCCTGTGGTTTTGGTCACGTTGTAGTGGCTATTGATATACTAGTGTTACAAGTTTCAACTATACTTTTTAGACACCAGCAATTCATTTTTATGAGCGATAAAGGATGTTTGGCATTGCTTTAGGGTCAGTTTGTAGTGTAAATCTGCTTTGTGCTTATACGTCTATGCTTTTGCTTTATTTATAATTCCTTGTATTTTTGATGCAATTCTTGCATCTTTCTTTGCACATTATTTGTTTTCTTCATTCATGCATTGTTGCTTTTAAAGGGCCTTATAGAAAGTACCCCAAAGAAATATCATTTTTGATACAAATTAATTATTTAAGGCATATTGAATAAGTATATTTAATGTATCAATATATCATAATTTCATTTAAATTACAAATAATAACTTGAGTTTTTATTTATGGTTATTTTCTGTATCTGTTTGTTTGATGTGCCTAGCCACTCTTTTGTTTGTATGTGTATGTATGAGCATTCACTACTGGTAGAAAGAATGTCCCCCTTCCCCGCCCCTCTCTCCCCCCCCGAAAAGTTAATTGCTCACTTTTCCAGTTTGAAGAGAAAATGCATCTATGTATATCTCTGCTTCTACTGCAAGCAAGATTCTATTTGTGTCACCCTGAACAGTTAATGCTCACGCGTTCCAGTTTGATTTGTGCTAAAGCATGTCTTACAAAAGATATTTTCAGTTGAACTAAATCACTTGAGGAGATAATTGTACCTAGAGTGTAATGCTTTGGTACTTAAGGAGATAAAATTGTTAGTTCTTAGAGACATTGTTAACTTTGTTGGTTGCTTCTTATGGTTAACCGCTGATGGAGTCAATTGGTTGGGGCTGTTCAAGTTTCCGAAGCATAGAATACTAATTGCCAGTATTAAACAGCACTGTGTTACCTGTCTGCTGGTACATGTATTCTCTCTAATTAACTCCATCAGCGGCTTTGGTAGCAACCAAACGCCTCAAATTATCTATGTTCGATTTGTCTGAACAAAAAAATAAAACTATTCAATAATTATCTATTCAAACTCGGTTCATTGTTTTGTCGGATAGAATTCATTTTTAAGTGTGTAACTTAAGAGTTGGGCAAGCTCTAAAGTGGACTTCTTACAGTCATGGGGACTGAAGAAACAAAAGACCCTTTCAAAGGGGTGGCTTGGAAAGCTGTTGGTAGTGATATACAGAAGAACCCTGGTGATAAACAGGGTAAGTGACTTCCCAAAAAGATCAGGCAGATTCCAGAATGCTATTTTCTTCCTTATAGATCCCGCTTTATAATTTTATTGGAGCATGTATTGCTGGTGGAATTGGTGCGGCAATGCCGGTGGAGATGTGGATCAACAAGAAAGTTGGAGAGGATGGAGGCGTACTATGGGTGTTTGACAAATAAAGCTTGTAATGGCATTACATTAGGAATTTTTAATGAGGCATAGGCTGTATAGACATTGAAACTTGGCTAATGTTTGGTTTTGACAATAAATTTGCTTATTTTGTTGCGAATGACAATGCTTAAAATATAACACCACCGCCCGCCCCCCCCCTCTTCCTCTCTGTGTGTGTTATTTTTTAATAACCAAGAATCACATAGGTTGCAGGAAAGCATTTAAATTTGGGCTTTGTTTAGTAGTAGCATCCAACCTCAGTTTGGATGGCATTTAAGACTTATTTGAGTTGGTTCATGAAATTATCAATTCTCATTTAGTTTGAAGTGCATTCTTAACTTATTTTCAGATTAATGGTTTTCGTACTGCTTTGGTGGTTGCAGGTATGCTGTCAGTATTGAATGTGAATTGACATCTGCTTCTTTAAACATGTCATTATCATGGGTTCGTAGAAGAGCTGTTCCCCTGTTCAAGAGTGCACAGCATTTACCTCTTGAGTCCAGATGCATACCCAGTTATAATTTAAATGGCGGTAGTACTGTATACCAGAGGCATTTTGGCCATGATAATAGGTGGCGCCCCAAGTTAGGCTCATTTAACAAATGTGGTCAGCATCAACCCTTTGCTGCTCAATCTCTGTTGAGAATCCAGCGACTCTATTCTACACAGGCTTCCACACAAGAGAAATCACGCAAGATGCTAGTGTACCTTACGGGTTTGGTTTTTGCAATGGTTGCAGCCAGTTATGCAGCAGTTCCTCTCTATAGAAGATTCTGCCAAGCTACTGGGTATGGTGGCACTATCCAACGTCGTGAGAGTGTTGAACAGAAGATTGCCCGACATGCTAAGGATGGCACGGTCACCACAAGAGAGATTGTGGTGCAATTCAATGCTGATGTGGCTGATGGAATGCAATGGAAGTTCACTCCTACCCAAAGAGAGGTAAGGGTCAAACCTGGTGAAAGTGCACTTGCTTTTTATACCGCTGAAAATCGAAGTTCAACTCCAATAGTTGGTGTCTCCACATACAATGTTACCCCAATGAAGGCTGCAGTTTACTTCAATAAAATACAGTGCTTTTGTTTTGAGGAGCAGCGCCTTATTCCTGGGGAGCAGATTGATATGCCTGTGTTCTTTTATATCGACCCTGAGTTTGAAACAGATCCAAGAATGGATGGCATCAATAACTTAATTTTGTCCTATACCTTTTTCAAGGTTTCGGAGGAATAAAGTTTCTTAACTGTACAGTTTCTTAACTGGTACAATTGTGAAGATGATTCTCATAAGATTGTTGTTAGCAACTGAACATACAGCATCAAGCAAGAAAGAGGGCGGTAGATATACATTATACATCAATGTCTTCGTGGTATACTATACATTCTTTTGTTACTTCTATTTTTCTCTTTGGCAGATTAATCATTTCAATTTTGCCAGTCGAACCTCAGACCTGATGGAGTTTGAAAATATTTGACAAATCCAAAGATGACCGGCTACATTCTTTTGATACTTCTATTTTTGTTCTTTGGCAGATTAATCATTTTGATCAACTTATTCAGCTATGGTTTTTCCTCAACTAGACAAGAAAAACCTCACAATAATCGGATGCTTAAATCAACTTTATCTCTTGGAAAATTAGGCTAGGCATTGCTTGTTGGTTCATAAAGCTCACTACAAGGAGTGTGTTTGGTTCCCATCAGGATCATGAAAATGCCACTCCCACATTTTGGCATCCTTGACTCCCCTGGTTGGCTTAAAGTCTTAAACCCTACCGTTTGGGACACTCCATTGGTTTCTTCCATCAAAACCTTACCCTTTTCTCATTGGCTTGCCTCGACCAATCTCGCTTCTCCAATCTCCATATAAATTTAAAATACATCACTCTCACCTATAAGCACAGCTCTTTTTGCTCTGTAATTGCAAAAATAGCTTAAACAAATTAGACTAATTAGTTGACAGATGCTTAGAAAGAAAAGAACTTGTACTATAATCTAAAGCTCTAAAACAGTGTGTCCTTTTTCCTAATTTTATAAGATTAGTGCGTACACAATCTAATACCGCCCCACTAATAATCGTGTTTAAGTGGCTAGAGAGTGGCTAAACCCTGATAGTAGTGGCCACTAAGTTGACCTAATGTTAACAATTCCTTTTTCCTTTATATAGTTAGAAAAATCCTCAAATGATACTTGAATTATGGTCCAATGCGCATTTTGTTACCTAAATTTTCAAAACTACCATAATAGCACCTGAACTATTGCTCCGTTTCTCCATATGGTACTTCGTCAAATGTGCCGTTAACTTTGCCTATAATTTTTTTTTTTTTTAGAGATGAATGTCATCCAATAAGAATGTGCCACGTAAGCAAAGTTAACGGCACATTTGATGGAAGTATCATATGGAGAAACGGAGCAATAGTTCAGGTACCATTATGGTAGTTTTGATAGTTTAGGTATCAAAATATGCATTGAACCATAGTTCAAGTATCATTTGAGGATTTTCCCCTGTATAGTTAGTTGCTGTTACATACATGCATGCATCACCATTTCCACTTAGGTTGAATAATTGAAGTGATGACAAGATTAAAGCATACAAGCAAATTCTGTTTTCTTCTTTCTTTCAACTAAAGCAACATATATAATTATAGATGTGATATATGTATGCACGTGTACGGCAGCAAAGAATCCGTTCTGTGTCTCTCATTCCACAATGTTAAAGGTTTAAGGTAAGTATTTTCAGTTGCTACTATTTGCAGATTTATTTATGGTTATATTCAAGTAACCGATTGAAAACGAGTATTATGCACAATACCATTCAAGATCTTTGCATTTTGAAATGTTTTGGGGTCCAATACAGGTCGCATCGCGCCCCTAGAGTGACAGAGGTTATTGGCACCTCCTATTGATTGGCTGAGTCAAGATTCTGATGGAGTTGGAAGCATAATGAGGGGGTTGGAGGCTATGAAGCTATTTTTAGGGATTACATGTGATATTTTCTTAGAGCTTTTGCTTCTAGTCTTGATATTCTAGTTCCATTGTGGCGAAGTGATGGCCGTAATGAAGGCAATTGAATTGGTGTAGGTTTGTGACTGAAAGCACATATGGCTAGAAGTCGACTCTTCTCTTATTCTTGATTTTATTAAATCTCCTTTGATGGTTCTTTGACAAACTTTGTGTCAGATAACTTTGTGACAAACTTTGTCCCATATTTTTCACGAAGGAAATAAGGTAGCCGATGCTTTGACGAATTATGGCACGACTTCTAAAATGGTGTGATGTGACACCTTTTCATTTTTTATCTTATCGTATTAATAGTGATCAATTAGATATTTCTCAATTTTGGTTTCGATAACTTATTTCTTTTTCGTTGTCTTTGTAGGGAGGTTTGATTTGGTCCATCTTTTTTTTTTTATGAGATAAAAGATTCATGAATTAAAATGACGCTGATCGTAGGTTAGAAGAGGAGACTACTCCATGAGTTGATGCTAAAACAAAATCATTTCGCCTCGCAGGCACTCTATCACAAGCCAAATTTGTGATTGTGATACGCTGGAGTTTGGTCCCCATCCTAAGTTGCTTTTTCTTCCTTTAATAAACTGCAAAAGATGGGAGCTGCTGCTACTCTATCTAGCCTTAGAATTGGCAGGCTGGCCCTAGCAAAGGACGACTGCATTTTGACACAATCCTACATAATTTTGACCTTACGAGTTAAGAGACCATTTCCAACTAAGCCTTGTCAATTCAGGGTCTTAATCAATAAGTTGAGCTTATTTCAAAATAAAATATGACTAACATGTAATATATATCAAGTTGCCTTCTAACCTAACCATGTGAACTTATGGTTTGCTAGTTTCACTAGGTAAGTGATTTGATAGGTATGAAGCAAAGAAATCAAGAAATTTGGTTAATTAGTTTACAATTTTTTGTGATAATGTTGAGTTTTGCTGGAAAATCAAGTACCATGGGAAAAATGAAGAAAATTTCAATCGGAACAAGATAGGAGCTGGCGAAGCGTGTCAGGCAATGCAACAACTAACTACAGAACAATTGTTTTTCATATGTGTGGGTCACCAACCTATTTGTTTTATCTGCAGAATATGTGTTGATCGTTTATTTTCTTTTTATCGTTTTAAGTTTAACTGATGATGATGTTTTTTTTGTTTTTATTTTATTTTCTTTTTTTATCTTAATGAAAAAATAGTTATTTGATATTCTTGCTAATCTTATAGTGATCTGAAATATTAAACTTATGAATACATACAAATTATTATATTAATTCAATACAAAAAAGCAAAAAAAACCCCAAGAGAGATTTTCTCTCTCACCCTAGCTGTCTACGGCGCCCTCGCCTCATTTTCTCCTAGCTTTCTTCTCTACATCTCTCACCCTCAACCCTCACTCAGCCACATGGCCTCCATTGATGCTATCACCACTAGCTGTGCTGCCTCCCTTGCGCTTACAGAGGAAGGTAGTGCTCCTGATTTGGGGAGAATTGGTGGCGGCCATGTTCGTCGGTCTTCCAAATCTTTTCTGATTGGGAAGCCTCTGACCTGCCTACATGTCAACTCTACGGCTTTCAAGGCTCACCTCTATTGTACCTGGATGGATGTCACTCTGGTGATGTTGAAGAAGAAGTCGGGCAAACTACTTGCGAGTAGGAACAAGAATCATCGCCCTAGCAAGAAGCTGGATGTCGCTGCTTTACGACTTTATTACCCTGCATGTAATAACCGCAATTTCCATTTTAAATTCGAGTGATTGTATCGAATGATTATTATGCGATTTCACGATTTATGTTCGATAATCATTCATTTTTACAATTATCGAAGTTTCGAAACGTTTATTTTAACGAAAAGCTCGAAATACTCGGTTTGAGAAATCGACTTTTTCTACGTACGAAATTTGGAGAAACTTCCTTCATGAAAGTTGTAGAGCTCGTCGATACGAGTCCGTACACGTGCGGAACACGAAGATCGGATTTTTTCTGAATTAGTTATCGAATTTCGAAGTTTTCCGAAACATGTATATATAGAAAAAATTTTTTGGAAACCCTAAATTTTTCCCTACCGGTTCCTCTTTTTTTCTTTTTCTTCTTCTTTCTTCTTCTTCTTCCTGTTTCTGGAAAAAGCTGGTTTCTCTCTCTCTCTCTCACAGACGCAGTCGGCCGAAAGGGGAGGAAATTTTCTCCTTAATTGTTCTCCCTCCACAGACCACCTCTCGACCTCAAACCAAGTCCCAGGCGTTCGTCTCGAGCTGCTCTAGCTCCCGGAGGCAGTTTCACAAGGCGGCGCGGCCCGTGGCGGCGGCGGCACAACCCGAACCGAAAACGGCAATTTTCGGTTCGATCTCGATATCTCGAGCTACACTCCATCATTTCACTTGATTCTTGTCTCATTGAGCTCGCCTCAACTTCCTCTACAAGCACCAAGAAGGACCGGAACTGGGTCGAACGTTTTCACGTTCGTCGGAGCTCGACCCGAACGGATCGAAATACCGAAACTTTCGATCAAGATATCTCGAGCTATACAAGATCGTTTCTTGTGATTCTTGGCTTGTTGAGTTCACAAGGAAGTTCTGAACAAGTTTCTAGAAGAGATCGGGGCCTGAGGTTGCAGTTTTCACGTCGGTTTTCAAGCTCACCGGTTTCTGCATATTTTCCGGCCGCCGACTGTAAATCGGTATTTCGATGCCTTCCCGTCATTTTTAGGTCTTGTGCTAGTTATGAAAGTTGCTCAGAATGATGAAACGAAGGGGAGAAGCTCGGCCCCGACACCATTGGTGGTGGTCGGTGGCGGCTCTGTCCCTAACTCCGGCGGCCTTTTCCGGCCACCTCCGGAGGTCTAAAATTTGGTTTCTGTCCATTTTATGATTCTATGTTTCGATACGATCATTTCGGCGTATTATACGCATTTTTCGGATATGGTATGAATTAGTTATGAATTTTGTGATTTCGATCGATTTCGATCGTTAGATTTGTGATCTGTTAAATTATGACCGTCGGATGAACTTGTAAATTTGTTATGATGATCATATGACTGTCCCAGAAGCCTTGTGTGGTCATGGGCGAAGATCCGACACTTGGATCTTCATATATGTGAAAAACGGTAATTAGGGGAGCGATTCGTGAGAAATCGCCCATTCGGATTTTAATGTAAATTAGAATCTGGCCGTTAATTAGTAGTTAAATTATGTGTTGAAATTGTTGGCTAAATTCGAATCACATTTGATTAGGTGATTAACGGATTTTATTTGAGTGGTCTATTCGGCATTAATTATAAATTATAATTATATTGAAGACGCAGCGGGAGTTACGAGGTGAGTAAAACTCACGTGGTTCATATTACGAACCGAGCATTTTAATTTATTTATTTTTGGTAATTGTGTGAAAATATATTTGAGGATTAAATATTTGTTTTAAAAAAATTCATGGACTTGAATCACCACAGTCCATAGGTAAGTAAAATGAATTTTAACTATACAAATGAATTTCATAATTTTCTTGTGTGAACTATAGATAGTATTAGTGGTCATTCCTGAGTGGATGATTACGTATATATATATTTACGTGAAAAATATATATTGATGAGTGGATTGTTGATTGAGTTGATTTTATTACAATTGTGTAGTTCCATAATAATATGATGTATCTTGGTTGGGATGTTTTCAGTATGTGATATTATATGTTGTGTTCGTTTATGGGTTTAGGGTCAACGTAATAACTGGTGTGGGTAATCGGACGCTCTAATCCTAGTGTGGATGATGGGATACGATTGGTTGAGTATGTGGAATTATTGGACGTTCTAAATATGTATATAGGAATACATATTGATGAAATACAATAATTGATAATTATGTCGGATGCCATAACCTAGGCCAGGTGACGGGCTACGATTCAATTAGAGCTCTAGTCTGTCAAGTACCGTATTTTTTATAAATACGATGATGAGAGTTGTGGTGAAAGTTGTGAGTTGGGTTGTCTTGATATATTGAGTTGGTGTTGATTGAGATTGTTATTATTTGCATATGTGGAAATTATTGAGTGTTGTTGTGTGTGGGAATAAATGAGATTAAATTAAGTAACAGTTCCTTCTTTTACTCATACGAGCTTTCATAAGCTTACCGGGTTTTGTGTTGTTGCAATCCCGGTACACTATTCAATGGTGTAGCGGATATTCCTGCAGGTCAGGATAACCAGGGAGGTGACCGAGCTGCTTAGGTGTTACAGCAGTCATGTTATTTATTTAGTCGTGATGTGTGTGTATGCTCATTTAGAGTTTTACATTACATTTTGGATTTGAGTTGTAATAATTAACCGAGACTAAATTCGGTTTGATTTTATTTTGTGTGGTGAGTATGTTAAGAAAAGAAATTTTCAGGATGATTATTTTGAGTTGTAGTACTTTCATATTTCGGATTTTGAATTGTTATTCTAAAATTCGGGGCGTGACACTGCAGTTACTGGTATTGATCCCAGCCCTAGTGACAACGGCAAGGGAAAGCTTTAGGCTTTTCCAGGTTTCTTTGCCTAATACTAGAGGTTGAGTCTTCTACTACTTTCATCTTAGTTTCTCTAATTGTACACCAATTGAGGTCTCTATGCGGCTAGGTTACTACTTCATGCTTCATGGGAAGTTGGTAGAGAGGATTTTCTTTCTTGTGGTTAGGCTCAATAAGTGAGCGAATGTGTTAACAGTGAGGGTCACTTGTCCTTTGTCTGGTAGCTTATACCATTTATGATTTTGGTGTAAGACAACATTTGATGTACGTGCTTTCTGGCCATGGATAAATGAATGAAGTTATTTATTTTCTAAAAAAAAAAAATATTAATTCAATACAAACTTAAGTACATTGTATGCGAAGTTTCACTACTTCAAAGTATTATAAAACATTCAGACAGACTTGGAGAGACAACGATTACACAGCTGCCTCACCCAATATCTTTTCATAGGCTGATAGGCGAGAGCCTAATCACACGGTTCCGATCTCCGCCAAATGTTTTTTTTTTTTTTTTTTTATATTTTTCGTTTTGTTGCTCAAGATCAAAATTCAAGACTAACATATATGGACTTCAAAAAATTCGTCTGAGTCAAGAAATGTACGAAAACATCGTTCTCAGAGACAATGTAATATGTATGCTGGTGGAGTGGTGGTTTATCTATCCACATATTACAGGACTATTTGTATATTCATACAAATCTAGATCTGCAAATTGCAATACTCTCAACAAAATATAGATTCAATTTGCCAGTACAGTTTGTTCTTTTTTATATTTTCTTTATATGAACATGTGGAAAATAAATGCTTCGAAAGACTAATATAAGATTGATTTGGCTCATCAATTAAAAGCATTCCCATTATTTTCAAACTTTGATTAAGCTCCATGATTAATGGAAAAAGAACATGGGATGAGTGAAGTGAACATTTTTGGGGTCAATTGCCTTGCAATTAATATATATGCACCTCTTTTTTCAATCTTCCTATGAGGAGCAAAGATGATACATGTTTGATGAAATGCTTATAAGTTTAAGAGCACAAATTTCAGATAATAAAATTTACGACCTTAGGCAATTAAAATCAAGTTGAACTGAGCTGAATTTTGACATGTTAGGTTTTTGGCTGTAATCGACTGTCAAGCAAGTTATTTTATTTTATCCTCATATCTCGCTAGTTAAAAGATGTAACTGTAGTGTCTTTACTCTCGCATTCTATGAAGCACAAATGAATAAACTGTAACAATGCACAAAACTTCAAATGTACAAGACTTCAAATAATCCCCAAATGAAAAGCCAAAGATCAAATCAATGAAAGAGTACCCTACCTTAATATAAAGATATCAGTTCTGGTCAGAACTCACTGGCCTGTAATGTATAAATCCCAGAGCTGATTTTGACTATTGGCATTAAGATGCCCTAATGTCAACAAAGACCTTCAAAAGTTAATTTGCTCCTTCCAATGTTAACAAAATGCACCGAAATCTGAGTCCCATGCACATCCTGGTATTGGCTAGAAGAAACTTTGATATAACCACCATCTTTTGGACTCTAGCTGGAGTGGGATCTGTGAAGAAGAACTCAAGCCACAAAATAGAACTATTCGTTCTTCTTCTCTCCTGAAAGTCCGAAACATTCGCATCACCACCTTTTTCATTTTCATTGGAGCAACACACAGTGTACTAGCTAGAAAAATGTAATTTTGGGTTTCTGGGTGGGTCTTCTAGAAGAGTTAAGGTTTGGTACTTCTAGCTGATTTAATGCTTCTGGGTTCTGCTCATTAATAAGGTAAGTCTAACCATCACAGCCTTTCTGAGCTTCTTATCAACCATTCCTATAGTACCAAAGAGGTCAAGTTACTTACAGTGTGTGATATCATCCTATGTCCAAGTGGATCCATTAGTCAGTGGGGCCCACAATTTTTTCTTTCATACAGGTCAGACCTTATGTACCCTAGTGCAAGCAGAAGGAGCCAAAGATTTGCCAAACCTCTCCCATTATCAAAACCCAAATTTATATTCTGATTAAAAATCGATGGAATTTAGAAGAAAAATAAAAATTGCATCCTACTCTCCCAAAGCAGAATGATAATTACTCAGTATAAGCCAGAAAAAACTGGCATAAAAGGCCAAATGTTTGCTTCTGACTGTTAAATCTCAACCCTTCCTTCCTTATCACACCCATCTCTCTCTATATCTCTTCCCCCCTCTCTTCGTTCTATTTTTGCGCTTCTTCCTCTTCATTGTTGTATTGCCTTGCTTCCCCATTATCCAAACTCTCTGAAGCTCACGCAACTCAGAGAAACCTAGAGAGGCCTTACCTTCATTCATATCCTTCTCCACCATTAGCTTATAAGCTATGGTTTTCTATATGGTTGGTGCAGCTCAGTAGCTCATACCTATTTATTGCTCTCTGCTTCTCGTATCTTTCAACTCATTGATATAGTGCAATAAAGACTTGCTCTGTTCTCTCTTGCAATAGTTTTCAGCACTTAGGTAATCATTACTATAGCTCCACAGTCTTGCAATGAATATTCCGTTTCCAATTTCAGAGGCTCTGTGGCCTCTGCTATGTTTACTGCTTTCTTTTCCATTTCCTCTTCAATTCAGCTATTTTATCTTGAGGATATGGATTACTAGTGTGTGGTGGTACTGGGTTATATGACTTTTATCCTACTGAACTTTTGCTTAAAGTAGAAGCACTTTTTCAATAAGGCTCGTGTTCTAAAAACCTTATCTTTCTCCTTGGGTACTGTATTCTTGCTAATTAAGATTGATTACACTAAAACAGTTTCAGGTAGCTATTTGGGAGTGTAATAAGCATCTTCAAGCTTAAGCTCATTTCAAACAAGAAAGCTGAAAATGGCACCCAGAAACAGTCGTGGAAAGGGCAAAGGTGGAGAGAAGAAGAAGAAGGAAGAGAAGGGTATATCAATTGGTTTCTCTTCAAATTTTTTATTTACCACCAAGTTTGATTCTTTAATCAAAAAATTAATTAAACTAATTGTGTTGCTATTTTTTAATCACTATGCAGTTCTTCCTGTTGTGATGGACATCACTGTGAACCTTCCAGATGAAAGCAGTGTTGTTTTGAAGGTGATTGATAATTAGCGTTAATTTTAACAATACTCTGTTTTATTGCTTTTATTTCACATGGGCAATTTTTTTTTTTTTGCTGGTCTCTGGCGACGTGGTTAATTTGGATTATTCTCTGCCCAAAGACAGCATGTAGTGTCAAAATTAGTTCTTTGGTAGGCTTGGTTCATGTGGTTAACTCCAAAGTCCAAACTTTAGACACCACCAACTTCCATGATAGAATATAGAAAAGCCTCTTGCAAAGCACTAGATGTAATCTGCTTTTCTTGTCCTTATTTTTATTGCTTATGGCAAGTTTACATCAGCAAATTAACTGTTGCAATACTTACTACCACTCCTCGCATCTCTTTTGCTGATAACTTTTGGATTTTTGAGCATATTGGTGGAATAACTCTTGAATTTTAACAGGGAATATCGACGGACAGGATCATCGACGTTTGCCAACTATTATCAGTCAACACAGAAACTTGTAACATCACCAATTTTTCACTATCCCATGAGGTAGTTTCCACAACCCACATTGTCATTATTATCTTTCCCCACAATTCCAAATTTTCATTCATGTGGAATCCAGAAAAGTGGAGTTGTAATTATCCATGATTCGATTGGAGCAAATTGAATGTCGTATAAGACATTTCATTGCCAAAAAAGTTTGCTATCCAACCATTAAAATCGTCCAACCCACCAATCACGTTGGAAAAAATTAAAGTTTTCTTTCTAAATATTACCAACTATTAATTCGATATTATATAAAATACTTTTGCAATTCCACTTCAACTGTATATGTGTCAACATGTAATTCGTCACACTATTAAATGGTAGTAGTTCAACCGCTTGACTCAAGATCTTCTTATCTTCGCACTTCGCGTGTATTCCATCACCGAATCTAAAAGAATCCTGCTCATCTCAAATTTTTTATTTTTTTGGCTGTTTTAATATTCCTCGTGACATGTGGCTCAACGGTTAGCACAATAAAAGTAACGTCCCATTTTCTCTCACTCTACCAAATGAAAATATTAAAGTGAAACGACTATAAAATCATTGTCGTTCATTGCAGGTAAGAGGGAAACGTTTAAAAGATACGGTGGACGTCTCCGCACTCAAGCCATGCGTCATCACCTTGGTCGAAGGTAAATGCTCAAACCCAACCCGATCATTTTTAACTTTACTTACCCATACGGCACCGTTTGGCTTTCTTCTCCTTCGTCCTCCTTGATAAAGCTCACTGTTCAAATTTTTCTCAGAGGACTATGATGAAGAGCGAGCCACCGCGCACGTGCGGCGCGTGCTGGACATCGTGGCCTGCACGACGAGCTTTGGCGCGTCACCGACGCCTCCGGCGAAGGACCAAAGCCTCAAGCCCGACGCCCCGGCCGCAGTCCTCTCCGGTAAAAATGTGCAGGATAATAAGACCGCCAAGAAATCCACCGCCACCGCCGCCGCGGCCAAGCCACAAGGCTCTGCCGGAGCCGATAAGCGTGATGTGGCGGTCGACTCGGACGCCGAGCTGAGCCACTCGTGCCTCAAGCTCGGTTCTTTCTACGACTTCTTCTCTCTCGCTCATCTCACTCCCCCTCTGCAATGTAAGCCTCTCTCTCTCTCTCCCCCCCTCCCTCCCTGCCTCCCTCCCAGACCGAGGGATAGTATTGTAATTTTGCTTAATCTGAGTGCCATTGGTGTGATTGTTGCAGTTATCCGGAGGGTGACGAAACGACATGTCGATGAGATTTCCGGCGAGGATCACCTGTTTTCTCTTGAAGTAAGAGCTTCTTCTACAATGGCATCTTTCACACTAAGAATTGATTGATTAGGTTTGAAATTTTGAAGGTTGAAAATTGATGTTATATGGTGGAAATGGTCAGGTGAAGCTTTGCAATGGGAAGGTGGTTCTGGTTGAAGCTTGCAGAAAGGGATTCTATAGTGTAGGGAAGCAGCGCATTCTGTGTCACAACCTCATCGATTTGCTACGCCAGCTTAGTAGAGCTTTTGACAATGTTAGTTTGCCTAGTTATGCTTTCATAATGTGAAATGTTAGATGTTTGTCAGCTTTGTATTGATTATGTGCATGTTTATCTTGTTTCTTAGGCTTACGATGATCTGCTGAAAGCATTTTCAGAACGTAATAAGGTACACTATTGTTGTGCTTTATTTCGTGTTGGTTTTTGTTGAGGTGTTACCTGTGTGTTTTGTGATTAATTAGTTTTCTTTGGTCGTTTGCAGTTTGGGAATCTTCCCTACGGCTTTCGAGCAAACACATGGCTTGTACCGCCTATTGCAGGGCAGTCGCCTTCAGGTTTCCCTGCTCTTCCTGTGGAGGATGAAGCTTGGGGAGGAAATGGAGGGGGTCTAGGAAGGGATGGGCAATTCGATCTGATTCCTTGGGCTAATGAGTTTTGGTATATTGCATCTATGCCTTGCAAGACAGCGGAGGAGAGGCAGGTTCGGGATAGGAAGGCATTCCTTCTTCACAGCCTATTTGTCGACGTTTCCATTTTTAGAGCCATTAAAGCTGTGCAGCATGTGATGGCAAAGCCGGATTTAACATGTTCAGCTGCAAACAGTGAGGTTCTTTATACTGAGAAAGTAGGGGACCTGAATGTGATAGTAACAAAGGATGTTAACAATGCGAGCTGTAAGGTAGATACTAAAATTGATGGAATTCAGGCAACTGGAGTGGATAAAAAGAATCTAGCAGAACGAAACCTTCTTAAAGGGATCACTGCTGACGAGAACACCGCTGCACATGTGAGTTATTGTCTGGAATATTGTTGTTGATCAGTCCTACTCTCTTACAGTATGGGATTCCTTTTTTTATTTTTTATTTATTTTTATCTCGGTTCATTTATGATAAGTCTCCATTAACATATGGGTGCAGGATGTCACCACTCTAGGTGTTGTGAATGTCCGATATTGTGGTTTCATTGCAGTTGTGAAAGTTGAGGGCAAAGAAACTAAGAAAGTCAGTTCTCCATCCCAAAGCATTGACCTCCTTGATCAACCTGAAGGTGGTGCCAATGCCCTTAATATCAACAGGTACTCATTAATGTGTGATTATGTAAAGCTATCAACCATCTGTCATGTGTTTTTGTTAAATGAACCTAACTAGTGCCTTGATCCTTGCAGTTTGAGATTACTACTTCACACTACTACACCTTCAGAGCAGAATAAACTGGCATCACATGGGCAATGTCTGGAACATGAAGAGCTTTCTGCTTCCTGCGCTTTTGTTGAGAAGCTGTTAGAAGAAAGTCTTACTAAGCTTGACAAAGAGGAGCTAGATTCTGATAGTTTTGTGAGATGGGAACTAGGAGCTTGCTGGATACAACACTTGCAAGACCAAAAAAATACAGACAAGGATAAGAAACCATTGGGTGAGAAGGCTAAGAATGAGATGAAGGTCGAGGGACTTGGGACACCTCTTAAATCCCTTAAGAACGCGAAGAAGAAATCAGATGGAGCCAATATCAAAGTGCAGTCTGATAGCTCAAAGTCGCATACAGATGGTGTTGTGGGAGAAGTAGAAAATGCTATAGGTTCTGTGGAATCAAAGTTTGAAACCAGTGCTAAAGAAAATGAGCTTGTGCTGACAGAGATGCTCTCTGATGCAGCCTTTGCTCGACTAAAAGAATCAGAAACTGGACTTCATTGCAAGGTAATACATACTAGGTATCACTAGAGGCTGTACGGCATTTATTTATTTGTTTAATACCTATTGCTTGTTGCATGTATAAAGTTAATGTTCCTTGTGCTTGACAGTCTCTGCAAGAACTGATCGACTTATCTCAGAAGTATTACTCTGAAGTTGCTCTTCCAAAACTGGTAATGAAAAAATATTATTTGATTTATATTTCTTCTCTCCCTGTATGTAAGTATTATTATGGAGATTCATGTTTCTACAATGTATCGTAAAATGCAGGTAGCCGATTTTGGTTCATTGGAACTTTCACCAGTTGATGGTCGAACTTTAACTGATTTCATGCATACTAGAGGTCTTCGGATGCGTTCTCTGGGGCAAGTTGTAAGTTTCTTTCTAAGTTATGGTTTTACTTCACATGTCTTATAGATATACACCCCAGTAACTTCTTCTTGTGTCCTCAAAATTGTTGTATATGGTCCATTTCTTTTGAACTTTGAAACGTAGTTCTTGTAATATCCCATTTTTCAGGAGGTTCTTTTGATTTATGTTACTTTGATAGTTTGATATATGTTATAAATGGAAAAAAAAAAAAAAAACAAAGGGAGTGATAGTTTCTCCGGCTTGCTCAGTACAACTTTTATTATGCCTTTGTGACTGTTGGACAATGTTCTTAACAAGCTTCCAATGTTTTTAAACATCAAACTATAAAAGTTAATTCTGCTCATTTCACTTATAAATAACATTAACTTGCACTACCTCTCACATCCAAACTGGAATTCTCCGAAAATTTGAATATGTTCAGAGGATATGTAGAATGCTTCTTAGTGGGTTTGATATTGAATGACAATTGCTTTTTGTTGTCTTTAGGTCAAGCTGTCGGAGAAGCTATCACATGTGCAGTCCCTTTGCATTCATGAGATGATAGTGCGAGCTTTTAAGCACATACTTCAGGCAGTGATTGCTGCTGTTAATAACACTGAGAAAATGGCTGTCTCGATTGCTGCTGCATTGAATCTTATGTTGGGGGCTCCAGAAAATGAAGAATTCAATAAGTCTTGCAATGTGCATTCCCTTGTGTGGAGATGGCTGGAAGTATTCTTGCGAAAGAGATATGGATGGGATGTTAGCAGCTTCAACTACAATGATGTGAGGAGATTTGCGATTCTACGTGGCCTGTGTCATAAGGTATATAGCATTAGTCAATGGATAGTAGATTCTAGATGGCCTGCATATATTAACAATGTCTAAGAAATTCACTTTATGAATCTACAAGGCTCATGCTTGCAATCATGAATTTGCATTAAGCATTCTCTTTCCTGGCTTCCTTTTTCTTTGAATGCAGTGATCTCTATAATATCATTGTATACGAGGGTTAAGTTATACAAATATAATATCTTTGTGTCTCATTTAATTTCAGGATACTTGTACATAAAGATATTATTTATTGTGTAATTAATAACAAGAATTTGCGTATGGACTGAAATCAGAACACTGACATTCTGTTCTCTCTTTCCTGATTTTAGGTGGGCATTGAGATGGTTCCACGAGATTTTGATATGGAGTCTCCAAATCCATTTCAGAGTTCTGATATTGTCAGCTTAGTTCCAGTACATAAGGTGATGACTGGACATCAAATATTAGAATCATCTTTTTCTTTTCTACTTGAGTTTAAGTTTTGAGTGGGTTCATCTTTTTTAATATTACCGTGTCTTCTGTTTCTTTCCAGCAAGCTGCATGCTCTTCGGCAGATGGTAGGCAACTACTGGAGTCATCAAAAACAGCCTTAGATAAGGGAAAACTTGAAGATGCAGTTGCATATGGCACTAAGGTATGTGGTGCTCGAACAGTTTCTACTTCATTTGTTTATTCGTATTCTAGTTGCTGACCGACTATACTTTTTTGGCATCTGTAGGCTCTTGCAAAGCTGGTAGCAGTTTGTGGTCCATACCATCGAATGACAGCAGGAGCTTACAGCCTCCTTGCTGTAGTTTTATATCACACTGGAGATTTTAATCAGGTCTGTTGTTATCCCTTTTGTTTGGTATTCCTGGAACATGCCTGACACCAAAAATGTTACCTTTCTTGATCAATCTCTGTCCCTTAACCAACAATTGTTAGGGGATTGGAAACATGTGATATACTTTCATATTTTTATTGTTAAAGGCTGGGAGCAGCTTGTGCTTCTAATATGAAAAGAGCATCATGTTTCCCTTTCTCTTACTATTGTTTCATGCCAAGATGACCAACTATTTGTTAAAATCACAGGCTACAATTTATCAGCAAAAGGCTCTGGATATCAATGAGAGAGAATTAGGGCTTGACCATCCAGACACCATGAAGAGTTACGGGGATCTTGCTGTGTTCTATTACAGACTTCAACATACAGAGCTGGCTCTCAAGTATGGTCTTTTGCTTGTTTAAAGTGTTCTCTTCATATGGAATGTCTTAAAACTTATATGGGGAATCGTTTTTTGACTGCCAATTGGTTACTTTGAATAAGTCACAATCTTATTGGTTCAAGCTCATGTTTTTGTATGGCACGTCTCTTTGGACCCTAAAATTCGTTCATTTCTACATGACTAGATTTTGACATCATGATTCCTTCAACATATGGAACCGTCCAACTGGGTTTTTGGCAATAACCAATTTTGTCTTGCTTTGCTAAAGTATCTCAATTATACAAAGAAAAACATAACAGGAGAGAGAGTCATAAGACTCATATCTGCATAGTGCATAGCATATAGTCACTGATATTTATGTTTTTCTGACTTACTTTTCTTATGAGTAAAAGCTTACAATTGTTCCTTTTTTCTGATTCAGATATGTAAAACGTGCTCTGTATCTCTTGCATCTCACATGTGGACCATCTCATCCAAACACTGCTGCAACATACATCAATGTGGCTATGATGGAAGAAGGCCTGGGAAATGTACATGTTGCCCTCAGATATCTACACAAGGCTTTGAAGTGTAATCAGAAGTTACTTGGCCCAGATCATATTCAGGTTTCCTTTTGTTTGTTTATTTATTTATTTTTTAATATATATTTTTATATATAATTTACGCTGAAGCTAGAATTTTGAATAAAGAAATTATCGGTGATATGTTCTTAAAGATTCTATTTGATGCCCAAATGGAACATCTGAGCAGCAATAGTTGCAACACTGTATAGTTGTGTTAACCTGGAGTCTTGGTTGTTTTTCGTTGTGGATGGGAATAGGAATTATGGAAAGGATTTCGTAGATGGGCTAGAAGCTTGTTTCAAATGAATATTTCAATCGTTTATAGAAAATTTGATTTTGGTTTTTCTTCTCCTTCATTTCCCATTGCATTTCCATGCCAGTTATAGTAATGTCTTGATTGTTAGGAGTTTCTCTTATCCTCTTAGGTGGTAGTAAAGTCATTACTTCTAACTCTAACCATCTCCCAATAACAGTCTTTTTAACTAGCAGTATATTATAGGTCAGATGCTAGTCACTAGGTGGTAACTGGAAAAAATGAGGACTTGGTTGTAACACGTAAACCACCTGTGAAACATTGTGCCATTTTGCATATGTGCTTACAGATGTGCTACCACATTATTTATTTTATATATTAGTTTTTTTATTTGCTTATTTACTTGAGAATTAAGTCATCTGAAAGTTAAAATCTCTCCAGACAGCGGCTAGTTACCATGCTATTGCAATTGCACTCTCATTGATGGAAGCATACCCTTTAAGTGTTCAGCATGAGCAGACAACATTGCAAATTCTGCGTGCAAAGCTTGGACCGGATGATCTACGTACACAAGTATCTCTCTCATCTAGTCATACGTTTTTTATTTAGTTTTATTCAAGTATTATCTTCTCCAATGGTTGATCTTTACCATTTATATTTGAGATATTTGGTAAAACCTTCTTATCTTGATTAAATTATTATTATTATTATTATTATTTTTTTCTTGAAGTTAAACACTAAAAGTTTTAAGCATATCGCGCAGGATGCTGCTGCCTGGCTTGAGTACTTTGAGTCCAAGGCTTTTGAACAGCAAGAAGCTGCAAGAAATGGGACTCGAAAACCAGATGCATCTATAGCCAGCAAAGGCCACTTAAGGTTTGTTAGCAAGAACTGATATAATGGAACTTCGTTTAATACTCAAGTTGATATAATTTACTTTCTACTTTTCCGCACCATTGGAATCATCAGCTATCCATCTACCTAAATTTGATTGACGAAACAAAGACATGGATTGAATCTAATAATGGATCACTGAAATGGACTTTTCTCTAATTAAACATATCCTGCACTGAAACTTTTTCTTATTAGTACATATCTTTCTTAATACTTTTTGGTTTTCACAAAATTGGCAGCGTATCAGATTTGCTTGACTACATCAATCCCACCCATGATGCTAAAGGGAGAGATGCGGCAATGAAGAGGAAAGCCTACATAACAAAGGTATGTTGGAGCCTTGACCATGTTCATGTTTGGTTTTGTTTGCCAATTTTATACACGTCCTTAATGCAAATGGAATCTGGGATAAACTTAAATCAGTTTCTTGTTACCAATATGTCCAATAGAAGATGAAATCTGCAAATTGGTCCAGACGTATTGGTTACTATGAAACTGACAGAAATGTTTCTCAAAATGGATCAATAAAATACTTTGATGGCAAGCTATATTTGACAGCCTCTCAGATTTGGAAAGGAAGACAGTCAATAGTCCAGTTGTGGGCGTTATGGAAACTTCTTTTTTGGTCTTGAAAACATTATGGAAATACCTCATCCTGCATTGGAATATTATTTGTTGTAATGCAACTTGTTAAGCTATTTCAATTTACTGTGCAGTTGAAGGAAAAATCCTATCAAACTATCAGCTCAGCAAGTTCTGACGAATCTTCAAAAGAAACCACAAAAGAGGTTTCAGATGAAGAAACACACACACTTGAACCAAGAGAAAGAACAGATCCCATCCAAGAAAACATCCCGGCTTCAGTTGAACCCCAGCATGTTGTAGAAGAGATTCCTGAGGAAAATTCAAACGTGAGCTCTTCTGAAACACATGTTGAAGGGGAAGATGACTGGCAACCAGTACAAAGGCCTAGATCAGCGGGTTCATATGGGCGGCGTGTAAAGCAGCGGCGGGCAGCTATTGGGAAGGTTTATAGTTACCAGAAGAAATATGTAGACACTGACATGGATTACCCTTCAGTGAAGAATACTAACCAAAACAGTAGGTATTACCTTCTAAAGAAAAGGCCAACATCTCATGGAAGTTATACAGAAAATCAGATTGCGAATGCCTCCCAAGGTACTAAATTTGGACGGAGAATGGTAAAAGCTGTAGCATACAGAGTCAAGTCTATGCCTTCGTCTACCAAAGTTGTTGCAGCAGAAAGTTTGAGTTCCTCATCAGAAGTCAGTCCAAATGTTTCACCGCATGGGATTGGTCCAGTTAAAGGTTCTATAGTCAGTCTTGGAAAATCTCCTTCATACAAGGAAGTAGCATTGGCTCCACCAGGTAGTATTGCTAAAATGCAAACTGTTTTCCCTCAGAATGGCATTCCAGATAACCATGAGCATGGTAACCAAAGACAAGAAGAGGAAATAATTGAAATCAAAGGAGATTCCGAACCAAAGGCTGTAGTTGAAACTATACTTGAAGAAAAGAAGGATACTGTATTGGTTTCCACAGATGTGTTACGAGAGCAAACTGGACCTGTTGAGAAGAACGAAGATATTAATTCACCTGAAGTGAAGGAAGATAAAAATTCACTGATATTCGGGACCGTGGATGAACTTGGATCCAGTGCTGTTAAGTTTCAAGAGGCAGCAGTGGATGGACTGCCAAAATGCATCGATTCTGCCAAGGAGGGACTCTGTGAGAACAATCCATCTGGCACTTCTGAATTGCATGATTCCAACTCTACTTTGCAAGGAGTAGATGATTTGGGGGCATCCTCGCTTGTTACTTCAGCTGATACTCGGGGATTGCCGAATAAGAAGTTATCTGCATCGGCAGCTCCATTCAATCCCTCACCATCCACTCGTGCTGCTTCGGTTCCCATGAACATTGCTATACCTTCTGGTGCGGGTTCTGTCCCAACTATTGCACCTTGGCCAGTAAACCTGAATATTCACCCAGGGGCAGGTACTGTCTTACCCACAGTTAATCCCATGTGCTCCTCTCCTCATCATCCATACCCTTCTCCCCCTGCTACCCCGAATATCATACAGCCATTGCCATTTATGTTCCCTCCTCCTTACAGTCAGCCCCAAGTTGTACGAACCAGTACCTTTCCTGTGACTAGTGCGTTTCATCCGAATCATTACACATGGCAGTGCAATGTGAATCCTAATGTATCCGAGTTTGTACCTACAACAGTTTGGCATGGTTGCCATCCAATGGAATTCTCTGCCCCAGCACCTGTTGTTGAGCCAATTTCTGATCCCTCTCCCTTGGAGTCAAAAATTCAGAACGATGATTCTGCTCCAGTTCTGCCAGTGGACATTGATAATGTGGGGGAAACTAAGAAAGAAGCGGACATTCTAACATCAGAGGCAACTTGTAATCCAATTGAAAGTGTCAAGGAAGTTGGTCCAGATCTTGGTGGGGTTGAGAATGCTCAGAACGAACCATGTGACAGCCCAAATGGAAAAGTTGGAAGTAGCGCTGAAAGGACGACTGATGGAGAGAAAACCTTCAGCATTTTGATAAGGGGCAGAAGAAACAGAAAGCAGACTCTGAGAATGCCAGTAAGTTTGCTCAGTCGACCATATGGCTCACAGTCATTCAAAGTCATATATAACAGGGTGGTCAGGGGGAATGATGTGTCCAAACCCATCAGCTTTTCATCAAGTGAAAACTGCACAGCTACTGCTACATAAACCCTAATTTGTTTCTGTTACCAATCGGGTATAGCAGACCCTTGTCGATTATATGCAGAAGGGACAGGATTCACTTGATCCCTTGGCTCTTACATTCACAAGCCTGTGATATTCTACTTATACATGGTTGGCGTAAAAGAGTTCAGGTTAGTGCTCTGAGCCTCTGACTAAGCCTTGTTGTAGCAATTTATTCTCATCAAATTGTTTATAGTAAATTTAAATGGCAAAATGTATGTATAGCTTACTTTAAATTTTCCTGATCAAATGTATATTCTTTGTCTGAACTGTTATGTGCAGGTTACAGTAGGAAGCTCACTTTTGTTGGAACTTCCATGGGAAGAGTTTATGGGGTGAAAATTTTGGTTCATCACATAGTAAGAAAATTTTGTTATTCTGGATGTTGGAACCACAGCGCATTTAAAACTGATATTGGCTATTTTGGTTACAATAAATGGGATTTTGATTTTTAATTTGGATCAATTGTACATGACTTGATTATTCTTTGTCACCATTCCTTCTCTCATTTTAGACGAGTATTAACACTAGTTTCAGTGAATCATTGTTCTGTTGCACTTACAATGATGTTGTGATTCTTGTTAAACAATTGCCAGTTAAAGTTCAGAGTAAACATTTGGTTGTTCCTACAGAATCAAACGTTTAGTTGTTCTTTATAAAGGCTTCCGGATGATCCAAGTGGAAGGAGATTCTTTGATCTTTATCGAGTGTTTCAACCGTCTGTTTTCCACTCTTGGAATCAAAATAGTCGTTCAAGGCATAGAGTGTGGTCGAGCGCCCCCTTTGAAGGGAAACATACTTTTCAAGTCTAGAAAATCATAAATCGAGGAGAGAAGAAAGAAAAGAACGGACATTGAAGGACAATTGCAAATTGGAGCTCTGGTTACAAGTCCAGCAAAACCACCACAGATCGCAGTGCACGATTGCCAGCCACCACCCCTGTCGGCTCTACCACATCACCACCTTTACCTCAGTTGCTTATTCAAGTCCAAGACTTGGTTGACCTTTTCCCTTATGCCATCCATTACATCAATTTCACCACTTTTCCAATATGACTAAACCTAACTATTTGTTTAAGAACAAGAGAAATTGACACACAGAAAGAGAAAGTAATATTTCAGAGAGAATAGAGATTTCAAGTGTGTTTATTCATCTCATACAAATGGGTATTTATAGGAATACATTTGAAGTGTGAAAGCTCAAAGAGAAAATCAAAATGATAATCATTTTGATGATGATTTTCTGCCATGCTTGTTGCCATTTGGTAAAGCATGTTACATAAGTCTTCATACACTCAAGTACCTATGATTATACACTCAAGTACCTATCTAAATACTTTACGTATTTGTTACATGATATAGACATACATAGTATTTATACATTTATACTACAACACTCTCCTTGGATATTTCATGTTCAATAGTATTGTGTTGGTGGTGCGCTTCGAAGTTGCCTCGTTAAAAACCTTGCCAAGTAATAAAACCCAGTGGGAAAAAACAACCTTGGTCGAAAGGGAAAAAGAGCACAACGCGCGTTGAGTGTGAAGTATGTTTCTGGATACTCTCCCTGATTTAGACTCCCCTTGAAGATCGTGGGAGTTCAGATATCCTCCTTAATCCGATGCTCCTTACATGTTTTCGAAAAGGGATTTTGGTAGTGACTTAGTAAATAAGTCAGCTACATTATCTTCTGATCGGATTTGATTTACTTCAATATTTAGAAGTGTTTGTTGTTGCTGATTGTAGAAGAATTTCGGCGATATATGCTTGGTATTTTCGCTTTTGATGAAACCTAATTTCATTTGCTCAATACAAGCTGCATTATCCTCGTAAATGCATGTAGGTTCATTTGTGGTAAATTTCAAACCACAAGTTCCTCGAATGTGTCTATTTATAGACCTTAGACATATGCACTCACGCACGGCTTTATGTAGTGCAATAATCTCTGCATGATTTGAGGAAGTAGCAACAAGAGTCTGTTTTGTAGATCTCCAAGATATCGCGGTGCTTCCCATGGTAAAGACATAACCTGTTTGGGAGCGACCGTTGTGAGGGTCAGAGAGATACCCTGCATCAGCAAAACCCGTCAGAACATCATTATCATTTTGATGGAGGGGAGGAGGAGAACGTCGGTCACTATGGATAGTGTTGCCAGCGTTCACATTTCTTTTCTCTCTGTAGGGATAGAACAAGCCCATATCGATCGTACCTTTTAGGTATCGAAGGATTGTCTTTATACCAATCCAATGGTGGCGTGTTGGCGCAGAACTATGTCGAGCTATTAAGTTTACTGCAAATGAGATATCCGGTCTTGTGCATTGAGCTAAATACAATAATGCGCCTATCGCACTTAGGTATGATATTTCAGCTTCTAATAAATCTTCGTCCTCATCCCTTGGACGAAACGGATCTTTCATGGGCTCAAGACTACGGTTGATCATGGGAGTACTCACAGGCTTTGCTTTATCTTTATTAAAGCGCCTTAGTAATTTTTGAGTATATGCTGACTGATGGATCATGATCCCATCATTACGGTGCTCGAGTTCTATTCCGAGACAAAACCGTGTTTTTCCGAGATCTTTCATCTCAAATTCAGATTTCAAATATGTAGCAGTTTCTTTTAACTCATCTAGAGTTCCAATTAGGTTCATGTCATCGACATAAACTGCTACAATTGCAAATCCGGATCTTGTCATTTTAATGAACACGCAAGGGCATATTTCATTGTTAACATATCCCTTCCCAATCAAATAGTCACTTAGACGGTTATACCACATCCGTCCGGATTGTTTCAATCCATATAGTGAGCGTCTTAATTTTATTGAAAAAGCACTCCGTGGTTTAGAGCCACTTGATTTGGGTAATTGAAGTCCATCTGGAACCTTCATATATATCTCTGAATCTAGATCCCCATAGAGATATGCTGTAACCACATCCATGAGCTGCATATCAAGTTTTTCGGAAACTACCAAACTGACAAGGTAGCGGAATGTTATAACGTCCATTACGGGAGAATATGTCTCCTCGTAGTTGATTCCAGGGGGTTGTGAGAAACCTTGCGCCACAAGACGGGCTTTGTATCTAACAACCTCATTTTTCTCATTACGCTTTCTAACAAAGACCCATTTATGGCCAACAGGTTTTACATTTGGTGGTGTCAGCCTTATAGACCAAAATACCTGTCTCTTTGTTAGTGAATCTAATTCAGTCTGGATCGCATCTTTCTATTTGGACCAATCTGCTCTTCGTTGACATTCTTCAACTGAGCGAGGTTCGTTATCATCTGTCAAGGGTTCTATGTAGCGGATAATGCTTGGAGTATCATATCTAACATAAAGGCCTAAGCGTCTTTGAGGACCCATTTTGGTGCGCTGTGGAGGCGCAATTGCCACATAGACTGCACACCCAAATATGCGTAAGTGTGAAACATCAGGCTCATACCCAGTGGGTCTCAGACGAATAAGCACAGCTGCATGTAATATTACATAGCCCCAAGCAGAAATAGGGAGATTGGTGCGCATAACCAATGCCCTGGCAACCATTTGAAGTCTTTTAATGGCAGTTTCTGTGAGTCTATTTTGGGTGTGTACATGAGGGACATGGTGTTCGACCTCAATCCCAATGGACATGCAATAATCATCAAAGGTTCTTGATGTAAACTCTCCAGCATTGTCAAGATGAATTGACTTAATAGGATGATCAGGGTGGTGAGCCTTTAACTTAATGATTTGTTTTAGGAGTTTAGCAAATAGCATTTCTTGTGGATAAGAGCATGACATGTGACCAACGTGTCGATGCATCAACCAACACCATAAAATATCTAAATGGTCCGCAAGTTGGTTGGATAGGTCCACAAATATCACCTTGTATTCTTTGTAAGAATGGTATATTTTCTTTAGTGTCATTTGCATAGGATGGTCTTGATCCTACCTTTGCTAAAGAGCAAGCTTTGCAAAACGAATGATATGCTTTAGAAGTAACTCTTTGGACCAATGTTTGGTTCGTACTTCTTTTCGTTTTGAAGAATGGATGTCCGTGTGAAGTTTTTAATATACGGAGCATCATGTCACGACCTGGATGTCCCAAACTGATTGTGCCAAAGCTTGTATGTGTTAGGATCCCATAAATTGTCATTCATGACATGGTTGGATTCAATGACTCTAATAGTGGTTGCATACAATCCACTAGAGCGACACATAAGTTTCTCTAAAACTCGTGTATTTCCGTAGTTTTTAGAGGTGATGCAAATGAACTCTTGTCCATTCTCACAATGTGTTTCCACATGAAAATCATTGGCTCTTATGTCTTTAAAGCTTAATAGGGTCCTTCCGGCCCTTGGAGCATATAGAACTTCGGCGACATTAACATTTGTGCCGTTCGGTAACAAAAATTGAGCTAGTCCTCGACCATGAATCAATTGTGATGGTCCAGCCATCGTAGTTACTGAAGATCGACTAGGTGTCATCCATAAAAATAATTGCCTATGTCGCAATATAGTATGTGTGGTGCCACTATCAAGAAGGCATTCTAATTCTCCAGAAAACATACTGAAAAGAAATAAAGTTTGGAATATACACATGTCCATGACATTGAATGCGATACTTTATTAATAGGGAAAATAGCCAATGATTACATCAAAGTTATTCATAAGTCTATTCCAAATATCAAACTTTAGACAAATTGTTATCACTCAATCCGTTTGGTAATTCCAATGAAATATGACCAGGAAAGTAGAGAGATGTTGGTGGAGCGAGGCTCACTTAAATACCCCGATCTCAATTGCTTTCCTAGACATCATACTTCATTGGGTACGCCACATAAGAAGGAGTTTAATACAATTGTTATTTATTGACTAAGGCACATTTGCCATTCTTGGAAAATAGAAAGAGGATTATTCTAATCAAAGTCTGTGGCATTCTCGTGCTCTTCATTTACAGCTTTGAAGTCCTCAACGGTGAGATTGACATCTTCACTATTTTCATCTTCGGCAAGGTTAGCCTCTTGCTCTCTTGCTTCCTTGTACTCCTTGTAGCGTGCAGCTAATTGGGTACTTGCATGACATTGTTTAAACCAATGCTCGATTGATCCACATCTATGACACATGTCATTGTGGTTCCCTCCCTTCATTTGAGGTGCAGGTTGTGCAGGTTGTGCAGGTTGTGCACGTTGTGGATATTCCCTTGGAGGGTTGCTGCTACTACCACGGTGCATGGTGCGACCTCCACCGCTCATGGTGCTATTTCCACGGCCGGTGTTGCCATATCTCCCTCTTCTACGTGTGGAGTTGCCATCATGTGTGCCCGCTCTAAAGTTGCGGTTTCCTTATTTATTGGGGCGGTTATATGGACCTGTTCGTCCTTCATGTCCCCTATTATTAGGGTACACATGTCCCCTATTGCTAGGGTACAGCTCCTTGTGCCCTCTCTTGGGTGCATTATAATTTGCCTCATGAACGCTCTTGGTTCCAATGAGTCTTGAATTATAATTCTTTACGAGAACGTTGTCGTGCTTTTCGGCTACCGACAAAACATTTATGAGCTCATTGAACCTCGTAATTCGTCCAACATTTACTTCAGTGCGATACTGCTTTGATAGCAAGATTGCTGCAAGGGGGAAGGTGGAGAGAGTTTTCTCAATTAGCTCTTCTTCTGTGAAGGGTTTTTGACAGAACCTCAACATGGATTTGAGACGAAGAGCTTCTGAATTGTACTCAGCAATAGACTTGAAGTCGGAGAAGCGTACATCGTTCCATTGAACCTTCAAGTTAGGGAGGAGAGAATCTTGGATATTGTTAAAGCGCTCTTGTAGCGCCTCCCATAAATCCTTTGCATCTTTGATGGACATGTACTCTAGTCTGAGTGCTTTGTCCATATGACGTCGCATCAAGATGATTGCTTGTGCATGCCTCTTGGGTGTTCGAGGGAACACAAGGGTCGGGTCTGGTGCATGGATGATAGGTTCGATGTGAGATGGTTCTCAACGTCGGTTTTCCAGCTATGGTAATCCGAACCTGTTGAGTCAAGGATTTGAAAATCGAGTCTAGGTTCATTCGACATCCTTGAAGATAAGAAGAAAATATTAGTTTCGGAGTTTAAACTTGCACGAAAAATAATAAGATTTCCGAGCTATGCTACCAAGAAATCAATTTCCAAGAATCATTGTGAACACTCTTAGTTCATTGATTACGAACGCTCTTAGTTCGTTTGACGTGAATTTCTATAATTCCGCTTTTGATTGTAAGTTCCCGAGAAAAAGGAAAAGGAGAGAAAATAAATAAAAACTAAAAAACGGGAACTTTTAGTAAAGAATACCTTGAAATAGTGTTGCCGGAAATTTTGACCTGAAAAATTATCGGAGGTGATCGGAAGGATCGTTGGAAAAAATCGAGAAAAATCGTCCAAAAAGTCTTCGGAAAAGTGTCGAAAAGTCACCGGAAAAGTTGTCGGAAAGTCGCCCCGCAAATCTGTCGACAGATGTGTCGGCAGCTGCTGCGCAGCGTCTCGGCAGCTGTTGCGCAAGGTCTCGGCAGCACCCGGTTCGGGTTTTCTGCTTTCGGCGGCCGATTCAGGCAATTTCCGGCCGGTTCCTGCGATTCTGAGACCGGTTCCGGGCTCCTGGAATCAAGGGCTTTGATATGAGCTAGGGTTTGAGGATTTTTTGTAGGTTTGGAAAAATGACTTCGATCGATGATGAACTCTTCTTTCGTCAATTTTCGATTCTAATTCTAGAGCAACTTCGTGCTGATAACGTATTTAAGAACAAGAGAAATTGACACACAGAAAGAGAGAGTAATATTTCAGAGAGAATGGAGATTTCAAGTGTGTTTATTCATCTCATACAAAAGGGTATTTATAGGAATACATTTGAAGTGTGAAAGCTCAAAGAGAAAATCAAAATGATAACCATCTTGATGATGATTTTCTGCCATGCTTGTTGCCCTTTGGTAGAGCATGTTACATAAGTCTTCATACACTCAAGTACCTATGATTATACACTCAAGTACCTATCTAAATACTTTAAGTATTTGTTACATGATATAGACATACATAATATTTATACATTTATACTACAACGCCATTCGGTTTTTTTAACAGCCACTGCACTTTAAGCTTTATTGGAACCCAGGATAAAAATGGAACTTTGGTCTGTATCAAATTAACAAAAGAAATATCTGCCTAGGGAAACGGGACAGCCAAAATGATTAAAGAAGCTCAAATGCTCAATCCATACATCCTTTCATGACATCTAAAGACAAATGTTAGCTTCAGGAACACAACATCCAGCCATGCAGTCAACTACCAAGTATCCACATACAGTTAGTTCACCCAAAAAAAAAGAAAAATTGAAAGAAGATTGAAATGCTGTGCAGTACAATTCTTTGACTTGGCCTTTTTCACAGTGGTGAAGATAGCAAGTTGAAATTTATCTAAGATGCCAAGCCTGGAATCATTTCTCATCCTGCTTTGTACTATAAAGGAATAACTGAAATCTACACTGAAATTTGGCAGAGAACGTTTCGAGGAGTGTGAAATATGTCGCCTATGGAACCGGATTCATTTGGAAGTTTGGAGGCATAGTATTCTTATTTTCTGTCCTCCTCATCCTTGCCAAAACTTCTAGAACAATGACTGCTACAAGAATTACGCTGAGAAAAAATCCATAACTAATCTTCCATTCAATGCCTGCAGCTCCAATTTTGATCCCCAGAACTATGTTCACAGCTGCAAAGAAGATCGCAAACCTTCCAAACCAGTGGTGGTACCAATTCCAGTACTTTCTAATCTTGGCATCCTTGCTTGGTCTTAGAAAGAATGCCAATATCTGGAAATCCAAAGGTCATCAAGAACTCAAAATGATCAGCTTAATGGTCAAGGAA
Organism: Rosa persica; assembly: GCA_025331145.1. Taxonomy (NCBI): domain Eukaryota; kingdom Viridiplantae; phylum Streptophyta; class Magnoliopsida; order Rosales; family Rosaceae; genus Rosa; species Rosa persica. The sequence goes on from WFKR01000001.1 coordinate 32,044,753, forward strand.
TAACAGTAACAACACTATACAAGAAGTGGACATAAGTGTGAGGAACAAACCTGAAGGATACTAAGCACAAGAACAAAGATTCCAATTGCTCTATGTGATTGGAAATTGGCGTCTATTTTATTATAGAGTTTTTGTCCAAGTACAACTGCTGCAAGGCCAATGACAAATCCCACAAATTGAATAATTGAATGGAGATAGTACCACAAGGGGTCCTTGTGCTTGAAATATCTTGGGACAATTGCCCCCAAAGGGATGATTATACCCCATCCAAATATGGCCAATATTCCATGGTTCTTCTTCATCTGCCCAAAATCACTAGGTGCCTCAGATGCAGAACCTGTAAAACTTTTACGCTTAGAGAACAAACCAACAATGTATATCCAGTGCAGGATTCTACATCTCCCAATGCAGGATTCTACATCTCCAACATGTTCCATCATGCGTGACCACACATAGGGCCATGCAGATTTAGAATTATTTAGAACATCCAACCCAAAACTATTCTCAGTGAGTGAAAGAAGCTGAAGATCTTATCATATATAATGCAGGGAAATTGGAAGTAAATTTAAAAAAATGAGTGTCAAAGGGCACAATAGCCTACAAGGAGATGAACAAAACCTGCAGAGAAGTCGAACTTGATGGTGGTTTTATCGGTGTGTTTTGTTAAGTGGTTGTTGTGCTTGGGGTAACCGCCTCCAACGGCCAAGATAAGAGGTTGCCGAGAAAGATAAGCTTGAAATTTCAACTGGAATGCCAAGTAAATCCTAGGGCCATGAAGCACAACAGTAGCAGGGATACCAGTAAGTGGCAGTTCACCTTTGTCTGGTATAACTTGTGAAGACTTTGAACCTTGCAAATAGTATTGCTTAATTTTTGCGTGGCCTTTTCTATTAACCCATCCCACTATGGCACTTGAACCAACCATCAATCCATCTCTGGAAAATCCTATTCCTACCCACCCAGTGGTGTACACAGCAGATAATATTATGTTCATTACATGATCTTCAGTTTGGGTGTACTGCAACAAAAAATGATTAACTTATAGATCAATTATACATAACAAGAAAAAAGTGAAGTTTGTATAATTGAAAAAAGACATACCCTCAAAACAAAAGTGTTCCAAATAGGCCTGCAGACTATATCAGATGAATTACCATATGGTGGTGGCATGAAAGTAGCCAGATCATTAACACAAAGCTGTGATACTCCACCAGACCCATCTATAGTATTACCACCCTGGACATTACTATCATCACCACCCAAAACAAAAACCTTGGCCTCCAAGAAAAGGAGAAGAGCACATAACCTCAAAACCAAAAGCCAAGTCCCCAAATTCGCCATTTCAAAAACTGAAACGTTGAAACGAGATCTTAGGCTTAGAACAAGAGGCGGCACAGATCATGAACAAAGTGGGTTGGTGATTTGTGAAAGAGAAGGCATATTCAGTAGGTTGGGAGGTTTTAGTCTCTTGGGCTTGAAGTAATATTGGGATATGGTTGGTGGTGGTGGGGTTTGTTCCTAGTGGTTGTTGATGGATAATAATTTCCCGCCAATTCTTACAAACTAACCCCAACATATATGAACTGTTTTCAATTAACTCTTCTATATTAGTAGGGATATCATCATCTTGGAAAACATGATAAAATGTCAATATTAGGAAAATTTTCTACAACCACCTAATTAAAAAAAAAAAATAATAATTTGAGGGCCATGTAATGATAGATAGATGAGTGATGAAGCTTTGAAGTTGACTTGTTGTGTATTACAAGATACCATAATGAAGTCTTGTACTTAACAGCTTAGCTCAAACAGAAGGAAGAAGAATTTATAGTAAATTAATTGGAAAATGTAACCTTCCAACCCTTTAAATTAGAGTGATTGGGATCTCATATCTTTAAGTCTTGATTAATTGGAACAAAAACACCATTCGTATGACCCAAGAGAAAAAGAAAGGAGAACAACAGACTTTCTTATGGAGAATGAAAGGTAATTGAAGTGTAGCAGCCAGATAAGATTAATAAGTCCCATTAAAAAAAATTAGTCCTATGCATTAAACATTTATCACACTTCACACAATGATTATTGATGAGTTTTTAAGCAATACATAGAGTTAGTGACTTGATACACGTCATGTTGTAAAAATGATGACAATAATAGTTGATCGGCATGTTTCCAAGCCAGGCAGGGCCGGCTGAAATTCAAGCAAAGTTTGGTTTCAAAGAATCAACAGATTGAAGCAACAAACATGAAGGCTGTGTTGCAGTCTCAAGATTCAGCGTTCAATTTATTAGGCCGGCTTCCTGATTCACCCCATTCTGCTTGATAAAAAAAGTTATTCTTGTGACCATCAAATGTGACCCTTCCTCTCACAACATGTGTGCAGATTAGAGTGATCAGATGCAACCATTACTAATCATTTCTCATCCTTGCTATCTCGGCTGCTGCTAGAATTTCCACATTCTAACAGCTTATGTTTTTAGGATCAGTGGTAAACCAATCAATAAACTTTATCATGGTGCCAGAGAAAGAAATACCAAGTTCAAATCCTTGTCATTGCCTCCATTATCCTAGCCGCCTATCTTTTTCAGAACAATGGGAAGTGAACAAACTTTAAATGCAACATTGACACCAAAACAAAGCATGGAAGTGATTTAGCCACGAATCCTAAAGATATGTTCCGCACCACTCTTCTCATCAACGTTGACAAGCCATTTGCTCTTATTGGTTATTACCATTCCTCTTCTTGAACCACCCCTTTTTTCTGCTCCATTCGAAACTCTTCCCCACCCACCCCCCCAATCTCCTTTCCGATCATGGCGACCTGCATACCTTTTCCGATGGGATGCTCCATAGACCTCACGACAACCCTCTCCTCCTTCACTCCCTTCACATGTCCTTCGAATCCTTGTCTTTCCCCAACCAAGTTAGCAGCCACAACCACTGATTTTCTCGGATTAACATCCAGCAACTTCAGCAACCCTGTGTACTCATCATTCTTGCAATCAACCAGAGAGAAATCAGTGTTCTCGTAATTCGTCAATACCCCAAAAGGGGTCACCTGTCTTGAATTCTACCAAGTCTTTTAGGCCTGAGTCTTTGATCACTTTCTTCGATTCAGCTATAGATCTGGCTCCAGAAGGATGCAAACCAATTTGCCTCCGGTGTGTTTTGCAGCAGCTGCTAAGGCATCTCCAACTCTTATTTAAAACCTTTGTGCTTGATTGCCACAGAGGCGCCAAGGCACGTCAAAGCATCAAAGCATGTGGCAACTTAGTTAACTAGGGTGCCATTAGACTAATAACTTTTGGTGTAGAAATAGTGTCAGAAGGTTATATGTCCTGTGCTGTGAAGCGAAGGTAATGACTTCTTGTAAAAATAGTGTGTGCATGTATCAGAATATCAAGTGTAAGGTGAACCAACAAACAAGAAAGGATTTTTGACCACTATTGAAAGACCAAGAAGATGTGAGCAGCACCGGTTCTCAAGTTAGTGCATTGACCCAGCTGATTGTGCTATGATTTATATTTAAGGACTGTGCCAGAATAGGGTGCAACAATTGCCTACAGAGGTAAACAACAATTAACTCTGGTTCATCATCTACGAGAAAGAACGCAGTTTCAACATGGTTAAGACTATCATATTAACAAGCTCATCTTATACTATCAGCCACTTGTAGATATATCCCTCTGAATCCAGTCCACTGCTATATCCCATTCTCTCCCACTGTGCATCCCTGAAAACAGAACACAAGGAACTATGTAAAATTTGAAATGAATAAATGTATCGAAGTAAAGGTTTTGTTGAAAAAAGAAAGAAAAAGAAAAAGCACTAGAACACAGGAATGCCAGCCAAAATTTAAAAGAAACGATACAGTTAAGAATCTTAAGTTAACTGCATCTGAGAATACAAATGCAAGATGGACTAAGCAGGCTTACAAATTGAATGGCATATCTACAACAGAAAACTACTTCACATGCAGGAAACTTACAACACACACACTGACATTGACAACAATCAACCATTCTGATACAGAAATGAAAGCTTCCACTAAGCAACACGTTCTCATCCGACTACTCAAAAACAATAGTTCACAGATTTCTCCACACAAAAACAGCGCAAAACAATCACATGCAATCAAATTTCATCAACAGAAATCCAATCCAATTCAAAAACTACAGGTTCCAAAAGTCCACATCAAGAACAAGTTAAACCGGAATCGAGATTACAAATTCTGAAAAAGAAAAAGAAACAGTTGGATAAAGCAAGAGCGGAACCTCTGAGGTACTCAAGGAGGGTGAGGTGAGGCAATCCATCAGGCAAGACTCGAGTCACTCGACGAATTCCATTAACATACAGAATTCAGTTTTTGTTGTATACTTCTAAAATTATCCAGATTCTTTCCAAATTCACTTCAAATACATGCTATGCCTAAATGGTAATGGACGTTTATTGGGAGAATCAAAAAAGGCAGAACAACAAAAACTCATAGACAAGGGCACTAATAAGAACACGAATCCATCCATCAGTAACGGGTTATTAACTTGATCACCATATGTAAACAATATTGAGTGCATCAACAAATATGATTTTCTCATTCAACATTCTCAAACTTCACAATAATCACTGCACGCCTTGTTCTGTAATCAGTTAGGTTTCAACTTCTATGTTCGTTAAGCAATGAGACACATCAAACCACTCCAAAAACATCATTTTCCAGTGACCACAATAGAAACAAAGAAAAGAGGCAGAGCTCCATTATATCAAATAGTGCCTAGTTGAGCCATTATTTAATGTCCTTGATCATGAAATAATTAAATCCTCCATTCACCTCCCTGTTTTTCACCACCTAGTGTAATACTTGAAGATAGAGTCTCTATGAAGGTGGCTTCGATCAATTCATTTGCGCAATCAACTTGGGACAGTGATCAGAAAGAAGGGACAAAATCGAGTTGATCGATGAAAAACTAATGCCTTATTCAATGCAGAGTTCAGAGTCGATCTGCTTCCTGATAAACCCTAAGACTTCCTACAATCTTATACCCTAAGCAAGTTGCATAAACTTCAGCCTACAGTGATTGCTATCATTATCAAAAATTAAACCACCCTCAAAAGCCAGAAAAGTAGAAAACTAAATATGAATCAAGTTAAGCTCAAACATATAATTTCAAATTATGTCTTGAAATACAGCAATTCATGTGCTTTGCATCCAATACAGCAATTGAAATAGCATGCGCAACTCACCTCTCACATATGCTTGAGCAGATTCAAGTGCTTGGTGTCCTTATGCTTGTTGTGCGCTGCTGTCGATGCGAATTCTGAGCGTGGTGTTACAGATGTTGCAGAGGTAGACGGACAGCTTCAAACGCTTCTCAAGCGTTCCATCATCAAATCCAGGCTCGTCGAAATGGAGCGCGTTAAGGTGTGCCATGAAAAGACCATCAGACTTGAAATTTACCTTGCATGTGGCACACTGGAACTCCATTGTATCAATCGAATCCGGAAAACGGTTGTAGAAAACCTAGGTCAATCGCATCCAAAGTAACAACAAATAGCTACAAAATCAGGAGAGAAATAGAGGTGAGAAGCGTTACCTTGAGCTTCTTGCCTCGATCAGAAAACGAGATCCTTCTCGGAGCCATGGATTCAGACACACTCTCTCTCGGAGCCATGGATTGTCGCTGAAATGGGTTTTACTTTTTGGAGATTTGCAAGTAAGTCTCTCAGATTTGGGTTTCATAAGGTAAGAAATTTTACTCCAATTACTTTTACTTTCTTCCAGTTAGTTAGGTCATGGGTTGTTGATTCTTCATGTCACACTCTATGCTGTGATTGATGTAAATGAAAGCTACCATCAACTTTAATTAGTTTCTCATATTGTTAATATCACCAAATATCAAAGTATTGCCCAATTTTGGGTGCATCAAAGGCTACTTAATTGAGGTGTGTCCTAAAATGGAACTTTGTTTGATCATTCAAGTTTAACCATCTGTGCATTCAAGTTAAACCCTATATGTAGATGATTGAAGAGAAAAGTACATAAATTTTAACTGTACCATTCATTTACTTCCATAAAAGAAATGATGAATTCGTTTTACTAAGCTTGCTCACCACTTGATATAAGCCTACGGGGGGGGCAGCTATTTGAAGCATCCTTTTCTTTTCTATTTGAGTTTCAATTTTGAGAGTGTTCATCTTTTTTAATATAATGTGTTCTGTTTGGACCGTCAAATTCCTTCATGGCCATTTGACTGGATTTTGGCATCATGATTAATTCCTTCAACATATGGAACTGTTGAACCGGGTACTTGGTATTAACCGGTTTTGTCTTGCTTTGCAAAAGTGTCTCAATTATACAAAGAAAAACTTAACAGGGGGGGAGACAGTAGTTATAAGACTCATATCTGCATAGTGCATAGTATGTTCATTCACTGATACTTAAGTTATCTGATTTACTTTTCCCATTAGTAAAAGCTTGCCGTTGTTCCCTTCCTCTGATTCAGATATGTAAAACATGCTCTGCATCTCACTTGTGGACCATCTCATCCAAACACTGCTGCAACATACATCAATGTGGCTATGGTGGAAGAAGGCATGGGAAATGTACACGTTGCCCTCAGATATCTACACAAGGCTCTCTAGTTTAATCAGAAGTTACTTTGCCCAGACCATATTCAGGTTTCCTTTTGTTTGTCTATATTTTTTTTTCTTTTTAATATTTATATTTATATATACTTTACGCTGAAGCTATAATATTGTTCATTCCGATCATTAGTGATATGTTCTGAAAGCTTCTATTTGATGCCCAGAGCTAATATCTGAATAAGACTAGTTATAACATTGTATAGTTGTGTTAACCTAGAGTTTTCGTTATTTTGCTTTGTGGTTGGGAATAGGAATTATGGAAATGTTTTTATAGATGGCCAAGAAGGTTGTCTCAAATGAATATTTCAATCGTCTATAGAAACTTTGATTTTGGTTTGTCTTTTCCATGCCGGTTATAGTAATGGTGAATAACTTGATTTGTAGGAGTTTTCTCTGAGGTGGTAAAGTCATTACTTCTAACTATAACCATCTTCCATTGCATAAGTCTTTTAACTAGCAGAATATTACAGGTCAGATGCTAGATCACTATGCAGTTACCAGAAAAACTGAGGACTTAAGTTGTATCAAGTAATCCACCTGTGAAACATTGTGCCATTTTGCCATATGTGCTTACAGTTGTACTACCATATTATTCATTTTGCATATGAATTTTTTATATTTGATTATTTATTTGAGAATTAAACCATCTGAAAGTTAAATCTCTCCAGAAAGCACCTAGTTACCACACTATTGCAATTGCACTCTCATTGATGGAACCATACCTTTAAGTGGTCAGTCATGAGCAGACAACATTGCAAGTTCTTTTCGAGACATTTGGGCATCCCAACTATAGAGTGTCAAAAGAGAAAAACTTCTATGATTGACCTTCTTATCCTGATCAAAGTCTCTTCTTTTTTTGTTCTTGAACTTAAACACTAAAACTTTTGAGCATATCTTGCAGGATGCTGCTGCCTGGCTTGAGGACTTTGAGTCCAAGGCTTTTGAACAGCAAGAAATGGGACTCGTAAACCAGATGCATCCATAGCCAGCAAAGGCCACTTGAGGTTTGTTAGCAAGAACTGATATAATGGAACTTCGTTTAATCACAAAAGTTCATATAATCTACGTTCTACTTTTCCACAACATTGGATTGAGCAGCTATCATCCACCTAAGTTGTTAATTGACGAGACAAATACATGGTTTGAATCTAATAATTGATCAGTATGATGGATCTTTATCTAATTAATACATATCTTGAACTAAAATCTTTTCTTATGAATACATGGCTTAATACTTTTTTGTTTTCACAGAATTGGCAGTGTATCAGATTTGCTTGACTGCATCAACCCCACTCATGATGCCAAAGTAAGAGATGCGGCAATGAAGAGGAAAACCTACATAACAGAGGTACGTTGGAGCCCTGACTATTTTCATGTTTGGTTTTGTTTGCTAATTTTATACACATCCTTAATGCAAATGGATTCTGGGATACACTTCAATCCGTTTCTTGTTACCAAGGTAGCCAATAGAAGATGAACATTTTCAAATTGGTCCAGACACTTTGATGTATTGGTTACTATGAAACTGATAGAAGTGTTTCTTGAAATGGATCAATAAAAAACATTGATGGCAAGCTATATTTGACAGTATCAGATTAGGAAAGAGAGACAGTCAATTGTCCAGTTGTGGACATTATGGAAACTTCTATTTTGGCCTCGAGAACATTATGGAAAGTACCTCATCTGGTATTGGAATATTATTTCTTGTCATGCACCTTAATTAGCTATTTCAATTTACTGTGCAGTCTAAGGAAAAATCTATCAAACTATCAGCTCAGCAAGTTCTGACAACTCTTCAAAAGAAACCACAAAAGAGGTTGCAGACGAAGAAACTGAAACACTTGAACCAAGAGAAAGAACAGATCCCATCCAAGAAATTCCTGAGGAAAGTTCAAACATGAGCTCTTCTGAAACACATGTTGAAGGGGAAGATGACTGACAACCAGTTCAAAGGCCTGGATCAGCGGGCTATTTTGGGCGGCGTGTAAAGCAGCAGCGAGCAGCTATTGGGAAGGTCTATAGTTACCAGAAGAATACATAGATACTGACATGAATTACCCTTCAGTGAAGAATGCTGACCCAAACTGTAGGTTTTACCTTTTAAAGAATTGGTCAACATCTCATGGAAGTTATACAGAAACTTGCACATCAAATCCCTCCCAAGGTACTAAATTTAGACTGAGAATTGTAAAAGCTATGGCATACAGAGTTAAATTTATGCCTTTGTTTACAAAAGTCGTTACATCAGAGAGTTTCAATTCCATATAAGACAGTCCAAAAGGTTCACCATATGGCATTGGTACTGTAAAAAGTTCTATACTTCATCTTCGAAAAGTGTCCCTTGATTTGTTTTTATCTTGTTGAATTTTTTTTTCCCTCTTCTTTTCCCTGAATTCTTTATATAGGTTCAAAAGCTTTTGACCACATCTTGCAGGACGCTGCTGCCTGGCTTGAGTACTTTGAGTCCTGGCATGGCGCAGCTCCATTCAACCCCTCTGTCACGCCCCGAATTTTATGAATAACAATTCAAAATCCGAAACATGAAATTTTTTTTTTTTCTTTTCTTAACACACTCACCACACGAATTAAAAACAAACCGACTTAGTCTCGGTTAATTATTACAACACAAATTCAAAAGTAATGTAAAGCTCTAAATGAGCATACACACACACCTCACAACTAAATAAATAACAAAACTGCTATAACACCTAAGCAGCTCGGTCACCTCCCTGGTTATCCTGACCTGCAGGAATATCCGCTACACCATTGAATAGTGTACCGGGATTGCAACAACACAAAACCCGGTAAGCTTATGAAAGCTTGTATGAGTAAAAGAAGGAACTGTTACTTAATTTAAACTCATTTATTCCCACATACAGCAACACTCAATTATTTCCACATATACAAATAATAACAATCTCAATCAACACCAATTCAATATATATAGTCAACTCCAATCACTACTTTCCCCACGACTCTCTTCATCGTATTTATAACAAATACGGTACTTGACAGACTAGAGCTCTAACTGAATCGTAGCCCGTCACCTGGCCTAGGTTATGGCATCCGACATATTTATCAATTATTGTATTTCATCAATATGTATACCTATATACATATTTAGAACGTCCAATAATTCCACATACTCAACCAATCGTATCCCATCATCCACACTAGGATTAGAGCGTCCGATTACCCACACCGGTCATTTTGTTAACCCTAAACCCATAAATGAACCCAACATATAACATCACATACTTAAATCAACCCAACCAAGATACATCATATTATTATGGAATTACATAATCGTAATAAAATCAACTCATCAATTCCACTCAATCATATCATCAATCAAACAATCCACTCATCAATATATATTTTCCACGTAAATATATATATACGTAATCATCCACTCAGGAATGACCACTAATACCATCTATAGTTCACACAAGAAAATTATGAAATTCATTTGTATAGTTAAAATTCATTTTACTTACCTATGGACCGTGGTAATTCAAGTCCATGAAATTTTAAAACAAATATTTAATCCGCAAATATTTTTCACACAATTACCAAAAAAAAATAAATTAAAATGCTCGGTTCGTAATATGAACCACGTGAGTTTTACTCACCTCGAACTCCTGCTGCGTCTTCTATATATATATAACTCACAAAAATCCAATGCTCGTCAACTCAAGCCGTCAAGTACCTGACTTTTTCGGAGATGAGGTCTGGATCGTCCTAGATCGGGCTTTGAAGTTGGATTAATCTCGGCCCTCTGATCAGTCTCCAGATCGAATCAGGGACGTCGAAATCTTCAACTCTTGATCTACCACTCTACACTCAAAATCGTGATGCAAGCTATATATGGGGATGATCAGAAGGAAGAGCACGTCATGAAAATGGGGACGATCGGCCCGTGCACCACCGGAAAAGGGGTTTTCCGGCCGGGTCGGGTTTTCACTTCGGGAGGAAGCTTCGATCCACGTCTGGAGGCAGCGGCGGGGCGCGACGATGGCGGGGATCGCCCAGGCGTGAGGCGGCGACGCGGGAGAAGGCCGGGTCCGGCGGCGGCGGGGTCGGGAGGCCCGACTTCCAGTCGGGTCGGGTCGCTGGGTCGGAAGGCACAGTGACCAGGCCGAGAGAGAGAGACGGGGGACTGATGTGCAATAATGGAATTTTTTCGTCCTTCACAACAAACTCAGATTTTTCCATTATTTATAGAAAAATTTCGATTTTCAAATATTCATAACTTATTCATACGAACTCCGAATAATACGTTCCACATATGCACGGACTCGTATCGACGAGCTCTACAACTTTCATGAAGGAAGTTTTCCCAAATTTTGAACGTATAAAAAGTCGATTTTCACGACCCCCTAAATAACGTTCGTTTTTGAAAATAAAATCATTCGGAACCAATTTTCTCAACCCACGACAATCCAAATAATCCCAAATATCACAATTCAATTTATATAACAATTATTGAATTACATAAATTTATTGTATGAAAATCTGGGTCTTTACAGTCTACCCTCCTTAAAAGAATTTCGTCCCGAAATTCAAGCATGTTCGTCCACAAAAAGCTGAGGATATCTCTTCCTCATGTCAGACTCCAATTCCCATGACGCGTCACCCTCATCATGATGACTCCACAACACCTTCACAAGATCAACCTCTTTCCTACGAAGTTTCTTTGTAGACCTATCCAAGATACGAACAGGTTCAACTACAAACGTCACATCCGAGTTCACTTCGATCGTACCGTGATCAATCACGTGAGACTCGTCTCGTACATACTTCCTGAGCAGAGACACATGGAAGACATTGTGCACACCCGGCATGCTAACAGGTAAAGCAAGACGATATGCCAAGTTACCAACCCTTTCTAGAATCTCAAAGGGTCCGACATACCTCGGTGCGAGTTTCCCCTTCTTACCAAATCTCACCACACCTTTCATAGGTGAGACTTTCAAGAACACATGATCACCTGTCTCAAACTCCAACGGTCTCCTCTTCAAGTCAGCATAACTCTTCTGTCTACTCTGAGCGGTTCGGATTCTGTCCCGAATAGTAGTGACCTTCTCTGTAGTTTCCTGTACAATCTCAGGTCCGATGAGCCCTTTATCCCCTGCTTCCGCCCAACAGATAGGAGTCCTACATGGCCTACCATAAAGAGCCTCATATGGAGCCATACCGATACTAGAGTGATAGCTGTTGTTGTAGGCAAACTCTACCAATGGCAGATGATCTGCCCAACTACCCTTAAAATCCAGAACACAAGCTCTGAGCATGTCTTCCATCACCTGATTCACTCTCTCGGTCTGTCCATCTGTTTGTGGGTGAAATGCAGTGCTCATAGCAAGAGACGTACCAAATGCCTTATGGAACCTTCGCCAGAATTCTGAAGTGAAACGAGCATCACGATCCGATACAATCGTCACAGGCACTCTATGAAGCCTCACTATCTCGTTCACATATATCTTACACAATGCATCACCTGAGTATGTTTTTGCCACCGGAAGGAAGTGTGCTGATTTGGTCAACCGGTCAACAATCACCCAAATCGAGTCATAACTTTGCCTGGATCTGGGCAATCCAGTTACAAAGTCCATAGAGATATCTTCCCATTTCCATACCGGAATCGATAAGGGGTTCAGCATTCCTGCTGGTCTCTGATGCTCAGCCTTCACCTGTTGACAGGTAAGACATTTCGACACGTGTTCCGCCACATCCCTCTTCATACCATACCACCAAAACTGCCTCCGTAGATCCATATACATTTTAGTACCTCCTGGATGTATAGTATATCGAGACCTATGTGCTTCCCGCATGATCTCCTCCCTGAGGTTATCCACACTCGGTACATACAATCTCCCTCGAAATCTCAACCCTCCATCAGCCCCAATCAACCACTCAGAAGGACCCTCCACATCCGGGTCAGCAGTCATCTCAGCAATCCTCTCCTGAGCAAACTCATCAAGTGTCTGACCCTGAATGATTCTGGAGATCAAGGTGGGCTGTAAGGTGATACTACCGAGAAAGATTCCCTGTCCTGCTCCTGCGGGCATAAGGTCGAACTCAGATGCAGCTTCTAACATGCGCCACTCCTGCACCATAATCGATGCCATGATTACCCGCGGTTTCCTACTCAAAGCATCCGCCACTACATTCGCCTTTCCGGGATGATACTCCAAGGTGAAATCATAGTCCTTAATGAGCTCCATCCATCTCCTCTGCCTCATGTTCAATTCCTTCTGAGAGAATAGATACTTCAAACTCTTGTGATCAGAAAAGAGTTCAAATTTCTCACCATAAAGATAGTGCCTCCAAATCTTCAAAGCAAACACCACAGCTGCTAGCTCTAGATCATGAGTAGGGTAATTCCGCTCATGTACCTTCAACTGTCTAGAACCATAAGCAACAACACTACCATTCTGCATTAACACACACCCCAAACCCTGATGAGATGCATCGCTGTAAATGACTAATCCACCACCACTAGTAGGAATAGTCAACACCGGAGCTGTAGTCAATCTAGTCTTCAGCTCAATGAAAGCCTTCTCACACTCATCCGACCATACGAACTGAGTGTCCTTCCTGGTCAATTTGGTCAAAGCCGAAGCAATACCAGAAAACCCTTCAATGAAGCGCCTGTAATAACCGGCCAATCCAAGGAAGCTACGGATTTCTGTAACCGTAGTAGGGCGACTCCAACTCATCACTGCTTCAACCTTCGAAGGATCCACAGAAACTCCATCCTTCGAGACCACATGACCAAGGAACTTGACTTCACTCTGCCAGAAGTCGCATTTCTCGAACTTGGCAAATAGTTTCTGCTCTCTCAATGTCTGCAGCACTATCCTCAGATGTCTCTCATGCTCCGCTGACGACCTTGAATAAATCAAGATGTCATCAACGAACACTACCACGAACTGATCCAAGTAAGGACTGAACGTACGGTTCATCAAGTCCATAAATGCTGCAGGGGCATTCGTGAGACCAAAAGGCATGACAAGAAACTCAAAATGTCCATACCTGGTCCTGAACGCCGTCTTTGGAATATCTTCCTCCTTCACCCTCAACTGGTGATATCCAGACCTCAAGTCAATCTTCGAGAACACAGTAGCTTCTCTAAGCTGATCAAACAAGTCATCAATCCGAGGTAAAGGGTACCTATTCTTGATGGTCACCTTGTTCAACTGTCGATAATCCACACATAGACGAAGTGAACTATCCTTCTTCTTCACAAACAACACTGGTGCGCCCTAAGGAGACACACTTGCCTGAATGAACCCTTGTGCAAGTAAGCCCTCAATCTGCACCTTCAACTCCTGGAGTTCAGCTGGAGCCATTCGATAGGGTGCTTTCGACACAGGTGAAGTACCTGGTATCACATCAATGGAGAAGTCCATTACCCTTTTCGGGGGTAACCCAGGGATCTCCTGAAACACGTCTTCATACTCTGAAACTACAGGAATCCCTGTAATCTTCGAAGTACTACTCCCTGATTCAATATGGGCCAGAATTCCTATCCTCATGGTGATGTCAGACTTCAGGCAACGGTAATGAAACACCGGTTGTCCCGGAACATGGAAGGACACAATCATCCTAAAGCAATCAATAACAGCATGGTTCGGCCTCAACCAATCCATACCCAAAATCACATCATACGTGTGATCCGGAATCACAATCAAAGATGCAGAGAACTCTCTGCCACCAATCCCAATAGGGCAATCATCACAAAGCATGCTAAGCTCAAGAGACACACCGAGAGGTGATGTAACACACAATGATCTAATCAGAGGCATAGCAATCAAACCCAAAACGTCCACAACCGAACTAGATATGAAAGAGTGTGAGGCTCCCGTATCAAATAGTACTCTAGCAAGAAAGTGATAAACAGATAAGGTACCTTCCACTCCCGTGCCTGCCTGACCAACGGCAAAGACTCTAGCATGAGCAGGTGGTAGTTGCCTCTGCTGGTTACCCTGTACTCTACCCTGATTTCGAGGACACTCTCTAGCCTGATGCCCTGCCTGTCCACAACTGTAGCATAACCTACCCCGTGGCTTCGTGCACGCACGAGAGATGTGGCCCGGCTCGCCACAGTTAAAGCACTTCACTGGAGCTGCTGGTGCTATCTGCCTGATAGGCATAGCCTGCACAGGAGGAGCTACTGCTGCCCTAGCTGGAGTCTGATGCTGAAACTGAGTTCTCTGTCTCTTCCAGAACCCACCCCTGAAGTCTCTAGCTCTACTGCTCCCTGCTATGGCCTTTCCCTTGCCCTGGAAGTCTCTCTCAGCAGACTCCTTCTCTCTACGAATCAGATTCTGCTGCTCAATGATCTGTGCCTTAGCCAAGATCTCTCTCTTGGTCTTCAGCTCCAAGATGGCTACATCACGCTCAATCGAAGGACTCAACCCTCTCTGAAACTTCTTGGCCAAGTCCTCATCCTCCATCTGCCTCACATACTTGTACAATCTGGAGAACTCCGCATCATACTCAATTACGGTCATCTTCCCCTGTACAAGTGCAAGGAACTCTCGCTCCAACCTCTCCTTCACTGCTGGTGGAAAGTACTTCTCCCTGAACAGCCTCTCAAAGCCGTCCCATGTCAAGGTAGACACCTCAATGCTCCTCTGAGTGACGTTCCACCACACCCTAGCCTCATCCTTCAGCATGAAAGCGGCTAGCTTCCTCTTATCGGTCTCAGTACAATCAAGCAGATCGAAATAAGTCTGCAAATCCTCTATCCAACGATCCGCCACCATATAATCTGTGCCTCCTCCAAACTTGGTTGCTCCCAAGCGAGTAATTTCCCTTGCTAGCATCAGCAAGCGAGCAGGATTATCAATCACAGCCACAGGAGGAATAGGCTGATCCTCATAAGGTGCATCTTCCTCCGACTCGAATACTTCTTCAACTGGAGGGGCCCTACCCCTTCCTCGGCCTCTACCCCTGCCACGAGGTCTACCTCTACCCCGACCTCTGGCTTCGTTTCCCTCAATCTCCATTACCTAATAAGCATGATATACTTGATTAATACACGCATAACACTTAAACAAAACATAAGTCAAATGCAAGTCCATATTAACCAAGTACTGATCATACATAACGATGCTTAAATTTCCTAAAAATACTAACGTTCCTAGCCAACCTAACGCACTCACATACCCAATGACATTGTCAATACCGAAGAGCACACGATGGGGATCCGCTGCAGACGGGCCATCACTCGGTAAGTATTGACATATCACCAAATATGTACCTTACGCTTTGATACCAAACTGTCACGCCCCGAATTTTATGAATAACAATTCAAAATCCGAAACATGAATTTTTTTTTTTTTCTTTTCTTAACACACTCACCACACGAATTAAAAACAAACCGACTTAGTCTCGGTTAATTATTACAACACAAATTCAAAAGTAATGTAAAGCTCTAAATGAGCATACACACACACCTCACAACTAAATAAATAACAAAACTGCTATAACACCTAAGCAGCTCGGTCACCTCCCTGGTTATCCTGACCTGCAGGAATATCCGCTACACCATTGAATAGTGTACCGGGATTGCAACAACACAAAACCCGGTAAGCTTATGAAAGCTTGTATGAGTAAAAGAAGGAACTGTTACTTAATTTAAACTCATTTATTCCCACATACAGCAACACTCAATTATTTCCACATATACAAATAATAACAATCTCAATCAACACCAATTCAATATATATAGTCAACTCCAATCACTACTTTCCCCACGACTCTCTTCATCGTATTTATAACAAATACGGTACTTGACAGACTAGAGCTCTAACTGAATCGTAGCCCGTCACCTGGCCTAGGTTATGGCATCCGACATATTTATCAATTATTGTATTTCATCAATATGTATACCTATATACATATTTAGAACGTCCAATAATTCCACATACTCAACCAATCGTATCCCATCATCCACACTAGGATTAGAGCGTCCGATTACCCACACCGGTCATTTTGTTAACCCTAAACCCATAAATGAACCCAACATATAACATCACATACTTAAATCAACCCAACCAAGATACATCATATTATTATGGAATTACATAATCGTAATAAAATCAACTCATCAATTCCACTCAATCATATCATCAATCAAACAATCCACTCATCAATATATATTTTCCACGTAAATATATATATACGTAATCATCCACTCAGGAATGACCACTAATACCATCTATAGTTCACACAAGAAAATTATGAAATTCATTTGTATAGTTAAAATTCATTTTACTTACCTATGGACCGTGGTAATTCAAGTCCATGAAATTTTAAAACAAATATTTAATCCGCAAATATTTTTCACACAATTACCAAAAAAAAATAAATTAAAATGCTCGGTTCGTAATATGAACCACGTGAGTTTTACTCACCTCGAACTCCTGCTGCGTCTTCTATATATATATAACTCACAAAAATCCAATGCTCGTCAACTCAAGCCGTCAAGTACCTGACTTTTTCGGAGATGAGGTCTGGATCGTCCTAGATCGGGCTTTGAAGTTGGATTAATCTCGGCCCTCTGATCAGTCTCCAGATCGAATCAGGGACGTCGAAATCTTCAACTCTTGATCTACCACTCTACACTCAAAATCGTGATGCAAGCTATATATGGGGATGATCAGAAGGAAGAGCACGTCATGAAAATGGGGACGATCGGCCCGTGCACCACCGGAAAAGGGGTTTTCCGGCCGGGTCGGGTTTTCACTTCGGGAGGAAGCTTCGATCCACGTCTGGAGGCAGCGGCGGGGCGCGACGATGGCGGGGAACTTCCAGTCGGGTCGGGTCGCTGGGTCGGAAGGCACAGTGACCAGGCCGAGAGAGAGAGACGGGGGACTGATGTGCAATAATGGAATTTTTTCGTCCTTCACAACAAACTCAGATTTTTCCACTATTTATAGAAAAATTTCGATTTTCAAATATTCATAACTTATTCATACGAACTCCGAATAATACGTTCCACATATGCACGGACTCGTATCGACGAGCTCTACAACTTTCATGAAGGAAGTTTTCCCAAATTTGGAACGTATAAAAAGTCGATTTTCACGACCCCCTAAATAACGTTCGTTTTTGAAAATAAAATCATTCGGAACCAATTTTCTCAACCCACGACAATCCAAATAATCCCAAATATCACAATTCAATTTATATAACAATTATTGAATTACATAAATTTATTGTATGAAAATCTGGGTCTTCACACCCTCATCATCCATTCATACTGCCCCGGTTTCCATGAACAATGCTATATGTTTCGGTGTGGGTGCCGGGTGCTGTCCCAGCTATTGCATCAGGTTAGTAAACATGATTCTTCACCCGGGGGCTGCTACTGTCTTCCCCTCAGTTAATCCAATATGTGCCTCCCTTGTCATACATACCCTTCTCAGATGCAGGGTACCTATTGAGCACCAATTGCAAATGTCCAGGTGAATGCTTGCCTCTACAATGATGAGTACAAAGTCGGAAAACACCGCAAGTTGTGGATTTCTGATTGTATTACGGTTGACATTGGCGAGAAATAATAGAATTCCAAGTTTTGTGTAGAGGTTTGAGTCATTTTTGGGAGGCTTCTGCTATATGCTTGTGTATTTTCAAGTGGGGTGACCCCATGTGGATAGCTTTGCCAGTTATTGTTGCGAATAGATGTCAGTGTGAAGTGTCAAATTGGTCTTGATCATCGTGATCATATAACGGGCCTATACTTTTTTGTTAGGAAACAATATCTTCCTTTTCTGTAGGGTGAATATGCATTTACATGATATTGATGATAAGTTGTTACTTTGTTATGATTTATTAATGAAAACTTGAAAGCTACTTTATTTTAATGATGAGTATATAAAGGTAAAAGTTAAGCATGTTCCTCTTGTTATGCAGAGACGTAGGAGTAGAATCGCCATTTACAACATTCATTTAAAGGAGAAGAGATTGCTTTTTCTGACACTGAATTGCTCAGTTTTTACCTTAACTCAGAGGTTTGCTGTTGGGTTGTTGCCATGGTTGTGGAAGGGATGTGTGTAAGTATCAGATTGACTTCCTATGTATTTCTTTCTTTCTGCTTTTTGCCTACTTTAAGATAGACCTGCACTAAAAAAACTAGCACAAGAACAATGAACTACAACATTTGAGGGCAATTAGGTGATCATTTATTTGTTGCAAGCAACTTTCACTTGAGATATCTTTTTTTAGTTGCTGGAAACAAATGTTACAATTGAATTATATTGCTTCCTAGTTCCGATGCAGTTCACTCTAATGCAGGTTCATTTTAGTTACTAATCAAAGGAAAAAGATGCTGCAGTCCTCTACTCCTCTTGTTGCTGCTTTATAACACCGGAAAATTTTCAGAAAGGTGACTGTTTTTGAAGTCATTGAAGAAGCGTCAAAAGAGGAAGAGATTGGACGATCGAGTGTTGATTTAGGTTTGAAATGGTGAGAGATGAAATTACGTTTGTAGTTCTACAGCTTCTTACCTGGAAAAGATTATAAAAGAATATCAGAATGAACCCATTTTTACTATAACTAGATGCTTGATGTAAGTAACTGATGGGGTTGACTACACATTGCATCCTGCTATGGGACTCTCACCTTTTGCCTATTTTTTGGTACTGTCTGTAGGAATATAGATTATATTTTGAGTATATGTTATTTAGTCTTGTCTAAGGTCTAATAAGATCGATCTACAACTACTAAATTTCATATAAAATGTCTAGGTTTTTGGGCCTTTGTGATAGTCATCCGTTCAATCGCAAGAATCTTATTTCTCTGCGTGCAGGCCTGTATTGCCAAATGCACCAGGAAATTTTGTCTACATCAACCTGGTTAATTATAGCATTGCTCTTTCTAGTTCTCAGGCAATACTGATTGCTCTCAATCTCAGAGTTTTTAAGCTATACTTTGGGGGCCTTTGTCATGGTTCATCTTTCAATTAATTCATTGGTCAGTTCTGTAGTTTGAGCGAAAAAAAGAAGAAGAAATTGATAGCATAGTCTGTAGAAAGAACAAAAGAAGATAAAAAGAAACATGTTTATGAGAAGCATTGATTATTACAGTTTAAAGGTTGGAATGACCCAGATTGGTCGTCCACGTCCAGTGTTCTTCACTAGGGTTGCAACATGTGTGGTGTCAATTGGTATGAAACTTTGATATTCAAGGTTATAAACACCAAAATCACCATGAGGTACTCCTTGGTAATTAAATACGCTGTCATAATCATGGGTGAAGTAAATGCAATTTGGCAGACATCCAGAATTACTTAAAGCCAACACTGATTCGGAAGAGTTATCACCCATAAAGAGAGAAACATCACCTAACTTCTTTATCTTGGTCCACCTGCACTTATCAAAATCAAATCTGAACACTAGGACTTCCGTTGTCCGGCGGGTCTGGAGTTTAAGATCAAAAGACATATATCTTTGAACCATTAACAAGTCTTTCTCATTTGAATGCACTATATAAAACTTAAGGTAATCCCCTTCCACAGTCCGAATTCTGCGTGCAGCCAATTTTACGTCCGAGTAGGACTCTGGAGTAATATCAAAAGATAAAAGTTCACCTTTCGTACTGACAGCATAAAATTTGTCTCCAGCATAAATAACGTCTTGAACTGGCTGACAGTACGTTTCATCAGTATAAGTCCATGATTTGTCTTTGCTGAATCTAATAAAGGCCAACCGACAGAACCCTTTGTACATGACCACAACAATGCAATCCTTTGCATTCAATATTGGATCTGCGGAATTGTCACTTTCGAGACGTAATAGTCACAATTTGACCGTACTTTAACATGGCGTTCCCTTTCCTCATCCATCTTCGGAGGGGTCAGTGGAGGAAGGCAGATGATTGAATCTTCTCTCTCTCTTCCTCTAACCCTAAATAATGGATTTATTAGGGTTACTACAAAATTCACATCTATGGCTACCAACCATCCTTTTGACGACCCACAGAACCGCATATTTGGTAGTTGAACTTGCAAATCAAGGATCTTGTTATCCATGACATTGTATACATTCCATGTATCTTCTTTGTCTGTGGAAATCATGAGCATTGGACATTTAGGCATGATAGCTCGACGTCGGCTTTGATGACTCTTTGCTATATAGTACCATGGCATACAAACAACACTAAAGCGCAAATAGTCCGATAGTGACACCAATCTCTCTAAAACTGAATCCAAAATGCCCTTTGGCAATGCTGCCCAGTCTGACGACGCAAAAAAAGAGAGAAAGAAATCCAATTAAAAAGATGAATATGACGATGAACAAGGTGTCCATAGTTCTATCAGATAATTAGAACAACAAAAATTTTGAAGAATTGTATGCAACAAAACCCAAAGTAGATGGATGCCTAGTATCCCTGTTTACTAGTTTATCTATCTAAAGATACAGATTTTTTTTTTCCCAAACAACAAAACAAACAAAGCACGCGAAAACCAATAAATTATGAGGATTTACCAAACCTTGGCCGATAAAAAGGAAAAAACAAGATCTACCAAACCCTAAAAGATGGCTCAAAACAAAAGTAAAACTACTCCAGGAAAAAAGCCACAAAACACTAAAGAGGTAGATGTATGCAACTTATAATCTCGTTTGTTTTCGCAAGTAATTTTCGATCTAGTAAAGATGTAAGCAACTTATAATCCAAGAGACGCAGAAGAACAGAATTTCGTGGAAAAACACTAAATTAAATCGCTATACGATCTGCAGATTGCAATAGATCGAAGAACATAAGGATAGACAACAACATATAATTCTCACAAAAGCCATGGAAAACATAATAACAGCACGGATCTGGAAGAGAACATACCTGAAGCCATAAGTGAGTGAAGAAGATCGAGAACAGTTTCAACTCCAACTTTTACGGGTATCTATATATGTGTGTCAGAGGCCAGAGAAAACAGTAGTGTCTTTATTTATTTTTTGGCTATTGTTGGGCCTGTACTAGTCGACCTTAACGGCCCAGCCGGTGTCGTACGAATAGATCTGATGAAATCTGTCCCTGATGTGCTTTATTCATACACATTCCTGTACTCTTCTTCCCACCATGAATAGGATTATGAGACTTCTGCGTCCTTTGAGAATGAGGAAACCTTGTGTGATTCCCAAAGCAACATATATCATCGTTTATAGTCTACACTATCTAATTAGTTATAAACTTCTGCTATTTGCCCAAGGAGTGAATGTAAACCCGAACCTTTTTAGAAATTTAGACAAATTATCAACCCAAATGATTATAAAATCAAATTTTATCCGTTAGTCCAACAAAATTGGAGAAGCACGTTTTTGTGTAAGAGATAATTCTAGGCGACATATCATTTGCCCTCTCTACACATTTTTTTTTTTTTTTTTGAGAATGCTCTCTACACAGGTTAGAGCAAGCTAGTTCATTGAAAACCCATTTGAAATTTGTGAACTTTTATGTGGTTTTTTCACATATTTCTTGTTTGTAAAGGTGATAATTTTTAACATAGACTTGTTAACAATTCATATTAGAATAGTATTTAACACGAAACCATAAATAATGAAACACAAACACGTACAATAAAGTAAAATGAAGCTTATTTGATCACTCAAGTTTGACATAATCTACTTTCTACGGCCCTGCTTTCTATTATTAAACCGCACGGTTGGTGATTATATATGCACTTAAATTGTTGATTGATGAGACATAATGTTAACATTTATTTACATTCATAAGAAAATGAAAGATTGTTTAACTATTACTTTGCCATCTGAAGTATTTTTTTCACTTACTGGTTAAATGCAAGCGTACTTGTCACCTTATCCTTTCTGAGTTTCTAGCCTATCAATTAACAGACTACGTATTAGATTTGTTAATGAGAAATTCTAAATGATATATGAACTATTACGAATTTCATTCAAGAAGGATCTCATGGTACCAATTCTATTGAGCTATGAGTCTTTTTGGAATATATGTGACACTCAACCTGCACGGTGATTAGATCAAATGCATAAGGAGCACAAAATTATGAATTTGTTATCACCAGGGGTAGATGCAGCTGTATGACTTGTTAATTGATGAAAAATTAAGATACATGAATGCTGAGTGTAACATTTATTTAATTCATAAGAAAATGAAGAATTGTTTAAATATTGCTTTGCCATCTGAAAGATTTCTCACTTAGTGGTCAAATGGAGTGTACTTGTAAAAGCTCCCACTCGCAACCTTCAAAAGTAATTAAGTAACCAAAAAGAGGATCGGAAAAGAAATATAACATAGGTCACTGAAATAGAAACAGTTTAAAAAGATCGTGATATCAAATAGCTTCGAAAAATATAAGGTGACGTACATAGGAGAAAGCAAAAAGAAATGATAAAAAAGAAAATGAAACATATATAGAAAGGTTTACTATAGGTGAAATTGTGAAAGGTTGGAAATACCCAGATTAGTCGTCCAAACGTCCAGCATTCTTCACTAGGTTGGCAGCATCTGTGGTGTCAATGGGTAAAAAGCTTTGGTCTTCAAGCCTATAAACACCAAAATCATCATGAGGGTACTCCATTATAATAATCCATACCATCATTAATTATCATGAGTGAAGTAAATGCATTTTGGGAGACATCCAAAAGTACTTGATGTAATCAAAACAAGTTTCAGTCAAAATTGGGGTTTTTGTTGGTTTAAGGAGAATGCGCCTCACGCGCGGAGAAAAAGAGAGAGAGAGAGTCTTTGAGTGAGTCCTCTCCTGGCCACTCGCCGCCGGCTCCCTACCGCTGCGTTCTGGTCCGAGAGAGGAGATTAGCCCGGGCTTGCGGCATGGTTCCCTGGCAGAGGATTGGCTTAGGGATGGCGGACGGTGTTTTGAAGAAGGACTGGGCAGATCTGCTTAGATCTCCTCCTCGTTGGTCAAGGGTGAGATCTGTCAAGGAATAGTGACGGGGTGCTTGTCGAAGGCGGTTTTTGGCGTCACAGGTGGTTGAGGGTCGTCGGCGATGGATGGGTCTTCGATCCCAGGGTTGTGACGAGCTTGGAGATGGCTCAGCCCTTTTTGGGTTTCAGTCTCGGACATCAACTAGGTTTAGGGGTGGCCGGCTTCGTGGTGCGGCGTTGCGGTGACGTGGTGGTGCAAGCCGGCGATGTGGTGACAATGGAGGTCGTTGGCAGTAAGATTGGAGGAGGGCGGCGCTGACTCCTTGCTGGAAGTGGAGGTTGGGGCGGGCCTCTGTGCTTGGACGGGCTCCTGCATTTAGTTGCTTTAGCTATTGCTGTTTTTGTTGGTTGCTTGAGTTGTATAGGTTTTTGCTGGATTTGGGTCTTTTAGATTTCAAATAAGTCCATTCCCTTTCGAGTTAGGGTAGTTAGTATCTTGGGTGTTGTCGTAGATTCCGGCGAGTGATCGGCTTTTGGTGGCTGGTTCGTTGCTAGTTGTACCCGGGCTGCTACTAGTACTCAGCCTTACTGCGGCTTCATGCCGTGGTTACAAGCCGGCTTTAGGGCGTGTGTTTCGTGTGGTCATCTTAGCACAATCAGCTCCTCAAGTTGGTCTTCGTCGTTGGATCTATTGACGCGTCAGTCTCGCCTCTTCGGAGTGAGGATATGTTGTGTCGGTCTTTGGTGTAAGTCCTTGATGTAACCCTTGTTGGTTGCAGTGATTGCAACAGTCACAGTTGTAATTGCAGTTTCATTGAATGAAGTTTTATTTCAATAAAAAAAAAAGTACTTGATGCCACCACTGATTCAGAGAAGAATTATCACCCGTAAAGAGATCGAGAAACATCACCTAAGGTTTTTATCTTGGTCTACTTGCACTTATCGAAATCAAATCTGAAAACTAGGATTTCTTTTGTCGTGCGGCTATAGACCGACCCAAATTTAAAAGACATCTATCTTTGGACCATCAACAATTCTTTCTCATTTGAATGCGCTATGTATTTTTTCTTGACGTCCCACGAAATGCGAATGCTGCGTGCAGCCAATTTTAGAGTAGAACTCTGGAGTGATATGAAAAGATAACAAATGGCCTTTCATACTGACAGCATAAAATTCATCTTCAACATTATTACATCAAT
The DNA here is from genome assembly GCA_025331145.1 of Rosa persica. Lineage (NCBI taxonomy): Eukaryota > Viridiplantae > Streptophyta > Magnoliopsida > Rosales > Rosaceae > Rosa > Rosa persica. The sequence continues at coordinate 32,069,472 of WFKR01000001.1, forward strand.
AAATTCACTAATGAAGTGCAGAATTCTAAACCCAATTCAAGTAAGTCCGTGTCGTGTCTTTGCTGATTCTAATAAAGGCAAATCGACTGAATCCCTCCAAAATGACCACGACAGTGTAATCGTTTGCATGCATTTAATGTTGGGTCCGCTGAAATTGTTGCCTTCATGATATAATAGCTAGTCAGCATTGTGAAACTCTTTAACAAAACGTTCTCTTCCCTCATCATCTCTATCTGTAGCGATCAGTGGAGGAAGGCAGATGATTGAATCCTCTGTCTCTCTCTTCCCCCTTTAATCCTAAAGAAAGGATTTATAAGGGTTACTACAAAATTCACATATATGCCTATTTACCATCCTTTTGAAGAACTACAGAATCGCATATTTGGAACTTGTACGTAATTTGCAAATCAAGGACCTTGCATTTCATAACATTTTATACTTCCACGTACCTTCTTTGTCTGTTGACAAGAGCATTGGACATTAATTTTGGCATGATAGCTTGACGTTGGCTTTGAAGATCCTTCGCTACATAATACCATGGCATGCAAACAACACTGAAGTTCAAATAGTCTGATAATGACACCAATCTCTCTAAAATGGAACCCATTAGGGGTCCTTTGGCTTCCATTTATATATAGTAGTAGAGATATGATCCTTATAGAGGAATATGAAGATAGACAATGCAAGAGATCATTTCACAGAAAACTTGGAAGTTTTATCCACTATACAATCTGCAGATTGCAATAGATGGAAGAAATAGCAAAGATATAGATCAGCTTGCAATTCTTGTTGATGACACAATAAATTAAAGCCATGGAAAACAACACGATCAGAACAAGAACAATTAATATAGATATGTAAGAACACATACCTGAAGCTATAAGTAACAGTGTTATGATATTGTTTCAGATATTTATTTGGATTTTTATGTGTCAGAGGCGTCAGACTATTTCCTCTTTTAGGGTTGTTGGGCCTGTACTGTGTACACTTTGTGCAGTCAGTGTCTTTAATTAATTATATCTCCTGTGTGCTTTATTTATAGGGACCAATGATAAAAGAGGTCATTTTGAAGTGCTTTATTATAATTCAGGTGACACAAAATACTCCATGATAATTAAGGTCACTCTTAGCAATCTAACACTACAAATGACAAAAATTACAACTCATGCCATCGTCTCCCTCTTCTCCAGGTCCATTTCAGAATATAGTTAACCTTTTCCTCTCTCTATCTCAACTGACCTCGCCATCGTGGTCCAAACCCGATCGCTCACCGACATGCCCCCACCCAGGGACGGAGCTCCGTGTGCAGTAACCAAAATCCCCGGCGATGGAATCAGACCGCTAGTCACGAACGCTGTCGAGAAGGTGATGGAGGCAATGCAGGCGACGATCTACTTCGAGAAGTACGATGTCACCGATGACATGCCGAGGGTGCCGGAGGAGGTGATTGAGTCGATCAGGAAGAACAAGATGTGTCTGACAGGCGGGCTGGCGACACCGATGGGCAGCGGCGTTAGCTTGCTGAACATGCAGCTTTGGCGAGATCTCGATCTCTATGCTTCATTGGTCAACTGCTTCAATCTGCGTGGCTTACAGACCAAGCATGACAACATCGACATTCTCGTGATCAGGAAGAACACCGAGGGTGAGTACTCGGGGCTCAAGCACGAGATCATTCCTGGAGTTGTTGAAAGCTTTAAATGTATAAACAATGCAATTCCGAAATGTAAAATTCATTATTAACTGTAAAATTCATGATGTTCAGTCAGTTTTGGAGGAGCAAATAATATATCTTTTTCATTTGTGATTATTATGAACTTAATTAGTTTAATATTTTTATTGCAGAATCTGAGTAGATGAGGTATTGGTATCAGTTGTTGTGTTTGATTGTCTCTATAATTTTATCCAAATTCAAAATGATGGTTTTATCTTGTGATTTTCATGCTAGATATAGAGGTCTTTTTGTAATTGCTTTGTCCAAAATAAGGATTTTCATATAGATAAATCTTGTGTGTTAGGAGAAGTTTAGCAACAAGAAATCTTTTTACTTTGATGAATTGTGTATGCTTATATAATTGGTTTGCTTTTATCTTGGCATGCTTTGATCTTATTTTTCTGAAGAGCTTTTTTGCTATTCGGATTTTGTGGTTCTATGGCTTTACAAATGTCTATAGTCATGATATTATGTACTTCACAGTATGTTTCTATATCTTGGATGGTTCAGTTAACACTTAAGTATGCTTACTGAAGTTAGATGGCTTTACATATCTGACCAGGTGTGGGATAGGATCGCTCTAGGTCAAGCCTCTCAGTATGTAGTATGCTAACTACATATTCAAATCTTGAGAACCATTCTGCGAAAATCGGAGCTCCAGAACTAAGTCGAAAGAAGAAGCAGCTTTCAGAAACTTTATGGAGGCTTTGATGCCTCCAATAATTTGATAAAACTTGAAGGAAAGCAGATGCTGCCTGTGGACCTCTTGCCTCGTAATAGACGATCTGCTGCTACAGAGAAGGTGGAAGATATAGGTAACTTGAAAACTGAGCAGCATAAAAGGAAGCAACATGGATATGAGTCAAAGGTGGAGAAGAAAGAGCGGAAGGTATGGGCCTGCTATTTGTTTTGGTTCATCTTGGACATGATATTATTCATCTTGCCTTAGCATTAAAGATTAATATGCCAGCTTATGATAATGAAAATCTAGAAACTGTCATTGTAAGAGTAAACTGTGAGCATATAACTTGCATTCAAATATCAGATAGCTACTGATTTTGCCATTTGACAATTCCAGGAATTGTACCTTCTGTTTTGTAGTTGTGTTGGTAAATTTCTGTTGGTTATTTGATGATAACTTGAATATATCTGAGTGTAAGCAGCTGTCAAAGGAGGAAAGACGTGAGGCATGGCATGCTAAAAAGAAATTGAAGAAGGGACTTTTACAAGGGTGAAGTGCAGCATTCTCAGAGAGTAGCTGCTATATCTGGCTCTTCTTCCAAACGTCTGATGTGATTGTGCTGATCATTATGGTAATGGAAATAGAATCACCGTTGCTTTAAAATCAGATTGGTAATTGAATATACTTAGTATGCTTTATATTGATCGGCTTGTTTACATGTTTTCTTCTAGGTGAAACTTAAGAGTGCATTGGATTTTTGTCAAGAAGTGTGGCATCCCCTCAGCTTTTATGGTTTGAAGCATGTATATGTCATCAGTTTTGAGAGAATGGATACTAGTTGGTTTAAAACTGAAGGAATTGATGGATTTCAAAACTTTTTAATTAATGCGGAATTAGTTTAACAATTAAACTACTAACTAAACATAAAATCCCTTCCTTTAACCCATGATCTTGGCTTATTATGATATGTATATAAACATAGCATGCATAGTAAGGAAGAACAAAGAGGTAGTTTATATTCTACTCACCCTTGGAGCGTGATTTTAATCCGATCCAAGTGAACCACCAAAGTTCCTCTTCTTGATCTCTCCTTGTGTGTGTTTCCTCCACCTTGAAGCATCTTGAATTAAGAACTCCTTCTTGTACTCTTTCTTGTGCTTGTGATCTTCTCCTTGATGTAACAAATAAAGCCACAAAAATATATGGCCTCTAAGGATCTTCACCAAGTGAATCAAGAGATGAAGAAAGATGAAAGAAAAGAAGAAATTATGCAAGTGTTCTTCTTTCCTTTTAATTTTGTAATGGACCAAGGGAGAACTCTCTCTCTCTCTCTAATCTGAAAATAATAGTGTGGAGACACACTAATCATTTTTTTCCATGCTTTCATTTTATATAATAGGAAATAAATCCAATTACTAAAAGAAAAATATTGACTTTCATAAAGCCAATATATTGGCTGGTCCATACATTTTATTGGGTACTAAAAATGTGTCTTGGGATTTCATTTAAATCTCATTTAGTGAAGCCCAAGTCCACACCAAAAACCCGACAATCGTTTAGGCCCAATAGGTTCGGTTTTACCCTAAACTCCTAATTGTGTTCAAATAATAAATCTAATTAATTATTTGGTCATAACCAACTCTTGTTTAATCTTCTTCGTATACAATCTCAAGGATCCACTTATATGGTGTGCGATCTCTTAGGTTCTAATTAACAAGGCAGTGAAGTTTATAGAAACCATTCTATTTTGTTTACGAATCAAAAACTCCATTTTTGATTCTCCCTTGTTATTAGGATTATAAATGTTTATTAATCCTCGGGGACTTCACAAGTCATGAGTGACGTCTTGCAGCATATCATGACTACCCTAGTTAATATAGAATGACAAAGAACCTATTCAATTGGAATTACAATACAATACGGTCCTTCTCTAACACTATGTTCTAAATCACATCATCAGGGTATGAAATTAATATGTCAATCCCCTAATGTGATTTTCATTCTTATGTGATTCTTAGAATGTGATTAGAAACTCCTTTTTAATCTCTTCAATGCTTTGGCCAAAGACTCATTGAATCACATCTTTGAACATACACCTTATTTACTTAAGGATAGAGATTCCTTATTATACACTCACATGTCTCCATGACCGAATTGATTATACCAATGAATGCATCTATTATATCCATTACATGACATAATATTATTGCATCATCAAGCGATAATCCATTCACTCATAAGACAACTATGGTGTCTTAGGTCAAAGGACTAATTTGTATTATTGCAATTTAGAGTTCAAGTTTGACATGTAAGTAAGACTCCATATAAGAACTCTAATGATCGCGTTCAGTGTACTCTTTATGTTAAGATCACCCACATACTTGTATTAGTGTCTCTACACAAATGACAAGAGACATATCATTCTCCATATTGAGCATACATAATATGTGCTAGTCTTTCCGGATTATAAATGTCCAGGTGATAATCCTATGACTATCAACCTTTTGGATAAGAGTGTGACAGAATAAAGGTCTCACACATCTAATTCTTTAGATTACTTTCTCTTTAACTCATATTCCTTGGACCTTGTTCAATCAAATATTAAATATAAACAATGAACAATAAACTTGCCCTTTTTGATTAATAATAATTACAATAATAATTACATCAAAATGATTGTTTTAGGACACAATTCATTCAAAAACAACATATAATCAAGTCAAATCTATGTTTCTGATGTTGTGGGCATGTCATAATATATAGGATATATGTTGAGTAGTTCTTTAAAATCATATGTAGTGTGGCTAGAGCTGGAAGATAATGAACTATCTCTCTTCAACATATTTCATTTTTTTTTTTTGGATATTTCTAATGTAGTCATTAGGTTATTTTTCTTTTTTCACAATGATACTAGTTAAAGTTGAACTTCTAATTCTTTACCCCTGTACTTCTATTCTCATTTATTTACACCTGTATATGCACTCCATGATGTATTTGCTTCCTTTCTCAAAGTAAGTTAGGCTTGGATTCTTGCCTTGGTATAAGAAACGTAGCAACTCTTGATTATGTCGAATGTTGGTCATAAGTCAATAGTCAAGTCATTGACTAAGTCACTGTCAATCATAAATCACTGGTCAAGTCATTGTTATGTTCATGTCACTGGCCATGTCAAATTTCATGTCACTGGCCAGGTCACATTGCATGTCACTGTTATACACATATCACTGATCAAGTTACTAACAAAGTCACTGACCATGTTGTTGTTATACACATCACTGATCATGTCACTGTCAATTTTTGACCAAGTTACTGGCCATGTCATAGGCTATGTAACTGACCAAACGACTGTTAACCTCAAGTCACCGACAAAATCACTGACCATGTCATTGTTATACACGTCACATAGCCATTTATATGGAAATAATGAATGTGTGTGATGCTGTTTAGGTTGTATGCTTTACTAAAATGGAAGTGTTGCTAGTTCACATACATACTTTATAAGATCATATAATGAAACTGGCCAGTGAGGTAACTAGACAAGTCATTGGCCAGAGAAGTCACTGGAAAAGGCCAAATCCTTAGCAACTTGTGTTAACCTCATGTCACAGATTATGTAACTAATCATGTAACTGACTATGTCGCTTACAATGTATGTAACTGACCATATAACTGAACATGTAACTGATTATGTAACTGATCATGTCACTTACGATGTGACTGACCATGTAACTGATCATGTCACTGACGTTGTCACTGACTTGGCTTGTGACTTCACTGGCCAGATCACTAGCTGGCCAAGTTACTGGTTACTGTTATACACGTCTCTGACCATGTTGCTGTCAATTCCTAGTCATGTCGCTGTCAATTCTTGGCCAAGTTCCTGGCCATGTGACTGGCTATGTTACTACCAAGTTATTGTTAACCTCAAGTCATCGATAAAGTCACTGATCATATCACTAGCCAAGTTGCATGTCACTTACCATGTCATTATCATACATGTCCCTGACCATGATACTGTCAATTTCTAGCCAAGTCACTGTCAATCCCTGACCAAGTAGTGGCCACATATCACTGGCTATATCATTGGTCAAGTTATTATTAACCTCAAGGAAACAACCGCCAAACACCATATCGAACACCATCAGATAATGAACTCAAACATGACAGATCTTAGTAAGCAGCATAAACTTGTACTGAGAAAGTAAACTATAGCCGTGTTGGTACCCTCAGGAATGGCAGTTGTTTGGTATACTATCAAAAACAAATACATCAGCTGGTATTTTTATTACAAACTGATCAAATGAGCATGATCCAAGGTCAAAGTCATGTATTTTGACAGTCGCATAACTATCATAAAATAAATAAATAAATAAGAAAGACTAGCTGTGTGAGCAGGCATTGCTCTGTGGAGAATACATCTGCCATGAAAAGCAAGCACGATACATTAGAGAAAAGTAAACTGAAACCCAAATGCAAAATTGAGCTCTATAGTCAGTAAAGAAAGACGACATTTTATCTATTAATAAACTATTGGGACACATGGCTTGGCTTCAACATCTTGTTGTACTCCTGAATGATAAAGAACAACTTGTGCATCATACAATTTATAAAAAAATTCCACAACGAGGCATTCTTGGTTTCAGCTCCAGCAATATCTGACATAAACCATCTGCAAAAGAATGACGAGCATTTCAGTGTCACCCAGACCTAACTGAACATCATTTTCTACTAGTAGCAAATCATACTATTCACACAGTTAGCCCTTAATTCCCTTATAATCACCCTAGTATTAGTTTCCAGGTTCCAACTACAGAAGGCTGTGTATCTAGCACTGCCTACGTGGGTTTTAATACAAAGTTATAATTTGGGCTACATACTAGATGAAGCTCTACAGCTTTCTAAATTTCCAGAAAATTTAAAAGGAAAGATATATGGCTTCATTGCATTTATGGTCCAGAAGCTTCACTCTCACAGGAAGAAACACAGATGTGTATACTTGGATAACAGGTAGGAACTAAAGGAGAGTAAGGCAGCATTAACAAACATAAACCCGGATCTAAACCTGAAAGGCATCAATCTTAGATGCAAAATTGCAAAAAAAGTGTGGATTTACTCGTAAAAGTATTTTCCCTCGAGCCACATATGGAACCGTCTTGCCCACACACCCTTTATCCTAACATCATTCATGTTTCTGGATACATAAATTCAAAGAAAATAAAAGCAACATCAAGAATCCCCACCTCACAAGTGAGCCAATCCTTAACCTTTAGGAAAAATTCATTTTCCCGTGGCACCTGAGCCGATCCTTGACCAACCATGTAAACTGTAAGCATCAACAAGATCAGTTTTTGAATAAAAACACCACAACATTTAAACTGTATCACATATTAGGTACAATTGAACAAATCTCAATTGCAAAGCAGTAGCCATACATCCGTGTGTGCATGTGCACATCGTCAATACATGAAACATGCAAGTTTTCAAAAAAAAAAAAAAAAAAAAACATGAAACATGCCCAGGTACTTAATGCTGTGATGTTATTTCATTATGCTAAAACCAGATCCTTCATTAAATTCTCAGTAGTCTTAACAGTTCATTTTGCCTCTATAAATGAAATACACATGCCAAACATTAAAGAATTCTAATGAAAATCCCAAAGGATATGACCAACATCCTGTGGCTTCATCAAGCAGTAACAAGTCAGGCTCTATAAAGAGCGCACGAGCAAGAGCTATTCTCATTCTCCATCAAAGCCAGCATAAACAATCAGCTACAACAACAATAACCAAAATTTTGAAGATCCTTGAAACTCAACTCTCGCTAGTCGAAACCAATAACTAAAGCTAACTTCTTCACTACTAAACCAGCAGACTACACCCACCGCCAAAATTTCCTTGCTTTAATTCCAGGCCATCCAAACAGAAACAAGAACAGAAATTGAAAATGTAAATCGAATTCATCCAAACTCACTCGAACCCGCACCAGTCAAAAGACCTGACGATTTAATTATCTTCAACTTTCAGACTCGTGAAGCTTGAAGAACCAAGTAGAATTATCCATTAGACCATTCTACTTGTCAACTTAAAAAACTGTAAATTGCCAAAGAAAGCTTAGATCTATTCCTTCTTAAACAGCTTTATCCATTCTCATCAAAATTGCTACTTAAAGCACAACACTATCCATTAGATTTGTTCACCATCACTCAATTCTATCACATACTAAATCTTGACAAAAACACCTCGATAGGAAAAAAAAAAAAAAAACCAGGCCAGAATATGAAACTGAAAATTGAAGGAGTTACCGAAATTGCGAACGACGATGCAATGCCACGTAGGTCCGCACCTCAAATCGAACTCCTTCCGCCACGTCCTTCTCTACGCTATGAGTCTCAAATGCCTGAACAAAACCCTAATTGTGTAAGCGAAAAACCTATTTCCGAATCAAATCCACTGATTAACACAACAAACGCGCTTACCGGTGGAGGTGGTGACAGCCAGCGAGGGTTTCGGCTCGTCAAAATTTAGCTTCGTCGGCCCAGTCCCTGGAATACTTATCTTGGCGTCTTGGCTCATTTCACGGTCTTCTGCTTCTGATTGTGGATAACAAATCAGAGGCGCTACAGTAGAATCAGATATCAGCTTCGCCGTCAGAGATGAAAACGAAGAGATCAGAGTAAGCTCCGGTGCGGTCTGTGTCTTCGTGGAGGAAGAGAAGAAGAAGAGAGAGAGATGGCTTCATGGGCAGATTGGGGATAAAAAAAAACTAAAAACTGACCTTTTTTAACATCGGCTCATTATTCACAAGTACTGACTTAATATTACTGAAAATTCATTATGGACCTTTTTATTAAGTGGGAAACTAAGTGATATTTTTATCATTTCATTCTATAATGTGATATTTTCCATCATTTCTCTTTATTTATACGTACAAGTAAAAGAATCTCTCTACGCCGATGAATCCAGAACTTGGCTAATTGGCTTGGAGAAGATATGGGAAGAGAAGAAATAAAAGAAAAAAGAAAAACTCAAAACATCATATTTATACTATTATAAGAGAAGATGGTTTGTTAGTCAAAATCAAAAATTTTAACAGAAATGACCTTAGAATATGAAATTTTTTTAATAATTAATTACTTCATAAGAATAATTATGACATTTATAAAATATATTTTATTAAAAAAAATCTTAAGCCACTTTTCTCTCTCAATATCCATTCTCTACAATAACTGTTCTCATATTTATTTTCTGAAAAAAAAAAAAGCAAATACTTACTCATACAGAACATGTGTGAAGAAAGACTAGTTGAAAGGGAACGTGTCCTAAAAGTCAAACTACCATAAAACCCTTGTCGTTCATTGCAGCCTTGCAGGTGAAAGGGAAACGTTTTAAAAGATACGGTGGACGCCTCCGCATTCATGCCATGCGTCATCATCACCTTGGTCGAAGGTAAGTAGTCTGAGTGTCTGACGCAAAACCGACGTCGTTTGGCTTTATCATTAAACACATAACTCAGCCAAACGGCTACGTTTTCATGTCTTCTTTTTCACACGATTGTTTCTCACTGTTTAAATTAATTTTTCACAGAGGACTACGATGAAGGCCGCGCCACCGCGTACGGGCGGCGCGTGCTGGACATCGTGGCCTGCACGAAGAGTTTTGGCGCGTCACCGACGTCGCCACCGCCGCCGGCGAAGGACGAAAGTCTCAAGTCTGACGCCTATTCCGCTGTCCTCTCCGGTAAAAATGCGCGGGATAAGACCGCTAACAAAACCACCGCCTCCGCCGCCGCGACCAAACCTCAACGCCCTACCGGAGCCGATAAGCCTGACGTGGCAGTTATCAGAAGGCTGAGGAAACGACAAGTCGATGAGATTTCGGCCGATCATCAACTGTGTTTTCTTGAAGTAAGTGTTATGTATGAAGATAATAAGAACTGAACATCTAGAATGGGAGAATATCTTCACTACTCATTATTAACCAAGCTGTGGCATATATAGCCTTACAAGAGATTGAAACAAACTAACAGCCCACTCAACGCACAACTCTCGTTGGTGGTATACGATAACAGGAATGAGTCAAAACCTACCCAACGTCCCTATAATTAGGGCTTATTAACAGCAACAAACATAACAAACTTTTAACAACTTAATTGAAACCCTAACAGCATTAATGCGTCCATGCAACCCTAGCCGCACTCATGCAACCATGCAACCCTAACATTTCCTCCCCTAAACTAAATTGCAGTGAACAATCAGTTTAACTTGGAACCTCACAAACCCCAAGCATCTCACGCAGCTTCACAAACGTATCTAGCTTGAGCGGTTTGGTCATGATATCAGCAATTTGATCTTGAGAACCACAGTGCACTAGCTTTACTTTTCCTTCCCTCGTAAGGTCACGTAGGTAATGAAATCGAACATCGATGTGTTTACTACGACCGTGCAACACTGGATTCCTTGAAAGCTTGATAGTTGAGCTGTTGTCACACAAGATAGTGATGCAACAGTTCTGAACTTGGCCAAGCTTGTCCAACACCCTCCTCATCCATATTCCTTGTGTAGCACAGGTGACTGCTGCTATGTATTCTGCTTCCGTGGTTGATAAGGTAACCACAGGCTGCTTCTTGGAAGTCCAGGACACCGCTCCTCCACTCAGTGAGAAAATGTAACCAGAGGTACTCTTCCGATCATTCACATCACCTGCGTAATCGCTGTTGGTGTAGGCTAGCAGCATCTCATCACCTCTTCTTTTGTAGAGGATTCCCAGGTTAACTGTGCCTTTTACATATCGAAGCACCCTCTTCAGAACTTGTGAATGCATTTTAGTCGGACTGGCCATGAATCTGCTAGCAAGACTCACTACATACATCAGGTCCGGTCTTGTCACCGTCAAGTACATCAAGCTTCCCACCATTTGTTTATACCTAGTAGCATCCACTCTGACACCCCCTTTATCTCTTGACAACTTCACACCTGGAACTATGGGATTGTACACACTATTGCTGCCTTCCATCCCAAATCTCTCCAAAACCTCCTTGGCAAATTTCTTCTAGCTTATATAAATACCCTCAGAGCACTACAGCACCTCTACCCCAAGAAAGTATCTCATTTTGCCAAGGTCAGACATATCAAATTCTTGCTTCATAGATTCCTTGAACTCAACAATCATACTCTCACAATTACCAGTATAAATCAAATCATCCACATACAAGCTTACGATCAAGATCTTACCTCCATCTCCAGCTTTGACGAATAAAGTGTGCTCAAAATCACATTTTTCAAATCCCCTTTTGGCAAAGTAACTTTCGATCCTGCTGTACCATGCCCTTGGTGCCTGTTTCAGTCCATATAATGCCTTCCTGAGCTTGTACACTTTCCCTTCATCGCCCTTTTGTTCGAACCCTCTAGGCTGCTCGACGTAAACATCTTCACTTAACTCTCCATGCAGAAAGGCACTTTTGACGTCGAGTTGGTAAATGCTCCAATCCTTCTGTGCTGCCAATGCTACAATCATCCGAATGGTATCCCATCTAGCCACAGGTGCATAGACCTCAGTGTAGTCTATACCAAATTGTTGTGCATATCCGTTCGCCACTAACCGAGCCTTGTACTTGTCTACCTTGCCATGTTCATTGTACTTTGTTTTGAAGATCCACTTTACTCCGATCTTCTTCATGCCCTTAGGTAAGATTGTCAGCTCCCAGGTATCATTTTTCTCAATGGCATCAATCTCAGACCTCATAGCATCTCTCCACGTTGAATATTTGACAGCCTCCTCAAAACTAACTGGATAATCACTTGCAGTAAACATAACCAATTTATGGAACTCAAGCTCTTCCTTTGACAAAACCTGCTCTTCCTCTGACAAACCCTCCCCACTAGTATAATCTTGCATCCATAAAGGCTGTCTTCTATTCCTTCCTTCTTCCAAGGCTGGTAAACCATCTGAACCATCTTGTCGAGAGCTACTTGAACTTGAGCCTGACTCATTTTGTTCCTGATCACTAGCCTCACCTTGTTCATCACTTTGATCCTGTTCACCTTGATTTCCTTCATTGTCACCCCAAATTAATACATCTTGTTTTGCTTCCTCACTACTCCTCCCCCAATCCCAGCTTGCATCCTCATCAAATACAACATCTCGACTTACAATAATCTTCCTTGAAGTGGGATTGTACAATTGATAGCCCTTGGACTCTTCACTCACACCTAATAGCACACACTTATTGCTTTTGTCATCAAGTTTGATTCTCTTGGCATCAGGAACATGCACGTGTGCCACATAGCCAAATACTCTGAAATAATCAACACTCGGTTTGGCTCCACTCCAGGCTTCTTCAGGGGTTACATCTTGCACCACCAGTGTTGGACTTCTATTGAGAACGTGAGTAATCCAGTTCACCGCTTCTGGCCAATAACTCTTTGGAACTTTCTTTTCAGACAGAATGCTTCGTACCAAGTTCATGATTGTTCTATTTCTTCGTTCAGCAACCCCATTCTGTTGGGGAGTGTAGGCAGCAGTGAGCTGTCTCTTGATGCCATTGGACTTGCAAAACTCGTTAAATTCATGAGATGTAAACTCTCCTCCCCTGTCAGTCCTTAGACATTGAATGAAGAGACCTGTTTCTTTCTCTACAAGATTCTTGTAAGCTTTGAACATGGTGAAGGCCTCAGACTTTTCTGTTAGGAAATATATCCACATTTTCCTACTGTAATCATTAATGAAACTGAGAAGATACCTCTTGTGGCTATTGGATTCGGGGGAGATTGGTCCGCAAATATCTGCATGAATCAGTTGTAGCCTTTGCGAAGCTCTCCACGTACTTCTCTTTGGGAATGAATCTCGTCTTTGCTTGCCCACCAAGCAATCAGAACACACTTCTGTAGGGGCCTTGAGCTGAGGTAACCCTCTCACCATTTTCTTGAAATGCAAAGTTCTCAAGCCCTTGTAACTCAAGTGACCATACCTGCGATGCCATAGGTGTGATAGATCTTGTGTGGCTATTTGCAAGCATGTTAAAGGATCAGTAAGCACAACACTAGCAAGAATCACAAACATCCGGTTTGCAGACATTGGAGTCTGCATAATCAGCCCCTTTCTTGCATGATATATCTTGCATGCTCCATGTTGTATTAGAATTGTCAAATCTCTCTCTTGCAATTGCCCTAGACTTAGCAAATTATTTTTCAACTCAGGAACATAGTAAACATCATTGATTACCTGAGTCATGCCATGTACCTTCAGCTTGATGCTACCTTTCCCCATCACAGCCATCCTAGCATTGTTCCCAAGCTTTACGGAATGTCTGAATTCTTCATCAAGGACCGAAAACCACTTCTTATTGCCAGACATGTGATTGCTGCAACCACTATCCAGAAACCACACATCTTCACGCTTCGACTTGTTTTCCTCCACATATGCCATCAACAGCAACTCCTCCTCTTCTCCAAGCTCCGCATAGTTCACTGTTTTACTCTAACTAGGGCACTCATATTGGAAGTGCCCTAGTTTATGGCACTTGTAGCATTCTACCACTGCCTTATTAAACCCTTGTCTTCCACGACCTTTTCCCCTTCCTCTGAAACCTCCACGACCTCTTCCTCTTGCTCCCAAGTTTTCATCAAGAGTAGCTTTCAGGACCTGTTCTTCTCCACTATGCCCAAGCATGCGTTGTTCATGCACCAGCAGGCTGCTTTGAAGCTCATCAATGGTCATTGTTGTCAGATTGTTGGATTCCTCTATCGAGCACACCACATAGTCAAACCTTGGAGTCATTGACCTCAAGATCTTTTCCACAATCACCAGCTCTTCCATTCTCTCCCCATGAGCCTTCATTTTATTGGCTATGGTAAGTATACGAGCAAAGTACTCATCAACCTTCTCGCCTTCTTTCATCCCAAGAATCTCAAACTCCTTTCTCAATGCTTGCAGTTGAGCCCTCTTCACCTTCGTTGAGCCTTGGTATTTTTGCTTCATAGAATCCCAAATGCCTTTTGCAGTCTCCTTGTTCAGGATGGTCTCCACAATCGTTCTGTCAATGGCATGAAACAAATAGTTTTTGACCTTCAAATCCTTCAGCTTAGCATCATCCCTTGCCTTACGTTGAGCCTCAGTCACCTCAACGCCTTCTGCTGCAGCTACAGGAAGGCCAGTCTCCACCAATTGCCAGTACTCCTTCGATTGGAGGAAATTCTCCATGAGCATAGCCCAATGATCGTAATGACCATCGAACTTGGGTATTGTTGGCTGAACGAAGTTTGTCTCCGCCATGTTTGTTCCCTCTCTTTTCTCACACCCCCTTTTCTTGATCACTCTCCCTCTCTTATAAGAAACTGCGGTTTCTTGTGTTTCCCAACCAGGCCCCTTGATGGGGCTCTGATACCACAATGTTATGTATGAAGATAATAAGAACTGAACACCTAGAATGGGAGAATATCTTCACTACTCATTATTAACCAAGCTGTGGCATATATAGCCTTACAAGAGATTGAAACAAACTAACAGCCCACTCATCGCACAACTCTCGTTGGTGGTATATGATAACAGGAATGAGTCAAAACCTACCCAACGTCCCTATAATTAGGGCTTATTAACAGCAACAAACAGAACAAACTTTTAACAACTTAATTGAAACCCTAACAGCATTAATGCGTCCATGCAACCCTAGCCGCACTCATGCAACCATGCAACCCTAACAGTAAGACCTTCATCTACAATGCCGTGATTCATTTTTTTGGTCTGAAATTTTGATTGTTGAAAATTGATGGTTATATGGTGGAAATGGTTAAGTGAAGCTTTGCAATGGGAAGGGGATTCTGGTTGAAGCGTGCAGAGGAGGATTCTATAGTGTAGGGTAGGGAAGCAGCGCATTCTGTTGCACAACCTCGTCGATTTGCTACGCCAGCTTAGTCGAGCTTTTGATAATGTTAGTTTGCCCAGTTATGCTTTC
Organism: Rosa persica; assembly: GCA_025331145.1. Classification (NCBI taxonomy): domain Eukaryota; kingdom Viridiplantae; phylum Streptophyta; class Magnoliopsida; order Rosales; family Rosaceae; genus Rosa; species Rosa persica. The sequence goes on from WFKR01000001.1 coordinate 32,084,816, forward strand.
ATAATGTGAAATGTGAAATGTTTGTCAGCTTTGCAATCGCATATTGATTGTGTGTATGCTTATTTTGTTTTTCAGGCTTACGATGATCTGCTTGAAAAGAATGAAAGGAAAAGAGAGTTTGCTAGAATAAAAACTTCTATTCAACAGTGTGAAATATATACAGCAATTACATTGAAGAGTCTCCACAAAGCTAGGAAGCAAATAAGGAAAACTATCCTAGGTGATTGATGTTGAATGATACAGAATGAATGCTAAAGATATTGACAGCTAATCTACCAAATTCTGCTACACTTTCTAACACTCCCCCTCAAGTTGGAGAGTGGATGTCTTGCACTCCCAACTTGCGAATCATAGGTATGAAGATTTCCTTGCCAAGAGCTTTGGTTAAAATGTCAGCAAGCTGATTTGCAGAACTAACAAATCTTGTCTCCACTGAACCATCTTGAATCTTGTCTCTGATATAGTGACAATCCATCTCTATATGCCTTGTACGTTCATGAAACACTGGATTTGCTGCGATGTGTAATGCAGCCTTATTGTCACAATATAGCAATGCAGTTTCTTGATGCAAAACCCCCAAGTCTCTGAGTAAATAACGAAGCCAAGTCAATTCACAACAAGTTCCTGTCATTGCACGATACTCTGCTTCAGCTGAAGAAAGAGAGACTGTTTTCTGGCGCTTTGACCGCCATGAAATCAATGAAGGACCTAAGAACACACAGTATCCTGTAGTAGACCTTCTCGTAAGAGGGCATCCTGCCCAATCTGAGTCACAGAATGCTCGCAGCCGCAGATCACTGGTTGAAGAGAAGAATAAGCCTTGGCCTGGAGCAGATTTCAGATAACGCACAACCCGTAAAGCTGCCTCCCAATGTTCCTTTCGAGGATAGTGCATAAACCTGCTGAATATGTGTACAGAGTACGTAATATCTGGCCTTGAAACTGTGAGGTATATCAACCTCCCAACTAATCACCTATATCGCCCTGGATCTTTGAGTGGCTCACTTTTATCAGATAATTTCAACCCACGTTCCATGGGTGTATTAATGGGAGCTGCCCCTAATAACCCTGCATCCTTAATGATTTCCAACGCATATTTGCGTTGAGAAATAAAAATGCCTGTCCTAGATGCAGAAATCTCAATGCCAAGAAAATATTTCAAGCTACCAAGGTCTTTAAGGCGAAATTGATTATGCAAGAACTTCTTAAGATTAGCTATACTCACAGGATCATTGCCAGTAATTAAAATGTCGTCAACATATATCAAAAGGGCAGTAAAAGACTTGCCTTGCTTTCTGATGAAGAGTGAGTAGTCAGCTCGGGATTGCACATAACCAGCTGAACGGATAGCTTCGGAGAATTTAGAAAACCACTGTCGTGAAGCCTGTTTTAAACCGTATAAAGATTTATGTAACCGGCAAACCAAATGCTCCTCCTCCTGTCTCTGAAGCCCTGGCGGCGGAGACATATAAATTTCCTCATCGAGGTCTCCATGAAGGAAAGCATTGTTGACGTCGAGCTGGTGAAGTGACCAACCACGAGAAGCCGCCAAAGCAAGCAGGCAACGGACCGAAATGATCTTGGCAGTAGGGGAGAAGGTGTCCTGATAGTCAACACCCTCCAATTGTGTGAAACCCTTCGCCACTAACCGTGCTTTGTACCGTTCGATAGAACCATCTGACTTGTGCTTGATTTTATAGACCCAGCGGCAGCCAATAGGTGTCTTGCCGGCTGGAAGAGAGGTAAGGGACCAAGTGCCATTAGCCTGCAATGCCTCTAATTCAGATTGCATAGCAGCATGCCATTTTGGGAAAGTAACAGCCTCCAGATAGGACTGAGGTTCTGTGACAACACTAACTTGAGCAATAAAGGATCGATACGCAGGCCTATATCGATGATAGGAAACATAATGGGCTAGTGGATAGCGTGTACCTTTGGTCGGACCCGGGACGAGAGAAAGCGATTGGTCGGAGCAAACATGGGAGCAGACATAATCGTTGAGTTTGGCCGGGGGACCAGTCGGACGGCCGGAGCGATGAAGGGGAGCTGGTTCGGGAGCGGGTGCGGGTTCGACGAGAGGAGGAGCGGGTACGGGAGCGGGGTCAGGTGACGGTGGTGGAGGGAGAGACGGAGGAGGTGAGGAGTCCGGTGTAGAAGAAGGAGAATCGATCTGGAGAGAAGGGGAAATAGGTGGGGCCGGTGGGGCTGGGTTGGGAGGACGGCGGGAGTAAGTGCGGAGGGTGGTGGGGTGAGGAGGAGGTGGAGGCGCGAGAGGAGGAGGGACAGATCGGGGACAGATCGGAGGAGGGGTGAGATCGGGTTCTGGGTTGGGAGAGGAAGAAGAGGCCGAAGGATGGAGATGAGTGTCAAAACTAAAGTCAAGGGGTTCTGGGCTCTGGGTCAGAACAGGGATTGGGCCTGGGGTGTGGGCCAATGGAGGTGTGGGTATGTTGGAACCGGGCTGAACAGAAGCATAAGGAAAAACGCTTTCATGGAATTTGACATCCCGGCTAGTAAAAATCCTTTTTGTCGATAAATCAAACAATTTGAAAGCCTTCTGACCGACAGGATAACCAATGAAGATGGAAGGGACAGCACGGTGGTCGAATTTGTGAGAAGGATGAACATTGGTGGCATAAGCTAAGCATCCAAAAACCCGGAGATGAGAAAAAGAAGGGGGTTTGGAATAAAGAAGTTCGAACGGAGTCTTGAAAGAGAGTATAGGGGAAGGTAACCGATTGATAATGTGGACAGCAGTGAGGGCACACTCTCCCCAAAATTGGGTAGGGAGATGAGCTTGAAATTTTAAAGCGCGAGCCACTTGGAGTATATGACGATGTTTGCGTTCCATAACCCCATTTTGTTGAGGCGTGTAAACACAAGAATGTTGAAAAATGACGCCATTATCTTGAAAAAAAGAACGAAGTGAGAGAAATTCGCCACCATTGTCACTTCGAAAAGTTTTAACGCGAGATTCAAATTGAGTGAAAGCATAGCTAAAAAAGCGTTTTAAAAGAGATTGTGCTTCATCTTTGTGGCGCATTAAAAAAATCCAAGTGAAACGTGTATAATCATCAACAATAGTAAGAAACTAATGGGCACCAGAAAAAGAAGAATGTCGATATCGACCCCAAATATCACAATGAATAATCTCAAAAGGTCTTGTAGAAGAAATAGTACTAGCATTGAATGGTAAACGACTCTGCTTGGCCAGAGGACATATGTGGCAAGCTTTATTAGACTGAATGGAAAAATTCAAAAAGTTCTTAGCCATGAAGCTTAAACAAGAAGATGAGACATGGCCTAAGCGATTATGCCAGAGGTCGGTGGATGAGATGGTAAGGTTGCAGACCGGTTGATTTGTGGATGGGGAAGGGTTGGTTCTTGACTTCTCGGAGGCTAGTGCCACTAGATAGTATAGCCCGCCACGTTGTTTACCCAAACCAATCGTCCTCCTCGTAGCCAGATCCTGCAAAATACACCAGTAAGGGAAGAACGTCACTGAACAATTCAGACTTCTTGTCAAACGGCTAACCGACATTAAATCAACTTTGAATGTAGGCACAGATAACACATCATGCAGATAATAGACCGTATTCAGAGGCAATGATCCTTTCGCAACAATATTCACTTTTTCTCCACTAGGCAATAATACGGGCGGTAGCGAGCAATTTTTATTCTTATGTAATAATTGGGATGATGAAGTAATATGATCTGTCGCCCCGCTATCAATTATCCAATTGCGGGAAGCGACTTTAGACAAACCTGGTTTTGTTACCGCATTTGCTTTGGAGGTAGAGCCTTCATTTTGTTTGTCGAGGAGAGACAAGAGCTGCTTAAGTTGGCCCTCTGATAATGAAACAGCAGGTCTTCCTTCATCATTGTCTAACGCCTCAGATACTTGATTAGCGAAAGGGGTTCCTCTGTTCATATTTGGGCCGGAATTCTGCTTTGCTTTAGAATGGCCGGGTGGATACCCAATCAACTTATAGCAGGTTTGGACCCAATGGCCCACATCTCCACAGTAAGTACATTCAGGCCTGCCTCTACCTGATCCACGACGTCGATCTGTGCCAAAGCGACGTCTTTCGTTCGACGGGAAGGAGCGATCTGGGAAGGATCGATCTGGGCGAGCATCTTGCTGTGTATAAGAGCGATCGGATCGCTCAAATTTTCCTCCTCTGGCCGAATTGGAGTTGGGCTTGTTACTGCTCCTTACTGCCATGGCTGCGCTCGAACCAGATTCCACCGAAGTCTGAGAAACGCTGAGAAGGCATTGTTTTTCTTCTTGAGAGACAGCAGAATATGCTTGACGAACACTTGGAAGAGGATTCATCAGAAGAATTTGTCCTCGAGTTGCACTGTAAGTCTCATTCAAACCCATTAAGAATTGCATCAATTTCTGTTGATCTGCCTGTGCTCCATGTGCTGCGTCTGAATATGTAGATAATTCATCCCATAAGCTCTTCAATTTTGTATAGTAGGCTGAGACAGAGAGTTGCTCTTGTCGAAGACAAGCAATGTCTCGCTGAATCTCAAAGATGCGTGGTGCATTGCTTTGAGAGAATCGCTCACGAAGGTTCTCCCAAACTTCATAAGCAGTAGGGTAATAGATAACACTGTCTGCAATTTCTGAATTGAGAGTATTGATTATCCAGGAATGTACCATGTCATTACACCGCGACCAAGTCGCATAACCTTCAGGATCAGCCTCTTCCAAAGGGGCCTTGATTGAGCCGTTGACAAAACCTAGCTTGTTCTTGGAATTCAAAGCGAGGGACATAGCCCTTTTCCAACCAGAGTAGTTGTCTCCATTCAAGGATTTGGAGACAAGAGTTAATCCCGGATGATCCGAGTGATGAGTAAAATAAGGATTGGAGACATCAGATTTTGAAGAATCTGAATCTGATGAACCAGAGGTGGCAACTGATTTGCCGGGTTTAGGAGGTTGTGGTGAGACTTCCTCGATGACCATGGTGACTGAAGAATTGAGGAGATGTTACTGAGGGGATCGGTTAAAACAAAGAGTCAGGATTTTAGTCCTGCTCTGATACCATGAAAAGAATGAAAGGAAAAGAGAGTTTGCTAGAATAAAAACTTCTATTCAACAGTATGAAATATATACAGCAATTACATTGAAGAGTCTTCACAAAGCTAGGAAGCAAATAAGGAAAACTATCCTAGGTGATTGATGTTGAATGATACAGAATGAATGCTAAAGATATTGACAGCTAATCTACCAAATTCTGCTACACTTTCTAACACTGCTGAAAGCATTTTCGGAACGTCTGTTGTTGTGCTTAATTTTGCGTCTTGGTTTCTGTTGCGGTGTTGCTTGTGTGTTCTGTGATTAATTAGTTTTCTTTGGTCGTTTGCAGTTTGGGAGTCTCCCAATGGCTTTCGAGCAAACACATGGCTTGTACCGCCTGTTGCAGGGCAGTCACCTCCAGGTTTCCCTGCTCTTCCTGTGGAGGATGAAGCTTGGGAAGAAAATGGAGGGGGTCTAGAAAGAGATGGGCAATTCGATCTGCTTCCTTGGGCTAATGAGTCTTTCATCTGTGCCTTGCAAGACAGCGGAGGAGAGGCAGGTTCGAGATAGGAAGGCATTCCTTCTTCACAGCCTATTTGTCGACGCTTCCATTTTCAGAGCCATTAAAGCTGCGCAGCATGTGATGGCAAAGCCGGATTTGATATGTTCAGCTGCAAACAGTGAGTTCTTTATACTGAGTGAGTAGGGGACCTGAATGTGATAGTGTAACGAAGGATGTTAACAATGCGAGATTGTTAGCTGTGAGGTAGATACTAAAATTGATGGAATTAGGCAACTGGAGTGGATAAAAAGAATCTAGCACAACGAAACCTTCTTAAAGGGATCACTGCTGACGAGAACACCGCTGCACATGTGAGTTATTGTCTGGAATATTGTTGTTGATCAGTCTTACTCTCTTACAGTATGAGATTCCTTTTCTTTATTTTTTTATTTTATTTTTATCTCGGTTCATTTATGATAAGTCTTCATTAACATATGGGTGCTGGACGTCAACAGGTGAAAGTTGAGGGGAAAGGAAACTAAGAAAGTCAGTTCTCCATCCCAAAGCATTGACCTCCTTGATCAACCTGAAGGTGGTGCCAGTGCCCTTAATATCAACAGGTACTCATTAATGTGTGATTATGTAAAGCTATCAACCATTTGTCATGTGGTTTTGTTAAATGACCTAACTAGTGCCTTGATCCTTGCAGTTTGAGATTACTACTTCACACTACTACACCTTCAGAGCAGAATAAACTGGCATCACATGGGCAAGGTCTGGAACATGAAGAGCTTTCTGCTTCCTGCGCTTTTGTTGAGAATCTGTTAGAAGAAAGTCTTACTAAGCTTGACAAAGAGGAGCTAGATTCTGATAGTTTTGTGAGATGGGAACTAGGAGCCTGCTGGATACCACACTTGCAAGACCAAAAAAAATACAGACAAGGATAAGAAACCATTGGGTGAGAAGGCTAAGAATGAGACGAAGGTCGAGGGACTTGGGACACCTCTTAAATCCCTTAAGAACACGAAGAAGAAATCAGATGGAGCCAATATCAAAGTGCAGTCTGATAGCTCAAAGTTGCATGCAGATGGTGTTGTTGGGGAAGTAGAAAATGCTATAGGTTTTGTGGAATCAAAGTTTGAAACCAGTGCTAAAGAAAATGAGCTTGTGCTGACAGAGATGCTCTCTGATACAGCCTATGCTTGACTGAAAGAATCAGAAACTGGACTTCATTGCAAGGTAATACATAGTACGTAGCACTAGAGGCTTTACGGCAGTTATTTATTTGCTTATTACCTATTACGTGCTGCATGTATAAAGTTATTGTTCCATGTGCTTGACAGTCTCTCTGCAAGAACTGATTGAATCATCTCAGAAGTATTACTCTGAAGTTGCTCTTCCAAAACTGGTAATGAAAAAATATTATTTAATTTATATTTCTTCTGTCCCTGTATGTAAGTATTATTATGGGGATTCATGTTTCTAGAATTTATTATAAAATGCAGGTAGCCGATTTTGGTTCATTGGAACTTTCACTAGTTGATGGTTGAACTTTAACTGATTTCATGCATACTAGAGGTCTTTGGATGAGTTCTCTGGGGCAAGTTGTAAGTTTCTTTCTAAGTTATGGTTTTTACTTTACATGTTTTATAGATATATACCTCAGTAACTTCTTGTGTCCTCCAAATTGTTTTATATATTCCATTTCTTTTGAACTTTGAGACGTAGTTCTTGTAATATCCCATTTTTAAGGAGGTTCTTTTGATTTATTTGACTTTGATAGATTGATATATGTTATAAATGAAAAGAAAAACAAAGAGAATGATAGTTTCTCCGGCTTGCTCAGTACCACTTTTATTATGCATTAGTGACTGTTGGACAGTGCTAACACTTAACAAGCTCTAAACTATAGAAGTTAAATCTGCTCGTTTAACTTATAGGAGCCATTACCTTGCACTACCTCTGAAAATATGTTTATGTTTAGAGGCTATGTAGAATGCTTCTTAGTGGGTTTGATATTGAATGACAATTGCTTTTTGTTGTCTTTATAGGTGAAGTGTCAGGAGAGATGCGGCTATGAAGAGGGGCATAACAAAGGCCTTGACCATTTTCATGTTTGGTTTTGTTTGCCAATTTTATACACATCCTTAATGCAAATGGAATCTGGGATAAACTTAAATCAGTTTTTCGTTACCAATATGTCCAATAGAAGATGAAATCTGCAAATTGGTCCAGACGTATTGGTTACTATGAAACAGATAGAAGTGTTTCGCGAAATGGATCAATAAAATACTTTGATGGCAAGCTGTATTTAACAGCCTTTCAGATTTGGAAAGGAAGACAGTCAATAGTCCAGTTGTGGACATTATGGAAACTTCTTTTTTGGTCTTGAAAACATTATGGAAAATGTTGTAGTATAAATTGTATATATACCGTATATGTCTATATCATGTAACAAAATACGTAAAAGTATTTTGATAGGTACTTGAGTGTATAATCATAGGTACTTGAGTGTATGAAGACTTATGTAAACATGCTTTACCAAAGGGCAACAAGCATGGCAGAAAATCATCATCAAGATGGTTATCATTTTGAGTTTCTCTTTGAGCTTTCACACTTCAATGTATTCCTATAAATACCCCCTTTGTATGAGATGAATAAACACATTGAAATCCCCATTCTCTCTGAAATTTTACTCTCCTTTTCTGTTTATCAATTCCTCTTGTTCTTAAACACGTTATCAGCACGAAGTTGCTCTAGAATTAGAATCGAAAAATTGACGAAAGAAGAGTTCTTCATCGATCGAAGTCATTTTTCAAAACCTACAAAAAATCCCCAAACCCTAGCTCAGATTAAAGCCCTTGATTCCAGGAGCCCGGAACCGGTCTCAGAATCACCGGAACCGGTCGGAAACGGCCTGAACCGGCCGCCGGAAGCCAAAAAACCAAACCGGACCGCTGCCGAGAGCTGCCGAGGTGCTGCCGAGAGCTGCGCAGCAGCTGCCGAGCAGCTTCCGAGACGCTGCGCAGCAGCTGCCGAGCAGCTGTCGACACATCTGTCGACAGATTTGCGCGGCGACTTTCCGGCGACTTTTTCGACACTTTTCCGGTGACTTTTAGGACGATTTTTCTCGACTTTTTCCGACGATCCTTCCGGTCACCTCCGATAATTTTTCCGGTCAAAAATTTCCGGCAACACTATTCCAAGGTATTCTTTACTAAAAGTTCCCGTTTTTGAGTTTTTATTTGTTTTCTCTCCTTTTTCCTTTTTCTCGGGAACTTAGAATCAAAAGCGGAATTATAGCAATTCACGCCAAACGAACTAAGAACGTTCGTAATCAATGAACTAAGAGTGTTCACAATGATTCTTGGAAATTGATTTCTTGGTAGCATAGCTCGGAAATCTTATTATTTTTCGTGGAAGTTTTAACTCCGAAACTAATATTTTCTTCTTATCTTCAAGGATGTCGAATGAACCTAGACTCGATTTTCAAATCCTTGACTCAACAGGTTCGGAGTACCATAGCTGGAAAACCGACGTTGAGAACCATCTCACATCGAAGGGGATATTGCCCATCATCCATGAACCAAACCCGGCTCTTGTGTTCCCTCGATCACCCAAGAAGCATGCACAAGCAATCATCTTGATGCGACGTCATATGGACAAAGCACTCAGGCTAGAGTACATGTCCATCAAAGATGCAAAGGATTTATGGGAAGCACTACAAGAGCGCTTTAACAATATCCAAGATTCTCTCCTCCCTGACTTGAAGGTTCAGTGGAACGATGTACGCTTCTCAGACTTCAAGTCTATTGCTGAGTACAATTCAGAAGCTCTTCGTCTCAAATCCATGTTGAGGTTCTGTCAAAGACCCCTCACAGAAGAAGAGCTAATTGAGAAAACTCTCTCCACCTTCCCTGTTGCAGCAATTTTGCTATCAAAGCAGTATCGCACTGAAGTAAATGCTGGACGAATTACGAGGTTCAATGAACTCATAAATATTTTGTCGGTAGCCGAAAAGCACGACAACATTCTCGTAAAGAATTATAATTCAAGACCCATTGGAACCAAGAGCGTTCGTGAGGCAAATTATAATGCACCCAAGAGAGGGCACAGGGAGCGGTACCCCAGCAATAGGGGACATGTGTACCCTAATAATAGGGGACATGAAGGACGAACAGGTCCATATAACCGCCCCAACAGGGAAGGAAACCGCAACTTTAGAGCGGGCACACGTGATGGTAACTCCACACGTGGAAGAGGGAGATATGGCAACACCGGCCGTGAAAATAGCACCATGAGCCGTGGAGGTCGCACCATGCGCCGTGGTAGTAGCAGCAACCCTCCTAGGGGATATCCACAACGTGCACAACGTGCACAACCTGTACAAACTGTACAACCTGCACAACCTATACCTCAAATGAAGGGAGGGAACCACAATGACATGTGTCATAGATGTGGATCAATCGAGCATTGGTTTAAACAATGTCATGCAAGTACCCAATTAGCTGCACGCTACAAGGAGTACAGGGAAGCAAGAGAGCAAGAAGCTAACCTTGCCGAAGATGAAAATAGTGAAGATGTCAATCTCACTGTTGAGGACTTCAAAGCTGTAGATGAAGAGCACGAGGATGCCACAGACTTTGATTAGAATAATCCTCTTTCTATTTTCCAAGAATGGCAAATGTGCCTTAGTCAATAAATAACAATTGTATTAAACTCCTTCTTATGTGGCGTACCCAATGAAGTATGATGTCTAGGAAAGCAATTGAGATCGGGGTATTTAAGCGAGCCTCGCTCCACCAACATCTCTCTACTTTCCTGGTCATATTCCATTGGAATTACCAAACGGATTGAGTGATAGCAATTTGTCTAAAGTTTGATATTTGGAATAGACTTATGAATAACTTTGATGTAATCATTGGCTATTTTCCCTATTAATAAAGTATCGCATTCAATGTCATGGACATGTGTTAATATTCCGAACTTTATTCCTTTCAGTATGTTTTCCGGAGAATTGGAATGCCTTCTTGATAGTGGCACCACACATACGATATTGCGACATAGGCAATTATTTTTATGGATGACACCCAGTCGATCCTCAGTAACTACGATGGCAGGACCATCACAATTGATTCATGGTCGAGGACCAGCTCAATTTTTATTACCAAATGGCACAAATATTAATGTCGCCGAAGCTCTATATGCTCCAAGGGCCGGAAGGACCCTATTAAGCTTTAAAGACATAAGAGCCAATGATTTTCATGTGGAAACACATTGTGAGAATGGACAAGAGTTCCTTTGCATCACCTCTAAAAACTACGAAAATACACGAGTTTTAGAGAAACTTATGTGCCGCTCTAGTGGATTGTATGCAAACACATACAAGCTTTGGCACGACCGTTTGGGACATCCAAGTCGTGACATGATGCTCCGTATATTAAAAACTTCACACGGACATCCATTCTTCAAAACGAAAAGAAGTACGAACCAAACATTGGTCCAAAGAGTTACTTCTAAAGCATATCATTCGTTTTGCAAAGCTTGCACTTTAGCAAAGGTAGGATTGAGACCATCCTATGCAAAGGACACTAAAGAAAATATACCATTCTTACAAAGAATACAAGGTGATATTTGTGGACCTATCCAACCAACTTGCGGACCATTTAGATATTTTATGGTGTTGGTTGATGCATCGACACGTTGGTCACATGTCATGCTCTTATCCACAAGAAATGCTGCATTTGCTAAACTCCTAGCACAAATCATTAAATTAAGGGCTCACCACCCCGATCAGCCTATTAAGTCAATTCGTCTTGACAATGCTGGAGAATTTACATCAAGAACCTTTGATGATTATTGCATGTCCATTGGGATTGAGGTGGAACATCCTGTCCCTCATGTACACACCCAAAATGGACTCGCAGAAGCTGCCATTAAAAGACTTCAAATGGTTGCCAGGGCATTGGTTATGCGCACCAATCTCCCTATTTTTGCTTGGGGCTATGCAATATTGCATGCAGCTGTGCTCATTCGTCTGAGACCCACTGCCACCCAACCCTTTTCTGCGTCCCAACTGGTGACTGGGTATGAGCCTAATGTCTCACACTTACGCATATTTGGGTGTGCAGTCTATGTGCCAATTGCGCCGCCACAGCGCACCAAAATGGGTCCTCAAAGACGCTTAGGCCTTTATGTTGGATATGATACTCCAAGCATTATCCGCTACATAGAACCCTTGACAGGTGATCTATTTACCGCTAGATTTGCGGATTGTCACTTTGATGAGACAGTTTTCCCGTCATTAGGGGGAGACAAGAACATTAATGTTCAACAGAAAAGACAGGAATTGTCGTGGTCTGTCCCCACTTTGTCTCATCTTGATCCCCGAACCACACAGTCTGAAATAGAGGTTCGGAGGATTCTCGATCTTCAGAACGTAGCAGAATCAATGCCTGATGCGTTTTTTGATATCGCTAAAGTGACAAGATCATACATACCTGCTGCAAACGTACCTGCAAGGATTGATGTTCCTAAAAATAAAGGACATGACATCCCCTCTATGGGTGATGCAGTGGCTAGACCCATGGCTCCTGCTAGAAAGCGCGGGAGGCCTATAGGTTCAATGGATTCTCGCCCAAGAAAGAAAGCGAGCTTGACACAAAATAATCCATTAATCATCGATATAAATAATCCATCTCATGAAAAAATTCCGGATTATGGTTATGTCCAAGAGACATCATTGGAGGACGCTCCAATAATAGAACCAATTCCAGAGAATAGAGAGATCTCCATGAATTACACTAGTATACATGTAATTATGGACAGAAATTCTATGGCTATTGATGATGCGTTTGCATATCATATTGCAAAAGGAATTATAGAATACGATGATATCGAACCTCGCTTCGTTGAAGAATGCCAACGTAGAGCAGATTGGTCAAAATGGAAAAATGCGATCCAGACTGAATTGGATTCACTAACAAAGAGACAGGTATTTGGGTCTATAACACTGACACCACCAAATATAAAACCTGTTGGCCATAAATGGGTCTTTGTTAGAAAGCGTAATGAGAAAAATGAGGTTGTTAGATACAAAGCCCGCCTTGTGGCGCAAGGTTTCTCACAACGTCCTGGAATCGACTACGAGGAGACATATTCTCCCGTAATGGACGTTATAACGTTCCGCTACCTTGTCAGTTTGGTAGTTTCCGAAAAACTTGACATGCAGCTCATGGATGTGGTTACAGCATATCTCTATGGGGATCTAGATTCAGAGATATATATGAAGGTTCCAGATGGACTTCAATTACCCAAATCAAGTGGCTCTAAACCACGGAGCGCGTTTTCAATAAAATTAAGACGCTCACTATATGGATTGAAACAATCCGGACGGATGTGGTATAACCGTCTAAGTGACTACTTGATTGGGAAGGGATATGTTAACAATGAAATATGCCCTTGCGTGTTCATTAAGAGAACAAGATCGGGATTTGCAATTGTAGCAGTTTATGTTGATGACATGAACTTAATTGGAACTCTAGATGAGTTAAAAGAAACTGCTACATATTTGAAATCTGAATTTGAGATGAAAGATCTCGGGAAAACACGGTTTTGTCTCGGAATAGAACTCGAGCACCGTAATGATGGGATTATGATCCATCAATCAGCATATACTCAAAAGTTACTAAGGCGCTTTAATGAAGATAAAGCAAAGCCTGTGAGTACTCCCATGATCAACCGTAGTCTTGAGCCCATGAAAGATCCGTTTCGTCCAAGGGATGAGGACGAAGATTTATTAGAAGCTGAAATACCATACCTAAGTGCGATAGGCGCATTATTGTATTTAGCTCAATGCACAAGACCGGATATCTCATTTGCAGTAAACTTGTTAGCTCGACACAGTTCTGCACCAACACGCCGCCATTGGATTGGTATAAAGACAATCCTTCGATACCTAAAAGGTACGATCGATATGGGCTTGTTCTATCCCTACAGAGAGAAAAGAAATGTGAGCGCCGGCAACACTATCTATAGTGACCGACGTTCTCCTCCTCTCCTCCATCAAAATGATGTTTTGACGGGTTTTGCTGATGCAGGGTATCTCTCTGACCCTCACAAAGGTCGCTCCCAAACAGGTTATGTCTTTACCATGGGAAACACCGCGATATCTTGGAGATCTACAAAACAGACTCTTGTTGCTACTTCCTCAAATCATGCAGAGATAATTGCACTACATGAAGCCGTGCGTGAGTGCATATGGCTAAGGTCTATAAATAGACACATTCGAGGAACTTGTGGTTTGAAATTCACCACAAATGAACCTACATGCATTTACGAGGACAATGCAGCTTGTATTGAGCAAATGAAATTAGGTTTCATCAAAGGCGACAATACCAAGCATATATCGCCGAAATTCTTCTACAACCAGCAACAGCAAACACTTCTAAATATTGAAGTAAATCAAATCCGATCAGAAGATAATGTAGCTGACTTATTTACTAAGTCACTACCAAAATCCCCTTTCGAGAAACATATAAGGAGCATCGGATTGAGGAGGATATCCGAACTCCCACAATCTTCAAGAGGAGTCTAAATCAGGGGGAGTATCCAGAAACATACTTCACACTCAACGCGCGTTGTGCTCTTTTTCCCTTTCGACCAAGGTTGTTTTTTCCCACAGGGTTTTATTACTTGGCAAGGTTTTTAACGAGGCAACTTCGATGCGCACCATCTACACAATACTATTGAACATGAAATATCCAAGGGGGAGTGTTGTAGTATAAATTGTATATATACCGTATATGTCTATATCATGTAACAAAATACGTAAAAGTATTTTGATAGGTACTTGAGTGTATAATCATAGGTACTTGAGTGTATGAAGACTTATGTAAACATGCTTTACCAAAGGGCAACAAGCATGGCAGAAAATCATCATCAAGATGGTTATCATTTTGAGTTTCTCTTTGAGCTTTCACACTTCAATGTATTCCTATAAATACCCCCTTTGTATGAGATGAATAAACACATTGAAATCCCCATTCTCTCTGAAATTTTACTCTCCTTTTCTGTTTATCAATTCCTCTTGTTCTTAAACAGAAAATACCTAATCCTGAATTGGAGTATTATTTGTTGTAGCGCACCTTGGTTAAGCTATTTCAATTTACTGTGCAGTTGAAGGAAAAATCCTATCAAACTATCAGCTCAGCAAGTTCTGATGAATCTTCAAAAGAAACCGGAAAGGAGGTTTCTGACGAAGAAACACATACACTTGAGCCAAGAGAAAGAACAGAGCCCATCCAAGAAAACATCCCTGCTTCAATTGAACCCCAGCATGTTGTAGAAGAGATTCCTGAGGAAAATTCAATCATGAGCTATTCTGAAACGCATGTTGAACGGGAAGATGACTGGCAACCGGTTCAAAGGCCTAGATCAGCGGGTTCATATGGGCAGTGTGTAAAGCAGCGGCGGGCAGCTATTGGGAGGGTTTATAGTTACCAGAGGAAATATGTAGATACTGATATGGATTACCCTTCAGTGAAGAATACTAACCAAAACAGTAGGTATTACCCTTTCTAAAGAAAAGGCCAACATCTCATGGAAGTTATACAGAAAATCAGATTATGAATTCCTCCCAAGGTATTAAATTTGGACGGAGAAGAGTAAAAGCTGTATTAGACAGAGTCAAGCCTATGCCTTCGTCTACTAAAGTTGTTGCAGCAGAAAGTTTGAGTTCCACATCTGTAGTCAGTCCAATTGTTTCACCGCATGGGATTGGTCCAGTTAAAAGTTCTATAGTCAGTCTTGGAAAATCTCCTTCATACAAGGAAGTAGCATTGGCTCCTCCAGGTAGTATTGCTAAAATGCAAACTGTTTTCCCACAGAATGGCATACCAGATAACCATGAGCCTGGTATCCAAATACAAGAAGAGGAAATAATTGAAATCAAAGGTAGCTGTAGTCGAAACTATACTTGAAGAAAAGAAGGATCCTGTATTGGTTTCGACAGATGCCTTACGAGAGTAAACTGGACCTGTTGAGAAGAAAGAGATATTAACTCACCTGAAGTTAAGGAAGATAAAAATTCACTGATATTCGGGACATAGGATGGACTTGGATCCAGTGTTGTAAAGTTTCAAGAGGCAGCTGTGGATAACGTATTAGTAGATGGACTGCCAAAATCCATCGATTCTGCCAAGGAGGGACTCTGTGAGAACAATCCATCTGGCATTTCTAAATTGCATGATTCCAACTCCACTTGCAACGAGTAGATGATTTGGAGGCATCCTCGCTGGTTACTTCAGTTGATATTTGGGGATTTCCAAATAAGAAGTAATCTGCATTGGTAGCTCCGTTCGATCCCTCACCATCCATTTGTGCTGCTCCGGTTCCCATTAACATTGCTATACCTTCTGGTGCAGGTTCTGTCCCAACTATTGCACCTGGCCCAGTAAACCTGAATGTTCACCCAGGGGCTGCTACTGTCTTACCGACGGTTAATTCCATGTGCTCCTCTCCTCATCATTCATACCCTTCTCCCCCTGCTACTCCGAATATCATACAGCCATTGTCATTTATGTTCCCTTCTCCTTACAATGAACCCCAAGTTGTACGAACCATTACCTTTCCAGTGACTAGTGCGTTTCGTCTGAATCCTTACACATGACAGTGCTATGTGAATTATAATGTATCTGACATTGTACATGGTTTGGCATGGTTGCCATCCAATAGAATTCTCTGCCTCAGCAACTGTTGTTGAGCCAATTTCTGATCCCTCTCTCTTGGAGTCAAAACTTCAGAATGATGATTCAGCTGCAGTTCTGCCAGTGGACATCGATAATCTGGGGGAAACTTAGAAAGAAGCGGAGATTCTAACATCAGAGGCAACTTGTAATCCATTTTGATAAGGTGCAGAAGAAACCGAAAGCAGACTGAGAATGCCAGTAAGTTTGCTCAGTCGACCATATGGCTCACAGTCATTCAAAGTCATATATAACAGTGGTCAGGGGGGAGTGATGCGTCCAAACCCATCAGCTTTTCATCAAGTGAAAACTGCACAGCTACTGCTACGGAAATCCTATTTGTTACCAATCGGGTATAGCAGACCCTCGTCCATTGTATGCAGAAGGGACAGGATTCACTTGATCCCTTGGCTCTTACATTCACAACCTTGTAATATTCTACTTATACATGGTTGGCGTAAAAGAGTTCTGGTCAGTGCTCGTAGAATGAAAATAGTTAGTTCAAGACATTCAGTGGTCGAGTGCCTCGTTTTGAATCCATTTCCTTTTATTAAACGAAATAAACTTTAGTGTTGTAAAAGTGTGCCAATCTCTTAATGCAAGTTGCTTTTGGAATCGCAATCTCCCGCCAAGTGTTGTTGCTTCCTTGTTTCATAACCTTGGTATTAGTTGAGCCTCCTTGAAAACCCTAGCATTTGTGAAAACCCTGGCCTAGCAAGGCCCTACTAGCCATATAAATTCGGCCGGTCAGCCTTGTTCCGCTGCGGCTACCCCGCTTCCAAAACACTTAAGCCCTCTAACGCTACTGTCATTCCGATGAATCTACTTCTCTCTTGCCATTGATGATCTGCCACCGCCACACTTCAAAAATGGTATATATGGTAATTCAGCTTCGTCTGGTATAACTTGTGAAGACTTTGAACCCCAAATAGTATTGCATAATTCTTGAATGGCCTTTTCTATTAACCCATCCCACTATGGCACTTGAACCAACCATCAATCCATCTCTGGAAAATCCCATTCCTACCCACCTAGTGGTGTACACAGCAGATAATATTATGTTCATTACATGATCTTCAGTTTGGGTGTACTGCAACAAAAAATGATTAACTTATAGATTAATTAAACATAACAAGAAAAAAAAAGTGAAGTTTGAATAATTGAAAGTAGACATACCCTCAAAACAAAAGTTTTCCAAATAGGCCTGCAGACTATATCAGATGAATTACCATGTGGTGGTGGCACGAAACTAACCAAATCATTAACACAAAGCTCTGATACTCCCCCAGACCCATCTATAGTATTACCACCCTGGACAGTACTATCATCACCACCCAAAACAAAAACCTTGGCCTTCAAGAAAAGGAGAAGCGCACATAACCTCAAAACTTAAAGCCAAGTACCCGAATTCGCCATTTCAAAAGCCTGAAACGTTGAGATGAGATCTTAGGCTTAGAACAAGAGGTGGCACAGATCATGAACCAAGTGGGTTGTGATTTGTGACAGAGAAGGCATATTCAGGAGGTTGAGAGATTTTAGTTTCTTGGGCTTGAAGTAATATTGGGATACGGTTGGTGGTGGTGGGGTTTGTTCATAGTTGTTGTTGATGGATAATAATTTCCCGCCAATTCTTACAAACTAACCCCCAACAATGTATGAATTGTTTTCAATTAACTCTTCTATATTATTAGGAGGGATATCATCATCATGGAAAACATGATAAAATTTCAATATTAGGAAATTTTTCTACAACAACTTTTAAAAAAAAAAAATGATAATTTGAGGGCCATGTAATGATAGATAGATGAGTGATGAAGCTTTGAAGTTGACTTGTTGTGTATTACAAGATACCATAATGAAGTCTTGTACTTAACAGCTTAGCTCAAACAGAAGGAAGAAGAATTTATAGTAAATTAATTGGAAAATGTAACCTTCCAACCCTTTAAATTAGAGTGATTGCGATCTCATATCTTTAAGTCTTGATCAATTGGAACAAAAACACCATTAGCATGACCCAAGAGAAAAAGAAAGGAGAACAACAGACTTTCTTATGGAGAATGAAAGGTAATTGAAGTGTAGCAGCCAGATTAATAAGTCCCATTAAAAAAAAAAATTAGTCCTATTTGTTGTAGTATAAATGTATTATACTATATATATCTATATCATGTAAATACTTAAATATATAAACATAGGTACTTGAGTGTATGAAGACTTATGTAACATGCTTTATCAAGGTGCAACAAGCATGACAGAATTCATCATTGAGATTGTTATCATTTTGATTTTCTCTTTGAGCTTTCACACTACAATGTATTCCTATAAATACCCCCTTGTATGAGATGAATAAACACACTTGAAATCTCCATTCTCTCATAAACACTACTCTCTCTCTGTTAATTTAGCTTGTTCTTAAACACGTTATCAGCACGAAGTTGCTCTAGAATTAGAATCGAAAATTGACAAGAGGAGAGTTCATCATCAATCGAAGTCATTTTTCCAAACCTACAAAAAAAACCCCCAAACCCTAGCTCATATCAAAGCCATTGATTCCAGAAGCCCGGAACCGGCATCAGAACTGCCAGAACCGACGGCCGAAAGTTTTGAGCACGAACCGGACCCCTGCCGAGCCCTACCGAGAGCTGCGCAGCAGCTGGTGAGAAACCCTGCAGAGAGCTGCCGAGACCTGTCGAGAGCACCTGCCGAGAACTGCCGAGGAGCTGCCAAGAGCACCTGTCGAGACCTGCAGAGCACTTGCCGAGCACCTGCGCAGCATCTGCTGAGAAGCTGCCGAGCAGCTGCCGACAGATCTGCGGGGCAAGTTTCCGACGACTTTTCGACATTTTTCCAGAGACTTTTCGGACGATTTTCTAGATTTTTCCCAGCGATCCTTCCGATCACCTCCGATAACTTTTTCCGGCCAAATTTTTCGGCAACACTATTTCAAGGTAATCTTTACTAAAAGTTCTCATTTTTGTTTATTCATTTTCTCTCCTTTTTCCTTAATAGGGGACATGAAGGACGAACATGTCCATATAACTGCCCCAATAAAGAAGGAAACCGCAACTTTAGAGCGGGCACACATGATGGCGACTCCACACATGGAAGAGGGAGATATGGCAACACCGGCTGTGGAAATAGCACCATGAGCCGTGGAGGTCGCATCATGCGCCATGGTAGTAGCAGCAACCCTCATAGAGAATATCCACAATGTGCACAACCTGCACCTCAAATGAAGGGAGGTAACCACAATGACATGTGTCATCGATGTGGATCAATCGAGCATTGGTTTAAACAATGTCATGCAAATACCCAACTAGTTGCACGCTATAAGGAGTACAGGGAAGCAAGAGAGTAAGAAGCCAACCTTGCTGAAGATGAAGATGGTGAAGATGTCAATCTCACCGTTTAGGACTTCAAAGCTGTAAATGAAAAGCACGAGGATGCCACAGACTTTGATTAGAATAGTCCTTTTTCTATTTTCCAAGAACGGCAAATGTGCCTTTATCAATAAATAACAGTTGTATTAACTCTTTCTCATGTGACGTACCCAATGAAGTATGATGTCTAGGAAAGTAATTGAGATTAGAGTATTTAAGCGAGCCTCGCTCTACCAACATCTCTCTACTTTCCTGGTCATATTTTATTAGAATTACCAACGGATTGAGTGACAATTTGTCTAAAGTTTGATTTTTGGAATAGACTTATGAAAAACTTTGATGTAATCATTGGCTATTTTCCCTATTAATAAAGTATCGCATTATCATTCAATGTCATGGACATGTGTTAATATTCCGAACTTTATTCTTTTTCAATATGTTTTCCGGAGAATTGGAATGTCTTATTGATAGTGGCACCACACATACTATATTGCGACATAGGCAATTATTTTTATGGATGACACCTAGTTGATCTTCAGTAACTACGATGGCAGGACCATCACAATTGATTCATGGTCAAGGACCAGCTCAATTTTTGTTACCAAATGGCGCAAATATTAATGTCGTCGAAGCTCTATATGCTCTAAGGGCTGGAAGAACCCTATTAAGCTTTAAAGACATAAGAGCCAATGATTTTCATGTGGAAACACATTGTGAGAATGGACAAGAGTTCATTTGCATCACCTCTAAAAACTACGGAAATACACAAGTATTAGAGAAATTTATGTGTCGTTTTAGTGGATTGTATGCAACCACTATTAGAGTCATTGAATCCAACCATGTCATGAATGAAAATTTATTGGATCTTGACACATACAGGCTTTGTCACGACCGTTTGGGACATCCAGGTCGTGATATGATGCTCTGTATATTAAAAACTTCACACAGATATCCATTCTTCAAAACGAAAACAAGTACGAACCAAACATTGGTCCAAAGAGTTACTTCTAAAGCATATCATTCGTTTTGCAAAGCTTGCTCTTTAGCAAAGGTAGGATTGAGACCATCCTATGAAAAGGACACTAAAGAAAATATACCATTCTTACAAAGAATACAAGGTGATATTTGTGGACCTATCCAACCAACTTGCGGACCATTTATATATTTTATGGTGTTGGTTGTTGCATCGACACGTTGGTCACATGTCATGCTCTTATCCATAAGAAATGCTGCATTGGCTAAACTTCTAGCACAAATCATTAAGTTAAGTGCTCACCACCCTGATCATCCTATTAAGTCAATTCGTCTTGACAATGCTAGAGAGTTTACATAAAAAACTTTTGATGATTATTGCATGTCCATTGGGATTGAGGTTGAACACCCTGTCCCTCATGTACACACCCAAAATAGTCTCGCAGAAGCTGCCATTAAAAGACTTCAAATGGTTGCTAGGGCATTAGTTATGCGCACCAATCTCCCTATTTCTGCTTGGGGTTATGCAATATTGCATGCAGCTGTGCTTATTCGTCTGAGACCCACTACCACCCAACCCTTTTCTGCGTCTCAGATGGTGACTGGGTATGAGCCTGATATCTCACACTTACGCATATTTGGGTGTGCCGTCTATATACCAATTGTGCCACCACAGCGCACGAAAATGGGCCCTCAAAGATGCTTAGACCTTTATGTTGGATATGATTCTCCAAGCATTATCCGTTACATAGAACCCTTGACAGGTGATCAATTTACCACTAGATTTGCGGATTGTCACTTTGATGAGACAGTCTTCCCGTCATTAGGGGGAGACATGAACACTAATGTTCAACAGAAAAGACAGGAATTGTCGTGGTCTGTCCCCACTTTGTCTCATCTTGATCCCCGAACCACACATTCTGAAATAGAAGTGCAGAGGATTCTCGATCTTCAGAAAATAACAGAATCAATGCCTGATGCATTTTCTGATATCGCTAAAGTGACAAGATCACACATACCTACTGCAAACGTACCTGTAAGGATTGATGTCCCTAAAACTAAAGGACATGACGTCCCCTATATGGGTGATGCAGTGGCTAGGCCCACGGCTCCTGCCAGGAAGCGCGGGAGACCCATAGGTTCGATAGATTCTCGCCCAAGAAAGAAAACGAGTTTGACACAAAATAATCCACTAATCATCGATACAAATAATCCATCTCATGAGAAAATTCCAGATTATGGTTATGTCCAAGAGACATCATTGGAGGAAGCTCCAATGGCAGAACCAATTCCAGAGAATAGAGAGATCTCCATGAATTACACTAGTATATATATAATTATGGACATAAATTATATGACTATTGATGATGCATTTGCATATCATATTGCAAAAGGAATTATAGAATACGATGATATCGAACCTCGCTCCGTTGAAGAATGTCAACGAAGAGCAGATTGGTCCAAATGGAAAGATGCGATCCAGACTGAATTGGATTCACTAACAAAGAGACAGGTATTTTGGTCTATAAGGCTGACACCACCAAATATAAAACCTGTTGGCCATAAAGAAAGTGTAATGAGAAAAATGAGGTTGTTAGATACAAAGCCCGCCTTGTGACGCAAGGTTTCTCACAACACCCTGGAATCGACTACGAGAAGACATATTCTCCCGTAATGGACGTTATAACGTTCCGCTACCTTGTCAGTTTGGTAGTTTCCAAAAAACTTGACATGCAGCTCATGGATGTGGTTACAACATATCTCTATAGGGATCTAGATTCAGAGATATATATGAAGGTTCCAGATGGACTTCAATTACCCAAATCAAGAGGCTCTAAACCACGGAGCGCGTTTTCAATAAGTGCGATAGGCGCATTATTGTATTTAGCTTAATGCACAAGACTGGATATCTCATTTACAGTAAACTTGTTAGCAAACATAGTTCTGTGCCAACACGCTGCCATTGGGTTGGTATAAAGACAATCTTTCGATACTTGAAAGGTACGATTAATATGGGCTTGTTTTATCCCTACAGAGAGAAAAGAAATGTGAACGCCGGCAACACTATCCATAGTGACCGACGTTCTCCTCCTCCCCTCCATCAAAATGATAATGATGTTTTGACGGGCTTTGCTGATGCAGGGTATCTCTCTGACCCTCACAAAGATCGCTCCCAAACATGTTATGTCTTTACCATGGAAAGCACCGCGATATCTTGGAGATCTATAAAACAGTCCCTTGTTCCTACTTCCTCAAATCATGCAGAGATTATTGCCCTACATGAAGCCGTGCGTGAGTGAATATGGCTAAGGTCTATAAATAGACACATTCGAGGAACTTGTGGTTTGAAATTTACCACAAAAGAGCCTACATGCATTTACGAGGATAATGCAGCTTGTATTGAATAAATGAAATTAAGTTTCATCAAGGGCGACAATACCAAGCATATATCGCCGAATTTCTTCTACAGTCAGCAACAACAAACACTTCTGAATAAATCAAATCCGATCAGAAGATAATGTAGCTGACTTATTTACTAAGTCTTTACCAAAATCCCCTTTCGAGAAACATGTAAAGAGCATCAGATCATCATTGAGATTGTTATCATTTTGGTTTTCTCTTTGAGCTTTCACACTACAATGTATTTATATAAATAACCCCTTGTATGAGATGAATAAACACACTTGAATTCTCCATTCTCTCTGAAACACTATTCTCTCTCTCTGTTAATTTAGCTTGTTCTTAAACACTATTAAACATTTATCACATTTCACACAATGATTATTGATGAGTTTCTAAGCAATACATAGAGTTAGAGACTTGATACACGTCATGTTGTAAAAATGATGACAATAATAGTTGATCGGCATGTTTCCAAGCCAGGCAGGGCCGGCTGAAATTCAAGCAAAGTTTGGTTTCAAAGAATCAACAGATTGAGGCAACAAACATGAAGGCTGTGTTGCAGTCTCAAGATTCAGCGTTCAATTTATTAGGCCGGCTTCCTGATTCACCCCATTCTGCTTGATAAAAAAAGTCATTCTTGTGACCATCAAATGTGACCTTCCTCTCACAACATGTGTGCAGATTAGAGTGATCAGATGCAACCATTACTAATCATTTCTCCTCCTTGCTAGCTCGGCTGCTGCTAGAATTTCCACATTCTAACAGCTTATGTTTTTAGGATCAGTGGTAAACCAATCAATAAACTTTACCATGGTGTCAGAGAAAGAAATACCAAGTTCAAATCCTTGTCATTGCCTCCATTATCCTACTCGCCTATCTTTTTCAGAACAATGGGAAGTGAACAAACTTTAAATGCAACATTGACACCAAAACAAAGCAGGGAAGTGATTTAGCCACGAATCCTAAATATATGTTCCTCACAACTCTTCTCATCAACCTTGACAAGCCATTTGCTCTTATTTCCATTCCTCTTCTTGAAACCACCCCTTTTTTCTGCTCCATTTGAAACTCTTCCTCCGCCCCAATCTTCCTTTCCGATCATGGTGACCTGCATACCTTTTCCAATGGGATGCTCCATAGACCTCACGACAACCCTCTCCTCCTTCACTCCCTTCACATGTCCTTCAAATCCTTTTCTTTCCCCAACCAAGTTAGCAGCCACAACCACTGATTTTCTCGGATTAACATCCAGCAACTTCAGCAACACTGTGTACTCATCATTCTTGCAATCAACCAGAGAGAAATCAGTGTTCTCGTAATTCGTCAATACCCCAAAAGGGGTCACCTGTCTTGAATTCTACCAAGTCTTTTAGGCCTGAGTCTTTGATCACTTTCTTCGATTCAGCTAGATCTGGCTCCATAAGGATGCAAACCAATTTGCCTCCGGTGTGTTTTGCAGCAGCTGCTAAGGCATCTCCAACTCTTATTTAAAACCTTTGTGCTTGATTGCCACAGAGGCGCCAAGGCACGTCAAAGCATCAAAGCATGTGGCAACCTAGTTAACTAGGGTTGCCATTAGACTAATAACTTTTGGTGTAGAAATAGTGTCAGGAAGTTTATATGTTCTGTGCTGTGAAGCTGTAAAAATAGAGTATGCAAGTATCAGAGCATTAAGGTGAACCAACAAACAAGAAAGGATTTTTTTGACCACTATTGAAAGACCAAAAAGATGTGAGCAGCGCCGGTTCTCAAGTTAGTGCATTGACCCAGATGATTGTGCTATGATTTATATGATTTATATTTAAGGACTGTGCCAGAATAGGGTGCAACAATTGCCTAAAGAGGTAAACGACAATTAACTCTGGTTCATCATCTACGAGAAAGAATGCAGTTGCAACATGGTTAAGACTATCATATTAACAAGCTCATCTTATACTATCAGCCACTTGTAGATCGATCCCTCTGAATCCAGTCCACTGCTATATCCCATTCTCCCCCACTGTGCATCCCTGAAAACAGAACACAAGGAACTATGTAAAATTTGAAATGAATAAATGTATCGAAGTAAAGGTTTTGCTGAAAAAGAAAAAGAAAAAGAGAAAGCACTAGAACACAGGAATGTCAGCCAAAATTTAGAAGAAAAGATACACTTAAGAATCTTAAGTTAACTGCATGTGGGAATATAAATGCAAGATGGACTAAGCAGGCTTAAAAATTAAATGGCATATCTACAACAGAAAACTACTTCACATGCAGGAAACTTACAACACACACACTGACATTGACAACAATCAACCATTCTGATATAGAAATGAAAGCTTCCACTAAGCAACGCGATCTCATCCTACTACTCAAAAACAATAGTTCACAGATTTCTCCACACAAAAACAGCGCAGAACAATCACATGCAATCAAATTTCATCAACAGAAATCCAATCCAATTCAAAAGCTACAGGTTCCAAAAGTCCACATCAAGAACAAGTTAAACCGGAATCGAGATTACAAATTCTGAAAAAGAAAAAGAAACAGTTGGATAAAGCAAGAGCGGAACCTCTGAGGTACTCAAGGAGGGTGAGGTGAGGCAATCCATCAGGCAAGACTCGAGTCACTCGACGAATTCCATTAACATACAGAATTCAGTTTTTGTTGTATACTTCTAATATTATCCAGATTCTTTCCAAATTCACTTCAAATACATGCTATGCCTAAATGGTAATGGACATTTATTGGGAGAATCAAAAAAGTCAGAACACCAAAAACTCATAGACAAGGGCACAAATAAGAGCACGGATCCAACCATCAGTAACAAGTTATTAACTTGATCACCATATGTAAACAATATTGAGTGCATCAACAAATATGATTTTCTCATTCAACATTCTCAAACTTCACAATAATCACTGCACGCCTTGTTCTATAATCAGTTAGGTTTTTCAACTTCTATGTTCGTTAAGCAATGAGACTTCATTTATTTCCATCCTCAACACATCAAACCACTCCAAAAACATCATTTTCCAGTGACCACAATAGAAACACAGAAAAGAGGCAGAGCTCCATTATATCAAATAGTGCCTAGTTGAGACATTATTTCATGTCTTCGTGAAATAATTAAATCCTCCATTCAACCTCCCTATTTTTCACCACCTAGTGTAATATTTGGAGATAGAGTCTCTATGAAGGTGGCTTCAATTCATTTGCGCAATTAACTTGGGACAGTGATCAGAAAGAAGGGACAAAATCGAGTTGATGAAAAACTAATGCCTTATTCAATGCAGAGTTCAGACTCGATTGATCTTCCTGGTAAACCTAAGGCTTCCTACAATCCTATGCTCTAAGCAAGTTGCATAAACTTCAGCCCTACAGTGATTGCTATCATTATAAAAAATTAAACCACCCTCAAAAGCCAGAAAAGTAGAAAACTGAATATGAATATATGCAATCACTTAAATCACAGACATGTGGGCCTCTGCTTAAGCTTATGAAACCAGTGACATCCTCCATCGCCTCATCAAAAGTCAAAACAAAAAACAAGAGTAGTGTGAACTGCCATTACGAAGAAGCATTCAAATCATAAAGAATACAATATTGAGGTGTAGAATCACGCTCGGGAACCGCATCATAAGAAATCACATCGATCAGATCACACAGTTGGGGATTTCCATGAACAAATGCAATCTTGTTACAAGATAAGATTCAAAACATGCCATGAGCCCTTTAGTTCCATTCTACTCTGGTGATCCCTCTTAATAAGTAGTAAAACTCCAATTGAAATACAAAGCAATCCTTTTCTTCGCATATGCAGTATATGAAGCTTAGCAATAAAACAGCAATGGTAGGCATCCAATTGAAATAGCATGCGCAACTCACCTCTCACATATGCTTCAGCAGATTCAAGTGCTTGGTGTCCTTATGCTTGTTGCGCGCTGCTGTGGATGCGACTTCTGAGCGTGGGTTACAGATGTTGCAGAGGTAGACGGACAGCTTCAAAAGCTTCTCAAGCGTTCCATCATCAAATCCAGCCTGGTGGAAATGGCGGTCGTCAAGATGCGCCTTGAAAAGAGCATCAGACTTGAAATTCACCTTGCATGTGGCGCACTGGAACTCCATTGTATCAATCGAATCCGGAAAACGGTTGTAGAAAACCTAGGTCAATCGCACCCAAAGTAACAACAAATAGCTACAAAATCAGGAGAGAAATAGAGGTGAGAAGCGTTACCTTGAGCTTCTTGCCTCGATCAGAAAACGAGATCCTTCTGGGAGCCATGGATTCGGACGCTCTCTCTCTTCGACTCTCTCTCTCTCTCTCTCTCTCTCTGCTCTCGGACTCTGAGTTACTGAGACTCCGTGGACTTCAAAAAAATTTAGGGGTTTGAAGTGATACGACGGATATACTATTGTGAAAATTCCCGCGCAATACACACGACACGTCGTTTTTGTTTTCTTCTATTTTATTCTCTCATATCCTTCAGGGGCCCGAAAACAAATTAAAGGGAGAGGTTTTGGGTTGATGGGCTGCGATGCTGTTGGGTGCAGAGAGATAAATAAAGGTAAAAAGGAATTTAAGGATTCATCATCATTAATCAACGCCAGCTCTTGGCCGTTTGAATACAGATACAGTCATACAGATGGCATTCCCATTAGGACAACAGACGAAAGCGACGTTTGGTACAGGACCACCAAGACGTCATTCCCAGCGTGTATTGCTAGCTAAGCTACTGGGCCCAATGGGCTATTACAAAAGGATTATGGGATCTTAGGTGGGCTTGTCCTAACAAGTCCCGCCCTCTTGAGAGGCAGGCCGACCACGGCTGCTGAAGTGTGGGAAACGAGCCATGATGGACTGGGCCTCCTCCCAGGTTGCTTCGTCAGCAAGGCATACCAGCCCATTGCACCAGCCATTGGGTGATAGATCGGTCACGTTTCTTGATAACAGCCATGTCGACGACGTGTTCCGGAGACCATACAATCTCACTTTTTCATCGAACTGAGGCAATGTCTGGGAGCTGGGAGCAGAGTCACTGATCCGACGTTTCAACAAGGATACATGGAAGACCGGGTGGATCTTTGAAGTCGGTGGCAGCTTCAATTTGTAGGCCACTGCTCCGATGCAAGCAACGACCTTGAAGGGCCCGTAAAATCTCGGAGCGAGCTTGTGGGAGGGGCGTTTGATGAGGGATTTTTGGCGATATGGGTGAAGCTTGAGAAAGACCCAATCGCCAATGGCAAATTCCTTCTCGGTGTGTGATTTGTCTGCCTCTGCTTCATCCGATTCTGGGCCATGGACATGTGAAGCTACAAGGCCTGCAACAACTCGTCTCGATTACGCAAGGCGGCATCCAAGGTGTGCATAACGGTGGATCCAGGTAAATATCTAGTGATGGATGGTGGTGGGGTGCGGTAGAGGGCTTGGAATGGAGTCATGTTGATGGTGGAGTGGTAGGGGGTGTTATACCACCACTCCGCCCAATGGATGAGGCCGTGATGGCTTGTCTGCAACAAAGCACCTAAGGTACGTAGTGTTCTAATGATCGGTTGACGACCTCAGTTTGACCGTCGGATTGGGGGTGATAGGCCGAGCTTTTACATAACTTCGCGCCTTCAAATTTGAATAATGAAGCCCAAAAATGGCTAAAGAAGATGGGATCGCAATCTGAGACGATGGAGCGGGGCATGCCATGAAGACCGAACACTTCTTTGAGGAACACTTCAGCGATCTGGGAGGCCGTGTACTGGTGCTTGATAGGGATGAAGTGACCGTATTTGGATAGCCGATTGACTACCACTAAAAATGGCGTTCATACCTTGGGAAGAGGGCAGCCCGTCCACGAAGTCCATGGATATTTCACAGAAGACTTCATCCGGAATTGGAAGTGGTTGCAGAAGGCCAGGAGGATGTATGGCTTCATAGTTTTGACGTTGGCACTGATCACAAGATGCAATGAAAGTCTTCACATCCTTCCTAATACCCAACCAGGCAAAGTTCCAGGAAAGGCGGATAAAGGTACGAAGGTAGCCGGAGTGGCAGGCTTCGTAGAAGGCATGAAATTGGTGCAAGACTTTGGCCCGCCACTCGGAAGTTTGAGGTATGAATATCTTGCCTTTGTAGAGCAGCTTGTTGTCTTGCAAAGAAAAATGTTTTCTTGATTGTTAGCCCTATTGCAGAGATTGGGTGATAAGCTGTGCTTCTGGGTCTCTGAGGCAAGCTTGTTGAATTTGTGCTAAACTGTCAAACACAGGAGAAGAGACTACTTGAAGGGCGCAAAGCTCTTGGCGCCGAGAGAGAATATCCGAAACTGTGTTGAGATGGCCAGACCGGTACTCAATTTTATAGTCATACCCAAGGAGCTTAGCCAACCACTTATGCTGGGAAGGAGTGGTGATGCGTTGGTCCAATAAATGCTTCAATGTTTGGTGATCTGTTAAGATTGTAAATTGGCTGCCCAGAAGGTAAGGATGCCATTTATCAATTGCATAAAGGATAGCTAACATCTCTTTTGTCGTACACTGACAAAATCTGATTCTTTGATGACAACGCCTTGCTCAAGTAAGCCACTGGGTGTTTTTGTTGAGACAGGATATCCCCGATGCCCAAGCCGGAGGCATCAGTTTCGATAGTGAAAGGCTTTGTGAAATCTGGCATAGCAAGAATCGGCACGGTGGTGACAGCCAATTTGAGCCTGGTGAAGGCATCCTCTGCTTCGGGTGTCCAGAGAAAACTATCTTTCTTCAGCATAGTGGTGAGAGGATGAACAATAAGGTCGAAATGCTGTACGAAGCGTCTATAGTACCCAGCAAGTCCCAAGAAGCCACGCAAGCCTTTAACTGTCTTGGGCTTGGGCCAATCTGTAAGGCATTGAGCTTTTTCTGGGTCCACAGAGACCCCTTCACATGTAATCACATGGCCCAAGTATTGAATAGATTGTTGGGCAAAAGCACACTTGGATAATTTGACTTTTAATTGATGACAATGTAATAATCGGAAAACTTCCTCAATGTGTTTGATGTGAGAAGTAAAATCCGAACTATAAATCAATATGTCATAAGAAAAACTAGAACAAACTT
The DNA here is from genome assembly GCA_025331145.1 of Rosa persica. Lineage (NCBI taxonomy): Eukaryota > Viridiplantae > Streptophyta > Magnoliopsida > Rosales > Rosaceae > Rosa > Rosa persica. The sequence goes on from WFKR01000001.1 coordinate 32,114,906, forward strand.
AAAAGTAGTAGAAGGGGCGTTAGAGAGGCCAGAGGCCAAATGACATTACCACAAATTCATAATGGCCTTCATGTGTTCGGAAGGCGGTTTTGTGGATGTCGGCTTCGCACATTCAAATTTGATGGTATCCGGTCCGGAGATCTAACTTGGTGAACTACTTAGCCCCGTGGAGCTCGTCCAACAACTAGTCCATGATCGGAATGGGAAGACGGTCTTTGATGGTGACGGCATTGAGGTTACGATAGTCCTCACAAAACTGCCAAAGAGCCTTCCTTTTTTCGAACTAAATGCACTGGGGATGAAAATGTGTTGTGGCTAGGGCGGATAAGCTCATTTGCAAGCATTTCGTTGACTTGGGCCTCCAATTCAGTTTTCTGGGAGTGTGGGTATCGATAAGGGCGAACAGTAATTGGGCCTACTGATGGAAGGAGTGGAATCCTATGATCAATGGGTCGGCATGGTGGCAGGCCAGGAGGATGTATGGCTTCATAGTTTTGACGTTGGCACTGATCACAAGATGCAATGAAAGTCTTCACATCCTTCCTAATACCCGACCAGGCAAAGTTCCAGGAAAGGCGGATGAAGGTACGAAGGTAGCCGGAGTGGCCGGCTTCGTAGAAGGCATGAAATTCGGGCAAGACTTTGGCCCGCCACTCGGAAGTTTGAGGTATGAATATCTTGCCTTTGTAGAGCAGCTTGTTGTCTTGCAAAGAAAAATGTTTTCTTGATTGTTAGCCCTATTGCAGAGATTGGGTGATAAGCTGTGCTTCTGGGTCTCTGAGGCAAGATTGCTGAATTTGTGCTAAACTATCAAACACAGGAGAAGAGACTGCTTGAAGGGCGCAAAGCTCTTGGCGTCGAGAGAGAATATCCGTAACTGTGTTGAGATGGCCGGACCGGTACTCAATTTTATAATCATACCTAAGGAGCTTAGCCAACCACTTGTGCTGGGAGGGAGTGGTGATGCGTTGGTCCAATAGATGCTTCAATGTTTGATGATCTGCTAAGATTGTAAATTAGCTTCCCAGAAGGTAAGGACGCCATTTATCAATTGCATAAAGGATAGCTAACATCTCTTTTGTCGTACACTGACAAAATCTGATTCTTTGATGACAACGCCTTGCTCAAGTAAGCCACTAGGTGTTTTTTGTTGAGACAGGACCGCGCCGATGCCAAGGCAGGAGGCATCAATTTCGATAGTGAAAGGCTTTGTGAAATCTGGCATAGCAAGAACCGACGCGGTGGTGACAGCCAATTTGAGCCTGGTGAAGGCATCCTCTGCTTCGGGTGTCCAGAGAAAACTATCTTTCTTTAGCATAGTGGTGAGTGGATGAGCAATAAGGTCGAAATGCTGTACGAAGCGTCTAAAGTACCCAACAAGTCCCAAGAAGCCACACAAGCCTTTAACTGTCTTGGGCTTGGGCCAATCTGTAAGGCATTGAGCTTTTTCTGGGTCCACATAGACCCTTCACATGTAATCACATGGCCCAAGTATTGAATAGATTGTTGGGCAAAAGCACACTTGGATAATTTGACTTTTAATTGATGACAATGTAATAATCGGAAAACTTCCTCAATGTGTTTGATGTGAGAAGTAAAATCCGAACTATAAATCAATATGTCATAAGAAAAACTAGAACAAACTTAAAAGTAGTAGAAGGGGCGTTAGAGAGGCCAGAGGCCAAATGACATTACCACAAATTCATAATGGCCTTCATGTGTTCGGAAGGCTTTTGTGGATGTCGGCTTCGCACATTCAAATTTGATGGTATCCGGCCCGGAGATCTAACTTGGTGAAGTACTTAGCCCCGTGGAGCTCGTCCAACAACTAGTCAATGACCGGAATGGGAAGACGGTCTTTGATGGTGACGACATTGAGGTTACGATAGTCCACACAAAACCGTCAAAGAGCCTTCCTTTTTTCGAACTAAATGCACCGGGGATGAAAATGTGTTGTGGCTAGGGCGGATAAGCTCATTTGCAAGCATTTCGTTGACTTGGGCATCCAATTCGGTTTTCTGGGAGTGTGGGTATCGATAAGGGCGAACATTAATTGGGCCTACTGATGGAAGGAGTGGAATCTTATGATCAATGGGTCGGCATGGTGGCGGCCCGTGGGTGGGTCAAACAAAGTGGTATACTCGGTCAACAGGCCCTGGATCTCAGGAGGGTGGGCCTCGTCTGGATGACTTTTGGGCCTGCGATATAAGACCCGAACTCTCTTTGTTCTGGAGCAATCAGAGCGAGTAGCGCATTGGGGTCAGGCTGTGGTGCCTTGGAAGTAATTCCATGCAAAATCTGGCACCGGCCATCAGCCATAAACACCATAACCTTTTCAAGAAAGTGCCAAGGGTGTCAAACCACTCTGCACCTAAGAGAAGATCACAACCCGGGACCGGAAGAAGTAGCGGCGAAGATTGAAATTGGTAACCTTGAATGGTTACGGTCACATCGGTGGCTTGTTTGGAGGTCGCGACCACTTCGTCGGTCGCGGCGGTGAATCGAAGTGATGGGGTGGGGTTTTGTGGTGAGGCCCAAGTTTGTCGCTACTGTTGGATTCAAGGCTTTCCTCGCGGAACCGCAATCAACAAAGACGTCGATGATGTGACCGTCGATTGAGCCTTTGAAACGCATCATCTCACTGACAGATGTATTGGTGATGGCGTGTAGGGGAAGTGGTTGGTCGCTAACAGAAAGCTGGTCCTCGGTCTGTGGTGCTTCAATAGGGTGCTCGTCCGAGGAATTGTATGCTTCCAGAATAGCCATCACGGGTTTCTTACAGACATGTGCTTTTGACCATGGTTCCTCACAGCTGAAACATAGACCTTGAGCTCTGCACTCTCTGTAATCACTGGGAGCCCACTTCCGTGAGGGACCTTCTGCTCTAGGCCCTGGGTTGTTTGGGGGAGTGTGTTGGAGTGGGGTTGTGGCTGGTAGTAGCTACAGAAGGTATGTGCGGGTAGGAAGAGGATCTGGTAGAGTACTGCCAAGAAGAGGTGTTGCCTGAGAAGCTCTGATGTGATTCAACTTCAGTTCATAGCGACGTGCCAATCTTTGGGCAGAGGACAGAGTTTGAGGCTCCATGGCGATGATGTCATGCTGAATCTCGGGTTTGAGGCCGCCGAGAAAGATCCGGAGAAGTTGAGAATCCGACCAACCGGGTGCTCGGCAAGACAATTTTGTGAAATTAATGATGAAGTCGTCCACCGTCGAGGTTTGTTGCAGGTGGGAAAGGGCGGTTTGGAAATCCGCCTATATAGATTAAGGTTTAACCATCTATATAATACCTATATATGTAGATGATTGAAGAGAAAAGTATATAAGTTTTAACTGTATCATTCATTTACTTTCATAAAGAAATGATGAATTGTTTTACTGAGCTTGCTCACCACTTGATATAAGCCTATCTGACTAGATTTTGGCATCATGATTAATTCCTTCAACATATGGAACTGTTGAACCGGGTACTTGGTATTAACCGGTTTTGTCTTGCTTTGCAAAAGTATCTCAATTATACAAAGAAAAACTTAACAGGGGAGAACCGTACTTATAAGACTCATATCTGCATAGTGCATAGTGTCAAGAGAGAAAATCTTCTATGATCGACCTTCTTATCTTCTATGTCAAAAGATAAAAGTCTTTTCATTTTTTTGTTCTTGAACTTAAACACTAAAACTTTTGAGCATATCTTGCAGGATGCTGCTGCCTGGCTTGAGGACTTTGAGTCCAAGGCTTTTGAACAGCAAGAAATGGGACTCGAAAACTAGGTGCATCCATAGCCAGCAAAGGCCACTAAAGGTTTGTTAGCAAGAACTGATATCATGGAACTTCGTTTAATCACACAAGTTCATATACTCGACGTTCTACTTTTCCACACTATTGGGTTGAGCAGCTATCATCCACCTAAGTTGTTAATTGACGAGACAAATACATGGATTGAATCTAATAATTGACCAGTATGATGTACTTTTATCTAATTAGTACATATCTTGCATTGAAATCTTTTCTTATGAATACATGGCTTAATACTTTTTTGTTTTCACAAAATTGGCAGTGTGCTGGCATGACTCCATCAAGCCGACTCATGATGCCAAAGTGAAAGATGCAGCAATGAAGAGGAAAACGGACATAACAAAGGTACGTTGGAGCCCTGACTATTTTTCATGTTTGGTTTTGTTTGCTAATTTTATACACATCCTTAATGCAAATGGATTCTGGGATACACTTCAATCCGTTTCTTGTTACCAATGTAGCCAATAGAAGATGAAAATTTTCATATTGGTCCAGACACTATGATGTATTGGTTACTATGAAAAACTGATAGAAGTGTTTCTTGAAATGGATCAATAAAATACATTGATGGCAAGCTATATTTGACAGTATCAGATTAGGGAAGAGAGACAGTCAATTGTCCAGTTGTGGGCATTATGGAAACTTCTATTTTGGCCTCGAGAACATTATGGAAAGTACCTCATCTGGTTTTGGAATATTATTTCTTGTCATGCACCTTAATTAGCTATTTCAATTTACTGTGCAGTCTAAGGAAAAATCTATCAAACTATCAGCTCAGCAAGTTCTGACAACTCTTCAAAAGAAACCACAAAAGAGGTTGCAGACGAAGAAACTCAAAACACTTGAACCAAGAGAAAGAACAGATCCCATCCAAGAAAACCTCCCTGCTTCAGTTGAACCCCAGCATGTTGTAGAAGAGATTCCTGAGGAAAGTTCAAACATGAGCTCTTCTGAAACACATGTTGAAGGGGAAGATGACTGACAACCAGTTCAAAAGCCTGGACAGCGGGCTATTTTGGGCAGCGTGTAAAGCCGCAGCGAGCAGCTATTGGGAAGGTCTATAGTTACCAGAAGGAATACATAGATACTGACATGAATTACCTTCAGTGAAGAATACTGACCCAAACTGTAGGTTTTACCTTTTACAGAATTGGCCAACATCTCATGGAAGTTATACAGAAACTCGCACATCAAATCCCTCCCAAGGTACTAAATTTAGACAGAGAATAGTAAAAGCTATGGCATACAGTGTCAAATTTATGCCTTTGTTTATAAAAGTCATTACCTCAGAGAGTTTCAATTCCATATAAGACAGTCCAAAAGGTTCACCATATGGCATTGGTACTGTAAAAAGTTCTATACTTCATCTTCGAAATTCCCCTTCATACAAGGAAGTAGCATTGTCTCCACCTTGTATTGTATTGCTAAAATGCAAATTGTTTCTTCTGATAATGGCATTCCAGATACCAGGCACATGGTATTCAAATACATGAGGAGGAGAAAAATGAAGTCAAAGGAGATTTCAAAGCAAACATAACTGTGGTCATATCTATACTTGAAGAACAGCAGGACTCTATTGGTTACAACAGCACTTGCAGAGGAAATTGGACTTGTTAAGAAGAAAGAAGATATTCGTTCATCGAATGCAAAGGAAAGATCAGAGCATGGATGAACTTGGATCCAGTGGTGTTAAGATTCTAGAGGCTGTTGCACATAGCTTCTTCATAGATGGACTGCCAAATTCTATTGATTCTACCAGGGAGGGACTTTGTGAGAATCTTTAGCACTGGTGCAACATACATGAACGTGGCTGTGACGGAGGAAGGCCTAGGAAATGTACATATTGCAGTCAGATATCTACACAAGGCTTTGAAGCGTAAGCAAAAGTTACTCTGCCCAGACCATATTCAGGTTTAATTTATTTATATATTTTGTTTTGTCTTATAGTTTACACTGACGCTTGGTTCAGATTATCCGTGAGTAGAAGTATAGGACTAGTCATAACATTGTCTAATTTTTTTATAGCTGAGTCTTGACTGTTTTGCTTTATGGATAAGGGGAACAGGAAGTAGGGAAAGCATTTTAGATACAGTTTTGAAGGTTTGTTGCAAATATTCATCTGAGTCGTATATAGAAATAGGGACTTCGGTTTTGGTCTTCTTTCTTTTTTCCTTTATTTTTCATTGCATTTCCATGCTGGTTAAAGTAATGGTGAAAAACTTTCTGGTTAAGAGTTTTCTCATATGTGGTACTAAAGTAATTACTTCTAACTACAATTGGGCAAGTCTTACAACCATGAGAATATTAGAGGTCAGATTCTAGATAACTTGGCAATTACTGCAAAATATGGGACTCATGTTGTAAAATGTACCAACTGTGAAATATTATATGCCATATGTGCTCGCAGACGAACTACCAATGTGTGTAAATTATATATGAATATGTTTCACTGTTTGCTTAGTTATTTGTGAATTAAACCATTTAATGGCAAATCTCTCCAGATAGTGGCTAGGTGCCACAATATTGCAATTGCACTCTCATTGATGAAAGCATGCCCTTTAAGTTTTTGGATAAGCAGACAACTTTGCAAACTCTACGAGCATAGCTTGGTCCAAATGACCTATGTACACTAGTATCTCTCTCAGCTTGTCATAGTTTTTTTTTTCTCATTTAGTTTTTTCGAGTCTTATCTTCTCCAAGGTTTAATCACTTTCCGTTTTAGGACTTTTGGGGATCCTCACTATAAAGTGCCAGAAGATAACACCTTTTTTAAGGGCTTCTTATTCTGGGAGAAAGTGTCCCTTGATTTGTTTTTATCTTGTTGATTTTTTTTTTTCCTTCTTCTTTTCCTTGAATTCTTTATATAGGTTCAAAAACTTTTGACCACATCTTACAGGACGCTGCTGCCTGGCTTGAGTACTTTCCTGGCTTGGCGCAGCTCCATTCAACCCCTCATCATCCATTCATACTGCCCCGGTTTCCATGAATAATGCTATATGTTTCGGTGTGGGTGCCGGGTGCTGTCCCAGCTAGCATCTGGTTAGTAAACATGATTCTTCACCCGGGGCTGCTACTGTCTTCCCCTCAGTTAATCCAATATGTGCCTCCCTTGTCATACATACCCTTCTCAGACGCAGGGTACCTATTGAGCACCAATTGCAAATGTCCAGGTGAATGCTTGCCTCTACAATGATGAGTACAAAGTCGGAAAACACTGCAAGTTGTGGATTTCTGATTGTATTACAGTTGACATTGGCGAGAAATAATAGAATTCCAAGTTTTGTGTAGAGGTTTGAGTCATTTTTGGGAGGCTTCTGCTATATGCTTGTGTATTTTCAAGTGGTGTGACCCCATGTGGATAGCTTCTGCCAGTTATTGCTGTGAATAGATGTAAGTGTGAAGTGTCGAATTGGTCTTGATCATCGTGATCATATAATGGGGCTACATGTAGGTTTCATGTCCATCCTGTGACATTTTCCTTTTTTGTTATGAAAAAAATATCTTCCTTTTCTGTTGGGTGAATATGCATTTACATGATAAGTTGTTACTTTGTTATGATTTATTAATGAAAACTTGAAAGCTACTTTATTTTAATGATGAATATATAAAGGTAAAAGTTAAGCATGTTCCTCTTGTTATGCAGAGATGTAGGAGGACAATCGCCATGTACAACATTCATTTAAAATAGAAGAGATTGCTTTTTCTGACGCTGAATTACTCAGTTTTTACCTTAACTCAGAGGTTTGCTGTTGGGTTGTTGCCATGGTTGTGGAAGGGATGTGTGTAAGTATCAGATTGACTTCCTATGTATTTCTTTCTTTCTGCTCTTTGCCTACTTTAAGATAAACCTGCACTAAAAAGACTAGCACAAGAACAATGAACTACAACATTTGAGGGCAATTAGGTGATCATTTATTTGTTGCAAGCAACTTTTACCTGAGATATCTTTTTTTAGTTGCTGGAAACAAATGTTACAATTGAATTATATTGCTTCCTAGTTCTGACGCAGTTCACTCTAATGCAGGTTCATTTTAGTTACTAATCAAAGGAAAAAGTTGCTGCAGTCCTCTAATCCTCTTGTTGCTGCTTTATAACACCGGAAAAATTTCAGAAAGGTGACTGTTTTTGAAGTCATTGAAGAAGGGTCAAAAGAGGAAGAGATTGGACGATCGAGTATTGATTTAGGTTTGAAGTGGTGAGAGATGAAATTACGTTTGTAGTTCTACAGCTTCTTACCTGGAAACTGACAATAATGTTCTATATCGTATAAAAGAATATCAGAATGAACCCATTTTTACTATAAATAGATGCTTGATGTAAGCAACTGATGGGATTGACTTCACACATTGCATCCTGATATGGGACTCTCACCTTTTGCCTATTTTTGGGTACCGTCTGTAGGAATATAGATTATATTTTGAGTATATGTGATTTAGTCTTGTCTAAGGTCATTAAAGATCGATCTACAAATACTAAATTTCATATGAAATGTTTAGTTTTTTGGGCCTTTGTAATAGTCGATACTACGGTGACTTAGCGAGCTAATTTTCCGTAGTCAATAGCCATCTGTTCAATCGCAAGAACCTTATTTCTCTGCGTGCAGGCCTGTATTACCAAATGCACCCGGAAATTTTGTCTACATCAACCTGGTTATATCGTTGCTCTTTCTAGTTCTCAGGCAATACTGATTGCTCTCAATCTCAGAGTTTTTAAGCTATACTTTTGGGGCCTTTGTCATGGTTAATCTTTCAATTAATTCATTGGTCAGTTCTGTAGTTTGAGCCAAGAAAAAAAAAGAAATTGATAGCATAGTCTGTAGAACGATCAAAAGAAGATAAAAAGAAACATGTTTATGAGAAGCATTATTACAGTTTAAAGGTTGGAATGACCCAGATTGGTCGTCCACGTCCAGTGTACTTCACTAGGGTTGCAACATGTGTGGTGTCAATTGGTATGAAACTTTGATATTCAAGGTTATAAACACCAAAATCACCATGAGGTACTCCTTGGTAATCAAATACGCTGTCATAATCATGGGTGAAGTAAATACAATTTGGCAGACATCCAGAATTACTTGAAGCCAACACTGATTCGGAAGAGTTATCACCCATAAAGAGAGAAACATCACCTAACTTCTTTATCTTGGTCCACTTGCACTTATCAAAATCAAATCTGAACACCAGGATTTTCGTTGTCCGGCGGCTCTGGAGTTTAACATCAAAAGACATATATCTTTGAACCATGAACAAGTCTTTCTCATTTGAATGCACTATATAAAACTTATGGTAGTCCCCTTCCACAGGCCGAATTCTGCGTGCAGCCAATTTTACGTCCGAGTAGGACTCTAGAGTAATATCAAAAGATAAAAGTTCACCTTTCGTACTGACAGCATAAAATTTGTCTCCAGCATAAATAACGTCTTGAACTGGCTGACAGTACCTTTCATCAGTATAAGTCCATGATTTGTCTTTGCTGATTCTAATAAAGGCCAACCGACAGAACCCTTCGTACATGACCACAACAATGCAATCCTTTGCATTCAATATCGGATCAGCGGAAATTGTCACTTTCGAGATGTAATAGTCACAATTTGACCGTACTTTAACATAACGTTCCCTTTCCTCATCCATATTCGGAGGGGTCAGTGGAGGGAGGCAGATGATTGAATCTTCTCTTTCTCTTCCTCTAACCCTAAATAATGGATTTATTAGGGTTACTACAAAATTCACATCTATGGCTACCAACCATCCTTTTGACGACCCACAGAACCGCATATTTGGAAGTTGAACTTGCAAATCAAGGATCTTGTTATCCATGACATTGTATACATTCCATGTATCTTCTTTGTCTGTGGAAATCATGAGCATTGGACATTTGGGCATGATAGCTCGACGTCGGCTTTGATGACCCTTTGCTATATGGTACCATGGCATACAAACAACACTAAAGCGCAAATAGTCCGACAGTGACGCCAATCTCTCTAAAACTGAATCCAAAATGCCCTTTGGCAATGCTGCCCAGTCTGACGAGGCAAAAAAAGAGAGAGAAATCCAATTAAAAAGATGAAAATGACGATGAACAAGGTTGTCCATAGTTCTATCAAATAATTAGAACAACAAAAATTTTGAAGAATTGTATGCAACAAAACCCAAAGTACATGGATACCTAGTATCCTTGTTTACTAATTTAGATAATTTATCTATCTAAAGATACATATATTTTTTTTCCCAAACAACAAAACAAACAAAGCACGCGAAAAACCATAAATTATGAAAATTTACCAAACCTTAAAAAGGAAAATACAAGATCTACCAAACCCTAAAAGATGGCTCAAAACAAAAGTAAAACTACTCCAGGAAAAGAGCCACAAAACACTAAGTAGATGTATGCAACTTATAGTCTCTTTTGTTTTCGCAAGTAATTTTCTATCTACTAGGGATGTATGCTGCTTATAATCCAAGACGTAGTAATCCAAGAGACGCAAAAGAACGGAATTTCGTGGAAAAACACTAAATTAAATCGCTATACGATCTGCAGATTGCAATAGATCGAAGAACATAAGGATAGACAATAACACATAATTCTCACAAAAGCCATGGAAAACAATAATAACAGCACGAATCTGCAAGAGAACATACCTGAAGCCATAAGTGAGCGAAGAAGATCGAGAACAGTTTCAACTCCAACTCTTATGGGGCAGAGTACGGCGAACTGATGTTCCGGTATCTATATATGCGTGTTGTGTCAGAGGCCAGGGAAAGCAGTCGTGTCTTTATTTCTTTTTCGGGTATTATTGGGCCTGTACTTGGCGACCTTAACGGCCCAGTCGGTGTCGTACAAATAGATCTGGTGAAATTTGTCCCTGACGTGCTTTATTTATACACATTATTGTACTCCTCTTCCGACTATGAATAGGATGTCCTTTGAGAATGAGGAAACCTTGTGTGATTCCTAAAGCAACATATATCATCGTTTATAGTCTACACTATGACAATATCTAATTAGTTATAAAATTCTGCTATTCGCCAAAGAAGTGAATGTAAACCCGAACTTTTTTAGATATTTAGACAAATTATCAACCCAAATGACTATAAAATCAAATTTTATCCCTTGGACCAACAAAATTGGAGAAGCACGTTTTTGTGAAAGAGATGATTCTAGGCGACATTTCATTTGCCCTCTCTACACATTTTTTTTTTTTTTGGAGAATGCTCTCTACATAGGTTAGAGCAAGCTAGTTCATTGAAAACACATTTGAAATTTGTGAACTTTTATGTGGTTCTTTCACATATTTCTTGTCTGTAAAGGTGATAATTTTTATCATAGACTTGTTAACAATTTATATTAGAATAGTATTTAACACGAAACTATAAATAATGAAACACAAACATGTACAATCTAAGTAAAATGAAGTTTACTTGATCACTCAAGTTTGACATAATCTATTTTCTACGGTTATGTTTTCTATTATTAAACCGCACTGTTGGTGATTATATATGCACTTAAGTTGTTGATTGATGAGACATAATGTTATCGCTTATTTAAATTCTTAAGAAAATATTGTTTAACTATTGCTTTGCCATCTGAAGTTTTTTTTTTCACTTACTGGTTATATGCTAGCGTACGTACTTGTCACCTTATCCTTTATGCGTTTCTAGCCTATCAATTAACGGTCTACATATTAGATTTGTGAATGAGAAATTCTAGATAATATATGAACTATTACGAATTTCATTCAAGCAGGATCTCATGGTACCAATTCTATTGAGCTATAAGTCTTTTTGGAATATATATGACACTCAACCTGCATGGTGATTAGATCAAATGCATAAGGAGCACACATTTATGAATTTGTTATCACCAGGGGTAGGTGCAGCTGTATGACTTGTTAATTGATGAAAAATTAAGATACATGAATGCTGAGTGTAACACATATTTAGATTCATAAGAAAATGAAGGATTGTTTAAATATTGCTTTACCATCTGAAAGATTTCTCACTTAGAGCAACTCCGATAGTTTTACTATAATTTCTGTATTATAGGGAAGTAAAGTCAAAGCTTTAGTATCTTTTTATTCTCCAACTCAACAAATTCCCTATTTTACAACAATCCCTAAAATCTCCATAATTCTTTCTTAAAATTTTAGAGATTGCTGTAAATTTAGGGAATTTGATTTTCTTTTTCCTCATTTTCCATAAGATAAGGATAGTTATAGAGAATCTATTTGAGTAAAATAGGCTTATTTTTCCCTACAATAGAGAAAAATCAAAATATAGGGAAGCTGTTACAGTTCCTCTTAGTGGTCAAAGGGAGTGTACTTGTAACAGCTCCCACTCGCAAGCTTCAAAAGGAATTAAGTAACCAAAAAGAGGATCGGAAAAGAAATATAACATAGGCTGTTGAAATAGAAACAATTTAAATAGATCGGGGATATGAAATAGCTTCGAAAAATATAAGGTGACATAAGAAAGCAAAAAGAAATGATAAAAAAGAAAATGAAACATATATAGAAAGGTTTACTATAAGTGATGTTAGACTGAATGAGCAATTAATTCAAGATCAATTCACAAATACATAAACACACTTAATGTTAATAAACACAGCATGAACTAAGTAAGATGGCATTTGAGACATACATTCTTCATTGTTAGGAGCCATTTGAGCAGACGAGTTGACAACACTAGTATTGATCTTCTCCTCAGCTCTGAATACAAGCTCCTTCTATGGGGCAAGACTTAAGGCTTTTGTTATAGAGAGAGCAGGAACCAACACACCCTATTTATATTGGCTATGAATCTAAGAATCCTCTCATAAAGATGCTTCTTAGAAACCAAGTCACCAACAACAAGGAAACCTAATGCAACACAAAGTCGGATTATAATGTAAACCAACTAATGGATTCCTAACCCATGAGCTGATATAATTGTCTCAATAGGTTTCTAGGTATTGTACTTAACATACATCTCCTATTTACGATCAAAGTTCTAATCCAATTTGTAAACTGAATAATAGTGATGATAGGTCCATTTTGTTCTAACAGGTGGTCTTAAATTAGCCATATCACATTTCCATATCATATTAACCCCAGAGTGCCCTACCAGCTAGATTGGTTCCTCTCACTCAATACACCTATAATCTCTTTGATTGTAAAGATAAAGAATATCAATCATATTCAAGCAAAAAGGATCACTATTTTCGAGAGGTAAGTAGCTGGATATTTCCAAATTTGGCAAAGGAATTAACATCAGATATGCGGATGAAAGCAAAAGGTTTAGACTTTACATTGTCATGATCCATATGGGAAAGGACTTTTATCTCTCGGAGCGACCTCTTGGCATCGATCCTATTGTCAAATGCATTCCCAATCTTCTTGATTGCAACCTCTTCTTTTGTCTCAGAGTCTGTTGCACAGCTGCCCCAAGAAAATATCAACCACCTTTACTCAAATTTTTGTAAAAATCACCATATACAGAAACACATATTCACCAAGAGATCTCTCAATTTTCATCAAACCAGTGAGAAGCAATACTTGTATCAACTATCTCCACAAAAAATTTGAACATTACTGTATTAGCAAGAACTCACATTTATGCATGCCATTGTTATAGAAATGACTTCCCTAACTCCCAAAACTAAAACTGATACAGACATAATGAAATAATGAAGTAAAGGGTACTTGGTTTTGAATATCAGATTCCCTAATTTGACATTACCCAGATAATCCAAACCCCCCCCCCCCCCCCCCCCCCCCCCCCCCCCCCCCCCCCCCACCTAAGCAAAAGCAAAGCCTACCAATTCATTTACAAATGAACTTTTTATTTGACATACCATACCCATAAAGGTGCACAATTTCTTGAATACAAAAGCACATTACACAGAGAAACAAAGAGAAGATATATTTACCAAACAATCCCATACGTGCTGCGGCCAACTAGGCTGATAGGAGGGAGATACTTGGCTGAGATCTGAAAAAAATTACCCAGAAGCTTGTACTGAACATACCCAGAAGGCTGTTTAGCTTCAAAATTAAGAAAAGGAAAAACAAATTTTTTCATAATGAGTGACAAAATCTAAAGACACATACTACAGCCCAACTCAAGAAACGTGCTTGCTTTCATCCAATACCAGTTTCCAACAACCATCATCAATATGCAAACGGGAACTGTTACAATCAAACTAGTTTGATCAAAGTTCGAAACTATTGGGGTTCAAATTCCCGGAAAAATATAATGGAGGTAATAGAGAAGATTTCAGGAAGTCAAAGGTGCCCATTTCATTCCTCAACAAGACCCAGCTCTCGAATTATCGTAAAGATGCACACACGTCAATCTTTTGTAGGGATGATACTAAAGTTCAATAGCATAATGGAGATTTGGAGTAATGCATAGCGATTAGCTAAAGTGAATGGACTGAGCTCCGCTTTGGAAAGGTTTTGAGGATTCTTAACAATATCTAGTTCGTGGAATCCAAATCTTCCATACGATTTTCAAAAACAAAAAATTATGTATCAATTGAACCCCTCTATGAATCTTACGCAAAATCTACAAAACAAATTGAGATTTTACCTTTACAATTTGGAGAAGACGCTGCTCTCTCAACTTTATGATGAAGATGATTGATGCTTGAACCAGTCAATTATCATGGAAAGGGAAGAAGGAGAGGTGCGAAATGTTTTTGATGGTAAGACCAACTCTAACATATTCCTTATAATTTTTGTATTATAGGGAAGTAAAAGTCAAACCTTTTAACTTTCTTTTCTTCTCCAACTCTAACAGATTCCCTATTTTACAGTAATCTATAAAATCTCCATATTCTTCTTTAAAATTTTAGAGTTTGCTGTAAATATAGGGAATTTGGTTTTCTTTCTCCTCACTTTCTCTAAAATAGAAATAGTTATAGGGAATCTGTTGGAGCAAAAGATACTCATTTTTCCTTAAAGTGGAGAAAAATCAAAATATATGGAATCTGTTGGAGTTGCTCTAATCCTGAATGAGGCTGAATGAATGCGTCTGTTGTCTCCGTGTAATTTTTTAAAAAGGATGAGGACAGAATTGATAACTTGGTATAATTCATTAACGATGCACTGTTGCTCCGTGCTTTTCAAAGAAGCAACTCCCCAAAAGCTATGATTTGTTGCTTCTCATTATCAGCATCTGGGAGAAGCTATTTGGCCCAAAAACAATTTCTAGAGAACTTTTCCAAACACCATTCTATAAGCCCAAAAGCAGATACAGCTCCAAAATCAATCTCAAACTAAAACATTTGGCTAGTCGGCTTGGAGAAGATATGGGAAGAGAAAAAATAAAAGAAAAACTAAAAACATCATATTTAAGACTAAAGTAAGGGAACGTGTCCTGCAAGTCAAACGACCATAAAACCCTTGTCGTTCATTGGAGGTAAAAGGGAAACGTTTTAGAAGATACGGTGGACGTCTCCGCACTCAAGCCATGCGTCATCACCTTGGTCGAAGGTAAGTAGTTAATAATTACAGTCTAACCCAAACTGACGTCGTTTGGCTTTGTCATTAAACACAACTCAGCCAAACGGCTGCGTTTTCACTTCCTTCTTCTTCTTCTTCTTCTTCTTCTTCTTCTTCTTCTTCACGTACACTCGATCATTTCTCACTGTTTAAATTAATTTTTCACATAGAGGACTACGATGCATCTGTGAAAAGTGAAAACCCTAGCCTAGCAAGGCCATTCCGCCGGTCAACCTTGTTCCGCAGCGGCTACCCCCGCTTCCAAAACACTTAAGCCCTCTAACGCTACTGTCATCTCCAATGAATCTCCTTCCTCTCTTGCCATTGGTGATCTGCCATCTCCACACTTCAAAAATGGTATATATGGTAATTCAGCTTTGTCTGGTATAACTTGTGAAGACTTTGAACCCGCAAATAGTATTGCTTAATTCTTGAATGGCCTTTTCTATTAACCCATCCCACTATGGCACTTGAATCAACCATCAATCCACCTCTGGAAAATCCCATTCCTACCCACCTAGTGGTGTACACGGTAGAATGGGTAGATAATATTATGTTCATTACATGAACTTTAGTTTGGGTGTACCGCAACAAAAAATGATTAACTTATAGATTTATTAAAAATAACAAGAAAAAGAAGTGAAGTTTGTATAATTGAGAAAAGTCATACCCTCAAAACAGAAATGTTCCAAATAGGCCTGCAGACTATATCAGATGAATTACTATATGGTGGTGGCATGAAACTAGCCAGATCATTAACACAAATCTCTGATACTCCACCAGACCCATCACCACTACCCAAAACAAAAACCTTGGCCTCCAAGAAAAGGAGAAGAGCACATAACCTCAAAACAGAAAGCCAAGTCCCCGAATTCACCATTTCAAAAACCTGAAACGTTGAAATGAGATCTTAGGTTTAGAACAAGAGGTGGCGCAGATTATGAACAAAGTGGGTTGTGATTTGTGAAAGAAAAGACATATTCAGGAGGCTGAGATGTTTCAGTCTCTTGGGCTTGAAGTAATATTGGGATATGGTTGGTGGTGGTTGGGTTTGTTCTTAGTGGTTGCTGATGGATAATAGTTTCCCGCCAATTCTTACAAACTAACCCCCAACAATGTATGACTTGTTTTCAATTAACTCTTCTATATTATTAGGAGGGATATCATCATCTTGGAAAACATGATAAAATTTCAATATTAGGAAATTTTTCTACAACAACCTAAAAAAAAAAAAGAATAATTTGAGGGCCTTGTAATGATAGATAGATGAGTGATGAAGCTTTGAAGTTGACTTGTTGTGTATTACAAGATACCATAATGAAGTCTTGTACTTAACAACTTAGCTCAAACAAAAGGAAGAAAAATTTATAGTAAATTAATTGGAAAATGTAACCTTCTGACCCTTTAAATTGGAGTGATAGCGATCTCATATCTTTGAATCTTGATTGGAACAGAAACAACATTAGTATGACCCAAGAGAAAAAGAAAGGAGAACAACAGACTCTCTTATGGAGAATGAAAGGTAGCAGCCAGATTAATTAGTCCCATTAAAAAAAATTAGTCCTATTAAACATTTATCACACTTCACACAATGATTATTGATGGGTTTGTAAGCAATACATAGAGTTAGGGATTTGATACACGTCATGTAGTAAATATGATGGCAATAATTCAAGCAAAGTTCGGTTTCAAAGAATTGAAGTGTAGCAGCCAGATTAATTAGTCCCAGTTGATCGGCATGTTTCCAAGCCAGGCAGGGCCAGCTGAAATTCAAGCAAAGTTCGGTTTCAAAGAATCAACAGATTGAAGCAACAAACATGAAGGCTGTGTTGCGGTCTCAAGATTCAGCGTTCAATTTATTAGGCCGGCTTCCTGATTCACCCCATTCTGCTCGATAAAAAAAAGTTATTCTTGTGACCATCAAATGTGACCTTCCTCTCACAACATCTGTGCAGATTAGAGTAATCAGATGCAACCATTACTAATCATTTCTCCTCCTTGCTAGCTCGGCTGCTGTTAGAATTTCCACATTCTAACAGCTTATGTTTTGGGGATCAGTGGTAAACCAATCAATAAACTTTATCATGGTGTCAGAGAAAGAAATACCAAGTTCAAATCCTTGCTGTCATTGCCTCCATTATCCTACCCGCCTATCTTTTTCAGAACAATGGGAAGTGAACAAACTTTAAATGCAACATTGATACCAAAACAAAGCATGGAAATGATTTAGCCACGAATCCTAAAGATATGTTCCTCACCACTCTTCTCATCAACCTTGACAAGCCATTTGCTCTTATTACCATTCCTCTTCTTGAAACCACCACTTTTTTCTGCTCCATTCGAAACTCTTCCACCGCCCCAATCTTCCTTTCCAATCATGGTTACCTCCATACCTTTTCCAATGGGATGCTTCATAGACCTCTCGACAACCCTCTCCTCCTTCACTCCCTTCACATGTCCTTCGAATCCTTTTCTTTCCCCAACCAAGTTAGTAGCCACAACCACTGATTTTCTCGGATTAACATCCAGCAACTTCAGCAACCTTGTGTACTCATCATTCTTGCAATCAACCAGAGAGAAATCAATGTTCTCGTAATTTGTCAATAGCTCAAATGGGTCACCGGTCTTGAATTCTACCAAGTCTTTTAGGCCTAAGTCTTTGATCACTTTCTTCGATTCAGCTAGATCTGGCTCCGGAAGGATGCAAACCAATTTGCCTCCGGTGTGTTTTGCAGCAGCTGCTAAGCAATAGTTGATGGGGAAGCACTTGATGTCACCTCCACTATAAGCTTGGCTTTCATGCCTGCTGCCAAGGCTGACACGAATTCATTGCTCCCTGGCTCTTGTGATAACTTCACTGAGTCGCATTGTCTTCTGCGATCATTGCACTGAAGATAAATCAAATTGGAGTTGGCAAATGTGATCAATAATTTTAATAATTCTATGGTTCATGAGACTCTAAATGCATGAAAATGTTCTCGTCCTACTTTTAGTATGATATGTTGTTAGATCGTTAATTCAGACGATTATTAAGTTTTACTCCGAATGTATGATCCGGATGTTCTGGCAATATAACATGTCCCAAAAAAAGGCTTTCTAAGAAATTCATGCAAAGGGTGTTGCTTTGTCATACAATTCTATGCACCTATTGTAGAACATGACTAACCCGGCCAAATGACCACTTAAATCAATCATGTGTTATGATCCTTCAGTCAGAAACAGGATGTGATGAGTGGTCAAATAACCGCATTATGCGAGATGGGTGTCCGCTCATGCCTGGCTACGACAATTAGGCACCCCCATCTTAACCATCTGATCCCAAATAAAAGAAAAATCATGTGTTACATTCTAACAGATTATATTGAGGAAACACGGCACAAAGACGAAAGAGGGAATGAAAATGTACCAGTTTGATGGTGTCAAAGTAAGCTTTTGTTGCAGATGCTGCAGACCATTCCATCCTCATAGCCCCCACGACCATAATATGAATACAAACTGTGCCAAATTCCAAAAACCTGTCACTAATGATCGAAGACGCAAACGAAACTTGGGGTGCAAGCAATCAAGGACAGGGAATTAGAACTTTTGATTTTTCTTGGGTTTAGGACAAGCTAGAATAAGAACTATGAAATATAGTCCTGGTTTATTGTTAGTGCTCGACTGGGATACACATATATATAGAGTTCTCTCCTTGTTTCTTGCTTTGACATTTTTCGTAACCAAATAAGGAGTGAGCACCGTTCTGTATGATTGGAGCTCATTAAAAATGCGTTGATGAAACCGTGTTATTATATAACTAACTCAGATAATTTTCCCCAAAAAAGGGAAACTTACTGTTTAAAAGCTCAGTCAAACTCATTTTTTGTTTAACCGCGACCGTAGTTAAAATTCACCCATTGAAGTTTCTTTAGGTTGTTATAGCTCACCTGTAGAAGTTTCTACCATCAGTTTACTTGCTATGACCGACTATGCTATAGGCAACCCATATCCCAGAACGGTGCTCACTCCCATGGAACTTATACACAGCCACAAGTCAATGCAGGATATGGGATCCAATTTAGTGAGCCATTTACGCAACTCAACATTAACTTCATTCAACAGTAATTAGGCTATGTAAGCAACACAGTTAGCTATTTGCACAGTACACGTAAGCAGCATATGCAAAGGTATTAGTTGCAAAATAGAGTCATGATCTATATATATTTGATTTATGTCTAAGCACTGTGGCAAGATAGTGTTGCAACAATTGGCCACCGAGGTAAACAACAATTTAACTTTTTTGGTTCATCTCTAAGACAATGAACGCAGTTTCAACATGGTTAAGACTATCATATTATCAAACTCATCTCATAGACTCATACTATCAGCCAATTGTAGATCCCTCTACTATCTCTCATTCTCCCCCACAGTGCATCCCTGAAAACAAAACACAAGGAACTATGTAAACGTTGAAATGACTAAATGTATCGAAGTAGAGGTTTTGCTGAAAAAAAAAAAAAGCACTTGAACATACGAATGCCAGCCAAAATTTAGAAGAAATGATACACTTAAGTTTAGAATCTTAAGTTAACTGCATGTGAGAATATAAATGCAAGATGAACTCGGCATGCTTACAAATTAAATGGCATATCTACAACTCTGGTGAGAAGATGAATATATAAATGGCACATGCAATTCTTGTAAATAGGTTGTGGCAAATGCACAGTTAAGACAATATCAAGACTGTAGGGTTTTGGTCACTCCTCTTAGACAAACTCCCTCGGACACATAAGAGTCTAAATAGAAAATGACGTGTCTGTTGAATGATATTTGGCTTTAGTGTGCCTTCTCTATTGAAGGATGTTTGATGTTGAAGTGTGAAGGACGTGTTGTACTCTTTTTCTCCTTCTCGAGGTTGTTTTCGTCCAATTGGATTTTTATTACTCGAGTAAGGTTTTTAGTGAGGCAACATTTGAAGCGTCATGATGTTATAACCGACACCAAGTTTGAGCGGCACAAGGAGGAGTGTTGAAGGATATTTGACTTTAGTGTGCCTTGTCAAACTAGCATTACTTTCTATAGTTGTAATAAAAGAGAATGTTCTAGATTTCTAGTTCTGTTTAGCATAGGATTCCTTGTATTTAAGGATTATGTACTTGTATTCTCTATATATAAGCGCACCTATTATCAATGAAAGACACAACTATTCTCTTAATTGTCTCTTTAATTTCGTTTTCCTTAAACAGTGTCCTCAAATGGGAGTGTTAATAGTATCATTAAGCATAGGTACAGAACACCTCAAAAGTATTATTGACCTTTTGAAACAAACTGATATTGACCACCAAACCCCAAAGCTAAATTTTAGCTCTAAATCCATTGCAACTTTCCATATTTCCTCAATGTGCAAAGCACATGATTAAAATCCAGATACAAAATTAAGGATAGCATAGAAGAACTTCAATCCCAGTAGAGATACAAAACTGAGTGAGAGCAGATATCACTACATTTTCTAATTATTGCAGCATAATTTGTAATAGTGTATGCATATCAAGAAGTAAGAATTGATAACTGTACAAAGCTTAGTGTATAATTAATTTTGCTTTCCAACAATCTCTTAAATCGCAGACAGTGAGAAACCAGTGCTTTCGGAACATAAGTAAAATGCATATATGCAATCACTTAAATCACAGACATGTTGGCCTCTGCTTAAGCTAAAGAAACAATTGGTATCCTCCATTAGGTACTCAAAAGTCAAAAGACAAAACAAGATTAGTGTGAACTCCCTTTACGAAGAAGCATTCAACTCATAAAGAATATAGACACAATTATTTTGAGGTGTAGAATACGCTCGGGAACCATGTCATAAGAGCAACTTCAACAACTTACCCGTATTTTGTTTTTTTTTTCCCTCTATTTTAGGGAAAAATAAGCTTGTTTTGCTTCAATAGATTCCTTATAACCATCCCTATTTTAGGGATAGTGAGAAAAGAGAAAACAAAATTACCTATATTTGCAGCAGTATCTAAAATTTTAAGGAAGAATTATGGAGATTTTAGAAATTGCTATAAAATAGAGATTTTGTTGGAGTTGGAGAAAAAAAAGTTATTTAAAGCTTTGACTTTTACTTACAAAGATTATATGGAAGCTGTTGGAGTTGTTCAAGCAATCACATCGATCATATCACATAGTTGGGGATTTTCATGAACAAATGCAAACTTCTTACAAGAAAAGATTCAAAACATGACATGAGCCCTTTAGTTCCAATTTACATGGTTGATCCCTCTTAGTACTAAACCTCCAATTGAAATACAAAGCAATCTTTTTCTTCACATATGTAATATATGAAGCTTAGCAATAAAACAGCAATGTGCACACATATTTCTGACTTAGCACACAAAAACAAGATGTTATAAGTTCAAATAATTATATAAAAATTGAAATAGCATGGCATGCATCCATATTCACACAAATTCAAAATTACATTCAATTGGTTTTGCTAAACTAACCTCTCACATCTGCTTCAGGAGGTTCAGATGCTTCGAACCCTTGTGCTTGTAGCATGACATGATGGATGAGTATTCGCTACTCGACTTGCAAATATGCATAAGTGAATGGTTACCTTCAACTGCTTAGCAAGCATACCATCAACAAAACTTGGCTCATGCGAATGCTGGTCGTTGATATGGATAGTGAAAGAGCTATCAGACATGAAATTGATATGGCATGTTGCGCACTGAAACTGGACCGTATCAATGAAGTCGGGGAACCGATCACAGAAAACCTAGGTCAATTCAATCACGCCCAAATTAAGAACAACAGTGCAAAAATTAATAAGAAATCGAGTTGACGTCGGCAAGAAACTCAAGGTAAACCTCAAAAATTGATGCGCTTCCTGCCAACGGCTTCTAAAATTGATGCACTCAAAGTGAGAGCTCAAAATTCACCCTATTGACAATTGTTAGTATATAGCAAGTATGGATCGTTCTACCCGGGGATTGAGGGTAGTCCTGTCAATTAAACATCAAAGAAAGAATTATTATTCACAAGTATAGATTTATGTATGAAAACTACAAAGTATGGATGGATTTTGAAAAGATTTTATTCTAATCTAAGTAAAGTAACCACAATGATCGATCAAACCATGAATTAAGGAGATGAAACGGACGGATAAGATGTAAGATGTAGTGATCAATCATTAACACTAAAATAGAATAACAAATTGCAATTCACGAATCAAAACATGTCCTTAGAAGAAATCAATCAAGAATAGAAATGAACGCATACAATTTTTTTTTTTTTTTACTTTCCTTAGTTAAATTAAATAGAAGAACACACTGTAGTTAACCCTATTAAATATGGAATGCTAGTGATCGATCAATTCCCTAACAAAACACACTTAACACAATAAGCACTTAGATAATTTGATTGAATTAAGAAGAAAACACAAATTAGAACGCTAATAATTGTATAACCTACAATTGAAATAGCATAACAGGCATCCATATTCACACAAAATCAAAATTCCATTCAATTGGGTTTCTAAACTAACCTCTCACGTCTACTACAGGAGGTTCAGATGCTTACTGTTTAAAAAGGGAAACTTACTGTTTAAAAGCTCAGTCAAACTCATTTTTTGTTTAACCGCGACTGTAGTTAAACTCACACATTGAAGTTTCTTTAGGTGGGTATAGCTCACCTCTAGAAGTTTCTATTATCGGTTTACTCAATAAGACTGACTATGCTATAGGCAACCCATATCCCAGAACGGTGCTCACTCCTATAGAACTTATGCACAGCCACAAGTCAATGCAGGATATGGGATCCAATTTAGTGAGGGATTTACGCAACTCAACATTAACTTCATTCAACAATAATTTGGCTATGTAAGCAACACAGTTAGCTACTTGCACAGTACATGTAAGCAGCATAGGCAAAGGTATTAGTCGCAAAATAGAGTCATGATCCAGATATATTTGATTTATGTCTAAGCACTGTGGCAAGATAATGTTGCAACAATTGGCCACTGAGGTAAACAACAATTTAACGTTTTTGGTCTATCTCTAAGACAAAGAACACAGTTTCAACATGGTTAAGACTATCATATTAACAAACTCAGCTCATAGACTCATACTATCAGCCAATTGTAGATCCTAAATCCAGTCCACTATTATCTCTCGTTCTCCCCCACAATGCATCCCTGAAAACAAAACACAAGGAACTATGTAAAAGAAATGACTAAATGTATCAAAGTAGAGGTTTTGCTGAAAAAAAAAAGAAAAAAAAAAAGAAGAAGCACTAGGACATAGGAATGTCAGTCAAAATTTAGAATAAATGATACACTTGAGTTAAGAATCTTAAGTTAACGGCATGTGAGAATATAAATGCAAGATGAGCTAGGCGTGCTTACAAATTAAATGGCATATCTACAACTCTGGTGAGAAGATGAGTATATAAATGTCACATGCAATTCATGTAATTAAATAGGTTGTGGCAAATGCACAGTTAAGACAATATCAAGACTGCAAGGTTTTGGTTACTCCTCTTAGACAAACCCCCTTGGAGACATCACCTTTGATCAAAAGAGCAAAAACTCCGCCTGATAGAAAGCTTGGAGGTGGAGTCGGCCTTGCTAAAGGACTTGGAAACAAAGAAACATTGGTACTCAGAGAATAGAACTGCAATAGACTTTCACAATGCAATAATGCCTAGAGACATAATGAACAAAAATGTTAGTTTCAAAACTAATGGAAAAACTAGAAAGATTAGAGAACAAAAAATTAACGAGGCAAGGAAGATTAGCAAGAGGGCTCTCCTCAGCATATTCATAGCCGTCATGCTCTTAAGGTAGAGAAGGTCTCCTAGGGATAGACTGTAGTTCTTATATAGGGGTTCGACGAAAATGGGTGTATTAGGTTTTGAGACATTGGGTTAGATTTTGGCGAGCCGCAACAACATGGGCCTGGTAGGCTGTTACAATATGGGCCTGTTAGGCTCTAACAACATAAGCCCGGATGGCTTGGAGATCATACCCTCGGCTAAGGTAGTACAGGTTCCGCGTCTAGCAACCGTCCTGGTAGGCTGTTATAACATGTGCCCATTAGGCTCTGACAACATAAGCCCGGCTGGCTTGGAGATTATACCCTTAAATAGGGCAATACAGGCTCGCGTCTGGCAACTGTCCCGAGCATTCGCGAAAGAAAATCATCCACAATCTGTCCCTAAAGAGTAAGTATAAAAATTGCCCCATCTTCCGCAGAAGAGAATAAGTAGATAGGAAGAGGAAGGGATCGTTGGTGCTTGGGTTTTGTGTTTGTATGATGTTTGAGGATAGAACATCTTTCCCTTGATATGAGAATAAGCGGAGAGAGGAAGCTCTTGTAAGAGTCTAACTATCAAAAAATGACGCGTTTGTTGAATGATATTTGACTTTAGTGTACAGTGCGGTTTGATTTTCCTTTACAGTATTATTAGTATCTAGTTTTCCTTCACGGCTGAAATTTTGTCACTTTGAACTAATCGCCTAGTACTATTTGAAAATGTTGAATGGGCTTTGGTTTTTCATTGGAAATTTGTTTGGTTGCCTTGGGATTGTTGTTTGGAAATCGCTTGGTACTATTCCAGTTTCAAAAAAAAAAAAAAAACAAAAAAAAAACTAGAAGAGCGCACTATAGTTAGCCTTATTAAACATGCATTGCTAGTGATCGATCAATTCCCTAACAAAACACACTTAACGCAATAAGCACTTAGAAAATTTGATTGATTTAAGAAGAACACACAAGTTAGAACGTCAATCAAGCATGCAAATGTCTTTGTTCATTTACCTAAGTAGCTATAGGTTTTCCACTTAGCAATCAAGACTTAGAACGCTAGCATATCTAAATCTGGAATCAATCATGCAATTCGAATCCTAGGCTAGCCATCAAAAAACATGAAAACATGAAAGGTAGGATTGAAGCACAAAATCAACAAACATCCAAGAACATATAAAGAAATTGCAATTTATAATCCAAAAATCCTAAAACATTTTCGTGCTTCAAGGTTATAGAAAACTAATCATGAAAACATACTCTTCATCCTGACAAAATTTTGAATGAATCTGGAGGGTTTCGTATCCAGGTAGGGTTGGGAATTGGGTATGGGAGAGAGAATTAGTTTTCAACCCTAAGGTATGTTTTCGAAAATCAAAACTTACCAAAGCAGAAATTACTATATATAGGCAGTTTCCCGAAACAATAACTTTTGTGTTTTTGATCATAACTTTAGCTACAAACTCTGATGTGAGCGTGTCATGTGTTCACTAACTCGGTTTAATATCCTCCATAACTTCCATGAAATTATTTTTTTCTCAACTGCCAAACGATACAAAAAGTTAACTTTTAGGGCTTCCAAAAGTACTGTAACGAAGTTAAAAGTAAAAGTAAATGTCATTTACAGTCCGAATGCCTAGTAAATTGGTAACGTAAGATCCAAGATGTATTAATTTAACCATTTGGATCAGTGGAGAACAAGTTTCAAAATGTTCTGAGGGGTTGCATCTTGATACTGGAGTCTAGCATTGGTGGAGATTAAGCGAGAGCTTGGCTTGCACATGTTGCTTTAGAAAACTATATTCTTTAGTCGTGTGAATAGGCTGACGTCAGTGAACCCGGGCTTAGATCAGTGATTGTAAGCAACATGCGCACTACTTCCTCCAAAAAAAAAAACGTGATGCCACAATTCACACATTTCCAGCATTTGGTGTCCTTTGAAGCCAACACACGGTTGTTCAAGGTATGAAGTTCCCCCAAATCCAATATCAAAAACCTAAAATCAAGAATCGGAAGAAAACGATGAAGAAGTGAAATTATACATACCTGACGTTGTTACATTGAGAGATTGGCAAATGAGAGTCGCTTAGGCGCCATAGTCATCGTCCTTTCAAGTCTCAGACTCTCTGCAAATCTCTTTCTCTTTCTCTCTCTCAAGCTCCGATTATGTTGCTGGCTTGCTCTATGATCCTGTTAGGACTTTGTTTTGTGGGTCTGAGACCAGTACCCTGAAACTTTTGGGTTAAACCTCACAGGAAGCACATGTGGTGTGACATGTCGTTTCTTTTTTTTGTCTTTCATGTGATGCTATAGGTCGTTCCTAGAGATACTTAGTTTACTAATTCTATTTTTTTGTTTTACTATTCTTAAAAAAAAACAAAAACAGCCCATGTAAAATGGACGTGGTCTAAATATTTAAACCTTTGAAAAGTATTATTCTTCCAAATAATAAGGTCTATGATAAAAAGAGGCAGTCATTTTTTCACAAGCAGTGTTCTATTCTAAGGTTTCGTCAAGCACTGTAGAGAACCGTCAATTCTTGCAAGTTTTCACGATCCTCTAGCCGGTATAGCGCCTTGCATTCGCTACCATTAGAAGTTTTGAGTTTGCTTTAGTCGACTTGTGACGCCTGGGTGGTGGGTTGCATGGATCTGTCTGACCTGGCGATCGATGTCGCAGGGGCCGCGATGGTTAATGGTCCTATATTTTAAGGTTTCTATTTATAAACAATCTACCGAGAAACTCTTAAGTAATTTTTTTTGTTAAGGTAAGTCTAGCCCAGCCAATCAAAAATTTCTGAGTTGAAAACAACACATACGTTTTACTCTCTCTCTCTCTCTCTCTCTCTTCCCCCCCCCCCCTTCTCTCTCAAAATTCAAATCAACATCTAGTCTAGTCCAAAATCCAAATAAAAAAGGTTTGAATGTCTGTTTGGTTTGAATCCTCTGCATCGCTAATGGTGATCTACAACACTGCGGGGGTGCTTCCCATGTGAGGTTGACGGATCCCCAATGAAGAAATCCATCAGCAACTTGTTGCTAATAAGCTAGACATGCATTATGGACCAAGCCAAGAAAGTGACCAAACTAGTAGAAATTGTACAACATGTAAGGAACATGGTCCCTAAGAGTTGAGGAGCAAAAGTGAAACCAGTGAAGCAACTGAGAGTGAAGCTGTAAGCATCATTCTGTTAAACAGGCCCACCACTGTACAGATATTGTCCCAACTTAACCACCCGTTAGGTGTTGGGTTTTAATCACAAAAGACCTCGGTTCAATTGGGTAAGAGCCACATACTTATAAGTTATATTATATTTTGTCACTTTTCAAATGTGAGATCTTTTCTCTCCAACACGCCCTCACGTGCAACCTAGCTCTAGGTATGCATGTGGAATTAATTGACAAACTCAATTCCACGTTGGAAATCGGGTCAAAAGTCCCACATTAGAGACTTGACCAATCACATAACAATTCAAGGCCCACATCAGACACTTGGCAATAATCCAATCGGAAACTTCTGATGGTCAATTTAATGAAACCAAACTAGGTCCATGATTGGAGAAGTGATTGGTGAATCAATTAAATAATGAACCCAAATCCGGGTCATGATGGTGAGGTAATTGAAGAACGACCCGTTCTGATACCATGTTAAACAGCGAGAAGTGTGGCCCACCATTGTACCGATACTGCTAACGAAACTAAGGGGGCGTGTTGAAGGAAAAAGATCCCACATTGGAAAAATGACAAAATATAATATAATCTATAAGTAGGTGACGCTTACCTAATTGTACCGAGGTCATTTGTGATTAAAACCCAACACCTAAGGGTAGTTAAGTTGGGACAGTATAGGTAAAATGGTGGGCCACGGGCCACGCTTGTCGCTGTTTAACATGGTATCAGAGCGGATCCCTCTTCAATTGCGTCTCTAATTGTCATGGGCCCAAATTTGGGTGCCTTATATTGCCAACAGAATATTCCGATTGTATTGTTACCAAGTGTCCGTTGTGGGTCTTGGATTGTTATATTGGCCACTTAGGCTGCACGTGAGGGGGCGTGTTGGAGAGGAAAGATCCCACATTGGAAAATTGACAAAATATAATATAACTTATAAGTGGGTGACACTTACCTAATTGTACCGAGACCTTTTGTGATTAAAACCCAACACCTAACGGGTGGTTAAGTTGGGACAGTATCGGTACAATAGTGTGGACCCAGATATGGGTTTATTTATTAATTGATTCACCAATTTCCTCTCTAATCATGGACCTAGTTTGGATTCATTAATTTGGCCATCAGAAGTTTCTGATTGGATTATTGCCAAGTGTCTGATGTGGGCTTTGGATTGTTATGTGATTGGTCAAGTCTCTAATGTGGGACTTGTGACCCGATTTTCAATGTGGAATTGGGTTTGTCAATTAATTCCACATGCATACCTAGAACTAGGTTTGCACGTGAGGGGGCATGTCGGAGAAGAAAAATCTCACATTGGAAAAGTGTATATTGGAAGTTGATAAAGTAATCTGGGGTTTACATCCAAAACCAATTGGTAATGGATGAAGTGGCTCAAATCCTTATAAATCCGTAGGCAATGTCCCATTTTTCTCATGTATATATTCTCAACACGCCCCCGCACGTGTGACGAATTTTCAAGCTATACACGTGGACAATTTTGGGTGACGTAGAGGCCGTATGGTCGTGAGACATGCACACATGGGATAACCCACTTTGATAAAGTAATCTGAGGTTCACATCCAAAGCCAATTGGCAGATAAGTGGCCCAAATCCTTACAAATCCATAGGCAAGGTCCCATTTTTTCAATGTGGGATCTTTCCTCTCTAACACATTCCCATGCGAAATTTTTGAGCTTTGGATAGAGTATGCTAAGTTGCAAACTTTTGGTGATTAGCCCTGAGATTCAAGCAACAAATGCCAGTAAGCTAAGTAAGGTAGCCATGAATTTGGTATGGTAGGTATCAAATGGAGAAGACAGCCTTGATGTTCCAGAGGATCACATCTGAATAAAGTTGAGGAGAAAGGGCAAATGGGGAAGGGGATTTTGCTTGTTTTGGCCTATCTACAATCACAAAGTTCAACATGACGACATTGAAGGGATTATGACGATGGAAGATCAAGCCTCGGTACCATTGATGGCGAAAATCGGTTTTTGATATTTCAAGCGAAGGAACTTCGCTTCTAGGAGTTCGACTAGACAATCTCACACACACATGACCCTTCTAGTGAGAGATCCATTTTTTTGGTCTTTTCTAGGGATAAGACATTAGCCCAACTTTTCAATCATATTTTCACATCTCAATAGTTCAGTTTTTAGGTCATAATGTATAGATCACTTCTGCAAATTTTCAATTAATTTAATGATCGTTCAGGCATCTAAAACTATAATTTACCATTATAAACACGAACGGTTAGTTATAAGTAATTCTTACATCCAGCCCGACCATGCCTATATGAAAGGAACTAGATATTAAATTGCATATATAGGAATGGATTTCCCTATTGCTTCCTGAACTGCCGGACTTGTCAAAACGTACTGCAAGGCATCATTTTCTATGATATTGTAATAGGAGAGTTCATGGTATTGCTCCTTTTGCTTTGAACTGACAGCACATCCAAATTCTAACCTCTATACTCCAATCAAATGCAACTTCAACTAACAAGTCTGCCAATCTTGCATTCTGATAACGAAACGAAATGAAGAATGAACTCGGTACGTAATTCCATTCCATTAAAGACTCTTGGCTAGTTGCATCAAATGAAGTTCTGTATTTATTTCAAATATTTACGAAACTTTATATTCATTTCAAAATCGAAAGACTAAGACTTGATTGGATTCCACCCCACAACTAGACTAAACCACCAAAAAAAAAATGGGGCGTTCTAAAGAAGATTGTGGAAATGGGAACAAAACCAAATAGTGGATCCAAACAGATCGAGCTGATTTTCTTTAACGATGACGCAGAAGTTTGCTAGCTCACGATGCCTTGACAAAAGAGCTAACCCACTAACGTCACTCTTTCATAATGGTAATGCAGGAAGAATTAGTAATCAGGAATCAAAAGAGTGTCACTGCTACTCTATTACTAAACTCTATTTCCCATCAGCCTAAAGAATTGAGAAATCACTTAATTGCCCCAACTTACTACTTGGACCAAGCAACTGCATCAATCTCTGCCTGAGCACTTCTGTACAACTCTAGCCTCTTTGCAAGGCTGGTACGGCGCTGCATGACTGCTGGATCCTCATCCAACATCTTGGACAACTGTCTTGTCTGCAAAATAGTAATGACAGTACCTGTCAGTTAAAATAGATCAACTCAGCAGCTACGTTCGTTTTCCTCTCTCTGTGTATTCAACTCACCTCTTTTGAACCCAGCTCAGCAAAAAAATGATCGAGTAAGCTGCGTTTGGCTTCTCGTACTTGACAGTAGACAATAGATTTTGGAATAGCAATCCTTAAACTTGAGCACACCATGTTCACATAGTTTAACACATTGCTTCCTGTTTGTTTCAAGAGACAAAGACAGAGAAAGTGAATGAAGCCGCTGACATAAACTCCTTAACAATACTGTTATACATATCATTTGTACTCAAATTAGCTGTGAAGTGAACTAGATTGAGGCAGCAACTAGTATATTTCATTTTGAAATTGTATCTCTTAAAGTGGAGGTTCTAATATAAGTAGAATTTAGATCAAGTATAAAGGGGTTGTTAAAG
Organism: Rosa persica; assembly: GCA_025331145.1. Classification (NCBI taxonomy): domain Eukaryota; kingdom Viridiplantae; phylum Streptophyta; class Magnoliopsida; order Rosales; family Rosaceae; genus Rosa; species Rosa persica. Next base: position 32,145,694 of record WFKR01000001.1, read on the forward strand.
TGATGAGATTAGGGAGATGATTGAGGTGGTTTAACATGTACTTCCAAGTTATAGCTACTTACCAACCCGCCGGAGGTAGGAATCATTATATCTGTCGAAAAGTGAGTGTGTCGGATTTCCCCCCTTTTCAATATCCTGAGGAAGCTTGCGGAAAAATTCAACGGTGAGGTAACCACACTCCATATCAACTAGCTGCATAGTTGCTTTCTTGCTTTCTTCTTTCATCCTATCCAGCGATTCAAATGCTGCATTCCCAACTTCCACTCTTAAAGTGGGGTACTGCTTTAATTCCTACACACCACAGGAAAAACATCCCATTAAAAATAAGACATTAAACAAATTTAGGATATAATGAATAACTAATAGCTATCCTCTTAGATAAATTCAGTATATTCAGGAACATACTGAGGTCGCATTGATAGACTTCTGAGCCAGCTCCTTCAATATGGCATGAACCTGAAATCACGAGGAAAGATTATCAAGCAAAATGATTTGAAGCAGACACAGAGTGCATTTTATGGCGTTATTCCAGCAGCAGCAGTAACAACAGTGGAAGCATTAGAAAAAAAAAAGGCTTGTGCAGAGTAAAAATACAAACGTCAATGCTCTTATTCTTTTCAAGGAAGTGGACATCACATGCTGCACTATTGCCTCAGGTTAAAACTAATTCGGCACATAAAAGAAGTTAATTCACAGCTTTGAAATGTTTGTAACTATGGGAAAATCATTCCCCTGATTGAAATGCCTAGGTGAATCTATGAACAAGTGAATCTATGAAGCATACAGCATCAACAGCCGCCTCTGCAGGACCTTTGATGCATACTAATGAAGATTCAATGAGGCGACGGTATCCTTGTTCAGGAGCAATTAAATGAGGTTGGTATCCATCTGCCTCAGTAATTAGCTTTCGAATGTTTTCCATTGAAAGATACTTGTCAAATTGCAATCTCTTCAAAGCAGCTGGAAATTGATTGTCAAACACACCATAAACTTTATCACCACCAGAGCGCCTGGAGACATAGAATGTTATCATAAACCCAAGGTTAAATATTGAAATCAACATGCGGTTAAAACACAATTTCACATGAGGCAACTACAGAAGAATACGTACACGCCATCAAGATGTTCTTTGAATATCTGATCGAAAGTACGAGAGATTTCCATTATTACATACAACTTTCCCTGCATGTGAAAGAATGATCAAATTGACAATACAATGAAAACATCAGCAACACTTCTCTGAGTGTTTTATGGATACATCAATTGGCAGGAAAAAAGGAAAAGGATCGATGAGTTAAAAGGTGCTATGTGACTCTGTAACTTACACCAGTATCAGCAGCAATGGGTTTCCCAAGTCGGCTTAGTTCTGCCTCTAGCTCACCAATAGTTTTGCTGATAAGAGACTGAAGGCCTGGTATTCGGGACTTGATGACGACTTCCAAATGCTGAAAATTTGATCACATTTAGTGCCACGTAAGAATCTTTTGGTGAAGCAAAAAAGAAAAGTCAGCATTGCTGCCAACCTTATATTGAAAGAAAGCACATCATATCTTTCAGTTTCTTCACTGAAAGTACAATCCTTAAAGAGTAGTTGTGCATGAAACTTCTACAAATAGTGGAACAGAAGTAATACACTAAGGAGAACAAACCTACAGACCTTAGACAACACCCTTCCTAAATGCTCAGATCCCATCTTGCTCGCAAGATGCTTGTACTCGGGGCTATTAGCAAAATATTCACGCTCCCTGCGCCTAGCAGCAATCATATCAACACTCTTGTTTATATCAGCTTGGGAGCGATTAACAACACCAATCCAAGGGAACTGTAGTCTATATGATCTTCCTTCCAAAATCTAGAAAGTAAAGTAGAGATTGATTAAAATTAGAAACTCCAAAGATGGCAGCCAAAACTGTAAGGAGAATATCGAGTATAACAGATAATGATAGCCAAAAGAGATTCTGTTTTTAACTGCAATGTCATCCCAAAAGCAGCTCGCAGTTGACAATAAAAATTTACTGAGGTTTCAAGTCATCCAAAGGAATTAAACTGTTTCATTTGCAAGCAATGCACATCACAAGACCTAAGATCCATTGAATGCAATAATGAAGCTAACACCAAGGGTGAAGGATGTAAAGCTACCAACAACTTTGACCTATCTAACAAGTCAAGCAACAGTGAAATCAAACCGAGAATTGAAAACTTCAAAAAGAGAAGAAAAAAACAAGCATCATTCATAATAATACCTATAATATAATTGACTCATAACAGAATCCCTGTAGAAGACTCTCAAAATGAAACAAAAAAGTGCCACCCAAGTCATTAAATTAAGTAAATCCACATCCTCTAAAAGCAACCATTATTTCTCTTCCCCCCTTTCCTTATGGCTATTAAATTGCATTCAAAATCGCAATTCTTTCTGGAAGAGAAAATTAAGCTAAAAGAAAATCACTGAAGCAAACTTACATCGACTGCATTTGTACCCTGGTCCATAAGATCAATCTTTGTGAGAACTCCAAATGTCCTCTCCCCTGATCATTTGGTATACAAACAACTTAAAGTCAATGTGCACAAATGGAAGACTTGTCCTAATAAGAGCAATTTGCGACTCTCAACTAACATACGCACTATTGTTTCAACAAAACCGTGTAACGTCCTTTTGTTTTTGTAACGTAAATGAAACCGCATCATGCGCAATGCCCTGCTTTGCTGTCCAAATTCTCGTTATGTTTATAAGATTAGTACTCACACTGATTTTCTTTTTACCAAGGTCAAGGACAAATGTGATGTAGTGGGAAATATGCATAAAACCAACAAAAATGAGAACCGCCAGAACTAAGATATGACACTTTTACAGTAGTAATCAACTTTTACATAATACTTCTTGATGCAAATAACTGTTTTAGAAACTATTCCCAGCATTAGCAATTTAATTTAGCCATTAGAAACGGCTACAACATTTTTCAACTCTGTAGAGTTCGGCTTGCTTTCACCTCACTGCTGAAGATAACCTTTTACTTCCTCGATAGTTTTTACCTTCCAATTTACAACTTTTCAGATTCCTTAACTGCTCCTTATTATCTTGTTTTTGTAATCTGTTAATCTGAGGAGGTATTTTACTCCACCCACCAGATTCTTTTAGCTACCACATATCTGAAAATCTAGCATGTTGTCCATACGAACATTGTTCATAATCTTACCTTTGGGATCTACTTCACGAGAGATCTTAATTGCATCAGACGTAGCAAGATCTTGGTTGGCAGGGGAAATAGCCAGAATGATACAGTTGGGCTGCAAGAGAAGCCATATAGTAAGGGACAAACGATCACTTGAAGTTAAGTGACAAGCTAGGCAGCTGTTTATGTTGCATTGTACATTTTTACTGTAAAAATCTATCACCTGTCGGTCTCCTTAACACGTAGAATTTCTCTACTGTTCATTTTAACATTTGGTGTAACTTCTTTTTATCTCCATCTTTCCCATTAGCATGTTTATCATACATATGAAACACCAAACTCGCACAAAATCACATAGGAATCTAATCAACATCATTCATTATTATGAAATCTCATAACCTAGTTTCTTGTAGATATTCTCAACCGTTTTCTTAAATTACCTTCTCAATGAAGCCCCTAACCATGTTCTCAATGTCCTGCACTATGCTCTCTGCCTGACCCTCTACAGGACCACCAAATTAACACAACGTCAGTTTAATTCCTATAAGGTGACCAGAGAGCTTAACAATGATAGCGTTTGCAAAGGTCTCAAGGAATGTAACTCACCTACAGCTACCTTTGTGAGTCCAGGAAGATCTATTAGTGTCAAGTTCACAACTGCCAAGTGCAAGCAAATCATAAAAAAGAAAAAAAAATTATACCATTGTGAAAGTACTTGAAATAATGAACTCTAGGCACAAGCAACAACCACAAAGAATTGTGCAATTACCATATAATGTAAAACAGTCATCTCCAATGTTGTGGTTTAAAATAGCTCCTCATCTAAATATTTAGATCTACTGAAAGTACTATTCATTCAAATAGCAAGGTCCATAATTTACAAATCTCGAATCTAAATTTTTATTACTGAAGGTTCATAATTTACAAATTTTGAATCAATTGTTTCAGAGCTAACTTATATTCACATAATTTTTCCATAAACAACGTGCATGTTGGATGTGGTGGACCTTTCTCCACCCACTTGTAGCCTACAACAAGGTCTATATGTAAAACCAACTTTTGGACTTTAAACCACCAATATAATTTTTTCTAATAGACCAGACTCCTTGTTGAAGATGCGATTTAGGTCAAAATTGGAGATGTCCTAATGTCCATGATACCTATCAATATACTCAATTCTTCATCAAAAAGGTGAAACAAAGCATTTACACCCATGATGATTGCAACAATTACATAAACATGTGATCCTATATGCCGGATTTGTTAAGTTATTCAAGTCAGCACAATCCTAGGAAAAATTGCACAATATGAGCAACAATTCTGTCTCACCATTAGGGGAGTAGATGCTAAGGTGGATAGGCACACTCGAAATCGCCTTGGTCCGGCCGGTCTCTCTATCAGTCTCATCAGATATCTCCTGTCTAACAGCAGCTGTACATTGAAAACAATATCAACATCTACAAGTAAAACGCAAACTGCAAGTCTGAAACAATTTGCAATAGCAAGAAAAAAGAAGAAGAGAAATGTACCAAAATCAGTGAACCTCTTCCTCGGGAGGTGCATAAACTCGGCGTATTCTCTTCCCTCGTCGATCTTATGCAGCTGCAACACAAGCGGACGCCGAGTCACAATTCCTGCACGCAATGTGTTCGATTGGAATCCGAGCTAGAAATGAAAACGAAAACATAAACCGACGTCGTTTTTTATGAGAGCGTGAAATGATTACCGGAGCCACGAGGTAGGAAGTCTTTGCCGACAATGCTCTCCAGCACCGACGACTTACCGGAGCTCTATGAAAGGAAAAAAAAAAAAAAAAAAACTCGGCCATTACGAAATCTAAGGATCAAAATTGAAGGAGGAAAATGTGAGATTGAGACGGTGGTGGAGGATCAGAGATCGAATACCTGGCCTCCGACGACGGCAATGGCGGGGAGGGAGTCCCAGAGAGTCGGCATGGCGCTCTCTTCGCCATGATCGCCGAGGGCTGTGCATGCTCTCTGTATTTTGTTCACGAGCGAGATCAGATTCTCCATCGGACAGACGAGTCGGATCGGCGAGTTGAGTTGAGTCGGTTTGGTATCGTTCGGAGGGGGGAGAGAGAGAGAGAGAGAGAGAGAGAGAGAGAGAGAGAGAGAGAGAGAGAGAGAGATAGAGAGAGAGAGAGAGAACAGAAATACGGGGAGGTTGGCGAAGGAAGCGACGGAGTTTCAGTTTGGTACGAAAACTTTTGAAAACTTCGTAAGCTCTGTGGATAATTGACCCGGGCCCAATGTTGGCGCTCGATTCTTCGGGTCGGGTTAACCTGGGTTTAGTGTTTTGATTTGGGGCAGCTAGGGAGTAATTTTAGTAACCATCCCGTTATGTTAAGTCCAGTTATGGCACCGTTAAACACACCCAACAGATTTTAAAGCACACCAAAAGAGATGAATAGACTTAGACTTATGCCAACTTTGATCAAAATATTTTGGACCGAAAATTTTAATCATCAAAGTTTGCATATCTTTCACAATGTTCGAACTCGAGATTTACTCAAAGGATGAACCCATTTACTTTTATATAATAGGTGCATTAATTTGGAGACAAAGGATACTTAAATGAAAGAGTTATAGACAATGCAATTGTCATATCTGTTGTAGTATAAATCGTATATATACCGTATATGTCTATATCATGTAACAAAATACGTAAAAATATTTAGATAGGTACTTGAGTGTATAATCATAGGTACTTGAGTGTATGAAGACTTATGTAAACATGCTTTACCAAAGGGCAACAAGCATGGCAGAAAATCATCATCAAGATGGTTATCATTTTGAGTTTCTCTTTGAGCATTCACACTTCAATGTAATCCTATAAATACCCCCTTTGTATGAGATGAATAAACACATTGAAATCCTCATTCTCTCTGAAATTTTACTCTTCTATTCTGTTTATCAAATCCTCTAGTTCTTAAACACGTTATCAGCACGAAGTTGCTCTAGAATTAGAATCGAAAAATTGACGAAAGAAGAGTTCTTCATCGATAGAAGTCATTTTTCAAAACCTACAAAAAATCCCCAAACCCTAGCTCAGATTAAAGCCCTTGATTCCAGGAGCCCGGAACCGGTCTCAGATTCACCGGAACCGGCCGGAAAAGGCCTGAACCGGCCGCCGGAAGCCGAAAAACCGAACCGGACCGCTGCCGAGACCTGCCGAGGTCCTGCCGAGACCTGCCGAGAGCTGCGCAGCAGCTGCCGAGGTGCTGCCGAGAGCTGCGCAGCAGCTGCCGAGGTGCTGCCGAGTCCTGCCGAGACCTGCCGAGAGCCCTGCGCAGCAGCTGCCGAGAAGCTGCCGAGAGCCCTGCGCAGCAGCTGCCGAGGTGCTGCCGAGACCTGCCGAGACGCTGCCGAGGCCCTGCGCATCAGCTGCCGAGGCCCCTGCGCATCAGCTGCCGAGGCCCCTGCGCATCAGCTGCCGAGGCCCCTGCGCATCAGCTGCCGAGGCACCTGCGCAGCAGCTGCCGAGACCCTGTGCAGCAGCTGCCGAGCAGCTGCCGAGACGCTGCGCAGCAGCTGCCGAGCAGCTTCCGAGACGCTGCGCAGCAGCTGCCGAGCAGCTGCCGAGCCATCTGCCGAGCAGCTGTCGACACATCTGTCGACAGATTTGCGCGGCGACTTTCCGACGACTTTTTCGACACTTTTCCGGCGACTTTTCCGGCGACTTTTTGGACGATTTTTCTCGACTTTTTCCAACGATCTTTCCGGTCAACTCCGATAATTTTTCCGGTCAAAAATTTCCGGCAACACTATTCCAAGGTATTCTTTACTAAAAGTTCCCGTTTTTGAGTTTTTATTTATTTTCTCTCCTTTTTTCCTTTTTCTCTGGAACTTACAATCAAAAGCGGAATTAGAGCAATTCACGCCAAATGAACTAAGAGTGTTCACAATGATTCTTGGAAATTGATTTCTTGGTAGCATAGCTCGGAAATCTTATTATTTTTTGTGGAAGTTTTAACTCCGAAACTAATATTTTCTTCTTATCTTCAAGGATGTCGAATGAACCTAGACTCGATTTTCAAATCCTTGACTCAACAGGTTCGGAGTACCATAGCTGGAAAACCGACGTTGAGAACCATCTCACATCCAAGGGGATATTGCCCATCATCCATGAACCAAATCCGGCTCTTGTGTTCCCTCGATCACCCAAGAAGCATGCAGAGGCAATCATCTTGATGCGACGTCATATGGACAAAGCACTCAGGCTAGAGTACATGTCCATCAAAGATGCAAAGGATTTATGGGAAGCATTAGAAGAGCGCTTTAACAATATCCAAGATTCTCTCCTCCCTGACTTGAAGGTTCAGTGGAACGATGTACGCTTCTCAGACTTCAAGTCTATTGCTGAGTACAATTCAGAAGCTCTTCGTCTTAAATCCATGTTGAGGTTCTGTCAAAGACCCCTCACAGAAGAAGAGCTAATTGAGAAAACTCTCTCCACCTTCCCTGTTGCAGCAATTTTGCTATCAAAGTAGTATCGCACTGAAGTAAATGCTGGACGAATTACGAGGTTCAATGAACTCATAAATATTTTGTCGGTAGCCGAAAAGCACGACAACATTCTTGTAAAGAATTATAATTCAAGACCCATTGGAACCAAGAGCGTTCGTGAGGCAAATTATAATGCACCCAAAAGAGGGCACAGGGAGCGGTACCCCAGCAATAGGGGACATGTGTACCCTAATAATAGGGGACATGAAGGACGAACAGGTCCATATAACCGCCCCAACAGGGAAGGAAATCGCAACTTTAGAGCGGGCGCACGTGATGGTAACTCCGCACGTGGAAGAGGGAGATATGGCAACACCGGCCGTGGAAATAGCACCATGAACCGTGGAGGTCGCACCATGCGCCGTGGTAGTAGCAGCAACCCTCCTAGGGGATATCCACAACGTGCACAACCTGTACAAACTGTACAACCTGCACAACCTATACCTCAAATGAAGGGAGGAAACCACAATGACATGTGTCATAGATGTGGATCAATCGAGCATTGGTTTAAACAATGTCATGCAAGTACCCAATTAGCTGCACGCTACAAGGAGTACAGGGAAGCAAGAGAGCAAGAAGCTAACCTTGCCGAAGATGAAAATAGTGAAGATGTCAATCTCACTGTTGAGGACTTCAAAGCTGTAGATGAAGAGCACGAGGATGCCACAGACTTTGATTAGAATAATCCTCTTTCTATTTTCCAAGAATGGCAAATGTGCCTTAGTCAATAAATAACAATTGTATTAAACTCCTTCTTATGTGGCGTACCCAATGAAGTATGATGTCTAGGAAAGCAATTGAGATCGGGGTATTTAAGCGAGCCTCGCTCCACCAACATCTCTCTACTTTCCTGGTCATATTCCATTGGAATTACCAAACGGATTGAGTGATAGCAATTTGTCTAGAGTTTGATATTTGGAATAGACTTATGAATAACTTTGATGTAATCATTGGCTATTTTCCCATTAATAAAGTATCGCATTCAATGTCATGGACATGTGTTAATATTCCGAACTTTATTCCTTTCAGTATGTTTTCCGGAGAATTGGAATGCCTTCTTGATAGTGGCACCACACATACTATATTGCGACATAGGCAATTATTTTTATGGATGACACCCAGTCGATCCTCAGTAACTACGATGGCAGGACCATCACAATTGATTCATGGTCGAGGACCAGCTCAATTTTTGTTACCAAATGGCACAAATATTAATGTCGCCGAAGCTCTATATGCTCCAAGGGCCGGAAGGACCCTATTAAGCTTTAAAGACATTAGAGCCAATGATTTTCATGTGGAAACACATTGTGAGAATGGACAAGAGTTCCTTTGCATCACCTCTAAAAACTACGGAAATACACGAGTTTTAGAGAAACTTATGTGTCGCTCTAGTGGATTGTATGCAACCACTATTAGAGTTATTGAATCCAACCATGTCATGAATGACAAATTATGGGATCCTGACACATACAAGCTTTGACACGACCGTTTGGGACATCCAGGTCGTGACATGATGCTCCGTATATTAAAAACTTCACACGGACATCCATTCTTCAAAACGAAAAGAAGTACGAACCAAACATTGGTCCAAAGAGTTACTTCTAAAGTGTATCATTCGTTTTGCAAAGCTTGCTCTTTAGCAAAGGTAGGATCGAGACCATCCTATGCAAAGGACACTAAAGAAAATATACCATTCTTACAAAGAATACAAGGTGATATTTGTGGACCTATCCAACCAACTTGCGGACCATTTAGATATTTTATGGTGTTGGTTGATGCATCGACACGTTGGTCACATGTCATGCTCTTATCCACAAGAAATGCTGCATTTGCTAAACTCCTAGCACAAATCATTAAATTAAGGGCTCACCACCCCGATCATCCTATTAAGTCAATTCGTCTTGACAATGCTGGAGAATTTACATCAAGAACCTTTGATGATTATTGCATGTCCATTGGGATTGAGGTGGAACATCCTGTCCCTCATGTACACACCCAAAATGGACTCGCAGAAGCTGCCATTAAAAGACTTCAAATGGTTGCCAGGGCATTGGTTATGCGCACCAATCTCCCTATTTCTGCTTGGGGCTATGCAATATTACATGCAGCTGTGCTCATTCGTCTGAGACCCACTGCCACCCAACCCTTTTCTGCGTCCCAACTGGTGACTGGGTATGAGCCTAATGTCTCACACTTACGCATCTTTGGGTGTGCAGTCTATGTGCCAATTGCGCCGCCACAGCGCACCAAAATGGGTCCTCAAAGACGCTTAGGCCTTTATGTTGGATATGATACTCCAAGCATTATCCGCTACATAGAACCCTTGACAGGTGATCTATTTACCGCTAGATTTGCGGATTGTCACTTTGATGAGACAGTCTTCCCGTCATTAGGGGGAGACAAGAACATTAATGTTCAACAGAAAAGACAGGAATTGTCGTGGTCTGTCCCCACTTTGTCTCATCTTGATCCCCGAACCACACAGTCTGAAATAGAGGTGCGGAGGATTCTCGATCTTCATAACGTAGCAGAATCAATGCCTGATGCGTTTTCTGATATCGCTAAAGTGACAAGATCATACATACCTGCTGCAAACGTACCTGCAAGGATTGATGTTCCTAAAAATAAAGGACATGACATCCCCTCTATGGGTGATGCAGTGGCTAGACCCATGGCTCCTGCTAGAAAGCGCGGGAGGCCTATAGGTTCGATGGATTCTCGCCCAAGAAAGAAAGCGAGCTTGACACAAAATAATCCATTAATCATCGATATAAATAATCCATCTCATGAAAAAATTCCGGATTATGGTTATGTCCAAGAGACATCATTGGAGGACGCTCCAATAATAGAACCAATTCCAGAGAATAGAGAGATCTCCATGAATTACACTAGTATACATGTAATTATGGACAGAAATTTTATGGCTATTGATGATGCGTTTGCATATCATATTGCAAAAGGAATTATAGAATACGATGATATCGAACCTCGCTCCGTTGAAGAATGCCAACGTAGAGCAGATTGGTCAAAATGGAAAAATGCGATCCAGACTGAATTGGATTCACTAACAAAGAGACAGGTATTTGGGTCTATAACACTGACACCACCAAATATAAAACCTGTTGGCCATAAATGGGTCTTTGTTAGAAAGCGTAATGAGAAAAATGAGGTTGTTAGATACAAAGCCCGCCTTGTGGCGCAAGGTTTCTCACAACGTCCTGGAATCGACTACGAGGAGACATATTCTCCCGTAATGGACGTTATAACGTTCCGCTACCTTGTCAGTTTGGTAGTTTCCGAAAAACTTGACATGCAGCTCATGGATGTGGTTACAGCATATCTCTATGGGGATCTAGATTCAGAGATATATATGAAGGTTCCAGATGGACTTCAATTACCCAAATCAAGTGGCTCTAAACCACGGAGCGCGTTTTCAATAAAATTAAGACGCTCACTATATGGATTGAAACAATCCGGACGGATGTGGTATAACCGTCTAAGTGACTACTTGATTGGGAAGGGATATGTTAACAATGAAATATGCCCTTGCGTGTTCATTAAGAGAACAAGATCCGGATTTGCAATTGTAGCAGTTTATGTTGATGACATGAACTTAATTGGAACTATAGATGAGTTAAAAGAAACTGCTACATATTTGAAATCTGAATTTGAGATGAAAGATCTCGGGAAAACACGGTTTTGTCTCGGAATAGAACTCGAGCACCGTAATGATGGGATTATGATCCATCAATCAGCATATACTCAAAAGTTACTAAGGCGCTTTAATGAAGATAAAGCAAAGCCTATGAGTACTCCCATGATCAACCGTAGTCTTGAGCCCATGAAAGATCCGTTTCGTCCAAGGGATGAGGACGAAGATTTATTAGAAGCTGAAATACCATACCTAAGTGCGATAGGCGCATTATTGTATTTAGCTCAATGCACAAGACCGGATATCTCATTTGCAGTAAACTTGTTAGCTCGACACAGTTCTGCACCAACACGCCGCCATTGGATTGGTATAAAGACAATCCTTCGATACCTAAAAGGTACGATCGATATGGGCTTGTTCTATCCCTACAGAGAGAAAAGAAATGTGAGCGCCGACAACACTATCCATAGTGACCGACGTTCTCTTCCTCCCCTCCATCAAAATGATGTTTTGACGGGTTTTGCTGATGCAGGGTATCTCTCTGACCCTCACAAAGGTCGCTCCCAAACAGGTTATGTCTTTACCATGGGAAATACCGCGATATCTTGGAGATCTACAAAACAGACTCTTGTTGCTACTTCCTCAAATCATGCAGAAATAATTGCACTACATGAAGCCGTGCGTGAGTGCATATGGCTAAGGTCTATAAATAGACACATTCGAGGAACTTGTGGTTTGAAATTCACCACAAATGAACCTACATGCATTTACGAGGACAATGCAGCTTGTATTGAGCAAATGAAATTAGGTTTCATCAAAGGCGACAATACCAAGCATATATCGCCGAAATTCTTCTACAATCAGCAACAGCAAACACTTCTAAATATTGAAGTAAATCAAATCCGATCAGAAGATAATGTAGCTGATTTATTTACTAAGTCACTACCAAAATCTCCTTTCGAGAAACATGTAAGGAGTATCGGATTGAGGAGGATATCCGAACTCCCACAATCTTCAAGAGGAGTCTAAATCAGGGGGAGTATCCAGAAACATACTTCACACTCAACGCGCGTTGTGCTCTTTTTCCCTTTCGACCAAGGTTGTTTTTTCCCACAGGGTTTTATTACTTGGCAAGGTTTTTAACGAGGCAACTTCGATGCACACCATCTACACAATACTATTGAACATGAAATATCCAAGGGGGAGTGTTGTAGTATAAATCGTATATATACCGTATATGTCTATATCATGTAACAAAATACGTAAAAGTATTTAGATAGGTACTTGAGTGTATAATCATAGGTACTTGAGTGTATGAAGACTTATGTAAACATGCTTTACCAAAGGGCAACAAGCATGGCAGAAAATCATCATCAAGATGGTTATCATTTTGAGTTTCTCTTTGAGCATTCACACTTCAATGTAATCCTATAAATACCCCCTTTGTATGAGATGAATAAACACATTGAAATCCTCATTCTCTCTGAAATTTTACTCTTCTATTCTGTTTATCAAATCCTCTAGTTCTTAAACAATATCTTAATTACTTAAACAGATAGTCTTAATGAATAAGTTACAAATCTTTAATCTCAGTTATAAATAGTATGTCGCATGGCTGTAGAAATTGAAGTTTTGTATTCGAATCTATTACGGTCAATATTACCAAAAAAAAAAAGAAGAAGAAAAAAAAAAAAGGCATACTATGCTAGTGAACGAAGTGCGGGAAAATGCGCATCTCAATTCCTCGAAAGAATCCAAAAGGTTGTAGAATAAGGTACTCGGAGCCTCTAGCATATTCCGTGCTCAATCAGTAGCTCCATATCAAATCCGTTAAAGTAACGCCAGAGGGTGTTTTTTCTCCGCCACAAATCCTGGTCGCCTATAAATACCTCTCCGTTTCCACTGAAGCCTCCACCAATGATGCTCTCTGTTTCGTCTTTCTGAAATGCTGACTGAAACTCGAAGCTTCTCATGGACTCCATCACAACAACAAAGCACCCATTCAGCTCCTTCATTCTCAGCCCCTTAAACCCACACCCCAAACCCTCCTTCACAGCAAATTTCTCCCATTTCAACAAGCTTAAGAAGTCTTTGGCTTGTTTCTCTCATAGGCCTAGTTCTAATTCAAATCCCAGAAACCCAAGATGGCCAAAGCCCTTGTCTTTTCGCAAGTTTCCCTTGAACCCTATCTGGGTTTTGGTCCCGGTACTCCAGAGCATCACGGTTTTAGCTTCTTCAAGGACCCAGAAGTGGGCTTCTTTTGTACAGGCTTATGCAGACTCAGGGAGGCTTGTACATGAAAAAAGCAACGATTTTTTGCAGAACAGTGGGGTTGGGATAGCCTTGTTGAGTGTGACCACAAATGCCAAGGTGAAGATTAGTCCTTTCGTGGCTCAATTGGCTGCGAATCCGACCTTTGTTTCGGGCATGTTTGCTTGGTTTATGGCACAGTCGATCAAAGTGGTGTTGAATTTCTTTGTGGAGAGGAAGTGGGATTTGAGGATATTGTATGCTTCTGGAGGCATGCCTTCGTCTCATTCGGCTTTGTGCACTGCTTTGACGACCTCTGTGGCGCTTTGTCATGGTGTTGCGGACTCATTGTTTCCGGTTTGTTTGGGGTTTAGCCTCATTGTTATGTATGATGCTATTGGGGTTAGAAGACATGCTGGTATGCAAGCTGAGGTGAGAAGCAATTTGCTATCTTTATTTGCGTTCTGCTTTATCTGTTTGGTTTTGGTGTTGCTGATGTTCATAACATTTTGATTTATTATTGTGCTATGACTAGGTTTTGGTTGGTCAGTAAAGTATATGATAATCTAGATGATGGAGTTGGATTTATTTGATTAAACTTGCTATAAAAATCCAATGACAGTTTCCGGGGTAACTGGTATGGAATATGACTGTTGTTGTATAAGCTGAATATATTCGGCTTGTAGTCTGCACCTTGCTTTTGAAGAATAGTATTTGGGGGTCTAATATGCCCATTTCAGTAGTTAGAAGACTTGGGGTGATAGGTTTAGTCTTTTAGAGGTGGGGTTCGGATTTGTATGGATGTGTTTGATTTTCATTTCTCTTTAGTGTTAGGGTAGACCCTGCTTTGGAATTTCAGCTTTGTTTGATGTTCAATGAGCTATTGTGGTGGCTTTCTTGGCAGATTGTTGTTATGATTGATTAGTGTAATACTGTCTTATGTAATCTCTGGAGTCCTGCAACACCGGTATCCTGCAATTCTATGAAAGAGTATGAGATGGATGTGCAATAGTTGGGGTAAGTTCTAGGAACTTAATGAAAAGTAACTACATAATAGGAACTATTTCAATGAAATTTGGAAGGTGGAGAGACTCACAAGGACTCTGATTATCGTGATTGAAGGTGTAGGGATGTAATCACCTTGATCCAAGTTATTGGGTTTTGAAGCTAAAGATATTGCAGTAATTTGGTGGCTATACATCCAGTTCTATCATCCCTCTATATTCATTCAATATTGCCTTACTTGTCAAAGAGAGTGAGCTATTTCATGAAATGGCAGCTCCAAAGCACAATGTAATCATTGAACTTTTCATTTGATTCTTTTCTTCTTCAACCTGTTAATGCAAGGTTACAGCCTTCTCTGTGATACGGTCGCAATTTCAGTTATTTTAAGCAGTATTCTTCTGACCTGCGGCACTCATCATGTTTTTCTGCACTTTTTAGAACGTCAGAAAACATAGAGTTTGGTTTTATTTGGGAGAGTATTAGAATTTCCCCGTCACTTCTCCACCTTCTGCCGTTGGCACCTCTACTCACTTCGTTCGCTAGATTCTGAACTCATACAGCTTGTAGATCCCCTTGGAACAACCCATCATTATCTCCCATCTAATAAATCAGGAAATACTCTGTTGTGACTTTTGTGAACTTGAACATAGAAAAGAGAATTTAAGGTGATATCAATCCCACAGTTTCAATAATTGAAAGAACACTCTATCTAACTGCATTGCAGTCTTCTGTATTGATTTCCTTCTCATCTCAAGTTGATTGTGATCCATTTTAAATATCTTAATATGTATGCATGCAGTTGTCTTGTAACTTCTGCAGCTCTTCTGTATTCTTCACAGTTTCGTGCTCAATTTGTAGTTCATGTAATTTTAGTTGCATTCTCCACTTTTTTGTTTTGTACTTTACTCCTCTGTGATTCACATAGCACCAGTTCTTTCTCTGTCTCTGTGATTTGCCAAATGTTGACTTTTGATTTGCTTATAAAGACTTGCTACTGCTTTGACACAGGTGCTGAATATAGTCGTAGAGTACTTATTCCAAGGCCATCCGATCAGCCAAAAGAAGCTGAAGGAACTCCTTGGTCACACCCCCTCCCAGGTTCTTGCTGGAGCTGTCCTCGGCATTGTGGTAGCTTGTGTTTGTTGCCAGAGTAGCTTGGTTGCTGCTTGAACAAACTCAAGTCACGTTGCTGGTGATTTTGGTCACATTGTGTTGACACACACCATTACACCATTGACATGTCTAGATTCTACTGCAAGATCAAGTCTGAATGTAAAAAAAAAAAAATTTGATACAAAATGCTCTTTTGTTCATTTGCAAGTTTGCAACTGATTGCGAAATGTATATACACTTCAGTTTAGGAATGAAACATAGCCCCAAGACCTTTTGGCACTTTTGCCAAATTGAATATCCATCCCAATCCCAAATTAAGGATGAATATTCCCATACCATCGAGTATTTATAGTCTTATTTTTTCTTTGGCAGGAATACTTATAGCCTTGTTTGCACAGATGAATGATCAAATACAGGATCTTGTTGTGTGTCTAAGAAAAAAATATATAAGAAAGAACACCCTGTTCTTGTGGGAATTGTACTTGCTCCTAACCAATTTGGAATTGGTTTTATACTTTTATCAAGGGTTCTGATTCATAATTGCACAACCAGGACGAATGCTCAGCAGACTACTCCTTTAACTGGTTATCACAGTCCCTATATATTTGTATCTCCTCTGGCCAAATTTCATACTCGTAGAGTTAACCCTAAGAAGCCCGAGAGATAATCAAAGCTAAAAATGTGTAGATGTGGCATGGAATTCATGGCATCTAGGGCACAAGAACTGAATGAATTGCACCAGAGAAAGTGATGTGAGTAATTTCAGATGCCTCTGCCTGCTTGAGTGGAAACTTGATTGTTTGCTTAAATTGTATGGGACACCAATCACTGGAGAAGTTGAAGAGAAGAGGAAATCTGCCATTGGAAACTTCTTGCGGCCTAAGTAGGCTGTTCTTGTAGAAAATGTGTCTAATTAATCCATGTTAATTTGTACACTGAAATATGTTGTTCAAATCCACGGTGAGTCCGTGAGTGCAAGGAGACGAATCAAATTAGCACTCAATCAGAAGTCAGAACAGCTGGGCGGTCCATAATCATCCAAACAGCGCAATAGAACAAGTGAACAACTCCGTATTGCATTCAATAAATATCATTTCAACTTTTTTCTTGGTAGGTTTCCAGGTCTGGAGTCCTTGTTTCGTATATGCTAAAATTCTTACCTTATTATGTCATGGTTTTATCATTGATCAAAAAGCTAAAAACCTTTTTTAGAAGTCAAAAGGTTAAAAACTTACTCTCCAAGAATTCTAGTGTGTTCTCCCAACAAACAAAGTGGAATATACCAGGTGGAACTCCCACCATTCCTTTCTTTTTGCCCAAGACTTTCACTATTTCTAGTAATTGGTATGTTTGCCTTTTCTCATTAGCATTGTATTAAATGTTGTGCATCTGGACAAAGCTCCCACCACTCCTTTTCTCATTCACACCATTCCTTCCTATACTGTTTGGCTTTCACAGTCTATAAATACCTCCTCAAACCATGTTTAATTTGTACTTGCATGCAGAGTTACAGAGAGAAGTAGAGAAGCAAAGGAATTTGCTACATCAACAAGAAAATCAGTATGAGCGGAGGCGGCATGGAAGCGGTATCGTCTAGGCCACAAGAGGCAAATGGCCAGCAGAAGCGAGAGAGGTGTAGTGGCTATTTTCAGATGCCTCTTCACTATCCAAGGTACAAAAAATCGGACTACGAGATCATGCCGGAATGGAAGCTGGATTGTCTGCTTAAACAGTATGGACTTCAAGTCACTGGAGATGTTGAGCAGAAGAGGAAGTTTGCTGTGGGAACTTTCTTGTGGTCTAACTAGGCCCTTCGCTATTGTTCTTGTAGCTAGTATGAGAGATAATACTTTGTTAATTGTTCTTCACTTCCTCTAGCATGCTAGTTGATTTGTTGCTGATGTCTACCTAGCTAGCTAGTTAATCTTTATGTGATGTTTAGTGGTGATATCTGGGTTTTGCTGAGCTTGGTATGTGTATTTTGTTCAAATAATAAACTTGATTCTTAGTTACATTCATCTTCTTAAGTTTTATGGTCTCATAGGCTTCAGTTTCATCTTTGCCAGTTCTGGCAACAAAGACCTTCTTGTGGTGAGAAAATTTGATCAGTAAAGGAAGCGTGGGTTACAAGGGCGTGCTTACCCTAATCGCTTTAGGGCAAAAATAATTTCTTGAAGAAACAGGGAAAATGACCTGTAGATTAGCAACTATTCAATGGCATATCTACAGATGAAAATATAAATGTTGGATTCACACCAATACCAGTAATCAGAGTCCTTAGGTAAGGAGGTTGGTATTAATTTTTCATTACTCGAACATTTCCTTTTCTCCGGTTGTGGGTTTATTAAGACCTGATCATTCTCTTGAGTCGCTTCATTTGAGTTTTGATTCTAGGTACCTAAAAATTATGTTATCTATACAAACAAGAAAAAGCTTGTAAAGAGATTACGTACATAATTTGTTATCGGCGTGCCTTATCAAGTAGTTTGTAGTAGCTTTCATTCTACCAGGAAAATGCAAGTTTTGGAAAGCAACGAAATATCTGTTTGAAGACAAGATTACTTTGCAGCCATTGTTACCATAAAAAACTTTTGCACTTAGTTGTCAAACAATGAGCAGAAGTACACCTCGCAGTTGTCGATGTAACAACGATGTTTGTATCGGTTGAGATTTCTTTAAAAATATTCAATGCAAACAAGTGGTTCAGAAAGTATCTTCTTCAAACTATAAATACACTGTCTTTTTCCCCAAAAAAAAAAAAGCGCTGTGTTTAAGGACAAGCGTAAACTAACATAGAGAGGGAGAGAGTTTCAATAGAGAAAATGGAGAGTAAGATGTGTGTTTATTCTTCTCACAAAAGAGAGTATTTATAGGAATACATTGTAGTGTGAATGCTCAAAGAGAAAACCAATTTGGTAACCATTTTCATCATGGCTGCAGCTCCACATGATTGTCTTCAATGATGATAATTGTCATACTTGTTGCCTCTTGGCATAAAGCATGTCACACAAGTCTTTATACCTACATTAAACACTCAAGTACTATATCTATACACTCAAGTACCTATTACATGATATAGACATTTATATTATAATATATTTATACTACAACACTCCCCATTTGATATTTCATGTCAATAGTATTGTCTAGGTCGTGCGCTTCTAAATTGCCTCGTTAAAAATCTTGTCAAGTAATAAAAACCCTGTGGGAAAAAACAATCTTGGTTGAAGGAGAAAAAGAGCATAACACGCATTGAGTGTGGAGTATGTCTCTGGATACTCCCCCTGATTTTGACTCTCCATTGTGTCGCCCAAACGTGGTGTTTCTCTCGTTGTCTCATTAAAAACCTTGTCGAGTAACAAAAACTCAGTGGGATAAAAATAACCTCGGTCGAAGGGGAAAAAGAGCACAACACACCTTTCACGTTTCGAGACCATATATGTAGACATCTCCCCCCTGATTGTTCCCTTGAGGAGAGTCTTGTTATTGCTGATTATGCTTGGTGTTGTCGCTTTTGATGTAGCCTTGCTTCATTTGTTAAAAACAAACAGCATTATCTTAAATGCTTGTAGGCTCATCTGTGGTAGACTTCAAACCACAACTGTTCGAATATGCGTAACTATGGATTCAATCCATATACATTCATGAACCACTTCGTGAAGAGCAATAATCTCTGCATTGTTCGAAGATATAACGACTAAAGTCTATTCTGTAGACCTCCAAGATATAGCGGTCTTTACCCATGGTGAACACTTAACCAGTCTGGGAAGACCTTTGTATGGGTTAAAGAGATACTCAACATCAGAAAAACCTTCCAAAAACACTTATGTCGTTTTGGGGTTGGGAATAGAAAACGCAGGCCAGCGTTGGCTGCGTTTCTGGTGTGTGATGGGTCTGAGTCGATCATCTCTCTGTAGAGATAGAAGAAGCCCATATCGATCATACATCTCAAGTATCGAATGATATCTTTTACACCAATCCAAAGGCGTCGCGTTGGCGCAGAGCTATACCTTAGCTAAGAAGTTCATGGAAAAATGAGATGTCCAGTCTTGTGCATTGAGCTAAGTACAATAATGCGCCTATTGTACTTGAGTAAGGCACTTCTGCCTCTAGCACATCTTCGTCCTCATCCTTCAGACGAAGAGGATCCTTTTCAGGATCAAGACTACGAACGATCATGGGGTGCTTAAAGGCTTGATCTTGTCAAAATCCCTAACCATCTATCAACACGGTGCTCAAGTTCCAAACCGAGGCATAATCGTGTTCTCCCAAAATCCTTTATCTCAAACTTAGATTTCAAGTATTCAGCGGTTTCCCTTAAATCTTTTAAGGGCTTTTAATGAAGATCATGCCCAACTTGAATGGTAGAATCCGAAACTTATTATGGAAACGCACGGACATATCCCTTCCTAATCAAGTAGTCACTTTAGTGAGCATTTGAACTTTATTGCAAACCCGCTCCGTGGTCTTGAGCCACTTGACTTGGGTAAATAAAGTTCACCGTGAACTTTCATGTATATTCTGTATCTAGATCCCCATAGAGATACGTAGTGACTACATTTATAAGCTGCATGTTCAGTTATTCAGAAATTACCAAATTGACATGGTAGTGGAATGCAATAACATCCATTACGAGAGAAATGTCTCATCGTAGTCAATTCCTGGGCGTTTTGTGAGAAGCCTTGCGCCATAAGGCGAGATTGTCATCGCTTTTTCTCAACACGATATCTAACGAAGACCCATTAGTTAATAGGTTTTATGTAAGGAGGTATTGGCATCACTGGCTCAAAAATCTTCCTCTTCATTAGAGAATCCAACTTAACCTGGATTGCTTCTTTCCATTTAGGCCAAGTTTCTCTACATCGGTATTCATGCTTCAACGGAGCGTGGCTCAATAACATCAGACTCAACAAACTCAATTATGATGGAGTTTCTATCCCACGTCTCATGTACACTAGTGTAATTTTTCATAGAGCTCTATATTCTCAGGAATAGGTTCTGGCATTGAGGCGTCCCCCAACGATAACCATAATCCTTGAAGATACTCATGAGATGGATTTTGAGTGTTGATGATCCAAGAATTGGTTTGTGCCAAAGTATCCTTCGAATCCACGGGCTTCCCACGCATCTTAGTTAGGGCCATGACCTGTAACACCAGAGTGCCACTTTCTATGGCATTGGCTCCCTGCCTACCTCCGTGTAGGGTGGTGCTACGTCCTCTTGTAGGGACGTCCTTCCTTGTAGGCATATTTGCAGAAAATGTGTGTGATCTTATCACTTTAATAGGGATCGAGATGAGACATCGTGGGGACAGACCACGACAATTCATGTCGTTCATGCTGAACATTCATGTTCTTATCTCCCCCTAACGACAAGAAGACTGTATCATCAAAGTGACATCCGCAAATCTAATGGTAAGGAGATCGCCTTGCGAGGGCGTTAAGTGGCGGACGTTTGTTGGAGTCTCAAATCCAACCCAGTTGCTCACTCGTTTGTAAGGATCTATCATAGTGCACTGTGGCGGCGCAATTGACACATAAATGGCTTACTCGAATGTGCGTAAGTACAAAATACTTGTACCCAGTCACTAGCTGTAACGCAGAGATACATTGAGTGGCAGTAGGTCGTAAATGATTTAGCATAGTTGCATGCGATATTGCATCACCTCAAGCGGATATAAGGAGATTGGTGCGCATTACCAATGTCTGAGCTACCATCATAGTCATTTCCGCGATACCATTTGGGTGTGTATATGAGAATGTGATGTCCAACATCAGTCCTATTGCAATAACCATCAAAAGTCTTCGATGTAAGCTCTCTAGCGTAGTCAAACCCAATTGACTAAATATGATGATCTGGGGAGTGAGTCCGTTGTCATATGATATGTGCTAGGAGTATAGCATAAGCAGCATTTACAGATGGACAATGGCACAATACATCACCAGCGTGTTTGCATGTCAACCAACTTCATGAGATATTTAAACGTCCGCAAGTTGGTTGAAATAGGTCCACAAATATTACCTTGGATTCTTTGCAAGAAAGATATATTTTCTTTAGTGTCCTTTGCATAGGACGGTCTCGATCCTACCTTTGCTAAAGAGCAGGCTTTGCAAAACGAATGATAGGGTTTAGAAGTAACTTGTTGGACCAATCTTTGGTTCGTACATCTTTTCGTTTTGAAGAATGGATGTCCGTGTGAAGTCTTTAATATATAGATCATCATATCATGACTTGGATGTCCCAAACGGTCGTGCCAAAGCCTATATGTGTCAAAATCCCATATATTATCTTTCATAACTTGGTTAGATTCAATGACTCTAATAATAGTTGCATACAATTCACTAGAGCGACACATAAGTTTCTCTAATATTCGTTTATTTCTGTAGTCATTAGAGGTGATGCAAAAGAACTCTTGTCCATTCTCATAATGTGTTTCCACATGAAAACCATTGGCTCTTATATCTTTAAAACTCAATAGGGTTCTTCCAGCCCTTGGAGCATATAAAGCTTGGTGCCATTATCAAGAATGCATTCCAACTCTCTGGGAAACATACTGAAAGATAATAAAGTTCGGATTTTAACACATGTCCATGACATTGAATAATAATGAGACACTTTATTAATAAGGAAAAGAGCCAATTATTACATCAATGTTTCCAAAATCTATTCCAAAATAAAATCAAACTTAGACAAATTGTAGTTTACTCAATCCGTTTGGTAACTCCATTGAAATATGACCACGAAAGTAGAGAGAGATGTTGGTGGAGCGAGACTCGCTTAAATACCACGATCTCAATTACTTTCCTAGACATCATACTTCATTCGATACGCCACATGAGAAAGAGTTAATACAATTGTTATTTATTAACTAAGGCACATTTGCCATTCTTGGAAAATAGAAAAGACTATTCTAATCAAAGTCTGTGGCATCCTCGTGCACTTCATTTTCAGTTTTGAAGTCCTCAATGGTGAGATAGATATCTTCACCATCTTCATTTTCGGCAAGATTGATTTCTTGATCGCTTAATTGCCTATACTCCTTGTAGCTTGCAGCTAGTTAAGTACTTGCATGGCATTGCTTGAACCAATGCTCAATTGATCCACATCGATGACACATGTTATTGTGGTTATCTCCCTTCGTTTGAGGTGCAGGTGGTGCACATTGTGGATGTTCCCTAGGAGGGTTGTTGCTACTACCACAGTGCATGGTGCGACCTCCATGGCCGGTGTTTCCATATCCACATCTCCCACGTGTGGAGTTGCCATTACGTGTGCCCACTCTAAAGTTGCAGTTTCCTTCCATATTGGGGCGGTTATGTGGACCCATTCGTCCTTCATGTCCTCTATTATTAGGGTACCACTCCTTGCACCCTCTTTTAGGTGCAGTACATTTTGCCTCACGAATGCTCTTGGTTCCAATAGGCCTTGAATTATAATTCTTTACGATGATGTTATCGTGCTTTTCAGCTACCGGCATAACATTGATAAGCTCATTAAACCTCGAAATTCGCCCAGTATTCACTTCAGTGCGATATTGCTTTGATAGCAAAAGTGCTGGGACGGGGAAGGTGGAGAGAGTCTTCTCAATTAGTTATTCTTCTGTGAGAGATTTTTCACAGAATCTCAACATGGCTTTGAGGCGAAGAGATTCTGAACTGTATTTAGCAACAGACTTGAAGTCGGAGAAGCGTATATTGTTCCACTGAATCTTCAAGTCAGGGAGGAGGGAATCTTGGATATTGTCAAAGCGCTCTTCTAGCGCTCCCCATAGGTCCCTTACATCTTTGATGGACATGTACTCTAATTTGAATGCTTTGTCCATATAGCGTCGCATCAAGATAATTGCTTGTGCATACTTGTGGGTGTTCGTTGGAACACAAGGCCCGCTTTTGGTGCCTGGATTATGGGCAATATTCCTTTTCGATATAAGATGATTCTCAACATTGATTTTCCAGTTATGGTAATCCGAGCCTGTTGAGTCAAGGATTTGAAAGTCGAGTCTAGGTTCATTAGACATCCTGAAGATAAGAAAAAAATATATATTAGTTTCGGAGTTTAAACTTCCACGAAAACTAAAATAATAAGATTTCCGAGCTATGCTACCAAGAAATCAATTTCCAAGAATATTTAGATTAGACCGAAACAATGATGTCTAATATGGTCATAAATTGATGCTTGAGACACTCTTAGTCCGAATATTATGAACACTTTTAGTTCATTGATTACAAACGCTTTTAGTTCGTTTAGCGTGAATTTTTATGATTCCGCTTTTTGATTGCAAGTCCCCGAAAAGAAGAGAAATGAATAAAAACTCAAAAACGGAAACTTTAATATTTGAAACTTACTTGTTGAAATTTGGAGAAAATTCTCTTCTAAACAGATCCCACTTCAAATAGTTTACAGGTCTCAAAATGACTCCAACAAGGTTGACATTTGGAGATCAAATAGAAGAGACATAGATGAACAACTTTGATGAAGAAAGTATTCTGATTAGAGGTCCCAAAAAAGACGTTTCTCGGCATGCATGCAAGCTGATCTGCATAGGAACGAGCGTGCTGAACAACTCCCACTTCGAATGGTATATAGGTCTCAAAATGACTCTAACAGGGCTGAAATTTGGAGTCAGACAGAAGAGACAGAGATGAACAACTTTGATGAAGAAATGATTTGGATTAGAGATCCCGAACAAGATGCTTCGGGGCGTGCAAGCAGGCTGATCTGCACATGAACGAGCGTGCCGAACAGCTTTGAATGATGAACTTCCTCTTCTCTTGTCGATTTGCAATTCGAATCCTAGAGCAATATCGTGCTGATAACGTGTTTAAGGACAAGCGTAAACTAACAGGGAGTGAGAGATAGTTTCAATAGAGAAAATAGAGAGTAAGATGTGTGTTTATTCTTCTCACAAAAGATGGTATTTATAGGAATATATTGTACTGTAAATGCTCAAAGAGAAAACCAATTTGGTAACCATTTTCATCATGGCTACAACTCCACATGGTTGTCTTCAATGATGATAATTATCATGCTTGTTGACTCTTGGCATAAAGCATGTCACACAAGTCTTTATACATATATTATACACTCAAGTACTATATCTATACAATCAAGTACATATTATATGATATAAACATTTATATTATAATACATTTATACTACAATACGCTGTAAATTCACTTAGTGCAAAAGTAACAAACTGCGATAAAAGATAATACTAGGAATTTTGTAAAATGCGGTACATAAATAAAGGGTAACATTTCGAGTGGAAGCACTACGTACAGAAGTTCTCCTAGGTGGTACGAGAAATTCGCGTGTCAAAGGAAAAGAAACTCACAAATCGTTGTCTTGATCTACATAACAAAACTTCTGCTTCCGCATTGCCTCTCAAGTGCTTTGAGGTTCGATTTGAATGGTGGATGACCCCTAATAAAACAGAGCATGAAGCTTGTATCACCCAGAGATGACTTCTCGAATTAAGTTGCTGTTTGGGAGATGAACATAAAATTACTGGTCTCACTTCATCAATCTCTATCCCATTGAACAATCCAATCACAGATAGACCTAATATCATCATATTTGGGACAACTTCGAGAAAAAACAGATTCAGTTACTCTTGAGTCTTGACACCCTTGGTAGACCAGGGAATACCATGTTGAGCAACAATGTAACCAAGAGATTTGAGTTGCCTATATATA
The DNA here is from genome assembly GCA_025331145.1 of Rosa persica. Classification (NCBI taxonomy): domain Eukaryota; kingdom Viridiplantae; phylum Streptophyta; class Magnoliopsida; order Rosales; family Rosaceae; genus Rosa; species Rosa persica. Next base: position 32,171,108 of record WFKR01000001.1, read on the forward strand.
ATCAGTAAATTCCTCCCAACAAAACTCATTCTTTTCATCTGAAACTTCATGTATATATCTTCCAAGGAATCGAAAGGCTAGTATCACTTTATTCTCCTCCTTGGCTGCAACTTGATGCCGGGCCAGATGCTTAAATTAAAGAACTTCTGTATCAAAATGAGGAAGGGCACCTCTTCGACAATTAGACTTTTTGATAGGCTTGAAACTATCATCTAAACATTCGTCATGCATATTAGTATTGAGAGAGACTTAGCGTCATTGAAACATCTTCTCCTAAATAATCCATGTTGATCAAGAGACTTGGGAGAGCTAGGGAGAGTGAAGCTCTGAGCCCCTGCCGTAGTATTGGTTCCATTTACATTTTGATGTTTGCGGCATTGGTTCCTTCATCTTATGAATGTGCCCTCTTCAACACTAAATCTCTCCACACATGACGGAGGTGCAATTTCTGGATTTCATGCACTGCCATAACTGGTTATCATTTTTATGATTGCCATCTACAACTATCTCAAAGCTTTTTAGACTCTGTCATTTTGGGATCACTTTTTAGCATCCCTCAAGTGAGCGAGCACTATACCAAGTCGAGCCAACTTGAAGATCATGCGGTCAACAATATATCTATGCAATAGCCATTCAATTGGACGAGTCTTAAATTGCCGGCGGCAACCAGATATTTGCAAGTTCTGGACACAAGCCCCCGGATTAGGTATGATTCGGAGACAAGGGGACCCTTTTAGCCATTGTAACCATCAAAAGCTTTGGTACTAGAAGTCAGACAATGACGCAAAAGTGCCTCGCAATTGTCAATGTAACAATGATGTATGTATGAAATAAGGAAAGCGGGGGGTAAATATGTTAGATGGGTTCTATGTTATACCTTGTCACCCCCGCCGCCACATTTCTCTCTCTCTATCTCTCTCTCTCATCTTGTCTTGATATATGCTTCCTACGTTGACAAAGACCTTCCGCTGTGCTAGAGAGGGAGAAGAGCACACTGTTGCCATGTGGGCGGCCACTGGTCTTTCATCTTTTTTAAATTGAGTGTATCTTAAAGGATAGAAACTAATGGGAAATTCGATCTGCAAGTAACCCGGTGCATAGGGTGCCAGCTACAAAAATAGTAACGTCAGCTCTAAAACTAGAGACGTGGTATAATTGCTATCATCTTTTTTTTTTGTTCATAATTGCTATCATCTTATTCATTTCAAAATTAAAGTCAAACAAAAATCAATCAAAACATTAAATGAATAAACTGTAAATTTGAAGATCATTTTCACTTTCTCTGTTTATTTTTTCTCCGACCTAATGAAAAACCCAAAAATACCTGGTGAGAAAAACAAAGATTACTCATTTACTCATTTTATTGATTTTAGAGAGAGGGGGAGGGAGGCAGAGAAAACCCATAAAGATGATTCTGGGTGGAAGGCGATTCAAAAACACTCATTGATGCTCTCAACCATCGTACCCATGTGACTTGGCATATTAAGTTTGTTGTTGAAGACATTTGGTTCTTCTGGGTTTTTGGGGTTTGAGAAGACATTTAGTTCTTGCATCTCGTTTTGCTTCGGTCTCCTTTTCCCATATTTGGAGAGAGGCTAACTTTTTAGCTAATAGTCTAGCTTCTCTAGGCCATTCTCTTTCGGCCCCTTCTTTTTGGTTTCAGCAGCTTCCTCTAATTTCCTCGAGCTCCGCTTTTCAGTTTGGAGGTGGGTGTGCTCGAGGCTTTTCGTTATAATTTCATTTTCTTCATCGAAAAAAACTCTCTTTAAATTTTTTGCCATCAACAATTTCGAGAGGGTATATTACACTCCTACGAAAGACGCCAGAACCAAAAACTACGTTCAATAAAAAGTCCTTACAAAATAAAAAGACGTGTAGAGAATTGAAATTTTGGGCATTATAAACAGAAATCTCAATTACATTTTATAATTTATACCGACATCCAATTTTGGTGGATGACGGCCAATACGGATGGATACGAGATACCTAATAACCTCGGAGTGTGGTCCCATTCCACACAAATGACGAAGCCTGGTCAGAAGTCATTCGTTGACCACGAGCTTAATAACTTGTTTCCTTTTTTGAACATAGTAGCTGTCTACACCTTTTGTCTCCACCTTTTTCAAAAAAGAAAAAAACATAAGAGACACAAAATTTACCAGAAAAATTTGCAGGAAGAGGAACAAAGCCAATGGGTTGCGCAAGCTCAAAGAAAGCCAGAGTCAAAGCTGGCCCAAGTGCCAATTTAGAGCTTAATCCGGCTATTCTTGCTTCTAAAACACCCTGTGAGTTTTATCGACCACCTTGTAATCTTGTATATATGCCAGATTATATTTTGTTGATTTTTGTCATAGTGTGAGGTATATAGATTTGATTGTTGTTCTGTGTTTGGGAATTGGCAGTTTCTGTGAGTGAGGTAGAATCTTTGTATGAGCTATATAAGAAACTGAGCAGCTCTGTAGTTGAAGATGGGCTTATACACAAGGTCTGTGCTTTCTCCTAGTTCTATTCTAATTTTACTCCTTGAAGTTTATAACTTTATAATATGTGTGTATAAACATACGAATTATGTATTGAAAACTTGATTTCTGAACTGGTTTGAGGTTTGTTTGATCAATAGGAAGAGTTGCAGCTTGCGCTTTTTCAAAACAGCAGTAAGCAGAACCTCTTTTTCGACAGGGTATGTGGTCTTGATTTCTTCTCAACTTGCTTGAGATGACTGCCTGATTTTGCTTTTTCATGTAAATATTGAAATACTAGATGTCCGGGTTGAAGTGAATTTTCAATGTATCTTTGCTAGCCTTAGAAATGAAGAGGTCATACATAGTAATGTTGGATAGACTAGGATGTATAAGCTGTGATTTTAGTATCTGTAGTCGCATATCGGATGATATGATTAACATCCCACATAGGCAAGGAGTGTTATACTGAACAAATTGGAATAGTTTTGTTAAGATTCTCATTTTCCTAAAGTTTCTCTATGTTATGCAATGTTTGGGCAGATATTTGATCTTTTCGATGTCAATAACAATGGGCGTATTGAGTTTGAAGAGTTTATTCATACATTGAGTGTTTTCCACCCAAGAACTCCTGATGAAGTCAAAATTACATGTAAGAACCAGAGTCGTGATAGTAAATCCTATAGTGGTCATTTCCTTGAGTTGGAAGTTTCTATGTTTCCAAATGATACTGTACTTTTGACTCATCCAGATACTAAAATGGGTATATTTTCATGGCAGATGCTTTCAAGTTATATGATTTGAGGCACACTGGTTACATCGAGCGTGAGGAGGTAAGTCCATTGGGTTCTTACTTTTTGTGCCTAGTTGTTCATTGAGTTACCCCTGTGCACTACTGGTTTTCTAGCAAAGCCAGCAGCTTATGATGTTCATATGCAATCATAAAGGAGGCTATTGTGAGAAATGGATTGAATATAGATAGGTCGCATAGAATATTCATGATTGTGAATTTGTGATGGTCAAATTCATTCGGCTCTGCAGATATTTCATGTCTAGAATTGTAAAATGCAAGCCATAATGATGTTTTGTGTATTTGTGGGAACAAGTTTTTATGCAGAAATCTATCTCTAACTGATGGCACTCATATAGCAGTAATATTGTATAGATCAGCACCTCAAATTATGGTATTCTTTGATCTAACTTTGATTTCATGATTGCATTCCATTAGCCCTATGGTGGCTATTTTCATGATTGCACCTCAAATATCCTTCCCTGTTACTTTGTCCTTTGAATGACACTAACAACCACATAAAACCCCTTATATATTGAAAACAGTTGAAGGAGATGGTGGTGGCTCTTCTGAACGAATCTGATCTGGTTCTTGCAGATGATATTGTTGAAATGATTGTGAATAAGGTATGAGTTCTGAAATGACTACATAGCTCTTTGATGATTGCCTTCCATCATTTCTGGTCTCGGTGATCACACTTTCTTGTATGTCCTTGAACAGACATTCATGGAAGCAGATGGAAAAGCAGACGGTAGGATTGATGAAGAAGAGTGGAAGGAATACGTAGCAAAAAACCCTTCTCTACTGAAAAACATGACTCTACCATACTTGATGTATGTCCTAACCTCTAAGTCTACTTTCTGAGTAAACCTTATATGGCATTTGAAATTTTCTTTCACAATGAAACCATGCAGCAATCATTAGAAATTCTTGAATCAGAGATACTGTAATACACTCTTTCCCATAACTTCTCCTACGGTGGACTAGTTGAACATGATTAGAATTCAGATTCACTGCACATTCTAGATTTTGGAGAAGTTTTGAATCAAAGGCTTCATTTTATCTTTAGCGTTGTTTTTGCTCAGAACTAACATTCACGAATTGGATGCACTTTTCTCAGGGACATATCTCTAGCATTTCCCAGCTTTGTGCTGAATACTCAAGCAGAAGAATCTCAATTGTAGCACAGAACAAGACATAAAGCCAGAACTGTTCTCTACATGCAGGAAGATAAAGAATATGGAGAATCATGCAAGGGGAAAAGAAAATCCGGTGTCCTATTGATTACTTACCCGCAATGCCTCTGGACTTTACCTTCTTCGCAAGTGTCTGAGACCGATCAGGGCCAGCTCGGATGATCTCTGAGTTCCCCAGCATCCATTAGCTGTGTAGACATTGATCGACTGCTCGACAACTTCTATAATGGTAGCTAGGGTACCATGTCTCGGAGGTTCTCAGTTAATTTGTTCAGTGTTCTCATCTTCTTTTTCAAAATTGTTGTTGTAACCGACTTGTAAGTTGTAACCTTGAGCCTTACATTGTATGATCAATCCAACCAGGGAATCAGGGATGTTCTTAATTATAAAGAGAGCATCATAAGTATTGCATTCCAGTTGAGCTAAATAAGACCAAAAGTTTATCGGAATATATCCGTATATAAAAAAATGATTACCTTAGGCTTTTCGAAAATTACAAGATTAGAAAGAAAAAGGTAAGATTGGTCCTAGGGCTGGCCAATAGTTTTTGGTAGGGTGACCTTGTCACGAAGCAGGTCCGCCCACCTAGTCAAAAAAAAAAAAAAAAAAAAAAAAAAAATCATGCTGCCTCTGGTTTTGATCCGCCTAATACCAAATTTTTTTTTTTAATACTTAAACACTTGCACGTGTGACGAGCTATAATTGGACTGCTGTACAAACTAACGATCTGACCGCTACATTCTGATGAGATACTATCAACATTGGCTTTTCTATATGAATTGGACAAGAAACGTAATCTTCTTCTGTCTAGGCCGTTGGTTTAATCTATAAAACAGACACGGGACACCCCATAATTTACCAGAAATCTGCAACAAGAAGAAGAAGAAGAAGAAGAAGAAGAAGAAGTCATTGATTCATAGGGTGTTGAAACTTGGAATTGAATGGGTAGCTACCACTCAAAGAAAGCTGGCCCAAGTGCCAAAGTACCATCTGGGTTGGAACCTAGTCCGGCTGTTCTTGCTTCTAAAACTCCCTGTGAGTTTAATCAAACGCCTTCTGGTCCAAATATATGAATAATATTTTGCTGATTTTTTGTCATAGTGAAGTGTATAGTTTTAATCAAATGGATGTTTGGGAATTGACAGTTTCTGTGAGTGAGGTGGAGTCTTTGTATGAGCTATACATGAAATTAAGCAGCTCTGTGGTTAAAGATGGGCTTATACACAAGGTGTGTGCCTCCTCCTTGTACTGTTCTGTTTTTGTGGGATTGGTTACTAGCTGTCTGACTTAACCATGCAGTCTATAAGACATGTATCATCAGATGAATTATGTATTGAAAACTTGATTGCTGAACTAATTTTAGGTTTGTGTGATCAATAGGAAGAGCTCCAGCTTGCGCTTTTTCAGAGCAACAGTAAGCAGAACCTCTTTTTCGACAGGGTATGAATTCTTTTCAACTTGCTTGAGATGACTGCTTGATTTCACTTTTTCATGTACATAGATTGAAATATTAGATGTTCAGATTGAAGTGAATTTTCAGTGCATGTTTGCTAGCCTTAAATTTCATACATACTAATGTTGAAATACATCCTAGTCTAAAGCTGATTTCAATATCTGCAGTCACATATTGGATAAGACCCCCACATATAGCAAACAGTTTTGTTATACCTAAAATTGCTATAGTTTCATTATGATTTGATTATCCTAAAGTTTCTCTATATATGTTGTGCTATGGTTGCAGATATTTGATCTTTTCGATGTCAACAAAAATAAGCATATCGAGTTTGAAGAGTTTGTTCATACATTGAGTGTTTTCCACCCTAAAACTCCTGATGAAGTCAAAATTACATGTAAGATCCAGACTTGTGATATTAAATCCTGTATTGGCCATTTCCTTGTGTTTGAAGTTTCCATATTTCCAAATGGCACTGTACCTTTGACTCATATAGATACTAAAATGGATATATTCATGGCAGATGCTTTTAAATTATATGATTTGAGGCACACTGGTTACATCGAACGTGAGGAGGTTAGTCCACTGGATTCTTACTTTTTGTTCCTGGTTGTTCATTGAGTTACCCCTGTGCACTACTGGTTTCCTAGCAAAGCCAGCAACTCATGATGTTCATATTGATCACTTATGTGACTCTGCATCTAGCATTTGGTAGATCTCATACAATAATTGTCCTAGCTCTACCATATATTTTTGTCTCATTTCTTCTGGAGCAATCAAAAAGTAGGCTATTGAGAAATCTGATTGAATATAGATAGGTCCAATTGAATTTTCATGATTGTGAACTTGTGATAGTCAAATTCATAATTCGACTTTGTAGAGACCTCAAGTCTAGGTATGTATATGCAAGCCATAATGATGTTTTGTGTATTTGTGGTAACAAGTTTTTATGCAAAAATCTCTCTCTAACTCATGGTACTCATATAGCAGCAGTAATATTGTAGATCAGCACCTCAGATTCTGGTCGCTTTGATCAAACTTTGATTTCATCATTGCATTCATTAGCCGATGGTTGCTAATGCTATTGTCTGATTATAAAAAGCATGAAGTGTAAAAATTTCCGAATAGATATCCTTCCCGGTTATTATTATTTCCTTTGAATTATATATATGAAGCACACTAACAACCACACAAATCCCTCTATGTTGAAAACAGTTGAAGGAGATGGTGGTGGCTCTTCTGAACGAATCTGATCTGATTCTTTCAGATGATACTGTTGAAATGATTGTGAATAAGGTATGAGTTCTGAAATGACTGCATAGCTCTTTGCATGATTGCAATACCATCATTTCTGGTCTCGGTGATCACACTTTCTTGTATGTATGTCACACTTAAACAGACATTCATGGAAGCAGATGGAAAAGCAGACGGTAGGATTGATGAAGAAGAGTGGAAAGAATATGTAGCGAAAAATCCTTCTCTTCTGAAAAACATGACTCTTCCATACTTAATGTATGTCCTAACCCTCGGGTCTACTGTCTGAGTATACCTTATATGGCATTTGAAATTATACTTAGTTTCTCTCGCAACGAAAGCATCCAGCAATCATTAGAAATTCGCTTAATTAGTTGCTGCAATATATTCTTTCCTCTAACTTCTCATACCGGGGACTTGCTGCACATGATTAGAATTCAGATTCACTACAAATCTACAATCTTTCAGATTTGAAACAGTTTTGAATCATAGGCTTCTTTTATCTTTAAAACTTGTTTTTGCATGGAATTAACATTTGCGATTTTGATGCACTTTTCTCAGGGACATATCTCTAGCATTTCCCAGCTTTGTGCTGAATACTCAAGCAACTAGACATAATTAAAGCCAGAAGTGTTCTCTGCATGCATGAAGTTACAGAATATGGGGAAATCATGCACAGGGGAAAAAAATCCGGTGTCCTATTGGTTACTTACCCGCAATGCCTCTGGACTTTGCTTTCTTCGCTGGTGTCTGAGACCGATCAGGGCCAGCTCGCGTGATCTCTAAGTTCCCAGCATCCATTTGTAGACATTGATCATTTGATCGACTGCTCGACAACTTCCATAAGAGGAGCTAGAGTACCATGTAGATGAAGCCATGGAGGGTCTAAATAGATTTGTTCAGTCTTCTTAACTTCATTGTCGAAGTTGTTGTAAACTTGTAATTCACTGGCTTGTAACTTGAAGCTTTATATTGTATGGTACCAACCAGGGATGTTCTTAATTATACAGGGAGCATCATAAGCAGTGCATTCCAGTTAAGCCACATAAGACCAAAGGTTGATTGGAATATGCTTTATAAAAATTAAAAATAAGTAATAGAAAAAGATTATCTTAGGCTTTTTTAAGATTACAAAATAAAAAAGAATAAGGTAAGATTATTCTTAGGGATGGGCTCTTCGATGGGATAGGAATATATTGAAAATAATTTGTCCTTTCCCATAGTAGGTCCGTCCACCTAATAAGAGCATATCTAATAGTTTTCTTATAACTTGTTTTTAGACGGAAATATGTAATTTTTTTCTTCTCCAAACAATTTTCTTATATCTATTTTTATTTTATAGAAAATGATGAGAAAGAAAATATATTTACAGCAAATTTTAAAATCAGAAAAAATAATATTTTAAAAAGTTTTTAATGTGTATAAGGAAGATTTTCTCATGAGATAAATATCAACAGTTAGTTTTTCTAATTTCTAAATTTCTAAATAAATATCTTTTTATTTTCGGGTCAAAAGGCATAATCTAATCCATTTTACCTGGACAAACAGGAAACCCAAAGGATTGGGGTAATTTTGTAAGAAACGGTAAATATAGTCCAGCTAGGAATCCCCCGAATCACGTTTACTCGTGGCACTCCCTCATTCGCCAAAACACGTAACTCTAAAGCTTTTATTTCCCGTAGTTACTTGGTCACGACTCCACTTGGCAGCTCCTTCCTAGAACCTTCCTAACCCACTGGAAATTATAAATACAATCCTCTTCGTCAAAGTCAGACACCCACGTCTTTTGCGCTTAAACTTCTCAGTCGGCTCCACGCGTCTTTCTCGGTCCTCCTCCTTACTCCATCTAAAAAATCCCCAATTCTTCCAAACCAAACCAAAAAAAACCCTAGTCGCTGCTACAATCGAATCGCAATTCAGCTTTGGGTTCTCCCTCCTGAGTAAGGATCGATCGCCGTCGCTCGTGATTGGTTAGTGATAATTTGATTTCCGATTGCGATTTTTGATTTAGTGTGGATTTGGGTTCACGACGCGATGAATTCCTAGGGTTTGGATCGGGTAAGTGGTTCCCTTTTGATCGGGGGAAGGGGGAATGTTGAAGTTTGGGGCTTTTTAGTTTTTAGTGTACAGATTGTAAATTCGAATCTTAGGGTTTGGAATTGATCATCTGGGTGTTTGAATCTAGGTGGTCAATTTTGGGTTCAATATGGCTGGGTTCTTGTAAATTCTGTGAATTTTTAGTTAGGGTTTGGTAGGTTGTTGAATTGATTGGTAGAAAAGTTGTGAATTTGAAAACGATATGTCGTCGGCCGGTGTCGCTGCTCTTAGGCCGGTTCACAGTGAGCCGTTGCTCACTGGTGGTAACTGTCCTGCTATGTCGTGTATGTCGTCGGATGAATCGATTTTGATATATCTGTCTGTTTCGGGATCGACTACTCCTATGAGTGTGTTGGAATCGGATTCGATTGAGTCTGTGAAGCTTAGGATTCAGACATATAAGGGGTTTGTTGTGAAGAAGCAGAAGCTAGTGTGTGGAGGTCGGGAACTGGCGCGGAGCAATTCGATACTAAGGGAATATGGAGTGTCGGATGGGAATGTGATGCATTTGGTTCTTAGGCTGTCTGATCTTCAGGAGATTAATGTTCGAACTAATTGTGGGAAAGAGTTTACGTTCCATGTGGAGCGTGGGAAAGATGTTGGGTATGTAAAGCAGAGGATTGCAAAGAATAGTAAAGAGTTTGTTGATCTAGAGGAGCAGGAAGTTGTGTTGGATGGGAAGCCACTTGAGGATCAGAAGCTTATTGATGACATATGTAAACAGAATGATGGTGTGTTACATTTGTTGGTTCGGAAGTCTGCAAAACTTCGTGCTAGACCTGTTGAGAAGAACTTTGAATTGTCTATTGTGGCATCACATGTGGATGATGGGAAAAAGGAAATTGATGGAGAGAATGTGAAGCAGCAATGTGATACTGGTGAGCAAGAGTTTAGTAGAGGTTACAAAGTCGATGAGATGATTGTGCCAAGAAAGCCTCTGGATAGAGAATTTGGGTTGGAGCCTGTTATTGTTAACCCCAAGATTGAATTGCCGTCTGTGATCTGGGATATGGTTGATGAAACAGTTGAAGGGCTAGAGAGTGGGAATCACCCAATCAGGTCAATGGAGGGTACGGGAGGAGCATATTTTATGTTGGACTCATCTGGGAAAAAGTATGTGTCTGTGTTTAAGCCAATTGATGAGGAGCCTATGGCTGTGAACAATCCAAGAGGGCTTCCATTGTCATTAGATGGGGAAGGATTGAAAAAGGGGACACGAGTTGGAGAAGGGGCTTTCAGAGAGGTTGCAGCTTACCTTTTGGATCATCCAAAAGGTGGGCGGCGTATGTTGTATGGTGATGGTAGAGGCTTTGCTGGAGTTCCACCAACATTCATAGTGAAGTGCTTTCATAGAGGATTCAACAACCCAGAAGATGTAATGGTCAAAATTGGTTCCTTACAGAAGTTCATGGAGAATAATGGAAGTTGTGAGGACATGGGCCCTGGCGCGTTCCCAACTGATGAAGTGCATAAGATTTCTGTTTTGGACCTAAGATTGGCCAATGCGGACAGACACGCAGGAAATATCTTGCTGAGCAAAGAGGGTGAAGGTGGCCAGACTATGCTGATTCCCATTGACCACGGTTACTGCTTGCCCGAAAGCGTATGTTTTAAACTTGCTTTATTTTTGCTTTGACTTTCCCTTCTATTTGTTTCATTTGCATCTGTTTGTTTTGCATACATGTTCATCTGTTTATTGTCATGATATGGTCCTGTCATGTCTTTTCCCTTCCGTCCAAAATGCGTCCAATATTTGTCCTGCATCAATGATTTTTGACTATGCTCTTGGTTTAGGATTAGTCTAGATAATAGATGATGTATATTTCATTTCACCTAGTATACTTAAAAGTTTATATTGTTCTACCTGTTATATGTTTTGATGTTCTTATAATGTATATGCTGTTATTGCAGTTTGAAGATGTGACATTCGACTGGCTCTATTGGCCACAAGCACTCAAACCATATGCTGAGGAGGTGGTTGATTACATAAAATCACTGGATGCTGAGGAGGATATTGCCCTGTTGAAGTTCCATGGATGGGAGATGCCGCCAAAATGTGCTCGCACACTTCGGATTTCAACCATGCTGCTGAAGAAAGGAGTAGAGAGAGGGCTCACTCCTTTTGACATAGGAAGCATAATGTGCAGAAAAACCTTGAATAAGGAATCTATGATAGAGGAAATAGTAGAAGAAGCTAACGATTCTGTGCTCCCTGACTCAAGTGAAGATGCTTTTCTTGAGACTGTATCCGAAATTATGGATCGCCGTCTTGATGAGATTGCTGGTTACTGATGTCAGTGCAGAATTATGTGGATAGGTATATACAGTTTATAGCTTACATGTGATTAATGGTGCATGTTCCAGTAGATCTCCATTTAGTTCATGCACCTTGAAGAATTCCATCTCGTTTGTTCATTATAGACTTGATTCTCTTTTGATTGACAAGCTAAGGTCATGACAATTTCGTGTTAAATTCCAATGCTTTGCTTTGTAATAGCTGTTCAGTGTTTCTATTGATGACAAGTTTGATTTGGTACGATCATGATGCTTTTTCTTATTAACTATTACACACACATTTTAGGGTTAATCTGGGAGTGGGTAAGTCCTCATTAAAGCTGCAAAACCCCACGGCGAGTATCGCGATACATGTATTTTGCTACCCATTCTAGGAAATGCAATGCATTGTTGTATGTAATTTCAATCTTGAATTGTTCAATCACGAATTTTCGTCATTGAAGTTGGACACAGGAGTTGGGAGTCTTTACCATTCAACTTCTCCGCCAAAGTGTGTGGCAAGGAGTTTAAGTGACTGGAAAGACCAGTCGCCATGCATTAGGCAGAGATGGATCAGTACCACTCACATGGGCAAATGGCTTAACCATCATTTACTCGCACAATGTTAGAGATGCCAAACCAACCCAGGTTCTTATCACTGACACACAATTGCAATCTTGATTCAGAAGTACATCTTTGAATACTTCACTGAAAATTCAAACTTTGAATAGTACGATCCCTCAGTCTTCTCTCCAAGCTTTGATGAGTTACATCAAACCTCCAAGCCTTTTGTTCTCTTGGTCTCTTACGCTTGGTGGATCTTACCTTCGTCCCCAGCACAATCCTTCACCACTTCGTCTCCAGAATTACCTATCGGTTTTGCATAACATGGTTCTTGGAGTGCTTTGATTATAGACTACTAAGTTAGGATCACAAGTTATAAAAGGAGAATTCAAGTTCCTCCTGATTTGCCTTGCAGTTTCCCGAGCACGGGAATAGAGAAGTTGATGGGCATAGGCAATAGGGGAATCTGTAGGCACAGGCGGCACAACCAATATAAGAAGAAAACGGCTGTTTGCTTGAAGAAAAAGCTCAACCATCTCAAGACCATCCCCTGCATTGTCAAGACGTGTGCTCCTACCTTTCTCAGCACCGCTGCAAGAGAGGAGCATATGCTTGTGGTGCATAGGAATATCAAGGACAGCAAGTAAATGAAAGCCTCAAACTCAAATCTTAATGGTACTGGTAATGGATGAAAACCTAGCAACTGCTATATTAATTCGAGTTATATGTTGAACTCACTCAGTGTAGGAAGGATGTTTCCCTCGAATCTGCAAGTCGTAATGGACCTTTGAGGGTATTGAACTTGCTCAAATAATAATTGTATCTAATTTGTGCTTGACTTTTGACAAGACAAAGAAATGTTAGATTAAATGCGTAACTCTGGGTGTGTTTGCTCTCTTTAGGGCCGTAACTCTTCCGCATCAGTGTTGGTCTTCTTGGATGTCTGCCAGATTGCATTTATTTAACCCATGATTATGTATGTGTAGGTTGTTATTGAACCTAGTGATGATTTTGGTGTTTATACCTTTGAATACCAGAGTTTTTTTTTTTTTACTGATTGACACCACACATGCTGCGACTAGTGAAGAATACTGGACTGAACGACCAATTTGAGTTGTTCCAACTTCCAACCTTTTACTTGTAGAGAACTTCTAATCTGGCTTGTTCCAAATCCAACTGGTCTCCATTGCTGAATTAATCCATAAGCTTTTTGGCATACATCAAGGTATAAGTAGACATAGCAATAGTCTTACCGGTGCATGTGTTTGTCTCTTGTCATTTTGGGTTTCAAGTCAAATACTAATCAACCCTAATCCGATTTGTTAACCCTGAATTACTTCCCCTCTCCCCACAACGCTAAGAATGGAACTCATTTAACATAGCTATCTGAAATTATTAAATTAAGGTCTCGCACATCCAAGAAAATGAACAACTTTCTTACATGAAGGGAAAATATATGGGAAAATTTATCCTCCCACATCCCATAAGATTCATTTTGGAGTGGAATCTTCTGTCCCCGATTCTCTGTCTCTTTACCTGTCCCTCCATTCATCTCTTGACACCTGTGCATTTCAGTCCAATTCACCTCACAGCCATTTAGCATTGTTAACCAAACAAGTAACCTACCAAAATAAAAATCAAGAAAAAAGAAATAAAAGAAACAAAATGAATCAGGTCTCAGCCGTTCTTAGTCACCACCTACCTTCAGTTTCTACAAAAAACCAGTACGTTTCTCAGAAAAAAAAAAAACTGGGGGAAGTTGAGAACTTGAAATGCAGCCATACAGAAATGATACAACCATGAATTTAGGAGCTAGCTAGGCATACACGCCAACCCCTAACACCTTTATAGACTATACATTATCAATAAAACACAAAGTTCATGCATTTCGCTTTTCATGTATCCATGAGACCAGTGTATTCAAATTGCTCAAGTGAACTTTCTTATCCAATCAGGTCAGGTTGATTTGATTTTGCTGAATACAATATATCAAGATCTGGGTTCATCTTGAAACGGTAAGGCTTCAGATTTCATCTGCAACTCCCATTAACAATCATCAATAGTAACAACCCACTCCAATAGCCTATTCTATGACTTTAATCAAGGCTAATAATAGATTGATCTGATGTCAATCTAATATAACAAACAAAGATCTTGAAATACCTCTCATAAAGCTCAGTATTGGTCTGAGAATCATGGATCTGATGTCAGATCTTAGTCTTTTAACAGATCGAGGGACGACTCTGAAAAAGGCCACCATTGTCGATGCAGGTGAGGACTGTTGATTCTGCATTTCATCTCTTCAATCTGTGATGTTGAATTAATGGGGATACTAGAAACAAGTTATTTTTGAATAAATAAAATCTATAAAGAAATTAAGTTTTTTTTTTTTTTTTGGTAACTGGGAGCAAACGGTGTTTCATAGGTTTAAATAGAGTGGAAATGTGTCAACAATCTATTAGGAGATAGGGAAGGAGACAGACAATTCGGGACAGAGGATTTGCTGCCATTCATTTTCCCTCATACTTCTCATGCATTAATTGCACATTAATTACATACTCTAAATATTATTTTAGTTGTTATGATCAAATTATTCAATAAATTTTTTAATTTTGAATTGTTTATATTTTGATAATAAAGATATTATTGAAAAATTGATGTTATCTACTTTTCTATTATATACAAACCAAACATCGGAAAGGAAAGTAAAATACATTTTCCAATTACTTTCCCGACGTTTCCAAACATCGGTAGGAAAACTAATGAGAAATTATTTTCCCATGCTTGCGGGAAATACTAAAAAATCAATTTCCTTTTCGGCAACCATACGAGGCCTAAAAGGAATGTATTTACTGTGGAATAGTTCTTTTTTTGGTCTGAGCTGTGGCATTCAGTTAATTCCCACAACTCGCTTAGGAGGCTCCTGTCATTTAACGTCTGGGAATGAAACTTTTTAAACCAAGCTATCAAAACAAAAAGAATACTATATATGTATACTTTAGTGAAAATCACATTTGCAACGAATATTCATCGGTAATGATTCTATGCACTTTTTTATGTAATTATAATTGTGCGTTTAGTTTTTATTTTTTTTGCCGAGAAGCTGAACCACAACGAACCAGTCCAATGCTCAGAAGTGCAGTTCTACCTTCCTGACCGCAGGAGCAATGACTGAGCTTCTTTGCAGGGAAGAGTGAAGAAGCAGAGTAAGCAAATCAACGCTTCGATATCAAAGTTTAAATTTTCAGTTAGTGTTACTGATTTTGGAATTGAAGTGGGACATGTGCAAATCAGTGTGTCATCACAGATTGTGAATGTAAGGTTTCACTCTTAGGATATGGGCATTCAGTAACATACATAACATCTAATCTTACTTCCATAAAGTTTAGCACAGAGGTGTGGGGTGAGAAGCACCTCCAGTAGTGGGCTGTTCTTCATGTTGGTTATTCCTGAGTTCTCACTCATATCAACTAGTTAATCGATCAGATGGAGTTGTAATTTCGAACCCATGTAGCAAATGAGCCAGTGTATGTAATTTGAGTAACTTATAGTGAAAGAGAGGCTCCAAATGGTGTCAATCCAAACTTTGGCTCTAACATCACATTTCTTGTGAATTGTAAGAAATAAGAAACCTAATTAATTCTTATTGGAATAGATAGAAGTCGAGCCAGACATCTGAATCTCACTGAATTTATCTTCGAAAGATATATAAGAAGATGCTTGCCTGCGGTTGCACAATAGTTACCTATATTGTGCAGTCTTCTCTGAATTCAACTATTCATGTGGTAATGAGAGAGGTCCTCATTATTTTCGATTATATATGCTATAATGTTAGTGTAGGAAGTGCTTTTGCTGGAAGCACATCTGTTAGAACCACATGTATATTGTACTAAAAGTTCAATGACAAGTTATTTGTGGCCCAGAGCTCTTTTACTTGTTTCTGCTAAACACTACTGAAAGAGGTCTTAATTATTCACCGTATACTAAAGCTCACTTCCTGTTCATTTAACAATAAGAGGTCGTTTCTACCCCTGGCCTTTTTTGACAAATGAATAGGGGCTTCTCATTCGATTGTTGGCATTCTTGTAGGCCCTTCTCATGAGATCATCGGCTTTGGTGTTTCGGTACAGACATAGACTGTGAGAGGGAAGAGTGGAGAGGAATAATAGAGGATACAGTCTCACCACGATATCAACTATTGAAGCTTCAACGTGCTCGAGGGAAGGAGGATGATCCGGATGAGGATATGGATGCCAAAATCAACTTGGCTTTAGAGCAAGCCTTCAATTTGAAGTTTGATTGTAGTGAGATTGGGGATGACAGGCCCCATTCTGGTTGCTCGCCGCAACCTCTAATCGCACTTCACTCCGGTGCTTCGCTACTACTTCCCGTGGCTTTGAGAAAGTCCCGGTTCAGAATCCGATCGTCGAAATGGACATTCAGTAATCAACAACACACTTCTTTGTTTGTTCACCTTCTCATGCTCTACTAAGATTTTGAGAAACCAACGCGAAGTATTGAAATGAAGTTCAGTTGAGTTATGGAATTATTTGTATGATATTCTTTCAGTTTAGATTTTTGTAAGTTGATTGTTGCTGTGCTTATTGTGTAATTTTTCTCAGGTCATGAAATGACGAGGATCATATGAAGAGCAATCAAAGAGAAAGTATGAAGAATTCATAATTCTTTTCGATGTGAATTTCGTTTTTGCTATGGTTCGGTGTAGAATTTTGATTTGAATTGATGGGAAATTTTCTTTGTTTTTCTATTGTAGCTTATTTTCCCCTATATGGATTTGGACATAAAGTATTATGATTTATGGACTGAGAACCGTGATGCCACAGATGATGAAGTTACGGTAGAGAGTGCTGAAGCCACTCTTAAGCAAGTGGTTTGATTTTAAAGTGTATTGATTGCACTTTCTTAAAAAGAAAGGAAAATGACTTGTTTAAGTGTTTAGAGCAGGGGCCTTCAATTTGAACCAGATTCTTACAAGATTGGCAAATTGCTTACCACCTGGTATGTTCTCTATACACTCTATTTAAGTGTTTACATTGCAGAATTTAGTTTATTCTAGGGGCATGCTTTACTTACTGCTATTTGGTTTTTGTTTCCAACTACACAGTATAAATTGTAAGTATTTGAAATTTAAATAATCTATACCCTAAATTGTTTTACTTTGTAAATTATAGATTCATTATGCTACTTTGGGCCTAATTTATAAACTGTAAGTCTTTGACATTTTTGTAATTTACACCCTAAATTGTTTTACTTTGTAAATTATAGACTCATTATGTTACGTTGTAAATAATTTATACCCCTTTTTATTTTTCAATTGCAGGAACAAATGGTGTATTGCAATGCTTCAATTTCCAGATTTGCAACACACGACGGTTGGTTGTATAAAGGATGTCCTCGCTATTATCGAGAATTAAGAGAACAAAAACATCAGAATCAACTTGGCTGCTCACATCATGGGATGCAAGAAATTCTTCCTTGGTAAACACTGTAAAAAATTATATTTTTAGGACAAATTTGATATTATGTGACAAAACAACATAACAACACTAAACTCTCTTCTTTATATACAGTTTAAGAGTCTACATGACTATCACAGATGGTCAAAATGAGGCAACGGTTATTATAATGGGAAAACCAGCAGAGCAACTCTTTGGAAGTAGTTGCAAAGATTTGGTCAACAAAAGATCATACCCAACAGAGGGAATGTTACCAAAAGAGATAGAGAAAACAAGAAACCAAAAGTTCCTTTTTCAGCTCAAGATAAAGGAAGATAGTGAGCTAATAATCAAAGCAGTCTTTCCACATATGGAGTCCTCTGTACCACCTTTTGAAAAGGACCCAGCAACTATGACACCAGATCCTGTTCCTTTTTAAAGAAAGAGAGTTGCTGAGACAAGCAAGAGAGCATTATTCATATCTGAACCAGACAAGAAACCTAGAAGGTAAGTAGTACTGATCTGAATATTTTTTCTCTCTTTTTAATTTTTTTTTAAATTTTAGTTATTTGGAAAATACCATTCTAATTTTTATGACATTCATTTGGTTAAATATTACAATTCTATGATCTTTAAAAAAGGACGTTATAATACATTACTATATAATTCATTTTAATGAATCAATTCTTATCAATATTCATAAAAATACTATATTTTATTTACTCTGTAGTGAGAGAGAAGCAGAGGAAGATGAAACCACATCATCGTCATCAGCTGAAAACAAAAAGACTGTTTAACCCAGGATAACTGTGGTGTACAGTTTTTTGATGAAATAATCAATTTTGTGTAGCTGCAATGACAAGTACAGTTGGAACCACCACTGTTTTTGAACAAGATCCACAATCTTACAAGATTGCAGCAATGATCTTTTTGTAAAGCTGCAACTATAATAGCTAATCTGACTATGCAGCTAGCTTTTTTGTAAAACTGCAGCTGAAATGCCTAACATTATTGTGCGGCAAGCAATTTTTGGATGATTTCAAATGAAATCAATTATGTAACAAATGTAGAATGTACATGTACTCTTTTATCAAACGAATATAATGTACCAATTCTCCCTCCATATGTCACTGTTTTCTTCATTACTATGCTTCATAGTTTTGATTAAAAATTTTCTCACAATTAACTTCCAATTCATAAAGATCTCAAACTTCTGTAGGTATTATTTCTTCTTTACTTTGACATTCAGTTTTTGATCAAATTGACATGTTGCTTATTCAAAGTTCCATTGCATTAAGAGCTGTAGGAAAATTATGAAAAATACAAGAAGACGAAATGTTTTGGGACCAGGAAGCTCTTAAAGAGGTAATTCTCTTAGGACTAATGCTTATCGTATAGTAATTCAATTTTGATAAAAATCTTACCTTTAATAAATTAGAAAATATTGAACTTTTCGACAACAATACTTTAGTGATTGACCTATTCACTTTTGGTAGCATTGCAATTAATTTTCAGGAACTAGAACTTTCACTACATCTTCTTGAATAGGTAGTCATGGATATTAGAGACAATGAAAACTTTCACTGCTTTCCTTGATGAAAATCTGTCGCATATAAAAAAATTCAGTGTTTTGTGCGGAAGTTTCTATATATGTGACTTGCATTGTTTTTACTATTACTTACAATTTCAAAATTTTATCTGAACACTTTGGTTACAATTTTTGCATGTCTTAGATTTTCAATTAATATTGCTTTCTATTTCTAGATGCTGGATACCAACAGAGTTCATTAAGTAAAGATATTGATTGGTGTTTGAATAGGTTTATTCAGAATGTTAGGTTGCAGATTGGTACTTTTTTTGCCCGAAGAACACTACCCTCAATCAATCGATTTCACTGTGCTACTCAATCTAAACATCTAGTAGAAGCTGAAAGTCCAGAAGGAATTCAAGAAGTTTATAAGGAAGTTCAAGCAAAGTTCAGTTGGTAATGCTCTTATATTGGATCTTTACTTCAATTTCCTTTACATTTTTTTCCTTCATTTTCAGTTTCATATCGACTGTATTCAATTTCAGTTTCCTTAGTATCATACTAACAACTCCTTTTGCATACAACTACTTACTTTCATAAACAATCCTAACTCCCGCAGCAAAGCACGGGCAACTATTCCTAGTACTATATACTAAAGTTCAGTAACTGTTCACAGCACTGTTTATTACTGTTCATTTAACAGTGATTTGGCTCCAAGAGACTGAAAATACAGTTTTATCCTTCTTTTTTTTTGTTTTGTAATCACATCGTTGCCATTCGTATCAGGGTTCACATTTTTTTTCCTTCTCTCCACTCTCTTAAATTTAGGAGAATCAGAAACGCTCTCCACTCTCTCAAATTCACTGTTTTCGCGATCCAAAAGAAAGAAAGAAAGAAAATCCAATTCCAAACAACTCTAATCGTCTTCTTCAAAGATAATCCAATTCCAAATAACTCTAATCGTCTTCTTCAGCTTACAAGGTAATGATCCGATTGTCTTTTGATTGCTTTGCTTTTGATGTGATTAGAAAGAGAAGAAGAGAGATCCACGATCCAGAAAGAAAGATAATGATCTTTTTTTACTTTGATCTTTTTGTTTATTCTTTGAGTTTGATCTTTTTAATTTTTTTTTCTTTTCTGCAAGTTCTCTTATCTTATCTATCTCTCTCAAGTGCCTATATATGTCTGTATCTATATGTTATATCTGTGTGTGTTTTTTTTTTAGAGGTTTTTTTTTGTGGGCGTCTTTGCTGTGTTGGGTTTTTGTTGATTTTTTTAGGCTATCTGAGATTCCAGGTCAGTGATGAGTTTTCTTTTTCTGTGGTGAATCATGTGGCTTTTCTGTGGGTATGATTTGAAGGAAGATTTGAAGATTAAGAAATAGCCATGTGATCCTCTTTTCTTTCTTTAATTTTTTGTTTTTGAATTTTTATATTAAATCTAAGTTAGAGGAGGAATGAATATCAGTACAGATCACCAGATTAGTTCAGACAGATTAGTGGGTGATTATTCCTATGGAGTCTGTATAGGCTTTTATTGCAATAGTTGACCCTATTGTTTCGTTGAAAGGAGGCCGATAGTTATTATTCAAAACGTCTAGGGACGTACTTTCTCGGTGACTGGTTTGTCCTTTCCTATTTTTAGATTTTACGATATGCTTGATTATATTTCAGGTATCAAGATTAGTGATATTTGAAAGAAGTTAGGAAGGAGCTTGTTATAACATCTTCTGTTTGGTTAAGGCAATGTAATTGTTTAAATTGTACTCATTTCTCTGCAATGTTTTATTTAAGTGGAAGTTATATGGAAAAGCTGATAGATTTACCTTTTGTTATTATATTCAATTTTTTATTTGATATTTTGGGCTCTGTTTTTGAATTCATCATTATTAAATGAAAATTTTGCTGTAAAAAATTACTGTTCAAGCGATTATAACCATTGATCAAATTTGTTTGCAATCTGTAGGCAGTTACTTATTTAATCATTGATAATAATTGTTTAACGTTTTATTGAATGTGTAGGATCGTCGGGTCATTGGAACAATTGGTTAAAATACGCTAAACAGAAAAGAGAGTTAGTGTTATGTTTCTTTCATTTGGTAAAGAGTTGTTGTAAAATCGTACAATAAAACATAGCAGAAAATTCTTTTAAAAGCGAGTAAGCTAGGAAAGACAAAAACAAATGTTTTTGTGACCTCTGTAAAAAGAGAAGCAGCCTTTCCTATTCAGATTGTTGATTCAGGTGTATTGGTTATGCCTTGTGGGTGTCATGTAATGGTTTCAGTTTGGTCATGGAAATGTTTGCGTAGTTTATTGGATTTTAAAGTTTAATGATGAAGTAAGAATGGAACAAGAGTAATGGCAAAAAAGTTTGATCAAATAAACATTGTGTTCAGGTCCTTCAATTTTTTTTTGTCAAAAAGTCTTTTTTCTTCTTTTCTACAGTGTACATTGAATAATGCTTTTTGGTTTTATGTCTCTATTTTGTTCTGCAGTGTACATTGTTTTTTTTTTTTTTTGTGCAGATTTTATCCATAAAAGTTTTGGCACCATTTTTCTGCAGCTGTTCCTTTGTCTGCTACCCATTGTAGTCTTGGTTTCATATTGTTATTAAGGTATAAACTTTAAAGTCCTATAAGAGTATTTCTATGTTCACTTTATAACGTTTACGGCTGTAGTAGCATCAAATCCTATAACTTTTGAAGTCATATTCTTCAACGGGTTTAGATCCAGGTATAACTTTTGAAGGACTATCGATCATCTTTGTTCCTCTTGTAGTAAAAATCACAACCTAATTTTGTGCATCTACACTTAATATAGAGCTATTACTTAACACCTCATCTTCCATAAAGTCTATTACTTACTTAACACATGCTTTTTCCTATTTATTTATTCCAGATGGGGAACCAAAATATAGCCATTTGAAGTATGTGCACAAAGTCATCAAATTAGTTGAGCCAATTTTAGTGGTTACTGCTGAGCTAATAAAATTTATCTATGATAGGTATATAATTAGCTGAGTCAATGTGAGATAAAGTCCTTTCATTGTTGAGGGCTTTATCTAGGATGAGCTAATAGAATTTATCTATGATAGGATAGGTATGTAATTTGGCGCCCTTATTAAATATTTTGGTTTCTTAGCATTAAGCTACAACTTCGACATGGAATGTTTAGTAGTTAATATAATAATCATGTTAACTATATTTTCTGTGCTTTTCAATTTAGTCCTTAAATAACGTTGTGTCAGCTCCAAAACCCACGGCAAAGCGCGGGCAAGATTTCTAGTATATTACAAAAGAATATGTACAGTTGCAACAGGACCTTTATGTTTATCATGTTGTGCTAATTAAATTGTGTTAATGGGTTTCCATTAATTTTTAGCTTTTAAGATTAAGCTACTAGCTAAGCTAGAGGCATTTAACAAAAGTTTCCAAGTTTAACTATCGCTGTTCTAGTCACAAAATTTATATGTTTACCATTTTGAGAGATACATTGTACGTACCAACTTTTTTGTTGTTTTAAATGAGAGATACAATGAATGTTTTAATTTTTTAAATGGTAAATTACAGTATAAACACCACAGAAAATACCATTTGAAAACATGTATAGATATGAAATTTTTATTTACCATCTAGAGAGATATGTTGTATGTAGTAGTGTTTTCTTGTATTGAAAGAGAGACGTATATAAAAATTACCATTTGAAAACATTAATCTTCCCCCATAAAACTATGAGGGCTTATAGTTCAAGTAAGGCATTACACCGACAGTGAGAATTCGACTCTCGTCCTGTTTCTCTTCTCTTCACTTCAAAGTTGATCTTAAACTTTGTTTGACAAGAAATAGCAAAAATATATAGAAGAACAATGCCCTCACCACTGATATTCTCCCTCATTGCTCTCATTTTAGTCATCAACATCCCTCCCTCTATAGGGTTTCGAGGCACGTCCCGTTCACCGTGACTCTCCTGAATCTCCCTCCACAACCCCAAGGCAACGCATGCTGATCATATCGAATCAGCTCGCCAGAGAACCTTGGCGAGACAAAACTACTTCAAAAGGCTAATGTCAAGTAAACCATGGCAGAAAGTAATAAGTGCCCCCATTGATTTGGAACTAGGAGACTACATCATCAGGTTCCAAATTGGCACCCCGAAAGTGGATACCTATGCATTCTTCGACACGGCCAGCAGTTTGATTTGGTTGCAGTGCATGCCTTGTGAGAAATGCTATAATCAAAGCACGCAAATGTATGATCCTTCAAACTCATCAAAGCTTTGTAGAAGTAAGGTGTGGCTCTCTTTCTACATAACCGCCGATACGCAATGCCCCGATCCTAATGGTATATGCAAGTACACGATTGCGTATGCAGATGGAAGATCTTCTGAAGGAGTCCTTGCTACAGAAACAATCACGCTCGAACATGATGGATCAAGCGGAAGCATTAGCTTCCCAAATATGATTTTCGGGTGCGGTCACTCTAATGTAGACCCGATATCAGGTTACAATCCACCACGAATTGTGGGACTAAGCAGAGAACCTTCTTCCCTGGTAGGCCAAATTTCGTACCCTCATGTTTCGTATTGCATATCAGCTAATAATGAAGGCAACCATAGCTCTGTTAAGTTCGGCAGCTACAAAATCTACTTATTGTATTTCCATGCAAGAGATTAGCTTGATACAATAATACAAGGGCAAAACACAGGAGCAGTCGGATATAATTCTTCCTTATTTGGTAGGTAGGATGTATAGTACACGAAAAACCCCCAAAGGGAGCTACTAAGAAAACCAGGATGAGGGGAAAAGATGACAAAATCTTTAATTTCTTGGAGTGAATGACTCCAACTAAAGATAACGATATCTAAACAAAAGCTTAGGGATTATTCACAAAAATTAAGTAATATGTTGAAATAAATATCTCACGTGCAGCAAGACCCTTTATTCCCAGCTCCCACACTGACCCTTTCTGCCCAGGACTTGCAGGTGGTTAGATTATGCTGGCTCAAGGTAGAACTGACTACGAATAAGGAAGCCGGATCATATTATGATACACCATGACTGAAATCTTGAACAGCTAGCGCAATCAGGGAATCAAGATCAAGCTGGACTGTAATTCATCTACATGCTTGGGTGAGACACAATGCAAATGAATTAGGCACCAAGCTGTAGCAGGTTTCCAGAGTCCAAGATAGAAGAAGAAAAACAGGTGAAACTTCAGGCGCCCGCTATACGAGAACCGACGTCCCATAAATGGCTTGCACCAAGTCATGGTAACTCTGATTGCTTGTACAAATTTTGTCTGGCATATGTACAGCCACAGTATGGACGTCTAAGAACACTGATTATCTCTTGGAGTTGAAAATAATGTATATTCGAATATCACCTTTCCTTCTGTTTAGGCTTCTTCAGCATCTGCTTTGATCTTTTCCTGTAATCAAGACAAAAGACATAAATATTTGCCTACTTCGGAAATGGAAGTGCCTTTTTTTTTTTTTTTTTTTGTACTCCACTAGGATAAAGAAACTACCCCTTAGTGGGCTTGCCACTGAAACCAGTTACATCCTTCATCATCTTTTTTGGTTTTTTTCTGTAATCAACACAACCAAGATGCACAAAATGTCACCACTTTGTAGGCTGCATGCCATGTAAGTAAGTATTCTATTGAAACAAATTCAAGATAATTAAGATATTACCTCCTAATAGGTTTACCGCTGAAACCAAAAACACCTTTCATCAATGAGCTTACATCCATAGAGCGCTCCTGCATAATTTTGTCATGGTATATTTTGCTCCCAATCTCAGTGATCTGTTCCTCCACTGCTTCCAAAGTTTGATCCACGTGAAGTTGAAGCTCCCCTTTCCTAATTACAGTAACACCAAAGCCATTTGCCTTGGCATCTCGAAAAACATCCTGGAAGAAGGTTAAGTGGACAGTAACGTATACATTTCAACAGATAAAGAAAAAATAGACAAAAATATAAATAAAAAATATTAAAAAAATAATGCAACAGGAAATCTTATTCCCATCATCTACATAAATAGTACAGAAAGGAACAATTGACCCTACTCTCAGAAAAGTTATTCAATTTGAGACTGGAAAACATATTGAAATCAAAAATCATCAAAATTTGAGTTTCTTGACATATAGGGAAAACTTACATATGATAATTTGCTGAGATCATAAATCGCATGGAAATTTGCAACAAAGGCAATTGTGAGATGATGTACTTGGATAAATTAAAGTCGAGCATTTAAACAAATTAATTCCTTACCTTAGGTGGCTGGGGCACAACAAATGCATGGCCATTCCCAAGCATTTCCATTTGAGCTTGGATGATATAGCAAAGGTTTTTGCAGTCATTAGTGTCCTCAAAACCAATTATATGATACGGCTTTGGTTCCAATTCAAGATCTTGAGCCATCTCCAATGAATAAAATCCTATTCTTTGTTCTTCATTATCATCTGTATACAACTCGATGCACTGGGAAACAAAGAGAGAACAAACCATTTACTGAGTATCTTCCTTATAATCTGAGAATATATCCATACAAAGCTTAAAATCAAGTGGTAGTTAGACTATTCAATGATGAAAGTGAACTAGACCACCTAGAATTTTATACCATGCGAGACAACCGTTAAACTCCACATATTTAAAGTATGAGGAAATAAGCTAACAGAGCACAAAACTCAAAATGCATATCTGGCTTACCAGCACATAAGGAAGATCTAACCACCACAAATAATCTTCTTCCTTCACTTCTGCATATTCACGGTATTTGCTCACTACAGCTTGTGGTCCAAACAATTCCATCTCTCTCTTAAGCTTGCTAAGTTTCTTTTCCATGAACTCCTTACTTTTTTCAGGCATGTTGGTCATAAACTCAGCAGCTTCCTGTATTTCTTTTTCAGTGATCCACCGATCCAAATCCTTCCCCATGTCCTTCATAGTGGTTTTAACTTCTGGGTCTGTCTCTGCATTGTAGGATTCCACAAATCCCTGGGACCATTTCTTTGTGTGTTGCCAAAATTCCTTCCCTGACTTTTTGCCAGCTCTAACAGAACCATCGCTAGCTTCTATAACGGTCTTGGAATCTGTTTTATTCTTCTTCCTTGGGTCATTGGCTGATAAGGAATTTGGAATATTCTCATTGGATTGGGGTATTGACTTCTCAAGCAAGTTATCATCTTTCTTGACAGGATCTGAAATCCCAGCATTTTCAGAAAAAATTGCCTTCCGCTGCTCTTGAAAATAATTTAAGAATTCAGGACTCTTCTCTATAGGAGGACCTTTCCAGCGTGGTATAATTTTTTCTGGTGGGTCATAAATGCTGATACCATCTACAGTGAACACAAAAATTTCTATCAGTACCAGAATGTAGAAATCTGAACTGTGTGTTTACATATATACATTTAAAGAAATTATGTTTCATTGCTTGGTAAAACTTAAGCCTCACAGCTACCACACCTCTAATTTCCTTGTCAAAGGAGCAAGAGTATGCTAGCTCATAACTGGCCAAACAGGCAGCAGTGGCATCTAGCTATTTAAGGAACCAATCGAGCTAACATTTACAAAGAAATGAGAAAACTAACATCACAACAGACCTTATTGAACCGGTGGTAATAATATTTAATAATTTCAGCATATTGGTAGATAAGTGCCGGAAATACGTTAAGTACCTGCCCCATAATCGAGATTTTCAATGTTTGAGTGGAGCCACCCATGCAGTTTCGACAGCTTTTGATTCTCTTTTTCAACTTTCTTCTCAAGACCCTTGAAGAATGTGACCTTATCTTCAGCATCCATCATATAAAACGGATCCCGTCCTCCCAGTTCATTTTCTCGGACTTGCAAAACAATTTCCCTAAGACTCTCATCTTTCATCCATTCCAGTTCACTGTCATCATCCTTGTCAGATCCAAGCTCTGCTATATTGGTACTTGATTCTTGATCTTCTTTTTTTCTTGAAACCATGTAATTATCTCTAAAACCCACTCCAATCTTCTGAACTATGGGCTCAAATTCACTAAAATTTTCTTCTATCCAATTCTCTTGTTTCTGAGATGGTTCTGTCAATGAAATGCTGCTATTACCTTCATGATCTAATGAAGATTGGCGCCTTTGAACATCACCAATGTTGTCTCCTTCGTCTCCTTCATCACTTTCTTCAGGTTTATCAATCGTTATATCATCAAATTTCTTATCCTTTGAACTACAATCTTTGGACGCATTTTTATCTGATGTTCCATCTAGAATCGCATACGTGAATGCATTGTTAGCCACATCCTCCACCTGGTTCTCATTTTTATCCCTTGGTAGCCTCAACAGAGCATCACTTCCTAGAATAGGTTCAATCTGGCAATCTTCATTTTTGTCACGTTTCTTAGAAAGATACTCCCTAGCTTCTTTCACTGACCTTATGACCCTTGGTTTTACTTGAACAGAACCATTCTTAGCCTTTTTTGAATCAACTAAAGGGGCATCATCTGCCAAGTCTAGATCCTCTTCACTATGTTTCTGGTGTTTAGTGCTTTGCATATCATCTGAAATTTCTCCATATAAAGTACTAGAAGATTGAAAATCCTCATCCTCAACAGAGTCCAACTTACTAAAATCTGCAGTGCTATTATCACTACCCAGAGCTTCTCTGCAATCTCCGTCCAAAAGGTTAGTTAGAGTATTCGCCCCTTCTTTTGTATGCTGTTCAACAACTTTGGTTTCATCAGAAAACTCATTATTCACAAGCTGAGTTTTTTTCTTATCATTACCAACCAAGGAATGTTCCAATTGCTCAATTTCACGTGCTTTCCTGGCCATATTTTTTATCTGCTGCACTTTAAAATCAAATTCTGATGACTGACTGGTCATGGAATTTGAAGAATCTTGAAAAGCCAGCTTACCATTTAACGACTTTGCGCTCACAATAGTGTTCATAAGTTCTTTCCTATCTAGATTAGGCTTTTCAAACGAATCCAGTGGCAGTTCTGATGATTCTTGAACAACTTCCACTTCCAGGCTGCCCTTTTCTAACACCTCTTTCTCCTGTCTTGCTTTCATCTTTCTCCTCATCATTTCCTTCTCCAATTCCGTGTATTTATCTTCTTTATTTCCAGAACCAAACAACTTCTTCAATGCCCACAACGCAATCAAAACATACACCATCATTCTCCCAACTCTAGATAGCTTCGGCAAGAAGTCCGGTTGGAGAGTAAAACCCTGAATTGTCTTCACAAAACCCGACTCCTCACCCTGAACAACAAACTTTGCTACTGAACTATTCCTCGGAATCACATTTGCCCCACTCTCCATCTCCCTAGCTAAACTCTCTGCCTGCAAAATTTTCAAGTTCACCTCCGGCGATCCCTCCAATCCCCGCCTCTCAATTCGGCTTCTCCTCAAGATCTCATCCTCATTAACCAAAACCCTTTCCACATTACCATCAGAACCTTGATAAATTGTAAAAATCTGACCAGAACCAATCCCCCAGTACTCACTATCTCTCTTATACTGTTCAATCCAACTCTCCAATTTTCTCAACAAAACAGATTCACCAAAACCTTTTCGACTTGACTCCTTGAATTCACTAACTTCAGCTACACTATCATTACTAAATTCACCCTCTTTCACCTTATCATCAGCAACCCAATTACTAAACTCACTCTCTCTTACATTATCATAGTTCAATTTACTCTCAGAATCATCAAAATTGCTATTCAAAAGCTGAAAATCAGAACTTGGGTTTAAAGGAACGGAATTCTGGTTCACCTTTCGGTCTTCAACGAGCTTCTTCCTCAGCGAGTTCCTGCGGCTCGTGGGTCGACCAAATTGTGCGGAAGCTTGAAACTTTGTGCTATTACATGAAAGCAAATAGGTTGAAAATGATGGGTTTTTGCTGGGTTTTCTGTATCTAAATGTGCTCTTCGGGTTCCAAGACTTATTGGGAAACCTGGTAAGGAAAGGTGGAGTGAAACAGAGCCTGTTGCGGTTGGTTGGGGTTGAAGAATACAGAAGCTCCATGGATGAAGATAGCGGTTTGCCGAGACTATGGAGAGGTTTTTTTTTTTTTTTTTTTTTTGGTTCTTAGACTATGTAGGGGTTTTAGGCCATCTCCCGTAATAGAGGGTTATATTGGGCCCGGGTTTAAATTTTAGTCCTTAAAATATAATTATTTAATAAATAATCTTTCGTAATGTAGGGTTAAGTAATAAGTAGCTAACTTTTAGTTCTTTTTAATATTTTATTATTATTTGATTAATCTTTTTAAATTTATGATCTTATTAGTCTAAATTAGATTATATTTTGAGATGTAAATATTTTGTGTCAAAATTTCGATAAGATAAAATATCTATATTGATGTGAATTATAAAAGGAAAATAGAATGTGTGAAATAATAGAGAAATGATGCATGTATTTATAGAAAAAAATAAGATTTTGAAAATTTTTAACATTTTGATATAACAAAATTACAAAAAAAAAAAAAACTAACTAGTTTTTGTATGTAATCCTAGCCATTTATTTGGTCCCTTTGAATTTGGCATGGGCTAGCCTAAGGGCTACATTTGCCCATCTTCTAAGTCCTTTGGCCATTTTATGGCCCTTTAGCCATTTTCTTGATTGTTGTTGGAGATCAAAAATGAGCTACAATTTAGGAAATGGCTCTTTAGATCCAATTACTGGAGATGGTCTTAGGCTTTAAAATTGACCCTAGCTAGTTAGCCTCCGACTGTCCCCAACTAGTCGAATGCCAAATATTTTTCTTTTCTAATCAAATTTATAGTTTTATTTAGCTATTACTAGACTTCAAATACACTCTATGAGTGTGGATAATTAAGTAGGAATTTATTCCACATAATGTGGAGAAAATTACTGTACATATATATTTTTTTTTTGGTTAAATTTCTTTTGTTTTTCTTTTATTTGTGAATTGACCATTTTGTCTTTCACAAATATTTCAGTTCAAATGTTTTTTAATATTTGAGGGATATTTTGGTAAAATTTTTCTGTTTTGGCTGACAAACTCTATTCTCTTGATAACAGTATAGATATAAATATAGCTTTATTTCTCAATACGTGGAAAACTAAAAATAAAAATATCTTTAATTTTTACTCGGAGATACTGAAATCAGTGACATACCTATTAGGTTTTGATCATTTAGGGTTAGTGTTCCATACCTATTGTAGAGAGATGTCAAGTAAGGTTTAGGCAACAAGGGGATTGGGCTGGTGTCGATGGTGGTAAGGGTTTGCGGCTTTTGTTCTTGGTTTTAAGAATTGGACCGGTGTCGATAGCTTGAAAGCTGCTGAACCTAAGTGGTTAACATAAAAAGTTTCGTGGTAAGCATGATCTAGAAGGTTTCATAGGACTGATGTTGAGTTTTACATTTTTATTTTATTTTGTTCTAGTTTCATCTTCAGTAGACATGACAAGTTCTCGCATGGGGTGTGCTAATTTTGCCTTTTTCGCTTGAATGTCATATAATAGGTTATTAGTTTGTCTCGGGACACCAAAGGAAAAAGGTGTAGCTTTGCCTCCCTAGTGGTTCGATGCATCATATTAAGAGACTAATAGTTGTATACGTAAAAGTACTCTAATATTTTTCATGACGGTGTGTTTGGATGAGAAATTTGTGAAATTCGTAGGATTTTATAAATGATGGAGTTTATGATATGACAATAGTAGTGTATTACAGAGCTCCAAAGAATACGGAGGAGAAAACCTAGCATTGAGAGAGTTATGCTCCATCTGACGGCGCGCCCTCGTTGCATCATCGTTAGACTGACCCAACGGGACCGAGTGTCCAGTGAAGAGCGACCCGGTCGGAGGGAAGAAGGAGGCGGGATGGCGACTCTATCTCGATCGATTGGAGGGTCTGATGGGGAAGGTTAGTGGCGGGGTTGGTGTTGCCTTTCCAGAGAATGAAGCGCGGACAATCGGAGCCGAGCCAGCCAGGGTTGTTGTCGCGAGATCGGCGATCTCCTAGTGGTGACGACGATGTAGAGGCAATGCTAGATCTTAGGTGTAGTGATCTAATGAATTGGATCCAATCTGCTATAGGTGGTTTATGCTAGATCTTAGGTGCAGTGATGACTCTTGCCAGCGTAAGGGGGAACATAGATGGATTTTGATCGCTCGGCGTCAAGTTAGTGGTGGTGATGACGCTGGTGGTCGGAAGGCAAGGATGCCAGTGAGATGTTGGCAGCGTGTCTCCTACAGTTGTGAAATTTGGACCGAGCATGGTGGTATTTGGGCCTGGGCCTCAGCATTGGGCCCATATTTATTTTCTTATTTTATTTATTGTTTTTAATTTACTTTTAGTAATATGTGGCTTTATGTCAGCAATAAGTCCCTATCATATTTTGATAGGGCGACGTAGGTTTTGTCCCGGATTGCACACTCAGTGTGCCTTGTCTGGCCTAGTGAGGAGGCGAGCTGTGATTAAATAGACACAACCTCCTAGTGGCATGATGAAACTAAGTGTCACTGGATTTATATCCGTACGGCAACATAGTAAGAAAGTTGTGCTATTTATAATGATGTTTCTTCGTAATAGAGTTATCTTTCCATTATGTCATCACTTTGTTAAAGAAAATAGAGTAGCCAGTCGTGCACTCTTTGCTAATTGGTGCCTGTTAGAATACATAGATTTTGTGGAGACTCCTGGAATTATTTCGAGATATTCTCTTTATGCTTATTGTAATTTGGGGGTTCAGGCTCTATGTTCCCCCCTTGTATTCTATAGTTTCATTAATTAAGACTTAAGGGCAGCCGCACCAGCCCCCTTTAAAAAAAAAAGTGATGGAATTTACAGCTCCATCAATTAAAATTTCATTAATTGCAACCCGTTAGTGAGGTCCATATCGGTGTAGAAAGTCCCGCCACCAAAAGCATTCAGAGCAGAAGTAGACCCTTTTATTGTTTGGTTAATCTATTTAAGATTTAGAATGTGTAATAAATTAAGAAATGTTGTAAATATTATGTGGATGTCCACTGTAAATACTCATTAATTATGTTCTTATGATGTAAACACTACTCCTATATGAAGCGGTCTAATGAGAATGAAACACACACTTCTATCTCTTTCTATATTCTGTTTCTCTATTCTATCTCTCTGTGATGATCCGCAAGCCTATGATGCAACATAGTTGCTTATGACAATTGCTAATGAACTATGAGTTTTTTTTCCTTTCTCTCCTAGATGAACATCAATTATTTTTATGCGATCATATAATTTATAGATATTTGATGTATAATTGTTGAAAGTTTATATTTCATAGACATTGAGAAGCTTCTAAGTATGAAGACTCGAGACCAATGCTTTGAGTACAATATAAAATTTGACGAGGCTATGATACTCCATAGTATTATTATTATATTATATTCTTATACCCATATGGACCACTGTCCTAGACGTGAAATTTGATTATATAATTTTGACATTTGTTTTCAGTATCAAACAATAATGTGAACCACATGTTCATCAATAAATTCAACTTGAACTATGAATGTTCATGATAAATATAATGACAAACATATTTTCCTTGCATATAATGCAACTATAGAGATGAACCATTGTAATTGTTGATAACTTTTCGCAATTGATGCTTCAGAAAGCTCATCTCAAGAGCTACAGATCTTGATTGATGGCTTCCTCTGAGCTCGTATCATGTTACCTATATGGAATACTATTGCATATATTGGTGATAAAATTTCCACCTACTCCATGTTATATTAGTCAACTATGAGTATATTATTGTATACTATATCATGAACTAAAAATTTCATTGAGCCAAATAAAAATTATTTTGGCGTGACCATTGTGTCCTTATTCTATGTAATATGTCATACAGAATCATCTACATACCCTACATTGCTGTACAATACAAAAAAAAATTGCAAACCTTCATAACAAAGATATTATAATTTCTCGCATATTTGCGCTCGCCATTAGGGGAGTGTATGAAAAATAGCATGAATTGATGTGTGATATCTATCCACCATGTCTCATTTACTTTTGAGAAAAAATCTAAATTCATTATCTTTTTGACCTAAAAATTGGTTTGGACTTGCCACCCACCAATGATTTTTTCAATCCAATATTCATAAACACATATTCTGTGTGGTCAAATCTAATGGTCTTCCCACCGTTAGGGGGGGAACACTAATGTAACGGTGTGAATTTATGTGGAATATATCCACCAAGTCCAATATTTTAAGCTCCTTATAAAGAAGATTATACAAAGTCCTATAACGCTCTTCATGAAGTTATACAAATGTTCACATTCTTTAATTAATTTGTCATTGACAACAAATGCCCTAAAAGAGACATGGGTACATCATATGAATAAGATTATTATAGCTAATGCATGCATATATTTTGAATGTGTGATAAATATTTAGTTGATGATCATTGATGATATCTCATCTGTTGTAGCTACTAAATATCATCAAGGGCTATATACTGCCACCTTTCGCTGTGTCGACAAATTATAATATTAGCCAAAATGGAAAAAGGCAATTCCAATAAATTTGATTATTGGAAACGTAATGAAATATTTGGACTTTATAACCTATAAAATACAAGAGGGTGTTCATTCTAGTGAATTGAAATCACTATATATGACACAAATCTCTCTTTATAGAGGAATACGATTATCGTTCTTTTCTAAGGGACAACTTTTCTATGAGTACAGTGTTACATATAGATGTTATATTCACGAGTGGCTTATAGCATGTTGTCATGGTTATTATGAAGATCTTAAAGGAAAATTGCTAAAAGCAAATTCTCAAATGTGTCATTATAAACATATTGCTTAATCAAATCATTGACGGATTCATATTGCCAAAGGCAAGTCCATGAATGAATGAATGAATGAATGAGCAAAAAGTTCACTCATGGAATCAAAAAGTCTTGAAGCTCATATATACTCATTTAATTACGGTCAAAGTGACGCATTGCCTCAATCAGCTCACAATGTTGCAGCATATTCTAACTTTCACGAAGTTATGAATTTATTTAGAGCTCATATTGAGCCTATATGAAATTATCAATTTCAAAAATTGATATTCATGGCTAAGTATGTCATA
Source organism: Rosa persica (assembly GCA_025331145.1). Classification (NCBI taxonomy): domain Eukaryota; kingdom Viridiplantae; phylum Streptophyta; class Magnoliopsida; order Rosales; family Rosaceae; genus Rosa; species Rosa persica. The sequence goes on from WFKR01000001.1 coordinate 32,205,260, forward strand.
CTTAAATTTCAATGCTGCGGATAAAGGTAAATGTGTCAATTATTATTCCTTTATATTGTTATTCTTTAACTAATATCTTTATATATAATTTGAGCATATGAAATTGGTTTTACTCTTATTATGTCGGGTAAGATTCATTAAGAATATCATAGTATTATTGGTATTACCATATTACCCTAACATTTGCTAAAATTGCAATTCATGATGAGTCCCCTTTATGCAAAGCACACATAGTCTCACTTATATATGTGATTGACACATCATATCTAATATATATGGTGCATGTATTTTATTACATACATGATTGAAGTTTGCAACAATCAGTGGGAGAATCTCATTAGGGGGAGCATCCAAAATTATGATATCTAGGACATATGTGCGTTGCACTCTTTTATCCCACTGGGTTTTTGTTACCTGATAAGGTTTTTGATGAGACAACTTTTATCATTTCGTGGTGGACATCCAAGGAGAGAGTTGTATATATTATGTGGCTGTTCACTATAAATACTCATTACTTATGTCCTTATGATGTAAACATTACTCCTATATAAAAGGGTCTAATGAGAATAAAAAACACACTTCTATCTCCTCCTATATTCTGTTTCTCTATTCTATCTTTCTCTAATTCTCTAGTTTATAACAAGAAAGTTTAAAACAAATAAAAAAAATCAAATGGACAAAGCCTTGTTTTGAAAATAAATAAAGAACAAATTTAATAGCACAAATGAATTCAAAATGACATTTATTTTGGTGGAAATTGAAATGAAGAATACGGGCATGCAATGAATTCCTTCGTTCTTTTTGCACAAAGAATTTAAAAATTCACTACTAGAAAATTGGCTAATAGCCACCCTCTTTTGGATACACTTTACTAACCGTAGTATTTGAGTAGAGCAAATAACACCCTTCTATATTTTTAGTATTCTTTGCCTTATGGATACTGATAACGGTGACAAAACAAAAAATATAATCAACAAAATAATCTAATACACTTATTAAAGACAAAAAATCTGTATTCATTGCTAAATAAAAGACTAAATTAATGTATTATATTAAATATTCAGATAATATTTTATATATGCATACTGTTAAAGGTGTGAAGTAACATTACCTAACTACTTATTTACATTTAATATATTTAAATTTACAAATTAATCATCCCTTTCTTGCAGCCGTATTGCACAAAATTATATATTTTTAATTTTTTTTATATTTAAAATATTATTAGAGCTTTTTGTATTAATAGTTAAATAAGTGTAGCTTTTGGTTAGTGAAACCTGCAATAAAGAATTTTTTTTTTTCATTCCATGACTGCATCGTATCTAATGAGTTTTAGATACGGTTATCCATATCCTCTAGAGCAAAAGATACAGAAAAATAACCGTGTCCTATGAGGTTTATGCTAGTAGTGTATATTCATGACAATTATTTCATTATTTGTAAGGATTTTTTAGATCATAAAGCTGGGTTTTCGGCTTTTGGCCAATGAAAGAGATAAACAGTGAAAGAGCAAGTAGATTCAGTACTGGAGAAACTGAGAGTGGATAAAGCAAGAGACTCAGCTTCCACAGTTCAGTGGCCACCACCTAATCACTTCATCTCTCTGTTTCTTAAGGTATGCATGCAAAATTTTCTAATTAATTAGTACCTGTACTTGTATTGTAGCATTTGATCCGCGCAACATGCATCCTACCATATAGCTTCTATCTCGTCACAATTGAACTGCTATCTTCTCTTGTCATAGGATGAGTTTCAGGATCAATATGAGCCTTGTGTCGCCACGGAAAGTTAATACTCATCATCGCAAGTAATGCAGTGGAAAAGAATGACGAGTTTCCCCAATGACAAATTTGGCATTGCCAAACAAGCACCTACTACCAAACGTACTTCGCTATCTTTCTGGAATTAGGGGGGGGGGGAGGGAGGTGTCCCCAATGACAAATTTGGCATTGCCAAACAAGCACCTACTACCAAACGTACTTCGCTATCTTTCTGGAATTACGGGGGGGGGGGGGGGGGGGGGGGGGGGTGCCGCCTTAATACAAGGCCAATGGATAATTGGTTATCCCAGGATCTAACTTTTCTCACCTTTCGTGTGATTTGCGGAATAGCAACAAATAAATAAAAGAAGACACAATATTTAACGAGGTTCGGCAAATGTGCCTACGTCTTCGGGGCAGTAGTAATACTCTCTTCCACTATATAAATAATGAGATTACAAGGCAATCTCACTTTGGTGACTAAACTTCACCAAAATGGTAACACACACTCTATCTCTCAAGATGAATTTTCTTCTCACTAATCTCTCAAGTGAGGATCTCACTACTATCTCAAACTCTATTAGTTTGGAATGACTCTTGCCTTGGTTGTTTTGCTACAACATTTGATGCCTATTTATAGGCAATTTGGTTCATGGATGTGGCATGCAATTGGAAGCAAAGTCAAGTCTTCTTCCAAGTTTGGCATGCCTAACTTCAAAGATGGCTTGCTACCTACCTTCTAAGATGGCTTGCTATCTACCTTCTTTATTTTCCAACTCATGCTTTCCTCATGTGGTAAATCACTCACATGAATTTCCTCCTCCATTAAGGAAGGACTGCCCATCATGTTATATTTCAAGTTTATTAGCATTCATGGAGTATTGAGATATTTAAAATGAGTTACTTCTATCCAAAGAAAGTGGGCAATCCCAAAGTAAATTGCAAAAGTGCTCTAAATTGATTACAGAACCCTATCATTGATCCAGTCCATTTGCCTCAACGTGTTACTTACACTTCCCCCTTCTTCCCCTCCCCCACCACCCCCCAACAGCACCCAAAAAAATCCCATTCTTATTTTATATATTCGTCTGACTTATATATGATGCATATATACATATCTTGCTAATATAGAATCAAGTGGATGTTCTAGGAAACAAAATATATACAGAAATGTCATGTTAGACCATATCAAATATCATAACTTAAGAAGACTATTCTCTGTCATTTGTCAACACGAACTGGTTCTTTGTTTTTTTTTTCATAACAGTCAACACGAATTATCAAAATGCCAAAAGTGCAAGACAACTTTTAGGAATCAACTTATACGTTGACAGTTAATTAAGAGCACCATGGCGTCTTAGTTGATATAGTACCTAGCTTTGATTAGAGTTTGAGAGCTTGTCTCTAGAAATTTTGGCTTTGCTATGTCAATCAAAATATTGATAAGAAATATACAGTATGATTCAAGATTCGGTGTGTTTGGATGAGGGAAAAGATGATATAATGTTTTAAAAAGCTGAGGCGTAGACCGAGGCGTTTTCTGGAGAGCCTTACTAAGGCGTAAGCCTTGTAGTATAAACAATATAGATATATATAATAATATATGTAACGACATTAATACATGAAAAACCCACAAATACAGTACTTAATTATATTTATAAATATCAGATTCAGACTTCTAACTCAATTCACACTCCAACTCTATCTTATCATATCATCAGTTCAAACTCAAATGAAACTCTATCAGATTATCAGCGGAAACATGAAAAAAATAAGTTTCATGTAATTTGATTGGAACACAACATCCATTCGAAATTCAAAATCTGTGTCTGATACACTTCAATTGAAACATGAACTAGTACAGAACATCAATTCAATTTCAAGAGAGGAGTTGAGAAACATATTCTTTTGCTACAATGGAGGCAAATGTCAGTAAACACAGAGAAATCAATTAAGAATATATATGAGCCAAACTGAGTGACATATCTTCTTCTAGGCCAAGAAACTCCTACAATGTCGTCAAGAACAGTTCAAGAAACAAGAGCAGGGGCCTCCTGTAGAAAACAAATCACATCTGAGTGTTGAGAAACAGATTTCGGACTAGAGATAAAGATTGATAAACTTCTGAGAAAAAGAAGAAGAAAAAAGTTCCTGCGCGTACAACTTCTTCAAATATTTTGCGCTTTCTGCGCTTTCAGAGCCTTGTATCTGCGCTTGTCAAGCCTTGCCTCCTAGCCATCAAAACTGACGCAGTATAACGAGAGCTTTGGGCTTTTCACGCCTTGAGGCGCGCCTTTTATAACATTAGATGATAGAATTTAATTAATAGTAACGATTTCATAATTTATAGAAAAAGGATTTCATAATTTATAGAAACCGATTCTCTCGTTTGACATTCTCATATTGGAATTAATATCTGGTTCACTTTCCAAGCAATCCGGAACCTCTCAATCCAAGGAATAGCGGGAAAGGGGTTGTGATTTCTCTGGTACGACCTGTCATTCAAGCTACCATTTTCCATGTATTCATACAGTAAGTATGATCAGGGCAGGCACCAAGAAGGAGAATAGCTATGTTCCCTCCGCCACTCATATAGCAATATAGCATCCTTTCCTCCCCCAACATTCAGAGACTAGGATTTTGATCATGAATGGTTTCATTTTACTTTGCTTTTGTCTTAAGATGCTTTGGTTGATAATTGTAAGAGCTTTAGTTCGCTGCCTTGGCAGGGAAGGACAAAATATGGCTTCGAAATGAGAGTATGAACCAACGGATCCACATCTGTGCCTAGAAAAAAACAGAATGTACGAGTTAACTTTATACGTTGTAAGCACCATTACTGACATGGTACATCATCATATTACTGCAATGATTGCAAGACATGAATAGCCTCATGTATTAGCACCCCAAACACACACAAATAAGAAATAGAAGCAATAAATCTACCTCAAGGGACTCCATCAATGTCATCCATTAGGCATAGCAATAGGAGGAACTCCAAACTCATTTTAACCAAGATCAGGCAGTGGTTCCAATCAGCAATGTGATTTGCAGACAAATTCTTCTCTGTAGATGTTGCCGATCGAGAACACATGAATCAAACTTATTCATTTACATGCAAGTAATAACAAGAGTAGCAAGAGGATGGCAGCTAGTATTGCTGACATGATTGATGAGATGGACAATTACAGCAGAATCCATCTGAATCAAGATATGAGACACACAGCAAGGGTAAGACTGTATGAGCTAGCGATGCTAGAGCAGAGACCACATACATTTCTAAATTTCTAATATCGATATGATCTGAGAAATGATCAATCATCCAATATGATCGAGATGGTTATCTGATTAATTTGCTTTACAAGGGTACATTGTATATGTGGCTAATGGAAGATTTTAATTAATATTTAATACTAATACTGCACTCGTGCATACGATGTTAATTATATGTGTCATGATCTGTACAGGTTTTGGGTGTAGTTATGGTACATCTATAGTCATAATCATTATCTAAAACTTCATCATTATTCCTTCCAACCAAGTCTTTTGATTTCTGCATGGATTTGATACAAAAACAAGTCAAGTTAGAAGTAAACAGAAGGTTTGTTCTTTTTCTTTAATTTACCTCATGTTCAGAATTTGGTGTAGCACCGGCCTCAACAAAGTCTGATCGAGTTCTCTAGGTTTGTCTTCCTCCTGATCTCCATCTGCACAATTGGTACAATATTTGAATACTATCTTCGTACTGGAATTCCCATGCAAAAGACAATGAACATCACAATATCGTATCATACCCTAATAATATACTGAAACCCTAGACACCAGGACCTAGCAGGCGACTAGCTAGAAGCCCTAACACGGAGTCAGAAAGAACGAAATTAAAGTAATAGCACACCTCTCCTGGAACCTTTTCTGTTAGGTCATTGAATTTGCTGCCTTTACAGAAGTCAAGCCCCTAAGTACGTATTGCAGCGGGCGGATGCCCAGAGGAAGCATTTTTCGTAATTTCAGCTTCTCAAACTTTTGCTTGTCATGCTGGGGAGGTCTAATATTGGACACAGGTGTTTGTTGACAACGTTCTGCTCTCCCTCTTGGTTGATCGGCTTCTCTTCAGAAGCCGCAGAGCTCTTTGATTCAGTTTTGTTTTGGCCCCCCCGGCCGCCCCCCCCCCCCCCCCCCCCCCCCCCCCCCCCCCCCACCCCCCCCCCCGGGGCGTTTTTTTTAGCAAGTCGATTTTCTTGAGTAGGACGTACCATGGGCAGCAGGCCAGGCACTTCCCTCTTCCTAAATATGTCTGTTATGTATGATACAAAGGTATCCCCACAACCACGCCTGCTAGCTCTGATTGGTCGGTTTGACTAATAACGTAGCACGACGGCACGATAGTAGTTTCTTGACGAAGCGTGTATTTTAATTCAATTCTTTCACATTTTTTTTTCATCTTTTCTATGGCTTAACGATCACCAGTGGAGAATATTATCTTGAACTAGAGAGTGATGCCCAAGAACTGCTAGAAATGAAGCCGAGGACAATATTTGCATGTCCGGTGGATTTGCGTCTTAGTATAGTAATTCTTACAACACCACCAATGAATTATTACAATCTAGAGATTAACTAGTCATTAGAATTACCATGTCAAGACGCAAATTCACCCCAAAAAAAACTAAATATAGTATAGATGTGCAGCCACACATTGCATTAACGTGGTAACTGAAGTGCTAAGAGCACAGTCCTTTGTTACATGGTGCAAAATTCCGAAACCAAATTCTCCTCTTCGTCGACATATATCATAGCAAATTTTTACACTTATAAAGGCATTACCGAACATACCTTGAAATATATCAAACCAACTGGCAAGAATAAAAAAGAAATCATAACAATAATTTGTATGTGACACGTTTATAACGTGTGGAATTTATTACTTTTGTCGGCGAGTATCACTCAAATCACAATCAGTCACCCATGTGAGCAGTAATTGACCTATACAACGTATTGATCTGTGTGTATAACTGTATTTATATGCATGAAGAGCGAGACTCGTTTGTATATTTATTACTTTGCTTCACGTTATTTCTTTGTTTCTGTTAAATTCTCTCATGGAGGAAGAAAGCCAGCTACCAAAATGGGAAGGCAAAACGTCAGCTGAGCTGAAAGGCCCCGCAGCAGAAGAAGTTTGGCCTCTCTTGGCAGATTTCTGCAACATACATAAGTGGTTCCAAAGTATTGAGACCAGTTATCATGTGGAGGGAGTCCCCGGTCAACCTGGCCTGGTTCGCTACTGCGGGCAACGTGACCATGATGATGACGAAGATGATCAGACGTCGGACACGATCAAGTTCTCAGCTAAAGAGAAGCTACTGATGATCGATCCAGTCAGGCGGTGTTTGAGCTACGAGATACTTGACAACAACTGGGGGCTCAAGTCATATGTTGCAACCATGCAAGTATTGGATCTGGATGGGAATAACGACCAAAGCCGCCGCGGGTGCAAGATTGAGTGGTCGTTTGTTTGTGATCCGATTGAGGGATGGAGGTTTGGAGATTACGTATCTCTTCTCGACTCTTGTCTGCTATCCATGGCAAAAAAGATGGAGCATGATGCCGTTCCATCTACTACTAGCTAGCTAGCTTTTGTATTTATGGGTGGATGTTGAACTAAGGATAATAAGTCTGGTTGTTTGGTATTGTAATCATTTTTTGTTTTTGTTGTTGTTTTTGTTTTGAGAAGAAGCTATTGTAATAATTTGAATTTTTACGAATGAGCTAAGAGATCGATTTAGATCTATGTATATTCAAATTAAGATTTCAATTGCATGTAAGAATTAATATGGACTTATCAATGTTCACTATGGAACACAATAAGTTAGCAACCTTATTTGTAGTATACGTAATTAGACAATGCTTTAATTATTCAAATCTGTGACCTCTTTGTGTATAATCAGTAGTGAATACGGGTATATAGTAATCCTAAATGTACATGAAATAGTATGTTTGATAAAAGCCTACATCAATTAGGACTAAAAATCCCTTTATGGGAGGTATAGTAGTCCTTAATGCCTATAAAAACCTTAGATCCATGCTTTATCAATTATCACGCCATTCATAAACTTTACCCTATAAAAGTTTGCATACAGGATTGGATACATGATTTATATTTTGTTCATCTCAGTGTTATGCTTACGATAATCAATCTTAATTATGTTTTGTGTTCTTAGATTGAGTACAATCTTATTTTAGTTTTACATTTGAGTCACATTCTTATAAAATCACTTCATGGAAACTTTAGGATTTTATGGAATTACAGAAGAAAAGAGAGGGGAGTTTATTAGGATCATTTTAGAGATAATTCCAGTACCCTCCTTTTAGAATTTTGGAAAAACTTCATGCATAGTCTGGCTTTGGCCCTGCTTCTGTACAGTGCATAGCGAATCTCACGATCGACTTAATTAATTAGGGTAACACAAACTCATTTATCAAACTTTTTGAACAAAAATAAAATCATCATAGACTCCATTACTTTCTTTTATGCACAATGTGATTACATACTCCTTTTTACAAGTTTAGGCGAAACTTCTTTTACCCGGATGAGATACCAAAACATGTGACTTCTTCATTCATTCTCATCAGATGAATTGATTTGCAGAAATAAGAGTCAAATATAAATAATTCATTGCAAGGACTTTTGTAACAAACGAAAATGAGGAATTCTTCAACGCCCTACACACACGGTTTTGCAGGTGCGTGCAAGGTAGTTACAACTTCAAATTTTATAATTAAATTCTACACGTTATACACATGGAAAATGTTCAATGTATTAGTTTCCATATCTGGTCAATCTTTTGTATGAATCGACTAAGTGATGTTGGATAGTACTGCATTACATGTTGGATCGCAAGCCGCAAAAAATTTATCCTTCTGGGCAAGTGATACGTGTACATGATATATTCACAAAAATACGGAAGATTCCAAAATAAATATGTCCACACAATTCTTCTTAGAAACTCAAACTTGGGAACTGGATACATTAATTCCATCTGTATGAACATCGCTCATATATCTTCTTTTTTTTTTATTTTTTTTTTTATTTGAAAAGGTCAATCCCTAATAAATTTCAACAAGCAAGACAGTAACGGCTTGCCCATAGGGCCGTCAAAAGAAGTCATTACACATAGCACACTACACTAGCACACTCCTCACACAAATATACTACTCAGTACACTTCTAACGCACCAACTTTTTTTTTAATGAAGCGCAAACAAAGAGAAGTCAGAGCTCCGAAGAAAAATAAAAAAGACGAGCCCAAAACAACCTTTGTGATCTTTCCCACTCAAACTTAGAAAAAAATAGACCCAACCTCTTTTTGAACAAAAAGAGAGGCCCACGAAATTAAATAATGAAAACATAGGCTCGAGGACCCAGAGCCCAGCCAAAATTGACCATAATCCTAAAGCCCAACCCTAACAGCAAGCCCAATTAGGAGAAACCCTCGCCGCCACCGCAGTCACCATAGAAACAGCCGCCCCCAACAAGACCACCACTGCTACCATAGTGAACACCACCGCACAGACAGAAGCCTTGACCACCGACTTCATCCCACAATCATGGACACAGCAGAATCAGATTCGGTCCACAGCAACTCAGGTCCGCCGACGAGCAAGACCGATCCACCATCACCACCCTTGGAACCATGTGATCCCAGGATAGCTAACTGGAAGAATTAACGCCACGATCACCATAGAAACGATCACCGCCACAATCACTACTAGAAAAACACCATTTAAGGACATTGAAACTGTGTCCTTAAATACATACAAGGACTCTTTAAAAAAGAATCCTCTATCCGAGAGTCATCATAAATCTCAAACAATAACACTGGATATGAATCCTCTTTATCTATACGAGGACACAGTTAATATGTCCTAATAGCTTTGGACATGGTGTCCTTGTATCCATAAGAGGACATCTAAATTACATCCTTATATTATCAAATAAGTGTCCACTTTTCTATACGAGGACACATAATCTGTGTCCTAAAAACTCTGACAATGGAGTCCTTAGATCTAAGAGAGGACACAAAAACAACACTCTCAAATGTGTTCTCTATTTTATACAAGAACACATAAATTATGTCTTAAAAACTATGGAAATAGAGTCCTTAAATCTATAAGAGGACACAAAAAATACACTATCAAATGTGTCATCTTTTCTATACAAGGACACACAAATTGTGTCCTCAAATATCTGTAAACAGAGTCCTTAAATTCATTAGAGGACACGAAAGTACATTCCCATGTGTCATGTTTTATATACCAAGACACCTAAATTTTGTCCTCAAAGTTCTGAAAATGGAGTCATTAAATCCATAAGGAAATACAATCTCATATCATAAAAATTGTTGGCATAACATAGAGTACACATCAAACAAGTCTATATATATAAAACTTTGCTCAGGTGCGGATATCCGCACCTAAGTAAAATGGTACGGATTCCCATTTTTTCCCAATTTCCAATCATATTTTCACATCTTAACCATTCAGTTTTTATATCTTAACGTATAGATCACCTATGCAAAATTTCAACCAAATTGATGATCGTTAAGGCATCCAAAATTACAATTTACACGAACGAACCGAATCTGTCGAACCAGAACCGTTCGTGTTTATAATGGTAAATTACAATTTTGGATGCCTTAACGATCATCAAATTTGCTGAAAATTTGCATAAATGATCTATACATTAGGACCTAAAAACTGTTGCTGCTACATATATAACTCAATATACCATCCAAAACAAATAATACCTGCAAAAACAACCAGTCCAACATCCAGAATTAATGTACTACTATTACTACTGTGTGTAAGACACATAACTCAAAGCTAGCTATTGCACGCTACATATGTAACTCAAATTCATACCAGAAATAAGAAATATGCATACTTACATCATGACTATTTTACCTCATCTTAGATATATCCATCAACCTGCTCCGCCCACTCTACTCGAACTACATCAATCTCTTCTTAAGTGTAAGTCTCTTTTCCCTCAAACTGAAATGATCGATCAATAGATATATTTATTACATTATCATATAGTGGATATCACAATAAAAGGTTTATGACCAAATCAAGATGCAACCTACTAGCACGCAATCACAACTAATCAAAACATGCAAAGCAGTACACAAAACTGATGTACAACTATGTTGAAACAACCATACACAAAACTAAGATGCAACTAATCAAAACATGCAAGCAATACACAAAACTGAGCAAAAACTGATCAAAAACAACTAGTACACAAAATTGATCGAGCTACAACCAGTACACAAAATTAAGCTAAAACTGATCAAAATAACCAGTACACTAAACTAAGCTACAACCAATCAAAACATGCAACTAGTATACAAAAATGAGCTAGTTAACCTTGTTACTAACCACTGAAATAGTATAACTAACCATATTTAAAATTGAGCTGCTTGGAGTTCCAATAATTTCTTTCATGCACTTCATGACATAATATCCACATTTCACCGATCCAGGTTGTCTACGACACTATAGAATAATTGAAGATCAATATTGCAGTGCATGTATTGGTTTACCATCAGATCAAAGGAAAACATAAAAGTAGAAATGTACCTTAACCACCTCCCAATGAACTGCTTTACGATTCTTTCTTCCCTTTTGAGCAGTAAACATCTTAATGGAACTGCATCATGAAGAGCTCAGTAACAAAACAGTAAGCTAATGATCTGATGACCACTCCAACTTATCATTTTATTCAATTTTTGAAATGAAAATTAGAGGATAGAATTATTACAGCTCTATGACGTTCTTCATGCCTAGATTGATGTTAATGTTACTCAACGGGTCGAAGTAATACACCAATGCAATAAACGAGTTAATGGCAACCAACAACCAATGATTCCTGCATTGAAAAATAAAATAAACTCAATTAAATATCAGTGTATGTATGTGCACCTAAATATATGTATTTATATATAAGAGATAAACTTTCTAACCTTTTTCAGTAAAAGCAATATTGAGAGCTAGCTTTCAACACAATTGACTCAATGACTTAGAACTTTGTAGCCCTCTCCATCCCTTACAAGACTGAACTTGAACCTCCGATCAACTTCCTAAGCACCACAATAGCTAACAGTGAGAAATACAATCTTACAAACTTCCCATTTTCTATCTGCAATCATCAACACAAGTATTTTTCAATTGAAAGAGAAAACAAATGAAAGGTAATTACAGAACCACATTTCGTGGAATTCACTTGTTTTTCACTTTCTAATACTCGTTCTGAAATTAGACTAGAATCAACAAACAAAGAGACATAAAAGACAATAATAAAGTCAGAACAAAAACATTATTAATTAATTACACACAAGAAAAGCAGAATCAAAACATTTGCCAGAGGTAAACTAAAGCATAATGTGGGGAACACCAATTGGGAATGCAAGTCGATCAATATACAGATTATAGAACATCCACTAGATGCAGTGACAACAGCAAGGCAAACAAATCCTAACTACCTGTAAGTTGTAACAATTAGCAAGCAATGAAATAGAATAAAACCTTCAAAATAATGAAGACCGTGCATTTTCGAACTAATTTAGCCTTACTAGACTTCTGTAGTTCCCAAGTTCGTTACAATCTAGATTTTGGAAATGTTTGAAGGTTTGACTTTACTATTGTTTATAGACAAATATGGGACTTTTACAGTTATTTGAGGAATGCTTGTATAAGTTGTTAATGGAAATGAGGTCAAAGTGAGACTTCAGTTCTTTTTTTAAGTGCCTTTCTCTTTCCAAAAGTTTTCTGCATCTTATTACTCTTGCTCTCTACTCTTCCGGAGTTTCTTTGCTAGAAACAGGGCTCTTGGCTTTTTAGGTAAAGTACCTATGATGGGCCCTAATTTTTATCCACTCCACAGTAAGTTCTTAAAAGAAAGAAAGAAAATATTTGATTCCCTCACTTGCACTGCACATAAGGCCAACAAATTGGGTGGAGAGTATGTCAAATGAAATAGTGATATATGTGAATTCATTACCTTAACAGATATAAGAGAACCAGGTAGTCCTTTTGCAATCTGTTGGAAGTCTTTCCTGGTTCTGCAGGAAATGGCATAACAATACCCAATTAAACTCATCAACACAATGTATACAGTAAAACACCATAGTTTATAATAATTACCAATCCCTAAGCCTGGCAATTGTCCAAATGAGGCTTCTGCATGCATGAGTGCCAGGAACCAAATGTCCAAACTTACTAACAAAAAAGAAAGGACTCTTTTATTTAACCCTTGTGTTATACAAGGTCATCACAAGGAAAGCAAATTAAACCACATAACTAACTAAAGCCCACTACATTTTGGGATCACAAATTTGGATAAAAAAAAACCAGACTCTCCGATCCACACACTCTCGATGATAAGGAACAATTTTGAGGCAAACAGTTATATATGTTTTAACAATCTTCAACCACAACACGCACTACAATAGACTACTGAAAAAGATCCACTGCAAATGGTTTAAACACAAACAGTCCTACCCATATTACTGCAGGTTGACTGTATAACACTTGGGCTACCCTACAAAGGAATGCATTTTCCTCAGTTAATTTACAGTTCATGTCTTTTTTTTGTTCTGGTGCTTCAAAACTGAGCCATTGTGATATCTTCAAAAAGAAATCAATTATAAAAGATTTATTTCAAGCACTGTTGCCCAGTTTATCATCACAGTGACATCAAGGACATATATAATCCCCATTGTGCATAAAGGTTCTCTTGCAGATACGCAGAACCAAGGGAGCAAAAATATTAACATAGAATATAGATATTCCTTTAGTAATAGATTATCTTCCTGAAGTTTCAGGGTGCTCCCCCATTAAAGATTATCACAAATGCCATTTCAAAAGGACCAGAAAACCAAATTGTATAATAACACCCAAATTCTCTCCTAGACTCCCACTAGCACTGAAATTCCAAGCATCAAGCTACCAAAGTGAATAAACAATCAAACCGAAATTTGCCAAGAAACTTAAGATAACTTAGCAGCAAATTAATGCCACTAAGCACTAAGCTCTCAACCAATTTAGCTAACCCAGAGACTCTCCAATCCGTTATAACAAAAAACAACTTAACAATTTCACCCAATGCCCATTACAGAAATCACAACAACTGACCCAAAGTCCAAATTTTGTTCAATGGGTATTCTATTTTTCGAAGACCCAATCCGATACCAACAACAAACAACCGATAAAGATCATGAGTATCAACCACTAAAAAGATAAACAACTAGCAATCAAATAACGACTGATAAACAAATGTCTAAGTCCTAGTTCTTTCGTTTCTGATGCAATCAATCAAAAGTAACTCACATAGAAAACTAGCAAAGCAAACTCTCTCACTCCTTGTTTTCCCTTTGCCCAGGTTTTCACATCGCTAGCAAACTCAATCCTAAAGTATTCTGCCTATTATGAGTATCAACCACTAAAAACATAAGATTTAAATCACAACCACTACTGGTCAGAAATTTTAACAATCATACAAGTCATACATCATTTTAGTTCTAAATCAAGAAATTGAACATTATCAATTGAATCCACAGAAGAAAAGTAGTACATTGACCATAGATAGAATCACCAACACGATGACATAAAATTGAATCCACATACGATGACATAAAATCACCAACACCACAGCTTACAACATCTGGAAGTCACCGAGCAACACAACACTCAACCCAACAATAGCAAAACCCAAAAAAAAAAAAATTTGGATCGAGTAACCCCCAAATTCGATGGTGTAACCTCACCATGTATTGAAATTCTTCCTAGAATCTGTCAACTCAGAGTATCTCTCACACCAAGTAACCTCAATACGAGTTGAACCCACTCAAATAGTAGCCGCCTCCTCCACCGAGTCGAAACAGATCGAATATGTTTTCAGCTCCGTTTTTTTTTTCTCTATTACAACTAAAAACTGGAAACAGAGTGAATGAAACATCTTTTTCTCTAACCAATTCTGGATCTTTCTCACTATCAATTAGAGGTGGCAAACGGGCCGCTAAGCACAAGCACGAGCACGGCACGGGCTCGGCACACTTAAAAGAGGTTCAGCACTGCTCAAGCCCGTTAGTGGCCAAGCACGACCTGAGCACGTTAGAATAACGGGTCGGGTTGGGCCTAGGAATATTGACCCATTGGCCTGACACGGCCCGAGCACGACATATTGTATTTTGACATAAAGTATTTTTTTCTAACCTCATAATAATACAACTATAGAATGAAGGAAATAATATTATGATACTAAATCTTCATTATATTAATAAAGATTAATCTCACAATAATATACTACAAGCAATATATTTTGAGTTATTTTTTTTTCTTTCTTTCTTTCTTGTAGTGGAATATAAAAAATATTAGAAAACTAACTTAAAAAGTTAAGATTAAGAAAAATATTGTAGAACTTAATTTATTTTAATTTTCTAAATAGTTAAATAAAATTAATTTTATTTATTCAAATTAAGATTTTTAAATCGTGCTTTATAGTGGATAGGCACGAGCACGGCCTGTTTATTGACCCGGCACGAGCACGGCCCGGCATGACATGGGGTCGGGGCATGGGTCGGACCGGGCTTAACGTTTAAGTAAATGGGCCGGCACGAGCCCGGCACGATAATAAATGGGACAGCCCACGGCACGAAACACAATTAGGCCCGTTTTAAATGGGTCGGGTCGGGCCGGACCGGCCCTTTTGCCACCTCTACTGTAAATACTAAACTTATCAAAACGCCACCCTTTGGCGACAAAGCCACCCCTGCGGCCACAGGAGACGCCTCTGAATCCAAAATCCGAACCGCACAGTAATCCGGCTACTAGCCATCTTCAAATTCACCGGTCACAACACTCAAACTCATTCTCTCCTTTTCCAAGATCAAACCATTATCATCCCCAACGGCCACAGCCACTTCAAGAATCTCTTTTTTCTCAGTCTCTTCCTCATCTTCTTCCTCCCTAACTGTGACATTCCTTTTTATTCAATTTCAACTCTTTTCTACTTATCTTGAATATTTTACTATTTTTTGCTTTGTATAGGGGCTCCGATGATGGCATAAAATCTCTGATCTCGTCATAATTCTTGGGGTTTCCCATGGAAGGCAGGGCGGCAGTGAGGGTGGAACGTTTCACTGAACTACAATACATGAAGCAGATTTATCCCTCGAAAGTTAACCGGGTTAACGTTTCTACTGTTGCTAGGTGTGAAAATTGGGTCAGGCTTAAACCATTAGGTACCATTTTGATATTTTCCAAAACATAGGTATGAAAGTTAATAGTTCAAAACAGTATAGGTACTGTTTGGACGATTTTCCCGATAAATAATAACAATATCCAACATTTCAACATCATGTTTTCTTGAATAATTTTTATTGTTCTTCAAAAATCAGTCCATAATTATAATTAAGTTTTACAAAGTAAAATTAAGAAACAAAAAAAAGTGCTTATACAACAAAGTATTCTGGAAAAACGAAGCATAACGATAAAAATTAATTGTAATTCTACTTTTAATAGTTAATTTGAGTGAAATGTCTGATTTGCCCTTTCACTTAACAAAGAAATAAAAGAATATAGACGGAAGCACCTTAGTTATGTGGTTTCAGAAGTCCAGGTACATATTTGATTACTTTGAAAGTTCATGTACCATTCTATCCGTTGGCGGGATTTGCGGTCCTGCTTTTCCTTTTAGAGTTGCTCGAGCTCTTGTCTCAATCTTTGCATCTCGTCAATTGGAGGCAAGTTCAGAACGTCAATTGGTTTTGGGATGGACCCATTTGAGGGCTGGTAGGGCAAAATTTCGTCACTTCTAGTCCTCAATGACAAAAATGCGTTCCCGTCAGGGGAAGCTCCTGCCATCACTTTTTAGGGAAAAGTGTTTCCCACATATGGCGCCACTTGTTGGCAACGAAAAATTCCAAGGGGGAATTTGGCTCGCCAATTAATTCTGACTAGAGCGGGAGCTGTCAAGGAATGATCGAGAAGCTTCCTTTGTCGTTGAATTGGAGTTGACCGTTGGTGCAAAAAAGAGGGGGGGTACCTGCAGAAAACCCTCCAATGCCTAAGTCAATACGTTTCTTAGTAATGGAGTAGAAAGAGTCGGAATCGAATATCTTACCTGGTCAGTATGCCTCCTATTTATAGGTGAGGGAGAGCTTGCACCACAAGTTGGGTTTAATATCGTTTTGATAATTGTACTTATTATCGCCATAATTTCACGTTATGTAATAACATCATCACCCCGCGTTATTTAATAACGCTATCACTATGCGTTATTTAATAACGCCATCACTCCGCGTTATTGACTAACGCCATCACTCCGCGTTATTCAATAACGCCATCATGCCGTGTTAGTACGACCACGTTTAATAGCCTCCTTCCTTGTGGTGTTAACAATGGTAGTTATCACCGCATTTACGATAGTCATTACTCGCGTTCTTATGGCAAAGTTTCACCTTCATGATGGTGGGTCAAAATTGTTGATTACCCCCACAACCACTCCTCACTATCAAGCTTGTTGTGCACCGAGCTCTTATTGTAAGCACTTAATTGGGACGGGGCTAAAGAGTGTTTCACGACTAATGATAAAGCTTTTGCCAACCGCCCGAAAGCTTTATGCCAGGATAATCTATGCCATGTTCAGTTTGAGCCCTTACGGACCTTAAGCCTACTCCAACCCATCTGTTTAAAATGCTAAAGGGCCAAAAAATAGCCAATTTTTTCTCCAACCCATAAAGTTAAGGGCCAAATGAACAAATTTGAAGGTCAAAGGTGAGTTTAAAGGGCTATTTTTAGCCCTAAGAGGAGCCCTTTGGCCCTTGGGAAAGTTGGATCAGAAGTGGGCTGGCCCACATGTGGTAGTGTGGACTGATGCTAGCATTATGTTAGTAACAGCTAGTTGTTGACGTCAGCTAGTTTTTATATTTTCTTTATAGTCGTTGGTGGCTTTTTTTTTTTTTTTTTAAAGTCAACCGCTATATAGCCGTTGGTTTGTGTGTGTATGTGTGTGTGTGTGTATATATATATATATAAATATATTTAAAATATAAAAAAAACTTTTACACTATAAATACATATGACTTCAACATTCTTTTTCACATCTTCCTTCTACTTCCTCATATATCTCTCTCTATTCTAAATCTTTCATTTTCTCCTTATTCTTAATCTCTCATTTATTTTACTTTTATCGAAAATGGGTTACTATCTCGCTGATGGCATCTACCCTAAGTGGGCAACGCTTGTCCAATCAATTAGACGCCCTCAAAATGAAGCTGAAGCATATTTCACAACCAAACAAGAGGCTTTCCGCAAAGACGTTGAAAGGGCATTTGGTATTTTCCAGGCAAGATGGGCACTCATTAGACAACCTGCAAGAGGGTGGAGTTTGGAAAATTTGTCCAATATCATGCTGGCATGCATTATCCTTCATAATATGATTGTTGAGGATGAACGTGCCGATTACTACAATGGCGAGTTTGATGATGATGAACCGGATCCAAATGGGTCAAGAAGGGCTCGAGCTCGCATCTTAGACGAAGCGAGATAAAATCTGGAAAGGGATCCAAGATCAAGAAGAATTACAATGTCGGAATATATGTCTGGATACAGAATGATACGTTCTCCTGTTGGCAACCGACATTTACAAGATGATCTTGTCCAACACCTCTAGAGTCTGCGAGGTCAAGCACCATGAATTTGATCTTTGCTATGTGATTGAGTTTCCAAAGCTTTCAATTTATGATTTTAATAATTGTCAGGGTTGTCACTAATAATTGTTTGCATTGTCTTACTTTGTTGTGTAACTTTTAAATGTTTTTGTCATGAATAAAATAAATATTAAAAATATGATTCCAGTTTTATTCTATTTCAAAATTAGCTAAAGATATTTTTAATTATCTTTGAAAAAATAAATAAAACCGAAAAAATAATTTTTTATCACAAAAATTATTTCAATTACTATAAGTCACATATAGTACATATATATATGTATAACATATTCAAAATGTTAAAATATATTTTAAGACTATAATTTAGCATTGACGGGTTAGAGACGGTTGATGTCACATCAATGAATAGTATAGAATTTAGGGCTAAAATTTAGCCCAGGGCTATTTTGAGTCCTTTGGTTGGAGATGGCTACTGGCGTCAGGTGAGAAAGATAGCCACGAAAGGTGTCTCAAACAAGATGTTGGTGGACATGAATAGGTGGTGCAGACTTAAAGTAGTTCAGGATGGTTGTTGGAAAGCGATTTTTTGGGGCTAACTCGGCGCAAGAGAATGAAGAAAACGAAAGCTTTCGAAAAGCGTTGAGAGCTTTCGCTAGATTGGGTGTTGAATTTGTAATCTCAGATGCACTTCCATATCTTTTAGGTGGTTGAACTTCGGAGGTTATGAGAAAGCCATGAAGAAGACGGCCAGATAACTCGATGGTGCGGCTTGAAAAATGGGTTGAAAGAGCATAAGCACAAGAGAAGTACTAATTATCTGCAACATGTAGGTGGTGAGCATGACTTCATGGATATGATGCTTTCTGTCCTTGATGATGATAGTACAGGAGTTTGCTGGTTCAATTACTGCTGATACAACTATAAAGCTACATGCCTGGTACATACACCGATCACTAACCTCTCTCTTCCGATTTAATTATACTTCCTGCACGCGCGCGCAGAAGTACGATGCTCACGCGTGCAATTAGTTTTTGTTTTATTTGTCATAATTATTTCATATTGTCCATGTTTGCTTCTGTGATTTGCTTTGAAACAATATATCAATAGTTGATACTAATCAGTTTGCCCCAAAGTGAATGCACAAAACCATAGCAAAGTCAACCAATTTGTAATTGAATGCTGATTCTCATAAACCAAAAGAAAACAACAGCATTTTTTTTTTTTGGTACAATGGGGTCAAAGACCCAGAAAAGAAAGCAAAAAACAGAAAGAAACTAAGAAATAGCTGTGGCAACAGCTCTAGGCCTTACAAGGCCATTAGCATCATCAAGGACGTCTTGGACAATGAAGATAGGCATTAGAGGCAGCCTGCATAATCCCCGATCCTGATCAATGCTTTTCTTTGCCAACCCATCTGCAACCATATTTCTCTCACGGTGGATGTGAGTGAATAAACAGCTGGAGAAAGACTCCATAAGCTTCCTGCAACTTGCGAGTAAAGTACCAAGAGGATGTAACCCTGTGTCAGAACTCTTAAGAAGGTTGGTAAGGATAGCTGAATCCGATTCAACCTCAAGATTATCTATTTGAAGATCGATAGCAATACGAAGACCAGTTATAAGACCCCAAGCTTCTGCCTGTAAAACCTCGCCATGACCAATATTGAGCATAAAACCATAATGCCATTGACCATTGCTATCTCTAACTACTCCACCAGAGCCAAGACCACCATCCTAGACCTTGACCCATCCACGTTCAATTTATAATACCCAACGCTGGGTTTAAATGTTTAATCCAACTCAACAACTCAATCCTAGAATTAGAAGGACTGGTAACACGGCAGTAGAGTTCTTGTGCCATTCAAGAAAATATTGTAAAAAAGATTCTCTGGCATTATAAGGACCATGGAAATTATTATCAAAAATGTTCTTATTACGCCAACAAGTAAAGATGAAGGCATGAGACCAGTCAGTATGCATAAACTCACTTCCTTTCTGAAGGATATTTGCAGCAATCCAGGCTTCCCAGTCCAGAGTAAAGGTTCTTTGCATAGATATAGGAACACCGATAACATTCCAGGTTGCAGCAGCTTTAGGACAATCTCTAAAGAGATGGGTCATAGTTTCTTGAATTCCCGGGCAATGCTTGCAATGAGAATCATAGGTGAGTCTTCTTCTAGCTCTGTTGACATTAGTAAGAAGGCGACTTTGGACAAATAACCAAGTAAAAGTCTTTAACTTGGGGAGAGAGGGGGGGGGGGGGAGGGGTTGGGTGAGGGTTGGGGATATTAAGAGCCCATATGTACTTCCACATCTTCTGGGAGTTGGTGTAAACTGAGGCAAGGCTATTATAAGCACTTTTAACAGTGAAATTGCCAATAGAAGTGTGTCGCCCAATCAGCTTATCGTTGTCCAGTAACATCAATGGGAATACATAAAATTTTATCCACTACCTCAGCTGGCAGACAAGCATATAGAAGGGTTGCATTCCATTCATTGTTACTCCAAAAATCTTGGACAAGCATGCTATCATCGATCATTGTAGAGTCCAGTGCAAGATCTTTAAGAACACCAAACTCAGTCCAGTTATCAGTCCAAAAAGAAACAGAATTCCCATTTCCAATTCTCCAAGTAAGACCTTTTTTCAATAAGGCGGCAACAAAGCATACACTAGACCAGGTGCTAGAATACCTAGATGGCATTGTATAATCTCGATCAAGGAAATTCCCCTTTTTCAAATATTTTTAATTCCCAAACCACCAGCCATTTTAGGTTTACAAATGGTATCCCAATTTACAGATGGGCACTCCTTTTGTCATCACAATCACCCCAAAGGAAATTTCTATTCATCTTGTCAAGATTCTCACAAACAGAGATAGGCAGTTTCGCAGTTTGCATCGAATAAGTGGGGATGGATGATGTAACAGCTTGAATCATAGTCAACCTACCCGCCATGCTCAAGGTTTTACATTTCCAGCCTGCGAGCTTATTTTGGACCTTATCAAGAAGACAGAATATGTATTTTTAGTAACCCTAGAGTGAATTAAAGGCATGCCTGAGTATTTATCAAGATCCCTTGTCAGAAGGGAGCCACATATAGCACTGATCTCTTTAGCTAGTCTTTTCCTGGTGTTAGGAGAGCAATAGAGCTTAGACTTTTCAAAAGTTGACAGTTTGTCCTGAGAGAGCACAAAAGATATCCATGCATTGCTTGAGAACTTTGGCCTGTTTTGTAGAAGCTTCAGCAAACAATATAAGATCATCAGCAAAGAATAAATGGGAGATCAAAGGTCCAGATTGTGAAGACTTAATAGGCTTCCATTGTCCAACTTCAACGGCAGAATGAATCAAACAACAGCATTTTGCCATAACATTTAACCTCAATTTCTAAGCAACCAAAACAGAAAGCATAGTACTTTTTGCTGCAAATATTTACACCCTGCTTCACTACACATGCATCGAGTCCTATTATCAATTCAAAGGCTTAAGAAGTCACCCCATTATCTATACTCATTCGAATATGACGTTCTATAGACGTTAGCCACCTCTTTACTACTATACATACAAAGTCCCGTTGCCAATTCAAAATCTCAACATTCAACCTCAAACCATCTCTCAATTTTTTAGCTACCAAAACAGAGAGCTTTAAACTTTTCGCCTGAAAAAGCTACACATTTATCAAGTCCCGCTTACAAAAGCACAGAAATTGACAATTCAGTCTCACACAGGCTAGCAAGTCCAATCCCTGAATATCAAACACACAAACAGTATCGCTACCAATTAAAATCTGATTATTAAAATGCAAATCTGATTATCAAGTCCCGCTGATGATTTTTTAGATCTCTGTTTCCTTCAATCACTTTCAGAGAAACCCACTCTCCAAATCTAGGACAGAAGCAGATTCTTCACACAATGACCTACTTTCCATTAGAAATAGAAATACAGTATATGAAGTAAAGACATTTCCAGAAGGCAGATTGTCAGCTGCACTGACTATTGTGGTACAAACAAAGGTAAGATTATAAACAGCTAACGCCTTTTACCCTCTTCTTCTTCTTTTTCTTCTTTTTCTTTTTTCTATGGTGGAAGTGATGAAGCTCACAGCAATATTGCGCTTGGGTGATGAAGACCTTGCTGAGTACACTTGCATAATTGCAGACTTTCGCTATGGAATAATTCATTTCTATCTTTCAATTTTGATGTTCAGATAATTAAGAAGAGTTGAGTATCAGGCAGGAAAATTATGCAGTTTTTAAAAGTTAAATTTACAGATCCTTAACTCATGCTTTAAAACTTTGATTAAGGTGTGGTTTCTTTTCTTTAAATGTCTATTTTCAGTACCTGGAAGTTTCGCACAAATTAGAGCTTTAGAAAGGTGCATCAAGGAATAAGAAATAAGCACATAGTAGCAGTTTTACAGAAAAACCTGGAACTGTAACTGAAATTTAAGAATTCATAACTAATTGTAGAAAATTTGTTTTCAGGTGATTCCAACTCTGACAGTTTCTTTAGGATGTATGCTACAATTCTTTAGATGGCCATGGAATCATATTCTAAACAGATTTGTACGGTTTTTAACTTAAAGGTGACTGGGTCAGAAAACTGCAGTATTTGAAATTGTCAAAAACTGTTTTGGTTAAACAACTCACTTCTCATGTTTTTTTTTAATTGTCTTAGATGAGTTACGATGTAAAGGAGTTAGTCCTAGAGTGTTGAACTAATGAATTCTACTTCCTTTCATTAATGACACAACATATCCTAAAAGTAACTTCAAATTTAATCAAGTGCTCTTACCTTCTAGCCTCAGAAGTGTAGAAAGCATCTGGCCTAGATCCAAGTTCCCCAGCACCATGGGAATCTATGGTCCTGCCTTGCAGTGCATTTAGACCAAATATAACATCAGCCCTGTTTTAAAAAAATACAAACTTCGACCTTGCAGTGCATTTAGTCCAAATATAACATCAGCCATGTTTTAAAAAATACCAACTTCACATTCAGAAAATTTTATCTAGTCAATGAGAGAACAAAGATCGGATAGGAATAATTTGATGCGAATAAAAAGCACAATCTACTGTCAAATTATTTGTGTTCTACAATTCCCAATGGAGCAGGTTTCAGCACTGTCACACAGTTTCCATGTCATGCTCCAGCTGCCTATGAAGCAGAATACAATCCCAATTCAAATGAAAAATGAACTATAAGATGTTTTAGTAGGAGAATAACTGCAGAAATACACAGGGAGTGCAAGTGCACATCATACTTCCCGCCGCTTGATTTTTTTTAGGGACATGAAAATCATTGATACAAAAATTTAAGCATCTGAGAAAAAAAAAAAAAGATTCCAAATATCAAAACTATGGAAAGATCTGCTTTTGAGTTCCTAGCCTTCTGTCCCACAGCACTGAGCTCTCATAATGCTTCTTCTCCGGTAGAACACTTTCATCCAAATAACCCCGTTTGCAGGTTTCTAAGCTAAGATTAATCTTTCAAAGCCTCTAAAATCGTATTTTTCTTAATAAGGTATTAGCTTTGTGAACTGGGAGCCTTACAATTACTTGCACCATCTACAATTAGATGAAAATGTTAACTTTCAAGGGGAGAAGATAAAAAGGGTATACAGACTAAACAGTTATTCCACCACAGGGCAGCAAGAGTTTCAATTCTGATCCAGATCACTATATTTAGTTTAAATTTCAATCGATTAGAAGAAACTAAAAACAACAACTACACAAATCATAACCTAAAGCATAACATGAAAGGTATTAAATTGAGTGAGTTAGAATTCAGAAACAATAGAGATTCCAGAATTTAACAAAACTGAAACAGATTAAGGAGAACTATTGAATGTACATACCTCTGCGCTCATCCTCCTTGAAAATCCATAAGCTTCAAAATGTTTAACAATCTCAACAACTCCCGCATGACCCAACCACAACATGCAAAGATTGAAAATGAGTTTAAAGAACAAAAAGAATTGATGGGATCTAAGCAGCTTCAATGTGAAAATTGCACCTTTTCTCTGTGTTGGCAAAACTGCAAAAGCCAGTCTCGGTCTCCTCTCCTTTTCTCCCCGTGCTTTGTGTAATTTGCTTTGCTAACTATGGGCAATTCGGAAGTTCGAAACTTTCCCCAAGATGAACAGTAAATAGCTGCTCAGGTGATGAACAGTTCAACTTTCTGTACGCTCTCTCCTATAATACAAACAGTACTAGAAGCTCCTCCTGGTAATTGGTTAGCAAAAAAAAAAAAAACCTGAAAGAGCTTTCCTGCGATATAAAACACTTTCCATTGCTATCTGAAAGAGCATTATTCTAAGAACAATTACTGGAAGCACTTCTTTAAGACTACCTCAGTGTTCCTTGCATGCTTGAAAATCATATACATTTTATATGTCCATTTTTGAATGTATTTTTAACTACAAGACCATCAACTAATTTTTTTTTTTCATAATGTCATTAGATTAAAAATTTGTGTTAAATTTTGAATATAAAAATCAATATATTTATGTAAATGCTATTAGAGTAAAAAATCAACAATCATTCTCTCTCCCCTCTCCAGTTAACCTCCGGTGGGGTCTCCGACGACTTCCGGTGAACTCCGACGAGATCTCCGGTTACCACAAAAGTTACTGTTATCAGCAACAAAAGCTATGCTCCTCAAAACCAAAAACTACTATCCCCACCAACAAAAAATATTCTCACCAGCAACAAACTCTATTGTAACCAAGACCAGAAAACTACTCTCTCCAGTAACAAAAGTTACTCTCACTATCATCAAAAGTTACTCTCATCAATACTAAAAGCAATAACCAAGAAAAACAAAAACTACTACCAGGCAGAACAAAAGCTACTCCCAAAGATTGAGATAGCGATTCTCAAAGACTAACAAAATAATGGAAATGTAAAGAATACAACCAAAATAAAAATGTGATTGCGATCGAGAGAATAAAGCATATTCAATGATACAAAAAGTATGCAGCATTAATGATATAACTATGCAAAAAGCTATTTCCATAGTTGTAAAAAGTCACTACCATAGTTGTGAAAATCTATTACAAATAGTTGTATAAAGCTACCGTCAATGTTGAAATGCTACTGTCATTTTTCAATGGTGACACTCTAAACCCATAGGCAGAATTTTGCCACCTTTACCACGAGACTTCATTTCAACATTTCTTGGTTGGCCGAACGATCTCTTGGTATATGAGGCTTCAATATCCAAATTCACATGATTTTCGAAATCTATTACTTGTTGGATCATAATTCATATACATATTTGTGTCATAAAACATGGAAATTACTTGTTCTAAAGTCCAATTTAATGTTGACTAATCCAATTTTATATTTTGTAGAAAATCTTGATAATAGGAGAAAAAAATGAAATTCCGGAAAAATTTCCTTGCACCACCACTTTTGGCGGCACAAGTGGCAGCTTACCACTACTCACGGTGGTACCATGTATTTTCCGGCTATATTTATGGAGGAGCAAGGAGGATGAGTACCATAGCATTTATTCCATTACATCTATTCACTATCATTCTATCTTAACCAAATTTCAAACATTTTGGTTCCAATTCAACCAAACACTCCATATCACCCAAAAGTCCACCATCATCATCACTTCAATATCTATCATGTTTTAGGCTTAATCACCATCCCTGACTCATCATTTCCTACTCTAACCCGCACCATCACTCCCATACTCTTTTCCCATGTTTTTGAGATCTATTACAACTTTCATACTCCACCTTTTTGCTTAACTCAAAAACCTAGCTGCTAACTTGACTTTTCAACACCATTTTCACATCCTTCTCCATCTATTTAAGCACTCATTCTTGACAAGGAAAAGACAACACCCACACCACCCCATTACATCTTCTTTCTCTCTCAATCTCTTCCATAAAACCTCCATCTCCACCTCCCAAAATCCAAACTCATAATATCCATACTCCTCAACCTCTATTACCACCACCATTGCTCCATCACTACCACTCAAAGTTGGCCAAACAAGTATCATATCTTCATCACCATTCCATTTACCATTACCATCAAGAAGCTTATCATTCATCCATATTCAAGGAGCATTGAAGGAGGAAAACAAAGGAGAAACTACTCATTGATTTGTCAAGCTTCAACTAGTTCATTCTTTCCTCAAGTCTTTAATTTACCTTGATGAACTTTATAGATTTGATGCTAATTTATATGATTATGAGTAAGTAGTTACTTTGTTGGGGCTAGGGTTGAAAGCCCTAACCAAACTTGTATGAATTGATATTTTAATTTACATTTGAAGTTATTTGTTATTTTCATCTTCATATGCTAATTCAAGAAGTGAATGCATTCATTCAAACTTAACTACTTTGAATGTGTTGTGTTTGTCATCTCATGAAAAAATGTTTAGGAAGTAGTTAACCTTAAGCATTAATAGTATGATAGCATCATCTATGTGCATGTGAAGGTTGTGAGTTAAAATCACCAAGATATATGATTGATTTGCTTGCATGATTATCTAAACTCAAAGCTTTGCACATCTAGAAACAATGAATTGAGACTTAACTGGTAATAGGATTTGTTCTTAGGTAGTTAATTCTAGACTTATCTGGTTAGAATTGATAACATTAAAGGAGCTTAAGCTTTTGTAATCTTATCCGGATGCAAAGAGGGTAATTGAAAAATTAGAATATCATCACTTGTATTTGAATTTCAATACTTGCAAGAGAGGTTAGTGGTAGACAATCCAACCCCTAACTTCAGGCATTATATTATTAGTTTAGTTTAGAGTAGTTTAGTTTACATTTGAGCATTTATTTTAATTTAGTTCACCACTCTATCCAACAAACAATTTCACTACCACCACAATGCACATAATCACTATGAGTGACAAGACCCGACCTAGAATTTCCTCCTGAAATTCCACGTGGCCCTGCGGGGTCCACTTTTCGAGAAAAAATTCAACAGAACTTTCCCAAAAAATGAACAACCCTAACCTGCAAAGAATTCAAATTACACTTCTAGCATACCGTCTTTATACTTCTAGAGCCATCATGCTCCCCAAAAACCAATAACTCCATTTCCATAATAAACAATTCTCATAGGTTATCAGAACAATTCTAAAACAAATGAAAAGAGGATAAGGATCGATAGATCCTACAATGCGGAAGTAGTGCTAGTTATGCCTCAACTCCATGTACGCCCGATCTCGACTAATATCGCCTGCAAACTGGGCATTTGAAAACAAAGGGCCCAGGGAAAAGTAATTTAAAAACACATTAGAGTGAGTGGACAAAAATAATTAGCAATATAATTTAATTGAATGAATTTTAATACTTTCCCATAATTTGAAATATTTACAAAAATTTCGATGCATGCCACATTTATAAGATATATTTCTCGCCCATGAAAAACTCGTGAAATCGGGCTAGCCTCGCTAGTCAAATAATAATATCAAGAAAAATACGGGGAAGAACGATTATCACTATACCCTCGACTCCCTCACATATAAATTATGTGAGGAGGAGAAATAACAACTTCTACTACTCACGTGAGGAGGAAAATAAATCATCTCGACTTCACTCACAAACACAAAGTAAGTGAGAAGGAGACATAATAACCAACTCGAGTATGGTGAAGGAAAATAATCCAAAAACTAGTAAATCCATAAAACTTCCCCAAATATATCTCATCGAAAAGTAATTGATTAATTCAAACCGACGTGACCCCGCATGTCAAAATATTCTCAAATTCATAAACAAGTCGGCGAGAATAATAAGTGTAAATAATTTTCTCGAAAATCTCATCTCCGATAATATTCCAAAATCTCAAAATCGGCGAATAAAATATAATATTGAATTACGGAAATCATCTCAGAAAATAATTCGTCGAAAATCACATAAATCACATTTTCAAATAATAATCATATATCAGAGATAAATATCGAAAGCTCAATATCCAAAAAATAGTATCAAAAATCCATTTCTCAAATCATAATCGAGATAGATCATAATTAATCTCCGAAATCAATTCATATTCTAAAAAATAAATCATAAATCCAAATTCGAGCATAATAAATTCATATCCGAAATTCATTTGAAAAACCAATACTAAAATTATAATCCAAGACAAAATATTATGCTCAATAAATAAAACATTAATTAAATGAATCAATACTTTCAAAATAAATGCATGCATCATTATTTAAAACAAAAGCCCACTCACAGTATACGGCTAAACTTGCCGTTTATTTGAAGTTTCCTCCATGTGATTCATCCTCACGTCCTGTATAAATATAATGCTCATAAATAAATAATTACATGACGGAAATCTAAATTTACGATAATTAAATCGAATTCCTAAACGTCTCATTTTATCTTAAATCCCCCAATTCTCCTTGATATCCATCCAAACTTCATCAAATTCACATATATCAACTCTTCATCAATTATGTGATTTAATTAGCTAAAAAACATAATTTAATTTACTGTTCACCCGACACACTGTTCACCGCCGCTACTGATTACGCGGCTGCCAACTCCTCCGATGGTCACCAAATTTTTGCAGGACCTTCATCTCAACCTCTTAAGCAATTCTTTTAACTACCACAAAGTCAGAAAAAGACTAGAACTATATGAACAATTAAGAAAACAGTAAACCCAAATGTGAAGAGTGATCTCCGAATTTCAAACCTTCGATTCTTCCTTCATGCTTCAAATTTGATCAAGAAACTTTGAGGAATGGTTATATGATCCAAGAGCTCCAAGACTCAGAAAGAATCATCGCCGGAAGTAGCCGGAAACTCAAGTTCGGACTAAAAATCCAAGAAAACAGCAGTACCGTCCTCTTCTTCTCCTTTCTGCACCTTCCATAGTTCAAATTAAGGTACCAAACCAACCTAAAAATGAAGAGAAGGAAGAGAGCTTTCCAACGACATCTTATACGTCAAAATCCGTCACCAGATGAAGGAGCTATGGTCGGAATAAGGTGAAGAGGTTGGAGAGGAAGAGAGAATCAGGGATAGAAACTTACCACAGTAACTCAATTATTTATAGATAAATTACCACAAACAGTAACTTTGATAGCTCTCATTTACCGTCCAAAAAACCTGTAAGTCTATAAGGTTTGGTTCAGGTCGTAACAATGAGCCTAGTTTAGGTTTGTAATTGTACATTTACATATTCTAGCTCTCATTATGTTAACAGTACTATAGCTAGTGAAAGGAATCTAATGTTCGTGGATTCGACAACCTTTCTTAAATCCCTATAATATTACTTGAACCTCTTATACTTGAGGGTGACTATTTGGCTAATACTACTACAAATACAAAGGGGAAGAATTATGAAAGGACAAAGATACAATAAAATATTAGTATTTAAAATGATAACTAAAAACAACAATGTACCGTTGCGCCACAAAAGTGGCACTTTTTGTCAACTAGTTAAAAAAAATTAAGCTACTATTATAGATACAGAAAGCTATTATAACACATATACAAAACTACTAGATCAGTAATAAAAGCTACTGACATTAATACTGATTAGACAAAACAATCTGATTATACATGTTGATAGTGTAACACAAATTCCAAACAAGAAATGTTAGAGATACGGCATCACAACAAGAAGAAAATTGAATTTCATTCACGATCATGCTTTTCACTTTTCCAATTTGATAAGCTGTTGACAAATGACCATTTGAAATCAATCAAAATGAAAACAAAAAAACTACTGACATCTGATTGAAAATATACTAGCATAGGGTTAGAAAGTTATCATCATTGTGTTGAAAAATCACTAACAGTTATAGAGAGCTATTGACTTGAAATCAATCAAGATGAAAACTAAAAAGCTACTAACATTATCTTGAAAAGATACTAATATAGGCATAAAAAAAACCACTATCATTGTATTGAAAAGCCATTATAACAGTTATAGAGAATGCTTCACTGCTGAATTACAAGCATATGATGATAACGATGATGATGACGACGACCACGATGAAGACGGGCAGAAGCAATTACAGTTCATGCACGGAAGTTCATTTATAACATTAAGATGTACAACCAATCAGCAAAGACTTCATCAAAAATAAAAAAGATATGAAAGAATTATATATAGAAGAAAAAGAAAATAGAGAATAACTACAAAGGAAGGTTTTCAACATAAAGAGCACTTCAAAAAGTTTTCAACTGTCACCTGTCAAAAGACTGAAAACTACAGGTAGCAAGACTGCTCCCAAGTAAATATGATAGTAAGAATAAAAAGAATCATGAAAATGGCATTTACTTTATTTGCCAATTTGGTAACCGGCTTGTTTAGATAATATCTTTCAGGTTCATCGACACAAGAATCACAAGTTTGAGTGAAAACAATAGGGTATATAAGCCCTGAGCTATCACATTATCACAAGTTACACCTAAAGCAACGATCGCCGAACTTATCAAACTTGTTTGAGTAATTGTTGTGAAAGTAATTGTATATAGCATTCTTGAGATTTTCAAGTGGGTCCTGATCTCTACTATGCAGTTGCAGAACATTGTTTGTGGGATCATCCCTCAACGCAACTACAATCCATAAATTGAAAATATTATACAATTCACAACATTCAAAACGCACAGATCTAGATCCTTTTTATCCGGATCTTCGGCCTGAGAGTCAGGGGATGCGCCGATCTCCCCTACCCTTCATGGTAGACCTTTGTCCCGGCGGTGGCAATTTTGCTAGCAGTTTTTTCCCTGCTTTCCCCTTTGTTCCTCTTACACCCACTTTCCCCAAATTTCAGCAACCCGGATCTCCCCTTTTGAACCTGTTCATCCTTCCCTCCTCCCTCCATTCATGTTCAATTCCTCTGATCTTTCTACCGTTTTCCAATCTCATCTCTGTTTCTCCCCAACTTCTTAATTTCTTCCCGTTGGAAGGTTTCTTTTTTGCTCAACCATGGTTTTAAAGCGATTTTTCGCTAGATTATCTGGGTCACGTCTTCGCTTGCGTTGCTAGCTATACTGCCCTCCCCTTTCTTTTTTCTGTTTTCTTTTTTTTTTTGGATCCCTTGTCCTCAGGCATCTTTTTGCCTGATGGTTGCCTGGCTGTGGCAGATGTCTCTTCAATGGATATGGTTTTGAGCTCGTAGGGATCTCTCATGTCTTTGGACGAGATCTGTTTTGCTTGTTTCTCTAGATGGTTGCAGTATCGACAACCTCCGCTCGCGGTGGTTTGGCTGGTGTTAGCTATGGCTTTAGTCTCTACCCTCTTCGAAGGGTTTGCTATCTGGTTTAGCTTATTTGGGTTTTTTTGTTAGTTGGGTTTGTATCTGTTTTTTCCCTTATTTTGTTTTTCTCGTGGCCCATGTTTCGGTTTGTACTAGTTGGTTTTATTAATGAAATTTGTTATTTCACCACCAAATAAATAAATAAATACACTAAGCTCAATTTTCTGTTATAATATAGTATGGGAGCATTTATAAGTTAACAAGGTTCAAAAGTAGTATACCACAGAAGGCTAAAAAATTAGAACAAGCTCGAATGATGACCACTACATATACATATCAAAAGCAATAAGAAGCTACTTGTTCCATTAGGATAACAACACATACATCGAGTTTGATACTTCAGTGAAGATTCCCTTCGTTGCTTTGGTTGTGACATATTTCTCATATCGTAGTAGGACATTCACATGTCTCTCAACAAGAGCACGCTCTTGTCCATATGTCCCTCCGACTGTGGATAACTCAACCCAACGAACCAGTGCGTTGTGCTTTCTTGTAATATTTTCCTTATTGGAGTGGAAAACAAATCTGTAATATTGATATGGATCATACACAATACACAAAAGCATAAAATTTAAGATATAGGTTAATTGTCAGGATTGCCCTTACGAATCTCCAAAATTCTGAATAAATAATAAAACTTCTGTAGATTGTAAATTACTCATACGAACTTCGATTTTAGCATGCCGCATGTTCACAGACTCGATTAACATGCTTTACATCTTTAGTAAAATGAATTGAAGAAAATTCAACCTTAGAGTTCCCCCTAAATGGGTAAAAGTAAAGATTTTAATAGGTTACCGTTCAAATGACCAGTAAACGGGTAAACCTCAGTATGAGATGTAACAGACTACTTCTTTGGATGAACATGTTGTCACCAATAACTTCATTTTTGTATGTAGCTAGTTTGATTCCATTTTTATGGTACTTATTTTCATTAGATAAGAACAAAAAGAAAGCAGGAAAATTAAAATGAAAAATGACAACTTCTTCGAATGAACATGTTGTCACTAATAATTTCATTTTTGCATGTAGCTAGTTTGATTCCATTTTTATAGTACTTGTTTTAATGATATAAGAAAAAAAAAGTAACATTAAAAAATGACAACTTCTTCAGATAAACATGTTGTCACCAATATTTTCCTTTTTTCCTGATGCAATTAAAATACGTACTGTATAAATGGAATCAAACTAGCTACATGCAAAATATTTCTTATGTAATTAAAAACAAACAGGAAAATTAAACTAAAAAATGACAGCTTCTTCGAATGAATATGTTGTCACCAATAATATTCTTAGTTTCATTTTTCTAATTTGAAATTTGAAGAAAAACAAAGAGACACCTATTGGGGCTCTTTGTGGTGAAATTCAAAGTAGAGAGGCTGCAATATACTTTTTTGTTGAAAGATGTCAAATGGAAGAAAACTCGCTTGTTATAGCACATAATTTTGAAGGATTTTGAAGCGCAGCAGAGTTTAAATTGATACCATTTGAATTGAAAGTGGCAGATAAAGATGTTCAGAAACCTTTCTTGCACTTCAAGTTACTGAACTTACAATGGCTCATTTGCCACTTGGGTTTGAAATTACAACTGCATATGAAGATCCGGTTGATATGGGTGAGAATTTGGGAATAACCAACTAGGAGACCACCCTACTGCAGGACCTTCTCACCCCACGTCTAAATCCTAAACTTTAAGAAATTGTTAACTAGATGACATTTTTTTGTGTTTTTTTATTTTTCAAATAAATAGATGATTAGACAATATTAATTAAGGCCCACCCACGATCTAAAAGAATTTGGAAATGACATGTGTTCTAATTTTTTAAGTTATCTTTTTTATATTTCTAACAAAGCGGATTGACTTTTCATATCTTCTAACAAAACGTATTGACTTTTCATATCTGCTAACAAAGTGTATTGCCGTATTCAATCCACTGATGGTGATGGTAAATGTTGATCAACGGGCCAACCACCAATGAAATTAGTTATTTTAATTATCTATATGCTTAGAGATACCTCTCATCTGATTTGGTTTGTACAGATGAGAGATGAGGATCAAATATGAACTAAAAAAAAAAAATGCACGATTCACGCACCTACATGCTCTCGAAACGAGTGGTCCTACAACTTTATAATTTAGTGCATACAGACAAAATTTTAGTTGATTTCATGTCTACACCTCATTGCATGTATTATTTATTGTAAGCCGAGGAGCGCGATTTCAACGGGTGTGCAGCTAGTCCCATCTTCATGTAGACTGGTACGACATATTTAGGACAAATAGGTTTGAATTGAACGATTGCATCAAATATAAGGACAACTGAGACCAAATATGCATCGTTAGAGTTGATCGAATGCATGACATCAAAGTTCAACACAATAAAGATAAGATATGCCTGGCCGAGAATTCTACCTTAAATTTGTACTCTACCTTTCTTGCTTGAGTAGTTGATTTAGACCGGTACTTACCACTATATATTTAGGTAATAGCACAATCTTGATTCTTGATATTTATTGGTACTTGTAGGTTTCTATTCCCATGGAGTTTCTGCTTCCCTCTTCCATATGTGATCCAACTACCATCTTAGCATTTTTACTATTTCTTTTCTCTTCCGTATGGATATCAAAATACTTGCAGAAAAACACAGCAAAGAAAAAAGGACCCCCAGAAGTGGCTGGTGCATGGCCAATACTTGGCCACCTTCCCCTCTTAAGAGGGCCTCAACCGCCCCACATGATCCTAGCGAACATGGCTGACAAGTACGGACCGCTCTTCACTATCAAGCTTGGTGTGCACCGAGCTCTTATTGTAAGCAGTTGGGATGTGGCTAAAGAGTGTTTCACCACTAATGATAAAGCTTTTGTCAACCGCCCGAAATCTTTAAGTGCGGAGATTTTGGGGTACGACTATGCCATGTTCGGTTTTAGCTCTTACGGACCTTACTGGCGCCAGGTGCGGAAGATAGCCACGCTGCACATCCTCTCCAACCACAAGTTGGAGTTGCTCAAGCACGTCCGGGAAACGGAGGTGAAGGTGTCTACGAAACATATATTTGATATGTGGGAGCGAAACAAAGGTGTCTCAAATAAGGTGCTGGCGGACATGAAGAGGTGGTTTACAGACTTAACTTTAAATGTCATGTTTAGGATGGTTGTTGGAAAGCGACTTCTTGGGGCAACCACGGCGCAAGAGAAGGAAAATAACGAAAGCTTTCGAAAGGTGTTGAGAGATTTTTTTATATTAGCTGGTGAATTTGTAATCTCAGATGCAGTTCCATATCTTAGGTGGTTGGATTTGGGAGGTTATGAGAAGGCCATGAAGAAGACGGCTAAAGAACTCGATGGTGTGGCTCAAAAATGGTTAGAAGAGCATAAGCACAGGAGAAGTACTAATTCTGTTGATGATTGTGAGCCTGACTTCATGGATATGATGCTTACTGTCCTTGATGATGATAGTATAGAAGAGTTTGCTGGTTCAATTACTGCTGATACAATTAACAAAGCTACATGCCTGGTATATATACCGATGAACCTTCCACTTCAAATTAATTATATGATGAACTTCAGCTTCCTATACATTATCTCCTATAATGTATATACAGTACTTACAGCTCAAAATCATTCGGTTTGGATCAGAGTGTTTTTGTTATATAGCCGTTTGAGATACAATTGTTTTTTTTTTTTTTCCATAAAAATTTCAAGTGTGCGCTTTAAGTTGAAGAGTTTCTAACACGTCAAGTGCTTGAAAATTCCCCCAAAAAAAAAAAAAAAAAAAATTCTTCAACAAGTCTATAACTCAAACTCTCAAAGCATTGATTTTCTCACATCAAAAAAAAAAAAAAAAAAAAAAGAATTGATTTTGTTTTGCCAAACGCTGCCAAAAGTCTTTTCTATAGTCTGGAGGAGATTTCCCCAAATTTAGAACCAATTCCAAAAAGTATTACAAGAGCTTTCTGCGATATAAAATTACTTTCAAAAAAATTTTGAAAAGGAAAAGAAGCAGTTCTTTAGTGCTTCTAAAAATGCAATTACAGGAAGAACTTAAATCTTAAGAACATGCAATGTATGTACTCGTCACAAATACTTCCAGCAAAAGAATTTCCTACATTACTTTTCGTTCCATACATGTTTGAAAATCATGTACATTTCGTATGTCCTTTGTAGGCGGTTCTTCTAGGAGGGACAGAAACTTCATCAGTGACATTAATCTGGGCTCTTTCTTTATTGCTCAACAATCCTAAAGTCCTGAAGAAGGCTCAACTTGAGTTAGACAACCATGTTGGTAGGGAAAGGCAAGTGAATGAATCAGATGTGAAGAATCTAGTCTACCTCCAAGCCATTATCAAGGAAACCTTGCGGCTATACCCTGCTGCACCTCTCTCAGTACCACATGAATCCAGCGAAGACTGCACAATAGGTAACTATCATGTAAGCTCAGGCACGCGTCTTCTTATCAACCTTTCAAAGCTTCAGCGCGATCCAAATGTCTGGCTCGATCCTTGTCTATTCCAACCAGAAAGATTTCTTACAACTCACAAGAATGTTGATGTTAGGGGCCAGAGTTTTGAATTTATACCATTTGGAAGTGGTAGACGAATATGTCCAGGAATCTCTCTCGCACTTCACGTTACTCAGCTTGCACTGGCTCATTTGCTGCATGGGTTTGAAATTGCAACTCCATCTGATGAACCAGTTGACATGGGTGAGAGTTTAGGAATAACAAACATGAAGACCACCCCACTGGAGGTCCTTCTCACCCCACGCCTACATCCTAAACTTTATGAAAATGTTGACTAGCTGACATGTATGTTCTTGAATGTTTAGAATAGTACTTGCACTGGCTCATTCGCTACATGGGTTTCAAATTCTACTACTATTATGGAATATGAAAAAACCCTTCGATTGAGGAGGGGAAGTTCTCCTTTCTCTCTCACCTTCATCTTCACCAGACTCACCTTCGCCTTCGCCTTCTTCTTCCTTCCCCCCCCCCCCCCGGCGGTGGCAGAAATGGTTTAGATTTGATTTTGATTTCCTTTCCTTCAAAATCCATTCCTCCAAATCTATGCACATCCTCCTCACCCATCAGAATCAACTTAAACAAATGTTCACCGGTCCTTCGGAGCTCCGATTTCGGCATCGTATCGCTTGTCTAACATCGACTCTCTGGCATATCCTCTGCTGCTGAGTGCTGATGATCTTCATCTTACTTTCTTTTTTCTTTTCTCTTTGGTTACTTTACAGCCTTTGCATATATTTGTCTGGCCTTCTGATGTCGGTCCCTAAGGATCATTCGTATGGATTAGAGATTTGGGTTATGAACATCTTTGAATGCGTTCTGTGCTGAGTTTCTCCCGTGGGGTTAATTTGATTGGTTTTCAAGTTTTCGCCGGCCGATCTGGTGACGATCTTGGCTGGTGGCGGCGATGTCACCATCTGATCCCTCTCTGATGGAACTGAAGCTTGCAGTGATAGTTGGGTTTGTTTCTTTCTTTCAGTTACCTTAGGCCCATTTTGGGTCCTCAGTTTGTAATTTACCGTTGGTTAAATAAAAAAATTTCTTCTGTCGCCAAAAAAAAAAAAAAAAAAATTCTACTACTATATGTCTATGTCAAGAGTCAAGACTGAAGTGCAACATATATTGTATAATTGTAATTTTCGAGTCCATCATATCCCATGTCCTCTTAATTAATGGTTTATATGCTGCAATAAAATCTTACAGTTTTTTTTTTTATCAGAAAACTCTTATAGTTTATATTTTATTTGTTTCACAAATATAGTTTGTATTATTTAACAATAATATCTTATCAAATTTTAACTTTTAAGACAACTATACCGAGTAATTTAAGACTATAAGGCCATGTTTGTTTCACCTGTCATACCTCGCCTAAATTTCTTTAAGAGTCCTGCACTTCTCAAGCCTGGATTATGCTATGTTATTCCCTAGCCCATGTTTGGCCAGTCACGACTAGAACTAGAGCCAACACCATCGACCTGAAGACCTGCGAAGCTCCAAACGGTAGCTGAAAGGAACTCTGCCATCAGGCCACCTCCGGTAGGCGCACCAGCTGGGTTTGATCCATCGTCACCGACGTTTCTCTTTCCTTGGTTGGTCTGGTTGCTGATTGTGGAGAGAGAATCGGACCTCGAAAATCTTGGTTCTCCTATAGTTTCTGTACAAATTCCGACGGTTCCGGCAATGTTTTGAGGTGCATAAGGTATGAAAGTTGATCTGTTCTTCGTGTTTTACATGCTAGTATATATGGTTTTTGAATTTGATAAAATTTTGGAAGATTTGATTTCTGGGTATTCGGCCACCGTTGCTACAACCTTCTGTGGCAGTAATTCTTGGATCAATTGGTGTGCTTGTGTTTAACCTCAGAATTGGTGAAAGTTGCTGAGAAGGAGAGCAGAACGAGAATTTTCAGAAGAATGTGAAACGGAGAGCTTCCATAATCCCATGGTTTTTGGGGGGTTTATGGTAGAAGGTGTTTATGAGAATTTGGGACTCTAGAGTCTCATTTAAAACAGTCCTTGTTGTTGCCAAACATGGGATTAGTGTAACACAAGCTAATAAAGATGTCCAATCCCATCCAATCCCATGTAACAAACACCACCTAAATACCCAAACATAAGCTATCCTTAAAAGAGTATCCAACAACTTGGAAGTGTCACCACCTACGTAAGATTACCACTTATTACTATCTCCAAGCTTTGTAAAGCCGTGACGCTAATATTTACCTATCTCACATGCTTTGTTTTGAAGATAATCTCATAGAGCATAATCAATTGGCCTCTCATAAACTTTAGAAAATCATTTAGTTGTTAAGCTAATGTTAATAACAGTGTAAATCGTGAAAAAATATTGTATTTCAGTTAAGAGGAAACTGGAAGCTTTAATATGGGAAGCAATAAATTTTTATTGGAGTCAATAAATCTCTTAAAACATTTAAAATTAATAACATTTTCATTTTTCACTGATTATTGATCCTCAATAAAAGTTTTATTGCCCCTCAATAAGATTTTTATTGACAATAAAACTTTTATTGAGAGCAATAAAAGTCTATGAGATATACGAGGATCTATTTAGAGTCTGCGGCAAAGTCTCCTATCTCTTCCATTTCTCTTTCTATGTGCCAAAGGAGTTAGGGCAAATTAATCTAAAAAAAAAAAAACACTTAATTGGGTATTAGGGAACAATTTATAAGAGTTATTACTTATTATGGGCAAGTGGAAAAAAGAGCGAGTGGTGTAAGAGGGAAAAACTTTCCTAGAATTAGTGTAAAGTGACATTTGCCCATGTAAGTAATCCTAAAAATTGTTAAGATTGAATTGAATGCATGACGTCAAAGATCAATATATAAGGACAATGGAGATAAGATATGCATGACTAAAGAGACAGCTGCCTTAAATTTCAACTCTATCTTTGTTGCTTGATTTAGACTGGTACCTACCGGTCTACATGTATGAAGCACCTACCGGTCTACATGTATGAAGCAAGCACGATATTGAATCTTGATATCTTGGTATTTCTTGGTTTCTATTCCCATGGAGTTTCTGCTTCCATCTTCCATTTGTGGTCTAGCTACCTTCTTAGCATTTGTGCTTTTTCTTTTCTCTTTTGTATGGATATCAAAATACTCGCAGAAGAACACAGCAAAAAGTAGAGGTCCCCCGGAAGCGGCCGGTGCATGGCCGATACTCGGCCATCTTCCCCTCTTAGGAGGGCCTCAACCGCCCCACATCACCCTAGGGAACATGGCTGACAAGTACGGACCGCTCTTCACCATAAAGCTTGGTGTGCACCGAGCTCTTGTTGTAAGCAGTTGGGATGTGGCTAAAGAATGTCTCACTACTAATGATAAAGCTTTTGCCAACCGCCCGAAAGCTTTATACTCAGAGATTATGGGGTACGACTATGCCATGTTCGGTCTTGGCCCTTACGGACCTTACTGGCGCCAGGTGCGAAAGATAACTACGCTGCACTTCCTCTCCAACCACAAGTTGGAGTTGCTCAAGCACGTCCGGGAAACGGAGGTGAAGGTGTCTACGAAACATATATTTGATTTGTGGGAGCGAAACAAAGGTGCCTCAAATAAGGTGCTGGTGGACTTGAAGAGGTGGTTTGCAGACTTGACTTTAAATGTCATGTTCAGGATGGTTATTGGAAAGCGACTTCTTGGGGCTACCACGGCGCAAGAGAAGCAAGAGAACGAAAGCTTTCAAAAGGTGTTGAGGGAGTTTTTTATATTAGCTGGTCAATTTGTAATCTCAGATGCAGTTCCATATCTTAGGTGGTTGGATTTGGGAGGTTATGAGAAGGCCATGAAGAAGGCGGCTAAAGAACTCGATGGTGCGGCTCAAAAATGGTTAGAAGAGCATAAGCACAAGAGAAGTACTAATTCTGTTCAACATGATTGTGAGCATGACTTCATGGATATGATGCTTTCTGTCCTTGATGATGATAGCACAGAAGAGTTTGCTGGTTCAGTTACTGCTGATACAATTAACAAAGCTACATGCCTGGTATATATACCGATGAAACTCTCTTCAAATTAGTTATATGATGAATTTCAACTTCCTATGCAGCGTCTCCTATGATCTATATACAGTACTGAAAGATCAAAATCTTTCTGTTTGGATTGGTCTGATTTTGTTATGGAGCCGTTTGAGATTACTTCACTAGGACTGTTCTTATTATTTTGTTTTCTTATTTGTAGTCGGTTTTGTTCGAAGCAACTAGAGGGTGTGCTTTAACTTGATGTGTTTCTATTCTTTCAGGAAGCACATGTCAAGTACTTGGAAATTCACAACAACAAAAAAAGCTTCTATAAGTCAAGTCTATAACTCAAAGAATTGATTTAACCTTGTTTTGCCAAACGTTGCCAAAAGTCGTTTTTATTGTCAGAAGGCAATTTCCCCAATTTTTGAAGCAATTCCAAATAGTCTTACTAGAGCTTTCTGCGATATAAAATTACAAAAAAGAATTGAAAAGGAAAAGAAGCAGTTCTTTAGTGCTTCTAAATGCAATTACAGGAAGCAGTTAAATTTTAAGAACATGCAATGTATATGTACTTGTAACAAATACTTCCAGCAAAAGAATTTCAGACATTATAGGTTTGAAAATCATGTACATTTCGTATGTCTTTTGTAGGCGGTTCTTCTAGCAGGGACAGACACCTCCTCAGTGACATTAACCTGGGCTCTTTCTTTATTACTCAACAATCCTGAAGTCCTGAAGAAGGCTCAACTTGAGTTAGACAACCATGTTGGTCGGGAAAGGCAAGTGAATGAATCAGATGTGAAGAATCTAGTATACCTCCAAGCCATTATCAAGGAAACCTTGCGGCTGTACCCTGCTGCACCTCTCTTAGTACCACATGAATCCAGAGAAGACTGCACAATAGGTAACTATCATGTAACCCCAGGCACGCGTCTTCTTATCAACCTTTTGAAGATTCAGCGCGATCCAAATGTCTGGCTCGATCCTTGTCTATTCCAGCCAGAAAGGTTTCTTACAACTCACAAGAATGTTGATGTTAGGGGCCAGAGTTTTGAATTTATACCATTTGGAAGTGGTAGACGAATATGTCCAGGAATCTCTCTCGCACTTCACGTTACTCAACTGGCACTGGCTCATTTTCTGCATGGGTTTGAAATTGCAACTCCATCTGATGAACCAGTTGATATGGGTGAGAGTTCAGGACTAACGAACATGAAGACCACCCCACTTGAGGTCCTTCTCAACCCACGCCTACATCCTAAACTTTATGAAAATGTTGACTAGCTGACATGTATGTTCTTGAATGTTTAGAATGGTGGCTGCACTCAGTGCACTGGCTCATTTGCTACATGGATTTCAATTCTACTACTATGTGTCTGTGTCACTGAAACGCAACATATATTGTAATTTTCAAGTCCAACTTATCCCATTTTTTTTTTTTTTGAAGGGAAGGTAGGGGAAATTACAATAGCCTAAATATTACTATTGATAGTCAAAATAAAATGCCTCGGAGGGAACATATAACCTGGACTCCGAGTTACATTATTACGAATATCCTCATTGAGAACATCTTGAATATAACAGGACTCTCATCTAACCAATATTCATCAACATATGAAAATCTAGCATGGTGTGATAACCTATTAGCCACACCATTTGCTTCACGATAGATGTGACGCAATCGTATAGAACCGAAAGCAGTAAAGCAGGACTTACAATCCTCCACAACGCGCCCAACATCTGATAGATCATCACCTGTACATGTAATTGCTGTTACAAGCACCGAACAATCATACTCTAGTTCAATGTCATCCCATCCTTGGTGTATAGCAATAAGAAGGCCCGCCCTCAGCGCCTCTGTCTCCATATGCAGGGCCAAGGAAACATGATCAAAGGGTCGAGCCAACGCAACCAAACAAACGCCCAGCTCGTTACGAGCCACTACACCAATGCCTCCTTTACTTTTATCAGACTGGAAAGCCCCATCAACATTTATTTTCAGCCTCCCACTAAGTGGGAACCGTCACTGGACTC
The DNA here is from genome assembly GCA_025331145.1 of Rosa persica. Lineage (NCBI taxonomy): Eukaryota > Viridiplantae > Streptophyta > Magnoliopsida > Rosales > Rosaceae > Rosa > Rosa persica. Next base: position 32,247,538 of record WFKR01000001.1, read on the forward strand.
GTGGCCTCCTCTCTTTGATACGAGCAATTCTGTGAACAGATTGGTACTCCTCCAACCAACAAACCGTACTCTATGAATTAAAGCTGCCAGCCTTCCAAATAATATTGTTACGATCGCTCCAAACAGCCCATAATAATACAAAGTATAAGTCCCTCTGCTTGGGTTTGAGAGTATCCGTAATGGCCATAATCCAATCAGCAATTGAACGAGCTGGGTGCTCAGAGGAACGCAATGCCAACGGACAGCTCAACCATAAGGGAGCCACCTCCTTGCAGTTCTTGAACAAGTGCAACTCATCCTCCATGTGCTTGTGACAGAATACACACTGCAGATCCACCAATGGAACACGCTTAACAAGATTCTGGCGTGTTGGGACTATGCCACGCATAAGCCTCCAAATGAAACTCCTCACTTTCGGTGGAACATTGGAATTCCACATACTCTTCCAGTACTTACCCATGGTGTTGACTGCAGAAGAGGACGCCCCACTATTCCCATGCAGACTGGAAGCTGTCCTAGCAACGTGATAACAACTCTTCCTGTTAATGTTTTATACGCTGCAATAAAATCTTATAGCTAGTTTGTATTTTTTTGGCAAATATAATTTGTATTATTTGACGATAATATCTGATCAATTTTTAACTTTTGAGACAACTATACAGAGTAGATTAAGACTGTGTAACCAGGCCTTCTGAGAGATAAGCTATACTTGAAAGAGTATCCAATAATTTCGAAGTACCACCACGTAAGATTACCACTTATTAACATGTAGTCTTAAACTGAGTGCTTCTACTTTCAAGACCATAAGTTACCTGACTACTACCTCCAAGATTTTAAAGCCTTAAAAGTTAAAACTGATCTACCTGTCTCACCTACTAACCTCATAGGGCGGAATAAATTGGTCTGTCATAAAAAAAAATTGACCTGTCTCACCTCTGTTCCTTTTGGTTTTGATGTGGGATAGCTTTTTCTTTGTTCCTTTAATACAATTGTTTCCTGTAAAAAAAAAAAAACAAAACAAAAAAAAACAAAAAAACAAAAAAACAAAAAAAAAAAAAAAGCCTGTCATAAACTATAAAAAAAAACCATTGAGCTGTTAAGCTGATGTTATAACAGTGTAAATCGGGACAAAAAGTTGTATTTCAGCTAAGAGGAAATAGGAAGCTTTAATATACTACGTTTGGAAAGTGAAACTAGCCTTCTGAATGGACATAAATAGAGAAAGAATCTTTTAGCATCTACATTCACTAATTAATTACACTAAGATAATGTTTTAGTACACATGAATGAAAGAGATAATCGACTGGGAACTTGGCTATTAAAAAGATTGTCACCATTTCTTGGCGGCAAGTCTGTGCTCCAAAGGAAGAAGCTGGTCTTGGTTTACGTGATCTTAAATCCAATAACACTACTGTTCTTCTAAGTTTGGGCTGGGGTGTTCTTACATCTATATCCTTATGGAGCTCTTTTGCATGCACTCGTTTCTCTATTTGTTGTCAAATGAAGTATAGATATTTTGGTTCTTCAATTTGGCATGGTTTAAAGGCTATTCTTCCACTAATTTTCCAGAATTCTAGATGGGTTGTAGGGGATGGTAAATCTATTATGTTTTGGCCGGATCGTTGTTTCAATACTCCTCTGCTTGACAAGCTTCAAGCTCAACATTTTCCTGCACCGTTAATGACTAAAGTAGAGTCTTTTTTATCTGGTCAGCAATGGTTCTTACCGCATAGCTTTCTTACCTCTTTTCCTACTTTGGCTGTTGAAATTCTTCATACACCTCTTCCCATTACTCAACACTAGATCTCTTTTGGGAAAATTCAAGCTCTGGGCTTTTTTCTTTTGCAGAGGGTTATGAGCTTATTCGCCAGTGCCTAGCATCGACTGATTGGGCAACAAAGATATGGCGGCATTTCATTCCTCCACGTTACTCTATGCTAGTGTGGCGGCTCTTGCATAATAAGTTGCCCACTGATGATCAACTTCAAAGATGTGGCATTCCTATGATCTCTATTTGTCAGCTCTTCGGAGGACTCAGATCACTTATTTGTCTCATGCACCTTTGCTCAACATGTTTGGCAATGGTTGACATGTTGCTTTGGGACTTCATTGCCTATTGGTGATTTTCTAAACTCAATCACATGTAAGCCTTTTTCTCCTCAACTGAAAAATCTTTGATTGGTGGTTGTCTTTATATATTGATGGCTATATGGAAGACACGTAATAGGTTACGCTTTGATGATAAACCTCCTTCTCTTATGAGAGTTTTCCGGTCCACTAAAGCTTGGCTTCGTTTCGCTGCTTCTCACATGCTTGGTCACTCAAGTGGTATTTTAGATAATAATTTATTGATTGGATTGGGTATTAAGCCTACCTCAAGGTCTCACACTACTTCAAGATTGGTTCTATGGCATCCCCCGATCTATCCATAGGTTAAGCTTAATACTGATGGCTTGGCTAAGGGTAATCCTAGGCTTGCAGCTTGTGGTGGTGTGTTTAGAGATAGCAATGGTCATTACATTGGTGGTTTCTATCGTGAGCTAGGCAACCAAACTGCCTTCTTCGCCGAATTAATGGGAGTTATTCTTGGGATTGACTATGCTTTTAAGTTTAGTTGGCGCTATATTTTGCTTGAGAGTGATTCTACTAGTGTTATTGCATGCATTACCTCTTCTTCCTTCTCTCCACCATGGCCTCTTTGTATTGAATGGTTAAATTGATTATCACGCATCCGATCGATGTCCTTTTATTACCCTCATGTTCTTCGTGAAGGGAATATTGTTGCAGACAAAATGGCGAACTTGGGTTTGGCTTCTTTTTCATTGGTATGGTATGAGGTTCCACCACCTGCTCTCTTTCTCTTTTTCTTCGAATGGATGACTTGGGTTTTCCCTATCAGCGTGATACCTAAAAGTTGGTGGACTTATGGTTCCATTGAAGTAAGGATTTACTGCACCACCACATGTTTATGGTTTTGTTGTAACCTTTTAAGAGTAGCAGATGAAATCCAGTTTTTCCATCTTTTATTTCTCTGCATTGTACTTGGGGATACATTTTTGTCCCATGGTTCTGTAATTTTAGTTTTTTCATCAATAAAATTTTATGATAAGTGGACGAGCGGTGGGGTTCCTAGAGTGTGGTAGACCCTTCTCATTTGGGATTGAGGGTGGGACTTGTTCTTTACATTGTCTACCTCCGAGGAACTAATATCGCCTAATTCCTTATCGGTTTATAAATAAAAAAAAAAAAAAAAAAAAAAACTATAGAGAGGTATGATGCATGCACTACCTTCTGGGTTCTGTTGTCTTTCAATATCCGTCCTGTAATTCCCAGCTTCAGCTTTTTCGTATCCCCAACAAAGTGATAACATGGCTGCCACAGATGCTTGAGTACTGTGAAAGCTGAAGTTAAACGAAGAAGAAGAAGAAGCAGAGCTAGAGAGAATTTCAGAAAGTATCAGAGGGTTTTTTTTTCAATCAATGCAACATCATCGAAATTCCTACAAGCCACCAGTATTAATAGTCAACACTAGAATACTCCAACAAACATTTTAACAAATCTATTAGAGAAAGTTCACCCATTGGGAGAAAAAGTCAAGGTCACTGGGTTACTGGGTCGACCGGTCAAGAAATTGTTCAAGGCCACTAGACATGTGTTTCTACATGTTCTGTTTCTTGACCGGTAAATTACTATTCATTCAATTTTTTTTAATTTTTTTATTGTAAAATTGAAATCTATTTGAATTAGCTAGAGATTTTTTTGAAATATATTTAAATTAAAAACAAAATAGAGGATTTTTTTACAATTTTTAGAATTTTTTAAATTAACTTTTTTTTTTTACCATTTATAGCTCATTTTTCTCCAAAAAAAAGGCCCTTTTGTTTTATTAACATTTGCAAACATATTAATTGGATGCCATTGGGTGGAGACTTTAATTAAAACTAACGGCCTAATATTGGTTTCAAAGAAGAAGCTAATAGCACTGAGCCACGTGCTCACCAACAGCCCACTCTTTTAGCTGCATGCACATCTCTCTCTTCACCCAGCTCGCTGACGTCACCCATGATAGGGACTGGGCCGAGCTGGCAACCGGGCAAGAAGAGTCAAGAAATATGTCATCAGCTTGGCCCTTTCTTCGCCTGGGTCAGAAATGTTCATGGAGAAGCCGGTCAGGAAGCCACCGCTGGAAACAGATTCTTCCTCCATTGCTATCACCAACTTAGCTTATCTAGGTGGAGACCGGTCAAGACTGCACCACCAAACTTGCTCTTAGAGCCTGTAAATCTAGGTACGCATGCATTCAACAAATTATAATACATCACCACCCTTCTGATAGCATCATCAGCGAACCTTGACCGTGAGTCAATGTAGTGACTCGTCAACACAGAGAAAAAAAGAGCCATGTTGCATGTATTATGAGGCCACTGGCCACCGATCATGGTTGTCTAATCTTCTTGTGTTGTGGCTATCTCCTATATATGCATGCTTCTTGGGATCCCTTCCGTATGATCTTTCGGCCATTTTCTCCAACTTCGAGGCTGTAGTGATGTTCCGAGCTTTTGTTTCTTGCCCAATGAAACGGAGTCATGTCACACTATAATAGGAAACATCATTTCTGACTGCAAAATTCGGTCGAAAATACGCATTTCCGATCAGAAGAAAAATTCTCTTCCGTATTGGGGGATCGGGCATTTCTGGAGAGCACAAAAGGGGTTATATGATACCATTTCGTGGTAGATCGGCGAATTTTTGGGCCGAGCTGGATTTGAACCAGCGTAGACATATTGCCAACGAATTTACAGTCTTCGTCGGTGGTATTTTACAATAAGGGCATATTCTATTTTATTTTCTTGTCTTATAGTAATAATTATTTGTAAAAGTGAGTAATTTTTGTGTACCAACATTTGCCATCCTAATGACGTTTTCAAAGCGTCTCAATCAATGGAGTCTGAGCACAGAGATGTAAGTTCTCGATGTGGAGTATCCGGTCATTGGGCACACATTGGTAGAGCTCGTGAAGAAATTGTCACCGCCTACAAAACATATTGTGAAGCAAGAGAAGCTCACGATGTGGAACAAGAAGATCAAGATGATGACCTAGAGCGAAGGGTTAAAGACTACAAATCTGGCTGGGATCAGTAGATCGCCAATTCTGTTTAAGTCATTATTTTTCCAACATATGTAATAGGCAATTGCCATATTATTTTTATAGTAACTGCCTATGGTTTAGTCTTTCTTCAAAGTAGGCTCACTCAAAGTAAGTGTGATGTCTAGGAAGGTTATGAGATTAGTGGTACTTAACCGAGCCTTATTCCACCGACATCTCTCTACTCACCTGGTCACATTTATTTTGGAATTACTGAAATAAGTTAGACGACTACCATTATTTTGCTTTAGCTAGCATTTTGGATTAGATTTTCTTTGGTCAAAGAGACAATGATGTAACTCCATTGGCTTATGAATACAATTTCGAGTTCTTTTCATTATGACTCCATCTTAATTCAGAGCATATGACTTTATGACTACGATGGTTGGGCCATCATTATTAATTCAAGGACATGGAATAGCCCAAGTTCCCCTGCCAAATGACACCTTGATTACTGTCACAGAAACTCTCTACACTTCTAGGGCAGATCGCACCTATGAGTAGCCAACGGATACTATGCGAAAACGCATCTAGAGAATGGAAATGAGTTTCTTTGCAATACCTCTAATAATTAAGAACAAAGGCGCATCAAGACAAACCGGGCACTACGGTGAGACATGAAAAGACCTGATCCCATTCCGACCTCAATATGTGGAATCGTCTTGCTCTCTAGTAGACTCTATGTTACTATTCGAGCTATTAAATCCAATAAAGTTATGAGAGAAAATCTCTTGAATTTAGACACATATTGGCTTTGTCACGACATGATAGGTCATCATAGTCCTGATATGATGATCCGTCTACAAAAGGCTTCACATGGACATCATTTCTTTCGAGCGAAATGAAGCATGAATCAAAAGATAATTCTTGGACTAATTATGACCGCCGCAGCCATCCACCACCAGCCTAGGGCAAGCACAGTCCTTATCCATGATGCCATGGATAGCGTACATCATGGTGATGACATGCCATGTGATGTTGCAATCACCAAATTTGCTTCAAATAGCGTTTCCGACGCTCAAGCCCAATCAAATCCTCATTGGTTGATTCTAAGGCCTATATTCATTTTATAAAGCATGTTCCTTAAGGGAAGTTAGGACTCAGACCGTCCTATGCAAAGGATATAAAATACTCCATCTATTCTTATATAGAATCCATGGGGATTCTGTGACCTAGTTCAACCAACTTGCAGAAGTTTAAATATCTCATGATATTGGTTGACACACAAACACGCTGGTCACGTGTTGTGCCATTGTCCACTTGTAATACTGCTTATGCTACACTCCTAGCATATATCATATGACAATGGGCTCATTCGCCAAATCACCATATTCAATCAATTGGATTTGAATGCTAGAGAGTTTACATCAAAGACTTCGATGGTTATTGCATTGGAACAAATGTTGGACTTGTTTGTAAAAAGGGAGTTTATGGAATTCTTTCTTTTATTGTCCAGGGTGGACTTGTTTTTCATATTTAATTGTTGGGGCAACAATTTGTATGATTTTGTCACGGGGTGACTTGTGTTGTTTCGTTTGGGAAAAGAATGTTGGTTTTTAAGGAATCATGGTGTGTGTTTTATGTCATTGAGTTGAAAGGTTTTCCTCAAGATTTGTGTGTGTTGCCTCTTTAAATTGAATATGTTTATTTCTTGTGATCTTGGTGTGAGTTATTTTTTCGAGTTGAAAGATTTTTCTCGTTATTTGTGTTAGTTATGTGGTTATGTGGTTTTGTATTTGAGTTTACTCATACAAGCTTTCAAAAGCTTACCTGGTTTGTTATGTAACAACCCGGTGCACTATTCAATGGTGTAGGGGTTAATCCTAGAGATCAGGGTAATCGTGGATGACGTTGAGTTCGAGTAGCAGCTTTACGGGTAGGAAGCTATTTTTGTGGTTTTGCTATCATTAAGACTTCCTCTGTGTAGTGAGCTCTGAGGAGTATTTACTTATTATTTTGTTATGCAATTTAATTCGTAAACTTGAGTAATGTAATATATCACTCTATAGAGCGAGTCTGTATTAACATTTGTGAGCTTGTTTATTTTGTTGCTTAGTTTACATTGAAAAAGTTTCTACATATTTCTAGCGATTAGTTGAGTTATTGCGTTCTGGATTTTAAATTTCTTTATTCGAAATTCAGGACATGACAGGATACCTCAAGATTGTCCCCTTGAAGAATGGTTTATGGTTCACCCTATGACCATATACAAAGGACATAGCCACGAAGGAATATTTGAGAAGCCACCTCCCCAGCGGGAGGCTAGTGAAGAGGACGAGAAAAGTCGATATTGCCCGCTCCACGAGGCAAAGGGACCCTAAATATATAAGTGCGAGGGAGTGCGACTAGCAATCCTTGCAGCAATAAAAACTGGTAAACTCCTTCAGTATAAAATGAAATTAATCAAGGCAACCAAAGGGGTCATGGAAAAGTCTACGAGCTGAAATTTGTCTCGAATAATGGAGAAGATGCGATAATATCATGACCTTATTTTGACAAAAAGACAAGTACGACTTGTAAAAATTAGGTAAGAAAAATAAAAGTGCTTAGCAGTTTTTGTGCCCGTTTTTTATGTTTGTTGCGTGAATAATATCACTGGGATTGGTTCCTCGAGTAGGACAGTTGCATTTGACACGTAGGAACTGGTTCCTCGAGTAGGATAGTTGTCTTAGTACTACAAAACTTGTTTATTTGATTTGTAGGAATTGGTTCCTCGAGTAGGATAGTTGCATCTGATTCATATGAACTGGTTCCTCGAATAGTACAGTAGTCCTCACCTTCGCAGAATGCAGGGTGAGAAGACCTTATCTTTGCATGACATGGGGGTAAGGTGGTCCTTACCTTTGTAGGCCTCACCTTTACAAGACGCGAGGTGAGAAGAACTTACCTTCACAGGGTAAGGTGGTCCTTACCTTCGTAGGACGTGGAGTGAAAATGCTTTCCCTTCACAAGACGTGGGGGTAAGGTGGTCCTTACAGCTGCAGGACGCGGAGTGAGAAGGCTTTCCTTTTCCAGGACGTGGGGGTAAGGTGGTCCTTACCTCAGCATGACGCGGGCTAAGAAGGCTTTACCTTCACAAGTCGTGGGGCAAAATGGTCCTCACCTTCGCGAACGAGGGGTGAGAAGGCCTCGACACTCACGAGGCATGGGGAAACAAACTAGATTACACTTACAGGGATTGAGGGCAATGCCCTCTTGAAAGAATTTACACCAGAAGATAACATAGGGGATCTGAATAGACCGATTGCACATGTGTCAGAGCAACTTTCCATTAAATTGTCTTTATTCTTGCGTACGCGAGTGCAGTGAACAAAAACAAGGGGGCACGATAGGGAAAAGAAAAAGTGCATTTAAAGACCTTTACGATCGCGATGAATGGTCAAAGAGGCCGGCGGTCAAGGCCAGCGTTCATCGTCAAGAAGATGAGCGGTAGTGGAGACAAATGGCCATGGTCAAGGAGACTAGCGGTCACGCCCTAGGAAGAAACATCCACGCCCTAGGGAGCAAGCGTCCACACCTAAGGGGGCCAGCACTCGCTCTCAAGGAGGCTAGCATTCATGCTGAAAGAGGCGACTACGTCAAAACAACAAATTCGTCTAGATGACAACCGCACCTCCAGGTTAGCACATTCGGTGGTATATTCCATAATTATATATATAATTTTTGGTAGAGCAATAACCGTCATCCTCTCGAGACTCGAGGTGATGACCCTGTCGAGGCTCGAGGTGAAAACTCTGTCAAGGATTGAGATAGAAAAGATTGTACAACATTAAAAAAGAGGGAACCTCCGAGTTGGGCTCAAGTCAGAGTTGGGCTATTGAAATTTCCTCTTTGGATGAGTGTCCGAAGAGAAAATTTGGGGGCATTGTGGGGGTGGTCAACCAATTTGACCTTACAATCAAGGCAATTAAAGGGAATAACTGACTGGGAGACCACCCTACTGCATGATCTTCTCACCCCACACCTACATCCTAAACTTTATGAAATTGTTACTAGGTGACATTTTTTGTGTTTTTTTCTTTATAGTTTTTCAAATAAATAAAGGATTAGACGATATTAGCTCATCTGCAATAGCTAATTTGGAGTGTGTAGCCCCCACCCACAATCTCGAAGAATTGGGGAATCCCATGTAATGTAAGTTTTCAAGTCATCTTATCCCATATCTTCTAACAGAGCGTATTTGATTCACTGATGGTGAATGTTCATTAATGGGCCAACCAGCACTGGAACTAGTTATTTTAATTATCTATATGCTTAGAGATACCTCTCATCTAATTTTAGTATATAGACAAAATTTAATTGATTTCATACTACACTGCATTACATTTGTTAATTATTGTAAGCCGTGGAGTGCAACTTCAAGGGGTCAGTAGCTACTAGCTAGTCCCATCTTGATATAGACTGGTACGGCATATTGAGGACAAATTATACTTTACACTAAAGGAGTTTTCCTTATGAATAGTGGCAAGCCGTTTTTGCCCCTGTCAGTTGCTATGTTTTACTAAATTGCCATTATATATGTATATATAAGGCTGTGATAGAATGACTAACGAAATGGGCACGTGCAAAAGAAAGAGGAGAGAATAGAGTTTCCATGTGTCAGGGAACAATATAGCTGCATCCATTACTTGATTGAACAATCATCCATAATCAAGGTTTTGCACGTGAGAAAGCAAAAAGAAAGGATGATGTCAGCACTCTCTAATTAAACCAATATTAATTAGTTTAATTTAATTTGAAAAAAAAAAATAGTTTAATTCAATTTGCTGCCATTTATTTATTTATATTTTTTTCCTCTTAGTTGTTCTCTCTTTTTCATGAGATCGATTCGTAGTCAACTTTTCGTCTTTTCGTTGACAACTCTCACTCACCCTACTTTACCGTCATTTGGTCCTAATTTCCGCAATTTCGTTTATTATCTAAACAAAATAAGAATTAATTTAATTACATGACATTTAGCTCAAGAATTAACCTAATTCATATGTTTATCACCACCTAGAAAGCTTAAGCATGATACCCATCAGCATTGGCCGATAATCCAAGTTTGATGGCCGACGCTTCCAGTAGCCCATTGTAACACCCCGAGAACCTGAATTAGGTCACCTTTTCATCTTTTCGTTGACAACTCTCACTCACTCTAGTTTTGCAGCAGAGAGCTTACTTTTTACGAGCAGATGTTTGAACAAGTTGTTGTGCCTCTTAGCACTTATGCTTTATGTTTAAAAAACTTTACATTAACTATCCTTGATATCATATTATCTATATTTGTAGAATTAGCTAAGTTGGATAAGACTGAATGAAGATATGCATGGATCAACCACCGCATGAGAACAAATGAAGAAATCCGGACAAGCTTTCCTTCTTCATGGCATGTTTCTTCGTATGGTTAATGCATGACCACATTAGTTGAAGCACTGATGTTTTACAGTTAGAGTAGGGATGATAATTTGCTTTGTTTGAATGTGTGTAATTTGAATGTAAGCCTGCATCTATATAGTGGTTTTCTACAGGTACAAGATTTGTAGGTTTTATGAACTTTTCAACATTCTAAGTAGAAAACTTAATTGGTTGAGTACATTTAGACCATAGAGAGACAAATGGTTGATGGAATATCTTCTAGAGTCCTGTCACATCCACAATCGAATGTTGTGAGACTTTGCCTACTCTTATTATATTGCGGAATTTTACAACACCATGTCGAAAATTCCTAGCATTCTCTTGGCATTCATTTGTCTTAGAGATTCAGTGTTCTCGACATATCTAATATGATACTTGCCATTGAAAGCATGCTATACCAGGCTACATTGCAGTACGTATAAGTAATGTTCTAGAACTTCTTAGGAATAGTTGGTTAACTGGATTTATATTACTGTTGTCTTATATATTCTAGAATTAGTATACTTATGACTTGCCAATCTAAGAGTTTAATTGGATAATGTGAATAACAATATAATTAGGAACATGGTAACAATTACATGTTAGACTTTTGAAGGGGACTATAATCCCATGTCAAGTACTCAAATTACATGAATACCAAAACTTGGTTCAAGATGTATGTTGAATAACATATTTTTTTGCCAAACTTCTAATATTTATTAGGAACAATAGTAATAATTGGGGCACTCAGATGAAGGTTCTTATACTTGAATAAAGTAAATTATTGATAGGGCATTCATAAACTGCTTAAACAATTGGAATATTGTTTAACTATTTTTCATTTCTTTTGTATGCTTGATTTAATGGGATATTTTTTTTTTTTTTTGTAAATTTTCAATTCAATTGTGATTTTTTAATTTTGATACAAGCTTTGTTATTTTCGGCTGATCTTCAATTGCAGATTCAATTTGTTTTCAGGGCCATTAATGCAGTATAAGAACTTTGTTAAGCAAGGGAAGTTGTAACATGAGATGTGCACTTTTGAATATGATAAATTGAAAAGTAAGAAGCAATGAAGATATTTTTCGCTCCCTACGTGGCAACTCTTTGTATTGAAATCACAATAACCATTTTTTGGTGAGATAATGATATGTATATATACTACAAAATGTAGCTCCAAGAATTGAGTGGACAGAGCGTAATCCAACTCCTAAACAATTTCACTTGATTTTTGTACGTATATCTTTAAGTACATTTTAGTTATCTTTGTTAACTAAATCGCGTTCAATTACAAAATCTCTAAATAATGAAAAAAAAAAAATACAGTGTTCTGCCCCGCAGCATCACGCGGCACTACTTTCTAGTTATACTATACACTAAAGGAGTGTTTTCCTCATGAATATTGGATTGGCTACTTTGCCCCTGCTTCTTCTCTGCTTACAAATTGCCCTTGCTTGCTCTCTATATACTATATAGGTTTTACGGGCAGCAAGATCAACAGTAGGACCACTTCCTTATTATGTTCTCCTGCTTGGCACCATACCTCTCTTCAAGACACTTATATGCAGCTTCAATATATATCTACACAAGTATTATTTCACTTGGCTGTAGACATGCATACAAACTACCGTCAGAGAAACCTTCTGTCAATATGATTCACATAAACCTTCTATTAGAATGAATCATAACAAATTCATGATTCATACTGCAGTTACCTTGCCTGATGACTGCCCATATCTGGAGTAATCATACCTGCACATGTTCATATATATAATATGGTTCAGAATCGTTTCCATACAACTTATAAAAGAAAAATGTCTTTTAAAATGTATCTTCTAGTGTTAGTTGTTGCAGAATAAGCACTCATAATTGCTCAAACATAACACGATGCAAAAGAATCTCTTTAAGCTTAATCACAAGAAATAGAGTCTGGAGTATAGCAAATACTAGAAATATTACCCGCGCTATGCCGCGGGAATTCATTATTGTTAACCATTTTGCATGTAAGGTTTACTGACAAAATATATAAATTTGATAAAATTATAGACTCCTACTTAAGTAAGACTACGATTGATTTGTGCACAGGGAAAAAAACAATTTCCAATCTATTATAAAGCGTTCAAATGTTGCAAAGGATTTCTGGTTTGCGAACATTTTAGGTTTACAAAAGGAAGTCACAATCATCATCAACTTATTATGAGACTTCCAGCTTTGTAAGCAAATGATACATCTTAGTAAAATCTAGGAGCATGTTAATCTTTCATGTTCGATGATTCATAGCATTAGAGAGTTCTGAAGTGGGTGTGTTAACATATCAATCACACGCATCAATTGACGTTCCTTGTTCTTATCTCTTCTGTCTTTCAAAACCTTCTTTATAGCCATAGTCTCACCAGTTTCCAAGCATTTTGCCGAAGAGAAAAGGATCATCAGTCACCACTGTATCAAAAACAAACTCGCACCAGCATAATAGCTGGGAAGACAATCACTCGACGAACCTGAAAAACAATTCCAAATGATCGAGTTTCCACAACACGCTCTGTCATACAACCAATGGTCTGCAAGGCAAAAGACCCAAAAAAAATCAGCTTCTTAGCAGAGAAAAATGAACCTTGATCAGCTAGAAACATCTAGATCTCAAAAATCGGATTAGGAATCATATATTTTAATCAAATCATTGATGAAGTCAACTTTGAAGTGAGAGATAAATCCAAAACAGAAATTTCCAGAATGGTTACCTGTCTGGGCTCTCCATTTTTGCCTCCATGATCAAGAGCAATTTTAGATGACTCCAAAAAACTTTCGTCCATTAGCTGAACTTTTGCGCAGTTCGAGCTGAATTTCTGCCTTTAAAGAGTTCCCTAAGAACTTATGTCAGCTTATTCAACTCAGAAGCTGCCAATGAGAACATTTTTATGTAACCACCGGGGCATAATCAATCTACCCATGTTGCCATGTAGTGCAAGTAGTACCTGCATTCATATTCAGCAACGTGATCTAAGTATCTAAAATATAACTGTTCATGACTGGTCAGATAAGTCAGGATTTGGTTAAGTTTCTACTTTGTAATACCTGGAACTCGAAATAAACAAATTTACTTACCACTACACTGCTTTGCAAAATCTTCTTGACTATATTGTTTAGTGTCATCTGCAGGTGTATCCAGAACCAAGTACAATTGCATTGAAGTTCCTGGCCATGCTTCTTTACAACCCTGATTTCTCCACCCATCTTGATAACCTGTCATCACCAGTATAATCGTTATTAACATTTCACATGTTTTTTAAACATGCAGCTTATTGTGATCATTCAAATGTTAAAATTCGGATTATCTTTGTAGGTGCGCGTGGATGTGATTATGCATCATATGCATTGACATTCCTGATGCATCTATATACTTAACACACACAATGCATAGCCCAAGACCAATGCCACCATGCCTGAAAAGGGTAACAGAAGCTGAGCTTTTGTTTCAGCTCATTTATCTAAAGACCAGTTCTTCAGTCAAATTCATGGTTCAGCTTTTCAGCCTCACCTAAATAACCTAAAGCAGCTAGGCCTCTGCACAATTTGAAAAGGTACAATTTAAATGAAATTTGCATGTTGTTTGGATGTTAAATTACAGATATCAGTTGGAAATTGACATGTCCAAGAAATCAAATATCTCCAGATCAGGACAACTTGATACCAACAGGAAATGAAAAACAAAATTCAAATTTCAGAAACTGAACACTGGAATGGAATGGTTGTACAAAAGTGCTGCTCAAATGACCAAGCTCTTCTTGCAAAAATAACTATAGACTCCACCAACTCTACTATATCATTAATGAGACAAACTGAGATCCTTATTTCAAGCCCTTTATTTTCCCACTTTTATCACTACAAAAGACTTTCCATATTACACAACAATATCCACAAAGACCTCTCGATAGAATAATCAAAAATTTGATGAACCTTGTCTCGGCTACAAAACGCAGTTCAGAAAAAGAAGTATCCTACCATGCATAATCAGTCTGCTGCAGTAGTAAAAACTATAATGAATCTACTCACAAGTTGTTACCTCCCCGCTGTCTTCATATGTGGGATTAAATCACAACAATTAGCAACCAGACCAAAAAAATAAAAAACTAAAAAATAAAAATTGCAGAAACTAAACAATTACCTGTATTTACTTCATCTACCACAGTGGAGCAATAGAGATCAATAGAAATCATTGACATGAAGCTGCTTCCCAGATTGGGTTTGTGAGAAGTCAGAAGAGCTGTTACTCCAACAGTTGCTCCAGCAAAAAAAGAACATCCCAGCTAGAAGCTCGAGGTGCAAGTCTTTGACCTTGGCCTTCTCCTCCTGAAATCATCACAACATATCATGACCACAACATAATCTTGTTTCAGTTACTACTTCTATGCTGCGGTTTTCATACCACATAATCATAATATCATTTTCGGTATCCAAGATACAATCCATAGCCACCCATTAACAGCCTACACAGATCAAATCGTAGACAATAATATGAAGCAACTCTTACGCAAGATTAATAAGTTATAGTATGCTATACAAATGCATAGGAGAAGTGCACTTGGCACTTTCGGTAAGTGAATACAGTATTCCGTAAATGAGAGGTACACTATGCTAACCTTACTTTTCCGACCATTGTGTGCCATGCATGTTTGAAAGGGTAGGAAACACAGATGATGGAATGTAGAGGGCATGGGACATAGTGCAAAAACTACTTCTTTTAATAACATAAATAAATCAATCTCAGTATTTAGCTGGGTTAACTACATTTTCTTTTCTGCAGTGGTTACAGAGCATCGTCTGAACACCAAGCCTTTTGCATAAACTCAGACCACTATTGTTGTAATTCTTTTAGCTTATTTGTTGTGTCATTAGGGGACAATTCACACACAAAAAAAAAAAATGTTTTTGGTATTCAGATTATTTCTTTTAGCTATATAGATAGTTGGATGATATAGATTATTTCTTATAGCTATATACATAGATGGATAAATATGTGACAAAGGTAACGTAGATGAGATGGGATAAAAATATTAGACCCGTTATTGGTTAATTTATTGCTATTTTTATGAATCAGTCTATGCACATCTTTTTCTCCTTCTCTGACATCTTTGGTCTCCATGCTCTCATCTTCCTTCTCTATCCTTAATTTGAAATGATTACCAATGTTACCAAGCAGGCACTTGGCTTTAATTTTAATGATAAAAAATTTAAATGCTGCCTTAAGCTTTTCTAATGAATTGATATACAATGTAAGATGAATACAGAAATATAGCAAAATATCAAGGCATTTGGTAGTGAAGTACCTTAAAGGTGAGCTCTTTTGTGCCTGCCTGAACCACAGTTGCAGATGATTGAGCAGCAACCAAAGATAGCCTACCAATTCCCTACAGAAAACAGATTGACCATGCGACCTTGAATCTCCATGAACACCGGTAAAAGATTGATTGCGGTAGATAGCTAGCAAGTAAAGAAATTCCGAAATCGAGGGAGAGATAAAAGAGGGGCTTACATCTCTGTTGGCTTCGTCGGCTATTTTCAATGGATTCTCTGCAAACTAAAAAATTACCGCTACTCACTTCAACATCATGCAATGGAACTGTTCCTTCTTCAACCCCGGAAGCGATTTATGGAGAGGATTTGTTTGCGATTCGAAATCCCTTCTTCTTCTTCTTCTACCCAGATCACTCTCTCTCTCTCTCTCTCTCTCTCTCTCTCTCTCTGCTCTCAAGGGATGTGCAGGGATCGGAAGAATGGCAAACTGTAATTTAGCAAAGTATAAAGGGCAAAAGCGTCACTCCACGTTGTGAACAGTTATGAACAGTAAACCGGGCAACTGAGCTTTAGTGTATAGTAAATAAATCTACCGGATGATGATTCAGCATCAATTACTGAAACACTCCACTCAAAAGGAGAATGTGACGACAAAAATGCTAAGGCTGTGCACATTTTGTTACTATTCTAGAGATTTCCTTTTCTAATTTCCATATAAAAACAATGGACTTCTTACTCTGACATAACACATTATCCATCAAAAGAACAATGTTACTCAACTTGGAAGGAAAATCCAAATGAGTTTTGATCATACAATTATAGTTGAAACCCAGGTTTGCCGACAACCAGTATTTTGGGTGTACGTGGGTAATATATCCAAATGTCACATGCCAAAGGAACTTCACCTTCATGGCTAGCCTCTGAGTTATCAAACGTAATGCCTATTAACAAATCTTCACATTCATCCAGGACCTTTTGTTGACATTTGAGGTTAAACAACAAAACTTGGTACAATAAGATATACCACACATGCTACCTAACTTCTCAGAGGCATAAGTCCGATCAAGCCATTAATTTTTTTTTTAACCTTTTTTTATCTTTTTCTTTCGCATTGGTGCTATAATCACATCAACCATTTTTTGATCAAACTATGGTTTATACAGTTTTGAACAATGTAAGTGCATGACCAATGAAGCCATGAAGATTTTTTTTGCTCCTAGCATGACAATCCTTTGTAATGAAGTCACATCAACAACTTTTTTATGGGTTTAATTGTTGGTATATATGTAAGTTACTTCATTTCACATGTCTTTTGTTTGATTTATACATCGCTTAGTTAACTTTTGTTAATCAAACCACAAAACACAACTTTTTTCACTGCAGCATTGCGCGGTTATCTTTTCTAGTAGGGTTGAATTGAATGCAGTGCATCAAATATAAGGACAACTGAGGTAAAATATGCATCGTTAAAGGAGTTACCTTAACTGAATGCATGACATCAAAGATTCAAGACAATAAAGATAAGATATGCATGGTCGAGAATTCTACCTTAATTGAATGCATGACATCAAAGATTCAAGACAATAAAGATAAGATATGCATGGCCGAGAATTCTACAATAAAGATAAGATATGCATGGCCGAGAATTCTACCTTAATTGAATGCATGACATCAAAGATTCAAGACAATAAAGATAAGATATGCATGGCCGAGAATTCTACCTTAATTGATTCTACCTTTTAAATTGAATGGATTTTTGTCCATTTATCCTAATTCTAAGGATTTTTTCTCACTTTTTTCCCCCTTACTTCATTAAGTTTTTTCAATTACCTCTTACTCATGAAAACTCTAATAAGGTCTTCCCTAATATCCAATTATATTTTTTAATTATTTTTTTATACTATTTTACCCTCACCTCTCTGTTACATAGAGAGAGAGAGTGGAAGAGAGAGAAGCCATAGAAGACTTCGTCGGAGTCCCGTCACCGGCCGCCACCCACCGGACTTCTCTGAAAACCTCGCCGGAGTATCCCAAAAGGATCGTTGGAGATCTCATAGGTCGCCGAAAATGTTTATTGCCCCCCATTAGACCTCTATTGCCACCCAATAGATCTTTATTGGGGGACAATAGAGGTTTTTGAAACCTTGCCGGAAGTCTCTAAAAAGGTTGTTGAAGATCTCATATGGGATCGGAGAGGTTTATTGACCCCCCTAAATAAACCTGTATTACCCCCCAATAGAGTCTATTGCCCCCAATAGAACTTTCGGTTGTTTGAATTGGAACTAATCACCGTAAAATTAGATAAATAAAACTTTGATTAAGGAAAAAAAAAAGTAGATTACATCAATTCAAAACATTTATTGCTCCTTAATAGACATTTAACAGACTTTTATTACCCCCAAATATGGATATTAATACTCAATTTCTATGTTGTACACTCAATTACTTTTTTATTTTTCTACAAAAAAAAGACTTTTTTGTTGTTTAATAAAACCTACAATATTTGAAGAAAAAAAATTGATTAGGGCACCCAGAAAATGATCTGGGCACCCATCTCTTCCCACACTGCCACGATCTCCGCCTTCATCTTCCTTCCGTTGCCGACGATCTCCTTCATCATTGGCCACGCCTCCGCTGTCGATTGGCAGAGCTCGACCGTCTGTGAACGTTGTGGATTGGCCAGTCGATCTAGTACGACCCCTAGCAGAGAGAGAAAGAGTAGCTCGATCTGGTATGAGCTAACATACGGGGAAGCAAAGCGCCGGGTTAGGCGGGGCGATTGGATTCAGCCTCTGGTTCTGGAGCTGCCATGGCAGAGAGAGAGTCGGCTTACCGGAGCAAGACTATTGCCAATAGCGAATATCAGTTCTCGAAGCACCGACTTGTCGATCAATCCGAAATGGAGATCCGAAGTCAGAATCAGTAACTTTGGTTCGGTTTGGTTATCGGAAAGAGAAATTGATCGATTGAGTTGCAGGTTGTGGAGGAGGAGAGAGAGAGAAGACAGAGTGACAATGGTTGTAATTCTTTGATTCGGTTGACAAAATAATCATTTGATGTTAAATTGTGTATTGAGGACAAAATATCTGTTACCGGGCTAAAGTATGATAATATTTACTTATTTTGGTACTTTGGTCAAGGACCCTAAATTTATACTCTACCTTTGTTGCTTGATTAGTTGATTTGGACCGGTACTTACCGCTATATATTTATGTGTACAATGGGGTGTAAGGAATATATATATATATATATATATATATATAGTCCTTGTTGGCTAAGGACTTCCTTAGTTTTTCTTAGGTACAGATTTTCAGTTTTAACCCACTTTCCGATTACATTTTCACATCTTAACCGTTCAGTTTTTAGGTCCTAATGTATAGATCACCTCTGAAAATTTTCAGTCAATTTGGTGATCGTTAAGGTATCCAAAACTGCAATTTACCATTATAAATACGAACGGTTCCGGTTCGACAGATTCGGTCCGTTCGTGTAAATTGCAGTTTTGGATGTTTTAACGATCACCAAATTGGCTGAAATTTTGCAGGGGGGATCTATAGATTAGGCTCTAAAAACTGAACGGTTAAGATGTGAAAATATGATCAGAAAGTGGGTGAAAATATCAAATCCGCACCTAAGAAAAACTAAGGACATCCTTACCTGAGAAAAATCCTATATATATATATATATATATATATATATATATATATATATATATATGAAGCAAATAGCACAATCTTGAATCCTGATATCTATTGGCACTTGTAGGTTTCTATTCCCATGGAGTTTCTGCTTCCATCTTCCATTTGTGATCCTACAACCACCTTAGCATTTTTACTATTTCTTTTCTCTTCCGTATGGATATCAAAATACTTGCAGAAAAACACAGCAAAGAACAAAGGACCCCCAGAAGCGGCTGGTGCATGGCCAATACTTGGCCACCTTCCCCTCTTAAGAGGTCCTCAACCTCCCCACATAATCCTAGCGAACATGGCTGACAAGTACGGACCGCTCTTCACTGTCAAGCTTGGTGTGCACTGTACTCTTATTGTAAGCAGTTGGGATGTGGCTAAAGAGTGTTTCACCACTAATGATAAAGCTTTTGCCAACCGCCCGAAAGCTTTAAGCCCGGAGATTTTGGGGTACGACTATGCCATGTTCGGTTTTAGCCCTTACGGACCTTACTGGCGCCAGGTGCGGAAGATAGCCACGCTGCACATCCTCTCCAACCACAAGTTGGAGTTGCTCAAGCAAGTCCGGGAAACGGAGGTGAAGGTGTCTACGAAACATATATTTGATATGTGGGAGAGAAACAAAGGTGTCTCAAATAAGGTGCTGGTGGACTTGAAGAGGTGGTTTGCAGAATTAACTTTAAATGTCATGTCCAGGATGGTTGTTGGAAAGCGACTTCTTGGGGCTACCACGGCGCAAGAGAAGCAAGAGAACGAAAGCTTTCGAAAGGTGTTAGAGGGATTTTTTTAAATTAGGTGGCGAATTTGTAATCTCAGATGCAGTTCCATATCTTAGGTGGTTCGATTTGGGAGGTGATGAGAAGGCGATGAAGAAGACGGCTAAAGAACTCGATGGTGCGGCTCAAAAATGGTTAGAAGAGCATAAGCACAGGAGAAGTACTAATTCTGTGCATGATTGTGAGCCTGACTTCATGGATATGATGCTTACTGTCCTTGATGATGATAGTACAGAAAAGTTTGCTGGTTCAATTACTGCTGATACAATTAACAAAGCTACATGCCTGGTATATATACCGATGAACCTTTCACTTCAAATTAATTATATGATGAACTTCAACTTCCTATACATTATCTCCTATATTATATATACAGTACTTAAAGCTCAAAATCATTCTGTTTGGATTAGAGTGTGTTTGTTATATAGCCGTTTGAGATTTCTTCATTAGGACTGTTTTTATTATCATTTTGTTTTCTTATCTATAATCGGTTTTGATCGAAGCAAGGGAAATTCTACTGTATCTGGATGTTTACCTTACACTTATTTACAGATTTAACAACAATTTTGTTGTCATTATGGTAAATAGAGTTATTTTTTTTGTAATTTTAGTTCTGTTAGAGATAATTACTCCACCTATGATATTTTTACGAGTTTATGAATAAATTATTGTCGATGTGGTAACTTTGTTCAATTATATGTAAATGTGTAAAACAAATGTGATAACTTTGTTATCAATTTTGTAAATTTGGTTCAACTAAACTGTAATTTTGGTTCAATTAGATGTAAATGAGTGCATGGTAAACATCTAAGTAATGTAGAAAACTCATCGAAGCAAATAGAGTTTCTATAGTTTTATTTTTGAATAAAAATTTCAAGTGCGTGCTTTAACTTTAAGTGTTTCTAACATGTCAAGTGCTTGAAAATTCACCCAAAAAAGAAAAAAATGCTTCAATAAGTCTATATACATAATACATGTTTGAAAATCATGTACATTTCGTATGTCCTTTGTAGGCGCTTCTTCTAGCAGGGACAGAAACCTCATCGGTGACATTAATCTGGGCTCTTTCTTTATTACTCAACAATCCTGAAGTCCTGAAGAAGGCTCAACTTGAGTTAGACAACCACGTTGGTAGGGAGAGGCAAGTGAATGAATCAGATGTGAAGAATCTAGTCTACCTCCAAGCCATTATCAAGGAAACCTTGCGGCTATACCCTGCTGCACCTCTCTCAGTACCACATGAATAGCGAAGACTGCACAATAGGTAACTATCATGTAAGCGCAGGCACGCGTCTTCTTATCAACCTTTCAAAGCTTCAGCGCGATCCAAATGTCTGGCTCGATCCTTGTCTATTCCAACCAGAAAGGTTTCTTACAACTCACAAGAATGTTGATGTTAGGGGCCAGAGTTTTGAATTGATACCATTCGGAAGTGGTAGACGAATATGTGCAGGAATCTCTCTCGCACTTCACGTTACTCAACTTGCACTGGCTCAGTTGCTGCATGGATTTGAAATTGCAACTCCATCTGATGAACCAGTTGATATGAGTGAGAGTTCAGGAATAACAAACATGAAGACCACCCCACTGGATGTCCTTCTCACCCCACGCCTACATCCTAAACTTTATGAAAATATTGACTAGATGACATGTATGTTCTTGAATGTTTAGAATAGTAGTGCATTGGCTCATTTGCTACATGAGTTTCAATTCTACTGCTATATTTCTCACTGAATTGCAGCATATATTGTAATGGGTTTCTTTACATGCTTCAATAAAGTTTTATAATTTGTATTTTTTCTTTTTGGCAAATATAATTTATATTGTTTGACAATAATATATCAACTTCTGGGGTTCACATCCAAAACCAATTAGCAATGAATGAAGTAACCCAAACCCTTATAGACTCATAGGCAAGGTCCAATTTTTCCCACGTGAGATGTATATATTCTCAACAAGTAACTAGCTACCTATTGGTAAAGCGTAAATGAATCTTTTAGATGCATGAAAATGCCGTAGTTCGTAATAACACTATAATCTCACAGCAAGATGACCACCACAGTAGCATCAGCAATGAGGATGCACATAGGCAATCCTTACCCAAAGGAACAATTTGAAATTCTTTCCCACAAGAGGAGACAACTCATGCACCTAATCAATAATACAAGAAACCAGTTTTGTTGCTATATGTCAGCTCCAGAAATTCACTCATACCACACACTTCAATTGTACATTAGACAACTCTTTAGTTAGCACATGTGATCTATTGTCTAGTAGTAACTAGGTCTTCATCAATTATTATTTAAATAGCATCCTACTGTACATGAACACACACTACAATAAAAAAGATTGTTTACGGCGTGCAAATATTTTTTTTGAATAAGGTTAATTTTATTAATAATCAAGCCATGAAAAACAGGTCAGAGTTTAACATAACTTACCTAAGAAATTCCGGGACAAACTGGATAACCTATCTAAATCACAACTAAACTCATTAAAATCCAAATGGACGCTCGCTGAACAAGTCTAATCTAAGAAGGATAATCTCGCCTTCCAAGGAAGAAATATTCATCTAGTCTAATTTGTCAGACACCCAATTGTGGTACAAATATCAACTAAAAACATCTTAGAAAAGCATATAGACAGTACCCCTGCTTCAAAGACTCGAGTCCAGAATGTCTTATCTTGTTGAAACCTTAAGCATGTACCTCCTCCATCCCTTTGGGGTCGGAGGTAGTACCTGCCTTAGGCTCTTCAGTATCCAACAACCTCGGCATCAGGTTGGTCTTCTTGTTGTCCAACACTCCATCTTGAGACTTAGGGTTTATCGTAAAATGACTTTTTACATTGTGGAAAAAAGGCCTTTAAAGACCGCATTGTAAATGATATATATTTTTAATTTACGACATGCATAAATTTATGGCGTTGAAATAAGCTGAATTTACGACATGCAATGCACCTCGTAAATGATAAATTTATGGGTCACTTTGTACGCCGTAAATGTCATTTTGATTTTAAAAAATATATATTAAAATAAAAATATATCAAAAAAATATACAAAAGTTATTACCTTTATTTTCTCTGTTTTCAAACTGTCAAATTTCTTCTGTCCGCACTCGATCTGAACGCAAGGTCAGTAGCTAGCTAGTCCTGTCTTGATTTAGACTGGTAAAGTGGTACCTACCAGCTAGCTGTCTATATATTTAGGTTTACAATGAGGGTGTAAGAAATTATATGAAGCAAAGCACAATCTTGATCGAATCTTAATATGTTGGTATTTTAGGGTTTCTATTCCCATGGAGTTTCTGCTTTTATCTTCTATATGTGATCCAACTACCATCTTAGCATTTTTTTCTCTTTCTATTCTCTTTCGTATGGATATCAAAATACTTCCAGAAAAGAGAACCCTCGAAAGCGGCTGGTGCATGGCCAATACTCGGCCACCTTCCCCTCTTAGGAGGGCCTCAACCGCCCCACATAACCCTAGCCCCTAGGGAACATGGCTGATAAGTACGGACCGCTCTTCACTATCAAGCTTGGTGTGCGCTGGCTCAAGTTACACCAGCTCATTTGCTTCATGGGTTTGAAATTACAGCCCCATCTGATGAACCAGTCGACATGGGTGAGAGTCCAGGAATAACAAACATGAAGATAACCCCACTGGAGGTCCTTCTCACCCCACGCCTCCATCCTAAACTTCATGAAAATGTTAGACTAGTTGACTTGTAAGTTCTTCAATGTTAAGAATTATGCTACTGTGTTTCTATGAAGACTGAAGCGCAGCATATATTGTAATTCAAATAATCTTATCCCATTTTTTCTTAAGGATTTATATGCTGCAATAAAATTTTATAATCTTTTTTTTTTAAATAAGGATCGATGCAGCTGCCCTCAAATCTTCATTAATGAAACTGCCAAATATAAAGGGATGGACGTAAAGCCTAAACCCCAACCAATTAGTAACGAGAGAACATCCTGAATAATAACAGAAGTTCCTATTAATCCTATGTATTCAAGCATGCACCAACTAGCAAGGGTTGACATACCAGATAACTGGACAACTCCATTTGCTTCACAATAGTGACATACCAGAAAGACAAAGCTCATATAAATGCATAAAACATTAAAACCTGATTTCTCACTATGCTGTCGACGAGGACCACCAACTACACTTTGTTTCATCCTGCCACTAAGAGGATGCATCCATTTGATAAAGATTCGCCTCTTCTCTAAGACAAACAAGGCACTGAGAGTGCACACCCGAAAAAAATAGAGAAAATTACATATAAATGCATATTTGAATGTTTTCTTTAGCTTTAAGGCCACCAAATATTTCTTGTTCTCATAAGGCCACTACAAGAAATTATCCAATTAGTCACGAAAGTATTAGTGACAAACCAAAAATACGTCACCCATAAGGGATTTGGTGACAAAGTTTTGAATTCGTCACTAAATTTTTCGCTCCTTGGAGAAGCTAGGCTGCATGTATTTTGGTGACGAACAATATAAAATTAGTGACGTATATTTTCGTCAGTGAAAGTGGAACAAATGCAAAACTGTGTCGTTTTGGTAGAGGAATCATCCACCAAGTCCAGCTCTCTCTAGTCAACAGCTTTTCATCCATTCACTTTCAAGATCTCTCTCTCAACATCGCCACCACCCGTAAGCCTAGCCCTAATCTGTTTCCTTCCGCCTTGTAATCAAATCGCCCATCAATTGAACAATTTCCGATTCGGGTTGTTGGCATATGGTTTCTCATTGGACTCCTCCTGAGGCTTGACTGAGTCGACAAAGTGAGGTAAGGAAATCGATTGCATCGCATCACTAACTTTCTTCGGCTCCGACTATTCGCACCCTTCTCACCTTTCTGGTCTGCTTCCTCTCTCCTCGTTTCAATTTCTCTGCTTTTTTTTTTTTTTTTTCGATTATGCAATCTGGTTCGAGTAGATGTGAACCAAATGAGAATATTCCTTTGTCGTTAAATCCGATTCAACTCAAATGCTTCCAATTTAATGGCGGGGTCGTGCGAGTTTAGTTCTGTCCGAGCGGAATTCGTGAGGAATTTCGATTCAACTCGGATGCTTTCTCTACTCTGTTCTCGGAAAGTTCGCGTCTTGGGTCAGTTCTCAACCTCTTTTTGCTTGGTTTATGTTCTGGGCTTCTTGCTTTTACTGGTAGATTCAATGTTATGTTGAGGCTTTAAGTTAGGATCTACTAGAAATTATCTGTGATTTAATTCATTGTGGACTGAAAGCTTTAGTCATTACTTGTGTGAGATTTGCTTTCTTGCATTTTTCTGTTAATGCAAAGTGAATTTTGTTGGGTTTTTCTTCACAACAAAATTGCTCTCAACCTGTTGCTTATCTCTTAAGTGGGTACCCCTTTCCATTTTTTCTACTTTCTAGATCTAAAGAGCTGTTAGTTTTAAATGATTCTTTGTAATTACAATTTATAAATAGGACCTGTGTGGTAGAGAATCTTTTACAAAATGTAAATGCATTTACAAGGTTAAGTGAATTTCATTCTAGAATTGAGGTCTTTTTCCCACTAAAAAATTCAAAAAAATTCAAAATTCTGATCCCATGTTAGGGTTTTAGGGTTGGTGAATTTATCTGTTTTCCTCTCTTTGTTATCAGAGAATAAGATACCTGTACTCGAAAACTTGGGAGCTACAGAGGTATGTAATCTACTTTAAAAGAAGTATTATCCTGAGTGTGTTTAGTTATTGGGTTTTATGTTGAGCTGGATGAAGTTACTAAGTGGGTTTTGCTTTTAATCTGAACAGGACCAATTTGACACCATTGATTTGTCTGACAATGAAATTGTTAAGCTGGAAAACTTGCCTATCTTAATCATTTGGGTACTTTGATTATTAATAACAATAGAATTACCTGTATCAATCCCAACATTGGAGGTAACTTCAATTCTTTAACTTTGTATGTATTGTTATGTTTTGTACTATGTATGCTTATTATGTGTTGCTTAAGACCTAGTTTTTCATTGTAGAATTCTTGCCGAAGTTGCATACTTTAGTATTTACCAACACAGGCTAGTCAACTTGGTAGAGATTGATCCTCTTGCATCCCTTTAGTAGCTGCAATGTCTTAGCCTGTTGGATAACATCACAAAGAAACCCAAATTATAGGCTGTATGTGATTCACAAATTAAAGTCGCTTCGGGTTCTGGATTTTAATTAAGTGAAAGATAAGGTGAGTCCTTTTTCAGGTGCCAAACTCATCGTTTTTGCCCTGGTTCTACTTTTTGAGTTGGTCTTAGATTGCATACTAATAACATATTCATTCAGGATATAGTCTGGGAACACCATAACTTTGTGCCTCAATGATGGTATAGTCGATTCTTACATGTAAGATTACACAGTTAGCTTTACAAAGCAATATGGTAAAAATGTTACGATAGTTCCAACTGTCATTTTTCTGACACTGCCTTCAATTTATAAGTTATGTCCTACATGATTTTTTTTTCCCTTAAAACTTGTAGTGCGTGTGTGCGGGCCTTTCAATGGAGGAGCCCTTGAGGAATCAATTATGGCCTTTGTTTGAGTCTTTGAGAGCAGGTCTGAGTTCTGTTGTTTTGTTGAATTCTTTGAGTTAGGCTTAGCTGTGTAAACTATGGTAATTAATTTTTGGTCTTCAATCTCTGGCCGGTATTGAAGATGGTGAAGAACCCAAATCAGCAGTATTAGGGAACTACAAGAAAGAGACTGGAGTAGTGTCTGCTGACAATTAATGACATGTCGTTCTTATTAAGCTTGCAAAGATGAAAATGTTGGCTCAGTATGCACAAGAGGAAGATGATGATCAAGTCTCGTAAGTTCATTCTTAGTTTGTTTGATGTATATTAGCTGTGTTCATATCATTTTTTTCTTTCTCATCCCCAAAACAATTCTGCTTCTTGGCTTTTGCATCAACTTCTTGTAACAGTTGACACACTCTTTGGGCTACAATGTATTGCTACAAGGTCGAGACCCAAAGACACCATCTGCGTTGTGATCGGGATGGTAATATTGATGAACATGAGCAAGGGAAGGATAGAAATGATTGGAATGTATATTAGGAGTTTCACATTTCACAATTTGAATGTAAATTAATGTCCGATACTTGAACACATTTGTGTTTATCTATGAATATTCTCAGTTTGTACTTTGAAATGCAATATATGATAGTTCAATTGAATTATGTCCTAGAACATGCAGTAAGCTATAAATATGATGAATGTGAAATAAATTTTCAAATAATCAGTGAAATTAAAAAATAAAAAATAATAAAAAATGGAGACGAAATGAGTTCGTCACCCATTCAGATTTGGCGGTAAACAAAAATTTGGCTCTAATTTCTGGAATCTGTCAAATTTTGAGAGAGAATTGTTGACGAAATATCAAGGATTGGGTGACAAATTTATTTCGTCATGTAAACATATTTTGGTGACGAACTTATCATTTCGTCACCCAATGGAATTGGTCACGTAGTATAGGTGACGAAACTAGTGACGAACGTTTTTCGTCACCCATACCTTTGGGTGACGAAATTTTTAGAATAGGTAACAAAAGCGGTTTGACATCAATTGGGTAAATTCTAGTAGTGGGCCACTATGTTAGAAATGATGTTAAATTTTGGATATAAATACCAACATATTTACATAAATGCCTCTACAGTAAAAAACTCAATAATCATTCTCCCTCTCTTCTCCGACTAGGTCTCCGACCAACTTCGGTGGGTCTCCGGTCGACCTCCGGCCAACTCCGGCATGTCTCAGGCCAACTTCCGGCGACCACAAAAGCTACTCTTGTGAGATTTCTGTCAATCTCTGGCGATGTCACAAAAGCTACTATCACCAGCAACAAAAACTATTGTCATTAGCAACAAAAGCTACTCTAGTGAGATTTCCGGCAACCTCCGACGAGGTCACAAAAGCTACTGTCACCAACAACAACAACTACTGTCAAAACCAAAAGCTACGCACCCCAAAGCCAAAAGATACTATTCCCACCAACAAAAGTTACTATCACCAACAACAAATCTACTTTCACTATCACCAACAACCTCCGGCGTTTAAACGCTACTGTCACAGGCCAACATCGGAAAGCTACTTTCATCATCACTAAAAGTTACTTTCATCAACGCCAAAAGCAATAACCAAGCAAAACAAAAACTATTACCAAACAGAATAAAAGCTACTCCTAGAGACTGAGAAAGCTATTCTCAACGACTAACAAATTTACAGAAATGTAAAGGATACAACCAAAATAAAAATTCTATTGCAAT
The DNA here is from genome assembly GCA_025331145.1 of Rosa persica. Classification (NCBI taxonomy): domain Eukaryota; kingdom Viridiplantae; phylum Streptophyta; class Magnoliopsida; order Rosales; family Rosaceae; genus Rosa; species Rosa persica. Next base: position 32,276,099 of record WFKR01000001.1, read on the forward strand.
TGAGAAAATAAAGCATATTCAATGATACAAAAAGTATATCGGGTTCAACAATGATATAACTATGTGAAACGCTACTTTCATAGTTGTAAAAAGTCACTACTATAGTTGTGAAAATCTATTGCAATAGTTGTATAAAGCTAATGTCAATGTTGTAATGCTACTGCCATTTTCCAATGGTGACGCTCTGAACCCATAGGCATAATTTTACCACTTTCAGCACGAGACTTCATTTCAGCATTTCTTGGTTCGCCGAATGATCTCTTGGTCAATGGAGGCTTCAATATCCAAATTCACATGATTTTTGAAATCTACTATTACAAATGCAAAGGGGAAGAATTATGCAAGAACAAAAATCAACAAAATATTAGTATTCGAAATGAAAACGAAAAACAGCAATGTACCGTTGCGCCATAAACGTGGCACTCTTTATCAATCAGATAATCAGAAACAAGTAATATAAATAGCTACTGACATAGTTACGAAAAACTACTATGACACGTGTACAAAGCCACTGAACCAATAATAAAAAGCTACTAATATACAAGTTGCACAAAACTTGCTGATTATCCATGTTGATAATGCAACACAAATCTCAAACAAGAAATGTTTAAAAAGGTACGAAATCATAACAAAACGAAAATTAAATTTCATTCAGAATCATGTTTTTCCAATTTGATAACTTATTGACAGATAATCACTGAAATCAATCAAAATGAAGAAAAAAAAGCTACTAACATTAAATTGAAAAGATACTAGCATAAGGATAAAAAGCTACTATCATTGTGTTGAAAACCCACTATAATAGCTATAGATAGCTATTGACTTGAATTAATCAAACTGAAAACCAAAAAACTACTGACATCAGATTGAAAAGATACTAACGTATGGATAGAAAGCTATTATCACTATCTTAAAAAGCCACTATAACACTTATGAGTTATTGACTTGAAATCAATCAAAATGAAAACCAAAATGCTATTAACTTGAAAAGATACTAACATAGACATAGAGCTACTATCAATGTGTTGAAAAGCCACTATAACAATTATAAAGAGCTACTAACTTGAAATCAAATAAAATGAAAAAAAAAATAGCATATGAAATTAACACGTAGCCTCTCAATTTACATCAAATTTTGATCTGAAACATATGAAATTAGGACACTTGCTTCATCAAAATAGTCTTTCCCAACTCTAAACCCCAATGAAAACACCAAATCTACAAAATCCCAGACATGTTAACATGAACAGTAAATAATGATTTTACCTGTGTCCCAAATTGCAAGCAAGCTTGAGCTTCTTGCCGCCAAGATGAACATACTTCACCATAAAATCAACACCTACGCACATAGAACGAAGCCAGAAAACAAAAACATTACACAATTTCAAGAAAGATGAAGGAGATTTGAGAGGAAAAGGTAAATCGGAGAGAAAGAAAGAAAATGCGAACCGATGGTAGGAGAGAGGTTTTCAAAGGAATCAGAAGCGAAGCTAAGGAGAAGATGGTGAAAACCAAACGCACAGTTTTGCCTGGCTGTGGATCGCAAATCAAGTAGGATAATAGAGAGGTAGGGTTAAGGCTCCGGCTCTGGCGTGAGTCACCAAGGCATCGACTCAGACTAACAGTACGAACAAGTCACCGATTAGAGCTAGATTGAGCTTGATTCCGAGAATGGCGAAGGTCTGAAGATCGAGCAACAAGCAGTAGGTGAGGTTGGTGAGACCGAGGAGCTATCCGATCAGTTCGAGCTCAGGCATCGTCACCGGATCTGATGGTTCTGTTTGTAGCTATAAATGTCTTAGCCGCCGGTCAGTTCAAGCTTGGGCATCGTCACCGAATCTAATGGTACTGTCCGTAGCTATAGGTGTCTTGGCCACCGTCGCCGGAGGACGAAGAGGAAGAGAGAGGGCATTTGAGGAGAGTCGAGGGAGAGAGAATCATTTTTTTTTTTTTGAAAGAGAGAATGATTTATCGCATATGAGCAGTTGGTTTTGTCTGGTAAAAGGATAAAATTATCAGAGATGAAATTATTCGAAGATGAAAGTGACCTTATATGTACAAAAAAAAATTAAATAGCTTTATGGCTAATTAAAGTTTCGACACTTATAAATAATTTTCTTTAAAAACATAGCCCAACCCACCCTATTATTATAGAGTAGGGATTTATTACTAACATAAAGCAATAAATTAAAGACAAGAAATAAACAACACAAAAAAAAACCCTAGCAGCCCTCCAATCGGGGCCCAACAACACAGGCCCAATTCAAACTACCGTCCCTCTACAGCGAAGGCCAGCAACCATCCCGGGCGCCACCAGATCGAAACCGCCGCCATATCACCATGCTGCGCCTTGCGTGTAACTTGGGCTGACGACGACCACCTGACCACGAACCACACCCGATCCAAATCGGATCCAGATCGATCCACAGGTCGATATGTCGACCACTCGTCAGAACTCCATGGATCCCTTCTAACAATGAGAGAGAAGATAGCAGAAAAACTCCATACCGACGGCAACCAACCCCCGCGCCGGTGATCAACCACCAACCAACCATCCGTGAAACAGCCCAACGCTTCCATCCCATTGCCTATGTCGATCGACCCCTCCGGCCAACCATTGAACCATACATGCCCGTCCGACGACGACGTCACAAGGACGCGCCGCCTGACGGAACATCACCTCCCCTGAAAACCCCGCTCTTTACTGTTTTAGAGAGAGAGAGAGAGAGAGAGCGAGAGCGCAAGTTTAACCCAGGCAAGTTTGACAATAATACCTTGTTAGACTATAGTTATTCTTTTAACTTTAATTAAGCCACCTATACAGAGTAGTTGAGTGCTTCTACTTTCAAGACCATAATTACTAGTTTACTACCTCCAAGCTTCGTAAAGCCTTAAAACTAAGATCTACCGTCTCACCTACTCCTTTGTTTTGAAGATAATCTCATGGAGCAGATTAAATTGGCTGTTAATAAACTATAGAAAACCATTTGAGTTGTTAAGCTACTCTTAAAACAGTGTAAATCGGGACAAAAGATTGTATTTCAGCAAAAAGGAAACTGGAAGCTTTAATATACTACATTTGGAAAGTGAAGCCTCCAAAATTGAAACTTCATAAATAGAGAGAGAATCCTTTAGCATCTACATTTACTAATAACATTAAGATAATGTTTTAGCACACGAGTGAAAGGAATAATCGACAAACTAACTACAGAGGGGTATGATGCAGGCACCGCCTTCTGGGTTCTGCTGTTCTTTCCATATCCGTCCTGTAACTCGCAGCTTCAGCTCTTTCCTATCCCCACCAGAGAAGAAAAGCGCCATGTTGCGCTGTATTATGAGGCCATCATGGCTGTCCCTAACCTTCTTGTGGCTATCCCTTATGCTTCTTGGGTTTCCTTCCCATATGATCTTTCGGCCATTTCCTCCAACCTCGAGGCTGTACGTGTAGTTCCGAGCTTCTGTTTCATCCCCCATGAAACGCAGAAATGCCATGTAAACAGGAGCCATACCGAGCTGGAATGCTTCAAAATGGAGACAGAAGTACTGACCAAAGCAGTGGAAAACCTAACAAGGATGAAAAATAAAATGATTACTTCTCTATCTTGTAAATCAACCCATGATTTTTCTAGTTTTATATATTATCAAGGGGGATCCCATGACTCCTATATTCCCATCTTAGTTGGGAAATGTTGAACAAATCCTCTAAAGGTTACTTAAATGGTTAATAATGCAATAAGTATTTCTTAATCGAAGCAACCTAATAATGGATCAAATCCTAACCATAGAATTAACTAGCTCATCTTCAATATCTTAGTAACCAAATAAGCATTGAAAAGGGTTGCATTCATCACATACTTCCTTATCACTATTTCATCAGAAGCAAAAATTTTGAAGACACACATATGCAGAAGTACATGCATACTTACAGTTAACATCCATGTGGCATTTTCTACTTCACGGGGATTAGACTTAACGTAACGATGGTTAAAAGTACATCCAGAATGCATGTCCACCTTGTGGTCATCCCTTAGATGAGCAACAAGGAATGGAATATCCCCAACAACAGAGCAGTCTGATCCAGCATAAGGACAGTTGTATGGTCTGAAGTTACAGACAGCCTCATGTTTCAGTTTACTATAATATGGGAATATCTCCGGGCACCCAAGAGAGCAGTACTTGCAAGGCAGTTCAAGTGATTCAGCTACCTTCTCCAGTGCTAGACACCTTATGTCACCAAGCTCCTGTCTACAAGTTGGGCACCGATTATGCACTCTTGTTTTACAGGTGGAACAAAGGGTATGCCCGTTATGGCACTGCAGAAACAAAATTTCAGAGTTAAACGCCATAAAGCATTAACGCTCCATCACTCTTAAAAGAATTTCACAAGCAGCTTCATAGTTTTAGAACAATCCCCTTGCTTGCCATCAACAATAAATCTTAAGGTAGTGATTGACCGAGTATCTCTTGATTCAAATAATAATGAAATGAAACAAGATGAAATGTAAAGAACTCCATTTGCCAGAGTAGAAAAAGTGTCGCTCATCCCAACTAAAGAAAGCTTCCACATCTGGAACTCATAAACTCAAATTTCTGAGTATATATCACAAACTTGGTTTTAAACATGCATCATAGGCATTACGCCATCAAAAAATATTTTATTGCAACCTATACATCAAAGAGTTGTAATATGTTATTACAATATATTGCACGAGAGAGAATTTACACCTCTCCTGTCCTCAAAGTAAATGCAAAAGATTACACAAATTCAAGAACACAGCTAATAAAAGTTTAGGACCACCAAAATGATTTATGAATGAATGATATGAGCACAATGCACCCAATTCAAACACGAGCTTTTCAGAAATAACCATCCATATACAATATCCAACAATTTGGAACTGCCACGATATTAACCTCCTTCATGTTACACAATCTCTGGGGACTTCAAAAACTCCTATTGTTGGTAATCCCCTTTCAAACCAACTGACAAATAAGAGCCTCAACAACATAATCACCAACCGCATGTTTCTCTACACATACAATGTATTCAAAAAAATTTCGTGCAACTTTGCACTCTGCTTGCTAGACTGTTACTATGAACTCCAAAACACACTTCAAGTTCAAATCTTTGATGATCACATAACTACATAATAAAACTACGCCGAATGAAAACATTCTTTTTGAGTGTTCTGGCTAAACCAATATACAGTTCTAATTAACAAGAACCAATGCAGTTTTCTAACAAGTTTCAGCCACTCATACTATGTTCTACTCTATTCCACCTCCATCCCACCCCATTTTCCAAAATCAAATCCCTCCCTGTTCAATTCAATCAACCTATATCACCCATAGAGTTCAAAATCCACAAAACTAATCTTCACCAACCTGTCAAATACATATCTTCACAACCAAATTGCACAAACCAAGACAAGCAAAACAGCCCAAATGGCAAAAAAACAAAAACGAACCCAACAACCAAACCCCATTAAAGCACAAACCTGATGGATTGGAGGGTACATTGAATTTGTGCAAACAGGGCATTCAAGAAGCTCATGAACACTGGTGGTTCCCGGAATGTTATTGCCATTGTTGTGAGGCTTTGGAACTGTAAATAACTGGCGAGGACGGCCGTGGATCTCGTCCTCGTCCATCAAATCCGACGGTGGAACAATCTCCATGTTTTCTGGGTCCATTTTCATACAGGGGAAACCAAACCCCAACCCCCCCCCCCCCCCCCCCAACAAAATTTGAAACGAAACCCCAAAAAGTTCAAACCTCTGGGAAAATGTGTACCATATGATCGCTCACTGTAATGAAAAAGATCCAATCTTTGGATTCTGGGTTCTTCAGAAACGTGACTGCAACAAAGAATTGATGAAAAAAAAAAAAGAGGGAAAATTTTCGATTCCAATGTGTCCAGTGAGGAAGAAGAAGAGGAGAGAATGAAAAAGGGCACTTCTTATTTTCTTCGATGGGTTTTTTTACATGAGAGGAATGGAGAGACAGAGATGGGTCACCGGCCGACTAAGGTGGGCCGTGTGATTGGGATCAACGGGGTTGGGGTGATTAAGTTTTTGTTGTTACGGGTATTAAGTGGTTATTAAAGGATTCAGTTATGAGGCTATTCACCTTTCCCAACTAATTTCGAGTTTTATGAAGTAAAATTTGAATGGTTATAACAAGAGGTTTTATTAATTAAAGGGCTTTTTAGCTGTTGTTACAGTTACTGATGTAGTTATGGAACTATTAGGAGACGACTATGGGTTGCCGCTACGGTGTATATATGGTAGAATACATGTAGAATTGTATAGGTGTAAAGATGTAACCAAATGCGAGTCAAATTTACTATGTGCTCATATCATTTTACCGTTCTAAAAGGGTTTCGAGTGAAGGTCTTTATAGTAAGTATATCAATACAGCGATACATTGATGAATGAATTGACTTTCATTTTGGTGGAGCATTCGGAGAACTAATAAAAGTTAATACTTTTACACTTTGGATATGAGAATTTCAAATTTTTATAATTACAAATTGGAGTGAAAATGAACGTGTGGATTGTTAGAAGTGGGTTGGCCAATGAAATTTCATCATTAAAAGTGAATTTGTCAATGAAATCTCAATAAAAATAGGTTTTGAAGATGAAATTTCATCGAAAAAGCTAGTTCTTTAACTTTTTATAAAATAACTTATGACAATGTCATGACAAACATCTCATCGGGCAAAGTGAATTGCCAATGAGATGTCATCAGAACATGTTGGTATCTAATTTTACTCAATTATACTTTTTTACAACTTACAAGCTATCCTAAACACAAGACTTCTCGATCAAGTCATATACTGGATAAGCATTGCTAAATGTAATTTAAATAAGCAACCTATGCCTTAATGGTCACCTAAATAAGCCTCCAACAAAATATGAAGATTACACGCCTGTAACAACAAGAACGATAACAATGAAACTCCTGGCTTCTCCTTTATATTATTTTAGAGGAGACTCAACTCCACGCTTATATTGTTATTAAATAAAAAAAAGTTAACCGTAAATTTTACCTTTATACTACTTATATCCCTCAATAAGTTTTAAATTTCATCTAATAATTCTAGGGGTGACATGGACTTTCTAGATATCCACATGTCATCCTTCAAAGTTCAAACAATTGGATCATAACTGGCCAAAAGAAAAAGAACGTTATTGGGTCATATTCATTATCCTTTAAACAATTAGGTCATATGTATTATAAGATGACACCCACTTTTTAAATAGGAAATCCAACGTATCTTCCACGGGGACACACAGACAAACCAAACTTTGTGGGAGTTTTTTATGGCACTCATGTTTTTCAGTCGAGATGGCACTCATGCTTAGCAGATTTACATAATTACAGAAGTATAAAATCAACTTAGTGCTGCATAGGTGACTTGAAAGTTTCTAGTTTCATAACTCATAAGCATGGTTAAGCCTTTTACCTCATCCATCAAGTTATCAAATCAAATTCGAGTAGTTGATCATTCTGTTTATTGAAGAAATGAACTCTTGCTAGATATCCAATATGTTACGTGGCTAGACCTCGTATCTAATTAAAGTTTGATGACTTGACATAAAATGCCGACCTGATAATCCCATGCTCATAATGTTAACTTAACTTCACACTTGCTCAAAGAAATATTGCTTCCAGTATGAAGACAGTTTGCCGACTAATACAGTAATGCTAGAAGCAATATTTACATTATATATTTCTGAACGAATTTTCGTCGGTAAAAGTCTTCTATAAATAAAAGTTTTCTTTTTCATTTTTGAAGAGATAGATTACCGATTACCTTCCTCATTATGTAATATGTCATAATACATTATGTTCATCATAATTAGAAAGATAATAATGTTCTAGGGCACTAATAATGGCATAAGAGGTGACTTGAGTCCACCGCTACTAACATCTTTAATCCATCATCTGGTGCTATTGTAACCAACCAACCATCCAAAAAGTGGTTGAATTTAAAACTTTATGTAATATTCTCTTCGGCTTTGATTCTGGTCTGTACAATATAGATTTAAAAGTGCTGTTACCATCTAGGATACAATAGTCTAAGAAAGCTACAAGCCAACTTCTGCAGAACAAAGCTCATACAATAATGATAAAAGATATTGAGCATCAGCAATCTAAACTCCAACTTTTATTCATCAACTTCCCTTATTTGCATACTTTCCGAAAGAATTCGAATGGCAAAAGGTTACATATATTACAGAATCTGCAAAAAGATGTCTCCGTAGTTGCTAAAAACTAAACAAAGTCAATTTACAAGTAACACAAACGAACTAATCAGTAAAGACACGAGGGTGACCTCAAGTAACAGAAGTCACCACTGATTCGGGAAGGCTTCTCTGTAATTAGTATCCGCCCCCAAGGTGAGCTGTCTTACAGTGGCAGCACTCGCTCGTGTATTTAAAAGCCTCTGAGCTAATCTATCTTTTGGTGTTTCTTTCTTCTTCAGCATGGCTGCAAGGGTTTTCTTTTTGTTTCTGGATGACGAGTTTGCCTCCAAATCTTCTCCAATAGCTGCAGATCTAGAAGTCGAAGCCATAGCAGCATCACGTAAAACCATATCATTGTGTTCTCGTACTTTCGCAAGCTTTGCACGCTTCAGTGCCTGTTTATCAATTTCTCTCTTCCTTGCTAACTCTTTATCTTTCTCACGAACATTCTTCACAGCTTGTTTCGCCAACTGCTCTACTAAATAGTCCCCTGTGGCCCCTATATCCAGAGTTGTCTCCTCTATAGAAGGGTTCTGATTCAGTGGCTTCCCCTCATCATCTCTGGGAATAATAGGTCCATGAAATGGACAAACTCTCAAGTCTTTTCTCTGACAAAGTTTTCCATTACTTAATGGAGCTCGGCATGGTGAAATATCAACTTGTTTTTCTTTGTATACAGTAGCCTGAAGATTTAACTCTGCAATCTTATCTGCTGGGATAACTGCATCCTGCTCCACTCTGCCCCAATGACTTTCAAGTTCCAAACCCCGCTGGTTAGCCAATACATCTCTCTTTGAACCCCAGTTATCCAAATAAGAGCCCCAGTTGACCTCTGGAGCTTCAGCCAAAAGCTTACTCTTCAGAGGATCTAACTTGGCTACACCACCTTCACGACTGCGAGCTTTTTTGCCGTTTGTCACATTACCATGTGCTTTAGAAATTCTCTCTTTTACCTCCTTGGATGTGGATGTGGATGTCCCAGCACGATCTTCAGTGTTGTTACTGGGAAGACTAGAACTCCCAGTCTCAACTGATCTGACATTGCCTTCCTCCCAAATATCTTCTTCATCAAGATTTGCACTGTTTAGAAGAGTGCAACCTGCTTCTTCACACTTCTTCTTCACTGATTGGATATGATTCCGGATATCAATGAACTCCTTCAAATAGGAATCTCTGGACCTGTTATCATTCAGTTCAACCCTTACAAGAACAGTTATCCATTCTTGGACCGCAACCAAATGCTTTGTTAACAAAAGCTTGTAAAGCTCCCTGAGTGCATCAAAAACCACTTTGTTTTCAGTATTCTCATGAATTTTATCTTCTTCTTCCAACGTTTGCAAACGCAACTGCCGTAATTCATAAGAATGAATCACTTCAAAATCTTCATCATCCAAAGGAACAAACTTTGAATGTTCCTCTTTAGCATGTGCAATTTCTAAACACTCCCCAATCTCATCAACTGTCGACTGTATCTCTTCCTTTATCGATCCAAAACTCCTCTCCAAACTCTGAAACTTCTTCAGCAAAATCTCCTTCGATTTCCTCTCCCTCTCCCTCCTCTCCTGCTGAACCCGCGCCGCATTTGCCTGTAGATTCGGGAACTGAAACTTAAGCGTGTTCTTAAGGTACTCAAACCCTAACCTAATCGGCCGATAATGAACACCATACGAAGCATTCCACTTCTCCAAAAACTCAATCGCCTTCAATCGCAGAGTAGCCGCAACATTTGCCGGAGCTGGCAGTGGCAAATTCCTTCTAAACCCGACACTTAACGTCAACAACTGATCCATATTCTCAACCACAAGGCCTCTAAACAGCTTCGACCGCATAAAAAGCTCATCAATTATCAGCAGCGTTAAATACCTCACCTGCAACATTTCTATTTCAGCAAAAATTTCCTCTCTCCCATAAGTCATAATACAAATAACCTAAAAGTTTAGCTCAAACACAAAGATTACACAAAAATTTCTAAAGGATCATCAAGGTTTTGTCTTCATTTCTATATAAACCAATTTGAATTTGACTAATTTGAGTTGATAATCTGGCAATGATTTTTTCGATTGATTAAGCTAATAAAACCCTAGCGAAACAGAGTTGTAGAGAAATGAAAGATTGAGTTTTTTTGAAGGACCTGAGAGTGGTCGCGCTTCATGAGGTCCATGAGGAGATGGGCGGCGAGTCGGAGCTCGGAATCGGAGCGGCGGACGACGTCCTTGATGGCCTTAAGGAGGCGGGGGTCGACCTCTGGTTCGATTGATTCCGTCGCCTTCTCGATTAAAACCCTAACCTTCCCTCCTCCTCTATCTTCCTCTTCCTCCATTTTGAGATTCTTCAATCGGCGACTTTTTGGGTTTTCAAAATTGTGGGAAGAAATTTATAGCGTGTGTTTATGTGGACCTTGGCGCTGAATTGGGGGTAAATTGTCAGAGTCTGAAGATAGGGAATCAACGGGTCTGGGCCTGTGATGTTGAGAACCGGATCGGCCCATTTTCAAATCCACTACTTTACCGTGAAAGCCAACTAACGTAAAAGAATCCTCACTATTAATGTTTCGTCAAAAATACACCGGCTCGAAAGTTCTGATGTACGAGCCTAACAAGATGCTAGGGCCGCACTTGTAATGCCACAAGCAATTTTGTCCAGGGTCATTAGTTAAGTCTTTTGGTTGGTTGCTTGTGTGCTTGGGGTGTTTTGGTAATTTATAAATTATATAATTTATTTTATTTAGCAGTTATTCTCCTCTGCTTTTTGCATGTATTCCCCTGGCCCTTTTATGTAAGCCCGATATGCTCTATAGGGAGGGGTTCCTAGTCGGTATAGTTTGGACTACGGAACTAGTATAGGTAAGCACATGTACTTTTGCCTCCCTTACCGTCTTACCATCAATAAAAGAGGAATTATTCAATCATCTGTGTCCCGTGATATTACTCCTTGATCTTTCCTTTCAATTACTCACTTGTTCTTCTTGGTTGCCCAATATTTATATCATTGTGGTTTCATTATTCCTTGCAAGGTACTCACTTGGCTGACTTACTTACTGGCAAGTGCCGCACGGTCCGCTTTGCGCATTGCAAAGTTCGGCCCGTGATAGTTGGTATCAGAGTCAACTCGGCTCAAGACGCTCGCTACGATGACAGGCAAAATGTCAAACCAACAAAGATTTGATTGGTATGACCAACAACTGGGGGAACTTGCGGGGGTGCCCGACAGATTGATTGATATAACTAGCGTGTTGGATTGCGTCGAGCTAGATGGTTCGGTGGCGCGGATAACAGAGGTGGAGAGCCTCAAGGACCGAGTTGTGGCCCTTGAAAAATGTAAAGCTCGAGGAGACGAAAGGGAGATAAATGAGGAAGAAGCTCCCGATTCGAACGAGCAAATAAGGCAGATGAGTGATGCACTTGATACACTCCAGGTGACTGTGGATAATATGGCAGAAGACGTCCTAGCCACCATTGATGCCTTCAAAAATGAGCTAATGGAGATGAACACCAAGCTTAACTTGACCATGATGGGAAACCAACCTGTGACGGACTACAAGAAGGTAAAGATACCAGAACCTCAAGCTTTTGGAGGGGTGCGAGACGCCAAGGAGCTTGAGAACTTATTATTTGATATGAAGCAATACTTTCGAGCAGTGAAGCGGGACTCGGAAGAGGTAAAGGTGAATATGGCGACAATGTATTTGTCAGGAGATGCTAAACTTTGGTGGAGAACCAAATACAATGACATTCAAAGAGGAGTGTGCACTATCAACACATGGGAGGATCTAAGGAAAGAGCTTAAAGCTCAATTGCCAGACTGCAACTAAGAGAGCTCAAGCGCACCAACAACATCAAGGACTTTGTGAACAAGTTCTCGGTGCTCATGCTCGACATCTCGGACATGTCAGAGAAAGATCGGTTGTTCTATTTCCTTGAGGGCTTAAAACCATGGGCAAGAATCGAGCTTCAGTGGCAGAGGGTCCAGAATTTGGAATCCGCTCAGGCTGCTGCTGAGAGACTGACAGATTACACATTTGAGGAGAACTCCAGCAAGAAGACTCAGTCTTTTTTGAATATGAATGCTAACAGATCCTTGGGGTCGGGCCCGAGTAAAAGTGGGGGAGCGAAGTCCAAATTCTCCAACTCAGGAGGAGGGGATAGGAGGACCACTTATGCGAGGGACACGGCAACTTCTAAGCTGGGTGCCTCAACTGGAGTCTTCACCCCTCGACCCTTCAATCCTTCAGGGTATGCCCCAAGGCCAGTGTTATGTTTCTTATGCAGAGGACCTCATAGAGTAAACGAGTGCCCTCATAAGACAGCCTTATCGGCCCTACAAGCCCATATTCAATCAAAAGAAACAGAAGACCAGCAGAAGCCGGAGGAGGAACATAGCCACAAGGGAGCTTTGAGATTCTTGGGTGCAGTTAAGAAACAATCACAACCACCCAAGAAGGATCAGGCCAAGGGCCTAATATTCGTGGATGTAGGGCTGGCCTGGAGAACCGTAAAACCGAAGGAACCGCACCGAACCGCACCGAAAAACTCAGTTCGGTTCGGTTTTGCAGCATATGTATTTACAGGTTTTACGGTTCGGTTCCTGATGAAATATGTTCGGTTCGGTTCCAGTTCTTGTTTTTAAAACTCCCTTGGAACCGAAATACAGGTGTCAGTGTATAAGTGGATATTAGGGCCGAGCTTATTTATGTAAAATAGACCCCTTCCCATGTGATTAGACGCCACATCCGATCAGAATAATTCCTATCCATTCGATCAAAACCCTAAAGACATTGCGTTATCGTTCGACACTTCGACTCTTCTCCAGTTCTCTGACTTCTCTCTAACGCTGAAACACTCACTCTCTGTGCCTCCATTCTCCAACCCCAATTCTTATAATCAAAACCCAGACGAGCAAGACGATCACCCTCAAAGTTTAGAACCCAGAAACATTGCATCCTTCGATTTGTGTTGGGCTGTTAGCCATCTGCGATTTGGTTGATGCAGCCCCATCTTCGACCTCCGTCAATGTAAGCTTTTTGTGATTTGGTTAGCCATCTGCGATTTGGTTGCTTAATTTCAACTGATTGATTGCAAAATTCAGTTTTGGAGATCCAACATAGTTCTTTCGGTACTGTAATGCTTAAGCATATGCTGAAACTTTGAGATCCGAAGAATTGTTAAGAATAACCTCATAGGCTCATACGCTGTTCTGCTGAAATATATTGATCTATGGCACCTTGTGATCTATTTTGTCCTTGCGTTATGATGCAAAAAGAAAAACAAGGAAGCACAACACCCTGTAACAAAATAAAGTTAGCCGATCTGCAGATTAAACACTATTTTTGCATGCTTGTATGATTAATTTGAAGCTCATATATGGAATATAAACTGTCCTGTGATTGGAGAAAGAATCTTGACCCAATTACCATATTTGGTCTCTGATGTTTCTTTTTGCCTTTGTTTGGGGTTAGGAGTATGTGCCAGTGCATGATGGAGCCATAGCCAAAGCAAATTGGGAGGTTCAGCAACAAGAACAGCAGGAGAAACAACAGGTGGGGTTCAATGTTGCTTCTGCAGCTGCAGAGCTGCTGCATCTGCTACTACTTTGGTTGTGGTTGAATATTATCATGCATTGATATCTGTTTTCTTCCTTTTAATGTCTGCATTTTTTATGAGATTAGTGCTATTTGAAGATTGCCTTTTTTTTAAAGATATGCTATATTGCTTTTGCAGAGTGCTCTTGCTCTTGAGTTATACGTAGAGAACATGCTAAAGTTGGAGAGCGGTGCGCTTGGCAGAGTTGTTCGGGTCTCAGTGGTCACATATGTTGTGCAACTGCTGCTAGATTTGGATGTATGTATATTGAATGTTGAATTTGATTTAGTTATGAAAGAAATGTTGGCATTTATTTATGATAACACTATCATCTGATTTTTGCAGTTGGAAATTGGATCATTGAAGAATTCTCACAAGACCATGGACTATTTCAGAAGGAGCTGGAACACCTTTATCTGAATGATGGTAGTGAGGTATGACTGAGTTGGCTTAAACTAGGTAAATTGAAAACATGATGCATGTTAGCTTTGGAACTCTTTTTGAATTAAGGCTGTTTGTAAGGAACTCTTTTTCAGAAACATAGTGTGCTGTGTGGTTTTTGCTTTTGAAAATAGAACTTATGTATAGGTACTTAAATATAGGTACTTAAATTTCTTTTCCTTCTTAATTTTGTTGTTGTAAGAGTACCTCTCTTTCTATGAGGTCTCTGTTAATCTGTTATATAGGGTTGTTATAAAAGAACCTAATCTTTTTTTTTTTTTCTGTGCAGCCAAAACTGTAAAACACTTGACTTTCATTCTTCCGCCATGGCTTCAACAAGGAGAAGCCTGTACCTGGAGCAGTAAACCGATATGTTTTTTAAAGGTAGTTTTCTGATTTTCTCTCTATTGAAGTCAGCTGGTTGTGTTTCATCACTGCTTTCTTTCTAAATGTTCTGATTTTGTTCAGTGCATTGCAAATTTGCAATATCATTCTATTCTTCTTTATGTACTGTATTACTATAGAGGGGAGCCAATCCATAATGATGCATTTTATTTACCACAATAGAATTTGATATTCATTTTGTGTGGGATTGATGGTTTGAGAATTAGGAACTGGGCATTTTTGTATTTACTATGCATTTGAGGTGAATTGGTAAATGAGTTTTCTTTTGCTGTGTCTGTTTTGCTCAGTTTTGTTGTTTGTTAACTGTTAATGAAAAAAAAATATTGCATTTTTTTTTAGGCCAGGAAATATTGCTTAACGAAATTGCTTGGTGTCTTCATTTCAGGCCAGAAAGTATTGAGGTTGTACATACACTTGCAGCTTGCTGCCTTTGAGATCTATTTCCATGTCCAAAACATCTGCTAGCTCCTCTAACCGATCTGGTTCCAGTGACGAACCATCCGCTTGCAATGACATTGTAGTTGCAAGCAACAACCCCGCGGTAGAACAAGTAGTAGCTGATCCAAAATCGACGAAAGCAACGAAAGCTTCTACTGCTCGCAGCTCTGCTGCCAAAAGGAAAAGAGGAGAGAAGAAGAAAGGCAAGTAGAGGTCAGACGTATGGAATCACTTCACGAAGGAGGATCATCCTTTAACTGAGACTATCGATGGAGTGGAGAAAGTGGTTGGCCATACTAAGAGAGCTCAATGTAAGTATTGTCCGACTCATTTGGCATGCAATTCATATGAAAATGGTACATCTTCTCTTAGGAAACACATTGAGATAGTGTGTAAGGGATACCCTGGTAGAGTGAATGTAGAATCCGGCCAACAGGTTTTGACTAGTGATGGTAGAAGAGGTCAGAGTAGTTTGGTTAGTGTGAATTGGTCACAAGACAATTGTGTGGAAGCTGCAACCCATATGATAGTTGTCGATGAACTTGCATTTAGTTTCATTGAAAAACCGGGTTTTAGGTATTTTTGCAGTGTTGCTGTGCCCTTGTTTAAAGTTCCATGTAGGAAAGTCATAGTCAAAACCTTTCTAGGCATGTACGATGCCAAGAAGGAGGAGTTGAGGAGGGAATTGAAGTCTCACTGTGTGTGTTTGACAACGGACACTTGGACTTCTTGCCAGAATATAAACTACATGGTAATTACTGCCCATTTTATTGATCGGGGATGGCATATGCACAAAAGAGTGCTTGCTTTTTGTGTGGTTCCAAACCACCATGGTGTAACCATAGGAAAAATCTTGGAGAAGTGTTTGGTTGATTGGTCAATAGAGAGGGTTTTAACAATTTCTGTTGACAATGCCTCTGCCAATAAGCATGCCATTGATTACCTTAGGAAGAAAATGTGCAATTGGGACATAAAACCGATTTGTGGAGGTAAGTTTATGCATGTGAGATGTTTGGCTCACATTGTAAACCTAATTGTGAGGAGTGGACTGAATATGATGGAGAGGTCAGTGGTTAACATAAGGAATGCTGTGAGATACGTTAGAAGTTCGGGTGCAAGGTTGGATGAATTTAAAAGCTGTGTAGAGCAGGAGAAAGTTGGATGCAATAAAATTTGCATCTTAGATGTTCCAACAAGGTGGAATTCCACCTTTCTTATGTTGGACACAGCTTTGGAGTTAAAAAAAGCATTTGAAAGATTGAAGGATGAGGAGGATTCAAGGTACAGAAGCTACTTTGATGAAGAAGAGGAAGTTGAAGATGATGATGAAACTGAAAATCAGAGTAAGAAGAAAGTGCCTGTAAAAAGGATAGGGCCACCAAGTGATGCAGATTGGGACAATGCAGCAGTTTTTGTGAAGTTCTTGAAAGTCTTCTATGATGTGACCCTTAATGTTAGTGCTTCACTTACCCCCACTGCACACAAGGCATTCCATGATATTGTTACTATTGAAGCAGAGCTTGAAGATCTCAGTTCTATTGGGGTAGGGCCTGATTCAAGTGAAGCAGACAAAGTCTTGTACAACATGGCAGTCAAGATGAAGGCCAAGTATTCCAAGTATTTTGGGAACTTAAATGACTTGAACCAACTCTTCCTAGTTGCTTTGGTCTTAGATCCCAGGTATAAATTGAGAAACATTAGTTGGTTGTGTGATACAATGTTGAATTTGTGTGATTGGGAGATCAAGAAGAAATGTGATGAAGTAAAGCATGGTAGACTTGTGTGACTTGTATAGGCAGTCTAATGGTGCACATAGTGGACAGACCAAGACCAAAGGTAAAGATCCAAGTACTAGTGCAACAACTACTAGTAAGACTAGAAGCAAAACAAGGATTCTTAGTGGGAAGAGGGCTGTTATGCAAGAAGACTGGAATAGGCAGCTTGAACAGAATAACGATGTTGTGGTGGGACATGAAGTTGATAGATATTTGCTGGACCCTATAGAAAAACCTGTTGAAAATGATGATTGGAAGATTTTGGATTGGTGGAAGCTGAATGGAGGTAAATATCCCAACTTGCAATCATTGGCTAGAGATATATTAGCCATTCAAGTGTCTACAGTTGCGAGTGAATCAAGTTTCAGCACTGGGAGAAGGGTAATAGATCCATACAGAAGCTCTTTAAACCCAAAAACAGTTGAAAAATTGATATGTCTACAAAATTGGTTGAAGGCTGATGTTATTATGGGGTTGGAGTACATTCCAACTATGGAGGAAATGGAGTCATACGAACAGATTGAAGCTGGTATGTATTTTTGATGTTTTTAGTTTACTATTTTTGAATCTGGTACAACAACTTTGGGCAATTTATATGAGATTGACTGTTTTGAGTTTTGACATCTTGCAGACCATGAAAAAGAGGATAGAGAGAAAGCTGAGAAGGCCAAGAACGCTATTACTGCTGCATCTGCATCTGGCCCAAGTGGCAAAACAACCAAGAGTTCTGAGGCTTCGGCTTCTGCCCCTACAACCAAGAAGACAAGGCATAAAAAATGATGCAATTCATCAACAATCAAGGATGCATAAAGGTCTGAACATTTTTGCTTCATTTGAAGTTCAAATTTTTTTTTTTAAATTATCCTAATATCATTGATTTCTGATTTGTTATTTTGTATTCAGATTTGGTATTGAATCTATTGATGGAAGGCTGGAAGCCTTGTTGCATTGATGAAGAGGAACTAAGAAAGCCATGCTGGAAATGTTTGATTGTTTGCAGTAATGCACTTTGATGAAATATTGATCATTCATGAACTAATTCAATTTTAGTTGGTTTGTTTCAGTTTGAGACTTTGAAAGTTTGAATTGCTCAGTTTTAGACTTTTAGTATTTTAGTTTGCTGCAAATTGATGCAGTTTCAATATTTTGTGTGTTTGATGGTTTAATGCTTTCATCAGTTTCATGCTTTGAGAGTTTGGGAGTTTGCTGGAAATTTCTAATTTGTTATGTTAGATGTTGATTGTTGAATATGTAGATTGTAGATAATGTTTTTATGAGTGAATGGTATTTGCAATATTGAATCATTTGAATGTATGTATGGAAATCAGGAAAACTAGAAGCTGGAGACTAGAAAAGGCTGAAAAACAGTTTTGTCTATATGGAAAAACTGAGGAACCGATAGTGGAACCGAACTGATCTTGGAACCGAAAAACCGAAAAACCGAGTGTGAAACCGAACTGAGATTGGAACCGAAAACCGGAGGAACCGACCCGAGAATGGTCGGTTCGGTTCGAAATCGGTTCTTGCTTCAAAAATCAACATACCCGAACCGATTATCTCTTATCGGTTTCGGTTCCGGGTTCTGGATTAAAAACCGTAGAACCGACTCAAGCCAGCCCTACGTGGATGGTTATGTCAATGGGAAGGTTGCTAAGAGTGTGATGGTTAACACAAGGGCCACGCATAACTTTGTGTCGGAGACAGAAGCACGAAGGTTGGGGTTGAAGTTGGAGAAGGATGTTGGTCTCATGAAAGCTATGAATTTCGAGGCCTCGCCCATAACTGGACTTCCCAAGGGGTACCACTCAAATTGGGCCATTGGGAGGGAAAAATAGATATTATAGTTGTCCGAATGGATGATTTTGATTTCATATTGGGGATGGAGTTCATGTTGGCAAACAAAGCTATCCCCATTCCTAGCGCCCAACACTTGTTCATTATGGGGGAAAGGCCATGTGTAGTTCCAGCAAGAATCAGACAACCAAGTGAACCCCGTTTCTTATCTGCCCTCCAATTTAAGAAAGGCGTGAGGCACCATAAGCCTACATATGTAGTAGTTCCTCTAATAAAGGATGATAGCAAGAGAGAAATGGCGAGGGGGTATTGGAGAGTTATGCAGATGTGATGCCACCTGAACTTCCCAAGGAACTACCCCCAAGGAGGAGTGTGGACCACGAGATTGAACTGCTTCTGGGAGCCAAGCCACCTACAAAAGCACCTTATAGAATGGCTCCTCCTGAACTGGCAGAACTTAGGAAGTAGCTCGAAGACCTACTCAAGGTTGGGTTCATTAGACCATCTAAAGCCTCCTTCGATACGCCGGTGTTGTTCCAAAAGAAACACGATAGAAGCTGGAGACTATGTGTGGACTACCGAGCCCTTAACAAAGTCACAGTGCTCATCAAGTACCCGATCCCCCTGATAGCGGATCTGTTTGATCAGCTTAGTGGTGCCAAGTACTTCACCAAGCTTGATCTCCGCTCGGGGTACTATCAAGTCCGCATTGCTGAGGGTGACGAGTCTAAGACTATATGTGTTACTTGTTACGGTGCCTTTGAATTTTTGGTAATGCAATTTGGATTGACCAATGCGCCGGCAACATTCTGCACTTTGATGAACCAAGTCTTCCATGAGTACTTGGATAAGTTTGTGGTTGTGTATCTGGATGACATTGTAGTGTACAGTTCTACTTTGGAAGAGCACATTGAGCATTTGAAACTAGTATTCCAATGGTTACGAGATAACCAATTGTATGTTAAACGCGAGAAGTGTTCCTTCGCGCAGATGACCATCAAGTTTTTAGTTCATGTTATTAAAAGAGGTCGAATCAGGATGGACATGGAGAAAGTGGAAGCCATAAAGGAGTGGCAAAACTCCAAGAATGTGAATGAGCTACGCTCTTTTCTTGAGTTGACTAATTACTATTGACGTTTCATTAAGAACTACTTAAAGAAGACAACCCCCTTAACTGAGCTCTTGAAGAAGGGAGCGACATGGGATTGGAGTAGTGATTGTGAGAAGGCCTTCTAAGAGTTGAAGAAGGCTGTAATGGAAGATCCGGTCCTTGCCTTACCCGACCTGAATCAACCATTCGAAGTTCAGACGGACGCTTCAGACTTTGCTTTAGGATGGATCCTCCTACAACGGGGACACCCTGTTGCTTATGAAAGTCATAAACTCTCGAAAGTTAAACGAAAGTACACGGCTCAAGAGAAAGAGTTGCTAGTTGTGATTTATTGTCTAAGAACTTGGCGACACTATCTGTTGGGGTCGAATTAAGTTCCTTGTAAAAACAGATAATTCCGCTGTCAGCCACTTCTTGACTCAGCCAAAGTTAACCCCAAAGCAAGCTAGATGGCAGGAGTTTCTCGTAGAATTTGACTTCCAGTTCGAACACAAGCCTGGTCACACTAATCAAGTTGCATATGCCCTAAGCTGCAAGGAAAACCCTTGCCACCCTCAATATGTTGGCAACTTTGTCGAGTAGTGTCATTGCCACAGACATCAAGAAACGTATCAAGGAGAGTTTGGAGAAAGATCCCGTGGCCCAATCGCTCATCAAAATGGTGAAGGATGGGAAAAGCCATCGGTTTTGGATGGAGGATGGCATATTGATGGCTAAAGGCGGACGAGTGTTTGTTCCGCGAGCTGATGGATTACGAAGGATGCTCATGAAGAAGTGTCATGACACTTTATGGGCAGGTCACCCTGGATGGCAGAGAACCCACGCACTACTCAAGCAGGGTTACTATTGGCCCCAAATACGGGACGATGTCATAGAAGACACCAAGACATGCCTAACCTACCAGCAGGACAAGATAGAATGATAGAAGGCTCCTGGGCTCCTGGGAACCATTCTCCATTCTGACTCACCCGTGGGAAAGCGTCTCCCTTGACTTCATTACTAACCTCCCAAAAGTCAGAGACTTATCAGGAATCCTTGTTGTAGTCGACAGGTTCTTGAAATATACCACCTTTGTGCCAACTCCAAAGTATAGCTCGGCAGAAGATACAGCAAGCCTCTTCTTCAAGCATGTTGTGAAGTACTGGGGTGTGCCTTAGAACATTGTCAGTGATCGAGATACCAGGTTCACAGGAACTTTCTGGATCGAGCTATTTAAGCTACTTGGTTCCGAGCTCAACAGATCTTCGAGTTATCACCCGCAAACTGATGTCTAAACTGAAAGGTTCAATGGGATGTTTGAGGAGTACCTACGCCATTTTGTTCATGCCAATTAGCAAAATTGGGTGGAATTGTTAGATGTAGCACAATTTTGTTTCAACTCAAAGAGAAGCTCATCCACCAACAAGAGTGCTTTCGAAGTGGTCACTGGCCAACAGCCTCTTTTGCCTCATACAGTACAAGAAGTGTACAGAGGGAAAAACCCGCGTGCTTTTAACTTCACAAAAGAGTGGAAGACCAATGCGGAGATTGCACAAGCTTATCTAGAGAAAGCAGCAGGGTGAATGAAGAAGTGGGCGGATCAAGGCCGCAAGCCCAGAGAGTTCAAAGCAGAAGACATGGTCCTTGTCAAATTACTCCCAGAACAACTCAGGTTCCTACGCTCCAGGGACAAGCGACTATTCAGGAAGTATGAGGGACCACTCTCTATCATTTCTAAAGTGGGGAAGTGTTCCTACAAAGTTGACATTCCATCTTGGATGAGAGTTCACCCCATCTTTCATGTCAGCAACCTCAAGCCGCCCCAGCCAGACCTTGAAGATCAGGCACGCAACCAGCCTGTTCGAGAGCACGTCGACATCCGTCCACCCAAGCAGAAATAAGTGGAGGAGATCCTTGTAAAAAGAGTGATCTAAGCATCAGAGCGCTCGCACTAGTAGTTTCTTGTCAAGTGGAAGAGTCTTGGAGACGAAGAAACAAGTTGGGAGAATGTTGAAGACCTGAAGAAGAAGTTCAAGCAGAAGATTGAAGATTTCAAGACCAAGGCCGTCGTCGAGAGAGCCAATATCTTAAGTGGGGGAGGATGTTAGGGGTCGTACTTGTAATGCCACAAGCAACCTTGTCTAGTGTCATTAGTTAAGCCTTTGGTTGGTTGCTTGTGTGCTTAGGTGTTTTGATAATTTACAAATTATGTAATTTATTTTATTTAGCAGTTATTCTCCTCGGCCTTTTGCATGTATTCCCCTGGCCCTTTCATGTAAGCCCGATATGCTCTATAGGGAGGGGTTCCTAGTCGGCATAGTTTGGACTACGGAACCAGTATAGGAAAGCACATGTACTTTTGCCTCCCTTACCGTCTTACCATCAATAAAAGACGAATTATTCAATCATATGTGTCCTATGAGATTGCTCCTTGATCTTTCCTTTCAATTACTCACTTGTTCTTCGTGGTTGCCAAACATTTATATCATTGTGTTGTTGCTTGTCGCTAGCACTATTATAATATCGTGTGGTTTCATTGTTCCTTACAAGGTACTCACTTGGCTGACTTGCTTACTGACAAGTGCCGCACGGTCCGTTTTGCGCATTGTAAAGTTCGGCCCGTGACACAAGGCATCACTTGTGACGCAGTGAAAAGTACGACAGTTGGGTGATTTCGACGTTTTTAGAATTAGTGAAAACTGGTTGCGACAGCATTAAATCTTTGGATTATAAGCTGAGTGAGAGTTTTAGGATTTTTATGATAATATTCAATTGAATCATCATCGATCTTAATATAAGGTGATGTGTTGTTAATTTGTTCGGGTGATAACAAAATATGTTGTAGTGGAATAGCTGATAGCGGGGAATGCGGTAAGTGTTGTGGAGATGGAGGCATAGGACATAGCTAGGTAGTGAGTTACTATTAAGCAGTCCCGTTCCTCTGGTCAGTGGCTAACCGGAATGATTTGGTCACTCACCGTCCGATTGAAATCAGACAGTTGACAGATCTCATCCTATATCTCATCACTTACCTGTCAACCTTTCTATTTCAATCAAATTGGTCACTATCCCTGGTCAGTAGCTAACCAGGGAATGCGGCTGTAGGTCGAGTTCGTGGTTGCTTAGTTAACACTTAACAGAATCGACTGGAGTTGAAAAATTGCACTAAGCTGCCATATTAAGAATCCTCTACTACTACCCAAATTAAGCTACTCTCTTTCATCTTCCACCACTTGGTATTGAACTATTGATTGATCGATGTAGGAGGCGATCGAAGCAGGTAAGATCAAATAATTCTATGAAGACTTATAAAAGGACGAGAAATGTACGTGGTTGAAATTAAATTGGGTTAGATTTGAACTGCTGGACTTATTGCGCTCCCCTACGACTTGATTAGTATGAACTCGTGCTGATCGAGCTTTGTTCTTTTAAAGGAATATATAGTCCGAATGCAGAGATTGTAGCCTGCTTGATTGACTCGTAAGATCGGATCATGATCTCAGGGGGCACATGCGTTTGGGGACTGGATTGATATAAGGATGTGGGTTCCTTCGATCTCTACCACGTACGTTTCTTCAATAAACAAAACTAATATATAAGCAGGTTCATGAAATTAATTATAGCTCAGTCGTGATTCGACCGGCTGATGAATGAATTTACAGTTTACATCACGGTCGTGATATCAACCAAATATTATTGATTTTAAAGTTTTGACCTTTTTAAAGTCGGTAAAAATTGAACTTGCGTGGACACAATTGCAGTTAAACCAAATTGTTGGTCAACCAACTCAATGAAAAATCAAATGATTTTACACTTGATATGGCTGTTGCACATAAATGCTACTCATTAAACAGCTTAAAATTATAAACCAAAGTTTAACTGCAAGCCGCAACATCAACTATTACATTTAAATATTCAAAATGTAGTTCCCAACTTATACTCAATCAAGCGATTCAAGCCAGATGCAAATCCAAATTTGCGAGCGCCAATAATTAAGGTTAGATTACCTTCCAATCCACCCAACCCATCAAAATTGCAGCCCTACTCAACATATCAATAAGTAACCTAGTAAAATAATAAGTTTGTGCTAATCAACTCTTTTACTGGAGTCGGAAAATTGCATTAAGCTGCCATAATTAACAACTCATCTACCATAGATCGTGAGCTACCCAAAGCTACCCCGTTCCATCTTCCATCTACTATTGGGAGTTGATTTGAAGGTGTTGCAGATCAGATCGAATTTGGCCAGATACAGGACTGTTAACCATATAGCATGAATACCACAGCTCATTTGAGTGTTTTCTGTTAATTAGGGTTAATCACATGTTTTTCTACTAATTAAGCTTTCTGTTAGTAATTAGCTCATGTTGTGTTGTGAGCTGACACATGTCCACTATCCTATTATTTTCCAGCTACTATATAAACCTTGTAATGCTCTCTTCTGCTTCATTCTGCTTAATACAGTTAGAGAGCTTCCTCTCTTTTCTCTCTATTTGCTTCGTCTTCAAGCTTAGCTTTTCAGCTTTCATGGTATCAAGAGCTCAGGCTGCGACCTTAGAGTATCAAATCTCACTATTCTATGCTTCATATTGCTCGGTTTGAGCCTGCTTCTGCTTCAGATAAGTTCATTCTTTGATTTTGAAGATGTTCTAGTCCAATTTTGACGAAGTTTATGTGATTTTGCTGCAATCTTGCTTTGAAGCTTTGGTTTTTCATACTGAGTATGTTGATATATGTAATCTCGAAAACAATTGATAGATTCATTCAGATCCACAATTTTCCTTAAGATTGAAACCCTAACTTTGCAATTCAAGCGGTAACTTTGCTAATACACTTGCCTACACTTAGATCTATACCTTGAAACCTTAGCCTCTACAACCTACAACCATGACTACATCTACTCTTCCAAATTCGATTCATACCACTCAATCAACCACTGTTTTCCTACCAAACATTCTTCTTGATGAAACAAACTATCCTACCTGGTTGTTTCAAATGGAGTCTTTTCTCATCGGCCAAAATCAGTTTGGCTTTGTTGATGGCACAAATCCATGTCCACCTCAGTTTATTCGTGCCTCTGATGGGAGTTCAAGCACCATATTTGTTGAGTTTATCTCTTGGAAGACACAGGATCAAAGTATTGTGAATACGATCGGTCAAACCCTGAGTCTAGTGGCTATGACATGTGCTGTTAGTAGTAAATCAGCTTAGGACTTATGGACTAGACTCAAACTGAAATTTGCTGATGCAAATAAGCAGAATATTTTACAGCTCAAGTCAAATCTTCAGAATGTTAAGAAACGATATGATGACATTGAAACCTACCTTAACAAAATCAAGACTGCAAAGGATGCACTAGAAATTGTAGGAGTTGCTATGGACGATGATGATAATGTTGTTACAGTGCTTAATGGCTTACCGTCTGAATTTGCTGCAATTAAGACTGTGATTAGAGCTCAATTCACCAGTTGTTCCTTAAGTCAACTCAAAACATTGCTTAAAGCAACAGAAATGCATATTGGAAATGAAGCTCAAGGTATTCAAAGCTTACTCACTGCAATGCTTGCCAAGATCAATACTCCAACTCAAGCATCCTCCTCTCAGTCTTCGTGTGCCACATCTTCTCCTTCATCTATACTTGTTACTACTCAAGCTTCATCGTTTACTCAAGCATCATCCTCTCAATCACAAATGTAGGCTCCTTCATATATAGCTCCTTACTATCCCACCTGGCTTCTCTACCCCAGGCCTGCCTTCTTATCCCATCTCAGCTCAAACACCCTACATGCCTATACCTGCCATGCCTTATGGCTTCACACCATTTCCAAAATGTCCTGTGATCAATGCACCTACTGGTGTGGCTGGCTTTTATACTGGCAGAGGTACTGGGAGACCTAATAATAATGGTGGCAGAGGATACAACAATTTTACTGGTGGAAGAGGTACTCCAATGAAAGGAAATACTGGTGGTTTTAGACCTACTAGAAATGCCGGCAACAATCTCACTTGTCAGTGGTGCAACAAGATTGGCAATGGGGCCAAATCTTGCAGAGCTCTACCTAATGCTCAAAATTCTAACAATTCAAACACTCAAGGTGGAAGTCAATACTGTGGAAAGCCTGGACATACAGCAAACAGATGCTACTTCATTATTAGATTTCCTGGTCAACAAAGTGAACCTGAAGATGCAACTGCAATGGTTGCTGCCACCAACCTTGCTCGTCAATACTGGCTTGCTGATACTGAAGCTACTAATCATATGACTCACAATCTCCAAATGCTTAACAATGTAATCCCTTATCCTACAACTGATGGAGTGCAGATTGGTAATGGTAACCAACTTGCCATTACTCATATTGGAGATGCCATGTTGGGGATGCTTAAGCTAGACAATGTCTTGGTTATTCCTAACCTTGCTGCACATTTGCTTTCCATTTATCAACTGTGCAGACAAAATAACTGCAGTATGTGGTTTGATGAATTTATGTGTGTGATACAGGACAAGGTGCAGGGCAAAATTTTGTACCAGGGGCTGAGTAAGCAAGGCCTATACCCTATACCATTTGATCTACCCATTTTCAATAAAGCCTTTACAACAAGTAGAAATAATAAAGACTTTGTGCAAGCATCAGCAACTCCTCAACAATCTGCATTTCTTGGACAACAAGTGAAGCATAATTTTTGGCATCAAAGACTTGGCCATCCTGCAAATGAAATTATCAAACTCATGTTGCAGAAATGCATGATAGAACAACCTGCAGATTGTATGAAGATAGTGTGTGAGCCATGTCTGTTACGAAAATTTCATAAGCTACCCTTTTCTACTTCTCAAACTAGGTGTGCTTCACGCTTTGAACTTGTACATTCTGATGTTTAGGGTCTTTCCCCACATCTCTCTATAGATGGTTATAGATACTTTGTCCTATTCATTGATGATTGTACAAGGTTTACTTGGATGTTTCCAATGAAAAATAAAAATGAAGTTCTTGGTTACTTCAAATCAGTGTGTGCTATTATCTCTACTCAATTCTCTTCTTCTGTCAAAATCTTTAGAAGTGATGGAGGTGGTGAATACATTAACAACATGTTTAGAGATTTTCTCATCTCCAAGGGAATCGTTCACCAATGTTCATGTCCCTACAATCCTGAACAAAATGGTGTTTCAGAAAGGAAAAATAGGCATATTCGAGAGACTGCTGTGACTTTACTGCATAATGCTTCACTTCCCAACCAATTTTGGTTTCATGCTTGTGCTACTGCTACTTACTTGATCAATAGGATGCCTACTGCTGTACTCTCTATGAAATCACCTTTTGATATGCTATATCATGTTGTACCAAATGTTGACATGCTCAGAGTTTTTGGGTGCACGTGTTATCCACTCTTGTCATCTCCACTCAGAACAAACAAACTGCAACCTAAAACTATCAAATGTGTGTTTCTTGGTTTTGCTGCAGGCTATAAAGGGTACATATGCTACAGTCCATCGAGTAAGAGGTACATTATTTCCAGGCATGTATCCTTTGAAGAAACAACTTTTCCTTATGCAGCCTGCAAGGTCATGCCTCCTCCAGCTACATCAGTCACATCCAAAAAGAACTCATCTTTACTCACTCAGACCTCCTCCCAGGTTACACCTTTCTTCACTCTTACTCAGTCTCATACTCAACCATTATTGAATGAAAATGCACCTGCTTATGCACCTGTACAGCATGTCTCTACATCATCCCTTCAGTCGTCTGATCAGGTTTCTCCTACTTCACCTAATAATGATGCAGCTACTACTCATGAGATTACATCTTCAAACACTGAATTGTTTGATAGAGCATCTGAGTATACAGAACATGAAGCTGTGATAAATGAATACAATTTTATTGATTATGATCCTCATATTGTTGTTCATGTCTCATCTTCTGCCACATCACACAATCTGTTTAACTCTCAAGCTGATACAACTGTTCAGTTTACTGAAACTGATGGTATGTTATCCATTTCTGATCAACCTGGAAATGGCTCTATCTCTGTTGTTCTTCAGTGTGAATCTACTCATACTCCTTCCAGTCAGGTATCAGAAGCTAATGTTCTTCATCTAGTTGAAGGTGTTGTTACATCTCACCAAAATGATCATCACATGTTAACTCGAGCCAAACGAGGAATTCAGAAAAAGAAGTGTTTTGTTTCCTTGCTCTCACATCTTAGTCTTGATCCAAAAGCTACTGAGTCACCCAACTACAAAGCTGCCCTTAAAATACCTAAATGGAAGGCTGCAATGGATGAGGAGTACAATGCCTTGATGCAATAGCAAACTTGGACTCTTGTGCCATTACTAGCTAACAAGAACCTTGTCTCTTGCAAATGGCTCTTTAAGGTCAAATGACATGCTGATGGCACCATTGCACAACATAAAGCAAGATTAGTGGCTCATGGCTTTAGTCAAGAATATGGTGTTGAGTTTGATGAAACTTTCTCTCCAGTAGTAAGACACACTACTGTGCGATTGATTCTGTGCCTTGTTGCTTACCACAACTAGTCTCTTCATCAAATGGATGTTAAAAATGCTTTCCTACATGGTCTGTTGAATGAAGAAGTATATATGACACAACCAGGAAGTTTTGTTAGCTCTGTCACACCTCATTTTGTCTGCAAACTTAACAAGTCTCTCTATGGATTAAAACAAGCCCCCAGAGCATGGAATGAATGTTTCACTAATTTTCTACCCAGTAGTGGCTTTGTCTCATCATATGTAGATCCAAGCTTGTTCATTAAACAATGTCAAGATAATGTTGTGTTCTTGCTACTATATGTGGATGATATAATCATCATAGGATCATGTGCCTCACTTATTAACTCTGTTAAGGCTACTCTTTACAGTGAGTTTGATATGAAGGATTTAGGCAAACTTTACTTTTTCTTAGGACTTGAAATTCAGTACCAGCCTGATGGTCTTTTTGTTTCCCAACTCAAATATGCTAAGGATCTTCTTCATAAATCTGGCCCGGATGACTGTCATATTCATACTACCCCATGTAAGTTTGGTCTTAAGATTCTCAAGGACACTGGTATTCCTTTATAGCCTCATGAAATCACTCAATTTAGAAGTATGGTTGGATGTCTTCTACCTGACTTTTACTCGACCTGACATCTCCTATGTTGTCAATTCGGTGTGCCAATTCTTACACAGTCCTACAGATATACATCTGTATGCAGCTAGAAGGATACTAAAGTATGTCAAATGTACACTTCATCAGGGCATCTATTTCAGAAAATGTGCTTCTCCTACACCCAGCAATCACTCTCATTCTGCACTTACTCTTCAGGCCTACTATGATGCTAATTGGGCAGGTGATCCTAATGATAGAAAGTCTACTACTGGCTTTGTTATCTTGTTACATGGTTCTCCTATCTCCTGGTGTAGCAAGAAATAAACAGTTGTTTGTCGCTCCTCTACTGAGGCTGAATATAGGAGCATGGCTGCACTACATCAGAAATTATGTGGTTACTGACTTCATGATCTGCTTGTATCTCTTGCTGCTGTTCCAACCTTACACTGTGATAATATATATGCTCTTGCACTTGCCACTAATCTCGTGTAACACTCCAAGTTAAAACTCAAAACACATTGAGGTAAACGTGCATATTCATCAGAAATCAGGTCAAGGCTGGATCTCTCAAACTCCAATTTGTTACATCCAATGGATCAACTTGCAGATTTGTTCACCAAGGCTCTTTGCTCACCACAGCACACTTATCTTTGTGACAGCTTGATGTTGCTTACGTCCCATCAAGCTAAGGAGGGGTGTTAACCATATAGCATGAATACCACAACTCATTGGAGTGTTTTCTGTTAATTAGGGTTAATCACGTGTTTTTCTACTAATTAAGCTTTCTGTTAGTAATTAGCTCATGTTGTGTTGTGAGCTGACACGTGTCCACTATCCTCTTATTTTCCAGCTACTATATAAACCTTGTAATGCTCTCTTCTGCTTCATTCTGCTTAATACAGTTAGAGAGCTTCCTCTCTTTTCTCTCTATTTGCTTCGTCTTCAAGCTTAGCTTTTCAGCTTTCAAGGACTAGATATCTTGTTGTAAAATTGGGTTAAAGGTTTGAAGTACTGGACAGTCTGGACTTACCAGCAGGCGAGCCGGACACTTTGATTGGTAAGAAGTTAAGAACAATGAACTTGAGCTAGCTGTTGCCAGTGGATATAAGATCATGCATAGTGTACATTCTCATACTAATAATAACTAATTATTCCAATCATGCATAGTGTATTTTGACCATCTCATTGTCCGTTATCCCCCAACACCGACCACGCATGCATGCATACGTATTTAGATTTTAGGGTTTGAAGAACAAGGCGCGTGATGCATGTCTTAAACTTCTGGGTTGTATATTCCATAATCACAAGAATGTCGTAATCTTGTAATATTTACAAGAATGAAATATTTGTGCCGGTTCCGGCCAGTAACATAAACTTACATACATACATATATATATGCCTTCGGCCAAGAAAAACCTATATATAAATAAATATGCCTTTGTCAAATATCAAATGTATCAATCTATAGATCGAAATACTGATGAGGCCTATAATGGCAGGGTACAATAATATTACTGCTGCATTTGCTGCGATGGTGATAGCTTTTTTTGGTTTTCCGGCCGGCAAGCATGGTAGTGTTGGCAGATAATATTGTAGCTGGTGTCGGAGAGGGCACTGGCTGGAATGATGAACATTATGATTACCAGGGTTGGGCTGATGGCTACACTTTCCATAATGGAGATACTCTATGTGAGTATTTATTAGCAGTTGCTTCATCAATTTGCTGTAATATTCATCTGAATCATCACGCATCCGTTTGCATCAGTTTTCAGATGTTCTGTGGGAAATTATTCACGTCCATGCCTTTCTAAATTCATCACATGTGCTGTTAACTCTCTAATTTATTAATCAATCATGATAAAATATGGTAAATTCACTAATTTTTCAATTAATTGCTCACTTACAAAAAATAATTAACCTACAAGTTAATGACTGATTAATTAAAGAATCTAAAGGCATACATGAGTTTAGTAGTTACTTAATGTAGTCTAAATTTTGAATTATTTTTGTTTTTATATTTTTTTTCTTTGATTGCATCCTTACCTTATTGCTTTGTAGTATTGTTTCTGCAATTTATGAATAATAATTTAAATCGTATTTTTGTGTGTGTGTGTTTTTTTTTTCATTTTTTTTTTTTTCAGTTTTCCTCTACGGTCCAGATTTATATGACGTTGTTGTAGCAGGCAGTGGTGAATTGTTTGATGCATGTTCTAGCGATCAGAACTTGGGTATTTATGATTCTGGCCGGGACGAATTGGTCTTGCCAACCCCTGGGATCTATTATTTCTTTTCTTCGTTCGCATGTGTGAAACATCACATGAAGTTCTATGTGGTTGTAAACTAAATATGTCAACGGAAAGCAACACGTCACATTTTGAATGCTTATTAAGAATTTAAACTACATAGTTTTATATGCACTTGATACACCAGCCACTATCTAATGGTGTAAACTAAATATGTCAACGGAAAGCAACACGTCACATTTTGAATGCTTATTAAGTAAGAATTTAAACTACATAGTTTTAATTGCAGCATCAGATATCACATTATATGATTTAATTGTAATGCACCTAAGTGACCTAACATTATTAATGAGAGTTAACCCGTCCACAACCATGACCAGACACAAATTCAAATTTATGAGTGCGGTTATCCGCACAATCCACCTAAATTAGAGCCCTAGTACGAACATATGAATAAGTAATCTAATATATTAGTTTGGTCCATCTAGTTTCTTTACTGGATGGGAGTTGGAAAATTATTGCCCTAATTAAGCTGCCATAATCTACAACCATTTACCGTCGTGAGCTACCCAAAGCTAGCAGCTAGCTACCCGGCCTCTTTCATCTTCTACCATTGGGAGTTGATTTTGGAGGTGTGGTGTAGGTCAGATCGAATTTGGTTATGCAGACTAAACTATGGGGTAAAGGTAAGATCTGAAGTATTGAACTAACTGCGGTGAGCCGGACGATTTGATAGTATGAAGCATGAATTATATGTTGGGATTGATAACAGAGTACGTAGCAATATAGAAAATAAAAGAGCAATAAAGAGACACCAAATTTAACGTGGAAACCCTTCAATGTGAAGGGAAAAAAACCACCGGACAAACTCCGAAAAACTTCCACTATGAAAATGGGATTACAATCACCAATCTCTCTAGAACACTAGAGGAAAAACTCTCAAGAGAAACACTCTTGGATACACACTCACAAGGATATTGTAAAAGCAGAATTTTCTTTCTCTCCTTTTACAACTTTCTTTCACTTTCTCTCTTTCTGTCTCTAGTTCTCTCTTCTTCTCAAACCTGCCGATTTGAGGATTATATGAACAACCTCTCTCTCTCTTTCTTCAGCTCCTTACGAAGAAAGTGTGAAAGGAATCACCAGAAGGCCGGCTGCACACCTACGGGTAGGAAAGTTCATCGTAAGCTTTTCCATTTAAAAGGAATGTATAGAATATAGACAGTTCATAAATTAAATACATCTCCCAAAATCGATGAGTGCAAGTGAGTATGAATGCGGAGGTTACTTCCTTCCTCGATCTCTTTGCCTCCCTCGTTAGTTTCTTCAATTAACAATGTCACAGAACCAGTGTATAGAGGGTTTCACGAGACTAATTATCACCTAGCAGCTACGTCTCCAACATAATAGAAAAAACCCGTCCAAGTCTCTGAACATTGTCCATGGACCATTATCACCATCGACAAATATGACATACATTACCATGAAGACATGAAGTTCTACGTGGCTGAGAATAATGTTGTGTATCACATTTAAACCACATAGTTTTACATGCACTTGTATGATGCTTATATATAAATGTTGAACACATAAAATGGTGTAAAATGTAAACCAATGTGTAATTGCAACATCAGTTGTCATGTTACATGATTTAAATATAAAACATGATTTAAATATAAATTCAGCTAACATTATCGATCAATAAGAATTTATAGCAAATTACCAAGAGCTACAATTTGTGAATGCCGATTAAGGTTGGGTAGCCTTCTAACCCGCACACCCATCAAAATTAGAGTCCTGTACGTAGTAACACAGCGATAAGTAATCAAGTAACTAAATATGGTGAACATTGCAATTTCAAAAGAATAAGAATATAGATGGTTCATAAATTGCATATACCTCCCAAAACCGGTTAGTGTGAGCGAGTATGACACTATAAATGCAGAGGTTACTTGGCTGCGGTAGCCTACTTGGTTGACTCTTATAGATAAGATCGGATCATGCTCTTCTTGCTTTGCACATGGAGAACCATGGCACATGTGTTCGGGGACACAGGATATAAGGGATGTAGGTTCCTTCCTTGAGTTCCTTCCTCTCTCTCTCTCCCAAGTTTCAAGTTCCAAGTTAGTTTATTCGACAAAAAATATCACAGAACCAAAAAAATTAATGAGACTAATTATCATCTGGTCTCCAACATATATAGAAAATTCACCATTGTTCCAAATCTCTAATATCGTCCATGGACCATGATGATGTATAATAATCAAACAAAACTAAGACAGCAAAACATGTGCACATTCATCTAGTCCGGAGTGCTGAACGGAGTCGAATTCAACCCCATATAAGTCGATTGATTGTCGATCACTCCTGATAGCTTAGACATTCTTTCTTGATTTTTAAATTAACTTGCATGACATGTATATATATGAAACTACTACCGACAAATACTTAAGATAGTCGCTCATATGTGTGTAAACAACCGTTAATCATTCATGGACAATCATACATGTGTAACAAATTTCAAGAGAGGAATGTCAGCAATCTTCCCCTCCAGCCTTTTCATTTAGACTTTTCCCATACATTGAGTGTCATGTGGACTCCACTACTATTGAAAATTAGATATTTATTACATTGAAAACTAAACTATTATTTTTCCATATATAACCTTATTTATTGTCTTTATAATTGAAGAAAAGGTGCGTCTATTGCCACCCTATAATTTTTTTAGTTCACCCTACAAACATTTAAATTATTGGAAGACTATATTACCCAAGTGTAAAATGACTACAAAGTACATTAATTTTTTAAAATCCAAATTTGTAAGGAAAAATAAATAAATAACCAATGAATTAAATAGAAAGACTAATTAATTCTCATTGGATAACATTAATCTTCATCTTCTCCACCCAAATTTGCATTTATTAATATTTTTTTTTTGTCTTTTTGTTACTCTTCATTATGAATTTGTTATTTAATTCACAAAATCACTAGCGTTAACTACATAAAAATCTTTGCAATACTTTTTGTGAAAGCAGAAAGTAAAAATTTAAAACACGAAAGAAAAATCTCAATATCTTCCTCATTGCTCATAGTTGTTAACTAACTAATCTTTTGACATAGATTGAAATAGATGAACATTGAAACAGAAAGAAATTTAAAAAAAAAAAAAGAAGTAAATTAGATTATGATTTCGTTAGAAACCTTTAATATATTATAGTTTTTTTATTTGTATAAATTAAATACGAGATTTCATTTAAAAAAATCCCTTTTAATTGGATATGTCATATAAGGATGTTTTTGAAAATAAAAATAGGTTACATAAGTAAATTTAATAATTGAAATTAAAATGTATGGTGTAATGAACAAGTAGTGTGAACAAAGAAAATTGTAGAGTGGAAATAGCCGCACCATTAAAGAAATCAATAACTATCCAAATTGTTCATCAGAAATCTCTCTCTCTCATATAAATAGGGTGCGGCTATTGCCACCCTATAATTTTATTTGTTCACCCTATTTACTCATTACACCCTACATTTTAATTTCAATTATTAGATTTACTTATCTAACTCATTTCTCTTTCTAGAAATATCCTCCATTATATGACATATCAAATTCAAAAAGAAATTTTGTTTAACAAAAATTTCCCATTTAATTTATATCAATGAAAAAAAGTACTAAAATATATTAAAGTTTCCTAATAAAATCATAATTTGATTTATTTCTATTTTTTTTAATTTTTCCAATCAGTTTCAATGTGTGTTTATTTCAATCCATATCGAAAAATTAGTAAGTGCTACTATGAGCAATGAAGAAGAGATTGATTTTTTTTTTCGTGTTTTAAATTTTTACTTTCGGTGTTTATAAAGGTATTGCAAAGATTTTGACAAAGTTAACACTAATGATTTTGTGAATTGAATAACAAATTAACGATGAAGAGGCAACAAAAAGACAAAAAAAAAAAGTAATAAATTGAAATTTGGATGGAGAAGATAATGATTAATGTTAGAAGATGAGAAATTAAGTAGTCTGTATTTAATTAATTAGTTATATATTTAGTTTTCCTTACATATTTGAATTTTAGAAAATTAAGATACTTATTAGTCATTTTGCATTTGAGTAATATAGTCTTTTAATAATTTAACTATTTGTAGGGTGAACAAAGAAAATGATATGGTAACTATAGCCGCACCCTATAAATATATAGCCTCACATCCCTCTGTCTCTTTTGTTATTCCCAGTTTCCCAACATTCTATTTTCTCCTCATGTATGTATTCCATTCGATCTCTACTGTTATCATCTCTTAGCCCACTAATTACCATGCTCCCCCCCCCCCCCCCCCCCCCCCCCCCCCCGGCTGGAATGATCAACGTACGTTAGATTACCAGGCTTGGGCTGATAACTATTTTTACCATCCTGGAGATAAGCTATGTGAGTATTTATTAGCAGTTGCTTCATCAATTTGCTGTAATATTACGCATCTGTTTGCATCAGTTTTCGGATGTTTTGTAGGCTTTAATTTTATTTTCATGTTCATGCCTTTCTAAATTCATCACATGTGCAGTTGCACTACTCTCTAATTAATTTATTAATCAATCATAACCAAATATGGTAACTTCGCTTATTTTTCAATTAATTGCATGCTTACTGAAAAAAAAAAAAACCTACAAGTTAACAGCTGATTAATTATGATTGATTAATTAATGAATGAATCTAAAGGCATACTCGAGTTTAGTGATTACTTAATGTACTCTAATTTTGAATTATATTGTTTTTTGTATTTACTTCTTTGATTGCATCTTTACCTTATTGCTTTATAGATATTGTTTCTGCAATTTATGAATAGCAATTTACATCTTGTTTCCATTCAAAAAAAAAAATTACATCTTGTTTTTGTGTTTTTTTTTTTTTTTTGTTCTTTTCAGTTTTCTTGTACGATCCAGGTCCATATGACGTTGTTGTAGCAGGCGGTGCTGAGTTGTTTGATGCATGTTCTATCGATCACAACTTGGGTTTTTATCATTCTGGCCGGGACGAGTTAGTCCTGCCAACCCCTGGGTCGACCTGTTATTTCTTTGATCAGGCCTCATGCAAAGATTTTCACATGAAGTTCTACGTGAATGTGAACTAAAAATGTCAAAAGGAAAGCAAATCTCTATCTTTTCAACAAATCCAGCACCTTGGAGAGAAATATCTTGGAACCTTGTCTTTATATTACTTGTGTTTTTTTTTTCTTTTTTTTTTTTCATACCAATGCAAGCATAATAGTTTAAGACTTATGTTCCATATGGTTCACAATTATATCAGAGGTCTCGTTTCAGTTAGTCTGTTTTTAATTTTATTTTAGGAGGCATTGGTTTTGGTCCCCTCCTTTAGTTCTTCTTTTTTGATTAATAATATGGATAGAAAGGCTTTTGTTCTTCTTCTATGAATGGTTATTAAGTAAGAATTTAAAATCTAAACTACATAATTTTACATGCACTTGATACAACAAACCAGTGGCGGACCCAGAAGTAAACTTCTGTGGGGGCAAACTTAGAAAGGCTATGTAAAAAAACAGAATGCTTACTAATAGTTTCTATCTGTGGGGTGTAACATTCATGTATCTTATAATTACAGTAAGCAAACAAAAGCTATCATACATGAAAGAACCCATAAATATTATTTTACTGGGGACTGATGCCCCGAACTCGGCCCGCCAGTGGCAACAGTGAATGTCTAATGGTGAAAAATTATAA
This sequence comes from Rosa persica, assembly GCA_025331145.1. Classification (NCBI taxonomy): domain Eukaryota; kingdom Viridiplantae; phylum Streptophyta; class Magnoliopsida; order Rosales; family Rosaceae; genus Rosa; species Rosa persica. Next base: position 32,312,953 of record WFKR01000001.1, read on the forward strand.
ACCAAAGTTTAATTGCAGCATCAGTTGTCATATTATATGATTTAATTGTAATGCACCTAACATTAATGAGAGTTAATGAGAGTTAACTTGTCCATTACCATGACCAGACACAAATTCAAATTTGTGAGCGCTGGTTAAGGCTGGGTTGCCTTCTAACCCGCACAAGCCCTCTTAGCGCCCTAGTACTATAATATATAAGTAATCTAGAACATAAGTTAGGTCCATCTAGTTTCTTTACTGGAGTTGGAAAATTATTGCCCTGATTAAGCTGCCATAATCAACAACCATCTACCGTTGCGACCTACACAAAGCTACCCTCTGTCCCTCTTATTTCATCTTCTACCATTGGGAGTTGATTTTAGAGGTGTAAAGAGTAATGTAGGTCAGGTCGAATTTAATTGGTCATGCAGACTAATAAACTATGTAGTTGTAAAATGTGGTGAGGTCTGAACTCTGAAGTACTATTGAACTTATTGTGGTGAGCCGTACGATTTGATTAGTATGAAGCCGAACTATATCCTAAACACTGCCATTTAAAAGAAGTAAAGATTATAGATGCTTCATAAATCATACAGACCTCCCACAGACCTCCCAAAATCGATTAGTGCGAGTGAGTATGAAGGCGGAGGTTTAATTACTTCCTTCCTCGATATCTTTGCCTTCCTCGTTAGTTTCTTCAATTAACGAAGTCACAGAACCAGTATGTAGAGGGTTTCACGGGACTAATTATCACCTAGCTACATCTCTGACATTTTAGAAAAAAACCCGTCCAAGTTTCTGAACATTGTCCATTGACCATGATCTCGATCGACAAACATGACATACATTGAAACAAAAGTTAACAAATGACGAAGAAAAAATTATGAATCTGGCATTCCATCTACAATCAATGATCATCCTTGTGGTTAGATTGGTAGCCCATGACTTGGTGCCTCACTACATCGACCGGTTTCTAGAAAGACAAATTTTCCAACAGAGAATTGCTACATCATGGGTAATGTCAAAGTGGTACGGTACGTGTTCAAACTAATAGTTAGAGCTTGCTAGCTAGAGGACAACAGCGGCACGCTTTGCTTTGCACTCTCAGTCTTTCCTAACAAACGTACTAATTTTCACTCTTTTTCATGCCACAACAAAGACATAGGTTCGTACATTGGAAGTTTATAAATCCTATATTAGTTTATCAATCTGAACCTCCTTAATTAAACTTTACGGGGAAAATCATCCAAATAATGTCTAGACTTTTCTGGACTATTAACATACATGCTTATACTTTAAAAAAAAATCAAAACGGTACATGAGTATTTGAGCCCGACCCCATTTCCGTACCTAACAACAGTAAAATCGTCAAAGCCGTTAACTTTTGAGAGGTAAAACTGGTATATACTTCATTGGGTATCATTGAAATCATTGGGTAGGGCTCAAACACTCAAGTACCGTTTTGATTTTTTTTTTTAAGTATAAATATGAAAGTTAGTAGTCTGAAAAAGTCCAAACACTGTTTGGACGATTTTCCATTTCAAGTTAGTTTTAGCAAAAGAGGAGAAAAAATTATGTCCAAACTAATAAAGGTGTGTTTAGGGTTTGAAGAATTAATATATAAATTTGGTGCATATGCTAAATTAGATAATAAATAAGTTCTCCAAAATGACTAAAGAGTTAAAATAAAGAGTTTGTTAAACTCATTTAAGAACGTAAAATTGTGAACCAATATTTACAGTGAACATTGCAATTTAAAAAGAATAAAAATATAGATAGTTCATAATTTTTTTGTCAAACTAGATGGTTCATAATTTACATATACCTCCCAATTTCCATCGATTAGAGTGAGTGAGTATGAAACTATGAATGCGGAGGTTATTTTTGGCTGCAGAAGCCTACTTCGTTGACTCTTATGTTTAAGATCGGATTATCTTCTCGCTTTGCACATGGAAGACCATGGCACATGTTCGGGGACACAGGATATAAGGGATGTAGGTTCCTTCCTTCCTCTCTTTCTCTTCCAAGTAATTAGTTTATTCGGTAAACAACATCACAGAGACTAATTATCATCTGGTCTCCACATACATAGAAAATCACCGTTGTTCCAAATCTCTAACATTGTCTATGGACCATGAAACAAAACTAAGACAGTAAGACATGTGCGTGCACATTCATCTAGTCCCAAGTGTTGGCCGGAGTCGAATTCGACAACATATAAATCGATCCATTGTCGATCACTCCTAATTTCAGGCTTAGACATTCTTTATTGACTTTTAAATTAAAATGCATGACATGTATACGAAACTACTACCTAAGATAATCGCTATACGCGTGTAAAAAACTATTCATCGACGACAATCGTACACGTGTGATAAATTTGAAAATATTTCTATAACTCTATAACCACAAATGCATGATCATGCATATGTATATAATAACTTAACATTCTAATGCCTTATATCTAAAATATGACGTTCTTATGTCTCGTTAATTAAAAGTTTAAGTAGCTCACTTCATTTTTCGTAAAACATGTTTGCTGAAACGTCTTAAAAAATATTTTGACAAATATAACTTATTGTTAAGAACTTCATTTCACAATAACAAAGAAAGATTTATAGATGAGTTTTTCTATTAAAACCTCTAAATTTACTCACTTGACCTCTATGCTTTTTACACCTCTTATCATATTTTCCAATACTAAATTTACTCACTAAACCTCACTAAAGTTCCTCAAATAACCTCACTCATATAATTTGCAAACAAATTATTATCTTTAAAATAAGAAAACTTAGTTAATTCAATGATTTAATTACTCTATAAATCTTAACTACATATACATTTCTTAATCAAACAACATGCATAATCTCCTTTTCAATAATAAAAAAAAAACAAGGTATTAAGTTTCGAAAATTAATTTCGAATCAATAAGAGAATAACATGAACTATTTTTTTTTAACTTTTTTTTTCTTATCTATTTTAGCTATGCAAAAAAAAAAACGAGGAAATCATATTTTAATGTTTATTTTTTTTCTTTATTTTTTATTCCTCATGATTAATTATTTTTTTATTTTATTTTTTTAACTGCTAGCTCTTTTTTTTTGGCAAATATAATGGATAGACTTATATTTAGGTCATAAATCATAATAGGATTTATTTTGTTTTCCCTCACCAATATACATTCAACATATATATCATACACTTTTATGTCACATGATCTTAATCATATTTTTAATTCTTATTAAATATATATATATATATATATATATATATATGAATGCTTTAATGAATATGTAGTGAAATTAAAAAATAAAAATAGATAAGGAAAATAATTAAAAATAAAATCTAATATTATTGAATTGGAAAGTCTACATAAAATAAACGTAATATTTTTTTGGTATAATTATTGTCCTTAATAGTCATTTTATAGTAGGTTATATATGTAATTTAATAATTCATAATAAAGTGAGATCAAATTAGCAGATTTGAAAGTCCAATAGAAACACTTTTTATATAGATCAACCATCACATGCGTTTATGATAGATGATAATTGTATCCATGAACCTATTTACCATGCACCACTAGCCAGTGAGGCACAAAACCATCCCATTTTTAGAAACAAAATTTTCCAACAGAGAATTATTTCGTCATGGGTAGTGTCATTATCTATAAAGAAAGTGGTCCTCCATTCCTTCGTAAGTTTAACCTTTACGTTTGCTACGGGGTTAACCTTTAACTTTAACCTTAGTGTTCAAAACTTCAAACAACTTTAACCTTTAACTTTTACAGCTAGCTAAGAGCCCAAGAGAGAGTTGCTTTGCACCTTCCGAACAAACCTACCACCACCACTAACTTAATTTGACAAATTTTCTCACTTTTTCGGTCCACAATATATAAGAGACAAAGCCAGACGTACGTACGTGATCGTATACTGGAAAGTTTGTCACTCATCACATCATATGAGAAAATGACACCATGTTTTGTCTCCCCAGTACCTGATCCATGTGCCTCATTCGAAAATTCGTCTCCAAAGCTCAGACCTGACTGCGAGGTCGACATGAGGTATAGTGGTGCTGACGTGCTGTGGACCAGTGGTGGTCTTTGTTTTGGTTATTCTCGAAATAAAAATCCTCAACAGTTGCGCCCCTTACTGTTTGTATATGCCCATTTGGCAATTTGGGTCCTTTTCGGTCTCCCGTAGCATTTTACATGATCGATAATTACACACAAAAATCCTCAAATATTATCTAAATTATAATCTAATGCACATTTTGGTATCTAAACTTTCAAAACTATCATAATAGTATCTGAACTATTGCTCCGTTTCTCCATATGGTACTTCCGTTAACTTTGCCTATAAATTTTTTTTTTTTTTTTAGAGATAAATGTCATCCAATAAGAATGAGCCACGTAAGTAAAGTTAACGGCACATTTGACGGAAGTACCATATGGAGAAACGAAGCAATAGTTCAGATACCATTAGGATAGTTTTGAAAGTTTAGGTACCAAAATGTGCATTGGACTATAATTCAGGTACCATTTGATGATTTTTCTCGTAATTACGAGACTCGTTACGATTTAACACGTCTAAAATGGAAGTTACACCACTAAGTAATAGAGTTGTCAATACAACATAATATTCTCCTATCAAACATGATATATATTGTTGATCGGTTATGTAACGGTTTAGAGCTTTTGAGATGAGTGCGTTTTATCGAGTTACACTTCTCTATTTGTATATGCCCATTTTGGTAATGAAAAACCTTTCATGAATGGAAAAGAAAATGTTTATCGGACAAAAGATCCAACTCAACAATCCACTCACACCACATTATACGTTATGTGATCAAAAATTACGAGAGATGTTATTACTTATGTTGTCAATACAAAATAACACTCACCGAGCAACGTTATATACAGTGTGGTCGGTTATCTAAATCTTTTGAGATCAGCATGTTCTAATGAATGCACATTCGCAATTTAAGTACCAAGATCTCATCTTACATATAAAAACCTAGTTACATTCGACAATCAATTAATCTGTTATTGAAACAACTTAATACGACACACTTTGAGATAACAACAAGTGAGCCTTGCAAGAATTTAGATTACTAAAAACCTTTTAAACAAGACAACATCGCAATATTCCTAGACCTTAAATGCAAGAAAGATTTCTTGTATTCTCCTTTTTTGATCTTTTATCTGAAAAAAAAGAAAAAGAAATAGAAATAGAGACAAGTCAAGGAAAGAGGCTTTCCTGTTTCCCATTACACAGTACACAAGTACACAACTACCAAAGCTTAAGCGCACCCACGTGGAGCAAACCCGACCCGCGAACCCGCCAAGTCATAAACCACCCGAAACCCTTGCTGCTGGATATTCCCGATTATGGATAACCCGCCCATCGTACCCGCAAAAGCAAAGCAGAAGGTGCCGCTACTATCCACCGGAATCAAGTAGTTCGTCGCCGGCAATGACACGTCAGCGCCTCGGAAATGCAGCACCACCGTCGGAACCTTCACCTCCGTCTTACCGGAGAGATCAAAGCAAGTATCGAAGAGAGAAAACTCGGGCGCCCGCTTTAGAGTCGTGGTTCCGGCCCGGAAAGCATTCCTTAGGGAGTTGTAAGCGGATCGGGTCAACCGGGTCACGGACGTACCCGAGTCGATAATGACCCCACCGTTTCCAGCCGGGTCGAGTTTAAACAACGAGGCCGTGATTCCGGGAACACGTGTCCCGCCGACGCTGATACCGATGAGTTCGACGTAGTAGAACGTGTCGAGCTTTGGGTTGGAGACTAGAGGAGTGAACCGGGCGGTTCGGGAAACGGCCGAGTCGCCGAAAACGACGGAGGAGGGTTTGGAGGAGGCGGCCCGGTCTACGAGGCAGTAGGAGAATTTGGACTTGAACCGGGGACCGGTCTGGGAGGGGAACGATAACTTCCCGCGGCCGAGACCTAACAGACCGGCGGCGCCGACGAAGAGGCCTTCGTTGTCGTGGCCGCAGCCGAGGGCGACGCGCGGGACTTTGGTGCGGCGGAAGGTTAGGGTTTCGGTGGAGAACTCGCCGAAGGTGAAAGAGCCGTCGCCGTAGGAGACTTGGTAGAGGCAGGTCTTCTTGGAGTTGCAGCCGGGGGAGTCGAGCTTGCGGCAGAGAGGGGAGGAGCAGGGGATGGGGGAGGAGGTGGTGGATTTTCTCGGGTCGAAAACCGGGTCGGTTTGGGCGTAGCAGCGTTTGCAGGGGGCGCACTGGAGCCAAACGACGTCGGAGCCGGTGTCGAGGACCATGTAGAGGTATTTAGGGGGAGTGCCGACGCCGATGCGGGTGAAGTACTCGCCGCTGCCCTGGGAGAGGCCGGAGACGATGGAGGAGCTGAAGCCGGGGGAGGAGCGGATGGGACGGGTGCGGGCGGCGGCGGCGGAGGCGAGAGAGGTGAGGGAGGTGAAGCGGAGGGAGTCGCGGTGGAGGCGGAGGTGGAAGAGCTGGGAGGGGGTTTGGTTGGAGGAGAGGGCGTCGAGGTGGTGGAGTTGGAGGGAGAGGGAGTCCGGGTCGGGTTCGGAGGTGTCGGAGGTGGCGGAGAAGGATTCGGGTTGGGGGAGAGTGGGGGCGGAGGGGAGGGGGGAGAGGAGGAGGGTCTGGTGGTCGAGGGCAGCGGAGAAGGAGAGGAGGAGAGTGAAGATGAGGGAAAAGAAGAGATGGGTTTTCTTTTTCTCCTCCATTTTTGTTGGTGGTGGTGTGAAGAGAGGGTTTGGGGAAGAAGAAGTGAGAGAGAGAGTGAGCTTAAATAAATGGAGAGGGAGGAAAGGGGGCGAGTGAGGGAGTGACAGAGTGAGTGTGAATTCTGAAAAGGCCGTTCTGAGAGAGAGAGAGAGTGAAGCGAGCAGTTTTTGGGTGGGAGTGAGATGTCAGGTTTATTGTTATCTAGGAGATATGGCAGAAAATAATGAATATTATTTTTAACAGAATTAAAAAAAAAACAGTAAATTTAAAACTTTTTTTTACTTAAATTTAAAACTTTGTCGGATTTAAAATTTACGTGTAAAAATATTATTCTCATAAATAAAATTTTGTAGAGATACTGGAACTAAAAATTAGAAATGTGGATATACGTTATGGTCCAATAATTTGTTATACATGTATCGTTGTGATATACGGCTGTTTAAGATTATCTGTTAAACTTCGATGTTGCAGTTTCGATATTTGATAGTTTTCTATTATGTTGAAACTCATTAATGTTGAATGAGAATTTTAAACTCTTATATGATTTTAGGTAGTTTGATTATCGGTTCATCTCATATTGAACGATTCACATTGAAGTTATTTGAAAAGGTAAGATTTTTACACTGTAATTTATATGGAACCAAAATATTTCTCTTTATCTAGGGTCAATTTACATGAAAATGGGAGTTTCTATTCATACATCCAAAATTGGTATTTGGGCATCTCTACTTAATAGACCTTCAACTTACTTTTATAAATAATCAATGTGCTATCTACACCTCCCTAATCTTCTCAAAATGCCCATTGTCCAATAATTTTTTTTTAGGAGGTTATATTCATACCTCCAAAATGGGTAGATGAAATTTCTTCAATTTTTGAACATTTCACAATCCTATTTTACCTTTGATAGTATCTACCCTTTTAACTTCTGAATAACAGCACTCGAATAGCTCCCTACATCATATTGTATTTATGGGCAGTATATATACATATACTGATTCAGTCATGTGCATGTGGGAGCAAAGGAAAAGTGATGATAACAAGATCATCTCTAATTGTCCAAACAGGAAAAAATACAATACAAACAACCTATGTTTAAAATTTTAATCTACCCAATTTTCTCAGTTTTTAAGAAGTTCACAAACAACTTCATCAGTTTCCAGTACTAGACCAAAGTGTAGCTTTTTAAGACGTAGCTAACCCCATAACCATCATGCATCAGAGTTCTATAATAGATCAGGAGGACTTATAGTATTGCTTCTCACATCTTCATTCCATTCCCATATTCAAAATTTTGATCACACCCCTAGATTTCATCAAATGCTATAATTCCTGATTTATGTTACATTTAAGGTGTTAATCAATAAACATAAGGATGTCGTCACAAATAACATTCCATCTGAGAAGATGAACGAGGTTCATACTTAAAAGAAAACAAGGATTATATAGAAATAGTGCAAGACGCTTTACTAATTTCAAAAGCATGAAAAGCCTTCTATACTCGATGCAAGTTTCATAAGCAGAGGTTAATGTGGCTATGATTTTCTCAAGATGACGAAAACTAAACCCAAAAGAAAAATGTGACCTTTCCGAATCCATTATTTGTCTTAGGGTATCCTAGTTCTTCCAATTCCAAAGGGAATATTAACTCCCAATGATTTAAAAAAAAAAAATTCCCTCTTTTGTGTCTTAATTTATTGGTGATTTCACACTGCTTGACAAAGTCAACTATCACTTAGAAAAAGAAAGAGGTCTAAATACTCATTTTAGAGGTATGAATAGAAGCTCCCTTGAAATTTTTTGACAAATAGAAATGATAAAAGAGAGAAAGAGTGCATTAAAAAAGATAGAAATGTCCATGAGTTAGTTTTAAGTGGGAGTCGACAGGTATCCTAAAGTTAAATTGCTTGTGTTGGTGAAAGTTGGGTTTCTATTAATAGCTTGGAGGTTCAGGATGCAAAAGAAAAGATCAGTATGAGAAATTGGTAGTGAATAATTATATCTATCATGTGAAGTGACCATTAGGACCACAGTTGCTAATCCTAGGAATATTTGTTCACAATCCTACTTTAAAACCCTATTGACAGATATAATGTACTGTAATCTTGTGCACAAAGTATACAAAAATATACACTTGTACTCAAGTAATCTACTTTATTTAGTAAAATGTGTCTTAGTTTATCAGGTCAATTTGTTAACTTATAAGTGCAGCAATATATTGGAGGATCTGTATTTAAAATGGAAAGAATTGAGCTTTTTGAGTTTCTTGTCTTTTATGGGATACAGGCAATTGACCATTCCCCATTGTATTCATCCTAGATTCAATAATTATCAACCTGAATAGTTGAACAAAGGGAACAATTGAAATTTGAAAGGATTGAAATTTTGCATCAGATTGGGGAGGCTGCAGCATTAACAGTACATTAAGTAGTCTCACCAAATCTGTTGACTTGATGCTTCAAATCCTTCACCATGTATGGGAATAATACTATCACTAATTCATGAGATGAAAACTAAGTTTATTTGATGTGTGTTCTAGAGAGACTAAATGTGAAAACTATACTGTTCGACTTATTTTCTAACCGTTTAAGCTCTCAAAATTAATAATGGTGGTTTGTTGTTCACTAGGTTTAATTGATATAAGCGATATTTCAAGATTTCAACAATGATAAACCAATTTCCTTGCTCATTTATCATATTTTTGACAAAACCTATATTTAAAAATCAAAACGAAATTTACACTAACTAAACCCAATTTACTGTCTAAATTTATTTTCAGCTCCGGTTGTTAGAATTGGAGTGTTTTTGCTTACATTTAAAATTCCAGGTTCAGATCTCTCGAAAACAGAAAATCCAATTTAAGCACAAGCAAGCTCTTCTAGATTGCATGTGATGAACAAGATTTCGAGTGTGTACAGTAATAGAAGAAAAGAAGGTGGATAAACAAAGTTGCATGCTGGAGTAGTCATTCATGACCAAATCCCCGCAATCTCGGCAAGATTGAATGTGGTTGGTCATGAGTCTCATGATGCTTCATTTAATCATTGCTGTCCCATACTTCATTTATATTACTACTACTACTACTACTACTTCATTCTATATACCTTGGTTTTTGACTTTAAGCAAAGCATGAAATACCCATGTAGTCATTGTGATGGGTTGTTTAAAAAAAAGGCAAAGAATTAGAGGTGAATCTTAAGATATTTCATGTAGACCATGCTTCTCGCAAGTTGTAACAATGGGTCAATGGTGCTGGTTCCCCGTGACTATATGTCTCTGCAATTATTCTTTTTTCTAATTTTGTACAAAGTAGATAGCCTTCTACCTATCGCCCTACTAATGGAAGTTTTACTGTGGATTGAATTTATTATGTGAGGAACAACCGACCTGAATTGGAGTCATATTTCTATTTAACATCAAGTTAGACGTTAGAGAAGAGACACCGATTTATTTATAACGAAAAGAACAACACACACTAATAAGTATTGTAGCACTAGCGAGTGGCTAATGCTCCCTCTCAAGATAGAGGCAGGTTTGCATCATTCATTAGATGATGGAGATGGAGGCATTAATAGGCTCAAGGCTACAAGGAATATTAATAAATGATTGTGGCTGTGGGTACCATTAGCATGTGTTACCCTAGTACTATTTTCTTTTCTTGATACAACCTCTTGCCAAGAATACACAATGAAAGAGATAGGCAACCACAAGTCGATTATAGCTACAAAGAGAAACGGAGAGGTTGAACTCCACTAAAATGGTCACCAACTAATGGTGCCTCAATAATGCACAATGCACATGGACTACTTCCCTTGAGTATAGAAATTTGACCACAAAGACTTGTATTCTAATGCTTATGGATCACCTCCATTAGTTCTACTTAATGCTCACTCACCAACTTCTCTAATCTCTAATCAAAATGTTAAAAAACCATATTACACTTACTATCTACCCATACCAGGGAAATGCTTTCAATTCTAAGCCGGTTAGTTAGACATGGCAGATAGAGATGGTAAATGGGTGCACTCATGATACTCAAATGTTGCCATCAATTCTCTATTTCCTCGTCTCATGCAAGGAGAAAAAGCGGGAGAAAATGAGGAATTTAATAAGTTGCCAATACCCATAAATACTCATTTACCGTCATGAAATTAGCAGATGAATTTTTCATTTAAGAAAATAATTTCCAAAACAAACAATGCGAAAGAAAAGTAAAGGAATAAAGGACAAACATGAAAACCCCAGACAAAGTCGAGTTAGGCTTAGAGCCTCAGAGTGGAGGACCATGGCATTTACCTTACTCCCTTATAATTGACGCCTGGTTCGAAAACCGTGTGGGGCAAGCACAAAAGCAAAGAAGGGCAAGAAGAGCAGTGAAAAAGAGGAATCATCAACTAAAGCGTAGCAGAGACTCAATAAAGCATTATAGACTTCAAAGTTAGGCAAAAAAGATGGATCTGCATAACTCAATGAGATCAGCTTTGAGCTTTCTAATGCTCAAGTAAACTCAAATATGCTATTACTTTAATCAGTTTGCTCAATATTGATAGGATGTTTATGAAGTAGGATATTGCGAGGAGGCTTTGGTTACTCACCACCCACAAAAGAAATAAAAAAGAATAACAGAAACCATTTAGGATCATATTAGTAGGTAACAACTTTTTGAGTTGACATATCCGATCATCTTCATTTCATCATTACAATGTGATTTTGAAAATCGGCAGTTTGGCACTAAAGCACTTAACCTGCAGACAATGAGAGAATCTTGCACTATATTGAACACCATTACTTACTCCTCCCTGGACCAGTCTCCACTCTTCCCACCAGCTTTACTCTCAAGTCTTAAATCAGTGATCTGTATAGACTTCGAAGCAGCTTTGCACATATCATAGACTGTTAGGCCAGCAACACTCACAGCAGTCATTGCTTCCATTTCGACCCCAGTTTTTCCGGTTGAGCTTGCTTCTGCTTCGATATCCACACTGAAATCCTTGGGATTTAGAGTCAGATCGACGCGGACATGGGTCAGTGGTATGTTGTGGCATAGCGGGATGAGACTGCTTGTGTACTTTGCTCCATTTATTCCAGCAATCTTGGCCACACTAAGGACATCTCCCTTGGCCATCTGGTTGGCCAACACCAAACCAAACACCTGCTTGCCAAGAAGTACCTTGCCACTAGAAACGGCAGTTCTCTTGGTACTTTGTTTGGGAGAAACATCCACCATTTGAGCCTCCCCAGAACTCCCAATGTGTGTTAGGGCATGCTTATCTTCCCCTTTTCCTCGGGATACTAACTCAGGTTCTTGAGCCATAACATCATTTCTTGCAGAACTGGCAAGCCCACTATCTGCTGGAGGTTCACCAAATACGGATTCCATTTCCTGAAAGCAGAAGTTTCATTAATTCATCAAAGTAAGTCGCAACATTCCTCATTAAATTTTCTTCAAAACATCAGATACTGCATACTAAAGTACTAAACAACTTTGAAACATCTCGAGACAAACACTTCAGCTCACATTGAAGTCCCGATAATATAACACATAACTTCTAGCAGTGGAAATATATGTTTCGAAACACAGGAATTGATTAGACAAGTCACATTTCTTTCCGTAATCTTATACCGTCAAGTCCTTTTCCAGCTTTCTTTTGTGTGCGAATTCAAGTAACTCATTACTCCAAAAACACAGAGCATTAGAAGCACTGCATTCCTACGCATTTTTCGCTATAACAGATGCACTTAGTCCAATCCAAAAACAAAGCAAACAAAGACTAGTGCAACTCTTTCATAACCCAGTATTCAATCAGCATATCAAATCATCCATAAAAACCAAAAATAACAATCAGTCAGCTCTTGAATGCAGCATATACAATACAACAGTTTACCTTGTTAAGCTCATCAATCGCTTTCGCAATATCAATGCTGCTGTTACTGCTACTGCTACTAAGAAACCTTCTCGAGTGAGAAAACGAAACCGCCATTCGCCGAAGAAACATGTCCACCAAAATCTAACCCAAATATGAACAAATGAGCGAGTCAGATGCATACATAACATAGCCCAATTCTGAGTCGGGCATTTTAACGAACAGGTTCAGGTCATTGGCAAGAACCACAATGAAAAGCGTAAACTTGGGCACATGAAACACAATTTGAAGCTTTCTCTAGTAACTACTCATAAGCAGAAGAGAAAAAATAGAATCGGAAGTAGTAATGTAAAGAATTTAGGCATGCAAGATTGGGTCTAAGAGTTGCGAGGGGAGCTGTGTAGTAAGGATGTACCTTAGTGAGTCAAAGCAGCGATTGGCAATGAACGTAGTTTTGGCGTTTTTGTTTTGGTCTTATATAAGCTTTGCCAAGTGGATTCTATTACAAATGTTTGAGACAACACTTCATAGAAGTAGTTTGGGAAATTTTCAAGTCACAAACGTGAAATTGGGTGAAGTAGAGTACCTATGCGAGATATTTATAAGTGCATTAACCTAACCGATGTCATGATAACGTAATTCGAGCACTAACATTACATAAGTTGATTATATTCGTACTTACAAACAAGTGATTAATTAATCAATGTCGATGAGTTGTGACATGTTGGTAAGTTATAATTCTAACATTGAAAATGTTTCTATGTAAGAGTGGGGTGGGTTAAAAGTTTTTAAAAAATAATAAAAATAAAAAAAGATTATCATCGAAACATTGCTATTATAAAAAAATAAAAAAAAAGGTCTGTCTTAACAAAAGGACTTATATAGGATCCACTTCTATGAGTGTGTTGCAAAATTATATGATCTTTGGGAGAATGACATGTCCAACGAAACGCAGTGCTGTTCTTCTTGACACTTCACTTTGTTTCCACTAATTGACCTGCTCATTAGGACATCGTTTATCTCAAAACCACCTCCTTATTTGTTGCTTCATCTCAGCCAAAGCTTGAGAACGAGAACCACATCAACGAGAGAAAAAAAAAATTGCTTTATCTTAATTTCTTCTGTTTTTTCCTTTTCTGTTTTTTTGTTTTCTGCTGTCATTTATTTAATATCTCTTTACCATAATCCAGTCGACAAAGTACATAAGCATAATCCAGGGAGAAAAAAAAAAAAAAAAAAAACCCTTCCATATTCCTTCGGAAGTGCAAATTCCGGATGCATAACTTGCGTTATAAACTAATCTCCATGTAGGAAAATGGAACAATCTACATCCCCAAAGATTCAACTTCAACATATGCAATTAGCCAATACCTCCAAAACTGCTCACCCTATGCAAATACATAACCTTTTGTTACTAATAAAATAATAATGAGATAGAATGTAGATTTGCTGGCATTTACTCCTACTTGTCATCTTTCTCTGCATTTGACGTTCTACAAGAAAAAATACCATTCGTTATTCCAAGATGCAATATTAAATAAACTTCAAGATGTAAATCAGTTCATACCAAATTAAAATATCCAATAAATTGGTGGTAAAGGAAAATTCCCACCCCACACTCATAGCATAGGGTGTTTCTCACGTTAACCATGTTAAAGTCCAAGTCTCGTTATCCAAGCAACAAAAAAGTAACATTTTAACCCAAAGTAGTGTTGTCAGGAGATTAGTTTTTGCAAACCACCAACTGCCCTCACCAAAATGCTACTTGGAGCAACTAGCCAGTTCAAAATGCACCTCCAACAGTACTCTCTGATTTAAAATGAAATCAAGCACATTTAAAAATTACACAAAGCAACTAAAGAGAACATATTTTAAATTTGACAAAAGCAGCAGACAGCAATATAAATAGAGAACTTAAAGAAGCTGTTGGAATTGTTTTATTTTTAACATGCTCTCTAAAATAGCTAAAAGGTAAAAATAAAAACCACGTAGACAAAATTCGACAAAAACAGCAGAGAGCAATATATATAGAGAATTTAGTGAAAGCTGTTGGAATTGATTTTTTTAACATGTTCTCCAAAAGTCAAGATAAAAAGCACGTAGACACACTCAAAGTGGTCTACTACTTTTATGTAGGAGGTTTACCACTGTAGAAAGTTGCTCTACTCACAACAGGCGTCATGGTTTAATGTAACCTGTTGTTAGTTTGAGAATGAATTTTATATTTTAAAACATCAGGGTAGAAAGTGTAATTAGTTCTGACTTTTGAGATTATGAACATTAAAAAGAAGAAAACAAAATTTTAAGCACTATCTAGTTGGAATTTTACCACAATACCCAAACGTGTATGGTAACAAGCTAGCAAGAACATTTCTAAGCATCAAGAAGGTTCTTAGAAAGTCAAAGCTCATAGGTTAGAATGTCACCTTGGAAGAAAGTAATACACTTGATCAACAACTCCACCTTCTCTTTGGTGTTGTTGTCAACAAATTGTTGCGGCTTCCTCCTTCACAAACAAGAACAATTACACAGCAGCTCCTACGTTGTCTATGAGGCCTGCACATAGCTCCAACTCCTCCAAGATTCAATTCAATAACGTGTGGCAATGAAACAACACATTGAGCGTGATGGTTGTTTCCATAGCAGCTCAGACAGTTCGCGCTAAGTCTCTAACATAGTTGCGACTCCTCCAAGATGCACTTGAAAAGACACCAGGCACAACTCCACCTTGTCATTGGTGTAGTTGTCAACGAATTGATGTGGCTTCCTCCTTCACAACCAAGGTTCTTATACGGCAGCTCAAATCTTGTCTATGAGGCATGCACCATAGATGCAACTCCTCCAAGATGAATTACAGTTGACACGTCACAAACACCAGACACGTGGCTTCCTTCAAGCCAAGGTTGTTTAATTGATGCTCCATATGAGGATGAGATAGCTGCAACTCCTCCAAAATGCACGTGAATAGACACAAAGCGCAACCACTACACACCTGAAACTCTTCCATGGCACAACCAAAGTTTGGTTGCTACAAATCACCAAGTGAAAAAGCTTGAACTGTTAAGCAATAATCCAACAACGTCTACTACGTCAACACACTTCCTTGTGTGCGGCTCACCCTACTCTTGAACTGACATAGAGAAACATATACTCCATCATATCCATCATACCCCTTGAGGATTAGAGACTTCAACATGCCACTACTCCAAGAACTTCGAGTTAACAAGAATGTTTATAATGCCAACGATTTCTCCATGGTGAACTTCAAAGGCTATTATGAGACTAGGTCACAAGATTATGAACAAGAATTATTTCCTCCACAACGGGTGTGGCTGAACAAGAAATGCAGCAACAAACACATGACTGGTCCTTGCATAAAAGAAGAAACAGCACGGTGTGGCTTGAGCATACCGGTGCGGGATGAAATGACACAGGCCGATCCACACGTCATATGAATATGTATGGATTCTTGTTTTTTGAAGCATAGACTAGAGGAATTCACTTCAGAAAACTTCCGGTGTAGAGATGTAGGTGTGGCTTGACGTGTGCCCTCACATAAAGAAACAGCTATGTGTGCCTTGAGCATACAGGTGTGCAAGTAAATGACACAACCCGATCCACAAACCATAAGAATATGTAGGGATTGTCTCTTGAGGCATCAAATAGAGAGTTCACTCTGAAAACTTCCGATGTAGAGATGTAGTTGAGCAATCATGACCAGCCTGGTGGTCTTTATTTTGATGGAGGTGTGATAGAAAGATTTAGAAACGGTGTCAAAGTCGAGTGTTTAGAACGCCCGGCAGGACGTGAAGAAATCCAAGCATCCAACTCAAAACCAATTGACAATGAGGGGAGATGCTCAAGATCTTGTACCATATAGGTCAAATGTGGGAATTCCATTCTCACCCCACTCATGTTCACGCACATCCAGGTTCCCGCCCAAAACATAAATCTCAAATATCATCATGTTTTAAACCCGCAAAGTGGTTGCAACGAATAGCCTACTCTAAAGCATGCAATCGGAGATGGGTGGAGAGGCCAAGAACTTATGCAAGGCTTGAATTGGCAGATTGGGGACTCCATTCTCCAACGTTCCCCATCTGAAGTTTCATCTCCCTACTATTGCCCGGACATGACCCTGGAATCTCCAACTTCCTCATACTTACAGATGGGATAATACCACAGAATAGTTTTGCATTCCAACTTTTAATTATCACCAACAATAAACTACTTATATGGCACTTTGCAAGGAACCTAGCAATGATGGAGAAATAGTACTAGCCGCCAACATATAATTAATTCAAACCTTAAAACAAACCTCGAAATAAACCACGACTATATATACGAATGCCTGTTCTGTTCTAAGAAGACTCCCTCAAATTTGATATCTAAGGAAACAGAACTGTTCATTCAATAATTTCTTACGCACACATGAATAGTTCAAAAATAAAGCCAAATCGGAAACCATTTAGGCATTTGATTTGATTCCCATCCGAATTTTATTCGACGGGCTGAATTTCGTTGCACATTTAGATGACCAAGTGATAATACTTTCATATCAACCTAAAGAATAAACGACTCAGATTATTTGTTAAATTGCATAGTGTAGTGGTTGGAGATAGTTATTTGAGGAAGTTCTTTCTAGAACGGGGCTATTGTATAACACTGTAACTAAGCCAAAGAGTCTAAGTTTGTTTGGTATTAAAAGCCTGAAGGATGAGAAATGGGTAGGTGTTGGCTCTAAACTTATCCTACCGAAAAGACATATATGGTTGAATTAACAGATGCTACCGTCACCACACAGGTGACCACCGGTAAGTCATTTCATGAGGTAAATTTATACTGCAACGACCCGCTTCTATTTAGAATTATAGAAGAATAGAAGCGGGTTGGTGCCACTTCTTAAATTTATATCTTCTTTTAAGAATTATATTCTTTGGTTTTCTTTTGATTCCCAGAAATGCACCGACCCGCTTCTATAAACTGGGTGTCCTGCTGAGTTTTATTATTTTACTTTAGGGTTTAAGGTTATAATTAAAAGAAGATCTTAGCAACAAATTTAAATCAAACAAAATGAATCTTACCCAAGCCCCAACATCAAATTTTTGGCTTCTCGCAGTGCTGAACTTACAGCATAGAGTGTCATCTTCTTCACCTGTTAAAACAAGGAAATAAAGAACAATAAACCAATAAATCCAGCGAGGAATAAAATGAAGTCGTGAACCAATAGTTTCCCTGGCCTATGTCACAGAAGTCCAGCAACCAAAAATCAAATTCAGAACTCTCCCTTCCATTGTGTAAGGTGCATTTTTGCAATCTATTGATGCCTAGCATTGTACTGCTATGAGTTAGAGTCTACTGGACAAATTGCACTGTCAACTAATTGGACTAAAACTCCAGTCAAATTCATACCAGAATCATGCTAACAGTTTGATTACATGATTATAAAAAATAGAATAAATAAAAAATTCCACAAAATTTGGTTTCCGTCCTCAAATCTCAATCCTCATGAAATAGTAGTAAGCAGACAGGCAGTCGCTTGCATTTGGCGGCCTCCTAAATTATTAGTATTCTAGAGTTCTATAAGCAAAATAGATTATCTGAGATGTAAAAGCTAATGTGTTACTTACTGAAAGAAATCAAAATAAATATATACCTCCAATTTATCTTCCTTGGCTCTGTGGGTTTTTGGGAGTAAACGGAACTCTTCAGTTAATCGCAGGCATACTTCAAGATTCTCAGGAGATACAAAATCAAGTGCTACCTTTATACAAGACTGAAAGGAATGAAATAAAAATAAAATCAAAAGAGAACAACAAATAGAAATATCTTGAAATCTGAGACTAATAAAAAGGTTATCATAATGGCAGCAAACACATCCCAAACTAAACAAGGTTTTCTACATAGCAAACATGAATTTAACCATAACCCTGAAGTCTAGAAGCAAAGCAACAAATAAGAAATAACTTGATCAGCTATATTACTTGTCTATTTCTCACTTGATGAGGACATCCCGCTGGAATAAAAACTGCCTCACCAAGATGTTGCTCAAATGTCCAAGGCTCCACATCTGCACATAAAATTACCCACTAACAATATTGCAGCAGAAAATTGCAACTCATCAAGATTAACAAGGTAAACAAGATAAGTCTCTTACCAAACTCCTCCTTTAGTTGTTTCTTATGTCTCTCATTCAAGTACAGAGTCTGATCGTGAATAGGATGAACAACCTAAGACAACATGCATAATAGATGTCATGGAACTCATTTATACAGTGTACATACAGTAAAGTTGACAAAATCATCATTGAACTTACAGAATCTACAGGATGATTATTAAGGTGGCGAAATTCTTTTTTGTGTTTCTCCAGGTACTCTATTAACTTGGGAGTGTCCTGGATACGAAAGATGTCCCAAACAGCACCACCATGGACAATGTCCAACTTGTCACTACCTTTGAAATCCTTTGTTGCATGCGTGTTTACACTTGCATCCCTTGAAGCATCTTTCCCTTCAAGCCTTCCACTGATCATGTCACTGGAACATTGAACACGCTCTTGCTCTGTCTCAACTCCAGTTGCACGAGGCGAGGTGGATTTTAGCACATCATTCCTCTGATGATCAACACTCACAACCTTTACTTCAGTTAGTTCAGTAGTAGCAAGAGGTTCCGGAACATATTCTGTTTCATCAGATCTAAGGATGCCTGGATCGACAGAATCTGACAAAAGTGAAGTTCTACATGATTGTGCTCTGTCCAGTTTGTTTCCCTTCCCATCCTGCAGAGTTGACACTAGATGGTCATTCTCCACAACTTTACCACTTTTAGTATATTCAGAAGAATCACCACCCTTAACCAGGACGTTGCGAGTTTTCTTCAACAATGTTCCTCTAACCCTGCCCTTTTTGTGATTTTTTTCGTTGTAGAGTTCACAAAGGTCTTCAGCTTCATATTTGCTCTTCAAATTCTTTATGGCATTGTGCTGCCACGGCTCAATCTTCACTGTTGCTGTGTGTGTCAGAACATTTACCTACTCTCAAATCAAAAGAGTGTTGGAAACCATTCGTAAACAACTATGTACACGTACATTATTTGTAAGCAACCAAAGAGGTGTGCAATCCGGGTAAACATGAGTTAGTTTACTTTAGAAGCCCAACGAATTAAAATGTCCAACAAATCGTAGCTCAGAGCAATCACCGACTTTTTCAAAAGGGATATTTATACAAAGAAATAACACTAAAGGCATGATAAAGATTATAAGTAGAAACCAAATGATTTTATAACTAGTTTAGTGATGTGATGAGCTCCAGTAACCTTTATTGATGAAAGGCCCCTGATATGCTAAATTGTTTAGGCTAAGAGATTAAAATAAGTACATTATCTCCCTTTTATCTGCAAACATGTAGAAGGGAGGAGAGAAAGACGTAAACTTTTTGAAGATAGAAGGGATGCAATGTCCAAGGTTGATATCTCTAACTTCCAGGACGGAATCATGTGAGCTATATGTAACTATAATATTTATCCACTAAATGCTACTGTAATTAAACCAACATTGTACAAGGTAAGAACAGAAAATGTAAAACCAGATTTGGAGAACAAGATCACTCGGTAGCAGATATCAAGAAAAAGATAAGAATGGTAGTAATATAATGGAAGACATTGTTGTGAGAAAATATTACCGCATCAGACATATCGCAGTGCAGCTTAGTCACTGAATCACCTCTACCAAGCTCTTCGGAGAATCCATAAGCAATGTATGTTTTTGGTCCCATATCAGGTTTCAGCGACCCTTCAGGAAGTCTTGTAGCAAGATTGAGAATACCAGCATTTGAATCTTTGGGATCAGTATAGTCACTGTAGGGGAGCGCTGCAATGAATTCTGCACAGTGTCTTGGCAAGCGTTCCTCAAACAAAGTTGATGATGGCCAATCCTTTAATTTTAACATCTCTGGCCACTTATCTTTATGCATGCGACCCGCTAAGTAGCCCGTGAAAAATTGGTGAATGTTAATCTCAACCTACAAAACAGTGAGATGTCAAGCACAATAATAGCAGAAGCAGATTTTTTTTTTTTTTTTTTAAAGAAAAAAAGATCAGTTATATATACTTCATTAGCTAGTTTTATATAACTCACCTCATTCCAATCCAAGCAATCAATGGCTTTTACACTTTTAGTCTCCTCTTTGAACTTTACTTTAGCACCCGTTTCTCTAAAAGCCCTCCACATAACCATAGGTTCCCAACTAAGACCAGATGTTTTGTCAAGAACATTTCTGACGATCACCGGTTCCCCTTTCATCCAGTGCCTCTGAAAATGCTCGATCTCATCGTCTGAAATGTCTACAGCATCTGGACAGTCTAAGCAGTTATCCTGACTGTTTTTCCTGAAAGCTGCTTGCCTCCTTTCAGGCTTCCTATCATTGGTTTCCTCGGAATCATTTGGCTGGCACCAGGAACATCCTTGAGAAATATCAACTTCTTGCCACTTGAAGTCAGTAGTAACATCTTCTGCATTTTTTAGCAGCTTCATTACCCAATTAGCTTTGAATTTACGCCTCAATTCCAGCTTCGCATTGCCACAACCTCCACGTTCTTTTGGAGGGCATGGAACACTGCCATCAGAATCAGCTCTCCAATTAGGAAAAGAAATGGATGGGTCCACTTTAGAATCATCAGAAATAGAGGCAACTTTACTCTCCCAGCAATGTCCTTTCACTTCTTTATGAGCTCTTTTTAGAGCTTGCTGGTGAGATGTTTCTCCTTCATTACCACCAGGTTGCCGACCGTCCCTTAGCTCTTTGCAACAAGTAAGACACAGGTCATAGGAACAATTGGGGTTTGGACAGCTTCTGTGGAAATCCACAATAGATGTAGAACAATTGTCACTGTCGTATAAGAAAATATCTGTGGTCATGATTACAGTAATGATGGTTCTATAGATAACAAATAGCAATATATGCTCCTACAAAAATGAGCATGATGTAAATGCTGCTGGATATAAACACAATATTAATCAAGAGAGGGGTATGAGTTTCGTACGTACTAAATAGAACCCTAGTCATGATTCCACAATGGTCTAGAGAAAGAACATTGCCTATTATTTTCATTCTCTTTATAGACTGCAGGGAATAATTTACAATAACCATAAAAGTGGAAGCATTTTCACCTCCGTCTTTCAAAAACTTTTAACTAGGATATGTAGATTCCCTATACATTAGATAATTGATAACAGTTGCTCAAAAAGAGTATGTATTAGTTCAACTATGAAGAAGTCTTTACATACCAGTACATTCGCTCATTTTGGTGTACTTTAGTTCTCTTTATGTCCATTTCAGTCAAATGTACACCTGCCAACAAAGAAAAAGCAAAAAAAAAAATGAAATTCAAAAACAGTACCCGCAAGAGAAAGTAAGATGTACATGTAGTAAAATATCGTAATAAGTAACCTCTGATTTTGGTTTCAATCTCCAGTTCAGACCTCTGCTCACTATATATATGCCTCAGCACAGGCAAAGCCTTATATAACAAGTAACGCAGTCGCTGTACCTTAACACTGGGCTCAACTTCTCGGCAAGGCTGCCAAATCAATAACATCATTAGGAGATAGAAATATAGCTCTAGATAGACAAAGCAGAGAAACAGAGGAAAAGGGAACCCACTTTAACCAAAAACTCGCGCAGGCACGCTTTGCAGTTGCAGTTGCCACGGCAAAATGGGCAAGCATCCTCAAATTCCTCTCTTGATTTCCCAGGATACCTATCAATTGACACCAATACATCAATAAACGACTGCGGTTTCCAAAATAATACATAAAGCCTCTGATATTCAAATGCAAGATACACAATTGGCTGACTCTCATCTAAATTTGCAACCACTGCTTACCATCTTTCAATGCACTCATAGCAAAACCGCTTTGCTTTACACAGAGAGCAGTGTACAACACCACTCTTATCGTTCCGCTGACACTGGTGACACATCAAGCTCCCCTTGATTTTGATAGACTTACCCTGCAAATGTAAAAAGCCTCATTACACAAACAAACGTTACTAACCATTTGGACACAAATCTTCAATCGATTTCTCACCTTTTCCATTGGCTTTTCCTCTTTTAATTTACTCTTCTTCATAACATTACCGGAATCTGCAGATTTACCATTCACCTTCGCTTTCACAATCCGATTCCTCGACCTGTGCTCCGACTCAGAGTCCGACTCCACCTCAGACTCACTCGCGGTCCTCCTCCTCTTCTTCTTCTTACTCTCGGATCCGCCGGCGTTGATTTTCCGGTCACGTCTGTCTTCTTCGCTGGAATCGCTGTCTCCGCTTCCCTCTCTCTTTTTCTTCCTCTCCTGGTAACTCTTGCTCTGCGCCAAGTGATGTTGACACATCGGCTTCCCAACCGCCGCTGCCTCGCCGCACCGCCACGCTCCGGCGCGGCGATTGCAGCGGCGATCCTCCTCCGCCACTTCACTGTCTGCCTTGATCTTCTTATCCCCGTTGCTGCTCTTGAGCTCGCTGGGCAGCGACTTCGGGCCGGCGATGCGCTTGCACCGGCGGTCGTGCGGCGGCGATGATTCCATGGTGGGAGCAGGGGTTGGAATTGCTAGAGAGGGATGGGTTAGATATCTTTTACGTGCGTTGTTTTTGTTTATATATGATTGCGTTGGCACGCAAAAACGATGACGTTTCCTTGGTTTCGTGGTTGGTGACGTACATGTACAGGTGTCTCGATTCTAGTTAAAGAGCAGGGCGTGCGTGCGTGACTCGCCCATGGTTTAGTTGCTGTACACTCGCCCATAGTTTAATCACTTTAATGGAATGGATTGACTAGAGTGACAGTTGCTAAATGTAGTCAATTCAGTTTATTATTTGCTAAAACAATAATAAGTCATTTACACTTCTTCTAGGATTTCTGAATTTTAATATTTAATCGAAAAGATTATGTTTTTTTATTGGTATGAAAAGATTATGTTTTTCATTTCAATTTTTATCAGTACAGTAAATAAGTCGGGTTTGGAATTCATTTGCAGCATTTATTTTTTATTTCTTTATTTTTTTTCCTAATTTGTTTATTTATCACATACTCGAGATCCTAAAATAATGGAAACTGCGGTAAATGAGGTGGAGTTGTAGATTTCATCATTAATTACAAACATTTTCTTTTTGATTCACTGGAGTTTTTATTTTTTAGTCGGCGTCACGAGTATCTTTAAAATACTTTAAACTAATATTTAAAACCACATAAAATGTTAACTAATGAGTCGAGAGCTTTTTCTCTTGAAACCCTAGAGTTACTTTCTTTGGGCTGCTTCCAGGGAGGTCATCGTCGCCTCCACATGCCTTCTCGTCTTGATGACCTTATCATGAGACAGATCGTTTCAACCCTTGGTTTGAGGAATGGTGGGTTGCCTTTGCGGCAATGCTCAGTTGGCTTTGCTTCGGGGTGCGATCACGGTGGAGATGCTTCTGTGGCCAGAAAGGGAGATCCGGTTTCGGGCGGCGTCTTCCTTCATCAAGGGATTGGAGGATTTTCGATGGCGGAACCGGGTGAGTGCTTTCGGCGGTGAAGCGAGGTGGCTAGTTGCTGTCGGATTTGTCCAGGTGGTCAGCGGTGGTCATGCTGCAGTCGGCGATGGAGCAATTAGTTTGGATGGGCTGTCTTTAGGAAGGTTGCTGGACCCTTCTCTGGTGGCGGTACTGGGTGCAGGTGGCGCAGGGGATGGGGGAAAGACGATGATGGACCCTGTCCCGGGTGTCCATAACAGTTCAGACCTCTAGGAGATTGGGATACTGTGGGGCCCACAGTCTGTTGGGCTAGATCTCTCTATGGGCTTGGATGTGGGATCCAGGAGACTTGTGCATCTTATTACGATGCTTTCAAGAGATTAACCCTAAGAATAAGGGCAAAGGAAAGCTTTAAGCTTTCTATTTTCGGTACCTAACATTTGATTCTAGTATATTGCTATTTAAGTTTAGTTTCTCTGATTGTACACCAAATGAGGTCTTAGGCAATTAGGGTTACTCTAGTAAGCATTTATAGGGCTGGCAATTTGGGCCGAAGCAACCGAGTTTAGAACTGGCCTGAGCCAGAATGGGCCGAAAATCTGGTTTACCAACACTTCGGCTCGGTTGAGATGTACCGAATATGTATACTCGGCTCGGCTACGGTATGAATTATCGTATACCGTTGGTATATCGTACCGACCATACATACGGATATATACCGAAATATACACAAAAATGGGGAAGAGGTAAGGATCGAACCTTTAACCTTTCACACACGACCTCGGCTCCCAACCACCCGAGCACGAATAGCTCTTATTATAACACGTAGAAATTTTATATTTATTCTATATTACTTCTTACTATCAAATTAAAACAAAACTCATCAGTGAGATAGGGATTCGACATTTCCCTATTGAACCTCATCTTCGTTTCCAGTCTCCTCTCTCACGCCTTCTTCCTCAAAATCACCAATCCCAGATTCATGCCCCTATATATTCATGAAATCCACACCCGAAAAAGGGTTCCCATTTCTCATATACATCTTCTAATAGTTTCTCAGCCTTAGTCTTAATGTTTAGAAAATTCAGATTATGTAAAACCCCAATTTAGCTCTAGTTCTTTGAGATTTCGGGTAGAAGAACAGAACTACACAAGTTTTCCAAAGCTGTTTGAGACGGTAAAGTAGCCCCATATTTCAGTGAAGAAGACAGAATGAAGAGCCCCACATTTTAGCTCAACTTTGTAAAGGTTTGTCTCAGTTTTTAGCTCCAGATTCATCTAGGTTTTCTTTCAAATTGTTGATAAGAACGATTGGGTGGTTCAACAATTAAAGAAATTTAATGATTGGGTTTTGTTCTCATAATTCTTTTACAAAGATTGAAACTTTGTAGTGGGACCATGAAGGCATAGTAGACTGGAGGAGTGAAGGGTATATGATTCATTGATTGGGACACCATGAATGTATGAATGGACATGAAGTAGGAAATGAGTATCAATCCATGAATAGCTATTAGTGATTTCACTTTGGTTTCCAGATCTTCCCGTCATCAAATCATCAAATAAGCATAATCAGATCTTCCTCATCTCCATCAGCATCATCATCATCATCGATTTCCAGATATGTGGTCTCCAATTGTAACCAAAATTCAATCCGAATTTTCGGTATTCCGATCTATCGGTAACCGAAGGCGGTTCGGCTTCGGTTACAGATTTCGTAAACCGACCAAAATCGGTCGGTAGTTGGTTGACGGAATTGTTGGTCGGTTTCTTACCGAATCCAGCCCTAAGGATTTAGGTAGTTGTTTGGATTTGTCTCCTGATGGCTAGGTCTAAAATTTGTGCTCAAGTTGTTCCCAATGAGGGTTACGTGTTATGTGCTTAACAGCTTAGACCAACTAGGTTTTATTTGATGTAAGACAGCATATGATGTACGTGCCTTCTGGACATGGATAAGTAATGAAATTATCTACTTCTCAAAAAAAAAAAAAATTAAAACCACATAAAAACAAAGGAAGATGCCGCCATAAAACCAAGGCCGAATTCTGCGATCTCCTTCTAGTCCGGTGGCGTTCCGATGTCGCCTCATCAATGTTGCGATGCTACCGGAAGGGTAATGCTTGCTCTATGGCCTTTTGATTTATGTGACGGCTTGATTCTGAGGATTTGACAGTGGAGGTTGAGGTTTTAATCGAATTGAAACAGATTGTTTCTGGGTGCATCGTTTCAGGCATGGAAGCAGTGGATCCCCACCTGTTTTGGGTTTGGATCTACCTGTTTTGCGGGACATTTCTTTCATCCGTCGGCAGGCAACGATGGTGTCTCATGAAGCGGAATGGAGGCGTTGAGGCTGTTCGGTGCGATAGGACTGTAACAGGTTATGGCGGTAGGGCTACAGCGAGTCATGGTGGCTCGTGGGTATGCATATTGCAGGCTGTGAAATTGTAGTTAAACTGGGCCTTACTTGTTGGGCTTAGGGCTTAGTTGTCTTTGAGTCTTGGGCCTTTTATTTAGTTTAGTTATTTAGGGGAAATGATCATTTACTCAATTTTAGAGTTAATTAACCCCATTTGCCCAAACACTCTAAGAGATTGCCCACTTACTCAAACACTCTAAGAGATTATTTACCTAATATCCAATTAATTATTTTTTATTTATTTTTGAGACTTTTTCGCCCTCTCATTCTTTCTCACTTAAAGAGAGAAGTCATCGGAGACCTTGTCGGACTTCGGTGACCAGTGGCCGGCCGCCAGCTTCGGTGATGGACTCCAGCCACCGGTGATCGGAATCCGGTTGGGCAACCGATGATCGGATTCCAGCTTCTGATTTTATTACCCCCAATAATACTCAGTAATCATATTATTGCCCCCCAATAACAAGTTTATTGGGGATCAATAATTAGTGAAAAATGAAGATATTTTGAATTTTGAAAGTTTTCTGAGGTTTATCCAAATAAATAATTTTATTATTGCCCCTAAATAATCTTATTATTGCCCCAATAAACATTTTATTACCTCTCAGTAATCTTATTATTGTCTCTCAATAATCTTATTATTGCCCTCCTATAATCATATTATTGCCCTAAAGTGAATTGCATAAACTCTCAAAACCAAAATGAATACACTACATACACAATTGATAAACTTATATGTTTAATTGTACACGTTCACTTTTTTTTTTCTTTTTTTTCCCTTCTCCATTCCGGAAGCTCACAGTATAACAAAAAAAAAAAAAAGTGCTCTGGGCACCAACCGGAGTGTGAGGCACTGAGGCTGGCAATTCTGGTATATTCTGATCGAGGCTCTGATGCTGGCAATTAGGGTCTATTCTGATCGAGGCTCTGATGCTGGCAATTAGGGTCTATTCTGATGGGGTTGGGCTTCGATTGGGGAGGCTTCAAGGCGCGGCCGACTCAGGATCTGGAATTCATGATCGGAATCCCTTGGCTACTGTCTAAAACCTTCATCGACTCTAAGGATTCGAGGATGGCTTCGTTAACCGAAGCCTCATCCCAGATTTGGGACTTGATTGTTCAGAGACGGGATTTGGCCGTCCGGTTAGGGGGGGGGGGGGAGAGTGAGAGAGTATGAGGGCAATACTGTCAAACATTGTTGAATTGGGTAAATGGAGTTAAAAAAACTCTTAGTGGAGCAAATGGGCAATTTTTAAGCTGAAATTGAGTAAATGGTCACGATCCCTTTTATTTTTTCTATTAATTCCTTACTTTTCTAAGAATTTATCCTCGTTAGTTCCTAGTGAACACTAATGAATATTAGTTAATTACTTTGCTCATATCCTATAAACTATGTCAAAGTTTGTCATAATTATGGGCTCGCTTTAGATAAGTGAGCGATAATTTCGAATAGAGTTGATCTATCCTATGTAATACTATGGTTTTCACTATGAATCCTTGTTTTATCCATTATTATGAGGCAGCGGGTGGGTATGTACTGACTTTCTTGATATGAGTTCTATCAATGAAATTATCATTAATTAAAAAAAATTTGAAACCACATGAATTTTTGAAAATCAAGTGTGGTTCACAAGCCAAACCCACTGATTGTTTCTATAGGCCATAGTTTATATGAAAAAAAAAACTAAATAAATAAATATACGAAGAACGTATAGTACTTTTGGCATTGGGGTGTCAAGGGGAATGTGGTTTGTGAGCATGAACTGTATTCATCTAGTTAGAGGAGGATATGTGCCTCATTCACTAATGCATGTGATTCCATTTCATGTTGCTCTATTATCTGGTGTCTTCTTCCTTAATATGGGCTAGATACCTAGTCTAACTCTCATTTTCAAAAATTGGATTGACCATGAAATAAAACATGTGAAATAATATGTCTCTTCACCCCAATTCTAATATTGGAATTCGTTGATGATAATACATATGAAAAATATTTCATATTTAGAATCCGAAAGGGGTTGGAACTCTAGTCTAGGTATGAAATTAGAATTCGAAAAGTGTTGGGAACTCTGGTCTTGGTATGACAACATCCACCTGCGGAATATATAAGGGTTTAACTCTGATGGAAGAGCAAAACGTTACAGAGGACCTGGAGGACACGATGTCGATTGAAGACCATCTCAAGGTGAAACCCTAATTTCTGCCTTGTCTTGCCTAGATAGTGTGTAGAAAACGAGGAATGTTGAATTCGATCTTTAATATATAATCTACTAGTATCTATAGTAGGTGTTTGCAAGAGATTTTTTACAATCATATTAAACCAAAGTACATGATCGAGTTATGTGAAAGTGCCCCAATCCCTTGTTTGGTTTGTGTTCGTTTATTCTAATCATCTTACTTTTTCTATGTTTCCATGGCTATATATGGCAGTTTGGTTCTTTAAGCTTGATGATACTGATCTGTTTTAGTAGGCATTGTTTCATCTGTGCTTTGGGAGTGTAGTCCTCGTACAAGAGAAACGTAGATTTTATGGACTGATCAATTGGTAGAATTAAGAATTTCAAGAATTTCTGTTCTGCTTATGGGTTGCTATTCTAAATTGGTTTGTGGATTAATTCAGAATATAGTCGACAAAACAGACCAGTTGAACCTTCAAGAAGATGAAAAATTGCAGGCAGAACAAGAGGTACTAAACAAGAGAAACCGAGGTTTGTTGCCTCATTATTTCAAAGCGACAGCTAAACAAGACAATGAAAAGCAAGTTCCTACCATTGAAGGTATACCATAAAACCAAATATACCATCAAGTTTAGCTCCCAAGAAATTAGTTTATTAGCTCTCAACTTTTGGATATGCAATAAGTTGCTAGCCTTCTCTCTCTTATATGTTCTATTACAACTAAGAATTTTTGGCTGGACTAATTATAACTTTTAATGCTTTTGTTTTACGTACTGATGAGTTCATATTGATGTTATGTCTTCAGAACCAGAAGTTAGTTTGGGAACCAGAGAAAAGGAGAATGAGAACAAGAGTTCTGTATCAAAGTTAAGGTGAGAGTTATTAGATGTTAATTAGGATTTTGGTTTTATAAGATATATGCTCATATTGTGCTTTTTCCTTTGATGCATAGCTACTTTCTGAAAGGAATTAATCATAGAATGATGGACTGATTTCTAGTTAATACAAATGTAGATCCCGACTAGCTCAGATTGAGCCTATTCGTTTTTATGGGAAGAACTACCATATCTGGGCGCAACAGATGAAACTTTACCTAAAGAAATTGAAGGTTGCATATGTACTCTGTGAGCCCTGCCCAATCCTTATGCTTGGACCAGAAGCAAGTCCAGAGGAAATTGCTCAATCAATGGCTGCTAAACAGAAATGGATGAATGATGACACCAGGTGTGGTCGTACGATCTTGCATCATCTATCTGTTTGTTTATTTCATGCTTACTCACAGAAACAGAAGACTACGACTGCGAAAGAACTGTGGAAAGACCTAGAATTAAAATTTGGAACAGAAGCATCTACGATTACAACAGAGACAACTCTGGTTGAAAAGTACATCAAATTTCGGATCCTTAGGACAAAACCAATTGTGGCGCAAGTTAAAGAATTCAATAGTATCTTTGATTCTCTTTTCGCTTCTGGACTGGTGGTCGATGAGAAATTCCATGTCAATGTCCTCATCTCTAAGCTCCCCCCTTCTTGGAAAAATGTTTTCAACAGGTTGATAGGCAAGGAGTATCTGAGTAGTCTTGCAATGGTGATGGATATTTTGAGTGTTGAAGAAGGGCGGCGCTTCATGAGGAAGAATTTGAAGTTATATTCATGATTCTTTTATGGGACATTTCCATATTTTCCCCATCGAAGGGTTTTGAACATTATCTATACAAGGCTGCTTTTTAAACTCAATTGTGTTAGCTAGAGGACCAGTTTTATGCCAGTAAATAATTATTTGACACCTTGATTTAGAAGCAGGAATTGCTGATCAAGATTGTAATTGTGATTGCTGCTTTTAGGTTCAGTTTATCATTGCAGTTATTGAGTTCTGGACCATGTTTTAGCTGGATCAATGTACATGAGTTGTCTTGGCTAGGTTCTCTAGAATTGATTTATCCGGAACTTAGTCTTGTATAATTCTAGCTTTGCACGAGATCTTGTATTTTCTTCTCCTTAGCAAGAAGGGTCATCTATCTTATGCAGTGCTTTCATTATCTCACATTCAGCCTCTGCTTCACTCTTATGCAGTAGCATGAGGACCCAACTAATGCTTTGAATAGTATTCAATTCAAACCTAAAGAGCATTAATTTGCTTGTATAGTTGCTTGCTTTGTTAATTTTTCCTTTATTTTCTAAAGCACCGCCTTTATTCAAATCTTCCATATATAAAATGATCAATAATGAACTATACTTTATGCTAGCTCTATCGATCTCGAAGAAAGTCACGACTATTATAAAGAACTTGGGGAAGAACTAAAGTTTATCTATATGGATCGTTTTGAAGAGCGAAGAGTACTATCTGCCTACTGTGGACGCTATTAGTAGGGTCTAGCAACTAGCTCCAGCAAGATACTTGTATAGTTAGAGATCGACCGTCAATTCTTGTCCAATCCTGTGTTCTTGATCAATTTCTACTAGTTCTTCTTCAGTCCACTGTTCAATTCTTTCTGTAGCTTGTTCAACCTGCGATTTGAATTTGGATAATTTGAAATACTAAGACATCACACTGATTTACCCTAAGAAAAATTCTACATTTTAAAAAGAAAATAAGAACACTAGCACCACTATACAATTAATAATTACCTCCTTGATCCAGTTGGTTTTATAAAGGATGTACAATAGGATGAGTGTCTGCAAAACTGTTCCAAATATCATCCCAACCCAAATTCCCTACAACCAAAATTTCGGGATTCTTGTAAGTTCTATAGTTACCAATGTTAGCTGATAAACTGTTTGTTCATGTTAGGTACATATATGTTTTACCTCAACTCTCATACTTGTTCGGTAACCAAGAAAAAACCCGGTAGGTAGTCCAACAATATAATAACAAAATAAGTTTATGTAAGCCACCAGAGCTTGCCACCCTCCTCCAACAGCAACACCTGCAAAAGGATTGTGTTGTTTTTCCAAGTTCAAGAGGTCACTTGTGTTGTAAGAAAGAACCGTGCATCCATAGATAATATATTCTACTTGATCTATGAGACTATGATCCTAGTTCATTGTCTGCTACAAATTTAGTGTTTTAATTTAAAACACACTACAGATATAGTGTTAGACTATATGTCTATTCGCAGAGATATTTTTACCTGAAATAACGTGCTGAACACTATTAATTACCATTGTAATACTAAGGAGGAAAGCTATACGAGACACGGCTTGTTGCATCTCTTTGCTGTTGGTAAAGATGATGGCAAAATTGTCCTTTGCAGCCATAATAACCACCCCGAAAAGGATCCCAAGAAGGAGAGCCTCCGTAATGGCGACAATGATAGAGTATTCTGCTGCTCTAGGATGTGCTGATCCAAGCTCGTTTGAGACCCGAACGCTGCCAAGGTGGTAAATTGGAGAAGATCATCATGTATGTACTCTAAGGAGCGTGAGATCAAGAAAATAAGAACAGTAGCAAAGAGAACTGCATTCCTCACCTTATCGCTACATTGAACCCAACAAACAGTATTGCTTCCCAGCCATTCACACTCATGCTGAAACAGACAAACACAAATCAATTCAAAAATCAACATCATTCACTAGGTAAACAATTAACTATAGAAATTGCATAGTTGTGACTCTTACCATATTGCAAGGGAGCCAACAGCAATAACAGCATTGTCAAGGTGGCCAGTGATAACTAGTATGGTCATGAAATACCAAATCTCTAGGCAAAGCATGATAGCTGAAGCTATAGAGAGTTTTGCAAAGGACCATAAGTCCTTGAAAGCTAACCATGACAATCCCTTCCAGCCATCTCTACACCAACCAACTATATAAACCACCTGAGCCAATGCCATCACCCAGGATGAGATATTAAACGCTGCAGCAGCGCTGCTTATTCCCCACCCGAAAACTTTGAGGAAGACACATAGGAGTCCTATGTGTAATAAGAGAGTTGCAAAACCAAACAGTGACAGAAATGAAACTTTGCTCTGTGCCTGCAAGAACTTTTGGGTTGGGAAGTTGATGGCCATTGAAAACATTTGAGGGATGATTTGGATACATAATTTCCCGGCTACATCTGCGATGTTCTCGTCTTGGCCAAGGAGCTTTAGGACTGGTGCTGCGTAGATGTAAATTGGCAGTAAACAGGAGCACGCAATAGTCATTATTATCCATGAGCGTTGCAAGTAAATTCCTAGCAGACCTACTTGCCCTGCACCAAATGCCTGCCCACATAGTGTTTCTAGTGCACTTGCCATACCATACTGCAATTTCATACAACACATTAAATGATTGCTTTATCCATGGTCCTTGATTACAAGGTGCATGTTTCGTAATGATGTCACTGTTTCTGCCTCATGCACCGACTCAATAATGGGAACCATTCATGCTTAAGCACACTTCACAAAGAAAAAAAAAATCAGTCAATCAAAAACCATTGTATTGAGGGTTTTTGATAAAGCTGGATTCTGGCAAGGATGAAACATAAAGGTGGGACTCAAAAATGGATGGTTCCAATCATTGAATTGCAAGCCATAGTGACAAAGTTCTAGAAAGTCCATAAACTGGAGGTTTTCTTTGGTACTCAATATGATGCATTTATATAATTAAAAATATGTACTTGGATGAAACCAAATAGATAATCCTACTAAATGTCTGTAGAAAGTAATTTACCAGGAAGCCAAAAGAGAAATTTCCAATGACATTCAGAGAGATTGCAACAGCAGAGAGCTCCACGTCTCCGATATGTCCAACAAAGATGGCTGTGGAGGAGTTAATACCATAGTAGCACAATAAGTTAAAGGCAATGGGGCCTGCAATGGCCCAAAGCTTTGCGGTCTCTGCAA
Organism: Rosa persica; assembly: GCA_025331145.1. Taxonomy (NCBI): domain Eukaryota; kingdom Viridiplantae; phylum Streptophyta; class Magnoliopsida; order Rosales; family Rosaceae; genus Rosa; species Rosa persica. Next base: position 32,346,434 of record WFKR01000001.1, read on the forward strand.
AACATATGTCCTTGGCATCCTTAAAGCTTCTGGTTGGTGGATAATCTCCATCTCTAGACCCGAGAAATGTCGTAGGGGCATGGTGGAGATATGAAATACCTTCCATGGCTGAAACTCCATCAATCTTTGTGTTTAGGATCTGTTCCCTATCAGGTGAAGTTCCAAGAGAGGATGAGCTAATAATCTTCATGGCTGAAACTCTCTGACAGAACTATTAAGCTTCTGGTTCATATGGGCTTTAGTTCTTGGTCAGCATCAGTATTAACATTAAAACTCTAATATGTTCGATATGTCTTCTCCAGGTGAAAGCATGAGTAAACGAAAATTGTTGATTGTGTTTGGCAGTTTAATTACTTCCTAGCTAATTGAATAAGTCTACTGTTTGCATGAAAAGAAGTGGGAAAACCGAAGGAAAATGAATTAATATGAGAAACTGATCGGTAAAAAAACCGTGCAAATTAATCACCCAAAACAATCAACGTTAATAAAATTAAGCACAATAATGATCTGTTAGAAATTTAGTGACTTGATGTTGATTAAGGACAACTAATATACAGAAAAAGCTTCACACTGACAGCTAAAAACGTTAAACATTTCTGCTGTCTATCAAGGCGCCGTTTGATGAACTAATTCACATGACATCATAAGGTCGACAGATATAGTCTTTATCCATTGTCTGATGGAATAGGTAGAATGGCAATCACGGGTGAAGATTTTTAGTGTTTGCTCCATTAGTACGATAGAATATCACGATAGAATATTCTTGTTCTATTGTTAGATTGACACAATATTTTCTAGCAATTTAGCTGAGGAATGCTTCATCAAAGTGAGTAGCCAAAGAGGATGCAAAGGAGGAGGTTTTGGACCTGAAAATGTGCTAGACAGTGACCATTTGTGGATATATTGGGCTCCAAAGGATGGTGACGAAAAAGGAGCATTGGATTGAATTTAGAGGCAGAGATAAAGGATTGAGGTTCAATGTGATTAGGAGTCAAAAGGCAATTCGCTTGGTCAAAGAATCAAAAGGCATGAAATTTATGTGGATGGTAAGAGGGTTGCAAATGGAACCACAGTGGGGTGCAAGAGGCTTCACAGACTTGAAGGGGGAGTAATCCATGGCCAAATTGCCAGAATTAGCATTGAAGACTCAAAAGGACAAAAGGGCTGCCTTTGATTCTTCCATTGGTCTGCATTTTGATCCCTATTGGCACCTAAGTGGGTAGCTACTTTGATATGAAAAGTTAGGGATAAACAAAAAACAGCACTATGTTACCTCTTCATCTTTGAACTTATATTTATGCACTTTTTGGTGCCCATCCTCTGTTGCTCTCTGTTTGAAATGTCTTCTGTTCTGTTCTTCAATCCGTAGATGATAAATGACCAATGGTAAAAGTAGGACAACATGATAAAACTACTGTAAACTTCCAATTCAAGCCTCCCTGCGATATGGGAAACCCATGGCATCTACATATAACAAAGGGAGAAGCTCAGATGGAGTAGCGTACCAAACTAGCGAAGTGGATGTCAAGCCCAAGCTCGTAATTTTATCAGCCACCGTGTTACCCTCACGAAAAGTATGAGAGAAATAGAAGTTCATGACACGAATTTGTTCTAGACAATTTAACCAAAGGATTCGCAGCGGGCATGGTGGAATAAAAGAAGAGGAGGAGATACATGACAAGGCACTAGTTGAATCGCTTTCAATCCAAATATGATGCCATCCCAATTGGTAAGCAAATTCAACTCCAATAATGATTGCCATTAACTCAGAGAAGAAAGCACTTTGTTGATCCAGTCCTGTGCAAAAGCCTCCGATGAATTGCCCAAAACAATCCCGAAAGACACCCCCACATGCAGCAAGACCTGGATTTCCTCTAGCAAGGCCATCAGTATTAAGCTTCAATCATGGAAGAGGAGGAGGATGCCAAAGAACAAGTCGAGGAGCACGCCTAATTTTTGACACAGGAGTAAGACCTAGCCCCACAAGTAACTTACTATCCAAGATCCCTGAAGTGTGTCCAGGCATGTGTGGGGCCATAAAACGAATCCAAGCTTTAGTAAAGCGGAAAATTTTCATAAGAGATGGCTGTTTGTTCTGAAATCTCAACTTGTTTCTAGTCTTCCAAATAGCCATAAGAGAATAGAGACTGCTAGCAATCCAAATATTCATCAATTGTGAAGAGAAAGCCTTGCTAGTAAATGAATCCCAAAGATCAGTGAGCGTACCTGAGGATGGGAGAGAGGTACCAAAACAGCATGCAAGCCAGTGCCAGATGTGTTGTGCAAAATCACAGGTGACGAAGAGATGAGTCAATTTTTCCTCATGACCAAATGTGCATGATTGACAAACCGAGACCACCGGGATACCACGCCTACGAAGGTGATCATCTGTAGGTAAATTATTATGAAGAAGACACCATGCGAGCATAGAGAAACGAGGAGGAATACCTGCTCCCCATATTTTAGAGACCCAATATTGTTCGTCAAAGTGAGGCCGAATCAACTCATAAGCATTCGAGAATGACAGAATACCAGAACTCGGGCCCAAAAGAGAACATCACACTCAACAACTATTGGAAGAGGAATTTGCATAATTTCATGAATTAGATCAGGGAAGGTAGTGTGAAACTTGAAGGGGAAGATCCATTGTTGCTCCTTAATAAAAGAGGCAACCAAAGTCTTGAAATACTTTGAGAGATGGCTAATTTGAAGTTTATCAATGATCGTATTATCCAACCACTTGTCTGACCAAAATAAAACAGATTTACAGTCTCCAATACTCCACTGAGAATGTTGATAAATTAAGGGAAAAGAAGTACGTAACCCCAGGCTATATTGATGAACCAAAATATTTATACTTCATGTGCCGACAAACTAAGAACCTACTACGAGCAAGCATACCCCATGAAGTAGCTGCAGTGAGTATATTCCAACTCAAAGTAAGAAGAGCTGCTTTATTGAGAGCTGGAAGCTGACGAAGACCTAGCCCAGCTTCATTCCTTGGGCAGCACACTTGTTGCCAAGAAACCGTGACCAACTTCTTTACAGCCAAGTCTCCAGACCAAATGAAATTTCGAGCACACACAACAAGATGCTTTAATAGAGAGGTAGGTCATAGATAAACTGAAAAGCTATGAAGAAGCATACTTTGAAAAACATCATTAACAAGCTGAACACGACCCACCATAGAAAGAAGTTTTTCTTTCCAACTTGTTAATCTAGTTTTGGCTCTATCAGCAATAGCTTGAAGATGAAGGCGTCGTGGCTTTCCTTTAAAAATGGGAACCCCCATGTATGTAAAAGGAGCTACCCCAGACTTATAACCCAACAGCTGCTGCACCTGTTTACAACGATATGAGAAAGACTCACCCATATAGAAAATACTTTTGTCCTTATTGACTAATTGACCAGAAGCTGCACCATAGTTTTCGAGAAATAAATGCAGATTCTTAAGGGAGAAATCATCACCTCTACAAAAAATAAATAAATCATCGACATAAAGAATATGAGACAATAAGCAACCACGCGGTAGAGAAATAGATTTCACACGCCGAGAAGAAAAAAGGAGTGTCATACCCCGACTGAGAGCCTCCTCAGCAAGACAAAATAGTAAGGGAGAAAGAGGATCTCCCTGCCTAACCCCACGAGAACAAGAGAAAATCCATAAGGTGACCCATTAAGTAGCATTGAGAGCCTAGCAGAGCTAAGAATGGTGAGATTAAAATCCAAGAATCTTGCTGAAAATCCAAATCGAGCAAGGACATGAGAGAGGAAACTCCAGTTCAGAGTATCAAAGGCTTTTGCAATATCCACCTTGATCCCTACGTTACCACCCCTGATCTTCCTATCCAACAAATTAAAACCCTCAAAGACAAGCCCAACGCAATCTGAAATGCGACGACCCTTAAGAAAAGCTGTCTGTTGAGGAGAAATAATTCGAGAAGCTATAGGACCCAACCTGTCGGCCAAGATCTTTCGAATAATTTTGAATAGAAAATTAGCCAAAGCTATTGGAAGAAACTGGGAGATCAAATTAGCACCCTCAACCTTTGGAAGCAAGACGATAAAATTAGAATTGGCATTGGGATAGAGCCAATTATGTTGGAAGAAATACTGCACAAAAGAGATAACATCCGGGCCCACAATATCCCAACAGTTTTGATAGAAAGACCCAGGAAACCCATCAGGGCCAGAAGCACTCGAGGGATCCATGGAAAAAATAGTACTTTTGATCTCATCTGGAGAAGGAACTGCAGTCAGCATAATATTCTCTTCTCTAGAAACCAAACTGGGAATGACACTGCAAATATCAGCAAGACCTGTTGGATAAGTGCCTGGACCATATAATGATTGATAGAAATGCACAATATGATCAGCAATAGCCTGACGATCAGAAAGTAGAACACTTCCATCATAAAGACAATTGATCTGGGCCCGAGCATATTTTTGACGAGCATATGCATGAAAAAAAGAGGAACACTTATCACCCTCTGTAAGCCACTTAACTCGTGCTCTGTCCCGCCAATAAGCTTCATTACATCGCAAAGCATTTAATACCTCAACTTTTGCAACCACTTCAGCCTTAAAAATCTGATCAGATTGCCCATGTGAAGCAAGTTGATGTTGGATGTCTGCCAGCTTCTCGCGAGCAGTCTCTAAGTTTCGATGGACATCTCCAAACACTGTCGCATTCCATTGTTTTAGACACATTTTCAATGCCTTTAATTTTTGGAGAGTAACATACATAGGACACCCAGCCGGACTAGTAGAATTCCAACAACCAGCCACTACATTCTTAAAAGTAGAGTGAAAAAACCACATAGATTGAAACCGACAAGGTTTAGGCCTGCTGGAACAAAACTTACTGGCAAAAAAAATAAGACTGTTATGATCAGAAACAACCTGTGGAAGCGCAATACAACTCATATTTCGAAAAGTATCCAACCAACTGTCATCATATAAAGAACGATTAAGTCTTCTTTCCAAATGATTTCGACGCCTTTGGACCACGTAAAGAAAGTCCCTGAAGTGTCAAGATGGGAAAACTGACAACGCTCCATTGCATGGCGAAAATCCTCACAAGAAGGACTAACAGGAAGCCTACCACCTCTGCACTCATGTGCACCCAATACAGCGTTACAATCCCCAATCGCCATCCAGGGAACCATAGTGTTTTGTCGTAAGCTGTAAAGTTCATCCCAAAGATGCCTGAGCTTCAAATTAGTTGTTGCTGCATAAATAAAAGTGTATTGCGCTAGAACTCCGTCTGTCATGAACTGTGCAGTAATGTGCTGTTCTGAAGAGTAAATAAGAGAAGGAGCAGAGCACTGCAAAGAACTAAGAAGACATATATTTGGAATACTAGTAGCACGATTATTCATAGCAATTAACTTGAAGTTAAGAGAAGCCCAAAATGTTGCAGGAATTGAATCAAAAACAACCATAGGTTCAGAGATACATACCAAATCCGGGCGATGTTGAAGACAGATGTTTGATAATTCAGAGCGAGTCACTATTTCCAATGCCCCGGATATTCCAGTAGAGTAACTTCATTGGAGACGAATGGGTTTTTGACGTACCCGTGACGGGTATGGTTCACGAGGAGAAACCACAACCTTTTGCTGTCGTTTAAGTTTTTATCTTTTGGGACTTGGTGAGAACAAGGCTAAAGCCCTCCGTGTCCTGTCCGTCCACAAAATGAGCTACTGCATCAATCTCTACTGCAGCCCGCGAGCTGTCTGGACCAAAACCAGGAGGATAGCTAGATACATTAGCATTCTCAGATTGAACATGAATCTCGTCATCACCGTTCATCTCCTCATCAACAATATCATGCCAAGAACGAGAGGGGGAAGCATCGGAGACATGATTAGCAACGTCACTTTGCTCAATAACAGGCGCGCTCAGTCATCACCTTGTCTGCAAGCTTCTCTAAAAAATCTGTGGTGACCTCTTCAATGACATTATTCACAAAATCAACAACACCTCCAGGGATCGGAGAGTCATCCTTGGTCAAAGCAGCCTTCTCCACAACCTCCCTTGTTGTGGTATCCATGACCTCCTCTGTTTCATTACCATCCCTAACTAGTAGACTGGAAGAAGTAGCCTTACTAGTGGGAGCACCAGAATCCTTAGGAATTGTGGAAACCTTTTTGAGACGATATTGTTGACGGACCTCTTTTCGCTTCATCTGCGCCTCTTTTGATTTCAGCTGCCTACAATTCGGCGTCTCATGGCCAATAAGACTGCAATGGTCAAGATGGTTAATTGGTGAAAATATCAATCATATCACTAAAGCGTGTTTAATCACATAATATATTTCTATTGTTCCATCAATTTATCAAGTAAACTTTTATTATTACACTGAAGATGATAAGGCACTTGAGCACTACTAGGCAAAGGAGTTTACATAGAAAGACAAGTGATGTACTGAAGCAGCTATGAAACATGGGAATTAAGGTCTCGCATCCCATAATCTTGGGGAGGCCTTCACATAGAGACCTCCATCAATTGGTAGGGAGACCATGGTCTTGTAATTGACAATTTTTTTCTCATCAGCTAGCTTGAATATATAGCTGCCTAAAAGCACAGCAGAAATGATCTTCGTTCGCGTATAGGCATGTTCCTTTCCTAGACAAATTCTTGGACCGGCCTGCGTGTAATCACATAATCTCATCAGAAATCACATTTTGTACCTTCATTTCCTTTATGTTTTAACGAAGTGTGCAACAGCTAGCAGTGAATGTTAGACTGTTTTCAATACCTTTTCTTACACTGAAGGCTATGAATTTGTAAGGGCTTTCATCCTGGAAAAGGCCATTTTTGTCGAGCCATCTCTCTGGCCGAAACTCTTCTGCATCATCTCCCCATAGAGATTTCATCCTTCCCATTGCATAAGGTTGATATACCACCATGTCTCCCTTTTTGACACTAAATCCATCTGGCCAGGTATCATCAGAAAAACACATCCTTGCATTCTATGAATGGCAGCATCACAAAAACTTGTAAGAAGTAGAATACGTGATTCAAATCCAGAAATGTGAGGAATTGTAACCTTACTTCCTTACAAGTATCGATTGATGCATATCAGATTTACTTACCATTGGAACCGAAGGATAGAGTCTGATTGTTTCACTCAAAGCGGCATGGAGATATTGCATATTGTTAAGGGCTTCTTGATCAAGGCTTTCTGCAAGCTCATCAACACTTGGATTATCTTTCAAATTTATTACTTCTCTAACTTCCTGTGCAATCTTTTCTTGTATGTGAAGATGCTTGCACATCATATAAACAAACCATGAAAGAGAGCTAGCTGTTGTGTCTTGTCCGGCGACAGTAACACAGGGGACCATGTCTCTCAGGTACTTTGGATTAGTATCTTTCATTTCCAAACGCCTTGAAACCAAGTCTCTTTTCTTCAGCTGCCATTAATCATGATTACATTGTCATTAGTAATGATAAAATACCAAGTTAATTCACTCTATAAGCAATAACAAACAGATGACATGGACGAAACTCACATATATGTTATCATCTTCTGGATTCTGGGTAGTTTCAATCTTGCTATTGATTAATTTATACAAAAAATGATCGACCTCTTTGATGTTTTTCTTTAGCTCTGCTTCCTTACCGATGTTTAAGAAGCGTTTGATCTTCCAGAACATATCAATCAACCGATACAGGGTGGCTTCTTGCCCCGATTCAAAAGCATGGGAAAACCGGTTACCGTCTTCATCTTTTCCACTCATGCTGTCTAGTTCGATACCAATTAGAATCTTGATGATTGAATCTAAGGTTGATTTCATAAACAAATCCTTCCAAAAAAACAAGATTTATGTAATTTCAAATAGATGTAACAACTTAAGACCAAAAACCAAAACAAATATAACAATTGAACCTTCCGTACATGCATGTTTCACAAACAAGTTGTTTTCATATCTCATTAACAACTCATGGATATCAATTAGGTGAATAACTTTTATTTAATGCCAAGTCAGCTGTCACATAAGGTGGTTTCTAGCCGGTAATAGAAACAAATGGTGGAATTGCTCATATCTTACATTTAATAACAAAAACTCTACATTAAAATTGATATGGTTCAGGTGGTGAAGGCACTGGGCTATTTCTTCTCACCTACATGCAACGGCTTCTGTTTGAGTAACACTGAAGTCCTCAATGGGCCTGTACGTATGTCTTAATTACAATGCAATGTGATTAGTGAAACACTGAAACGTTGCAAAACATACTTGGATCTCTATTGCTTGGTTGCTGCAGCTGGTTGCAGCTTCATAAATTATGCCAGCAAGTTTAACTGGATTGGCTTTGAAAACTGCACTGCTGAAGTCTCTCACTACTTTTGTTGAGAATTCACCGCTCGTGACCTTCCTCTGATGCCGCCATTTTTGCCCATCCACTGCGAAGATCCCATCGCCTAGTCCATCTGATAAAATGCTGTACATATACGACCCTGCAGCATGTTCGAACTATATAACTTAAATGGCACGTAAATATAATTTGAACTTCTATATATTTAAGCATTACACATCATACCTTGCCATAATTAGTGAAGTTTGTTTTGAGCACATATTCCACATTTGCAGGATCTGCTGTGTAAACCGCACCTTTGAACAAGTCGAGCATCCTGTAAGTGTTATACTTGCCCGCAAGCTCAGTCATGTAATGGTGCAGCCTAGGGAAGTTGATAAGTTGGTGCACGACAGTTCCGGCAACAGGATGGTATCTCTTGTTCTTGTCATGCAATCTTCGGGCACGGTGTCTAACCACAACTACAGCTAAAACTAACGCTAAACTTAATGCTAACGCCGTGGAAGCAAACTCCATGACACTGTTTTGATGAAGGTTATGGTAGCAGAGGAAGATAGCTGTTCTGTTTGTGCCGACTCTCTATATATATGAGGGCCCTTCCATTAAGGGATCCCCTTTTTTGGTCTTTTATAGGGATAGGCAATAGACAAACTTTTTAATTATATTTCGGCATCTCAACCGTTCATTTTTTAGGTCCTAATATGTAGATCACCTCTGCATATTTTCAGCCAAATCGGTGATCGTTAAGGCATCCAAAACTGCAATTTACACGAATGGACCGAATTTGTCGAACCAGAACCGTTCGTGTTTATAATAGTAAATTGCAGTTTTGGCTGCCTTAGCGATCATCAAATTGGCTGAAAATTTACAGAAGTGATCTATATATTAGGACTTAAAAACTGAACAGTTGAGATGTGAAAATATAATCGAAAAGTTGGTCTAATGCCTTATCCCTATAAAATATCTAAAAAAGGGATCCTTCACTAGAAGGGCCCTATATATATATATATATATATATATATATATATATATATAAGATTTTTCTCAAGTAAGAATGTCCTTACCTAAGCTTATGGAACTGATCTTGTGTTTTCACCCACTTTCCGATCAAATTTTCACATCTTAACCGTTCAATTTTTAGGTCCTAATGTATAGATCACATCTGCAAGATTTCAGTAAATTTGGTGATCGTTAAGGCGTCCAAACAACAATTTACATGAACAAACCGAATCTGTCGAACCGGAACCGTTCGTTTACATTGTTGTAATTTGCAGTTTTGGATGCCTTAACTATCACCAATTTGGCTGAAATTTTGTAGAGGTGATCTCTACATTAGGACCTAAAAACTGAATGGTTAAGATGTGAATATGTGATCGGAAAGTGGTCGAAAACAGGAAATCTGTACCTAAGCTTAGGTAAAGATGTCCTTAGTGTAGTCAGACTGTCTGTGTATGTATGTATGTATGTATGTGTATGTATATATATATATATATATATATATATATATATATATATATATATATATATATATATATATATATATATACAGCGGTTCTCCACTGCGGTCGTCCGCAGTTTGTCGATTCGTACTGATTTCCAGTTTTGACCCACTTTCCGATCACATTTTCACATCTTAACCGTTCAGTTTTTAGGTTCTAATGTATAGATCACATCTGCAAAATTTCAGCCAATTTGGTGATCATTAAGGCATCCAAAACTGCAAATTACAACAATATATACGAACGGTTCCGGTTTGACAGATTCTGTTCGTTCGTGTAAATTGCAGTTTTGGATGCCTTAACGATCACCAAATTAGCTGAAATTTTGCAGAGGTGATCTATACATTAGGACCTAAAAACTAAACGGTTAAGATGTGAATGTGTGATCGAAATGTGGGGAAAAACACAAAAATGTATATCCGCACCTGAGCAAGGTTATATATATATATATATATATAGAGAGAGAGAGAGAGAGAGAGAGAGAGAGGCTCCGAACGTCTTATTCAACAATAATGAAGGGAACAAGGCTCCACTCCATCTAATTAGTATGTGGGGAGTACTACTGATGAATAATGGCATTGCCCCTGTTGGTTCGTGGATTGGAAAGAAATGACATGGCTGGCCAAATCTCCATCGCACGTTCATTATCACGAAAGTTTTTCCAAATTGTAGTGTCGACTAATCAGTGAAGCTAGCTTATGATCGAGTTTCTGTCTAGACGTACCAACAGTTCACTACTCATAATTAACATGCATGCATATCCTTCTCTCTTTCATGTTTTGTCTACATTTTTCATGTGCCCATGCTCTGCATACCCGATAACTCAACTCGTGCTCTGCAACGGACGGACAGTGAAAGGAACAAATGATTGTGGGTCCAATAGCCCGTGCCAGATGTAAACATGTTTTGTGCTATTTATTTATTTTTTGGTACTTGACCAAATTTCAGTAAACCATGCATGCGTGCTCATTGTTCCTAAGTATATACTATTAATTATATCAGTGATAACGGATAGGGTTGAAATTTCTGTGACCATAACTCATTAACTCTTCCGCATCATCACACCCCATAGATATTTCATCTTGCCAAAAAAAAAAAAGAAAAAGAAATTTCATATTGCCGATGGCATAAGGCTGGTATGTCACCATATATATATAGTATATCTTCTTTTTTCATCTCTAAATCCATTTGGCCATGGGATCATACTCAGAAATACAAAACTTGATCAGCATCCTTGCAAGTTGCAAGTGACAGTGTCATCACAACTTGTTGAAATGTAATTAATATAAGCGATTCAAAATCAGAAAAGCCAGTGAGGGATGACTTGGATATATCAGCTAAACCTTGAAAGGAGCACAGCCAAGCTAGATAGTAGACATAGACATGTTTTGTGGCATGGGGTCTAATCACTACTAGTACTATAGCAAAGGTTACCGCGAAGCTCAATGCTACAGCAGCAGCCGAGAACAAATCCATGACAACAAGAGGAGCACTTGTCTTTCTCATTGCAGTTCTGGATGTATATGGCCATACACAGAGGTGGATCCAGGATTGAAATCTTGGACGGACTTGGATTTCTTAAAATATATATATATATATATATATATATATATATTATGGAGAATCTCGACGGTGTAAGAGAATTTTATTAATTTTTAGAAAAAGGTACACCTAGTCAGGGGAGACGTAGTGAGCCTTACCCCTCAAATGCATATCTATACAAAGACTGGGTTCTGTACTAATATCTTCAGTTACACTAGCAACTTGATTTCCTTAAAAGATTATTGCAATTTGGTTCAATTTGAACCGTCGGAGACTGGAATTTATGCCAATTTGATTGAAGGAGAAGAACAAGGCTTTAGTTTATCCGAGAGGCACACGCTGTAAGGATTCGTTTATAGTCTAAAGCTCAAAAGAAGCCCCCAAAAAAAAAAAGAGTGAATGAAATTGCAATTTCTGGTGCATCTATGAAATGGGTGCACATTAATTAAATCAGTGCATCACATTTAACTCACATCAATTAAACAATAAATTGTAGATTTGCAGAACAAGGAGACGGAGAGAATGCTGCATACCAGATTTCCAGAGCAAGAGAATTTGAGATTTGATTGCAACCTTCATTCTTCAATCCACGAAATCTTCAATCCAATACAACCTACGAAATTGAATTTCACATCAATCCTTAACCCTATAAATTGCCCCAAATTGAAGAGGGAGAGTAAGAAAAGTATATACGACTTGATCTCTGAGAGAAGTGGAGAAGGGAGAGTCGCAGGCGGCGAGAGGAGGAGGAGGAGAGTCCGAGAGAGTGAGACTGTGAGAGATGATTCTCTATTTCGAAACTTTGAATAGGTCGTAGTCGATGAGTGGAGTCGAGAGTGGGGAGTTACTTCGGCTGGGCTACTGGACTCTCAGAGAAGTGGAGAAGGGAGAGCCGCATGCGGCGAGAAGAGGAGGAGGAGAGAGTGAAATTGTGAGAGATGTAGGCCGTAGTCGATGGCTCGATGAGTGGAGTCAGGAGTGGCCGAGTGGGGAATGGGGAGTTACTTCCGAAGGGCTACTGGGCTTCTAGAGTCTGGACTCTAGACAATACCCAATTAAAAAAAAAAACATATACATCTAACTTTTTTTTTAAGCCTAAAAATCTAGGACGGGCTTGAGCTCGCCCTAGTCTATACATAGATCTGCCCCTGGCCATACATGACTGGGCTTGCATGCATTGAGGGTGAGTATGTGTACTCACCTTCAATGATTGTGTTCCCAATTACACGTCAAAATATATTAAACCTTGGGTGGGGCTCTAATGAGAACCATTAAAATGAAGATTTTCTAATCAAGGGTTTTGAGACTCGTTTTTCAATCACATTTCAACAAATCAACCATTAAATGTCTAGATTTATTATTCTACAATTATTATTATTATTATTATTATTTTTATGCAATGAGTGATAGCAGAGGAGCAACCTCTCTAACACTCCAATTTATTAAGTCAAAAAAATGTGAATGACAACGGAGGGGACATAACCAAAACCTCTAGAATAAACAAGCAAAAACAAACAAGTTAACGAAATCTAAGCTGTGGAAGACCCAAAACATCACTCTCATAAAACGACAAGAGAAATGGAGGAGGCACATCCCACCATACTTGGTCCGACAAAGATGTTCCATGATTAGCTAGAGCATTTGCTACCTTATTCCCTTCTCTAAATATGTGTGAAGATTTGAAGTTCATTTGTGAGATCCTATATAAGCAATTTAACCAACATACTCGAAGTTGTCAAGGCACAAGGGAATGAGCGAATATAATCCAATACAGTAGATGAATCTACCTCTAGCCATATATGTTTCCAATCACGAAGCCAAACAATCTCTAAGTTGTAATGACTACCATTACTTCCGCTGCAACAGAACTAGGAATATCAAGGTTAGAAGCAAAAGCACCAACAAATTGACCTTTATAATCACGAAAGACAGCACTGAATCCTCCAATACCCTCTTCATGTTTCCAACCGCCTTCAGAATTATTCTTAATCAACCCAATAATGGGGGGATGCCAATTAACCTCAACCACTCTAGGAGTACGTCGCGGTCTACAATCATTCTGCAAATTTTCAACTAGATTGAAATTCAAGAAATGTGAGTAACCTCTGCATTTCCAACCATATATTTATAAACGGTTCGAAATGTCACAATTACTTAGTGCGACAAACGTTAATCATTAATTGCGATTATTGTCACAATCCTCTAAGTTTTCTAGCAACTTCAAGAAATGTAGATTTTGTTATTTTCATCGCTTTTGTTCAAGAAACATTATGATAAATTGATAATAGTTGATCGCATTCGAACTGAATAACAAAATGTTTGTTTAAGTTACCGACTAGTTATCCACTTGCACGCCGGCCTTTTCCTATATAAAGAGGACTAATCTAATCGATAATGTTTCAAGGCGGGCGCGGGTAAAGAAATTTGAAAGAGCTCAACGTTAGATAACTTTGATCCTTCTAGCAGCGCGATTGTTGTTTTCTAACAAAAAATCTTTAATTTGTTTTGATTAGATACAAGAGAAACAGAAGTGAGATGGTACATGATTTTAGAAGGAGAACTTGGAACTTTGACGTCAATTGCAGAACCAGATCACCAAACAATGAAAGGCACGGAGTGCCCATCGATCAAAAAGAATGCACCTGCAGTAGTGGAAACCACAAAAAAAGTCATTAAGAAGATGAAGTCTGAATCGAAGTTAAGGTAAGGGTGATGAAGTTCAGTATGTTTCCTTTTACTCGATCGAATTAGTGCTTTTATCAAAATAGAATATTATAGTACGTGCAAACGAATCTCCCGTTTTTCCAGAACAAACCCTTTTTCAATACCTCTCACAATTTTTTCTTTAAATATTACCTACATATTTGTAAGTGATGCAGTCGCGTAGTGTTTGGCCCTTATAAAACACTTGTCAAAGTCGTTATACATTTGTTCATTTTTCACTAAAATTTCTGTGAAAAAAATGTAATTTAGAGCGCTCAGCTAGCAACCACCGAACACCATTATAGAAACACCGAACATTTTACAACTTCTCCATATAAAAGTAAGATAGGAAGTCAAGCGAGAAACAAAATTTGTTCCGTATCTAGTGAGCAAACGGAGGGGTTTGTTTAGCATTAGTTTCCTAGCTTTAATTAAAATTGTGGTCAAGTACGTTGTGCCTCAGCTCAACACTCTGGAAACAGTTGGAATGATTGATGGACTTTTGGTTGATACAAATGTAGATCTAGACGTGCCAGCAGCAAGGTTTACCCTGCCCGTTTCTATGGGAAGAACTACCGTCTCTGGGCGCAACAGATGGAGCTTTTCCTAAAGCAACTATATGTTGCATATGTGCTCTATGAGCCATGCCCTAGCCTTATGGTTGGACCTGAAGCAACTACTGAAGATATTGCTCAATCAAAGGTTGCCGTTCAGAAATGGATGGCCGATGACTCCCTATGTCGCCGCACGATCTTGAATCACCTGTCTTTTTCTCTGTGTTATACTTGCCTAAAACAGAAGAAAACTACTACTGCTAAAGAACTGTGGGATGATCTAAAAAAACTATCTGGAACACATGCAACAAAGAGATCTCTGGTTAGACAGTACATGGTATTTCTGATGCTGGAGAAGAAACCAATTGTAGATCAAGTTCAAGAATCTAATCGCATTTTTGATTCCATGGTTGCTTCTGGAGTTTTGGTTGATGAGAAATTTCACGTTGATGTCATCATCTCCAAGCTCCCCGAGTCATGGAGGGATGTCCGCAACAAGTTGATGCACGAGAAGTGTATGACCATCACAATGCTGATGGACCGTTTGAGGGTTGAAGAAGAGTCACGAATGGAAGCATTATTCACAAGCTGCTGTTCCACCAATATTTCACTGAAATAAGGATAAAATGAAATGTATCTTTTTAGTTACATATTTTCATTACGGAGGGTTTTGATATTGATTGATTCTAAAATAAATTCTTCTTTTTGAAATTCAATTCATAAAAGTAAATCATTTCTTAAATAACAATGTCAAACTTGTTACGAATCTTATGACCGAATAAACTATTCATTTTACCAAGCCAATCACATTTTTTGTTTATTTAAATTGAGCTCACTCTACACACACAATTTATAGTTTAAGATAGAAAATTCATCAAAAAATCTTTCGTATCCGATCAATGATACATATGGTTTGCCAAGCGAGGCCTAGCAACAGCCATCAAGGGCTGAACCTTAGGCATTGTCATTCCATAAACTTCTTTGGTATCAATATCTTCCGGCCTCAAACCCTCCGGTGGTGTCCAGTCAAAACAATGAAAAAGCCGAGCCAAAGCCATCAAGACCAGAGTCACCCCAAGCGGCGCGCCGGGACACTTTCTCTTTCCTGCACTAAAAGGAAGAATTTTGAAATCGGCTCCGTGGCTAATCTCGACTCGGCTCCCATCATCGAGCCAATGCCGCTCGGGCCTAAACTCCTCGACATTGTCCCATAGCTTGGTGTTTCGGCCCAGCCCATGGGTGTTGATGAAAACACGTGTCTTGGCCGGGATGTAGTAACCGTTGACCCACGTGGCGCGTAACGACTCGTGAGGAATGAGGAAGGGTCCCGCCGGATGCATGCGGAAGGTTTCGCGTACGACGCAACGTAGGTAGTTAAGATGGGGTAGGTCCGATTCGTTGACCATTCTATGTTGACCCACGACTGAATCAAGCTCTTCTTGGATCTTAAGGAGGACACGTGGATGCTTGATCACCTCGGCCATCGCCCATTCGTTGGTCACAGCTGAAGTGTCGGTGGCTGCAGCTATCATATCCTGAAACTCATAAATACGGCATAATATAAGGAATTGGCAACTAAAATTTTAGACAAATTATAATGTTCTTGATTTAATCAACAATAAACATAGTAAAGAACATTTTGGAATTTTGTATACCACAATATATTACGATAATGATACTCTAATTTTAACTTTATATGCTCTATCGGTGTGCTGTGGCTTGTTACTTATTTAAAATAACTGACACCGTATATGTTATAAGTTTAAATTTAATTGACATTATGAGATGGATAGGATGGTGATAAAAATTGTCATTTCTATTAAAAAAAACTTAAATGTACTCTAAATTGAATATTTAATAACTCTTTTCTACACGCAATCCAAAATTAAAATAGTGAGACCCTCGTTTCTAATAGACACGTACATCATCATCTAGGCTTTCTATAATAATTTTCCTGTAAAGTTAAAGAAAATTAAAACTAGATGGAAATTATGCAAAGGTTTACCTGTATTAGAGCTTTGATTTCCAGATCCTCCATATGCTTTTTCCCATCCTCACCTGGCAAAGACAACAAAACATCAACAAAGTCCATTTCTGCACCATCTTCCTCTCCTCCAGTTGACTTGCTCTTCTCCTCCCTTACCCTCCTATGCTCTTCAAGAATCTTGATATGAAAATCATCTACCCTTTTCTCCACTTCCCTCATTTTCTTCTCACAACCATAAGGATCCACCCACCTCCAAATTGGCAAGTAATCTCCCAAATATATCAACCCCAATAGCCAAAATAACTCATGGGTTATGTGCATGAACTCCATGGCCTCTTGTGGACCTGCCGACCCGGCCCCAAAATATTGTTTACCAAGCAACATCCTAGTCACATTGTTCATAGACCACCCACCCAACACTTCCCTTAAGCTCACTGCCTTCCCCTTCTGGGCCGTGGCCCAAACATCTTGTACGAGGTGTTGGGCTTCATCGGCTCGGTGTTTGGCAAAAGACTCGAGGCGTTTTGTTGTTAGCAAGTGTTCCATGCATATTCGTCTCATTCGCTTCCATTGTGGGCCCAATGGGGCAAGCGCAACGTCGCCGCAACCATAGGCTAAATGCACCGCGGCTAAAGTTCGTGGCCGTGATGCAAAGACGTCATCTTGTCGAAGAAGTATTTCACGTATGATGTCGGGGTCGTTGGTGGTGATGGCATCAATGCTCCCAAGTCGTAGGTAGACCAGCGGCCCATACTTGTCGCATAAAGATGCCAGGTCTCTGTGGGGTAGAGGGCCCAACTGCAGTAGGTTTCCCAACACCGGCAATCTTGCCGGCCCGGGAGGAAAAACCTTCTCGGTTTTTGGCCCAAATCTCCGCTTCACCAATTGGTATATGATACTAGCAATTGTGGCTGCAATGATAAAAGACACAGGAGAGGTATGTAAATCCATCTATAAACTATACAAGGATGAAGAGGTTCTCATACTTTGTTCTTTGGCCCATCGCTCATATATAAAGAATGAAACAATGGGGGAAGAAAAAAGCTTGTTTAACAACATTTTAGCTTACACCGTGCTCTTTGCATGCTTCTAATGTAGGTTTAAAATGTTAATAGCGTGTTATTGTACTTTGAAACTATACAACTGCTCCTCTTTTATTAACTAATTATTAAGTTCTAGGAAAAGAAAAGGTGACGACGAAAGTTGAACTCTCAGTCTCGTACCATGAATATGTAGGATAGCTGTGCTTTACAGTTCACCCTATACAATTGGTTCAAAAAGTTCGATTCAATTATGGTCTTCGTGTTGGCCATGCTACCTTTTCTCCCCTTCCTCTAAAAACTAGGCTATGTAATCATGCCTCCTAGTGTTCAAGTTAAAAGTAGAAGCACAAGTGCAAAGAAGAGGAACCCCTCAGACCTCAATGAGGTGAAGAACTTGGTATTTATCTATTACGATAGCAGCATCGAAATCGTGAAGACTAATTACCAGCAGTCCAGCACTAGAGTTTCGCTGTTAGGGGAGTGAAATTGGCTCCCTGTTATGCAAACCACACCTCTATCTTCATTTTTGCACGAGTGCTTTTATACATATAGCCATGTGTTTATCAAAAGAAAGAGGGAGCTGGCCCGTATATATGGTTTGCTAAAAAGGGGTGAATTTAGCTTCCCAATTAAATTAACAAATATATATATGTTCAAAGCGTTGTGTATGAAACTTGGCATAATCTCAAGCTGCAGGCATGAGAGGAAGATGGAGAAACACCTAGAAGCAATAGAAATGAGTGGCATGGGAGAGAACGCTGACAATATGTAGAACATGATGAGAACATAGAAGGATCACTCCCAGAAACCCATTTCCGATTGACCTCTGGGAGGCCTATCTCCCATGTCAACTCAAGCCAATTCTAAGAATATGTAACTGGCAAATACAATCAGATAGTCATCGGAACTAACTATGGGTTCCATTTATAATGAACCCTCCAGGGAAACGGCTAGGGGTGGCCCGAGAGTCCGAGGAACTGGCTCGATCCGGACCGAAACGGACCATTCAGGTCGGTTTTCAAAGCTGAATTCCTCGGTTCAGGCTAAACAGAACCAATTAACGCGTCCTTCGGATCGGTCTCGGTTTTAGTGTTTGCAAAACCGATTAGGCCCGATCCAGACCGATCGATATTTGGTACACGTATATGCATTTCTGCATTTCTACTTGTTTAGTTTCGACAGTTTTATGTTTAGTTTCTGCATTTCTGCATTTGTAGTTTACAGTTTTGCTTTCAATTCTGCATTTTTATGTTTACAGTTTTGTGGTTGACAGTTTTGTTTAGTTTCTGCATTTCTGCATTTGTGCCTTATAGTTTTGCTTTCAATTCTGCATTTCTGCTTTACTTGGATTGGATGGCTTTAGTGCTTTAGTTTGCAGTTAGTACTTTGCAGTCTTTGAATCTACAATTCTGCAGTTTGCAGTCTTTGAATCTGCAATTCTAGAAAAACAGTTTTCTGGGCCCAAAAAACCGAAACACCGGATCGATTGTGTTCGGATCGGTTTCTCATCGGTTTCAACTTGCTCAAAAAACCAATTCGGACCGATCCGAAAGTGTTGGTTTCGGACTCAATTTTCAGCTTTTTCAGGCTGAACGGATCCGAACCCAGCCCTAGGGAAACCTAGGTAAGTCAAAGAATAAGGATGATGAGAGATGCATCTCTGCTGGCTCCCATGCGAGCATTGACATACAAAACGGATAGTTCAAATTCAAGACACTAGCACTTAATACATTCATGTATTCCACGCACTAAAGTCTGGTGACCCTCTCAGGCCAGTCCACTAGTTCAATCAACAGTAAAAATTGTTCACAAGAAAATTACAGACTTTTAATGCATTTTTAATAATGGTATTTAATTAGTTGTATTTAAAACTCAAATCAAGACGTTACCATCTAATATAATTTTACATTCTCCGCACTAAAGTTTGGTTGTTTTGTCAGGCAAGTTCACTAGTTCAATCAACGTTAAAAGTGCTTACAGGAAAATTGTAAATAATTTATTCATTTTTGTAAAAATCCAATTAAAGGTACTTAATGTGTAGTATTTGATACTCAATTCAAGACGTCACTACCTAATACATTTCCGCATTCTCCGCACAAAAGGCTGCTCACCTTGTCAAGCATGACCACTAGTTCAATCAGTGCTAAAAATTGCTCACATGAATGTTGCGAACTTTTGATTCCTTCTATAAAATTACAATCACCTTCTAAATATCTATATTCTCCGCATTAAAGTCTGGTCATTCTGTCTGATTTGTTCACTAGTTTAATCAACGTTAAAAATTGTCCACATGAAAGTTTCAATCTTTTGATTCTTTTTATAAAACTGTTATTAATGGCATTTAATAGTACTATTTGAAACTCAATTCAAAATGTCACCACGTATTACATGCCTACATTTTCTGCCCTTACATTTAGTTGTCTTGTCAGACTTGTCCACTAGATCAATAAATGTTAAAATTGTTCACTACCTAATATATGCTTGCATTCTCTGCACTAAAGACTGCCTAGCCTGTCAAGCATGATCACTAGTTCAATCAACGTTAAAAATTACTCACATGGAAGTTACAAACTTTTGATTCGTTCTATAGAAAATTTAAATAATGGTATTTGGAAATCAATTCAGACGTCACCACCAACTACATTCATGTACGCATTCTCCGCAATAAAGTTTGATCAAGTTGTCAGACACGTTCACTAGTTTAAACAACGTTAAAAATTGCTCACATGAAAGAATTAAACTTTTGATCCGTTTTGTAAAAATTTAATTAGTGGTAGTTGAAACTCAATTCAAGACATCACCACCTAATACATGCCTGCATTCTCTGCTCTAACATCTAGTCGCCCTGTTCAATCAACGTTAAAAATTGCTCACGCAAAGTTACAAATTTTTTTTATATTTTTTCTTTAGTGAAAATCTAATTAATGGTATTTAATTAGTGGTGTTTGAAACTCAAATTGAACAAATACAACCTAATGCATGTACATATTCATTCTGCTTCAAATCTTTAGTCCTCATTCTTCTGTGTCCTTTCCTGGCTCCCACTAAAACCTAGTTCACATGGAAATTGCAACTTTTGATTCGCTAACCAATTAATCGTAATTAAACTCAAATTCAAACTTCTGTCTATACATATATTTGTTATTTTTTGATTGATGATAATTGAAGTTGCAGATATTAAAACTCTAATAATATGTTCGGATCGGTCCGTTAATTCAATTAACTTTCAAAATGACTCATGCTCATTTTAGATAGTGTTTTCTTCACATGAAAATTGAAGCTGTGATTCTATTTTACAGATCAAATTAGATCGAACTCGATTGGAGCAATTCAATCAAATAGATTTACAACTTCGGGCTTAGGGATCGAGTGATAATTTTCCTGCATAAAATTAATTCAAACATAAACAAATAACAAGTTTTTTCCTTTGGTAATCCTAATGGCTCACATGGCTAGAAATAAGAGGCGGCACAGTTTGTTTTGCAAAGAATATCATGGAGACGAAGACAAACTATACAATAGGAGTAATTGAATTCCAATCGAAAGTGGATATGAAATTGCATGTATATGTTAATTTTCAATATATACGGAACCCAAATTTTGAACACAATAACTTCTATTTTTCAATTTTCTGGAAATTTTTGATTTTGCAATTTTGTAAATGAACTTGAAGATCTCTGGAAGATGTTGATGATCTTGTTGCTACAGATATGAAGGAGGCTTCCTCAGACTGTGATGAAAACCACTTTGCCAGATGCTACGTACTCAATCAATTATCTGCTAATCAACCCTGAACAATAAGAAATTAATACTGAATGGTTTAACTGATAAACTTCATGAAAGAAGGCAAAATTTATTAAACTCATCCCATATCAAGTGGCTGGCATGAGAGGAAGAAGGAGAGACACCCAAAGACAATAGAAATGGGTGGCATGGGAAAGAAACCAATAAGTTTGTTCACCTTCTTAATTTTCATAAGAAGATGAAGTAAAAAGAGAAAGAATCCTTTCCCAACCACCCATCTCCACTAGCCTTTGGGAGGCCAATCTCCCATTTCAACTCAGCCAATTCTAACAAAGTTGTGCTACTAGTGCTAAGAATAGATATGAACAAGAGACTAAACATGCACACCCTTATATAGCAAAGCCTCTAGGGCACCAATGTAAATAACTCGATAAAAATGGGTAATGAGTTGGAACATTTCGATAAAAACAGCGTATTTAAAACTCAATCAACGATAAAATTAGCTCACATGAAAGTTGCAAACTTTTAATTTTTCGTAAAAGTCCAATTAAAGATATTTAATTAGTGGTTTCTAAAACTCAATTCGAGATGTCACCAACGAATAGATGTCTACATTCTCTGCACTAAAGGCTACTTACCCTATCAAACATGACCGCTAGTTTAATCAACATTAGAAATTACTCACATGAAAGTTTCAATCTTTTGATTCCTTCTATAAGCTTTCAATGATGGTATTTAATTAGTGGTATTTAAATCTCAATTCAAACGTCACCACTTACTAGATGTCTGCATTCTCTGCACTAAAGTTTTGTCATTCTATCAGACATGTCTACTAGTTTAATCAACGTTAAAAATTGCACACATGAAATTTGCTGTCACACCCCTAATTTTAGAATAAAAATTCAAAATCCGAAACATAAATTACCACAACTCAAAATAATCATCCTGAAAATTTCTTTTTCCTTAACAACCTCACCACACAATTTAATTTCAAATCCCGAATTTAGTCTAGGTTAATTATTACAACTCACTCACAAATTAAATTGTAAAGCTCTAAATGAGCATAACAAACCTCACAACTTAAATGAAAACAAATAAATGCTGCAACTACTAAACAATACTGTCACCTCCCTAGTTATCCTGACCTGCAGGAATATCCGCTACACCATTTGAATAGTGTACCGGGATTGCAACAACACAAAACCCGGTAAGCTTTTGAAAGCTCGTATGAGTAAAAAGAAAGAACGGTTGTTTAATTAATTCATATTTATTTTCACTCAAGCCAACACTCAACAATTTCCACGTCCACAAAGAAACAACAATCTCACAATCAATCACCAAATCAACAATTCAACACAAAACCTAAACTCACATCTTTCTTCTCAAAACCTCAAAATCGTATTTATAAAAAGACGGTGTTGACAGACTAGAGGTCTAACTGAATCGTAGCCTGTCACCTGGCCCAGGTTATGGCATCCGACATATTTATCTTTATCGTATTTCATCAATATATATATACGTATATACATATTTAGAACGTCCGATACTCGTTGTAATACCCGCAATTTTCATTTTAAATTCGTGTAATTGTGTTGAACGATTATTGTATGATTTCACGAATGTTGTTCGATAATATTTCTTTTTTTGAATTATCGAAGGCACGAAACGATTATTTTTACGAAAAAGCTCGAAATGCTCGATTTGAGAAATCGACTTTTTATACGTGCAAAATTTGGGAAAACTTCCTTCATGAAAGTTGTAGAGCTCGTCGATACAAGTCCGTACACGTGCGGACACAAAGATCGGATTTTTTCTGAATTAGTTATTGAATTTAGAAGAAATTCCGAAACATGTATATATAGAAAAAGCCCTAGAATTCTTTTGGGAAATTTCCATTTTGGTCTGGCCTCCATTTCTGTTTTTGGAAAGCACTGTAGCTCTCTCTCTCTCTCTCTCGCGTCCTCTCCCTCTCGGCCGAAAGCAAGAAAACAGAGCACGGAGAAACCGTGCTCCCACTCTCTCCTCCAGCCATCTCTCAAGCTGCAACCACCTCCAGGAGCTTCGTCTCAACCTTGCGCAGCTGCCAGATATCTCGGGCTCCTTTTCGGTTCGATCTCGATATCTCGAGCTATAGGTCACCATTTCACTTGATTCTTGGCTCATTGGACTCGCCTCAACTTCCTTTACAAGCACCAAGAATGACCGGAGCTGGGTTGATCGTTTTCACATTCGTCGGAGCTCGACCCCGTTAGATCAAAAAACAACCTATCAATCCAAATATCTCGAGTTATACACGATCGTTTCTTGTGATTATTGGCTTGGTGAGTTCGCAATGAAGTTCTGAACAAGTTTCCAGAAGAGATCGAAGCGAGTTGTTGCAGTTTTCACGTCGGTTTTCAAGCTCGCCAGTTTCTGAAAAATTTCCGGCCGCTGACTGTAATCGTTACTTTTCGATCCCTTCCCGTCATTTTTTGGTCTTGTGCTAGTTATGAAAGTTGCTCAGAATGATGAAACGAATGGGAGAATCTCAGCCCCGACACCATTGGTGGTGATCGGCGGTGGCTCTGTCCCTAACTCCAACAGCCATTTCTGACCATCCCTGGAGGTCTAAAATTTAGTTTCTGTCCATTTTATGATTCTATGTTTCAATACGATCATTTCAGCATATTATACGCATTTTTCAGATATCGTATGAATTAGTTATGAATTTTGTGATTTCGATTTATTTCGATCGTTAGATTTATGATCTGTGAAATTAGGACCGTCCGATGAACTTGTAATTTTGATATGATGATCATATGACTGTCCCAGAGGCTTTGTGTGGTCATGGGCGAAGATCCGACCGTTGGATCTTCATATAAGTGTAAAACGGTGATTAGGGGAGCGATTCATGAGAATCCGCCTGTCGGATTTTCTAATAATTAGAATTCGGCCGTTAAATAGTAGTTCGGTTATGTTTTAGAATTATTGGCTAAATTCAAATCACATTTGATTAGGTGATTGACGGATTTTATTTGGGTGAGCTACTTCGGCGTGATTTATAATTGTATTGAAGACGCAGCGGGAGTGTCGAGATGAGTAAAATTCACGTGGTTCATATTACGAACCGAGCGTTTTAAATTATTTATTTTTAGTAATTGTGTGAAAAATATTTGTGGATTAAATATTTGTTTTAAAATTTCATGGACTTGAATCACTACGGTCCATAGGTAAGTAAAATGAATTTTAATTATACAAATGAATTTCACGATTTTCTTGTGTGAACTATAGATGGTATTAGTGGTCATTCCTGAGTGGATGATTACGTGTGTGTGTATATATATATATATATATATATATATATATTTACGTGGAAAATATATATTGATGGGTGGATTGTTGAGTGATGATATGATTGAGTTGAATTGATGAATTGAATTATATTTCAATTGCGTAATTTCATTATTGTATATCTTGGTTGGGTTAGATTCAGTATGTGGTAATTTTCATGTTTCGGATTTTGAATTTTTATTCTAAAATTCGGGGCGTGACACTCGTACTTAATCTTGCCTCATTACCCGACAAGTGTTGTGGCATCCAACTTAGTCAACCAATCGTATCCCATCATCCACCTAGGATTAGAGCGTCTGATTCCCCCATACCGGTAACTACGTTGACCCTAAATCCATAAATAAGCACAACAATATATTTTCACACAATGAAATCAACTCATCCAAGATACACAATATTATTTTGAAATTTAAGCATTTGAAATATAATCCAAATCATCATTCCAATTCAATCACATCATCACACAAAACACACCACCTATATATATATTTCACGTAAATATATATATATATATATATATATATACACGTAATCATCCACTCAGGAATGACCACAAATACCATCTACAGTTCACACAAGAAAATCGTGAAATTCATTTGTATAATTAAAATTCATTTTACTTACCTATGGACCGTAGTTGATCAAGTCCATGTGATTTTAAAAACAAATATTTAATCCATAAATATTTTCACATAATTACAAAAATAAATGAATTAAAGCACTCGGTTCGTAATATGAACCACGTGAGTTTTACTCACCTCGAAACTCCCGCTGCGTCTTCAATTAAAATATCAATCACAATAATCCAAATGCTCGTCAACTCAAGCCGTCAAGTACCTAATCAAGTATGGTCTTTACTTAGCAACGAAGCATGAAATAACTTAAATGATGATCCAACAGTCAGATTCTAAAATAAAGACGATCCAACGGTCGGATCGAATTTAAACGATGATCCAACGGTTAGATCCTCACGGATCGCCCTTGGAAACATCCTATCAAAATTATACGAAAATCTGACGAAAGGATCTTCACAAATCACCTCCCGAATCACTATTTTACAATTATACGAAGATTCAACGGTCGGATCTTCGCTCGTGACCACACAAAGTCATCGGGATAGTCATATGATCATCATATTAAAATTTGAAGTAAAATTGATGGTCTGATACAAGTCACATATGAGGATGATCAGAAGGATGAGGACATCACGAAAATGGAAATGATCGGTCGAGGTGGTGTCGGAAAACGGAAAATCCGGTCGGGCCCGTTTGCTCCACCTGGGTCGCTTCGATCTCCACTTAAGGGCAGCGGCTGGGCAAGGCGACCTCGGCTGGGGGGGAGCTGGGCGTAGCACGGCAAGCAAGGGGAGGGTCGGGTCCCGTGGCGGTGTCGGTCGGGAGGGCGGGTTCCGACAGGGTCAGACGAGGGGAAGGGTTTGAACGAGAGAGAAAGCGGAGAGGCCTAGGGGCTAATCCACAAAAATGTGATTTTTTCGTCCTTAATGAAAAAAATCTGATTTTCATGATATTTATAGAAAAATTCTAATTTTCAAATATTCATAACTTATTCATAGGAACTCCGAATAATGTGTTCCACATATGCACGGGATCATATTGACGAGCTCTATAACTTTCATGAAGAAAGTTTTTCCAAATTTCGAACGTATAAAAAGTAAATTTTGACGACCCCTTAAATAACGTTCGTTTCGAAAATAAAATTCGTTCGTAACCCCTTTCCTCACACAACGACATACGAAGCAAGCCCAAAATTCATAATTCATATTATTGAACAAATATTGAATTACATTTAATTTATTTAAATTAAATTTCGGGTCTTCACAGTTGCAAACTTTTGATTCTTTTATAACAATCCAATTGAAGTTATTTAATTCTAGTATTTGAAAATCAATTCAAGATATCACCCCCTAATACATGCCTACATTCTCTACACTAAACCCTCACCTTGTCAAGCATGACCTCTGGTTCAATCAACGTTAAAATTGCTGACATGAAAGTTGTAAACATTTTATTCTTTTTGTAAAAATTGTATAAATAGTGTGTGATTAATCATGTTTGAAATTCAATTCAAGACCTCACCACCTAATAAATGCATGCATTCTCTGCCCTTACTTCTGGTTGTAGTGTCAGGCTTGTCCACTGGTTTAATCAACGTTAAAAATTGCTCACATGATAGTTGCAAACTTTTTATTCTTTTCTAAAATTCTAATAAAGATAATTAGTGGTATTTGAAAACCAATTATAGAAGTCACCACCTAATACATGTCTGCATTCTTCGCACTAAAGGTTGCTCACCCTGTCAAGCATGACCTCGAGTTCAACCAAAGTTAAAATTGCTCATTTAAAAGTTGCAAACTATTGATTCTTTCTATGAAATTTCAGTCACCTCATAAATGTCTGAATTCTCCGTACTAAAGTCTACTCACTCTATCAGACATGTTCACTAGTTTAATCAATGTTAAAAATTGTTCACTTGAAAGTTTCAAACTTTTGATTCTTACTGTAAAACTTTACTAATGTTATTTAATTAATACTATTAGAAACTCAATTTAAGACATCACCACCGAATACATGCCTACATTATTTGTACTTAAGACTAGTTGTCCTGTAGGCTTGTCCACTAATGGTATTTGAAACTCAATTCAAGACATCACCACTTAATACATGTGTGCATTCTCTGCACTAAACATTGTTCACCCTGTCAAGCGTGACTACTTATGTAATAACCGTAAATTTTGTTTTTAGTTCGTATGATTGTATGAAATTATTAATGTACTTTGCACGAATTTTAGACTTGAAGTATCTCATTTTTTTGAATAATCGAAGTTCCGAAACTTTATGTTTTAACAAAAAACTCGAAATGTTTGATTTGAGAAATCGACTTTTTATATGTACAGAATTTGGGAAAACTTCCTTCATGAAAGTTGTAGAGCTCGTCGATACAAGTCTGTGCATATGTGGAACACATTGATCGGATTTTTTTTGAATTAGTTTTGATGATTAGAAGATATTTCCATTTTGGGTATATATAGGAAAAACCCTAGCATAATAGGAAACTTTCCTTTTTTTTTTTTCTTCTGGCTTTCCCCTTTGGGAAACTGTTCATCCGTCTTCTCTCTCTCTCTCTCGCGGTCGAAGCACTGAAAACAGAGCATGGCTTCACTGTGCTCTCTCTCATGCCACCATCCATCTCAAGGCCTCATACCACTTTCCCTCCCTTCGCCCCGACCTTGCGCAACTGCCAGAGGCAGCCATGCCCCGGGACACGGCCGACAACGGCGGCGGTGAGCCCCGAACCTTTAAAGCTCGATTTTGGTTCGATCTCAATATCTCGAGCTACAGATCATCATTCCTCTTGATTCTTGGCTCATTAGACTCGTATCAAGTTGTTGAACAAGCACCAAGAAGAACCGGACCTGGGTATCACGATTTCACGTTCGTCGAAGCTTACCTCGATTTAGATCGAAAACCACCTTCAAATCCGGATATCTCGAGTTTCAGACGACCATCTCTTGTGATTCTTGGCTTGGTGAACTCGCCTTGAGTTCCTGAAGAAGTCTCAAGAAGGGATCGAGTCGAGTTGTGGGAGTTTTTTCGTGGATCAGAGCATCGCTGGCTTCTAGAAAATTTCCGAGCACCCCGACTGTTTTTGGTACATTTCAACCTCTTGCCGTTATTTTCTGGTCTTGTGCTAGTTATGAAAGTTGCTCAAAATGATGAAACAAAGGGGAGAAGCTCGGCCCCAACACCATTGGTGGTGTTCGGCGGCGGCTCTGCCACTAACTCCGGCTGCCCTTTCTGACCACCTCAGGGGTCTGAAATATAGTGTCTGTACATTTTAAGATTTTTCGTTTCAATACGATCATTTGGCATATTATACACATTTTTCGGATATCGTATGATTTAGTTATGAATTTTTAGATTTCGATCGTTAGATTTGTGATCTGTGAATTTAGGACCGTCTAATGGGCTTGTAGTTTTGATATGATGATCATATGACTGTCTTAGTGGCTTTGTGTGGTCATGGGTGAAGATCCGACCGTTGGATCTTCGTATAATTGCAAAACGATGATTAGGGAGGCGATTCGTAAGATTCCGTCCGTCGGATTTTCTTATAATTTAGAATCCGACCGTAGAATGGTAGTTTAACTACGTTTGGAATTATTGGCTAAATTCAAGTCACATTTGATTAGGTGATTGACGGGTTGTACTTGGGTGAGCTGTTTCGGTGGGATTTGTATTTTAATTGAAGACGCAGCGGAAGTTTCGAGGTGAGTAAAACTCACGTGGTTCATATTACGAACCGAGTACTTTTAATTTATTTATTTTGTCGCAATTGTGTGAAAAATATTTATGAATTAAATATTTATTTTTAAAATCACATAGACTTGATCAACTATGATCCATAGGTAAGTAAAATGAATTTTAATTATACAAATGAATCTCACGTTTTTCTTGTGTGAACTATAGATGATATTAGTGGTCATTCCTGAGTGGATGATTACGTGTGTATATATATATATATATATATATATATATATTTACGTGAAATATATATATTGGTTGGTGTGTTGTTGAGTGATGATATGATTGAGTTGAAATGATGATTTGGATTATATTTCAATTGCTTAAATTTCATAATAATATTGTGTATTTTGGATGAGTTGATTTCATTGTGTGAAAATATATTGTTGTGTTCATTTATGGATTTAGGGTCAACGTAGTGACCGGTATAGGGGAATCGGACGCTCTAATCCTAGGTGGATGATGGGATACGATTGGTTGAGTAAGAACATCTGATAATATGTATATACGTATACATATTGATGAAATACGATAAAGATAAATATGTCAGATACCATAACTGGGTCAGGTGACGGGCTACGATTCAGTTAGAGCTTTAGTCTGTCAAATATCGTATTTCTATAAATACGATTTCAGGGTTTTGAGAAGAAATATGTGAGTTCGGGTTTTGTGTCGATTTGTTGATTTGGTGATTGATTTGAGATTGTTGGTTTTCTTATTTACGTGGAAATTATTGAGTGTTGACTTGGGTGAAAATAAATATGATTTATTTAAACAACCGTTCTTTCTTTTTACTCATATTAACTTTCAAAAGCTTACCCGGTTTTGTGTTGTTGCAATCCCGGTACACTATTCAAATGGTGTAGCAGATATTCCTGCAGGTCAGGATAACCAGGGAGGCGACCGTGCAGTTTAGGAGTTGCAGTATTTATTTGCTTTTCATTTGAGTTGTGAGGTTTGTTATGCTCATTTAGAGCTTTACAATTTATTTTGTGAGTGAGTTGTAATAATTAACCGAGACTAAATTCGGTTTTTGAAATTAAATTGTGTGGTAAGGTTGTTAAGAAAAAGAAATTTTCAGGATGGTTATTTTAAGTTGTAGTAATTCATGTTTCAGATTTTGAATTTTTATTCTAAAATTTGGGGCGTGACAACTAATTCAATCAACGTTAAAATTAATCACATGAATGCTGCAAACTTTTGCTTCCTTCTATAAAATTTCCATTAATGGCATTTAAAAATCAATTAAGACGTCACCACCATTACATGTATGCATTCTCCACACTAAAGTTTGGTCACTCTGTCAAAAATGTCTACTAGTTTTGTTTGGACCCAAAATGAGCATTTTGGCCTGACAAGGCACGTCTTGGAGAAATCGAGCCAGACAAGGCACGTCTTGGAGAAATCGAGCCAATATCAGTGGCTCAAGCTATATATTGTCGACAAGTTCGAAATATATATTTAGAGGCTAAATAAAGCCTACTATGGAAGCGTGGAAATGAAAAGTCAACTTTAGCATATTTTCCTACTTCGGCTAGGAGAAACCGAGCTAAACAAGGAAGGAGGGGCGGCAGACTAACCATCCGAACTTCAAATGAGTTGAAACTTTCCAGATTCATTCTAAACATCCCAATGATCATTTCTTATGAAGAGTGTTAGAGCTTGTTCGAAGTGGAAAACCTTCAAACAATCAGTCTAATTTTCTGCAGAAGCAAAACTGGAAAACTGGACCTGTAAGGAGTCCAGTAGCAATTTCGGCCCAACCACATGGAAATAAATTCTGAAATTTTACCACAATAATCTACATCCATGGTGGATAATTTCATATGAAGAAGTCCAAGGTTAAATATGAATTCTTAGTGGAGATAAAAATCAAAGGAATAAAGAAGTGTTAGTGCTCTCACCTAACAAAATCCACTAAGTGTTAGTGAATTTTGCCTAACAAAATCCACTAAGTGTTAGTGTGCTCAAACCTAACCCACTATGATTTGTTTAAAGGCCAAATAGTATTGCTTGGAAGCCTATATATAGAGGCTACAACAAGTATCATCTCACCAATTCACTCATCAAAACATCTATAAGATGATCTAAGTTCTCTCTAGAGCAACCTCTCTAAGAGCAATTCTTCTCCTTCTCTTTCTCTTATCGGTGATCACACTCTAAGTTCTAGTCTCCTTAGGAGCCAACTTTCAGTACCACCAAACCCTCTGTCAAAGGGCTTTGGTCCTAGTCTCCTTGGGAGCCGACTGTAGTACCACGACCACAACGGTTACGGAACCAGCCAAGCAAGGGTAACGCCCTCGCAAACCAGCCAAGCTAGAGTCACGCTTTAGCAAGTTCTCCTCACTTCCCAGTGGTTTTCGCTCTGCTCGATCTACAACATCGAGTATCGATTGTGATTTTGAAAAGGCTCAGCAAAAGTCCTCGCCACGAGGCACAAAGAACCCCACGACGAGGTTGGTGCTCTCCTCGTCCACAATCGCTCAGAAGAAGTCAGGTCAAGGGACACCCCCGACGACCGCACCCGAACGGTGCTGGCACGCCCACGCAAGAAAAGAGACTGTTGACCAGCTCAAGAAAAACTGGAGCCAAACATTTTGGCACGCCCAGTGGGACTTACTGCGAGTTGTAAACCACACCACTATTAAGAAGATGAGGTTGGTAAGGGGTTGTGAATCATAACGGAATAGGTGAAGTCTCTTTTGTTAATATTGACCTAAACTCCTTATTGGTGCCTAGTTCAGGTCCATTAAGGTTAAGGGCGGTTTTTATTAACACTTGTTGAACTGTCTTCACACTTATGATCTTTCTCATCTTAGTAAGTATAGCCTATGTGAAATGGTGTCTAGAAAGGGGACAACGTTCATAACAGGTTATTGAATCCAGAAGTGCGTGCAAATGGGCCTAAACCACTATGTGGGAGTAGTTCATACCAAAATGGATTCTGCCTCTTTTGTTCGCCCTCCCCCACCTGGCCATTTCAGTAAGGTTGCCCAAAGGATTTGAAAGAAAGTTTGTGTCTAGGCGACTATACTTGGGCCGCAGGTCTAAACCTTGATTCACAGTGTCTTATTGAATTCAGCTACTTATTGAATTCAGCTACTTATTGAATTCAGACTTCCAGAAGCCATTGGGAAGTCAAGCATAAACCCTTATCAAAAGGTTTACGTTAACTGCCTGAAACATAAGACCTCCAGTTACAGACCGCACTCGCGTGCAGACTGTCGTGGTCTTTCCGAAGAACAGGTAATCCAAAGATTTTCTTCCCACCCTCCATCGACAGAGATGTCAACTGAACGAGGAGGAAATAGACATCCTACTACTGAAGGCGAGCAAGTTCCTGCCGCCCAGCCTAATCAGGCTGGCGATATATCTAGCATCACCCAGGAAGCCACGAGCGCAGTTACAACTATTGACTTTGTGCCTATTCTCATTCCAGAAAATGCGACCATAGAAGAGCGGCTTAATATCCTTCAACAGAATTCTGCCGCATACCATGAGAAGATGAAAAAAGCCTTTGCGGAGAACCGTCGACGGCTTGATGAGTTCACATTCTCGATCAAGAGGCTTGAGCTAGGGGCACAACAAACACAAGGGCAATTGGATGGCATGAACCAAAAAATGCAGAAGAACCATGAAGAGCTGTTGGTCGCAAGCAAACACATTGCTTTGGAAGTCGCGACGATTCGCAAAGAAGGATCCAACGTCGTAACCCAGGTGGCCATGCAGAAGGCTGACCTCTATCAGGCCAGAGAGGTTCTACATAAAACACTGGGAGATCCTAGTGCCATTCTAGGCTCTCTAGGTCAGTCCCCCATATCTGCGAAGTACATACCACCAAATGCTCGCGGCGGCAGTACATCCACATGCGCTACTGCCGCATCAGTCAGAGGCAAAGAGACTACTCTGGCAACGAGTGGGAAGAACAACGTCGCGTCATCAGTCACGCAAGGGACCAGGACTTTGAAAATCAATGATGGGGCCTTTGTTGATCATAGCCCGTTTCCCCAATATGACAGTGACGGAGTTGAATACGTGCACCACGATCCACCTCCAGCAAGCCATTATGGTATCGACCGGGTTGAAAGTCCAGCGAAGGTCACCGTAACCACAAAGGGTCAGCCAGCAGTGGGTTTTGCGTCACAGACGTCAACCCGACATAAAATGACCCACGGAGGCGGCATGTCTTTGGTTAATCAAGCTTCACAAGCACCACCGTTGATCTGGTCAGTTGAAGATACAGTGGTTCCCCCACCTCCTCCTGATCCAAGATATGTAAGGAGAGAAGAGGTAGAAGCAATGATCAGGGCCGCGAACCAGAGGCCTAACTTGGAGGAGGCCTACCAGGGGCCCTTCCCACCGCATATTACACAGACACCTTATCCTAGGGGATATAAGAACATTACGTTCTCTACTTTCTCGGGAGAGGAAGTCGAAAATGCTGCAGCCCATTTGGTTAGGTTTCGAGTACAGTGTGGCCAGTACCAGAACGATGATAATCTGAAGTGTAATATCTTCGCTACTTCTCTATCGGGGTCTGCCTTCACCTGGTTCACTAAGCTACAACCAGGATCAGTTACGAGTTGGCCCGCGATGGAGAAGCTATTCAAGGAAACCTTCGGGACTATCGAGCCAGAGGTAGATTTGGCTTCACTCACTCAGATGGCTCAGCAGCCAACTGAATCTGCTGTCATGTACCTTCAGCGCTTTCAGATTCAGAAAGGAAAGTTGAACGTGATTCTGCCGGAGAAAGAACTGGTGAAGTTGGCAATCAAAGGCTTAGAGCCCCGCCAACGCAAAAAACAGCATGGAAGCATGTTCAATTCCATG
This sequence comes from Rosa persica, assembly GCA_025331145.1. Lineage (NCBI taxonomy): Eukaryota > Viridiplantae > Streptophyta > Magnoliopsida > Rosales > Rosaceae > Rosa > Rosa persica. The sequence goes on from WFKR01000001.1 coordinate 32,380,313, forward strand.
GGGGAACTGATCACAGAAGTAGGAAGTTTCGAGCACTTGCTCAGGGAAATGGACGCTATGAAAAACGCCTCAAAAGGGACATACATCCCAGGGAAACGCCGAATAGTGGCTGCGCTCAGCCATCAATCTAGTCCCTTTGATCCTTACTACAAGAGTGAGGAATCTAGTACAGCAGAGGCTGACGAGTCTGAAGAAGACGAGATTGCTGCGCTGGAACTCACCGGAAAAAAGGCTTCAACACTAAAGCAACTGAAGCTGTGCAAAGAACCGGTGAAGCTCAAGTCGGTGGTTTTCACCAAACCAGAGTTCGCAAGTTATACTTACGACGCGAACAAAGCGCATGAAATCTTGGATGAAATGATCGCCGCGAAGATGGTGAAAATCGACTTCGGCCCATTTCCTAAACCAGAGCAGCTAAGGGGGAAGAAATACTGCAAACTCCATAATATGTGGAATCATAATACAGCCGATTGTGTTAAGCTAAAGGATCATATCCAAATCTGGTTAAATAATGGTAGTTTGCAAGTAGAGGCACCAACAACAGCAGCAGCGTTGGTGGACCTAGATCCCTTCCCAGATACCGGCATCAACATGGTAGACGTGGCATGGGGTGAAAGAGATCAGCAGAATCAAAGTCCAGACTATGCGGTTAAGGATTTGATAAAGGCTGGAGACAAAGCCGTGAAGCGGGAATCCAAGACTCGTTTACCCATTGTCCTATGCTCGCGGTGCAAGGAAGAATGTGACACTCAAGCCCTGCATGAGGAAACATCCCAAACTGTCCAGTTTAGATCTCTGCCGCCAATACGGTTAGTATCATCCTCTAGAAACTTCCAACCATGCAGCCCAAGAGTACACAGTGGTTTAGAAACTCCTACTCCAAGGGACTCAAACTTATTCAAAAAGTTGAAGACTGCGAGGGAAGAAGGGCAAGCAGATAAGCGGCAAGGGGTTTTTACCAGACCTTACATTCCGCCAGTGTCAACATCCTCCATCAAAGAAGGGAGATGGTATACCCAAAAGAATGGCAAGGCGGTGGAGATGAGCTCTTCAAAAAAGAGAAAACTCCAACGAAGGTTTGGAGAAGCAAAGCGAACTTTGGAAGCACTAGATCAAGGACTAATCAAACCATCGCAATTACTGAAACCTCCAGAAGAGTATCAAAGACAATTGGAGGTACTGGCCTCCGAGAGATTCGTTTCCCCGCAAGTTCAGAAACTGCAGCCCAAAGTATTACGCCAAGGGCAAAAGCCATGTGCCCCCAAGATCAGCGCTCAGGAGAAATCCCTAGTTCCAGCGAGGCAAGAACCGCCGCCAGCTCGTAAAGACAATGTTTGGCGGAGAATATCTCGTGAAGGAAGCAATAGCGAGCCTTCCATCTTCGACAGGCTGGGGGGCAAAGACAATCGGTCCGCGATTGTGCAGAAAGTTCAAAACTTGGTGGTCACTCTCCCAGAGGAAGTGCCAGGAACGAAACAAATTTCAGAGTCACTGAACCAGATTCCTATAGTACAGGAGCACGAACAAGCCAAAGCAGTGGTCCCAGCAGAGAAATCCTTGGTTGCTTTCATGGTTAAACAGTTTAACGCCGATATCCCAGCAGATGAACCCAAGCTTAATCTTGATGATGACATGGACGAAACAGAAATGGTGGATATCTCTTGCAATATGGTTTATGTGCTCCCTGCTAAGTATGCCTTACCAGTCGCTGCGCAGGAATGCATAGAAGCTGACGCAATTGGAGAACATCAGTTGCAGATCACTTCAGCCGCAACAACGCCGGTGAAAGAAGCAGTGTCCCTTGAGACTGAAGATGCTAACAGCAAGAGTTTCTTCATGAGCTTCACAAGACCCACACCTGCCATGGTACAACACATGCGACCTTTGTATATCACAGCAGAAATTAATGGGACTAAGGTCAGCAAGATAATGGTTGATACCGGCGCGGCTGTGAATGTCATTACTACAAGGACCATGCAGCTTTTGGGAATCAAGAAGGAGAAGATCCAGTCTACCTCTCTCACATTGAAGAACTTCGCGGGCACAGTAACTAAGACGTTAGGTTTACTGTTCCTAAAAATCAAGGTGGGTCCCTCAGAAAGCGTTTATGCGTTCTTTGTTACGGATTGTTACGCGGCCTACAGTGCCATCCTGGGAAGAGATTGGATTCACCGAAGCTATTGTGTTCCATCAACACTCCACCAAGAGCTGATTATGTGGAATAGGGTGACAAATAAGGCTGAGATAATTAAAGCAGATCCCCGCCCTTTTTCTGTTTCCGCGAATTACGTAGATGCCAAGTACTACTTGGAGCCAATTACTCCATTGCAAGTCGGTAGCATCGACAATAAGGGCTGCCCCACAGGGGTGACGGCTTCTGAGTTGGCACAGTGGGGACTCACGCTTGCAAAAGAAGACCTAGCGAGGCCCGGCCATGCTGTGCCCCGCACAATGGGTAATTAATGGATTACGACCTTCCAGAGGAAGGGATAGAGGCCTTCCATTCCTTGTACGAGAGGTTATCCTCATACTTGGTGGAAAAAGAGGCCTATGATCGAGTTGCGACCTTAGAAATTGTTTATGAAGAGTTCATGGACCAAGAAGAGGAGGAAGAAGATATTCAGCTTGCTCCAGCGGCATTGGATGACACACCTCCGAAGGTTAGGGACCCTACTGAAAAGGTCAATCTGGGAACAATTGATGAGCCTATAGAAGTGGCTATCAGCACTTACTTAGAGCCTAGCGAGAAACAGAGGCTCATCGACTTACTGCTAGAATTCAAGGACTGCTTCGCGGAAAAATACGAGGACATGCCAGGCTTATCACCAGACTTGGTATGCCACCAACTACCAACGCTACTTGATAAGAGGCCTTTGAAGCAAGAGCCGCGAAGAATGAACTCAGAGACCCAAGTACTGGTCAAAGAGGAAGTTGAAAAGATGCACAAGTCAGGCATTATCAGGGTAGCCAAGTACAATCAATGGCTGTCCAATATAGTGCCTGTTCGCAAGAAGAATGGCAAGATGAGGGTCTGCGTGGATTATAGAGACCTTAATTTAGCTACACCTAAAGACGTCTACCCCATGCCAGTGGCGGACATGTTGGTAGATGCAGTTGCAGGGCACGAACTGTTGTCTTTCATGGATGGCACAGCGGGATATCACCAGATACCAGTTGCGGAGGAAGATAGACACAAGACCGCATTCCGTTGCCCTGGGTTCACGGGAGTTTTTGAATATGTGGTCATGCCTTTTGGACTGAAGAATGCCGGAGCAACATATCAGAGAGCCATGAACCTGATCTTCCACGACATACTTGGGAAGATCTTAGAGGTTTACATTGATGATGTCGTTGTGAAGTCTAAGAAGAGTGGAGATCACTTCATGGATCTCAGAAAAGTTTTCGAGCGCATGCGACTACACAAGCTCAAAATGAATCCCGCCAAGTGCGTCTTTGGAGTTCAGGCAGGCGATTTCCTGGGATTCATTGTCCATCAAAGGGGCATTGAGGTCCCTGAGGATAAGGCAAACGCGGTCATCAACGCATCTTCCCCACGAACGAAGAAAGAATTACAGCGACTACTGGGTAAGATCAACTTTTTGCGACGTTTCATTTCTAACTCTGCGGGCAAAATCCAGCCCTTTTCCCCACTGCTGAAGTTGCAAGGACAGAACAAGTTTGTGTGGGAACCTAAACATCAAGAGGCTTTTGACAAAATCAAGGCCTATCTGGCGAGCCCGCCAGTGCTTGTTCCTCCCAGAGCTGGATTTCCATTAAAGTTGTATGTTTCAGCAGTTGAGGCTTCCATTGGCAGCCTCCTCGCTCAGGATGATGAAGAGGGTGTCGAACATGCCATCTTTTACCTCAGTAGGACACTCACAGATTGCGAAACAAGGTACACTCCAATGGAAAAGCTGTGTCTTACATTATACTTCTCAGCATGCAAGTTGCGGCATTACATGTTGTCCTTTACTACTTGCATCATTGCTCAAACCGATCTAGTCAAGTATATGTTATCGCGACCTATCTTGAGAGGCCGTATTGGCAAGTGGGTGCTCGCCTTATCAGAATTCTCATTACAGTATGTCCCACAGAAAGCAGTAAAGGGGCAAGCCATTGCGGACTTTCTAGCACATCACCCTATGCTAGATCTCCCTGCGGTTAGAGACTTAGAGGTTGCTGTCACAAATTTAGATCGCCCAGAGTACGCCACACTGTATCAAGCCACAATCTCACTCCAGCCCTGGGTTTTATATTTTGACGGGTCAAGAACGGATACGCTAGCAGGAGCAGGAATTGCACTGGAGAATCCGGCTGGAGATCACTTTTCGTACTCATTCCAGTTGGAGTTTCAATGTACCAACAACCAAGCAGAATATGAGTCCTTAATCATAGGCCTAGAAGTACTGCTGGAAATGGGAATTAGAGATGTACAAATACTTGGCGATTCTCTCTTGGTTATCAATCAGTTGTGCAATGAGTTCAGATGCAATAGCATCACATTGGTCCCTTATTGGAACAGGACATTAGAACTGTTGGACCAATTTGATAACGTACATCTTGAGCACATTCCTCGTGAGAGAAATTTTGCCGCGAACGAGTTGGCCCAGCTGGCAACAGGGGTAACATTGAAATATGGCGTGCGGGAAAGAATCCTTAAAGTCGAGCGTCGCACCCTTCCTTCTTGGATGGCGAGAAGAGATCCTCCAGACGATACGTCAGTCGCAACCCTGGAATCCATTGACGTGGATTGGCGCATCCCTTTGATCAATTATCTCAAGCATTCTGATCAGACCACAGATAGAAGGATTCGCTATCTTGCCCTCAACTACTTCCTCAGAGGTGATGAACTTCGCAGACGAGGAGAAGATGGCATGGATTTCAGATGTGTTTATGGCCACGAAGCCAAACAACTCATGCGCCAAGTTCATTCTGGCATTTGTGGAGCTCACCAAGCAGGTCCAAAGATGCGATGGTTGCTCAGACGACATGGATATTTTTGGCCCAGTATCTTGAAGGATTGTATTGCGTTCGCTAAAGGTTGTTTGGACTGCCAAGCTCATGGGCCGGTCCAGCATGTTCCTAATATTCCAATGCAGCCCATTATACAGCCTTGGCCTGCAAGAGGATGGGCGCTGGATTTAATTGGGATGATTCACCCACATTCATCACTTCAACATAAGTTCATCATCGTTGCGACTGATTTCTTTACAAAGTGGGTTGAAGCAGAACCTTTGAAGGAAGCATCTGGTGGCACGCTGCGACAATTCCTATTCAGAAACATCATCTGCAGATTTGGGATCCCAGAAGTTTTTGTTTCGGACCGGGGGGCAGCTTTCATGGGTGGTGAAGTTGATAAACTGGCAAGAGAATGGGGAATACAGTTCATCCATTCCAGTCTGTATTATGCTCAGTCTAACGGTCAAGCGGAGGCCAGCAATAAGATCATTATCAATTTACTGCAGAAAATGTTGGAAGCTAATCCACGACAGTGGCATGAGACACTTTATGAAACTCTTTGGACCTACCGCACCTCTAAGAGGAATCCCACCGCGACAACACCTTATGCTTTGATGTTTGGCCATGATGCAGTCCTGCCATTGGAAGTCAACGTCCAGTCATTACGAGTTCAAGAGCAACATCATCTCATTGGAGAAGACTACGTTCAGGCTATGTGGCAGGAACATGAAGACCTTAGCGAAAAGCGCTTGGAGGCTTTAGATAATTTGGCCATGGAAAAGCAACGAGTCGCTCGTGCCTATGACAAGAGGACGCGGGGAAGGAGTTACAGCGAAGGAGAGTTGGTTTGGAAAGCAGTTCTCCCCCTTGGCGAAAAATTAGATGGTCGCGGCAAATGGACTCCAAGATGGGAAGGCCCGTACATCATTTATAAAATCTTAGAGAAAGGAGCTTTTCATCTCAAGGACCTAGATGGAGATGTCCATCATAACCCTATCAATGGGAGATACTTGAAGAAATACTTTCCCAATGTTTGGGACTCGGAGGAGTCGTAGACAATTTATTCGCATGAGACATGGGGGACAATTCTAGTGTTCCTACACTCGCAAAGCCCATTTATGAAGGCCTGTTTTTAAGGCCCATAATCATTTCTTCGCTATGCCTAGCAACACTAGGGGGGCAACACTGTACCATACTAAGCCTAAACCCGCCCACTGGGCAACTTTGTATATAAATATTCATGCTATTTTATTAAAAAAAAAAAAAAAAATTATAGATACAACTCTTAGGGGACAATTCTAAGTGTTCCTACACTCACGAAGCTACTAAGCCGAGTCAGCGGCTCCGAAAGGTTTTTCCAGCTTTACCTTGCAGGAAAGGTTGAGCTCAAGGGAAGTGTAAGAGCCACCACCGTGACCGCCACCTCCATCGGAAGTAGTTTTCATTTTGCTAAAGATGTTCTCACCATGCACGGGAAACAGTGAAAGGGTTTCAATCTCCTGGTGATCTTTTCCTCTTTGTTCCATGAAAGTTTGTTCTACATTCATGTCAAAGAAAGTAGAACTAGTTCCCGCTCCAGCTGAGATTGAACAATCCCTAGCACTATTCTCCATGTTCATAGATCCATAACAGCCATAGTTCCCCATCTGCCTGTTAAAAGCAGTCATCACACCAGCAGAAGAAGCAGAAGCAGGTGCAGAAGATCCAAAGTTAATATACTGATCCTCATGTTTCCAATTGGTAACATTATCAGCACCAACAAGCCCTGATCTTTGCATGGGTACATGAACATCCGAAGTGGACCTCTTCTTCTGCTTCTCCCGAGCCCTTTGGTTCACGAACCAATACTAGACGTTCTTGACCTCGATCTTGCCGTACCATTTCAGCTGGAGATAGATCCTCTGAATCTGCTCTATAGTTGGGGATCTTTCGCCCTTGTTGTAGTAAAGCTCCTTGAGGATTCTTATCTGATCTGTAGTAGGAATCCACCTAGTACTGCTCCTCCTGCGAAGCATGTTAGCACTACTCCCGACTGCTTTGTTACTTCCTCCATCCTTAGTTGGATGCCGGTTTTGTGGTTCCATTGGTGATGGATTGAGAGAATGCAAAAATTGAAGAGTGGTGATGATGAGTAATTAAGAAAGATTGCTGTTAGAAATATTCGAGTTGATGAAACGATTTTGGGATTGGAAATTTGGGTTTATAATGTGGAGGAAGATATAGGTATGCAAATATCCGCCCTTGGATGGACGGTCAAAGAGAAGAGTCAAACTAAGTGTCAGTAAAGCGTGATTAAAGTTGCCATAAATCTCGGAAAGAATGGATTAGCAGCATGTGAGGGAACCGAACGGTTTTCGAGGAGGTAACTGTTCTTTTCACGAGATTATTTTTTCACGGTGGAATTTTCAACAGCTAATTAATGCAACTTGAGTTGGGGTCAGCAAGTGGATCCAAAAGATAAATATTTTCTCAAAACCCTCAACGCGAGGCTCGTTTTAACGCAGAACATATTTTAAAAGTTCATATTGTTTTCAATATACAACTATGGGGGCCTATATTTGAGGCCTTGCGAGACACAATTCTTGGCTTCTCACGGATATTGGAATATCAGGATAAAAAATATTATTGTATTCATAAAGTGGCTTTACGGCCAAAAGCAGTACATTCATTACAAAGCCAAAGGTGGCTAAAATACAAAAACAGGAATCCTCGGATATCTTTTGAATCTTTCCTCAAGTGGAAGCAGCTATGGAAGCTTCAGGGAAGGAAAAAGAGAAGTAACGGAGCCTCCACGCCCCATTTACATGGAAGCGGTAGAGGAATACAACATAGGCTTGGCCAACACCATTATCCATGAGAAAGGGAGACTCCAGTGAGAGAAAATGGAGCATCCAAGCCCCCTCAATTGGAAGCAGCTATGGAATCCAACGTCGGTTGAGCCGCGCCATTATCTCCGGGAAGGGCAGAGAGTGAATGAACTGAATATCAGCTTGACTCTCTACACCCCCTCTAGCCATGGTAACCACCATTAGTTGGACGTGAAGTATAGGAACAGCCATTCTGTAGCTTGAACCCATTCCTTCAAAGAGCCCATCCCTTCTCATCCCTCTAAGATTCTTTCAAGAAGAGAAAGGGGGAGAAGGAGGTGAGAACCAAAGCCCTTTCCATCTGGAGGGCACAACATGGGCCGGGTCCAGAAGGAAGGAAACAGAGGAGGAAAGATGAACCACAAAGTGGCCTTCCTCCCTTTCTCCGTTTCACTCCCGTGTGAGATCCTAACAAAAATGATCTCGCATGATCGTGGATCCCACACTCGGAGCCCCCTTGCGTTTCTAAACCAATCTGAAGCCTGGCATTGTTATTGCAAAATTCCAGAAGGGCGAAACAAGGGGTTGCCTAAGATTACGCCATAAGGCCTAACCCAGGCTTAAGATTACGCCATAAAGCCTAAAAATTTAGAGGCTAAAGGTCATTTCATGAGGGGAAGATTTGTGAAGAAGGAGAAAAAGAAGCATGAACTGAAAGGACATTTCTTGAATATTTCAGAAAAGTTGTTGTGAGTATTCCCTTCCCAAAATACAACTATTTATAGGGACTTCAGGCAAATCCCCACCCTTGGATGAAGCTCAATTTCAAAACTGTTGACAGTAAATCGAGATTAGTGATTCCAAATCTCGAGAAAAAAAGGGACTAGCAGCATGTGAGGAGACCGAACGGTTTTCGAGGAGGTAACTGTTCTTTTCACGAGATTATTTTCTTTACAATCGTTGTTTTTCAACGACTGATTAATGCCTTAAATCTCGGAAAAGAAGAGATTAATAGCATGTGGGAAACCGAACGGTTTTCGAGGGGGCCTACAGAGATTGACTCGCAAAGCTCAATTTCAAACAAAGTTCTTCCACGTGGCGTTTCGCCGCAATGGCACCAGCTTCGGCCTGAGTGGCCCGTTCTCTGATACGGGCCAGGTTACGACCCATTTCTTCAGAAGCAGCCAAAGGTTCATCGAGTTGAGCTTCTTCTGCAACAATCGCATTCTCAACAAAGGCTAAATGGGCTTGGAGGTTCTCGATTTGAAGTTTGAAGTCGGACCTTTGGATTTGTAGTTCCCGTAGGCGGATGGCTCGCTCATTTAAAATATCGCGGGAGAGGTCCATTTCTTGAGAGACACTATTCAAAGCCTCTTGAGCGTCGTGAGCCTGGGTGTTCATGGCCGATTGACGTCGGCGGGCCATATCAAGTTCATTCAGCAGAGAGTCGATAACACTAAATTGCCATGAAGTCAAAGCTTTCTCCTGGCGGAGATACCTTAGAGCTTCTAAGACTCGCGGGAGGATGTCAGTCTCCAATACCCAAGGACCTAGATGTTCACGAAGCACCAACTTAGCCTCATCCACAGTAGAAGGAGGAGTTACCTCCAACACCCTCATCAATCTCTCGAATCTGGTAGGAGGAGGAGGCGGGGTAGGCGCCACAGGATCACGAACCACCACTGCAAATGGGTGGACAGCTTCCTCAATTTTTTCGTCTTCAACAGGTTGGTCTGTCCCTTCAGTCGCAGGAGAATCTGGAAACTCAACTCGCGGCTCACCATAGGCAAGTGGAGCAGATTCAAGCATAGGGCCCTCAGCTCCGACGGTGGTCTCATTTATTCGCAAGACTTGGGGGGCACCACCTCCGTCAGTATCATTTTCCATCTCTGGGGCGACTGTCCCGCCGATAGAACCCTCAACTTTTGCAACCACCTCTTCGGTACAAATAGAATCCTGGTCAGATTCAGAAATGTGAGAGAGCGGGGTTGGATCAGAAAGGGAAATGGAAAACATTGGCCAACAGTGGCTTACCTCTCGAGTTGTCGGGTCAATATCTGGTATGTGGTCTCCAAGAGGAAGAGGCCTCACCTCATTCACCTCTTGGACCTCTAGTGCCGTGAGAATCTCTGTCGTCATCAGTTCCTCGTAAGCGGCAGAAGCCTCAGAGTGGCCTTCCACGCTTTCATGCTCCGAGGACTCATCATCGGAGATCGTTATTAAAATGGTAGGACCTTGCAGATGCTCTTTAGATGTGGAAGACGGAAGAGGCGCCACGGAGTTAGTTGATGCTTGAACTAGCGAGAGAGTTGGCTCTTCTGCAACGGCTGAGGATCTAGCCTCGCTCAGGCGAGAGGGATCAGTGGTCCTCTGACGAACCTGCCAAAAGATACATAATGAAGATCCTGCACAGATTCTAAAATTTAAATAGAATAAGACGGGGCCGGAGTTTACCAATCGCATTCCCAGAGTTTCGTCATCTTCAAAACTCTCTTCGACGGATTGAGCTCGATCGCGTTTGCAAGCAAAGATAGCAGTGGCCTGCACGACAAAAGAATCACAACTCAAAAAGGGGGAAAGCACCAAAAATGCAAGTTTGGGATCGTTCTTTACCAAATTACCTCAGTAGAATCTTCATCATGAGAAGATTCTCCCTCAGGAGTCCCCTCTGCTATTGCCTTTTGTTTCCCAGCCTGAACAGAGGCTGTCTTGCTCCGGGTAGTTTGCTGCAAAACACACTCAGGAATAAGAGTGGGAAAATCAAGACAAGGAAAAGGAATGGTGAAGAAAGACAAAAACTTACTGTTGCCCTAGGCTCATGGATTTGTATCCCTGCATACGATGAGCGAGAAGGTAGAGTAAGTCGCCGAGGTTGTGCTGTAGGGTTGGAGAAGCGCTCAAAAATCTTGCGGTCCTCCGGACCAGGACTACTCATTCCACGAAAGATCTGGACGAAGAGTTCGTCATGTGGCAAGTCCCAACAGTTCACAGACACTTCTTTCCACCAATCAACATAATCATTGTCAACATCGTTGAGGGGATACAGCACTCTGACCCAAGGGGGAATCACTATAAAAGTAAACTGACTCTGAAAGGAGGCAGACCCAGGTGGGGCTAATCTCCGCCAAGAGGTGTAGTAATTGGCAGAATCAACCAGAGGCCAGGGTACCAACTGGGCCAACCCAAATTGGCGAGCAAAGTGGTTAGGGGCATAGAGCTCATAACTTACGCGGTCGGTGGTAAGACGAATATCCGAGCAGGAGATGGCTCGACGAAAGGCCAAGAGGGCTCTTTCGCTATGATCGCATCCACTGGGCAGAAAGCCATCATCAAGGGGAGGAGGGAATCGCCTAGAAAGGACTATTTTTGGGTCCGGCATCTCTCCCAACAAGTACAAGTAAATAAAACACTCGGAGTAGGGTAGAGCTCGATGCCTTATGTTGCCACAAAGCCAGTTCCCCAAAAAGGAATCGACTGGAGGTTCCTTTGGAATATCACCGCGACGGAAGTGAGGGAAATAAATCTGCAACCAAAAGGCAAGGATCCAGAATGGACCACTAATGTCAGTATCAAAGGGGCGCATTACAGCTCTATAAAGGGAGCGATATAACGAACCCAATACAGGTTGCCCAAGGCCAACGCAAATACCATTGTAGAGAGCAGTGGCCAGAGAATTCCAGCGCCCAGTAGGTTTGTTGGAAGAAGTGCAAAAGATAAATTTGCAAAGCCAGAATTCCAGGAATGCGATACCTCCTGTATGGTCTCACTGGGTGCGGTAATAATCACGCCAGACAGGGTAGGATTTACTGTGATGCCCCCGACCAGCCATATCCATTCTCAAAGGAAATTGAATACCATCAAACTGACCATGCACATAGGGGTCAAAATCAATGGGCAACCCCGTGATGGTAAGAACATCCAGCAGAGTTATGCTCATCTGCCCAAACCGGAAATCGAATGTATTGCTGGAAGTGTTCCAGAAGCAAAGAGCAGCGGCAAGCGGTGCAGGGCTAGTATTATGGGGAAGACAGAAGCATAGATCGATGGTTTGGGTGATACCCACCGCATCCCATCGAGCCAAATCTCTCACTCGGACCTCTTGATACCAAACCTTTTCCTCGAGAGTGATGGTAGGCCAGAAGCCCACTTTCCTCCTTGGTCCCCAACTGCTAAAATCACCAGGCACCTGCCGAAGAGCCACTATGGGACGGCGGATGGGAAGCCCATAATAGGCCATAGCATCATCTGGCAAACTATCGCGAGGTGTGGGACCCAAACCCGCTTGACTATCACCTCCACCAAAGCTCATCAGTCGACTTCTCTCCTCTCTGGTCTGACTTCTACATCGAACACTCATGTTAGTCCGCCATGTGAATGTGGCTTTCTCAGTGATTTCATCTGCCTGATCGATAACGAATGGTTTCTTGGATGTCATTTCTGGGTCACAAGGGACACTTCTCCATTACACCTTGATTTATAGCTCAAGTGTTTTTGGAGATTAATTTATTAGCTGGGCCAGTGAGTGGCCCTAGTTGATAATTAATGAATCACTATTCCATCTTGAGAATCGCATCTAAGGCGACAGTGAAGATATTCCACTTTTTCCTACCACCGCAGGGCCAACATAGTGGCCTGATATTTTTTTTTTTAATAAAACATGATTAAAACCAATGCGGTTTTAGATGCTAAAGTTGTAGCAAATATGGTGGTTTCACTTCGTCACATGTCATGATGACGATAGCCATGATTCAATCATCCTCTTCAGCATAAGATTCGCGAAGGATTAAATGGCAGCAAACAGTTTGCTATTCAACATCTTATTTTGCCAAGTACTATAGGCCTTGATCAAACTTGATCTAGCCAGCAAAAAGGCTCCAAACACCTACATTTGAGAAAATCAACAGAGAGCCAGCGATCAAGGCAGATACTTGTTGCTATACACATGGCGAAGCTACCACCAAAGAAGAGAAGGATCCTCATTGGCAATCAAAAGCAGTCTCCTTCGCATGGGGGGCACGCTAAAGTTCTGATATCCTACAACCTGCCTAAGTTTCGCCAATCCACTGCATACCAGACATCAGATACGGGGGCAATAAAGTTGGCAAAGAAAGCATCAGTTTATGACAAAGGCAATTCAGATTGTGGCATCCAAGCTTTATGGCCTATTTAGAGGCCTATATGGAATCAATCAAGTAATTTCAGTCAAGCCAATACAAGTGGCTTCAGAGCAACGATATTATACGAGTGGTACTGATTCAAGATCTCTTCAATCAAGACGAAGACCTTTGACTTCGAGGTCTGGGGGGCAATGTTTGGACCCAAAATGAGCATTTTGGCCTGACAAGGCACGTCTTGGAGAAATCGAGCCAATATCAGTGGCTCAAGCTATATATTGTCGACAAGTTCGAAATATATATTTAGAGGCTAAATAAAGCCTACTATGGAAGCGTGGAAATGAAAAGTCAACTTTAGCATATTTTCCTACTTCGGCTAGGAGAAACCGAGCTAAACAAGGAAGGAGGGGCGGCAGACTAACCATCCGAACTTCAAATGAGTTGAAACTTTCCAGATTCATTCTAAACATCCCAATGATAATTTCTTATGAAGAGTGCTAGAGCTTGTTCGAAGTGGAAAACCTTCAAACAATCAGTCCAATTTTCTGCAGAAGCAAAACTGGAAAACTGGACCTGTAAGGAGTCCAGTAGCAATTTCGGCCCAACCACATGGAAATAAATTCTGAAATTTTACCACAATAATCTACATCCATGGTGGATCATTTCATATGAAGAAGTCCAAGGTTAAATATGAATTCTTAGTGGAGATAAAAATCAAAGGAATAAAGAAGTGTTAGTGCTCTCACCTAACAAAATCCACTAAGTGTTAGTGAATTTTGCCTAACAAAATCCACTAAGTGTTAGTGTGCTCAAACCTAACCCACTATGATTTGTTTAAAGGCCAAATAGTATTGCTTGGAAGCCTATATATAGAGGCTACAACAAGTATCATCTCACCAATTCACTCATCAAAACATCTATAAGATGATCTAAGTTCTCTCTAGAGCAACCTCTCTAAGAGCAATTCCTCTCCTTCTCTTTCTCTTATCGGTGATCACACTCTAAGTTCTAGTCTCCTTAGGAGCCAACTTTCAGTACCACCAAACCCTCTGTCAAAGTGCTTTGGTCCTAGTCTCCTTGGGAGCCGACTGTAGTACCACGACTACAACGGTTACGGAACCAGCCAAGCAAGGGTAACGCCCTCGCAAACCAGCCAAGCTAGAGTCACGCTTTAGCAAGTTCTCCTCACTTCCCAGTGGTTTTCGCTCTGCTCGATCTACAACATCGAGTATCGATTGTGATTTTGAAAAGGCTCAGCAAAAGTCCTCGCCACGAGGCACAAAGAACCCCACGACGAGGTTGGTGCTCTCCTCGTCCACAATCGCTCAGAAGAAGTCAGGTCAAGGGACACCCCCGACGACCGCACCCGAACGGTGCTGGCACGCCCACGCAAGAAAAGAGACTGTTGACCAGCTCAAGAAAAACTGGATCAACGTTAAAAATTGCTCATATGAAAGTTTCAAACTTTTGATTTTTTTTGTAAAAATTCAATTATTGTTATTTCATTAGTGGTATTTGAAACTCAATTCAACATGTCACCACTTAATACATGATTGCATTCTATACACTAACGTCTAGTCGCCCTGTGAGGCTTGTCCACTAGTTCCATCAACGTTAAAAATTGCTCGCACAAAATTGCAAAGTGTTTCCCTTTGTAAAAATTCAATTAATGTCATTTAATTAGTGGTGTTTGAAACTCAAATCGAACTAATACAACCTAATGCATGTACATATTCATTTCACGCACTAAAGTGGCTTCAATCTTCTGTCCTCATTCTTTTGTCTCTTTTCCTGGCTCCCACTAAAACCTAGTTCACATTGAAATTGCAACTTTTGATTCATGAACTAATTAATGGTAACTAAAAATCAAATTCAAATTTTTATCTATACAAATATTTGAATATTTTTTAGATTAATGGTAATTAAAGTTGTAGATACTAAAGCTCTAATAATCTGTTCAGGTCGGTCCACTAATTCAATTAACTTTCAAAACGACTCATACTCATTTAAGATAGTATTTCTTTAACATGAAAATTAAAACTTTGATTTTTATAGTACCAATTAGAACTCAATTGGAGCAATTCAATCGAACAGATTTATAACTTCAATGGCTTAGAAATCGAGTGATTTCATAAAATAGATTCAAGCATAAACAAATTACATAATTTGTTTTATGTAGTCCTAGTGATTCACTTGTGCTACAAAGATAGGAGGCGGTACAGTTTGTTTTTCGAAGAATATCATAGAGACGAAGACAAGCAACACCATAGGAGTAATTGAGTTCCAATCGAAAATGGATACGAACTTCCATGTGTACGTTAATTTCAATACATATAGAACTTAAATTTTGAACATAGTAATTTCTCTTTTTCAATTTTTCTGGAAATATTTGATTTTGCGCTTTAGTAAATGAACTTGAAGATTGCTAGAAGATGGTGATGATCTTCTTGTTGTGGATATGAAGGAGGCTTCCTCAGACACTGATAAATGACACTTTACCAGACGCTACATGCTTGATCCATTACCTGCTAATCAACCCCGAACAATAAGAAATTAATACCGAATGGTTTAACTGATAAACTTTACAAAAAGAAGGTATAGTTTATTAAACTCATGCATCCCATAATCTCAAGCGGCTGGCATGAGAGGAAGAAGGAGAGACATCCAAAGACAATAGAAATGGGTGGCATGGGAAAGAAACCGATATATTTGGTCACCTTCTTAATTTCCATGAAGAATATGAAGTGAACATGCAGAAAATGAATTATTTCCCAACTACCCATCTCCATTACCCTTTGTGAGGCCAATCTCCCATTTCAACTCAGCCAATTCTAAAAGAGCTGTGCAACTAGTGTTAACTATAGGTATGAACATGAGACCACACTTGCACGCCCTTATATAGCAAAGCCTCTAGGGCACCAATGTAAATAATTCAATATGAAGGTGTAATTAGTTGAAACATTTAGACAAAAATAACGTATTTAAAATTTAATCAATGACAAAAATTGCTCACATGAAATTTGCAAATTTTTAGTTTGTTTCGTAAAGATCTGATTAAAGATATTTAATTAGTGGTATATATATAAAACTCAATTCGAGATGTCACAACCTAATACTTGTCTGCATTCTCCGCAATAAAGGCTGCCCACCCTGTCAAGCATGACCACTAATTTAATCAACGTTAGAAATTGTTCACATAAAGTTTCAAACTTTTGATTCCTTTTATAATATTTCAATTAATGGTATTTAATTTGTGTTATTTGAATCTTAATTCAAATGTCAGCACTTCCTGGATTTCTGCATTCTCCGCACTAAAGTCATGTTACTCTGTCAGACATGTCCACAGTTCAATAAACGGTAAAAATTGCTGACATTTGAATTTGAATATTTTTTTATTCTTTAGTAAAAATCCATTTAAAGGTATTTAATTAGTGGTTTTTGGAACTCAATTCTAGACGTCACCACCTAATACATGTCTGCAATCTTCACACTAAACACTGTTCACCCAATCAAGCGTGCACTAGTTCAATCAACGTTAAAAATTGCTCACATGAAAGTTATGAACTTTTGATTCCTTCTATAAAATTTCAATTAATGGTATTTGAAAATCAATTCAGAAGTCACCACCTACTACATGTATGCATTCTCCAAACTAAAATTTGGTTACTCTGTCAGACTTGCCCGTCACCCCCTAATACATGCATGCATTCTCTGCACTATCATCTAGTCGCCTTTTGAGGTTTGTCCACTAGTTCAATCAACCTTAAAAATTGCTCGCACAAAGTACCATGCTTTTTATTCCTTTTGTAAAAATTCAATTAATGGTATTTAATCAGTGGTGTATGAAACTCAAATCGAACCAATACAACCTTATGCATGTACGTATTCAATCCACGCACTAAAGTGGCTTCAATAGGCAATTACTAATCCAACAGAGTGCTCATAGTTGTCACATGTGTGTTGTAACTATATCTTATACCTATGTTATTGATTAGCATGCTATACTTAAAACTGGGGAAATTGCTTGTTTATTTTTCTCCAATCTTTAGTTTTTCCGTCAAACATTTTGTAAATTAAAAAATTCGCTCTAATGGGCTCCCTTCTAGGATGATGGTTCACTAACGTGGAATGCAAAATTATATCATAAGTAACTAAAAGAGCTAAAATCATTTTACCACCTTGAACTTTACACCTAAAATCATTTGTGTCCCCAAACTTCTAATTTGATCACATATGTCATTATACTCTCCAATATGATCCACCAAAGCCATTAGTAAACTAAATTATCAATTTCTTCATAAATTGGTGATGATGAGTCCACTAGGGTCAGTTTTTAGCTTTGGACATGTAAATGGTGTGTTTCTTGCATGATTGAAGGTGAAAATTTAGTTTGGGTGAGAAACACTATATGAAAAAATTGATAGATTAGTTAAGGATTGATTATAATCAATCACATTGGAGAGTACAGGGGCATAAACGATCATATTAGAAGTTTAGGGGCAGAAATGAGTTTAGCTATAAAGTTCAGGGTAGTAAAATGATTTTAGCTCTAACTTAAACTTCAAAATATATTACACAATAGTTGACATAAAAGCTAAAATTGAGAGTGTAGGGGCACATGTGATTTATGGTATAAGGGTGAGGGAAGTAAATTGAAATTTGTTCTTTATTTTTGTTATTGAGTGAATGAGAATGTTAATTTGTTTGTGATTTGATTTTAACTTTTTCTTGTTACGTTTTTATTATGCATTGAGAAGAGAAAGTTTTGTAGTAACTTTGGTGTCATGTACGTTGATTTAAGTCTACTGAGAAACCAATTTACCCTTCATCAACTGCTTAGTTACTTGTTTGGCCATTTTATTCTCTTTTTTTTCAAAATGGAAAGCTCATATTGAATGCTTCAAGCCTTTAACTGGTGATGGCATCAGCCATCAAGCCTCAAACCAAGCCATCTCATGACACTGACAAGATAGTTTACAATATCTTTAGACTATGACTAGTCAGACTGAAGTCATTAAGGAGCCTCACCCTGTGGGAATCAGAAAAGCACTTTGAATCATTTATAACAGTTTCACAGAGTAGTACAAGTTTATTAGTGAATCATTTAAGCCTTATATGTTGTATTTTTCTCTCTCTAACTACTTCTTTTGTTGTGAGTTCTAATTGTCTTTGGTTTGTACAAGCTTCTCTGAAAATTGTTGTTTCTTTACTTTGTTGTTGCTCATCCAGTTGCAGAGAAGACTAGTTGGGAAAAAATGGCGAGAAGCATATCTAGGCCTGACTTCTTCACTGTTATGTCTTCTGACCTCAACAATGAGATTTTGGTAATTTCAAAACCCTCTAGCATGTTGTGTCGGCCTCAATATGGTTGTGCTCTTGTTTAGTTCAGAGCCCTTGTTTTCTTGCTGTTGATTTTGATGTTTAAGAACTTGTGCTGCCCTTGTGCCTATTCTGTTAAACATGTTGTCCTGCTCTGTCTGAAATCTTAGGAATCCAAGAACATGCAATAGTGTGAGGGAGGTTTTTCTACATAGAGAAACTTCTTATCTCTAGAAGGGTTTAAGCTAGAAACAATTGAAGCTAATTTTTGGATAACAATGTTGACTGGTGAACCACTTATATATGTCTTGCTTTTGATACAAAGAAAATCTCTGCTTTTACATGCCTCATGATTAGACCTTAATCTGCATTTTTTATGGTGAGTACTATTCTCGATTTAATTATGAAGACAATCCATCAATTGCAAAATTTTAAGTTTTTGTTTCTGATTTTCCTTGTCGTTGTTGAAGACAATCCCACCACATATTCAGAACCATATAGTGAATGAACTCTCCGAAAGGGCAACTTTGAAGCTAAAGAATTCATCCTATTGTTCATGGAATGTAAGTGTGCATGAAACTGAACAAGGCGGTGTATGTTTCAAGGAGGGCTGGAAGGACTTTTTACAAGATAACTCCTTAAATTGAGGGTGAGTTTGAGTCTCTGGTAATTGAATATGACGGTCATATGCATTTCAAGATTCAGCCATACTTGAGCATTCAGATCGGAACACCTGATCAAAATTCTGTTTCTTTTAGTTCAGGTATATGGTCCGGTACATACTGCCAAAGTACATATTACTACTGGAATAACTCACTGCTTCGCTAACTTTTTATTTATTTTGTATGTATAGGACATAACCCTTACAGTAAATGTAAGGAATTTGCTGCATTATCCAAGTACCCTACTTTAGAACCACTATTAAATTGTGTGGTAAACTAAAGCATCATTTTTCTTTGTCTTTGTTTTTCCGTCTGTCTGAGTTTTTAAGTCTCTTGATCAGAAAGATTAACATGCAACATCTTAGGGTGGTGACTGGTGAGCTTAGTTTTACACATTTTAGTGTACAAAGTAGGAATAGTTAGTTACCCCTGTCTATTCAATGCCTCCAATTTGTGTCTCTATATTAATATATATATATATATACACACACACACAGTTTTTCTCCACTGCGGACGTCTGCAGTTTTTCTTAGGTACAGATTTCCAGTTTTGACCCATTTTTCGATCATATTTTCACATCTTAACAGTTTAGTTTTTAGGTCCTAATGTATAGATCACCTCTGCAAAATTTCAGCCAAATTGGTGATCGTTAAGGCATCCAAAACTGCAATTTACAACAATGTACACGAACAATTCCGGTTATGCAGATTCAGTTCGTTCGTGTAAATTGCAGTTTTGGGTGCCTTAACGATCACCAATTTGGCTGAAATTTTGCAAATGTGATCTATACATTAGGACCTAAAAACAGAACGGTTAAGATGTGAAAATATGATCGAAAAGTGGGTCAAAACTGGAAATCTGT
Organism: Rosa persica; assembly: GCA_025331145.1. NCBI lineage: Eukaryota > Viridiplantae > Streptophyta > Magnoliopsida > Rosales > Rosaceae > Rosa > Rosa persica. The sequence continues at coordinate 32,400,036 of WFKR01000001.1, forward strand.
ACCTTTTTTCTTAGGTGCGAATATCCGCACCTGAGCAAACTTATATATATAGGGCCCTCAGGGAGGGATCCTTTTTTTTTGTCTTTTCTAGGGATAGGGTATTAGACCAACTTTTCGATCATATTTTCACATCTCAACCGTTCAGTTTTTAGGTCCTAATGTATAGATCACTTATGCAAATTTTCAGCCAATTTGATGATAGTTAAGACATCCAAAACTGTAATTTTCCATTATAAACACGAACGGTTCCGCTTTGACAGATTTGGTCCGTTCGTATAAATTGTAGTTTTGGATGCCTTAACTATCATCAAATTGGCTGAAAATTTGCAGAAGTGATCTATACATTAGGACATAAAAACTGAACGGTTGAGATGTGAAAATATGATCGAAAAGTTGGTCTAATGCCATATCCTTATAAAAGACCAAAAAAAAGGATCCCTCACTAAAATGGTGCTGTATATATACATATACATATATATATATATATATATATATATATATATATGTACAGCGGTTCTCCACTGCGGACGTCCGCAGTTTTTCAATCCGTACGGATTTCCAGTTTTAACCCACTTTCCGATCACATTTTCACATCTTAACCGTTCAGTTTTTAGGTTCTAATGTATAGATCACCTCTGTAAAATTTCAGCAAATTTGGTGATCATTAAGACATTCAAAACTGCAAATTACAACATTATATGGGAACGGTTCCGGTTCGACAGATTCGGTTCGTTCGTGTAAATTGCAGTTTTAGATGCCTTAACGATCACCAAATTGGCTGAAATTTTGCAGAGGTGATCTATACATTAGGACCTAAAAACTGAACGGTTAAGATGTGAATGTGTGATCGAAAAGTGGGGAAAAACACAAAATCCGTACGTTTTTGCTTAGGTGCGGATATCAGGTGCAAGATTATATATGTATATATGTTTACCTTTACTGCACCTAAAATTAGAGAATGAATCATAGGAATGTGTATGTGAAATCCTTAAGGAAATGTTGGTTAGTAATCTAGCAACCAAAATTATCATTAGCAACTTTCGTTCCCCACATCTTCCATATCATCTAAAACGTACCACTACCTCTTGCTCTTTCATGTTAGGGTTAGTGTTTCAATTGGCAGAAATTTTTTTCCTCATTGCAGGATATCCCTGTAAAATTCAAATTCTGCAAGACGCTTTGGGACACTACACAATACGTCATCCTGAAAAATTCAGATGGAGCAACGTGGAATGTGACTGGTTACCCTAAGCAGACTACTATGTGGTTGGGTGCTGGATTGCTTGCTTTTAGAGAAGCTAACAAAGCCGATGAAGGTGATGTCTGTGTATTTGAGCTCGAGAGCAAAGACAAGATGGTGGTTTGCATGGTGGTTCACATTTTCAGCAAAACTTCTGTTTGAACTTTGAAGCTGTTAACTGTATGATCATTAAAATTGTGAGCCTTAAATTAAGTTCTTTCTGATCAGCTATGTTATAATGGATTGTATTACTTATTGGTATTAAAATGTTGGTATATACTGGTTGTATCTCAGTACATGCCTTAGTCAAGAGGAGGTCATAAACATATAAACACTACTCCAACAGTTTTTGTTTGATTCCCCATTTTGAATAAGACCATTGCTCGCATACAGTCGAAATTAGCTGAAACTAACCACAAATATTTCTATCTAAGAGTCATAAACCATGAGCTAAATTGAATCATATATATAGTCATATACTGCTCTATTCAACATTTCATTGTTCAAACCACCACAAGCCTAGATTACACTCGGAAACGTGTACTTGCTCCGGTGAAGGATGTTCGACAATTTACCTCACACAGGCTAAAACAGGCAAAACAAACTAGTATGTGTGCTTCTACGACCTCCCTCCGATGTGAAAAGATCTTGTGTGATCTTTTTAATAAGATATGGCCAACTATTGATCCAGTAGATAGCTCATATGTGACATAGCTCATAGTCATAGCTGATGTTATAAGCATGTCATTGTTATACTCCGACTAAAATTGTTGCTTATTTCTCTCTTATTTATTGAATTTGAGGGTCTTTGTTTAAACTCTAATTCCCTTGTTTTGCTTTATACTTTGGTAATGAAGTTATTATCTAGCCCATTAGCGACACATTCACGCAAAGGTGAAAAAGTACGTTATAGTGCCTCTTGGCTCCTATTATGGTTCCAGTCTTACAACAAATGCATAGTTTGCTATTTTTGTGAAAGAAAGCTTGTCATGCATCCTGGATTGCCATCAAGTCTTGTCTTCACTGATTGAGTCAGATTGACAGAACAAGACTTAAATTTTGAGATTCAGAGTTCAGAAGAAACCCTCTCAAGTAGTTGAACTGAAATGAATATGAATGAATACCCTTGTCCATATCTTTTAAATGTTGGTCTGCAGATTTTGCACTCTAAAGATACTCTGCTGATTCTTTTGATTTGTTTTGTTTCTTTCAGGTAGAGCCATAAAAGCAACCAAACCCTAAACTACAAAGGGGAAGAAAGCTAAGATCTTCTCATACCCAAATCCCTAAACCAAAAAACCAGTACTCACCTCTGAAATGGGTTCTTACAGAAAGAGATAGGGTCAAGGTCCTGCAACTCAGGTTGAAACTTGAATATTTGTCAAGACCATAGAGGAGGAGGAAATTCGAAATGGAAAACTTGTAAGTTGAAAAACTTTCTTCATAAAAATTTCAACTTCAAATTTGAGACCATTGCATGTTCTAACACTCTTGATCTGCTTTTAAGCACCCAAGAGAAAAAAGGAACCATATTGTTGAAAACCTCATAATCTGTGTTACATACATAGATGCTGTAAAAATTGTTGACAAGTGCTGTAAATTCAACTTAACTCTGCTTTTAAGTCTGACTGTGCTAATATGACTTTTACATTACTTTGATTTTTCGTCACATGGGTGGTTTTTGATTCCTGCATGCACCTCTGCACTTTTATGTATTCTGATAAATTTGTTTGTTGTGAATACTTAGTAATTTGTTGTACATGTGATTAGACACTTCAACTAATCTAAAGTTAATTTTGATTGAATCTGCGGACTTGTTTAGGCACAGCTATGTTCTTACACAAAAATCTGTGGTCTATATGCCACAAAATTACATATATGCAGAGTTAAATTAAAGGGAGCTATTTATGACAGAAAATACCAGATGTCTTTGGAAAATGTGTAGCAGCAGCAGACAAGATATACCTCAAGGTTCCAAGTGGAGATATATATCCAATGCAAGTGACAATGTGTAAGAGGAAGATGTGGGCAGAAAGAGGTTGGCCAGAATTTGCGAAAGTTTATTCCCTCGAACATGGATACACCGTACATTTCAATTACGAAGTCCAATATTCGCTTTTCAAAGTATGCCCTTATGATAGAACTGATATGGAGATTAACTATGATGGTCCATTAAGTTCAAGCAGTGATGAGGAGCACAATGTATCTGGAGGTATGTATGTAAATTTGGTTATGTTTTTGTCGGTGTGCATTTAGAGTTATATTAATCAGGTTCTGTTTAAGAACAAGAGAAATTGACAAACAGAAAGAGAGAGTAATATTTCAGAGAGAGTGGAGATTTCAAGTATGTTTATTCATCTCATACAAAGGGTATTTATAAGAATACATTTGAAGTGTGAAAACTCAAAGAGAAAACCAAAATTATAAACATCTTGATGATGATTTTCTGTCATGCTTGTTGCCCTTTGGCAAAGCATGTTTACATAAGTCTTCATACACTCAAGTACCTATGATTATACACTTAAGTACCTATCTAAATACTTTTACGTATTTTGTTACATGATATAGACATACACAGTATTTATACATTTATACTACAACAGGTTCTATTTTTTCTGGTTTGGGAGGCACATAGATCAGAAGTTGCAATTTGCAGCTTACATGGTAATGAAAGAGTTCTTGGTGAAGTTAGAGAGAAATAAAAGTAGTATAATATGGTTTGAAAGTAAGTTGGTGAAGTGTTCATTTATGGTTGATTAAAGACATCGGAATCTTGTTTCAAGTTGTCATTTTCCCCACCCTGCATATATTCAATCTGGAACTTCCACCTTATAAATACTCAGTTAACTTTTTAATCATCATTTGCTTGGAGTGAAACCAACAGAAAATACTATATATGTCATAGTCCATTTCCGAGTGAATGATAGAGATGATTATTTTTTCATCTTTGACAGGGAAAAATGATTGTCCCACTGAAAAATATGGGGAAGGCACCTTTAGCACACGAAGACTCCTAACACGAAAAACTGAGGTTCTTAGGAGGATGAAGATTGATGATGAGGGTAATAAGGATGAAGATGAAGATGAGGGTGATAAGAGTGATGAGGTTGGTTTTGAAGATGAGGATGACATTGATGATGATGATTCTATTGAAGACCTTGATGATTTTCCACCATGCTCAAAATCAGTGAGCAAATCTACCTCAGCATCGCGGCTTCATAGGAGAAAGAGGAGTTGTGGTGGTACTAAAGAACAAATCAATATCAAACATGCTGCTGCTGGCTCGTCTAGCACTCAAAGAAGTTTCCTAGAAGAGAGACCTGAGATTACAAGGCTGAGAAAATCAATAGCTCTTCAGAGAGCTAATGATTTCAAATCTAAATATGTAAATCCTTGTAACCCTTCTTTCATGGTTTCTCTGAGTCATTTGAGTGCCCATGGACGCTCTGTGGTAAGCTTTCTACAGACAACTCCAGTTGCCTTCAAAATTGTTGCCGACTTTTACAGAGATATCAGTGTGAAAAAGAATAAGCAAACATATTTACTTCCTTTGACATAGCAATATAATATACTGTTACTTCTTAATGTTTTCACATTGTCTCTCATGATTTCCCTTGGTTGTCTTTTCAGAATGTGCCACCAGACTTTGTCCACAGACATCTAAATAACAAGCCTTATCGTGCCAGTTTCCGGCTTAATGGAGAAATTGGAAACTAAGGTTCTCATATACAAAGAGTGAAACCAGATTATTGTCTGGTTGGAAAAAATTTGCAGAAGCCAAACACTTGGAAGAGGGTGATGCATGTCTCTTTGTGTTGATTAACAACATCAATTTTGTATTTGATGTTGTAATCTTCCAGACCACAAAAAAGGTGCAAATTGACCCTTCTCAATAGGTAAGGCATTCAGTCTGTGCAAATGTGGATTTCTGCTCCATTAAGTCTGCGTTCTGCATAATTAGTAACACATGTTTGTTTTTTGTGTTTCAGTTTCGGGGAAGGCAAACGGCAAATGATCAATTCAAATCGAATTATGGAAAGAGATATCCGAATGAAGTAACAGAATATATGATGCACCAATGCACCATGAATTAGGAAGTTGGCATGTGTACGTAGCTCTTCTGTGATAATTCGAGTATTAGTTCAATAATATATCTATGTTATGCAATGTATCATCTATGTTTTCCAAGAGTTTGATTTGACAGAAGAAACATACTGTGAGTCTGAGACTCTTCAAGTTAATAGATAGATTGGTTTGTGAAGTTGTTTTATTTGTTTACCAACCATGAACTATCCATGCACCAAATGATGGCTGGTCTGCATTTTCCGCATCGATCTAGTTAATTATTATGTTCAGCAATCCCGTATTCAGAAAGGCATCACACAGATATTAGTCCCCAAATGAAAACACCTAATGGCAGAGTTTCATTGATTATTAGTTAAATGGTAGATGATCGTTCATTGAAAGGCTAGAAATCTTTTCTGTAACATACCTAAAACTAGCAGATGAATATATGTGTACCTTTACCATACCGAACCAGAAAATGAACCTTGTGAATGCTTATGAATTCCTAAATATCTGTTGGTGATCAAATAATCTGGCAACAAAGCTCCTCCGTGTTAGGGATTGATAGAAAGGAGAAACACTCTGCAAGATAGAACAAAATTCTGCAAGAAGCATATTCCTTCAAGCCACTACTCAGTCATCCTACAAATTCAGATTATTTGAGCTCAAGAATATAGACAAGACGGGGGTTTACCTGGATTTTCACATTATCAGGAACTCCTGATCTGTGTGACCTTCGAAGCTGTTAACAGTATGACAGTTCCAGGTGTGAGCTTTAGAGTTTAAAGTTCTGTGCTGATCAGCTATGGTATCTACTTATTATGATTGTATCACTTTTTATTGGTATTAAAAAGTCAGTATTGGCGCAATTTGGTTATGCAAGAGTATTGATTACATAAGCTAGTTATGTAAGATTTGAATAATGCAGATGCAATCCCTTAAAGAAACATCAGTATTTGTATTTGTCAAACTGAGGTCAATGTATATTCTTATCCCATTATTTGTCAAATTAAATACAATAAATTATAGATACACCAAGTAGACTCAGTCTGACACAAAGCTAGACTAGCTTGATACAAAAATAAGGTAATTCATACTAATCTACCGATACATTAAGCCAATCTACATATGAATTAAACTAATATATTTGATGTATCAGTATACTAATGTACCTTACACAAGCCCCAAATAGGAAAGCAATTGTAGGTGAAAGATGTCAAAACATTCTCCCAAAGAGCAAGCTCCAATGTAATACACAGTCACCGCATTCTCAACAAAATTAACCCAATGCTCTCTTTGTTTAGTTTTTTTTTTCTTTCTTCAACCCAATTTGAAATTCAAAAGAAATAAAAAATAAAAGAGTAATTAATAGTAAATTAGCTAGCAGTAGCGTTATACCAGTTCTTAAACCAGTGGGTACCGATTGTGTTATACAAAAAGCGACCGTGGTTCGATTCACAGTAAAAGTAAAAATATTTTCGCGCGCGCACTTTTTCACGGTAACAAATTTTTGTTCAAAATATTTGATTGGACGATAATGTCCCTCTACAACTCTGCTCTTGGGGTTTTAGAATTCACACTGGGAGTTCAAACTGTTCGCCCAAATCTGAAAAAAATCACACCCTCTTTTTGTTTTTGGGAGAAAATTAATCGGGGAATGGAGCCGGAGAGTCGCCGGAGAGTCGAGGAAACGGTGGTGGACATACTGAGGACGACGAGCTTGGATGAGATGACCGAGTTCAAAGTCCGAGTCGCCGCCTCGGAGCGACTCGGAATCGATCTCTCGGATGTGGAGCGAAAGAGCTTCGTCCGCGGCGTCGTCGAGAGTTTCCTGATTTCTGCCGCGGCTGCGGAGGCGGTGCCGGAGCGGGAGTCGGAGCCGCCGAGCGTTCGGGAAGAGCAGGAGGCGGCGAGGTTGAAGAAGGAGGCGAATGAGGACGGAGAGCGTGTTATTTGTAAGGTGGGAAACCCTAGTTTCTGGCTTTCTGTACTGATTTTTTTTGTTAGTGTTTTGGTGACTAGAGAGAGTTGAATTATTTGATAAATTGCTTCAATTTTGTGATGGTGCTTCAAGTTTGTAATGTAACTGTTTTGGCTTGTTTTGGATATTGGGAATAATGATGATAAAAGAGTGAAGTTTTTCTGTTTGGGTTTTGAAACCCTATGGTTTGTTTGCCAATTGAAAATGAGGGTTTATATGGGAGTGTACTCATTTGTGGAAATTCAGAGTATTTTGTTGTTTTCTCACATTTTGATCATAGTTTGTTTGAATCTGTTTTGGGGTTTTCTGATGGAAAGATTTCTTGTTTACTGTGTTAGCTGTCGAACAGGAGAAATGTGGTGATTCATGATTTCAGAGGGAAAACATTGGTTTCGATCAGGGAGTTCTATAAGAAAGGTGGAAAGGAGCTTCCTAGTGCCAGAGGTGACCATGGAACCAAACCCATACTATCTAATTTAGCTCCAGTGAAGCTGTTTTTCATGAACCGTTTTTTGTTTTTCCTGATCAAATTTTGTGTTCTAATGTAATCTTCCAATCAAATTCAGCATTTGCATTTACAGTCGGTTTGGTCCTGTTTGGTTATAAAGATCGACTTCTTTTATGTATAGATTCCTAGGAATATGAGTTCCTTTCAAACCATGAGCATATTTGTTTTATGCTTCAACTCAGGATCAATCCTTATTCTTATTTTCTGTGCTAGCATCTATTTCCCCTACTCTTTGTATGCTTTAGTGGTATTGATTTACATTGATAATTTGATACTCTCTTGTTAGGAATTAGCTTGCCAGCTGAACAATGGACAACCTTCAAAAATAGTGTCCCTGCAATAGAGGAAGCAATTAAAAAGATGGAATCGAAGTTAAGGTGAGAGTGACTTATTGATATGGTCTGATGCAGTGGTGACTTGGACTCCTTTAATTCTTTTTATTTATTTAAGTTCTGTTCATATTTTCCTTTATCTTGAGTAAGTAAGCTTTGCCTTTGATAACTACTTTGTAGATGGAAATCGAGTAGTGAATGATTGACTAACTTCTAATTGTACAGATGTAGATCTGAAATTGATAGTAAACGAACTGAAGACGGTAAAGAAACTGAAAATGGCAAACAAACTGAAGGTAGCAAACAAACTGAAGACGGTAAAGAAACTGAAGATGATAAACAAGTTGAAGATGGCAGACGAACTGAAGGTAGCAAACGAATTGAAGATAGTAAACAAGTTGAAGATGGCAAACGAACTGAAGGTAGCAAACGAATTGAAGATAGTAAACAAGCTGAAGATGGCAAACAATCTGAAGCTAGCAAACGAATCAAAGATGGCGAACAAAATGGAGATGGTAAACAAACTGAAGATGCTAGACAAAGTGAAGACATGTCTCCTTCACTGAATGGTGTTGCTCCTCGCGAATTTTTCTCTATTGAAACCTGCCGTTTTAATGGGAAGAACTACCCTATCTGGGCACAACAGATGGAGTTTCTGCTAAAGCAATTGAAAATTGCATATGTGCTTTTTGTTTCATGCCCAGTCATTACATTAGGCCCGGAACCAAGTACTGAAGAAATTGCTCAAGCAAAGGCTGCTGAACAGCAATGGAGGAATGATGACTCTGTGTGCCGTCGCAGCATCTTGAATGCTCTATCTGATGATCTGTTAAATCTTTACTCAAGGAGAACTACGACTGCAAAAGAACTGTGGGAAGATCTAAAACAATTGCATCTCTATGAGAAATTTGGAACGAAGAGATCTCTTGTTAAAAAGTATATGGAATTTCAGATGCTTGAAGGAAGACCAGTTTTGGAGCAAATTCAAGAATTTAATAACATTGCCGATTCCATTGTCGCTTCTGGAATGGTGGTCGAGGAGAAATTTCATGTCAGTGCCATTATCTCCAAGCTTCCCCCATCTTGGAAGGATGTGAGTATCAAGTTGATGTCTGAGGAGCATTTACCTTTTGCAAAGATGATGGATCGTTTGAGGTTTGAAGAAGACTTGCGAACCAGGGAGCAGCAGGGGTTACCCATTAATCATGTTGGCAATCCACCAGTGAAACCCATACCAAGGATGAGAGATATGAAGCAGCGAAATATGCAATGGAAGAGGCCAGACCCGGAGATTGATGGTAGAGTTATTTGCCAATATTGTGGCAAGAAGGGGCACATCTCTCAGAACTGTCGTTATAATAATAAGAGGAAGTTTACCAAGGACGTTAACGATGAGAATCAGGAGGGATCTATGCCTATGGAGGTTAACATGCTGGAGGGGACTGTGGATGGCTAACTTATATATGCTACCATCCCAGAAGCACTAACAGCACTGTTTAACTCTTAGACCAAGCAAGTACTGCTACCGTGTATGATATGTACATGTATGCGGGTCAAAGTCTGCACTAGGATAAATGTCAATTACATGTCTTTCTTGTAAGCAGGGTTTAGAAGTTGATCTGTAATTCTGTACCATAAGGTTTTCCGGTTGTAATGCATAACCATTCTTTCATTCTTTCTTTGAATCCAAGTGATCTGAGTTACGATACACCTTATCTTGGCTCCTGAGGGAAGCCCAATTCGAAGCTGAACTTCCTTTTTTTTTTTTTTTTTTTCATAGCTGAATAGTTTCATCCATTTACTTAGGAAGAACAGAGATGCAATTAATGAAAGATGACTCGAATAATAAAATTTGTTTATCCAAATCGGTAAAAGAAAATATATAAAGAGCTGTGTTATGATTTTATTCTTCATGCTAATACAATAGAATCCACAAACTGACGAACAACATCGACACACTTGGCCCATTTTCTATTGACACAGATATCATACAAGGTGACCGAATCAATAATGAAAAACTACAAAAAAAAAAAATTAAAAAATTAAAAAAAAAAAAAAAAATCTAATCTTCTGAAAGCTCCATCTTGGCGAGCAAGCATCTGTTACATCCATTCTTCTGATTTCTCCATCCTGGCTGCATGCATCTGTTATTGCGCTTATTATAAGAAGATAAAACTATAATTACAATAAATAAATGATATTGTTTGTAATGAATGAAGATGAAGCAGCTCTTAGAATATCTAGAGCTTTATGAGACTCATCATGATATAATACATGATAGATGATCCTGGTAATAAACAACATCCTGTGCAAAAGCTATCAATAGCCAGAGTTTCAATGCCCTTGTCAAAATATTGATATGGATATGGTAATGAAATTGCCAAATATCGACTTAAAAGTTCAGGGAAGCATAATGAATTTAGAATCTGATTATTTGATTTTCACTCAATACAGTTTCTAATAGTTTGCAAAGATAGAGGGACTAAATCAATGTTATTAGTTTCAATCATTAGCGTAGTACCTGCTTAGAAGACAAAGTCACAGAATCGTGCTTTAGTTTTTTTTGGCAAGGTCCAACAATTCTTCTTCCCTTTGCATATCCTCAGTAACATGAGTTCGCTCCGATTTAAGCTTCTTGAGCAAATCCTCAGTTTCAATGTAGTTTATAGGCATACTAGACTCTCCAGAGGTTGCTAGAAATCTAACATCTATATTATTCCTGAGTGAATAACAATTCATGATAAGAAAAAAGTACCTACAAGTAAACAAGGTTTCTCAGAGATTAAATCCAACCGAACCTGCTTCCTAGGGCGAACACACCACTTTTTTTAATCATCCCACCATCCAAAGACACAGCTCCATCATTTATGCATGGAAGAGCAAGAAGCATCTCCCGCCTGGTCTTGTAAACTTGTAGGCGAGAAAAAAGGCTATAGAATAGTGTCTCTCTGAGTCCATGCCCACCAGTAGTGAGAGAAAGTAAGTTCCTTTTATCCAAATTGATCATGTTCACTGCATAATCAAGAAAGCCAAGAGGACACTCCCCATTCGGTAATTGGGGCTTAGGAAGAGCAAGCTTCCTTTGTGGGTTATCAGCTACAAACCCACCAACATATGGCCTGAAAATAAACAACAATTAGAAAGCTTATGAAATGAAAACTTCAAAGACCGCAGTAGATGGGTTACTCACCTCAAATCTTCAAGACATATAACCTGAAAGCGCCCTTTTATACTGTTCCCAATAGAAGAACCTAGTCCATGAATGCCAGCACTGCTGATTATCATGCCATCCCCATCATACTTCTCTAGAACCTTAACACCTTCATATGTCCTGCATACAATTGCTAGCATAGTATCCAGTCCCAAGTACTCTGAGAGAATCCTAATCCAAAGTAAAAGGAAGCAACATGTCAAGTAGTCTTTCCATTTGTACTGGAAATTCTTAATGACTACCATAGCTTTTGACAGACCCCATATAAATCCCACACACTAAACAAGACTAATCGATAAAAGGTTGGTTGAAAACGAAAAAGAACCCAATGAAAATAAAGATCCATGGAAATGTTGTGTATCGAGCCAAAAACTCTCTTTAATAGCTCTAAATCAAGAGAAAGTAGACAAGTAGTGGATGATAAGAAAGTAACCTGCAAAGGTCGTCATCATCAACACTTCCAAGAGAGCAAACAACGCCAACGATACCCAGCAGCACATCCTTAGTCAGAGCCAAATTCAATACCTGAATCGCATGATGAGATTTCATAGGTTTCAGCTTGCACAATAAGGCAGCTGCAGATTTTTCTTGCCGCATAATCTGTTCCGTTTCTTCCTCCTCCATACGAGTAGCACCATTTTCATCTGTTGTTCCATTCCCATTCCCTGAATGATGCTTTGCAAGACTTACTAGCAAGTAGGAACCAAGTTAGCACAGTGTAAATCTGGCTGAGTATCATATTTAGGACATGCTAGAGTAAAACAGTAGAATTTTCAAGATCAAAATAATTTCATGCTAGTCTAACACTTGGTGGAGCCGGAACCCAAAATAACTTTCACAATAGTTTAGTACATTACAGATCGATCAAAAACACCATACTTTTAGGTCTGATTTCCATAGAAAATTCGGAAGTGGAGGAAGAAAAAAGAAAAGATAATGAAGGTTACCTTGCAAATTAAGGATAGAATGACTCAACCGGTTTATCTCAGTCTGCAGAAACTTAATATTATCTTCATGCCGCTTGATTTCTAGATTATTCTGCAGATTTTGTTAAAACCAGCATATGAGATATTGGCTGTTGTTGATTCAGCATATGGTAACAGTTTGCCGCAATTACTCAATGCATATAGTATAACAGCTCAAACTTGGACAGCAGTAAGATAAATTTACAAAAAAGTATCATACATCACAAATTCACATAGCAAGGCCACCACATTTTTAAACTAGGCTCAACTTTTATACCCACCACAGTTCTAATTATTCAAAAAGAAAAAATGTACAATTCCATTTCTAGCATATATCAGATAAATTTCCAAATTCTTTTCTGGGTTTTACATACCCTAGTAAATACACCAACTAAACCTTCATTTCAACTACATGGATCCCAATACCAACCTCATGCAATTTATGCATCTCTCTAGTTTATAACGATCCTGCACATACCCAGAAGCCTTTTCTACTATATGATTCCAACAAACAAAGAACAACGTAAAATTAAGGGTACCGGAAGAATCTAAGAAACAAGAACATTTACATCAGTTCGTAGAATTTAAAGGTGGGACTATTAGAGAAAGAAGAAGTTAGTGCGGCGAAAATGAAATTAAGCATTGATGAAATAGTAAATAAAATGGGCAGAGATATAACCTGATGGGTTGGTTTCGACATGCCCGAGAAGAAGATGACTGTCCAGACCAAAGAGAGAAGAGAGAAGAAAGACGACTGAAGGCGCTCAGTCAGTGTCTGGTTTTGCTTTGTTTATGGGAGCTGTTGGGAGAGAGTTCCAAATAGGCCTCGTCAAAAAGGCCGCGGATCAAGCAGGCGGATGGAGTCCCGCCGACCCAGAGGGCTAAAAGCCTGATCCGATCCGTTGAAAAACCCTTAAAAGCTGCCTTCGATAGATAGTGGGCCGGCCCACCAAAAATCCATAAAAGACCGGCCCGACCCTCCAAAGCCCGTTTTATATTATATATATGATTATACGTATGTGTGTTTATATATATATATATAGATATGTGTGTGTTTATAAATATGTATATATAAATATATGTGGGTGTGTGTTTATAAACATATAAATAAATGGAAGCTTGTAGAATCAGTGAGAAAAAATGGCTAGCTGGGCCTTCTGTTACTATCTTCTTCTTCTCCTTGAGCTTGCTATTCTTCTTTGCAATATGTGAAGCTTCCAAATGTATATATATAGAAAAGATATATATGCATTACCGCATAATAAATATATCTATATATATATATATATACACACACACATATATAGATATATGTGTGTGTGTTTATATATATATATATATATATATATATATATATATATATAGATCTTATCCAGAGCGATGCCTCGCTTTAAAATTTCAGAGCGAGGTTAGGGTTTAGGATCACTTTTCGGTCGCATATCTACATCTCGACTGTTCAGTTTTTAGGTACTAATGTATAGATCATCTCTGTAAAATTTCAGCCAAATTAATAGACGTTAAGGCATTAATAATTGTCTTAAAGCTAGTACTGTTCAAGTTGGACAGATTCAGTTTGTCCACTTGTTTAAGCAAGTTAGATACCTTAAAGATAATTAATTTGGCTGAAATTTTGTAGAGATGATCTATACATTAGTACCTAAAAACTGAACGGTCGAGATATGGATATGCGACCGAAAAGTGTTCCTAAACCCTAACCTCGCTCTTGATAAGATCTATATATATATATATATATATATATATATAAGTGTAAGTATGTGTGTGTGTGTGTGGAGGTTCTTATACTTCTATATAGAATATGTGCACATATATATTCTACATATCAGTTGATCAATTCAATCAGATTCGAAAATATGGTGAAATTGGCTAAATTTTTTACCACAATAATAATTTATTATAATAAACTCATCCAAGGGTCGGTTTTTCCTTTTTTTTTTTAATTAATAGGGGTTGCTCTTTGCAGTGTATGATATATAAATATAGGTTTATAAGAGTAACTAAGTTTGACCTAGTTGATCGAATTCGAAACGAGAACAAAATTGGCTGGATTTTCTAGAACCACCATAAAACATTACAATCTCTCTATCGAGCGGTTGGTTTCTCCGAATTCATTTTCCACTTTATGGTTGCTTTAGAATGAACCTCAACAATTTAAATGCAATGTACAAGTCATACAACTTTAGAAGGAAAATTGGTATAGGCCAATGTGTTTGTAATTAATTTTTTTTTTTTAATCTTATGTCTACGCACATCCATTGATGGAATATTTACAAACGTGATGTGAAAAAATAAGCACGTTTCGCAGTTATCACGACATCGGTCAACCAAGAAAACATATAAGTAACTACAGTTGCATCAATAATTTTATTTGTGTTTCTGTCATTTCTAATAAGATTAACAAGTTTCCATGCATGTTACTCGACCTAATTTCTTTGCGCATCTTCATATGCTATAATTGTTAACCACTTGGAGTTGCTAGCTTGTTAAGTTATTTTCTTAAGCAGTGACATGTTGTCATTCAAAATACTTGTGTTGGCATATTTGATCCAGTAATCAAAATACTATTATGGACATATTGGCATAGAAGGATAGGAGGATGATAGTTTGTAGTGCTTATATGCTAACTACTCAGATTATGTGTTAATGGCTGTTATCTTAACAGCAGCTTTGTGCTTTCTATGCTAAATTTTAGTGGCTAAATAATGTGTTCATTTTTTAAGGTTCACATATGACTTGTGAAGGTGTTTTATCGGCTTTGGAAGATGCTGGGGTTTTCACATCTGGGGGTTTGGTCAAAGACAAGATAAATATTTGTGTTGATAGCTTTCTTAGTGACAATCTAGTTGCTGTATGCTATTTTTTTCCTTGTTTTGATTGTGATCTCTTACATTGCAGGATGAGTAAGAGCAAACAAAGGAATGGACAGTAGCATCTCTGCGAATAAGTTTTAGCTAGCTCATTCAAAACTCTCAAGTAATATCTTAACTTTGTTTATTTCCAGCTATAAATGGATGATATTAATGCTGATAACTTGACAGAATCGGGAGCTTTATCTATTTCTGCATCTTCTAAGAAATCTAGATTCACTAGTAATGTTTGAGAATTTTTTGAAAGGGTTCAAGTTAATGAGCATGGAAGTATGGTACCAAAAATAAATGTGGGGTTTGTAAGGCTTTGCTTAGAGGTGGTCTCAGTGCTGGTACTAGTCATTTAAGAAGACATTTACAAATTCATGAAAAATGGCAGAAAAGATTAGGTCATGATAGTGCTGGAAATATCACTACTTTTGCTTATGATAAGAATGTTGCTCGTAGAGAACTTGTTGATTATGTTATTAGAGCTGAACTGCCTTTTACTTTTGTTGAAAAATATGATTTTAAAGGAATGATTCGTCTAGGATTTTGCCTCAACATGTAGGAATTTCAGCCTCAATATGTAAAAGAAATGTGATGAAGAAATTTACTAAGGGAAAAAATGAGCTTTTGAGTCTTTTTGAAAAGTTTCAAGGAAAAATTTGTTTGACATCCGATGTTTGGTCATCGCGTCACTTACTGCATATTTTATTGATAAAACTTGGTCTTTAAATATGCTTTAAGATGATTGAGTACCCTCACACGGGAGAGTCACTTGCAAATCATATATTTAAAGAATTGTTGTCTTGGCGCATTCATGATAAAATATTTTCCATCTCTTTAGACAATGCTACGAATAATAATGTGGCTGGATTTGTTCTTCCCACTTATCATATGCTTGAGGAAGTGCCTAAAAGATTGTTTCATGTACGTTGTTGTGCTCATATTTTAAATTTGATTGTGCAAGATGGTTTACATATTTTAGGTCCATCTATTGATAAAATAATCAATGTTGTTCGAAGCATGAATTCTTCTAATAAGAGACATGAACTGTGGGTGCATTGTTGTAAGGATTTTGATTTGCCAAAAAAAAAATTATTGACAACTATGTGCCTCATAGATAGAATTCTACTTATGAACTTTTAGACCTAGCTATAAAGTATAAGGGGCCGTTGAATAGGTATGCTCAAAAGGTGAATGAAAATAGGTCTTGCAATTTAGATGTTCCATCAGAACAAAATTGGTCAATTGCATTTCTAGTTAATGGCTTTTTAGGGATTTTTGCATCCTCAACTAAGATATTTTCCGTGTCTATTGTCCTACATCATGTCTTGTTATTAATTGCTTGATAGATATCCATGCAGCATTTGTGGCATCTTCTGATTTTTTGGTCTTTAGAGATGCATTGGCTGCAATGAAGGACAAATTTGATAAGTATTGGGGTACATTTCCCAAAGCTTTCTGTTTTGCTACAATTTTCGATCCTAGATTTAAGTTATTTTCTCTTGGAGAATAGCTAAAATGCATGGGCATTGATCAGCTTGATGTTGATACAAAATTGTTAGAGTTAAGAACCGAATCGCAAGCTCTTTATGAAACATATAAGAAGAATATTGTGTCTAATGTAGCACCTAGGCAATCTGAAAATTTAGCTTCTTAGACCTCAAATTTATCTACGGGTTCTATAGCATTGCCTATTGTTGGTAATTTCTCAATGCAAAGTTTGAAAAGGACAAAGGTATCATCTTCTTATACTTCAACTACGAGTTCTAATGATTTACAAATGTATTATGATTTACCAACTATTGAAGTTGATGATGATAATCAATTTAGTGTCTTGTCTTGGTGGAAATCAAATGAATCATTATACCATGTGGTTTCTCTCATGGCTAAAGATTTGCTAACAATTCCAACTTCTACTGTAGCTTCAGAGTCATGTTTTAGTGCAGGAGGTAGGATTGTATCCGAGAGAAGGGCTAGCTTGAGTCCAAATACAATAGAGGCATTGATTTGCTTGAAGGATTGGAGTTTAGCAAAATCAAGGATGCAAGAGGCTCAGCGTGAAATGCAGCTAGCTGAAGAAAGGAGGCTCATTAGGGAAGGACGACCAAATTGGATGGAAAATAGTGAAGATGAAGCTGGAAATGAAGCTGAAAATGAATCTGATAATAATTCTGAAAATGAGTCCCATGAACAGGTATATTGTTTTGGTTACTTCATTGCTTCTATTTTTTTATTTTCAGTTTAGCAAAACATGTTTTCTGGTTTTTTAATTCTTTATTTAAATGGATAGGTACCAAGATCAGTTGAATCCCATGAGTTATCAACCAATCTGCAGCCTTAAATATTCAAGGTCAGTAAGTTGCAGTTTGCAGACTTGCAATTTATGTGGAAAATAGTAATTGGATCCTTAACAATTCTTAGATGCTTTTACATTCAAACTTTATCTGAAGTTAGACTATAGTGGGTAGTTTTAAAGCTTGAATTGGTTCATTTGAAACTTTGAGTTGCTTGCTTCTACTAAAACTTGTAGATTAGATATTTGTAATAAGCTTGTTCAACTTTATGCCTAAGTAGAAATAAAACTGGAGTTTTGGTTATTCTGTGTAGTTCGTGCATTACAAATAAGTGGCTCATTTCAAGAATTTTTTGCAGAGGCTGTACCAATTATGCAAGGTTGCAGGCAGATTCTAAGTGTTGGCCTCAATGATACCAAGTCTGGTGTGAAGAAAAGGAACAACCTTAAAATGGAAGACAATATGCCTAATTAGATAAACTCATAGAAATTGTATTAATAATTTGCTTTCGTTCTAAGATGTAAATTGGGACACTTTGTATTCTGCCTTTTTATTTCAATACATTAAAACGGGTGTGGGGATGAGCCTCTTAGTTCGGCTAGGTTTCAAACCCCTTAAAACTTTAAAAGGAAAAAAACATTCTTAATATGACCTGAGATGATCTAGAAGCAAGATATCTGATATTGCATAATAAAATGGTTTGTCTCTGATGGTAGTAGGTCTGATACTCACATTATAGAAAAGCCCGGCCCGGCCCGAAAAACCCCGCAAGGCCTACATTATAAGGATGGGCTTGGATCTTATGATTTATAACGAAGTCCGGGCCGGCCCGACCCGTCACTATTTAAAAATCTAGTTAGGGCCAGCCCGACCTGCTCCAAGCCCACTATGAATGGGTCCGGCCCAGTCCGGCCCGTTGACGAGGCCTAGTTCCAAAACATAGTGGTACTCATTGAGGCCTAAGATTTGTGGCATCAATCTTAGGTATCATGTCATGTCACCTACACACATCATCAATTTGTCAAATCATGACATGTAATTTTTTTTTAAAAGACTATCTTATTCTTCCAAAATCTAATGAATCTAAATTATTTTGACTTTCTTCTAAACAAATATTATTTTGTTTTTTCTTCTTCATTTTTTTCTTTTCATTACACTCATGCTTAGATTTAAACAACAATTTTTTTTGCTTCAATCAAGAATAGAAAAAAATTCATGTAATTCAGTCAATAGATTTGCACATACACTCAACCAATAGATTTGCATACATATGTATATGAATTCAACATTTGTTGGGTTCTTGTAAATCTTGAAAATATAATGTGAAAAATACATATTCATATGATTACATATATTTTTTGTTCATTTTTATCTCTCTTTATGTAGCTAGGCTTTACCCGTTATATATATTTTTTTGATTAAAATTACACGTTATATTTGAGTTTATTATTTTTTGTTTGTTTTTTCCCTTATATTTAGATTTCTAGATGATAATAAATGGCTGGAATTTTTTCTTGCCTCTTAATTTAGACATACGTATTTTCCAAATTCAATGTATTAATGCTATTTTTTTTGGATGAAATTAATCAATATTTGAAAAAAAAAATTAATGCCTATTTCTTGACTATATTGATGCTATTTGGAAACAAAAATTATAGGAAAGAATTTAATTAAATGAAGAAAAATATTTGTCACATAATTTGTATACATATCTCTTAAATTAATACATAATTAATAGCTTATCTTTTTTCTTTGTCACTTAATTTAATTTACTAATGTAATTGATTCATCCCCCAACATCTAAAAGGAAATATAAAATGGTAAAATTGGTGTTGCAATAGTATGATGTGGCAAGATTTATTATGTGGAATTGAAAATAAAATTTGTATTTGCTTATATGGCATAACACCTAGGATTTGATGCCATAAATCTTAGGCCTCATTGAGGCCCTATATCATTGTCCTACTTGTAAAGCCTTGTTGGCAATTTTCCGTTAAGTGCATAGTTCGTTCATCGTTTTATAGGATTACATCTTTTTTTTTTTTTTTTGAGAATGGATTACATCTTACTTGGTTCATTTTCTACATAATATTTTGGGCTAAATACAAATTATTACCCTCTAGTTTGGGTCCAAAATCAATTCAGTCCCTGAACTTCTAATTTCAACAAAAACACTCTTGCACTTTTAATTTTGATAAAATATGTCCAATTTGTTAGTTTTCTGACAATTGAGTTATTTAACTTGTTAATGTGGCTCATATATGACCTATGTTTTATGATGTAGTGTATGCAGGCTACCTCTAGTCAATTTAAGGGTGAGTTCTACTATTAAAAATAAATGATTTTTCAACAAATAATCCAACTATAACTTGAACCCATAACAGAATATTAATGAATTTGACCTATTAGATCAAATTGAAAGTGCAGGGGTGTTTCTGATGAAATTAGAAGTCCAATGACTGAATTGATTTTGGACCTAAACCATATGGTAGTAACTAGTATTTAGCCCTAATATTTTTTATGTGTAATTCAGGGATAGAATGAATTATCTTCTCAAAAAAAGGATAAAATGAGATGTTTTGAATAAAAAAAATTGTAGGGTGAAATAAGTTGAAGATGAGAATCATGAGATGTACTTGGTTTTTAATCCAAATGAGGTTCTAACTCTACTAGCAACAAACAAAAAACTTTCTAATCCTACTTCTACTTCGTGTCTAACCATGAATCCAATTCCTGGTTGAATTTAGTCAGATACTATTATTATAGAGTTAACTACAAAATTTGAAAATCTGCAGACCAACATCTTTTAACAGATTGAGAGGGTTTCTTCTGAACTCTGAATCTCAAAATTTAAGTCTTGTTATGTCAATCAGTGAAGACAAGACTTGATGGCAATCCAGGATGCATGACAAGCTTTTTTTCACAAAAATAGCAAACTATGCATTTGTTGTAAGCCTGGAACCATAATAAGAGGTACCCTAACATACTTTTTCACTTTTGCGTGAATATGTCACTAATGGGCGAGATAACTTCATTACCAAAGTATTAAAGTTAAACCGGTTTTTGGTACATTGAGTTTTTATGCTATTTTTTTCATTTTTGATTCCGTTAATTCTAGCTTAAAGCAGATACAAAGTATGGGATAGAGCCAATAGATTAGGACTGTCAACGGCAACTATGGAACTAATGGAAGGGTATAGCTGGAGGTGATCAAGGGTTTAGAATTGCACCATGATGCCAATGTAATCTTTTTGTATAAAGTTGGTTTATGATATAACTTAAAGTCTAAACTTTAAACTATATTTTTCTTTTCTAGGTTGTTCGAGGTATAATATCGATTGTGAATTGATATGATGTTACTATTTGGATTCTGATTAATGGAATTGAAAAATTATCAAAATAATAATATTTGTTTTTTTAATATCATCACTCTTTCACACAAACATATGTACGAGTTGAGAATGTATTTCACACTGATTGATGTATTAAAATATTATTTTCATCTCACATGTATTACATAAAATTTCACACGAATTCCCAAAACCGTGTGAGTAGTGCATTAGCGGCCCGTCCAAAGGCAACCGAAAAATATTTCGTGCGTGCACTGTAGGTACTGCCTTTTAAACACTGATATCTTTATATATATATATATATATATATATATATATATATATATATATATTCAATAGAGGATTAAACGATATTAATTCCTCTGCGATAGCCGATTTTTAGTGATTGACAGCCACCCACAAGCTCGAAAGAAAGGGGGCCATCGCAACGGGGAACCCACCGCATGTTCCTCTATTTTATATTATTAATAAAAGAAAAGAAAATACAAGAAGGGAGATGGGGACATGAACCAAAACCTCTCTGAGAACAAAATGAAGCAAAGTACTCAAAGTGAGCACTAAGCAGTAGTTACAAACTGATGAATAGAAGAAGATCATGCAATAACCATGCATATATATATGTGTGTGTGTGTGTGTGTGTTATCACACAGCAACCACACATATAGTGCCTCACCAACCATGCAGCAGAAACCACCATAACCCAAGCCTACCTCTTCATGAAGTCTATCAAGCACATCAGAATTAGCTAATACCGAAATTCGGTAAATCTTGCAGATTGTGAACAAAGGCAGTCGAAGCACAAGGAGGGCAAGAGTCCCATCAATAATGCCCCTCATGATCCACCCCATGGTTAGCTAAGCAGTCAACTACTTGATTCCCTTCTAGATAAATATGTGAAAATCGAATCTGTATAGAAGAGAGAATGGTACAACAATTGACCCAATTAACAGTTAGATGCCAAGGGACTGAGCAATTTTTATTAGCAAGAAAGTGAATTGCGACTGCTGAATCACACCCAATCCGGAGAGAAGTCCATCTTTTTCCTGATGCTATTGAAACTGCATGAATAATGGCTTAAAGCTCTGCTTCTATGGCAGTAGCAATACTCATGGAACCAGCTAAACAACCCATACAATTGGCCAAGTGATCACCAAAAATACCTCCATAGCCCGCGAGCCCTGGCGTTCCACGACCAGCACCACTGTATTAACCTTTAATTGAAAAGCACGAGCATGCCAATTTAGTTCACGAATTTGATGTGTTCTTAAGGCTCTACCATTGATTCCAAGAGCACTAAAAATACAAAACTCATCTACTGAGTTACACATAATTCCAAAACTCCAAGAATCAACCTCTCGAATCCGTGTGAAATAACATTATTCCACACATATTTAAATCTGTGGCTAATGAGTGTTTGCTAGTAGTGACCCAAGACCCTCAAATTCGATACATAAGAGATAAATAAGCAACAATTTTAGTCAGAGTATGAGAATGACATGCTTATAACATCAGCTATGACTCTATGTATGAACTATGTCACATAGATATGAGCTTTCTAGTGGACCAATAGTTGTTATATCTCCTTAGAAAGATGAAACAAGATCTCTTCACATCAGAATGAGGTTGTAGAAGCACACAAACTAGTTTGTTTTGCCTATTTTAGCCTGTGTAAGGTAAATTATCGAACATCTTGTTGGGTCATAATTCATATACATATTTGTTGCCATAAAATATGGAAATTACTTGTTCTAAAGTCCAATTTAATGTTGATTAATCCAATTTCATTATTTTCTTAATTTTATACTTTTGTTTAAGATTTGTGTTTATTTATAAATATTTATTATGTTTTCTTTATCATACTAGGAAATGATGGAAGCATGGAAATGAAAAGTCAACTTTAGCATTTTTTCCTACTTCGACTAGAAGAAACCGAGCTAAACAAGGAAGGAAGGGCGCCAGGCTAACCAAACGAAATCTAAATGAGCTAAAACTTTCCAGATCCATTCTAAACATCTCAAGGAATATTTCTTATGAATAGTGCAAGAGTTAGATTGGAGAGGAAGGACCTTCAAACAATCAGTCCAAATTTCTGAAAGACAAAACTAGAAAACCCGACATGTAAGGAGTCCAGCAGCATTTCCAGCCCAACCACATAGAAGTTAGCTCTGAAATTTTACCATGATGATCTACACTTATGGTGGATCATTTGATATGAAGAAGTCGAAGATCCATTCTGAATTCTTGGTGGAGATATAATTGAAGGAATAAAGGAGCAAAAACTGATCAAAAATCATCTCCATCACTTATCATTTTCATGTCTCTCACTCACAATAAAGAGAACTTAGATGCTCTTCTCTTTTCCTTTAGCCATGTTTTTCAACTCTCTTTAATCATTACTTCCACTCATACTCTATCTCCATACTTCCACTATCATATTCTACCTCATTTGTCATTACTTTCATCATTGCTTCCACTCCATCTCATTTATTCTACTTTCGTCATTACTTCCACTATCATACTCCTCTTTTTCTTCTCTATATAAGCATCATTTCATTACACTCTTGTGACACCACTCATATACCACTTCATTAGATCTTTTTCTCTCTTTATATTCTCTACAATCCACTATCATCTCCTCCACAAAACCTCCATCACCACCACCATCAATCCAAAACCTCTATCACCACCACCATCAATCCATAACATCTATTATCACCACCACCACCAAAGTCATCATCTTTCCCATCTACCCATTCTATTTCATATACATAAAGCTTCACTATTCCACCATTTCACAACTTGATCATTTCCACTTCTCATACTCCATCATCAATCTTTGAAGAAGAAGGAGAGGAGTCTAGCATCACTTGAGGAATCATCATCACCATGACAAAACCTCCATGAGTTCATCTACATCATCCTCAATTTGATCATCACTAGTCACTTCTCTATCCCTACTTTTTAGTTTGATGTTCATAAATATCATAAATATGTTAGAGCTTATTTATTTGATTATGAGTGAGTAGTTAGTTTGTTGGGGCTAGGGTTGAAAGCTCTAGCCAATCTTGTATGACTTTGATATAAATATTATGGTTATACACTTTTCTTTAGCACCTTAACATGCTAGTTCAAGAGTTGAATGTTTATGCTTAAACTTAATCAATTTGGGTATGAATATTTGCCATGACATGAGAAATAATTAAGGCTTGATTAACCTTGGTTGTTTGAAGCATGATAGCATATCATATGTGCATATTAGGGTTGTGAACTACAATCACTTAGAGATAAGCTTGGTTGGTTTGCATAATTTCTTCATCTCCAAGTTTTATGCACTTAGGTATATGCATTAGATACCCAACCGAATTGAAATGCATGACTTAAGTAGTTAAATACCACACCCGAGAGGGGTTACTTGATATCATCAAATGAGCATGTCTCTTGTCATACCCGAGAGGGCTTACTTGATATCATCAAATGAGCATGTCCCTTGTCATACCCGAGAGGGATGCAAGGAGAGAAATTGGTTAATTAAAATGGCATCATTCATTATAGAAGCATCATTGTTTGCAAGAAATGCTAGAGGTGAAAACCTTAAGTCTTAACTCTCATCCATTTTATTACATCTAATTTAGCTTAGGCTATTTTACATTTCAAGTATTCATTTAGCTATTTCCGAATCAAATCATCTTTAAAACTAAAATCAAAACATTACCCCATCTTGCATATAATCACCATGAACTTTGGTTCATTTATGAGCCCTTGTTTGTAATTTGTACATTTGCATATTCATCTAGCATCCTTTAGGTTTTCCTTAGCAAGAGTGGGTTTTTCAATCCTTTGGATACGATATCCCCTACTCCCTACACTATAACTTGGCCCTTATACTTGAGGGTGGCTATTTGTCTAACACATCCTTCACCCGAGCAAGTACATGTTCCCAAGTGTAATCTAGGCTTATGGTGGTTTGAACAATGAAATTTTGAATAATGCAGTATATATATGACTCAATTCAGCTTATGGTATATGACTCTTGACTCTTGAGATAGAAATATTTGTGGTTAGCTAATTTTGACTGTATGCAAGCAATACTCTTATTCAAATTAGGGAATCAAACAAAAGCTGTTGGAGTAGTGTTTATATGTTTATGACTTCCTATTCACTAAGGCATGTACTGAGATACAACTATTATATACCAATGTTTTAATACCAATAAGTAATATAATAATAACATTGCTGATCATAACAAAACTTTAAGGCTCACAATTTTAACTAACATACAGTTAACAGCTTCAAAGTTGAAACAGAAGTTTTGCTTAAAATGCGAACCACCATGCGAACCACCGTCTTATCTTTGCTCTCGAGCTCAAATACACAGACATCACCTTCATCAACTTTGTTAGCTTTTCTAAAAACCATATATCCAGCACTCAACCTCATATGAGTCTGCTTAGGGTAAACACTGAGTTGAACCTCATATGGTCAACCAATTTACAACTCCACAAGTTCGACGGTCAACTTGAGAAAGAAGAGAACCAGCTTGGCAGTCACAATACATTATGGAGGGAAATGTTGCATACTATCTACTAACAAAGGATGGAGAGCCATCAACTTTCCTTGAGGCTACAAAAGGCCAAGAAGCTTCTTTGTGAATGGCAGCAATGCAAGAAGAAATTGAAGCCCTCCAGCAAGATAAGACGTAGGATCTTGTTCCACTACCACAAGGAAGGAAGGCCATCAGTAACACATGGGTCTACAAGATCAAACGAGATGGCAATGACTAAGTGGAGCAGTATCGTGCTAAATTGCTGGTGAAATGATCTGCTCAGAAAGAAGGTATTGACTTCAACAAAATATTCTCTCTTATTGTTGGACTCACAACAATTCGAGTAGTCTTGGAGATGTGTGCTACATTTGACTTGTGCTTAGAGCAGTTAGATGTGAAAATTGTGTTTCTTCATGGAGAACTTCAAGAAGAGATTTACATGCTCCAACCAGATGGATTTGAAGAAAAAGAAAAAGAGAACTTGGTTTGCAGGTTGAACAAATTTTATACGGTCTCAAACAGGCATCGAGATGTTGGTATAAGAGATTTGATTCCTTCATCATGAGTCTTGGATACAACAGACTCAGTCCAGATCCTTGTGCATACTCTAAGAGATTTGGTGATGGTGATTTCATTATTCTGCTGTTGTATGTTGATGACATGTGGGTAGCAGGCCCCAACAAAGATCGTATTAAAGACTTGAAGGCACATTTGGTTAGGGAGTTTGAAATGAAGGACTTAGGACCAGCAAACAAAATTCTAGGGATGCAAATTTACCGAGACAAAAATATTAGGAAGATTTGTCTCTCTCAAAAGAACTACTTGAAGAAAATTTTGTGTCACTTCAACATGCAAGATTATGAGTCAATCTCTAACCTTCTTCCTATTAATTTCAAGTTATCCTCAAGTATAAGTCCTAGCAATGAAGTAGAGAGGACGAAAATGTCTCGAGTATCGTACGCATCAGTAGTGGGTAGCTTAATGTTTGCTATGGTGTGCACAAGACCAGACATTGCACAAGCAGTGGGAGCGGTTAGTCGATACATGGCGAATCCTAGTAGAGAGCATTGGAGTGCTGTGAAGAGGATCTTGAGATATGTCAAGGGTACCTCAAATGTTGCAGTATGTTATAGAGGATCATATTTTATTGTTAGAGGCTATATTGATTCAGATTTTGCAGGTGATCTTGACAAGAGCAAATCCACCATAGGTTATGTGTTTACTGTTGCTGGAAGAGCTGTAAGCTGAGTTTCGAAACTACAATCTATCGTGACTACTTCTACGATAGAGGCAGAGTACGTCACAGCTACAGAATCTACCAAAGAGGCAATATGGTTGCAGATGCTACTGGAGGAGCTCGGATACAAATAAGAGAAGATTGCTCTATTTTGTGATAGTTAGAGCGCTTTGCACCTGGCAAAGATTCCAGCATTTCACTCAAGGACAAAGCACATAAGAGTTCAATATCATTTCATTCATGAGAAGGTGGAAGAAGGAAGTGTGGATATACAGAAAATCCATACGAATGACAACCTAGCAGATGTTCTAACAAAGCCGACCAACAACTACAAGTTTATTTGGTGTCGATCCTCTATTGGCCTAGTAGAAACATAAGCAGTGTGGACATGGCAAAGTAGAAAGGATAAAGGAATTGCAAAAGTGACTTTAAGTGGGAGATAATTACACCCTTCAGATGATAGAGTCGACTACGATGACCGACCACATCAACACACTCAACACCTTATTCTCACAGCTCACAGCAATGGGGCACCTAATTACAGCTGAAGTAGAAACTATGAAAACGAGTGGAGCACAAGATGATAGGCAAATTGTAGGAAGATTTTACTACAACAAAAGGATACAACAATTTCTCTTTTGCAATAAGGAGAGCACAATTGATAATTCTCTATCTCTTATAACAGGAGGAACACTCTAATAAAAAAAAGACAATTGAGTTTTAGGAGAAATCTTTCTTTTCTCTCTAAACTCCTCTCTCTCTTTCTCTATGTTTTCACTCACCAATATGGGATTACAACTCTATAACACAAGACCTCTATTTATACTAGATAGAGGAGTAGATAGGGGAGGTTACAACTAGCTTCTTAAAGCCTAAGAAATTTAGCTATAGATGAGTTGTAAATGCAATATTTACAACTATCATATGTTGGAAAGTAAGCCACCATTTTTGACCTATCAACAACTTAAGCATAAAGTAAGCCAACATTTTTGACTTAATCAAGAACATCATGCTTATCAAGAAATTAAGCATGAAGTAAGCCACCATTTTTGACTAATTAAGAACATCATGCTTATCAAGAAATTAAGCATGAAGTAAGAGGCATTGCACTCCTCAGAGTTGAGGGTTTCGGCTCACTCCCCAAACACTATGTCGAGCTTGCAATCCCATTTTTCGCATTTGTCATTGCCATTAACTTAGTAACCAAGCTACTAAAGCGTTACGAGACCAAGTACAAGATCTATAGGTTTGTTCTGAATGCAATGGCCATGGCAGTCCCGTTCTATCTCAGCTCATGCGTTTGGGAAGCTCAATCCTTTTGAGCTAGAAGTTATTGAACAAATAACAAGTAGAGAATTTAGCAACGATAGTTGCATCTTGTATTCCTGTGGCTACCTAAGCATGCTTCATTTTCTAACCATAAAGCTTATTACTCATAAGTTTTAGCAATTCCTGAAACATAATCAATCTTATACATCATCGCTTTTGAGAGGCTATAGGCCCAACATCCATCAAAACATAATAAAAAACAAAAGCCCAAAACTGTTTACAAAATCCTACGCCTAATAATGTCATTATTAGCAACCCCAGCAACTGATCCCCAAGATGAGGCCCAAAGCCCATACCCAAATAACTGAGATACATAGTTGACTCGAAGTCTCGGAGTAGAGATTAAAATAAGAGTCTATAATAACCCAACTTCATAGGAATGACCTATGTTCTATTAAAGTGCACATACGTAAATGAATGAGATCCAAAATAATTTGAATAGGACAAACTATAATTGGCATGCCGACATTTTTTTTTTTTTTTTTTTTTGAATAGGAATGATTTGATTAATAATCAAGCCATGATAAACAGGCCAGAGTTTACAGAGCTTACATAAGAAATTCTGGGACAAACCGGATAAATATATCTAAGCCACAATTAAACTCATCAAAATCTAAGGGACGCTCGTTGAACAGCAAGCCTAACCTAAGCAAGAATAATTTCGCTCTCTAAGGAAAAAATATTCATCTAGTCTAATCTGCCAAGCACACAATTGTGGTACAAATATCAACTAGAAACATCTTAGAATAGCTTATAGAAATTACCCCTACTGTAAAGGCTCGCGTCCAGAATGTCTTATCTTGTTTAAACTTTAGACATGTACCTTCTCCCTCCCCTTGGGGTCGGAGTTAGTACCTACCTCAGGCTCTTCAGCATCCAACAACCTCGGCATCAGGTTGGTCTTCATACTTTCCAACTCTCTATCTTGAGACTTAGGCTTGTTTCGACAACCCTTATGCCTTCCTTTCTTCTTCGGAGTCTTCGCAACAGTAACCGAAACCTCCACCAGTTCACCAAGGTGAAATTCATGAGGTATCATTGCCAAAGTAGGTTTGTGTCGCTTCTCCATAGTCCATTCACCATGGCTGAATTTTTGCACCCCCAAAATTTTTGGGTAAATATTAACATCAGGCCCATGTGCCACCTTAGAAGCTGGCCCACCAATATCCAGCCCATACAACTCACCCCTTCGTCCACATTTCTCCCCAAACCACCTTCAGGCCCACTATCACCCGGCCCAGCAAAAAACCCTATTTTCAAAATAGGTTTCTCGCCGAGAAACCCGAATCGGCTACATGCTGCACCCCAGAACCCGAAGGCGCCGACCCAGCAGGTGTAGCCTCCGCCGTCCAGTACTCCGGACCCAGACCCACTTCCGGCATTAACTCAGATTGACTGGGCGACCCATCTCCAGACACTTCAACCGCCACCAACGCTACTGCCAAAGTTGGAGCAGTGCTCCCCGACGCCACCGTCGTCAAACCAGTATCATATCTACCCAGGTTGTGGTCGAAGAAGCCACATCCCCGACATATGCCATGGCACTTCTCGTACTGTAGCTCCAAGTCCACCGCCACCTCTAACATTTTGTTAGAGCATAACAATATAAGACATATTAGTCTACATAATACATCAAACAAAATTGACAAAAATATAGCCCAATAGTTTGTTAGAGGGATAATGCACAAATATTAGAGGGATTACAAATGTGGTATCGATAATCAATCATAGCAATGAACTTTTGTAAGCTCAAGTAAGGCTCAGGAGCAATTTCAGCTAAATATGTGTAGAAACCTCAAATGTGTCGGATACAATCAAAGCTATTAATAATTGGACAATTCTTAGGTTCACCCCTAGAGTGAATGAGCATATTCACCCTCTATTGCGATTAATGCATTTTAAATTTGTAATTTTCTAATCCAACCATTCATGTTGCTTAATATCATACAAAGATTAGCTCTGTAAAAAATAACCAAATTGAAGACGTTTTAATTATTCATTTCTATGAAATACATGGACTGTTCATCATAATAATAGTAAGTGTTGTTAGAACCATCCATTTATTTGATTCAATTAGATAATTAAATTATTTCTGATTTGATTGATTTTTTACAGAGATGATCTTTAAAGGCTAATTTAATATATAGACTATTGGATGATAAGTTTATTAAATAAAAGTATATTAATTGACAATAGAGGTGAATATACTCGTTCACCCAAGGGGTGAACCTAAGAATTGTCCGTAAATTAATTTACCCCATTGAAAGTTATTTCTTCAATGTGTAAGATGCAATCAACATTTGACAAGTGTCAAAATGTAACACGTGATCAAATATTAGAAGGATTACATACGTGTTATTGATATTTGTCAGACACAATCAACATTTGAAAAATGTAATACGTGGACAAATCTTAGAGGGATTACATATGTGTTATTGTTAATTTGTAAAAACCTCAAATCCAAAAAAAAAAAAAATGGTCATACTTCTATTAGGTCTTTTTTGTATTGAAAATCTTCTTGATATTTGTATGCATAAAAACAATCTTTGTTGCAACTACTCTTACGCTGTTTGATTTTAAATCCAAAGTATTTCTCTCTTTAAACCATTAAATTTTATGAATCACTCGCTTCAAAAAAATCTTGTGAGGTTCGTTCTAAGTTTGTAAGATGAATCGAATCAACGATTTATGAGACATAAAGATCGGGGCATGCATCAATTTTCCTTCTCTGAAGACTGAAAAGGAGGAAGATCGAGACAGAATATTCAGAAGTTTGACTCGGTAACTACTTTGAATTCTAATTTGTTTCTTATTTAGATCCCCGCTCTTCCACTCCATCAGCTGCCATTGGGGGTAAAAACAAGAGGAGACCACCATCAGTAGCACCTCTCCCTAATCCTATCTCGTAATTGTTGGTAGATGATTTTTAGGCAGCTTGATTTGCTGGACCTAATTGGGCTTGAGGATTCGCTTCTCATAACTTTGTCAATTCATTCAAATATAAAGGCCCAAAAATTTCCGAGGTTACTCCATTACAAGTTCATCGTTATAAGAAACTAACATAAGGAAAATAACTGGTGGTTAAAGTCAGATCATCTATGGTGCTTCCTTTACTAGTTTACTAGATTATGGTATCATTGATGTGTAAAAGATTTCTGGGTTTCAGTTTATTTCCAATCATCTAGTTTGCTCGAGTCGGATCCTCAAGGAGTGATCAACAGTTTACAACAAAATAAAGTGAGTCTTGCATTGGATGAGGACCCTAATGTTGGAAG
Organism: Rosa persica; assembly: GCA_025331145.1. Taxonomy (NCBI): domain Eukaryota; kingdom Viridiplantae; phylum Streptophyta; class Magnoliopsida; order Rosales; family Rosaceae; genus Rosa; species Rosa persica. The sequence goes on from WFKR01000001.1 coordinate 32,431,239, forward strand.
CAAATGGCTATTTATAAGCTGTTTACAGTTTCCCTTTTGGAAACATACGCAAGAATTTTGTGTTCAATTTTGTTTAATTTGTACGTAGAACTTCAAGTTCAATATAATAATTTTTATACATCAGACGGCAGAAACAAGTCCAACACGGTAGTTAGGCTAATATTTCTATCATATTCAATATTCTTGGTGGACAAAAGGTTTGGAACTTGCTTGTCAAAAGCCATTTTATATGTTACAAACAAATGAAATCAGTCAAATTCTTCTTCTCAGAAGTCCTTAGAATCCCCTAGCTTTTATACGTATAAGTTTTCTTTTCAACTAATTGATTTGTGAACTAATGGTAAGCATGCATTGACTAATGAATTCAAAGCCGTGCTTGAGAATTAGTCTGAATATGGTACGTTTTTCCTGCACACTGGTCTCTGGTCAATAGTTGTATGCATGCTAGATATCATGGAATTGGGGGAAGGTTCCATTTCAAATTCTAAGTATGGTGTTTTCTTAACCCAAATTGATGACATGGTGTTTTCTTAACCCAAATTGATGACAATACGGAATTTCTCCATTTGAAAGTTCTCTAATATTCCGAAAAATTGAAACTCTGAAAACGTGAGTTATTACTTCATAATAATTCTGCGCAGAAACGTGGACATATGATTTGCATGCATCTTAAAACACTCGGTACTTAACGAACACAAGTTCCACATGTCAATGGGATAGTTGCCTCTATAGCTCTTAGACGCTACAAACACCACACAATATGCAGCTTTGTGGAACTTTCAGTACCAAAACTACCGAATACCGAGAGGAAAAGTCTGAGAAGGAAGTTCCCAAATGGACCAAACACAGCAAAGTGATGTGAGCATAAAGAAAATGCCTAACTTGTGGAGGCCCTCCATTAAATTTGGCCACATGTTTCTGCATATTTGCAAATAACCAAACCAAACCAGAAAAGCTTAGACTATGCAGATAACTAATGCACTTATGAGAAGGTTGGGTGTGCAGTTGTTGTGGGGTGCAAGCAACATGCCACCCAATTTTAGTTCTAAAAATGAAGATGGCAGCGTAAGAGGATTAACTGATTAAGAGCCTAAGATATTATTCACCACCAAATTTAGATGATGCTTATGTGCATTTGTAAGATTTTCCTTTTTTACCCTATTTGCCTTTTAACTTTTCATAGTCTCCTAGCCTTTTTAGGACACACATGCAGCACATGATTTCTCTCATTAGTGCTCTCCTTGATTGGTAGGGAGAGAGACAGAGATGAAGGTGCCATTGGTGATTGGACCACCCTTATTGTTTGTTCAGTGTACTCTTATTGAAAAGCCTAATGACATGATATTATTATAGTACTTAGATCGTTGTTAGTTCTGTATGTGCTGGAATCCTGGAACCATGCGGTAAATAATTTTATGCTTTTTCTGCTCAAATTCTTTTCTGGTACGATTTGAGGTATCTCAACTCCATTATAGAAAGGAGAAATATCTAAAGGGATGGCCCAGAATTTGAGAACAGGATCTATTCCTTGCTCCTTTTTCATGTGCATCTATGCAAAGCTCACTTGTTTGCTAAAACAAGAGGAAAAGATAAAGAAACTGATTTTAAGAATGTTTCCCCACAAGACAGAAATATATTAATCAGTTTACCAAAAGCTCTGAACAACAGAGCAGTTGTAGCCAGTATCTTGAATAAAGCAAATTTATTGTTACCAAACCCTATTTATGGCTCTGATAGTAGATAAACAATTAACATCATACTTTTGAAATTGAGTAAAAACAGTTTCGATGATCATGAGAAACACTAAAAGATAAGGAAAAAAAAGCACCGGAGAAGGAAGATAAAAAGAATGCAAATAATCTTCCATACTGAAACAGCAACCAACAGAATTTATAACTTATTCAACCAATATGGTTAACTGTGACTCATGGGAAAGTAAAGCTGACAATGCCATAACCAATGAGGAAAATATGACCCAAATCTTCTGGTCCAAGGCCACATTTTAAAGATATTATTGGCATCTCAATTATGAGTAGGAAATATGAAACATCTGCTACCATATGCTTGAACAAGGAGATGTAACCATAAGTCAAGCTTATGTTGCCCCTCACAATGACCCCACTAAGTGACGAGTAATGAGAACAAAATTCTGCATGTCTAATGTCCTCAGACTGGTGCAATTGACAAAGGAAATATGATTTGGAATACAAAAACAAGTTTCTTTTTGCTGAAAACCCAACTCATCACATGGAAGGAACAATATGCTTCTGATGATTCATCATCCATTTACCCAGATTTAAGTAGATGAAGAAGAACAATGAGAAGAAAACAGACCAGCGTATAGATTTCATAAATGTTTCTCAGTGCAGAAGCATTTCATCAAACAGTTTCAGCTAGGATAACCAAGGTGATAGGCTTACAACAAAGTGAAATCCCAAGATAATCAAATTTAGATGTAGAATCTGTATTTAACTTCCTTCAATTCCTTGGACACAAGAAGCATGAAGTCGATTTATATAACACCATATCCAATACAAATAATGGAATGAAAAGAATAACAGTAGACGATGACAATGATGGTAAGAAGCATATGAAGAGCAAAGTACAAAAGCTCAGCAAAACTAACATTTGGAAAAACAAAAGAAATCTATCAGCTTCTTGTCAACCGACAATTTTAGGGTCGGTTAAGCTTAGAAATGTAATTGGCCTTGCAAGAATACTTACGAGAACATATGTATGCTATAAAATAATCACAGAAAATTTGCTCACTACTTGGTCATTAAGGTAGTTATGTTTCTACTTCTAGCTAGCAATGCTATTCCTTTCTGGATCCCTGCTGTATATCAAAACCTCTTAAGAAACTTTTAAATGGGCTCTTCACTACAATAATACCTATGGGCTATGTTAATTGCAATTCTCAGTACTAACCAACTGATGACAATGATTGTAAGGAGTTGGATTCCCTGGAAAATGCTGCAATCAACTTCTCCTTGGTCAATTGTTCAGATCCTTGAGACTTGACAACAAATGTATGAAACACAGAATCGTTTGCTGTGGTGAATTTCGACTCAACAACACTGATTTGTGCTTCTTTAAATGCTTGGATGATTCTTGATGCAGGGTGTGAATCTAAAGGGCAGCTCACGCTTACAACAACCTCATCATGCACAGCTTGAATGTCAACATGGAGAGCCCGGATCTGATTTTCTGAACTTGGGTTAGCTACCAAAGCTGAGGTATCTCTTGAAGTGCCTCCTACACTCTCCCTCTCAGATTCCATGACCTTAAGCTTTGCCTGAAGCTCATTGATATAGTCAATGGCATCCCCCAACAAAGATGCTTTGTCCATCTTGGATATGTTGGGCACAACAGCTCGTAAAGCATAGAAGCGCTGGTTCAGCTTCTCCCGACGCTGCCTTTCTGCTTCAACATGATTGAGGGGCTCTTCTCTTCCATTTGCTGGCTTCCTACCCCGTTTCCGTGGCCTCCTCTCTTCAGCTGTACCTGGCAGCTCTTCCTTGCATGGAGCTTCAGCATCTGAATTCTCAGATTCAGTAACAATGGGTCGGGAAACCACCGAAGGCCTTGAAGTAGCCCCGGAAAAGTCAATTTGCACAGGCGCCTGCTTTTGCGGTTGATAGGGCTTGAGCCGAAAATCATCCCTGCCTCCATTGGCAAGCTCCTGCAAATTATTCACAGGTCCTTGGGAAGCATAAACCCCAGCTGGAATCCCTTGTTTCACACCAACATGACTCTGCCCCCAACTTGAACCATGAATTCCGTTTTGAGGACTAGAAAATGCAATCCTGTTCCCGTTCGAATAGGCATCCCACGGCCTCTCTTCCACCTTCCTAACAGCAAGTTTCTCCCTGTACCGAGTGCGCCCTGGATTCCCTGAGTTCAAATCTTGGCCGAAGATCTTGGGAACTCCTTCCCCTCCTCTCTCCACAGTGCTTAAATGATTTTGATGTGCAGCAATCTCATCTCTCTTGTTGCTCATTACTGGCAAGGCTGCCATTGGCTTAGCCCTTGTCAGTGAGGCCTGTGTCGAAAACAATAACCTTATCGACTGCAACATTTCCAAATTCTCAGGTATACATCGTACTGAACCCAGTTCAACCACACCAACATCTGTTGGGACTAAAACAATGGTCTGGATTCCAGCAGACCTAGCCAGAAATGATCTGACACAATAATCCGACCCTGACTTCAACAAGTCCGAGAGCCACACCTGCTTGCCAGATGCCAAGCACTTGCCGGGGCCACCTTCCCCTCTCGGAAACGAAAAATACATAGATGCAAGGAACAACATCTCTGTATCTGTAACTCGGTCCAACCCAAGAGCACCATTATACTCATCTGAGCTCCCAAACAAAGTGTGCAACTTCTGCAGCACTATCTTCCTCATGGTCTGCTGGGTCTCATCCTCGAGCCTGAGACTTAGAATTCTCGAAGCTTCAGAATCTTCATCTTCCTTGGGCTCCCTACAAGACCCATCCCCCCAACACAGAACCCAATCCCCAGAATTGGACCTCGAAATTTGCCAGAAAATCGCATAGTTCCAGCTGAAATTCGAAGCGTTTGGAGGCTCCACAAGATCTGAAAGCTTGCTGTGCAAGCTCTCATCGGTCCCTATGCCCATGCATGAATTCTCATTCGAAGAAACAGAGCTCGAAATCAAGTAATCGAAAGCCCGAGTGCCTAAAACCGCAGCCACCATGGCCTTATCTTCATCTTTCCAAACCCCACCACCTAAACCCATCTCCATCTTCATCTCTGTAACCAAAACCAACACAAAAATTCAATCCCCCACTAAATCCCCAGATCAAATCTCGCCCCCAAAACCACAAAAAGGTCCCAAAACATGCAAGGAGAAATCTTTCCTGGCCTACCCAACAGCTAAACTTTCATGCATTCAACAGAGGCCATGACTTTGAAATTCAGATCTCAAAAGAAAAAACAAAAATCCCAAGTCACAGATAGAACCCAGAACAGAGCAGAATCTAAATTCAAAGAAGGAAAAGCGTTAGGAGAAAAGAAGACACACCAGTTTCTGCAATGGGATCATGAGGGAGCAAATAGATAAGGCAAAAAAGGAACAGTCTTGGGCACTGAGACCATTCCCGGGAAAGTGACAGTTGAGTTCAATTTTCCCGGAAAAACCAAACAGGAATCTGTTTGTGTTCAAAAACTGACCAGGGACGCCATTAAAAACCAAAGCTTTGGCCTTTAAAGCAAAAGTGTAGGAGGTTATAGAGGAGGAACTGGGTTTGTTTCGTTTTTTGTTTTGTTTTGTTTTGTTTCGCATGGGACTCTAAATCCTCAAGTGGATTGGACCGTGGTTTAAAGGCTCGACCTTTATTAGAGGTTGGATTTTAACCCTGGTTAAACGGGGGCTTTGTCTAGTCGGCAAAGATTCTGCTTGTGTTTGCCCAAGCACCTGAGTGAGAGAGAGAGAGAGAGAGAGAGAGAGAGAGCATGTGTTGCTTTGAATAACTATCTCATGGGCTTTTATAGCAAAGTTGGGAACTCATTTTCGAAATAGAAAAATGGTAAAAAAAAATAAAAAAATCGGTAACGCTTTTATCCAACAGCCTTAGCTTTCTTGGTCAGAACAATTCTCTGGTTCTCACGAGTCTAGTGAGGTGTGGGAGAAGGAGTTTCTGATTCTCATGTCCATATTAGGCACGCAATAACTTGCAGTACCACATGAATAACCTGCGACGGTTATTGCTTTTGGGTTTTGAAATATATTACGGGAATCTTTTTAATCAATTAGGAAAATATAGTACTTGGTAACATTTTAAGATGAACTGTAGTATTCCACATTAGGTGATAATTTAGAAGTCATGATTATTTAAAACGCTTAAATCGGCTGATTATTAGTGAAGAAATGTTGAATACGATATGAAGTCTGAGAATATAATGATAAGAGAAAATAAAATAAAAAATTACAATTTGTCCCGTGCTTTTCTTTTTGCATATGTCCTTACTCGACTAAAATGTGTGATAATAATGATTTACGATCAAGCTTTTGTTGTTCATAGTTGGGAGTATATGAAAATGACAGATTTTACGTGTGAAACACGTGTTTAGTATATTTAACATTTTGTACTTGTGATTAAGTGTCTCTTGTTGACGGTTAATTAGAATGACAATGATTATATGTGAATACATGTGTAAACGTCAGTTTAACATTTCGTTTTGAGCTTTTCTTTTCAAAGTTGTCGCCCTGATTTAACAAAAACATGTTGTTGAACAAGAGTTGCAACTAAGCTTCCATCATTGGCAATTGTGAGTGAACTAGAATGACATAGATTCTACGTGACAACGTGTGAGGCCTCAATTTAAGTTTTTCTTTTTTTGTAACAATGATTAAGCGTTTTATCAGTTATAATTGGGCATGGATTAGAGTGACAGAACTTATATGTAACAACACGTATAGATGTCCATTTATTATTTTGTTTTGTGTTTTCCTCTTTAAAATTGTCCCCATAATAAGACGTGTAGTTTCACCATATATGGGATTAAACGCCTATTTTATGAAACACATGTAAGAGTCCATTTCCATATTGTAATTATAGCAGCAATTTTATAAGAGTGATTAAGAGTCAATCATTAGTAATTGTGAAGTATATTAGAGTGACAAGAATTCTACGTGACAATACGTGGAGCCGTTAATTTGAATAATTTATTCAATGTTTCTTTTTCACAATTGTCCCTTATTCAACTACAATGTATGTGGTTCATTAAGAGTTGCAATTAAGCATTTTATCATTTGTATTTGCGAGAAGAATTAGAATGATGGGCTTTTTCTTTTTTTGCTTGCATTGAGCGGGAGAGATCGTAAAAAAAAGAGAGACCTCATTGTCAATTTAATCTTCCTCGGGGCTCTACTTTTCTTTGTTTTGGGCTTAATACTAAAAGGTGGGTGTGCTTGAAGATCACTAGGTTATTTGCTCTTTGCTCTTTTATTAGGGGTGGCTTTATAGTAGTTTCTATGGAACAGTTCTTTATGTCGACCCATATAGGTGAATCTTTTTTGTACTGCTTACTAAATTACATAATGAGACGACATCTTTTACTCCAAAAAAAAAAAGAATTAGAATGACAAATTTTATGTGATAACACGTGTAAGAATTAGAATTAATTGTTTTGTTGCTCTAGCAATTGAGCCGAACCATTAATAGTCAAGCGTGGATTAGAACTGAGATTCTTTGTGACACCAAATGTAGACATTGATTTAATGTTTTGTGCTTTCTCTATAGTGATTCAACCAAAACACGTAATTTAATAAGATTTGTAATTGAGCATATATTGTTAATAATTGGTCTTGAATTAGAGTTATATAGATCCTATGTGACAACACGTGTGAGAGTAAATTTAACACTTCTGTCATGACAAATTTGTTTTTTTTTAGTGAACGAACATTAATCAATAATAGCCAGACATCCATTAGAATCATGTCATAGATTGTATGCAACAAGTCAACAACAAGTGTTGGCTTCAATTAAACAATTTATTTATGTATTTTCATATTTTTCTTTTATTTTTCACTTCATTTGTTTCATAGTATTTCTAATTTAGTATCTATCAATAATAATTAGACGTAACTTATAATGAAAAACATTTTATTTGACGAGACATGTCGACGTTAAATTTGTGATGATGTGCATATCAAAACCCCTTTCTAAGTAATGCCACACAAGATCTCATCATTTCGATTTTCAAAGTAAGAAGACAAGAATAGAATCCCGAGTATTATCCACTTCACACGATTTGAAGTATGAAAATTGAAATTATAAATGGGAAAAGAAAGAAAGAAAAACGGGGGTAAAATGAAAGTGATGATAGCGACTAGGTTGTTTCCTCCGGGAGCAACTAAAAGTCTAAAATATCTTCACTCATGTGCACAACAGTTCTTTGCTGGGGCCCATCAACAAAGTAAACCGAGGTTTGACCCGTGTGGACCCGACCAAACACAAGCAAATACTTAACCTAGGTTAGAATCCGCGATCCAACGGTGTACAATGATTTGATCCATGAATGATGATGATGAAATATAATTTATTCTATGATGATGTTCAGATGTTGAAAGCTAAACGAGTATTAAAAAGATTTGATAAGTTTGAGGTTCGAAGCTTAATGAAGATTTAAAGTAGGATTAAGCCATTTAGGGGTATAATAATCACCTTAGTGGCCCTTTAATTGAGTAGAATCAAAGGCACATAAAAGATGAAAGTGATGATTCTTAGCTAAGAGGGTGTGAGATTGTGGGTTCATTTTCATTGGTTAAATTTGGAAAAAGAATCACTAGAGTAGTTTGTTACCTAGAAATAGCTGCACATATGGTATTAAAGTAAAAGAAAAGCGTGTGATTTGATTAAAAACAATGGGAACAACCAACAGACTTAGATTTTTATGTGTACTCAATTATTTTGATGGTAAGTTTATTTTGATGGTAAGTTTAATTATATAATATAACAAACTTACCCATTAAGAACACTATTACCAAGAAAAAAAAACATGTTAAATAGCTAGGAAAATTACAGCAAAAGAAAAATAGGACAATCAAGACCGGAAATATTGGAACTTTACACATACTAGGTTGACCTAAAGTAAAACTAATGAACATCAATCACTAAATAGTGACCTCTAAATTTGTTTAAAGACGCAAGTTGTTCTTTTTTACAAGAACTTAAAATTTATGCAATAGAAAATAAAGTTCACAACAATAGAAAATTGGCCCCCACCCCTCCAAGTCTCCAACACCTTCTCTCGTTGTGGTCTTGTTTGTAATGAGTAATGACCGTAGTTCAAGTGATAACAGAAAGAAAAAAAACACTTGTGCAAATATACTGTTACACATGAGGACAACAATATTTATATGCTAAGATGATAGAGTCGTTTGAGAATTGAGAATGACTGACCGACAAAAGAAGGAAACGGAATTGTTGCTTACGATGGTTGCTTCGTATATGAATTGTTGTAATTAGAGGAGTTTATTGATATTTTTGATATTAATAATTTAATATAATAATGCATCGTAGTTGCACGTAATAACACGATCTCATTTGTTTTGCTTCAGTACATGTTAATGCTTGATGTTTAGCGGTGGCTAAACTATGATTAATGCAGGCCCAGTAAGCGGACCGTTACTTGATATTATCAATATTCCCGCTACCTGTCAAGTGAAATACAAAGAGGCGTCAGAGAGAGACAGCGTCGGGCAGTCTTCTCTTCTCCGATGCTTAAGTTAGTCGATGTATTTGTGCTGATTTTTTAGGATAACAGTAGGCAAGTAGTAAATGCGTAATTAATTAGAAGAGATGAGAGAACCTTTTATAGGTGGGGAGGGAGCTGATCTTCTCCATGTTTTCGATGTGGGACTGACATGCTTCAGTTCCCAGTTTCTGGAGCTTTTGATGTTATGCTGGCGCGGCGCGTGGCGGTGCGTCAGTGGTGATCTGGGAGTAAGCTGGGGCCTAGGCAGTAGCCTACTTGGCTGTGTTCCCATAGGTGACTCCTATGGCGGGAGCTGATATTTCTGGCGATGGTATGAGCGTGGCTCATTGTAGCTAATTATGCTAGGCAAATGCTCATGTAAGTACAAATCCCTCAAGTCCCCAGTCAAGGAGGGTCATCTTGGTTGGGGAGTTTCCTAACGGTTTGAAGCGTTACTCCCGCTAGACTTGCAAAGCATAATTAGCATCAGTGCGTTGTCAACCATGGACTGATTGATCAAACGCTTTATACCCTTTTGGGTGGACCCCTGCTAGGCCCCCTAGGGAGTCCCCCACTCCCCGGCTAAGATAGACCTCCGTTTGGTCTATGTATTGTTGGTTGAAGGGATTTTCGTTGAACAGAGGGTGTTGGGTAGTGAGCCCAAGCTTTGATACCCAAACGGCGGGGGTTCAACGTGCCTGATCAGGGCCGTTGAAGGTTGTTAACATGCCCCCGTGTTTACCCCGGAGGATCATGGTTTTGCTGCAACGCTGCGTGGTGGTCGTTGCAAGTGAGGCGTAGCCTGAAGCTTTGGATGAGGCGGGAATACCTCCGCCGAGGATAAGGGGGGGTAGAGCCGCGAAGACTAATGTTTGCGAGACATTTGCTAGCGGTATTGTGTTGGCGGAGTCTTGCTTGTAAGGTAAGAGGGGGGGAGTTCCGGTAGTTTCTCGTGGCGAAGTTTCGCTTGTAAGATAAGGAGCAAGAAGTTCCACTAGCGGTGTTGCGCGTAGGCGGAGACTTGAATGCTAGATAAGGAGCGAGAAGTTCCGCTAGCGGTGTTGCGTGTAGCGGAGACTCGATTTGCCAGATAAGGAGCGAGAAGTTCCGCTAGCAGTGTTGCGTGTAGCGGAGACTCAATTTGCCAGAAAGTTCTGCTAGCGGTGTTGCACGTAGCGGAGACTCGAGTTTCCAGATAAGGGGCGAGAAGTTCTGCTAGCGGTGTTGCGCGTAGCGGAGACTCGATTGCGAAATAAGGAGAGAGAAGTTCCGCTAGCGGTGTTGCGCGTAGCGGAGACTCGATTGCTAGATAAGTAGCGAGAAGTTCCCCTAACGGTGTTGTGCGTAGCGGAGACTCGATTGCTAGATAAGTAAGGGAGGGTTTCCCTCTGGCATAGGGGCACTGAACCTGGACGATTGGTATACTCGCCCCCTTTGATGGCTTCTGCCACGTGGCCGTCATGCGTCGGTCTAACGTTTGGGATAGTGAGTTCTGAGCATGCCCGTCTTTTCATCATTAATTAGAGTAATTATCGACTCAGTCTCCGAGGCGACGCCTCGGTTATTCCGGAAACTGAATGCGATCGTGGGACACGAGGGCGACTGGAGAGTGAGATCGCTTTTTGGCGGACGGCCTGGATTTGACTGATGTTGACATTAAAAGGGGGGGGAATTTAGAGGTTGTCGCCATTATCTCTTTTTCAAACTTTCTCTTCGTCCTCAAGCTCTGTTCTCTGGCATTCGAGTTGTGACTTTTGTCATTCGAGCGAGAGATCGGTGTTTCGGCCCGTAAGGGATCCCTGGAAGTGAAGGCGTAGAGTGCGAACGCTCATGATTTCCCACACCAGTAGGTTAGTGATTCTAAGCCTTTTCAGTTTTTGTTTTTTTTTGTTTCTGTTTTGCTCTTCTACTTTTTAGATTTGCGATTTGAGAGGTTTTTTGTGTCTCGCTGGTGTGTTCAGAGGGTGCAACATGTATTTTGGGGGTCTCTTCTGGTGTTTTTGACAGAGATGAGGTTTAGGGATTTTTGTTACATGGTCGAATCTAGGTTAGTGTGGGTTGGTGTTCCTGTTTCGGTCAAATCTGGGTAACTGTTCTTGACATTCCTGGATGAAAATTGTCGTAGGGGTAGCTTAGATCTTTTGTGGATTAACTGGTTTGGGTTTTAGGGTTTATGATGGCTAGTGTCGTAGAGATTTCGAGCAGTGAGGATTACGGGTCTGACGTGTCGTTCAACGAGGCGGATTGGATATTTATTGATTCATTGCGTCCGTCTGCCCCTGCAGGAACCTCACTGTCGGAACCGCTAGACATCGAACCTTTACAAACCATACCTGGGGACGTGGCCATGGCTGGAGGTGGGCGACCGGAGAGTTCTAGGCCTATGGAGGATGATAGCAGACTTGAGCGGCGTGAGGAGAGGCTAGCTAGCAATAGCCCAGCTAGCGGTTTCTCTGATGGGGAGGACGTCGGCAGAGAGGAAGTGGAATGCGCCTGATTCCTGTCTGACGGAACCGCGGTTGATGAGGCCGGAGACGGTATGACCGAGGCCGTCGTCAGCCGTCTGAAGCGGGCGTATCGCCTACCTGGAGTGGTGAAGTTGCGTCCACCAGCTGCTAATGAGAGAGCATCAATCTTGCCGGCGGGGCACGTTGCTGTTCATGAGGCCAGTTTCCGCCAAGGTGTGACCCTTCTGTTGCTCCCCAACCTCCAAATTTTGGTTTGCGAGTTTGGCCTCGCCTATGGGCAGATTTATCCCAATATGTGGCGGTTGCTGATGGCGCTGAACTCATTATGGTGCATGTCCGGTTGTGAGGGTCCAATCGTGGCGGAGGTACTGCATTTCTTTGAGTTGGTGTATGTGAGGCGCCGAGGTTGTAGCGGTCAAGTGAATTTAAGTCGGCGGCAAAGGGCGTCCAAGCTAATCGAGAACATGAAGGATTCCATGTCGCTCTGGAGGGGGACCTTCTGCGTTGCCACCGACGGGTGGGAATACCAGGCGGGGCAGAATGAGGGGCCGCCGACCTTTCGGATTAAGTTGGAGTTTCAGCCTATCAGAGGTTGTCGTCGACCTCCACCATTCCAGATTTTGGTTTTACTTGTTATAATTCTAATCGCCTTACTCTTTTTTTTTTTTTTTTTTTTTTTTATAGCGGGCTTGCGTTACATCCTGACTCGCGAGGAGGAGTGCCGTGTGGCGAGGATTAGAAGGTGTTAGCAGAACCGCAACCTGCTTGACCTCAGGCTTCTCACCGGTTGGGAATTGTTGGTCACTCAAGAGTTGACTCGCTCCCTTGGTAGGTAAATTTTCGGTGATTTGTTTTCTTAGTCCAGTTTGCAGCGGGCTAACTTGTTATTTGTTTTTTGAGGAATCTCCGCCGGGAAATAGAAGGAGCCAAGACGCTTTTGCCAAGGCAATGGACCGTGCAAAGATGAACGATTCTTTTGGAGTGCATGGACGCTCACGGGTTGGCGGCCCAGAAGACTGCAGTCGACCAGGCGACACTGGCGCTGAGCCAGTCCGAGGTGCCAGTGGTGTTGCCGATGCCTCACCATTCCCATCTTGGTGCCGATGGTTTGCCAGCCGTTCAGGCAGGGGCTGCGGTCGGTCGCGGCATTTCTGGTTGGAGGTCTGCTCCAGCATCCGCTGTGGAGGCGAGGGAGAGAGTGGCCGCCACATGGCGTGGGTTCCAGAAGGAGAAAACAGTGGCATCGAAGGCGCTGGTTACGATTGCGGGGTTGGAGCCGTAGGCGGCCTTAAGGTCTGTCGCCGCTGGTGCTGCACAAGCGTTGCAAAAGAAGCGGCGTCAGAATGACGAGGCGGAAGGGACAGAGACCATGGGGGCCCGCCAACAGAAGAAATCGAAGCAGGCTGTTCCAGAGACGACCGTCTCCGCCCGGGGGGAGGCTCGGACGAGTGACCTGGACTCGTTTGCCGCCTTTACCGAGTTTCTTACTGACATTGAGCGGGAGTATTTATATCACCAGTGTGAGAAGCTGGGGTTCGGTGGCCTGGAGGAGGTTGTTCGCTCCACCGCCCTTGATCAGTCGCCCTTCAGCTCTGCCTTTGGGCACTTGTCTATTGGGTTGCACCAGTTGTTTCTGGCAGAGTCGAGTCATCCCCGTACTAAGCGACAACTAAAGGAGGAGATTGGCGATCTCCAGGGGGAGCTGGCGAGAGCCAAAGAGAGACTGGCGGAGGCTGAGCGGAGCCTGTCCAAGGCCGAGTGTGATATGATAGATGCCCATGGCAAGCTTTCTGTCGCCATCGAGCGTGACCTCGAGCTGAATAACGATGTCTCTAAGCTGCAGCAGGACATGGCTCTGTTGAAGGATCAACTGGTGGCTAAGGTCAAGAAGATTGAGATCCTTTAGCAGGATTCTGCCGCCAAATCTGCTGAGGTGAAGAGGTTGGCGGATGCAGTTGCCCGGCTGGAAGGGGATAAGAGTCTCGCGGAGGCGGCCGCTGTAAAGCCGTTTAAACAGTCCGCTGAGTACAAACATGCGATGGCAGAGGCGGCAAAGTCTGGCGCCGCCGCTAACCTGGATTTGCTGAGGCAGAAGGGTGCTATAGACTGGGTGAAGACGACCCAGCCCGCCAGACCGTCAGTTCAGACAGCGCCTCCTGCTAGTGGGGTGACTCCTACTCCGGCTGAGGGTGTTCGTTCAGGAAGTGGGAAGAGCGGTGAACATCCGGCGGGCGACTCTTAGCGGACTACACCTCCTACGTAGTCTGAGGTTTCGCATGCCGGTTTTCTAGCTGCACACACTCAACCAAATGGTACCATCGTGACTCCTAGTCCGACCGCTCATAGGTCCGATCAGGCGAGCCATATGTCAGAGCAACAACCACTAGCGGCTGGCGAGGATGTCACTGCAGCTTCCCATAACCCTTGACGATCGGCCACTGCAGTGCCGCTGAGACCTCTTCTTTATGTTTTTTATTTTTTTTGGTTGCCGCTGAGGCTTTTGTAATTTTCGGAAACATTTTTGGGCGGGGAATCCCGATCCCTAATAAATTCAACTGGTTATTTGATTTCGAGATTCTTGTTATAGTACTCGTCGTTGATTTGTGTTTGTTGTATGCCGCCATACTGTTAGAGCCTTGATTTGTGTGTTAACTAATCGAAACATTAAAGGAATTAAAATTGTTCCAAGTGCACGAGGTAGCGGACGTGGTCCGCCGAATTTTGTAGGCGTCGCCAGTTAATTCTTGTGCATGGGCTTGGCAACAATGGTTTGAATAATTTCTCGTTTCATTGGTAACTGACAGATCAGTGTTTACAAAAGTGGGGTTGTACCCGTTGGGTAGCTTCCCTTAGCTAAATATTGAACAAAAATTTAGCTAAGTCAAGATGCTCTTGGGTAGCGGCATGACTATTTGTAGTAATATCGGAGGTGTTCGGTATTCCAAGGGTGGGTCATTGTGACGCCATCCTTGTCCATTAAGTAGAAGGTGCTGGGGCTAACGACTTCCGTAATTTTGTATGGACCTTCCCAAGTTGGGCGGAGTACCGTTAGCGGTAAGATGACCTCCTTCATTACCCAGTCCCCCAGTTGGAGGTTCCGGGCCTTGACCCTAGCGTTGTAGAAACGCGATACCCGCTATTTGTTTTGTAAATTTTGCAAATGGGCCTTGTGTCATTTTTTCTCTAGGAGGTCCTTGTCTAGTCTGACGCCTTCGTCGTTGGTCTCAGGGCAGTAGCCTTTGACTCTAGCGGTGGGTTGAGTGACCTCAATAGGTAGGACAGCTTCTGTTCCGAACATCATGCAAAATGGTGTTTCACCGGTGGCGGAAGTTGGGGTATTCCTAACGGCCCACAGGACTTCAGGCAGTTTTTCCGCCCATAAACCCTTGGCGTTGTCGAGTTTCTTTTTTAGTAGCTTTTTGATTATCTTGTTTGCTACCTCGACTTGGCCATTGGTTTGGGGGTGAGCGACAGATGCAAAACTCATCCTGGTGCCCAAGTTGGTGGTGAAGGAAATGAGCTCCTTGTTGTTGAACTGCGTGTCATTGTCTGTGATGATTGTGTGGGGGACACCGTAGCGGCAGTAGATGTTCTTCCAGAGGAAGTGAATTACCTTGGCGATAGTGATTGCTGTCAGAGGTTCCGCCTCTATCCACTTGCTATTATAGTCGATGGCTACGATAATGTACTTGAACTGTCCTTTTGCAGTTAGGAACTTTCCTACTAAGTCCAGGCCCCAAGTTGAGTGAATCTATGGGTCAATGATGATTGAAAGGGGCTTCGCCGGGGCGTGTGGGGGAGGTCAGCATATTGTTGACATTTGTGGCAGGATTTCGAGATCTTTCTGGCATCGTTACTGAGCGTAGGCCAAAAGTATCCATGTCGCGTTGTGCGGTTGGCCAGAGATCTGGCGCCCGAGTGGTTTCCACATTCCCCGCCGTGTATTTTTGTAAGTACGAGCTTTCCTTCCTATGAGGTTAGACACCGGAGGTTGGGGTGAGTGAAACCCTAGCGGCAAAGTTTGCCATTCTGGATGTTGTAGCTGGTGGCTCTCCGCTGGAGTTGTCGTGCTTCGACATTATCGGCTTGAAGAGTTCCCTTGCGTCTATACTCGATGATTTCGTCCATCCAACTGGGGCCGACTTCAATGTTAAAAATCTCCGCTAGGGTTTTTGTGATGCTTGGTCTGTCAAGACTCTCCACCCTTATGTCCGCCGGACTTTGATGTGGTTGAGCTGTTACTAGTCTTGCCCCTGAATCAGCCTTGGCGTTCTTTTCCCTGGGGATTTGTGCGATGCTGTGGAAGTTGAATTTTTTGAGAAGCGTCTTGACGTATCCCAAGTATGCCGCTAGCTGTTGATCCATGGCTTGAAAACTATCGTTGACTTGGTTAACGACTAGTTGGGAGTCGCTGAAAATGTTGACGCTTTCAACCCCAGAATCAATGGCGAGAAGTAGGCCGACAATGAGTGCTTCATACTCCGCCATTTTGTTAGAGGCTTTGAAATTGAACTTCAATGCATATTCCACGTTCAGTCCCCCTGACCCCGTCAAGATGACGGCTACGCCGCTGGCTTTTGCGCAAGTAGAGCCGTTGACGTGTAACTTCCAGTCTGAGTGTTGGGGGGCTGGGTGGTCAGTGGTTATTATTTCTATGTCGGGCTCAGCTTCTCTGCCATTTACAACCTGACGCTCTGTGAGCTCAGCAATGAAGTCCGCTACCGCCTGGCCTTTCAAGGCGGTCCTAGGCTTGTAGTCGATGTCAAACTCGCCAAGTTCGATGGCCCACATGCTGAGGCGCCATGAGTGTTCAGGATTTTGCATTACTTGTCTTAGCGGCTGATTTGTTAGGACATGGATTGTGTGGGTCTAAAAGTATTGGCGGAGGAGTCTGGCAGCGACGATGAGTGCGAGAGCGAGTTGTTCCAGTGGGGGATATCTTGTTTTTACCCCGTCCATGCCTCTGCCGGCGTAGAATACGGGGTGCTCTTCGTGACCGTCCCGCCAGACAATGGCACAGCTTACCGCTAATTGTGATACCGCTAGGTATATATACAATGTCTCCCCTTGTATAGGAATAAAAAGGAGTGGGACTGCTGCCAGGTATTCTTTCAAGCTTTGGAATGCTGCGTCACAGTCCGTGTTCCAGTCGATGACCTTCTTGTTGGTTGTCTTCAGCACTTTGAAGAATGGGAGACATCTGTAAGTAAGTCTAGAGATAAACCGAGAAAGAGCGGTTAGCTTGCCCTGGAGGCTTTGAAGGTGCTTCTTCCACTCTGGAGTCTTCATGTTGAGGATGGCCTGCACCATGTCAGGATTGGCTTCTATGCCCCGTTCACTGACTATGTAAACAAGAAATTTGCTGGCGGTGACACCAAAGAAACATTTTTTTGGGTTCAGGCGCACGCCGTAAGCCAAGAGAATGGTGAATATGATTCTGAGGTTTGCTACGTGTCCGCTAGCTTTTTTGCTTTTTACTAACATGTCGTCCATGTAGACCTCTGTCAGAACGCATCCCGAAAATCCTTTCAAATTTTCAAGATGGACTCTGCGGGGCCCACTTTTAAGAAAAATTCGACAGAACTTCCCTTAAGCCAGCGGGGCTGGCTTAGTCATGAAAGTGATTTAAAAACCTTTAGTTCCCTATTGCATGCATAAGAACGTTCTAAACAATAAATGTGGGAAAGTGAGAAACATTTTTTTCTTAATTAAATATTTTGTCCACTCACAACTAATGTTTTATCGCTTACTTTCCCCTGGGGTTTTCGGTTTCCTTTGCCCAGTTCGCAGTGTTGCCGTTCGGCGTGGGAATTTGAAAACTTACCACAGTAACTTCCTATTTAAAGAACTTACTATGAACAGTAACCGGGAATAGTAAATTTAGTTTTTCGCTTATAACTTTCGCATACTAACTCCGATTTTTACGAACCACGTATGCATGTTCTCCGTTTAACATCCTCTACGACTTCCATGAAGAACATTTTCTCAAATTATGACCCGAACAAAAAGTCAACTTTTAGGGCCACTAAAATCATATAACGGAGTAAAAATTAAGTGTAACTGACATTTACCGTCAAATTAAAAAAAATCGAAAATTCTGGGTTCGGGACGTAACAATTCAATAATTTTTCCCAGATGTTCAGCGAACATGGCGTTCATCAACCGCTGGTAAGTTGTTCCCGCGTTCTTCAGATCGAAAGGCATGACATTGTAGCAGTATAGGCCCTTGTCGGTGGTGAAGGAGGTGCACTCTTGGTCGCCGAGGTGCATCTTGATCTGGTTATAGCCGGAGAATGCGTCCATCATATTGAGCAACTCATGTCCAGCGGTTGCATCAACCAGTTAGTCTATGCGAGGCAGCGGGAAGCTGTCCTTGAGGCAGGCCTTGTTGAGGCTCTTGAAGTCGACACACATCCTCCACTTTCCGCTAGGCTTTTTGACCATGACCAAGTTGGATATCCACTCGGGGTAGTTGACTTGGCGGATGAATCCAATGTTCTGGAGCTTGGCAACCTCTTCCCCTATTGCTCGATACCTTTCCTCCTCAAAGGCCCTACACCGCTGCTTGACAGGGTAGGAGGATGGTTTGATGCTCAGTTTGTGCGTTATGATCTAAAGGCCTGGCATGTCAACGTAGAACAAGGCAAAGACGGATGCGTTGTCACGCAGAAATTGGGTGAGCCCATCTGCTATCGCTTGGTCAAGCTGAGCACCGATGCTGACTGTTCACTAAGGGTGTTCGTCTGAGATGCTGATGACCTTCAAGAAAGTTTTTGGGTTGACAAGCTCTTTTTTTACATATTTCTTCTCGTCCTCCATGGGGTCCTCAAAGATGTTTAGTGCTGGTGCGTGGTTTCCACTGTTAAGATCTCATGGCGACGCGCCGAGCGTGCCACGGTTGTGGAATAACATTCCCGTGCCAGTTGCTGACTTCCCTTGACACAGCCTGTCCCTTTGGGCGTAGGAAATTTCATGAGAAGCATATATCCGGCTATGATGCACTTGAGCTTGTTGAGCGCCGGTCGACCAATGATGGCATTGTACGAGCTGTAACAGTCTACAATGATGAACTCTGTGTGGATTTCTGCCATTCGTGGGCTAGTGCCAATACCTAGTTGCATGTAGTCCGAACCCAATGGTTGTGTGACGTCACCGGAGAAACTAAGCAATGGCTCATGATCTTGTAGTAATTTCCTATTCCGTAGGAGTTTGCTGTAACAACCGTTGAAGATGACATTTACAGCGGAACCGCTGTCGACCAGGACTCTTCCTACTGACCATTTGCCGAGTATGGTATCGATTAAGAACGGATCGTCGTGGGGCAAATGTACTCCGCGTTCCTCTTCCTCTGAGAAGGTAATGGGTTCCCAGCCAACCTTCGACAGTTTTGCGGAACTCTCATAGCGGATGTTGCAAATTTCGTTGGGGTGGTTAGCACGCGCATAGCGCTTCCTTGCCCTTTAAGACTTGTTGGTGATTGGGGTGCCACCGTCGATGGTGTTGATGCGGCCCATTGGTTCGATGTTGGCGATCATCGGTGGCCGTTGGCCCACTTTGAATTGCTCCATCTTACCATCTCGGTATAAATTTTCAATAGCTGTTTTGAGGGAGTGGCAGTTGTTGGTATTGTGTCCGCTGTCCTTGTGGTATTTACACCATTTGCCAGTGTTTCTCGGTTTTCCCATCCTGGGGTACTTTCTTGGGGGTGGTGGCGGTATCTGATCTTTGCACTGGTTGAATATATCCTCATATGATGTTGTGAGGACTGTAAACACTGCGTGCCGCTGGGAGGGCTCCGTCTTATTACGGTTATCCCCCTAAGATGAGCGGTTGCCCCTATTGTAGTGTTGGCTCCTCTGCCGCTTGCTCTCGTAATTGCCTTGTTGCCATTCTCTCTTCTTGTCAAATGGTGGCGTAGCGGTGGTCTTGCTAATAGTTTCTCAATGGCTGGCAGCGGGCTGGGCTACCTTTACAGATGTTGGTGGTGGTGGTGGGCTCTCTCCGTATGTGATGAATTCTGCTTCTGCATAGATGACAGCTTCACTCATGAAATGGTAACGGCGTTTGGATGAATGTAATTGAGGTGATAGAGGGATCGTCCTTTGAGGAGTCCCTGCTTGAAGGCTGCCAGTGCCATTGTCTTATCAAGATCGCGGCACTGAGATGTTGCCGCCCGCCATCTGGTGACGAAAGCCTTCAATGATTCTGCCGTCCCCTGCTTGAGATCGAACAGCTGAGTTGTGTTGTGATGTCCGGCGGCCAACAGGATGAACTGAGCAAGGAAAGCATTTGACAGTCCTTGAAATGAGTCGATGGATCCTGGCGGGCATTCAAAGAACCAGCTCATTGCCTCACCATCCAATGTTTCGCTGAACAAGTGGCAGAGGGCGGCGTCATCAAATCCCTTGTTGTTGGTGACCTTTTTGAAGGTGTCCATGTGGACGAATGGGTCAGACGTGCTGCTGTAATGTAACGTCTTTGGTGTTTTTGTGTGTGCTGGTCTGACGGCCTACAAGATTTTGGCGGTGAATGGCCCTGGTCTAGATGTGAAAAGCCAATTTGGTGTTGGTGCTGAGACGCCTACCTCCGCCAGGGCTAGCCTCTGCTCCAATTGCTGCATCCTTCCCAATATTAAGGCGGTGGCATCGCCAGCTAGCCCAGCTTGGGGGTTCTGCCGGATTGACCCATGCCTGGCGGCGTGTGGGTTACCTTCGGTCCTAGTTCTGACTGTCGAGCGGTTGGTACTTGGTTGTGATTCCGCTTCTTGCTCCAAAATTAGGCGGGGCGGAGGGGGTGGGCCCCTTTATTCTGGCGGGTTTAGCGGCACTTGCATCTGTATGATTGGTACAAGTATAATTCCGCTGGTGTTCGGTCGACTGCGTCTAGTGCTCTGTGAATGTTCTCTCTGTGTTGTATTAGCGTTTGCCTCCAGCGCCTTTTTCAATTCGTCGAACCTCGACATTAGTGTGGCCACTTGTTTTTGGGCTTCCGCTTTTTCCCGGCGCTCTTGTTCGCACTCCCTGTTTGCTTTGTGAAGATCCGTCAGTGCTAGTTCGTACATAGCGACAAGGTCCTGGACCATTGGGCGACTGCTGCAAGCTGGGTCTCCGTTGCAGTTTGGGTCTGTTGGACCTGGGATGAGTCCTGGGGACCCATACTAGGGTTGGTTGGAATGTTGAATAGTACTCGGTTAACATTGACTGCTGGGTCAATGCTAACGGTGGGATTGGCGGGGTTGGGGTTAGCGGGCTAGCCCTCTTGCTCTTGCTCCTCGACGTTTTCCCCGCTATCGTTAGTCATGGTACAAGTTGCCGCTAAGAATATGTTAAGATGACTTAACTCAATGATAAGTGATGAAGCCTTTGTGCTGGCTTCCCACGAACGACACCAATGTTAATGCTTGATGTTTAGTGGTGGCTAAACTATGATCACACAGGCCTAGTGAGCGGACCGTTACTTAATATTATCAGCATTCTCACTACCTATCAAGTGAAATACAAAAAGGGCGTTAGAGGGAGACCGCGTCGGGCCGTCTTCTCTTCTCCGATGCCTAAGTTAGTCGATGTATTTGTGCTGACAGGATAACAGTAGGCAAGTAGTAAATGCATAATTAATGAGGAGAGAAGAGAGAACCTTTTACAGGTGGGGAGGGTGCTGATCTTCTCCATGTTTTCGATGTGGGACTGACATGCTTCAGTTCCCAGCTTTTGGAGCTTCTGATCCTGTGCTGGCACGGCGCGTGGCGGTGCGTCAGTGGTGATCTGGGAGTAAGCCGGGGTCTAGGCAGTAGCCTACTTGACTGTGTTCCCATAGGTGACTCCTATGGCGGGAGCTAGTATTTCTGGCGATGGTATGAGCGTGGTTCATTGTAGCTAATTATGTTAGGCAAATGCTCATGTAAATACAGTACACAATGATATTTAAAAAATATATGAGAGTCTGCCTTGTCAGTAACGTCATGAAGTAATTATGTTCGATTTGTTGTATCGAAATGTAACATGTTTTTTAGATACAACTTTTTTGTTTTTTTCTTTTAAATTATGTCCACAACTTTTCTTCTCCATCAAATATACGTCTTAAACAGTTAAACTTGTAATAGGAAAAATTAGTTTTTTTTAAAAAAATTACTATTTGATATAAATAAGATTTACCAAAAAGAAAAATTTGCAAGTACCCTAACTGTGGCACGAGACTAGTGTACAAATCATTACAATCCAAGACGACCACTTGTCTTTAAAGAGAAAAAAAGAGAATAAGACACTTGCAATCCCACGTTGCTAACAAAGAGCGTGTAAGACACGCAACATATAATTCTCACACAAAGCGTGAGTCCGAGAGTGACGCAATTTCGTCGTTCACGCGTTTTGAGCGGCTTCATCACGACTCGCGCCACGTGTCCGATTCTGGTCAAATCATCGACTTTATATCTATATGAGCTGACCGGCTAATTCCGCATCAGAAGCGAGAGAGTGATGGGGCCCGTGAAGAGCACGTGATGTTATCACGAAACGAGATTGTTCGTAGGGGGCACGTGATTCACATTATCGTCCATAATTTTCTTTGAGACAAATTTTAACAACAATACATAATAATATTATTAATTCAGAATTGAGAGAATCTTTAACAAAATACTTATTTAAAAAAAAAATTAATTAGTTTTATATTAAATTTGATCTCTAACAAATTAGTTAAATAAAAATTAAATTTAACATTAATTAAAAGACTTAATTAAATTTAACTAGAGAGAAAAGAGAATTTAACTAAAAGTTAAATTTAACTTGTACTCCATATTTAATTAGTTATATTTTATTTTTAATTATTTTTAATAAGATATTCTACTGAAGCATAATTTAATATTTAATTAGTTATATTCTAATTTTAATTACTTTTAACTGTGAAAATAATAATCACGATGCACTAAAGTTTTTATACTTTACAGAACATTAAAATGGTTTTATCTCCTCCATCATTGCCACCGTTAGCACCAGTATTACAGAACCCAGTTGAACCGCCAGCCACCATCAAAACCCGTCGCTCATGGAGGTGCTTGGACTACTGACTCCCACCCAAAGACCTACCTACATAACCACCTCTCTCTCTCTCTCTCACTTATTTCAAAACCCACCTCCTAAAACCAGCTACGTACACAGTTAATTCCCTAATCTTTCTTCATAATCATGATCACTAAAATACCCATTCTTGATCTTCTTCTCCTCCTCCATCTCCTCACTCAACGGCAACTTCTGCCCAGCCCCACCATTCACCACAGACACCCAATTATCATGCTCAAACCTCTAACCCTCACTCCCCACTCCAATTCGTCCACGCCACGCAGCCCACACTCGGTAGTATTGGCTCTTGTCCTTGTACTCCGGCGACGAATTGGACGACGGCGACGCCACGGCTCCAGCGAGTCTCGCGATCTTTCAAAATCATGAGCCGGGCGATATGATTATCACAAAACCCCACTTAACCCCTTTTAGTTGCGTGGACTAGTAACACCACCGCGTAGTCTGCTTGGTGATAGAGAAAAAAACAAATGATTCAATTCAAATATTCAATTGTGGTGGCTGTGCTTGGTTTCGTGAATAGAGAAAGGAGAATAGATGATGAGGTGTCAGCAAGTGGCTGGCCAAGAGAGAAAATGAATGAAAGAGCGTGACGTACATGTGGCGTTCATAATGAAGACAGATTTACTCGTGAAAAATATGTTAGAGTAATGGAGTTATTGACGACATATATCAAAATTCGGTTGGGTTTTCAATCCTAGATGCAGTTGTGATGTTTTGGAAAGCATAAAAATCATAATTTAGAGTGTTCAATATCTCATGTATTGTTCTTAAAGTTTTTTCTATATTTTATATAAAAAACTAATAAAAAGAAAAACTTTTTACGTGAAGAAACTAATTAATTAAGAATTTGGTTAATCAATTTCAAATTTGTTTATCAAAAGCTTAAAAGAGATTTTCATAAATTTTAAAAAGCGTCTTTTATGAATAAACATATTTTTTGCATGGAATTTAATCTCGGTTATCCAAAAGTCACTTTTTAAGTGCTCCTAAAATTCAACGATGACACTTTTTTTTTAATATCTTTGTATATTTATAACTAATTTTCTTTATTAATTTAAAAACGTTTATGACTCTCCCAGATACAATCTTAAATAAGTCCGAACTGCTTTTAAAACTCACCCAAGGCATATTATATCTTTTTTATTTGCAATATTTGATTTTATAATTTTTTTTTATATTTGAAACTATTTATAGGTATCCAAAAGGCAATCACTAACATGCTCTAAGCATTTTAAATTGAAAGTATTTGGAGCATTGTAAAGAAAGACTTGTGCGTTCCCGTTTGATTCTCAACAATTGAATGATCCCATCTTGATTAAGCAGTTTGTGGTGATTCTCTACAGATATCCAATAACGAATTTTCATCAAAATTTTTAGAAATTCACTATATGTCGGAATTTTTTGATAATATTTATATATATATATATATATTTTTTGGTCTTGAGAAACCATATAGGGCGTAACGTGTTTGGCGTGGGGATGTATTCTAATAATACCAAGCCGTTCGTTTTGCACCTATATAGCTAACGTACTGTTGTGTTTACTACGAGAGAAGCTCATAAAGTTTGGTGCATGGTGTGATAGAGACTATGCAGTTGTACTGCCTCACACACAATTTTCTCGTTTTCTCAATTTGTTTTCATGCCTCCAGTTTTGTAGTACTCACAATAAAATGAATAAACCATCCTAATAAAACGAAGTTGTAATTATTTTTTTTTCTCTCTCTCTTTTTACTGTTTTGGTGGGTTCTGTTTGTTTTTGTTCCTGTTTCCATATAAAATGGGTGGGTGATATTAAACATCATATATGGGTGAAAAAGAGAGGACGAAGTAGAGAGATTTTTTGCAAGTTTCAAGGCTGCGAGGGCCCCAAAATAATGACTGAAAGCTAGAGACCAAACCATGAGCCAAGTCCACTTGGATTTTGTATACAAAATAATGACTATATTTGGTAAGTTTTAGATTTTGTTACAAATTGCCAAATTGGACTTCATCTCACCATCCCATTTCCCGACATGATAAAAATTGATTCTACCACAGCACTGGTGAATTGACAATAAATTGCGAGTAAGAGTGTATCATAGGACTTATAATTAATTTATCGTCATATAATAAGAAAATGACATTTTAGAATATTTAAAAAGAAATAGTTTCGCTCAAGTTTTTATATTAGAAGTTTAGAATTGAGGGGCTTAGAACTGAATAGCTTACTATTATTACACTCAACTACGATCAGTCACTATTGGGTTGCTATAACGAGATTATGATACATGCATATATCGGATAAATATCAACTGTTACTACGCTCACATAAAAAAAAAAAAAAAAAAACTGTTTCGACAAAGTCTACACTCTTCTTGTTTATATTCTATAATTGTACTCGTAGAAAACAAAGTTTGCTTGATCGGAACATGTTCAGTTCAAATAAAAGAGCATCAATGATTATATATATATATATATATATTTTTAAAAAGATATAAACAAAAATAAGAAGATAAATTATGAGTTTTTATTTTTTTTTATTTTTATTTTTTAAGGCAAAGCAATTACGAGTTAAATTTCTCAACTAGCAGTAGCAGCACGCCGTTTTCTCGCACGTCGTCGGTGTTGATATATCAATTTGCAGCGCACGTGTGAAACGCCTTGCCTTTTCAAAACAGTGATTGACGTGCCGCATAAGCCAACAAATAGGGTTAGCGGGACCCACCTGAAGTTATTAAAAGGTCACGCGTCACTGTCGACGGACATTCCCATCACTACCCTTGTTTTCTCGCACTCGGTAGAGGGTACTTTGGTCTCTTTCGGTCGTATAGTACAGTCGGGCATCTAGGGCAACGTCAGAGGAGTCCAAGATGGGGCAACAGAAACCTTCGTCAATAGGTCTTCTCATGGTCCCCAGCAGCTGTATTAAATTATTAATCTAGCGTAGACAACCGCATCCCACCACCACCACCGGCCATCGAAGAAGCTTATATCAGCCACCGCTAGGACAAGCGGTGGACCACCGTAATCAATTGATTCACGCCGTTCTTACGAGTAGTTACGATCTTGACCTCTTGAAAAATTGTAATACAAGTCAAAAATTGATGCGACGTCCGACGGTGACGCATTCGCTCATGTGTTACGATGTCAATCACAACTCGAAACCCATGATGAAGCAAACGCTTACCTTCATCTTCGGCCTCCTTAACAACAACGAATTAGTGGAGGCCGAAGTTGCATGTAAAATGCGGTGTGCATTGGAATACGTCATGGACATGAAACCGGAAAAAGGACGAGAGTCATGGAGGCATGGACATGGTCAAGTTGCTAGGGCAACG
The DNA here is from genome assembly GCA_025331145.1 of Rosa persica. Taxonomy (NCBI): domain Eukaryota; kingdom Viridiplantae; phylum Streptophyta; class Magnoliopsida; order Rosales; family Rosaceae; genus Rosa; species Rosa persica. The sequence continues at coordinate 32,457,323 of WFKR01000001.1, forward strand.
GGCATTGCAGCTCATAAGGGGCAGAGCAGGCGGGAGGGGCAGAGCACGTGGGTAGTTTCAATGACTTGACTAATTCTCTTTATAATGGAGAGATGGCTCTTGCGGTACTTGAAAGGTCGGCACGTGGAGAACAGGCATCATCGTGTGACCACTAAATCTTAAAGTATACACGTCTTCCTTGTGCCCCACGTACCTACTGGAATCTAAAAGCTCTAAACAGTAGCTAGAATATTGCTTCCCGTGTCTTTCCTTTCCATGGCTCCATTACCTCCATATACAACGAATGCTGTATTATTGAAAACTGAAAAGGATAAGAAATTTATAAACCAATGTCATAAAAAAAACTAATTTATAAACCAATATGTTACATATGTTTTCTTCTATTGTAGCAAGGGCTATACTTATTTAGTTCTTTACAAAAGAATCATTTATTTCAATTCTTTGGAGTCAAAAAACACACACTGTGAATTTCAATTCGATGCTATATCATTGCTCAGTTATTTTCCGCAATAATGCTTTTAAACATGGTTCGAATGACTCTTATATCTAAGTCGAATATGCTGGATTACAGAAGTACTGCAAGTAGATAGAGTCTCTCTGTATACATCATGATCTAGTAGCATCAAGTGGTCAACTTTATTAACCCAGTTTGGTCAGGCCACGAGAGTAAATTTCTAGTTCCTATTTCGCATGTGACATTCATTCAGATCCGCACAGGTATGTGAACTTATAAAATACCCGAAAGTTTGTAAACGTTGGATATGCTGTCTAGCTTGTCTTGCTAATAATTTGCATGACTCTGAGCATTAGTTTTCTATTGTTATGAACTTATGATCAAGGAAAAAAAAACGTACAAAGAATTTTATAATCTGCGGAAAATTTGTTATTTACGAAGGAGTTATGAAACTTATGTCGATGTCTGCTTCAAATCAAAGCTTATTTTTGGAGTTTCCTTTGTTCAAGTGATTGTTATGCATGTACATTATGCATGTGTTGAGAATAGAGAGTACTCATCTTTCGAGCCCATCTAGTCTCTTGGTCCATTTTGGCTGGGCTGGTTCATGTTTAATGTCGGTTTGTTACAAGAATACTTTCATGTTATGTTGAAGTACCTGATGATGTATATTATTCATAAGAAGATAAGATGTATACCAAACTGCATTTCTAAATTCTATTTTCCGCACTCAAGAAAATTAATCGGTGATAATCATAAGAGTATAAGGGGAGAGATGTAATACTAAAACGTGCCCTTGACGAAATACATTACTAGTACCCATACCGTACTAGCACGTACATAATGGATTCTTCTTGTTCAAGACACGACTAGTATGGCGAACAATACTTTAGGGGTTTAGGGAAGTATAAACAAATTTTGATTTCTTCAACCACGCCTGAAGTATTATCCAACGAATTGTTGGTGCCCTTAGTAAAGAGCTGGAATTAATCTTATAATCTCCGCTGAGCCACTGCTACCGTGAAAGAGAAGGCTTTTACATGTTCTGCTGCCGCACATGTTTCGTGTTGTCTCTCTCACACAAGCACTTATATGCTGCCAACATCGATCGAGAGCCAAAGCTAAAAATCCATATCCGATCCATATGAAGTTTGGAGGTTAAAGCACTAGTATCACATGGTCATCAAGAAACTGGAAAGCGCTGCAGCGACCCAAAATGAAAAAAAAAAATATTGAAGGTTTGCAGTCTGCATCATTAACTGAGGAGGGTCGACGCTGCAATTTCCATTTGAAGAGGATCAACAAGAAGCTCTGTTCATATGTGAAATTGGAATAATTCAAGAAACTAAGTTTGAAAATGGCTACTTCAATCCCCTTCGCTACTCCATATAATTATGCAGATCGATCTACTTCAATTCCCTCTATTTATGAATGGCTTCTTTTGCTAATTAGAATAGAGATTCGCTGATACATTTAGGAAGTGATAGAGAGCAGTAATCTCGTAGAAACATTCAACACCATGTAATAGCCAGTACAATGGCTAGTATATTACTATTACAATATTCCTTTTCACTGCAAGACAAGATTTCATTGACGGGGACGTTCCAACGTACATGTGCTATAAGTCTATAATATTTTGAGAAAGATTCTCACCTCCTTCGAGCAATCCGGGAAAGTACTGCACTACCTTTCAGGCTTTCAATTCCTGTTTCCTTTTTGAAACAGACCTGGAATTTTGAGTGGTCTCCTGGATACTATTCATTATCTCTTCCTCGAGATATTTTATAGTGAGGACTGAGGAGCTAATAGAAGTCTAGAACCATGCACGTCGATCACTCTCATTCTGCTTGATTGTCTATCATAGATAGTACTGCTTCTTGGTTAATTTGTCTCTTCCATTAATCCCGACAAAGATTATTTGGAAGTACACAAATCAATATAAATGTCACTTATGACCACATGTCAGGGTTTGGCTAGACAAGCAAAGTAGTTCATTACCGTTCATACGATACCAAAAACTTGCGTTTGGGTGGAGAATTTTTCCATTTTCTGGACTTGATGGTTACAGACAGTATGTTATTTGAGAGAATGTGAGAGTCAATCTATTAATAGTGAAAATATATGTAACATTACAGAGAAACAGCTCACCAAAACTCGGACTATGATAAGATTGAGCTATCCTTAGGAAGCCCTATGGCTGAAACCAAAACGAAACAAAATAACCAGGAAACCTAACATGAATTATCCTATAGAATTAAGACCAAAGTAACCAATAACCTGACACTACTATGGAGAGTTCTGATACAACTCAAGAACTAACTCTAATTTATTCATGATACCCGAGAAGCACCCTAAGGGCTTCCCAGATCCAAACAAAAATACAAAGTAAAAAAGGCAAGGCCCAAAGCAAAGCCCTAGGCGCAAAAGAAAACCTTGCCGGCCTAAAAGAAAATCCTGCTAGCCCAAAATCAGTAGGCCTAGAGATAAAACTTGAATCAGAAGCCCTAGATGAACAGCGGGTGCAACATCGCCGCCGCAGGTCACAGCCCTTCCCACTCCGTCGTCAGAGCCGTCATCAACCACCAACATGCCGCCTCCAAAAACAACAGCCCCTGATGCCCCCACAATCTCCATTGGTGCCGTCGCTGGCGAGAGTAACTTGCAAACCCAACTCTGTTTGCCCTGCAGCAAAAGCCAAAGCTGTTGAAGGCTGATTCCGGAGAACAATAGCATCTCTGCCGCCGTCAACCTCCCTTCTGCAAAAACCTCGTCAGCAGCGTGCCTCTACCACAATCTTCTAGATTGCCGCCAGCGTCGACCCCCATCAGACCATAATCCAATCACCACCCCAAAGCCACCGACAGTCGGTGGTGAGAGGTCCAAGGCCACCGTCCCCGCGATGCTTGGCCCAAAGACGCGCACAGCTTCTGCACGCAACCCGTCCCAACAAACACCATCAAGGCCGCAACCCACAGTATGTTAATGGGTTGTGTCCGCATTGATCTGATAATCGATCTGTTAGTCATGCCTATCAAGAGTATGAATATTTAGAGCTCGCCTGCTAATGGTTTACAAAAGGGATGCTGTTCCAAAAGCTGTTTTCCATAACAAGAATGATAAAAATTAGACTTGAAATTTTGATAATGTGTGCATTTCACAACTTAGTTTGAGATTAATTTCTAAAAACATACATGTTGATTTGTCGGGAAAAAAAAAACCTCTAAATGTTGGATAACATGATTCAATTGCTTACTTTTATCTCTATCATAAGACTTACAACTAAAATTAGGATCTGTGTGATAGTCGGTATTATTTAGAGTCGATCGATGGTGACATAATTGATAAATTAGCTAACAACTCTGAGATTGTCCGATCGATCTATAAATTCATTTGTTGGGTTACTAGAATAGTTGGGTCGGTTGTCCGTCATCTAAAAAGGAATTAGTTATTTTCTTTCTACGGTGATCAACCTTGTCAATTTTTTTTTTTGAAGAACTTTTTATTTCTATTTTTTATTTTTATTTTTCATCAACTAAACTACTTAGAGATGTTAGCTTCGCCAATATTATTCAAACTTAACGATCTATCGGAGAGAGACATGCATTCTCAGATGTGTGGACTGTGGCTCGTGATAGTTGACGTTGCACAAATATTTTCCAATTTAACTATAGAATATTTTTATTAAAAAAGTTCTGATACAATTAAAATAATTCATCCATCTATAATTAAGTTACATTTTATTGTCATCTATAATTAAGTTATATTTTATTGTCATTTGTCTGAAGTGGAATACTACACTCTCCTAAAGATTTTTCATCCAATTCTACCTCCATAGGTTATAACATCCAAAATTTCCGCCAGATAATTTCTTTAAAACTATCTAATAAGTAAAGGACTGACTTTAATGCAGAGACTTTAGTTTGAGTAAAGACCTCGAGGTAAATGCAGGTTGTAAAACATGATTACCATCTAGCTCTAGTTATGTAGGTAGGTTTCTCTATCATCCAATACAAAACATGCCTCATTATCATAATAATGATTGAATAAAACATTAATCAAAGCAATTAGAAAGTTCATAGTATTCTTGAAATTGTGGTCCTTATCAATCTCATTATCTTATCTCTCATTTTACCGGACTTTCATAGGCCTTCTGTCTATATCAAACACACTCCAAATAAAAGCTATTTAACCACCAATATATCATGCACAAAATATCCCAAACCAGAAGGCCCATAAAAAAAGAAGGGACAAAAGCTAAAAAATCACCAAAATCCCGTGGTTATCATCCACCATGTGATTTGTGAACCGGCCAAAACTCACAAAGAAGAGCTGGCTATTGCTAGAATAGCCAAAAGCAATATGATTAGCTAGCATCTCAGCATTTGATAATGATGTTTTGGTCGAAAAACTGTAGGTTGGTCATTGTATTTCATACCCATGAAGGTCACCGTCGACCACTCCTTGGAGATCGAAGAAAACAGATGGAAATGATAGGAACTGGGCTAGCTGGTTTTGAGCTTCCTATCACCATTATGGTTGTTGTAGAAATCACAACCATATTTTTCGTCTGGGACCAACACTTGTGTAATTATTCGTATAAGCCAATACTGTTCACGTGCCTGGTTTGTTTTGGCAGTTGATGAAGTAATTCACAACCCTAATAACAATCACACTCAATTCGCTGAAATTGTCTGATCTTAAGTTACAAGATTATTGTTCCTCTTAATTCATTTTATCAGTCATTAATAATTTGATTATCTTTATATAATATGGATTGCTATATAATGGAAGAGATCAATAAGTTTAATCTTTAACTTTAGCCTAGATCTTTTGGTTAGTTTATGTTGTTGTATGATACTAGTTTATGACCTCTTATCGTCTAAAGTAGAAGATTACATTGAATTCCTGTTAGTCATTTTATAGTATGTGCCTCTAGATGCGTCTGAGTTAAAAACATAAAAGCAAGTCCCACATGCTCCTTAATTTATCAAGCAAAGTTTTATATAAATAGTTGGAGACATATGAGTATGACTCACTTATTCTACGTTTCTTGTTAAAAGTTCATTCATACTTTGATATTTAGTTTGATAAGGCATTTGACACTAAACCCAATAATTAGGGGCGACATTTGACACTAAACCCCCAAAATTAGGGGAGGCATTTCACACTAAACCATCAGAGGATGTAACCCTAAACCGTTTCTTCCCCTTATCTTACACCATGGCCTAATCCCAGGTGCACAGTCTAGGGTTTTCTTAGGTGGGCATGCTGTCATCCTGACGTATGCAAATGAGATTAAGAAGGGTTTTCGGTTTTTCCTGGTTTATAAAAATCGTAACTTCTTTTGTCCCTGTGGGTGTTTTTTGTTTTTTTTCTTCTTCTTATTTTTAGCCATTGCTAGATGCCTGAATCCAAATAATGAATGCTATGTACCCTCAGAAGTAGAACCCCGTCCCGCTATCACAATTTCTGAATCACTTGGAGGATTGGGGGAAAAGGGCATGCACCATAATAAGTATCCAATTAATGCCTTAGGCAAGGGCATACAAGTAATTCCGAAAAATCTGCTATAACTTATAAGACCCCAAAAGGAGCCTAGACAAATGTATTAATTTGATGACACTCCCAGCTAATGCTTTCTTAACGTACATGGAGCAACAACCAGACACTGAAGATGACCTGAGTACTCCCACCACCACCACTGCCGCAGCCACCATCACCCAAAACCACGAAAACCAACAACGCAGCGGCACCCGGCACCCGGTGTACAGGGGCGTGAGGAAGCGGCGTTGGGGAAAATGGGTGTCCGAAATCAGGGAGCCACGCAAGAAGTCACGCATTTGGCTAGGGTCCTTCCCGGTGCCCGAGATGGCGGCCAAGGCCTATGACGTGGCGGCCTACTGCCTCAAGGGGCGGAAAGCGCAGCTGAACTTCCCCGACGAGGTGGAGCACTTACCGAGGCCCTCCACGTGTACGGCTAGGGATATTCAGGCAGCAGCAGCTAAAGCAGCACAGACAATGAAGTCATCAGGTACAGCTAGAAGCACTGATCAGGATCATCGCCGTGATGTATTGGACGGCGGCGGCGTCGATGATTTTTGGGGTGAGATTGAGCTACCGGAGCTAATGAATAGCGGCACGTGCTACTCGAACTCATGTGGGTGGAGTACGTTTTCCGGTGAAACAGCATTAACATGGCCAGAAGGAGAGGCATGTCTATAAGGTGATGATTAGGTTCTTATGTGCGGTTGGTGTATAATATATGTGCTCCAATTTATGTATACCAACTTAGGTAGATGGGTTTGTTGTGATTAATTAATAGTTTTTGTTAGCAGGGTTTATATAAATAACTATATATCCAGCTACTTAAAAAGAGACTTGGTGAAGTTCTTCAGGTTCCAATAAAACTTCAACCACTCACTCTTAATGGTATATAATGCAGCTTGAGTGGTAATATATGGATAAGTAAACTAATGTGTTCCCAGGTCCCAGGTTATGGGCGAATTGCGAATCAATTGCGAATTGCGACTTGCAGGTTTTGGCCGAAATTTCGGGATTGCTTGACCAATTTTGTTATACCTTTCGAACGTTGCGACAGTCTGCAAATTAATCTACAAAAGTCCACCCAGATATTTCAGTATCGAATTATAATGGACCAGCTACTATATAACTAAATAATATATTTTGCCATGTAGATATGTACTGGTTCAAATACAGTAATTTGCAGTTCAAATAGTAAAAAGTCAGTATGAGAAATTGAGAATGTTCGTTAGCTAGATCAAAGTCATCAAACGATTTTAGGAGTACAGGGTTGAAAATGATTTGTTCCTATAATTATGGAATTAGTGCCCTATATTCTTATTTATTTATATTTATGTTTCCTTCCTGCGTTAGGCCTGTAATTCTATCTGATTGATGTTGTTGAAGCAAATGTAGCAACACCTATTTGGAGCATGTCAACACCTAGGGATCCAGATTTTCTGATACAAAAAAATCTGCGTCCATTTTGTACGTTACTTTTAGTTGATTATATTTCTAGTTGTAAAGTCACACTCATTTCCCCTCGTCTACAGTTGTAGTATCGTTTTGGCAACCAACTATTGACATGTTATAATGTACCCTCTAAAGTTTTTTCTATATTGCAGCTCTAAGTCAATGTTTACTTTGCGTTGTCAAAATATTTTGGATTTTTGGGGTTCTCTAATAGTCAAAAGTTGTGATTGGGAGTATTTAGTGACTTAAAATTATCAATTTTGTTAATGTGAAAAGAACGTACTTATGTGGGAATGGAAATTTTAGGATAGAAACATGTGACAGAATGCTCAACACATAACAAATCTTAAACAGTAATAGTCATAAGGTTTTGATGAGTTTTATTGCAATAAAATCTATCTTTCACTGAATTTTAAATTACAAGAGAGGGTGAGCGAACTTATAAACGCTCAAATCAATATAATAGAAAATGAATAGAGAATTAAGTAGGTCTCCTGACAAATTGGCTATGGAGACTGGACCTAATACTTGACTGAAGCTAGCGAAGGGTTAACAAGCTAGGGATTAAATATTCACAATCGTAGAGTATACACATAGCTGAGTGCTTAAGGTGGCTAGAGAAATTCTAAACAGTAGACTTCGAGACAAATGAATATGAGTACATGCCCACTTGAAATATAAAGTAGATTTAATAGGTAAAAAGGAGATTAAGACATGAGAGAAAAAGCTAGCAACTATATGTGCATGCATGTGAACTGTAAAAGGAAAAAGGAAAAATTCAAGCCCCAACCTATGAATCGAAGCTATGCATGCATATCAAATAGACATGGCACTTTCTGAAGTTTAACGATCAGCGGTGAAAATTGGTCACGAGTTTAATTAGCAGAGATTAAGTTATATATGTACATGGCCCTTCTAGTTAGGAAGTTTTTCTTTCTTTCTATTTTTAGGGATAACTTATAAGACTAATTTTTCGATCACATATCGACATCTCAACCGTTTAGTTTTTAGGTTTCTATGAGTAGATCACTTATGTAAATTTTCAATCAAATTGATAATCAATATATTGAACTATATCAAATCAATAGATGAACTAAATTTGTCCAACATGAACGGCTCATGTTCATAATAGTAAATCGAGTAAATTATGATTATAAACACATTAACAATAATTAATTTAATTAAAAATTTGTATAAATAATCTGCTCATATAACAACGAGTTTATTGTTGGACTTGTAAAAAGAGCCAAAGATCAATTGGTTCTTTCAAGCCTCTTTCACTGGAAAATGCATATAACAATGAGTTTATTGTTGGACCACGGTTTTGTAATATGTTGATAATGTGCAGGAATTGTCAATTGAAATCGATGTCATGGCCTTCTTCTTGCAGTTTCTAAAGGCTTGTCAGGGCATTACAGTGTTAAGGCAACTGAATTGTATGCAGGTGCTCTGGGCTTACAAGCTCCTCACCAAGCAGGTTTCGATTCGACTAATATCATCTTGAAAATGGATGCGCAGGAGATAAGTAGTGATTTCAATGGTGACATTCAGATTGATCGGTTGAAGGCCTTTTACTAAAAGAGCTGAGAACATTTTTCTGCTTTTTCTAATCAGTTATTTGTATTTTCAGTCCTAAGAAATATAATTAGACAACACTAATTAGGAAAGCACCTATGCGTCCTGCATTTCCAGTTTGAATTGAAGATTGGCCACAATGGCTCTCCAATGTACTTATAACTAATAATTTAGTATAAACATCTCAATTGCTTAATATATGCAATTTCTTCTTCTCAAAAAAAAAAAAAAAAAAAAAAAAAAAAGGATGTCATGGCCGAAATACGTGCAAGTTTTTTGCTGCATGCTGTTTGATCTGTGTGCCTATTTTAGCCGTGATTCAATCCCATGCTTTCGTTCTTTTGGAGCTTTCAATTGATTAAGTTGATCAATTAAGTTGGCACTAGGTGCCCAGAAGCTGCAACAACATGGGGATTAAGGGAATTAGGAAGTTGGCATCGCAAGTGTTGGATTACTTGATCATTTCATGATCAGTGTAGTTTGGCTTAAGTTTTTCGGTTTCGTGATTGTCTGGCATATAGTATTAAAGTTCTATGTTGAGGAATTAGAAATACAAACTTCCAATAAGGTCAAATCACGTCAATGTGTGGAGGAGTTTATGTACAACACATTCTAAAAATACCTAGGAGATGAGAGACTTTGCTGACCCTAAACTCTCCTCCTCAAGGCTAAAGTTGGACCCTTTCGGAATTCCACCTCCCTGCCAGATCAGGTGCCACAAGCTGATGTTCGACATTTTCCATGTGCATACACCTGCTGCCTCAGTACTGTTCGTATTAGAAAATATAGATCAGATTTACCACTAAGCCAATTAACAACAGGTGGAGAAATACCCACATCCTTACTATATTTCAAAGGTAATCATGTACTCGATCATGCGATGTGAAACTGTGCTATCACAGTCCTCATCTCCCGGTTAATTTTGTCGAGAGACAGGGAGACCACAACGCAAAATATACATCAATCAGTACCATTCTTTTGGCCAAAGAAGTACCATTATTTTGGCTTCTTCAAGACGATGACACAATTACAAATTTAAGGGGCTATAAACTTGATGTTAATTTCCATCAACAACTTAACGAGAAATAAGAGGATGAAATATTCCATCACCAAAGGAATATAGTAAGAACTGAACTACTGGTAATATAAAGCAGTTGAGGTTTGAGATTTAAGATGATCAATTTCTTCAATAATTTGGGTTGAATTGGTTAATTGCTATGTGAGATACTTGTACCAGTGAGATACTATTATCATCAATGAAAGTACCATTAATAAGTATAGCGAAGCATCCATTTTGACAAAGAAAGATCGAAGTAGATCAAACCACCATCCTGTCTACAATTTGTGGAGCCATCATAGACCTCCAATGTGTCTCCAATAATCACTACATGCTACTTCAGTACTGCTATCCCCAACATATTACAAAAACCACACCATAATTTGTAGAATCTCTGCGCCTTTTTTCGATCGTTTTTACCACAGTGACTGTCCAATATCAAGTCACAGTTTCCTGGCCGGACTCGAAAGTAATTTTGAGTGAAAGCTTAATATTGTCTGAATGCCATGGAATCATGCACTTTATTACTATATCTTCTTGAATCCGAAAAAAAAATATTAGATTACAGTTTCTTCAATTGAATGTACCTGTGCAGCAGAAAGAGTAAGCTTTACTTGAAGACAAAAGGAAAGGCCTGGAACATCATTGTGGGGATGAGCAAGAAGACATGAGAAAATAAGTGGGTGAGTGCAAAATAAATGTCTTTGTTAGGCAGTCTATTTTCTGTTCTCATAATTTGACTCCACAGAAGGAGATGTATAAACCAAGTGTTACACGTGAGGAAAATTTTCAACGAAAGATGTGGAGGGAAATTCAGGGGGTCTGTGTCAGAGTTTTAATATAATTGTTCCTGTTGTGAGTGATGTTGAAGCAGAGGACCCCTTTTTGATCCAGAATTATGAAGAGAAAACGATGGTTGTATTGTACCCGTCTTATTGTTTGTTGAAATGCATGACAAGTTTGTTGTTTGCTGATTGAAACATTGGTACTTGGGTTAAGTGAAAGCAGATATAGATCGATATATCTGTTCGTTAATGGGCTTCGTGTAATGCTAGTGCTTGAAGACCAACTCTCATAGCTAATGAGCAGGAAGAAATGATTTTATCACTAGGAATATGACCATATATTGTGAGATTTTACGGACAAAAATGATGTTATGCAGTGTTGATATTGTGTTTATGTCAAAAAAGTTGTTTGAATATAGGTTTTAATTAGTATGTAAAATGAGTTTAGAATAATAAACACCATATCAACAGAAAAACAATTAAAATTTTAAGATATATTTTTTTTTTATGTTTTTTTTTTAATTTTATTTTTTTGGCAAACCTCGACAGAACAAGGGAAAATTATTGAAAGAAAAAGAAAAACGAGTACATCAAGACGGGTAAGGGAAAGACAACAACCTTAACTCTCGAAATATTGAAGAGACATGTCTCTTCAAGAACAACTAAAGAACTACAAACTAGCTAAAATGAAAATTATGAAGACCTAAACAGTCTTGAGCACAAAAAGCAATTGCAAATTGTGGAATTAAATCCCACCAAATCATATCAGACAAATAATCACCAAAATTAGCTAAAGTATCAGCAACTTGATTACCCTCTCTTTAAATGTGTGAAGTACGAAAGTGCATCTGAGAAATCCAATGAAGACAATTACCCCACTCCACTTGAAGTTGTCAAGGCACCATATGAAGAGAGCGAAGGAATGCGAGAACAAGAGATGAATCAACTTTTAACCAAACATACTTCCAATCACGAACCCAAGCCAATTCAATAGCTAAGATATGATATCCACAAGATTGCAAAAATGAAGTGAACGAGTTTGATTTGGACTAGTCTTATTTTGTGTTGCCCAAAAATTGAACTCTGAAGAAGCTAGTTATTTCGACAAAAAAATGTTTGCCATATGTATTACTTGGGTTGTGAGTATGATTGTTACCAAATGAGTTGGGTCGTGAGTATGATCGTTACCAAATGAGTTGGGTTGTGTTGTTTGTCTTATGCTGCTGCTACTAGTAAATTTTTCTTCCAAATTCCGCATTCTTGAGCAATTATGAAGTTGGTTTACACTAGAGGGGAAAGAAAGCAAATCTTAGTTACACGAACATGCTCCACAACTCTTGCAATGTGTTATTCAAAACTTGCAGGGTTAACGAGGACTTGACACTGTTATATGAGTGTTATAGCTCATCACACCATTGTGATACCAACCAAACCCCATTACTGCCAAAAGGGTTGTTAATGATTTTTTTTTTTTTTTTCAAAAGTTTAGCTCAATAGCGGGTTAAAGCAAAGGACTGAAAATCCTTGTGTCAGTGGTTCAATGGCCCCCGTCCGCCCAGCTTGCCGGTCCGATTTGAAGAACTCGTGGGTCGGCATGCGGCGAGACAGTCGATTAGCATCTCTAGCCGAGGGTTCTAACCTTTCTTCCTTTCTCATTGAATTGGTCTTTTTCAAGGGGCCACAAACTACCCAATCCAAGTGACTAACCCACCAACACCAACCCTTAGGATTGCTAAACGGGTTGGGCCGCTGTGATTACCTTATGTTTCAAAATCTAAACAAGTACGTTATCCAAAAATAGACCCAAGTAGGGTAACTCATATGTTACATATTTAGCCCAATGCTTGCCCAATAACCTTACTTGGGAAAAAGAGAAGCCCAAAACCTTCATCTTCAAGAATTTTGTCATTTTTAAAATACTTTCGAGAAATTTTATTTGCACATTCCAATTTCCTTAATACACACATCTATTAATTTTCCACTTTTTCCCTTAATCTTCCTTCTTTGCCCTCTCTCTTTCGTCCTCTTTCTTCCTCACTCCCTCACCCATTGAAAACCGTTCATCTCTCCTATCTTTCTTCTCTCTCTAGCCTATATTTCTCGAAACCTAGCTAACCCAACCTCTTTGATTAACGTCCATTTCTCATTCAATCCCATCTAGCTAAATAGTAAATACCCTTCCAACGTCAACAAATACACTGAATTGCAGCCGTACAATTGCAACTCCATTCACGTCTCTTAATGCAAACAAAGAGGAGAATCATTGTTTAGCAAGCCTGCCTTCTCATGGTAACCATAAACTATATATGAAACAAGTTGAGATGGATTGAACTTTTAAATACATATAGATATATATATATATATATATATATATGTATATGTGGTCCTTCTAGTCAGGGATCTTTTTTTTTTTCTTTTATAGGAATATGACATTAGACTAACTTTTCGATCATATTTTCACATCTCAACCGTTCAGTTTTTAGGTCCTAATGTATAGATCACGTCTGTAAATTTTCAGCCAATTTGATGATCGTTAAGGCATTCAAAACTGCAATTTACCATTATAAACAGTAAAGGTTCTGGTTCGACAGATTCTTTCCGTTCGTATAAATTGCAGTTTTAAATACTTTAACGATCACCGATTGACTGAAAATTTACAGAAGTGATCTACACATTATGACCTAAAAAATGAACAGTTGAGATGCCGAAATATAATTGAAAAATTTGTCTAATGTTTATCCTTATAAAAGACAAAAAAAAAAAAAAACCCTTAGTGGAATGACCTTGTAGAGTTATATGTATATTAAAAGTACATATAGATATGTACGTATATTAACGTGATTCGAGAGTTGGTATAAATGAAGCTACATGACAAAGATGTTGTAGCTACAACGATTTATGTAATTTGTGGTTGTAAGAGTGCAAGACGTAGGAAGCAAATTTCACATTGGTGAATAATCAAGGAGAGAATGAAAGTTTTTTTTTGTTTGAATTAAGGAAAAGGGTAAAATGGAGATTTGAAATTTTACGAAAAACTGGTATGCGTATCAAACAAGATAGAGATGTGCGTATAAAATCTGTCTCTCAATACTTCCGTTACATATTAAACCGACCTTCTTCAAAGTCCTAATACGACATCGTTTAACCAAGGGTAGCGTATCCAAAACCATCCTTAAAACTATTCACCTGTGCCGGGGTTCACAGACCTAAATCGTTTTCAAATCCACCACCGGAATTCTCCTCTCTTCCTCCCGCCAAAGCTCTCCACTATAAACCCTAGTTCTGCTTTTCCGATCCAAAAAACCTCATAAAACCCTAGCCGTCAACACAAAAACCTTAACCCCTCTCTCTCTCTCTCTCTCAACAATGGAGTGGAACCCACAGGACCTCCACACTCTCTCTCAGTGCTTCGTCAACACTCTCTCTCCCTCGCCGGAGCCTCGCCGCCAAGCCGAGGCCATACTCGCCGATTTCTCCCAGAAGCCCAATTACGGCCTCGCCGTGCTCCGCCTCGTCGCCGAGCCCAGCGTCGCCGAGGAGATCCGCCAGGCCGCCTCCGTCAACTTCAAGAACCACCTCAAGGCCCGCTGGGCCCCCGCCCCCAACTCCGACGATCCCAAGATCCTCGACGCCGAGAAGGACCAGATCAAAGCCCTAATCGTCACCCTCATGCTCAGCGCCAGCCCCAAAATCCAGGGCCAGCTCAGCGAAGCCCTAGTCCTCATCGGCAAGCACGATTTCCCGAGGCTCTGGCCCACTCTGCTCCCCGAGCTCATCGGAAGCCTCCAGAAGGCTTCCCAGGCCGGCGACTATGCTTCCGTTAACGGTATTCTCGGCACTGCTAACTCTATTTTTAAGAAATTTCGGTATGAGTACAAGACCAATGACCTTTTGTATGATTTGAAATACTGTTTGGATAATTTCGCCGGAACCCTGTTGGAAATTTTCTTGAAAACGGCTAATTTGATTGAGTCTGCTGCCAATGCCGGCGGCGGTAATGCCGCGGCGCTCAAGCCGCTGTTTGAGTCTCAGAGATTGTGCTGTAGGATTTTCTTCTCCTTGAATTTTCAGGAGTTGCCTGAGTTTTTCGAGGACCATATGAATGAGTGGATGACTGAGCAAAGGAAATATCTAGCCAATAGTTATCCGGCGCTTGAGAATAGTGCTGATGGGCTTGCGCTGGTGGATGAGTTGCGCGCAGCGGTGTGTGAGAATATTAACCTTTATATGGAGAAGAATGAGGAAGAGTTTCAAGCTTACTTGAATGGTTTTGCACTAGCTGTGTGGAATTTGTTAACGACCGTCTCTCAGGCGTCGAGCCGTGATCAGCTGGCCGTCACAGCTATTAAGTTCTTGACTACCGTTAGCACAAGTGTGCATCATAGTCTGTTTGCTGGTGACGGAGTGATACCCCAGATTTGTCAGGGCATTGTGATCCCGAATGTGAGGTTGAGGGATGAGGATGAGGAGCTGTTTGACACAAACTATATTGAGTTCATCAGGAGGGATATGGAGGGCAGTGATCTCGATACTAGGAGGAGGATTGCTTGTGAGCTTCTTAAAGGGATTGCTACCAATTATAAACCACAGGTTACCAACCTGGTTTCTGTACAGATACAGAATTTGCTAACGTCTTTTGCTGCAAACCCATCTAAGAATTGGAAGGATAAGGACTGCGCAATATACTTGGTTGTATCACTTGCTACTAAGAGGGCTGGTGGCACTTCTGTTACGACTGATCTTGTTGATGTTCAGAACTTCTTTGGGACAGTGATTGTTCCAGAACTGCAGAGTCAGGATGTGAATGGATATCCAATGCTTAAGGCGGGTGCATTGAAATTTTTCACAATGTTCCGGAATCATATACCAAAGCCTATGACATTACAATTTTTTCCAGATTTGATTCGGTTCCTTCGTGCAGAGTCCAATGTAGTTCACTCTTATGCTGCAAGTTGTATTGAGAAGCTTTTGCTGGTAAAGGATGAGGGTGGACAAGCAAGATATACTTCAGTAGATATTTCTCCAGTGCTGCCACAACTGATGACCAACCTTTTTGAGGCTTTGAAGGTTCCAGAATCTGAGGAAAATCATTATGTGATGAAGTGTATTATGCGAGTTCTCGGGGTTGCAGACATATCCCGTGAGATTGTTGGACCTTGTCTTACTGGGTTGACATCAATACTCAACAAAGCTTGCGAAAACCCCAAGAATCCAGTATTTAACCACTATGTTTTTGAGTCCGTGGCTGTCCTTGTGAAACGAGCATGTGGCAAGGATGCCTCTCTCATATCTATTTTTGAGATAAACCTTTTCCCCAGTATCCAGAAGATATTGGTCGAAGATGTGCAAGAGTTCTATCCTTATGCACTTCAGCTGCTGGCTCAACTTGTTGAGTTGAACAGGCCACCCATTCCACAGAGTTACATGCAGATTTTTCCAATGCTGTTGTCTCCTGACTTGTGGAGAAAGGCTTCCAATGTCCCTGCTCTTGTGCGTCTGCTTCAAGCATTCCTTCAGAAGGCACCCCATGAGCTCAACCAAGAGGGCAGGTTGAGACAGGTCCTTGAGATTTCCAATAAGCTTGTCTCAGCCCGTAGTACTGATGAACAGGGTTTCTATGTGCTAAATACTGTTGTTGAAAGCCTTGATTTTAATGTGATTGCGCCTTACATTGGTCAGATTTGGAGTGCCCTTTTCACAGTTCTCCAAAGCAGGCAGACAGGAAAGTTTATCAAGTGTCTAGTGATTTTTATGTCACTCTTTCTGGTCAAACATGGCTCTACAAACCTTGTCGATTCAGTGAATGGCATTCAGGCCAACTTATTTCTGATGATCTTGGGGCAGTTTTGGATACCTAATCTTACGCTTATTACAGGAGTCATTGAGACTAAGTTGACTGCAGTTGCATCAACCCAACTTCTGTGTGAATCTCAAATGCTTCTGGATGTTGCTGCCATTGAGCACTGGGGGAAACTGCTTAACAGCATTGTAACCCTTCTTTCACGAACAGAGCAGGACAGGGTTGAAGAGGATCCTGAAATGCCTGAATTTTCAGAAAATGTTGGATATTCTGCCACCTTTATTCGGCTGCACAATGCTGGGAAGACTGAGGATGATCCGCTGAAAGATATAAGAGATGCAAAGGAATTTTTGGTGACTTCGTTGGCTAGGCTTTCTGCGCTTTCCCCAGGCAGATACCCTCAAATCATCAGTCAATATGTTGAACCAACCAATCAGGCAGAACTACTTCGCCTCTGCAACTCTTATAACTGCCAAATTATTTAAGTAAGTATAAAACTGCAAACGCCTTCTTTGCTTTTGGATTATGCACGATTTTCTATTGTTTCTGATGGATAAGTATGGAGCATGTCTTGATCACAATCTGGAACTATTTGTGTTGATATTTAATTTTGGCCATAATATGTAGCATAAATACGTGAAACACAATGAGGCTTAAAGTTGAGTCTGTTGTAGACTCTGAGTCTGATCTGTTCTGTTATTGAAAGGGTTGCTTTGTTGGTTTGTGTCTGGCCTAAGAATGTCTCATTGTATCCCTTCTTTGTCGTTATTCTTTCCCATTCTTTTTGAAATTTTAATCCATCCCTTTTCATTGGTATGACCTTGTTAACTTTATTTCATTTATAATTTCTTTTTTCAAATTGATGTATTTTATATTTCAAGTATATTCACAATTTATGTGTGTATAATGGTGTATATCTTAGTAGTGTTTTGTCATTGGTATGCTACACATGTGTGCATTTGTTTTATGTATTAAATATTGCCACTTCAGTAACTACAGGTTAGAAGTGGATAATGAAACATAGTATTCTTGGGAAAAGCTATGGATTAGAAGTGTAGTACTGCAGTAGTCAATAGCTTGAAAGTATATGTTTACCTGGAAGTACAGTAGATCTGTGTGTAAACATTGAAGAGGTTTCAAGAGAAATAAATAATTCAATGATTTGATCAGTTAATATTACTATGGTTCAAGAGAAAGTAACAGTATCTAATCGACACTGTGGTAGATTAACTGCTGCTAATAAAAAAAGGCAAGGTTGCTGTATTGAGCTATAAACAGTAACTCAAGAACCTTGATTTGAGTTTAATGATTTCGGGAGACATGTAAGGAAGTTAAATCTACAAAACTACAGCGTCTACGAAAGTAGTGCTAAGACCACATGCTCAAAATCTGAAAGTAATGAGTGTAAGCCTGGAGTTAAATCTAAACTGGCCAAAAAAAAAAAAAATTCATCTTCTAGAATATTGTGCTTATGGAGAAATCTGTTTGCTTAGGTTTCATTTAGGGAACTGAAAGAGACAGAGGTCTGGTTGAACATGCGTTTTCTTTAAAATTTGATTTGCCTAATATATGTGCTCTTATTTACTGTTAACTAGAGATGTGTAATTATGGGAGATCATATTGTGTGCATTTCTTGGACTGGGATCTTCTTTGTTTAGATGTGTCTTGTAGTGGCGGATATTTGGCCTTGTGGTTAGTGGCCTTGTTGGTTAGGTATTCAGGGGTTTACATCAATATGTTCAAGTGGTTGTCTAGTTGGTCCTCTAGGTATCCGGAACATCTGAAATCTGCTGAACTTTTTCCTAAGCTCTAGCATATTTGTCTTTATTTATCTATCAACGTTTACCATATATGCTGTTACAAGTGAGTGTCTGCCTCAGATATAGTTCAAATTGTCATCTGCATGTAAAAGTTTTTGTTATTGCATGTCAGAGATAATTTCATTAACCTTCTAAGCCAGTTAGGTTAATGCGCTTATTTACTAGTCCCCTTTAGATAACTTTTTTTCTACTTTTTTTTTCCTGTTAAATCAAAATTTAATAACTGCCTGCTACAATAAATTATCTAATGTTTGTGTGTGAACTTTCAGGACTTCGTGTGGCTATGAAGATGAGGGCACTATATCTTCAATGAATCTCGGTCAGCATGCATTTGTGAGCAACCATTACTCTCTTAGTCAACGGTTCTAGATGAGATTACCTTCATCTCTGCAACTCTTAAGATGTTCTGCAGATATGATATGGGATTTTTGGTTACACTTTTTGGAGTCGGTCTTCCATGCATAGCAATCACCCGGTGGTTAATTGCGTATTACATCATCATGGGAATTTCTTCAAGTCCTCTGTTGTCTGCATATGTTGTTGTCATGTAAACTTGCTTTTGTCCAATATTATTGCATGTATACATTATTGCATCGCTATGATTTTAATGTTAATGACATCTCAGTTGGTTAAAGTGAGTAAGGTTGGCATAATTTTCTTGTTTCTACCAAAGTCGAGTAATCCTTCTGCGGCAATTCTGCCTTAGTTGAAGCCGACATAATTTTGTTAACTTGGGCTAGAAGGATTCCCCCTTTTTGGGTCTGTGCTTTCCCAGTATTAAGTTTTAATATAGTGGGAGAAGAAAATTGGAAGCTTTAGTTAATTTTTTTTTAGATTGTAGTGGGCGCATGTTTTCAGCACTCATGAAATATATGCAAGGGGCCTATCATCAAACTTGTTTCTGGGGTTCCTATGCTTTGCCATATTGTATTACTGCACTGCATCCGGAGCACAATAGTTTTTGCGCAATCTGCGGTTCCTTAACTGGTTCAAGATCTTGTTGCAAATGCTATTGGTTGTGGCCAGATTACTAAAGTTTTGCACAAGATTTGTAAAATCTAACTATTGTTGTTGCTAGCATTAAAAACAATCTTTCTTATTCAATACAAGAACAGGTCCAGGAACAGTCGATCCATAAAAGAGAAAACAAAGTAAAATACTCCCATCACCTGTGGAAAACATGTGAGACAGTTGTTTTATACCCCATTGTTTATACCACTCGAGGTCCATAACCTCCTATAGGACAAGACACCCCATCTCATTGGCGGATGGAGACGCAGTCTTCCATCCCATGAGTGCTGCCCAGGTCTGAGCTCAATGGCCTATGACCCTTTTGAAAAAGAGAAGAAAAATGTGAAGTCAGCGGTGACCTTTTTGAAAAAGAGAAGAAAAATGTGAAGTCAGCGGACCAAAATCAAAAGGTTTCCTCCCTTTCCTCCGTTGAAATGAAACAATAACTGGGTTTTCATCGTCACGTATCAAAAAAAAAAGGAAAATATCACAATCAGTGTATGAAGTATGGATGATTCTACATTTTAGTGTATGAATTTTGAAAACTATCAGAATGATATATCAAGTTTGTTTCAATATTTTATTTTGGTGTACGTCGTTAAATTTTTCGTTATCTTTACAAAAAAAAAAAAACTGAGAAAGTATAATTGTTTTTTTTTTTTTATAAAGATAACGGAAAATTTAACGGCATACACCAAAATAAAAGAGTTGAGCAAACTTGATATACCAATCTGATAGTTTTCAAAGTTCATACACCAAAGTGTAAAATCATCCATACTTCATACACTGAAAATTTCCCAAAAAAAAAAAAAAAAACTGGGTTTTCATCAGCCAATGAACATCTTACACAAGCACCAGGTGATGTTAAAACAAAAGTGTAAGTGATAATAAAAATTAGGAATGCTGTCAGTTTTGCTGGGCTGCTCAACTGACATCCACTAAAGATAATTAGGATTCTTTTTGGAGGATTAATTAGCGAATAGTTGACGTAAACTGTATCATATTAAGTGTCAAAGGGAGGTTTCTTACCAACAAGCCTTGTCCAATCCCAAATATTGGCACCTAGGAAAAAATTTATGATTGTCATGTCTCTTGGGTACCCCACCATATGGCCAATGGTCCCTATCTATGCTGATAAACCTAGACTCGCCATCATCACTGAATTGATGATCCAAGGGCCATTTCCGATGACCGATCCCATTTTTGCTAACCTACTTAGTAGTGACTTTACCTAATTTGACCAATCCTTTGCCATCTATATCTCTATGGCTCACTTCGTGTTTCAATGAAAAAAGTTTGTAAATGTTCTAAGGTATTTATGGTGCGTGGTGCGTGGTGGAAACAGAACGGTCCAACAAGGCTTAAACATCCAATAGAGAAAAAGATAACATTATCCAAAATTGTGAAGCAATTTACTTCTGTTTTTAGTCAGGAGTGTTGAGAATTCTTTAGTCAAGTAACTGACCAAAGACCTTGCACTTGATTGTTCATATGAAAATAAAATGACAATAGATTCATGAATCATCTATCCATATGAGAGGTTAGAGAATATGGAGAATATCATAAATGATTACTCAATTTTTATCATTCGACACTTTAATCACTAACTTTTTTAATATATCATTTTGGTCACTCAACTTTAATTTAGTTATTCACTTTAGTCACTTTGTTAATTTTTTCATTAAAAAAAAAATATTGTTTGCCACAATATCAATAATATTTTCGTCAAACCAATTGTGAGATATTGAGAGGTCTAAATTGGAATGATTGGAATAAATGATTAAAGTGTGACAAAATGCCAATTAGGTGACTAAAGTGATTGACAGAGTAATAGTTGAGTAACTAAAGTGTCAAATGAGTCATAATTTAGTGACTATTTATCAAATTCTCCTTATAGAATATTATATACCTACATTTCCCTAATGTCCAAAAAATAATAATACTTTTATTTTCCCCTATATAACCACACGAATTCTCATACAAGAGGTAAAGAAAACTGATGTAAAGAATCTCACAATCTCACTGTGTGATTTTTAATGGCAACTTTGCATTGTATTATTTTTACTCGTTAATTTTTGTACTTAAAAAAGATATGTATGATGAAAAAATGATCTAAATATGCTTGATCCTTAAATGAAAGTTTAAATTTATTAAGTGGGTTAGGAAAAAACAGAAAAGGCAAAGTATATTTTACTACCCTATAATTTGCTCTCAACAACAATTCACTTTCTCTACTTTCAATTTTGAAAATTCACCAACCCTTATCAAGAAAAATATAAAAAAGCAACACCATCCATGTTAATTCTCCATTCGTTTTTTTGTTAAATGCTAACATAACTATCATGGGAGTGATGGGACCATGTCTTTGTTGACAAGCATAGCCATAGTGAAAAAAGATAAAAAGAAAAAAGAAAAAAAAAATAATGCCCATGCTTGTGTAAGACATGTTGATGTTTGCGAGTAACAATCCCACCATATGCTAAACTTGGGCAACAACGATATCTTGCCATTGAATGAAAGGATACATCTTTGGTACAACTAAAATGGTTTAAGCAACATAAGAAATGAACTTCTTCTTTTACTTGTGAAAATATCATAAAGAAACTTAAAATAACTTTCTAGCATTTTGTTAAAATTTAAGAAAAAGAATAGTATGATTGAGAATGCTCATTATTTGAACCAAGCTTCTGCATACTTTTCTTTTAACTGTGGTATTGGACCACCATAGTTCAGCTACTCATGATTGTCTTCAGTCTTCACATGTTTTACCATGAATTATAACTTCAAATGGATGCCTATTTCTCTCCTCAAATTACATATAGGCGCCAAATAAACTAACTAAACTTGACTACTTAATTATTCTATGTAGGGTTAACCTAGTCCAAAATAGTGCTAAAATCTAGGTTGGAGAAAAATGAAAAGAAGTAAAGGAGTAAGGCACCCAAGTACCTCATAATGTGTTAAGGTTTAGGGCAGCCAAGAAACATAACCAGAATTGGTCTCCACATGGGGTTTGCATTCAATATCAATTGTCCCACCAATCATGTATTTTCACAATAATTAATGTCACACAAGGAGGGTACATCCCCTAGAGGGAGGTCACATACTCTCTCTCTCTCTCTCTCTCTCTCTCTCCCTCTCTCTCTCTCTCTCACATGTCACACACATGTACCCTTTAACTTTAGCATCAGCCTAACCCAAAGTAATGGGAACAGTTTGAGAAGATTCTTCCAAGATACCCAATCTTTTTAGGAAAAGAAATAATAGAGAGCAAAGGAGATGCTTAGGAGAGGTCAAAAGAAGCCATCTTGTTAGCATTAGTCACCAAATGATCAATGTTACAACTTTATTTTGTCAATTTTAAGGGATCTAATCTCCAATCTAAATGGAATCTACACAAATGAGATAGATAAGATTATTATACGATAAGTTAATTTAATTTTGTTTTATGTATTCTAATTAGAGTAATTATATGTCTATGATGGTGACCTTAACCCTTAATATTTAAATGATCCTTAAGAGGTGAGTAAGAGTCATTTTGTTTCTTTAAGCTTAGAATATGCCTTTTGATCAAAACATTCATATTCTAAATAATGGATTCTCAAATAACTAGAATTAATTAATGTGTTTGGCATGTCATTGCTTCCTTAGTTCTACATCAAAGTGTCAAAGGGGTGAGGGTGGAGGAAGGAAACCGTTTGGTTCAAAAAAATAAATAAATAAAATAAAATAAAAAAATAACTTGCTTAATGTTTGAAAAGATGCAAAGCAGGAATCAAATCTTCATGTGTAGTTTTAGTCTAAAGTTTGTTCTTAAAACATACTCACATCATAATCACATTATTCTTTGGAACAAACGGTACGTGCATGCACATAAAATATTTATATTTATAATTTATTAAATAGTGCCTACAACTATTTCTTACTCAATTTCTCAATTGTAGAAGAAGATTATTAATCGGAACATTTCAGCTATTGTGATATGCAATTATTATTTTAGGTTCATTTAAAATTTTGTATTGAATGGTTTAAAATTATTCAATGTACTAAATTGTCTCGAGTGCATGTATTTATTTCACCTTGAGTCTCCAAATTCTTAGGGTCAGCTCTGATAATCATCACTCACCATTTTTTTTTCCTAAGGAAATGGTGACGTACAATTGATATTTGAAGAGCGGGTTATCACCTAATTAACAAAATCTGGTAATTTCTTATAACTAGTGGTACAATGGATCATACGAACTCAACATAAAAATTGACAAAAATAACTAATTATACACAAATCCGAGGAACCTTTCCCCATCTCTCACTGCTTAAGCTAATCTTCTCCGTGCGATAATATTTAATACAATTAGTGCTTTGCTTTGGAGACAGTGGTTCTCATTAGTCATTACAAGTCCAAATTAGACTAGATAAATATAGTTTAGAAACTAAGGGTGATTCCCTTCAAACCTCCGCTGCAGTCCCCTCCTCACGTCTGGGTCAAACACTCAAATGCACAGACAACATATGTATCATGCATGTGGTGTATCTGCGGTGGTGTTCCAAGAGCATCAAATTCAAAACTGGGCCACCCGAACATCTTACAAAGACTAATTTTTTGGTCATCCAGGGGTTATCAAGTAATTATGAGATTTGTGATTATTTACTCATGAAATGAAATCAATAGTTAATTTAACAAAAACTCTTCTATGCACAAATAATGTAAGTGATCCGGCATCTATTAGGTTATCCTAGTCATTGGTATTTGTTTTTTTTTTTTTAATAACCAAACAGTGCACCTGGAATTATATAACTGTCTATTTCTATTGATATAAGTGCACATTGGTGTTCTGAATCTCTCATAGTATAGCGCTCACGACGGATCAATTTAGTATGATACCTGTGTCGCTTGTAATATGGGCACAAGTTGAATTGGATGCTTTTTAGTATGATCTGATGGACGCGCATGTCTAAGCTTACCAAATGGAGGCAGAGGGCTTGTTTCTTTACAATAAGCTGATTGGGGTGCGTGTGACTGCAACTGCAACAACCCTGTAGAGGTTAATTGGCATCGGCGAATTTACCTAGACATGTTTCGGGTGGTGCAGGTGAGTAGAGCACGTGCATCCAAGACCTAGACATGGTGGTCTAACGGTGGGCTCGACGGTGAGGTTTCTAGAGTTTGGTTTCATCTTCATCGATTTTTACTTTAGGTCTGATGACATCATTCCATGTTGAGTAGTAGATAATTGTGGATTGAATCTTCCAAGCTCGATGGTGCTTCGGTTTCAAATTCTAAATGATGTATTAGGTAATCCATCGGGGAGGTCAACTTCACTTCTTAAGGATATGAACCATGTTGTACTTTCAATTTACTAGTACTATTAGTTACTCATTACCTAGTTACTTACTTTATTATATTGAAATTTACATTTTAACATGACAAATTCTGTTATGCTTCAGTGTTATCTTTATGAAAAAATATTCTTTACCTTACTGCTTTTTATTTTTATCAATCTGATTTTTTTTTTTGGGTATCAAAAATGCTGGTAGAGTATGCTACCACTCCAAATCAGAATTTGATTTGGATAAAGCTCTCCCCAAGAGGTGTTTTTCACAAGCGGATGATTGAATGCTGGATCTTTGAATATTCAGCTCTCATTCGCCCAACTTGCAAGCCTAGTCAGGTTTCCGCTAACAAATCCCTTGAGATTTTATCAATCTGATATTAGGTGTTGTAAATTCTTTTTCTTTTGGTAATTGAAAAAAAAAAAAAGTGCTCAAATTTCAGTACTCTTAGAAAGGGTTAAATATCATAGGTTTTCAACTGCAAAGTGCGCACAAAAAAAAAAATCATGTGAAATATCTATTGTAAAATTTAGGTGTCAAACTTTTCATTGCTGCCTGAACTAAAAATCGAAATTAAGATATACCAAACCAATTAGGTATGTAGTTTATTTTTAAGTCTGAAAATAGAAAAAACTAAATCTACCCAAACAGAACAGTTCTCAACTGTAGTACAAGTTGTTATAAGCTATAACACATGGGTATCCAATTCATTTTGGGGCCCAAATTGGGCGACATTTAGAACAAGTTTGGACTATTTAGAATACTTTTGAGTTTAGAGGTGAAAATTGTAATGTGTATATGAAAATCATTATAGCTTCTTCACGCTTCATAATCTTGGTTTTTAATGAAATTTGGGCCTAGATTAGGTAAAACTTAATGGATTAATGTTTATAGACGGCCTAGGGTGTATCACTATAAAGATATGTTTACTTACTTGGAATGAGAGGGAATGATTACAGGGTAAAACTATTCATACGTTTACTAACACATAAAGGAATCAGAATGATTCCAGATAAGAGTATTATTGCGTTTACTAACATAAGAAGGAATCAGAATGAGTGTATGTCTCACCTCCTTATAAGGAATTGATTTCTTAATACTCAGGAATTTGATTGTGAAATGGGGAGATGAGTTTAGAAATCAACTCCTTCGGAATCAATACCGATTCATTTATACTTCCATTCCAGTTGTCTCCGATTCATGATTATTTTCCATTCCAAGTAAGTAAACATGCCATAAATATCTTGTTATATTGAGACATTTGCTCTTACCATGACCTAGCAGCTATAGTGTTGGCCGCCCAATAAAGTACTTCGTAGACAGACTTACACATCAGAAGACTTATCTAGACATGCAAGAATGAATTCAGGTTCACTTCTTAACTTAGTGTTTATCTATGTGCATGCTGTGCGATGACAATACTTAATAGATATAATTTCTTTACATATATGTCTTCATCATCTATTTCCTTTTTCATAAGATGATAAAAATTTGCACATTTTGGTATAATGGGTGTTGATCTATAAATTGATGAAACGTGGACTGAATTAGTCCATAACTTGATTTGATCCAATTTGAAAACTAATCGGATCTGATAAGACTCAAGGTCAAAAAATACTTAGATCTGATATGATTCGATAAGAAATAGATTTGGTAAGAAAATAATCAGATGTGATCTAATTAATAAAAAAGGGTATAATTTGATCGGATCCGATAAAGAAAAACTAGATTTGATTTGAGAATCTAATAACAAAATGTATACTTGGCTCGTTAGGTTATTAGTTTGTTCAGTTATGGGTCCATATAAGTGAGTGGAGTGACCACGATAAATTTAGTAATGTCGAGAACCAATTTTCTTGATTCAGAGATCTAGCGAACATATATTGTCAAGATCATGATCTAGTTAGGATTGTTCTGTGATTCAAATGGTTCTTATTTCAATCTCCATGATATTTTTAATTGACAATTTGATGGGGAGAATCAAAAATTAGATGAAGAAGAATGAATCAGGATTTGGAAAAAGAAAGTGAAGAATGAATCAGAGGAATGAGAAAGAAGATAAGAGGCTTGATTAGGTTGGGTTTTAGGAGTACTCAGGTCGGACAAAACTGACTTTCCCAGTTTATTTATGTTTTTGAGCATTTTGACTAAAAATAAGAAGAGAAACACATTCGATAAGTGCAGTCGAGCTGGTTTTGTGACTACATTTCAAAATGCCTAACCTTCTATAGTAGGAGTGTGGGACTATCCTATTTAGCTTCATAGCTGGTTACTAGTTCCAATAGTAAATAAGTTAAACGAGACAGGTTTGATTTTTACTTCTCAAAAGGGAGTTTAAAACTTTAAATTTTTTGGTAAATTGTTCCTCTCAAGTCTCAAATGGTTCGCTTTGTTCAAGAACTTGGAAACAGAATGTCCTGTATCGGAGAGGAAAAACTAGTAGCTTCACGACACGTCGGTACGGAACCGACCGCACCACGTGGCTAAGCTTAATGAGCATTAGCACTATGACGTGTCCTGTGGGGCCGAATACCAGGTTTCTATTTATTTTATTATTATTATTTTTTATTTTTTAGTCTTCGGGAGAAGGACCACCCAAACAGATCGGAATGGGTCGCTGCAGTCTCACGCGCTTTTTTTAGCAAGTGCTTAAGACGCTCGCAATGCGTAGTGGCAGGAGGCGTAATAAAGAGAGGTTTACAAGGGCAAAGAAGGGAATAAAATTCTCTGCCGGGTTTACACGAGCCAGTACAATTTGCCTGCCACGACGAGGACAGGAAGAGACGGCAACGGGAATAGACGCCGTTAGTCTTCGTTACGATTACTGGTTGTGGTGGGGGGAAAGCATGAATATCTCGGCCGCCGTTATCAGACGGATCAGATTCGATTCCGTGCTTTCCCGTGAGACCTATATACATCGTACGATACTAGCTCCTAGGCTTTCTGGTACGATAGCTCTGAGGTAGGAAAGAGATGTGTCATCACAAAAAAAATAAAAAGGAACCGTATTTAGAACAAAAAAAAAAAAAAACACGTCTAATGTGGATGTTATACCTAATTTTGCTGCAAGGTTTACAGCTATCAATCACAGTCGTGATTGTTGTGTTTATTGAAGTTGTATGATCACTTCAAGGGTTTTTTAATTTTTTTTAATAAAAATTTCCACAATCATTTTCTCTTCTATATTATGCAGGGTTAGGGTTATCTTCTATTCTTTTAGTTTTGAATTTTCTTCGGTCAATTTATGCTTCATCAGGAATTTTTGACACATAAAAATAGACATCAATGTGAAAATTTACAGAATTTATTGAATTATAAGTAGGACGTTAATAGAGAAATACAATTTAAATATAGTCATTTAAACATGATTTCAATGTTGGTGAGCTAGATGTTGTCTGACCGGTAGTAAGAGCAAGCCTAGACAAAGTTTCTTTTGGACAAGCTCAAAGCTCCGTCTATTTAAAGAAGGAAAGAAGATCGATAAGATTGAGCCTCACATAGAGAGGTTGCTATCTTTTGAACTCTCTTGCACAGTTGAGATGTCACTTTGTTGAAAATTAGATTGTGAAAGTGTTGATGCTTGCATTATCCACCTATTTTTAGTTGTGCTCTATTGGGATCACTAACATATTAGTGTAGTATTGCATTAGGAAAGCTCTTATGACGAATCACTTAGCTTGGTGGGATGTCAAATTATATGATTATCATTTCTTTTTCTTTTCTGAAAAAAACCTTGAAAACATTTTAAATTACTATAGAACCTTTATTGGAACCAAGACTTAAGAAATGAAATCCTCTTAACTCACTTGGATCTTTGTAATATCATAAATGACAATAGGTTGAGTTCCAAAACATTTTCTTTAATAACCTGCACGAGCAAACATTTATTTTCTTAAAAGAATGGTGCTGTTACTCATGTTAATGAGCTCATTAAAACCTCAGCTCCATTATTCTCTTTTATTGCAAAATCAATTCTTTGTTTAATCAGCATGTTTATATTCTATTGTTGCAAGTTTCTTATAAAAGAAATCACAACTGTTTTGTTTAGTGCAGTTGTTATGATTACTTCAAGGGGTCTTTCTTTTGTAAAAAAATTCCACAATAGATTTTTGTTGTATTTTTAATTTTATCAAAGGGTCAGTATTTCCACTCTTGTTGAAAATAACATTGGAGTATCCCATTGCCCAAAGATCTCACACAAACAGTGGGATGGTCCCAATTATTGGTGTAGACCACACAGTGATTTTTTTTTTTTTTTTTTTGGTTTTGCTGATAAAAATTGGTCCAGAGTTGAATATAATTTGAGTCCTTTCTTTGTATCATGATGATTAGTCACCTAACATCCTAGTGCCTACGCTGCACAAACTCTCTAGGACTAGCCACTAAGCTTAAATAAATTGTGAGGGAAAATGCTAGCAAGTACAATTATTTCTCTTATATTGTTCTAATTCTTTCTAAGTGGGATGACCCTTTGATCCTTTACAACAATATTTTAGGCCATAGATTCCACTCAATTATAAGAGAATTAGAGAAAATAAAATACACCAACTTGGCTTATGATAGATCCCACTCCTACCCAATTACAACAATTGTGAAAGAAAAAATTGGCCTTTTTAAAAATGTAATAGCACCCACAAACAAAAAATAAAGAAGCAATTTTGGGGATTTGATTCAGGTCAAGAAAAAACTGAGCGAAGTGTGGGAGATATATATAGAGAGGGAGAGAGAGAGCTTCATTAACACAGAGAGAAGCCAAAAGAAGCGGTTTTGGGTTTGCCCAGAAGACAAAGCAGAAAGTGGGTTTGTAACTGAAACAGACTCAAAAAGAGAGATTAGGGAGAAAAAGAGAAATCTAGAAAAGAAAAGGAAGGGAGAAAAAAAAAAAAATGAGCTAGTAGTACAGGCAGAGCACTAGCAATAATGGCTGCCTGCATAACCGTCCTGTCTGTTTAGCCTTTTCCCCTCTTTCTTGGCCTCGCTGGTCGCCAATGGGGTAGGCTATTATGGTAATACCATAGTGCGTAGGAGAGGCTGTGGCTGCCCCTGTTTGAGCATTTTTCTTTTTCGCATTGCCTTTCTTTTGTTTGGGATTCTAAATTTCCAGTCTTGTACGGCACGGTGTCCTCGTCGTTGTTGTTGGCTCTGGTGGTTTGAGCTTTGTTTTGAATGGCGCACAGCGAGTGTGACTCTTCATCTCTTTCTCGTGCTGCCGATACAGGTGGGTTGGTTTGCTCGGTAAGTTAGAGCAGATAGTTGGGTTGGGGGGGAATGAAACGAAGAATGTTCAAACTGTTTTTATTTCTGTGGTTTTTGGGTTACTGAGTTTGTAATTTGTTTTCTGTTCTGGGTATTGGCCTTTGTATGATAAAGTCTGCATCTTTGTGGTTTTGAGCTTGTTTTCTTTTCTGGGTTTTCTCATAAACCAAGTATTTAAAGCCCATATAACATATGGTTCTGAATTTTGAGGTGTGCATTTTGTATGATAGGTTTTGGAGGTGCTTTGTATACAGAACTATGGAAGCTATGTGCAGGGCCTCTGGTGGATGTGCCCAGTCCTGGAGAGAGAGTGTTCTACTTTCCCCAGGGTCATATGGAACAAGTAAGCTAGCTGCTTTAGTTTTTTCAATTTTTGAGTGTTTACATTGTTTCTTAATGGATCAAAATCTCTTCTTTTCTTTTGGTGCCTTTGTTTTCTTTCTTTCTGAAAATTTGCTGGGTTTTTGCAGCTGGAAGCATCAACAAATCAAGAACTGAATCCGCAAATCCCTCGGTTTAATATACCTTCGAAGATCCTTTGTCGTGTGGTTAACATTCAATTACTGGTACTGTGTTTCAGATCGTAGTTTCCATCTCCATCTATGTGCTTTACAAGTTTGGTTACTCTGTCAAATTGGTCTTATTCAAATTTGATCAACTTTCAGGCAGAACGAGAAACCGATGAGGTTTATGCTCAGATCACTTTGCACCCAGAATCAGATGTAAGAAACATATTTTTCTTTCGTCTTGTTTATTGTTTTTATTTCTAACTTGCCCTGTTGGTTGCTAAGAAAAAGGAACAAAAGAATATAAATAGTTTGTGACCAAAACTTTTGTAATTCCTTGGTTCCAGAAACTAATGTTAAAGGTTCTTTCTTTTCTTTCCTCGTTCTTCTTTGGCTGGTATTTACAGCAAAGTGAACCTACAAGTCCTGATCCATGTGTACTGGAGCCTCCAAAACCGGCTACTTACTCGTTTTGCAAGATTTTGACAGCTTCTGATACAAGCACCCATGGAGGGTTCTCTGTTCTTCGAAAGCATGCTAATGATTGCTTGCCTCCTTTGGTATTTACTATCATTTTTGTTTTTGGCATGCTAGTGGTGTTTTTGTTTTTGTTTTTTATCTATCTCATATGCACCTCTGGTTTTCATTTCATTAGGACATGAACCAAGCAACTCCAACTCAGGAATTGGTTGCCAAAGATCTTCATGGGTATGAGTGGAAATTTAAGCATATCTTCAGAGGTATCCCTTGTGACATCAAATGCTGAATTTCTTTGTGATTGAATGTGGATATTGGTTTTATTAGTTGGATTATGTCAAATTCTGAAAAAAATTAACCAGAAGTAGAACCAGTCTTATTAGGCAAGTTCAATCTAGGAACTCTCATGTATGTCTTTGATTTCTGGACTCATGTGTCACTTTAATTTTGAACCTAAGGTCAACCGCGGAGGCATTTACTTACCACAGGATGGAGTACATTTGTCACTTCCAAAAGATTGGTTGCTGGTGATGCATTTGTGTTTTTGAGGTAAATCCGTCCGCGAATTGTTTACAGTGTTTTGCAGTTATGATTAAGGTGTGTGTGCCCTGTTATAGACTAGGTTTTATTAACAAACTCCTGTCTGTAGGGGTGGTAATGGGGAACTACGGGTTGGGGTTCGGCGTCTTGCTCGTCAACAAACTCCCATGCCTTCATCAGTGATATCTAGCCAGAGCATGCATCTTGGCGTGCTTGCAACTGCTTCTCATGCTGTCATGACCTCAACTCTCTTTGTTGTCTATTACAAGCCCAGGTTGAGTGATGCCTCCATTTTATCTCTAATTTAAGAGTTGTTATTAACCGGAGATTATATATTTTGACAATTTTTCTTTTATCAGGACAAGCCAATTTATTGTTGGCTTAAACAAATATCTTGAAGCCATCAACAATAAGTTTTCTGTTGGCATGCGCTTTAAAATGCGATTTGAGGGGGAAGAGTCACCGGAAAGAAGGTATGTGTAAAAAGCTTTTTTGCTGTTAATGTTTTCTTTTGCTTTTAAACATGCTTTGATTGAATTTTTTTGCCCAATTTAATTGGACAGATTCACTGGCACTATAGTAGGGGTTGGGGATTTATCTCCTCAGTGGTCTGAATCTAAATGGCGATCTCTGAAGGTTAAGATATGTTATTGAGTTGTTCATTGGCATGCTAATTAGTATATTCTCTGTATGTGCTCACTTTTCATACTTGCAGGTTCAATGGGACGAACATGCCACAGTACCAAGGCCGGATAGGGTTTCTCCTTGGGAGATAGAACCATTTGTAGCTTCTGTTCCGTTAAATCTTGCTCAACCAGTAGTAAAGAGCAAAAGGCCTAAAACTGTTGAAATTGCTTCATCTGGTATGTAAAGCTTACAGTGAGTTTTCATTTAAAAAAATTGTGGATCTGTTGGTGATGCTAGTGTCTTGACTTCTATACACCAATTGGAATGTAGAAATTACCACCAATTCAACTGCTTCACCTTTCTGGTATCAAGGGTCAAACCAGTCTGCTGAGCCAACTCAATTAGGCAGTGTTGCTGAAGTCCAAAGCTCTGGTAGCCAGGCCGTGTGGCCCCCGAGGCAGAAAGAGAGCAATGGCAGCAGCTACTCTAGCTCAAGGATCTGTGCAGAGGGCATCTGGCCTTCTTCTCCAAATGTGAATGTCTCTTTAAGCCTGTTTGCAGACTCACAAGAGGGGAACAAGAATGTTACTATGGGGTCTACGCCACCTAGCTTCCCCTCCCTTCCTTCAAAACCTAGCAATGGCCCGGTGCATGACCAGCTGGAAACAGGGAAAAAGTCTGAGTCTCCTTCAGGTTTTCGGTTGTTTGGTTATGATGTGCCAAACTCAATTACTGCCCGTCTCCGGGAGAGAGAGCCAATGTTTACGCCAGTGTGCTGTGGTGCCAAAGGACCTATTCTGGCCGCTGCATCAGAACTTGATCAGGACCTGGATATTTCAAAAATCTCAAAAGAACAGATGCAAGTTGTATCAGAGATACCACCAATTGAGACACAAAGCAAGCAGGGATCCACTGTTTCAACGAGATCTCGTACTAAGGTAACGTGCAGAGAGACTGCTGGTTCTGTTTGAATTACTCCACTACTTTTAAGTTGTATCTCATGAGCTTTTTTTTCTATCGAGAAGGTGCATATGCAAGGGGTTGCTGTTGGTCGTGCTGTGGACTTGACTGCATTGAAGGGTTATGATGATCTAATTAATGAGCTAGAGAAAATGTTTGAGATCAAAGGAGAGCTTCGTCCAGCAAACAAATGGGCAGTCGTTTTTACTGATGATGAGAATGACATGATGCTTCTTGGTGATGATCAATGGCAGTAAGTCACCTAAGATTTGATCTGCTGCACTAATACATTTTCAATCCAAAATGACTGAGAAAATATTAACTTTTTCCTCCCTGCAGAGATTTTTGCCGGACTGTGAAGAAGATATTTATCTATTCAAGTGATCACGTACAGATGCTAAGACAAGGCAAGCTAAAAAATTCAGCATTAGTGTGTCAGGAGACTGAAAACTAAATACATTTCCATTTACATTGTGGTTTTTATTTAAGCTAGTTGGTAGTTGGGTTGCTCGTACTTATGGAGCATGATCTGGGTTGACGATTTTCATGCCAGAAGCAGGGCAACCAGTTAAATCAGTTTTAGTAGATCTGTCAAGCGTGCGGTTGTGGTTAGCATCAGTAGTAGGCCTGTAAAGATCCATATATATGTTTGGAATTTGGAGCATGATCTGGGTTGACGATTTTCATGCCAGAAGCAGGGCAACCAGTTAAATCAGTTTTAGTAGATCTGTCAAGCGTGCGGTTGTGGTTAGCATCAGTAGTAGGCCTGTAAAGATCCATATATATGTTTGGAATTTGGTGTTTAGTCCTTTGTTGCTTCATTGGGTGGAAAGCTGTGTCATGCTTTTCATTTTACAATTTGTTTTAAGCTTAGATTAAAAGACTCTGTTAAGACTTGCTAGGAAAAAAGGTGGTGAAAAACAAAAAGCAGGAAAAAAGGCATGCAAAGCAGGTATGAATGATGTGTTGATCAAGAACTGGATTAGGTACTGAGAGGAAGTCGGGAACCACTGGTATCTTTTGCTTTCTAAGGTGTCTGAACTGGGGAGGCAAGTGTTGTTTTCATGAAGATCATCACTCTTTCTAAAAGAAGTCCAGTGGAAAAAGGGTAAAAAAGTAGTGTACAAAAGGTCTGAAATCCTTTTGACAATGACATAGATGATTTGGGAGCATAATTATTGTCTCCCATTTAGAATATCAGTCACCTACTCTTCAATTGTTTAAAAGAGAAAGAAAAGGAAACTCCAATAATCCTTCCCAGTCAAATATGGTATGCTGATCATTGTGGAACTTGGAGAAGGCAAATGAAGAGATTTAATCTGAAAGTGCAGAGAAAGGAGGGAAACATATAAAATCATCCCCATCATTGACAAGCATGTCTTCTGCATTAAAATATCTTGTTACTGAGGAAAATTTGCAATAGACTAAAAAGCAAATAGAAAATTATATAGTAACACATGACCAAAGATGTAAACACAGAAATTCACTTTCTAAAAGATTTATACAAATAAGGACATGAGTCCAGACCCAAAAGCTAAATAATGCAAGCCTGACTCCTAATTTAAATAAAAAAAGACCAAAATGCTTAGTTTGATGAGATATTTACGCGTATGCCACTGATCCAATACAAACACTCCAAAACAGAGAAGCATCAAAACAACTCGAGACCCAGCGACCCGGAAGATGACCCGACTGAAATTTTGGTTTTCCGACGACCAAATGACGGCGGACCACTGGCGTCTGGTTCGTCTCCTCAATGCCGATCTATTTGTGGTCTCGGCTTTCCCGGGCGCCGACGGAGTGAAGCCTTAATCTTCAGTCGGTTTCTGGGGATTTTTTCGTCCAATCCGGCAATCACCGGCGGTGTATGAGGTAGGAAAATTTATCCTCTCGTCGTGCTCCACCTCGTGCTATATTTAGTTTTTGGTGTTGCTGGTGTTTTGAACAATTGGTGTTTTTGGGTAGTGTTGGTTGTCGCTGCGTTCGTGGTTTCCAGCGGCTGTACTGAGTTTCTCGATTCAATTCTGGCATCCTTGAGTATGAACTCTTCCTTGGCCGAGCATAGTCATCTTTGCTTGCCTGATTCAAACGATGTGTCTTTGCCTCTACAGGTACCGCTTCTTATTCTTGTTCTGTTTCCCTTTATTCTGGTATTGTTAACAACCCAGACCCACTTCATGATGATCAGAAACAGGATTCAAAATCGAAATTGAAGAGCAAGAAGAGGTGGTACTTTAAAATCGTGAAATCTTTAGGAAAATTATGGTAAATCAATGGTAGAGGAATTGGGTTGAATCTTCGGGTTCATAAGTACTCTTCAATCATTGTAAATTATGCGCGTATGCCAGCAGGTTGAATGGTATTGGCATAGTTATTTACAATTCATGTCTCGCCATATATGGTTTAGCCTTTTGATTTTGGTTGCTTTGTTATTAGTGCTGTTATTGTTTAGGCTGCTATGCAATCTGCATTGCAAGAAATTATGAGTCGTTTGTTTCCATTTTTTAGTGCTATAATGTAATATTATCCTTCAAGAGCATTGTTTGCTAGGCAGGTCCAACTTTGGGGATGCTTTTATTCCTGAACTCATTGTGCTTTAGTTGTAGTTGACTGTTTGTTCAGATTGTGAGCTTCTTTTTTTGCTTCTCTGTGTGTGGTCTGTACTTAGCGAGATGGAGTGTTTGTACACTGTAAGTTATATATTTACTTCAAAGTTTGCCAAATTTGTAGCAGATGTGCAACGGTCACCACAGTACCAAATATCCTGTAGTATGAGTACAGCCAGTGCAGTAGCAGGTTAGGACGAGTGCAATAGCAAGATTAGGCGATGACGAGTGCAGTAGCAGACCACGAGTATAAGTGCAGTAGCAGAACTGGATGAGTATGAGTGCAGCGAATGCAGTAACAGGATTCAACGAGTACAAGTGCAGTAGTAGAACTAGGCATGTATGAGTGTTGCGAGTGCAGTAATAGGATTAGACGAGTGCAGTAGCAGAACACCAGTACAAATGCAGTAGTAGAATTGGATGAGTATGAGTGCAACGAGTACAGTAGCAGGATTGAACGAGTGCGGTAGCAGGATTGGACGAGGGCAGTAGCAGAACACGAGTAGCAGAACTGGACACGAGTACAAGTGCAATAGCAAAATTGGACGAGTATAAGTGCAGCGAGTGCAGTAGCAGGATTGGACGAGGGTAGTAGCAGGATTAGGCGATGATGAGTGCAGTAGCAGAACACGAGTACGAGGGCAGTAACAGGATTGGACGAGGGCAGTAGCAGGATTAGGCGATGATGAATGTAGTAGTAGAACACGAGTACGAGGGCAGTAGCAGAACTAGACGGAGTATGAGTGCAGCGAGTGCAGTAGCAGAACTAGACACGAGTACAAGTGCAGTAGCAGAACTTGACGAGTATGAGTGCAGCGAGTGGTAGCAGGATTGGACGAGTGCAATAGTAGGATTAGGCGATGAGATGAGAGTAGTAGGAGAGTGAGGTCTGAGATTCTTTCTCTTAGCAACGTGTAAAAGAAATATATATATATATATATATATTTTTTTTTTTTTTTGCTTTTGAGAAGTAACATAAATAGATTATTCTAAGAAAAAAAAGTAATATAAACACATTATTCTCAGAAAAAAAAGTAACATAAAGGGATTATTCTAAGAAAAAGAAAAAAAAGTAATATAAAGAGATTATAAGTCAAAAGGAGTAGTTAAGAGGGAAAAAATAGTAACTTAAATGGATTATTCTTAGGAAAAAAAAAGTAACATAAATTGATTATTCTCAGAAAAAAAAAATAATATAAAAGGATTAGAAGTCAAAATGAGTAGTTAATGGTAAAAAAGTAAATTAACTTATGATATATGACAAGTGGAGAGCATATTGTCCTTATTTTTAAGATTTAATCTTTATAAAGGGATTACAAGTCAAAATAAGTTGTTAATGGTAAAAAAGTAAACTAACTCATGACATGTGTTAAGTGGAGAACATATTATCCTTAAATGTAAACTTTTGTCCTTAAATGTTCAAAACTAAATCTTGTGGAGTTTTTTGTGTTTTGAAATCTTATCAAGGGAGTATATGTAGTTTGCTAAAAATTAATTGACTCCGTTATCTTGGGAATATAATTATCACACAAAATGGTGCAGTTGTTATTTTCTTTTTTGGCTGAAAATAGAGAAGGAAGGAAGAACTCCCACATCTTCTATTATTAAGAAAAAGTGAATGAAGCAATTACAGTACCAGCTTATGAACAAAACCTGCGGACAATGCCTCATGAATAAACAAAATTGAAACAAACAAACTGATATCAAGAAAAGCGAAAACCAGGAAGACCAAGTTCATCTCGTTGACAAAGATGAAGAATGGAATGAAGAGGCTCATCCCGCCATACCAAACCAGTCGAAAGACAAGCCGATACACAGTATTAATGAATTTCCCCTAGTGTTCTGCTACATTTCTCTAACCCACTTTCCAGAGCAAAGTATGAAAAGGAAAGGAATAACAAGACCGGAGTATTTTGGATTAGTTACAACTAAAGAAAAGAAATTCTCCAAGCTTTAGTTTGAACAACAGAAAAGAAGCAGGTTGAACACAATGCCCTGTTTGCTCAGTTTTTCTCTGCTGATAGTGTTTAGTTTCATGAAAGTACTAAATACACTGTGCTTTGTTTTTTGGACCATTATTTCATATTCCATGATTTAGACAAGGAATTACATATCGTATTATCTATTGCTTTGTGGGAACAAGAAATTTTAAAGATAAAGACTGATAATGACTTGGTGTCAATCTAGCAGAAAACATGGAGGAACAAAACCAGGTTAGCTTATGTAGAAAATTGACATTATTGTTCTCATCCAAAGCTTGGTGAAAGGGAAACTAATAGTAAACTAGTATACAAATGTCGATTGCATACAGTCGGAAAATGTTATCTTATCAGACTTTTAATTAAAATATCATTGATAAGATGAATTCTTGTTTTGAATATTAGAAGAGCCTGTGATGTAGGCTGGACTGAAGGGGAAATGGAGTAGGAAGAGATTGTGTGAAAGACACTTTACTATATTTTTTCCCCAGGCGGTTGGAAACAAATTTGTTCTTTGTCATTGTTCTAAGTACATTCAATGTATGAATAAACAAGGAACACAAAATCGGAGTGTTATAGGGTTATGGATGGGTTGTTTAAGCAGCGAGGCAAATGGTTCTATTGTTTTAACTTTTAATTGTGTGAAGGTTTAGAGTAGACAACCCAGACAAACTCTTTGGCAACAGAATGAATATATAACGATTTTTAGGATCGTATAGATCGAAAAGTTGAGGTTTAGTATATGCCAGGGATCATACTCTTTAATTTTACTATTTGGAAGATGGTCGGATAATGAACAAAAACAATTTTTGAATAAAACTTGAGTGTTTGTGGCATATTGATACCTGGCAATTAGAATCCCACATCGAGAATAAATTGTATGAAATAAATGTTTATAACGAATCACATCAATGTTTTTTATTGCTGAGTCTTATAGTGGAGACTTGTAACTAAGCATGGCGTTAAAGTGATTGGTCGGTGAGTGAGTCTTTGCTCGATGAGGAGTGATTGTCTTAGTTTGTTCACTTTGGTTAAGTCACACTAAGCACGTCCCTAAACTCTCGGGTCAGAGGGCCCCCCCACATGATAAGGGTGGGTAGCGAACTACATTGAGTAATCATGATTGGGAGTCGTCCCACAAACTAAGATAACCTCACTTCAGCGTGCTGTTGGGTATAAGCCCTCACCCCACAATCACTTTTTGTTAATCCAGTGAACTCCACTTTTTGTTTAATCCGGTGAACTCCACCAAGCATGTCCCTAAATCCTCGGTTTGGAGCGCCCCAAAACCCGATAAGGGTGGGTAGTGAACCACAAAATTAACTAATTTAATTGAGAGTTGTCCCACTTACTAAGATTAAGGTTGTCAATAGGTTGAGTCGGAATTGACAGCCCTAAGTAAGCAAAGATTTTGTATTAATAATTCAATCTTTCGTAGTGCATATATATATGTTCTGATTATTTTGTTAATATGTTGAGTTCCATATGCAATCTACTAATAATTCACATTAACCGTCTTTGATCGAAGGTTTCCATGATATCGGTAAGTGGTATTTAGCATTAGATTCAGACATAACTACTGAGCTCGAAATTAAGGAGAAGAAGCTTCTTAACGTACGGCCATAACTATAGCAATTGAATGTCCTACGGGCTTGTATAATATGGTTAATTATATCATCCTAATCCTGCAAACCTCTCTTGTTGCCTTGTTTCGATTCCTAATTTCCTAACACTCATTCACTGAATTTTTTTGCTTTAATTTATCTTCCACATTGAGTTAATTCTTGTTCATGTACATTAATGATTCTCTTCCTTCTCCATCCATCTATAGCAGTCGAGCAGCCCATAGCTAGCGTCTAGCCTCCTCCAATGGGTTGCAGGATGTCCAAATGGGAATCTCCTCTATGAAACTATGAAAGGAACTTTACTATTTGTTTCCTACTTCCCAGGGCGTTGAAACAAATTTGTTCTTTGTCGTTGTTCCACATTAATTCAGTGTATGAATAGTAAACGTCGAACACGAAATCGTAGTGTTATAGGATTAGGGATGGATTGTTTAGTCAGTGAGGCAATCAGGCAAATGGCTTCTAGTGTTGTACATGTATGAAGGTTTAGAGAAGACAACCCCGACGAACTCTTTGGCAACATAATGAATATATAACGATCTTTAGGATCGTATAGATCGGAAAGCTGAGGTTTGGTAAATGCCAGGGATCATGCTTTTTAATTTTACTATTTGGAAGATAGTCGGATAATGAACAAAAACAATTTTGAATGAAACTCGAGTGTTTGTGGTATATTGGTCATTGGTAATTAGAATCCCACATCGAGAATAAATTGTATGAAATGAATGTTTATAAGGAATTATATCAATGTTTTTTATTGTCGAGTCTTGTAGCGGAGACTTATAACTAAGCGGGGCAATAAAGTGATTGGCAGGTGAGTGAATATTTGCTTGATGAGGTGTAGTTGTCTTGGTTTGTTCACCGACTGGTGTGAAGTGGCACTAAGCACGCCCCTAAACCTTCGGGTTAGAGGCCCCCTCCCCCCACACGATAAGGGTGGGTAGCGAATACTTAATGGAGATCATGATTGGGATTCGTCCCACAAACTAAGATGACCTCAGTTCAGCGTGCT
The DNA here is from genome assembly GCA_025331145.1 of Rosa persica. NCBI lineage: Eukaryota > Viridiplantae > Streptophyta > Magnoliopsida > Rosales > Rosaceae > Rosa > Rosa persica. Next base: position 32,497,737 of record WFKR01000001.1, read on the forward strand.
GTCGGGTATAAACTCTCACCCCACAATCACTTTTAAATTTTTTATTTTTTATTTTCTGCTAGATCTCTTGTTCTTAATTTAACTAAGCGGTTGTCTATAAAATTGGAGTGTATATGCTAATTCAACTCCCACCTTCCCTTTGGCAAGCGAAGCCGCTGTGTCAAAGCGCTTACATCCCTATCACAGTGAAGGATTTAAATCTTTACAAGGGCTCACGTGTACCATTTACACGCTGAGTCTCATAGTGTGAACTTGTAACTATGCAGAGAACAAAGTTCTTTCCATGCAATTGAAGTTTCGGGATGGGAAGACATACTGGAGTATAAATGCCACTGTGATTTTCATAGGGTTTGGATCATATCTTAATGCTTTTTTGATGAAGAAAGAAAGTTGATTACTTATTGATTGATTTCTGGGCAAATGGCTTGTGGTACTTTAATGTATAATTTTGATAGAGTTGGATATCATATTGATAATATCAAGATGAACACTTTGGTAACAGAATGAATATACTGATTCTAGGGTCTCATAGAAGTCTGTTTAAGAGTTGCTGGCCTTCCTTTTACTATTTGCCTATATGTACTAAAACGTTACTTTTAACAGTATGTGGCATTGGTAATTAGACTCCCACATCAAGAATAAATATTATCAAATAAATGTATATAAGGAGTTACGTACATCAATCTTACTTGTTGCTGAATCTTGTAGCAGAGACTTGTAACTAAACATGAATACTAAAATGATTAATAGGTAAGTGAACTTATGCTCGATAGAGTGTGATTGTCTTAATTTATTCACCGAAATGAAGTTGCACCAAGTACACCCATATACCCTTGGGTTGGATAGTTCACTGAACTGCACGATAAGGGTGGATAGCAAACCACAAAATTGCTTAATTTGATTGGGGAGTAGGGCTAAGGCGAGCTTTAGCTCCTTCCAAGTTCAACTCAATCATATCCCACGGATCAAAATGACGTCAGAACGGCGCGCTGTTGGGCATGAGTTGTTTTTTCTTTCTTTTTGGATATACTGTAATGATCTAACAGAAAAGGTTCTAATACCTGGCGTGTTATTATATATATATATATGCGCACTATATCATATGCATATGTATGTATATCTATGCCTTTAGAACACTGGTGAATGACACTTTTACAATACATTTTGGAGGCAGTTGAAACAAATTTGTCCTCAATGTATGCATGACTAACAAACTTTGATTAGCGAGGCAAATGTCCTCTAGTGTTTTCGATGTATGATTTTTTATTGAGTTGGATTTCATATCAGGATCTTGATGTTCTATATTTCAAGTGAAATTCTGAACAGAGGTTTAGAGAAGACAAACCAAGATGAACTCTTTCTCAACGGAATGAAAATATACTGATTGCTAGGATCTTAAAGAAGTCGAGGTTTTAGTAATTGCTATTCGCTAGGTATCATGCTCTTGATCTTACTATTGCAAGCTAGTCACATAATGAACTAACATAAGTTTGAATAGAATTTGAGAGTATTTGGAACTTTAACAATTAGAATCCCACATCATCGACAAAATGTATAATATAAATGTCTCTAAGAAGTTATGTCAGTTCATTGAGTGGCCGAGCCTTATAGTGGACGTTTATAATTAAGCAGGGTATTAAAGTGATTGACGAATGAGTATATGTTTTGTCCGATCAGATGTTGTTGTCTTGATTTGTTCACTTCAGTGATATCGTTCTAAGCACTCCCCTAAACTTCTAACCAGAAGGTCCCTGCTTCTTGTTGTGTGAGTAGAGCCACTCTTGATGAAGTTTGATGTCTTAGTTTGTTCATTTCGGTGAAATCGCATTAAACACGCCCATAAATTCTCGAATTAGAAGACTGCTTTTCCAACTCGTATCCCATAGATCCGAACAACCTCAACCTGGCATGCTTTCGGGCATAATCCGTCACCCCAAAATAATTTTGTCCAATTTAGAGATGTCCTCGTGTGATAAAATAGCCCTAAGTTGGTCGCATATAGACGAGTGTAGACAAAGGAAAAGAAGTTTCTTAACGTACCTCATAGCTATAACAATTGACTGTCCTACGGGCATGGATCATATGGTTAATTATATCATCCTAAATATCCCGCAGAGCTCTCTTGAACGTCGCCTTGTTTCGATTCCTAAAAGTCATTCACTAACTTTACTTTTATCAATCTTCCACATTGAAACGTTAATTCTTTTCCTTCTGCATCCATCTATAGCAGTTGAGCAGCCTATAACTAGCGTCTAGCCTCCTCCAAATGGGAATCTCCTCTGACGAAAGGCAGTACGTACTATATATTTTTTTTCCCAGGGTGTTGAAACAAATTTGTTCTTTGCCATTGTTCTACATTCAGTGCATGAATAAACAAGGAACACGAAATCGGAGTGTTATAGGATTGGGGATAGATTGTTTAATCAGCGAGGCAAATGGCTTCTAGTGTTTTATATGTATGAAGGAACGTTTGGAGAAGACAACCCAAACGAACTCTTTGGCAACTGAATGAATATAAAACGATGTTAGGATCGCATAGATCGAAAAATTGAGGTTTAGTAAATGCGAGGGATCATGTTCTTAATTTTTTTATTTGGAAGATAGTAGGATAATGAATAAAAACAATTTTGAATAAAACTTGAGTGTTCGTATTATGTTGGTAATTAGAATCCCACATCGAGAATAAATTGTATGAAATGAATGTTTATAAGGAATTACATCAATATTTCTCATTGCCGAGTTTTGTAGCAGAGACTTGTAACTAAGCGGGGCATTAAAGTGATTGTCGAGTGTGTGAATCTTTGCTCGATGAGGTGTGGTTGTCTTGGTTTGTTCACTTCTGGTGTGAAGTCGCACTAAGCACGCCCTTAAACCCTTGGTCCCCCACACTCTAAGGGTGGGTAGCAAATACTCAATGTAGATTATGATTGGGAATTCATCCCACGAACTAAGATGATCTCAGTTCACGTTCTGTCGGGTATAAGCCCCAACCCCACAATCACTTTTTGTTGTTCGCACTAAGCACGCCCTTAAACCCTCGGTCCCCCACACTCTAAGGGTGGGTAGCAAATACTCAATGTAGATTATGATTGGGAATTCATCCCACGAACTAAGATGATCTCAGTTCAGCGTTCTGTCGGGTATAAGCCCCAACCCCACAATCACTTTTTGTTGTTCTGGTTTGTGGTTGTTTGTTCACTTAGGTGAAATCGCACTGAGCATGCTAGTAAATCCTCCGAATGGAGATCCCCGATCACATTTTTTTTTTTTTTGGATCTTATAACTGATTCAAGACATTAAAGTGATGGGAGTGTGCAAGCTTTGTTCCTTTAATTTATTCATTTCGGTGAAATCGCACTATGATGGATGGGTGAGCGTAAGCCCTCACATTAACCCTCTTTGACCAAACGTTTCCATGACATCGGTAATTGGTATTTAGCATTAAAATTAGACATAACATGACTGTTGAGCTCCAAATTAAGGAGGAGAAGCATCTTGGCATACGGCCATAACTATAACAATTGAATGTCTTACATGAATGAATTATCTGGTTAATTATCTCATCCTAATCCCCCAAACCTCTCTTGTACGTTGCCTTGTCTTTCTTTGTTTTATTTATCTTCCACATTGAGTTGATTCTTGTTCATGTACGTTAATATTCTCTGCCTTCTCGATCCATCTATAGCAGTCGAGCAGCCCACAAGTCACAGCTAGCGTCTAGCCTCCTCCAATGGGTTGCGGGATGTCCAAATGGGAACCTCCTCTGATGAAAGACGCTTTACAATTTTTTCCCAGGCTGTTGAAACAAATTTGTTCTTTGTCATTGTTCTACATTCAGTGTATGAATAATAAACGTAGAACACGAAATCGATCGGAGTGTTTTAGGATTAGGGATGGATTGTTTTATGAGTGAGGCAAATGGCTTCTAGTGTTCTGCATGTATGAAGGTTTAGAGAAGACAACCCAGACGAACTCTTTGGCAACAGAATGAATATAGAACGATTTTTTAGGATCGTATGGATCAAAAAGTTGAGGTTTAGTAAATGCCAGGGATCATATATACTCTTTAATTTTACTATTTGGAAGATAGTCAGATAATGAACAAACACAATTTTGAATAAAACTTTAGTGTTCGTGGTATGTTGGTAATTAGAATCTCATCGAGAATAAATTGTATGAAATGAATGTTTATAAGGAATTACATCAATGTTTTCTATTGTCGAGTCTTATAGCGGAGACTTGTAACTAAGCGGGGCATTAAAGTGATTGCCGGGTAAGTGAATCTTTGCTCGATGAGGTGTGAATATCTTAGTTTGTTCACTTCAGTGAAGTCACACTAAGCACGCTCCTAAACCCTCGGGTCAGAGGGCCCCCCCACACGATAAGTGTGGGTAGCGAACTACATTGAGTAATCATGATTGGGAGTCATCACACAAACTAAGATGATATCACTTCAGCGTGCTGTCGGGTATAAGCACTCACCGGACAATCACCTTTTTTCTTTTTTCTTCCTCTAGCTCGTTGTTCTTAATTTGACGATTTAGGAGCTAGCTAGATAGATAGTTAACTAAACAGTTGTCAATAAGATTGGAGTGCATATGCTAATCCAACTTCCACATCCCAATCACAATGAAGGATATAAATCATTACGAGGGCTTACATGTACCACTTATACCGCCAGAGTTTCGTAGTGGAGATTTGCAACTATTCAGGGAACTAAGTTCTTTCTACGCAGTGAAGTTTCTGGATAGCAAGACATGCTGTAATTGAGTATTAGAATCCTAGGTCGAGAATAAACTGTATCAAATGAATGTTTATAAGAAATTACGTACATCAATCTTTCTTATCGTCGAATATTGTAGCGGAGACTTACAACTAAACATGAATATTAAAGTGATTGATAGGTGAGTGAACTTATGCTAGATAGAGTGTGGTTGTGTTGATTTGTTCACCGAAATGAAGTCGCACTAAGAATACCCATATAAGTACCCTCATAGTTGATTTGTTCACCAAAGTGCAAGATAAAGGTGGGTAGCAAACCACATAATTACTTAATTTGATTGGGGACTTGGGCTAAGGCGAAACCACAATACTTTTTGGAGGCAGTTGAAACAAATTTGTCCTCTACAATTAATGTATGCAATTGATTAGCGGGGAAATTGTCGTAAGATTTTTTATTGAGTTGGATTATGAGATGTTCTATATTTCATGTGAAGTTCTGAACAAAGGTTTAGAGAAGACCACAAACCAAGATGAACTGTTTCTCAACGGAACGAAAATATACTGATTGCTAGGATCTTAAAGAAGTCGAGGTTCTAGTAATTGCTATTTGCTAGGTATCGTGCTCTTGATCCTACTATTACAATCTATTCATATAATGAACTAACATAATTTTGAATAGAATTTGAAAGTATTTGGAACTGTAACAATTAGAATCGGCTGAATCGCACATCGTCGACAAATTGTATTATATAAATGTTTATATGACGTTATATCAGTTGTTTTAATTGCCGAGTGTGGGCGTTTGTAATTAAATAGGGCACTAAAGTGATTGATGAGTGAGTGTATGTTTTGTTTAATGAGATGTTGTGGTCTTGATTCGTGAGATGTTGTTGCTTGATTTGTTCACTTCGATGAAATCGAACTAAGTACGCTCCTAAACCTTCGAATTAGAAGGGTCCGCTTGATAATGATGGATAGCAATTTACAGAATCGATGAGTGGTGTTTAAGGCTGGAACTTACATCCCGTGCTGGGATGGCAGACAAAACGTGGCGACCCAAACCATCCTTTGCCTCACTACTCGCCGACCAACCCCAGCCCCTCGGTTTCAACATCGACGAACTTCCCTCCCCTTATTTTGAGAATGGTCTCCTCTCTGTTCAGATTTCTGAGGAGCCTTATCTCCGTGGTCTGGAGTGTTGTAGGAACATTCTTGTAGGTTGAGCTGTGCTTCCTTCGAAATCATCTCCTTTGAAATCCCATGAACTCAGTTTGCAACTCAGGGCACGTCTTTGAACGAAGGGTCTATTTCGTCGTTGGGAAAAGGTTTTTTCATGCTTCAGTTTCACTCTCTGGATGACAATCAAACTATATGGTCCATGGGCTCCATTGGTCTACAGCAAGGTCTACTGCGCCTTATCAAGTGGACGCCAAATTTCTCTCCGACTTCGTACCGGAATACATTTGCACAGGTTTGGATCCGCTTTTGGGATCTGGGCTTTGATTATTGGGAGCAACAGACTCTTTTCGAGATAGCCAAAGGAATGGTTGTTCCTCTAAAAGTTGATCCTAGGACTGTTGATCGGAGTTTCGGGCTCTATGCCAGAGTTCTTGTTGATGTCGACCTTTCCCAACCTTTACTGCGGCAGATCAGAGTGACCCAGTCAAATGGTGCGTAGATTCTTGTTGGGGTGGAGTATGAGTCCATCTCTATCGTTTGTTCAAAGTGTGGCCTTGTGGGGCATTCGCAACAAAACTGTAAGGTAATCTCATTGAGTTCTAGCGTTGGTTTGGAGGTGCCATGTCATCTCGGGCGTTCTCTTGTACGTGCTAAGCCCCGATGACGTTCAAGGGCATCTCGCAAATATTCTCCACACAAGTTATTGCTTGTTGGAGAGCATGCAGCAAAAGTTATTCAACCTGAGACAGATGGTATTGGTGTAAGGGAGTGTAACAATCATTTGGAGCGTAATCCTACTACAAGGGAAGTAAGCCCCGTTATCCAATAAGTCTCTGATAATGTTTCCTCCTTTACAAGTGTTCCTCCAGGTTTTGAGCAATTCGGACCAGAAATACAAAGGTATACAGGGTCTGACTTGTTAAACATTGTTAATGCTGCTACCGATGGTAACTCTTTAGAACCCCCAGTAAGGAAGCCCTCTCTTGAACTAGAAGAAATAAGCAGTATCAGGGAGGAAGGTGCTGGAGAGAAAGTCCAAATGTGAGCAAGTATTATCAGGGAGGAAGGTGATTTCACACCTGTTGTCTCAAAGAAGTCGAAAACACTTCTCAAGAAGGTAACCAAAGATTCCAATAAAGCACAACTCCATAAACCCGGGTTACGGCGTAATCTCTTGCAAAAGGGAGCTAAGCACAAACTTTTTTGATGCATCTATTCTACTGGAATGCCCGGAGAATAGCCAATGAAGATACCCAACGGGCTTTTTCAGATTTGGTACGTGTTCATAATCCTCTGTTTGTTGGTTTATTTGAACCATTTGTTCCTATTAGTGCTATTAACAGGTCGTATTGGAGATCATTAGGCCTCTCTCCTTTTGTTTCAAATGATCGTGCTCCTCAGGAATCTAATCTGTGGCTCTTATGCCGAGAATCTATCCATCCTACCTTGATATCTGCCACTGACCAGCAGATTACTTTTTCTTATTCCCTTGATGGTGTGCATGGTATGTATACAATGATCTATGCCAAGACTACAATTGCAGGAAGGAGAGCTCTCTGGGAAGATTTGAATTTTATTTGCATTAACCATGTTACAGGCCCCTAGGTAGTGTTGGGAGACTTTAACTGTATTCTTGGGGCTCATGAGAAAAGAGGTCGTGCGCCGCCTAGTGTAACGTCTTGTACGGATTTTCAGCAGATGTGTACTTTGTGTGGTTTGATTGATATCCCTACCAAGGGTCAGCAATATACTTGGACAAACCGCTGTTAGACTAGATAGAGCTTTGTGCAATCTTGAATGGATGGAGGTTTGGCAGGAGTTGAGTTGTCATAATTTGACTAAATCTGATTCAGATCATGTCCCGATTTTAGTATCATTTTCAAAATTTGTGTTAAAACGGAGTCACTCATTTAAGTTTCAAAGTATGTGGTTCAAACAACCCAACTTTATGCAATTGGTTAGAGACCTATGGAGCACTCTTCAATTCCATGGCTGTCCTTTGTTTATTCTTAGTTCCAAGTTGCGTGCCTTGAAAATGATGCTCAAGGATTGGAACAAAACAGAGTTTGGAAATGTGCATGCTAGGGTGGATGCAGCTAGGTCAACACTTGATCATATTCAAATTGAACTATCCACTTTAGGGCCATCTGAGGAACGTTTTGTCAGAGAGAATGAGGCACTTGCTAAATATCAGTTTGAACTCTCATTTCAGTACTTGCTTCTACGAGACAAATATAGAGTTCGTTGGCTGAAAGATGGGGATCAGAACACCTCTTTTCTCCATAATATGGTTAAGGTCCGGTGGTTAAACAGTTCTATTACTTCTCTGTCAAATGGCCAAGTCTACTTGCAAGACCAAAATTCCATTTCAAATCATATTGTTCAGCACTATACGAGCCTTTTCTCTATAGACCACAACATTATAGACACTGGGTTGGTAAACAGGACCATCCTTCATTTGGTTTCGGCAAGTGAGAATACTTTCATCACTTCCATTCCTTTGGATGGTGAGATTACCTTTCGTGGTGCAGGCAATGGACGGCAATAGCTTGCCCGGTCCTGATGGTTTCGATGGGGTCTTCTTCCAAACTTGCTGGCCTATTGTTTCGAGAGATGTGATTCTTGTAGTGCGGAGCTTTTTTGAGTTGAGTTTTATTCCCCCTCATTTCAATTCTAATCTTTTAATTCTTTTCTCAAAGAAAATTGAAGCTAAAGGGATTTCAGATTATAGACCAATAGCTTTGGCCAATTTTGTCTTTAAAGTACTCACCAAGATCATGGCAGATCGATTGGGTCATGTTGCTTCCAGAATAATCTCTCCCAACCAGAGTGCTTTCATTAAAGGTAGGTCAATTGTCGACGCTATCTCTCTCACTTTTGAATGTATTAATCTTCTTGATCGCAAATGTGAATATGACAACATGGCTATTAAGTTTGATATTGCTAAGGTCTTCAACACAATTGATTGGGGTTTCCTCCTAAAAGTCCTACGTGCTTTTGGGTTTGATCCAGTCTTTGTAAATTGGGTCCAATGTGTCTTGGGTTCAGCTCATCTTTCTATTTCTGTTAATGGTCAATCTTGTGGATTCTTCACTTGCTCTCGAGGTGTGCGTCAAGGGGACCCCTTGTCACCCATTCTCTTTTGCCTTGCTGAAGAAGTCTTGAGTCGTGGTATTTCCATGTTGGTTGATTAGGGTAAGATTAAGAGTATTGCTGCTCCTAGAAATTGCTCCCCACTTTCGCATGTATTATTTGCGGATGATGTAATGATCTTCATGCAAGCTAGCCCATCTGGCATCAGAGCTCTTTCAGATTTCATGGATGAATATGCATCAAACTTGGGCCAAGTAGTTAATAAAAGAAATTCCCTTCTGTATTTGGGCAAGTTTGCAATTTCATGATCGGCTAGCATTCAAAACACATTGGGTATACAGTCAGGGACGTTGCCTTTTATTTATCTTGGGGTTCCAATATTTCAAGGTTGTCCTAAGAGTGAGCACCTGAGACCTATAGCTGATAAAGTTCGCTGTAAATTGAGTACATGGAAGGGGAAATTGCTTTCTCAAGCAGCTCAGCTTCAACTTATCGACTCTGTCATTCATGCTCTCCTCATTCACAGCTTCAGGATCTATTCTTAGCCTCGCTCCCTCCAAAAGCAAGTACAGAGTTGGATTAGAAATTTTTTTTGGAATGGAGACCCGTTGAAGGGAGGTGCAACTTTGGTTGCCTGGGATCAGGTTTGCATGCCAAAAGCAAGTGGTGGTCTTAACTTGAAGAATCTATTCATTCTTAATCAAGCTTTGTTGCTTAAAAGAGGTTGGGACGTGGTGTCAAGAACCTCTCCATCAGACTCTTTCCTGTATGATCGGTTCTTGCAAGCTGGATTGAGGCCGTGTACCTATTATAAGAAATCGTCAATTTGGCTTGGGTTGAAACAAGTTTGGCTTACTCTTCTCTCTAAGATTAGTTGGGTTATTGGAGATGGCAAGAAAATTAGACTTGGAAGGATAACTGGATGGGACAAATTCTGGGTGAAGCATTTGATATTGATCCTAGATCTATGGAGCACTTAGATACAAAAATTAGTGACTTCATAGTTCTAGGCAAGTGGAATTTACCTGATTTTTTTGTTCAAGTTTTTCCAGGCATAGCTACGTCTCTAACTTCATGTGTGCTCCCAGAAGAACCAAGGAGTGATCAAGTAGTCTGGGCAGATTCTACTTCTGGGAAATTAATGTCAAAAGAAGCTTATAACTCTCTTTTGCAGACTGGTCCCACTTTGGACTGGGGAACCCTTATATGGCACCCGACTATTCAGCCTAGCAAAAGTATTTGTTCTTGGAAAATTCTCCATCGAAAAATTCTTACAGATGAGACTTTACAACGTCGTGGCGTGTCTCTTTGTTGCGTAGGGATCAAAACCTGGAAGCATTTATTCTGGGAGTGTGAAGCCGTCTCCGAGCTTTGGATTTGGTGTTTTCATATGTTCCGCATTCGGCCTCCCTCACAGGTTTCGCTTTCTGACCTTCTCTCTTCTATTTCTATACCTTCATTCTCTAAAGCCACAAATATTCTTTGGCGTATTACTTGTTGCAATTTATTGTGGTGTATTTGGACTGAAAGAAACAAGCGTAAGCATGATGGGGGTTTGTTTTCTCCTGCAAGCTTTAAGCACTTTTTTATAAGCTCTCTAAAAGATTCTGCTGGACTTGCCTTTTCTTCTACTCACCAACCCTCCTCCTTCCCAATTTTCACATATCTTCAAGTGTCTCAACTTAGAGCTACTGCCCCTCAATTCATCAGTGTGCAATGGACTCCACCGATGCAACCTTGCCTAAAGATTGATATTGATGGCTCCTTTAGGAGCTCCGACTTGGCCGAATAGTATGAAACCATGATGGTATTTTTGTGTTAGCTTTTGCTTCGAAGGTTAAAGTGTTTAGTGTTTTAGATGGAGAGATATTTGCTTTCATTGAAGCAATTCATGTTGCAAAGCAAAGACACTGGAGTGACTTGTGAATTGAGTTTGATTCCATGGCAGTGATACGGTTTTACAAGTCTCCTAATTGTATTCCCAGGAGGCTGCGAACAAGGTGGCTTAATGGGTTAGTGAATGCATGTAATATGCGCTTACAAGTTACCCATATTTTTCGGGAAGGAAATGTTCCCGTTGACATCTTGGCTAACTATGGTGCGTTAAATGCTGGAACTCATATCTGGGACTCTCTCCCTCCATTCCTTGTGCCTTCCTATGGGCGTGACTTCTCCAGTAGAGTGGCTTATAGGTTCAGATGACTTTTCTGCTTCATGTTTTTCTTGTATTGGTTTTTATTCCATTTGTATTGATTAGATGGGTCATGATCTTTTTTATTGTTCTTTGGCATGGTTTGCTTGTATGAACTTTGTTCTGGGCTCAGCTTTGGTTAGGTCCTCCGGCCCGTATGTAATTTTTTCTCTCTTCAATAATATTCGAGAGGGGACGTTGAGCTAGTCCTCTTCCTGCTTTGATAAAAAAAAAAAAAGTTACAGAATTGATGCACATTTGATTGGGGGGGAGTTGGGCAAGCACTGCACCTTACTCATATCCCACAAATCAAGCCGACTTCCCTTTAGCGCTGTCAGGGATAAGTCCTCATCTCACAATCACTCTTTTTTTTTTCTTAAGTAAAAACACTATCACTCTTTTTTTTTTTAATTTTTTTTTTTCAGTAAAAACACTTTATCTATTAATTCTAAATTGGTGTTTAGCCAATACCCTCCAAGGCTCTAACCATGAATTCACTATATATAGTGGTCCACTTATCGTACCAATACTTTTTTATTATTTTTTTTAACCCACTCAACTCTTACATATGTCAGTGAGAATCGAACTCATGACTTACCAACAGATCACAGCTCACCGACCTTTACAATGTTGGAATTATAACTTACTAATATTTTTTTTAATATAATTTTGAATTTAATTATCCATCCAACCCTTTTTTTTTTTAGGGGAATGGAAGACTCATCCATTGATATAAAATCATACGACCTCACTCGGTCAAGCATGACGGGTACAAACACCCCTCATATTACAATCATTGCTCAAGTAGTGCACTGACTGCACATTAAAAAATGATTACTAGCCTAGACTACTACGCCTTGAACAATAAGAAGTTACAACACCAAAAAATCAGTACATCCGCCTAAGACCCTCATGGTGTACATCAGTACTGATCCATGGGCACATTGTAATGTCATAAAGAAACAAGGTATACATGGCCAAGGCCCACTGTACCCACCTGTAAACGATGGAGCAATATTAGACAAAAGAAACAACAACAAAAATATGAAATTGGGCCCAAAACAAAGCCCAGACCCAAAGGCACTCAAACCCTAGCCAAACTTCCAAGCTGCAGCAACCACCACACTTCCACTATGGTTACAAGACTCTGACCACCTCCACGAGTAGCCGTCGTCCACCATCCACTGCTCCATTATCACCAGCACGCCAGCAAGAAGCACCACCTCCCCCAAAAACACATTCTCCTAACATGGTTTCGAAGCACCCATCAGATCGGAGAACTTCGATCCGAAGGAGCCTGTCAAAACCTCACCTCACTTTATCCTGCCAGCCGCCGCCGATCAAGGGACAGAATGCTAGTACCACCAGTCTACTCCAGTCAGAGCCTCATAGCGATCAGAAGACGCAGGACTACCACAAGGCTTGCAAGCTCGTCCAGGGTTGATCCACGCCGCCACAACATCAGGTTGAGATACAGCCATCAAAAAAAGATCCCCGCTCGGCTGCACTCACCACTCACCAAAATGTTTCCATGATATTGGTAATTGATATTCCAAATTGAAAACATATAGTATGAATTACGAAATAAATGTTTCTAAGCACTTGTATCAAACGTTGTCATCTTTGAGGTATGCAACAGATGCTTGTAATTAATTAACTAATCAAGGCATTAAATAGTGATTTTTGTGTGAGTAAAGCCAATCTTGATGAAGTATGATGGTCTTAGTTTGTTCATTTCGGTGAAATTGCACTAAACACAGCCTATAAATTTTATAGTTAGAAAACTGCTCTTTTCAACTCGTGTCCCATAGATTTGAACAGCCTCACCTTGGCATGCTTTTGGGAATAATCTGTCACCCCATAATATCTTATTGTCCAATTTAGAGATGCGTCGTGTGATTCAATAGTCCTAAATTGGTCACAAATAGACGAGTGTAGACATAACATGACTGTTGAGCTTAAAACTGAAGGGAAGAAGTTTGTTAACGTATGGCCATAGCTATAACAATCGGCTTTCCTACGGGCATCTGTCATATGGTTAATTATATCACCCTAATCCCGCAGAAATCTCTTCTAGTTTGCCTTGTTTCGATTCCTAAAACTCATTCACTTACTTTGCTTTTATTTATCTTCCACATTGAGTCAATTCTTGTTCATGTAAATTAGTTCTCTCCGCCTACTACCTGCTGGCAGAGCAGCTGCCAGTGGTGCCTTGGGGCCACATGATATGGCATGGTGCCATCCAACCTCGAAAGAGTTTGGTTACTTGGAAAGTTTTGATTAACAGAATACCCACTGATGAGCTACTCCAACGCCGTAGCTCTTTTCTTTGTTCTAGATGTCAGTTGTGTAGAGCCAATGTTGAAAGCACTAATCATCTATTTGTTACCTGTGAAGCTTCCTTATCAATCTGGCATTGGATTAGGTCACTTTTCAAGCTTCAATTTGATCCAGGTATGTCGTTGGTTGATCTTTTTGGTGACAATTATATCTCTGGCTTCTGTATTTCTTCCAAGTTTCTTTGGTTTATTGCTGTTTGCAATCTATTTTGGAATTTATGGACGGAGCGTAACATATTAAAGCATGAAGGGGGTGATTTTAATATGGTTACTTTTAAACAAAAGCTAATCTTGTCTCTTAAGGAATCAGCTTGTTTGATTTTCACCCCTTCGGCTAACCCACAATCTATGCTGATTTTTGAGCTCTTGGGTCTTTCACCATTGCGGCCAAAAGCCCCCAGAGTTGTGCAAGTGTTATGGTAGCCTCCTCCTATTCATTGGGTGAAAGTGAACACGGATGGATCTTTTCATGATCATGCACATGCTGGTTATGGTGGCATTTTTAGAAACAGTGAAGGATCCTTTATGGGTGCTTTTTCTGCAAATGTTAAAGTGTCTAGTGCTCTTGATGTGGAGATCAGTCATTGAGGTAATGCGCATAGCCTAGACAAAACAATGGAGTAACCTTTGGTTGGAGGTGGATTCATTGATTTTGTTACAATATTTCAAGGTACCATTATCTGTCCATTGGCGTCTGCGTATAGCTTGGGCCAATTGCATGTACACTGCACGTCAAATGAATATCCATATTTCACACATATTTAGAGAGGGTAACTCGGTTGCAGATAAGCTTGCCAACTATGGTGCCACCATGAAGAATTATGTTTGGTAGGATTTTCTACCACCGTTTCTGCTATCCTATTTTGGTCATGATTTCTCAGGGCATCCCAACTATAGGTTTTCTTCGTCTTGCTTTTCTCGGGCTCCTTTTTGGTGTTCCAAAATGTACTCTGTTACATCAGCTGCTTGGTTTATTCTGGTTGTTTTCATGTACTTATACTCGAGGTGGAGGTTTTTATGCCCCCCTCGAAGTACAATCACTCTTTTTAAATTAATTTTTATTCAGATGTGAGGTTGAGCCTCCCAATGAGGCTAAGTTCCAAACCCCTTCAAAAAAAAAAAAAATAGTTCTCTTCCTTCTCCATCCATCCATAGCAGTTGAGCAGCCTGTAACTAGCATCTGGCCTCCTCCAAATGGGACTCTCCTTTGATGAAAGACACTTTACTAAATTTATTTTCCTAGACAGTTGAAACAAATTTGTGGTTTGTCATTGTTCTGCATAATTTAGTGTATGAATAATAAATGGAACACGAATCGGAGTGTTATAGGATTAGGGATGTATTGTTTAAACAGTTTAAGCAGTGAGGCAAATGGCTTCTATTGTTTTAAATGTATGAAGGTTTCGAAAAGAAAACAGACGAACCCTTTTGGCAACAGAATGAATATATACTACGATTTAGTATCGTATAGATGTTGAGGTTTACTAAATGCCAGGGATTATGCTCTTTAATTTTACTATTTGGAAAGATAGTCGGATAATGAACAGAAACAATTTTGAATAAAACTTGAGTATTCGTGGTATGTTGGTAGTTAGAATCCCACATCGAGAATAAATTGTATGCAATTAATGTTTATAAGGAATTACACTAATCTTTTTTATTGCCGAGTCTTGTGGCGGAGACTTATAACTGAGCGGGGCATTAAAGTGATTGATGGATGAGTGAATCTTTACTTGATGAGATGGGGTTGTCCTGGTTTGTTCACTTCGGTGAAGTCACACTAAGCACGCCCTTAAAGCCTCGGGTCAGATGGCCCCCACACGATAAGGGTGGATAGTGAACTACATTGAGTAATCATGATTTGGGAGTCGTCCCACGAACTAAGATGACATTATTTCAGCGTGCTTACCCCACAATCACTTTTAATTTTTTTTTTAATTTCTTTTTTCCACTAGCTCCCTTGTTCTTAATTTGACGATTTAGGATAGTTAACTAAACAGTTGTCAATAAAATTGGAGTGTACATGCTAATTCAATTCCCACGTGACCACATCTCAATCACATTGAAGAATATAAATCATTACAGGGCCTTATATGTAAAGAGTCTCGTAGTGTGGACTTGTAACTATGCAGGGAACTATGTTCTTTCCATGAAATTGAAGTTTTGGGATAGGAAGATAAACTGGAGTATATATGCCATTGTGATTTTCATAGAGTTGGATCATATCTTAATGCTATTTTGATAAAGAAAGACAGTAGGTTTATTACTTAATTATTGATTGATTCGTGGGCAAATGGCTTGTGGCACTTTAATGTATAATATTCATAGAGTTGGATATCATATCGGTAATCTTGATGTTCTATTGGAATTCTGAGCGAAAATTTTGAGAAGATCCTACGAGGCTTATTCTACTAGTGAGACATCGCAAGATGAACACTTTAGTAACAGAAGAATATAGTGATTCTAGGGTCTTATAGAAGTCCAAGCTTAAGAATTGCTAGCCTTCCTTTTAATATTTGGAAAGAAAAGTACCAAAACTTTACTTGTAAGAGTTTGTGGTATATTGGTAATTAGTAATTAGAACCCATATCGAGAATAAATTGTATGCAATGAATGTTTATAAGGAATTACAATAATCTTTTTTATTGCCGAGTCTTGTAACAGAGACTTATAATTAAGTGGGGCATTAAAGTGATTGACGGGTGAGTGAATCTTTGCTTGATGAGGTGTGGTTGTCCTGGTTTATTCATTTCGGTGAAGTTGCACTAAGCACACCTCTAAACCCTCGGGTCAGAGGGCCTCCACATGATAAGGGTGGGTAGCGAACTACATTGAGTAATCATGATTCGGAGTCCTCCCACGAACTAAGATGACCTTACTCCTCGGGTCAGAGGGTCCCCACATGATAAGGGTGGGTAGCGAACTACATTGAGTAATCATGATTGGGAGTCCTCCCACGAACTAAGATGACCTTACTTCAGCGTGTTGTTGGGTATAAGGTCTCACCCCACAATCACTTTTTGTTGTTTTGGTTTGTGGTTGTCTTGATTTGTTCAATTAGGTGAAATCGCACTAAGCACGCTCGTAAATCCTCGTAATGGAGGTTCTCCCACACGATAAGAGTGGGTGGCGAATCAAAAAATTGAGTAATTTAATTAGGATTTCTCACACGAACTAAGATGACCTCACCTCGACGTGTTGTTGGTCATAGAACCTTTACTCAAAATCACCTTTTTTTTTGGGATATACTCTAATGATCTAACGGAAATAGGTTTTAATACCTTGAAAAGATTGCGTGAAACTCTGGTGTGGGATCGCTTTTTTTGGCTATTTTGAAGAATCGCTTATTAGATCAACTTTTTGATCACATTAGCATCTCGGCTCTTCAGTTTTTAGATCCATATGAGTACACTTATGCAAATTTTTAGCCAAATTAACAATCATTAAGGTAATTAATTAGATCAAATCAATGGATAAATAGTTCACGTTTATAATTGTAAATCACAAGTATGAACACTTTAACGATCATCAATTTGACTGAAAATTTGCATAAGTGATCTACTAATGGAGGCCTCAAAACTAAACAGTTGAGATGTCTTTATGTAATTGAAAAAACTAACAAGAAATCTCTTAAAATGACATTAAAAAATATAAAAAATTCCCGTAGTGAAATGACCCTATATACATTGATGGCGGACACACCTTGGGACTAGTGGGGGCAGTTGAAGGGTGAAATTTTTGTTTTTGCTAACTTGGGCTTCATCTTAATACTGGTTTTCTGTTTGGCCCCCAGACCCACGCCAGTAACGCCACCTTCATCCAGGCCGACTCCTCCAACTCTCCAACTCTCCAGCTTTGTCCAGGTCGTGGTTTCATTCCAAAAGACCAAAACCAAATCCAAATCCAAATCCATTTGATCCTAATGCAAATTAATTGGGCTGGCACAGATTTCCTTAAACCAAAACCAAACAGAACCATAGATTGATGATTTTCAATCTTAAAACAAAACCCACTAATCGATTCGCAAACAGTGGTGCTTTATCATGGGATAAATCAAGCACAGAACCCTTAAATTCTCTAAATGTCTTTGTACAAATGTATTTAGTTCTCGATAACTCAATTATGGTAATGGTTGTTTATCATGAAGAGATATATGTGAGATTTTGAGTTGATAGATTCTTTGGATAATGGATGAATGACTGGGTTTGTGTAGAAGGTGAGGAGGTAGCCGCAGGTCGTAATAGAATCATGATTCTATATTTTTCTTGCTTATTTGTTTAAAAGGATTTAATGGAGTCATGGCTCTTCAAGTTTTTTTTTCGCCCCCACGAACATAAATTCTTGCGTCTGCCACTACTTATATATATATATATATATGCACATTTAGAACAGTGGTGAACGATACTTTTACAATATTTTTAGAGGCAATTTGTCTTCTACAATATATGAATAAACGTTAATTAACGAGTCAAAAGTCTTCTAGTGTTTTGATGTAACGATATGTATGATTTTTTATTGAGTTGGATTTCATATCAGTATCTTCATGGTCTATATTTGATGTGAAATACTGAACAAAGGCTTAGAGAAGACCAACCAAGATGAACTCTTTCTCAACGGAATGAATATATAATGATTGCTAGGATCTTATAGACGAGTCGAGCTGTCGAGGTTTTAGTAATCGTTAGGTATCATGCTCCTGCTTTTTGCAAGCTAGTCATATAATGAGCAAACATAATTTTCAATAGAATGTGAGAGCATTTGGAACGTTGGTAATTGGTATATCGAATCCCAAATTGTATCATATAAATGTGTATATTAATTTAATTTATTCAAAAAAGCTTATAATAAGTTACATTAATATTTAATTGTTGGACCTTGTAAAGCTTATAACTAAATAAAACATGTGTAAGCTTTGTTGGATGGAGTATATCTTAATTTGTTCACCTCGATAAAATAGTGAGCGTAATCCCTCACATTAACCCTCTTTAATCAAACGTTTCCATGATAATTGGTACCCAGCAGTAAATTTAGACCTGCACACGTGTGATTAATAGGTCACAAATAGACTGAGTGTAGACATAACATGACTATCGAGTTCGAAAATGGAGAATAAGCTTCTTAACGTACGGCCATTCAACATGCAATGCATGAATTATATGGTTTAGGATCCCGCAAACCTCTCTTGTACGTTGCCTTGTCTCGATTCCTAACACTCGTTCACTTTGTTTGCTTTTATTTATCTTCCACATCGAATCAATTCTGGTTCATATACATTAATTATCTTCCTTCTCCATCCATCTATAGCAGTTGAGCAGCCCATATCTAGCGTCTAGCCTCCTCCAATGGGTTGCGGGATGTCCAAATGGGAACCTCCTCCGATGGGTTGCGGAATGTCCAAGTGGGAACAAAATCATGAGGCCGACCTCCCTACCAAGGACTATTGTGAATTTAGTCCTGATCGGCCGCATCATCGTAAGGTTTGTGGACAATCTGTGAACAAGGGGGTTGATTCCGACGACAACAATAAGGATAAAGATGGTCAGAGCAATTAGGCTACATGTACGGATGCTTCCTGCCGGTCTGGCCACCATCGTATAATTGGTGGCCAGAGACCAGTTTTTGGCGGAGAGAAGAGGCTGTTGATCATGTTATAGGAAGATGATGATGTAGAAGGATGAGATCAAGTATCTCGTATGAGGAATGTATTGCGTTGTGTAGAAAGTTTATAGAAATTAATGTTTGAGTCTCTCCATCCCGTTTTGCCCCAATAGGTTCTGGGTTGGAGGATGAACATTTTCAATACAGATCCTTTTTTTTTATATATTTTTTTATCAAAGCAGGAAGAGGACTAGCTCAACGTCCCCTCCCGAAGTATTATTGAAGAGAGAAAAAAATTACATACAGACCGGAGGACCTAACCAAAGCCGAGTTCAGAACAAAGTTCATACAAGCAAATCATGCCAAAGAACAAGAAAAAAGATCATGATCCATCTAATCAATACAAATGGAATAAAAACTAACATAAGAAAAACATGTAGTAGAAAAGTCATCTGAACCTATAAGCCACTCTACCAGAGAAGTCACGCCTATAGGAAGGCACAAGGAATGGAGGGAGAGAGTCCCAGATATGAGTTCCAACATTTAACGCACCATAGTTAGCTAAGATGTCGGCGGGAACATTTCCTTCCCGAAAAATATGGGTAACTTGTAAGCGCATATTACGTGCATGCACTAACCCATTAAGCCACCTTGTTCGCAACCTCCAAGGAATACAATTAGGAGACTTGTAAAACCGTATCACTGCCATGGAATCAGACTCAATCCACAAGTCACTCCAGTGTCTTTGCTTTGCAAAATGAATTGCTTCAATGAAAGCTAATATCTCTGCATCTAAAGCATTGAACACTATCTCTGCATCTAAAGCACTAAACACTTTAACCTTCAAAGCAAAAGCTAACACAAAAATACCATCATGGTTCCGTACTATTCCACTAAGCCTGGCCAAGTCGGAGCTCCTAAAGGAGCCATCAATATTAATCTTTAGGCAAGGTTGCATCGGTGGAGTCCATTGCACACTGATGAAGTGAGGGGCAGTAGCTCTAAGTTGAGACAATTGAAGATATGTGAAAATTGGCAAGGAGGAGGGTTGGAAAGTAGAAGAAAAGGCAAGCCCAACAGAATCTTTTAGAGAGCTTATAAAAAAGTGCTTGAAGCATGCAGGAGAAAACAAACCCCTATCATGCTTACGCTTGTTTCTTCAGTCCAAATACACCACAATGAATTGCAACAAGTAATACGCCAAAGAATCTTTGTGGCTTTAGAGAATGAAGATATAGAAGTAGAAGAGAGAAGGTCAGAAAGCGAAACCTGTGGGGGAGGCCGAATGCGGAACATATGAAAACACCAAATCCAAAGCTCGGAGACGGCTTCACACTCTCAGAATAAATGCTTCCAGGTTTCGATCCCTATGCAGCAAAGAGGACATTGAGAACAAAGAGACACGCCACGGCGTTGTAAAGCCTCATCTGTAAGAATTTTTCGATGGAGAACTTTCCAAGAACAAACACTTTTGCGAGGCTGAATAGCCGGGTGCCATATAAGGGTTCCCCAGTCCAAAGTGGGAGCAATCTGTAAAAGAGAATTATAAGCTTCTTTTGACGTTAATTTCCCAGAAGTAGAATCTGCCCAGACTACTTGATCACTCCTTGGTTCTTCTGGGAGCACACATGAAGTTAGAGACGTAGCTATGTCCGGAAATACTTGAACAAAAAAATCAAGTAAATCCCACTTGCCCAGAACTATGAAGTCACTAATTTTTGTATCTAAGTGCTCCAAAGATCTAGGATCAATATTAAATGGTTCACCCAGAATTTGTCCCATCCAGTTATCCTTCTAAAGTCTAATTTTCTTGCCATCTCCAATAACCCAGCGAATCTTAGAGAGAAGAGTAAGCCAAACTTGTTTCAACCCAAGCCAAATTGACGATTTCCTAACTCATACAAAATTAAGTTGCCAAAATTGCGGCGATGACATATCCATTTTTATTTTATTTCTGTTTGAAAGTTTTTGTCAACTAATTTTTGTCGGTAAGGTTGCTACGCCGACAAATATTTTGTCCGGGATGATATTGTCCATTTTTGTTTATTTTTGCAAGAAAGTCCTTTGTAGCAAAGTTCATTTTCCTCTACCAATGAATACCTCGTTGAATATGGTGCTTTGCCGACGAATATGGTGCTTTGCCGACGAATATGGAAATGCTCTTAGCCTAAAGGCTACAGATTGATAAGCACTTGAGCTAATGATGGGATTAATAAGCATGATTTTGTTACTTGCCATCACCCACTCTTCCACTGGAAAAACGTGTTCATTATTTTTCTGGTTTTTGTTGCTTTCTACTTTCGGTTTTAGAGGAGGATGCCATAATTAAGCTTTAATCATTGTCATCTTTAACACTTACCTATTAAAATTTGGCAATGATTATGGCTTCAGCAAGTGTGCAACAAATTATATCAACATCGATTAAGCTGATCTGACTTCTGCTTAATCATACATTATAATTGTTAATTTCGATTTCTTCCACTGCACTACTCCAGCTAAATAATTAAGGAAGTACTTTTCTTTTGTTCTTCATTTGAAACATGTCAAAGATAATGTACTGAGGAAAAGGAAAACCTGCTATTTTGAGTTAGTGGTTTACATTAGGCCTCAGTCCAAACAGAGAGAGAAGGGTTGCATCTTTTACGTCATAGCAAATCTGCTTTTGGCAAATCTCTTTCTTTGCTTAATTATGAAAATGACTAGATGGTTTTCTCTTTATTTTTCCCTTGACTTTTGTACCTTGATTATGAGTCATGGCAATTAGTAGCGAAGCTGTCTTGAACACTCATACAGTCATACCACTGCCCTAAATTGTCTTTTTCTCATATAGTGATTTTGTGTGGCTTCAGCTCTCTGTCATTACTAGGCCTAATAGTGTACTCCAATATCAACTGTATTGTATGATGTAGTTTTATTGACTTTCCTTTCACCAAAGTTGATCTAACTATTCCCATGACTTCTTCTCGCATAACTGTTACCATTTTTTTTATGCTTCAAATAGTAAAGCCCAATTTTCCTCCACAATGAAGAAGCAGCCAAGAAGATATCCTTTTCAGTTTTCTATGATCCTTAATAAGAGATCTAGTGCCAAATTAGATGCATATTTTTCAGACCTTCAAAATCCAGCTGCATGGCAAGTGTAGTTGCCTTGAGTCCTGAGAGAATGGAAGAAGTGTGTGGTCTTTGGTAGAAATTGGAAGTGACTTTTTTTAGAAGGGCCTTGATGGAGTAGCTAAAGTCCAAGACACGTTCAGTGCTGAAAAGGGCATTATTCTCCAGAACAGGTTGGCATCCTATGCTTTGCCAATTGCCATAACAATCTGGTCCGTCCATGACCATAATAATACCCAGATAGATAGCTACCATTTGAGCTTGAGTTGGTGAAAATATCTATAAATGCCACAAGTCCTCATCTGATTGGTTGAGGAACACAGTGAAGTCATTTTCTTCGTTTCCCCAATACGAGTGGAGATAGGATAAAAGCTGTGTTGCTTTTTCTACCCCAAGAATTGGTGCACTAGAAAATTTAGTATTTACTACGCTCCACTATTTACTAGATGTGACTAAAAGAGCTACCCTTTTTCTGTGATCACTTTCCTTCTCCCTTCCATTGTCTCTCTTCCCCTTGGACACTCCAACCCCAACTCCTTTATGCTTCAAAACACCAAAGAGAAGCCACAGAGAGACCCAGAGAGCCATGGGATCTGAGGCAGAGCCGGTGTCACCAAAGCTACCCTTGTTCTCCATTTCACACATACAGTCAAATGAGCCTTCTGGGTGTCTAACCCCACCCTTCTACAGTTCAGTTTCAGTACCATTCACATGGGAAGAAGAGCCAGGAAAGCCAAGGCCTTGCACGGACCTTGCAACCATACCAAACCCAACTGACTTATCCCCAAAGTGCTTGGAACTCCCTCCAAGGCTGTTGCTTGAGACCAAATTGCTCTCACCCACCACAGTGTTGGAGGGTCCTTATGTGGGGAGATCAAGGTTTCAGTCTTCTTCTTTTAGGATGGTGGGGAGGGA
Source organism: Rosa persica (assembly GCA_025331145.1). Lineage (NCBI taxonomy): Eukaryota > Viridiplantae > Streptophyta > Magnoliopsida > Rosales > Rosaceae > Rosa > Rosa persica. Next base: position 32,520,885 of record WFKR01000001.1, read on the forward strand.
CTGTTATGGGTCTTTTAGCGCTGAACATGAGAGATCAGGGCAGCATGGTGCTTTGGTTTTGAGCAAGGGTGGGGTAAAGGAAAGAAGGTGGTTTGATTCATGGGGGAGGAGGGTCTGGAAGGGTAAAAGAGAGGTTGGTGGGGCTAATTATGTCTTTCCATCTTCTGTGGATGGAGAGAGTGATGGCGGTGGTGCTGGCAGTGGCAGTGTTGGAAAGAGTGGCAGCTTCAGGGTGAAGAACACAAGGCATAGTAGGGCTAGGAGCTTCTCCAGTCTCTCTCATTCAAGGCCTCATTTCTGGGTATATCTCTCGTTCTCATCATTTTGGTTTCTAGTTCTAGTTGTCTTGTCTAGCTTATACAGTTATACTTTCATTTGGCTACAATTATGAATTTGATGGATAAGGTATGAAATCTAGTTGGTTGTGATTTTGTGTACTTCAAGAAATTTTCTGAGAATTTTAGACTTTTAGTAATAGGGTAGTAGTAATACTTGGAACTGACTTATTTGTAGGTGATGTAAAACTGCTTTCATTTTTACAGGCAACTATCAAACAAGGGTTGAAGCAGGTGGTTCCATGGAAGAGTAGGAAATCAAAACAAGATGGGATTGTGATTTAGACTTGTCTCTGGGCACCATAGTATGTGTCTCATTAATTACTGTTAACTGCTGTAGTGGTGTAGTCATAAAAAAAACTGCTCTAGTCGTGTAGTATTATTTTATGTGTAAAGAAAAACAACACCGGGCTCAAAGCTGGATCGGGTCCCAAATGTGGGTGGAGGCTGTAATCAGTTAGTCCCCCATAGAGACATTTGAAATGGAAGTTTGTTGGCTTGAAATGCATGTGTGTGGAAAATGTAGCTTTACTGTCTTGCTTTCTTCCCAATTTGCAACTTATCACTGGTAGAGTTCCTAGTTAGGATAATACTGTCACAGATCACTGGTTGTTTTCTTTTGATGGCATGCGCATATCCGTTTGTTTCTATACTACAATTGCTGCTTAGAATGTTAAAGTAGATTGGGAAGTTAGTGGAATGGAGTTCATCCCCCCAATGGCTAGCAAATATGTCAAGTGGGTGGAACCAATGTCAATCACTAAATAAGAAGCAAAAAAAGAGATGTAGTAGACACAAATTGAGGTAGAAAATAATAGGCAAAACATATAAGCCATTCAAATCAACAACTAAATTCATTAAGTAGGGTTAAGATACAGGTCCCCATGAATGATGGTAATGAAACCATTCAAACGCCTACAAAAAAAATAGAGGATGATTCAAGATGCATCTCCATACATGATTGTCAAGCTTATTACATTGCTCACGAAAATGGAAAAGAGGGGTTCTTTAATTGTCACTTGTATCGATGAATCATATTGCCTTTATTTTTTACCCGTCATACCTGCAACCACCTGAAAAACATGCTCAGGTATCAATATATAGACAAAGAATGCAAGAAACATTAACTTGATCAAGTTGAATGTCGTGAAACTATGAAATTGGTACTAACAGTCTGAAAAAGAAATAATCCTCTTCATTTTAAATATTGGTAGTTTGGGAAGTTTTCAAATAATTGAGGCTAGAAAAACTACTTAACATTAAAACATATTTTCTCTTGATGTAGCTCATTAAGTTCTAGCCAGATACATTTAGTCCTCTATCTGAGGACCAGAAGTGAATTCACCAGATCGAATCATGTAGACCAATTTTGAGGGAGAGAGCAAGTTGAGAGGATCCAAGAGTTCTACAGTCCCTATCATTTTCATCAAAAATACTAGTGGCTGTTAAAGAGTATATAACCAAACCACATTGACCTATCTTACACAAGGAAGCATGTTGAGAATATCCAAAAGTTCTACATCTTTCTGTTCCTGTCCTTTTCAACTTAGCATGTCAACCTATTATAAGGTGAAGAATCCACAGGCTTCTGTGGGCAACAAACCTAACTATAGCATGATGAGCATGGAATATACCAGTCTCATAAAATTCATACTCCTTGGAACACAGTTCCTTGAAGCAGCTCAGTAGTTATTTTCTTTAAGTAGGGGAATCATTAATTAGGGAAATAGGGTCTTTTCCATTTCCCTCATAATGGTTTACTCATCCTACTTATAAAAACAAAGGCGGGGAAGAAAAAAGGACAAACAACATAATAGATCCAAGTACTCCAATGTGCATAATTTGGTGAATTATATATAAAAATCAAAGTGCACTGCTACTCACATCACTTAAAGCAGGCTGAGGGACTTGCTTAGAAGCTTCAAAGGAATCTAACATTGGCCTCACTACAGCTGGAAGGAAGAATCCTGAAAATTTAATGAACAATAACAGTCAGATGAAGATATGCAAAACTCATACAGACAAACTTGTATAAACTAAAGACATAGGAACCACCAGAGGATATCAAAATTGATCCCTCTCTCATAAGTCATAACACAATGGAATATAGTTTACATCCTCGGAATATAACTGATGTAGAAGTGTCCACTTTTCCTAATAGGAAAACACAATTTTAATCTATTACAGAACATTTCTATGGTCAGAATGTACTAATTTTCTTAGCAATGTCACTTCTGTCAAACAAGTTCAAAACATAGTTAGTTACTCTTTAATATATACCAATCTGATAGTTGATCTAGGACGGCTCCCAAAAAGCACAAGGAAAACCCAAGAACTCTCTCTAAAGATAAAGTTAACCTCAGGACCACTCAAACGTTTTCCAAGCTTTTTGCTTTACTAAAGTCTAAAGTACTGAGTATAAATCTACAACTACTAGTAATTCCTTACTACAAGACCTATGGTCACCATAATCAGGTTTTAATCAACGCAAGCAAAATCCTGCTTGGATAATTAACATTGACCACCCAATCAGTCTAAGTCAAGAGAGGGAAGATTGATAACCTCACCATTTACATCATCACACGCAGGATGATCAACTATGTCAGTCATACCATCAAAATACCGATCCAAACACTCGAGCATGTAATTATCCACAAACCCAATATTCAAATGTACTGGTGGTAACAATGTTGCCTTTTCAGGAACCTTCAAATTGTATTGCTCTTCTTCAGAAACTAGTGGCACAGGGCCTTCTCGTCCAGAAACCTCCAAAGTGGACTCTTCATCTGACTTTCTGAGTCCAATATTTAGTGCAGCTGTACTAGAAATATCAAGCACAGATGAAGGCGATGGATGAGAAAACACACTTTTGGTGTCTTCATATGAAACAGTTTCAATAGCAGCATCAGCTGATAAATCCTGACTCTCCTCTGATAAATGATTGCCTTGACAATTATGCTTGGTCTCACACACTCCCTTGGCCTTACCTGATAATTGCAACTTTTCAAGATTACTCTTAGTCTTTCGCAATAACTGTGTGCTATCAAACTCGACCCTCTTTTTCTGATAAGCCATAGCAGCCTCCTCTGCAGTAGTATAAGTGCCAAGCCATAATCTAGTCTTTCGAAATGGATCTCGAATTTCAGCTACATACGTTCCCCATTTTCTACGCCGAACTCCCTTATATTTGGTAGCACATTTTCGAGTTTCCTTACTGTCATCGAAATCCATACTAGTACCAAAATTGGTGCCATAGGTATTGCAATTGAATGAAGTCTTCGCAGATGATTCACATGGGGTACCCCCAACCAAAATCTCTGAAACAATGCGCTTATTACGCACTGATCTATTTTTCTTAATATTGTATTCCTCATCATCTTCACTTGAACAATCAGTGGCATAGGGATCATCATAGATGATGCGAATTCTCTTGGTGGAACTTGTATCCTGGTCTTCGCTTGGTTGCTTCATCTTCAAATTCTCCCGTTTCACAAGAAGATTCAACCTTTTTGAGTTTTAAAGTCAAAACACCTCTAACCCCTTCGAAGAAAGAGCAAAAAAGAAAACTATAGGAACATCCCAAAAAAGAAAAAAGAAAAAGATGTCTTGCAAAATTCAGTTAGAAAACCAAAAACCTTAAAACACCGAAGTTCTAAAATTGAAAAAGAAGAGTGTTTCTATAATAATATACTCTACAAGAAAAACAATTTTTTCTTTTGTATTTTTTGTTTAACTTAGTGGCATGGAAAAAGAAGGGAGCTTTGTCTGAGGCTCTGCCTGTGAGACAGGGATTGCATGCAGTAGCTAAAAATAGAAACAAGATGAGTTGTGTGTAAGAAAGAATGATGGGAGGTTCACACCCTCTTTAGACTTCCATTCAACAGATCATGTCACCTTCCTGTTTTCTCAAGAAACCCCTATCTCAGTGAAAAGAGAGCTAACAAGAAATAAATCAACGCGACAACACTGTTTTCTCGGCTTGATCTCAGTCTCCCAACTATGTATTCCTCAGTCTCAATCACTCTATACTCCCAAGTACCCACCATCTGCATTCTTCATTACGATTATCAAATGAGTTTGCCAATCCTAGAGCTCAAATAGCAATGTTGTTCCGGCCAAATAACCATCTCATTAATCTCCTAGACCGAAGTTACCGAAACAAAACCAGAATCCAAGTCTTAGATTTCTTGAGCCAGACAATTAAGCACAAAAGAGCTAAATGGGTACTAGTACATCAATTTCACAGTCCCTATATAAAGAAAAGCGATGAACTTGGGCACAGAACCAAGACCCGCGTAGCTTCAACGAGCTGAAAAAGGTTAAAGATTAAGTCTTTATCACTAGATCGTTCCAAGAAAACAACACAGAGGCAAATTCATTATGTGGGTCCAAATCTCGATATCAAAATCCCTAAAATTTTTATAAACAAAGACTCAATCTTTATAAAATGCCACTGGAATCGTATATCAATCTAATCCCATATCAAATAGGGTTTAATTACTGGAGAGCTCAATTAGAGAAAGAGAGTACCAACACCGGCGATGAGACAAGAAGCTGCGACGACAGGCTCTTGTACGACGAACATCTTAAGCTTCTCCATCACCCCCATCTCTCTTCTGTCTCTGTGTCCGTGTGTGAGAGAGTAGCTCTGGTTTTGTTTTGTCTGCGTCTCTGGACTCGAAGCTGAAAAAGGATCTACTTTATGCCTTTGATGGGCTTGGATTGAAACCAATTACAACCCGAACCCGACCCATATAAAATACATAGGGCCTGGTGTGTCCTTTTTCTCTCTGTTACTATACTACATAGTAAAGATTACTTTACAATGTATGAATTCAACATAAATATGAAACTGATATGTTGCTAGAAGGTGGTTCACACTTGATATGCAGTTTCTAGCAGGTGGTTCACAATTGATATTTCGAAACACTACTTACATTTGGTAAACAATGTTCAAAATAAATGGGAGTTTGATTGCTTAGACACATCATTTGATAAACAATTTTGGTAGATATAAACTCATACAATCAGACTTAAGATCACATTTGTGAAACTTGTACCATCACACTCAAGATACAAATGTTGAACCCCAATCAGAATTTACAGAATCTCTTCAGTAATCACATCATTTGCAGAAGCACAAGTACCTCGAAATATAACAGAAAAAAGACTGAGAGAAATCTACTGGAATATACAGAAGGGATTTACCAATACATTCCATTTTAAACCAATCATTACAAGAGCATAAAATGGTCAGAACTACTTAAAAACCCTAGAAAGAAGGTAACATCCACCCCACAGTCCATCCCAGGACCAAGCCAGCACCAACGAGACTGAACCCCAGTGCAAGAGCAACGGCATATTTGGAAATGTCATATCCGGGGTTGACCCGCCGGCTTCGTTTACCTTTGGGAAACTTACGCCAGCTCTTGTGTGATTTTCGACGTTTGCTTGACATCCAAGGAAGGGCCACTGGGAGAACAGTGGAGCCTACCTGGTCCTTGTTCTTAATCTGGACATAAAGGGTTTCCAGCTGCAGCAATTGGAACCACTGCTTATAGGCAAAGAGCTGAGAAGCTTGTTTAAAGAAGAGCTTAAAAATATGCTCCTTCTCAGCACAAGCTTGCTTTGCTGCCTTCTCAGCCTCCCTTGCACGTGTTTGAGAATGGCACAGTGCTTCAATTAGCTGAGCTTTGGTAGGGTCGCCCTCAGTAAGTTGTTGCAGATCTAAGAGATCCCTGTGTATTGTAACATAATTACTCAGATATTGCAAGTCACCATAAAACTTAAGACTGAGTATCATGTGTAAAAATACAAATGAACGTCAAAAGAGTTATGAAAGCTTGATTAACTCAATTTGATAAGATTGTAGCATACGAAAGGACAATGTCAGGCAGAAAACATGTGTATACGGGAAACATAAGATGTGATTATTCAAGAAAGTATCAATTTAGTAACTACCTGATTGATGTGTCAGAGTGCTCTTCAGCAGCAGCTGCATCTCCATTTTTTCCATGTGTTATCCCAGTATCAGCATATCCCTGTGCATGAGTAGTCATATTGGAAAAACCACTGGCTTGAGCCTTCCTGTCTAAAGATGTCCCCAATATTCCATCGCGGTCAGAAAACCCAATATGAGCAGCATATGGATGTCTCTTATGATACAGTTTCTGAGGTGGGGGAAGATCACAGTTCTCGATATGGTCAAGTGACTTTTGTGCAACCAAGGAGGCCAGTTCATCTCTATCAGTTGTCCGCCACCAAGGTTCAGTCCTCCCACCTCCCATCCAAGGATATTCTGGTTCACAAGACAACTCCTTGGACTGTTTTGAAACTGGGCAATCAATGGTATCCATCCCCATTTTTTGATATCTTTCCCTCATGTCCTTGTACTGAAGTTCCTGCATGTTCCCACCATATTCAGTGTTTACATCCTTCTTTTGAACTTCATAACCTGTCTTCATACAACCACCATCAGTAAACTCTCCTTTATGTTGGTCGACCTCACTGTTTTTAGATGTTTGTTCTACAAACCCAGCTCTCAATGTTTCCATGTCAGCCTCCAATTCATGTAACTGTTCATATGTTAAATCTTTCTGGTAGCAGTAGTTAGGTTGCATTTGCAGCCACCATCTTGTGTCCGGGGGTAGATTGGAATATGAACGATTCCTATTAATAGGCATGAAGCCAGCACCAGGATGATCTAATCCCTCTGTTGCAGTTGCAGGCCCAGCATCCACCTGCTTGGTTGTTGAAGATGAGGATTGGCAATAAGCTAATTTGGGAGCTCTTTTTGCATCTTCTTGGACAAAGCAACGATTAGCTGTTCTCTGCCACACAGCCCTTGCTTCTGCTCCCGCCATCACCTTCCAATTGTGCCCATTTGACTCTGAAAGATGAGACTATCCCAGATATTTCATCAAAAAAGAATATGAATTGAAAGAAGAGTTTAATTTATTTAAATCCTACAGAAAGGATTCTACTCTTTCAATGCCAAAGCCCCACTATGGAGGGTAACAAAACAACATATGATGCAGAAGAATCTAAAACAGGGGTCTGAAATTCAAATCAACATGATGCGAGTTCAGGAAGCTGAAAACAAAGCACTCTAATTGGCATTCCTTAGACGCTTCACAGGCCCTGTTTCTCCTAAAACCAACATATTTGATAACTAAACGATTCACTAATTTCAATTGGTTCAAATAAAAAAATTTTAATTATTAGACTTTATTGTTCTCAGATTGTTAAAACTCCGTGATGTCGATGGAAACCACGTAATAAGAAGCCTGAATATGTCTAAAATAGTCTCTTCATGTAATTTTGTTTAACTTTTTAAACTAATGTCAGGTAAACCATGGTCAATCCAGCTGCTTCCATTGGGGCTAAATTCAACTCTCAGAATGACCTTCATTCAAACCACCAAATCTCCTTACAAAAAACGGAGACATGATTGAATTCGTAACTGACAACTTCAAAGCATATTCCCATTTTCTGAATGAACCAAGAAACCCACACACCACATCTATTTACACAGGTAGGCAATATGTCATTTACCTAGGCAATATGTCATATCAGTAAAAACAGATAAAAAATCAGAAATTTAAGAACATGCTCATCCAACAACAAAAAGCCAATATTACTTGCAAGACTTTAAAATAAGCCAGACAAATTCAAGATCGCTGAAAACCATCATTTCCCCTCAAGGATTTAAGCTTGACCATTAGGTATAAGCCTGAGAAATGATATTAAAAACAGAAATTTGGCTTTTTGCAAATGGGAAATAAACTAACTTGTGCTTGAGACAAACTTAAGTCATCAAATACCAAACCCATAAGTCATTAAAGAAAATAATCCTTCCTTGAAATGTCATTCATCTAACACTTTTTCCATAAGGGATCTTATTTGACCTCAATAACCTCTAAAGCCACCACCAAGCACCAACTCACATTACAACCAATACAGAAGGTAAAAAAGAGCAATCAACCACAACAAAAATCAAACCCTCATAAACTCATATTCATTAACAATGAAAGATAGCTTCTTTGGGTGCCAACACTAACATGAAAGTTGTCAGATAAGATTAACAACACCAAACAGAAACCCAAATTGATAAAAATTCATCATTTCTAAACAAACCCAGATGAACAAACCTGATCAATTACCCAAAAAAACACCCAAAACCAAAACTTGAACACCACCCAAAAAAAACACAAGCAGAGCCTCAAATTCAAGAGAGAAAACAGACCTGAAGTGAAGGTGAATTGGGTACTACTTGCTGGATCCGATGAGCTCAACTACAGCAAGAACATACACACAGAAACGAACCGTTACAGTTCTGAGAAGGAAGAAGAAGAAGAAGAAGGAGACCCATGTCAGAAAAAAGGAGAAAACTTTAGATTTTCAGTTATCATTTCTCTCTTAAAGCCACGCTTGCTCTGCAAGACTTGAGAATTTTCAGCAAGCAATTAAAACCTTCACAAAGAAGCAAGCGACGCCGTTTTGAGATTGTAGTACCCGTCGTGTCGTTTTCACTAGGCTCCATGTTTCGTGATTTGGATTTTTTGAATACTATAATACAGCTTCAATCTTAGCGGTTTGGATTGGCGCCACCTGAGCAGTGATGGGAATCCGAGGGTGGTAGTGGGTCCACGTAGGAAATAGGATAGGATTGGGGTCACGGGTCAAGTGAGAAAATGATAGGTCCTAATCGGGCCAACCCGGGGACCCGGACCCAGTTTTCCGACTTCTCCTATGGAAAACTGTAGATATTAGATAAACACAGTAGGATAAATACAAACAAACAAAAATTGGCATCTATACTAGACTCATGAATGAATGAATGAGCTTCATTATGCAATTTGCAGATTGAAATTTAGGCGTGGAATAAAAAATGATAGAACTCACAGACTTAGAGCATCCGTTAAAAAAAAGTTTCAATTGATATTTTAAAACTTGATTTTATCTTAATAATATTGTGTTTCTCAATCACTCAACACTTGTTATCCATCTTTAAGCTTATCGAAATAAGAATTCTTTATTAAAATAAAACTGTAACGTCCCGAACCTAAATTTACCCGTTTACTAGTCATTTGGACGGTAAATGATAACTAATTTCATTTTTACTTTGTTTCGATACTTTTAGTGGCCCTAAAAATTGACTTTTTGTTTGGGTCAAAATTTGAGAAAATGTTCTTCATGAAAATTGTAGAGGACGTTAAACCGAGCGCGTGCATATGTGGTTCGTAAAAATCGGAGTTCGTATGCGAAAGTTATAAGCGAAATATTAAAGTTACTGTTCATAGTAAAAAGTATAAATTTGAATTTTTACTGTTGAGGCCGGTAACTTTTCATTTTCTCTCTCTCTCCTCCTCCCCCGCGTTTTTTTTTTTCTCTTTCTTTCTTCTCTCTTCATCCTTCTCTGCAACTCCGGCCTTCTTCCTTCTCCGGCCACCTGACGACATAAAGCCAACATCTTTGGACTCGTCTCCGTTCCCTCTAGGCACCTGTGGTGGTGTTTTGCGGTGGCTCGACCCGTGGAGCTCGGATTTGAGCTATGAAGTTTACTGTAGCAATCCGGAAATTTCGTTAATTTTCGGCGATTCCGGCCATCTCCGGCCACCAGACCAGCGTCGAAGGTCGGGTTTTTGCCAAGGATCATTTCCCCCCTAGCCTTGAGCCACGATTTGCAGTGTAGAGGAGGAATTGAAGATTTGAAAATTTCGGGTTACTATTCACGATTCGGATACAAACTTCTCCTTAATTGTTGAGGTACTTCTACTCATTTTCTGACTTGGTCATAGTTGGGAGAATTAATGGGTGTGTTGAGAAGGTGCTGCTGCCAAAATTTGGTGGCCATTGGAGCTGGTGACTTTGGTGGCGGTGCCGCCACTGTGGGCGGCCGTAGCGGTGGCTAGGGTAACTTTTTAATTCCAATTTCTGGCTAGTTAAATCCTATAATTATCCTATAACTTGTATATGAAGTTTGGTGAGGATTGGTGGAGTTTTGAATCGGTTATAAATTTCTAAAGATTTAGATTTCGATTAATGTTAATCGTGTATCCGATTGTCGGATTTTCTCCATAATTGTTGCAAAGTCTGAATTTGACGATTGGGCGGTGTTGGTGAAGTTTGGTTGGTTGTAGAAGAGGATTGGAGGAATTGAGGTTATGGGTTTAGAATTTAATTATTGTTTATCGTAACATTATTTTCTTCCGTCCGGTAATTATTAGTTACGAATAATTATGTACAGGACGAGGTACCGACTCATCACTCGACGAGGATCCTTACACTTGGATACCACGTTAGCCGTATACTGTGAGTGGACTTTTGGTTTTCTAAATATTGATGCATGCAATTGATTTTCCGAAATAAGTATTTACTTAATTAATGAACATATTATTATATTTTACTTTCAGGAAATTGATATTGATTATTGATTTTGTTTTGGGAAATGGATTAGTAATTTAAATTATTGTTTTAATTTATCGAGCATATTATCCGATTTTTAATTGTGGAATTATTTATCGTTCGAATTTCGGATTGGAATTTGTTATGCTCCATTTTAAATTTGTTATCTGAAATAATTTTCGACGAGTTGTTTTCCGAGATTATTTCCGGAAATGAAAGTATTATTTATTAGCGGATTTGCTTTTTCCGAGGAATCCTCGGAAATGGGATTTTTCATCGGAACTTAGGAACTTATTTGATTTTCGTTTATTGGTTTATGATTCCGAATTTATATTGGCGTGCGGGGTCACGTCGCTGGAATAAATTTCTTTTCTTGTGAAACATTGGGGATGTCTTACTGATTTTCGATTTTCGTATGGTTTTTACCCACCATACCTGGGTCGATATATTTTATTGCTAGCTAGCCTATTAGTACTCCTCCCTGCTTACTATGTGTTCGTGGGTGAGTAGAGCAGAGCATGGGATGCTCCAGAGTGTGGGACACTCCGACCCGAGCCGAGAGGCTCCCTTCTATCGTATGGTGATACTTCTTCCCTATATATTATTTTATTATTTTGACTAGCGGGGCTAGTTCGATTTCCCTAACCAGAGGGGCTGGTCTTATTTTCTTGAGTATCAGAATTCTTTCCTTTTTGCTCGGTTGTGACTGGCGGGGCTAGTCGGTTTTCTTGAGCTGAACTAAAGTTACTGTATTTCTTTAAATTGCTGCATGCATCGGGTTTTTAAGAAGATATGTGCGGGAAAGTATAAATTTATTTTCTTCTTACAATTACTTATTTTTGTCCACTCACGCTAACGTTTTTATATACTTTTCCCCTGGGCCCTTCGTTTTCAAATGCCCAGTCTGCAGAGTAGCTGGTTTGGCATAGTAGGATTCGAGGCATAGCATCTGCTGCTGTTGTCTTCATTGTAGGTTAACTGTGGAACCTACCTGTATTTTATTTCCTCTTTCTCTTTTAGATTGCTCTGATAACCTGTGGGATAAATGTTGTATGATTCGTATTTTAGTTGTAAATTGTGGAGTTGTTGTGACTTGGGGAGCAGGGTGGCTCCAGAAGAATAAGGATGGTTTATTAGAAGTGTGAATGTGTTATTTATAGGTTTTTGGGTAGTCCATTTTAGGGGTGACTCTGCTGAATTTTTGGTAGAGTTATTCCTAAGGTGGGCCCCACAGGGCCACCTCGGATTTCAGGGTGAAATTCGGGGCAGGTCCTGTCAACTTGGTATCAGAGCATTAGGTTGTTAGGTTCTGTAGACTTCTTTCCTTCCTACTACTTTATGTGCTTAGTGGCACCTAGTACCTTCCGAGTGATGGCCCGACCGCGGCGGATCCCCATCATATACTCTTCGGTGCTAGTGTAGTCATTCGGTATGTAAAGTAGATAGGTTAATGTCCTGATTCTTGAGCTTTATTATCCTTCTCTTCTTCAGGTGCTATGCCTCCTAGACGCCGAAACCGCAGGGAGACTCCTCCCGCTTCAGGAGATGGGATGGCTCCTGAAGAATTAGCGAACGCCTTGGGACATATTGTCCAGCAGTTGACTGTAGCGCTTCCTGGCTCCAGAACTGATTTTACCATGGAGCGAGCGAGGAGACATGGAGCGTATAGTTTCTCCCATGCTCCTGATGCTATGGACGCTCAGAATTGGCTGAACAAAATGGAGAGAGTTTTTACTCAGATAAATTGTCCGGATGACCGTAAAGTGGGCTTGGCAGTAGACTTTCTCGACGGTGTTGCTTATAATTGGTGGGACATGACTAGTAGGGAACCAGGAAATGTTGGTCCGACGACTTGGGAACAGTTTAAGGTACATTTTAATAGGCGGTACTATGGCACAGCTATTCGTGACAGGATGAAGTATGAGTTCTTACATCTAGAGAAAGGGGACAAGACCGTGACGGAGTTTGAGCAGCGGTTCACTCAGCTAGCCCAGTTTGTGCCAGATTTGGTAGGCACTGAGGAGGAGCGGATCTATAGGTTTATTGAAGGATTGGGGGGTGATTATCGTCTGCAGTTGACAGCTGTACCATTCTATACTTACCATCAGGTGGTTAATGCTGCTTTGAGACTTGAGACTATGTTTTTGTCTGGTGTTCGACCTCGAGATGCGGGTGGCCCTAGCCAGGGTCCATCCAAGAGAGCTGCTTCCACTTCTGGTTCAGGATCTTCTGGAGGTAGTAGACGTGTTAGTTCGGATTCAACCACCCTATCGGATTTTGGAGGACTTAATATGGGAGTTGGTCAGTCTGAGTGGCAGTTCAGTGACGGCACGAGCCAGTATGGTGGTACCTCAGGGAGGTTCCATACTGGGAGTGATTATCCCCAGCGTCAGACGAGGAATGTGACGTGTTATCAGTGTGGACAGCCGGGTCATTATAGGAGGGATTGCCCTACATTGACTCATGGTGTTACTCCGGACGTCGGTCAGGGTTCTAGTCACGTATCAGGAGGTTCATCTAGCGGCACTCCCACTAGTTCTGCCAGGGGCGGCACTCAACGAGGTAGTGGTCGTCGTGGACGTCCAGCGACTCAGACGAGACTTCATGCCATGTCTCAGCAGGAGAATCACGTTCCTCCAAATACTCATGACGGTATGACATTCTTTCCCTTGAGTTATTTCCTTATATTGTTTCACCGGGGAACGCGTAACCAGTAGAATTGATTTAGCTAAGCCTTTAGTCGTTCGTGTGAATTTCGAGGACGAAATTTTTATAAGGAGGGGAGATTGTAACGTCCCGAACCTAAATTTACCCGTTTACTAGTCATTTGGACGGTAAATGATAACTAATTTCATTTTTACTTTGTTTCGATACTTTTAGTGGCCCTAAAAATTGACTTTTTGTTTGGGTCAAAATTTGAGAAAATGTTCTTCATGAAAATTGTAGAGGACGTTAAACCGAGCGCGTGCATATGTGGTTCGTAAAAATCGGAGTTCGTATGCGAAAGTTATAAGCGAAATATTAAAGTTACTGTTCATAGTAAAAAGTATAAATTTGAATTTTTACTGTTGAGGCCGGTAACTTTTCATTTTCTCTCTCTCTCCTCCTCCCCCGCGTTTTTTTTTTTCTCTTTCTTTCTTCTCTCTTCATCCTTCTCTGCAACTCCGGCCTTCTTCCTTCTCCGGCCACCTGACGACATAAAGCCAACATCTTTGGACTCGTCTCCGTTCCCTCTAGGCACCTGTGGTGGTGTTTTGCGGTGGCTCGACCCGTGGAGCTCGGATTTGAGCTATGAAGTTTACTGTAGCAATCCGGAAATTTCGTTAATTTTCGGCGATTCCGGCCATCTCCGGCCACCAGACCAGCGTCGAAGGTCGGGTTTTTGCCAAGGATCATTTCCCCCCTAGCCTTGAGCCACGATTTGCAGTGTAGAGGAGGAATTGAAGATTTGAAAATTTCGGGTTACTATTCACGATTCGGATACAAACTTCTCCTTAATTGTTGAGGTACTTCTACTCATTTTCTGACTTGGTCATAGTTGGGAGAATTAATGGGTGTGTTGAGAAGGTGCTGCTGCCAAAATTTGGTGGCCATTGGAGCTGGTGACTTTGGTGGCGGTGCCGCCACTGTGGGCGGCCGTAGCGGTGGCTAGGGTAACTTTTTAATTCCAATTTCTGGCTAGTTAAATCCTATAATTATCCTATAACTTGTATATGAAGTTTGGTGAGGATTGGTGGAGTTTTGAATCGGTTATAAATTTCTAAAGATTTAGATTTCGATTAATGTTAATCGTGTATCCGATTGTCGGATTTTCTCCATAATTGTTGCAAAGTCTGAATTTGACGATTGGGCGGTGTTGGTGAAGTTTGGTTGGTTGTAGAAGAGGATTGGAGGAATTGAGGTTATGGGTTTAGAATTTAATTATTGTTTATCGTAACATTATTTTCTTCCGTCCGGTAATTATTAGTTACGAATAATTATGTACAGGACGAGGTACCGACTCATCACTCGACGAGGATCCTTACACTTGGATACCACGTTAGCCGTATACTGTGAGTGGACTTTTGGTTTTCTAAATATTGATGCATGCAATTGATTTTCCGAAATAAGTATTTACTTAATTAATGAACATATTATTATATTTTACTTTCAGGAAATTGATATTGATTATTGATTTTGTTTTGGGAAATGGATTAGTAATTTAAATTACTGTTTTAATTTATCGAGCATATTATCCGATTTTTAATTGTGGAATTATTTATCGTTCGAATTTCGGATTGGAATTTGTTATGCTCCATTTTAAATTTGTTATCTGAAATAATTTTCGACGAGTTGTTTTCCGAGATTATTTCCGGAAATGAAAGTATTATTTATTAGCGGATTTGCTTTTTCCGAGGAATCCTCGGAAATGGGATTTTTCATCGGAACTTAGGAACTTATTTGATTTTCGTTTATTGGTTTATGATTCCGAATTTATATTGGCGTGCGGGGTCACGTCGCTGGAATAAATTTCTTTTCTTGTGAAACATTGGGGATGTCTTACTGATTTTCGATTTTCGTATGGTTTTTACCCACCATACCTGGGTCGATATATTTTATTGCTAGCTAGCCTATTAGTACTCCTCCCTGCTTACTATGTGTTCGTGGGTGAGTAGAGCAGAGCATGGGATGCTCCAGAGTGTGGGACACTCCGACCCGAGCCGAGAGGCTCCCTTCTATCGTATGGTGATACTTCTTCCCTATATATTATTTTATTATTTTGACTAGCGGGGCTAGTTCGATTTCCCTAACCAGAGGGGCTGGTCTTATTTTCTTGAGTATCAGAATTCTTTCCTTTTTGCTCGGTTGTGACTGGCGGGGCTAGTCGGTTTTCTTGAGCTGAACTAAAGTTACTGTATTTCTTTAAATTGCTGCATGCATCGGGTTTTTAAGAAGATATGTGCGGGAAAGTATAAATTTATTTTCTTCTTACAATTACTTATTTTTGTCCACTCACGCTAACGTTTTTATATACTTTTCCCCTGGGCCCTTCGTTTTCAAATGCCCAGTCTGCAGAGTAGCTGGTTTGGCATAGTAGGATTCGAGGCATAGCATCTGCTGCTGTTGTCTTCATTGTAGGTTAACTGTGGAACCTACCTGTATTTTATTTCCTCTTTCTCTTTTAGATTGCTCTGATAACCTGTGGGATAAATGTTGTATGATTCGTATTTTAGTTGTAAATTGTGGAGTTGTTGTGACTTGGGGAGCAGGGTGGCTCCAGAAGAATAAGGATGGTTTATTAGAAGTGTGAATGTGTTATTTATAGGTTTTTGGGTAGTCCATTTTAGGGGTGACTCTGCTGAATTTTTGGTAGAGTTATTCCTAAGGTGGGCCCCACAGGGCCACCTCGGATTTCAGGGTGAAATTCGGGGCATGTCCTGTCAAAAACTCACTTTAAATTAAATTTATAACAAATGATACACTATCACATCATCAATAATGTATAGTTACAGAGGAAAAAAGCAGACAACAATGCCGTAAGATGTCAACTTTAGGTTGGTGATCTATATCCTGGATCAGATGGGACTGCTATACTATGGGACACTATTTATTGCAAGAACATGCCTTTTAAGCAGGACCTGATAGGAACCTAAAAGACGAACTTTATGGCCACCTGAATCTAGTTTTCCAGTGTGTGCCCACTGTTTAGACTATAGTTAGGCATGAAATGTAAGTTTGTGATTGAAGAAATCCAAGTTCGGGAAGTCTCCAATAGGTAAAGTAAAACGGAAGCATTGTAGACTTATGGCAAAGGCTAACAAGGATTTAGATCAGACACCACAATGGTTAAATCCAGTGTGCATTTGCCACATTAGAGCTTCTACGCCACGCGTTTAGCTTGTGCTTTCTTCACTTTTATGAACTGCCCACAGCTTCTGACTTTGGCTTGCACACTCAGGCTACAGACCATGATTATGACCTTTCACATGCTTTGCTTTGGCCTTTTCTCTGTGGGCGGTAAACTTGCACAGTAAAAGTACAATTTGCCAAACAAAGACACGAAGCATATTTTATTGTCTAAACATGTACATTTTGATGTTGATCTTGTGTTAATGTTCAAGACAATGTTTAGTGTTAAAAGATCAAATAGTTTTTGACATAACCACAATAAAAATGATGATTAGAATTGTTTGAGACTAAGATTAAAGAGCTGGATGGGCACCCAAAAAAAAAAATTCCAAAATTCATTATATTTGAAGAAATTCGCTATACAGATCCTAATATACAAAAGCTATGAAGTACTTTCCGATTTTACAAGTAAAAATTTGCAATTTTCCCTCTCTTAGAATTATTTACATTGTCCAAGTAAGCGAACAAGAAAACTACACAGGAAAGTTGGACGCTCTTCCTGGCGCTTTAGCTCAACAAAGGAACTAGGAGGGCAGTAAATGCTTTAATCGCCGAGGGGTCAATCATGCCTGCCTTCCAACAAAGTTGATTGATAAGATTTTCTCTCCTAGATCACAGTAACAATCTGAAGCAATCAAAATTTTTTCTATTGTATCGTACTGGCAAAAACCTTTAAGCCGGTGACATCTTTTTTGCTATTCAAAATAGGTAACAAGGTTCGGGGGCTTCCAAGGTCGAATTTTTTGGACACAAGCACTAGTATTCTGACATGTCCACTGGGGTTATAATACAGATGCTGGCGACCATAAAGAGTTGATCAATGCGGGATGTATCTCTCACTTCGACCTGAACTTGTGCTGTTTAACAAAATGTCTCGCTTCCTTCAATCTTCTGGATACAAGCAGTAGGAATCTGAAATGTCCACTGCGTTTATAATATAATACATATGCCAGAGACCAGACATAGTTGACCAATATGGGATGCATCTCTCACTTTGTTCAAACTGAACTTGTTGTGCAGTTAACAAAATGCAATGCTTTCTGCAGTGGTACCATGCTTGAATGCAACTTGTGATCAACTTCATCATTTCTAACATTGGTGGTCTTTGAGGTGAACCAGCTTTACAGTTCCATCTCCACCACATGTAAGAAAACCTTGTGAAACAACTTTTATGTCTGTGACAGCAGCCTGTAAAATGTGGATGTGATATTGCTTTAGAACATGCAGCTTGATAAACAGATATATGTGCTTCCAAGATACCAGAATTTTCTTAGCAGGTCTAACAAATAGTTATAGACTTTTAGCTTGAACTTGTAAATTTAGCAAGATTAATGCAAAAACAGAAGACTTGCCTGAACTACTCCACCAAAACCTCGAGAGCTTGGTTGCAAAAATGTGTGTCTTTCATGCAATTTTGGCCAGTGATATACCAACTTAGCTCTCTTGGCATCCCAAAGCTTAACATCTCCATCTTTGCTTCCCGTTAAGAACAAACTGGTATTTGGAATTGTGGATATCTTGGTGACGCTCCCTTCACCCAGATTAATTGATCAGTCGTAGAACTGATAATTTGGACATAGAAATAATAAAACACGGTTAATTGCAGTAGGTTATACCTGAGTGAGCCTTTGGTATATACCACAGCATCCCATTCTGGTTTTGCTCCCCAAAACTGTTACCATCCGCAGGATGATGATCAATATTTGATGATGTCTTCACAGCTTGTTCACCTTTATCAGTATGCCTGTGCCTTTTACTCCTTCCAGTAGCAATATACCGGAAATCGTGAAGTCCGACATCACCACCTTTACCACCAGTCACAATAAGGGGTGAAATAGATCCACTTCCTATGTCGTTATCGAAAACAGAAAGAGAGCGCGCCCCACCTTCACAAAAAAGGACGAGGTCAATATATACATGAACAAACTTTTACTAACAGAGTAGAAACACTTGCAAAAGCAGAAAAGCAAATCTCCTAGAACTTGGCAGACCATAATATTAGAGAGAGAGAGACCTTCATGACAAATAATGGAAGCTCGTGAGGTAGTAGGTGGAGCCAATGTATCCCATATGACCACATTAACACTACTGGAGCTATATCCAGCCACAGCAATGATTGATCCACTTGATGTAACATAAGCAACATCCCTGCAAAAGAAATCACAGTTGATTTATGACAAAACCTCCAAAAACAATATATATACACACACACACACATACATATAAATTGATAATAATAACAATAAGATGATTGAAATTGAGTGTCACTAACCACAGGTCCACAAGGACAGCGAAATAGTGACACATGTCAAGATAAACAATTATACAAAGCCTAATGATGCAATTAATAATAAGCAAACAAGAACAGTCGAGCTAAGCAGTATAAGTTAACATTCACAAAATTCTGTTGAATAATAGGAACTAATCAGTTTCTAGTATGATCATAGAGTACAGACTGGAGCAAAAATTACTGTAACTTTGTCTTGGATGATTACAGATATTATCTATAGTCCAAAACTGAAACAAAGCTTGAAACAATTCCTGATGCATGACCGTCATTCCCGCAAAATCCCAAACACAAATAAGATGTAAAAGAAAATTATTAGAACTTTGTCTCGAAATTAAAAGTTATATATTACGTACGATGCATGACTGTCAAAGCATAGAGATGATTCTGTAGGACGAATATTACTCCTTCCTCCCACCTCCAGCTGCCATGTGCATACAGTTCCATCTAAGGCAGCGGTAGCAAATCTGTGTCCACAGTGATCAAACTGCAAAGCAGATATCGATGCAAGAGCATAAGGTGGAGGGACATTTGCAGCAGGCAGAACTCCATAAGTTGCAGTAGCTTTGTCTTTGCCAAACTGCATTTATAAAAGTTCACATCAGCTATGTGCCCTAAAAGTGACAATTAGCAATTAGCAAGACATTTACAAAGTGAACTTTTGCTGCAGTTGTTATGTGTGTACACCAATACCACTGCATTCTTTATGGTGCATTGGAGAATAATGTCTGCACGCATGCAGGATAAATATATTGGAGGCCAATGAAAAAAACAATAGCGTCCCATGAATAATTTAAGTTCACCTTCAAGTCATGTACTCATGTTTAGTTCCTTGATCCTAAACAAATTTGTCAATAAGGGGAGAGATGAATCAAAAGTAAAGAGCTCATATATAAACTGTTTCCTGGGATGATTAGGATATCTTCGCAAACAAATCACAAACAAGGATGCCGAAGAGCTACAGCAACCAACCAAAAAAACATGGTATACTTGGCGCCTAATCTAGCAAAATGCTATACTATCATGCAATTTAAATAATATGCTCTAAAATTATGTAAAGACTAATAAAATGATTTTTACTGTCAAAGCTTCGTACCTCCCATAAGTAAATGTGTGTATTGCTAGAACCAACCAAGAAGAAAGGTCTTGATGGGTGACTGGAAAAAACCCTTATGTTTGCATTCTCAACAGTAGGTGGTGGATCAACAACTTCCTCAAAGTCCTCTCGAGTCTCCCAACCTAAACCAGACACACGCATTCCAGGATAACCTTGATTCCCAAATGCTCCTCCACCTCTCAAGTCTCTTGCTGACCTTGCCAAAGATCCTACACCAACAGTTACTCCACCCAGTCCAAGGTGTGTTCCTTTTTTGATTCCAAGACCAACACCAGGAGATACATATGTTGGAGCTGGCGTTGATTCAGAACCAGCCCACCCGTTCAGTGGCCAATCAGCCTCTGACCAGATATAGTCTGAATGATCTCTATCAGGCATATCATCTTTCCAATTAAAAAAAAGGATGCCCTGAATCAGAAAGAAGTTGACATTTATTAGTCTGTGCATGTGCTCCCCGAATTGAGGCCTAGGAAGTCATGGTGTAAAAAAAATAAAATAATAATAATAATACTGGAGACCTAGCATAAAAAGTCTACAAACAATGACAGTCATGGAGGTCAAACAATAATTTGGCATACATCCAGGCTCGTACTGTTTTTTTTAAATTCCTTTTCATGACCTAAGTATTGGAGGATCATGTTGTACTTTAGTGTACACCGCATGCTAATAGAATCAAACAATTGAGAGTAAAAGAATATAGAAGGTGGTAGGCGGCTACACAAAAATATTGAAGGAATTGTCACGAGATGGAATTTCAGTCCATGACTTACCTTTCGGTTGCTTGCAAGAGCAGCTTGTTTCTGATTAACAGAGTTGAGACACAATGCCTGAACCAGATAGAGAATTTCATTACGAAACAAAAATTAACAAAGCTCTAAAAATCCTGTTACAAAACCTAAACCCTAATTTAATATGAAGACCTGCCACCGCAGTGATCAATATATGATGTATTATAAACTGCAAAACTTTAGAAGAAATTTGGAAGCTTACCTCCAAAAGCTCCCCGTTTCTCTTATATATTTCTTTTGGGTTCAGGAAAGGTGAGACCTCCTTTGTAGCGGTTGTATCTTTCTGCCATCCGCTAAGGAAAGAGTGGCCACTGCGAAATAGACTTCTAGAAGGTAATCCAGCTTCACTATTGGCAGAATTACTCTTAGGCGTAAGTTCATGATTATGAGTTTCCTCGGTCTCATCTACAGTTGTGACGCCTCTATATATGTTATTCCATCCTTTAGACGGTTTATGATCAAGGGAGTGAGACCAGTTAATTTTTTCCTGGGTGAAACTCTCAGATATTATTTTAGGATCTGCACAGATATCCCATAATATGTCAGATCCATGTTTTTCACCTATTGTCTCCAATTTGAGCATGTCCTGATTCAAATGCTGATTGAGGCCTCTGGTCTGAGACTGGTTATATTCTTCTAACCAAACAAGAGTCATTACATGCAACCCATTATCCATCTTATGCTGCAGATATGATGCTAGACGCACCACATGATAGGAAGAAACATGTGCAAGTGTGGTCTTTAATAACTTAACCAAGGACAATGAAACCAACCCAATCAGTTCTTCAGTTTTGTTGTCATCAGGACCCAAATTTTCAGAGCAAGGCACCAATGAGAAACGTTTTCCATCGGGAACACCAGAAATACAGCCTTCATCAAGTTTATAAGATAACATACCTAGCTTATGTTTCATGAGTCTGGATATGTGTTGCCATAAACAAGCCCCTATGATCTGCCATCTTTCATCTTCTGGAATTAAATGTGCTACATCTGTACCTTGAGAACCCTGAAGGCCTGTGCATACATTATCAATCAAAGAATTTTGGGTCACCGATTCTGCAATCTGGGGGAGGATTTTCTTCAGATCCATCAAATCAACTTCATAAGGTGTATGCCCATTGGTAAATGTGATCAGAAGTGGTTGCATTAATAGGAAGAGAACTTTTGAGTTTTTTTGAAGCCATGCACAAGCAAACTGTACATAATACTCAATCCAATCAATGATGATAAGGGGTTTCATGATGAGGTCTTCAGTAGATGAGACAGAAATAATTTGCAAAGCACTCCTTAAACTCCGAAGTGACAGGATAAGACCTTGAAAGTAATACTCCCCAGCATTTGAGCTTGAAGATCCACTTTCACCAGACACATTGTTTTCTAAACAATCTGACTTCAGTTTAGAGCAAGTTATACTGCAGGCAGCAATAACGCGTGAAAATAGAAGAGAAGTTTCTCTGGTAGCCTTCAAAAGTTGCTTATGCATAAGAGGATACAACAGGGATCTAACTATTTGGCTTTTATTGAGATCTTGATCTTGAGAAGTATATGCATGTAATATTTCGTACCCAACAAACCATAGCCCACGATTGTACAGTGAGAGCAAGACCTGTAGAATTGACAAGTGGAAAATAAAAGTCACTCCAGGACAATATATAATCATTGCATGTAACATAAACTAATTAGACATCTCAATATCATAGCCTACGAATGTACCATGCTGATAAGATGAAAAGGAACCACTGAAAACTTCTGCTCCAAATGATGAAGTGCTGTGTATAATTTCTGGCGGAAACTCCCAAGAACTTTTACATGTTCATGATTCTCGCACTCATTTATATGTGAAATAGCTCTGGAAGGTGCAACAACAGTATCTGCCCAACTTGGATGCTCTCTTACCAATGTTGATAAGTATTGAAGTGCCAAATCTAATCTGGCAAGGAACTCCACACGGAATGCCACATTACTTGATAACCAATTTGAAGAATTCTTTGGAGAGGGATTCAGAATTCCATTTAGCTTCTCAAAATCCCCAATATCTAATACAGTCCCTAGATCTGTGTCTCCAAGAATGGTTGTGGGAGATGAAAGGTACTCCAAAGCTTCAAGCTTAAATAAGTATGACATAGATTAATCACAGATCCTTATAAGAAAGGAGTGCATAGCATTATTCATATAAATAAAAAATCAGGGATTTGTCCCATCCATAACCTATGTAACAAAATCTAGTTGTACACAATGGGAGAGCAGGTGCAGGCTAAGATAAAAGCCATATATGGGCAGGACTTTTCCACCTTCTCTATGGATTTCCTAGCTCCCAGTCATTCAAGATATGCGAATTAGTATAGAGGAGCCTTTTTTGGGCAAGGATAATTATTCTCACAAAGGTCCACTATGTGAATTGGCAGGGAGGCTTTTTTTTTTCATTTAGCAATCTGATGTAACATATGGGACACATATGATACCTATGGTACTCATTTCAGATCAGTGTATATGTTCTGATAAAAATTAAACAGACAAGAAACCAGAAAAATAAGTGAAGTCAGTTTTCCCAGAAGCACATTATGTAAGTTGATGAGTAGACTTCCCCCATTTTGATAATCACATGATGTAGCATATTGATACAGTATGAGATATTGTCTGACAACAGCTATAAATATCGTACTATTATCAATATATTCTGATTCAAGAAAAGAAACTTGTTTAGATGGGCAAGTCCTAGAGTTCATGGAATATCACTATACTAGATACAAAAACTTGTGCACTATAAATTATCAGGGTCTGAACGCTACATATTCTAACAGATGCCAGATGAAAAATGCAAGGGTCATGGGCTCATGGCTGATTAACGATGAGGCAATAAGAAAGGCCAATCTATAGAAATTTCAACCTCACTTAAAATCTACATTTAAATCCAGCATATGTCATCCAAAACAATTGCACGAACAAAAAAATATGTAAACTTACTGGAAGTCCACATCTCTTTAAGGCAGTGGCTGTCATGAATACCGCCCATCTGCTCAGGATTGCAGTATTCCGCTCCCCTACAGCATTCCTCATGCTGTTCTTGGTTGCTAGCAATAGACAATAGAGACCAACATTTGGGTCCGAAAAAGCAACACCACTGGACAAATTTGCATACATCTCAGTTGCAGAATTTATCTGAAGTCCAAGCATGCTTATAAAAGACTGACAGTAGTTCCCTAGCTCCCACTGCAAATAAATGAGAGTCATCCATAAGGCATGAAACCTGAGAATGCAGGACTGTCTCACAGAAAGTGACCATGTCCTCCAAAAGAAAAAAAAATACTTATGATTATTAAAAATAGGCACCTCCAGAAGGCTCGCTAACCAGGAGTCACCCCTCTCAATTGCAAATGGCAGTAGAGATTTTGAAATTAGGTGTCTCTCTAATGGTCCACCACGCCCTTCAGTAAGCCGGCAAATTACAACTGCAAGCTGTTCATCCCCAAGGTTCTTTGCACAAATACTGACAGCAGAAGAAGTATCACCTCCAAGCAGAAAGAAAGCAACAGCCAACTCCAGTTGATGCCTACCCATCAAGACATATGCGTTCTTCAAGGCAGCTGCCTTATTTTTCTCTTCCTACAAAAATAAAATGCATACACTAGTAAGATTGAATATTGATAAGAAAATGAAGATTATCTCAACAGTCTACCCAGTTTCCCAGTAAAACAAAGAAAGAATAAGAGAGCAGTGGTTGTTTTGGGGAGGGAGCAACAGATCAGGCTGGCATCAATAAAGATAGAAAAGTTGGGGAGAGAGAGGAGAGGAGGGGGGGGTGATGATGTTTCAGAAAGAAAGTGAAGTTATGCCTCCTTTAGAACTGTTTTCTGTATATTCTTATAAAATATCTATGTATTACCAGTCAGTAACTTTATAAGCACCTGAAAATTGCGTGAAAGAAATGCGACTAAGGGCTTGTCCTTCTCATCCTTGCTAATTTTGAAAAGTCCGGTCAGAACTTGAATTCTATTCAGTGCAATATATAGCAATGCACAATCCTTAGGATCCCTCCTCTTCAGATATTGCAACCTCGCTAGTTTCTCCATCTACAGTGAAATGAAAGTGTTAACACTGTCTTTAAAATAAATAAATAAAAAACCGAAAAACAAAGTTTTCTAAAATGCTTATATCATGGAAGAGAATTTGAATTACTGCATTGTAGATCATAAATGAGGAGGATGAGTAAAGAATATTCGATATCATAAACATAATGATACAATGGTAACCAAATTAACTTCCTTTCTAACCTTACAGCTCATTGATTATGCAAAACCAAAATTTTTTTTTCCTTGATAACCTTGTCAAAATCATGTATAAATATCCTACCAAAAATGAATGGATAGACAAAATAACAACAGCAGTAATTATGGATTACTTGTACTTCCTAACACATATATGCCTTTCTGAGCCTGATAGTAACCAAAATCATTCGGGAAATTTGAAGGGAAAGAACCAGCTTCTCTGGTGATGTAAAAAGGTAGAGGAGCCATTTCCTTATTTTGTGCATGATGTAATAATATCAAAAACAGAAGGAATTATTACCCTTGAACGCAATTGTGCTGTATTTGTAAACCAAAATCCTACACCCAAATTCCGCATTTCTTGCCAAGACGGTTCATTGGGTAGGAAAGATCCAAACAAATTTTCCTGGCAATCAGAGTGGTAGGCCCATCCAATCAGCTTAGAGTCAACAACCAATTCCTCCACGGATACTGATCTACCAAACTTCCGAAAAAAATGTAGTTGCTGAAACCTCAATGCAATCCAGAACCTAAAAAGACGGAGCATTTGGAGGATAAATGGGTATATATTATATACAAACATGAAATAAAAAATAAAATATTAGAATCACTCATAAGTATTAAGAATAACGATATAAATGTGAACTTTTAAAAAATATGAATAATGATCTGACCACATTTTTGAGAAGGAAATTATATAAATACATTTAAGATAGTAATGAGGAAATAGTTCATATAAATATTGTTAACTAAACAATAATTCATCAGAGAGCCCAGACTTTCATAGGTTATAGTTTGATAACATAACAAAGATATATTCACTATAAAGTTTATCAAAATATCAAATATTTATGATTTTTAAGTCTGTAACCACCTGCTGAATATAAAGCATAGCATTAAAACCAAACACAAGCAACAGGGCAAGCCCAATTCTTTTCCAAAGTGAGTGATGTTATAATACAAGCTTTTGATGGTTAACCTACCGTTGAACCTCTTTTCAACCACTGGCAAATCTCATCAAACTTTCTAATGTGCATCTTATACAGACGGGAAAGAACAACTAAGCAGATCATTGCACCCACTCCAGTAACACAAAACTAGGAACGAATTAAATTCAGGATTCAACTCAGTTATTCCAGTAAGTAGAATTTCCAGGAATTTTATCTAAAGAGAAAGAATAGGGCAATTGGCGGGGTAAGGTCGGCATAAGTTTATGGAATTATTTTGTTGTTGGCTGCTTTTTGAATGGTGTTGTAAAAAGAAATTAATAGGAGCTTCGACAATAAAAATAGGAATTTTGTCTTTGGACAGGGTTACAGATATACCGTTTTATTCTGTTTATGCAAAGGGGTCCAGGCTGTTGTTACTTATAATACACTTTAATTGTGTCAATGTAATGCAATATGCTGTCTACTAGGTTATTAGTCATTGTTTTCAGTGTACAGATAGTCTACTGCAAATGTACCTTTTACTTAAACTCTAAAGCTCTCATTCTCATCAAAGCAAAAAAAAAAGAGAAAAAAATACAAAAATCAATTAGTCACCGGTAGGAAGTACCTCCGTCCAGGTTCATCGAGACTTTCATACGCAGAACCAGAGTTCGAATTAGTCATTTCATTGAGAAGATCAAAAATAGCAAGAATCTGCATCCTCTCAATGTTGGTTATAGCTGCTAATTCATACAAGTTCTCCAGATGCTCAACGAAGTCAACAAGTCCATATTTTGTTGAAGATGAACTGAACAAATTATTGGAAGCATAAGAGTCGTATGTAAATTGGCCAGAGTCTCTCTGCAACTGAGAAGATGAAGTGACTGCATCACCGCTCCATTGAAATCCTTTATCATTTGAATCTATTGAGATAATCCCATCAAGAAAAGTTGACAACAAAATCTGTGGAACGAAAATGCTCGACTTTGAAGGGTAATGCTTGCTCCCAGAAGAAGAATCAGAAGAGAGAAAATCATTAAGATGCCTCAATGCAATATACGCGCGCTTCCAATTTCCTAAACACATTACAGATATCATGCGTTATTAACCTCAGTAATTATATGCACACTTACTTAAACAAAGTGTTGAAAAAGCTCCAAACAGGATTTTTATGATGTAAAAGGCAACACAAACTACCACTAGGGAGACAAAATTGTACACACACAGATGGAACATTTTAACCATCATTTACCACTCCGGTGAACTTCTGAATTTGAAAATGATATGCTATTTCATCAAAAAAGTAAAGGGCTGAATTCTAATACCTGAATAGATATTCATAAAGAGGGCCTCTGGGTGGTAAACTGGCAGAGATCCACTTAACTTCTCCACAACTTCAAGCATTGTCCATAAACCTAGCTTGGTACCCCAAGCACAATCCAATTGAGACCTTGCTACAAACAAGCTGCTCAATAGATAGTCCTTTTTCAAATCAGTCTTGAATGGTGTACCAAACTTGCAATCTCTTCTACTCTCGTCAAGTAATGTTTTATCAAATTGTTGAAGTTCACAATCAAAGAAAATTGAACTAGTGTCTTCTTTCATTCCACCTGCAGAATCCATGCAATTTTCTGCCATGCCATTTGACTGACCATTAGCAAGATGTTTCTTATCTACAAGGAACAACCACTGACTATTTACACAAAAGTAACTCTTATGAACAAAGACAGCTGTTGCTCTGGGTCCCCAAAAGAAGTCACAAATGGGAGGGAAAGTATGAGTAGAGGCAATGCAGACCCAGATGTTCGTTTTCACTGATTTTTCAGGGTTTAACAAAGTCTGACCACCACAACGCTCAAGAGAATATACTCGAAACTGATTCAGCGTGCAAACTCCCAGTAGTAACTGACCATTTCCCAAAGGTAGCCAATTCAAAGCAACAAGTTCTTGGTCAAAGGATATTGTATCTTCTAACATAAATGACCCTGCACCTGCAAGATGTATAGGATCCCATATCTGAAGAGTGCCAATTGTATTTGAAGAAAAATCCTTGCAGATGGTTGCAATCTTCCGACCACATTCAGACAAGCATACAGTGCTAATAGGGCCTTTATGTGCCACAAACATACCCACAAGTTCCCATGGAATATTAGGAGTTGATAGTTTAGCAATTCTACTCCTCCACAATTTCAAAGTACCATCAGCGCAGCCTGTTGCCATTAAATGAGCTGGACAACTAGTGCATTGATCAATAGTAGAACCCAAATTTTTTTCTATACGCATCAAACTACCCTGACAGACCACAGCAAAACTTGTAACCTCATCATGGATGTATGGATCAGGTATCTGCGATGAGCAAGCATTTACTTTTAGACAATATCTTATATTGGTGAAAGTACCTTCAAATCCCCACATACTTTCAGGACCATTTCCCATCTCAAAATCACAGTCACAGAAGCTTCCGGATAAATCAAGAGTATGTAAAGTGATTTCCCATGAAAGAGCTTGAAACCCATTCATCCATACACCCAAAAGCATAAATTTACAACATCTTAGAGTTTTATGACAAGTCGAAGGCAAAGGAATTGTAGAGATACTGTTGGGCCCATCCTCATAAGGACCATGACCTGCAAAAGGTATAGTGCATAAGTAGTGACATTCTATAATTTCTTCCTCATCCTGATGAATTTTTACAATAAAGCAATCAATTCCTCCAGTATGTCCCATAAGAAGAACAGCTACTTCATTTAGTATTGCTGGTGCCCACCTCACGCTTGTATACCTGGAAGATGAACTTTGAGTTGCAAGCTTCCCACAGATATCCCAAGTTGGAACTAGTGTTGGACGGCCCAAAATATAGTTGGAAATGGTAGAGAAAAACCAAAAAAGAAGCAATCCATCAGAATCTAAGGAGACAGCAAGTTCAACCTCACAACTATAAGGATGTACTGCTACTTGTAAGATTCTTCCAGCATGACCATCCAAATTCAAGAGCCCATCAGCTGAACATGATAAAGTGTTCTCCATACCAGGTTTATTGAGGGTAAGATCCTCTACATTATTTGAAGACTGAGTATACAACAGTGACCAAACCAATGAATTGCAAGGTAACAACTGAATCAAAGAGCAGACCACTGGTGGACCAGACATGCAGTTCCTCAAGATCACAACTTTATTAAGTGGTATTCTATCATTATAATTTGAAAGTCCAGTCCTATGAACATGTCCCCCCTCCAGGACTGGTAGTTCTTGTGTCTTCCATAATGTAACCCGGGGAAATCTTACTGGGGAGACATCATTGAGACAGTGTAAAGCCCAAAACTTCACTAGCATTCCAGGACCGAACCCAATTAACCACTCACAATTACCGAGCTGGTCATGTTCATAACTGTTTGCAGAGAATAATTTTTTAGCCCCCGCACTAGCTTTGTTTAGACCCCCAGTTTCTATGGCCCACGTCACATAAATATCAATTCCCAGAATCCCATTCAGTGCCTGGTTTATCTCGATTACAGCGGCTACACAAAATGACCACCTCGTGGTTTTGTGGTCATTAATGTCCTTAGCAACTTTTCTTGCCCGTCCATCATCAACCTCGCACCATAACCTGACAGTTCCATCTAAGCAACTAGTGAGTAGCACATGCCTTGATGGATGTTTTGCATCTCTGCTTAAAGGTTTTCCACTTAATGGCCTCCATTGAATCATTGAGACAGGAAGAGGATGTTGTAGCTCAGATTTAACAAACTCAGATTTGCCATCTCGCTGGCTTACTAGCACACATTTGCTAGCCTCCTTAGTCAACAATCCTTCAATCAGCCATTTACTCTGATAAGCAGCAGTTGCGAAAGGTCCTTCAACAGACCAAGTTGCAGAGACCAAACTCTGGGGTTGGTCTGCTTTAAACTTCCAAGCAATTTCCCATGACCTACCACTTCTTTTCCACAAAACAACCTCAACGCCACTGGCAATTATTCCATCCCCTGAGCCCGTCCATCCAACTGCCTCCACCTTTGCAGAGTTTACAAGCACTGCATTCTGGCTCCAACAAAAAGAACCTGAATATGAGTAAAAAGACTTGAAACTTAAGACAACCAAACCACATTGTAAACAAAAGAATCCACATACAAAGCCTATTCAACATTCCTACTAAGTTCAAGATCAATATCTCAACAGCCAATACTAATCAGTTTGCCCCAAAATGAATGCACAAAACCATAACCAATTTGCAACTGAATGCTGATCCTCACCAACCAAAACAAAACAACAGCATTTGGCCATAACATTTAACCTCAATTTCTTAGCAACCGAAACAGAAAGCATAAAACTTTTTGCTGCAGATAGTTACACACCTGCTGCACTACACATTCATTGAATCCTACTGTCAATTCAAAAGCTTAATATGCCGCCTCATTATCTATACTCATCCGATTATCACTTTCTATACTCATTGGCCACCTCATTACTACTCTACATACAAAACTCATGTTGCCAATTCAATATCTCAACATTCAACCTCAAACTCTCTCTCAATTTCTTAGTTTCCAAAACAGAAAGCTTCAAACTTTTCGCCGAAAATTGCTACACATTCATCTAAGTCCTGCTTTCAATTCAAACTTAAACATTATAGCCACACATTCATCCAAGTCCTGCTTCCAATTCAAACTTAACATTTCACCACATTATCTTACTCAGTTTTCTCAGTAACTAAAAACCAAAAGAAGTAAAGAACCTACCTTTGGAGCTCGCCGAATCGTGCGAAAACACCCAAACGCAATTCTCAGCCGCGGCAGCAACCTCACCGAGAGACGGCACTACCGGCGACCAAGCCACGGCTCTGACGGCCGAGGAGGGGTCGCCGGACAGCTCGAAAACCTGCCGGAAAATGGGACCGATAACGGTTTCGTTTTCGGAGAGCGGGGAAGGGAAGTGAGAGATGACGAGGAGGGAGGAGGCGCCGTAGGAGACCCATGAGAGGTCGAGGAAGTCCGGAAGCCAGTCGATGGCGGATCCGGGCGGGTCCGATCGGTTAGGGGCGGAAGGGGTCGGGTCGGATCTGAGGATCTGGAGAGGAAGGTGGTGAGTGGGGTCCATGGTGGAGAGTCAGGAACACCAGAGTAAGAGGAAGTAGATGATAGGTGACACAGTGAGAAAAAAATAGGAGGAAGAATTTTTTTTTTTTTTTTCTTTTTGATACGAGGAGGAATGGAAACGACGTCGGAAGGGAGTTAATGTGGGGGTAGACTATTTTCTTTTTTTCACTGTTTGGGTTTGAAATTTTGAAAAAAATGAGCCAGTACTATTTGGTCCGGCAACAAAAATTTAAATCCAAAAATAGGTGAAACGTTTTAATAGTTGTCTATTAGTGTCATTGTGTTACTATAGTTTAGTAGAGTTTCGTACAATTTTTCTTGTGAATTGTAAAATCACAAGGTAATGATTATTATTTTAGATTTTTAATTATTATTGTCATTCTATAAGAGTAAAAAGCTATCCCTAATTCATGGTCTTTGCCAATACAGAACGATAGAGCTATTTTGCTTATAGAGCCATTCTGTTCTACGGAGTTTGTATGTCTTCTGGGACCTAAACGAATCTTGATCCATGGTAGGTTGATCATTGGATTCGGACTTCGCTTTAAGGTATCTTGGTCATTCCTGAGTACTATGGATATTTTGTACGAGATGGCAAAAATCGTGATTTCATAATGGAGAAGAAAATCATGATTTATTATCCCACTTACTGTGGATGCTTGAACCGGAGTACCACAGTCCACAAACGGATCGACAAGCTCGCCTAGAACTCATTAACGGACCCAACTGATAAAAAAACAATAAGAAAAGAAAAACTGTTGTGTAAATTTTTTTACACACCGTTATACTGGGACCCTTGCATTTTTATTCAACTTATAAGGACTTTTTTTTTTTTTTTTTTTGAGAAATCAACTTAGAAGGACTTGCAAAAAACAAAAACAAAAAAGCTATGCAAGTTAGCCGGTTTTCCAAAGGAATGGCCAGGATTGTCCAGATGAAATCAAAGGACCAAAAACAGACAAAGCCTTTTAATCCCAGTAGACAAAGACTTACCGATCCAGTGATTAGAAGCCCAGATAATTAAATCAGGACTCGAAGGACAAAGCCAACTCTCACCACATTTGCTCACAAGACTAGTCCAGATTCCACGGCTGTAAGGACACTCGAAGAATAGGTGATAATGAGATTCAAAATCAGACCTACAAAGAATGCATTGAAGATCAATATCAGGTCTATAAGCATGAATTCTATCCTTGGTCACCAAGCGGCCTCTAACAGCAAGCCATAGGATAAAAGCCAATCTTGGAATATTATGGTTGAACCAGACCAGATTAGTCCAAGACACAAGAGGCTTGCAAAGGCGAATATTTTGCCAAGAAGATGTGAATGTGAGAAGGTCATGGATACAGGACATTAAACTGGACAAGAGGACAAAAGGTCATTCTAGCTAGGACAAAAGATCATTCAAAAAAAGAAGCAGCAGAAACTGAGAACTTCATTCTTTCTTCTTCAGCTGATCAGCTCTTGCCATACTTTCACTTCTTCATTCTTCACTTTGTCAGCTGATCAGTTCTTTGCCATTCAGCTCTTGCCTATACAAACACAGCTCATCAGCTATATTCAAAATGACTAGTTGCAGATAAATGCAGATACAAACAGTGCAGAACTGCAGATACAATCAGTCCAAATTGAATATTATGCAAATCAATCCTTGCATGATTAACCAACACATATTCAACAACTTTCAACACAAACCAACAAAAATAACCAAAGTACTGTTCGCAAAAAGAACAAAACAGAAACTCATAATCTGCAGGCATAAGTAAACTTTAATATGCAGTCATTAAGCATACACACACAGCCTTAGTAACTTTAATGCTACAAAGCATTCTTGTTCCATTCCTACTCAACAGATATTTACACAAAATGATGCACATATTCAGAAAACTGTATATCCTAACGAACATATATTGTTGAAAAGAGCACTTCTTTTAGAAAATCTTCCAAACTTCCACACTTGTATGACAGAAGTATAACACAACTGAAACAATACTGCAGACAAACACTAAAGACAACAATTTAAAAAGCCATGGCCTTCAGCAACAACACCCCCCCCCCCCCCCCCCCTTCCTTCACACTAATTTTTCTTCTGTATTCCTCTGGTTGGTCATGTACCAGTTCTTACCAACACTTAATCAGACTCAAATCTGAATACTTGCACATAAAATATCCATAAAGCCTAAATATAAAGTTTCTCAGAAGTCACCATCAGACCCCACACTACTAACTCAAAAATTAACTTCAGAAGTCACTCACAGGAACATATCAAAGATTGGGGCATTGATAACAAAAACTCATCAACAGAAAAAAGATCAATCAACAAAATAGAAAACCCAATTCATGAAAATCATGCATAAACCCCAAAGAACAAAGAAAACACAGAAACAACCCCCTTCCTTTCAACTTCTTAAAACATTTTAATTCAAACCCAATTCTTCCAAACTTTCAGAAATTTACCTAGAGGATGCTGGGTTTGAGCCAGATGCTCTTCCCACCCAACATCATCATCTTCACAGGCAGAGGTCCCTCACCAACCACACCTTTTGCAATTTCTGGAGTGTGAAATGTAACCCACGCATGGAGCGGGGGATTTTGCTCATCCATTCTTATAGAATGGATGACATCCCCATAGTTACTGTAAAAGCAACACACAATCAATAATAGGTAATTCAAATCATCTGATACACTAGACACAATTAATAGCTACCCATAGAAATCACGAGAATGTATATTCTTCCCCTCAAATTTTTCAGTGAGAGGTAAAGGATTCAATTCTTTTAAGAACTAAAATTTTTGTTTGGAATGAATATTAATCAAACCGAAAGACCTTTTAACTATATAAGGGGTTACAGAACGAATCACACTTTCACCACTAAACTATACCCGCTACAATCCGATTATTGTATATAAATGGACATTTTGTCATCCCTAATCAAAAACTAAAACAAAACATCAGAAAAGAATCATGAAAGCTAGTGTGTTTACCTTTGTATGAGAGGACCTAATGAGATTAGGAAAAGCGGATTCATTTTATTTTAATAACTAAATAACAAGTAACACCCTTCATCCTCGTTATTGAGGGTTCTTAATTGCTCGAGTACTTGGATCCTTCCGAACCCAAAGAAGTATATCAATGAGATCTTTATTCTGTGGTTTAGGCCATTTCGGGTCATGGTACGGTGTTTCCTCAATTACTTAGTCATAAAAGTTGGGCAACGTTCTAAATTGTCTTCCCTCTTTACAAAAAGCGAAACGACACAGAACATTGTTGGTCAACTAAAGTGTCAACTGTCACTTGACTAAGACTGATGAACCCTCTCTGCGCTAATTAGTCCCAAGATCACAATCTTCCTAACCTCCCTCCAGTACTCACCATAGAAATGATAGACTTACATGTAGAGTCATAGGTAAGCTTTTGCAAGCCTCTCTTGCCATTTGTGCTTATGAGACTACTAAATTAGACACTGAGCCTGATTGCAGAACATTAGGGATCGATCCATATCCATCAGAAACGTGTCCAATGACAGAATGGGGTAAAATCATTACAGAGATGGTATGCCTAATCAAAAAGCAACAATTTAAAGGGTATCAGCAAAACAATGAGTGGGAGCACCATGGATACTGGTAGATACGCAATAAGAATGTATTCATGGCTAAGTTTTGTCTCGAACTCGCAATAACAAGCAATTTTTTTTTTAAAAAAAAAAATTTTCTTTACACGAATCAAAAATGAAGAACAGTAGTTTACCTCCAGAAAAAGTGATACACGTCATTGGGTGAAGCTGCTGGCTTCACGCGGCAGAAAGTGGCGAACAGTGTGCATTCATCTATTAGATATACGATAAAAAGTTAAAAGTTAATAACTTTAATCTTTTAACTTCCTTAACTTCAAAAGAGTTTTTACTTACCTTCAAAAGTGGCGTGATGTGGGGTGTCCATCAATGGGGTATCGATCAATGGCTTCAGGGCTCTTGTTTCACCTGAAATTATGTATCAAGATTCATAATTAAGGAAATTAAGAGCTAGAGCAGAAGACCCAAATCTTTTTACTTAAAGAAAAAGTATGAAGCTTTATCACACCATAGTAATTCTTTGGACTATAACCTCTGATGGAAGGCTTGCTAGGCTTGTGGAAATGGGCATTTCTCCTCTGCTTTCCCACTGAGAAAGCAATTGGAATTCATATAAGTACAGGTGAATTCCAAGAACAACAAACAAGAAAAGAAAGGAAAAGAGGAAGATGGGTTTTCACCCATTGTTAAATCTTGGATTTTTGAGAGAAATTTCGATGAGATGAGATAATGTAGTTGAGCTCTGTGTAGGCACTCTGTTTCTGTTTCTGGTTTTTATAACTAACTCGAGGAAGAAGAAGAAGACGAAGAAATGGAGGGAAACGCTTACCTCGGCACGTGCGATGCACAAGCGTGGGTTTAAAAAACGACATGTCGCTCATATCGTCAATTTAGTCTCTCTCTCTCTCTCTCTCTCCCGTAGTCGCAACTTTGGGCCAACGCCCGACCCGACCCGACAGGAGAGCTAATCCACCGGCCATTGATTCGTCACAGCTCCTTCAACCTCCGAACACCCTCTTTGCTTCCCTCGATTTTCAACACAAAAACGGAGGAGAGGATTTTCGACGGCGGCGATTTTCAACACAAAAGAGGAGGAGTTTTGACGGCGGCGAAAACTTCATGGATTCGGATATTGGGTAAACGGAGTCGTTGTTCTCCATGCTTGGATTTGAGTGTTTTTGCGGTGTGGTGTAACCGGGTTTAGGGATTTTTATATTGGGAAGAGAGGCTTGCAAAAGCTTACCTATGAAAGAAGGAAAAAAGAAAAAAGAAACACAAACAAACCAATGAACTTTGGGTAAAAGAAACAAAAAAATCAAATAAGGGAGGACAATAAAATGTAGGATCTCTAAGAAAATAACTCCATGGAGGAGTTGGTAATTTTATCTTCAATGCGATCGGAACTTTTAAGTGGCTTATAAAAAAAAGTGGTCCATATTTATATTTTAAAATATGGCGCACCACGATTGTGTGTTTGATTGGAACTTTTAAGTGGCTTATAGAAAAGAAATGACCCATATTTATTTTCTTCAAATATGGCGCATCACGATTGTGTGTTTAGGCAAGTGGAGTACTAATTGATCTGGCCTCCCAATTCGAAGGTTTTTCTTGGAAGGCTCAACCTTGTTGACTATGACAACAATCGCGACTATGGCCGCCATGCTCTCTCGCGACCTGAACTTCCTATACCAAAGGGAGAAGACAAAAGCACAGCCATACGAGGAGGTTCGTAAGTACAGTGAGGGCTAGTGAAAGGACTCAAGCAAGGCTTTTATTTATAAGAAAACGACTAAATTAAAGATGAAAGCCTTTTAGGGTAACAAGAGATTACATCATCAAAGAGTGAGCCTTAATTACTAGGTAAAGAGTTGGTCCAAACTTGATTGTTTACATTATTATGACCTAAGCCAGCAATTGCATCAACCATAATGTTTGCCAACCTGTATATGCATAAAGGAAATATATTCAAAGTCTTGAGTTAGTTGCTTTATATCCCGGATGATCCTCATAAGCCTCCGAGGTGGACAAGATACACCATTAACTTGATTGATGAGTAGTAGTTGCCTAGTTATGTAGTCAACCAGAGATACTAACTCCGATTTACTCCAACTTTTTTCCACGTGCATCTATGTCTCTAGTTTTTGAAGTTATTAGTTCCAAATATAATTGACTCTTGGAAATTGCAATTAACCTAATACTAGGCAAAAGCCTTCTACTAGCTAATTATTGTTTTATTGTTTATACTTTCACTGGATGGTAATCAACTAGTAATTAGTGGAGAAATGAAAATACCTGGCGCTCTGCTAGGGTTAGGAGAGCGCCGCTCTAAACCCTAAACATCTCTATAGTTACTGTAAAGAAACAAAAACACACAATTAAATTTGTTGAATCAAAGAGGCAAATTTCAGTGACAAAAACACAGACAATTAATCAAATCTCGGTGAAAAAAACATAGACAATTAATCAAAGAGACATATTTCAGTGACAAATATGAAGAGAAGTATAAGATCACCTCCAGAAGAACTGCAACACGTCCATGAGTGAAGCCGCTCACTTCCAGCTACAGGAAGTCACACAGAGCATTCATTCATTTATATACGAGAAAAGGAAAAGACTTTTATCTTTTAACTTGCTGGTAAACGTAAAAAGTAATTCTTTTAACCTCTTTACCTTCAAAGGTGGCGTGACGTGGGGTACCCATTTGTCGGTAGTGAGAGTTGAACGTTCTTAGTCCTATAACCAAAGCACTAAAGCCATTAAAACCAGAAATGTTGTGATTCTGATTAAGCAGTTAAATTTTACAAGAAAACCCATCATAGAATTTGATTGATATAGATTCAATGTCCTAGGAACTGTTATTTTCAATAAATGCTCATGATTCCAAGAAATGCAAAAGGTATCCTCAAACAATTTCTTAAACAATATAGGAAAGATTCTGTAACCAAGTAATAGAAACTAGTAAAATCGAACAGAAAACTCACCAGAATAGTAGTTGTGATTCCTTCAGGATTGCATTAGTTTTGGTACCCACCTCCTGGAATCGGGTTGAAGACGAAAAAAGAAATGAACCTTTAGAAGAAGAAGAAGATGAAAGAAATAGAAGTGGAAATGAAATATGGAACATTGGAATACTCATTGTGACTCGAAGATAGTTATGAATAGGTGGTTTTTCTGGTGTTCTTGGATTTGTTTCTTGCTCAAGGAAGGAGATGATCAAATAGACGAGAGAGAAAAACAGAGTGTTACTCTGTTTTAAGTAGTAAGTCCTACTTTGAGGCTCGCACCCTTCCTCTTTTCCTTATATAAGACGACGTCGTAAGTTCTCATGTGGTCTTTTGTTTACCCTTTTATTTACTATACCTTTTCGGTTTTGACCAGCAAATCCTTTTTGACCAAGCAAATCCTTAGTCCTTTGTTTTGTGATTTTAGTTCTTACATTCTATACCATTAAATTTTTGTTCTTGTAATGCCCCGATTTGCACCTCATCAAATCGAGTACGTTACAATGTTGCGATTTTACTTGTAAAATCACTTCAAATTCATGTTTTGAGAATTGAGATTTTGAGGTTTTTGGTTCTTTCGGGTTCTCTGTTATATGTGATGATTTTGGGTTTCGATCAATTTATTTGATCTTAACAGAAGCTTTGGGAACACTAATTAGTTCTTAGTTATGCTTGTATTCAAGAAATGGAAGAGTTGGGTATTTGAAGGTTAAGCTGGGTGCTCGGGGAGTATGGAAGCAATACAGATTTTCATCCAAGTTTGGTGTTTAGGTGACCTGGAGCTGCTATGTATATGTTGTTATCATGTTTCTGGGTTTACAATTGTGAATTGGTTGATGATGGGCGCAAGTGTAATGGCTTCGAATTGAGGTTTTGGAGTAATCACCAGAGTTGAAGTGATCAAGTGTCATAGTAGATTCTGTAAGTGTGTGTACTACTGTGAAGTATGGATGAACGTGAAGGTTGACTCAAATTTTGGATGAAGGGTTTGGTTAAAAAGAGGACTTGGGTGTCCTTAGCAAATTATGAGGATTTGGATTTGATCTATTTTTGTTTCGGAATAATTGATCGAGTGGATTTGAAGTGATTTGATATGTGGATTGAATGGTTACCGGCAATCCCAGAAGCAAAAAGATACAGATTTCAAAATGCGAATCGCAGTGTTACTAACTTTGAGCACTGCTGGATTTGGAGCTCGGATTATATGAAGGGTCTCTCGGGAAACCTTTTCTATTAAAATGATAAATAGAGTTGAAATCGGTGAATTGTTTGACATTAGTTGATTAAATCTTGAATATTATCACTTTATATAAAAGCACGTGTTATAATGATTTCAGTCATGATACATGTGTATTGGGAAATGTACATATAGATTGTAAAATGAGTTTGGAAGGATATGTGGAATATCGATTTGGATTATGGGAAATGAATGCTTTTGTGTAATTGAGCTTGACTTGTCTAGCCAAATTTCAGGTGGGCTAATAGAGCTATTCGATTTTGGTAATCGAGGTTAAGCAAGATGACTACCAAAAGGGGGATGTGGATTGAATTGGTATTGGGAGTTAGATCATATATTCGAAACATCTAGATCACCTCCGGTTGGTAAAATACATGGTATGAGACATTGAGACGTGTAGGCTCTCTTGTTGTTGATATATGGACCGATGGGTAATTAAGTGAAACTCATTTGACATGCATCATTTCTATTATTCATTTTTGTAAGAATTTGACAAAAACATAGACAATTAATCAAAGAGACAAATTTATGTGACAAAAACGAGGAGAAGTATAAGATTATGTACCTCCAGACAACTCGTCCATGCGTGAAACCGCTGGCTTATGGCTATAGGAAGTCACAAAGAGCGTTTGTTCATCTATATACGAGAAAAGGAAAACACTTTATCTTTTAACATCTCCTAGTTACTGTAAAGAAACAAAAGCACACAATCAAATTTTGTTGAATTAAAACCTACTATACACTACACATAGACAATTAATCAAAAAGGCAAATCTCGGTGACAAAAACATAGACAATTAACTAATTAAAGAGACAAACTTCGATGACAAACATGAAGAGAAGTATAAGATTACCTCTAAAAGAACTGCAACACGTCCATGTGTGAAGCCGCTGGCTTCTAACTACAAGAAGCCACAAAGAGCATTCATTCATTTATATACGAGAAAAGGAAAAGACTTTTATCTTTTAACTTGCTGGTAAACGCAAAATGTATTTTTTTTTAACTCTTTACCTTCAAAGGTGGTGTGACATGGGGCACCCATTTGTCGGTAGTGAAAGTTGTTTTTTCTTAATCCCATAAAAAAAGCACCAAAACCATTAAAACTAGAAATGTTGTGATTTTGATAAAGCAGTTAAATTTTACAAGAAAACCCATCATAGAATTTGATTGATAGAGATTCAATGGCCTAGGAACTGTTATTTTCAAGAAATGCTCATGATTCCAAGAAATGCAAAAGGTATCCTCAAAGAATTTTTTAAACAATATATGAAAGTTTCAGTAACCA
This sequence comes from Rosa persica, assembly GCA_025331145.1. Classification (NCBI taxonomy): domain Eukaryota; kingdom Viridiplantae; phylum Streptophyta; class Magnoliopsida; order Rosales; family Rosaceae; genus Rosa; species Rosa persica. The sequence goes on from WFKR01000001.1 coordinate 32,561,092, forward strand.
AGTAATAGAAACTAGTAAAATCGAACAGAAAACTCACCAGAATAACAGTTGTGATTCCTCCAAGATCGCATTGAAGGTTTTCTTATGAAATTTTGGTACCCACCTCTTGGAATCGGGTTGAAGAAGAAGAAGAAGAAAGAAATGGAAGTGGAAATGAAATACGGAATAGTGGAATACTCATTGTGACTCGAAGATAGTTCTGAATAAGTGGTTTTTCTGGTTTTCTTGGATTTGTTTCTTGCTCAAGGAAGGAGATGATCAAAGAGATGAGAGGGAAAAACAGAGTTAAGTAATAAGTCCCTCTTTGAGACTCGCACCCTGCTTCCTCCTTTCCTTATATAAAATGATGTCGTAAGTTCTCAGGTGGTTTTTTGTTTACCCTTTTATTTACTATACCTTTCCGGTTTTGACAAGCAAAATCCTTTCCGACCAAAAAAAAAAAGAAAAAGGAAGGAAATCCTTAGGCCTTTATTTTGTGATTTTAGTTCTCACATTCTATACCCTTAAACCTTTGTTCTGCCAATTTTTTTTTTTAAATTTTATATGTTGTGTTTTGTTCAAGGCTTATATCTAGTATCTTTGTGAAAATCTCTTAAGATTTACATCAATATAATGACGTCAAGTAAATTTTAGCATGATGCATATCTAGTACACTAGTTTATCAATGTCAGGAGTTAGTCTATCTCTCAATTAAACTAAACCACCACAGGTGGTCAAGTTGGTAAGAGCCTCCAGGTGTGGAGATTCCACACCTGGACACCTGGATTCGAATCTCGCAAACACTTATTGGAGTTAAATCCCAATATATTATTGGAGGCCAGGGGGGGGAGAAAACATTCTGACATGATTCCTTGGCACGGATTAGTCTCTGGGCCTAGAAAGCATTTGAGGAACCATGTGATTTGGATTAAAAAAAATAAAAAATAAAACCTCTCAATCAAACTACTCTATTTGATATATTGATATATTAATTTACCGTGAAGAAAAAAAAAATTTGCTATAAAAATCTCTATGAGTTCAGCTTTAATGAATTCAGACCCCGTAGATTGAAAATGAGAGATGAGAAGGTGGAAAATTGGAAACTATATTTTTGTCCAACTTAAACAATGGAAGGATTTCTAGAAGTCCAAAACATTCTGAAGCTAACAGAACTCCACCAAAAGGGTACTTGAATTTGTGAAACTCTCAAAATTAACGATTAAAGGTGTCTGCTTTATTTTGTTGGACTCTTTTGAGAGACAAATTACCATGAACCATGTTTTTTTTTTTTTATCTGATTTGGTAACTTGTTTCCGCGATGGTTATAATGCCTGCCATTTCAAACAGTTGGAAGCTACAAGTTGATCACATACTTGCTGTTGCTTCTTGTGCAAGACAAGTTTTTGAAGGTCATTTATTGCATTTTTAAACTCAAACATCCTACGAGGCCAGTGTCTATCCTTTAGCTAACTCAAACTTGTTTTCTGAAATTCAGATGTGGTGGTGTTGATCATACTTGTCTAGATTCAATTGTTGCCAAAATATACATATAGATAAATAAACTGGTCTTCTGAAATTCGTTCGAACTTTAAACTTGTAACTGAGAGAGACATTTACAATATGGCTTTTTATTCGTGTCACTATTATCATCTCTCCTAGAATCATATATGTTCACTACGCTTAGACGTCGTGTTACTATCTTTGCAGGTGGAATATTTATAATTCTGAAAATGTACTTTCATGTTTTGATGAATCCGACATGGTGCTTCCAGAGGACACATCCCGAAACATCACTTTTCCCATCACCTTTCATATTGCGGCACGAAAAGTAAAAGTTAATGTCTACAGAAGTTTGGCTGTTAATTTAGTTGATAACCTCTTATATAAAAACCAAGTGCGAAGCATGATGTTTAGAACTCGAGTATGGTAGAAGAAGGGGATGGGAGGAGATTGTCCCACTTGCATGTTCCTGCCTGCCAATGATTTCAGAACTTCTGATATGCAGAAAAGAGGCAAGCTAATTAGTCTAGATCGAGGACTAGAGGAGCTTTAATTTTTGTCATCCTATTAAAAATTAACCATACATTTTTGTTGTTGTGTGAACTGTTTTTATGGTTTATACCATACCAATAAAGTCATTTTAGGCTTTTAGTAACCTGTGAAGGTTTCTTGCACTCTAGAAATGTGCCTCATCCGCCTAATGTCTTGGAGTCTGCCTGCTTCCAAATTCTCCTGCCCAGGTCTCCCTTTAACTTGCTGGATAAGTTTCCTTTTCTCTCTGTAGTGTGAGATGAATGGATGTCCTCAAAGATGGTCTTGATTAATTCTCGTATCTTTCCACTTCTAAGCAATTTGTCTTGCCATCTCTATCGACTTCGTCTAGAGAGAAAACAAGTGCAGAATTCTAAGAGTCGTACTTGCCCTCTGAATGTCACCCTCAAGATGATCTTTAATATTGTTCGGAGCAAGTTCTATTGTTTTGGGTTGAAGATCTTGGCTTTTAATACCAAGTAGGCCGGATATCTTTTTGAGATGAGCTCTTGTTCCTGGCTTTAATTCTCTTCAGAGTAAATTTCTTTCTTTCTTGTATTGGGTGGTGCCTGGCTCTTGTTTTGTTGTTGCACTTGCTGTATTCGGTTCTTTGGGATTTTCCCTCTGGTTATTCAATTCATTTACCACAAACAAAAATAAAGTTAAGAAAACGATTGAAAATAATATGTGTAAGTACACGCCGCTGATCAGGGGCCTATCCAGTTGTCCTAATTGATCTGGTAGACTCCGTAACTTGGAAGACAATTATCTTACTCAAGTTTCAAGGTTTCCAATTCGTGAAGCATTCGACCTAAGCATATGCTTATTATCTCAGTTTCAAGGTTTCCAAATCCGTGAAGGATTGGACCCCCAAGCACATGCTTATATATAGATCGATCGATAGATCAGACCTCATAGATGAAAACAAAGCACGCAGGAACCCTAGACAAGAGAAAATATCAATCATGGCTTTAGAAGCAACAAGGCCTCACTTGCCCGATCTTGTCATCCACCAAATCCTCCAATTCCTTCCCACTAAATCTGCTGTGCGCTTGAGCTTTCTTTCCAAGCAATGGGAAGGTGTATGGTCTTCGGCCCCAATAATAGATTTCGATGAGGGAGGTGAGGATGGAAACAACAACCTTGGCCAACATAAAAGGTTCGTCAAAAACATTCTGAGTAGGTATTTGGAATTCCTTGCTGAGAAAGAGAGAGAAAAACAAGGTTTAGAAAAATTCAAGCTTCACATGACAAGGTACTTATCTGGAGATGCTAGTATCGTAACCAAATTGTTGAGTTCTTCATTTGAGAGAGGCGTGAAAGAGTTAGATATCAGCCTTAGAGTAAGTAAATCACAGTGGGATCATCGGGGAAGTGGCATGAAAAACTACAACAACTTGTCCCCGATGGAGCTTATCAATGCAAAATCTGCACCCCGTATGAAAAAGTACTACTACTTTTCCCGGACGGCTCTTACCAATGCAAAATCCTTGACTACTCTAAATCTAGGGTATGTTAGGATAAAGAACATTAGCGGTAAGGAATGCTCTACATCCACATGTCTTCTTCCCTCTTTGAAATCTATGTCTCTCAAGAAGGTCCACTTTGACAGGGAAGCTCTCTACTACTTGATCCGTGAGTGCCCTAACATCGAATATCTGTCAATAATTTCATGTTCTTCCGGAGACTTTGGGCTCTCGAGCTCTAGTCTCAAGTCTTTGCAAGTTAAGCATTGCGACTCTTTTGCAATTCGCGTTGATGATGCTGTGAATCTTGAATCTCTTACAATTGTTTCAGATATCGGTCCACCTCAACTTCCGAACTTCCATAGTATAATCTTGAAAGACTGCTTCAACTTGAAATGTTTAAACATATGTGCTCCGCAGGTGAAAGTGTTCGATTTAGATGGATGCCAGGATGTGAAAGGCACAATCGACGCTCCTCTTCTAGATTCTATTACATTCAAGGGTTACTTGAGTTCCAAATTTTCTCTAAAAGCTCCAAACTTGAGAATGACCCGCATAGTACTATTTGACAAATGGGACAGAGAAGCAGCCACTTTCAACAGCAGGCCATGGAACCATTTTACAACATTGAGCAATTTTCTTGAAGAATTTGGTAGCTCCAAAACTTTGGATCTTTATGTGAGTGATTTTAAGGCCCTTATGTTTCCAAAAGATTTCAGAAAGACCTTGGCTTCTCCAATATTCCCAAGTCTCAAAAAACTTTATTTCTCGGTGAAGAATCCTCCAAGAAAGATGAACAAAGAGTTGAACGATTCGTTGTATTGGATGGCACCTGATGTACTGTTCATTAAAAATCTACCATGGAGAATCAGGCACAGACCTCTTTGAGCGCACGCTGAGGGGTGGCTTGTAGCAAGAAATCCAGTCCTCAGTCATCACAAACGTGCCAAACCCTTATCAAATAAGATTAACGGCAATATAAATATATATATAGTTCCCTTTTGTCTCTAACTTTTCCTTTGTGGTAGACTGATAGCTTAATATATAGTACGTAGATTTTGGCTTCTTGACCATGGGAGATTCTTTTATTTTATATGGTTTGATGGGTATCTATAAATTAAGTTTGGTAGTTGTTTGACTGTACAGAAATGATTTTCGATTAGTCTATCACTGCACCAAGAAAAAAAGTTTGGGGTACTCTCGCATCAAGCCTAAAGATGAATCTTTATATATAGGTGGCCGTGGCCGTGGCTGCTTAAAGTGAGAACAACCTAGCTTAAGCCTGTTTCAACTGGATCAGGGAGGTATTCGATCGATCAAAATACTTCCTGATACAGATCATGGTGAGGAGGAGCTAGGTTCAAGCCAATCAGAATCTCACTTCGTCAAATTTAAGTTATGAACATATTGTGCAATTGTTGCGAGTCTTACAGGTCCATATCCGGCGAAGCTAACAGAGCTGCTCAGCTAGCCGAACGGAGATTGGTGATGAGACCTCCAATCTCCTTGTATCTGTTTAATTTGTCAAGATATGGGCTCGACTGCCCTCGTTATCTTTTAGATATTTCCTTTCTTTTTGTTTTCCTTTATTCAATATTCGATCTGTACTTGCATTTCCTCTTGTATTTTCTTTCATGGAGCCAACTCTCTCGTGGCTTTTATGAAGTTTTCCCGCTGACAAAAAAATAAAAATAAAACAAAGTTCGAAACCAATTAACAAATGAAGACCAGAGACTTTAATTAATTTGATCAAGAAATTAAATGCTGTACAAGATGAAGAAGGCCATTGGAATTCAATTTGATTTCCTCATTTGTAGGATGTGGGTATTACACACCAGATGTTATCCCACATTTAAGGGTTTTAATTTTTTTTATGTTAATGAAAATCGAATTCATAAATTTTACAATGTTAGAATTATAATTTACCTACAGATCACAGCGTACATGATATTTACATTAAGGATTTTAATTCTTAGATCAATGAGTTTTAGATTTTTAATGCCCCCCAAATGCTGATTACTCTCAACGAGTAACTTCAATACCATTTCATGGTTTATTTTTTATTTCTTTGCGAATTACACATGTGATCGATTTTTCTAGTTTATTTTCTGCAAATAAAAGTAATTACAACATTCAATAGTCATAGTCAAAATTTATTTGACAATTTATTGAGAGTTAGACATGGTACAATTTTATATACATTTTTTTTGTTAATTGACCTTTATATTCATGTACCTCATGAAAATAAAGTTCTAATGGCATAAAGATTCAAATGTAATGTGGTAAAAAATTTCTATCTACCTAATTGTGATTTATACACATTATAGATGACCATTGATTTTTCTAGTTAGTTTCCTCCAATATTTTATTTTCATAACAACAATCTATGCATTAGAGAAAACTAATATGAGAATTTGTTGAGAGTTTGACTCAATACACTATTTTTAATGAAATGCCTTTATATAGATTTGTGTGAACTGACCTTTATATAAATTCATTTCATGTAAATAAAGTTGTAATGACATGAAAGATTGATTTCAAATTAATGTTGTGCATGCACTAGGTGTGATTTTTATCCAAATGCCTTTATAGATATTTGTGTGGACTGACCTTTATATAAATTCATTTCATGTAAATAAAGTTGTAAACTTGTAATAACATGAAAGATTGATTTCTAATTAATGTTGACCTTTATATTCATGTATCTCATGAATATAAAATTCTGATGGCATAAAGATTCATTTCTAATCTTGTAAAATTTTTCTATCTACCTAATTGCCATTTATACACATTATAGATGACCACTGATTTTTCTAGTTAATTTCCTCCAATATTTTATTTTCATAACAACAACTCATGCACTAGAGAAAACTAATCTGAGAATTTGTTGAGAATTTGACTCGAGACACTATTTTTTATCCAAATGCCTTTATATATATTTGTGTGAACTGACCTTTATATAAATTCATTTCATGTAAATAAAGTTGTAATGACATGAAAGATTGTTTTCTAGTTAATGTTGTACGTGCACTAGGCGTGATTGTTATTGTTAATTATCAGACCAAAAAGTCTGATTCATTTCTAAGCTCATGTCAATCTCACTCTTTTTGCATGTATTTAATTCTCGCCCTGTAGCCTGCATTATGAAATACAATTTCTGTGGAAGTTTGGCTTGCACATCAAATCTTGCAAGAGGTACGTAGTATCTATTAAAATTTGTAAGGGCAACATTCTGCTTCTATCTAGTATCAACTGCCTTGCGGAACAAGCTAAGATACTATGGGAGAAGATGAATTATAATTAGTGTGATGATCGATGCTCTTTCTACTCTATTTATTGTGCTTTAATTCATTCAAACTTTTCAACATGCAAGAGTACAAGAACATGGAAGTCCGCATGCATGCCCTTTATAACACGAAGCCGAATGCATCAATTACTTAGGTGCATATATAGTCATGAACCCGCCAAATGTATCATTCGTATCATTCTTTTTAATTCATGGCCGCATGCAGAAGGCTAGGGTCAATATAATGGAACATCCCATGCCACTGGGTCAAGTGAAACTGAAAATGCGAGATAATGAAGAAGTGAATGGCGGTGATGAGTGCTATATATGCATAAAGTATATGTTCACTAACTGACTATATATGCTGTAGATCGATCTTCCATCTAATTGATGCCAATCAAGGAAGTCTCGGTTATTAATTAGTTCAATTTGCAGATTACAGGTACGTAGTTGCCCCAAGTCTTTTTTTTTATCCATATGTTGATTCAGGGGACAGAAGTTTGTTTTGACCTTCACAATTAAAGGCCCGGGTTTATTCTAATGTAGATCATGGTGGACGATTGGTGAAGATGAGGAGGAGCTAGCTAGGTTCAAGCCAACCAGAATCTCACATTCTCGTGAGTTACATACTATTCTTGCGAGTCTCATAAGAATCTTTGTAATGCAGCACTTGTCCTAGGTGAACTCCTAGCCTTTTACTAATTGTTATGTCTTGGCGTGGAAGATGATCAACTACTAACTCTATCTAGCTAGAATTTACAACATCAAAGAGTATGGCTCTAGAAACCCCACACTAGGTAAAGAGTCGGTCCAAACTTGACTGTTTACATAATTATGTTCGACCTAGGCTATCAATTGCATCAGCTGCAAAGTTTGTCTCCTTGTCTATGCTTAAAAGGAAATTTCTTCAAAGTCTTGAGTTAGTTGCTTCACATCCTGGATGATCTTCAGAAGCCTCCAAGGTGGAGTAGATACACCATTAACTTGATTGATGAGTAGTAGTTGCTTGGTTATGAAGTCAACCCAAGATACTAACTCCAATATCTAAGTGCATCTATGACTCTAGTTTTTGAAGTTATTAGTTCTAAACATAACTATTACTAGGTAATTGAAGTTTTTGAAGTCTCGGAAATTGCAATCAACCTATTACTAGGCAAAAGCCTTCTACTAATTGTATGTCATTTTACTGGATGGTAATCAAGTAGTAATTAGTTTCCCTCTAGAACAAGGTTTACTCTCCGAAAGAGGATTCCACCTAGGTTTTAGGTAAACACATAAAAGCACCCATCTTAGGAAAAGCAAACAGCAAACATGACGACAAGTTCAAGCCCGAAGCAAGAGGAAACCACTGCTGCTCATCAGGAATGTGATGACCAAAACATGATGGCCATGGCTGTCAACCCAATACAGCCAGACTTGCCCGACCTTGTTATTCACCGAATCCTCCAACTCCTTCCCACTAAATCTGCTATCCGCATGAGCTTTCTTTCCAAGGGATGGCAAGATGCATGTTGTTTGGGCCCTGTAATAGATTTCGACGAGGGAGGTGATGACAACAACCTTCATGAACGTACAAAGTTCGTCGAGAACATCCTCAATAGGTATTTGGAAATATGTGAGAAAGACCCAAACAAACAGAATTTAGAGAAATTCAAGCTCCACATGACCAGGTACCTACGTAGAGATGCTGATATTGTAAATGGTTGATATTTTCATGTAAGAGAAGCGTGAAAGAGTTGGATATTAGCCTTATACCAGTTAGTGAATTACAACCGCATCCGTGGACTGACATGACGAACTACGACATGTTGTCAAGGTCGGATCCAGCAAGGGCTGCAAGTCGCATAAAAAACTTGTTCTACTTATCTCGGATGGCTCTTGTGAGTCTTGTCAATGCAAAATCTGTAACTGGTCTAAATTTAGAGTATGTGAGAATGAAGAAAATCTACAATAAGCATCCTATATCTGTTGGTCTGCTTCCCTCTTTGAAATCCATGTCCTTCAAGAGGGTGCATTTCGACTGAAGCTCTCCTCTCCTTAATTTCGGAGTGCCCTTTCGTTGAACACTTGTCACTATCTTCATGTTCTTTCCAAGGGGACATTTATATGCAGAGTTCCAGTCTCAAATATTTGGAAATTGACCGATGCGAGGCTCTTTTAGTTCGAGTCTATGAAGCTATAAATCTTAAATCTCTTTCAGTTGTATCAGGTATCGGTTCATCTGAATTTCCGCAGCTTGAGCAGGTGATATTAAGAGATTGCTTCAAATTGAAATGTATGAACATATATGCTTCGCACTTGTGTGTTTCCTTAATTTAGATGGATGCCATAATGTGAAAGGCACAATCGATGCTCCAAAGCTTGAATTTTTCAATTTCGTTGGTTACTTGAAGTGCAAGCTTTCTTTGAAAGCTCCAGATCTGAGGATGACCCGCATTGAACTAATCGAAAATTGGGATAGAGAAGCAGCCACTTCCAACAGGCCATGGAAACATTTTACAACTCTGAGCGATTTTCTTCAAGAATTTGGTATGTCCAAAAGATTGGACCTCTGTGTTTCTGATTTTAAGGCTGTGATATTTCCAAAAAAAATTCAGAAAGACTCTGTCTTCTCCAATATTTCCAAATCTCGAAAAACTTTATTTCTCAGCGAAGATTCCTGCGAGTACGATGAGAGATGGCAAAGACTTGGTGGATTCCTTGAAATGGATGGCAGCTTATTTACCACATATTAGTCGTTTACCATGGAGTAGCGGATTCCTTGAAATAGATGGCACCTTATTTACAGGATATTAGATGTTACCCATGGAGTAGTATCAGGGAAATACCTGACTAAGGGCTGAGGTGAGTGAGCTGTGGCAAGAAAACCCAGCCAATGGTACTCAATCATCACAAAGGTGTCAAACGCTTGAGCAAAGTCCATACTTTCTAGATTAACAGCAATAAAGTTCCTATAAGTTTTGGTGTGCTTCCTGACAAAGCTGCCAAACCGTGTGTAACTTTTTTTCTTATGGGGATGTCATATTCGAATGGTTTGGTGGTACACTATAACCAGATAGTGGATTTCTTCTGTTGTTTTTTTGTTTTTGTTTTTTTCAGTACCACAGTATTCATGCATTATTTTATCTAGTTTTCTAGAGCCTGGTTCGGCAGTTCTACACCTAGCTGATGATTTCATCGTCCTCTCTTTCTATTCCGATCCCTTTGCCACCTCTTCGATCAATAGATCAGCAAGTCTTTAACTCTTCACTTCGCATCATCAACGTCCGGATTGTTGCCCTTAAATTGGTATATATCTTCCTTGGATTGCAACATGCTCGTATAGTTATGTGCTTGCAAATCCATCTATTCCGAAAATCAAATTTGATCGGATCCATTATAGCAACCAACCAAATTTGGTTTAAGAAAAAGGCATGTTAAATATCTCAAGGGAAATATCCAGGATACAAGTGAGTGACTAAGGAATTATAGGGAAGTGAAAACAAGTGGAAATTGAATGACATAAAGATTTCTAATACAATGATATCTACAAAATCAGATAAATAACAAACTGGCAGTAAGGAAACGAACAGCCGAAGGGGGGAGGCATTCTTGGTCAAGTTTTGAAACTAGTTCCAGACCACCTCTTCATTCCTACCTTCTTCATCCTTTGGGAGTTGGAGCCGCCGAGTAGATTTTCAAGCGATTTTCCCTTTCTGTTCCGCGCCCTTCCTGCTTCTTTCAAGAGATCAGCTAATCTTTTCTTCTCATCATCAACATCTGGATTTGCCGTCCCAAGCTTTTCTTCCCTCACCTTCAGAATGTACTCTAATATCTCAATTGCAGATTCTACCCTGTAATGAAAAGTAGAGTTTTGTGTAAAATGGTGGATGGAGGAACAAAATTTTTGCCCAGAGCTGTAGCTATAAAACTGAAACTAGAAATTATATATAACCAAGTTGTCTAACTAGTGAACTCAATTTGGAAATCTATTGACCCTTCCCATGGATAATAAAGAAAATGTTTATAGCTTACATGGATAATAAAGATCAATTACCTTCCCATGGCATCATAAGTTGCTGCAAGGTTGCTATATACTCCAAGAGTATCCAAGTGACAAATGCCGCACTCCTGCTCAAGTATATCCCTTGCTTCTTCAAAAAGTCGAGCAGCCTCACCTAATTTGTACAACTGCACACAAGACAATCCCAATTGGTTCAGCACAATACCAAAATAGGCTGATTTCCTCTCCCCGCTGGCCCGAAGCTTCTCTATAGCACTGTCCAATGAACTCCAAGCTTCCCCAAACCTCCCAAGCATGTAGAACATAACACCCATCTGTGCTTCTATTCCTGCAATAGTGCTCCGGTGTGCAGGGGTATCCTCCAGTAACTTCATGGCCTTTTGCAAGAGCTTTAGTGCCTCTTCAGGCTCATTCACAGCTTCATAAATGGCTGCAATTTCAGTCAACCCGGTGGCAATTTCCTCGGAGACAATTCCGGGCAAAGGTTTAGCATATATCCTCAAGGCATTCTCACAGTAGGATTTAGACTCTCTTAACTTCCCTGTCTTGTAATACAGATCAGCAAGGCGAATAAAGACTGATGCCACAGAAGGATGATTTTCACCCCTTGTAGATTTGAAGACTGTGAGCGCTTTCTGGTAGGAGAAAACAGCCTCGTCAAAGCGACAAAGAGACAAGTAAATGTCACCAATCCCCATATCAATAGCGGCAACCTCATTGTCTTGCCCATTGGCAATCATTAGCATGCTAGCAAGGACAAGGTGCTCAAGCGCAGATTCATAATCTCCCTTCGCCTCATAGATGAGAGCCATAAGACGACGGTCAGCAGCTTCTTCAATAGACGCAGGTCCCTTATGCTCCCTGTGAATTTCAAGGGTCCTCATACTATAGTTCTCTGCTTCATCAAATTGCATAACTTGGACATGCGCCTCTGCTAGGTACCTGCCATTTCCAATATCATTTCACAGCTACTCATCATAATCATTGTTTTTTACTGGAGGATAAGCAGCAAACACACTACAGGTAATTTCTACATACTTCACATCTGCACAACATGGAGTAACAAAAGACAACTACTAGGAACTTAATCGCTAGATCAACGCTACATTGACATGTTATGACGTAAGTATGATAGGCTGTTCTTAGGGGACTGTCAATCTCTTGAAACTTCATACTATCATTTCTTATGCACCAAAATCTTACTGAAACAGTTAAAAGACAATAGTGTAAAAGCCTTCCTCGGTAACCAGTTTATCATAAAATGCAGTAAATTTTAGAAGTTACATGACTTCTAATTCCAGGTTAAATTCCAAAGTTGGATCAAGCAAGTTCTTTAGTATAATAAGATTATTAGTGTCTTGATCCTAACATAAACACTTGGTAAGTAAACAAACACCACCAACCAGAGAAACTCTGAAGATCACGAGCATGATGGTACATTACTATATTCATCCCACATCCCAATGCAACCACTCAAATCTACCCAAACCCAAATGAGTAAGAAACACGTGGGCCCCCACCGTACCTAGTCTTTACTATATTAGTAATACCACAGCAGGCGCAATGTAGCAGTTCCTAGCATCACAAGCTAAAATGCGCCGGTAGAGGAATGGTTACCTGCAAGTCTCTGCAACTCTCGGGTCGGACTCACCCAGAGTGTCCATCTGGATCTTCAGACCCGACCCGTAGCACATTATAGATTGCTCAAGCTGTCCCAGCATAGAGTACGTGTCACCCAGCTGCATGTAGCCGGAGAACTTAGCCAGAGCATGATCCGACCCGTTTTCGGGATCCGAGACCTCAATGGACCGCTCCAGAACCCGAATCGCCTCCTCAAACCTGCCCATGCTACAGTAAATCGCCGCCACAAGGTGCAGGCTCATGGCCAGGTCAATGCCGGGACCCGAACACAGCTCGAACGACTTGGAGGCCCGAAGAGCGTAGTCCAACGCCTTGTTCGGGTTCTCGCCCGACCCGACCGTCTCTCTGGCGAGCTTCAGCAGGAAGGGACCCAGATCCGGGTTGTCCAGTGAGGCCTCGTCGACGGGTTGGGCGGCGGTCTTTTTGGCGGGTCGGGCGCGTGAGGCGGAAGGCGATGGGGTTTTGGTGAAGCCATTCGACCCGTTTGAGTGAACCGGGTCGGGTCCGACAACCGACCGCGCCGGCGTCCCCAAAGGCGACCTCCTCAGCGACACTAAAGCTGACATGGCCCAAGAACACTCGGATACCCAGAATTCAATCAATTTCAAACACCAAAATATGGAAACAAGTCAAATTTTGATGGGTAGGAACAATGTGGAAATGGGTGTGTGATTTAAGGTGAAAGATGGAGACTTTGAATAGGGGGCAGGTGAAAATGTGGAAAATTTGGGTGCAGTGTTGGAGTGAAGGTGGTGGGGTAAGGGGATTAATGGTGGAGGGTGGTGTGGAAGAGACGCCTAATGATGAAGGAATTGGGGCTGGGATGCTTTAATTTGATCACAAGTTTGAGGACGAAAAAGGGGACGAGCAGAGATATGAAATCCATTTTTAGTAGGGTGGTGGAGTATTTGAAGCTCCACGCTGTCCTTGGTAGCTTTGCTTCGTCTGTAATCTTCCTTTCCTGGCTGGACAGTGGACCCATGGAGCTCTAGGCAGAGGAGAAGAGGAGGAGCTGGTTGTTTTGCGTTGTCACTCTTTAGGACGTGTTTGTTACGTGGGGTTGGATTGGTTAATTACAAAGTGGAAATAGGATTTGCAAAATTTGATGTGACAAGCTTCGCCAAAATTTTAGATTTTGGTACAACTCGCGTTTCGATGTGTACCGAGTTCTAACGAGGCCACGTTTACTTTAATTGTTTTATTATAAATACGTATTTTTATGAAAGTTACAGACATCGTAACTGATTAGTAAATCAGTACGTTTTTTATTTTTAACTTTCATGTTATGTTTTATATTGTCATTTTTGACTCACTAATACTTATTTCTATCACTAAACTATTGTAAAGAGAATCCAAAACTTGGTGTCAAAACTTCACTAAATTTAGATTTGCCATAAATACTTTTTACAATAAAAATAAAAATTCACAATGAAATAATCTCAAATAAAATTATGGTAATCTAAAAGACACAAAACATATAAAATTGAGGAAGTAGATTCGAAGAAAGCTTTCACTTTCTCTGCCTTTCGACAATACACATGCATCGCACCGGTATGAGGCTAATATCTATAACTTGATATGGTACAATTTCACATTCATCTCTAGAGAAAAATAATGTGAATTTAATATCGTGTCTTAAGTAAATTTTCGAACTAATATCTATTTGCAGCTGAATTGAACAAAGAATCCATTGTCGTCCAGCGGTTAGGATATCTGGCTTTCACCCAGGAGACCCGGGTTCGATTCCCGGCAATGGAACTTTTTCATTTTTCTTTCTTTTCATATTCTCATTTCCCTGGTTCAATTAGCACACGAAACAACAAAAAGTCGCTGTTGATTTCCAGGATCAACTTCTTCCTGGAGAAAGGGTTCTTCAGTCTCTGCAATTTGAAATGCACAGAGTCTGGGTAGCAGCTTTTACATAAAGCTTCAACCTTGAAGCAAGGTCAAGCTCAGTTTCTCAAAAAAGTCAACTGGGCTGAACCAAGTGAGGTAACTCTCGTACTTATTCCTCGTTGGTATTCATCTTTCTGGGCTCTTTTTCAGCTTCAATTTTATGTCTTTGAGCTTGATTTGGGGTTTGGGGCTTGGAGAAATTAGGGTTTCTAGCTTCAACTTTGTTATGATAGAACTTTAGTTCAGAGTGCCTCTCTTGCTAATTCCTAGTTGATATTGATTTGGGCTCTTTCTCAATTCTGATTTACTATGACTCTTGGTAAAAGATGTGGGTAAATTTGAGCCTGCTCATGTCTTTAAGCTTGATTTAGGGTTTAGGGTTTGAGAGAAATTGGGGATTTTAGCTTCTACATTGTTATTGTGCTTTTTATTTATCACAAATTGAATGTCTTCGATTTTTGTTGGGTAGTGTTGTTTGAAGAAAGAAATGAACTCCAACATGCCTCAACACCAAATTGTGCAATCCCCAGCTAGGCTAGGCCTGGCAAATCCCACTTCACCATCTCTTCAAAACCCTAATCCTTCAAAACCCCCTTCACAGCAATCCAATGCCTCTTGGACTCTTATCTCTCTTCTCCCACCCCTCCCTAGAGCACAGTCCCTTCTTGTCCAAATGGCCTCTCTAGCCTCCAAGCTCTTTGAAGTCTCGCCTAATCGGTCCCTCTGGCTCAATGCATTCCGTGGCTCGCTCCCAACCTTTCTGCCTTCCCAAAACCAATCAGTGCCCATAGCCCCACTTGACTCCAATCCTTCCTCCACCAAAGATATCCTGTCCCAGTTCACAGTGCTTCAAACCCAACTCTTTCAGGCTGTTGCCGAGCTGCAGGAAATTCTTGATCTTCAGGACTCTAAGCTGAAAATTGCACGGGAAATCCAGTCCAAGGATGCTGCACTTCTTGCCTTTTCCAAGAAACTCAAGGATGCCGAGCAGATTCTTGATAACCTCGTTGATGACTACTCTGGCTATCGCCGCCCCAAACGGCCAAAACTGGAGGAGGAGGATGCAGAAGATGAGGAATCTTCATGCACTACTACTGTTACATCTAAGTTGCAGTTATCAGATATTTTGTCATATGCCCACCGGATAAGCTACACAACCTTTGCACCACCAGATTTTGGTGCCGGGCAAGCTCCTCTTCGTGGGGCACTACCACCTGCACCACAGGATGAGCAAATGCGTGCTTCTCAGCTATACCATTTTGCAAACCTTGATGTGGGATTACCTAAGACAGTTGAGAGCGAGGAGAAAACAATCGAAACAATTATCGAGTCTCCACCTCCACAACCAACAGAATACAATCAACATGCTGGCATGGTTCCATTTCAGGGTATACTTCCACCAAATTTCACAATTCCGTCAGGTTGGAAACCAGGAATGCCTGTGGAATTGCCGACTGATTTACCTGTTCCCCCACCTGGATGGAAGCCTGGGGACCCAGTGCCTTTGCCCCCATTGGAAAATCTCCCCATACCTGTGCCCCCACAAATACGGACTAATGCTCCTCAAGGAATGCATAAACCACCAGAGACAATACAGGTTCAGCATGTTCAGCTCGATATTCTGGATCAAGATGATGATAGTAGTGATTATAGTAGCGACGAGGGAAGCTCCGATGATGATTGATAGTAGTGTGTCAAAAAAAGGTAACCATATGTTTGAGTTACACAGATCTCCCTTTGAATCAATCTCCCTTTATATTCCCTTTTGAATCTCAATTGGGGGCATTTTTCTTTTCACTGGATTTGGTGTTTGTATAGTTTGAGTGACTGCCATTACAAGCCATCATTGATGAGTCTAAAGGATTGTTTTGCTTTCTTCGCTTAGGTGTAGAGAATGATTGGAGGTCGATGCTAAGAATGAACTTTTTCAGCTTGGAATCATCACATAACACTTGATATGAGATTTATGTATATCTCTAATTTCTAAAGTAGGGTTAGTTCTTTAGTATGTACGTAAGAGTTAATATCGTAGCCCAAATGCTTTTGTTGATCTTAAGATCACTCCATCATTGGGTAGAGGACCTCAGGATTTGTTAAGTTTGCAGTTATGCGTTATGATAAACAAATCCTCCAACTCTGAAATTCCACTTCTTGTGTACTTTATTTTTACTCAAAGCAACTTTAACAGAATTTGTTAACAAGCCATGAAGTGATTGAAGAAAGTACCAGGTTTCATTTTAACGAATTGAAACAAGCTTATTGTACCTGTTTACATATTCACAGTCTTTGCCTGGCTAAAACAGGAGCAAAGCAACTCAAAAATAAGAAAGACCTTTGAGATCCTCAAATGCATAAACTCACATTGAGGTAGTACTCTTAAGCCGGTTGTAGACCTCAGAGCACGCCTCACTATTAGCAATGTTACAACACACAGATGCCACCAATGAGTTCCATACAGTATATTCTGGCAGTATTGCCTGACTTATCATCTCCTCCAACCACATCACAGCATCGTATTGCCTCCCTACTGAACAAAGTCCCCTAATAACCTTACTGTAGGTTTCGGCACAAGGCAATCTTGACTTGATAAGCATCTCCTGCAATACCCGACTTGCTTCAAGAAATCCACTCTCACTACAAAGCCCATCAACTAAAACGCTGTAAGTTTCCTTGTCAGCTACACAACCCACCTGCTTTTCCATCTTCTTCAAAAACTCAAAAGCCAGAACTGACTGCTTTTCATGACAAAGGCCTCTCACCACAATACTAAACACTTTCACAGTTGGAACACAGTTCGCCCGCACCATCTCTTTTTGAATCACCTCCACTGCTTCGACAACTTTCCTTTCCTTACATAATGCGGCCGCCTTTGCTCCATAAACGACAGATGTTGGCCTGAAGCCTCTATCTTGCATTTCGTTTAGTATTGCGTCGGCGTCAACAATCTTATTTTCGTTGTAAAGATCGATTGCCATAGCACTATAACTTGCCAAACTGGGATTCCCTCCTCTGACCAGAGCCTCGTTGATCAAACGCTTTATGCCTTCTGTGTCTTCACCATAATTATACCGACTAAAATCAAGTTGGTGGCAAAACTTCTTAGGCGCCTTCAGCCCCTTCCTTAAAATCTTACCAAGAATTTCCACAGCCTCTTCAATCTTCCCATTATCACATAAGGCATCTAACAAGGTTCTATAGATTACAATATCCTCAGCACAACCCTTCTGAGAAATCCTCCAAAACATTGAATACAACAAATGGGTAGCCTCATTCAGCCTCCTATCTTCACACAACCCTCTCATTAGTATCCGGTAACTTTCCCTATCCGGATTGCAACTCTGATAATCCATCTCTTGGAAAACATGCAATGCAATATCCGCACGACCCTTCTGGCACAAAGCAAGCATAAGCAAATTCAAAGACCGAACCCTTGAGCTCACTTCCCACCCACAGCAATGCTCCACGAATAGGCGGCAAGCGTCTTCAAGCTTGGACTCTTCGACCATAATCTCCACCAGGGTATTAAAAGATTGCGTCCAGTTCACACAGTTGAACTGTGCAAGGTTCTTAAAAAGAGACACTGCCTCCTCCAGCAGCCCAGCTCTTGCGTAGGTCTTGATTGCAGCTACAAACACCGAGTCTTTGCATTCACAGGAGTCGTTCTTCATCTGATTAATCACTTCCTTCATCTCGGTGATTCGGCCTGAGCTTCCGAGAATGCCAATCATGGTGGCATAGACCGGACCATTGTGGCGGTAATTGGGGTACTTGGATTGTGCTTCACTGAAAATTTTCAGAGCAGTTAAAGGGTTTTTCTGCATACGTATGATCTGGGAGAGGTTTGTGGGTGAGAGAAGCCTCGGCCATCTTATACTCATGGTGGTCCAACATTCACCGCTGTAACTATGTAGTCCCACCAATAGATATGAAGCTGCAGTATCTGAGCAGCAAACAGGTAAGTTGAAGCTCAAGAATGGAAGGCTGAAATTTCAGTTGGGCATTTTGTCGAACACTTGGTGTGCATGGTTTACTCACTGTGATTGTTAGGCGTCTTTGGCAGCTAAAGAGACTAGAGCTGTGCCGTTGAGTTGGGTTTGGGACGAAACGAAGCTTATGGAAATTGCAAAGGGTGATAGTCATAACCTAATCATCAACCACAAAGACTGGGATTGAGGTGAAATAAAGAAATAACGACTCTGTTACCACCAGGCGCATAGAGCAAGTATCATATGCGCTCCTGTATGCCCAACCTAGCAACAAGATTTAGGGAGTCTGTTAGGATTGTACAGAGTGTTGCGGGGAAAAAAGACCTTTAATTTTTTTTTTAATTCTTTTATTTTTTTATAAAAGTCCCTCCTACACGAAGTAGGATTTGCAAGTTTGAACTCAATCTGGTTTTACAGATCCTTTTAGGAAAAGATCTACTTTTCTAACATGCTAAAGAATTGGAAGCCTTTTCAGTGCCGAACTAGGCTGAAAGACATTCTCTATAAATAGGTAGAGGGTGGCTACAATATACTCATTCATTCAATACTTGATATCTTTCTTTGATTTCAGTCACATATACATTTCCTTGGTCATTTTCCTCGCAAAGATGGTGCACACAGATGCTAGGTTCGTGGTTGGTGTGGTTGGGAATGTCATCTCTGGCGGCCTTTTCCTCTCCCCAATTCCTACGTTTATACAAATATGGAGAAAAAAAGATGTGGAAGCTTTTGATCCAAGACCTTACCTTACAACAGTGTTAAACTGTTTGTTCTGGTGTTACTACGGATTGCCATTCGTTAACCCAAATAGCATTTTAGTTGTCACTATTAATGGAATTGGACTATTTATAGAGCTCATATATCTTATGATATTCTTCTATTATGCCGCAGCAAAAGGACGAAAGAGGGTTGCTACATATTTTATATGTGAACTTATTTTATTTGGGGTTTTGGTGGCTGCAACTATGTTGGCAATACCTGAGCATAAGATGGTGATAAATCGACCTTTGAGGGCTGTCGTAGTTGGTGTGATCTGTGATTTTTTCAATGTCCTCATGTATGGCTCTCCTTTATTCAACGTGAGAGATGTCATTAAAACTAAGAGTGTGAAATATATGCCATTCACTCTCTTAGTGGCCAACTTCTTGAATGGTTGTTGCTGGACATCCTATGCTCTTATTGGAAAAGTGGACTACTTCATTTTGATTAGCAACGGTCTCGGTGCAATTTTTGGAGCATTTCAATTGATAATTTACGCAAAATACTACAAAACTACACCAAAAGATGAAGACCTCTCTGGCAAGACTGCTAATGAAGTGCAACTCTGTACTAATGTCTAATTATCGGATATCCGTCTAATCTTAATTGCTTCAAAATTATAGGCCTTTAGTTTAATTTTCATACTTTACAAGTACTATTTAGCTTTTTATATTTTTTATTTTATCTTTTTCGGATCAATTTTGTAGTTTGATCAAATATGTATAAAATTTTCTTCTGCAGTCAAGGAATTGAGTTGCATTGATATTGAGAATTTCATGCTTTTTCAACTATGTTAAAAAAAAACGCAGTATCATATTAAAAGAGAGAATCAAATTCAAGAACATTTATTTTAGATATTTTTGTTATTGAGTATCTACAATAAATCAAATAGAACACTCAAATTAGATGGAAAAAATTCAAAAATTCTACAGCCAAATGACGCAATATATTCTCAATTAAAACACTACCATTTCATTAATCACTTTTCAAGTTAGTGAGTTAGAAATTGAAATTACAATGAACAAAGGTATAATTAGAGGAACTGAGAGTTGGAGCAGCAGCATTGCTTGGAGTTGACAATGGTACAGCCCACCATTACAACTCACAAGAAACTATAGCTCAAATGCCATGGAGTCTCACAGGACGTAGAAGCACTGTTGTAAAACCTGTGCAGCAACCGCAACTAAGGCCATCCCAGATTGTGAAGTACACAGGACGTAGAAACTTTTAACATCACTTGAATCATGGTGGCTGAAGGAGGCTTTCTATTGTATAGCTCATTCTTGCATTGTTGGGATTTGTAGGGCTTTCAGGATTTCTTTACCTTTAAACTGGTTTTAAGATCAACGAAAAAGCAGTTGCTATTTAAAGGGTGCTTGCAAGGATTGAAGTTGATGCTGAGGTTAGGATTTTGATGGGATATTCTTATATCGTATGTGCTCAAGATGTCCAAGACGGACGTCTGCTCAGCCTGACAATGTCATGGACTTATATATAGTAATGGTAGACATCATGAAAGGACCGCTTGGGAAAGGAATGGTACGTAATGGGGAATATGGCAAAAGACAAGAAGGATGAGCACTGGGGAATATGGCAAAAGCTAGAATATTCATATAGTATTTTTCCTACTCTCAACAACTTTTGCCATTCTATTAGATTTATTTTAGTTGAGCTTAAGCCTAGATAAGCCTTGCTCAAGCACACGGTAAGTGATCAGCAACTTACTATTTACTTGCAAACTAAGTAATTAATGGAGAATCATGTGTCTTCAATCCTAGATATATATATATATATATAATTAATCCTATTCAATATTTATCTAATGAATATGGTAGTATATATATCTTGGTTATGAATCAAAATTCATAAAGTAACTAAGAATCCTTTATATGTTCTTATGTCCCATGGTTAATTAGAGACTGGAATTTTGAAAGACTGTGATTGATTTGGTTTAGTAGGGGAACTAGGTGTATATTGGTTTATCGTTTCTTATAATTTCCCTGTCTCTTTGTCCCGCTTCTTCCACCTCTTTTTTCTACAACTATCCTCTACAAAGTAGGATTTGCAAGTTTGAACTCAATCATTTTACTTGGTTTTACGAATCCATCTCATATCCATTTTTAACCATCATTTTTTTTATAAAATAAAATATTATAAATGATAAAGAGGTAATTTTATTATAAGAATTTTGTATAATAAATTTTGTCAAATTTGATTTATGGAGAATTTTCGAGCATTGAACTATATTAGTGTTAAATTCATCGATAATTGTAAGCTTAGAGATCGACCAAGATCAAAGCAAAATGTAACGACTATTAGTACATTCAAAATATTATAAATGATAAAGAGGTAATTTTATTATAAGAATTTTGTAAAATAAATTTATCAAATCTGATTTATGGAGGGTTTTCGATCATTGAACTATATTAGTGTTAAATGCATCGACAATTGTAAGCTTAGAGATCAACAAAAAATTAAAGCTAAATCTAACGACTATTAGTGCATTCAACATCTGCGTGGTTCAGTAATCAATATGATAATAAAAACTATAAAACAATATTAGGGTGGGAGGGATGTCAGTTGGTGTTCAAGTGAGAAAATGTAAATACCAAATCAAACAATTTCAAATATCAAAACATGTTTTTATTATATTGTGATTATCATTGCAACAAAACATCGAAAGATGATAATTCTCGCAACAAAATATTTGACGATGTTGTCGATGATAAATAATGTGCTTTCCAGTTAAGTTTTAACCAACATTTGGTTATATAATTCACAGATTATGATAGCCTGCATCTTCTCCCAAATTAAGAACGAAACTGATGAGACTTGGGGTTCACGTAACAAATCCAGACAGGGTTTAATGCTTTTACTGCTTTCTGTTAATAATCCCTATTCTTAGGGAGTTCTAGTTTTAGTTTGATTCGTTCTTAGCCAGTAAACCACGTTCTTAGGAGTGTTAGTTCGTGGGTTGTTATTTGCTTCTATCTATTGTAAAAGGGCTTGATATAAGCCTAAGTCTGAAATTCAATAAGGGTAACTTTCATTCTCCCAATTCTGTGAGTTCCAGTGCAAAGGTTTTGAGTTCTAACAAGTGGTATCAGAGCCCCATCACAGGGGCCTGATTTTGAGAAACAGAAGAGAGGGTTGAGAAGAATGGCTGAAAGTAGTAATGGCAAGTATGTGCAACCTGCCATTCCGGTGTTTGATGGTCATTATGAGCATTGGGCGAAACTCATGGAAAACTTTCTGCGCTCCAAAGAATATTGGAGTCTTGTGCAGAATGGTATTCCAACTGTGGAGACCGGAGCAGCGCCTACGGAGGCACAACTGAAGCTTATCGAGGAGCAGAAGTTGAAGGACTTGAAGATAAAGAACTATCTTTATCAGGCCATTGACCGTGACATTCTGGAGACAATTTTGGAGGATGAAACCTCCAAACAGATGTGGGACTCGATGAGGCAGAAGTTCCAAGGATCAACAAAGGTTAAAAAGGCGCAGCTACAGGCATTGCGGCGGGATTTTGAGGCTCTCAAGATGAAGGAAGGAGAGACGGTCAACGCATACTTTGCTCGAACACTTGCCATAGCCAAGAACATGAAAGCCTGTGGAGAAACTGTGAGTCAAAATAATGTTGTTGAAAAGATTTTGAGGTCTATGATCTCAAAATTTGATTATGTGGTATGCTCTATTGAAGAGGCCAACGACTTGGACACCATGACCATTGATGAGCTTCAAAGCAGCCTCCTAGTCCATGAACAACGAATGAAGGGGCATAGAGAGGAAGAACAGGCACTGAAGGTCACTAGAGTTGGAAAGCTTGGAGATAAGGAAGAAGACAGAATTGGTGTAAAAGGAAGAGGACGTGGGAGCTATAGAGGAAGAGGAAGAGGAAGGGGCAGACAACCCTTCAACAAAGCTGTCATCGAGTGCTACAAGTGTCACAAATTGGGACACTTTCAGTATGAGTGTCTTGATTGGGAGAAGGGAGCAAACTATGCAGAGCTCGATGATGAGGAGGAAATGCTTCTCATGTCCTACGTTGATCTTCATCAGGCAAAGAGAGAAGAGGTATGGTTTTTAGATTCTGGTTGTAGTAATCACATGACTGGCAATAAGATGTGGTTTTCAGATTTAGATGAGGGGTTTAGGCACTCTGTGAAACTTGGAAATAATGCTAGAATGGCTGTTATGGGGAAAGGAAATGTTAGATTGCATGTTGGTGGGATAACTCAAGTAGTCACTGGAGTCTTCTACATCCCTGAGCTCAAAAACAATTTGTTGAGCATAGGGCAGCTACAAGAAAAAGGGCTGGCCATTCTAATTGATCAGGGAATGTGCAAAATATTCCATCCAAGTAGGGGTTTGATTGTTCAGACTGCCATGACAGGCAATAGGATGTTTGTTATGTTGGCAACACCTGCAGCAAGAGACTCAACCTGTTTTCAAACCATCAGTGACGATGAGGCTCAACTATGGCACTGCCGTCTCGGTCATCTCAGCTTCAAAGGGTTGAGAACGATGAATTACAAGAAGATGGTGAAGGGTTTACCGTTAATCAAAGCTCCGGCAAAGGTGTGTGCATACTGTCTAGTTGGGAAGCAGCACAGGGAACCTATTCCCAAGAAAAGTCTCTGGAGAGCCACTCAAAAGCTACAACTGATTCATGCAGACTTGTGTGGACCTGTGACACCAGAATCGAATAGCAAGAAAAGGTACATACTCACTTTCATTGATGATTATTCTAGAAAGTGCTGGGTGTATTTCTTGTCCGAGAAGAATGAGACGTTTGCATGCTTTAAGAGATTCAAAGTGTTTGTTGAAAAAGAAGCTGGGGCATATGTGTGTTGTTTGCGTACTGATAGGGGTGGAGAATTCACCTCTAATGAATTTAATGAATTCTGTGTTTTGAATGGGATTAAAAGACAGCTCACTGCTGCCTTTACCCCTCAGCAAAACGGAGTTGCTGAGAGGAAAAACAGGACTATCATGAATCTAGTGAGGAGCACTTTGTCTGAGAAAAATATGCCAAAGGAGTTTTGGCCTGAGGGTGTTAACTGGATAGTTCATGTTCTCAACCGAAGTCCAACTCAAGCTGTCAAAGATATGACTCCTGAGGAGGCATGGAGTGGGCACAAGCCGAATGTGGAGCACTTTAGAGTCTTTGGTTGTATAGGGAATGTTCACATTCCCGATCACAAGAGGACCAAGCTGGAAGACAAAAGTATGAAGTGCATACTGCTAGGGTTGAGTGAGGGATCAAAGGCCTACAGGTTGTATAATCCGTCAACAAAGAAGATCGTGGTTAGCAGAGATGTGACTTTTGAAGAAAGTGAAAGATGGGATTGGGGCAGAAGTGCAGAAGAAGAGAAGAAGAATGTACTTATTTGGACTGATGAAGAGGGATCAGAAGAACATGAGATGCATAGTAGCAGTGACGAAGAAAGTGAAGAAGCAGACCAATCACATGAAGAAGGGAACACCAGCTCATCCTCGAATGACTCAGCTGAAGCAACAATTCCAAATGAAGAGAGGAACAGGGGACCACCAATCTGGATGCAAGACTATGTCACAGGTGAGGGTTTGTCCGAGGAGGAGGAAATGCAAAATATGGTGTTCTATACCTCAGCAGATGATCCAAGTTCTTTTGAGGAAGCAACAAAGTGTGCGAAGTGGAGAGAAGCTATGAAGATTGAGATGAAAGCAATAGAAAGAAACGGTACTTGGGAATTGACTGATTTGCCAAAAGGAGCGAGGAAGATTGGAGTAAAATGGATATTCAAAACAAAGTTGAACGAGCGAGGAGAAGTGGATAAATTCAAAGCTCGACTTGTGGCTAAAGGGTACGCTCAGCAGTACGGCATTGATTATATGGAAGTATTTGCTCCGGTTGCTAGGTAGGACACAATCAGGATGATCTTGGCCTTAGCTGCTCAAAGAGGGTGGAGTGTGTACCAATTAGACGTGAAAAGTGCGTTCCTGCATGGAGAGCTGGAGGAAGATGTGTATGTAGATCAGCCACAAGGTTTTGAGAAGAAAGGAGAGGAGCATAGGGTCTACAAGCTGAGAAAAGCTCTATACGGGTTGAAGCAGGCCCCTCGGGCCTGGTACAGCAGGTTAGAGGCATACTTTATTGATGAAGGATTTGAGCGGTGTCCTAATGAACATACTTTGTTCGTTAAGACTCGAGGAGATGGTGAGATCTTGATTGTAAGTGTGTACGTAGATGACTTGATATTTACAGGAAGCAGCTCGAAGATGTTTGAGGAGTTCAAAGTCTCAATGAAGTCTAAGTTTGATATGTCGGACCTGGGCAAAATGAAGTTCTTTCTTGGAGTAGAGATTGTGCAGAATGAAAAAGGAATTTTCTTAAGTCAACGTAAGTATGCACAGGAGGTACTAGAAAGGTTTGGTATGGAAAGCTCAAACTCAGTGAAAAATCCCATTGTGCCAGGCTTCAAAATGATGAAAGATGAAGGAGGTGTTCGTGTTGACTCAACTCATTACAAACAAATGATAGGCAGCTTAATGTATTTGACTGTTACAAGGCCTGATCTCATGTTTGTTGTTAGCCTAGTCAGTAGGTATATGGAAAAACCTACTGAACTTCATATGCAAGCTATCAAAAGAGTTTTAAGGTACATAAAAGGGACTGTGGGGCTAGGTATTGGGTACAAAAGAGGAGCTGAAGATGGTGAAGAATTGGTGGCTTTTTCTGATAGTGATTATGCAGGTGATGTTGATGATCGAAGAAGTACTTCCGGGTATGTCTTCATGATGAGTGATGGGGCAGTGGCATGGAGCTCCAAGAAGCAACCAGTGGTCACTCTTTCCACTACGGAAGCTGAATATATTTCTGCAACTACATGTGCCTGTCAAGGTGTGTGGATGAGGAGAGTGCTTGAGAAACTGAGCTGCAAACAAAGTAAGTCTACCATAATTTTCTGTGATAATAGTTCAACTATTAAGTTGTCAAGAAACCCTGTGATGCACGGAAGAAGTAAACACATTGATGTCAGATTTCACTTCCTTCGTGATCTCTGTAAAGATGGTGTTGTTGAACTTGAACACTGTAGCTCACAAAACCAGGTGGCAGACATTATGACAAAGGCCTTGAAGCTGGATAGTTTCGAGAAATTGAGAGACCTGCTTGGAGTGTGCAGAATGCCAGATGATCAAGTAAACTGATTGCTGTATGCAATGCAGTTTAAGGGAGGAAATGATGAGACTTGGGGTTCACGTAACAAATCCAGACATGGTTTAATGCTTTTACTGCTTTCTGTTAATAATCCCTATTCTTAGGGAGTTCTAGTTTTAGTTTGATTCGTTCTTAGCAAGTAAACCACGTTCTTAGGAGTGTTAGTTCGTGGGTTGTTATTTGCTTCTATCTATTGTAAAAGGGCTTGATATAAGCCTAAGTCTGAAATTCAATAAGGGTAACTTTCATTCTCCCAATTCTGTGAGTTCCAGTGCAAAGGTTTTGAGTTCTAACAGAAACTAATTCAATTAAAGAAAAAGAACGAAAAAAATTGGTGTGGATTGTTTGGTCTTCTATTTTGAATCACGAGCTTTGTGCCTCGTGGTGTTTGGGCGCGTAGAACCAAACGGCCTCAGATTTTCATTTTCCCAAAATACCCTCACGAAAACAAATATTCCCTGCTCAGCTCCCTACGACTCCTCCAGACTTCTTGAATTCCGTTACTTCTAACCGCCAAAACCTCCACGCTTTCTCCTCCTCCCCGAAATCCACGCCCTCCTATATATACACACACACCCCTCCCTCCTCACACCCGAAACCCACATTTTCTCTCTCTAACTCTGTACGGACACACAGTCTTCCCCTACTGCTGCTCTCTCTCTCTCTCTCTAGATTCTCTGCGACTCTTGGAGGTAACTCTCTCTCTCTCTCTCTCTCTCTGAGTTTCTTGCTTTAGAAAATCGTACTGCATTTCGATTCTGTTCTTGATTTTCCGGTTTCTGATCGATTTTCTTGGTAGAGAATGTCGAAACCGCTCGGAGAATACCTCAAGGAAGAAAAGGAAGCAGAGGAGGCGGCCGCTCATGCGACGTCGCCGGAGATAGACTCGCCGGGATCGGATCCATCGATGAAGCTTTCGGATTTCA
Organism: Rosa persica; assembly: GCA_025331145.1. Classification (NCBI taxonomy): domain Eukaryota; kingdom Viridiplantae; phylum Streptophyta; class Magnoliopsida; order Rosales; family Rosaceae; genus Rosa; species Rosa persica. Next base: position 32,588,266 of record WFKR01000001.1, read on the forward strand.
CTGCTGATGACGAATCGGTGTCTTTCGGGCTTCAGCGGCTCAAGGAGATTGCTGAAGCAGCCGAGAAGAAGAAGAAGGCGGAGAAGAATAAGAAGAAGAAGGAGAAGAAGAAGATGAAGAAGAAGCTGCAGGCGGAGAAAGATGCCGGCTCTTCCAAGACTGAAGGTGCGACTCCGAGTGATGAGGATGACTCGACGAAGTCGGAAGAAGGTTCTGGAACCTCTGAGAAGAGCGATAGTGCCGAATTGGCCAAGAAAGATCCATTGTCGCCGGAGAAGTGTACGGGAATGTCCGCGACGCCACCGTCTACAGAGAAGGCAAAGAAGTCGGTGAAACTGAAACTGCAGAGGCCCGACGAAGCTCCGAAGCAGACGACGTCGCTGCTGATGTCGTATCAAAGTATGAGGAGTCCTGAGTTGAGTGCACTCATCGTGGAATCTTCGAAGGAATCTTCGGCGGCTATGGTGGAGGAGGCCTGGGAGAGACTCAAGAAGTCGTACGTTTACTACAGAGGCAAGCCGGTGGGGACTCTTGCTGCTATGGATCCAACAGCCGAGGCTCTAAACTACAATCAGGTCGTTCCTGCGGCTCTTCTTGATCTTTAGCGAAACGATACTTGTTTTTCTTGCCTTAATTTGGTCCCTAATTTGGCAATCCCTGTGATAATCCTTGATTGTTTATGTATGGTTCCATTGATTGTATGTATGCTTTCTTGATTGACCTAAATTTGAGCGAGTAGTCCTATTAGTACTATGCTAGCAAATGTTATTAACCCCTGGATATAATGATTCTCCACCTTGTTTTACATTGTGAAATGCTTGTAGATCAAGAACTATTTGGGTGTTAGAATCAGTTATTTAGTAGTTCTCTGTATGTGTGAAAAGATCAATGTATTAAACTTGATTCATTAATTGTATTCATTAATTGTATTAATTGTATTCATGACATTCCATGCCTCACTTGTTCACTCGTAGCCTTCGGGTTTGAATTTCCTCATTTGTGCACTGTTTCTTGCATCCTTTATCATGTTACGTTGCTGTACTTGTTAGGCATTACTAATGTTAGGGAGTAACATCTACACGTGAAACATTTATGAAGTGAGAAACTTAGCTGTTTTACTGGTTTGGCCTGCAGGTATTTGTGAGAGATTTTGTTCCTACTGGTTTGGCCTGCCTCATGAAGAATCCAGCAGAGCCAGAGATAGTAAAGAACTTTCTCCTAAAGACCCTCCACCTCCAAGGTCGAGAGAAAATGGTTGATAACTTTACACTTGGAGAAGGTGTTCTTCCTGCGAGCTTTAAGGTTTCAAATGATTCAGATCGTGCCAAGGAAACTATAGTTGCAGATTTTGGTGGTAGCGCAATTGGAAGAGTTGCTCCGGTTGATTCTGGATTCTGGTGGATCATATTGCTGTGGTCATATAACAGATGCACTCGTGATCATGCGCTGGTGGAGCTCCCTGCAGTGCAAAATGGAATGAAGCTAATACTCAACCTCTGCCTTTCAGATGGCTTTGACACATTTCCAACACTTCTTTGTGCAGATGGCTGCAGTATGATTGACAGGAGGATGGTACGTTTGGCACTTTTGTTTTTAGTATTCTTCGAATAGTGTATATACAGTTAAATTCTTTGAATAGTGTATATACAGTTAAAAAATAGAGGACTTACTCTCAAAATTTAGATGCATTAACTCCAGAAGTTGACATACCCATTTGACGAGGCTAGCTAGTTTTATGATATTCCTAGAATGTTGGCAAATTGGAATCACAAAAACACATGCATGTATGAAAGTACTACATGTAATATTGAGTCTGTTAACAAAACTGCATATCATTTAATCTTTATAACAATCCAGTGGTTGAAATTACAGAGGTTTGAGTTTTTAGTTGGTGGAATGCGGAGGCTAAGTGGTAGAAATATAGTGAGGCTCACAGCTCATGCTTTTGACTTTGCTGAGTTACTGACTGTTTACAAGTTTCTTAGTAGAGGAGCCAAAGACTTCGGATTGCCTCTTACATGTCTTATTCCCCACTGGTCTGTCGTAACTTTTATATATGTAGTTGAACTAATTCCAACAACTTTGTTTGCTTTCTGGACAGGGCATATATGGTTATCCAATTGAGATCCAAGCACTTTTCTACTTTGCATTGAGATGTGCAATGCAGCTGTTGAAGCCAGAGCGTGGTGGTAAGGAATTTCTTGAGAGGATTGATAAGCGCATTATAGCTCTCAGCTTTCACATCCAGAAGTACTACTGGCTTGATTTTACTCATCTCAATAACATATACCGCTACAAAACGGAGGAGTATTCCCATACAGCTGTCAACAAGTTCAATGTAATGCCAGAGTCCATCCCTGATTGGGTTTTTGATTTCATGCCATTGCGAGGAGGGTATTTAATTGGCAATGTTAGCCCAGCTCGCATGGATTTCCGGTGGTTCTTAGTTGGGAACTGCATTGCAATTCTTAGCTGTTTGGCCACACCTGATCAAGCTACAGCCATAATGGATCTGATTGAGGAGCGTTGGGAGGATTTGATCGGTGAGATGCCTCTGAAAATTGCATATCCAGCATTAGAGGGACATGAGTGGAGGACAATCACAGGATATGACCCCAAGAATACGCGATGGAGCTACCACAATGGCGGTTCATGGCCAAGTAAGTTAGATAAAACTCTAATAGATTGTTATCTTATTTGTATTGGTTTTTATCTTGTCTGTTCTCTTCATTTGTGGTTATATCTGTCATTCTCAGCACCTCTTGGCTTTAGTGATCATTTTAGCCATCTAAATGATAAACAAATTTGCTTAAATTATCTGCTTGTTGGTTTCAATCTTTCAGAATATATCATGTTATGCATGCCATTAGAGCAGCAAATGTAATTTTGTTGAGTTTTTTCAAACAATGGCCTGCTTGGCAATTTGTGACAGATTGCATTTCAATTTCCCAGACAGTATAATAAGATGTATAGTTAGAGAAGAACAAGAACAGGATTATTTTTCATGTTTACTGGTTTCTGAATCTGTATTTGGTCTACGCAGTAAGCTTGTCAAATGGTTGTTATTTTTAAACTGCAGTTTCTCATACATCTGTAACAAATATGCATAAATAGAATCACAGACATGGATTAATAGTTCAGAAAATGGTATATGTTATATGGTTTTTTGCATACAAAAATGCCTTTGTAGCACTGCATGCAATTACCAGTTTGTTAACCTTTTGTGATGTTTCAATGTGTGAGGTTCAATTTCATTTTCTGCTGCTAATTTTGTTATGTTACTCTCATAGCACTGCTGTGGCTGCTGGCTGCGGCTTCCATCAAGACTGGGAGGCCTCAGATTGCAAAGAGGGCAATAGAGCTGGCAGAGCAGCGGCTCTCCAAAGACGGGTGGCCTGAGTACTATGATGGTAAGACAGGGAGATACATTGGGAAGCAAGCGAGGAGGTACCAGACATGGAGCATCTCTGGCTATTTGATTGCTAAGATGATGATAGAGAATCCATCCAATCTTCTATTGGTTTCTCTCGAGGAGGACAAGAAAATTGCCAAGCCAAGGCTCACCCGTTCTGCTACGGTTTAATTGGAACCACAGTGGCAGTATACACACACTACACATAACAGATGACAGTGAGGAGTTTGGGGCAGATGTAATTGCATTGGGAGAGGTATATACTTGAGGCATGCTCTAATCATCATGGCTTATAAGGTTTCACTATAAGCTTTGTTGCAATTTGTTTTCCTCTGAATGATGGAGGAAACAATTTTGATTACTCATTGAGAAACAGTTTTGTGATTCATTACAATTCAATTGGATGAGACCTTTATGATTCATTGTTACTGGGATATATTCTGCATCTTCTTTTTCGTTGTGTGATCTCAACAGGCTGGTTTTGACTAATAAAGGGTCTATAGGCACATAAGTAATGCAACATGGCCTTCCGGACCATGCTTGATAATGGCAGAGGCCAAAGCATGGATTTGCCTCATTATTTCCCATTATGTGACGTGGCCGGACCACCCTAAAGTTTTTCATTGTATATGTTGCTGTCTGTAGTAAAAACAGCCTAGACCTACTTGTTCCATGTAGTAGGGTCTTCAACTAGGACTCAAAGTTGGTGTTTTATAAGCTTAAGCTTTATTTCCCTTAGATGCTCATCCAGTTCCAATTCAGGTTTCAATCCTACAATTGGATCATGAAAGAGGTGGATGTTTGCAGAGATTTTGTTGGGAGAATTGTGTGTAAAATGTGCCCTGGTAATGGTGCCAAGAGCTGTGGGCACGCACTACATGATGTTTGATGATAGTTCCATTTGGCGCATCCATAACACATTAACAATTGAAAAAAACTCACACGCACTACTAAATGATTAATTTTTATGAAGATCCAAAATTTGTTTTCTTACACCGTAATTTTTTATTCTAACATATAAAGATCAAAATCTTGAAGAAGAGAAATAAAATAGGACATTCTTCTTTGTTGAAGAATAATTTTTTGTTTGAATATGACCACCATTGCAACTTTTTTGATGGATAACATCATCTTAAACAGATCTTGAGTTAGGTGGTTAGATCAATTTATCAATAGAAACAGAATACTTGTCCGAGAATTCTTCTGTTGCTTGGGTTCAAAATAATGAGTATTCAGAATAGAAGATTTTCGATAATGACATTCATGATTTCTTTCGATTTGTTAGCTGTACCGATTCTATTGATTCATGGTTTGACCAATTTGAGAGATTTTATTCTCGAAGCTATATATTATTAAAAAGAAAAAAGAAGTCAACCAAAAAAAAATAATAATAACGAAAGAGGAGTGATGATGAAATTTTAGAAAGCAGGGAGCGACTAGCGAGGAGGAAAAAAAAAAAAAAAGAACACTCAAATATCTGACCTTTTTGGTTTCAACGTAACGTCACAACTCCATAACCCCACGAAAAAAGAAGACCCCAATTTTCCAGGTCCCAAAACTCCGTTAAAGACTCAATCTTTTTTCCGATCAAAACCCACCGACGACGATGGAGACCAACAACTGCATGTCGGTGCTGTCATGCGTCAGCACCAACGTCGCCTCCGCCTTCTTCGCCTCGCTTGAGCGCTGCTCCTGCATCAATCTCAGCACCACCGATTTCGAAGACGACGACAACAACATCATCTGCGCCGCCGACGACCACGGCTCCCTCTTGCTCTCCTCCGGGCCCACCTCGGAGCCCGCCCAGCCCAATCTCAATCAGCCCGCCCCAGCCGCCCACGAGGTCGCCGCCTGATGTTAACCGCTCACGGTGATTGTACACTACCTTTTCTTGAGGAGGAAGAAGAAGAAGAAGTAAAGAAGAATAATTTCACTGTTTTTGCTTCCTAGTTGTGTTGAATGTGTATGTATCTTTGTTAGAAATTGTGATCGTGTTTGGGTTTGTATGACATTTTGTGTTAGTGAAATGAATTTTGTAAATTGGTGTGGAAATTTTGTGTCTTTACAACCATCATATGTGAGTAGTAGTTTGGATTTTCGTTTATGAATTGAATTCCTAGGACTGATATAGTATCGGAATTGTATGTCTGCAGCTGTGATTGTGATCCCATTTCTTGTCATTTCAAATTCGGCTTAGATTCTTTGCTTGTGGCTAGCTACTGATGAGATTCCCTTTAGTGGGTTTAGATTGTTGCAAGGTTCGATCCTTCCTATATGGGAATGGAAACCCGCCTAGGATGGATTCTCTTATACTTGGTGCAGCTTTGGAGTTTTTTGGTGCGGTGTTTTTTTGATGATAAGTCGATGAGTCTATGCAGAGGTCTTGGATGTCTGTACCAATTTCGTGTTTGCTAGAATCGTTATATTTGTTTCAATGTCAATTGTCCAACTTCTGGTGGGTTTATGTTGAACTTTGCTTGAAAATGGGATCTTATATGCAAACTCACACAGCGGTTAGCGTATCTTATTCAATAGGGTATTGACTTGTTTGATGCATCTTGTGGTCACTGGTTTTGGTGTTCATCAGTGGTTCTTCTCTCTAGGTGTTCTGTGACTTGGTAAACTGTAGGCATATGGAAGAACGGAACTTAGCAACTCACCTGCATGGGGGAGAGGTTTACGTCTCCATATGGCTTTGACAAAGTCTCATATTGATGGAGCTTGATGTGATCCTTGTTTTCCTTGTAGATTTCCCTTTTGAGTATCTATATTGGCTAGTGTTCTTTTTGGTGGGTATTCAGTGTTATGGTTCTTGTTCATTTCAAAGACTAGCTAACATTTAGGGGCAAGCTGAATGTGCAACATGAATGACAGTAAAAGGGTTGAGTAGTATGTTTCAGACTGTTTCTGTTGTATATTTTTTTTTCCAGCACAGTAATGACATGTGATACGGTACATTTTCTGTATTGAAACTTCAAAGTTTTTCCAGGATTGATGATCTGTGTCATGACATGACATACGACAAAAATGATTATATAGTAAGAATTACCAGTCTGCTCAAGCTCTGCTTCCATTAATGGAAGATTTTGCAGTAACGGCCTCTACCATTCGGTTAATGCAAGCGATCTGCTGCGATATGCGACAAAGTCTGTTGAAACTTTCCCAGATTTGTCATTGTTTCCTTAAGAGGTAATTGCTATCTTCGTGACAGAACACTGTAATAGAGTCTTGTATTGATTTGAGTTTTGCTTACAAGTATGAGTGTTCTAAGTGGTGGAAAGTTACCTTCGGTACTCAAATGAAAACTTCACCAGGTATAGTAAATTCATACTGTGGTCCCGTGGCTGCTCGAATCAAATATTATTGAGCAACAAATCTCTCCTCAAGGATCATCTCTAATACATAAACCAGAAGGGAATTACGTATCTGGAGTAAGAAAACAAACATACATGGATGTCCGCTTTGCCAAGTTGTAGGCTACAACTTTATGCACTCAGAAGTATGGTTTATGGTCTTGTCGAAATTGAGATGTTGTACTGAAGTTAGCATGTTAGGTTTGGGATGATTGTTTCAGCATATTGGCAAGAAAGATTAGGCGGTACTGAATCAAGTGCAGGGGGGAATAATCAAAGGAGGATGAATATGCAGAACTTCGGATTATGGAATTTTTTTATGCAAGATCATGGCATTATTGCTCACAATGCATTACATTGCATCTTAGATTCCACTACACATTTGCAGGAAGGAAGGAGATACATTAATCACTAGTCAATAAGTCCAAAAACAAATCACGTATCTTCATCGTCTCTCCAAGGAATCAGCATCACGATGCAACGCTGGTTTATATACAGCTTTGCTCGCTTTCCCTTCAAGATTCGATCTCTTGGAACTGCAACATTGGATCCTCTCCGCGGAGGTAAAGGCAGACACCCCATCTCTGTGAGTCTCTCTTCTCACCCTCTTGTTTTCTCCAAAGAAGCTGGTTCAGAATCTTTTTTGAGCTTATCAGTTGCTGAGAAGAAAGAAAGAAAGACTGGTTTCTTCTCTCCTAGTAAGAAGTGTATACTGTTGAGGAGGTTACAATTGTTTGTTACAATTTTTTGTCAGTTAGTCCAGTGAGTTACTGCTGCATTTGTTGTAAGTTGAGAATTGGAGCCTATGTTTTCCTAGGGAATTCCACAAGGAGCCAAAATACCACATTTTCTACATTCAAACCTTTTTTCACTCCACTGGCTTTAATTTGGAGGAGTTTAATTGTCTCCTTGTTGAACCAAGTGTTTCTGTAACACCTGGGATAGTTAATGCATTCTCCCTACCCATTTCCAACCCAACTAGGTAATGACCTAAGAATGACTAATTTTTAGAGATTTTGAACAAGTGTTGACACTGGTTCAAAGAATTTTTGATTCCCACAATACAACAGGGAAGGGCTATTGAAGTATGTTTACTAAGCTCAGTTACGTGACTTTTGGTCGATTTCATGTCAGTGATTTCGAGCTTTTTTCTCTCCTTCGATTGCTGCTGCTATAAGGTTTTCTCCAGTATGGAATGTGGGATGTGAGAGAGCTCCGAACGTGGATAGTTTACATCCCTCACTGAAAATTAAGAACTTTCTGATAGTAATGGTGATATGCAGGCTCTCAGTTTCATTCTCCATCACTCGCAGTGCTTGCTGTAGAGTTACTTTGAAGCTATCTGAGCACACACTAGACACAAATTATGGGTTGTTCAAAGTTTGTCGATCTAGTATCATTTTTCTAAAGTCACTTTCTGCTAAAATGCCTATTTTGTTTGTGTGCAGCTTCTGCAGAACGGAACGAATCCTTTTCAACAGTTGAATCAGAAAGGGGCAAAAGTAACTTGAGGGCTCATATGTTCCATTAAACCATTTGAAAGTTTTCTTGTACATTAAACACAACGGCTAGTTGCCACTCTAATGAAGATCATATCGAAAAACTAATTGTCTTTCGATATAATAGATTCCATGGGAAAATTGCAATTCTAATGAAGGTGGGGTTAGGATGTGAAGGCGTGCAAAAACTGTTCTTATGATTTTGAGTAGAAGAGTCTGTCTCACAAAAGCACAGCACAAAATCCCATCCTTCACTTTTCTCTCCATTATCATATAACAGATTTGCAGACACAAAACTGTTTTGCTTTACCATAGATATGGTACAACACAATGATATATGGTCACTGACTATATGCTTGTATATAAAGACTGACCATTCTAAAAAGGGGTTTGGATCAAACTAGGGATCTAAATCATATCTAGGTAGACACTGATAGACAATACAAAGGGTATAGGAAAGGTAGCTGCTATGTTCAGGTGTGTCTATATGTTCTTAGTCAAATGACATGATTAAACTGAACAAAGGAGGATATTGACAGAAAAAGAAGAGTGAAATTTCTTTTAGGATAGAGAACTGTTAAGACCATTCCCCACATAGGGGTCACATTGAATAATCACATCCCCAACAGCTTATTATCACCAATGCCATGTTAGAGAAATCATGAAAGCTGACACATATGATACACCTAGAAGAAGAAGAACCCGTGCCTTTTCTTTCTCTTCCAATCAAACTTTACAGTAGACAAAAGAGAAAAGGCAGACAAAATAAAAAAGTATAAACTGGTTTCATCGATTCACTCTATCAAACAACCCTCCAGCCCTATCTAGCCACTAGTTAGTTCTCTTTGTGGCTGAAAATGGTGAACTTTTCCACTTCATTTCCTCTATGGCTGAGTTTATTGTTGATCCATGGTTACGATGTGCTTGTTATGGCACAATGCCCTAGTGGAGGACCAACGAGGTTCTATGATTTCAAGGTCAGTTTTCTCTTTTTTTTTTCCTCCTGATTTCATGGTCTCTTTTCTTTTAATCTCGCTAACTAATCAAGGTTGATTTTGTGTCAAATGCAGGTACAAACCACAAGAGTTGCTAAACTTTGCACCAGCAAGGATATGGTGACTATCAATGGAATGTTCCCAGGGCCGGTTGTTTATGCTCAAGAAGATGATAGAATCATTGTCAAAGTAACCAATGAGACACCTTACAATACCACAATTCACTGGTAAATCAACCACGGACAATTGAATCGCATAATAGCAAGTTCTTATTCTCTGTTATCTACTTCTCTTTAACTGTTTCTGAGTATTTTCTAATGAAGGCATGGTGTGAGACAAAAGCTGTCATGCTGGTTTGATGGACCTTCATACATCACGCAATGTCCGATTCAAGCTGGCCAGAGTTTTACATATAATTTTACAATGGTGAAGCAGAAAGGCACCTTTTTCTGGCATGCTCATTTTTCATGGCTAAGGGCAACCGTCTATGGTGCCCTAGTAGTTTATCCCAAAACCGGGGTTCCTTACCCATTCAAAGTGCCTTATGAAGAACATATCTTGATACTAGGTAAGATACATATAAATGATCTTCTATCACACATTTGGAATGTTATGTTATTAGATTATCAATCGAGACTATAAAAAGTTAGGTTATAATTCACGTGATTTTGGAAGTTTAGATTACTTCTGATGACTTGGAAAATATTGTAGGGGAGTACTGGCTTCAAGATGTTGTACAACTTGAACAGGATACTGCAGCAAGCGGAGGACCTCCTACACCTGCAAATGCCTTTACAATCAATGGCCACCCAGGCCCCAACTACAACTGCTCCAACAATGGTAAAGTAGGAAATGTAATGTCATATACATTCTATCTAATTATCATGTTTCAGCGAGTAGAAATGCGAGACTCATTTACGTGAGTTTTGCCTATATGAGATATATATGTGATCAACAATGTACTTGGTAAATATGATACATTGGACTGATTTACATAGGTGATTTGAGTCTCCCCTTTGTACGTGACGTGTGACGTGTATAGTTTTTAAGTCAACTAATATTTTCTTGTGTAAATGCTGTGATTTTTTTTCAGATGTGTATCAAATCGATGTGGTATCTGGGAAGACATACATGCTAAGGCTAGTACATGCAGGCTTAAATATAGAGAGTTTCTTTGCCATTGCCAATCACAACCTGACCATTGTTGAAGCTGATGCAGAGTACACAAAGCCGTTCACCACAGACCGTGTGATGCTCGGACCAGGCCAGACTATGGTAGTCCTGGTCACCGCCGATCAGCCCCAAGGAAAATACTCCATGGCCATGGGACCTTACATGTCAGCAAAGGGTGTAAAGTTCCAAAACATTTCATCCATTGCTTACTTTCAATACTTGGGGGCTGTACCTAATAGCTTCACTTTACCTGCTAAGCTACCCAGCTTTAATGATAATCTTGCCGTTAAGAAGGTAATGGATGGATTAAGGAGCCTAACTGCACCTGTTAATGTCCCCAGAAAGATTGACAGTGAGCTATTTATCACCATTGGGTTAAATGTTCAAAAGTGCCACTCCAAGACACCCAAGGAAAATTGCCAAGGCCTTAACAATGGGGTTATGGCAGCATCAATGAACAATATAAGTTTTGTGAAGCCTAAAGTTTCAGTCCTGGAAGCTTATTATAAGAGGATAAATGGGTATTTCACTGAGGACTTCCCTGGGGTACCCAAGAAGTTTTATGACTTTGTTAATGGAGCACCTAATAGTATTCCTAATAATACAGAGGCAATATTGAATGGGACTAGAACCTTGGTCCTTGAATATGGTACTAGAGTGCAACTGATTTTGCAGGACACTGGGACTGTCACTACTGAGAACCACCCAATTCATCTTCATGGCTATAGCTTCTATGTAGTTGGGTATGGTACTGGGAACTACAATCCCCAAAATGCAAGCTTCAACTTGGTGGATCCACCCTATATGAACACCATTGGAGTTCCAGTTGGTGGATGGGCTGCTATTCGTTTCGTCGCTGACAATCCTGGTAAGGTTTATGTTTGGTAAATGCATCGTTATACATATTTGCACTCGTTAGAAATAAATGAAGTTCATAGTAGGTACCGACTTTTAATAAGCGAAATCCTTTAGTGACCAAAATTGATGACCAAATTAACTGCAGGGGTTTGGTATATGCATTGTCATTTGGACATACACCAGTCATGGGGATTAGGAACAGTGCTTGTTGTAAAGAATGGAAAAGGAAAGCTTGAATCACTTCCTCACCCTCCTGCAGACCTGCCTCAATGCTAGTGCCTTTGATTTTATTTATTTTTTGGGTCTGTTAGTGCCTATGGATTTCAATAGCTGACACAGAAGGATTGTTGTAACCTTTTACTTTCCAGTCAAGCATTCTTTGGATCTTGTATCTAATGTGTTACTGTACCATTTCTCTGAAACTTTAAATTGTGGGTGTAAACAAGAAAAATTAACGATGAATATAACAAGGCAATTTTCTTTTCCTTCATCTGTGTGGGTTTCTCCTCTCCTTTTTTTTTTTAGTTTTTTGTTTTTGGGTGTAATCTCCTTTTCTTAAACAATGGAGAGGTAGATAGATACAGAGAGATATTGTCATATATTAATGAAAGTAATGGGTAAAGTCAGCATATGCTTTCTGAGTAAATTACAATCATCTCTCCAGTAGAAGTGATCTGTAAGTCATGAATGAAGATTCACATGATAAAGTCATAGACATACAAACAGATCCTTTTAAAGGGAAATTCTAGTGTAGTGGTCGGTATCTCATACCCACATTTACAAAAGTGAGAACAAATTTTGTTGTCAAAGTTGTAATTTGAGTCCTACTTTGTATAATCTTAGTTCTAATAATGATAATTACACATCTTACGACATTTTACAAGTTTTTGAACAAATTCGTTGTCAATGTTATAATTTTTGTTTAACTATATGTAAATAGTGTAAATAAATATGATAACTTTTGTTCTCAATATTGTAAATTTGGTTCAAATATTTGTAAATTTTTGTTGAAATAGTTGTAAATGATGGTATCTCATATCCACCGGTACACTAGCTTGTCTCCCTTTTAAATTCCAGACTTGAAAGAAGAAGCATTTGCACAACTCATTAAGAGAATATTTATGCTATATAAGCAATCACAAGCAACTCGGTAAGTGGCAACTTCTTTCATGCTTATTAGGATCTTAAGGATTAACCCTTTCTGAAGTCCAGCTCTTTTCTCCATTGGGACTTGGAGTGGATGTGAATGACAGCCTCTGGTTACTCTTCAGATTCAAGTAATCAACCTGTCAAATGTTAAAACCAACAGAAATTAAGCAGGGAAGCCACCAAACACATTTTCAAACAATGCAAGTTTAGAGAGGCTATAGAAAAACCTGATGTGGATCTAGAACAAGCAAACAAAATGCCCCAACCGGGCCTGTAGAAGGATCTAGAGAGACTTCATTGGATGGTTGTTCACTTAGATTAGGAAGACCTGGACTCGGTCCCAAATACTGTAGTCTTGACCTTAAAGAACCGGAAAACCAAGATTTTTCTCTTTGCTGCAGCAGGCAATTTGAGAGGACTACATTAGGCATGCGAAGGTAAGTTAAAGCTTGAATGCTACCAGAATCTACACTGTAATATCAAAATCTACATATGCTCAGTTGAGAACAACATTTCATTTTGAGAAACAATGTTCACAGTTGCTCCTAAAGGAAATGAACAAAGTCATGTGATTTCAATAGATTCACTGAAACAGCAAACGAAAAAAAAAAATAAAAAAATTTGCATTTCCCTGATGTACCCAGCGTAAACCTTCCAACCTAGCCAAATTTTGTCTTGAGCCTAGAACATGTCCTGTCTATAGAAGTCACCAGAGAATCATATTGCAGAATCTAGTGGAATTCTAATCCGAGAACACAGTTAATGTTGGGAATAACTTAGGCCTCCATCGTTGGCAGAGAGAATTTCCTCTCGAGTCATTTATGCAGTGTGCTTCAAACTGGATTAGTAGATTTAACCATAGACTTATATTTGACACATCCCATTTAGTAAAGTTATGATCAATACTGAGTCTATGCAATGTCAATCTAGAACTGCCAAACTAGTAAAATCTAACCCTGATACCATCTATTGCGAAAAATTTTGTACTGGATCCAATTCTCTAATCAACCTATTTGTTCAATAAGGATCCATGTCTCTCAAACCTCGTTGTAGTTATGCTCTTTAATTGCTTAAACTACATTATGGTGATCATTAGCATTTCATCAGGCAACTCATCTCCAACATTCATCTAAAATAGAAACTAGGATTTCCCCGAACAATTACATTTAGTAGTTGCAACAAATTCATAATCTCACCTGAAGTTTTATGGGATCAGAATTGGATCCATCAATAATATCAACTGTTCCATTGATCCGAAATTGCTCCCAAGAGTCAGTGAAGTACCAACATATCTAAAACATAGAAAATTTACTCTAAGCACAAGAACAATCGAAAGATAACATAATCAAACTCTAAAGGAAGCCTTTTCTTCTTATGCAACTCAATACAATGCAGAGGATTATCAAAACCAATGCCTGGATTATACCTCAAAGATCAATTACCTCAGCAAAAGGACAATGCTTAAGCTCCTCAATCTGCACCATTTAACCAACACTATCAAATTGTCTACCCAACACTAGCAGAAATGTAAGCTCTACAAAAGCCCACAACACATTGAACAAGAATAACCTTACGAGTTCTGCAATCAGTGTTTATCTGAATCTTATCACTGTCCTCTTGAAATCCCCTGAGAAAAAAAAAAAAATCCCAGTAAAGTCAAGAACTTTAACCTTCAGGGAGAGAAAACAGAGAGACATTACCTGAAAACCACCGTCCGATTTGAAGGTCTGCCATTAGAACCAATCGTCGCCTGAAAAACCCATCATCAAAACATCACAATTAACAATCAAAGATGCAACCTTTAACAAAAAAAGTTGAGTGATTCAGAGAGAGAGGCATACGAGTTGAAAGTAGGAAGAATGCCTGAGGTGGGCATTGGATTCCAAGGCAGTGAGAAGAAGCTGCTTCCATGGCGCTGGTGCTGTTACTGTTCCCATTGCTCTGCTAATTTGCTTCCTCAGGTTGCTCTGTTTCGTTTGTTTTGATCCGCGGGGTTTGTTCAATCTGATTTCGAGCTGATTGCCATTTCATTGGACCAGTAGTTTTCTTCTCACTCTTGTCGGGGGGAGTGGGATTGAGCCAACTAACCCCAGAGTTTAAGGTCGTGTTTGGGCGTATTCGCGACTTCACCCAAGTGAGTGGCCATCTATACCCTCACGTATTAATGACCAACAATATGCTCACCTTTGTTGGGTAAGGGACATTTATTGCTCACCTTTGTTGGGTAAGGGACATTATTAATTCGAGAGTTTATGAACGTGTGTAGTGCGACTTTATTAAAATGAATATATTAAAACTATCACACCTCATTGAATTAAATTTCGCTCAACGATCAATTATTTTAATATCCTGTTTAATTACAGACCAACATTATTTGATGATAAAATTAGTAGATGCAAGCTCTCATAGGTCATAAAGGTACTTATCATCTATTACATTTCCAACTCGAGTTACCACTACTTTACCAATTAGCATTATCCTTAGCACCGTGTAAAACTGTTTTTAAGTACCCTATCTGTGCCTAAGGAGCTAAGTTTAATTACTATCGTGCCCTTGTTGGGTTTTTGGTGTTTTCATGAGAACCGACCTATTCGTCTTCGTGCATGAAATGGCTCTGTATATCTTCTACTCGCTTACATTTGTATTTGAAGGGTTTAAGAGACCAAGAGTTTATTGGTCAGATTGCTTCATCGGAAAGCTAAAGGAGTGACCAAGAAAAACAAGAGGAAACCTAGATTCAAGAGGAAAACAAACTAATTAAGCAAAACTATCACAACTAGATGTTTATTATATGTACCAAATGTCCAAATAATTACAAACGCCAATACGTCTACTAACTATTGGCAGCTATCCTCGTTTAACGACCCATAGTGCTTAAGCTAGAAGTAAATGATGCGTGCGAGTCCAATCCTGCAAAATTCCTGTAGATCTTAAGGCTGTGGCTGACCATGCATGTCATCTGGAAGTTCCGGCATTGGTGCTTCAGACTGAAGAATCTTCATTACTTGTCCCGCTTTTGCTCTTTCTTTGTCGTTAGGGTTACTGCACCATAACCCCACAACACAATTAACAAGCATTCCATTTCATTTCTATCATAATTCATTTCCAATTTCTCATCAGCTACATCCAGAAGTTTACCTTCGCTATATGATTGCCATACCCGGCCACCCGAAGAGTGGCAAGTGATATTTTCCCTCCCAGTAAGTCCTCCTTCCGCAAGCAATTTCCAAGGCCACGACTCCAAAACTAAACATGTCCGATTCTTTGCTAACCCTCCCATGGTTAGCATGTTCCGATGCCATGTAGCCCAATGTCCCTGCGACCCCCTTTATTTGTGCGTTGGAGTCCATAAACTTAGCAATCCCAAAATCACCAAGCTTAGTGTTGAAATTATTGTCCAGCAATATGTTAGCTGATTTGACATCCCTATGAAGGATGCACTGCTCCACCTCTTCGTGTAGATAATGAAGGGCTGTAGCCAATCCCAAGGCTATTTTATACCTTATATGCCACTGCAAGGTTGTTGTTCTAGAGCCAAATAGATGCGTATCAAGGCTACCGTTAGGCAAATATGCATAAACAAGTAAGCATTCGCTTTGCTCATAACACCATCCTATGAATTGAACCACGTAATTTCTATGTATAAGCCGGCTTATTGTTTGGACCTCGTTGATGAAGATCTTCTCATACCACTCGGAATCTGCAAATATTCTCTTGACAACAACTGTGCAGTCAAAATCTTGCATAATTCCTTTGTAAACTTTACCTGAACCACGTTGGCCTAGTCTCGCTTCATCTGCAAAGCCTCTGGTCCCTGCAACTAGTTCTTGATAGGTAAACTCTCGAAAGGCCTCTCAAGATCTTTATTTGTGGAGGTCGATCATCAATGCAAGCTTTGCGGTTCTTAATAACTACCAACCAACACAAGGCAACACCAAGCATCAGAATAATAAAAGGAACTGCGGTGGGCCATGCCATCAAGAATGCCTTCCACCTTTGTGGTTTCATTATTTTTGGCTTCTTTTCTCATCAGGATCCTTGCTAGAAATAAAATACCATGAATTCATAGCATGCCTCTGTACGGTTCGTCCAGTAGCAGCTGCAAAACCAATTGTCACCCATTCTGGAAGAACGTTTCTAAATTCAATATGGTAAGAAAGGGAAGAATTACGTGAACGTGACATCGGTATGAAACACCAGATAGAATTTCCTCATATGTCCAAAAGACTTGGAGATCTTTCATTGTAGCATTGTAAGTGATCAGTGCATTAGCCACCTTCCTTGATCCTTTGCTGCTAAAATTCCAGCTGGCAGTAACAGCTGAGGAAATTTTATTGATGTTGATCCCAACATGGGGTTCAACAGGATCCCAGGTGTTTTGATCGAACTCAACGACTAGAATTTGGACTTCGGACTGTTGATTAAAACAAGTGGTACTGTTGAACAATCCAAGAACGCCACCAGCAGAGTTAACCGGAACTGGATAGCCGACGGGAGCAAGGAAAAATGCAAATCCATCACTAAATGAGTTTCTGTTGGCAGTGTCAATCATGAAAGTAAAATGAGTAGCAGAGTCCCAAAGCTGCAAAGGTTGTGCATAAGTACACCGCCCTACACGGAAAAAAACTATAGATCGATGAGGTGAGTTGAACATTTCCTGATATAGGTTTGGCATCACCTTCATAGAATCTGTTCTCTGTATCAGAGTTGAACTGATATATACCAAATGAAATTGGATGAACAAACCGAGACAGAAAATTCATGACAATGATGAAGCTAAAGGCTGCATGCCTGCAGCTAATTATAAGAGACATAGTAATGGTAGCTTTGTGCAGAACTGCTCAAAATCTCAAGGCAAAGAATCAAAAAACATGTACATATATGGCATTTATTCCAAATGCTCAAGGCAATCAAGGACAAATTAAGATATTTATTTCTTTGTTTTTCCTGAACTTTATGAAATCCGTCCCTCACCTTGGACTTAACTACTAGATTGTTGGTGTGCATGTCGGTTTAAGAATTTCTAGGGAATTTTGGGAGAGGAACCACTAAAATATAACACCAGTGCACCAAGGATTTTAGAGGATATGACTTGCAGTACGTACTAGCTTCTCAAAATCTTGGACATTAAATTAGGCATCCCCTTAGCAGAAAATCTGTATTGTCGTGCGGAGATTTTGACATGATCATATGCTTAAATTCTTTGGATGATGATCGATGACAAAACGATAAATTACAAAAGACATCGAAATCACTAATCATTTAAGCGAGAAAGTTATTTTCAATGTAACCAGTTTTTGAAAAAATAGCGGAGAAGATTTACTTGTGCAAGTTAATAGATACAATGCAGAAAATTTTCTAAACTAATACCTAGATTTCACCTCAGCGCGAAAGTGATTGTGTGATAAGGATCTATACTCGGCAACACGCTGAGGTAAGGATATATATCTTGATCTGTCTGGTTTCCTCCCAATCAAACATTTTGCTATATATTCAAGTTGTGAGTTGCTACTCACTCACTCTCACTGGGTGAGTGGTAAGCTAAGAGTTTCGGGGTGTGTCAAACACAATTTTACCCAAGTGACCAAATCAAGACTTATCGCACCTCACTAGATCACTTCAATACCTATACCTAGTTACAAACCAACGTTAATTTGCTCGCCAATTAATTTAGTAGATGCAAACCCTTATGTATATATCTATTATTGTTTGAGGACAACCGTAAAATAACAGAGAGAGAGAGAGTAATTGTTTGTTTATTCTTCTCACAATGGAGGGTTTATATAGGAATACAAAGCTAGTGTGAATGCTCTAATAGAAACTCAATTTGATAACCATGATCATCATCAACAACTCCACTTGGTTGTTCTTCAATCATAAAATCTGTCATACTTGTTGCCTCTTGGTATAAAGTATGTCACACAAGTCTTTATACCTACATTATACACTCAAGTACCTATTACATGATATAGACATTTATACTATAATACATTTATACTACAACACTCACCCCTGGATATTTCATGTCAATAGTATTGTCTTGGTGATGCGTTTCTAAGTTGCTTCGTTAAAAACATTGCCAAGTAATAAAACCGTGTGGGAAAAAACAACCTTGGTCGAAGGAGAAAAAGACCACAACGCGCGTTGAGTGTGGAGTATGTTTCTGGATACTCCCCCTGATTTAGATTCCCCTTAAAGATTATGGGAGTTCGGATATCCTTCTTAATCCGATGCTCTTCACATGTTTCTCGAAAGGGGATTTTGGTAACGACTTAGTAAATAAGTCCGCTACATTATCTTCTGATCGGATTTGATTTACTTCAATGTGATACGCTAAAAGTAAGCATATAATTTAACCCTATAAGATATCATCGTTAGTATGAGGTAAATAGGGATCGTTCTAATCCTGGGATTGAGGATACACCTGTCATTTTAAAACAATTAAAGAATTAATAAAAATACAAATTATAATATTTACAAAAATATACAAGAGATATATACATAAGCAACGAAAAATGGGGGTTTTAGGTTTTAGGATTTCAGAAATTAAAATACAAAAAAAAGAAAATATAAAAACACAAATACAAGAATGGACCGAAAGAAACAAAGATCAAAACCAATTCCATAATCAAATTCAATTCAACCCTACAATTGTGCATCTAAGTCGTGAGAAAGAAGTTGATCATGTGAAACATTCAAAGCAAATGATTTCTCATATTTTACTTTCCTTAATTAATTAATCTAAATGAAAGCACCTAGATTAATCCTATCAAATATGCAATCAAAGTCTAGAAAGTTAGCTAATTATAACATGTTCAACGCAATACACATAGAGAAAGGCTATCATCTTAAGTGCACAACCTAGTATGAAAAAGTTCATCTATTTGTAATCCTTTTCAATTAAATTCGACCTTTGTCCAAAGCCTTTACTACTTTTGATTCAAGTTCACAAAACTATTAGGTGAATCATAAACTTAAATCTAGCATTAATTATACACAAACCCTAAAAGTTTCGAACCAATTAGAATAAAGGGTTAAATACTGTTTAGTCCTTGAGCTTTTGACCATAAAACACTTCAGTCTCTGACCTTCTAATTTCACACGTTTAGTCCCTGTACTTCAAAATGTCAGACCAATAGGTCTATGCCGTCTAAAAGTCACAACGAAATGTCTATTATGCCCTCAATTCTTTTTTCTAATTAATTAATTATTTTATTTTTTTTGGAAAAGGAATTTTTTTCCCTTTCTTTCTTTCTGTTTTTTTTTTTCTGTTTTTTTTTTCCTTTCTTTCTTGAAAAAAAAAATAATAAATAAAAAAAGAAAAAAGAATTTAAAAAAAAAAACAAAGAAAGAAATAAATTTATTAAAAAAAAACTTAGGGCATAATAGACATTTCAGTGTAACTTTTAGAATGCAAGGACCTATTGGTCTGAAATTTTGAAGTACAGGAGCTAAACGTGTGAAATTAGAAGGTCAGAGACTGAAGTGTTTTATGGTCAAAAGCTCAAGGACTAAACAATATTTAGCCCTAGAATAAACATATAAAAGATATCAATCAAGCAAATTTAATTGAACAATCTCACAAAAGCAACTTAGAATCACAATTATAAGAATTGAAAACTTTATGCAATTATAGAAATTCGGAATTAAACTTTGGTCTAACATTGTTGTTAACTAGAAACAATTCCAACGAAAATCAAACAAGGATTACAAAGAAAGAGGACGAATTACACCGTGAGATGGAGATGAGGATGGAGGATTGACGTTTGGATTTGAACCTTGAAAGCAAGTCTTCAAGGTGAAAGCAAGTCTTCAAGGTGGAGGATGGATGATGATGCTCACGGCTCCTTATTCTTCTTCTTCTTCTTCTTCTTCTTCTTCTTCTTCTTCTTCTTCTTCTTCTTCTTCCTTGCTTGAAACGTTGAAAGTGAACTAGAGGATGCAGAGAGAGACTTGACGTTGGAGAGAGTATTTTCTGAATGAGAGGTTGTCTTCTCAACGTCAAGAATGAGGAAGCATATATAGGGGAACGACTAGGGCTTTCCAAGCTTCTTGATTCTTCTATTATTTTCCAAAGAATAATCAGAAAATGTCACATAACTCCAACCAACCGAAAATTGCCATGTAAGCCCTATTGTATTGTCCAACCAATCAAAACTCTCCAAAATAATTCCCTAGTGAACAGTGCCGAATTCCCATGAATATATTTTGATTTTTCTCTTTAATTTCGGCCAAAATTCGGAATGTAGGGATGAATCTAGACGCATTTTGAGCCTTTTCTTGGTGTCCACACTTCTTCTTTCCTTAAAACTCTCCCTACGAAATCTCCAAAAATTATCCTTCCCCTTGTGTGGCGTCAGTCTCCTTGATTTTTCAAGACAAATTAAGGATTTACTCCTCCAACAATATCTTCATCCAATCTTCATAGCCATTAGGGATTTTATTTCCCGAACATTCCACTTTTTACGTCCACAAAACCCTAATTTCATTTGGCCTTCACCTTTTGCCGAAAATCCACAATAATCTAGAAGATTCTTGGGCCTTTATACGTCATCTTCAAGCTATGTCATCTTCTAACGTCTTCAAGAAGCTTCTCTCAACGCTATGACACTTCATTTTCCCGATTTCCTTTCTTAGTTGACTCAAGAGTCTTGTTTTGGCAGAGTTTCCCCTTATGAATAGGATTTCCTGGTTGTAACAGAAAAACTTCATTTCTTCATTTCAGCTCATTTATGCAGCCCTTTGTGTCTTTCTTAACTCCCTCCAATGTTTTCTAGCTCCTCTTTCCACTTTTGAGCTCATTTCAGCTCATTTATTCCAAAAACCTGAAAATAGAAACTATTACCAAAAATAGAAACTTTCTAAACATAAGAAATGGAGACTTTCCTAAACTAAAATGGAAACATTCTAAAAATGGAAAATAGAAACTTTCCTAAACCAAAATGATTTATTTAAGGAAATAACTAATTAAATATGAGGAAATAATATTTAAAACGTCGTATTAAAATGCTCATATCAAATTCCCCCACACTTAGCTTTTGCTAGACCCTTAGCAAAATCACAATAAAGAAACAACGAAGACACCTACGAAATTTAAAGAAAGAAAAGACAAAGAAACTACACATACAATGACTCTATTGCCATTCAATATTTTGTCTCAGAAATCTCTTACTTTCACAAAATCAAGATTAGTACTCAACCAAGAATCAATGTTTAGGCATTCGACAGTTAATTAAAACACATAATCCACACATACACAAGTAGGACTTGGTTGTAACAATGGTGATAAGGTGGAGCTCAACATGTTTTAGACAAGTATGATTCATATCCTCACAAGGTATATCAACTCTTTCTTCTCTCAGATTCAAGGCTCATGCTTAAAAGCTTATTCACTCAAATATATGTGAAAGATAGACAAGTGTATCACATATGTAAGAAACGAAAGCACATATATATCATTTTTTTGTATAGATCTCATGCAAGATATCAATCACATGCACAAATGGACCCAAGCCATAGGTTCAACAGTTATAACTCATCTCCACATCAAAAGTTGTCCCATCTTAAGGATCAAAGAGGTCTTATAATTAAGGTTGTAATGGGGCCAAGGCTTAAGGTTTAAAGAAACGAAGGAATAGGAAAATCACAAAGTATTCTAAAAACCTAGTAGAGCACTTGTTAATGTAGAGAGACTATCCACCATGTCTTCAATGTCATGCATCCATAGAGGCTTCATTGTGAATTGGACAAAGACCAAATTTTTCTTGACTGAGGCTTCACTTCAAACAATAACACACTTTTCTTTATTTTGCCGTAATTTTTTTTCTTTCTTTCTTTCACACGGCATATACATACAATTTTTTTATATGGACAAATCTACCCCCACACTTGAACTTCTTCATGTCTTCAAAAGTCTTCCTCGATGCCAAAACTCCAAGTAAAGTCTCAAAAATATGCTCCACTAAGTCTTTAGAACAAACGGTAAGGATTTAACTCTACTAGGGTTAAGGGTTAAGGAATTTTGAGGGTGATGAAAGAAAAGGCTTAATTTTGAGGGTCAAAAGGGTTAAACTAGGAGGGTCCTACGACGGGCACAAATATGGACACATGCTTTATTTGGCTATAGTGGTAAAATCTTAAGTTGCCTTTATTATTTCCAGAATCAGGGTCATGCATTGATAAACGTCTCAACAAGCACAAAAGTGAATTCTAGCATTCTCTAGTCCATTAAATTAATCTATGGCATGCAACCAATCAAGATGAAAGAAGAATGAGACCAACAAAATCATCGCCAAGAAAATAAGAGTATAATTCATTTTTTTCATTAATCACTCCAAGAAAAAGGGACATGGGCTCAATATCTCATATGGCTTTTATGAATCAAAACTCATCTTAAAATGCTCATATTTTGTACCAGGGTCACGAAATCCATATCCACTACAGATGCACATGCTTTTTATATATCTCAATTAACCAAAGAATACCATTTAAAATCATCTCAATATTGTGATCCTCTCTTAGCTATAATTTCAGAGATATAGGCTCATCCTAGACAGTTAAAATGCATCATATGACTCGAAAACCAAAAACAAATACAATTTTTGTTTTTTTTTTTTTCAATTCTTTCTTTTTTGTATTTTTCAATATATATGACTCAAAATAAAAGACAAAAATATAAATCCCTTCCCCCACACTTAAATATTGCATTGTCCTCAATGTAATCAATTAAAAGCATGCAATGAAACAAGTGAGCATAGAAAGAAGGCATTTACAAAAACAAATTCTAAAATAAAAACAAAGGAGAAAACTTGAAAATAAAAGAAATAGGGAAAGAGAAAGCAAATCTGCATTTGTCGACTCCTTCATGGCTACTTCTGAATTGGGTTGCCTCCCAAGCAGCGCTTGAATTTCAAGTCTTTCAGCCAGACGGTACCTCCATTAAATAATGTTAGTGGCCATAATTAACAAAGAATTACAAAATACAAAAACAAGTAACTATGAATTACGTATTACAAACTACAAGTCTAATTAGCAAGTACATTGTACATAAAACACAAGTTAAGTACAGAAGTGAGTATAACAAGTGAAAAGTATTTTTACAAGTGTAATTTTTTTTTTTTTGGTTTTTTTTTTTTAGTCAAGAGTTCAATTTTTTTTCAACACTTAGGTACTGGAACATGGAGTCTCGATGTGCAATGAGACTAAAACAGTTACCCTTTTTTAAGACTATGTTTTATCCAATATACCTTAGTGTATCACAACATTTTCTTTTGTTATAAATATTGTTGATATCAAATCTAATTCCAAGCGGTAAATCAAGTGGACGTGCGGCCCAAGTATAGTCGCCTAGACACAAATTCCCTTAAGCATCCTTTGGGTAACCTTACTGAAATGGCCAGGTAGGGGAGGGTGAACACGAGACACAAAATCCATTTTGGCATTAGCTACTCCCACATAGTGGTTTAGGCTCATTTGTAAGCATTTCTGGATACAAAAACTGTCATGATCGTTGTCTCCTTCCTAGACACCATTCCACATAGGCTATACTTACTAAGATGAAAAATGTCCTAAGTGTGAAAACAATTCAACAAGTGTTAATAAGGCCACCCTCAACCTTAAGGGACTTGAACTAGGTACCAATAAGGGGTTTAGACCAATATTAACAAACGCGACTTCACCTATTCCATTCAATTTACAACTTACAATTAAAACTCGTATTCAACAATATAAAAAAACAACCTAGTTAATTTAAACTAAGTTTCAAACAATTTATATACAAAAATTATAAACAAAAACATGTGATTTTTCAATCCCCGGCAACGGCGCCAAAAATTGATATGCTAAAAGTTAGCATATAATTTACCCCTATAAGATATCATCGTTAGTATGCGGTAAATGGGAATCATTCTAATCCGGGGATTGATGGTACACCTGTCATTTTAAAACAATTAAAGAAATAATAAAAATACAAATTATAATATATACGAAAATATACAAGAGATATATACATAAGCAACGAAAAATGAGGGTTTTAGGTTTTAGGATTTCAGAAATTAAAATACAAAGAAAGAAAATATAAAAACACAAATACAAGAATGGAACGAAAGAAACAAAGATCAAAACCAATTCCATAATTGAATTCGATGCAACCCTACAATTGTTCTTTTAAGTCGTGAGAAAGAAGTTGATCATGTGAAACATTCGAAGCAAATGATTTCTCATATTTTACTTTCCTTAATTAATTAATCTAAATGAAAGCACCTAGATTAATCCTATCAAATATGCAATCAAAGTCTAGAAAGCTAGCTAATCATAACATGTTCAACGCAATACACATAGAGAAAGGCTATCAACTTAAGTGCACAACCTAGTATGAAAAAATTCATCTATTTGCAATCATTTTCAATTAAATTCGACCTTTGTCCAAAGCCTTCACTACTTTTGATTCAAGTTCACAAAACTATTAGTTGAATCATAAACTTAAATCTAGCATTAATTATACATAAACCCTAAAAGTTTTGAACCAATTAGAATAAACATATAAAGATATCAATCAAGCAAATTTAATTGAACAATCTCACAAAAGCAACTTAGAATCACAATTATAAGAATCGAAAACTTTATTCAATCATAGAAATTCAGAATTAAACTTTGGTCTAACATTGTTGTTAACTAGAAACAATTCCAACGAAAATCAAACAAGGATTACAAAGAAAGAGGATGAATTACACTGTGAGATGGAGATGAGAATGGAGGATTGACGTTTAGATTCTTGAATCTTGAAAGCAAGTCTTCAAGGTGGAGGATGGATGATGATGCTCACGGCTCCTTCTTCTTCTTCTTCTTCCTTGCTTGAAACGTTAAAAGTGAACTAGAGGATAGAGAGAGAGACTTGACGTTGGATAGAGTATTTTCTGAATGGGAGGTTGTCTTCTCAACGTCAAGAATGAGGGAGCATATATAGGGGAACGACTAGGGCTTTCCAAGCTTCTTGATTCTTCTATTATTTTCTAAGGAATAATCAGAAAATGCCACATAACTCCAACCAACCGAAAATTGCCATATAAGCCCTATTGTGTTGTCCAACCAATCAAAACTCTCCAAAATAATTTCCTAGTGAATAGTGCCGAATACACATGAATATATTCTGATTTTTCTCTTTAATTTCAGCCAAAATTCTTTTAGGGAATATAGGGATGAATCTAGCCGCATTTTGCGCCTTTTCTTGGTGTTCACACTTCTTCTTTCCTTAAAACTCTCCCTACGAAATCTCCAAGAATTATCCTTCCCCTTGTGTGGTGTCAGTCTCCTTGATTTTTCACTGCAAATTAAGGATTTACTTCATATCTTCATCCGATCTTTATGGCCACTAGGGATTTTATTTCCCAAACATTCCACTTTTTACGTCCACAAAACCCTAATTCCATTGGGCCTTCACATTTTACCGAAAATCCACAATAATCTAGAAGATTCTTGGGCCTTTATGCGTCACCATTAAGCCATGTAATCTTCTAACGTCTTCAAGAAGCTTTTCTCAACGCCACGACACTTCATTTTCCCGATTTCATTTCTTGGTAGACTCAGGAGTCTTGTTTTGGCAGAGTCTCCCCTTCTGAACAGGATTTCCTGGTTGTAACAGGAAAACTTCATTTCTTCATTTCCGCTCATTTATGCAGCCCTTTGTGTCTTTCTTAACTCCCTCCAATGTTTTCAAGCTCTTCTTTCCACTTTTGAGCTAATTTCAGCTCATTTATTCCAAGGACCTGAAAATAGAAACTATTACCAAAAATAGAAACTTTCTAAAAATAAGAAATGGAAACTTTCCTAAACTAAAATGAAAAACTCCTAAACCAAGCATATTTTCTCATAACTAAGTAAATATGAGGAAATAACATTTAAAACGTCGCATTAAAATGCTCCTATCACAATGTTCAGAAGTGTTTGTTGTTGCTGACTGTAGAAGAATTTCGGTGATATATGCTTGGTATTGTCGCCCTTGATGAAACCTAATTTCATTTACTCAATACAAGCTGCATTATCCTCATAAATGCATGTATGTTCATTTGTGGTAAACTTCAAACCACAAGTTCCTTGAATGTGTCTATTTACAGACCTTAGCCATATGTACTCACGCACAGCTTCATGTAGAGCAATCATCTCTGCATATTTGAGGTGCAGTTTTGTAGATCTCTAAGATATCGCGGTGTTTCCCATAGTAAAGACATAACCTGTTTGGGAACGACCTTTATGAGGGTCAGAGAGATACCCTGCATCAGCAAAGCCAATCAAAACATCATTATCATTATGGAGGGGAGGAGGAGAACATCGATCACCATGGATGGTGTTGCCGGCGTCTACATTAAGGAATGTGGCTTTTTGCCTCATGGGGTCTGATCCCATGCTTCCGTCTTTTCTATTCTCTCTGTAGGGATAAAACAAGCCCATATCAATCGTACTTTTCAGGTATCGAAAGATTGTCCTTATACCAATCTAATGGCAGCGTGTTGGCGCAGAACTATGTCGAGCTAACAAGTTAACTGCGAATGAGATATCTGGTCTTGTGCATTGAGCTAAATACAATAATACGCCTATCGCACTTAGATATGATATTTCAGCCTCTAATAAATCTTCGTCCTCCTCCTTTGGACGAAACAGATCTTTCCTGTTATTAAGACTACGGCCGATCATGGGAGTACTCACAGTCTTTGCTTTATCTGCATTAAAGCACCTAAGTAACTTTTGAGTATACGCTGACTGATGGATCATAATCCCATCACTACGGTGCTCGAGTTTTATTCCGAGATAAAACCGTGTTTTTCTAGGATCTTTTATCTCAAATTCAGATTTCAAATATTTAGCAGTTTCTTTTAACTCATCTAGAGTTCCAATTAGGTTCATGTCATCGACATAAACGGCTACAATTGCAAATCCGGAACCTATCCTTTTAATGAACACGTAAGGGCATATTTCATTGTTAATATATCCCTTTCCAATCAAGTAGTCACTTAGAATGTTATACCACATCCGTCCGGATTGTTTCAATCCATATAATGAGTGTCTTAATCTTATTGAAAACGCGCTCTATGGTTTAGAGCCACTTGATTTGGGTAAGTGAAGTCCATCTGGAACCTTCATATATATCTCTGAATCTAGATCCCCATAGATATATGCTGTAACCACATCCATGAGCTGCATATCAAGTTTTACGGAAACTACCAAACTGACAAGGTAGCAGAACGTTATATCGTCCATTACGAGAGAATATGTCTCCTCGTAGTTGATTCCAGGGTATTGTGAGAAACCTTGCACCACAAGACAAGCTTTGTATCTAACAACCTCATTTTTCTCATTACCCTTTCTAACAAAGACCCATTTATGGCCAACAGGTTTTAAATTTAGTGGTGTCAGCATTATATACCCAAATACCTGTCTCTTTGTTAGTGAATCCAATTCAGTCTGGATCATATTTTCCATTTGGGCCAATCTGCTCTTTATTGACATTCTTCAACGGAGAGAGGTTCGATATCATTGTATTCTATAATTCCTTTTGCAATATGATATGCAAATGCATCATCAATAGCCGTAGAATTTCTATCCATCATTACATGTATCCTAGTGTAATTCATGGAGATCTCTCTTTTCTTTGGAATTGGTCCTGCCATTGGAGAGTCCTCCAATGATGTCTCTTGGACATAACCATAATCCAAAATATTCTCATGAGATGAATTATTTGTATCACTGATTAATTGATTATTTTGTGTCAAACTCGCTTTCTTTATTGGGCGAGAATTCATCGAATCTATGGGCCTCCCGCGCTTTCTGGCAGGAGCCGTGGGCCTAGCCACTGCATCACCCTTATAGGGGATGTTGGCGCCATTCTCATTTATTCTTGAGATGGCATCATGTCCTCTAGTTTTAGGGACATCAATCCTTGCAGGCACATTTGCAGCAGGTATGTGTGATCTCGTCACTTTAGCGATATCAGAAAACGCATCAGGCATCGATTTTGCTAAGTTCTAAAGATCGAGAATTCTCCGCACTTCTATTTCAGACTGTGCGGTTTAGGGATCAAGATGAGACAAAGTGGGGACAAACCACGACAATTCCTATCTTTTCTGTTGAACATTAGTGTTCATGTCTCCCCCTAATGACGGAAAGACTGTCTCATCAAAGTGACAATCTGCAAATCTAGCGGTAAATAGATCACCTGTCAAGGTTTCTATGTAGCGGATAATGGTTAGAGAGTCATATCCAACATAAAGGCCTAAGCGTCTTTGAGAACCCATTTTGGTGCGCTATGGCGGCGAAATTGGCACATAGACTGCACACACAAATATATGTAAGTGTGAGACATCAGGCTCATACCCAGTCACCATCTGAGATGCAAAAAAAGGTTGGGTGGCAGTGTGCCTCAGACGAATAAGCATAACTGCGTGCAATATTGCATAGCCCCAAGCAGAAATAGGGAGATTGGTGTGCATAACTAATGCCCTAGCAACCATTTGAAGTTTTATAATGGCAGCTTCTGCGAGACCATTTTAGGTGTGTACATGAGGGACAGGGTGTTGAACCTCAATCTTAATGGACATGCAATAATCATCAAAAGTTTTTGAAGTAAACTCTCCAACATTGTCAAGACGAATTGACTTAATAGGATGATCAGGGTGGTGAGCCCTTAACTTAATGATTTGTGCTAGGAGTTTAGCAAATGCAGCATTTCTTGTGGATAAGAGCATGACATGTGACCAACGTGTCGATGCATCAACAAACACCATAAAATATCTAAATAATCCGCAAGTTGGTTGGATAGGTCCACAAATATCACCTTGTATTTTTTGCCAGAATAGTATATTTTCTTTAGTGTCCTTTGCATAGAATGGTCTCGGTCCTACCTTTGCTAAAGAGCAAGCTTTGGAAAACGAATGATATGCTTTAGAAGTAACTCTTTGGACCAATGTTTGGTTCGTACTTCTTTTCGTTTTGAAGAATGGATGTCCGTGTGAAATTTTTAATATACGGAGCATCGTATCACTACCTGGATGTACAAAACGGTCGTGTCAAAGCCTGTATGTGTCAGGATCCCATAAATTTTCATTCCTGACATGGTTGGGTTCAATGACTCTAATAATAGTTGCATACAATCTACTAGAGCGACACATAAGTTTCTCTAATACTTGTGTATTGTAGTTATTAGAGGTGATGCAAAAGAACTCTTGTCCATTCTCACAATGTGTTTCTACATGAAAACATTGGCTCTTATGTCTTTAAAGCTTAATAGGGTTCTTCCAACCCTTGGAGCATATAGAGCTTCGGCGACATTAATATTTGTGTCATTTGGCAACAAAAATTGAGCTTGTCCTCGACCATAAATCAATTGTGATGGTCCTGCCATTGTAGTTACTGAAGATCAACTAGGCGTCATCCATAAAAATAATTGCCTATGTAGCAATATAGTATATGTGGTGCCACTATCAAGAAGACATTCCAATTCTCCGGAAAACATACTGAAAAAAAAATAAAGTTCGGAATATTAACACATATCCATGACATTGAATGATAATGCGATACTTTATTAATAAGGAAAATAGACAATGATTACATCAAAGTTTTCCAAAGTCTATTCCAAAATAAAATCAAACTTTAGACAATTTGTAGTCACTCAATCCGTTTGGTAATTCCAATAAAATATGACCAGGAAAGTAGAGAGATGTTGGTGGAGCGAAACTCACTTAAATACCCCGATCTCAATTACTTTCCTAGACATCATACTTCATTGGGTACGCCACATGAGAAAGAGTTAATACAATTGTAATTTATTGACTAAGGCACATTTGCCGTTCTTGGAAAATAGAAAAGGACTATTCTAATCAAAGTCTCAAAGTCTGCGGCATCCTCGTATTCTTCATTTATAGCTTTGAAGTCCTCAATGGTGAGATTGACATCTTCACCATCTTCATCTTCAGCAAGGTTGGCTTCTTGCTCCTTTGTTTCCCTGTACTCTTTGTAGCGTGCAGCTAGTTGGGTACTTGCATGGCATTGCTTAAACCAATGCTCGATTGATCCACATCGATGACACATGTCATTGTGGTTACCTCCCTTCATTTGAAGTGCAGGTTGTGCATGTTGTGCACATTGTGGATATTCCCTAGGAGGGTTGCTGCTACTACCATGACGCATGGTGCGACCTCCACGGCTCATGGTGCTACTTCCATGGCCGGTGTTGCCATATCGACCTCTCAAACGTGTGGAGTTTCCATCACGTGTGCCCGCTCTAAAGTTGCGGTTTCTTTCTTTATTTGGGAGGTTATATAGACCTGTTTGTCCTTCATGTCCCCTGTTATTAGGGTACACTTGTCCCCTATTATTAGGATACCGCTCTTTATGCCCTCTCTTGGATGTATTATAATTTGTCTCACGAACGCTCTTGGTTCCAACAGGTCTTGAATTATACTTCTTTACGAGGATGTTGTCGTGCTTTTCAGCTACCGACAAAACATTGATGAGCTCATTGAACCTCGTAATTCATCCAGCATTTACTTCAGTGCGATATTGCTTTGACAGCAAAATTGATGTGACGGGGAAGGTGGAGAGAGTCTTCTCAATTAGCTCTTCTTCTGTGAGAGGTTTTTTACAGAACCTCAATATGGCTTTGAGGTGAAGAGCTTTTGAATTGTATTCAGCAACAGACTTGGAGTCGGAGAAGCGTACATCGTTCCACTGAACCTTCAAATTAGGGAGGAGGGAATCTTGGATATTGTTAAAGCGCTCTTCTAGCGCTACCCATAGGTCCCTTCCATCTTTGATGGACATGTACTCTAATCTGAGTGCTTTGTCCATATGGCGTCGCATCAAGATAATTGCTTGTGTATGCTTTATGGGTGTTCGTTGGAACACAAGGCCCACGTTTGGTGTCTGGATGATTGGCAATATCCCTTTCGATGTGAGATGGTTCTCAACGTCAGTTTTCCAGCTATGGTAATCCGAACCTGTTTAGTCAAAGATTTGAAAGTCGAGTCTAGGTTCATTCGACATCGTTAAAATAGTGTTGCCAGAAATTTGGCAGAAAAAAGTTGTCGGAGGTGACCGGAAAGATCGTTGGAAAAAATCAAGAAAATCGTCTGAAAAATCGCCTGCAAAGTCTCCGGAAAATGTCGGAAAAGTCGTCGGAAACTTGCCTTGCAGATCTGTAGGTAGATCTATCGACAGCTGCTCGGCAACAGCTTGGCAGGTATCTCCGCAGCTGCTCGGCAGGTCCTCGGCAGGGGCTCAGCAGGTGCTCGGCAAGTCCTCGACAGCACTCGGCAGATGCGCTTGGCAGCTTCTCGACAGCGGTTTAGCTTCTGATAGCTGGTTCAGGCTTTTTCCAGCCGGTTCTGGCCGTTCTAAAGCCGGTTTTGGGCTTCTAGGATCAAGGGCTTTGATATTTGGTAGGGTTTAGAGGTTTTTTGTAGGTTTGGAAAAATGACTTTGATTGGTTGATGAACTTCATGTTCTCTTGTAGATTTGATTCTAATTCTAGAGCAATATCGTGCTGATAACGTGTTTGAGGACAAACGTAAAATAACAGAGAGATGGAAAGAGTAATTGTGTGTTTATTCTTCTCACAATAAAGGGTTTATATAGGAATACAAAGCTAGTGTGAATGCTCTAAGAGAAACTCAATTTGATAATCATGATCATCATCAACAACTCCACTTGGTTGTTCTTCAATCATGAAATCTGCCATGCTTGTTGCCTCTTGATATAAAGCATGTCACACAAGTCTTTATACCTACATTATACACTCAAGTACCTATTACATGATATAGACATTTATACTATAATACATTTATACTACAACAATTATGCTTTTGATGTGGAATTGTATATAGTTAAATACCACTTTACTAATTAGCATTATCCATAGTACCATTCAATTATATGCAAAACAATTTAGAGTAAATTACATATAAGTGCAACTTTGAATGTTTTTTTAGTCATAAGGCCACTGTAACGCCCCAAAACTGGTTAACGTCACAGCGCCGTGTATCTTACGAAGCTTAAGTATTGACAAAGTAATACTCGAACTTCCTAAGATGCGCAAGGCTAAAGAAAACGAAACTAAGTTTTTGGGCAGCTGTAAACTTGATATTTGGGAGCAACGTGTCTCAACCTTGGGTTAAAAAAAAAAAAAAACAACATAAACTCAAGTGAAGTCTGGTGTTAAATAAACTCGAGGTAGCTAAACTAATTAGACTTCAAAGAGGTTTGAAGTCTGAGGCTTTACACTACAATTTGTGGAAAAATTTCAAGCAATGACAACAGCAAATAGGATTTATTCAACTGAAATAACAAGCTTAGCAAGAGTAGTTAGAAACTTGAAAATAGGAGGTAGAAGGATGCACATCTGGTTCACAAATTAGGGCTGAGAAACATGGCCTTTAATATATACATGGCTCAAAATAGATCACTGAGAGTGAATCAAAGGAAGACTAGCCTGGACATTTACATGAGGCAAAAGTGAGCCTTTCAACAGATTTACAACAAGCTAAGTTCAACTTTCCACAACAAAAGTTCCAGCAAAATAAAGGCTCAAAACACCAAAGAACATCAGGGTCTCAAAATAGGATAAAAGACCTCAAAAGCAGGAGTTGACAAGCGGCAAAATGCCAAAAGCCACCACTTCAGTTCTGCTCCCTTTCAACTTCGTGCACAGTACCTGAAATGAGCAAGGGTGAGCATCAGTTACGTTCATATGCTCAGTAGGAAGTAACGCTAGCCAGGTTTGAAAACTAATTGAAGTTGGTACCAATAAAACATTAAGCAACAATAGCAGAAAACTAAAGTTTGTATGAGAGTTTCCAGTGAAAAGTATGCATGAAAGGGTACCCATTTTTCTACAAACCGATGACCGGTCTTAATGCCAACTACTTACTTGCTAAAGTAAATGCACAAACAACCGGCAAGAAGTAGCGAGAGTGGCCGTTTACGCCATACCACCTAGGAGTAACGCCACACCTCAAAGGATGTTAGACGTCTTCCAGACCGTATAGCCCCTCTGGAGGTTTAGGGGATCGAAACCCAAGGTAGTCACTTTGCTCCCTTCACTCTCAAGTCACCACTTAAAAGCAATGCAATGTATATGCACAAAAACATAGAAATATTTTCAAGAAAAGCTCTAACTAGTGAAGACCCCCTACCTGGAATCCTTGATGTGTAACTCCCAGCAAGTACCACAGAACCACTCTTCAATTCACTTGAGTCCTTGATCCTATTATAAACATGCAAACCACCATCAGTCCTAATAACATTTCTCCCTTAGACTAAATCACTCAATTAGAGACTGGGCAATAGATAGAGCGTCACCATGTGTGGGCTTATTCCGAAAAGAAAACATTGATCAGAATGTTCTGATCAGAAAGCATAGAAAACACTGGTTTGTAGTCACTTTCGAACAAAGACAAAACCCTTTTCTAAGCCTTTCAAACTGAAGTTAAGTTTCAGGGCATGCATTGCATGTCTAATCTAACTTACTGAAGATCGAGGACAGAAAACAAGTGTAAAGGTTCCCAAGTCAATTGCTTGTGACAATAAGCTGCAAGTTTGAGAAAATTTCAGAAAAACTGGTAACAAGCAAGAAAATTCCACCAACAATTAGTCTTTCAGTGATTTCAAGCAAAACTTTCCAGATTTAAAGTAGACATGCAAAGCTACTATTTGCAAAGTTTCATGCAAATCGAAGTTCAAATGAAGGGGCAAACAAGAATCTAAAATTGACAGAAACGCTGATTCTGCAGAAATCCTGAAACAGTGCAGTAACTTCAAAATAGCACAAGTATCTCATTTTAAATCCGTTTTTCTTGAAACCAAGCTCAAAATGATCATTGAAGAGTCTATTTTAGGCTGTTAAAAACTGAGAGTAAAACAACCAGTATAAGTTTTTCGAAAATCACAGAATAGCCCACTGGTTCAGCTTGGTGTTGTCTTTGAGGCATAACATCAAACACTTGGAGTGCAGTAATTGAACTTTGGTCTCTTCCCGTCCTACCCATCCTAATGGGTTTACCAAAATGTAATAATCAAAAGTGCATTCCATTACAACCTTGAATAGCTTTAAGAACTGGAATTTAACAAAAAGTAGGAGTTCTTACCGAAAGGAAAGAAAATTTCTGGTATTGAAGCAAAATAGAGAGAAGCTCAATGGTTTGAAATCTCAAAGGTCCTCCATTTGTTCTGTCATAGTGAAATATGTGAATTGGAGGAGGTTTACAAGACATGCAAGACAATAGAAGACCTGGAGCTGCGAAATTGAAAATGTGCAGAAGGTGGTTTGATCAATCCGATCTTCATACCTCTTAACATGATGAGAAGCAGGGCATAGAGGAAAAGTAGCTACTGATTTTCGACCTTAGCTAGAAGAAAGCAAAGTAGCAGGTTTAAGTGTTTCTGAGCATAAGAGGAGAGCTGGAGTGAAATGGAAAGAGAACAAAGGTAGCTTGGTTTCGTTAACTGAGTGGTTTGTTGTAAAAGAGTCTAGGAAATGAATATATATATATAGGTGACATTTTAAATAAACTAAATAAACATAGGCTAAAGGACTTTTGTTAATGAAATAGGCTGAAAAGGTAAGAAATAAATTAAAAGCGGGAATTATTTGATTCTTTGTTGAAGTAAAAGAAATATGACAAAATGAAATAACAGGGCTATGACTCATTTAAAAAAAAATCAGGATAGGGATTCATCAAGACTAAGGAATGCTCACTTTTGACTAGGTAACTCCCTAAGTTAGTTCCTAGAATTCAAGGCTCTCACAGCCACTAACTAATTTTTCCCTCATAAAGTCACTAAATTTAAAATGGTGTTATATTTTGGATATAAAAACTAACATATTTACATAAATGCCGTTAGATTAAAAAGTTAACAATCATTCTCTCTCTCCTTTCCGGCAAGGTCTCTGGTGGGACTCCGGCCAACTTCTGGCAGGTCTCCGACCAACTTCTGGCAAACTCCGGTGACTACAAAAGCTACTATCATTAACACCAAAAGCTATTGTGGCTAGCAACAAAAGCTACTTTGATGAGATTTCCGGCAACCTCCGACGAGGTCATAAAAACTACTGTCTCCAACAACAAAAGCTAATATTATCAATAAAAGATACGCTCTCAAAAATCAAAAGCCACTAACACCATTAACAAAAGCTACTCTCAAGGATACAAAAAGATACTTTCACCAGCAACAAATGGCTACTGTCACTATCACCAGTAACAAAAGCTACTTTCACCATCACCAAAAGCTACTATCAAGCAAAACAAATACTTTAACCAACACCAAAACCTACTCTCACAAAAAGCAAAAGCTACTACCAAGTAGAAAAAAAGCTACTTCCATAAACTGAGAAAGCTATTCTCAAAGTCTAACAAAACTATGAAAATAAAAAACTACTTCTACAGTTTTAAAAATCTATTACAATAAATGTAGAAACCTATTGTTAATGTGCTGAAAAGCCATCATAACAAAAGCTTAGCATCAGCTTAAAAAGATACTAACAGAGACATAGAATGCTACTATCACTTTATTGAAAAACCACTACAACAGCTATAGAGAGCTACTAATGTGAAATCCATCAAAATGAAATCAGAAGCTATTAACAATAGTTTGAAAATATACTAGCATAAGGAAATAGAAAGCTATTATCTCCATCATAACGCCTGGAATCAGATCTGATTCTGGAGGATAGAAGAGGAGCAAACGCTAGAGATCCATTTAGCTTTTACTTATCTGATTTCTCAATAAGGCCCAAATCGCACCTCTGTTTCCTGCAAACGCAGTCTCTCCCTCTCTCTATATCTCAGTGGTGGTTGTTGTTGGCCTACTCAAGCACCTCACTTCTTGCTCTCTCTCCATCGCCGAAAAATGGCAGCAGCAACAGCTCCGCCGCCTCAACATCCACGAATACCAGGTCTCTCACTCGCGCTTTGACTCTCATATCTAGCCGATCTGATTTTGCTTTGACCTCAACTCACATACCAGATCCATGACCCGCTCTCGCATACTAGATCTTGTGGACAACAAGCATGATAATCTGGTCGCGGCGGAAGATGGAGGAGACTCTGACCGTGGTCGATGAAGCCATTCCCTCCGCTGATTGATTTGATTTCTCTGATTTGCTTTGAATTGGCGTCTAGATCGGAGAAAACGTGGAAGAAAGATGAGGAGATGGTGAAACAATGCCATCTCGTTTAGCTCAGATCTGCAACAAGGCTTGTCTCTCTGTCGAC
This sequence comes from Rosa persica, assembly GCA_025331145.1. Classification (NCBI taxonomy): domain Eukaryota; kingdom Viridiplantae; phylum Streptophyta; class Magnoliopsida; order Rosales; family Rosaceae; genus Rosa; species Rosa persica. Next base: position 32,624,962 of record WFKR01000001.1, read on the forward strand.
ATCATCCGGCCAGCGCTGAGCTTCACTACGCAATAGTCGATTGTCGTCAAGGGAGAGCTTCCGACTTCAGAGACGTTATTCGACGGTGAGAAGCGAACGAGCTCGTCGGGGGGGGGGGGGGGGGAGAGAGAGAGAGAGAGAGAGAGAGAGCAAAATCCGATTCTCATTTCGAGAGACAGATATTTTGATCTGATTTGGGGTAAGGGCAAAATGGGTATAGTAAAATAAAAATCTGTTATGTTGTAGCCTCAAGTGGCCCTATGTGTACAAAAAAAATTAAGTGGTCTTATGAGTGATTAAAATTTCAAAATGACAATTGTGTGTAATTTTCTAAACAACTTAGTAAGATTACACCACTCCCAAATGTTGAAATTAAGCTTGCATATTTAATTATTTATCCTAATTACCTAAAGTCGTCTATATGATCCTAGTGATCAGAACTCTCGTATGTATTACTACCGACATTCATATTATCATATATATCCTATCTGTGCCCCGAGATGGTGAAACTAGTTTCTCATCAAAAGATATGATATACTGAAATCATAAATTGGAACACTAGCTTAGAAGCCATGCATAAGTTTCACACCTTTACTATATATAAATTGGCTTGGTATATAGAGCTGAGAGCTCTTGTTGCATGTAGGCCAAATGGGCTTCTGCTTTTCGTCACGCTTTAAAGCAGAATTAGTTGAGTGAGAATTACCGGCCTCGATCTTCATTCAGATGAAAAATTTAATCATATATTTAGTAAAAGAGTTTTGTGACAACCATGCACTGAGATTTTACAAAGACCCTTCAAACACGGTTCATTTTACGGTTCATGTTGGTCAGAGGGGGAAATGTGGTGTTCAAATCATGCTTGACCATCAGAGGCAGCAAGAGAAGCAACACCTTGTCAAAAGTCAAAACACGCAACGAGTAAATCTCAAGAGCAGCCACTGATTTCCAAATGCATTTAAAGAGTTAAGAAGCGTGTCTAACATGACTTCACCGAAGTTAAAAACCAAGACCACATACCGCCAGGGACGGATACAGGGGCAACCTCCTTTTTTTGAGCTGGTTAAAAGGTTTAAGGCTGGGAAGACCTTTGGGTGTGTAAAAGCTGGCAGAAATTGGGGGAAAAAGGAAGAAGAACAGCGTTGAAGAATATGAACGCGTTCTAATATCTCTACCTCCAAACGACGTCATTAGTTTCATTCAACAAAACGAGGACGTCTTGGACTATTTGAAAAAAATAAAATAAAAAAAGTGAGAAAGAACAAAATTCAAAGGCACAGCCTCTAGCCCTCTAGTCAATTGAAAGAAAGAAAAAAAAAAAACACAGCCTCTACTCCGCTCTACTCTCCACTCCGTCTCTCTCCTATTGTTATTGTTTGTTTACTTCCTTTCCCTCCTTGCCCGTGTCAGAGGCCTTCATCAATTCATTTAATCAAAAAAAAAAAAAAATTATCGTGATTAATTTATCAATTCAAATGTATTTGGCAGAGATTCATAATATTCTTTTTCCTAGGAGAGTTCTTTGAATCTAATCAATTAATTATTAACTTTTATTAATTTTTTTTATTATGATCATTGAATTTTTGTTGACTTTTAATTAGAAGATTGAGTAATAATCCTGTTGAATTGAACAGTCATTCAATTTTAATCTTGACCATCCCTAAAAAAAATTATGGATCCATCACTGCATACAACACCCTACCAAATATGTTTCACTCATCAACCAAACACTGTAATATTTTTCTTAATTAGTTACAAAACTTAATCTACTAGACTCGACGTAGTAAGAACGTTCATATTTCTCCGAGCTCCTAGGGTTTTCTCGTATTTGGTCGTGCGGTCTCGTCCGGCGGCACCTTAGTGCTGGTGTGGGCCTCTGGCTTTGCCAGTACTTGGTGGTTGTTGCCGGACGGGTATTTGGGTTCTTCGTGGGGGTGGAGGGGAAGTCGCTGCGAGCGACTTTTCTTTGCCTTGGATGATGTCGGTGGCTCATCTTATGCCTGTTCCGATCTGCTCAAGAGTGTACGACGATGGCAACGAATCTAATGTCAGGTTGTGCAGATTTTTGTCCAAAACAGGAGTGTTCGACGCCAGGTGGGAAGGCGGGATTGGTCTTCATCGCATTTGATTCTATCTTTTCTGTGATAGAGGTCGGCGGGAGGCCGGGCATAGGGATTTTTGGAGAAGGATTTTCAGGGCCGATCGGGTCTGTTGGCATGGAGGATGGATATGGCGGTGGTTGTGTTTTGTTGCTGGGGCTCATTACAGAACAAAATTGCAGTGGGGTGGAGCGATGGTGCCTGCACCAATCCAACGACGACTGCAATCATTGGCGGTCCGGCGATTGTTGTTTGGCAGCGAATTGTCGGTAGCAACGATTTCCTTTTAGTTTTTGTTAAGGTTTTGTTTTTCTAGTTAGTTTGTTGGTTAGGGTTAATAAGTCCCTACTCCTTTGAGTTAGGGTTGTGTTCCTACTCTTTTGAGCTATAATTAGTTTTAGATGTTATGCCATGTAAATGGTGTCATTCCCGAGGACGATTTGTTTCAACTTCAGTTTATTGTTGTGGGTGATCTGCTGACGAGCGATCCTTTACACGGGGTCTGATACTTTTTGGCCACGGTGTTGAAGAGGACGCAGTCTTTTTGCTGTCAACTACTAGGTATTACTGGGTCATTCGGGGTAATATGATCAAAGTAGCCTTGGAAATGGGTGTATTGTGGTTAGAGTTTGGACCCATTGGTTTAATGGTACCTGTAACAGCGGTTTCTTGAGGTTTTGGTTTATGTCCCCCCAATGTATGTTTTCCAATTGATTGAATGAATTTTCTATCTTTCTCTCAAAAAAAAAATCTACCAGACTCGACAATAAGATTGGTTGACAAACTCCTTATAAAGTTAGTTTTGAGTTCTGTATACTTCTAATTCTATCGGCCACAAGATCGACTCTCCAATTTTTTACAAAAACCATTTATAGTAAATTATCTTATTAGGTCCCAAATAATGAAATATTGAAATTACGTACGAATAGTAAACCTAAACAGTTAACCTCATTTAAGTAGTTTATATGATCCTACCAATGATAGTTTATATGTGTCTCTATACCTAGCTAGCTCGATCCCATGTGTGCCCCGAGAAGGATGGAACAAGCTTCACAAGTTCACATCAAAACTAAACATCAAGATATTATCTACTAGCTAGCCCTAAATAATTAATGGACACCTTCCTGGCTGGGAGGAAATCACATGTCTTGGTTTTCCCTATCCCTATTATGTCACATGGACAATGTTTTGACGAGTGATGTGTATTGTTTTGATCTAACTTCTCTTAACTAATTAAGTTTAAGTAAATGTGACAAATTCATTCATGGTGTGAGAGGTCAAAGATCAACATTTACAGATCTCCAAATAGTATGAGTTGATGAGAGAGAAGATGAACATGGCTGTGATCCCAGGAAAAAAAAAATGGTTAATCTCTGGTATTATCTTTTGATTGTTTTTGAAATAGAATGGAAACTGAGAAAGTTAAATTCTATTAGATGAAGCGACATGTGTTAAAATATTTTGCGTGAGATAGAATAGAGATAGGGAAAATGAAGACAGGTGATCTCCTCCTTAGCTGGCTATAGTATAAGTCGGCGCTTATGGTCTTATAGAAGATACACACTCACTTCAAAAAATAAAAATAAAAAAAAGATAGATAAGAAGATACACGTACACTAAGCAAATTACATAAATCAGATTCAATAATCACGTACTCGACCTTTAACACGTGAATTCCAACTTTCATATAGTTTTCCCTCCGAATACGGAAGCACAATGATTTGGATTTTCAAAAAATATCGTTAATTATTTGTCATTAACTTACAAGTTACAAAGTAATCATGAAAACAAAAATGAAAATTTGTATGACGTGAAGTGTATTGTTTTTGAACTCGTATTGTGCATCGACCCCATATGATAATGAGGTCGACCCCATATATAAACTCGCACAGGCGGTACAGCCTTCAACGTACATCCGCCCATGCAGAAGTGATCCCTTAATTAGCAGATCTAAAGTAATGGAGGCGGCTTGGTAAAGAGGGTGATAGAACATACTCAACCTGCATAGAAGTCAAAGTGGGATCCTCACCCCAAGTCGTCACGACCGTTCATTTGATTTTGCACTATAAGTTTTCATTTCAAGCTTTATGGTATGCCTTGCTGCGAATCTATCTACCAATTTGGGAACAGAAGCTGGCCACGAGCTCATCTAACCATGAACGTCACTAATTAAAATAGTTGAACCATTGTTTTTATAATAGTCGTTTGGTGATATATGTCAAGATCTTATCACTATAGACAGTTTCTCTTCTACTATTGGTAAATGTTTTGTAATTTTTGATATAAGGTTGGTAATAGAAACAGGAAAAAAAAAAAAAAGGTTCATAATAGTGACTTTTAGCTATTCTTTCACAATGTAACTCATTCATCGTAGCTGATTTTTTCAGCTTCGCATGTATGGCCATTTAATACAATTACCTATCATTTCGGTTTTATGACTTTATCTTATAAATTATGTACTTTTAGTACAGTTAATTGAACAACTGCTTATTTATTATATAAATAGTTATGACCTTAATAAATGAACAATACTAATTATTGAACTGTAAAACAGACTGAAATAGTCGTAAAGGATAAAGTTTGTAGAATAAAAAGTTTTTTTTTTTTGGTTGTTTGTCGATAAAAAATTTGCAAACAAGCTTGTATCCTAACTAACTTATAAGTTATTAGCGTGCATTTGATGTGGTTGATATTTCTTATCTACAGTATTAGGTGTCCAAAGTTATTTTGGCCTCTCATTTTCAAGATGTATAAAATTTGAAATTAATTAATTTTTTTTTTATATTCTGGACAGAGATGTAACATCCACACCACCCCTAATGCCAGTTTCATGCCTTGTAAACTTACATTAGCGGTAGTTTCTAGAAGATGTCACTTCCTCTTATTTTCTACTTAAAAGGGTAGAAGGTGGAGAAAGTCAGAGAACTCTAATAATTTTATAATAAGCGCTTAGGCAATCTAATGATTGACGTCCTTTCTTTCCAAATCGTTTGGTTTGTTTCAGAAATGAGGGAACTCACATAATTTGTCATCTGCAGAGAGGTCGCGGGGTCATGACAACTAGTTTATGTTTTATGCCTGTATTGCATTTATAAGTGACAGGCGCTGAGATGAATTATATTATAGTGTCCATTTTCACATCTTTGTGGAGAAGACTAAAGAAAGATGCGCAAATTCATGTCGGTGGCATGGGTGGGTCATGATAGCCTTTTGGTTACATAATTATAATAGCTGGACCACATCTCGCGTTGAAAGCAAGAGGGTTAATTTCATTTTACATTCTTAATCTTTACGTATTAAATTAGCTGTGATTTTATATTTTTAATTTCATCATATATACCTATGTGCTCTTCACTTTAATCAATCTAATAATTAGTTTTTTTGTCAAGTATTTTGTAAGTTGAAAATGTGGATCTAATGGGCTCTATGTGACTACAATTTCAAAATATATCACATAATAGTTAGCAATAAAGCCAAAAATTAAACAAAATTGATTGAAATTGTTAAGTACATGAGCACCCATAATGAAATTGAAATTGTAGGGGCACGAATGATTTAGGGTATAAAAATTTAGAAAGGTAAAATAATATTTGCCCAAAACATAAACATATATCTAAAGGATTCATATATTTTCTAGACTGCATTCTCTTATTGATAACATAAGCGTATTCTCACAGAATTCATAATTTATCAAGACTCCATTCTCTTGTTGGTAACACAATCATGTTCTCATGTGAATATAAAAATAACTACATGTATTTTTCTCTTTGACCTAGCCATCTCTGCTAGGGTTTCCTCGTTGTTTTCTTCGAGCAAAACTTCGTTCATTTTCCCAGCGCTATGGCTATCAGCGAAGAGAACATCTTTGGGGTTGGCGGGACTGGCAGCGCTGCAGGCCGACCGGTGGTATCTGGTGGGTCGCCTCCTTGGTCACAAGAACAAATTTCCAAGTTTCAAGGGTACCATCTCCACGATCTGGCGTATCAAATCTGAATTGACAATTCAAGATATGGGAGATCAATATGTCTTTCGGTTTGATAGAGAGGCTGAACGTAATAAGATCCTGCATGGCGAACCTTGGTTTTACAGAAACACCATGTTGGTGCTTGGTAGCTATGATGGAATCGGGTTAGTGGCTGCGGTTGCATTGAATCTGATGGAAACTTGGGTCATTGTCCAGGGTATTCAGGTGGGGCTCCGAAATAAAGCGGCTTTGCATCTTGTGGGTTCAACTCTAGGGAGAGTAATCTGATTTGATCAAACTGCTTTGTGTCGAAAGGAAGAAGATCAGATGATTAGGGTGGTCTTTGATGTCCGATGGCCAGTCAGGGTATGGAAGCTTTTCGAGTTTTCCCCAGTTGTGACTCCGAAGTTGTCTTTCATCTATGAGAAGATCAGAGGGTTTTGTCGTAGCTGTGGCCTGTTTGAACATGGTGTCGAAGGGTGTGATGCTTTGCTGACGAAGGAGAAAGAAGAGATACTTGCCCAACTACAAGCTGCAGCGATGGCGGGTCTATCTTTGATGGACAAGCAACAAAGTCCTAGTTCTGACAGACAAGAAAAGCAGACTACCGATGGAGTGTTAACGGTGGTAGGTTTAGCTCTGACTGGGTTTGTTGCAGAGCCAAGGTCGGTGGAATTGGATACTCCACTAATCCAAAACTCGGAGATGGGAGAATCCATGCAGCATGCAACGTTATTTGCAGGGTTCAATTTGTCTGCATTCTTAGAGAATTGGAAATCCCCGATTCCAAATCCTATTGGCCTGGTGACTATGGGGAATGGTCTCCTTCTAGCTATTATTCAACCTTCGAGTTTGCTAGTTGGTGATGAAACAATGGTCGTGGATCCATCTCTTGGTCCGAATTTGGTATTGGGAACTCAACGAAAGGCTGTGGAGGTTTTGGGATGCATAGGTAAGAAATATGTGTCTAAATCTGATCCGATGCTTCAGGTTGATGAAGGTATGCAACTTGTCTTGCAGCACAAGAATGGAAAACTGATTGTTTCACCACGAAAGAATAAGTTGGGAAGGCCTAAGGGAAGTAAAAACAAGCCCAAGTGTGCTAAGGCCCTTAAGAAAGATCTTCAAGGCAGAAAATCTAAAGAGTGGAGACTTCGGGATAGTGATCGTGACGTTCCAAATTCTGTGGAGAAGGAGGTGTGTTCGACTGCTGAGACCGACCAAATGGAAGAGTTGCAGACCACTGGTGGAACTGTAGGCGATGTAGGTGCTACATCCTCATCTAGTACTGTTTAAATTTTAGTTTGGGTCGCAAGATTTAGATGCTCGGTTGTTTCATTTATTTTTCTTTGTTTCTGAGTTGCTAGGTTTTTTTAGAGTAAAGGTGTTTCATTGTCTTCAAAAGGTGAGTGTACCCTAAAGTGCGAGGTTCTGTTTTTTTTAGAATATGTCATTTGTATGTCCTCAAAGACAACTCTTTCTGTCGGCCCTTATGAGTGTGTCGTTTTTGGTACTGCTTGCTGAATTAAAAATATATCTAACCCTCATTCGATTAAAAAAAAAAATTGGTTCCCATGTGAATAGCTTTTAAGTTCCTTTTCATTTTGTGGTTTCCTTTTAGGAACCACCAATTCATTGAATGCTTACAACACTACTAAAATTTTTGCTAGTGAAAAGATAACAGTAGAGGAAAGTGTTGCCAACAAATATCATACAATGTCATGTGATAGGCCGGTTAGTTAGGCTGTGCCAGATAATAATATAACCCCATAAGGGCAAAAAAATCAAGCATCACACTTCTAATTGCGTCATGTATTTTCTACAGTTTCTATTAACAAAAGTATACAGTGCTATGACAAGTGTTTGATTGCTAATATGTAAGGAGTTATTTTTGTTACAAGTGAACCCAAGTCGTATTTTAATATGCGAGTATCACTTTCTTCCTTTTTTAATAATGAGTCACTAATTATGAGGAAACACGTGTCGTGTCAAAATTGTACTTTTCAACTCAAAAATAAAAAATAAAAAATGATTACTTCAAACATGGATGACTCTCATGCAAGCAACCTTATATTTCATAGGATTGGCTCTCATGATGGACAAATGAACTTGCATGTAGTTTTCAATGTTTTAAAAACTCTTACATGTTAGACTAAAAGACGATTGCTCATGTCAATTAGCAAAAACCGATTGACATAAGTTAACACATGGGTATGCGTGGATAATTTAAGTATTTAACTTACCAGAACAATTGTCATAAAAAAACAAACTTACCGGAACAATTTCACTTCTTTAGACTGCAGTTGGTTCGCGGAAGTAAGTATCGGAAAATGAAAATCGCTATTTTCTTACGGCAAAAAGAAATGAAATACTTTTCAGAAGCAAAAAAAAATAAGGGTAAATGGTTCATTCTATACTTCAAAGAATCACTTTTCATTTTTCTTTTCTTGCATTTATTACTCACATCACATTATTTTATTACATTAATTAAAAAAAATTTCAACAACTTTCTGGAGAACTTTCCTTTTATTTTTCCTTTATACTCTAAAATAATTCCATAAATCAAACGACGCCATAAAGTATATATATGACCGACTAACCAAAGATATCATTTGAGTCATTACAAATTTTAGGCATGGTAATTGAGTTAGTGATGAAAATAAAGAGCAACAGACTAATAGGATTTGATTGTTAATAATTTGCCACCATGCATCATCATGGTTTCTATCATATACATTAATAAAGCCCAAGGTGACTACGACAGATTCACAAATTATTATTGATACATAAACAGGGCAGAACCTTGACTAGAACTAGAAGGTAAGCACGTGAAGACCTAAGATTCAATTTCAAATACTAAACCCTTGCGCGCGCGAGAGAGAGAGAGAGAGATAACCCTTTATCTTGCACAGCATTCTTATTTTTATTTTATTCAGATCAACAGTGACTCAGCAAACGAGTCTAACTCAACTTGGCAGTTCTGATCTTGATCTGTCGTTTTCAAAAGGGCCTGCAGATATTCCTCATAAATATTTTCCAAATTGTGGTCATCATCATCACCAGCTACAACATTAAGGATTATTCGAGACTGATCACACTCGAAATCCGACGACGACCCATCACCAACAGAGAAGACCACCCCACCCTCTTTGAAATCAGACCAAGGAATAATATTGTTAACTTGATCCAGAACTTGATCCTGGCTAGAGGACACAGTAGTGCTAGCCGTGGTAAAGCTATCGTTTCTTGGTAGGTTAACAAAGGAAGTTACCCTGGTGGGTTTAGGAAGATGGACCTTAGGCTTTTCGGGCACTATGCGATCTTCAGTATTGTTCTTGTTCTTGGCTTTGTGGTTCTGCTTCTTCTTCCTCTTGTTTTCCTTGGGGGCAGGAGGCTGGGATAGTTTTTGGTGCGTGTTCGGGTCAGTTCCTTCGCTTGTGAGCCTTTTGCTGAGATGGGTGTTCCAGTAGTTCTTGATCTCGTTATCGGTTCGACCCGGAAGTCTACCGGCGATGAGAGACCAGCGGTTTCCTAGAAGTGAATGCAGTCGGATAATTAGGTCATCTTCGTCTGGAGTAATGTTTCCTCTCTTGATATCTGGCCTTAGGTAGTTCATCCATCTCAGCCTGCAACTCTTCCCACACCTAAGGAGGCCTTCATGCACAAAAACACAAAAGTACGTACATAAGTCACCAACTTTTTTTGGGTACAAGATAAGTCACTAGCAACTTACAAGAACAAGAAAGTTCATCTGAGCATCAACAATTTGAAATTAAAATTGAAAAGAAATTTCAATATTGGTTTGTGGATGTAATGATCCAATTTCCTTTAGGACCAGGTAGCTGCCTCTTGCAGAGTATTGCCGATCCTTGATCTAATATCGCCTAGAAAAAAAAATTTCAATTTTAATCAATAAAAATGTATACCAGCTTTTTTGGGCAAGGATCTCCAATGGCCTTCACCATGAGCTTCAATATATTTGGTGAGCAATGTGTCCTCTCTGGGAGTCCATGGACCTCTGTGCAAACCAACCTTTGAACAGCAAGGAGCCCTTCCCATATCTCTTTCTCTCTTTCTTACGAATATGAAGCACCAGAGAAATATTAATCTTGCTCTCACTAAGAGAAAAGGAAGAAAGAGACGGATGCTGTCTGACTAGAGGCACAGAGAATTCTCAGACATGGTCCTCCTTTTTAATTGTTGGGAGCTAACATGCGTTAGGGCCCGGAACAATTTATAAATCTCTACAGACTTTTTTTTTTTTTTTTTCATTTAGAACGAAAAAATTAAACCAACTGTATGGTATCTACTTTCTCTAATAATTGAGTTCAATTTGTTTGTGATCGTTGGATCTCCCAAGACATTTTGAAAACTACTCACGTTTAGATATTAATGATTTCAACATGTTGTTAATTGTCTACATTTTGGTAAACATGTGGCTAATAATGAAATAAATATCCAGATGCTTACGTTTAACAAAATAACATTGATTTGCGCACGAACTCAACGACCCTTCTTGCTATCTGCCATTCTGGTCCTTGCAGCATATTGAAAGCTTTGTATAATTTTCAGAGAAAGGGGAAGGGGGTACAGATAGGAGAAGAAAGCTTTGGTTTTGTTCTGTTCTCGTAATTGTACGACAACAACACTGAATGCAGGAACGGACCCAATCATACCAACTCCTACAGTACTAGATATATGACATCTGTGCTCATATAGGAGACTAATAATAGATCAATCCTAACACATGAGTGACTAGATTTTTTTTTAGAGGTGAGTGCTTACAATCAAGGCCGGCCCTGGGTATAGGCCCAGCAGGCCTGTGCCTATGGCCCCCAAATTTCATGGGTCCCCGAAATTAAACGAAGTTTTATATATATTTATGGTATATATGTAAAATAATAATAATATATGCCCGTATCGATGTCGTGTCGTTTTATACTTCTTCTCTAGTTCTCCTAGACTTCTACGCGGCTACTTGGGGAGACGGCGTCTCTTGTTCTTACCTCACCTCCATAATCCTAAATTCTCAATTCTCAAATCTCAAAACCTAGCAGCTAATTCATCATCAGAAAATTGATTCACTTCGCCAATAATCATCATCATCTGTAATCATTCTTTTGTTTTCTTGTTCTCTGTAATGTTTTATTAATTTTTCTGAATTTCTGGCAAATTTGGGAATTGGGAAGAAGGAAATAGTGGTTGATTTTAACCTTTTGATACTAATTAAGCATTTTCGTTGGGCAAGTCTTTAAGTATTCTTTGCAAATTTAAATATTTTTCAATTAATCAATGATTAAGATTTTAGGGTCTGTTTTCTTTATTTTTCTTCTTATTCAATTCGTCTTAACTAATAGTGATTATAAGTAATTATGAATTAAGTGCATCTTTGTTATTTGTTAATGGAATAATGGTAGACTGGTACGTACTAGTGCCGTAGTGGTATCAGTATCAGATGCAAGCTAGATTTTTTTTTTTTTTTATACATAATCCACAGAACTGTACTCTATTATGCAGAGATGTGAAAAGAATCCAAATGCAGAAGATAGCAAGTTTTGTTGCCTATGCTACCTTTTGCTCCTGAAATACTGACAATATATATTCAGAAAGTAAAACCAACACATGAAGAGTCGATCAAACTGACAAACTTGTATAAAAGTAGCATAATCTGAGTGGCGGAGTTGGTTTAATGGATTGTGAAGGCAGAGTATTAGTGAAGACTATAGTAGTTTAGTTGCAATGACTATACTACTAAATTGTAAGCCTATTAAAAAGCTGTAAACTTAGTAACTTACTTACTTTTAAAGAGGAAAAAAAATTGTGAATATATTTGAAGGTGGGGAGCCCTTTTTTCTTTTTCTTTTTTCGCCTAGAGCCCCTGAAAACTCAGGGCCGGCCATGCTTACAATTTATGAATATATTTTCCTATATGCATAACTATTTTCAGACTATATAACTAGAAATTACATTTACCAGAATACCAGATAATAGAAATTACCGGGATTAGGATTAGTAGAAACAAGTCACAAAAATCGAAATTTGAAAAGCAAAATATGAAAAGCAATTTCAGCGGTCTGCGAATACTTCAGCAAAGCCTTCACCTTAACATTAGCGATTGTTGATATGATTGTATAATTATAGAAATTTAAATTGATGGTGATAATTTTGAAATTTTAGAAAAAATAAAATAAAATCATGAAATGAACTCTAATTCAAACAGGACCAGCTTATCATTATGAGCTAACCTCTGCTACCTGATCATACTTTTTATTGAGGGCTAAATACAAATTACTACCATATACTTTGGATTTAAAATCAATTCAGTTCCTGAACTTCTAATTTCATCAAAAAAACATATGCACTTTCAATTTTGATCTAATAGGTCCAATTTGTTAGTTTTCCGATAATTGAGTTATTTAACTTGTTAACGTTGCTCATATATGACCTATGTTTTATGATGTGGTGTCGATGTGACCTGTATAGTCAATTTAGGAGTGAGGCCTACTATTAAAAATAAATAGTTTTTTCAACAAATAATTCAACTATAACTTGAATCCATACATAATATTGACGAATTGAGCCTATTAGATTAAAATTGAAAGTGCAGGGGTGTTTTTGATGAAATTAGAAATTTCAGGGACTGAATTAATTTTGGACCTAAACCACATGGTATTAACCAGTATTTATCAATTTTATTAATCTACTCTCTGTATTCCTACACTCTTGACTCTTCCAATTTTTCATTTATGTTGGCTATTGTTTGTTTTTTTTTTTTTTTTTTAAATGTTTGCCTCAAAATTTTCTCGGCCAAAATGAGAGGCCGACAGACCTACGGTTCCAATGTCCTTCTAAATTGTGCGGGCTTTGTCAATTCATGACTGATTGGCCAAGCGAGGTCTTGATATGAGTTGCGTCTCAATTTGACTTCTTCCAAATGATTGTGGGCTGAGGAATGGATCTTCTCAGCCTCTAGGCTCTCTTACTTTTGTTGCAAGGACTTCCAGCTAGAGTTTCACCGATGTTGCTTTTTTTGATATAAATGCAGAAAGTAAAGGTGCAATAAAGAGCGAAAAGTAAATGCAAAGATAAAGTGCAGAAGTAAAGAAAGCATTAAAATTCAAGTAGGCTATACAGAAAATATATTTCAGAAAAGCTGACGAGGTCAGGGACCATCTTTAATGAACCAGTGGGTTGTATTTATACTATTACATACATAATGTTTAGGGGAAAATTTCAATTGAATTTCGGTCTTAATGGCCGAAGAAAGCCCATAATTTATTACTATTTGTAGCTTCATTCTCCTTGATTTTCTAGTTACTATATATATATATTCAAACTTTTAGCCCACCCCACCCTTATATATATATATCGGTGAGAATTGAATATATGACATCTACAATGTTGGAATTATAACTTACTAACAGGTCACAGCTCACCAACTAGTTATGAAATATTACATTTTTTCCTATGTTTGGTATATAATGCTATTTATTGGTGTTAAATACCAAATATTGCGTCTTGCCAAATCTCAATAAGAATTAATGATAATTATCTAACTTAATTCCAATAATTATTATTAAATGTCATAATCTTTCTCTCATCAAATGGGTAGAGCTTAGCAGGTCGACGTGCAAAAAAACAGAAACAAACATATGAATAGCCCGAAATATCAATATAGACAATCGTGTGCACATAGAACACTTAGAATTGATATGATTTCGGGTTGTTTTCTTAGGAAAGATTTCGTATTGTTAGATGGATTCAACTGATTTGACAGAAATATGACACACAAAATGATCACTTCGAGGACAAATATAAAGTCATGATTCAAAACTGGAAAACAAATGTGATAGAGATCGATCTAGGAGGGAGAACTAAACATCTTTTTCCATAATGATAATTTCATAGCTCGGATTCCTGATCATTAGAATTTGGAGCAACATGGGTTCATTTCGCATAACTAGGTCAACTGTGAATTAAAATTTAACCAAGTGATTCATATGCTTCCTTCTAATCTACTCCATCTTAATAAATATAATTACACATGATCTTCACATGTATCTTTACATGTTTTTTTTTTTTTTTTAGAGATGAACGTGAAATTTTATTTACATGAGATACAATTACAGGATATATATAAGTATGGGAAAGTCAAAGATGACAATCGAAAACTTAATATGAAAGTCTGAATAAGAAAAAAAAAAACTCTCTCTTTCTCCCCATGTGCTAACCCTAGCCTCCCTTGTCGTTATTTTTGCTTTTTCTCGTCTGGCTGCACTGCGGCGTTGGCCTAAACCATTGGCCTCGCCAGCTTGCGTTGAGTGTGGCCAATGATGTAGGACGAGAATGAGCCTGCTTTAGCAGGAAAACTAGAAAAATAAAGAAGTGGCGTGGAATCAAGAAGAATAATTTGAATATTGAAAATTGGTATTCAAATAGGTTTCTTAATGATGGAATTAATCATAAATTACTCTTTTGGATATATCGGCATTCTCGAGCAAAATCTTGATTGAGATTCCAAGCGTAATATTCTTTAGTATGTAGGATTTTATTTTCGATTTTTATTTAATCAGGTTTAATTAGGTTTCCTAGTTTTAGTCTACAATAAGTTCTTCTTTATGTTTTCTGGTTGTATTAGGTTTATGTTATGTGCCCTATATAAAGGCACATCTTAGATTGTAATTTTCATTCAAGTTATCAATAAAAAACCAAATATTAGAGAAGTTTCTCTATGTTTCTCACGGCTGTGCCCGTAATTGCTAGTGGATTCTAGCTCATCTCATATGGCTTTCGACACTTGACGGAGCCACTTACTATCGTGTTCACGCTTCCTGCGTCAGTGTGGTGGTCTGGAAGGAGGGCTGAGAGGGCATTATAGGCCTTGCTTTCAGTTAAAGGTGGTATCTGCATGAGTAAGGGATTCATGGCGGATGGTGGCGGCCAGGTCTGTGGCTGAGTATTCGGACCTTGTAATAGGTTGTTCGACAGCTACGCTGCCTTGGATCTTCCTTTTGGAGGGTGACGGAGTGATTGGGGAGGGCGACAGAGGTTGGGGCTTTGATCTCCCTCCTGGATCTGGGCTCTCGAAGTGTGGGATCGTGGTGGTGATGGGGAACGATCTCTACCGATTTCCTATTGGTGACAGTGTCGGGGTTCGAGTACGGGGACTGAGTGACAAGCTTAGAGGTGTGATGGTGGTGGTTGTGTTTCTGGTCAAGTGGTTGTTTTGGCCTGGGAACAATGGTTGGATCCTCTTTACCCTTGTTTAGTTGTGGGCCTACAACAGAATCCGACCCAGATTTCACCCTGAAACCCGAACCGGTCCTGTCGAAGCCCATTTAGGTAAAATTTTGCCGAAATTAGGCAGAACTTCCCCTAAAAATAGACTACCCAAATATAACAAAACCTGGACATGAAGCTTAGCTAACATCACAACTAATTATACATTCCAAATACTTACATTCCAAGTATATTTTACATTCCGGATAGTAATTCAACTTAGCACAACTATATCCAAATTCTCAAATATTAAACATTATTCCAGCTTAAGTTTTGGTTATCAGAGCAATCCTACAAATTAAAGTCGATATCTTACATGAGTAGGTTAAGTAATAACCTACAGTTAAAGATTGAAGCGATATATCCTAATCCTTGGATTCCTGAATGCACGACCTCGGCAATCTGAAATCTAGGTAGTTGAAAACCGAAGGGCCCAAGGGAAAGCATTGAAACCGTTAGAGTGAGTGGACAAAAATAAAGTAATTTACTAAAGAAAATAAAATGATTGAATGCGTTCCCATTTTCTTCTTCATAAAATATGGCATGCAACCCAATTACAGAATCATTCCAAATTCGCCTTTTTAAAATCCATATTTCAGTGTAAAACGTTTGATGACTAGAGGGTACTGCCGACTAGTCATCTCATGCCATATGAAGGGTACTACCAACCAGATGACGCATCAGAGGGTACTACTGACCAGAATCTAAGAGACAGTGGTTAGAGGGTACTGCTGACTCACCACATATAGTTAGAGAGTACGGCCGCCTAACTACCTCATGCTATCTAGAGGGTCCTGTCGACCAGATGACGCTTCGGAGGGTACTGCCAATAGAAATATAGTCTAGAGGGTACTGCTGGTCAGACTATTATCTGGAGGGTACTGCCGACCAGGTAATGCATACATGTGACAACGATAGCCTCCTTATCAAGTCACATTTTAAAACTCATTTCCTTTCGATAACAACGAAATCACATTTAATCAAATATTTTAAATCTCAAGTTGAAACCATAAATGAAGATTCCGTACTGCATGCACAATTTAATTTAAAAGCAAAGGTCCACTCATAGGTAAGCCTCTCTGTTATGCCTGCTGCCTGTCGAGATCCTCCTCACTCAAGGGCTACGTATGTCCTGTACAAATTGGCAGCGTATAAATAATAATAGGGGAACAATTTAAAATTGATAATTACTTCCTCGACATAATAACAACTCAATTTACTTATCACTTCCTCTAAACCCGGCTTTTCTAATTTAAGATTCTTAATACTCGAAATCCAAATATTCTCTATGATCTACCGATTTCCAAATCCTCTTTTACATTCTCAAATTCTCTAAGGATAACATCTGAATTTAATTCATAACAACGAATGTAACACCCAATAAATTTCAAAACTAACACTTTTCGATCAATATCTAAATTCGAATTTTCTAACACAAAGTGTGGCCAAAGGTTCCTAATCGCAGGGTATGATTTATAAGTTAAAACAAGGAATTTTAAGTGGCTGCATGCGCCTCCACTCGCCACCACCAATGGCGGCGCGTGGGCCACACGAGCCACCGCTCCAAAGCCCAAACCAGGCCACACCACCTACACCAAATTGATCCTCATAACAAACCCAACAATTTTGTACCTATACAAACCACTAAGTCACAACCAATTGGCCGAAAATCGGCCTAAAAACAAGAAATTTGGCAAACCCAACTGCACCTCTTCGATTTATCCTCCTTTGGTCGATTCAAGCTGTAAAAGGGTTAGCAAAGTGATTAATGCCACTCTAGCAACAAAACCCCCTAAGATTTGCAGCGGTTTACCCAAGCAAAAATGGCAAAACTCCGATTTGAACAATCCCACTTCGATTAGCTCGATTCAAGGCTTCTCAATGAGAGATACTTACATGGGATGGAAGAGAAGGGAGGATCATTTTGTGACCGGTGGTGTGTTCAGCGACGGTCCAACAATGGAGAAATAGTGGGGAATCTATAACCCAAAAGCCAAAAATAGAATCCCTATACATAACCCAAAAGCCAGGAATAGTAACTTAGGTTTTTTCGGTTATAACTTTTCCGTCCGATCTCCAGTTTTGGCAAACTACGTGTCTATGAACTCGGTTTAACGTATTCTATAACTTTCACAAGATTTTTTTCTAAATTATCGGCTCAACATATAAATTCAACTCTTCACCCCTAAACAGTAGAACAGAAACCCATAAAGTAAAATTGTCTTTTACAAACTGTAAATTGGTAATATGTTAAAATTTTGGTACATGGCATAACAGTCTGTCTTGGCTTGGTGGTTCTTGGGCCTGGGGTCCAAGATTTTTTTTTTTTTTTTTTTAAGTTGTTAATTATTTTTATGTTTACCTTTTAGTAGTTAGGTTAATATATAAGTTCCTACCGTTACTTGGTAGGACTAAGTGGGCTTGGTCTCGGTCTATGCATCTTAAGTGCATTGTCTGCTTTTGGTAGGCGGTGAGTTCCTTACATTGGGAAATGGCAGCAACCTCCTAGTGGCAGTCATGTGTCTGATCTAGATAAGCGGCAAGTTCCTTGCTTGGTCAAATAGTTGCTACCTGCTAATGACAGGGTGAAACTTAGTGTCACCGGATTTATATTTCGATGGAACCATACTGGGAAAACTGTGTTTTTTGTAATGATATTTCTTCATAATAGAATTACCTTTCCGGTATGTCACCACATTTATAAAGCGAAAAACGAATGGAGTAGCCGATCGAGCACTCTTCGCTAGTTGGTGCTTGTTAGAATACATCTTTGGAGTTGAGACTCCTGTCATTATCTCAGGAAATTCTCTTTATGTGCTTTGTAATTTGGGGTATAGGCACCATGTTTCTTCCCACGTATTCGATCTGCACTTTCATTGATCAAGTCTTGAGGGCAGCCGCACCGACCCTTACTTAAAAAAAAAAGTGAAATTCTGAAAATAAAAGCACACTAACTAGATGGTAACTCTAATACAAAACTTTGATTAACTTCAAGTTTGAAACTGACTTGAAATATCATAATCAACCTTGTGGACCAAACAACAAAACAGGTTGTAGGCTGAAGATAGAATACATGTAAGTACAAAAGGTTTGCACGTTTTATGTGTTGGCATTCCCATACAAAAGTAAGTGAAGCACATATCTTATGCCATTTCATCCTTAGAAGCTAGAAAAAGAACCTCAAATACTGATCTAGGAGAAGCTTCAGGTAATCTCATATCATGGTTCTGCATATGCACTGGGATTGCAACCTGTGTTGCAATCCTCGAGTTAATCCTACATTTTAGTGAATTTGATTATGGAAAGTATCTTTCAGTTTTTAAATATTATTTAAAAAAAAAAAGATATTTTCCAACTGTTCAAATCGTACCGTTGAAGTCCTAATTGATTTATGGTCTGTTTATTTTAATTGGAAATCTTTTATTAAAAGACTATTCCTACTAGGACTCCAATTAGGGTAAAATCTTAATTGTTGAGGATTTGTTTTCTCCTCCAAATATTCAGAAAAGCAGCATTCATTCTGGTACGACATTGACACAAGATTTATGTGCATCTTGCTTTCTTAGAAAAAGTCTTTTAGGCGTCAACGGTTAGTCTAGTGATTAAAGAAGTGATTAGTAGATGAGTCTTTGATGCAAAAGAAGTGATCAAAGAAGATCGTTCAAGTGGAGAAGGAAGGGAAGATTCAAGACAAACACTTCACCTAGTTAGTCTAGTGACTATAGCCAAGTGTAGAGCTATTTGTGTTTGTAAGGAAACTCGTTCATCACTACTAGTGGATTGATTTCATCTTTGGGTTCTCAAGAGTAAGAGCCCTGCAGTGTTTTTATAGCCAAGTGTAGAGCAATTTGTGTTTGTAAAGAAACTCGTTCTTCACTACTATGGATTGATTTCATCATTGGGTTCTCAAGAGTAAGAGCCCTGCAGTGTTTTTAATCTCAAATTGAGGTTTTCACTGCGTAAACAATTTTATGTTTTCTGTGTGAATTTCTGTCATCTGCCCAGTAAGGATTGCAACCTACTTATCAATCCCCGATACCCAGAAACACGTTCATCCTGGTATTTTCATTTGGCATCAGAACAGGTTTTAAAGCTTTATAGTTGATCTGAGGACATGATAGAATGTGAATGTGACAGAGCCTCTAGTTCGATAAAGTACCCCCATTTATTTGATTGTGAAGACTACTCGCAATGGAATTATGATGAGGACATTTCTCTACTCTCAGGATGAAAACATGTGGAACATCATTGAGACTGGGTGGGAACATCCAACCAAGGCCGAAGACTCAAAGAAGGCAGAAGGGTCATCTACAAGATTCTTAAGCCTAGGGAGGAGTGGACTCAAGATGAGATTCATGACCAGAAGTGTGACTTCAAAGCAAGAAATTGTCTTTTCAACCCTTTATCCAAGAGGGAGAGAGTTCGTATTAGTCACTGTAAAACGACTAAAAGGGCATGGGATCTCCTTGAAGTTACCTATGAAGGGAATAAGAAGGTTCGCTCTCAAAAGCTTCAAAGACTTGTCTTGGAATTTGAAATCATGGCTATGGGTGAAGAAGAGTCAGTTGATGATTTTCATGCTCGTCTTCTGAATGTGGCAAGTCAATTTCATAGTCTTGGTGATCCTTTTGAAGAGCATTGGATTGTCAAGAAAGTTCTGAGGTCTCTTTCATCAAAGTTTCAATCTAAAAAGACAACTATAGAGAAGGCTCAGGACTTGGACACCTACTCTCTTGATGAACTGATAGATAATCTTAAAACCTTTGAGATGAGGATCAAGCCCAAGGAAAAGGTAAAAAATGTTGCTTTCTCTTCTGTTAAAAGAGAAAGATGTTGTTGATAATGATTTTGTGGTTTTATCGTTGTTGACAAAAGAGTTCAAAAAATTTCTAAAAAAAACAAACTCTTCGAAAATTTTTCCTAACAAACCTAAATGCTTTGAGCGTGGTGGTGTGGGTCATCTTACTGCTGATTGTGGCAACAAGAAATATAATTCATGAAGTAACAGTGCTTTGAAATCTACCTGGAGTGATGGCGATGAAAGCTCTCAATCTGAGAATGAAGAGGTAAATTTTGCTCTTACTTTCTTTCTTAATCATGATTTATTAGAAGAGTCTGACGTTGAAGATGAAGTTTTTGATGAAGAGACGAATGAGAAGTGTAAACAATATTTGTATAATGCTTTCAAAAATTGTTCCTAGGAAAAATTTCAAACTTGAGGAAGATATTGAGTCATTAAGAAAAGAAAAAGGAAAAACTTAGCAAAATTTTGGATCTTGTTTGAAAAAATGGGAAGATAAGCGTACTAATCTTGTTGATAATTAAGGTTTTGCAGGATGAGCTTAAGTCTCAAGATTAGGAGAAGGAGCTGTTGAGTTTACTAACAAAAGCAAAACATTGCAGGTTGAAATCAAGGATCAATCCGCTTTAAATGTTTCACTAACCAATGAGAATGAGATTTCACAAGATGAGCTAGCTAAAGTCAAAGAAAGTTTTAAAAAGTTCTCAATCGGATCTGAAAGGGTCTCTAAAATGATTGGCTTTGGCAAGGTGCATAGCAACAAAGGAGGCTTTGGTTACTAAGGTGAAACTTGTAAAATTTTGACATTTGTCAAAGGTATAGGACGTGATGTTTCTGTGGGCTCAACTCAAGCTTTAAATGACAATAATTCTGTCCCAAGTTGCCTAAATCAACAGAACCTAATGTGGACCTTCAAACCCATCAGAAAATTGCTAAGGTAAGTTCTAACAGTCACACCTCTGTGCGTCAGCCCAGCTATGTTCATAACCCTAAAAGTTTCACTCCCACTTGTCCCTATTACAGAAAATTAGGACATATACGTCCTATGTGTAATATACTTTGTAGGGTCACTCAAAATCTGAGGAAAGCATAAAATAAGCTCAACTGCATCGCTACAAGCTGAGCTGAAAGAGCATCTAAAGTTGATCAACAGGATTGCAAAGTGCATTGTAATCCCCAAAGAGCAGAATTTGAAGCAGGAGCAAATCTCGATGAAAAAAGGTTCTAATAATGGTTTTTCTACTTATATGGATAATCTTGATAATATGCTTGAGCTTGATTTTATTCCTACTGAACACCAATTGGCTGATTCTTTTACAAAAGCCTTGGATAATGCTCGTTTTGAATCACTTAGAAGCACTATTGGTGTTCTAAGTTCTGAAACTCTCCCTTGAGTTAACTGAATCCTTGCATGCATTTACATTGTATGCCATCATATTAGTATAGATGTACTGTTCTTTTTGTTTCTGCATATTTATTTTCAGTTTCTGGAGATTCAGGATTGCAAGTGTAGTTTGTATCCCCAACTATTTGACATATCAATTTGAACTTGGATTGACAAGTGCTCTGATTCTATCCTTAAATCTGATTATGATAGGTTGAATAACATGTTTTAAAATAGTTCTTGCATCACTCTGTAATCTTGGGCATGATCAACATATTCTTCATCACTTTGTACTCTCACATGCACGCATACATTCTTTGTGGTAGTAAGTATGCTCTTGGCTGATTTGATCTTAGCTTGCACATACGGAGTTGAAAAATGTTGTTATTGCTCCTTGCTAAAAGGATACTACATTATTAGAGCATGGCCAGGCTATTTCCAAAGTAAACAAGCCTTGGTCGTGGTGAACGATATGAGGTTTGGGTAGAAAATGGAATGGTTTGGCCGCCCCAGTGGATTTCCAAACTATTGACTCGAGTTGGTGTGTCCTTTGAGATGTCATTGTTACATCTAGTACCCTAAAGTCAACTAACTTGGGTGTTATTGGTATAAAACTCGTTACATGATTCTTAGTTTTCTTGTGAAAAATGTGCAAAATTTTATGTTGTGTGAAAGGCAAAAGAAACAAAAATGGCTAAATACAGATTACTACCCTGTGGTTTGCGTCCAAAATCAATTCAGTCCCTGGACTTCTAATTTCATCCAAAACACCCATGCACTTTCAATTTTGATCTAATAGGTTCAATTTGTTAGTTTCTGACAATTGAGTCATTTAACTTGTTAATGTGGCTCATATATGACCTTTGTTTTATGATGTGGTGTCTGCATGTCATCTTTAGTAAATTTAAGAGTGAGTCCTACTATTAAAAATAAATAGTTTTTCAACAAATAATCCAACTATAACTTAAACCCATAACAAAATATTAAGGAATTAGACCTATTAGATTAAAATTGAAAGTGCATGAGTGTTTTTGATGAAATTAGAAGTCCAGAGGCTGAATTGATTTTGGACCTAAACCACAGGATACTAATCAGTATTTAGCCCAAACAAAAATATTATGCCCACACCGTGTCATAAGGGGAAATTCAAAGTGAATATGATTATTTCTTTCTCTTCTTATGTGTGGTCTATTCTCAATGATTCTAATAGCGCTGCACACCCCACTTTGAGCTATGATCACTTACACAACAAGGGTACAAAATACTCGATCGATCATCTTCTTGCTTACTTTGTTGTTGTTGTCAAAAACGATTCCCTCATGTGACGTCATCTTGTTGCACTCATGTCTATGGATTTGTGGTCCTACTCTTGTCTGAAAAGCTATGCAAATTGAATATGTTCTTAAAATATGGATGCAAAACAATCATTGTGTTGTAGCATTTCATTATTGCATTCTTCATGACATGATAAATTAAGGGGGAGTTTCAGTACGTGGCCACATGCATGGTTACTTTCTCTCCATTGGGTGAAATTGAGGTCCAGTATTTGCGCACTCAGGGATGACTGCCCCTAGTCCTTTGGCATCCCTATTCAAAAAAAGGGAGAAATATGATGTTAAATGTGATGTGTGATCTTTGTGTGATATGTTGGATTTACATGCTTTGTTTAAATAATGGTAACATTATTCTATCTTTTGTATTTTACCAATTGTGTGACAAGTGTTTCAGGAAAAGTATGGATGATGAATTGTGATGTCTCTCTTGTACTTGTTAAAGGGGAGTTTGCGTTGATTAGATATGTTTTGTATAGGAATGCTAAGGGGAAGATTGTAAGTACAAAAGTTTGTACGTTTTATGTGTTGGCATTCCCTTACAAAAGCAAGTGAAGCACTTTATCCAATTTCATCCTTAGAAGCTGGAAAAAGGACTTCAAATACTGATCTTGGAGAAGCATCAGGTAATCTCATATCATGGTTCTGTATATGCACTGAGATTGCAACCTGTGTTGCAATTCCCTAGTCAGTCCTACGTTTTAGGGATTTTGATTTTGGAAAGTATTTTTCGGTTTTTAAATATTATTTTAAAAAAGATATTTTCCAACTATTAAAATCATACCATTGAAGTCCTAATTGATTTAGGGTATGTTTATTTTAACTGAAAATATTTTATTAAAAGACTATTTCTATTAGGAGTCCAATTAGGGTAAAGTCTTGATTGTTGAGGATCTGTTTTCTCCTCCATATATTCAAAAAAGTAGCATTCATTCTGGTACAACATTGACGCAAGATTTATGTGCATCTTGCTTGCTTAGAAATAGTCTTTTAGGCGTCATTGAAACTCTTGTTCCATGTCAAAGAGTTTCATCATTCTTTTATTCATTTGCATGGTTCTCTCTCAAGATCAGTAGAGGAGTCTTTGATGCAAGAGAAGTGATTAAAGAAGATCGTTCAAGTGGAAAAGGTAGAGAAGATTCAAGACAAGCACTTCACCTTGTTAGTCTAGTGACTATAGCCGAGTGTAGAGATATTTATGTTAGTAAAGAAACTCGTTCTTCATTACTAGTGAATTGATTTCATCTTTGGGTTCTCAAGAGTAAGAATCTTTTAGTGTTTTTAATCTCAAATTGAGGTTTTCACTAACAACTTTGTGTTTTCTGTGTAAATTTCTGTCATCTGCCCAATAGAAATTGCAACATACTTATCAATCCCCGATACCCAAAAACACGTTCATCCTAGTATTTTCAATACAGAATCAATAGAAATATATCATCAGAAGAACACATGCATCCTTAGATATCATTGAAATCATGACAATAGAAGTTAGAAGATTATGCAAGTCTACGCTATCAAATAGGCACGATTCCTGCAGAGCGCCATCGTAAAATAATACATCCAATTGTATTCAAGAACCTAACCTTATATCAACAGGATTAAAGGATCATGTGATTAGATATTATGCAACATAAACCATAAATAACATGAAACAAGCAAGATAGCAGTAGCATAGGCTAAAGTAGCGTGAACACTAATTCATAAATAATAATAAATGAAATCCAAACATGCATCGAAGGTGTTCAACACAATGCCTTCAGGTCATGTTTGTTTCTTGGGATTGTCATACCCCGCCTTAATTTCTATAATTGTCCCGGACTCCTCAAGCTTGGCTTATGCTTTACTATGTCCTGACTCTTATTTGGTGCTAGAAGGACTAATAACACTAACACAAAGACCCGAAATCTATCAACACCACAGACCTGCGACACCACCAATGTCATCAGCAATTTCTCTCAGACTTCTCATATCAAAGCCGTACCCAATTTCTCTTTCAGTCAAGCCAAAGTGCCCGCGTTCTTCATCAAGGGATCTGGGTTTCCGGTCAAGCCAAGGTACCCAAAGTTCTTCCCAGACAAATTCTACTTTCAGAATCGAAATCGTTCACCCAAATCCAAAATTATGCAATTCCAATCTATACACATCTAAGCAAACAATAAGACATCTAATACCCGATTCTCAAAATACGATCTTTCATTGATTCATGCAAGCACAAAAACAATCAATTATTAGAGGACATATGGTCAGAAAAGTTAGCACATTTTATCATTTATCTTACTAGAACCCTAGAACTAGGTGTAAGTAATAATCTGATTTCCAATCATCCAGATTGGTTTCTTCTCCACTTTCAATATGCAAAAGCTTTCGAGGAAGTTCGTCAGACATGGTTTGAGGGGGTGAAATTTGCAGAAGCTTTCAAAGGAGTTCATTGGACCATGGTGTAAGCTTTCAAGGGACATATTTTCATCCATTAATAACTTTGGCTACAACAAGACACTTTGTTTTCTCTCTACACCTAAACACCGCCATTTCCACTATCATAGTTCACCTTCCAATCAATTCCACGACCATCTACCATTACAAATTATTACTAACTGCTCTAGATTTCATCATTCTTACAACTGTACAACATTAAGAGCATGAGGAGCAAGGAAGAGAAGATACCCACCATCACATTCTGACCTTGGAGACACATCTCTAGTTCTCCATCATCACTTCCATCATCATCAATAGTCACTCTTCACTCCCTATCTCTTTATTTATTTGATGCATTTTACAATGTTGAAGTTTATTTATCTAGTTATGAGTGACTAATGAACTAGTTGGGGCTAGAGTTGAAATCCCTAGTCAAACTTGCTTGTATTGATGTTCTTGTATATAAATTGATGCAAATTCATGCTGTCATCCTTACATGCTAAATCCACAATTGAATGATTTTTTTTTTTGGAACAACATAAAAACATCGCCGAACTAATATCACCTATATATTAGGTAGTTAAGCTCAATTATAGACAATAAGCGCACCTAATACCTTACATTCCTTCAGTTCCACCATCTTTTTAATCTAATTAGTTGGTTCACCTATCTACACGTTTAAGGGTCTACCATGACACTTTTCAACGAAGGAAATAAAAATATCCAAGAACATGGATTGATATCTATATATTTTGTCTTTTTATTTTTATTGAGTACGTTAAAGCAATTTTCCACCCCATTCATCTCATGTTGTCAGTAAGATTTGAACATATAACCTCCACGATGTAGGTTATTCCAAATAACCAACATACAACAGTTCACAGGTATCGATGTTGGTACCAAAGGCAGTATATCCTCCTAGGATAATGTTTAGTGTTAGTAGTTTGAGCACAAAAG
Organism: Rosa persica; assembly: GCA_025331145.1. NCBI lineage: Eukaryota > Viridiplantae > Streptophyta > Magnoliopsida > Rosales > Rosaceae > Rosa > Rosa persica. The sequence continues at coordinate 32,651,192 of WFKR01000001.1, forward strand.
AAAAGATTCAACGTGGGGTAATGATTGATGCCATAAATGTGTCTCATACACTAGTGAGGATACTTGCCTCTAGACCTCCATCGTTGTCAAATATTGATAATGTTAGGGTCGAAACTCTAAAATCCAACATTTGTGATTCTGATATCAAAACACCATGTTTATGTTTAGATGAAATCCCCATCACATCTTCCAAATCTCAAAACCCATCAAGATTTCACTATGTATGTATGTCAACCAAAGTAGTAGAGCTGCTACCACCATAGCCCTAAAGACAATAAACTTTCTTTTCCAATAGTCAAGACTTCCGAATCAAACTAAAGAGCCTATGGATAAACAGATCTCATATCCACTTTCCAAAATTGCTTGGACTTATATCTGATTTCAGGTAATTAAGTAAAGGACTCAATTTAGTTTGCCCCCTTATCTTTTTTTTTTTTTAATCATGATGGTCCATGTAATTCTAATTTGCATCACCCGAGTCCAAATTTCAAATGGGTGCAGTTATTGCCACTCTACTAACTACTTTATTTATTCTATATTCTCTTCTCACTCTACATATATCTTTGTAATTTCAAGTTTACTTAGTCCACCCATTTACAGTATCTAAAATACATTTTTCCAATATATAGGGTTTAACTCGATTTCTTTTTCTATTTGACCTCCTCCGCGTCTCGAATTCTTTTTTTGTTAGCATAACATGAGAACGATTGAAGATGATGAATGCTAAGAAAGCATTAGCATTTAATGGTGAATGAGAGATTAAGAATGTTTATAAGGTGTAAACCGTGTAATAAGATAAACAAATTGTAATTTTTAATAAGATACTGTCCTTTATTGTAGTTTTATATTAGGACATTTTAGTCTTTGAATAAATCAGCAACTTGTATGGTGAATAAAGTAATTAATAGGATGGCAATAACCGCACCAATTTCAAATTTGATTCCAAACATGACTTCACAAGATAACTTGACACCGACAATATGACCCACATAAAGGGTAAAATATACATTTTAACAATAAAAAGTTTTAAAAAAAAAATAGCAAGTACACCTCTCCCTCTCCTTCTCCCCCCAATCTCCGATTCACTCTCTCTTGAGAACTTGGCCGTGGACTCTACATCTCTTGTTTCCCAACTCTCTGGCCCTAAATCCTCGAGCACCACCTCCACTCTCCACTACCATCCATACCACCCAAACCGCCACCAAACTGAAATTTCTCACCAAACCCACCTTGAATTTCTTCAAGACCAAAAGCTTGAACACCACCAACCTCAGCCCCTCCGCCATTTCCACCAACCTAAAACTCACACCTCCACCATCAGGCCCACCCAGGTCACTTCCACCATCATCACCCACTTCACCAAAAAGCTTGGCAATTTCATCACCAACACTCATTCCACCACCGCCATTTCTACCGCCAAACGACTCCTCACCGCCAATACCCAGATCCCCATTCCCCAAAATTTCGTCACTTTTTCCCCCAATTCTCTTTCTTCTCTTGAATCAAAGAGTGGATCTGGCCCTAGAAGAACTTCAATTTCTCTCCATTTTCCCTTTCTCCTTCGCATCCTAGCCCACTTTCATCAAGCCAATCCCTCGCCGTGAAAGTGATGGACTCCGAGGCTTCTCCACTGATCGTTGTGGCCAGAAACTGTCTGGTCATACAAACTCATGCCGAAACGGAGCCTCCAATAGGCTTTGCTGGACTGTGATTCATGGTGATGTGAAGCCCAGCAATGTGCTGCTGGACTCTGATTTCAATGCCAAGATTGGGGATTTTTGGCATGCGAGGTTGGAAAGAGAGGGCGAGTTGGATTGGGGAGATCAAGTGGTGGTGGTGGAGGAAGAAGATGAGGGCTGAAAAAAAAGAGATTCTTAAAGTGGCTATGGTCGTTGGGGATGATAATGTTTCGATCTTGGAAGATAAGATCATGAGTTTGAGTGTGGTGACTGGTGGATTTGAAGATGGCTGGTCGTTGGATGAGTTTTAGAGTAAATTTAGGTGTGAGAGAAAGAGAGAAGGGGAGAGGCAGTGGAGGCAAAGTAAAAAATAAAATAAAAAACTGAAGAAGTAAAACATTTCATAATAAGGGGTAGTTTAGACATTTCATCTAAATTGAGGGGCAAAAGTTGAAAAGTAGGGTTCTATATCGGCTCCAACTCAACAAGTAACGTTAAAAGTGAAGGGGAACTTGAATTTGAACTGGGGTGATGGAAATTCGAAGTGCATGGACCATCATAATTAAAAAAAAAAGATCAAAGATCAAACTGATGTTTGCCTCAAAGTTGAAGGGAGTAAACTGAATTTAATCCTTAAGTAAACACGTCATCAATCCAAAAACATAACCAACTAGAATGCATACTAGCATAGGAGATAGAAGGATATGTATGATCCATACAAGCTTGATCGATGATTAGGGTTGGGTTGAGTACAAATGGGGAAAAGATTGGAGAGAGCAGTACATGTACTCTCTCCAATAAGATTACTTGAGAGAGAGAGAGGCGCGATTGTTTTTTTTTTTTTACTAGAGATTAACTATTTAAGAGAGAGAGAGAGAGAGGCGATTGTTTTTTTTTTTTTTTACTAGAGATTAACTATTTAAGTGTGAGAGGTTTTTTTAGTTATTTATGGAAAGATGGCAATGTATTAAGACCGAAAGTTACATATGATACCACACCTTTATATATATATATATATATATGATTGACAAATAGAGTTATTTCTAAGGAAAAATAGTAACAAAAAGTATGAAATTTTGAAACTTATAATAAAACTCTAAATCAAAAGGTCAGTTGCCCAAAACTAAAAATCTCATATTTCTAAGATCAAAAATCCGGAAAAAATAAATAAAAAGAAATTACCCCTAGATGTGTGGTTATTGTTTTTAATTTTTATTTCTTTATTTCAAATTACTTGTATTGATTTTCAACATGTGGCTACTGGAGACCACTTTGTGTAGTAAGGTTGGTTGAGCGACCTACCATGGAACCCTTATGTCCAGCGTTAAAATCTTAACTCCCATCAATTTGTGGCTAACATGTTTGAGGGATATTCGAATTCGTACGCCCACGGCGTGGGCTTAGTCTGGCTTTACATACCACCATGGATCTCGATTCTAATACTGACTGGGTGAGTCTGTTACTAACTCGCTAACGAAACCGAGGTGCCCTACTACCTCAGCCCTGGTAAAAAAAAAAAAAAATGGAGCGCCACTGAATATTTTGAGCTTAGAACTGAAAAAAAAATAAAAATAAAAACAGTTTTACCTTTTCTTCTAAAATATATAAATTGTGGATCTAACACGAGGCCTTATATGTCTGTCACGCCCCGAATTTTAGAATAAAATTCAAAATCCAAGACATGAAAAATACTTCAACTCAAAATAATCATCCTGAAAATTTCTTTTTTCTTAACAACCTCACCACACAATTTAATTTCAAACTCAAATTTAGTCTCGGGTAATTATTACAACTCACTCACAAATTAAATTGTAAAACTCTAAATGAGCATAACAAACCTCACAACTTAAATGAAAACAAATAAATGCTGCAACTCCTAAACAGCACGGTCACCTCCCTAGTTATCCTGACCTGTAAGAATATCCGCTACACCATTTGAATAGTATACCAGGATTGCAACAATACAAAACCCGGTAAACTTTTGAAAGCTCGTATGAGTAAAAAGAAAGAACGGTTGTTTAATTAAATCATATTTATTTTCACCCAAATCAACACTCAACAATTCCCACGTCCACAAGAACCAACAATCTCAATTAATCACCAAATCACAAATCAACACAAAACCCTAATTCACATCTTTCTTCTCAAAACCCCAAAATCGTATTTATAAAAATACAGTATTGACAGACTAGAGCTCTAACTAAATCGTAACCCGTCACCTGGCCTAGGTTATGGCATCCGACATATTTATCTTTATCGTTTTTCATCAATATGTATACTTATATACATATTTAGAACGTCCGATAATCATACTTACTCAACCAATCGTATCCCATCATCCACCTAGGATTAGAGCGTCCGATTCCCTCATACCGATCACTACATTGACCCTAAATCCATAATGAGCACAACAATATGTTTTCACAAATTGAAACCAACTCAACCAAGATACACAATATTATTATGAAATTTAAGCATTTGAAATATAATCCAAATCATCATTCCAACTCAATCACATCATCACACATCAACACACCAAAAAATACATATAATATGCCAAAATGATCATATTGAAACGTAGAATCTTAAAATGTACAGAAACTATATTTTAGACCTCCGGAGGTGATCGGAAAGGGCCTCCGGAGTTAATGGCAGAGCCGCCGCCGACCACCACCAATGGTATCGGGGCCGAGCTTTTCCCCTTCGTTTCATCATTTTGAGCAACTTTATAACTAGCACAAAATCAGAAAATAACGGGAAGAGGTCGAAATGTACCAAAAACAGTCGAGTGGCCGGAAATTTTCCAGAAACCGGCCCGCTTGAGTTCGACTTAAAAACTGCAACAACTCGCTTCGATCCCTTCTGGAGACTTCTTTAGAAGCTCAAGGTGAGTTCACCAAGCCAAGAATCACAAGAAATGGTCGTCTGTAACTCGAGATATCCGGATTTGAAGGTGGTTTTCGATCTAAATCGAGGTGAGCTCCGATGAACGTGAAATCGTTATACCCAGGTCCGGTCCTTCTTGATGCTTGTTCAGCAACTTAATACGAGTCTAATGAGCCAAAAATCAAGAGGAATGATGATCTGTAGCTCGAGATATCTAGATCGAACCAAAATCGAGCTTTAACCGTTCGGGGCTCCCCACCGCCACTGCCGGCCGTGTCGCGGTGTAAGGCTGCCTCTGGCAGCTGCGTAAGGTCAGGGCGAAGCCAATGGAAGTGGTCTGAGGCCTTGAGGTGGACGGTGGCGTGAGAGAGAGCACGGTGAAGCCGTGCTTTGTTTTGGATTCATTCAGCCGCGCGAGAGAGAGAAAGAGGGAGCCGGTTGCGGCTTCCGAAAATAGAAACCCTATTTTCAGAAAATTTTCCCAAAATATATATACCAAAATGGAAATTTCTTGTAAATGCCATAATTAATTCATAAAAAATCCGATTTTTGTGTTCCACATATGCACGGACTCGTATCGACGAGCTCTACGATTTCCATGAAGGAAGTTTTCCCAAATTTTGCACGAATAAAAAGTCAATTTCTTGAATCGAACATTTCGAGCTTTTCGTTAAAACAATCATTTCGGAACTTCGAAAATTCTAAAAATGAAATATTTTTGAGTAACATTCGTCAAATTGTACAATATTCATTCCTCACAATTACACGAAATTAAAATTAAAATTGCAGTTATTACAATGTCATTGATTTCTGATGGCAAACGCAGGCAAGCAAAAGGAATAGGGATCTTGACCCAATGGCCAAATATGAGCCCAGATACTCCCACTTACTGCACCAAGAAATTTTTAATCCCATTTACCCAATTTAAACATCAATGACAGTTTTGCCCTCATTTTAATTAATAAACTACACTCCTCTCAGACTCTCTCTCTCTCGACTCTTCTCAGACTCTCTCTCTCTCTTCCTTCCCCGGCTGAGTCGATTCAATGAGTCACAACCAGTGGACACCAACTACCCCGTCAACCTTGAAGATCCCGAGTTCACCACCAACTCTGCCGGATGAGGAATGGACGACGATTGGTAAGGAAGTTGGGGATGGAGATCTCGGCGTCCCCACACCATCTTCTCCGGAAGAGGAATGGATGATGATTGGAGATCTTGGTTGGAGATGATGATCAAGAAGCAGCATGCTCCGATCCCGCTCTGCCGTGACACAGGAGATCGCTGCTCTCGTCTCCACTGTGTGGTCGGTGGTCCGATCCGGTGCTTCGACAACCCCCGGCCAAGCATACAAGCACTTCATCAAGAGCTGCCACTTCGTCATCGAGGACGCAACGTAGCCAAGCTCCGCGAGGTCCAGGTAATCTTAGAGCAACTCCAACAGCTTCCCCATATTTTGATTTTTCTCTACTTTAGAGAAAAATAAGCCTCTTGTGATCCAACAGATTCCCTACAACTATCCCTATTTTAGGGAAAGTGAGGAAAGAGAAAATCAAATTCCCTATATTTACAGCAATCTCTAAATTTTAAGGAGAATATGGAGATTTTAGAGATTCCTGTAAAATAGGTAATCTATTGAAGTTGAAGAACAAACAGATGCTAAAGCTTTAACTTTTGCTTCCCTATTATACATAAATTATAGGGAAGCTGTTGGAGTTGCTCTTAGGGCTTCCGGCCAACAGCAGTACGAGAGGCTGGACGTGTTGGGCTTCAACCTGGTGGGCGGCGACCACATACTGTCTTTTTTTTTTTTTTTGGGTAGACCACAAGCCACAGGTTGTCTGGTATGAGAAAATATGCGGAAAATATGTTTTAATTCCAATTATGTACTAGAATAGCATATGTTTGGTAGATTTTGTAGATTCATGACTAATTGTACTAATGATTAACTAATATGATTGTTTTGTTGGGGTAATGAACATTTTATTGGGAGGTAAAAAACATTTTATTAAGGGGATAATAATATTCTCCGGTGATCTATAAGATCTCCGACGACTTGTTTAGAGACATTCGGGGAGATTTCCGGCTACTGATGATCGGATTCCCGCAATCTCTGATCGGATTCTGACGACCTGTGATCGGAGTCCCGTGAAGTCTCAGATGACTTAGAAGGAGGGCAAAATTGTCTCAAAAATATACAAAAGCCAATAAAAAATATACTTAATTGGGTATTAAGGCAAAAAATATATAATTTGTTGGGTAAGTGAGAAATCTTATAAGATGTTTGAGTAAGTGGGGTTAGTGTAGCTCAAATTTGGTTAAATGGATATTTTCCCAAAGGAATATATGCTCTTACTAGAGGCAAACGAATTCTATACTTGAAGGCACTTCTTTTTTGAGGAGATGCATAGCATGGTGTCTTGCCTCTTCTTCGAGCTTCACCTCTGCAATTCTCTTATCCGCTCTAGTATCATGGAAGATCCAATTCCGAGTAGGATCAGCAATAATTTTCTTTAGGGCAATAACATTTTTTATTATATATCTGACATATTCAACGGCATTTTCTATTTCTACTACCCTAATGTTTGGCTGTCGACATTTGTCAGTGGATATGCTATGGTTTGGTCCATTATGTCTCCGGTTGAATGGTGAAAGGAATAGAAACTGCACCAAGAAATGCAATTTATTAGCATATGAAACAATAAACAAGCTAGCAGCATATAAAGAAACTAATTAAGTACGGAATAGAACTTCAATTAATATTCCTTTTGCCCATTATAGGGGGTTCAGATGTTTTGGATCTACACTTCCATTTATTGGTTTTATCGTGCCATATAATGAACAAGATAAACAAAAATACATGTCATACAGAATATAGTAAAAATTTCGATTATATCATTAACTCCATTCATAAAATGAAGCACATTACAAATTAATACCAAAGGTTTCACCACGTGTAATTTAATACCACTGAAGAATGAAATACCTTCAAAACGAGTCTCTGCAAATTAGGAAATGATTTCATAAAGGAAGATAGAATAGGAAAAGTACTCCGGCAACTGTCTACACAGACTATTAATTCCAAATGCTTGAGATTTGGTAATACAGGCTAATTCTCATTGTAGACCTGAAATCCCTGAAATCCAAACAAGGAGTAAGCCTAGCTAGCTAGACAAACAACAGAAAGGAAAGAAACAAAGCAACACATTATAATTACATATACTAACAATTGACTGGATATCCAGCATGAGGTCTGTACATGATTAATACAGCAGGAAAGATGGCTGAAGGCAAGCCTGATGGACTCGATGAAAGTCGTAACATAGGAAATGGATGTCTCAATCAGCAAAGGCACATTTATGAACCAACTCTATGGGACGCCCACTATAAGAAAATGAGATAAGGTTTGCGGCATCACGAATCTCAATCCTTTTAAGGTCACCACACAATCTTATATCCAAACATTTGAGGGCAACCGATTGACCTACAACACCTAACTGAACCAAATTGTTAGCGTAATACACTGATAATTTTTCAAGGCAAGGGCAGTTGAGCAACAAGTACTCAATAATATCTCCGGTCACATTAACACGTTCGAAACGAAGAACCCTGAGGGACTCAAAGCCAATGTATTCAGAAGACCTTTTTATATAATCTGGAAATGTGAACTTCTCTGCACTTTGTCTTACCAAAAAATTCAACTCCAAAACGAACTTTCTTCTTCATTGCGGATTGAATCCATCTATCAATTGAACTAGTAAATCGCTTGTCTATACCAAAGAAGCAAATTAAACCCTAAATCTTTCCACGTCCTCCTGATCATCTCTATGCTGTTCCACCACATGATTGACCCAATCTACATATTTACGGGTTTCCAGGTCTTTCATTTCTGGGTTACGCTCCCAGTGGTAGAGCCGTACAGTTTCATCAGCATCAAAATTAAGATTCTTAGAAGATGCCCACCAAGGCCGGCCCTGGGTATAGGCCCAGCAGGCCTGTGCCTATGGCCCCCAAATTTCATGGGCCCCCGAAATTAAACGAAGTTTTATATATATTTATGATATATATGTAAAAAAATAAAAATAATATATGCCGGTATCGATGTCTTGTCGTTTTATACTTCTTCTCTAGTTCTCCTAGACTTCTACGCGGCTACTTGGGGAGACGGCGTCTCTTGTTCTTACCTCACCTCCATAATCTCAAATTCTCAAATCTCAAAACCTAGCAGCTAATTCATCATCAGAACATTGATTCACTTTGCCAATAATCATCATCATCTGCAATCATTCTTTTGTTTTCTTGTTCTCTGTAATGTTTTATTAATTTTTCTGAATTTCTGGCAAATTTGGGAATTGGGAAGAAGGAAATAGTGGTTGATTTTAACCTTTTGATACTAATTAAGCATTTTCGTTGGGCAAGTCTTTAAGTATTCTTTGCAAATTTAAATATTTTTCAATTAATCAATGATTAAGATTTTAGGGTCTGTTTTCTTTATTTTTCTTCTTATTCAATTCGTCTTAACTAATAGTGATTATAACTAATTATGAATTAAGTGCATCTTTGTTATTTGTTAATGGAATAATGGTAGACTGGTACGTACTAGTGCCGTAGTGGTATCAGTATCAGATGCAAGCTAGAATTTTTTTTTTTTTTATACATAATCCACAGAACTGTACTCTATTATGCAGAGATGCGAAAAGAATCCAAATGCAGAAGATAGCAAGTTTTGTTGCCTATGCTACCTTTTGCTCCTGAAATACTGACAATATATATTCAGAAAGTAAAACCAACACATGAAGAGTCGATCAAACTGACAAACTTTTATAAAAGTAGCATAATCTGAATGGCGGAGTTGGTTTAATGGATTGTGAATGCAGAGTATTAGTGAAGACTATAGTAGTTTAGTTGCAAGTGACTATACTACTAAATTGTAAGCCTATTAAAAAGCTATAAACTTAGTAACTTACTTACTTTAAAGAGGAAAAAAAATTGTGAATATATTTGAAGGTAGGGAGCCCTTTTTTTCTTCGCCTAGAGCCCCTGAAAACTCAGGGCCGGCCCTGATGCCCACACATACCTAAATCTCTTAGAAAGGGTACTTGTAGCTCCTGATTCCTTACAGTGACAAGAGACAAGATATCTGCAACAATCTTATCCGGCATTTCACTGATCCGATCCACTTCCACCTTTTATCAATTGACGCCAAACGAGAAATGTAATGTACAATTTTTGTACCAGTAGTTAGAAATGTATATATAGGAAGCAAAAAAAAAAATGCAGTGTTTAATTCTCTTTTGAATTCTCTAGAACGAGAATTAGTAATCTTACCTTGTTTTCAACTAATTCAGGGATTAGGCGTAATCTTTTGTCCATTCTACAAAGAGCCTTCTACAAATGGCTAACAAATCAGGTGTAGGATGGTCGAACCAATACTAGCAAAACAACAATCACCCACAGATTTTAATCTGTGTGTAACTTCACACGGATTTCAGTGCGTAATAGCTTTTACCCACTATACACGCACAGATTGAGTTACCGTGTGGTTTGAAGGGGGTTAATACTCATCGCACAAATATAAAATACCATAACGAAATACAATTCGTGTGAACAACTCTATTTCACACTGATTACTGTGCGGGATACAACTCACACTGATTTCTGTGTCAAAACTAATAACTATTGACACGAATTTCCATGTGAAATCCCTATACCCTAACTCACTGTTTCTGTGTGTAAAAGTAACAACATGTTAAAAAAAAAAAAATCTGTAATACATATTCTACAAATATTTACAATAAAATGAACAAATCCACAACTCAATCGAAAATATTAAAACTTTACATTCATAACAAGATATTCTTTACATTTCACAAATGCACAAATATATGAAACTCTACAATTCACACAAAATTACATAAAGATCTGCTATCAACTCTTGTAAAAATTTCTTCCTTGGCTTCTGAATTTCTGCATGGGATAGAAGCAATTACAAAAGCTCATCATAACTTGACTTTAGCGAAAAAGCATAACAGAAATAATTAAGAAGAGTACAATTCAAATGAATACCATTTTCACTGGTATATGATACAGGAGAGGTACACATGCATATGCATGATAAGAGGAAAGGTAAACATCACGTATGATGGACATACAAGATGAACATGTATTTATATTATCCATAGAAGTGGCCTTCAGAATTTGTTAAATGAATTTATGGCAGCAAACATTTTTCTTTTGCAATTTCCTTATTGAAAATGAACCACACATCCAAGGGGTAGTAGAAAAAAAACAAATTGAAGTTCAGAAATGCCAGCATGTTACCTTGACATGTTGAAGATACAATAAGATATTCACTGAGCTCTTAAGTATTTATCACTCTAAAGTGCTTGTTATCTTTTGGACAACTTTTTACGACATGATGTCATTTCCTCCTGTCAATTAACGTTGTAATAAATGATTGTAAAGCCACATATCTAAAATTATAACACGAACACTAACAAATTTTCAGATTAAGAACTGCTACTATGTTAGTCTTATACTAAAATCATCCCAATGGCATTACTGCATCAAAAAGATTTTGTGTAAAGCTACCAAAGAATCAGTAGCCCCTAAAAAACCATATCATGCCAAAGTGCATTAATACAAAGGTGCACAAAGAAATGAATAGCCTTTTATTACTACAAGTCCAACTAGCACACTAACATCTACAGTTCACGAAAATGAGATAATGCTTACAGGAACAATTAACTTTTGGCCTCCACGATGCAATCCAATTTCCAAGAGATGCCCTACTATAGATGGAAATATATAAGCTTGAAAAGAAAGTAACTATAAGGAACAGAAGCAATTAACGGCTTACTGATCCCTTGCTTTCACAATAATCATCAAACGCCCACTGATATTTTGACCGATTCAACCCAAACCAGCGTGCCAAATGGATGTTAGTACAGAGATAAAATAAGAGGATCAAGAACAATGAAGCAGTAATATAGAAAAGGAGGCAGCGCCAGGAGGTCTTGGGGGCCTAGACAAGTATAATTCAAAAATCCAATCAACACATCGAACATTGTCATATGAAAAAGAACACAATATACACATTCAGCTCAAACAAAAAACAAATTGCACTACAAAATATACTTACAAATACTTGGGGGCATTGAGCATCTTCAAATGCTTCTTCAGTCTTCATGCTGTCGGGCTTGCAGTCACAAGAAACAAAATTTAACAATAAAGCTACATAAACACAAAAAAAATTAAAATCCACGAACTGAATCACCCCACTTCAAGACTACAATTCTACCACATACCCATCAAAGTTAAAACTGACAGCATGATACTATAAAAACTTGACAACATAATCAAGTCTCCAACAATGAAAAAAGTTGTTTCATATTTTTCACCAACAATAACAATCAGCATGCTTTAGCAATTTTATTTCTTCAACAAGCTGAAAAATTTAGAACCCTAAAGAGCAGCAGAGCTAGGTTCTTAATATTGAATATATATGGCATAGAAAACCAGGTTGAGCACGTAGTATGAGCTAAAGTTGGATCGAGCATGATACATAAATCAAAGTGAAAAACAAATTGAATATATATGGCAAGAGAACCCATTTGAATGTGAGATGTGAAATCAAAGACGAACCATTTTCAACTCTCGCCGGCGGCCGACCCTCGTTTTGATGAGCAAGGAAGATGGTTTGGTTTGGTCTATAAGGAGCAAGAAAAGAAATAGCCTGCCCATATTTTTGTTCCTTCACGATTCTTGATTTATTCTCCTTACAGAACCACCAAGATTGACCACCATATTAAAGAAACCACAACGAAACCCGGAATCCACATAAATCAAATTAAAGAAAATCAGCCTCCTTTACATCTCAAATCCGCATCCAAACCAAGCTTTTTTTTAGTTGTTGGATTCGTTTAGCTCATTAGAGGAAGTGAGCAGCGTGGGTTGTTGCCGGAAGTCAAGGAGGCTGCGTTAAACTCGTCGGAGGTCGGGGAGGTCTGTGATGGTGGAGGTGAGTCACGGTGGTGACCGGAAGTGGGTGTCGGAGGAGAGAGAAAACAGATCTAGTTCCTCTGTCCTCCATTAAACCAAAACAATTTGGAGATGAGAGAGAGGGAGGCAGAGAAGAGGAGCTAGGATATGAGAGAGAGGGGGAGCAGTGGGCGGAGGAGCAGAGAGAGGGGAGGCGGAGAAGAGGGTAGGGGAGGGGCAGTGGGTGGAGGAGATGAGAGAGAGGGAGACAGAGGAGAATTCGGAGGAGGCTTTTCAATTTACCCAATCTCGTTTTAAGCAACATTGATGCACGGACATCTGTGTGTTTATAATATTTCAAACAAAAATCTATGTGCAATACATTTACATTTGTTACAGATATTCATGTGAATTTACCTCAATAACTCAATAGCTATCATCTATTGTCATTCAAATATTTACAACAGCATCCATAGTAATCCGTGAGAATATCCAAATATTGAGCGGGAATAAATTGATTGGCCCGTCCTTATTTTTATTGATAAAAATTTTCTTTCAAGTTATTTTGCCACATAAATCCGTGTGCAATGCACACATTTGCAACTGATATCCGTGTGTCATTCAATTGTTTACACATAGTTCTGTCTCTAATAGAGTTTTCACATGGAATTCTGTAGCTAATTGTTCTTTTCACACGGATATCTATGTTAACATTTCACACAGATATTCGTGTGTAATTCATTTCCCACATAAATTTGTGCCAAAAACTTATTGTAACGGAAATCCGTCCATCCATAATTCACATAAAATAAAAAATTAATGATTTCTAAATAAACTAATTTATAATACGTACAGAAATCAGTGTGAATTGATATTTTGACAGATAACCTTGTGAATTTTTTTAGTTTTTACACAGACATCTGTTACTGTTGTTTATTCACACGGATTTTCGTGTTAACATTTCACACAGAAATTTGTGTGTTACTCATTTCACACAAAAATCTGTACCAAAAACTTATTGTAACATTTAGTTGACCGATGTTGTATCCACCAACAATTATGCTAATAGTTTTGCAAGACATGTATTGGTCAATCAACGACGAGAGATGACAACTCTTGGTTTATCAGCGGTTTTGTTTTGTAGATCGAGACCCAAACAACTTCGAAAATAGCTGAAATTTATATCTTCTTATCATGACAACATCTAACGGTCGATTTTAATAAACTCTATTTCTTCCACTTTGTTCCTTGAAGAAGGTATATTTTTCAATACAACTAATAAACTAGTTAAACAACATTAGTAGGCACATAAGGATTTCGTTTGATCTAAACAATTGAAACTGGAAATCCATAAATTTGGCATTACCTATCTATTTATAGTGTATTAATATGTATTGTGTAAAAAAATTAACCCGATCCACCGTTATTTTGACATGAAATAAACCGGTCAACCCTTTAAACGCTTCTACTTCCCTGAGGAGAGCCGACACTTGAGGAGATAAAATATCAGAAATTTTTACATTAGTTGATATAGCTTTTATCCATGAGAGCATGAGAGTTTACATATCAAAAAAATAAGTTACGAGTGAGCGGTTATGAGCATATTAGTTTTATGTAGTATTTAAGGTTTAGAGTTGACCTATTAGATCGAAAACCAAACGACGACTAAAATTGTTGAAATTTTAAACATAACCATTTATTCTTATCATGATAACATCCTACGGTCGATATTGATAAAGTCTATTTCCTACGCATTGTTGCTTCTAAACTAGTTATACCACATTAGTAGACATATAAGAATTTTGTGCAATCCAAAAAATCAAAATTAAAAATCAATAAATTTGACATTACCCATCTATTTATAATGTATTAATAGGTATTGTGTAAAAAAATTAACTCAACCGCCGTTATTTCGATATCAAATAAGTAGTCAACCTTATATACACCTATACTTTTTCACACGGAATATTTGTAGCTAATTGTTATTTTCACACGGATATCCATGTAGCTAATTGTTCTTTTCACACGGATATCCGTGTGAAAAGGTTTTAGTTTTTACACAAACAGCTGTTACTATTGGTTATTCAAACGGATTTCGGTGTTAATATGACACACAGATATTCGTGTGATATTCATTTCACACAGAAATCTATACTAAAAACTTATTGTAACGAAAATCCGTCCATCCATAAATCACATAACAGAAAAAATTAATGATTTCTAAATAAACTAATTTATAATACGTACAGAAATTCGTGTGAAATACGCATTACAAAAAATAATTGCAATGGCCACCGCAGTTAGCGTCGGGCAAAAATACCGTCGCCATTGATCATAGATTTACTACGGGAAACAAGACGTCGTAAAAAAAAAAAAAAAAAAAAACGAGTTTGCGACGGCAAAGGAGAGCCGTAGCATAAAAATGCTTCAATTGCAACGACATTAAAAATGCCGGAGGAAGATTTCTCCTAATTCTTGCTTCGCTGCAATTGCCGTAGCCTTTATTTACTTTTCAAACTTATTTTCCAGATTATGTTGAAAAGCAAACTTAACCTAGCTCCAAGGCGCCAAGAGATGAAAATTAGGCGCGTCTAGATTTTAGTTCCCGATGAACTAAACACAAACTCCCCTGAGATCTAAAACCTAAACACAAACTCTCTTCTTCTTCCTTAAACATTCAACGCCTTCTATTCTCTTCTTTTCTTTCTGGGCTTAATCAAATTCCAAGGTAAATCCCATCTCTTTGTTTCCAATATTTTCATTCTGTTCGATCCCTCTGTTACTCCGTTTGGAACAAAACTAATGAATATGATTAATTTCCTTGCCCTTTTTGTTCAATCTCTTGAAAAGGAAAAGCTTGCTTTTAACATGTGAATTTCTAAATCAGATTACAGTGAAACCTCCTTCTTTCGATCTCTCAAGTTGGGTTCAGTTCGCTCTCTTAGTATCTTCTCTCTTCAATCAGTGGTTCAATTCAGTGGGTTCAATTCACTCTCTCAACTATCTTCTCTCTTCCATCAATGGGTTCAATTCAGTTAGTTTAAATTATGAAATGGAAGAGTATGATTTCTGTGGTCTGAGAGGAATTAAGTATAGAAAATTTGTTTGTGTATCTGAAATTACTTTTGATTTTGCTTATTTATGGAAGAATAGTTATGTTTTTTGGTTTTGGATATGTTAGATTGGGTGTTTCGTTGGTTTCCCTTTCACTTTCTCCTGCAATCCCCGATTAAGTGACATGTTCTGGTCTTTTCTGAACTAACCAGGTCCTCACGATGGAAACGGAAGAGAGAGAATTTTGGATTTCTCAATTTCCGTTTGCGTTTTCAGCTTCATCTGCACAATGAACGCCCTCCTCAAGGTAATTAATTCCTTCTATTCCTTGTTTGTTTTGATTTCTTCTGTTTTGGATCTGCGTTTTTATTTATTAAATCAGAATTTTGGATTTTTTGTTTATTTCTATTTTGGCTTGTGAGTTAGGGATCTTGGGATTTATTTGTTTAGTTCATTGGAGCTGGAACACGATCAAAGTATTGTTTATAGGTTAGCAAGAAAACCAAACAGAGTACATTACTGTTTCAATAGCTTTAGCTTAACATGTTTCTCAATCAGTGGATAATTTTGCTCTCCATAGCAGGTTGCATATAATTTCATTGCCATAACTAATGACTACATAACCATGTCATCCTGTCATTTGTCTGCGAGATATTTGGAGGGCCATTAGAGGTTATTGTAAATGCTAGTCTAGTAGAAGGTACTTGTTCTTTCATGGGCTTGTTAGCTGTATATTGTCTAGTTATTACGAGCAAGGTTGCCCGCGCGTTGCTGCGGGAGTCATGATTGTTTGTGGATTGTTTAAAAAAGTAAATTGTATGCATAAGGATATGATTGATTTTTTGATGGGAACGAATGTGTGATAAAGAGGATTGGTTAGGTATTGAAGGAATGTCCTGTTATTGCGTAACGTAAAGAATCAAAAGCCCAAAACACCAAAACAAAATCCCCAAAATTCCCTTGAATCAATCAAATCTTCGATCAGCTTAAACCTTGTTGAGGAGGAGGATGGGGAAGAAGAGAAAGTCAGTGGCCACCAGCCTTGACGAGGTGGATCGAAGCATGTACACCTCCTTCTGCAGCACTGCCAATTCCCTCTCTCAGCTCTACACACAAGCCATGAACTACCAGAAGCTTTCCTTCCAAGCCGGTGAACGCCATGGCTCGTGCGTCTCCTTTTCCTCTTCCACCACCCCCCCCCCCCCCCCCCCCCCCCGGGCCCCCGATTTCCCTTTCCCCCCATTCAATTTTGATTCTTTTTTATCACCATGAAATCAGGGTTACTTTTTTTTTCCCGAATTTTTTTGTTGAATTGGTTGATTCGCTTGAAATATTTGGGATTGTATGTGGTTGGGTGATTAGTGGTTTTGAGTTTGGATGAAATTTTTTTTCAGAGTTTCTCTATAGGCATAGTTGTATTGGTTTATCAAAGTTTGCATTTTTATTGATTTAGAGAGACGATAATGATAATCAACCCATCAAAAGTGAATGAAAGGATTACTGAGGAGTGTTCTGATATGGGTTTATAAAGAATAATGGAAAACAAAGGGTTATAGTTTTGGAACTGTATTTGAGTTTAGAGTGAATTGCAGCATGTGATTGAGATTCTAAATGGTTGGTTTGGTCATTTTCTTATGAGTGAGTCAGTTTAGGCTTTTGCTGAAATTTCGTATACTTGTGTTGTGCCATATTGGCTCAAGAGATACATGGGTTTCTTGTTTGTTCCATAGCCATCTTGGTAGTACCTGGTTGTTGACAGGAGTTCTTGTTCAGTGTCCGCTGGTGTGTGTGACTCTTTAAAAATTTGAAGAATATGTTGCTTCCATTAGTTTACTGAGGGACTAGGTATTCTAATATCATTCACTTGCTGTAGCCTTTAGGCAGTGGGCCACTGCTTCTGCAAAGCTTCCACCATTGCATGTTTCAATTTTTTTACACACATAATGCTCGGTTGATGTGTAAAGATGCTTTGAAATTGCACTACATATCTACATTTATTAATTGATGGAACCTTGGCAATAAGAACTTTAATTATTATTAATTTTTTTTTTCAGGATAAAATTTATCAGTGGATCTGTAGACAACAAGAAGGGGGATCTAGAGTTGCAACAGGCGATATACTCAACTACCTTACTTGTCTTTAACAATAATGTGTCATAGTGAACTTAAATGTGCCTTGTTAGAGACAGTAGGCATCTATGGAAGCCAAATTCTTGTTGTAGTTTTTATGATGCATCCTTTGTATTGGATTTACTACTTATAGCAGCTTATTCACAGCATGACGTCCCTTCTGTTTCACTACATGAATCTCGTGCAACTTTGATATTTTCTGTCAATTATGATTTGATAGACATTTCTCATATATTCTGGGATTGGACAATTCATACTAGAATAATTGAGAGGCTATTGTTTTCATTCCCTTCTAGGCTTAGGGTATTGGTGTGGCTGGATTTGGGACCTTCTGTAAAAACAAAATTTGAGCTATTGATCATTAATCAGGTTATGTTATTGGACATTAGCAAAATATATAGTAGTATTATTTGTGGTGGTCAAGCTGAACTTTTAGGAATTTTTTCTTTTATTGTTTCTCACTAAGAATTCAAGAGTTCTTCATTCTCATTTTTTATTTTTTCCTTTTTTTCGTTTCCAAAAGAAGGGAATGAAATCCATTGTTGGCTTTAAATTTGGAAAATGGCCACTGTTCAAACTGTTTGACTCCAAAGTTTGCTTAAATCTTTAACCATCACATGATTACCTTTTCATAACTAGCAACAAAAAGCCCATTCTAATGTTTTGTCATCTTCGATCATGGGGCAGTGCTTTGTTTATTCAGCTTTTTTCCTCTGATGAATAAGATGCGTTACTATATGCATTCCTTTTTTTCACGATCAGGATTGGATGATTATGCATTGTGTGGTTTGTTTGGTGGTCATCAATCCATGGTTTGTTTGGAAATACGTAATCAGTGAAGTGGGATTTGCTTATGTGAATATTTGGATCATGTTCATTTCAGAGATCTAGTTGTTGAATGAGGTGTGAAATACTTTCATTGGCTAAAAGCAACTCACCATTGACACATACGCCTTGCATTTTGTGACTCGATTCTGGCAACTGGATCTCTCGTCACTTGTTTGATTCAAAAAGCAGAAATTCATACAGCTTTTAAGAGAATGCATCTCCTTATTGCTTAAACAGAAGATGTTAGGTTTGAATACTACTAAAAAGCTCACATGTGCTTGTAGACCTTGTAGAGAAGCCTGTAGAGGTTTTTTGTGGAGATGAATATAATTGAGCGTGTACAGGATCTTGTTTCTTTGTATGGTTGAACTGTTGGAGAGGCAGGAGTATTGATTGGAATTTGATTGTTCCATAACATATTAAAGTTGGTCTGCTTTCCCTTGGTGTTGTTAATTTCCCCCAACTTGGCAGCAAATTGTGTTATAACTTAATTACTGAGCATATATACATTCTCTATTTCAGTTTAATTTGTCCAGTTTTCTTAGTGTCGTTAGAAAACTTAGAAGCTTCCACAAATGTGGAAATCGTCAGCAAAGCACGAAAGAGTTTTGTATTGTGTTTGGTTCATGCATGTTTACTGATTTTTCTGAATTTCATTCCCTTTCAGTTAATTGGGTTTGTTTGCCTGAAGCACTAAAGTTTGATACTTCATAACCTGTTTGCATCTTATTGTTTGGCTTTGCAAGTTATTTGCGTATCACTTAGAGACTAATCTGCTCTGTACTCTATTCTCTATCATCTATCTTCCACTCGTCATAGAAAATTCAAGGTAAGCCTCTACTTTTTTGTGTCTTGGATGAGATTGTTGGGTATAAATGCAGAAGCTATCTGCTTTATCTTTTTTGTTTGCCGCTTTTAATTATATTTTTGTTTAATGTATTTTTGAACAAAGCTTATCTGTTTATTGCAACTGGAGTATATGTTCTTTGCTTAATTAATTACCTTCTTTTAGGGACTGAACTAGTTGATAGTAATTTTATATTTTTGATGTTGAGAATTTATAGTTTTTGTGTTGTATTTTGATGGCAGCTCAGTTGTAGGCAATGTTTGTTCACTTTGGTTAATTGTTTGAAGTCCTTTGTTTCGTTAGTAGTCATGGTTATAATTTAATAAACTGTATTTTTCTTGGCTATTTGACATAGATGTTCAATCTGATTGCTTAAGGAGAAATATGGACAAATCATGGATAGATTTAGTAGATCGGCATTCTCTAGCATATTATGATGCAATAGATCAATTTTTGACTTTTGCACACATCAATAGAGATCTGGGTTCAAGGATTTATTGTCCTTGTAGAAAGTGCGAAAATCGTTATCTCTATGTAAGATTAGTTGTGCGGCAGCATCTTCGTGATTATGGTTTCTTTAAGAAGTATAAGAAATGGGATAAACATGGTGAGCCTAATCATTATGTTCATCAAGTGGATGGAAATCAAAATGGTATTGGGTTAGATTCTTATATGGAGGATGATATGGTCAGACTTGTCCAAGAAGCTTTAGGAGCTCCTAATATAGGAACACATGATCAGATCAGTGAAGAAAACTCAACTAATCCTAACGTAGGGGCAAACGAACCTACCAAGAAGTTCTTGAAGCTTCTTGAGGATGCAAACCTGCCATTGTATCCAGGTTCTAAGAGACACAGCTTTGTCATATACAGTTCGCCTTTTGCAAGCGAAGGTGCTCCATGGATGGATAGACAAATCCTTCAAAACTTTACTTGAGATAGCAAAAGAATCTATGCCTAAAGGTGTGCAACTTCCCAAGTCATATTATGAAGCTCAGAAGTTAACAGAAGATTTCGGATTCACTTACGAAACAGTAGATGCATGTCCTAACAGTTGTATGTTGTTTAGAAATGAAGACATAAATTTGGATGAATGCAAAATAAGCAAGACATCTCGATGGAAAGATAACAATGGTAGTTCAAATGATGTTGCAGCACTTGGGAAACGAAAAGCAGCAAAACAAGCAAGATATTTTCCTTTAAAACCAAGGTTACAAAGGTTGTTTATGTATTCAAAAACAGCAAAGCTTATGAGATGGCATGGAGAGGAAAGAACTGATGATGGTGTGTTTAGGCATCCTGCAGATTCTCTTGCATGGAAAGATTTTGACCAAAAACACACAAATTTTTCGGGAGACATTCGCAATGTAAGGCTTGGGTTAGCATCTAATGGATTCAACCTATTTAGGTCTATGAATATAGTTCATAGTATCTGGCTTATCATATTGGTTCCCTACAATTTACCACCTATGATGTGCATGAAGCAGCCCTTTATATTTCTATCTGTTCTTATTGATGGTCCTAAGGCACCCGGTGATAAAATTAATGTCTTCATGCAGCCACTCATTGAAGAATTAAAGGAACTGTATGAAGATGGTGTAGAAACATTTGATGCATTCAGCAATGAAATGTTTAAAATGCATGTTGCATTGTTGTGGACGATTAATGACTTTCCTGCCTATGCCAACTTGTCGGGATGAAGTACAAAAGGTGAATTTGCTTGCCCATCATGCAACTCTGAAAGTGGTTACCAGCGGTTGAAGTTTGGTAAAAAAGCTTCATACATGACTCATCGGCGGTGGTTACCCTATGATCACAAGTATTGAGCAGATTCAAGGTCATTTAATGGCAATACAGAATATAGAAGGAAGCCTAAAACTTTATCTGGTGTTGATCTTCTTGCACAATTGGAATCAAATGGTGTTCTTACAGAGTACAAGCGGGAAGATCTAGTGCGAAGGAAGGTGCTTGGGGTGCAAAAACCTGATAATGATCCTTTGAAGAAAAATAAGCATAATTGGAAGAAGAAAAGTATATTCTATGAGCTTCCATATTGGAAAGACAACCTGATACGTCACAACCTTGACGTGATGCATATAGAAAAGAACATTTGTGATAACGTTCTTTTCTCAATATTAGGAGTTGCTGGAAAGTCTAAGGACAACTTGAATTCTCGTCGTGATCTGAAACTTATGGGAATTAGGGAGCAGTATCATCTAAAGAGGAGAGAGTCCAATACAGAGTATGCTGATCCAACTGAGTTTGAGATGAACAATAAGGGGAAAGATATGTTCTTTTCAGCCTTATCAGGATCACGAATGCTAGATGGAGCTGCTTCCAATATTGTACGTCGAGTACGTTTACATGATCGTAGTATTGGAGGTCTTAAGAGCCATGATAACCATATTCTATTGCAACAACTTATTCCTTTATTTATCCGAAGTTCTTTACCAGAGAATGTGGTTCAGGCATTGATTGATCTGGGTAGTTTTTTTAAATAGTTATGCTCAATGGATAATTGTGCAGCAGATCTAGAAAAGGCTCGTGCTCGTATAGTGTTGACACTTTGTGAACTTGAGAAGATATTTCCGCCATCATTCTTTGATATAATGGAGCATTTACCAATTCATTTAGTTGATGAAGCATTAATTGCTGGTGCTGTAATTTTTCGGTGGATGTATCCTATTGAGAGGTATCTACTGACCTTGAAGGAATATGTGCGGAATCGGGCTTGTCCTGAAGCATCAATGGCTAAAGGTTATTTGATGGAAGAGTGCATGAACTTCTGTACTCAGTATCTCAATGATATGGAAAGCAAGTTTAATAGACCAGCAATGAAAAAAAATGATGACGATATAAACAAGGGAAAATACTTTGTACTTGAGGAAATTACTTGGACACAAGCTCATCGATGGATCTTATTCCATACAAAGGCAATCACACCATTTCTCAAGTATGTCATGTTGCTTATTGTTTTGTTTTTTTATAATCTGCATATAATCAACAATATATATGACAAGTAAAACATTTCTTAGAAACTAAGAAACCTAGTGGATAGTTTCTGAGTTTCTGGGCAGAAAGTAATGATGTTCTTGTTACTTTACAGTGAACATCTTATTACTATTCGACGACAATTTCCTGCTGCAAATGAACACTATGTTCAGAGAGTTCATTTTCGGGAATTTGCAAACTGGTTTAAGGAGCATGTATGTTGCTAGTTATAATTAGATATATTTAGTTCATCTTATAGTGTGCAGTTTTTAACTATTGTTTACCTAAATCAGGTTATCAATTTGCAAAGAACAAGTGATGTATTGTTTCCAGAAGGAGTTATTGCTCTGTCTAATTCTCCGGTCCATCAGTAAAGAGATTAACCTCTTACAATGCGAATGGGTTTTTCTTTCGAGTGAAAAGTCTTGATAATCATCGTTCAATACAGAATAGTGGTGCAACTTTACAAGCAGATAAGAATCTTTCTATTGACTCTTCACCATACTATGGGAGATTGACAAATATTATCAAAATCTCTTATGGTATTGATATCAAATATGTTTTGTTTAAGTGTGATTAGGTTAATCCTGTTACAGGTATAAAGTTAGACCATTTTAACTTTCCTGTAGTTAACTTCAAGCGTTTGTTGTACAAAAATGATTGCATAGGGGATGAACCCTTCATATTGGCATCTCAAGCTCATCAAGTTTGGTATGCTCTAGATCCTTCAGGACAAGAATGGCTGAATGTTGTTGACATGCCTTCAAGAGACTTATCCCTTGTGCAAACTAACAATACTGAAGAAGCCGGTATTTCAAGCGAGTCAATGGATGTTGAAATGGATGATTGAGACCATAACTTGTAATATAGTAGATGTAGGTTAAGATGACACTTATAGGTGCCGATTTTTGTGTGCATAGGTCTTTTTTGTTTGCTGGAACTTGGTCTTCGTGTATGGAATATATGATATTAATTACGGTCCTTTTTGGACAATGGAATGTGATTTTGTCATTTCAATTTATAATAAACTGTGGTAATTCTATCATATAAAACTTGTTGGTTATTTCGATTCGAAACGTTATGTTCTCATATAATTGTAAATGTCCTTTTTCAGTTAACCATGAGGAAAAGGAAGATTGGTCGACCGCGCACCATGTCTGAATATTTGAGTTCCAGCAGCTCTCAATCTTCAAGCAACAACATTTCCTCATCACAACAGCCATCACAGTCTTCAAGATTGCCACCACCATCTCCTTCCCCGCCACCTCCTCCATCACCGCCCACCCCTTCACTACCATCTCCACCAGCAGGTACATCAATATCTAATATATTTGTAATGTAGTATCTTGTTTGTTTTACAAGTTACAATTTGATATTTTTAAAACTTGGTTAGAGATGGAAGTACAAGCTACTGTTGAAAGTTCCAGAAGTCAAAATAAGGGTATCTCAAAATGGAATACTGGAGTTAAAGTCAAAATCAAGTTTGATTCTACCTTCCAACCTGTGGGAGATAGGGCTGCCCAATTAAAGTCACAGTTAGGACAAATTGTAAGGGATGGGCAAAGAATTCCCCTTACAATAATTGATTGGAAGTCTGTTGGAGCTGAAGTGAAAGATGGAATATGGAAAGAAGTTAAGGTACATATTTCATTTATATGTGTTGGTAAACACTAGAATGAAAGAAAAAAAAAACTTGATTCCATGTATTGCAATTAGTTTTTAGTTCTGATTTGTTTTAAAATTATGAAGCACAAGTACTAGTTTCAAGTATAGACTAATCCTAGCCTATCAATGTTTCGTAGGATACTTTGCTGAATGTTCCAGAAGGATATAAAACTGTATGTTTGAGATGTTGCAATGGTCTGTGGAAGGATCATAAAAGCAAAACAAAACTCAACTTCTTTGAGAAAAACAAAGAAGATCTAGATATTCTTTCAAAAGTTCCTGCCAATATTGTGACAGAGCAATGGAGTGAGTTAGTTGCCTATTGGAGTGGTGAGGAAGCTAAGGTATTAGTGGCACAATATTTATAAATAGATTATCGAATACCAGAATCACTACCATTTAACCTTGACATTGATGTCACAGATGATAGCAAGAAGAAATTCTATCAATAGGGAGCTTCGTGGATCTGTTCATACTACTGGTTGAAAACAATTTGCTCAATTACGATTTGAGGTATTCCACTTCATTCTACGTTTATGTGTTTCTTCGGTAGGAGATGAGTTTCTTCTTTTTTCCATTTCATCTATAAATTTGGTTCTTGTATTGAAATATGGAAATTTGGACTGGAATATAGATTCAGTTTGCTATTATTTTGCATTTGATAGATGGAGCAAAATGGAGAAGAAACTGATAAGATGAATGTGTGGAAAAAAGCACGAGACCAGTTAAAACCAAAAGTAGTCGAAGTCATTGTAAGCTTTATTTTTAGTATATTGTATGATAATGTTTCAGTTTCTAATTTATATGTTCTCTTCAAGATGGTAATTCTATACTTGAATGTAGGAAGAATATGAAAAATGACTTTTATTAGAACCTGAGGACCAAAGGAACCTTCAGGCTGTCAAAGACCGTATATTTCATGAATTGATTGGAGAGGATGCCCATGGATATTGTCGCACCTATGGATTTGGTGTGCCTAGAAGATTTGTTTACCCACATGCACCAAATTCCTCTGAAACCACTGATGATATAATACAGAAAGTAACTGAATCTGTGGCAAAAAAGTTTCAGGATTAGCTTAATATGCTACAAGCTCGAATTGATTTTTTGGAGAACAAAGAGAAGAGAGGCACATATCAAAATGGACAGGTTTGTCATCACAAGAATAATTGTTTGAATATTTAATTCTTATTTGATGTGCACAATTTATTAGATGGTATTGATGAGATAATATAGCAAGACAAGAAATATGAAATAATATGGAGACATTGAGATTTCAGTTTGTTTTGACTAGCAATATTTAGTTGGTGACAAGATATATTCAGCTTTGACAAGAATTGTTTAGTTTAATATGCTTCCCTATATAGATCATATGTTGGTTTTGTATAAACGTCTCTAAAATGTCTTTTTAGTGGGATGTTTTTCCTTGTTTAAGTATGTCACTTTTGTTAGTTATGTATGTGTATAGTAGGCAGGTAGATCATAATGTTCTATTATGATCATATATGTCCTCAGTTCCACAATTATTTCAAGTGTCCTTAGTCCTACAATTGTTCTATTATTTGATCTGTTTCCCCTTTGCTGTTATTTTATCAATGATGAATATACATACTAGTGTCAACTTGTAAAAGAAACACTAGCTTTGATGACACTTGGTTTGAAATTTCCTCTCATACTGTCATTCTCTTTGTAATATGAATATAAAAAATGATGCAACCTGCGAATCTGCTGTTCGGTTATTGGAATTGGGTTATGGTGTGACATTGACAAAGGGTGATATGCAAAGCCATACATGATATATCTAATTTTTTTTTTTTTGATGTCTTAGGTTCCAGATGCAACTAGTGACCACGAAGTTCGGAGGGAGTCTGTAGGAGAAGAAGAGAATCCAGATTCAAGCAGTGATAGAGCAATAGACTGAGTTTCAATATGTTATTGCATATTTTTGTTAAGTGTTACTCTTGGTTGTCTTCATTAGGTATTTGGTTTTGGGCATAACTTAATTTGTACTTCTTCTAATTACCTATACTGATAGTGCAACAACTTAATTACATTGCAATGAAATAGATGAGTTAATGAACAATATATGTGTTGTGTATTGATATTTTTTTCCCATTTTTGGATATTGCAAAAATACAGGTTTTGTTATAAAAAAAAAAAAAAAACAGGTTGGCTACTAGCATCGCTGAATTGCCGTAGCCAAGAATATATTTCTATATAACACCACACCGAAGCTACGGCAACGAGACCGTAGCAAAATTTGCTATTGAAAAATTGGCGGGAAGATATTAGTTTGGCAGCAAAAAAAAGTTGGCGGGAAACAAATTTGGTAGGAAACAAATTTTGGCGGGAAGTAATATACTTATCTTAATATTAATTATGTTGCGACGGAAATTTGCCGTAGTATATTTTGTAATGGCGACAGCATTAGGGGTAGCATGAAACCGTCGCAGAGTAAGTGTCGCAAAGCTCTTTGCCGTCGTAAAAGTGGTCTACGACGGCATTTTACGTGGCTAACGATATTGGAGACACCACTAACGGTGTCAGAAGCTTTACCGTTGCAAATGCTTTTTGGCGACGGCAAAACAGCTTTTAGCTACGGCAGGGCGCCGTGGCTATTACAATTTTGTTTTTGTAGTGACATTTTTAGCAAATGTAAGATGTCTGTATGTTATCTTTTTTTTTTTACAACAGTATCCAGAGTAATCTGTGGGAATATTCAAATATTGAGCGGGAATAAATTGATTAGCCCGCCCTTATTTTTTGAAACTAAATAATTAGTCATTAGCTTTTATTTTTATTGATAATAATTTTCTTTCAAGTTATTTTTCCACAGAAATCCGTGTGAAATACTTACACATTTGTAACTGATATTCGTGTATATTTATCTGAGTAACACATGCAATTATCATTCAATTGTTTGCACGAAATTCTGTCTCTAATAGACTTTTTCACACGGATCTCCGTATTAACATTTCACACAGATATTCGTGTGTTATTCATTTCACACAGAAATCTGTATCAAATACTTATTGTAACGGAAATCCGTCCCTCCATAATTCACATAACATAAAAAATTAATGATTTCGAAATAAACTAATTTATACATACATAAATTAGTGTGAATTGATTTTATCACAGATATCCGTGTGAAAATGTTTTATTTTTTAAACAGATATCTGTTACTGTTGTTTATTCACACTGATTTTCGTTGATATTGTTATTGTATAAATTATTGTGGCCCAATTCTGCTTATTGCACACGGATTTCTGTTAGTGTTTATATTTTGCACGGATATCTGTGGTTTTTAACTACAGTAAATCCGTATGTATTGTTATTTTGCTAGTAGTGAACGGTGGCAATGGTGCTGACCTTGATTTAGGGTTAGGGTTAGATCTGACGTTAAGAGGAAAGGAGGCGTGAACAATCTGATATCTTAATGCAAACTCTTTCTCATCTTTTCGAAAAGAAGAAATTAACAAAAAATTCTTCCAAATCAAGTTTGACTGATTAAATAAGATATGGTGCGACTATTTCCACCCTATTAAATGTTTTGTTCACCCTACAATTAAATTTTTTCTTTAAAAACATAAAATTGTCCTTAAGTACAATTATTAACAGAGAAATAATTGTAGTTAAGTACAATTTTATGGATAAATAAAATTTTACCCAGCAGACATCCCAAGTATCATATTAGCTTTCTATACCAAAAAAAAAAATATTATCATCTCAGCTTCTTCATCGCTAGTCTACCAAACAATTAGTTAAATGAAATTTTCAAGCTATAGCAGCAAGTGAAAGAATTGTTGGTTAATATTATTTTATTTTACTACATATGACTCGTGTTTTATTTAGCTGATGAAGGGAGAAGACAGAGAAGAGGAAAAAAATGAAAAAAGTAAAAAAAAAAAAAACTAGAAGACATGGGGTTGCACCACGATGGTGTGCTTATTTTCTTTGTCTTTTTTTCATTTCCAGTTTTACATTTTCAATAGTGATATCTTTTTTTTTCTTTTCTAAATTATTTGAGGGTGAAATTTGAAGTTTCTGAATAAAAGTTTAATTGTAGGGTGAACAAAGCATCTGGTATGGTGGAAATAGCCTCACCCATAAGATATTAGCTTACCACTAATTAGCCATTTGACACGTCCTCCACACGTGGCAATTTAGTAATACAATTACTTTCTAAACCTTATCTCTAC
Source organism: Rosa persica (assembly GCA_025331145.1). Lineage (NCBI taxonomy): Eukaryota > Viridiplantae > Streptophyta > Magnoliopsida > Rosales > Rosaceae > Rosa > Rosa persica. Next base: position 32,679,453 of record WFKR01000001.1, read on the forward strand.
TATTATAAAGGGAAGCCAAAATGTGGTGTCAAAGGTTTCACCAAATTTTAAAAGGTAATTATTTTTTTGTGGTCCCGGAGTACCACGTAGCACTACCATGTGGTGGTCCTAATAACATTACTTGAATTTTATAGGGACTATATAGGGGGTGAAAAAAAATTAAATTAAGAGACCAATAAGAAACAAACACAAATTGTATGGACCAATAACATCAACCCGGACCACTACGTGTAGGAGTGGGCATATACTGGAAAAAATTGGTAATCAACCGAACTGAACCGGTTTTTCCTATTGAGAAACCGAATTGCAAGCAAAACGACATCATTTTAGAAGAGAACCACACCGAACCACTTAATGCGGTGCGAGTTCTGTTCATGACTTCGAACCGCCCGCATTGAACCGAACCGGACCGATTTATTAAAAGATATATATATATATATATATATATAATTATTTTTAAAAAAATTTATGTTATGAGATTGGGGAGTGGAAACTAACCTAGTAACCCTAGCTTTGACCACTTCCTTCATTTTTCACTTTCATCTTCAGATCTTCTATTCTCCCATATTCCAACAGCATATCTTCCTCATCTCTCACACGACTACCTACCACCGCTGGCCCCGCCTCTCGCGCGTCCCTTCTCTCACGGCCAGAACCCTTTCGCCGCCGGCGCCTCTCCCACGTGTCCATTCTCTCACGGCCATAACCCATTCGCCGCCGGTGCCTCCCTCGTGTGTTCCCTCTCGCACGGCCAGCCATTGCCTCCGGCTCCTCCCTCGCATTACCTCGCCTCTGGCTCCTCCCTTCTCTCGGTAATGCTTCTGCTTGTGGCCTTGTGGTATAAGCTAGATTCAATGGTTATATTTCATTATTTTGTAACTACGGTGGTGATGGTGTGTTACTATTCCTGCGTCTTGTATTTTTTTTTTCCAGTTATTGTGTTCAAAATCAGTTGATACATTGATGAGGCTACGATTGTGAATGTGTGATAACTGATGAGACTATGATTGTGAATGTGTGATAACTGATGAGACTAGTTTGTGTGATAGTTCAACAATGAGACTATCATATTAGTTTAAAGAAATGTGACTAGTTTGTGACTTTGTGTCCTCTGTTCTTGTTTTGAGATCAAGAAATGCGACTAGTTTGTGTTTTCTGTTCTAGTTTGGGGCTTTCTTATTTTATAGTATTGAATTGCAAAGTTGATTATGTTTCATTGTTTTTCATGGCTACTTGCAGATAATGGAAGCGATTTCCTCAACTCTGACATCTACAGCAGTTGGAAATGTAGACTCTAGCATTGGTACGACCCCCACACCGAGTCCGGTTGCTGCAATTGTTAGAAGTGATGTTCCAGTACCACCACGTCCACCGCTTGCCCCACAAAGTAAAGAACAAAATGGAACAAGCAAGAGGAAGAAGAATAGCTCAATTGTGTGGCAGCATTTCGAGAAATGCAAGAATCCAGATGAGAGTCACATGAAGCCAGGCCGTTCAAAGTGCAAGTACTGCCCCCAAACCTATGCAAGTGACTCCAGAAGCAATGGCACAAAAACAATGAGGACACACGTGATGTTCCAGTGCAGGAAATCACCAATTTATGCCCCGAATAAGAGGCAGAAGTACTTGACCTTTGATTCGGCAGAATCTGGAGGTAAATTAATTTCTGTTGCTTATGATAAGACAGTTTCTAAACTAGCCTGTGCGAAAATGGTGGTTCGTGATGAACTGCCATTTACTTTTGTTTAGAATGAAGGGTTTAGAGATTTCATGAAGGTGACTCAGCCTCAATTTAAGCCACCTTTTAGGAGAACAGTAGCTAGAGACATTTGGAAGCTTTACGAGGCTGAGAGCGAGAGAATTAGGGGGTTTTTAGCGTCTAGTCAGCAAAGGGTTTCACTCACAATGGATACTTGGACAAGTATCTAAAACATTAACTATATGGTGTTGACCGCTCACTTCGTAGACTCTAAATGGAAGCTGCACAATAGGATTTTAAACTTTTGTGTGATTCCAAATCACAATGGTAAAACAATAGGCAAGCTCTTTGAATCTTGTTTGATTAAGTGGGGGATCAATAAGGTTTATAGCATAGTTGTAGATAATGCAAGCCCAAATCAGGTGGCCCTGGATTACATGAAGGAGAAGATAGGAAATTGGAATCAGTTGGTGTTGGGAGGCAGCTTTCTGCATTTGAGATGATGCTGTCACATTCTGAACCTCATTGTGAAGGATGAAATGGAGTCTAGCTCCTCCATTGATGGCATTCAGAATTCTGTCAAGTACATTAGATCATCACCTGCAAGATTAGAGAAGTTTAGGAAGTGTGCAGCTCAACAAAAAGGTTGAGCACAAGGGAGGAATTGTACCTTTAGATGTTTGCACACGATGGCATTCAACGTACTTCATGTTGGATCATGCATGCAAGTACAAGAAGGCTTTTATGAGGCTTGAGGATGAAGATCAACAATTTGAGAATTACTTTCAAGAGAGAGTGGGTGGAAGTAAGAGACAAGGGCCTCATAGAGCTGCAGATTGGGAAAAGGCAGCAAGGCTCGTCAAATTTCTTAAGATATTCTATGAAGCAACCTTGAAGTTTAGTGCCACTAAAAAAGTAACTACTAATAAGCCTCTCCTTTGGAGGTGCACAATTGTTGGTGAGCTTGATAAGTGCATAGTTAGTGAGGATCCTTCTTGTTAGCATTGGCCTCTCGATGAAAAAAAAGTTTGACAAGTATTGGTTGCAGCTTGAAGATCTAAACAAAATTCTGCTTATTGCTATGGGTTTAGATCCAAGGTACAAATTATTGTATCTTGAATTCTTCTTCCCAAAGCTGCAAGCAGACCGAGGATGTGTGCAAGTGATGATAGATGAAGTGAAGACAACCTTGAGCTTGGTGTTTGAATTTCATGCAAGTTACTCTTTATTAATTCGTTTTTTCTGTTCTCACATTTTCGATTTTGTATAGTTTACAAAATATAGATACACTAATTTCCAAAATTTTCCTTCAATTGCAGACGAAGATCCAGCTGCTGCAGCAGCTTCAAGAAACGTGACAATGCGAAGGATTGAGTCTATGCATCAGCAATTTGATGAGGACAGTCATGCAGCAGATCTGCTTCAGTTTAAGCTTTTGCGGCAAGAGAAGGACGTTGTGGTGATCAAGAATGAGCCGGACAAATATCTATTGGAACCTTTAGAAGACATTTCGAACCCCAAGTTTGAAATTTTGGTTTGGTGGAAGGAGAATGCTGGAAAATATCCCATTCTGTCCCAAATCGCCAAAGATGTGTTCGTTGTACCTGCTTTAACCATGGCGTCCAAAGCTGCATTCAGCCTTGGAAAAAGGGTGGTGGACCCTTTTAGAGCTTCCCTTACCCCTAAGATGGTTGAGGGATTAGTTTGCTTGAGTGATTGGCTAAGGGAGCGGGATTTGATGTGTATAAGGAACTGACCAAAGATGAGCAGCAGCTATATGAGGAGTTGGAAAAGCTGGAAATTGGTAAGGGTTTCACCGTTTTAATTTTTTTTTTTTTTGAACTTAATGTTTTGTAAAATAGTTGTGTTTTGCATTGTTAATTCTGCACTTGTTGGGAATTTGACATTTTGATGGACATATGGAGGGGATACTACTATTAGTGACACTGAGGAATAAAGTGAAGGAGCTGGATTGCTTAGAGGAAGCTTGAAGTCTGACTTTTTGCCTTTAGTTAATTTGAACTTCAAGAAATGCTTTGTATTAGTGTAATTTAAATCTATTGTAACGAGTGTATTAGTAGTTGGTATGTATGTTTGAATTGTTTCTTGACTTTCTCACATGGTTTTTTTTACTGGATTTGGTTGATTAGTATATGGAGACTAATCAGACTATGTAGTTTTATAGTTATGAATTTGGTCTAATGGAAGTATAATGTTTTAGGTTTTAGTTGATTAATTGTTCTGTATGTCTATTTCATATTTGATTGATTAGTTGTTGGGAATTTGGTATGCTGAAAGTAGAAGTTTCAGGTTTTAGTTGATTTTTCTATTTTTTTCAAGTTTACAGGTTTTGGTTGTATGGTTTAGTATGCGGTTTTTGGTGCAAACCGCACCGCACCGATAAAGCGGTGCAACCGAAAATGTAGTCCGAACAATATAAAAGCGGTTGCGGTTCGTAAAATGGCCCTACCGAACAATATGGTGTGGTTGACGTTTCGGGCCTCATGTATCATGGCCCGGGACCACCTAATAATTTTCCAATTTTATAATACCTAAAATATAATTTAGAATAAAAGTACAAGCTCATAGTGAGATTATCTAAAAAGATTATTATAGTAAAAAAAAAAAAAACTAAAATGGAGGAACTGGATGAGAAGAAAACTCTAACGTTCTCATATTTTCAACAATAACATGTGCATCGCACGGGTAAAAGGCTAATAAATAATTAATTGTCGATTATCTGGCATAAACACACAAGAAACAACAATCCTAGCAAGGCATTGCGGCGACTCTAAGATAAGTTTTTTGAATTTTGTGAGATTGCACTCGTCTGGTGGGGCATTGATGTCTCCCTGACGTTGTGCAGTCTACTGCCTGACGGGAGATTGATGGATGGCTTGGGGCGCCTTCTTGGAAACGGTATCTGCAAAGTGGTTTTTCAGTGATAGATTCTTGGTACAGAACCTCTCAGGAGCTTTGGTTGTGTTGTACAGAGTGGGTGTTATCTTGGCCGAAGGCGACATGGAGGTACTGCATTGTTGGCGGCATGGCTTGTGGACTCTGGTTCATTGGTGGCAGGGGTCGTAGAGGCGGTGGTTGTGGTGGTGTGGGTCGAGGCGATTCACAGTTCGTGGAGGCGAGGAATATGGTGACTCAAGTCATTGCGGTGTGGTTGGGGGAGGCTGTAGCTGTTGTATGTATGACTAGAGCGTGAAGGAGACGACGATTGGGTTTTGGGCCGAGGCTAGTTTGTTGGGCCCTTTCTTTGGGGGTGCCTTATAGTAGTTTTTTTGTTTTTTTTTTTTTGAAAAAAGGCCATAACGGCTGCCCTTAAGCCTTGATCATTAATGAAACATCATAATACATGGGGGGGGGGGGGGGGACATGATACCTGAACCCCAAATAACAATAAGCATAAAGAGAACATCCCGAGATAATAACGAGAGCCTCAACAATAGGAATGTATTCTATCATGCACCAATTACCGAAGAGTGCATTTCTGGCTACTCTATTAGCTTTACAAAGATGACGACATACCGAAAAGTAAACGCCTACACGAAGCCATAATATACTAATAAGAGTAGCTTTCCCACTATATTGCCACGGGAAACCGACTTCGTGACACTAAGTTTCATCCTGTCACTAGAAGGTTGCGACCATTTGACAAACCGAGGAACTCGCCACCTAACTAGGGCAGACCAAACACAGAAAAGGTGCAGTTCGGGAACTCAAGGTAAGTAATTTAGTTTACTTTCAATAATTCCCTAAGTTTTTTAGGGAGCTACGCACTTTTGTGCCTCTAGCGAATCTTCCGAAGTAGTACAGATGCAGAATTCATGCTATTTCGATGTATTAATTGTCAAATGAGTGACCTAGTTTTATATACCACTGTGGGTACTAACATATCTTCTTGTCTGTCTAAATGGCAGCGAAAGAGTATGTAATGCCCATTCTAGCTTTTGACCAGTATATTTGCTCTGCCTTCATTCAAAAAAAAAAAAATTGTCAATTTTGGCATGATTGACTAAATGTTGAACATGAGTGATCGAAATTGTCACAATAAACTGTTTAACTAGTATCAACCTAGTGTAAGATAAGATGAAAGTTAGTTTAGTCCGAAAAATATTAGAAGAAAGAATTTGCATAGAATCAAGATGAGTGTTTAAAAGATTGGCAACTCATACTTAAATTTTATTACATGTTGTGTTACACTTCGTACCCAAATTTACCTGTTTACTGGTCATTCGGACGGTCACTACACCAATTTTTCAATCAAACGACATTTTTTCACTGTCGTCTAAGTATAAGGTTTGTTGTTGTCTATCTCAATGTTGTCTGATACATGAATCAGAAAATACCAGAAAACTATCGTCTGATAAAATTTAGTACAACAGCAGTTACTATCCAGTCTGTTGGCTGAATACCACAAAAAACAACAACGGCTTATATACTTACTCTTATCTGAATTTTGTGCTAGACAACAGCGGCTTATATGTTTGCTATTGTCTGAATTCTGTGCCAGACAATAGGGGCTTATATGCTTGTTGTTGTCTGAAGGTTGGGTCAGATAACATGTAGCTGAAATTCCCATTGTCTATCCATTATTGATATTATAGGTTTCTCCGAAAAACTGTTGTCTGTTGTTTTGCTAGACAATGGCTTTCTCATTCTTTTAGTCATTAATGTATTATAGTTAGATAGCTTATACAACAGTTTTTGCTAGGCATTTTATGATGAATAATTATTAAACAATAGTTTTTAGCTGGAATAGAATGGTCAAAGAGACATTCAAAAGATCGACATTCTGCATATATGGAATCCAAATGACAACACATTCAAAAAAAATTCATTTATGTAAAGATCCGATACATTCATCCATATATTCAACAAAGTTATTCCATCCCAACATTAACCCTAACCATAAAACACTAACCATAAACTTATACTTGTCCATAAATGTGATGCGCATTAACTTCCTAAACCTCACAAATAAGTGAAAACAATGCTGCAGCAGCTTTAAGCCTTAACTCCTTTATGCTTGCTAAGATAACCATATTTACAACATCAACTAGCAAAGCAACAGGCGGATCATCGACCAAATTGCTAGCTGGAATGGCAATATCCTCTAGACCCCCAGTTATGTCCTCGCACACCAACCTTAGACAATAAAACAATAGAAAGTAATAAGAGCTGAATTGCAACTCAGATTTCAATTATTTGTAAAAAATTATTCTCCAAACACCCTCGTATTTCTGATATAGATTGTGGTACACGTCCATTAACAAATTGAATCTGTCAGAGGAGTTAAAAATCATATTAAAGAGAAACCAAAATCTCACCCAAAGGTAAAAATGCTTACTGGTTCACCATACCAGACTGGACAATATGAAAATGAAAGCGAGATCACAAATCCATAACTTAGGACATAGATAGCATATAATATTGGATCTAAAGCAAAACTAATGAAAATTGAAAAAGAAAAACGAAAAGTCGAACGAAAATGTTGGTGAAAAATAGATAGAGGAATTAAAGCAACTGCCATAGAAAGACAAATAACATTAGAAAGAGTGCAAAGCCGTCTTTGGCATAATTCAAACTAGTATCCAAAGCAAAACAAATAGTGTAACACATTCCAGTCACACTAAATCAAAACTTACCACTCAAAAGTTACCTGCCAATAGATGATAGCCCAAGGCCCTTTGATCCTAGAAACCACATTCGGCGCAAAACTTTCACCCCTCCCAGCAACCTCATTAGAACTTCACCATCATTCTCCTCACTAGCAATCTCAATCCCCCCAAAGATCTCACCTTTCCATAAAAACACCACACTAAATCAAAATCCAACACACAAAACCAAGCAAACCAATCCAAAACACCCAAAATTCAAAAACAAATACACACCATTATAAACAAGAACATTCATATTCAAATCTATCAACGGCTGAACTACTGGGTTTACTCCCTGATCGCTGCAAAGTAGCTCCAAAAAAGTGCATATAAGGTGTTCGACCATTTGCCATGGAGAAGCACTGAAGTATTACAAAGAATAATTAGAGGAATTGTATCAATAGTCAGACCTTATTGTATAGAAATATTGTATATATAATTGTATTATATAAATAAAGTATTATATAAATAAAAAAGAAAAAGAATTTGAATTAATCGAAAAAAAAAATGAAGAGTGCGGCTACCTTGTTACGACTTCACTCCAGTCACTAGCCCTGCCTTCGAACTCCTCCAATTTGACTTAGCAAGAGTGCAAAACCAAGCTCGTGTTCTAGCTGGTCTTCGATATGAAATTGGAGGTGTTGAGGATTAAGACAAAGAAAGGATTAAGGTGTTGAGGGAACACAAAAAAAAAAAAAAAAAAAAAAAAAAAACTAAAAGACAAAAGCTCTCAAACACACACAGCAAGTTCATCTACTCAATCACTTCAATTTTAAAAGCAAGACAAGAAAATGCTAGTAGAGTATAAGCTTGTGCGAAACTCTACAAAGATAAACACTCGAGTACATATGCAAGATGCTTCCAGAGGACTTACAGTGGAGCAACATTTTCATGCTTAATGAAGAATAGCACTTTCCCAACTAATGCTACTGCTTTGTTCAGACACTCTGATAAAAGATTTACAGTTGCCCTTTTATATGACGAATTCACTTACAAACAACGCAAATGACAAAAATTAGTATATTTCCCACAAATAAAAAAGATAATGGCCATGCTCACTCAAGTTCATAAATCACCATAAGCTACACTACAATTTACCACAGCCAGAGATGATGCTAAAGATGCAAGTCGTTTAGATCTAGCATGTCCCTATAGCACAAAATCTTATAAAATCTGCCACATTTCAGGAATACATATGGGTAAGACAAACTGGGAAATTTAATGGCATCATATGAGATTATAAAAGACAAATGACTGTCAGTTTCCCTTAACCTGGTGCTTCTTTACTTGATTGTGATCAATATTAATACAAGTTCTTAGTGTCCTTGTTTTAGTCTCCAGTTTCTCAATCTCATCAAATGCAGTCAGCAAAATGGTGGCTTGCAACTAGTAAACCATGGTACTACTAAATTTGGGGGAAACACATATTCAAGACCTCAAGATACCACATTTACGAATGAAAAATGCATTACCCTTAACAAATTATCTAGCTTGTCAAGAAGGTTAACAATCTTTTGAACCTCTTCGGTAGCATTAAGACCAGGATCCTTTAAAGAAGCAACTTCAAATCCAGTAAGGGCCATTTCATAGCTTTCTAGATATTTTTTTACCTGAAATAAGAAACTCAATGTTAACTTGTCTGTAGCATGAGTTACAGCTCAATAGGTTAAACATATCTACAAAAGAGGTGGCAGCCAACTTAAGTAAGGTCATATATCGCCACCATCCTTTTATGTAAACCCCATACAAATTACTTTAAAAAAAGTGGTGCATCATTAATGTTTCCTTATTTCTGTCCACCTCTATTAGCAGAATGTCAAACAAGAGCCAAATACCAGAAACTAAACTTTAAGGAATCAACAAATATAATCTAGTTAAAAAGATTGAGAAACCAATGAGTAGTTTATGTCTAAAAGAAAACTAACTTACAGTAGCACAGTTAAAGTACAGGTCTGGATTAGATTTCATCCTTTCATCTTTTTCCTGAAATTATCAAAAATTAGAACTTATTAGTAAGTATATAGTTTCTTTGACATACAAGGAAAGACCAATAACCATAAATTGTTTATCCATAATAAACTGATCTTTAGGAACTGTTTGTGCACTTACAGCACTTTGGTATGCCTTTAGAGACTGCAGAAGTTTGGCATGGTCCCAGGCTCCGGTCACAAAAAAACTTGTAAGACATGCATTTCCAAGATTGTCTGACAGTAAAGGTTCAGATGAACAGAATTTACGAATTTCTTAGGTATAGCAAATAAAGTCAAACACGGGCTTATGTACAATATGCAGCCAGAGAGAAATAGCTTGTCATCTACCCGTTGAAGTAAGACTAATCCAACCAGAAAAGGCTAGCAGAGATTCAAAATAAATGGTATTGCAAAGCAAGTAAAGTGAAATGCTATTCGACAAACAATATCAAATATAAGTCTTACTCAAGGCCCAAGAATATACTGTTTTTCATGATCAGGGTTATGATCGAGATCTTACACCATGAATTCCCATCCTTGACATAACTAAAGATATAATCTTCAAAATCTACTATATGGGATCCAAAACCAATACATCAAACAATTCAATGCTTTACCAAAACAGATACAAGTCTACAAATGCAACTCAATTTCAAATAGACGACAACTAAAAACTGTTGTGTGAATTAAAACAATCAGACGACATCTTTTTCAGCCATTGTGTTAATAGTAATTTCACAACAGAGAAGTAATATCTGTTGTGTGATTAAAACAATCAGACAACATCTTTTCTCAAATATTGTGTTAATAAATCTTGGACAATACCAATGTAATAATTGTTGTACGAATTGATTGATTCAGACAACATCAAAAAATAACCATTATCTGAATTACAATTGCACAACAACAATGTAACAACTGTTGTCTGATTCAAAAATTCAGACGATAGAAAAATTCTTGCTGTCGTCTGATTATTTCAGACGACAGTTAAAATGTTTGTTGTCATCTGATATGTGTTGTCTGATTGATTTTTTGGCCTAGTGGGTAAACGAAAATTATTTTTACTTTTTACCTTCATTTCAAAATTTTTAGGGGGTCTCTAAGTTTGACTTTTTATTCTATTCACTTTTTGAGGAACCTTCCTTCTCGAAAGTTGTAGAAGACGTTAAACCGAGTTCGGGGACACGCGGCATGCCAAAATCGGAGTTGTAACGAAGAAGTTATGAAGGTTTAAAGTGAATATGGCAATTTAGTAATTTTGCTTAGAGCCCTATGTCTATAAATAGCAAGTTAGTTTGAGAAACTTCCATTGTGGGAAGTTTCCACTTTGGCCGAAAGGGAATTCTCTCTCTCCCCAGTCCCAGATTCTGACTTGACCCGAATTCGAAAACCTGACAAGTTCTCCATCGTTCCAGCGACCTAAACTGTCGGACCGGTCGTGTTCGACACGGCTCTTCACGATGACCCATTCTTCGGCCACCATCAGCTATGATTTGCACTGGAGGACGAGTTTTGAGGCCAAAAACTCAGTTCGGCAATCGCACACTTGACCCGGTTCGATCGCCGTTTTCCGACCACCTCCAGCAACACCACCACCTGGGCCTTGATTCACTCTTGAAGCCCATTAAATCCACGCTGATGATTTCCATACAAGCGCCATAGCTCGAATTGACCGGAGAAGAGAGAATTGAACAGTAGAGCAATTTTGGAAATTTCAATTCGAGGTTATTTCAAAATTGATCAATGTTGTAGTTGAGAAAGTTGATGGGGAAATTGAGAGGAAGAATTTGGAATAGGTCTTGCAACCCAAATTGGAGTCCGACCGACGGCGCGTGCGGCCCAAGCGCAACTAATTGTGGCAGCGCGTCCAATCGTTTCTGGTGTTTTAGTTTGATATTTTGGGTAGAGCTCATCTCTACAGACATGTGGATGTAGTTTGGTATACATATGATGAACTTTGGGATACATAGGAATTTTCGAAGTTTTAGAAATTGAGGTTTGGATTTGGGAAGATCTGACCATTAGATCGACTCCAATTTTAGATTGGTTGTTATAATTATTGAATCGATATAACCTATGATGTTTGAGTTTGTTCCGCTATGAATTCGAGCTTTTAATGAATTATTATTTTAGGATTCGACTATAATTGTCGTCAATTTAGTTCAGATTCTCAAGAATAAGTATTCATAATATTAATTTATTCATGACAATATGTAGATCGAGCTCGAGGAGGAAATTGTTAGACCGAGGTTAAAGCATAAACCTGTGAGTGGACATTTGTTTTAAAATTGATTGTGCATGCAGTATTTTTATTATTTTCTAATTGAGATTTAATATATGATTTTACGATATAATAATTTCCTTTAATTGATGATTTATCAAAATTTCCTAATTTCATTTTCGATAGCATGGTGATAATATTTGATTATTCGAGGATGATTATTTTCATCGAGATTTCATAATTTATATTTAGAATTTAGAGCTATTATGATTTCTTTCAGAAAGTTGATGAATTATTGAGATTTCATGATGATTTCTATTGAGCATTTTGAGTATCGAGTTTTGAAAGGGTATTGGAGATTTAAATGTTACGAGTATGGTATTTAAATATTTGAGTATGATCGATTTCTCGAGATTTTCGAGTTTAATTTTTATAATGAGATTGATTTCAGTCATCTAAGGAGGTAAATACGTTAGCGCATGCATGCATTACTTAGTCGACAGTACCCTCCAGACATTATTCTAATCGGCAGTACCCTCCGATGCATCATATGGTCAGCAGTCCCCTCCAGATAGCATGAGGTAGTTAGTCAGCAGTACTCTTTAACTATCTATGGTTAGTTAACAGTACCTTCTAACCATCACATCCTCGTTTGGTCTGCAGTACCATCTAATGCGTCCCTGGTCGTCAGTCCCCTTCAAGTGACATGAGATGATTAGTCGGCAGTTCTCTTTAGTCATTGCCTATTTTGAGATTTGAGTATTTATTGAGATTATGAGATTTTCAAGAGTTTTACAAAATGATTTCACTGATGATTTGAAGTTATTTTATGAGATGACATTTACAGTATGATTTGTGATATCAATATTTTGAGATATATTACTATTGAGTATTTTAATGAGATTTTTGAGACTTATAAAGTGATTTGAGATATTTCTTTATGAGAGGTTTTGAAAGGATTTTGGGATGGTTTATAGAGGATTTGAATTCATTTTAAGATTTCAGTAAAGAGGAATTTTAAGAGCATTTCACAAGACCTTACTGTATGCGTGGTTTTTAAGATAATAAAATGAGAAAGCATTAAATCTTCTTTTATTTTTCGTTGAAATCATTTAGTGTTTGTTCACTCACTCTAACGGTTTTTCAAATGTTTTTCCTTAGGCTTTTCGGTTTCTCGTGCCCAGTTTGCAGATAGGTTGAGATCGAGCATGCGTAGGCATTGAGGCATAGTGTTCATCCACTTTCAACTTCCTATGGGTTAAGTGTTTAATCTACTTGTACTTTGTTTCAATTCACTGTTTAGATTACTTTGATGACCATTTTTCAGTTTTGTTATAAGAAAGATAGTTTGGTATTTAAAATTTGATTTTTAGATTCGTTTTATGTTACTTGTTGGGAGTTGATTATGAATTGTGGGTAGCAGGTAGGTTCAAGAGATGAAGATAGATTTGATTAATGAGGAGTGTTAAAATGTTTTTATAGGTTTTCTGTAATCCACTTTTAGAAGAAGCTCCGCTGAACTTTTGATAGAATTTCTTCTAAAGTGGGCCTCACATGACTACTTCAAATTTCAGGGTGAAATTTGGGATAGGTCCTATCATGTTGGAATATCTAAATAGTGATTATTTTGGTCGTTTAAGGTAGCTCATATAGATTCCGTTATGTGAGTTCAACTTGACATAATTTGAACTGCATTTTCAATTTGGAAACCTTAATATATAATGGAAAAAAAAGGGCATGACAAAAGAAGTGAAGTTCTTTTTCACTTCTTTCAATTTTTGGTCATATGTATGTATTTTTCGTGAATGGTACAAACAATGCACCTAGTTAGTAATTACGTATTTTTGTTTCCTGACTTAATGTGGTTGAATTTAAAATACAGCCAGGGGTTTAAAAAAAAAAAATTTCTTGCAAACCTAGTATAGATTTGACATAATACCTTTTAAAACCATAGTTAATAAGCTTGATTATAGTCTAACAGACACGAGCTTGAGAAAAGTCTTGCAAAGCTAGTATAGATTTGATGAAACCCATAATTTTTTTGATTTTTTTTTTGAGATAAATGAGGTCATTCTTTATTGAAGTTCAGTGATCGGTACAAAAACGACATACTCTTAAGGGTCGTCAGAAAAAGCTGTTTTTAGAGTACATCAAATCAATCTAGTTACCTAGCACACCCCGACTACACCCACCTTTTAAAGTTACACATTCATACAAAAACGACAGAGCATCGAGTTTCCTTGCGACCTATTCTCTCAAAAAAGGATAAATACATGCATAACAACCTTCAACAAGGAAGGAAGGATGCCTAAAGATAAAATACAAAACAATTTAAAGTAACAAAACCTCAAGGCCATTTGGACCCAAACAGCCCAACCCAACAATCAAGCTTGAGGCCCATATCCCATTTGGAGACTCAAGCCTAGCTAGGCAAGGCCAACACGAAAGGTCTGCCATACTCGAGAAGAAGAACCCCGCTAGAAGGCCTGCCGCCGCCGTTATTTCCGGCGTTCGAGTCCTTCACGCCCAGGTCAATCTGAAAATCCAACGACAGTGCTGCAGCCCTGATACCAGCATTACCAGACCAGAAGAAACCCATTAGAGATTCTTCCACCGTAGGTCACGCTACCATCCCCGCCAAAGCCACCACGTCCTCCGTCGCAAGACAACCTAGGCGATCCCTACCACGTCCATCCTCATCCTCGTATGTCGAGTCATAAAGACGAAGGTCATAAGACAAATTCAGTCGAAAACTATCAATACAATTCACCAAAACAGACGCAACTGAAACGACGCCGGAGTTTGTCTCGCCTCCCGATCAGCAGCGAAAACACTGAGTAGGCAAGAAGCCACAAGGCAAGCAATGGCATCGGCAATCAAATTTGGGAGTTTTGGTTGTAGGTCGAAATCTACGAGTTAACCCTAGCAGAGCAATTACTGCTAGGTCAGAGTTATTATTTAACACCCATAGTTAATAAGCTTTGATTATATTTTAACCACTGCTACGTGTTTACGGAAACAAAATTTTGCACAAATTGAGTATCATTTATTGTGTTTGGTTGATTATTTTGAATGTAATTATTTTTATGTAAGAATTCATTCTCTTATGGAAATGAATTCGTAAGTTCTCTTTGAACTTTGTCGTCAAAAATATCTGAGATGTTTTGGCCCTTTGATTTTCTAGGATGTTTTAGGGTAGATTTTGGCTGAGCTTCATTATCTTTAAAAGTATTGAATTACTTAGATAGTGACGTTTTTCACAGTCTCATCAGGGTAGATCGTTATGTGTAATTTCGCTGATCAATGCAATGAGTTGACATTTAAAAAAAAAAAATATATATATATATATAGGATTTTTCTCAGGTAAGGATATCCTTAGTTTTTCTTAGGTGCGGATTTGGTATTTTCACCCACTTTCCGATCATATTTTCACATCTTAACCGTTCAGTTTTTAGAGCCTAATGTATAGATCCCCCTGCAAAATTTCAGCCAATTTGGTGATCGTTAAGGCATCTAAAACTGCAATTTACACGAACGGACCGAATCTGTTGAACCGGAACGGTTCGTATTTATAATGGTAAATTGCAGTTTTGGATGCCTTAACTATCACCAAATTAGCTGAAAATTTTGCAGGGTGGATCTATACATTAGGCTCTAAAAACTGAACGGTTAAGATGTGAAAATATGATCGGAAAGTGAGTGAAAATACCAAATCCGCACCTAAGAAAAACTAAAGACATCCTTAGTGTAGCCGGACTTATATAGAATTTTTCTCAAGACTGATATATATGTGTGTGTGTATGTATGTGTGTGTGTGTGTATATATATATATATATATATATATATATATATATATATATATATCTTGTGTTTGGTGTGTATCAGTAACGATCAAACAAAGGTTGCGTATTAAATTATTTTGAGATTTAACGAAATTTCCCTACAATTTTATGTTGTCATCAAAACGAAGTTGAAATGTCAGTTAAGATGTTGGCTGAGATCTCGTATTCATCTAAAGCATAGCACGATAACGACAGTTGGAGCATAGCCCTCAATATATGACGTTTCTAACAGAAGTGTATAATGTTCAAAAGACAGAACTAGCTAGTATATCCATGAATGGCTCTATCTTTTTCTTTTAAATAAAATTTTACTTCCTCTCCTCTAGTAAATAAAAAGCAAACAAGAGACTTTTTTAAAATAAGGTCATTCTTTTTCACTAAATTAATTGATGCTTTGATAGATACATGGACGGTGAAATGAAGCTATTTACATGTCCCACCAATTCCATGCTCATTCACGTTGAAACCAATCCATTAGCTTAATTTGTCTCTCTGATATGTATTGTCAACTTTAGCCACCAACCAAATCATGCAGTTCAGTCTATCCTCTTTTCTCTGGAAAGAAATTCAAATTTCATGATCAAAACCGACTCATAATCACATTGATATAAAAATAGGGAAAGTTTATTGTACTGACTGAGAAGTAGATAATATATATGACATCAATCGACCTAGCTAACATTCTATTCTTTTTCTCTTGCTTTTCTTAATTTTGCTTCTATGTTATTGACCGGAGATCTACACTTATATCTATTCATGATGACATCGATGTCCCATTTTCTACAACAAAAGATGAACTTTTTTACAAATTGAATGAACTGCATTACTGTTCCCGCATGTCTTGATATATACTGACACTATTTCCTAGCTCATAATTGCTATCTCGTTTTAAAACCAAAAGTAAGACCTAAGAAAGTAGCTAGTGGATTCAAATTCAATAATGGTGTTTGACGCATTGCCGCTGCATTATTCTGCACCACAAGTTAAGAGAAACAACAAAACAACAAAAGGAAACTATTTGTGAAATCAAATTAGAATCCAAGCATAAGAGAGACGTGACAATACAAAATCGAATCAAAACGTATTGAAATAGTCCTTGCATTGTTAAAGTACTGTACGTAGTATTCCGTATCGTTTTCTGAGTTCAGATAATCTCACTTGATCATATATTATAAGTGGATATAGTACACTAACATGCTTATGATCGATAAACAAGATTATATACTAAGGCAAGGTTATTATTTATATTTGAACTGAACATGGAAAATGGATTCCTAAAACACTGTACTATTATACACTTATAAAGACTTAGTTCATAACATTAATTGGAGTTGAAGTTGCAAATCCACTCAAGAGACTACGTACTGAGGAAATAGAATATTGGAGTCAATTGACCCCAATGTAGCTCTGCCATTAGTTATGGTCCCGTTTAAATCTCATTTCATAAACTCAAACACTAACTATAAAACCCCAATGCACATGTTTGCTAACATGTTGAGATGGAAGAAATGAGGGTCATCCCCTGTTTAGGTAATGCTTCAGAACATTTTAAGACTAGAAACATATGTGAAATCAATACTCCTGATATTCTGTATGATGACATAAATGACTACCTTCTATCTAAAATTGTTTGAGACTTGGTTCTAATTTCAAGTAAATAAACATGTCATTGATTCCAAAACAGAAGCCAACTAGACATGCATACTAGCATAGGAGCCATAAAATTATGCATGAGCTTGATCGATGATTAGGGTTGGGTTGAGTGCGAAGGGGGGAAGAGAGAGAGAGAGAGAGAGAGAGAGAGAGAGAGAGAGAGAGAGAGAGAGAGAGAGAGAGAGAGAGAGAGAGAGAGGAGCAGTATGTACTGGTGCACCCAATCGAAGAAAGCGCGCAGTGGGAAATTGATCGAGTCGTTAGGGTTTGGCTGTTTCGAAGAAAATGAAATCACCAAACAAGTTGTCACAGTCACCATCACCGTAAAACGACATCCCAATACCAACAGGAAGACTTTTTCTTTTCTACCGCGCATTACTTGGGTCCCGACGTTCTCTCTTTTGTCGCTTATTGTCGGCTATCCTTCTCATCCCTCATCCGAGACCGATTCATTGATCATCTATCTCTTCCTCTTTACTCTTCCGGAACGATTTCAATTTCATCCACAGTTGAGGATGAAATACTTTACCACAACTATTATCTATGCTTTAAGTTTTTACAAACCAAGTTAGGATTCTGGTCCACTCAATGGGATTGTGGATTATTGTAATAGGTCTTCTTGAACTTCATGAAAACCTTGGCAGAGAATGATAGGTGTATATATTCTATAAGATGTAAATAATCAATATACCTTGAATGAATTTGTTGGTTGATACTAGGTTAAATGGGTTGATTTTGAGCTCAAATTTTAAGCTTTATATTTGAAACATTGTAAATTTTTTTTTTTTGAAAGATGTACATTTTATCGCAAATGAGTGACTAATTTTACTCAAAAATTAAATATGTGCGAGGCAAGTAGTTAAATTTTTATGAGCATATATTATAACAAAAATGGAGGACAACCATTGTGATAGGTTTCAAAGCTCAAGTATAGTTTTTGTGTGTCGGATAGTATTGGTGATAAAAATTGAAACTAAACTACTTATGTGTAATTATTATTATTATTTTTTTTTCTAGAGAAGTGTAATGAACTGTTTGACAAGTAAAGAAAATCAAATTTACTACTGAATTAATAACTAGTTTGTAACAGTAGATTAGTTGTTTACTAGCTGTTTTTTTTTTTTTTTTTGAAAAGGTTTACTAGCTGTTATAACTTATAAGTTCTAAGGTCAAGTGAAATTTTATTTGAAGGTTAGTGAATTGTAGACGATTCGAATTACTACTTACTGGGTGCTTCTCCACCCTCACTAAGAAGCCGATTCTCAAGTGCTCACCCGATCTCCCAATAGACAAAATTAAAATCTGAGCGCCTCACTAAGTTTACCCAGAGGTAGCTAGACAAATCAGAAGATTAATATTACCAATGTGCCATATATCATAAAGCAACTTTAATTCTTTGGATGAACCGAAGGAATCCCTAATCCCTGTTCATGTACGGTCCTCAAGAAAACATTTTGAAAGAGATAGAGGGTGACTATTAAGAACACGAATCAAGACTTTTCCATTATTAGGTCAAAAAAGAGAAACCCACTCACCCTAACACATCATTATTCCACAAAAGATGAATAGAAAAGCATTACAGATTAATTCTGTAAGCAAAACCAGACAAAAACTCCCACATAGAGTAACACAAAAAAGCCATTATATTTGTAGTGGCATTTTGAGCATAGTCAAAACCAAGACATTTCTTTATGTATTTTGTGTTTTCCTTTCATCATCACTCTTAAAGTAAGCCAAAGGAATAAAGCAATTGCACACACAAAATCTAAAGGACAATCCAAAACATTCTTTCTTCTACTAAGAGCAGCTGCAGACAAAGAAGGTTGAAACAACTCTCTCTCTCTCTCTCTCTCTCTCTCTGAAGTCATCAGCTTCCTTTCTTTCCCTTTTTCTCTTCTGAATTCATGGACACTGCTCAATGGCCTCAGGTGGGTTGTTTTATTTCATCTGTATACTTTTCTCTTCAAGATTAACATATATAGATGAATTAAGCTCCTTCATTACTAGTGTTTGAAATATTACGGAGTGGTTATTATCAGTTCTTTTGCTACTTCTAATGATATTATCAAGTTCAAGGTAACTACTACAAGTTCCATAGTACATATAGATGTCTTATATATTCAAACTCAAAGATAAAAGGTTATTTTGTTCTTTATATATGAAAACTACTTTCTTCACATGTGATACTAACTGATAAAGGGATCATGGAAAAGGCATTACTTGTTATTATTATTTGTTTTTTCTTTAGCTTTTAATTTGTTCCCCAGCCTAATGTTTCTTTTTCAGTACTATGATTCTCCCGAGTACTAAAAAAGCCAAGCTAGCTAGCTTGTTTGATTCATTTGTTTAATTTTCCACTTTGTTATATGTAATCTCTCCTAAATCTGTTTTAGCTTTTTAGATCCCTGAATTAATTAGGGTTCTTAATTTATGTCTCTTAATTTGTGGAGTTTCTTAATTAATTTATTGATCAGGAAATTGGATTGGAGAAGACAATGGAAGAGAATATGGGGTCTGATGCAAGGTTAGCCTCAGAGAAAAGGGCAAGGCCTCAAGAGCAATTGAATTGTCCAAGGTGCAATTCCACGAACACCAAGTTTTGTTACTACAACAACTATAGCCTCACTCAACCAAGATACTTCTGCAAAACATGCAGAAGGTATTGGACTGAAGGTGGAACTCTCAGAAATGTTCCTGTTGGAGGAGGTTCAAGAAAGAACAAGAAGTCAACATCATCAACAGCTTCATCTTCAGCGATTTCTTCATCAAAGAATATCATTCCTGATCTTAACCCACCAAGTTTGTCTCACTTTTCATCTCAAAACCCTAGGATGACCCATGAAGGCCAAGATCTTAATCTGGCCTTTTCTGCTAATGTGGAGCACTACAATGGTACTAGTACTGCTCATTATGTTGATCATCACCAGGTGCCCAAAATGGAAAGCAACAACTCATCGGCTTTAGAGCTGCTTAGGGGTACTGGCATTGCTTCTAGAGGTGTGAATTCATATATACCAAACTCAATGCAGGATTCGAATGCAATGCTTTATTCATCGTCCGGGTTCTCTTTGCAAGAATTCAAACCAAGTCAGCTTGGTTATTGTGTTGATGGGGTTGGAAGTAGGTATGGTGATCATCCTCAAGAGAATGGTGGTAGTGGAAGGCTCTTGTTTCCATTTGGGGATTTGAAGCAAATCTCAAGCACTACTACAGGTCATCATGAACTTGATCAGAATAAGGGGCAAGGTAATCCATCTGGGTATTGGAATGGGTTAATGGGTGGAGGGTCATGGTAATTGAATAAGAGCTATCTGGATAAAGAGACAGGAAAGGAAAACAAAGTGTACTTTTCACTTTTAGCTTCTTTCTTTTCGCTTTGAACTAGTTACTTATTTGACGCTGTTGATCAGAACTAACAGATAGGATAAATATGGTTTTCGTAATTTGTTATATATTCTTCTCCTTCAGCATGCTTTTTGAACAAATTGTAAGCAAATGAAGCTCAGTTTCAAGGAATTTTTGTATGCACCGGTTATATATAACTTCCGTCTTATCCACCTATCGTGAGAGAGAGAATTATATATAACTGACACATACAATAATTTCTACCAGACACGGTTTAAGATTTAGGGTCGTGAACCCACTCGAATGAGATTAGGGATGGAACAAGAAATGAATATATGGCCGGGGATTTTTTGATCTCTAGGCAACATGGCTTGTATTCATACATTGTTCTAGGGCATGCATCTGATATATGCAGTGTTTGTATGTTTATAAGAGTACTTGTTTCTGTTGTTTACGGATGATCTAGTTAATGTATTAGTGGATTAGCTAATGCTCAGTTGTTCTTGCCCTTCTGTCTATCAATTAGATATAATGAATCAAACTTATTAGTTAATTGCATGCTGCTATATATTGCCTCTCAGATAGAGCAGGTTGATCAGTAATGGTATGAGAGTGAGCGAGACTGTAAGGTGTCAGGTTTGACGTCTTTATCTTCAAACACAACTGAGATTCTTCCAGCTAGAAAAGCATTTCCATAGAAGAAAAACTGGGGCACCTAAAATGATGAAGAAACACCTCTAGTTTTGCCTTTTAGAGCAATAACATGTCAATACAAAACATGCACGCATATAATTAGGGTTTATATAGTATGAATAAGATCCGATCAAGATATTAGTATTAGAAGCACTAGTACTAGTGGTGGACCAAACTCACTATAATTAACAATTCAATTACCTGCTCCAACCAAAAGCTAACCTAATTTTTCTTTAACACCCGGCAGCTCAGCAGTTTTAGCTTAGACGACTCCATATTCCTTCCATGAACGATCATTACCTTCCTACTTCTCTAATACAATAATACCTGAGGTAATCGACCACCTAGAAAATTCCGGGAAAGCCTCCTCAGGGCGGTGCTTGCGTGGGACCTACAAAAACATTCTCTGGGAAAGCGTGTTGATCACCATAAACTATTTATCCACCAACTCGACTCGATCCATTAGTTCACATAGTGATAATGCTCCCTCCCTCTGTTTATATTTGGTAGATATTTTTGGAGCTTTCTTATTATCTGGTACAAGGGAAATGACTATTTAGGTGGGCAAGTAGGCATTTGTTTGCATAAATAAGTAGCCTGGAAGAAAGTTCATAGTAGGAGGAAGAAAGTTCACCACCCAATGACCCCCAAATATTTTCTATGCACAACCACTAAGTCAATCCACTAACCCTATGGACGACCCTTATTTTAGCTCTCTGAGTGTCTTTTCTATAGACGTTAGCTAGGATCTCTAGGGATATTAGTTGGAAATGGAATTTAAATTGAAAAAAAAGCCAGTATATGTAGATTTGCCTTCTTTGAAATTAGATTTACCCTAGTAATACTAGCAGTTGAAAATCTCCAACAATAAAGCGATTTCAGATCAATCATGGTTGGTTGTGAAAAGAAATACTCCTTTTAATTTGATCTGTATACAAAGACTCAAAGAGGAACAAGCAAATGATAAAGAGTTAGAAATAGTGTTTTGGTTACCACCGTTCAAACGTTAGATTGATATGGTTGGGAAAAGTTCACAATGAAAATGTTCATTTGGCTTTGACTAGCAATTGGGGCTAGGTTATGAAGCTGCAGATGCTGCTAAGAATAGTACGTGTTTTGACTACGAACTGTTCACAATATGAAAAAACATTAGAATTGTTATGCAGCTAGCATTTTGGCTCTCCGTCTGTTGAAGCTTATCGTTTTTTTTTTTTTAAAAAAAAAGAAGGACCGGTGCGGCTATCCTCAAGCCTGAATTAATGAAATTGTAGAATACATGGGGGGACATGGTGCCTGAACCATGGATCATCAAGAGAACTTCTTGAAATAATAACAAGAGTCTCAACGGGGTGTGTGTGTTTGATAGGGTGGTAAGACTTTGGTCTCATATATAAGAGGTCAGGAGTTCGAGCCCATCAATGGTGGGAATGGAGTGGGGTTTTTATTTAAAAAAAAAAAAAACAAAACAAAAAAACAAGAGTCTCAACCAAAACAATGTATTCTAGCAAACACTAACTAGTGAAGAGTACTCTACTAACTACTTCATTTGTTTTACAATTGTGGTGATATATCAGAAAGATAACTCTATAACGAAGAAGTATCATTACAAATAGCACAACTTTCCTACTATGTTGCCACCAGAATATAACACTGGTGACACTTGGTTTCACCATGTCACTAGGAGGCTGCGACCATTTGACTAAGTAAGGAACTCGTTGCTTACCTAAAGCAGACACGTTACTCATACTAGGAAATTGCGACTATTTGCCAATATAAAGAACTCGCAGCCCACCTAGAGCAGAGAGCACACAAGGCTTGTGTGCTAAGAACGGCACGGAGCCCAACTCATCCTACCAAAGCATGATAGAAACTTGTTAGAAACAAAACAAAAACTGCAACATAAAAAGTAAGCCCTAAAAAACTAGCAACAATAGCCCACCAGCAAGGGCCCAAAGAGAAAAGCCCGACCTAACCACCTCTCTTCCCAGCAATGGACACCCATGCTGCAGGCCGCCACTCCGCCGCCAATGAACCAGTGCCATCCGCTCCTGCACCACCGCACCTATCACCACGCCACCGCGTCGCGCCAACATGTCACTGCACCATAGTACGAACCTGCAAACGGCCAAGAACCTCAGTAGACCTTTAGTGGCCGGATCCCAAAGCGGAATCGAACCCTTTCGAGAATGTCTCTAGCTGCCAGAAGTTTGCCGCCCACCCAACTGCCCAGATCCCCAGTGCCTTGGTGGCACCAGCCTCCGTCGGCCAACAGCTCCCCAGCACTGCGCCTCACCTGCGCTCATCAACGATCCAAGAGGGTATAATCGATATCGATTTGCCCAACCGGTGTCCCACGCCCATCCATCTTCCCTGGACCATGCCCCTGCTAGAATGCCCCATTAGTGCGCACAGATCCCTCAAAGGCCCATCCACCGACAACGCCTCGAGGACGCGTGGCCGGACGGAGCATCAACCTCTCTCAAATTCTCCAAGCGCGTGAGGCGCGTTCTCCAGACCTTAGGGTTTTGTCTATTGTTGAAACTTATCGTTTGCTAAGGCAAAGATTGGCCTTTCGTTAGTGTGCTGCAGTTACATAGGCTCAACCAACCATTCATCTATCTAAGCTAAAGTCGAACACGCAGAGTGCATTTCCATGTAACAAGTTGCGCAACCTAGGCAGACACACCCAGCACGCACTTACAATGAAAAAAACATGTTCTCACAAATTGGTGAATGATTAGCAAGATAAAACACAACATTGAATAAAATAAAGATGTGATAAATACTTGAATCGGAACAAGGGTCCGAGATCTAATGACTTTATCAACCCGGCCACATCTCAACTCGATCTCGAATGCTACGCATTGCAGAAGACACCAGAAGAGAAGTTGGGCAGGATAGAACTCGGCTGCTTCGACTCCAATTGTAGTTGTCAATAGTAATTGCCGCCCATAGGGCCATAAGAATATATAAGATAAAAGTACTCTTCCGGTCTTCCCTGTTAGGCTGTTAGAATCGGTATGGTTTGATGACTATGATAAAAAAAAAAAAAAAAAAAATTGGCAAACTATCTATAAAGTTGGTGGTTACATAACTACTTGATGCACATGCACAACATAAAATAGCGTTATTCATGCGTTATGTATCACTTTAATAACTTTACAAAACACTAAGCTCCAAACCATGAATACAACCAGGAAACATTCACGTGAATGCTGAGAACGTCTCAGACAAAAGCTACATTCTCTCTTGCTATCAAACCTGCAGCCTGTCAAATTACTACACAGTGGTTGTCGTCTCCTACTATGCGCGTTTTTATCTACACAGTGTAGTTTTGTTCGGTTTCAGGAATAGACAGGATTTACAGTGTGGAAAAGATATCAATCAAACGGGAGATTATGAGAAGAAACACTTGTCAAACTATGTGATTTGCTCGGTTAAACAAAGTGATAATCAAGATACATTAAGATTTCGCTACTGTACAAATAACTCGATACAATTATTCTTTCATCATCTAGGAGGCACAGCTTGAAAGCAGTAAAGCACAAAAACACATTATATATTTGAGCATCCCTCCGGTTCTAATTCTATACAAAGTAGGTGTTCATCAGAACAAGGGAATGATGTGACTTTTGAACATGTCAAACCCAATGTAAAGCCACTCACTTATCTCCATTGATTCCAAAAATCCGGACTTTGTGCATGTTTGGGAATTTGGCAATCACTAGAACAATGACCGCAAGAGTGTTGAGAAAGAGCATCGGGTGCTGGTAGTCAGTTGTGTGTGAGGCTATCAAGTACCTAGCAGAAAAGAAAGGAAAAGAAAATGAGAACCACATGGTCCTTATGTGAATAAATTTTCAAAACGAGACCCTAGTATAATTAACATCCAAGACCAGCATTGATCAAATGAAAAAAATTATGCATGCGTTGCAACTAGCAGGAGTAGAGTTTGCAGATTCATAGAATGCTTCTAATTGACTTCTTCCTAGAGTTAACTATCTATAGCTACAAAATAATTTTTTTTATTTTTTTCTTTCTTTTTTATGAATCCATGTCCAAGAAGGAAGTCTGACTCCTGTTATACCTCAATTTAATATGCCACTGTTCAGGGATCTGACAAACTCTATGCTCAACCAATCACATAAATGCTACTGTGCAAATTTCTCACGTATCAAACCCATTCAAAATACATGATCTATTTAACATGACTCAATTGATGTTGAACAGTCTGTCAAGCAATTCTCTAGTGTGTGCATAGCAGATAGTACGGATTGAGCGATGAAACCATGAGTCCACCAAACTCATATCTGGGTAACTGAGTTGATAGACTAGGCATATGCATGCAGAGGGAGGGAGAGAGAGAGTGACCGGAGAAATCTAGAGAAAACTATACAGTATCATGAAAATACACTTACAGCACCACAGGAACAACCGTTAAGAACTTCCTGTTGCGGGTGAGCTGCTTCCCATTATCCATCTGCTCCCACCAAGTCAATCCATTGTAGATACCCTGGTCTTCGGCAAAGGGAGTTCCTTTTTTCCAGTGGAAGAATTGGTAAGTTACCTGAGAAGAATCAGACCCCTCAAATATAGACGATGGAGATGTAAACGAAACTAAACTAGAATGAATGGTTACACTAACAAAACAGAAGAATGAAGGGTTCAAATACATTGTCTCTAAGAAAAATGCTGTATTGGCCCAAAGACAACAACTGAAGGATAGAGTGGTACATGGTAAAAATATTGTTGAATAATGCCTATGTGTGAGAGACCTTAAAGTGTAGTTTATAGCTAAGCACACAGATTTAAAATTAAAACTGATGCTATGTGCCTCAATTCGATATCGAACAAGGCTGTTTCTTGACTTTCTTCTGGCCAATCCCACATTATATTAGAACAGTGATATTCACTAGACCTCAAATTCGGATTTAGTCAATCTGTACAACACCTACATATCCAATAAACACCAACCATCCTCCACTCCCAAGTCCCAGAAAAGAGGCACATTGAGCACTTTCGGAGAAGGGAACAAAAACAGGTTCTGCTAAGATTAACAATGACAATGCCCCAACCAGTAAACAAACTGCTAGGACTTGAAAGTACGTGTGATGACCGAGAGACAGGTAAAGTTTGGAATCCTTTTATGCCTTTTTCCTTCCAAAGTCCTAGCTAAGTCTCATAAGACAGCTTAGTAAATACAATTTCTCTACATTCCTATAATTTATCGTAGTAATTAAACTGAGTATTGATCTAACCTATATCCACGCAACAAGGCTCCACAAGATTGACCTCATTTTCTTAGCTAAACCACCAAAACATCCACCGGCTCACACCGACTAGTAAATAATAACTTGAAGCAAATCCCATCTTCAGTCAAGAAAAATACAACATGGGTTCTTCTCTTTCCACACAATTACCCACCAAAACACTGTAATGCCCCCAATTCAGCTTCCAGATACAAAACCCATGTAGAATCATGTAACATAAACCTAATCAACTACACAGAAACACAAAATATCATTGAGCTAAGCAATTGGAACATGGGTTCTTTATAAAACTCAACCAAAAGCTATAACTTGATTGATGCAACCCTGAAATCAGACAGCCTCTAATCACCAAAATGAAAAATTTCACAAACCCAGAAACCCAATTTGAACACAGCAATCAATCAAAGCCAGTATATGTTGTCAAACAAATACATACCACGAAATGAGAGAGATTGACTATGGTCCAAGCCATGCCGGGAGAGCAGCCGAAAATCGAGAGCACAAGGAGCCAAGAGAAGAAGAGGATGAGAATATAGGTGGTCCAAACGCCAGGGTACATGAACCACTCTGTGTTCCTATTTAGATCCGCAGGAGGCACAGCTTTCACATACAGGCTCGCCATTCACGAATCAACGCTTCTGGGTTTTGATTCGGGGACCCGTTGGTGGAGAAAGTTTGAATCTTTGGTGGGTTTTGATAGATATGAGCTCGGAATTTTGATTGGGATGTTGGAAATGCAAAACCCAAAGCAGAGCGCTCTGTTTTTCGTGGTTGTTTTATATGGTCCAAGTAATAATGCTGGGGTTAACGGTGGAGGCTTTATTGGGAAATGAAGGATTAGTGGGAGGGAAGGGGAAACGACGTCGGATTCATGTGATAATTAACTAATTAAGAGAGAATTATTTAGTGGTTTTGGGATTCTTTTTTATGTTAAAAATTTGAACTAACACCGACATGAGAGAAGCATGACCTACAAAGAAGAGTAACATAGAGCTCACGGAAATGTTTAGGTGACAAAATTAGGGGTGCATTTTTTCTTTTTAAGTTCTGAAAAAATGATCCATTGAATTATTAATAAAATAATAGGCTCGCTTTTAACCAATTTAAAATAAATAAAACACTTCAAGTTAGATCTAACACTAAATTACCTAAGCATGGAATTATGGTACAACTCAAAACCACTTCTTTGACTGCATGTATGAAAAGTAAATTTCACACAAGTGCCTTGTGACTATTGAAAACTAGATATTTATCAATTCAATAAAGAACTATGATTCAGATTTGTTGCCGATTCGAGGGCTAGGCCTACCGAACCGAGGTCGCCTTCCCTTTGGCATGCCATTGTCCTAAGACTTAAGCGAGCAAATGGGACTACCCAATTCTGCCGAGGGTTACACAAAAAATACTGTAATTATCATATTTGTGTTCTCTAAATTAGAGAATCCAAATTAGGCCTAACAAAACCTAAAAAGAAAATCATAATGAGATAACCGAACCAAGATAAGCTATTTCAGACAATATAATGGCGAGACCACCATTTGATTCGATGGCTTCCACCACAAGAATTACCGCTAACGAAAATCTTTCAAACCGAGATATGCCACAAAATTGATAAAACTCCACATTTATTGTTACCAATATGATTAAACGGATAGAATATTGGTCCCGTGTGATACCACTAACATTGGAGCCAAACAAATTTAGTTGAACAACAAAATGTAGGAAAGGAAATCCATCCCTCTCGATTCTAACGGTGGTGTATTGTATATGGAATTAGTGGAACTTTTTAACAAATCTATGGAATTTAAAAGTTCAGGTGTATTCAATATAGACTTTTAATAGTCCATGAAAGTCTCAGGGTATTCAATCAGGATTTTAAAAGACTTTATGAATTCCACAAAAATCTAGGAGTATTCAATTAGGACTTTTAAAAATGAATAAAAGTACAGAGGTATTCAAAATATCATTCATACTTAAGGACTTGGAAACTCATGGATAATTATGGACTTTATAGTGTAAATTATACACACCAAACTCCAACAATTTTCCAGCCACCAGACCAAAGATTTGGAAAAGTCTATGATAGACTTTCTTTCTGTGCGGGAAGAGGTTGATCTTCCATCATCTCTCTTTCTTGTTTTTTTTTTTTTGTCTTTTCTTTAATCGTTTATGATATCAATGTTTTTGGATACCCAAATATTGTGGTCTATTCTAAAATCCTAGAATAATGTTGCTATGAAATATTGGATTGTGTCTTCTTAGTTATTCTCATTTATTTGAGTTTATATTTACGGTTCAAATGAAGCTTGAAAAATTGAACTTCAATTGATTGAATATATACACACAAACACACACACACACACACACACACAAACACACAGCCCTGCTATGGTGCGGACTTCCGTACCGTGCAGACGGTACAGATTTCCCCTTTTTCTCAAACTTTACGATCACATTTTTACATCTTGACCGTTCAGTTTTTAGGTCCTAATGTATAGATCACCTCTGCAAAGTTTCAGTCAATTTGGTAATCGTTAAGGCATCCAAAACTGTAAATTACAACATTGTACACGGACGGTTCCGGTTTGACAGATTCGGTTCGTTCATATAAATTGTAGTTTTGGATGTCTTAACGATCACCAAATTGGCTGAAATTTTATAGAGATGATCTATACATTAAGACCTAAAAATTGAACGATTAAGATCAAAATATGTGATCGGAAGGTGGGTGAAAATCAGAAATCTGTACCGAAATTTCGGTACGGACGTCCGCACTTGAGAAAAATCCTCTTTATATATATATATGTATATGTAAAGTCAATGACCCATATTTTGTTATGATATATGTTAATCGGCGAAAACAAGATTGATGAGAATAATTAACCATAAATATCAAGTGATTTATATTGTATCTTTATGTTGGTGAGAGATTAGGAATGCGAACATACTAGCTAGACAGAGTAATAATCATTCATTTGAGGTAATGTCTACCAAAAGATACTTGACAATTGAAGAGGCAACAAGCTATTATCTTGCTTTGTGTTTGGGTTGGATTGATTTTATTTTTTATTTTTTATGTGTTGGAAATCTGTAGAAGTCATTCATAATAAAAGTATATAGATTTCATAAATGAATAAAAAATCCATGGCTAAAATCAATAGTTTTTAGAAATCAATAGCAGTCTATCAACTTCTTAAAAAGTTTATGGACTTTTCGAAAAGTCTATCATTTAAAAAAAGTCTATACAAATATAAATATAATACACCCCCAAAGAAGTGAACCCAATTCAGTTAAAAAAAAATGAACCCAATTGACTACAAAATTAACTCTTTGATGTGAAGTCTAAAGACCAATTCCTTCCATAATGATGTCTTTAAAGACTAGATGTCTCATGTACTAATAATTGAATTTATTGATAAGGACAAGTCTATGTGTATTATCTTATGTTTGACTTGAAGTAGATATTCGCTGCGCTTGGGATGGCAGGGGTTGGCTCAAAATTGTCCTTTGTTCAAAAGATACGACATAATGTCATTGGGAGTAATATCCAAGTACATAGTATTGGTACTCATCAGAGAAAAGTACTAGTATTGGCACGTTAATTTGCAATAACCAGAAAGAAAAGCCTAACTAATTAGCTGTGAGGTTATTATCATCTTTCTGCTGCCATTTCTCTCATGCTTCGAGTACGTACTTTCTTTTTCATTATGATCAATTTATTTCATCCATAAGTAATCAACTTTCCAGCCCTAAAGCTCTAAGATCTGTGTCACTAAACACATGAAATAGTGAGGCCGTGGGGAAAATGTACTAACCAGGCTTTCTCAAACTATTTGTTCACCAAATTGTAGGAAGAATACTAACAGTTAGAGATTTGAGTTTATATGATCAGTGTAGAAATAGACTTACTTTTATTAGGTGTTGTAGTGGTGCAAGACTTATTTTTTTTTACCGTTGTTCAACCAAGCAATAAATCTTGGCCATAAAATTCAAACAAAATTTAAATTGGTGTGGAAGTGTGAACTTAAGCAAGCACTAGATTATTTGTCATATGATGGGGCCGTGAAATTTGAGTCCAAACTGATTTAAGTAATTTTTTGGGCCAAATCTGATTCAACAACTAAGTCTAAGGCAAATTTGAGTCTATTTTTTCAGACCCACTACAACCTAAGAGCAGCAGTGGAGACTCAAATTTGGGTCCAAGAGCAAAGAAATTAGGTTATAATGGGTCGGAAATAAAAAGACTCAAATCTACATACATGAGACCCAGTTGGATCAAATTTGGTCCAAATAAGGACATATAAATCAGTTTGGACCCAAATTACGGAGCCCCATTATGTGACAAAAAGTTTGCTATTGCTGCTTGCATCAGTTCACACTTTACAGAGTGGTCTTCACACCAATTTAAATTTTGTTTTGAATTATATGATCAAGATTCATTGGTTGGTAAAATCAAACGGCAAAAAAATGAGTCCAAAAAAGAAGTTTTGCACCACTGCAATACCCAATAAATAAGTCTCTTTGTTTACTATTCAGATACAGTCAAATCACTATTCCAACTAATTTGGACCAAAATTTGAGTCCAGAAAGTGAGTCTCTACACTGCTATGCGCTCTAATTCCTTTGGTTCTGAACCCAAATTTGGGTCCCCTCTGCTGAAGCTCTTAGAGTTGTAGATATGAGGTTATCTCAAGAACCAAGATCAGTCTTTGATTTCTTCGCATTTAAAGAAAGAAAAGAAAGAGGATTGAAAGTACGAGACGGTGCGCGTGTTAATGTGGCAACTGGCAAGTGATCAAAGTTGGATGCCATGTAGATGTAGAGCACTGGTTAGCACACAGAAATGCAATACAAACTAGACGGTATATACCAAATTCTATCAAAGAAATGGCCGGGTTGCTCTTTACCAGCTCTAAAACCTGTAAAATATAAAACTTGGGCTGCCTGCATGGAACTACCTTGGTAATGTGATTCATGATGTAATAGAGATTAACTAAAATATTAATTAGTCTTCTGTAATAGTGTGTGGATGTGTGTTTGAGAAAGACATAAAACTTTGTAAGCTAGTTAGCTGCTTGATACTTGAAGCTGGCTATCAAATCCTATGAGTGCATTTCTGTGCCATTGATGTGAACACTGAGAATAAACATTAGGTCAGGGATTGTCTCCTATTGGATTCTGATTAATCGATTAGGTTGCATTTCCTATGTTGTATTAGTATAATAGAATGACCTAAATGTTATTCATTAATTTTTCAGATCAGAAGAGAGTATTCCACTTAATTGGATACCTTGGAAGGTTGCAAAAGCCTCGAGCTCCACTTCAGGTAACCGCACTAAACAGTGTATTAATAAGTATAATTAGGTATATCAACCTATAGAACTGCATCATTCTATTGCGATGCTTACAACAGATGCAGTGGAAAACTTTAGTATAAAATTGGGAGTCGATCGGTTTGCTTGTGGGTTTGTTCGGATTTTAATTTCTAGCCAAGTGCACCTTAGATAATTGCACCGATGTGAGTGTACTCTGTAATACAAATTAGAATTTGAAGTTTCTGTAAAGAATGCAGCAAACCTGATCTTAAGATGCATAATATCCATTGGAGTTAGAATCCGGAAAGGAATAGATAGACCAACCACGTAAACGTAATATTTTTGAAGTACGAAGTTATTTTAGACCTTCACTAATCTTCCCTAATTGGCAATCTTGTACTCCAAAGATCTAGTCTTAACACTTGATGCATAAGTTTTACTCCTCATAAGAAACCTTACCTAATTACTTTCAATTAAAGAGTGGTTCACGGCATCTTCCTCAAACCATGAGCGTACTGTCTGGGATTAATATAACATCCACTAGTCTAAGGAGATAACAGCACCAAGATATTGTTAATTCAAAACCATTAAAGTTAAACAAACGTAATGCATGGTGATGACACTCAGAAATGTTTATCACTTTCTTTAGGCATGCTGTCTTTTCAGTGCTCAAGGAATTGAAAATTCATGCAAACAATTGTCAAATTCTAAGCCTAGCCTGCAGCCTTGTATTGTTCTTATAACTTCAAGTAACCTGTGACTGCCATATATAAGCATAGCCACTGACTAACACAGCTATGCAAGCACCTCAATTAATTAGTCCTAACTTCCCAACTCTCTTATTTTTGGTTCAGTCCTGTCCAACATGGTGAATGAAAAGGATGTGCCAGAGAATTTGGAGTGGAGTGTCAATGTGGCTGATAGGACAAAACAAGTGGTAGCCGTTCCAGAACTGAGGCCAGTTAATAAGGTGTGGCTGGGATTGAAGTCTGTATTTGGAGGTTTGATATTGAAGGTTTGGAGGTTTTTAGTGAAGGCATGGAATTTAGGAGTTGCTGAACCCAAAAAGGTTATTCATGCTGTCAAAGTTGGGTTGGCTCTTACAATTGTGTCACTTTGTTACTATATGAGGTCTTTGTATGAAGGTGTTGGAGGGAATGCTATGTGGGCAGTTATGACAGTTGTAGTAGTTTTTGAATCTTCTGTAGGTGAGTAACTGTGTAGTGAGTACTAAGTAATCCTAAGGCATATCTTAACATACTTGCTATACATCAATTTAAATTACAAAAAATGCCCAATATAGTACATTTCATTTTGCAGGTGCAACACTCTATAAAAGCATAAATAGGGTAACAGCAACTTTTCTTGCTGGATCACTTGGCTTGGGTGTGCATTGGATTTCTTACAAGGCAGGAGAAAAATTTGAGCCAATAATTATTGGAATTTCAGTTTTCTTCTTAGGTATGTTAATTGTGTTCTATTTTACAAATTTTTGACTCATACAGTCATATATAGACTTATAGAGATAAGTGTCCTGCAAACACACTCATGCAATGCTCGTCTTTTCAGCTTCAGCAGCAACTTTCTCTAGATTTATCCCATCTGTCAAATCCCGATTCGATTATGGTGCTCTCATATTCATCCTCACCTTCAGCTTAGTTTCAGTTTCTGGGTATCGTGTGGACGGAATATCTGAGTTCGCTTTCCAGAGACTGTCCACCATTTTCATTGGGACCTCTTTTTGCATTCTGATTAGCATTCTTTTCTATCCCACCTGGGCTGGTGCTGAGCTTCACCGTTTGATCTATCGGAACCTTGAGAAGCTGGCTGATTCCTTGGATGGTGTTGTCTCTAATTACTATGCTAAATAATTTCCTTTTGCTTTAATCTGAAGTCTTTGAAGAAAGGATATCACATACTAAATTACTAATTATGAACATGCATGATGGTATCTTGTTAACTTTAAAAATTATACAGGATACGTCATCAAGTACTTAGACAATGAAGCTGTGGCTGAAGACTCCAATCTTACTAAGGCAATGAAAGGGTACAAGTATGTGCTTGATTCAAAAGCGACCGAAGACAATTTGGTAGGTGATCGAGTTTGGTTGGAGCAATAAGTTAATGCCTATTTGTTGACTAACTCTACATTGTTGCTTCAACTCTTTAGGCTAAATTTGCAAGATGGGAGCCTGCACACGGCTGTTTCAACTTCCAACATCCATGGAAACAATACCTAAAGATCGGGGCATCAATTCGTAGTTCTGCATATTGCATTGAGGCTCTTAGTGGTTGCATGGATTCAGAAATTCAGGTAGGACTTTACCTTTAGAGTAGCTGTATTTAGATTTGTTCTGTACCACTAATTTCTTATTATGCAAGTTACTTGTTACTGTGGCCAGACACCGGGAATTGGGTACCTTAAGAAGCATGTAAGCAATGCCTGCAAGACAATGAACAAATCTTCTTCAGATATCTTAAGAGAACTGGCAATAACACTAAAAACCATGACAAAGTCATCTCAGATGGATTCCTTGGTTCGGGAAATGAACTTTGCGGTGCAGCAACTTCAAATTTCTTTGAGATCTATACCTAACTGCCTCATTGCACCAACATCAGAAGATACTACTGATGAACCCTTCAGAAAAACCTGCATAACACCACTAGTGGAGGTCATTCCACTGACCACTTTCGTGTCTTTGTTAATAGAAAATGCAGCAAGAATCAATGGGATTGTTGATGTAGTCAATGAGCTAGCAGGCATGGTTGATATGAAGCATGGGAACTCAAAAGCAAAACCAACACAGTAATAAGTATTATCTCTTCCTCAGATACCCAAAACCATAAAGGTTCTTCAAAATCATGGGTCTATTTAATCGTGTGCAGTAAAGAAGCTTATATATGACCATAGCTCTTCTTCATGGACATTATTGAAGAGCTTTCAAATTCCTGACCACAATCCACTCATTCCACTTGTTATGCATGAGGGCATATGATTACCAAGGCTTCTTGCACTTGGAAACCTACAGATTATCAGTGTATCATTTAAATTAATATATATATATATATATATATATATATATATATATAAGAACTTTAAAGTTGCTTTCTTTGTTTTGCTGAGAGGCAGTGATGAATCTTTTATAGAGGAACTTGAGCAATAAGATGTATATATACACATAACACATCCACATCCATTTTAATGTCTCAGTGCCCACATGTAGCTAGTGTTTATTAACAATCTGTTGTGACAGAGAGAATAATTGAGCTTCGTGCTTCACAGAGTACTGAAGGATAGATAGAGCTCCCTGCCTCCCTCCTCCACATGAATTTAATGATATTTTTCCGGTCACTCTCAACAATGTGTATGAAGTATGGGGAAAAAAAAGTGTCGGTGAAATTCACACTCCCCAAAACACTCCATGCATGTTTCTTTTTAGTAACTTAAATTTTGTCTTTTTAAGAATATCACTAACAAAAAAAAAAAGATGAAAGAAATAGTGCGGATTGCAAATTAAGGAGTATAAATTTCAAATTTTCAATCTCTAAAAAAAATAATTAAAAATTGTGTATGATATATATTGTATAATATTGTTAGATTCAAAAATTGGGGAAATTCAACAAGTCATTTTCAAAATTATGAAATACAAAAGTATTTTATGAAAGAAAATGTAAATATGTGTACGATTCTCATAGTATACGGGAAATTAACAAAGGAAAAGACAATTGTTATCCAATTTGGCTTATAATTGATATTATTTTTTGTTTTTTTTTTCAAATGTGGGAATTCTCCAATGTTCAACACGCTCTCTGACATGCTAGGTTCGCATGTGCAATAATTCAGTATGCGCCCATATGTGCAACCTAACTCTTAAGTCTGCATGAAATAATCAATCTCCATATATATTGGAAGTTTGTTAATTCATATGCTAGAGGGTAATAAATTCAACATACCCCCTCATGTGCAATTGCACCAAGAAACCAATTCTCATATATGAAACTGGTTCGTTCATATGATAAAGCTCACACATTGTTTCAAGATTCCGCTCATTATTCATTTACTAGAGCTAAAACATCTTTTTGAAGGCCTAACTTAAGGAAGTAGGTTTGAGCTAGTAATTAGGGTCAATAGCGTCATTGGAAAATATAATCTTCTCTATTACCATCTTAAACAACGACAAGTATGATCCATGTGGCCCACTTTTAATTGGTATAGCACCGGTGTTGTTCCCAATTTAACCATCTATGAGGTGTAGGGTTTAACTGTAGGTGAATTGTTGCCTATTGGTCATTTGTAAAATCAACATTGTAGAACTCATGAGTTTGAATCTCATATATTGACAAATGAAGATGAGAGGGTTTGAGATAAAAATAAAAATAAATAAAACTAAAAAAAAAAGGAGGGGTAGGGTAATTTTTTTTTGTTTTTTTTGAAAGGGGGGTAGGGTCATTACAACCACACAATTATAGGTTATATTTTCTTTCTTTACTTATCTAATGTGGGATTCTCCAATCTTCTTCTAAGTCAAATTGTTTACAATGCATTCATTTACTGTTTCATCAGCATAAATCGATCCCAAAGAGGCAAAGACACAATATTTTTGATAGCGGGCTCTTGCATTTCAACAAATCTTCATATTCTGGTCTGAGTTACGTGAGCACGAATTTTGTCATTGGATTGAAATTAAAGGAAAGCACAAATCAAATTACATCATATTTCCATCTAAGGTCATGTGCTTTCCATTTAAGCTAAAACATCATATTTCATTTATATATAATATATATTAATTTACAAGCTTTTACAGCCAGGTCGGGCAAGCTTTTACTGGCCTTTGGCAGGCTAGGCCTATGGGCAGGGTTTATGGGCAGGGGGCTGGGCTTGAAACCCCTAAACCAAGCCCAGCCCTTTACCCACCAAGTCAGGCCGAACTTTTACTCATCGAGCCTTGTGGGCCTCCATCAGCCCACTTGATTATCGGGCCAAATGATGAGGTCGTCCTAACATCCAATACCAATTTGAATACCACTTTGGAAAATAACACATGTAGGTTGTTGATTCTGATATTTAATCACTGAAATGAATGCAAATCATTTTTTTTTTTTCACTTCACAGCTATGATATGATCAATTATAAATTTTTAAGCATCACTTTCACTTGCAAGATTAGAGTCGAAGTCTTCATACATTACAATATGAAACTTAACATCTTGTAAGGCAACATTTTTTTAAACCTCATGGATGTAACTAACAACCTGAAAGAGTGATACTCCTCCTTGTTTATCTAGTGAACATATATGAATATTTGCCTCACAATTTTTTTCATTTCAACCTCAACTTTAATAAATCACACATTGTGCTATATTGCCCTTTGAAAGATGGCTTAAAACATCATTTTTTCTTTTCTTTTCTTTTCTTTTGAAGTCCCGAACTTGTTTACAGCCTCATGCGTCAGTCTAACAAATTCAATTCATACGTTTTTAGTTTTCTAAATCAATTTTGTAGATATAATATTCCGCAGCCATCTATCGGATTAGTTTTCATTAATTTACCAAGCATTGAAGTACTCGGACTCAACTTCTTATAACCAAGTATTGAGTCCTACAAGGATAGTGAAGACCTCCTGATTTTTTGTTATTATTCACTCATTAACGCTCCTAATTTTTTGATTGGTATCATAACTCTATGATCGTCTGCCGACTCACATGTCCTGTATCTGGGGACAAAAATAGCTAGAGTTGTTCAAGATTCGGAGGTCCTTTTACTTGAGGCATGCCTCTACTTTCAGTAAAGTTGAGAAACAAGTTTCTAGAATCATTAAATAACATGTCGGGAATCACTAGTTATGAGATCAGTTTCCGGCATGAATTCCTAGGTGTTATGGAGGCAGCATCGAGTGCCACATATATGATATATGATAATGAAAGACAAGTGGTGGCTCGTATCACTTGAGTTAATGATTCGCTCTCAAGTATGAGTGATAAGAGAAATTTGAGGTAGATTATCGAACTTGGCAGTTTGAGGGTCCTAGTATCGATTGTCCTTCGTTTAGCATGTAGAGGACATTGGTGTTAGGTCTTTTTGTTCAAATTGGCCATGATGTCTCTAGACCTACATTCCTTGGGTACATATGGAATTATGGAATTCAATTCAAGTTCTGTTAGTGATGCATGTGAGCAGTGCACAACGACGTTAGATGTGTATATGGATCTTGCACTCTATTTTAGGGCCTTATAAGTGCTATAATTGGGACAGTTTCTTAGTCTGAGGTTCTAGATATATATTTGTTGGATTTTGCTCAGCTTGTACTACAAACACATCCTGTGTTGTTTCAATATGTTAGAACGATTTTGATTGCACACGTAATTAGCTAATTCCTGACTATAATAATTAATTTTGTTTGGATGCAAGGTGCCAAAAAGTGTCACAATGTTAAACCTGAACCTTACTAGTTTTAAGACAGTTATCAATGCTTCAACAATAATCAATTTGGTTGAAAATTTATAGAGATAATCTATACATTAGTACCTAAAAACTAAACAGTCGAGATATGGATATGCGACCGAAGAGTGACTGTAAACTCTAAATCCATACTTTAATTTTAAAACGGAGCTCCGTTATGGATAAAATTTATATATATATATATATATATATATCTTTTAAACATAGGATCACACAAATAGTCTCATTATCAGTAATTTTATATATGGTGTGCTAACGTTTATATATACTACTCAATAGAATTTCTACTAGGAATTCTTCCTTTGGACGACCTATTTTCTGTATGGTGTGATGGGATTTATTTCTATGTCCCACATGTTGTATCTAGTGTTTTTCCTTTTGATGACCAATACAATTACTAAAATTTATGATATAATTTTTCTCTCTTCCAAACTGTTATTGTGCCCGAACGTCTGGATTTATCGTCCGACATCCTCCCTTGTTGGTATTCTCTTAAGAGATGGATTGCCTTGCCCTCCATCTTCATGATTTCTTTAGTTGGTGGCTTCAGCTAGCCGGAATCTGCTGTTGCTGCATCATATTTGTTAGATTTCAGCATTTCTTGTTTCTGTGCTTTGCTATTGAATTTCCTTCTTTATTCTGTTTTGCTTTTGTTTTCTGTTTTCGGCTGTTCGTTTCTTTACATTGATTTCTCTAGTTTTTGCTTGTTTTGGCAATTGACTATGTGAATCATGCTCTGTCTGTATTGGGTTGTGTCCCTTGTACTGTTGTTGTGGCCTTGTGCCTTCTTAATTGATTCATCCCTTTGAACGAAAAAAAAAAAAAAAAAAAAACGTTAAACAGCTTGACCTCTAGCACGAGATTACTAAAATTTTGAGTTTGGGCATATAGTCAAGACATTTTCTGTCGTGGCAATGTCAACGACACTGTCACATTAGAATCAATGATGAGGGCATATTCTGATCAGAAATGTGGTAGGCACTTTCCGTATCAAAAATTTAATGTGTAATCACTTGATGGTAGACCACAACCAATGACATTTTCTCATGGAAAAAGTGGAAAGAGTGTCCAACCAGATGATGCAGTTGATAGTAGACCTTCATCAGTGCCTTTTTTACTTGATCAAAAGAGTATTCAACCAGGAATTTGTAAGCCTCTATTACCACCATCTGATCAACGTCTACAATACGTAGAAGAATCAAATGAAGATCATAATCTCATGTTTGGTTATCCACCATTTGGGTCTTTGAAAACTTTTTCATGGCCCTAACCTAGGTGCTATGTTCTGCTGCACAATCAAGCCAAATTTAGGTAAAAACATTTTTAAATGAGTTGACTTTAACTAGTTTCAAGAATTGTTCAACCATAAGAGCATGTCCACCGGTTGGGTTTTGACTGGCTGTCATGTGGATTTGTTGATGTGTTGACCGGATAAGGGGAAAAAGTTGCTTCCACCAGCCCAATTTTAGTAGCGCCAGCAGTAGGACAGAAGACAGGACGTGTGGAAGGTAGCCATTGGGGGAGCAGAAAATTTGAAAGCAACGGTCCTTTAATCTAGGCCGTTGTTTTCAATTAATGTTCAAATCCAACGGTGGTGCAATTATATGTATATATAGGGTTGTAACGGTAACAAAACGGTAAGAGAAAATATTATTAAAAATTCTAAACATTTCTCTATAAATACTTATCATTTATTTTACATCTCATAAAAAAAATTATATTACATAGTTACACAATGAACAGTGAAATAAAACTGTAAAAAAATCAATGAACAGTGAAAAAATAAAATAATGAACAGTCTTGACTGGTCAAGAAAAAAAACGAGTGGAAACCCATGTCCAGTCGCAGTGAACAGTAACTTGACTGGTTGAATGCTTGACTTTTTAACCTTAACATTTCTTGACTACGGGTGAACTTGCTATAATTGGTTGGTTTATTATTTTGTTTCTTAGGTTTGTAGGCTAGTGAATATTGTTATGGCTTGTGTTGGTGCAATATATATATATAATGAGTGTAGGGGGCCCAAGAAGCCTTAAAGTTTAGGCCTTAATTATATGTGGATGTTTTTTTTTTTTGACATGTATACAATTTGCATAAAAAAAGAGAGGAAAAAACACGCTAATGGTCATACGAAAGCTCCTTATTATTAAGTATAAAAGTAACCCCTCTAAATTAAGAACCCTAAAATTTAGGATATAACATCCTTATAAGTTAATCTAAAACACTCTAATGCCTTGTTTATTTAGTTGGAATGGAGAAATCATTAAGAAACAACCTTATGGGAGAGAAAAAGTATTGGTATCGGAATGAATCATTTTAATTATGTTGTTTATTAACCATTAACGATATAGTGTGCAATTGATCCCGAATGGGAATCAAAAGTAGTATGATTACTGAAACGCCCCTAGTTTTTAAGTGGCTGGAACCTTATTTTACAAAACATCAAAACTCGAAAAAGTTATTTAAGAATTACTCTTTAATATATTATAATCATATGCAGTATATATATATATATATATATATATATATATATATATATATATATATATATATATATATATATATATATATAGAGAGAGAGAGAGAGAGAGGCAATGAAAATACGTAAGGATTCTTAATATGAAAGTGTGGCCCACACTCATTCTCATATTTAGGATTCTGATGTAAGTGACAACAGGAGAACTCAACTATTAGAAATTATTTCTCCATCCCATACTATTCCTCCATCCCCATATCCATTCTAAGTAAAAGTGTCATAAATATGTATTTTTTTAAAATCGGTATTGCTTCATTAAGCTATAAAGAATATAATTCCTTCCTCCTTTTCTTCCCGTCTTGTTCAGTGCTTTGTTAGAGCAATGCATGCACCACATTTTTCTTGCAGTGATATAATAAAATGTTTCTGTGCGGAATTATAAAAAATAAAAAAAAACAATTATCACATGTGCTTGTACACACAATAGGCATGGACAAGCTTTCAACATTTTATGCATAAACAAGAATGCTCTGTGTCGCAATGAACAAATGGATTGTAAATCCCACATCAGAA
This sequence comes from Rosa persica, assembly GCA_025331145.1. Lineage (NCBI taxonomy): Eukaryota > Viridiplantae > Streptophyta > Magnoliopsida > Rosales > Rosaceae > Rosa > Rosa persica. Next base: position 32,720,638 of record WFKR01000001.1, read on the forward strand.
CTTCAGGCATTAGTGTCAACCAATGCTTATGTTTCTTTTCTTTGGTTTAACACCAACTACAAATTTTCTACATGCAATTGCACAGATCATGTTCACAGCTGTATCAAAGGAGCTTCACTATCCTTGGCCTCTTCCTCATGGTGAGTTGTCCACCCCAAATTCACAGCCAAATCCTCCACGGCCACCTTGATCACATCAGTTCGGACACCAATGTCAGTTGAATACCTGCTCATACAGTACATCCCGGCTGTTGCAGTAGCAACACCAACTGGGCCTGGCATCAACAACGTTAGAGGAGAAGAAAGCATGGCCGCCAGTGGGGCACCAATAACGGAAGCAGCTTGGCCACTTCTTCCGACTCCCTGCTTATCCATTATCAGGAGACCAGTTTTGCAATACATTGCAAAATCCTCACAGTTATTTTGAAAGACGTCGTAATTGCCAAATCCATTCTGAAGAAGATACATAGCACGGTGGATAACAGATTCAGGGGAGTCAGATGCTGCAGTGGTGCATGTGCCACCCCGTACTTTGGATAGGAAAATTGAAGGGGTAACCCCATATTCAAAGCAGTAAATGGATCCATTTCTCAGGAAGCAATCGAGGCATGAAAGGACAACACCACTATTAGGTTGCCTGAATCCACAGTCAGGAAAGGTGGGACAGGACATTGAATCATAAGATTTGCCAGTGCTTGAACTAGGCTTTTTCTCAGGTGTAAAATGCACCACCTTGCTTCCTCCGAGATAAATACCTGCACAGTATGATATACATTACACTTGAAGACTAAACTTGATCCAAGCATACAGAGGAAAAAGAAAAGAGATGATAGAAGCACTGGAGTAACACAAGGGAGCAAAAATACTGCAAGGACCTACAACATAAATATTACGAAAGAGAATTGTGAGCAGGAAACACTAAACAGTATTCGTATATTAGATGTACTGATGGAATGAACACAACTGATATGATTTAAATGGAAAGCACAAATCAGGTAAAAGAATCCTTATAGCAGATGATGATGACAATGATATACAATTTGGTCAGAATAAATTCAGACATATCTCCGGGTAAATTCCAGATCCATAGTACCTATCTACTCTTTCTTTCTTTTTTTTTTTTTTTTGAGAATGATAGTACCTATCTACTCTGATACCTAAGAACTGCGATATTTTCAGGGATTTCTGTTTCTAGAGTCCCAATTATAATAGAAAAATCTTGAGTTCAGAAACGATTGATGGGTTACACACAGTTAAAGAAAACAACCAAGGAGGATCTATCCCACAACAAGGGGAGGAACAAAAATTGGTGTCCAATTCTGTTATCTCTTTATTGAACCATACAAACTATCCAACAAACTCTTTAAAACAGTAGTAGTGTTTAGAAACCTTTCTGCAGCTAGATTGAGTGCATAAAGTCAAAACACGGGAATTTCCAACCTCCATGGTAACTAGCAACAAGGGTAATTTACAAACATATTATGAATCCTGAAATGCGATCATACCACACCAAAATTGACCAGTAGGAATCACTAAATCAGATTCAGACCAACTAAATGGAGAATTATCAACGCATAATAGAAGATTCAGTCACATCACACAATAATTAGCAGCTGCCTCACTCTGGGAAAGTAGAAACGTCACAGCAATTATTTCCAAAAAGTCAAAAGGTAGAATCACCCAACTGAGGGAGATCTAAACTTCAATAAGCACTCAACTAGAAGTAAATTGATATCTCAAGAATCTAAAATTCTTCTCTTCAATAATCATTCGTTCCGTGGATTAATCACCAATCAAGGAATCCGCAACCATAAACTTGCAAGCAAAGAACTTAAAATTCAAGATACAATAGCCGAATTGCAAAGGCACAAACTTTGAAATGAAGACCATAAATTTTTGACCACTTTTAGATGACACACAATTCACACCTCACAAAATAACCCCAAAAGCAGATAATCAGAAAATGAAATTGAAACCCAGAAAGCATTTTGATACAGACAACAAGAATAAGCAGACGCAAAACCCAGAAACAACAATGAATCCACATTGTGCAATTCTTCAAAACAAAACAGAAACCCTGAAACAAAAAACAGAAAATGAGATAAGAGTGTAACCATGGTGAGAGTAGGTGAAGACAGCTCTATAAGTGTAGATGTGATCTCCTGGCTTGATCTCATCCCTCTCAACTTTGTTACTCAGCAGACCCATCTCTCTATATCTTATCTCTCACCCTCTTCGGCTCTGCTAGCACAAGAAACCAAATCAGAAACAGACTCCAAAAAGATAAAACGTACATAACAGTCCCACATCGTCACAAACTTCAAACAAAAAAACCAACATATACAGAGAAGCATAGAAAAGAAAGATTCGCGTACCAAGGAATCAGGTTAACCACCTTTACCGAAACTGCATAGAAATTTCATTTCAATTCATGATGACGATGATGGGTAGGTGTTTATGCGATGATGACCCTTTAGTTTCGGCTTTGCCTTTTCCACTCCGACTTGACTTGGGGGTCTTTGAAGAACAAGTGGACAATATCCAATAGTGTGAAGCCCAACGACTCTTCAATAACGTAATCAATTTTGTTCCATTATAAACACCGACACTTAAGGCCAAGAAAAGCTGAATGCTTTGGATTCCTTGCATTGTTCCCACGTTATGCATGTCTCAACTTTCATATTTGCCGCTTGGCTTTCATGTCTTTTGTGTTCTCTCTCTTTTTTTTTTTTATGAAGCGTGAGAAATACAATGATAACGTACTCTTAGAAAAGAAAGAAGAAAAAAGAACCATATGTGCTCCAGCCAAAGTTCATATGGATCATGAACGATTTTAGATACAATGTGTTTAGAATAATACAATGTGGTACTTACGAATTTACGGGTATCTGTTTCTGGTAATAATTAGTATACAGAATTTCAAATGAATGAACAATGTGTGAGAAACCAAGAATCAATCTAGAAAATATAGTAATGCACCTTGTAATGAGATATGTATAAGTGTATAACTCTACTTATCTAAGGAGATGTTCCAGTTGTATACTTTGACGTCAAAGTTTGAATCTTTTTCGAGCAAATGGGTTAGTTTCTTTGCATGCTCGGCATCCTTGGCGAGTAACAAGGCAAATCCTCCACCACCGGCACCGACGAGCTTGTAGCCCGAGCAATAGGGGTGTGCGAATTCGAAGAGTCTATCGACAAACTCGTTACTGCAGTAAGGGTCGAGTTCTTGATGTAACCTCCATGCCTCGAGCATTATGTCCCCAAGGTCGTTTATGTCGCAATTCATCAGAGCTTCTCTCCCGATCTTAGCCAGTTCGGCGAGGCGCTTGATGCTGGATACAAGAAGGTTGTCCCTTCGAAGGTATCGGATTACCACCTTTTGCAAGACTTGGTGTGCTAGTCGAACCTGCAAAGAATTCACATTGCATCTTTCAGGTGAGAAGAACATAACATGAGCCTAGACCTATGGGCTATGGAACTGACAACATAAATTGTGGACAATATGTCACATGCCAGGCGCCACTTAACAACATAGCTTTAGCCAGAGTCCAACAAACACAGTATTTTTCGTGCACACATCAGAGAGAGAGAAACAGACAGAACTTGGCCATAGATTCATAAAACCAAGGCGTTCTGCGATGCTCTCTGCATACAGTTATTGGTACCGCAAAAAGGCTTAATGCAGATTCAAGTGGAAAAGGAAGGCTGTGACATACTTGACCAGTAAATACCACAAGCAAGCGTTGCTGCAACTCTGAAACTAATGGAGGAGAAGCCAAAAGTGGGATGACTTGTAGTCGCAGCGGAATTCCAGGGAAACTTGCAGTAAACTTAATGCCAGGGTAGAGACCCCCAATTTGATCCTGCCAGCCACCACCTGTCCCCATAAGCTGTTCTAATACCAGAACAAGTCGTGCAACATTTTCATTACTTTCATCACCGTCAGTAATCTGCAGAAGTGCTTTCACAACAGCAGCTGCCAAGATGCTAGAAGTCCCCAAGCCGCTGCCACGAGGAACATGGGCCCAAGTTGTAATCTTCAAGCCCACTGATGCCAGAACATTTTCATGAATTATGCCAGTCACAAGCAGTGCAGATTTAACAAGCCGAAATGGATCACTGTGGTCAAATGGAGTAGCAATTGAGGTTAAGTCTTCAATGTGCAACTCATTTCCAGCATCATCACTGACAAAGACACCAGTAGCTTTTGTTGTCTCTATGATGGTGCCAATTGGAAGAGAACCTTCCAAACTTATTGCCATATTCAGGACACAACCAGCACGCTCCAAGCTCCATGGAGGAGTGTCGCTCCAACCCCCAACAAAATCAACACGAACTGGCAATTCAACCTTCACCCTTCTAGGATTGAAAGAATCATCCACATAGCCATTAAAATCATTGTTCTTACAAGCTGGAGGAGGTATATTTATGGGGGCATCTGAGAGATGTTCTACAGATCATAGACAAGAAAAAATATTATAAGTAAATTTGATAGGATATCAGATATGGAACTCCAGAACAATAGATGATATGCACCATGTATTACTCAGAGACTTAGGGTGACAGAAATGAATGAGTAATCAGAGAGTTTAGTGTTGTATGAGAGAATTTTCTTCTTTGTTTCCCTAAATTATGCAATGTGGGATATAATAATGAACTCCTACCTTTGAAACCATATTTTACAGCTGAAGCAGTTTCATCAGCAACTGCAGCCCAAACTTTGTTCTCCAATTTACATGCTGCTGTTTCATTGCTGCATGCTCGAAGAAGATCAACTTGAACCTGGTATGCACGGCTTTTGGGAAGAATCTTACTGTTCTGCTCCAAGAGTGTGGGACAAAGATCTAGAAAATCATTACATATCTTGACTCCTACATTTTCCATTTGCAGGATTTCTTCACACAAACGATACAAGTTACATCCAAGCATGCCATAATTAATGCAAGATTTAGCGACTGCAGCCGCAAGATCTGCTTGATGATTAATGGAACCTGTACACATTTTTGAAAAATCAATTGATCTATGCAACTCCTCCAAGCTGACACGAGATGAACTTCTCCACAACAAAAGCAACTCCTCAGATTTTTTATCACTCAAGCCCATCAACCAAGTTGCCACACTTAGCATCTCAAAATAAGAAAGAATAGGGAATATCTTTGCATTCCATAAATACTTTTCCTGATTACCAGTTGAGCTCCAAAGATCATTTTCTTCAATTCCTAAATCATACAAGACCTTCCTCCAGGGCTTCCCACAAAAAGTTCCGTCTCTAGAGAGTGAAATTTTGGGGTTGTCATGAAGACCACAATACACTATTACTTTTCCAGTGCATCCTACTAAGGGAACCTCCCAAAGACAATGACGATCCGGAAGTATGAACCTAAATGGATTTTCTGCTGCATTACCACTTATGTCTGGAACATTAATACCAACAACTATGGACAAAGAACCAATTTGTATCCCACTGGAAATGGTCGAGTCATATATAAGAGAATCTTCCCCAATTGAGACGGCAGGTGCAATTTTGCTAGCAAGAATAACAGCAGATGCTGCTATGTCAGATAGAGTGGTTGCCGGGATAGAACAAAGGTGTCTTCGACTGACCAGTCCCGAATCAGCTCCACTCAGATGATCCAAAACTTCACTGGAGGTTCCAAAATGTAAGAACGACAAATCATCTGCAGTTAAATCAAGAAGCTGATATTGAAAATATATATCATATAGGTATTGAAAATAAGAGAGAAATTTAAGATTTGGATGCTGGCATCAATATTGCACGTACAAGCACAGTAGCTGTACATCTTCTGCTTTCCTAATCTGCTAACAAGTTCGTCGCCTGAGGGGCGTAGCCGCAACCAGTCATGCTTTGCAGGTACCCAAGCTGCTACAAGATCTTCATATAAACTCATCTGAAAATTAAAAAACAAAAACAAAACCCAAAAAAAGGATGTCATTCAAAGCTTTCTGAAAGTCGATGAGTATCATACAATTAATGAAACCTGTGTACGGGATATTACTACAAAGCTTCCAATAAAAATCCAGTTGACTTTATTGTAAACCATACACTTACCTCTTTTTTGGTCTGTAGAAGTTCTGAAATCATTGGCTGGCAGGAACAAGCAAGTGTAACAAGCTCCTCCCACCCTTTACCTCTAACCGCTATTAATCCAGTATCAAGAAGTGCTCTGCCATCATCAAGAATTGCATTGTTCTTAACAAGTTCCTCTACACAAGGTTTTTGTAAGAGGTTATCAACTAAATTGACATTATTTTCAACATTCCCGCTCTTAGATGCCACAATAACACCGTGGTTAGACGCAATATCGAGGGTGATAGGAACTGTGATGGTACAGGACGTGTCCTCTGGAAGCACCAAATTGGAGGCATCAAAACATGGAAGTACGTCTCCAGTCATAGTAAACATTCCACCTGCAAAGACAGTAACATCATTAGGTGAACATATATGATTCTGGGAGAAACAAACAAGTATCATTAACCAAAAGCCACAGCGGCAATATCATTATATTTCACAGATAACAACAGAACACCAAAAAGAAATACCGACATCATAAAATCAAAGATAAAATGAGTATCTAGTTGCATATCATGTTATCATGCTATAGCCAAGTTCAGTTCGACTTTAAAGATGCGATGATTTAGCAAAATAACCTTCATTTTTAAAAGCTTGTCTTGCACAAGAAGCAATGGCAAGTATGTGATCGAAAAGCAGCGGGACCGGCCCATCAGGGTCATCAGCTGCCAGATAAGGAAGTGGCAGGAAAACTTTCCCCATGGGATTCGCCCACGGCACCCTTTTAGAATCCCCTCCAGCATGAAGCAACAATATATGCCTTTTCGCAATGTAGCTAACCATTTCCACAACATCATCATCATCCTCCACTTCACGATCTCCACTTCGCTCCACCTGTTCGAAACAAAACAGAGTAAGGAAGCTACTTTATCCTAAATTTCGCAAATTTCATCCATTTTTAATCAAACAGATCAGAGCTAACCGTTATTAGCCATTTGCATTCTGTTACCTGGGAGTTTGGGCCCCTTAATTTGCGGAAATGGAGGGCGAGGGCGTGAATGGCGTGGAGAGTGGCGCCACCGGAGCCGATGCGCTGGCCGAGGGGATCGGGGACGGCGAGGGTGACGGTGGAGGGGGCGATGCGGCCCATACGCTTGGCGCGGTGGAGCTGCCAGTGGTAGAGCTGGGCTTGCTCGGGGCTGGCGGCCGTGAGGACGATGGCGTCCCACGTGGCGGCGCGGGAGGGGTGACGGACGGAGAGGCGGAGACGGTACCATGATTTGCGGAGGACGGCTGCCACGTCGGATTTCTGTTTGGTCCGCGCGAATCGGGGTTCCATTTTCCGGCGGAGTAGAGTAGACTAGTAGTAGGAGAGTGTTAGAAGAGGAGGCAGTGATTTGTAACAGAAAACTGTACTGCAGGTAATAACAGAGGATCGATCACTCACTGTCCCGTTTTTGTCGGTAGATAATTTCTCCGGTTGAAAAATGCAACTTTTGAGTACGGGAGCCCAATATGTATGGTTATTTAACTGTCCTCTACTAAGTCACTTCAATTACGATTGGAGTTAGTAACACACACAATCGGTTAATATTTAAATCGGTATTTGGATTAAGGTTCATGAAGATATTCCAGTAAAATCAGACTAATTATCCCACCGCAAGCACATGAATCAGAATGCACTTCAAACTTGCTAGCTACAAATTGATGAGAGTTAAACTCAAGCGCTAGACATAGGAGTTTTATGCTAAGCCGCTATGATACAATTTAGGAAATGAAATTCACACTTATCATTTTATAATATACACTTCATGTTTCCTTTTTAAGTATTTTAATATCATATTACAATTCACACTATAAATAGAAAAAACAAATTTAATATACTAAAAAACGAAACATAAAGTGTGGATTGTAATTTGTAAAATGCAGACTGTGAATTTCACTCCCCTAAATGTTGCCATGTTTTCTTTGTCTGGAAAAAAAAAAATATGAAAAATGTCTATTCAACATTATTGACCAAAATTTGTTACGAAAAACATTATATTTAAAGTAGACAATTAATGTGCATTTAATACAGAGAAAGTATGAGGGAAAATAAATCCTAAGGGTGTGAGAGGATCCATTTTCCTTTCTTGCAAGAAATTTGTTCATTTCCTTGTGTGTGCCAAAAAACACAGGATGTGATAAAGTTTCCCTTCCCAACATTTTCATTCCGTGAGCAAAACGAGATCTAAGTGAAGAAGCTATCACGATTTGCTTACATTGCAATATCACAAGGGAAGAGAATTTAATATTGAAGTAACAAAAGCATTCAACAAATTATTTTTCTTTTGTATATGTTATTGAAAATGAAATGTTCTAAAAAATAATGAAAAATTACATTACATTATCACAAGGGAAGAGAATTAAATATTGAAGTAACAAAAGCATTCAACAAATTAATTATCTTTTGTAAATGTTATGGTTGAAAATGAAATGTTCTAAAAAATAATGAAAAAGAAGGAAAAACTTAAAAACAAAACTTTAATGGCTTCGCCCGGGTTCGAACCGGAGACCTTCAGTGTGTTAGACTGACGTGATAACCAACTACACCACGAAACCGTTGATGCTCATGAGTACCACACTACGATTTATGTAGTTTTCGTTCAGTAGTCAACTGCTAGGCTCATGTTAAAACTTATTACCTTTTTCCCCATTCTGCATTTTCTTGGGGTAAAGAACACTCCTTTTGTTGAAACTCACTTCACTGAGAGCTTGTATCAACTTTTCAATCTAAACCCAGGTGACCTCATTTCTTGTTCCTCAACTCATCATTTTTTTTATGATGGTATCAATGTTCATTACTGTATAGAATTTCATACTTTAGGGTTTTGGTTCCTTCTCAGGTTTCTCTGTATTGGGGTTTTTGCTTCTTCTGTTTTACTGTATCTTTTACTTTTCTAAGTTGGTGTTTCAATGAAATGGGTACTCAATTTCGATTAAATTAGTAGCCTTGAAAAAAAAAAGTGGATTAACGTAGCTTCTAAACTATGGTAGAGTTAACTGCAAGATCATTATCCAGGTGCATGATTACTGTGATATGGTGCTTATTGTTATGGAGTACTGCATGCTTGTAATATGAATTGTCATATTATTTAATTGGAGTATTGTGATTTTCAAACTATATGCTAATATCAATTAGTGTAGGATCTCGTCGAGTAATGAGAGCCTTTAGGGTTCTTTGGAAGAGTATCAGAAAATTTAGTTGGGGAAACTACCTTTCAAGTAAGAGTGTACTGTTCACTTTGTGTGTAACTCAGTGGGATTTCCTTTTTGTATCCAAATATGATGCCATATGCTGGTGCTAAGCGAGTTATATGTTCTTGGTTCAATTTTGGAAGCATGTGATTATAGCAAGTCACAGTAGATTTTCGGTTTTATTTTGATTCTTATAATTCTAATAAGAGTTCAGGTTTGAAATTGGATATTTGGTAGTTCTGTTCAAGAAAAGGTATCACTGAGGCTGCTTTTCTTTCTACTATACGGAACTCAAATTTTGCATTAGTTTCTTTCCTAGTTATCTAACTAGTATGAAATGTGCTTCTTTTTGTTTATTTATGTAAATTAAGGATGGGTACAAGTTGGTGGACAGAATCAGTGAGCTGCCGGATGAAATTCTGGTTAGAATCTTGTCTCTCTTGCCACTAAAGGAAGGTGGAGCTACCAGTACCCTTTCTAGGCGTTGGCTTTATATGTGGGCATCCTCTAAAAATCTCAATTTTGATGCTGATGAAACTGTACGGCGTTATTACTGGGAGTACAACCAAGAACTCAAAGACCAGGAAAGCTCTAAATATGTAGATTGGGTCAATCATGTGGTGGAACAGCATAGAGAGGAGGAGGACTTGGAACAATTTAGGGTTTGCTTCCTTGGTCTAGATAACCGTTTTACTAGTTCAATTGATAAATGGATTCAGTTTGCAATGAAAAAGAGAGTCCAAGTTCTGGTGTTGGATTTTGTGACGAGATTATATGATGCAAAACATTACACGTTTTCAAACTACCTGGAAACGTCCTCTGAACACTATAGCTTTGAATCCCTCAAAGTTCTTCATTTGGAATGCGTTAATGTGACTGGAGATGTTCTTGAGTGCATATTGCGAAACTGCCCTTTTCTTGAACAAGTATCAGTGTATTTTATGCCAACAATTTGGTTGAAGATAAGATATTGTGGTGACATCAAAAGGATTCAGCGTTGTCGGTCCATCCATTGCACTCAAGTGTTTGAAGATAAAATATTGTGGTGACATCAAAAGGATTCAGGTTCGGGATGCAAACCTTGTTTCATTGTCTTATAATGGACGTCCCATAGAATTGGATCTCAGTAATGTGCCCTTGCTGATTGAGGCATCCATTTGTTATGATGAGTTTACCGATGAATCCATGAGACTTGCCTTCACCCATATTTCTTGTTGCATAAATCAGCTACAGACTCTCATGCTGGATATCCCCATGGTTAATATATCTATTATAATGTGTATTTTCCTTTTTCTTTTTTCTTTCTTTTCATTTTGTTGGATTGTCTACCTACCTCCCTACTCCTTGTTTGGTTCAGTTCGTGCAGGTCCACCATGAGAATTTCCCTGTACTACCAAATCTCAAGAATTTAGAAGTAAGAGTCTGTGCAGATGCTTGCCGGAATACTATTCCTGTGTTAACCTCTTTCATGAAGGCATTTCCTAATTTGCAGAGGCTCGTTTTGAAGGTATTTATTCATACATATTTCTTAAATAGCATGATATGACTAACATGGCAATGCAGAAAAGACTTGAAACCTTATGTAGACAAAAGGAATAATGGTTGAAGTTCTTTCACATTTGCAGTGGAATAAAAGAAATCCCTACATACTACACATTTTTCAGTGTTTGCATGTTTCTTGTTTCATATGCCATGAAACATGCATGATTTTGTAGTTTTTCACCTTTATTGGATTAGAGATCTGAGGTTAATGGCGATTCTATGTGTGAGCTGTAAACTTAATGGTCCCTGTGCATCTTGTTGCATGTACCTTAAAAGATTGTTTTTCTTCGTGCAGTTGGAATTCTCCTTTCCATTTAACCCAACAGAAGGAGAGAAATTTTTTAAAGGACTATGCTATGGCATTTGCACTGAGAAATGTCCACATCGTAACATCAAGGTTGTAGAAATACTAGGGTATCGTCATGCTTCAACCACTGTTGAGCTTGTCAACTATGTAGTAAAGAACGTTGTTGCGCTATAGAAAAAATTGTTATTGATCCTGCTCGGAATTGGGCACATCATGGGACCAGAGCGAATAAGAGAATTGAAGAGGTCAAGCTTGAAGAAGAGGCCAGAGATCATGCTATGCACTTTATTAGAAAAGCAGTGCCATCAAGTGTAGAGTTTGTCTGCCTGTAGTATGCACAAGAGTCGTTTTGTCCCAGTTTCTGCACTCTTGTCATTTCTTTGTTTTGTTTCTGTTTTAGTTCGTTGCTTCCTTCTTGCTTCTACCAAATATGTATGTATTGCTGTTCGACAGCTTATATTCGTGCCGTCACTGCCGTGTCATGTGTTGGACGGTCACTCTTTTAAGTGGATAGTACCACTTAAACTTAAAGCTGCTTACCTCTATTTTCAGTGCCTTTGCTTTCGGCAGGCATATTACCGGATGAATATGTATGATGTTGAGATTTTCTCGTCGTCGAATATGGTGTTGAGAGCTGCAGCAGGTTAGATTGACGTGGAGGTGCGGTACGAAGTATCAGGTAGATGAGTAATTATGGACGATGACATAGTAGTGATATTACCACATAAGCTACTAAATACAAATTTCACGTACAACATCTAGATTGAAAATACTTTTGATTTGTTATAATTTGAAGCTACAAGAACTTCATTTCCACAAAAGAGTACGATTCAATTCATTTTGATACTTTTGATTTTTTTAAGATGGTAGTTTTAGAGGTGTGGATTCAAACAAGATTTTAAATAAAGAAAAAAAACCAAATACGTTGAGCAAATCTTATGTAACAGATACAATGCAGACAATATGTGTCCTAAGTTTTTTTATGAGAGGAATGATGGTTTTATTCATTGAAAGTTTAGTTCTAATGTATTGTCTGTTTGTGGATTTAACTTCTCGCTTGGCCTATGCAACTCATTTTCATACACACCCTCATCATTGGGCAAATACTAAGATGCCAAATACTATTATTATGTTTTGAAAATAAATAATTTTAAATTAAAAAAATTCAATAAACTAACAAACTAGAGAGTTGTTTCCAAAATAGAAGTCTCTATTTTTATAATTTTATTTTGGTAATTCAAACCACACAAGTGTCTGTTTCAGGCTTCAATTTCGGAGGGGCCCCTACCCGCGCTGTACCTCTCTGAAATCCCAAACCCCTTCCTTCCTTTCTCTCTCTTTTTCCCTTCCCCAACTTCCATCTATCAAACTCGGAATTGCACCCATTCCCAATCTGGGTCAATCCCCAATGCTCACCTCCCCACATTCTTAACCTCTCTGGGAACTGGGTTCGTCAAAGAAATGGTTTTCGGCAACTGGGTCGCACTCGGCTTGGTCTAAAAGAGAATGACGACACCGACTTGCATGGGTCTTGGGGTCTTGAACTCTTCTGGTTCATTGCCTCGATCGAATCCCATCATCGTCGAATGCCGATTCCGATCGAAATCGGCATTCGATTCCTACTGCATTGCCTCCGAAGCCTTCTACGACTACGGAATACGTCGTCGTTCTCTGACGGCGATTGCTTCTTCTTCTTCTTCTTTTAGTTCATGAATTTGTTTGTTTTGGACCAAGCGAAAGTGTATTTAATTAAGAAGAGTGTACATATATATTACAAGTCGTCCTTGTCTTTCTGGTAGCTGTTGGTTCTTGGCAGGAAATGAATTCCGGGTTTGGTTTTGGACCCTCGAAGCATAATAATGGAATGTTTTCGATGGTGAAGCCTCCCGAAGATGAGGCCGAGGGTGTAGAGAAGGACCCAACAAATCGATATGTTCGGGTAGGAAACACACACCGTGCATTTGAATTAGTTTTGTGAATCAGCATTGTATGCAATTTGGGATCTTGTTGGTTTTATGTGATTCAATGTCGTTGATGTTTTGCTTGATGGGAAATGGTGGCATCTTTCTATGTGTTTCGAGTATTATTGATGTTCATGTTGTGATTGTTCTTGATTAGTGTTTCGATTATGGTTGATAGGATCCTGTTGGATTTATGTGATAGAGTCCTTGATAATGGGGATGCTACATTTCATCTTCATGTCTATATTGTCTGAGTGTTGTTGAAATTCATGTTGGTAATTGTCACCTATTGATTTGTGTTTAGATTAAAAATGAAAGATTGTGCTTCCTCTCTCATAGAGTCATTCATCTCTTCTTTAATTGGTTTCCTTTTTCTTGGGAACAGTACAATGAAATCTTGGGCAGGGGAGCCTTCAAGACTGTGTATGGTTTTGAGACCCTTTCTCTTCATATTTTTATTTTCTTTCTTTTATTCTTGAGGTTTATTGTAGCTACTTTCAGGAAGTGATTTCTTTAAGAAGAAACAGCTCGTTAACTTGAACGATTTTTGGGTTTCTTTCTTGGGTTTATCATTTTGTTTTTGCAGCTACAAGGCATTTGATGAAGTAGATGGAATAGAAGTTGCTTGGAACCAAGTGAAGATTGATGCTGTTTTGCGTTCACCAGACGATTTGGCAAAATTGTACTCTGAAGTCCATTTGCTGAGATCACTGAAACATGAAAATATTATCAAGTTCTATAATGCCTGGGTGGATGATCAGAGAAATACTATTAACATGATTACCGAGCTCTTCACATCTGGAAATCTAAGGCAGTACGTTCTATTGATTCTTGTCATTCTCTCTTTTTGTTGCTTTGCTGCATTGTGTGCAATTAAACTAATTATGTGATGCTCGGTTACTAGATATCGTAAGAAGCATAAAAATGTTGATACAAAGGCCATAAGGAATTGGGCAAGGCAGATTCTCCGAGGTTTAGTCTATCTCCACAGTCAGAACCCGCCTATTATTCATAGGGACCTAAAATGTGACAATATTTTTATCAATGGAAACCACGGAGAAGTTAAAATTGGAGACCTGGGGTTGGCAACTGTTCTGAAACAGCCTACTGCTCGAAGTGTGATTGGTAAAGAAATCTATGTCATGAGATGCCATCTCTTGGTCAAACTGACCAAGTATAGTGTACTGAAACTTTTCTGTTTTCTAAACTAGGGACTCCCGAGTTTATGGCTCCAGAACTGTATGATGAGGAATATAATGAACTCATTGACGTGTATTCGTTTGGTATGTGCATGCTAGAGATGGTTACTTTTGAGTATCCATATAGTGAATGCAAAAGTCCTGCTCAAATATTTAAGAAGGTTACCTCAGTAAGTTGACGAATCATCAGATAATCCATCATTTCTTCTGCTGGCTCCTTTTAAGTAGAATCACTGCGTTTTCCCAGGTATCTTATGTCTGGTATGTTCTGTTGCAGGGTGTTAAACCTGCAGCCCTTGGTAAGGTGCATGACCCCCAAATTAAAAAGTTCATTGAGAAATGTCTGGTTCCAATGTCTGAGAGATCTTCCGCAAAGGAGCTGCTTAAAGATCCATTCCTTCAAGTTGAGAACCCTAGGGAACCAATGCGTGATCCCTTAAAGTTACCTAACCAAAATCTCAAAGCATTAAATTTACCCAAGTCTGGGCCATTTTCCATGGACATCGACAGTGATTATAAACAGCTCTCAGTAAGCACATGTACAGGAAGCAACCATGGAAGTCCACAGGTTTTGGAATTTCAAAGGAAAAGTAAGAACAATGAGTTTAGGTTAAGGGGGACAAAAAATGATAATAACTCAGTATCATTGACCTTGCGTATTGCTGATGCATGCGGTGAGTAAGCAAATTTGAGAGTGACCATACAATTTTTTAAACATAACACACACGCAGACAGATTCCAGACAAATAATGTAATAACCTGACCTTTTTTGGTGTGTTACAGGTAAGGTGAAGAATATAGATTTTCTCTTTTACCTTGATACTGATACTGCAGTCTCTCTGGCGGCTGAGATGGTTGAACATCTGGAATTAGCAGATCATGATGTGGCCTTCATTGCTGAATTTATTGATTACTTGATAATGAAACTCCTACCTGGTTGGAAGCCATCATCTGATAATTCCTCAGGTGGACTTACCTATGGTGGATCCGAGTTCCTCGATGGCAAATCCATAGTGGCATGCCCGTGGGGTTCACCGTTATCTGGTGTTCCTGCTGGTTCAATGGTTGAGCAAGCTTGTAGCGTCTGGAATAATTCTGATACAATTAGTTTTAATGGTGGCATTCCCTCTTATCCAAGCTTTACTGAATTTGCCGATGGACATTCAAAAGCATCATTTGCTTCTGTGTTTCTGGCTGATGATGCTTCCACAAGTATTAATAAAGCAGCTGAATCTGTTGGTTGCAACATTGTACATCCTAGGTATGCGTTTGTTGATGACAGAAGCTTGCAAGGAAATTACACTAACAATGCAGGCCAAGTAATTCCTATCAATATCCTAAAGAACATAGAGTTGCCATCACATGATCAGAAGGTATCTAATGATATGAGCTTGTCAAGCAGCTGTTCATCGGTTTCTTTGGTAGCTGATCTGGATGTTGAGCTGAAGTTGGAACTCGATATTATTGAGGCGCAATACCAGAACTTGTTTCAACTGCTTTCTAGGATGAGGGAGAAAGCATTGGACGGGACCAGAAAGAAATGGATAGAAAAGCAGAAACTAGTTGTTCACTAATTAAGACCATGCTGAACCCTTTATTTGTAATGTTTTCCCTTGTTTGATGATACTGTTGGTGTTAATACTGTATGCTGGTAATCTATATAAGGGTTGACATAATGTTGCCCTACGTATTGGATGCGGCTAACTTTTTCTGAAGTCGTGATCCTTCTATTGCCCAAGTTTTGTGCCCATTTTCCTGTTTGCTTTTGTTTGTTCAGTGTAAATAAATTCCCAAATCTGCTAATTATGCAGACACAGCTTTCTTATATATTGCTGATTCATTAACAGAGTATAAGCATATTGAATGAGGCTGGTTGAGGTTGGCAAATTGTAAGCAAATTGAATTAAGTTATGCACTTGGACCTTTTAACACCAAAGTCGAGATTGACGCGGCAATGAAATTACAGGGGAGGTTCAATTTTGTAAAAAGCTCAAGCTCTTCAACTTTAATTCAGTTGACAGTGGACTAATTCACACCTTCTCCACTACATTCCAGTACAATGCAACTCCAAAAGGCCAAAGAAAAACAACAACCCAGATTTAAGGATTTAATCCAAAAAATAGGCAAAAGGTTGCACAGCTGGCCAACAGTTATTTTGATTTCAAGTCCGAAAACATAACGGAATGGTGCTTGGCTCTCCCCTTGTCCATGGCAGGGTGGCAAGGAATCTTGGCTCGGGAAAAATCAAGACCAGAGGAAGTAAAAAAAGATTCTGAATCTCCTACTAAGAGTAATCGATCCAAGCATGTTTACATTCATCGTTCAAACACCTATAAAATTTTGTTGATGCTTCATCAGCAGATCGCGTTTGCTGCTCCCGGAAAGCAGCCTCTTTATGACCACAGATTGGGCATGTTTCTGCCAGAGAAAAGTAGATCAAGGAAGAAGAGAAACAAAAGTCAGATTTGCAGTCAGGATTGATTTCAATAAAAGTTATAAAACATTCCAAGCTGCAGCATCAACACAAAAGCAACAAAATGAGTTTAAGAATAAGATGCGTGCCCTGCTCCGGCAGTCACATTCAAGCAACAATACCTGCATGTTCTTCTAAGTTGGAAATCGTAAGTTGTATGATCTAATTATTAGTTAATATGATCCGGACAAAATGAACAAAGACTAACTACTGGCAATGTGTGAGAGAAAGCACACAAAAGAAACAGGTTCTTGCTTAGTTAAAACCTAAATCTAAATCAAGTAGACCAGTTTGACAGAGCATCTACTCAACATCAATTGCCATACCAGTTGGTTGACATTCTCTCTGACAATACTCTGGACCATTGATTGTGTCAACACAAACCATATAACTACTGATTTTTGACCTGACCACACTATGCTAACCGACTCTCATACATTGTAACGTTTCTTCCTTTTCTTACCATTTACCAGTAAATCCTATCTCACATTTGATAAATGCAATAGTTCCGAAAAGTTATAGCTCTCCTTTGTACAGAAGCATTTGTTCCAAAATATAACGTTTCTTCCTTTTCTTACCAGTTACCAGCAAATCCTATCTCACATTTGATATATAATAGTTCCGAAATGGTATAGCTAAAAAAGGCCGAGCATCAATTCATAAGGTAGACATAGCCATAAAAGGAGAATTATCAAATTGAGCAGAAGCTCCAGGAAAAACAAAGAAATTGCTGGTTCGACAGACCACAGAAGAACCAATTAATAAGCTAGAACTAGTAACTCTTGGAGAACTTAAATTGTAAATCAGTTGTAGTACTGCAGTAACCATGTAAATACTATTGCTGGGTTACTGATCTAAAAATAAACTTATGACAGCATATTGTTGGTCAGTTTTAACAAACATTTCAACTCTGAAAAGAATGCACTACTTGAACGCAAAGTAGGAGAAAGAATGAAATCCTCATGTGAATGTAAATTAAACAAACCTTCAGTTTTGGGTGCATTTGTAAAGTCATTCAGGTTAATTATGGGTTGGATCTCCTTCTTAACTAGAGCCTCCCTCCTCCTAATTTCACCCTGAACGCACAAAACAATAGAGCAACCAGTAAATAAACGTTATGCATACCCTTCAACATAGCATAAAGAGATAACTTTCAATGTAATTCAGGCAACATATTTCGTTAGCTATACCCGTTTCTCCATGTATGCTACATAAGGACAAGTTGGACAGAAGAATCTAGCAGCGTGCATATTCGGAAGCTCATACTGCAGCATGCCTCCACAATCAGGGCAGAATTCCATTTGCGAAAATCTCCCAACACAACTCTCCCTCCCTGCATAATGTTTGTTTAGATTCCGAGATGCCATTGATACTTATACAACTCCCAACTACAATTCTACTAATCACACAAACATAAAATAAACCATCTGAAGAGTACACCAATTGCCAAATTGTGAATATGTTTAACAACAAAAACAGAGCAAAAGTTAAGCTAATTCCTAACTATGAATGTGAAGATACCAATCATAAAAAGAAACAAACTTTATTGGTGTCAATCATACCCAACAACAAAACAAACAGAAATAACATATCAGCTGTCTGTTCTAAGCTCAAAGATTAAATCTCGCAGCTATGCACATTAGAAATTCATCAAAATCACAATCCACAAAAGCAGCATGAAATAAATTGGGGAATTCGGGTCGATCTTATCGAAAATAATAAAAGGGTTCAGCATATTTCTACATACTTTTCGATAGATTGAGGAATTCGGGTCGAATTTGGCAGGGTTTTGCGTTAAACCCTAATCTCAGTCTCAGTCAGTTCTTTGTTAGGATTTTAGGCAAATAGTCAATAAATACTTCTGTTTTGGCCACCCAATTTTCTTTTTGGAAAATCACCTTTTTTTTTTTGGTAAATCTTTTATTTTTTCTTTTCTTTGGTAAAAGTCCCAAAAATAATGTCAACTCACACTCATAAACAATGAATTTTTCATATTTCATTTTAGAACATTTCCATTGAATTGAATCTAAGAACAAATATGAAGAATTACTTAACAAGAACAATCGAAAGTCACAAGGACTTCAAAAAGGACCATGACATCAATTGTAATGATATAATGTGCATGCACATGATAACCACATTGTTTCATGATAAAATCGTTTACTACCTAACTATTTCATCTTTAGCTACCAGTCATAGCACGATCTCATAAAAAAAATGTGAAAATCCAGATTTTCATATAATAAATTTATGTAATTCAATAATTGTTATATTAATTGAATTATGATATTTGAGATTATTTGGATTGTCGTGGGTTGAGAAAATTGGTTTCGAATGATTTTATTTTCGAAAATGAACGTTATTTAGGGGGTCGTGAAAATCGACTTTTTAGACGTTCAAAATTTGGGAAAACGTTCTTCATGAAAGTTGTAGAGCTCGTCGATACGAGTCCGTGCATATGTGGAACGTATTATTCGGAGTTCGTATGAATAAGTAATGAATATTTGAAAATCGAAATTTTTCTATAAATAGTGAAAAAATCTGAGTTTGTCTTGAAGGACGAAAAAATTCATTTTTTGGACATCAGCCCCGTCTCTCTCTCTCGGCCTGGTCACTGTGCTTGCAGACCCGCCGACCCGACCCAACTGGAAGTCAGCCTTCCCGGTCGCGCCGCCGCCGGACCCGGCCCCCATCCGCTTCGCCGCCTGGCGCCCAGTCGGTCCCCGCCGTCGCCACAACCAGCCGCCGCTCCTAAGCTTGGATCGAAGCCTCTATCCGAAGCCCAAACCCGACCCGGCCGGAAAACCATTTTTCCGAAGGTGCACAGGCCGATCAATCCCATTTTCGTGTCGTGCTCTTCCTCCTGATCATCCCCATATGTGGCTTGCATCACGATTTTGAGTGTAGAGTGGTAGATCAAGAGTTGAAGATTTCGACGTCCCTGATTCGATCTGGAGACTGATCAGAGGGCCGAGATTAATCCAACTTCAACACCCGATCTAGGATGATCTAGACCTCATCTCCGAATAAGTCATGTATTAAAGTTGTTCACAATTTCATTTTGAAGAAGTTTGTAGTTAACGACTTTTGCATCGGAGGTGCTTGACCGGCGTTGACCGCATTGACCACCGTCTGACCGCGGCGTGTGGCGGCGCGTCGGACCAAATTTTATTATCTGGACGATGATCTATGCATCCATACGAGCGTTTTGATATATAACTTGGTCATGTTAGAAAAAGTTGATAAATAGTCAATTTCTGTTTTGACGTTACTATTTACGGTTTTACAATTTACCTTCGAATTGAGATTTACGGAGATCAGACCATCGGTTTTACTTCAAATTTTAATATGATGTTCATATGACTGTCCCGATGACTTTGTGTGGTCACGGACGAAGATCCGACCGTTGGATCTTCGTATAATTGTAAAATAGTGATTCGGGAGGCGATTAGTGAAGATCCGTCCATCGGATTTTCGTATAATTTTGATAAGATGTTTCCAAGGGCAATCCGTGAGGGTCTAACCGTTGGATCATCATTTAAATTCAATCCGACCGTCAGATTGTCTTTATTTTAGAATCCGACCGTTGGATTGTCGTTATTTTGAAATCCGACCGTTGGATCATCATTTAGGTTTACTTCATGTTTCGTTGCTAAGTAAAGACCGTACTTGATTAGGTACTTGACGGCTTGAGTTGACGAGCATTTGGATTATTCTGAGTTATATTTATTGAAGACGCAGCGGGAATTTCGAGGTGAGTAAATCTCACGTGGTTCATATTACGAACCAAATACTTAAATTAATTATTTTTGGTAATTGTGTGGAAAATATTTATGGATTAAATATTTGTTTTTAAAATCACATGGACTTGATCACTACGGTTCATAGGTAAGTAAAATGAATTTTAATTATACAAATGAATTTCACGATTTTCTTGTGTGAACTATAGATGGTATTAGTGGTCATCCCTGAGTGGATGATTACGTATATATATATTTACGTGGAATATATATATATTGATTGGAGTGATTTTAGTGACGATATGATTGAGATAGAATGATGATTTGGATTATATTCAAATGCTTTAATTTCATGATAATATCATATATGTTGGTTGAGTTGATTTAATTATGTGAAAACATACGGTTGTACATATTGTGGATTTAGGGTCAACGTAGTGACCAGTATGGGATAATCGGACGCTCTAATCCAAGGTGGATGATGGGATACGATTGGTTAAGTATGTACAATTATCGGACGTTCTAAATATGTATATAAGTATACATATTGATGAAATACGATAAAGATAAATATGTCGGATGCCATAACCTAGGTCAGGTGACGGGCTACGATTCAGTTAGAGCTGTAGTCTGTCGAATACCATATTTTTATAAATACGATAATGGGGTATTGTGGAGAAAGATGTGAGTAAGGGTTGGTGTTGAGTAGTTGATTTATTGTGATTGTTGGTTTTTGTAGTTGTAGAATCGTTGCATGTTGACTTAGGTAGAAATAAATGTGATTAAATTAAGTACGTTCTTTCTTTTACTCATACGAGCTTTCATAAGCTTACCGGGTTTTGTATTGTTGCAATCCCGGTACACTATTGAAATGGTGTAGCGGATATTCCTGCAGGTCAGGATAACCAGGGAGGTGACCGAGCTGCTTAGGTGTTCAGCAGTTACATTTTATTTCTTTGAGTTGTGAGGTGTGTATGCTCATTTAGAGCTTTACAAATTATTGCGTATTTGTGTTATAATAATTAACCGAAACAAGATTCGGTTTGATTTGATTTCGTGTGGTGAGGTTGTTAAGAAAAGAAATTTTCAGGATGATTATTTTGAGTTGTGGTAATTTTCATGTTTCGGATTTTGAATTTTATTCTAAAATTCGGGGCGTGACAGTTTGGTATCAGAGCATAAGGTACATATTTGGTGATATGTCAATACTTACCGAGTGATGGCCCGTCTGCAGCGGATCCCCATCGTGTGCTCTTCAGTATTGACAATGTCATTGGGTATGTGAGAGCGTTAGGTTGGCTAGGAACGTTTGCATGTCTTAAGAACGTTAGGCGTTGTCTTGTATGCTTAATACTTGGTTAATATGGACTTGCATTTGACTTATGCATTGTTTAAGTGTTATGCATGTATTAATCAAGTATATCATGCTTATTAGGTAATCGAGATTGAGGGAAACAAAGGCAGAGGTCGAGGTAGAGGCAGACCTCGTGGCAGGGGTAGAGGCCGAGGAAGGGGTGGGGCCCCTCCGGTCGAAGAAGCATCCGAGACGGAGGTAGAGGCACCTTATGAGGATCAGCCTATTCCTCCTGTGGCCGTGGTTGATAATCATGCCCGCTTGCTGATGCTGGCAAGGGAAATTACTTACTTGGGAGCAACCAAGTTTGGAGGAGGCACTGATTACATGGTGGCGGATCGATGGATAGAGGATTTGCAGACTTATTTTGATCTGCTAGATTGCACTGAGGCCTACAAGAGGAAGCTAGCCGCTTTCATGCTGAAGGATGAGGCTAGGGTTCGGTGGAATGTCACACAGATGAGCATAGAGGTGTCTACTTTGACATAGGACGGCTTCGAGAGGCTGTTCAGGGAGAAGTACTTTCCACCAGCAGTGAAGGAGAGGTTGGAAAGAGAGTTCCTTGCACTGGTACAGAGGAAGATGACCGTAATCGAGTATGATGCGGAGTTCTCCAGACTGTACAAGTATGTGGGACAGATGGAAGATGAAGACTTGGCTAAGAAGTCTCAGAGAGGGTTGAGTCCTTCGATTGAGCGTGATGTGGCCATCTTGGAGCTGAAGACCAAGAGAGAGATCATGGCTAAGGTACAGATCATTGAGCAGTAAAATCTGATTAGTAGAGAGAAGGAGTCTGCTGAGAGAGACTTCCAGGGCAAGGGAAAGGCCATAGCAGGAAGCAGTAGAGCTAGAGACTTTAGGGGTGGGTTCTGGAAGAGACAGAGAACTCAGTTTCAGCATCAGGCTCCAGTTAGGGCAGCAGTAGCTCCTCCTATTCAGGCTATGCCTATTAGGCAGATAGCACCACCAGCTCCAGTGAAGTGCTTTAACTGTGACGAGCCGGGCCACATCTCTCGTGCGTGTACGAAACCTCGGAGTAGGATATGCTACAGTTGTGGATAGACAGGGCATCAAGCCAGGGAGTGTCCCTGGAATCAGGGTAGAGTGCAGGGTAACCAGCAGAGGCAGCTACCACCTGCACCTGCTAGAGTCTTTTCCATCGGTCAGGCAGGCACGGGAGTGGAAGATACCTTATCTGTTTATCACTATCTTGCTAGAGTACTGTTTGATACGGGAGCCTCACACTCTTTCATATCTAGTTCGGTTGTGGATATATTGGGTTTGATTGTTATGCCTCTGACTAGATCATTGTGTGTTACATCACCTCTCGGGGTGTCTCTTGAGCTTAGCATGTTTTGTGATGATTGCCCTATTGGGATTGGTGGCAGAGAGTTCTCTGCATCTTTGATTGTGATTCCGGATCACACGTATGATTTGATTTTGGGTATGGATTGGTTGAGCCCGAATCATGCGGTTATTGATTGCTTTAGGATGATTGTGTCCTTCCATGTTCCGGGACAACCGGTATTTCATTACCGTTGTCTGAAGTCTGACATCGCCATGAGATCAGGGATTTTGGCCCATATTGAATCCGGGAGTAGTACTTCAAAGATTACAGGGATTCCTGTAGTTTCAGAGTATGCGGACGTGTTTCAGGAGATCCCTGGGTTACCTCCGAAAAGGGTAATGGACTTCTCCATTGATGTGATACCAGGTACTTCACCTATATCAAAGGCACCCTATCGAATGTCTCCAGCTGAGCTTCAGGAGTTGAAGGTTCAAATTGAGGGCTTACTTGCACAAGGGTTCATTCAGGCTAGTGTGTCTCCTTGCGGCGCACCAGTGTTGTTCGTGAAGAAGAAGGATAATTCACTTCGGTTATGTGTGGATTATCGACAGCTGAACAAGGTGACCATCAAAAACAGGTACCCTTTACCTAGGATTGATGATTTGTTCGATCAGCTCAGTGAGGCTACTGTGTTCTCAAAGATTTATTTGAGATCTGGATATCACCAGTTAAGGGTGAAGGATGAAGATATTCCAAAGACGGCGTTCAGGACCAGGTATGGACATTTTGAGTTTCTTGTCATGCCTTTTGGTCTCAAGAATGCACCTGCAGCATTTATGGACTTGATGAACCGCACGTTCAGTCCTTACTTGGATCAGTTTGTGGTGGTGTTTGTTGATGACATCTTGATTTATTCAAGGTCGTCAGGTGAGCATGAGAAGCATCTGCGGATCGTGCTACAGACGTTGAGAGATCAGAAACTATTTGCCAAGTTTGAGAAGTGCGATTTCTGGCAGAGTGAAGTCAAGTTCCTTGGTCATGTGGTCTCGAAGGATGGAGTTTCTGTGGATCCTTCTAAGGTTGAAGCAGTGATGAGTTGGAGTCGCCCTACTACGGTTACAGAAATCCGTAGCTTCCTTAGATTGGCAGGGTATTACAGGCATTTCATTGAAGGGTTTTCTGGTATTGCTTCGGCTTTGACCAAATTGACCAGGAAAGACACTCAGTTTGTATGGTCGGATGAGTGTGAGAAGGCTTTAAATGAACTGAAGACTAGATTGACTACTGCTCAGGTGTTGATTATTCCTACTAGTGGTGGTGGATTAGTCATTTACAGCGATGCATCTCATCAGGGTTTGGAGTGTGTGTTGATGCAGAATGGTAGCGTTGTTGCTTATGGTTCTAGACAGTTGAAGGTACATGAGCGGAATTACCCCACTCATGACCTAGAGCTAGCAGCAGTGGTGTTTGCCTTGAAGATTTGGAGGCACTATCTTTATGGTGAGAAATTTGAACTCTTTTCTGATCATAAGAGTTTGAAGTATTTATTCTCCCAGAAAGAATTGAACATGAGGCAGAGAAGATGGATGGAGCTCATTAAGGACTATGATTTCACCTTGGAGTATCATCCTGGAAAGGCGAATGTGGTGGCGGATGCTTTGAGTAGGAAACCTCGTTTGATTATGGCAGCTATTATGGTGCGAGAATGGCGCATGTTAGAGGCTGCATCAGAGTTTGACCTTATGCCCGCAGGAGCAGGACAAGGAATCGTTCTCAGTAGTATCACCTTACAGCCCACCTTGATCTCCAGGATCATTCAAGGTCAGACACTTGATGAGTTAGCTCAGGCGAGGATGGCTGAGATGACTGCTGACCCGGATATGGAGGGCCCTTCTGAGTGGATAATTGGGGCAGATGGAGGGTTGAGATTTCGAGGGAGATTGTATGTACCGAGTGTTGATAACCTCAGAGAGGAGACCATGCGGGAAGCACATAGGTCTCGATACACTATACATCTAGGAGGTACTAAAATGTATATGGATCTACGAAGGCAGTTTTGGTGGTATGGTATGAAGACGAATGTGGCAGAACATGTGTCGAAGTGTCTTACCTGTCAACAGGTGAAGGCAGAGCATCAGAGACCAGTAGGAATGCTGAACCCTTTATCGATTCCTGTTTGGAAATGGGAAGATATCTCTATGGACTTTGTGACTGGATTGCCTAGGTCCAGGCAAAGTTATGACTCGATTTGGGTAATTGTTGACCGGTTGACTAAGTCAGCACACTTTCTTCCGGTGGCAAAAACTTACTCAGGGGATGCGTTGTGTAAGTTGTATGTGAAGGAAATAGTGAGGCTTCATGGAGTGCCAGTGACGATTGTCTCTGATCGTGACGCTCGTTTCACTTCAGAATTCTGGCATAGGTTCCATAATGCATTTGGTACATCTCTTGCTATGAGCACTGCATTTCACCCACAGACAGATGGGCAGACCGAGAGAGTGAATTAGGTGATGGAGGATATGCTCAGAGCTTGTGTTCTGGATTTTAAGGGAAGTTGGGCAGATCATCTACCATTGGTAGAGTTTGCCTACAACAACAGCTATCACTCCAGTATCGATATGGCTCCATATTAGGCTCTTTATGGTAGGCCATGTAGGACTCCTATCTGTTGGGCGGAAGCAGGGAATAAAGGGTTCATCGGTCCTGAGATTGTACAGGAGACTACAGAGAAGGTCACTACTATTCGGGACAGAATCCGAACCGCTCAGAATAGACAGAAGAGTTATGCTGACTTGAGGAGGAGACCTTTAGAATTTGAGACAGGCGACCATGTGTTCTTGAAGGTCTCACCCATGAAAGGTGTGGTGAGATTCGGCAAGAAGGGAAAACTCGCACCGAGGTATGTTGGACCCTTTGAGATTCTGGAAAGGGTTGGAAACTTGGCATATCGACTTGCTTTACCTGTTAGCATGTCGGGTGTGCACGATGTCTTTCATGTGTCTATGCTCAGGAAGTATGTTCGAGATGAGTCTCACGTGATTGATCATGGTGTGATTGAAGTAAACACTGATGTGACGTTTGTAGTTAAACCGGTTCGTATCATGGATAGGTCTACGAAGAAGCTTCGTAGGAAGGAGGTTGACCTTGTGAAAGTGTTGTGGAGTCATCATGACGAGGTGATGCATCATGGGAATTTGAGTCTGACATGAGGAAGAGATATCCTCAGCTTTTTGTGGACGAACATGCTTGAATTTTGGGACGAAATTCTTTTAAGGAGGGTAGACTGTGAAGACCCAGATTTTCATACAATAAATTTATGTAATTCAATAATTGTTATATTAATTTAATTAAGATATTTGGGATTATTTGGATTGTCGTGGGTTGAGAAAATTGGTTTCGAATGATTTTATTTTCGAAAACGAACGTTATTTAGGGGGTCGTGAAAATCGACTTTTTATACGTTCAAAATTTGTGAAAACTTCCTTCATGAAAGTTGTAGAGCTCGTCGATATGAGTCTGTGCATATGTGGAACGTATTATTCGGAGTTCGTATGAATAAGTTATGAATATTTGAAAATCAGAATTTTTCTATAAATAGTGGAAAAATATGAGTTTGTCTTGAAGGACGAAAAAATTCATTTTTTGCACATCAGCCCCCGTCTCTCTCTCTCTCTCGGCCTGGTCACTGTGCTTGCAGACCGCCGACCCGACCCGACTGGAAGTCGGCCTTCCCGGCCGCGCCGCACCCAGCCGCCGCTCCTAGGCTTGGATCGAAGCCCCTATCCGAAGCCCAAACCCGACCCGGCTGGAAAACCATTTTTCCGGCGGTGCACGGGCCGATCAATCCCATTTTCGTGACGTGCTCTTCCTCCTGATCATCCACATATGTGACTTGCATCACAATTTTGAGTGTAGTGGTAGATCAAGAGTTGAAGATTTCGACGTCCCTGATTCGATCTGGAGACTGATCAGATGGTTGAGATTAATCCAACTTCAAAGCCCGATCTAGGACGATCTAGACCTCATCTCTGAAAAAGTCAGGTATTAAAGTTGTTCACAATTTCATTTTGAAGAAGTTTGTAGTTGACGACTTTTGCATCGGAGGTGGTTGACCGGCGTTAACCGCATTAACCACTGTCTGACCGCCGCGTGTGGCGGCGCATCGGACCAAATTTTGAGTTTTTATTATCTGGACGATGATCTATGCATCCATACGAGCGTTTTGATATATAACTTGGTCATGTTAGAAAAAGTTGATAAATAGTCAATTTCTGTTTTGACGTTACCATTTACGGTTTTACAATTTACCTTCAGTTTGAGATTTACGGAGATCAGACCATCGGTTTTACTTCAAATTTTAATATGATGTTCATATGACTGTCCCGATCACTTTGTGTGGTCACGGGTGAAGATCTGACCGTTGGATCTTCGTATAATTGTAAAATAGTGATTCGGGAGGCGATTAGTAAAGATCCGTCCATCGGATTTTCGTATAATTTTGATATGATGTTTCCAAGGGTAATCCGTGAGGATCTAACCGTTGGATTATCATTTAAATTCAATCCGACCGTCAGATTGTCTTTATTTTAGAATCCGACCGTTGGATTGTCGTTATTTTGAAATCTGACCGTTGGATCATCATTTAGGTTTATTTCATGCTTCGTTGCTAAGTAAAGACCGTACTTGATTAGGTACTTGACGGCTTGAGTTGACGAGCATTTGGATTATTGTGAGTTATATTTATTGAAGACGCAGCGGGAATTTCGAGGTGAGTAAATCTCACGTGGTTCATATTACGAACCAAATGCTTAAATTAATTATTTTTGGTAATTGTGTGGAAAATATTTATGGATTAAATATTTGTTTTTAAAATCACATGGACTTGATCGCTACGGTCCATAGGTAAGTAAAATGAATTTTAATTATACAAATGAATTTCACGATTTTCTTGTGTGAACTATAGATGGTATTAGTGGTCATCCCTGAGTGGATGATTACGTATATATATATTTACGTGGAATATATATATTGATTGGAGTGATTTTAGTGACGATATGATTGAGATAGAATGATAATTTGGATTATATTCAAATGCTTTAATTTCATGATAATATCATATATGTTGGTTGAGTTGATTTAATTATGTGAAAACATACGGTTGTACATATTGTGGATTTAGGGTCAACGTAGTGACCAGTATGGGGTAATCGGACGCTCTAATCCAAGGTGGATGATGGGATACGATTGGTTGAGTATGTACAATTATCAGACGTTCTAAATATGTATATTAGTATACATATTGATGAAATACGATAAAGATAAATATGTCGGATGCCATAACCTAGGCCAGGTGACGGGCTACGATTCAGTTAGAGCTCTAGTCTGTCGAATACCGTATTTTTATAAATACGATGATGGGGTATTGTGGAGAAAGATGTGAGTAAGGGTTGGTGTTGATTAGTTGATTTATTGTGATTGTTGGTTTTTGTAGTTGTAGAATCGTTGCATGTTGACTTAGGTAGAAATAAATGTGATTAAATTAAGTACATTCTTTCTTTTACTCATACGAGCTTTCATAAGCTTACCGGGTTTTGTATTGTTGTAATCTCAGTACATTATTCAAATGGTGTAGCGGATATTCCTGCAGGTCAGGATAACCAGGGAGGTGACCGAGCTGCTTAGGTGTTACAGCAGTTACATTTTATTTCTTTGAGTTGTGAGGTGTGTATGCTCATTTAGAGCTTTACAAATTATTGTGTATTTGTGTTGTAATAATTAACCGAAACAAGATTCGGTTTGATTTGATTTCGTGTGGTGAGGTTGTTAAGAAAAGAAATTTTCAGGATGATTATTTTGAGTTGTGGTAATTTTCATGTTTCGGATTTTGAATTTTATTCTAAAATTCGGGGCGTGACAAAAAATGTTACAAACTAATATCTTAACTAACATCCTCAAACAAACTCGACAATGGCATTAATTGGATAACCCAACTCCTTTTCTCTTTGCACCAATAGCATGTCCACTCAAAACCAAAGTAAAATTACATAGCACTCTAGGTTAGTTCTTACTACCTTGAGGGTAATCCCTACGCTTATTTAAAGAAAAAGGAGTAAAATTGGGCATACTATCCCAACACCCAATTTTACGAAGTTGAGTGTTGGGATAGTAGACCTAAGACAAATTCTCCAGACCTTGTACACTATAACTAGATAGTAAATCGAATTCAAGACCTTCTACTTTAATGTAACTTTCAAACTCTTAAAACCTCTCAGAGATAGAAAACATTTTATAATTTGAAAATACTATAAAAAATTATTGTATCTGTTCAAAAATGATCCAAGTAGGGGTCGTCAACGGGCTGGGCCTTGTTAAATTTTTTAATAATGGCGGGCCGGGCCGGGCCGGGCTTTATTAAAAATCGAAGGATCCAAGCCTGTCCATATAAAGCGGGCCTTGCGGGCTTTATTTATAAATAAATATTTAAAGACACAAATATTTTTTTTTTTAATCAAGCTTTGGAAATTCATTGGATAATGATCAAATACAACCAAAGATAATAGATCTATATTGTACCAACAAAATTCTATATTTATATATAGATACTAATTTATTGATAATTAAATTTTTAAAGACACTAATTTTTTATAAATTTATATTTATACATCATACACTCCAAAGAGCAACATATAGCAATTCAAAGAAAATGAGAAAACCGACTGTTGGATGTCATTATTATAATAAATTATACATGTGGTTAAAAATTTAGTCAATTTCACCGTAGTTTCGAACTCGATCGGATTAATCAACCGTAGTCAATTGCATGTTTTCTTGGTTGACTGATGGCGTGATAACCGCAAAAATTGCTTATTTTTTTACATCACGTTTGTAAATATTTCATCGATGGATGTGAGTGGACATAAGATAAAAATTTCAATTTTAATTACAAATACATTGACCAATACCAATTTGCCTCTTAAAGTTGTATGACTTGTACATTGCATTTAAATTGTTGAGGTTCATTCTAAAGCAAACATGAAGTGGAAAATGAATTTGAAAAAACCAACCGTTTGATGGAGAGACTGTAATATTTTATGGTGGTTGTAAAAAATCCAGCTAATTTGGTTTTCGTTTAGAATTCGATCAACTAGGTCAAACCTAGTTACTCTTATAAACCTATATTTATATATCACACACTCCAAAGAGAAACATCTATCAATTCAAAGAAAATGGAAAACCGACCGTTGGATTTGATTATTACAATAAATTATGAGTGTGGTTAAAAATTTAGTCAATTTCACCACCGTTTCAAACCCGATCGGATTGGTCAACCGTAGTCGCTTGTATGCTTTCTTGATTAACAGGTGGTGTGATGACAACAAAACTTGCTTATTTTTTTACATCACGTTTGTAAATATTTCATTGATAGATGTGCATGGAAATAAGATAAAAATTTCAATTTTAATTACAAATACATTGACCTATACCAATTTGCCTCTTAAAGTTGTATGACTTATACATTACATTTAAATTGTTGAGGTTCATTCTAAAACAACCATGAAGTGGAAAATAAATTTGGAAAAACCAACCGTTTGATAGAGAGATTGTTATATTTTATGGTGGTTGTAAAAAATAAAGCCAATCTGGTTCTCGTTTCGAATTCGATCAACTAGGTCAAACCTAGTTACTCTTATAAACCTATATTTATATATCACACACTCCAAAGAGCAGCCTCTATCAATTCAAAGAAAATGGGAAAACCGACCGTTAGATGTGATTATTACAATAAATTATGAGTGTGGTTAAAAATTTAGTCAATTTCACCATAGTTTCAAACCCGATCGGATTGGTCAACCGTAGTCGCTTGTATGTTTTCTTGATTGACCGATGGCTTGATAACCGCAAAACATGCTTATTTTTTCACATCATGTCTGTAAATATCCTATCGATGGATGTACGTGTACATAAGATAAAAATTTCAATTTTATTACAAAGACATTGGCCTATATCAATTTGTCACCTAAAGTTATATGACTTGTACATTGCATTTAAATTATTGATGTCCATTTTAAAGCAACCATGAAGTGGAAGATGAATTTGGAGAAACCAACCGTTCGATGGAGAGATTGTAATGTTTTATAGTGGCTGTAAAAAATTCAGCCAATTTAGTTCTCGTTTCGAATTCAATCAACTAGATCAAACTTAGTTACTATTATAAACCTATATTTATATATCATACACACCAAAGAGCAACCTCTATAAATTCAAATAAAATGAAAAAACCGACCGTTGGATGTGATTATTACAACAAATTATGAGTGTGGTAAAAAAATTAGCTAATTTCATCATATTTTCAAATCCGATCTAATTGATCAACCGTTATCACTTGTTTTTTAAAATATATATGCACATATTTTCAATAAAAATATGAGAATTTCCACACACACACACACACATATATATATATATATAAATATAAACACACACATACACATATCTATATCTACAGTCCTTCTTGGCTAAGGATGTCCTTAGTTTTTCTTAGGTGCGGATTTGGTGTTTTCACCCACTTTCCGATCATATTTTCACATCTTAACCGTTCAGTTTTTAGAGCCTAATGTATAGATCTCCCCTGCAAAATTTCAGCCAATTTGGTGATCGTTAAGACATCTAAAACTGTAATTTACCATTATAAATACGAACGGTTCCGGTTCGACAGATTCGGTCCGTTCGTGTAAATTGCAGTTTTGGATGTCTTAACGATCACCAAATTGGCTGAAATTTTACAGGGGAGATCTATACATTAGGCTCTAAAAACTGAACGGTTAAAATGTGAAAATATGATCGGAAAGTGGGTGAAAACACCAAATCCACACCTAAGAAAAACTAAGGACATCCTTACCTGAGAAAAATCCTCTATATCTATATATATAAACACACACACACAATGCACACACATATCTATATATATATATATATCTCTCTCTATATATATATATATATATATATATATATGTAAGCACACACACATATCTATTATATATATATATATGTGTATATATATATATATATAAACATACACACATACACATATATATATATATATATATATATAAACACACACACACACACACATATATATATATATATATATATATATCTATAGATATATATCTATATATATATATATATATTCACAAACACACACAAATATATATAATATATAAAAAATAGTTTACGGGCTTTTACGGGCCGGGCCGGGTTTTTCCGGGCTTTTTAGCGGGCCTCCATCGGCCCACCGAGGCGGGCTTTTGCGCGCTTTTTGACGGGCCGGGCCGGGCTTTTGGCCCTCCGGGCCAACGGGCCTCCATCGGCCCACTTGATCTGCGGGCTTTTTGATGAGGCCTAGATCCAAGGGTAGGAAGATTGAATTTGGGTTGACCTTTCACGAAATTTGAAACAAATTTTACTTTCTACTATTTCTGTTTTTCAATTATCTTGTAGGGCCCAACAGATTTTCTTGAGTTATCCGATATGGCGTCTCTCTTCATGGTTGCTAATTGTTATTTGTCAAAACCCAAACTCCCAAAACCTCCCACAGTTTTGAAGAAGATAAAATGCAACCTTTCTCCCTCACTCTGAAATTTCATTTTTTCTTCCAGTGAAATATAGTGTGTTTTGAAGAAATAATGCTTTGTTCTTCTTCTTTTCAAAGTGTAGGTATTGACTAAACCCAAATCATCTTTCTTTATACATTTCTTCTAGTCCAGAATTGTCTTTCTTTCATTCAAGGATAATGATATTGACATAAAAACCATCAAATGCTATTGGTTTTCTTTTCTTTGTAACTTCCAGAATACTATAATATTAACCTGTCATGATCAACTGCAATTTGTTAATATTTTACTGCACCTCAATAATTGGTGCCCACAATGTGTTTCTTCAATTGGCTGATTGCTTTTCAGTATTGTGATCAAGAACTCTGGCTTGATTATAATTTTTCCTTTTTTTCTTTTTGTGATTTTGTGCAGTATTGAAGTGATTGTATTGTCAAGCAGATTCTTCAATGGCTGATGGGGCATGGCCAAGGCTATACAGCTGCTACAAGTGCCAGAACCATATATGCTGTCATGATGATATTGTCTCTAAATCTTTTCAGGTGATGAACTTTTATTTTTATTTTTTGAGAGAACAGGTGATGAACTTTCTGATTGATTTCTGCTTGAAAGTTTCGTCTGGTGTGTAACTAATAATCAAGAACATGATATGAAATGTTCAGAATGTTTTGCATATGAATCTTAATGTGCATATAGACGTGCACTGCCTGGAAGCGATCCATGTGGTATATGCTTTGCTTTATGTAAAGGGTTACATTAGAAGAGATTAAATGCTAATCAATCATATTCTTAATTTGGATGACTATGTGCTTTGTTTTGTTAGGCTGAAAGTGGCAGAGCCTTTCTGTTCTCGCATGCAATAAATGTGGTTCAAGGGCCTAAAGAGGACAGGCGACTCATCACCGGCCTCCACACAGTTGCAGATGTACACTGCAGCGATTGCGGGGAGGTGTTGGGCTGGAAATATGTAAAAGCTTATGAACAGTTGCAGAAGTACAAAGAAGGGAAATTTGTGATTGCAAAGTTCAAGATTGTCAAGGCAAACTGGTAGCAAGGAGCAGTTGGGTTTGTGGAATTCACTTTGTTTCGTTGTTCATACATTATTCCATTCATCATGTACAAAGAAGTCCTTTTCAATTGATTAACCATATGCTTTTGTGAATAAATAATAATATCCCCAGTTCGATATTTGTGCTTGAGCTAGAATATTCTCTCTTTCACCTAAACTTAAGATGGTTGGTTAGATGGAATTGTTTGCATGTGGTCATGGTTCACAATTCGGAAACATAACATACCAAATGAATGACGAAAGAACAGTACCCTTTGTTTTAGGGATTGTTAACCTGATCTTGCTAAGGACATGATGCGTGACAGGAAGGAAGAAAGCTAGATGTTGCCTCACCAATGGTGTGGATTTAAGGTGTGAATTACTGGTCCTTGTGGTACTTCTGTGGAGAATCTGAACTAGGTCTATACGTTTTGCTTTATACCTCTTGTGATATCTACTTTTCATTCGATGCAGTACATTTCCGAAGAAGATTAAGCCTTCGGAGGCATAGAAACAGTGGCAAAGTTCTGAGGAAATACTGGGATAAATATTGTGATGAGGCTGAGACATAAATAATGGGCATAACGCCCCACAAAAGAAGAAAATAAAGGTATAAGCAAAAGAAAAGCAACCGAAAGGTACTGAACCAATTGGGAAGCGTCAGGTTGTTCTACACAAGCTAGGCGAAGGTCCTCTTCATATTAGACTTCAGAACATCTGGTAGAGATGACACCACTAAACTTGCTTGTTTGCCACTCAAGCTAAAGAAGAAGAAACTCGTGGTTTCTGGTTGTGCTGTTCCAGAATCCAAATTGCCCCAAAAATAAACCGTGACACTAACGACATTGTTCTTGCTTCCTTTGTGGAGAAGAAATTGATGAGTGGTACTCTGGTTTCCCCTCACGCAAACGAGATTGGAGTTGCTTCTGAAACGCAGGAGGATGTGATTTAACACTAGCTTACTTTCTTGAGTTTCTTCGAAACAAATCGAAGAAGAGCTGAAGAGATGACATCAATCTATGTACATTGATTTAGAACGCCATAAGGGATACACAACTTTCGAATATTAAAATCAGAATACTGGCTGGTAGGATTATTGGGGGATTTGGGGCTGTTTTCTTCACGCAGGCGACTCATCTTCATTCTTGGGGAACTTGGCACCAAATGTTCATCCGTGACACTGTGACAGATTTGGGTATTGATCATGCGTATATGTGGGGGATCTCGAGTTAAAAGACATGCTAACTTTTAACCGAACTGCCCGCCATCCAAAATGCTATGTGACAAATCGGCCTCATTGAGTTTTACTTTCTCATATATAGACGTGTAAGTGTGGTCCTAACATGTGTTTTCTTCTATCAGTTGAATGATGGATATGATATATGTGCCTTTGTGAATACAGATATCGGAAGGAATATACATTTATGTATGAAATGATCTTTTGACAGATAGTTTGACATGCTATGACGTTACCTGCGAGATCGGAATCAAGACCTTTAATCAGATGAAGTTAGGGTTAAATGCTTAATTTGGATTCCCAATCTAGCTGTAAACACAGAGCATTTTCCTATGCCTCTTTTAGGGATCATCCCATTTGGGGCTTAAAAAACACGAGTAGTGCTAACGACTTGCCATGAAGGTGACAAGAAAATTTGGAAGTTTCATGCATGTTGCATCACTCATAAAATAGAAGGATGGTGCATTATTTCTTGATGAGGACAAGAAGCTTGGCCCAGCCCTTTTTCTCAATCCAGTCTTTACTAGCTACTCCTTTCTAAGAAGTCCATTCTTATTAACCTTTTCCTCTTTCCAAGGCACCGATATGTTATTGTTAGGTTGGTTGGGAGCTTAAGAGTTACAGAAGATGCTGTCGGTTCTGGATTGATGATTAAAGCAAATATGATTATTCACTGCAGTGTGTTGGAGTAGTTGTGGAAATAAAATATCCTCTAATTTCATACCAACTCTACATAAACTCTGTAGTCTCTACCACAACCTAACAAACATTGCTAGCTCGGCGTGTAAACTTACGTTGGAAATAGCTTTAAGTTTTAGAATTTCGTAATTGTCTAACATAGTATCAGAGCTAGAATTTTGTACGCAAGATGCTGGTTAACATGCTAGTCTCCTACCTGTCACAGACGTTTATCATAACACTGGCCTACAGGTGTAGGATTTCTGCTAAGAGTCCCCATAGTATTGATTTTCAGTGAAAAGAAAATAGTGGACGGCAGATATTATCATCCTTGACAGAGCAACAAGATACAAGAATCCAAAAAGAAATTGATAAAAGAGACACAGTAAGGAAGCTTCATAGAAGCCAAACTCCAAGACAATATAAGCTATTCTCTCAATCTTGATAGAGGACGTTTAGCCCACCAATAAGAACTTTCCCGGAAACCGTTAATATTGGACTAAAATGAAAAATAATCCCAACAAAGAAGAAAATAAAATCAATGTCAGATGGTGACCTTGACAAGTTTTGGCCCTCCACATGAGTTGTTCCTTGATGCATCAACCGTCCATTTGATGTTCAAATAATCAAATTTCACCATCAGATGGTTCGGCATGTATTCAATGATTCCATGATGTGTGGATTCCATAAGAACTAAACAAATGGATGGCCAAGATTGAAAGAAAATCATGCCAAATTAGTGCCACTAGGTCCACGAAGCAGTGATTATTCATATCGATCACTCAACACCTTCCATATAATTTCTGTATAATAGGGAAACAAAAATCAAAGATTTAACATTTTTTTCTTCTCCAATATCAACATATTCTTTATTTTACAGCAATCCCTAAAATCTCTATATTCTTCCTTAAATTTTAGAGATTGCTATAAATATAGAGAATTTGGTTTTCTCTTTCCTCACTTTCTCTAAAATATAGATAATTATAGGAAATCTGTTGAAGCAAAATAGGCTCATTTTTTATTAAAATAGAGAAAAATCAAAATATGGGAAGTTTAGAGTTGCTCAGCTTAGCTCTCTAGCTCTTAAACAAACCAAATAAACTTTCCAATGTCTATAAAGGCCTAGCTAAGCATTATATATATATACAGACATTCTTATTGGTTCTTCAAGTCTTTCTGATATTGGTTGCTGTTTCATATTTTTTCCAGTATCAATATGGGGAGCAAAGGAACAACTGAATACCAGGACTTGTTACCAGTGATGGCAGAGAAGCTGGATGTGGAGGCCTTTGTGTCCGAGCTATGTGGAGGTTTTCGTCTTCTGGCAGACCCCGAAAGCGGGCTGATCACCTCGGAGAGCCTGAAGAAGAATTCTGCGCTTCTCGGAATGGAGGGGATGAGCAAAGAGGATGCTGAGGGCATGGTTAGGGAAGGTGATCTTGATGGAGACGGCGTGCTGAATGAGACGGAGTTCTGTATTCTGATGGTGAGGCTGAGTCCAGGGATGATGGAAGATGCAGAGACTTGGCTTGAGAAAGCTCTTGAACAAGAGCTAAAGAAATCCTGATCATATGATGATCAACATGAGTCTTCGATAGTGTGCAATTTTTACAGTAGCTGAATGTGTTTTTACAACTTGGTAAATGCTGTAAGCTACTGTTCAATAATGTTAAAGTTGTTGATTGGAGAATTTGTTACCTCGCAGATGCGAACTTCCTGAGATAATGCCTTTTTTTAGTGACAAGAAAGAAGTAGTGATATATGATGATGGATCCCATTTGATACAATCAATGATAGAAGTCCTTGTGTCACATCGTAGAAAATAAGTTGTGATTCCATGGCAAGTAGGAGGAGCCATGTTGAACCTAAAGGCCTGAAGGCATATTCCAAAAGCTAGGATTGTTTGCCGCATATCATGGTTTTGTCCCATACATGATTTCATCGACTAAGAAAATAACCAGCTTGGATTCTAAATACATAACCGGCTTTGATTCTTAATACAATAGCAATTCATACCTCCCCTTAATACGTAGACCTCCTCTTATTTAAATTGAAAATAATAATAATAATAATAATAATAAACTTATGTAAACAAAACAGAACGCATCTTTCCAACTCTAGTTTTCCATGTTTTCTAACTTTTAGTCCTCAATTTTTTTTTTAAAAAAAGAATCAAAAGATTTTACTCTCATTTCCATGATGACTGCGCCCAAAAAATCTACAAATTAATTAAACTCAACCCCATTGTTTCCTCTATCCTTCATTCCATCAATGAGCAACATCTAAATTGATCCAATTGAAAGAACAGTTTGTCAAATGGGACAATCAACGAAGAGGACGATTAGTGTTGCTAGAGAATGGCACATGGTGTGGAGTTGTAGAAGTTCGAAGAATACGAGGTCTAGCTAGAAAAAAAAAAAGGCAAAATGGAAAGTTTAGTGGTACCAAGCATGGTGGGAGGTCCAAATACCATTACATTACACGAGGTTTGAATAGAACTACTGTAGCAAAAATCTGCAAATGAAAGAACTTAAACATGTCCAAATTGATCCAATAGAGAACTGTCCTCTCCCAAAACCTTAAAGGCAAGCACTTTCCATTTAGTAGTAGAAGGGTTGACATGCTCTGGTTTCTGACATTTGCACATGGTGGAAGAACTGCTCAGAATGCAACTAGGTTTCCACTGGATGGCACAATTCTAGAGAGTATGATATGACCAATAAACTAATCTTCTGAGCAAAATAGTAATTTGTTAGGTGGCCATAAAAGAAATTAATGGAAAATTCTAGCAAAACCATTATATATATTTATTTAAACAGTAGAGCAGAAGTACTAATGTGATAATACCGGCAAACTTAGAAATCAAAGGAATCCATTAGGCATATAATGAACATAGATCGAGAAGAACCTCGAGTGCTATCATAACATTCTCTTTCTACCTAAAGGTATTACTAAAACCACCAGAGTAACATCTTGAGCCCACTACTGCCTGAATCAGTCCGACTTCATGTTCTTGATCTTCGAATAGGAGAGCGACTGTAAGTAAAAGATGGATCAGGCAATGATATGGATGTGACCCAAAACAGCTCGAAAGCAAATTGAACAAAAGAAACGGTAAATCTCGATACCTACCTGCGGTATCTGCCATATTCTGGACTCGCATTTCTTCCATAATCAGGACTCCTGCGCCTGTCATACACTGGACCATTGTACCTACCATAAGCTGGGCTGCGGGCATGACCATAATCAGGACTTGGACGCCTGTGATACACAGGACTTGGTGACCTCCTATAAGGACTATCCACATGTCTTCCATAACCGCCTCTTCTAGGACTATCATAACGACGCTCACCTCTCTCATCATCATCTCTCAGAGCATACTCAACAGAAACCACTCGGTCTAGTATCTTGCTACAAGAATGATAAAACTTTGCTTCAGTTTGCCAGCCTTTTAGTCAAGAGAGTTAACCAAGTAAGAAAACTAACAAATTACTTACCTCAAGTGCGTAGCCTGAAGGGCTTTGGTAGCTTCTTCCTGAGTGTCAAACTGCACAAATGCAAAGTTCCGCCGAATTCTGACATTAAGAACCTTCCCATAGGGGTCAAAGTGTCTTTCAATATCCGAAACCCTGGTGCGAAGGGGATCAAAGTTGATGACAAACAAGGTTTTTGTGGGCCTCTGGTTTGCCACAGATTTAGACCCATCAAGATGATGACCACGTTCACGACCACGTTCACCCTGATAAGATTAAGTTGTTTTGGATTAGAACAGATAGAATGATGTTTAGAGAAGCTCAGTAAATTAAGAAAGAAGAACGAACAAACAGACAACAATCCAAATAGAGAACATGAAAAAGACCATTGAAAAACAGAAAAGGAAAAAACATTATACCCTAGCCCATTCCACAGATAATCTGCGCCTGTCATAACCAAATGGCCTGTCATCAAGGTGATGGATAGCATCTTCAGCATCCCGATCATTATCAAGATACACAAAAGCAAAACCTGAAACAGACGGGAGAAAAATCAAAAGAAGTAAAGTGCAAGAGAATCACTGGCATATAACCCACTTAGCAGAGACATCAGCATCAAAAATCTTTGCCCTGGCACAAACTAAAGTAAATACAACACCTGCTAGTGAGGGGCTGATGCACACAAGACTGTAGAGGCATTGCATGATGAACTAAATGATGATGGTTGCATAATAAAGGTTTAAATCCAAAGGTTCAAGTCTGAGAAGTCATTGCTAAGCATGCTTCGCCATTCAGAGAGCACGGTTTCAGTAATGGAAGACAAGGCATGACAGAAAGCAAAGTTCCCCCTCTTATCAGTGATTGAAGGCATGTTCAATAATCTCCTAGAACAGTGGTGAACTGGTGAAAAGCATGGCATGACAAATGACTGACCCAACTATGACCATTCTTGTCAAATGGCAACTTTAAGCGATGATGGAGTGGGTGAGTGACGGATGAGCGAGTGAAGAAAATGCAGGATGTTGCTATCTGATTGATCCAACTATGACCATTCTTGTCAAATGGCAACTTTAAGCAATGAAGGAGTGGGTGAGTGACGGATGAGCGAGTGAAGAAAATGCAGAATGTTGCCATCTGATTGATCCAACTATGACCATTCTTGTCAAATGGCCACTTTAAGCGATGATGGAGTGGATGAGTGACGGATGAGCGAGTGAAGAAAATGCAGGATGTTGCTATCTGATTGATGCTATCTGAGAATGTAGTGGTACAGAACCAGGCAACCAGGAAGGTTTCCTTTCCAAATTAAAATTTTGGCAGTGATGTTGGCGAGCCCAGATAGAAGCTCAGTTCATTTTCCCTTAGTAAACAAGTTCCTGCGTCAAAAGAAACACTTAAAATGCAGAGATTTTCTCCATTGAAATTGAAATTCGTGGCCGCCACTTCCTTTCATCCAGGAAAAGGAGCGATGGGATATACAAGCTACTTACTACAGTAGCCTTATATCCATAGCCAACCAACAGGTGCTTATACCAAAACGCTTACTTCTAACAAAAAACTGAATGATGTGTTCCAGCTAGGAGCACTGGCAACTGAAATTAGCGCCCTTAGCAAACTGAAACAAGCTAAGCATTCATCTTTATAACTTGATTCAATATCAGGCCAATAAAAATGCAGGAATCAAAACCAAACCAAGCAGACTAGTCCTACCATAATGTAAATTTTCCCCAGAAATTTACTAAAAATTTACACAGAATAGAACAGTATTTTCATATCCCAGCTCAGAAAAAAAAAAATCAAATAATCAAGCCCAACAAAAAAAAAGAACAGAACTTTTTACTGGGCAGATAGAAATAAACCATACCAGTTTTCATGTCCACTCGATCAACCTTCCCGAACTTGGAGAATAGCCGCTCCAAATCCGATTGCCGAGTATCGTTCTCGAAGTTGCCTACGAAAATCGCCCTCATTCTGGAAGCTACACGTTACCGCCAAAATAACAGAATACCCTACAAAACCCAGATTACAAATTACATAAAGAACCAGAAAAGCAATGGAACACAGAGTGCTGTGCTCAATTCTCAAGAAAATCGGAGGAAAGGAGACAACTTTGGGGTGGAAGCAGAAAGGAACAGTAATTGATTGATAGAAAAATTAAGATTAGAGGGAGAATTCAGTAATACCTGAAAGGCCGAAACAGAGAGAGGAAGAGAAACCCTAGAATAGAGAAGGTAAAGTTGGGGCCTTTATATATCCAAACGAAGCCTATTTCGCCAGGGGATGGGGGGCAACATATTATCCGTCCGATTCCATTAGCCTAAACCTAATTGGGCGGAGGACAGGGCTTTAGATACGAGAACCATTTGACCCACTAAAATTATGGGAGCTCGTATAACGAAGACTATTATAATGAGGATTAGTTGAGGATTTTTGTGTTAGATTCACTTTTCGATCACATTTTTGTAAATGAGTTAGATATTTATGTGCAGATCATTTATGCAATTTTTCAACCAAATTGAAAATCGTTAAAGCATTCACAATAGTGATTTAATTATGAACATGAAAGAATCATGTTTGACAGGTTTTTTTCGTCCATTAGTTTGATATAGTTCGGTACTTTAAATATTATCAATTTGAAAGAAAAAAAATTCAAAAGTGATCTACTCATGCATACATAAACATCTAAAGGTTGATTTTCCGTAATGTAATCGAAAAATGGGTCTCTTAAATCATTGATTAAGTTTTCAACTAATCATCATTATAGTGGTTATCGTTAGAATGACTCCCCTAAAACAATTAGTCAAAACAATTTTGTTTTTTTTTCCTTTTTCCAATAATCTTCAAAGGATTAACAGGTGATCAGAAATTTTGCAGTCACCCGTTTTTGAATTAATTTTTTTTTTCTTTTTTTTGAAGACAGGTAAAGGCTCTCGTTAAGTATTATTACTTGAAGATGGAGAGTACAACGAGGGAGACGCAGGACTAGACCTCGTGAAACATTACAATCATCCTCAATAAGGACATCCTGAATATAATCAGAAGTGTCATCTACCCAAGACTCATCCAACTCGAATATCCTAGCAAGGTGAACAAGTCTATGCACTACACCATTTGTTTCACGCGATATATGTCTAAGGGAAACAAAATTGAAAGCCGTAAGATACTCATGATAATCAGTCAATATAGGACTAGCCTCATACAAGTCTACTCCTTCCATAGCAAGGGCATTAACCAACATGATACAATCACATTCAATTTCTATCTCAGTCCACTGTTGATGTATTGCGATAAGAAGGCCTCCACGAAGCGCTTCAGCCTCTGCATGCAACACTTATTGTGCAAACGGGAGGTGTCTAGCCAAGGCAACAGCACACCTACCCATACTGTCCCTTGCAATCACTCTTATTCCACCAACTCCATGATTAAAATCTCTTTTAGGAGCCCAAGAACTGTCGTTCCGAGAGCTGTAATCCAAATTTCTTCAAATTTTGTCCAATTCTAAATACAAAATAAATAAAAAAATGTATAGTAAGGGAACACTAACTTCCCAACAAAATGTTCGTTAACAAAGGTCATTTTACAATTTTGTTTTTAATTTTTCTTTAATTTAATCTAAATTGAAACGTAACACTTCTGTTGGTTAAAGTGTTGGTGCAATTGGCTTTTATTGGCACGTTACGTCTTCCGTCTTGGGAGCGTATTCCATGCACCAGCAGTGCATTTGCACCGTCAAAAACTAACAGCGTGTGCAAACCACGCGCCGTTTGTCTAACGAATTTACTGAGCAAAATTTACTGCCCTCAGTTTTCTTCCTCTCTCCTCCTATCAGTTCTTTCTATTATCCCAGAAAATCAAAGTGAAAAAAATTATAAGATCAAAACCCAATAACCAAATTCACAACCCAAAGAAAAAGCTGATTTAGGGTTTTATACCATCAAAAATGGAGAAACCCAATTTCAGCTTCAAACCTGAAGATCAAAGAAACCAATTCTGAATTTCAATTCAAAGATAGAGTATGGACGGAGAGTCATCTAAGCCGGTGGTGGTGGATCGCTTGCGACCTGATTGGACGGTGGTGGTTCCGGCGATGAACCCGATGAGAGAGAAAGCTAAGGATCAAAATTTGAATCTTAAGTTTGATCACCAAAACTATCAATTGGTAGATCACCGGAGCTTCCTTGGTGAAGACAACGAAGATTTTGGGTGTTTGATGATCAATTTTGGCGAGAGGAAGAGCAAGAATGACGACAGAGAGAGGTAGAGAACGCGATTGCAGAGAGAGATGGGAGAGGTGAGAGATTTCACGAAGCATGAAACCTAATCACATCTGAAATGACAAATATGCCCTTATAATATAATTACAGTCATAACACTGATAAGAGAGTGGATAATTTTTATTTTTATTTTTTTAGAATTGAGAGAGTGGAAATTAAAACCAAAAGAAAAGTGAAAAAAAAAGTTTTAAAAGAAAAAAAATACACACACACGCACATCGACACTATACATATATAAAAATACATACATATTATGAAAATAAAAATAAAGTCGGATGGGACGTGAAGGATGGAGATACAAGTCGGATGGGACCTGAGCACCGCCGCGACGTCGCCTGATGGCAGAGATATAGTCGGTCACTGTCTGCACTATGCAAGTCGAAAAAACGGGTTGAGCGACCCTTTGCTTCCTTGGATCTGAATCAAGTATTTATATAACACATTTAAATTTTAAACAACGGTTCTAATCAAGTGGACGACTCATATTACATCAATAAATTTCTTTATCTTTAAATAATTTTCATAATTTTATAATTTCAGAGAACCGTAATAAATAGCTTGAATGCCCGAAAATTTTTCTAAAAATTCTCACGGATTCATCTCCTTGAATATTTTATTATGGCGCCCTTAAATTCAAAATTTCACATCAACAAAAATTTAGAAAATATTTTTGATGACAGAGACTATAGACTCAACTTAAAATAATTATTACTTTTTTTAATAAATAACCATAATTAATGGTTGACTATCTCAGTCAAAGCCTAAATGATGACAGACATTGTTAATTATTTCATATGGTGCATATTAATGGCTTGAGTGTACAAATTTTTTTCCTGAAAATAGCT
Organism: Rosa persica; assembly: GCA_025331145.1. Classification (NCBI taxonomy): domain Eukaryota; kingdom Viridiplantae; phylum Streptophyta; class Magnoliopsida; order Rosales; family Rosaceae; genus Rosa; species Rosa persica. The sequence continues at coordinate 32,764,941 of WFKR01000001.1, forward strand.
CAAGTGTCTGAAAAATTTCCTGAAAATTCTCACGGATTCATCTCCTTGCGTATTTTATTATGGAGCCCATAAATTCAAGATTTTGCATCAACAAAAATTCAGAAAATATTTTCGAGGACATAGACTATAGACTCAATTTCTAATAATTATTACCTTTTTTTATATAAATAACCATAATTAACGGTTGACTATCTCATCCAAGGCCTAAATGATGACAGACATAGCTAATTATTTCACACGGTGCATATTACTATGTGCTGAATATATAAACAATGCCAAATCTCTTTGATCTCATTATTGATGTTTCAAATTGCACGAAGTCTCTACATGTCTTCTAGTGTGGTCAAACTTTTTCAGTAGTTATATACAAATGTATATGTTTCAAGACAAACAAAGTGAACAAATAAAAAATTTGCTAATTTGACCGTTGGATGTGATCACTATGCCATAAAACGGTTACCGCTAAAAAAGTTATCCTCTTTAGTATTCGTTTAGGTATTGATCCACATTTGTCAACTATTTTCTTGTTAAACTAAAATGCCCGTAATCAAAATTTTATTTAAGCACCATAGGTTTCTAGAGAATTTTTATTTATTTATTTAAAAAAAAAATTGTCGAGCAAGTAATGCAGTTATATTTTTTTAATGATTAAAACAACAACATATTACGGGGTAAATACACCTATAAAGTTGAGATAGCCATTTTTCATTTTATATTTCTTGGATCTATAGAAATTTTGATATGCCTAATGAAATTGTCTAACTTCTTCATTGGTTATGTAGAAATGTATATATTTCAATATCAAGATGGCTGACAAAAAAGAAATTGGTCAAATCCTAGATATGATGATAGGAATATTATATGCATATGGTAAATTTTAGCCACATCTGTCCTCGATCCACGTTTTCAATCAAATATATTCCTTTGTAGTTTGTATTTGTTCATTAAAATTCTCAAAGAGCAATTTAATTAAGACGAGCTCCTAGTTGAAAATTTGTACAATAATAGTTGAAGCTTGACCATTAAAGCATGTGCTCGCAAACTATTTGAATGATTCGTTAATATCGTTTTAGAAAAGAAGTTATTTTGTAGACGGTTGTAATTAACTGTTGACTGTCTTGATCAAGGCCTAAAAGTAACAACCACATACAATGTTAATTTGTTCACATGATTCATAGTACTATGCGGTAAATGTACAAGTAATGTCGAATCTTTTATTTCTCATTATCGATGTTTCAAAATACATGAAATCTTTACATACCTACTAGTGTGGTCAAACTTTTCAATTAGTTATATACAAATGTATATCTTCTGAGACCAACAATGTGGAGGAAAAAGCAGTTAGCTAATTTGACCGTTGGATGTGATCATTGCGGGATAAAATAGCTATGCTAAAACATTTACCCTCTTTGGTATTCGTTTAAGTCTCGGTCCACATGATCAACTATATTTTATTAAACTCAAATACTCGTAATTAAATTTTATTTAAGTAATATAGATTTCTAAAGAAAAATTAAAAAAAAAAAAAACGAGGTCGAGCTTTTTGTAATGTAGTTTTTTTTTGAATAACTAGCATTCCTTCATACCTACTCTATTTATGTAACATGTTTTTCCTTTTAGAAAATAAAAAAGAAAATGAACGGAATAAAACAGTTATTGAAAGAAGATAGTGGGAGTATAAAAGTGGGTTGTGAGATTTTTTTTTTTTTAATACGAACCAATATTGTCCCTCAAAAACCTATAAGATAATTGTCATATTTACCCTTATAGTTTATTTATTCCCAAAATTTTTTAATCTCTTAGGGTCATTTATGTCAAAATTTTTGGTGTTGCCAAATAAAACATATTCTCTTAATAGTAGTGTAAATTAAAATAAAAATTAATATTTTTCTCAAATAATGTAGTTTATTAGAAAAAGCAATTATAAAACAAGCAAAAATGATATTCAAAATTAAATAAAATGTCTACTGTTGTAGAGAAACTGAAATTGAGAGGAATTCGCTATGTATTCTCATTGATAATAAGGGCCTCTTTATATAGAGGATTACAATGCATAGAATCTGAACATACAAGGAAAGTAGTTCTACATTAAATAGGATTCTAAATCCTTCTATAACCCTATTACCACTAGGTTAAGTAACCTAGAGTTTGGACCAGACACATAATCTGGATTTCCTTGAACACTCCCCCTTGTGTCGTCCAAACGTGGTGCTTCTCTCGTTGCCTCATTAAAAACCTTGCCGAGTAACAAAAACCCAGTGGGACAAAAATAACCTCGGTCGAAGGGGAAAAAGAGCACAACACACCCTTCACATTTCGAGACCATACATGTAGACATCTCCCCCTGATGTCTGCATCTCCCCCTGATGACTACGATCATGGGGATTCAGATAACTTTTGCAAACGATGCTACCAACATGTTTCTCGAAAGTGGAATTTAGGCAATGACTTAGTGAGCAAGCTTGCCGCACTGTCCTCAAATTGAACCTAGTTCACTTTGATCTTGAGGAGAGTTTGTTGTTGCTGATTATGCTTGGTGTTGTCGCTTTTGATGTAGCCTTGCTTCAAAACAAGCAGCATTATCCTATATGCTCGTAGGCTCATCTGTGGTAGAGTTCAAACCACAATTGTTCGAACATGCGTAATTATGGATCCAATCCATATACATTCACGAATCACTTCGTGAAGAGCAATAATCTCTGCATTGTTCGAAGATATAACGACTATGCTCTGTTATGTAGACCTCCAAGATATCACGGTCTTTACCTATGGTCAATACTTAACCAGTTTGGGAATGACCTTTGTGTGGGTCAGAGAGATATCCAATATCAGCAAAACCTTTCAAAACACATGTTGTTTTGGGGTGGGGATAGGAAACGCAGGCCAGCGTTGGAGGCGTTTCTAGTGTGTGATGGTTCGAATCCATCATCTCTCTGTAGGGATAGAACAAGCCTATATCAATCGTACATCTCAAGTATCGAAAGATATCTTTTACACCAATCCAATGGCATCGCGTTGGCCCAGAGCTATACCTAGCTAACAAGTTCACAACATATGAGATGTCCGGTCTTGTGCATTGAGCTAAGTACAATAATGCGCGTATTGCACTTAAGTGGGACACTTTTGCCTCTAGCACATCTTCGCCATCATCCTTTGGACGAAGAAGATCCGTTCAAGATCAAGACTATAGACGATCATGGGGGTGCTTGAAGGCTTGACCTTGTCAAAATGCCTAAGCATCCATCGACACGATGCTCAAGTTCCAAACCGAGACATAATCGTGTTCTCCCAAAATCTTTCATCTCAAACTCGGATTTCAAGTGTTCGGCGGCTTCCCTTAACTCTTTAAGAGTTTCCAATGAAGGTCATGTCTAACATGAACCGCGATAAAATCCGAAACTTATTATGGAAACGCGGGGGCATATCCCTTCCCAATCAAGTAGTCACTTTAATGAGCATTTCAACCTTATTGTAAACGCGCTCTGTGGTCTAGAGCCACTTGACTTGGGTAGATGAAGTTCACCATGAACCTTCATGTATATTCTGTATCTAGATCCCCGTATAGATACATAGTGACCACATTTGTAAGTTGCATGATCAGTTATTTGGAAACTACCAAACTAACAGGGTAGTGGAGTGCAATGACATCCATTATGAGAGAATATGTCTCATCGTAGTCGATTCCAGGGTATTTTTGTGAGAAGCCTTGCGCCATAAGGCAAGATTACCATATCTTTTTCTCAACACGCTTTCTAACGAAGACCCATTAGTCAACAGGTTTTATGATAGAAGGTGTTGGCGTCACTGGCTCAAAAAACCTTCCTTTTCGTTAGAGAATCCAACTTAACCTAGATCGCATTTTTCCATTTAAGCCAAATCTCTCTACGTTGGTATTCATGCTTCAACATAGAGTGGTTCGATATCATCGGACTCAACAAACTCATGCGCAACGAAATGCGCAACTACATCATCAATTATGATGGAGTTTTTATCCTACGTCTCATGTACACTAGTGTAAGTTTCATAGAGCTCTATATTCTCAGGAATAGGTTCTGACGTTGAGGCGTCCCCAAACGATAACCATAACTCGGAAGATACTTATGAGAGGGATTTTGAGTGTCGATGATCAAAGGATTGGAATGTGCCAAAGTATCCTTCGAACTCACGGGCCTCCCACGCATCCTAGCTGGGGCCATGGCCTATGATGCTAGAGTGCCACTCTCTTTGGCGTTGGCACCATGCCTACCTCATGTAGGGATGTACTTCCTTGCAGGCATATTTGTAGCACATGTGTGATCTAGTTACTTTTAATAGGGATCGAGATGAGACATAATGGGGACAGACCACGACAATTCTTGTCGTTCCTGTTGAACATCCATGTTCTTATCTCCCCCTAACGACGGGAAGACTGTCTTACCAGAGTGACAACCCGCAAATCTAGCGGTAAGGAGATCGCCTAGCAAGGGCATTAAGTGGCGAACGATGGTTGGAGTCTCAAATCCAAATTTCTCATTCATCTATAAGGACCAATTATAGTGCGCTGTGGTGGCGCAATTGGCACATAAATGACTCACTCAAATGTGCGTAAGTACAAAATACTTGTACCCAGTCACTAGCTGTAACACATAGATTGAGTGGTGGTAGGTCGTAGACGAATTAGCATAGCTGCATGCAATATTGCATCACCCCAAGAGGATATAGGGAGATTGGTGCGCATTACCAATGTCTTGACTACCATTGTAGTCGTTTCCGCGAAACCATTTGGGTGTGTTCATGAGAATGTGACGTCCAACATCAATTCCATTGCAATATCCATCGAAAGTCTTTGATGTAAACTTTCTAGCATCGTCAAGTCCAATTGACGGAATAGGATGATCTGGGGAGTGACCCGTTGTCATATGATATTTGCTAGGAGTGTAGCAGAAGCAACATTTACAAGTGGACAATGGCACAACCCGTGACCAGCATGTTTGCGTGTCAACCAACATCATGAGATATTTAAACGTCCGCAAGTTGGTTGAATCAATCCACAGAATCCCCAAGGATTCAATGTAAGAACATAATGAGTATTTTCATATCATTTGCATAGGACGGTCTCAGTCCTAATTTCCCGAAGGAACAAGCTTTGCAAAAATGAGCGAGAGACCTTGGAAGTAACCAATGAGGATTTTGGTTTGGCCTGAGCGTCTAGAGCGCTATTAGAAGCAAAATGTGTGACTACATCACCCATCATGGCGTTGGAACCATGGAGAGTGGCATCCATGGCATCTCGATCATGGGGAGAATCATCCATGGCGTCATGACCATGGGAAGAGACTTCCATGGTGTCATGGCCATGGGTAGCGCCATTTATGGCATTGTCACATGGGACTTAGGAGGCCCTATGGCGCCCCAAGACGGTTGCAGCGCCAGATGCTGTAATTGTTGCGGTCTTGTTAAGCCCATGAATCAATTTTCGATTCTTGCTTCTTCTCACTCTGAAGAATGGATGTCCGTGTAAAGTCTTTAGTAGACGGATCATCATATCATGACCAGGATGACCTATCCTGTCATGGTAAAGCCAATATGTGTCTAAATCTAAGAGATCTTCTCTTATAATTTTATTGGATTTAATAGCTCGAATAGTGACATAGAGTCCACTAGAGAGACACATAAACTTCTCTAAGATGCACTTTTGTTCGCAATCATTAGAGGTATTGCAAAGGAATTCATTTCCGTTCTCTACATGCATTTTCGCATGGTATCCGTTGACTACTCATAGGTGCGATTTGCCCTAGGAGTGTAGAGAATTTCTGTGACAGTAATCAAGGTGCCATTTGGCAAGGGGAACTTGGGCTATTCCATGTCCTTAAATTAATACTGATGGCCCAGTCATCGTAGTCACAAAGTCATATGCTCTGAATCAAAATGGAGTCATAATGAAAAGAACTCGAAATTGTATTCATAAGCCAACGGAGTTACATCATTGTCTCTTTGACCAAAGAAAATCTAATCCAAAATGCTAGCTAATGCAAAACAATGGTAGTCGTCTAACTTCTTTCGTTATTTCCAAAATAAATGTGACCAGGTAAGTAGAGAGATGTCGGTGGAGCAAGACTCGCTTAAGTACCACTAATCTCAGAACCTTCCTAGATATCACAGTTACTTTGGGTGAGCCTACTTTGAAGAAAGATGAAACCATAGGCATTTACTACAAAAATAATAAGGCGATTCCCTATTACATCTCTTGGAAAAATAAAGACTTAAACAGAATTGGCGATCTATTGATCCCAGCCAGATTTATAGTCTTTAATCCTTCACTTTAGATCATCATCTTGATCTTCTTGTTCCATGTTGTGAGCTTCTCTTACTTCACAATATGCTTTGTAGGCGATGATAATTTCTGCACGAGCTCTACAAATTTGTGCCCAATGATCGGATACTCCACATCGAGAACATACATCTCTTTGCTCAGACTCCATTGATTGAGGTGCTTTGAAAGCGTCATTTAGATGGCTCTTAGTGTTGGTGGCGCCACCAACATGGCCAGAGGCGTTGCCTCCCTCTCTCTTTCCACGTTGACCTCTTCAGTTCCATGTTCGCCTATTTTGGCGGTTACCTTCCCAAGTAGAGCGATTATATGGACCAGAATGTCCAAATGTATTCCTAAGATTAGGTTTCGCTCTTAACGCCCTTTTTTTGGGGCGCGACTATAATTAGATTCCAGAATATGCTATGTTCCCACGGATCTCGAATTATAGTTCTTCACAAAGATGTTGTCATGCTTTTCGAGATATTCATAGCTCCAATGAGCTCATGAAACCTTGTGATTCGTTCTGCAACAACATCGATTCGATAGTTCTTAGAAACCATCAATGCAGAGACGGGGAAGGTAGAGAGAGTCTTCTCAATCAACATCGCATCTGTAATCTCTTTACCACAGAATTCCATTAAGGATTTAATGCGAAGTACTTCCGAGTTGTAGTCAAGAACTGACTTGAAATCACAGAAGCGGAAGCTATGCCATCTCACTTCTAGGTCAGGAAGCAGGGAGTCACGGACGTTGCCAAATCTTTCTTCGAGTGAGACCCACAACCTTCTGGGGTCTTCTTCATTCATATACTCGTACTGGAGCGAATCATCCATATGACGAGTCATTAGGATGATGGCTTTCGCCTTATTTGCCTCTAAGGCTGCTCCTTTGCTTCTAAAGCTTGAACTTGCTCAACAGTCAGCACGTCCTGCCTAGGCTCGAGAATCGTATCCAGGATTCCATCGGCCTTGAGATGCTGGCGGACATCACGAACCCACATGTGATATCCAGAGCCAGTTGTTCCCAATGGAGCAAAGTCCAATTTGTTCAGGTTACTCATCCTGAAAGAGAACAAGAAATTAGAGTTAGTTTCGGAGCGTAAGAAAAAGGCTACCACGAAAACATGTTCTGAGCGTAATCGCTTCCAAGAAATTTAGGGATTTCTGAGCGTAGTTACTTCTAAGAAATCCGATTCCAAGAGGAATTGGATTAGATCGAAACAATGATGTGTTTGCGGTCGATCATAATATCTCAACAAACTCTAAGTTTGGAGGACTCTACAAGCTCCAAGTTTGGAGTGAGCACGAACCCCCACAGTTCGGCTTTCGGTCTCCCTTATGAAGAAGAAAGGGGGGTAGAAGAAGGGAGGTTGGAAGTCCCCGAGAAAAAGAAGAAAATCAATGAAAAACTTCAAAACGGGAACTTTTAGAAAAGTTTACCTCGAAAAGATGCCAGAAATCTTGGCCAGAAAAGTTGTTGGCTTAGCAGTGCAGGGATACTGCAGGGTCGCTGCAAGGATGTTGCGAGACCGCGAGGACGCTGCAGAGATGCCGCGAGGATTGTTGTGGGGCCGCTGCGGGGATGTCGCGAGGCCACAAGGATGCTGCAGGGATGTCGCGAGGATGCTGAGGAGATGCCGCGAGGTTGCTGAGGATCTTGGGATTGAGAATTTAGGGTTTTGGCTATTTGTTTCAGGGTTAGGGCTTCGTGTTGATAACGTGTTGTAGAGAAACTGAAATTAATAGGAATTCGCTGTGTATTCTCATTCATAATAATGACATCTTTATATAGAGGATTACAATGCATAGAATCTGAACATACAAGGAAAGTAATTCTATATTGAATAGGATTCTAAATCCTTCTATAACCCTATTACCACTAGGTCAAGTAACCTAGAGTTTGGGCCAGACATATAATCTAGCTTTCCTTGAACATCTACGAAAATATTTTTGCTTCACCCAATGTAAGTGCTATTTTATTTATTTATTAATTTGTTTTTTTGAAGTCTTATTGATGTAATGAAGAAAAGACAAAAAATAAATAAAAACCAAGAAAAAACCAAAGGAAAAGAATAGAGGCAGGAGCCGAACCCACATATCTTCAATTATAACCCCACGCCTTTGCCGCTGTCCCGAGCATTGTCAATGGTAATCTTTCTGCTGGTTTTAATATTTATAGTAAAGTTCGGAATCAGAACCTAGAAATCCAGAATCCCAGATTTGCTTCTACTGATGGATCTATTCTTCTTCGACCTCCTCCAGATAGTTTTCAAATCTATTGATTGCTCTATCCTTTGACCTCAAACTCATTTGAGAAGGAAGACCCGACGATTCGTTTTCCGGCGGCAAGAAGCAACGATGCCGACCGGCGATGAGGTGGTGCGAGAGTCGCGGCGATTGGAGCCGCGGAGATGAGAATGAGGACTCTAAACCCTCAATTCCCTCCTCCCCTTTTCCTTTGCGACCCGATCAGATTAAGCCCATAATCTGAGAACCTCCTGCTCGATTGCGAGAGCGGCATGCTACGCTTTTCCTACTTTCCAAATTTTACCTGGTTTAATTGGAGAATTTGAATATTTATCCATCTCATGTGTTTCTACCATGTTGACCAAACTTTTTTGGGTTTCAATTCTGTTAGCGGGCGTTAGTATAGATGTTAGTGCCAGTTAGTGCCACGTGGATGACTGGATGAGCCGAATGACTCAGATTACAGGTATAGTATTATTTAAAGGAGTATAATGCCACATGTTCGTTAGTGTAAAAACACTGACGGTGCATGGAATCCTCTTCCGTCTTGGTTTACACTCCTTCAAAAAGACTTGTGAAGTTAATTTGTATGCTATATAACTAGGACTTTCTAATCCCTAGTTGACATGCATCAAAATCAACTCCCGATGCGCAATATGCTTACCCAAATTTTTTCTAGAAGCCCAAGAATTGCTCTTCCAAGATCAATGATCCAAAATCTCTTCAAATTTTCAATAATTATATTTTAAAACCAATTAAGAAATATAAAAGGAACACCGGTGTGTTTTGCACATTAGTATTAGGGTCTTATCATCCAGTAGTTGGCAAATGTCATGTTGCAATTGTTTTCAGTTTCTTAATTTAACCAAAATCGATACCTAATCGCCTCAACTCCTCGAGTGTTGAAGTGGCGTGTAGTAGGCTTTATTGGTATGGTTGAGTCAAATCATCTAGTTGTTGGCAAATGTCATATAGCAATTTTGTTTTGAGTCTCTTTTAGTTAACCATAATCGGGACCTAATCATGTAATACCCGCAATTTTCATTTTAAATTCGAGTGATTGTATCGAATGATTATTATGCGATTTCACGATTTATGTTCGATAATCATTCATTTTTACAATTATCGAAGTTTCGAAACGTTTATTTTAACGAAAAGCTCGAAATACTCGGTTTGAGAAATCGACTTTTTCTACGTACGAAATTTGGAGAAACTTCCTTCATGAAAGTTGTAGAGCTCGTCGATACGAGTCCGTACACGTGCGGAACACGAAGATCGGATTTTTTCTGAATTAGTTATCGAATTTCGAAGTTTTCTGAAACATGTATATATAGAAAAAATTTTGGAAACCCTAATTTTTTCTTCTACCGGTTCCTCTTTTTTTTTTTCTTTTTTCTTCTTCTTCCTGTTTCTGGAAAAACTGGGTTTCTCTCTCTCTCACAGTCGCTCTCGACCGAAAAGGGGAGGAAATTTTCTCCTTAATTGTTCTCCCTCCACAGACCACCTCTCGACCTTAAACCAAGTCCCAGGCGTTCATCTCGAGCTGCTCTAGCTCCCGGAGGCAGTTTCACAAGGCGGCGCGGCCCGTGGCGGCGGCGGCACAGCTCGAACCGAAAACGGCCATTTTCGGTTCGATCTCGATATCTCGAGCTACACTCCATCATTTCACTTGATTCTTGTCTCATTGAGCTCGCCTCAACTTCCTCTACAAGCACCAAGAAGGACCGGAACTGGGTCGAAGGTTTTCACGTTCGTCGGAGCTCGACCCGAACGGATCGAAATACCGAAACTTTCGATCAAGATATCTCGAGCTATACACGATCGTTTCTTGTGATTCTTGGCTTGTTGAGTTCGCAAGGAAGTTCTGAACAAGTTTCCAGAAGGGATCGGGGCCTGAGGTTGCAGTTTTCACGTCGGTTTTCAAGCTCACCGATTTCTGCATATTTTCTGGCCGCCGACTGTAAATCGGTAATTTCGATGCCTTCCCGTCATTTTTAGGTCTTGTGCTAGTTATGAAAGTTGCTTAGAATGATGAAACGAAGGGGACAAGCTCAGCCCCGACACCATTGGCGGTGGTCGGTGGCGGCTCTGTCCCTAACTCCGGCGGCCTTTTCCGGCCACCTCCGGAGGTCTAAAATTTGGTTTCTATCCATTTTATGATTCTATGTTTCGATATGATCATTTCGGTGTATTATACGCATTTTTCGGATATCGTATGAATTAGTTATGAATTTTGTGATTTCGATCGATTTCGATCTTTAGATTTATGATCTGTGAAATTATGACCGTTGGATGAACTTGTAAATTTGTTATGATGATCATATGACTGTCCCAGAGGCTTTGTGCGGTCATGGGTGAAGATCCGACCGTTGGATCTTCGTATATGTGAAAAACGGTAATTAGGGGAGCGATTCGTGAGAAACCGCTCGTCGGATTTTAATGTAAATTAGAATCTGGCCGTTAATTAGTGGTTAAATTATGTGTTGAAATTGTTGGCTAAATTCGAATCACATTTGATTAGGTGATTGACGGATTTTATTTGAGTGGGCTATTCGGCGTTAATTATAAATTATAATTATATTGAAGACGCAGCGGGAGTTTCGAGGTGAGTAAAACTCACGTGGTTCATATTACGAACCGAGCATTTTAATTTATTTATTTTCGGTAATTGTGTGAAAAATATTTGCGGATTAAATATTTGTTTTAAAATTTCATGGACTTGAATCACCACGGTCCATAGGTAAGTAAAATAAATTTTAACTATACAAATGAATTTCATAATTTTCTTGTGTGAACTATAGATGGTATTAGTGGTCATTCCTGAGTGGATGATTACGTATATATATATTTACGTGGAAAATATATATTGATGAGTGAATTGTTTGATTGATGATATGATTGAGTTGAATTGATGAGTTGATTATATTACAATTGTGTAATTCCATAATAATATGATGTATCTTGGTTGAGTTGATTTCAGTATGTGATATTATATGTTGGGTTCATTTATGGGTTTAGGGTCAACGTAATGACCGGTGTGGGTAATCGGACGCTCTAATCCTAGTGTGGATGATGGGATACGATTGGTTGAGTATGTGGAATTATTGGACGTTCTAAATATGTATATAGGTATATATATTGATGAAATACAATAATTGATAAATATGTCGGATGCCATAACCTAGGTCAGGTGACGGGCTACGATTCAGTTAGAGCTCTAGTCTGTCAAGTACCGTATTTTTATAAATACGATGAAGAGAGTTGTGGGGAAAGTAGTGAGTGGGGTTGTCTTGTTATATTGAATTGGTGTTGATTGAGATTATTATTAATTGCATATGTGGAAATAATTGAGTGTTGCTGTGTGTGGGAATAAATGAGATTAAATTAAGTAACAGTTCATTCTTTTACTCATACAAGCTTTCATAAGCTTACCGGGTTTTGTGTTGCAATCCCGGTACACTATTCAATGGTGTAGCGGATATTCCTGCAGGTCAGGATAACCAGGGAGGTGACCGAGCTGCTTAGGTGTTACAGCAGTTTTGTTATTTATTTAGTTGTGAGGTGTGTGTATGCTCATATAGAGCTTTACTTTACATTTTGGATTTGAGTTGTGATAATTAACCGAGACTAAATTCGGTTTGAATTTATTTCGTGTGGTGAGCATGTTAAGAAAAAAAATTTTCAGGATTATTCATTTTGAGTTGTAGTATATTCATGTTTCGAATTTTGAATTGTTATTCTAAAATTCGGGACGTGACAAATCAAGTGTTAAAGTGGCATGTAGTAGGCTTTATTGGTATGATATATCTTTGTCCGCATTTCTTCAAAGAGACTCGAAAAGTCCTCATTATAGCATGGATTTTGATAAAAATTTGAATGAAAAACATAGATTTTCAATGATGTACCTTGAAAAGAAATTTAGAGATTGAGAAGATGAAAAACATTCTAATTCCAGGGGCTGTTGGGGCACCTTCTTGGGGCTCTAGCTAAATGATCTCCCGGTCATTTAGGTAGACTGTGGTAGAGAAATTCTTAAGTAGGGACTGACCTTACCACATGAAGGTAAATCAGTTCAATCAAAATTAAGAAAAAACTTTACATATCCTGAAATTAGCCTTCTTTTAATAAAACAATATACACAAAACATCCATTGCAAGATTCTGATTTGGCAGCCTTACCGCCACGTGGTACGGCTGTCCTATCTAAAAATCTCTCCGTGGACTTTGACTGATATATAATTTATTTCTACAATGTAATCAAGGTTCAAGCCAATAGTAATTGTTTGTTAAGAGAACTTTTCTTTTAATTATAAAACAAATAAAAGAGTTATGGCATTATGATTCTTCACATTCACTAACATGTCTTTTTTTTTTTTTTAACAAGAATAAGATATTTCATTAATTCTGGAACGGGTTTAGTTCAAAATTTCGAATGCTATGGTTACCATCATAGATGAGAGAGAAAATATGTTTACTAACAGACACATTTTTTTTTTCAATAAGAATGTTTACTAACAGAAGTTGGGCATGATCTTACTTCAAAATAAATCACTGGCTAGTTGGTATTTTATAATCTCTGAAAAATCCTTTTATAATTTCTCACCTTGCTATTAACAAACACAAGCAAAAGAACAATATCGACGTGCTAACCACCCCTAGGACCAAGCTAAATCGATCTCAATCCACACCCAGGTCATTGACTAAAACAATTTCACTGTCTAGGGTTTCTTAATGGATAGAAAAGACAAACCCTAGTTTAAGGAGATAGTGGTGCAGGTATCAGATGAAGAACTTTCCCAGAACTTGGCTTTCCACATAAACAATTGCTATTTGCTAATGATATGATTAAACACACACGCGTTCTCCCACCAGCAAAAGTGATTGGTTTATCATCGCACATGGTCTTGACTCTTAACGGCCTAGTATCCATCTGTCCCCAAACACGTCCCTTAATATATCTATACTCGGTTAATCTCCTGTGACCTGTTAGCGGGCAGCGATGAAACTTTAACAATGATATGATTTTTTTACAATAACGACCTTTACGATCATTTACGATGTGAGAATTATATTACTAAATTAAATGATTGTGGTCATAATTTTATACATCTTTATCATACTTGTTTGTATTTATGGAAGAACTTTTTGTTGAACTGTTAATGCCTTCACGATTGATTATTGTGAATTTGGGAGCTGCCGAGTTGGTCATGACATAGTTTATCGACTGTATCAATTACTAAGAAAGGAAGATGAACTATGGACGTTTAGGAGGCGGTGATGGAAAATTGAACATCTTTGCCATGCATTGCGATCAATATAAAGTTGTTGGGACAATCACAAGAGGCAAACTTGAATTATCACGGTGAACATAAACCTAAAAGACTTTCTGTTAATGTTATTGACATGTTTACTCAGAATGTTATGATGGCATGTTTTAAGCATATAATCTATGTTAGGAATTTTTCAACCGTTTAATTTGATGGAAGCTAAATTTATTAGTTGAACATCAACTACATTGCTTTTACAATGGATGTGTTATTTTTATTTGAAATTATTAAACTATGATTGTGTTTTAATATGTCTTATAGACGTTAAGATTCAAATCTAAGGAGAGTGTATTAAATCATAAGCCTACAAGACTACAAAATTGCTTCAAAATTGCTTTGCATTTTAAAAGTTCATCTGTATTCAAGTACTAATTATGTAGGATTTGAAACTTATGTAGGATTTGAAAGACTATTTTCAAATCTCATTGCATTCAATTAAGTTTTCAAATATCCATCCAAATCTGACAGTATTCAAAAGTTGATTTGGTGGTATCCAAAAGTTTAATATTTTTTAAATATTCAATTAAATTCTTATTATGGAGGATTTAGAAAAAATTTGAATTTCGCTCATCCCCCTCAAGTCAACCTTATGTTGGGGAAATATAAATTATTATAAGAGAGCTACCCTCTCAACCCTAGTCTACTTCTAGATCGGCAGGCGGTGGGAGTCCTTCCTTTCTCCGACCTTATGCAGCGGCAAGTATCGGTCTCCCCTCTACGTTATCTGTTGATGACATTCAGAAGCCAACCATGTGTGGCGACCACTCAACTCAGGCCTAGTTCACTCATCATCTATTGCCGGAAGGAAATAGGTGATGTGAGAGAGATTGATTAGTGCTCTGGTCCAATCAGATTCTTGATCAGTGCTCTGGTCTATCAGATTCAATGGTGATTGGGTGGAGAAATGGCCATGGCAGATCAGGCCGAGGATAGGACGCCTCAAATCTGGGCTGTACGCAGTTGGGAATGACCTGAATATATACTCTCGAAGCCAAGAGATGAGAGGGTGCGACCTCTTGACCCAGATCAAAGCGGCCACACTCAGACTGATGGCAGTGCCGACCTTTGTACCCCAACCTGTAGAGGCGACAGAGATAGCAATAGTGCACCGTGAAGCGAACCAGACTTTGGAGCAGGTAGAACTCGCCTGGTAGGATGCTCGGATCTGAGGCGATGGCGGTGGCTGGCTCTACTACCCGGATTGGCAATGGGATTGTCTCGGCGGCGGCTGGCTTGTTTGGCAAAGGAGCGGCAAGTGGGGTGCCCAGATCAGTTCAGGGGCCCAAATGGATTGGGTGGCCCAAGTCAGCGTGGGTATCCAAATCATTTCAGAAGCCCAAAAGTGTGTGGTAGCCCAAATCAGTTTTGAGGTTAAAATCAAATGGGTTCGGAGGGTTCCAACTGGCTCTAAGTCCCTAGTGGAATTGGACTCTTTGGTGGACCATGCTAATAAGCTCTATCTCTTCAAGGTTTCGTATTTGGGATCCCGGAGGATCACTACCTTGTAGCTGGAGGCTTGAGATAAGGGCAAAGGAAAGCCTTAGGTTTTCCTGGTCTTCTTGCCTATTACTAGAAAGTCAGTTTTCTATTACTTTCATCTTGGTTTTCTCTAGTTGTACACCAATTGAGGTCTCTAGGAGATTAGGTTTACTATTCAAAGAGAGGTTAGTAGTGAGGATTTATTTTCTTGTAGTTAGGCTCAATAAGTGAGCGTATGTGTTAACAGTGAGGGTCACCTGTCATTTACTCGGTAGCTTGTGCCATTTATGAATTTGGTATGAGACAGCATCTGATGTACGTATCTTCTGGACATGGATAAATTAATGAAGTTATCTATTTCCTTAAAAGAAAAAAAGGAGGATTTAGAGTGTCTGTTATAAATACCAAAACTCATAGAGACTCATCCACAAAGAGATTTTGATACCTTTTTTTTTTTTTTGAATAAACACTCTTTCTTATTTAGAAGAGAAGACATTTCAATAGAGACGACAAAACTTTTTCTATTATCTTACCAACCAAGGTACTTTCTATTGTTTTTTTAGTAAACTTGTTTATTCAACTTATTGATAAAATGGGAGTTGAACTGTGTCCTACATAGCTATCGTGTGATGGGATATAGAGCTTTGCAAATCTTAACTTCAACAAGGTTTGAATGGTTTGAGATCTTTCATAGTAAACTTCCATATTTCTGGCAATTACTAACAACATTTCCATTGTAAAAACATTTTTTTCAATAAAAGTGTTGTTTATTTTTCACTCAATTTTAAAGGTTTGAGCTTTGAGTAAAGCGGTTTAAGAAGTAAAGAGGAAAAATCCCAGTAAGTAGGCACAATGATGAAAGGAACATCAAGTTCTAGTTAAAGGGTTTACTAAGAATGATTACTATTTTAAGCTGTGGGTTTGAAATTAACAGTGTTCGGGTTTTTGTCTGGTTTTGGTTTTTTCTTGATATCATCATAAAATAGAAGAAAATGGAAGCATAGCTTTGATTCCCTTTGTTCTTTTCTCTACGGCTAATGCGTACGGCCACAGTTCATAATTTTTTTTCTTTTCAAAATAACAAGTCAAACTGGAGGGTCCAAATCGTAAATTATCATTACCCACGATGTCATATTCTTAACCGCACCATGTTCTCAGTTCAAAAAGATTGAAGCTTTGAGTAACCACAGAAGAAGAATTTGAAAAGCAAAAGATCCCAAAATTCTTCCATTAAAGCGAAAGAGAGCAACAGTTGCAGACCAGTCCACTCATCAGACCCATAAATTCCTTCTAGTTTATTTGACAAGTTTTTTGTGTTACTTTGGACTTTGCATTGCTTTGTTTCCAAGCCAGCCTAGCCATCTTTGCTGTGTCCCCATTTCCTCTCCTTGTTCTTGGTTGAACTTCAAAGGGTCAGTGCCTTTTCACTTCAGAAATGTTTCGAAGAGTTTTTGGATTTTGTTTTTTGTTTTTGTTTTGTGTTCTGGGTGTAGATGATAATTGACATGTTTTGTTTTATTTTGTATGATAGTTCTTTATTGCAGTGTGAAGATGTGTCATTTAGTTGAGGTTGAGTTTGTGTTTGCTTGATTTGATTGGAGACTCTCTATGTGGCTCAGTTTACTTCAAGTTCTCTGCTTGATTTGTTTGCAGACTAGTCCTGTTCTCTCTCTCTCTCTCTCTCATGGTATGAAGCTACTTCTGGTTGATTGAGTTGAAGAATTAGTGAAAAGAAGACATTTTTTTTTGGCTTGCAGAGTAGAGCGAAGTTCAGTTCAATTTCTTTGAACAGTAAGGCTTTTTTATTATTATTATTATTTTTTTTCTGGTGAGATTTTTTTTTCTTTTATCAGATTTTTGACATTATGGTTTACAGCTTATTACATTGCTTTTCCACTTTTGAATTATCATTTCCTATTCTGAGGATTTATGGTTCATGCTCTGCTTTTAGTTTATTAATTTTTTTTTTTAAATTTAAATTTTTTTTGGCTAAGGTGTCTGCTGAAGTTTCTACATGTTCTTGGATAGTTCTGTAGGTATCTGAGATGGGTTTAAGGTTTTTTTTTTTTTTTTTTTCTGTTTTATTACTATAGTTGAATTTGGGACTCCAGCTTTTATTTTTATTTTTATGGTTCGTGCTGTTCTGAAATTTCTTACTTGTTTTTGAATAATACTGTAGGAACCTGATATAGTAGGAGAATTTTAATTGAGTTTTCATTTTGGGTGCAATTCGAACTCGAAAATTAAGTACTAATGGACGAAAAGCCATTCCGGGCATGGTCATGGTCAGTTGATCAGTGTTTGAAAGAGCATCATGTAAAACTTGAGAAGGGTCTGGGCACATATGAGGCTGAGAAGCGGCGTGAAAGGTATGGTTGGAATGAGCTTACCAAAGAGAAAGTGAAGCCCTTATGGCGGCTTATATTAGAGCAGTTTGATGACACTCTTGTGAAGATACTTCTAGTTGCAGCCTTTATCTCGTTCGCGTTAGCTTTCATGCATGGAAGTGAGTCAGGGGAGTCGGGGTTTGAGGCCTATGTGGAACCATTTGTGATAGTCTTGATTCTAGTGCTTAATGCCATTGTTGGTGTTTGGCAAGAGAGCAATGCTGAAAAGGCACTTGAAGCTCTTAAACAGATGCAAAGTGAATCTGCAAAGGTGCTAAGGGATGGGTATTTGGTGCCGGATTTGCCTGCAAGAGAACTTGTTCCTGGCGATATTGTGGAGTTGCGAGTTGGGGACAAAGTCCCTGCTGACATGAGAGTTGCGGTTTTGAAAACCTCAACTTTGCGAGTTGAGCAGAGCTCATTGACCGGAGAGGCAATGCCTGTTTTGAAGAGCACTGATCCTATACTCATGGATGACGGTGACCTGCAAGCTAAAGAGAGTATGGTTTTTGCAGGCACAACAGTTGTAAATGGTAGCTGTCTTTGTATCGTCGTTAGCACTGGGATGAACACCGAGATTGGCAAAATACAAAAGCAAATACATGATGCTTCTTTGGAAGAAGATGACACCCCTTTGAAGAAGAAGCTGGATGAGTTTGGGAGCAAGTTTACTACAGCAATTGGGTTCGTTTGCCTCATTGTTTGGGTTATGAACTACAAAAACTTCATTTCATGGGATATGAAAGATGGATGGCCAGTAAATGTGCGGTTTTCTTTCGAGAGATGCACTTACTATTTTAAGATAGCTGTTGCACTTGCAGTAGCTGCAATCCCAGAAGGTCTCCCTGCTGTTATTACAACTTGCTTAGCTCTCGGGACAAGGAAGATGGCACAAAAAAATGCAATTGTGAGGAAGCTTCCGAGTGTAGAAACCTTAGGATGTACTAGTGTGATTTGCTCAGATAAAACTGGGACTTTGACAACAAACCAGATGTCTGTGACAGAATTCTTCACTTTGGGTGGGAAAACTACAGCTTCTCGAACGATTCATGTTCAAGGCACAACTTATGATCCCAAGGATGGGGGAATTGTTGACTGGACTTGCTTCAATATGGATGCAAATATGCAAGCCATGGCAGAAATATGTGCCGTTTGCAATGATGCTGGGGTTTATTTTGATGGCCAGCTCTTTCGAGCTACAGGTTTGCCAACTGAGGCAGCTCTTAAGGTTTTGGTTGAAAAGATGGGAGTTCCAGATGTCAAGGCGAGGAACAAAATTCGTGACTCACAGCTTGCTGCAAGCTACTTAATTGACTCCACTTCAGTGAAATTAGGTTAGCAGAAAATGGTCCATTCTTCATTTGATCCAAGTTGCTGAGTATGCGGAAGCTTTCTCTAACAATCACTTTTTTCCAAATATAGGCTGTTGTGAGTGGTGGACAAAAAGATCAAAAAGGGTTGCCACACTAGAGTTTGATCGTGTTCGAAAGTCAATGAGTGTTATTACTCGGGGGCCAACTGGGCATAATCGACTTCTTGTCAAGGTGACTGTCAATTTGATGTCATTGCTGTTTACAGTTTGGTTTCAGTGTTCTGCTAAGCAAGTTTTCATGCTTGATGTATTCTGGTGCTTTCAAATGGTTGATATTTACAGGGTGCTGTTGAGAGTTTACTGGAGCGAACTTCGCATGTGCAACTTGCAGATGGATCCCTTGTTCCAATAGATGAACCTTGTAAACAATCATTGCTTTTGAGACTCTTGGAGATGAGCTCAAAGGGTTTGAGGTGCTTGGGTTTTGCATATAAAGATAAAGATGACTTGGGAAAGCTCTCAGATTATTCTTCTGGGAGTCATCCAGCTCACAAGATGTTGCAGGATCCAGCCTGCTACTCCTCGATCGAAAGTGACTTAGTTTTCGTAGGAATTGTTGGCTTAAGAGTATGTAGATTCCAGTGTTTGTTTGCTAGTTGATTTTTTAAACATTCAAAGACTTCATTCGTTAACTGCGTTGTGCAGGACCCTCCTCGTGAAGAAGTTAGCAAAGCAATCGAAGATTGTAAAGAAGCTGGAATTAGAGTTATGGTAATAACTGGAGATAATAAGTCTACAGCTGAAGCTATCTGTCAAGAAATCAAATTGTTTTCGAGAAATGAGGATGTGAAAGGGAGAAGCTTTACAGGAAAAGAGTTTATGGATCTTTCACCATCACAACAAATGGAAACTCTATCAAAACCAGGAGGGAAGGTTTTCTCTCGTGCTGAGCCTAGACATAAGCAAGAAATAGTAAGGATGCTGAAAGAGATGGGGGAGATTGTTGCAATGACTGGAGATGGAGTGAATGATGCACCAGCACTTAAACTTGCTGACATTGGAATCGCCATGGGCATTACTGGAACTGAGGTTACATAGATTCTCACTCTTTCGAATACCATCTCTATCTTAACCAGTTGCCACTTAAGAATCTGATTAACTTGGGGATTGTACCATAATTCTAAGCCTTCATGATTCATGTCTCAGGTAGCAAAAGAAGCTTCAGATATGGTTTTGGCTGATGATAATTTCAGTACTATTGTTTCAGCTGTTGCAGAGGGCCGTGCCATTTACACTAACATGAAAGCTTTTATCAGGTATTTGTCTGATTTCTTTGTTCCCCTCGTAATCCTAATCTCCTCTCTTTTTCTTCTTTCGAGTAAGTATTATTTCAATCTCTTATTCTCCAGGTACATGATATCTTCAAATGTTGGAGAAGTAATATCCATATTCTTGACCGCAGCGTTGGGAATACCTGAGTGTATGATACCTGTGCAGCTTCTGTGGGTAAATTTGGTTACAGATGGACCACCTGCAACAGCTCTTGGCTTTAATCCAGCTGACATTCACATTATGAAGAAACCACCACGCAAAAGCAACGATGCTCTTATGAATTCTTGGGTTCTTCTCCGTTACTTGGTTAGTGATCTCATTTTGAATTTAAACTTCAGTATGGAATTTCATGTGTATGCTCTTTGTATTCAATATATTTTCATTGGCAGGTAATTGGTTCTTATGTGGGCATTGCAACTGTTGGAGTCTTCATCTTGTGGTACACTCAGGCTTCATTTATGGGTATCAATCTTGTGAGTGATGGACATACACTTGTTGAATTATCTCAGCTTCGCAATTGGGGAGAGTGTTCCTCGTGGTCAAATTTTACAGCGGCTCCATTCATGGTTAATGGGGGCAGGATGATCGCTTTCACTGACCCTTGCGACTATTTTTCTGTTGGTAAAGTGAAGGCAATGACTTTGTCACTCTCTGTCTTGGTGGCAATTGAGATGTTCAATTCCCTTAATGCTCTTTCTGAAGACATTAGCTTGCTCGAAATGCCTCCTTGGAGGAACCCTTGGCTTTTGGTTGCCATGTCAGTCTCATTCGGACTCCATTGCGTCATACTCTACATTCCATTTTTAGCAGATGTGTTTGGTGTTGTCCCTTTGAATCTGAACGAATGGCTTCTGGTAGTTTTGATTTCAGCACCGGTGATTCTCATCGATGAGGTTCTTAAGTTAGTAGGAAGGAGTAGACGATGGAGAGCAAAGAAGGAGAAGACAGCATGATAAAATCTCAGGTTATGATCAGAGTGAAACCAGACATACTGGATATGATAGAAGTAAAGCATATTGTAGTTAATTAGAGTTCTCTGGTAGCTAATTTTATTTATTTCCAAAACTACAGTTTGTTTTATGTAAAAGGAAAATCACTAATCAGATTTGTTCATCAATTAAAATATAAATGAAGGCTTGTTTTACTGTCTGTTACCGAGTCATCAAAGTCAAATTCTGCTATAGTACATAATGCATGAATTGGATTTCATGACCCTTTGCAAAGTAGTAACCTGTGAATTTCTATACATATAGAAGATTTTCAAGCCACTAGTGTTTCTTACCAATCCACATACATACATTGATACATAGAATATACATATTGACCAAAAAGGTTTTCAGGAGCTGCTCTAATGAAACATGGGCATGAATTGCATAGACCACGTAGTAATATGAATAGAATTTGAATGGCACTATTACCTGAGAAGTTGATATGGTTCTTTTAACTGCTTTTCCTACATATACACAAGAAAGAATCCACGCCTAATAATAGAAAAGAATTTAGTGATGTCGGAAAAATGACTCCACTTCCTTACCAGAGTTTAACAGTGGTGGTTTACACTGATTTTTCTTCTGCTTGCACCAACAATCAAATCAAGCTTCAAGTATACAGACAGAAATGAACGTCCTGCACCACCTTATGTGAGTCACAATCAAGCTCCCTACAGTGGGAATCCTACTTGTCGTACAGCTCAGTTTCTATCTAAGACCAGTAGAACTAGAATTGTCAAATGTGGTACTTGAAACTGCAACTCCATGTCAAGACAAACTGAATTTCGTCCTCAGATTAATGTCTAGAAAACCAGATACTTTCTAGTTCTCACAGAAATGTGAAGAGCTCCCATGTTTAGTTCCCCCCACAAGTTCTCATGTAGATATAAGATATTAGTCAAGTTGAAGCATCAAAGTGAGTTTATGGTTGATCTTTCAATCACTGAACACGTGCAGGTGAACCAAGAAGTTCCTTTAAAAATAAGAAGACTGATCATGAAGCACGTTCAAGTGAGCAAGTATTCTCGCTGCCATAGATCTCATACTACCAGTTCCACGCTGAGTTAACTCAACCAAAGGCGTCACAGCTGAGGCTCCAAACTTCTGTTTAAACTCCAGCAGCCGGAACATTCTCTCTAGAGCATGTAGAGCCTTCTCCTGCAAACTAGGGGAGGGTTGAACAAGAAGTTTTATTATAGGTGGTATGGCATCTGCATCTGTAAGCACCTTACTACCATTCTGCAGTCTCTCACCTTCAATTAAAGTTACTAAAGCATCTAAAGAAGCCTCGCAAGCTTCAGGATCAGGTTCCCCAAGCATCCGGACTAGTGGTCTCACTGCATCAGCCTCCACAAGGCAGAATGATGAAACAATGCCACAGATTCCTCCATGAACAGGGCACCCGGTTTCTGGTGGGGGTGAGAAGCACCAGAGTCCTCTGTGTTTAGGTAATGACCTGGTTAACCTGGGCGAACTCTGTGAAAATCGAGAAAGAGATAAGGCTGCACGTGTTTTAGTCAAGGAGGTTCCAGACTCCAGCAACTGTACAAACAAGGGTATACTGCCAGCTTCAGCTGCACTTCGTTGCCATTCCAAGTTTGATGGAACAGTGAAACGGCAAATGGCTCCAACAGCATTCTCTATCACCCGATTTTGATTGGGACCATTCTGCTTGCCGTTCCGGAGGAAATTGAATATGACAGGTAGTACCCCAGCATCGACAAACAACTCTGTGATCTGGGGAATTTCTGGAAGATTAGAGATAACACCCATTGCAGAAGCAATCTCGTCTTCATCACTAGAAGATTTGATAATCTTAACTATAGTCTCAATGCACTTCTGACCCACATGCTCCTTTATGCTAATGGCTTCACTGCCACCTTCTATTAAGCAACAGAGCAGCTTTACTGCATTTGCTCGTAGATTTGGGTTATCGTGCTCCATCAATTGAATCAATACTTGCACAGCTGAGGACTGTAAACGTAACTAAATCAGTGCAAGATTATATAATGATTACATAGAAGAAGCTGAGCAAATCAAATTAGCATCATGTAACACTATCATTATACCAAGTAATGAAATGATTGAAATGCGGAACTAGGAATCAAATACTTCGATAAGAAATTAATTCAGACATGTCCTCACTTCATAACGTATCTGTATCAGGGGTGAAAAGAACCATGAACATGGTAAAGCCATAATGGGATGAAAGAATATTCCAAGTGATGCCGAGGTTAAAAACGGACAAGCACATCTGAATCCACATATTTCACAATTGGGATTATGGTAAGTTTAAGTTATTTTAGTCAACAATTTTCACTTTGCACTAATTCCCAAGGTCTTATCAAACTAGCCATCCATGATCATCTCACTTATTCAAACGTCTGGATCCCATTAACATTATACTAGTAATTTAAGTCAGCAGGTAACATACTTTTATTAAAATGAAAACGTATTCTCCAATAAAAGACACACCTCTATCAACTTGGTCTTGATGTTTATCGCAGAGGGGGATTGACACAAAGTGTGGAAGGTGAGAATGATGCTGTGCTGTACATCAGGCCCCGTTTGGTTAATCAAATACAAAAGCTTGGAAATATCTTCATCCGATTCCAGAAAAGAAGCAGGTGTCTGGCTGGATTCTTGAAACACCACTGACCTGGCTAGGTGCATGATTGTGGCTGCTGAATGTGCACGCAAACTTGACAATGATGAGCTATGATAAAAAAGAAGGTCAAGTAATGGGCGTTCTGCCCCTGCTTTAATCATCTGCAGACCATTATTAGGTAAGCTAGAGAGGTTTCTAAGAGCTCTAACAGCCCCCATTTTACTTGGAACGTCACCATGTGAAACCATACCAAGAAGTGGACCCAGTACTCCCCCTTCAAGCAGAGACTCTTTATTGTGGTCAGTCAACTCCATATCTGCCAAATTTGATGCCATGGCCACTTTTACATCTTCTGGTCCTGAATTCAAAATGACAAAAGTTGTAGAAAAGAATTAACATGAGAATGAAGCCTTACACCACATAGATAGTAGCAAACATACAAAATGAAAGCTGCATTGCCTGCCAAGGCTAATTATTATCGTTTTTCCAGATTATAAACATACAACAACAAATTCAAGCTTTCATAAACCATTCTAAGAGATCTACAGCATATCAATGAGTTTAGCATAATCACATGCAAGGAACTATTTAACTCTATGAAATACAATTTCATGAGTAAAAAGTTGGACCACTGATGAATTAATTGTACTTCTATTTTCATCAGCGTGAGATCAGGTTACTTGTAGGGTTATTTTAATTTGCAATACTTTAAACTGATTCTTCTTTACAAGCTATTTTATAAGGAATTAAGATGGAAGAATATGAAAAGAACCTCTAGAAAGACGCTGCAGCAAATTTTTAAAATAATTTGCCTTTGCCATTTGTATAACATTTTGGTCTGAGAATGACAGATTCTCCAACAGCTCTCGTGCGTCTCTGGCAGCTTGATTATCATCACTGTTGGACATGGTAACTAACAGGAGTATGGAACCTTGAACCTTCCCAATTTTGTCTCTTATCAAATTATACTTTGACAATTCCAAAAGTAATGCCACTGCTAGCTTCCTTTCCTCAACACGGCGCCCAAGTGACCGAACAATAAGTTCAATGCCATTATCAGCTCTGGCAGTTCTTTCCTGCAACATTAATATCAGGTTATAGGCAATTTAAAGAAGTAGAAAATAGAGTAAATCAGATGTATTTTTAGCTAAATATAAACCTACTATTTTTCTTTATCATTTGTGTAGGCAAAAAAGAAGATGTTCAGAAAAAGAAACCACAGCACAAGGCTCATTCTATGCACACTGTATATGCGGAATTTTATATATGCACACAATTTTGTTAAGGTAATCAAAGTATTACCTTGGCATCATCACTGTCCTTCACCAAAATGAAAAGGTTGACAAGAACTTGATTCCTTATCTGAGGTTTCCTTACACCAAGAAGTTGAAGGAGAATAGGTATATAGTCCTCCAATAAGACCCATTCCTGATGTAGGTCTCTTTGTTTACAGAGATCTAGTAGTTCTTCAAGGCAATGGAGCACTTCCTCCTCGTCTTCAGACTTGAGTTTTGATTTCATGGAAGCAATCATAATCATAGTATTTCTATCCCTCCATTCTTCTATTGATTGCCGCAGAGTTTTATTGGGCCGTAAAATTGATGTGTCTAAAGAAGTCCTGGTCAGAGGACACAAACTATTCCCATCAGCTAACCACTTTTCTATAGCAGTCCTCTCAAATGTTTGTCCAGAAGAAGTTTCCACAGGGTCCACCATAACATCCCCAGTGATTG
The DNA here is from genome assembly GCA_025331145.1 of Rosa persica. Classification (NCBI taxonomy): domain Eukaryota; kingdom Viridiplantae; phylum Streptophyta; class Magnoliopsida; order Rosales; family Rosaceae; genus Rosa; species Rosa persica. The sequence continues at coordinate 32,790,645 of WFKR01000001.1, forward strand.
GGCAATGAAATGACTGAAGTGGTTCCAATGGTTGACTGCCCAACGATCTTCGCTTGGTGAAATATTTCCTTTCTTTCTCCTCAGGAGATGAAGCTGCATCAGCTCTTTCTAATAAAGCAATTATCTGTTCCATCTGCATAGCTTCTGCCTGGTCTTTCCTTAACCGAGCATTTTCTATCTCACTTCTGAATTCCTCTAATTCCTTCTTCAATGCTGACCTCTCAGTTGAGATTCCAACTGCCTCTGCTATGAGAACCAACAAACTATTGGCATAAGAACGATCCACATTCCTCTCCTGGATTCCAGTCTCAATTTTGTCCAGAATCTCTTCTTCTGCTATAGCTGCCCTGAACTCAGCTCCAAGCATATTGTCACGAACCTTACCAATTTCTTCAACTATGCTAGACGAAAGATCTAGAGAGGTCAGGGGAAGAAGACTTAGAGCACGACTGATCTCTCTCATGGTATTCTGTAGGTGGTTAACTATTGTTCGGCAATTCATTAAGAGATACATTTTGTTTCTCTTGCTGCACTCAATAGTCATTTTCTTCGCAGCTCTTATTTCTCGGTCAAGGATCTCCAGAACATTGTTTAAGCTCTCAGAATGCAAAACTGTTTTCTTATTCAACTCTCTTAAGATGGGGACTATCCTTTCCAAATAAGTTGCAAGTTCCTTAAAACTGTCCTTCTTAACAAGGACGTCCCTGGAAGCAACTGCGATTTCGAAAATGGCCTCTATTGTTTGAGACATGACTTCTGAAGCCGGAGCAGACGCAACACTTGCAGCCAGGTCTACGGCCAACATTTTGCAACCTGCTATAACTAGGAAGCGACACCCTCATTTCCTATGTGAGTGCATAATTGACAAAAATTTGCAGAAGTGCTGTTGCCGGACAATAACCTGAAACTTTGATCCACTAAAGCTTTCACACCCAAAAATTTCTGGCATATGCCTGCATTCAGGTGCAATCTGAAATATTACAGCATTGCTTAGTCTTGGCAATACTACACTAAATTTATCATATAAATTGAATGTATTTACCCGTAAAGAGATGGACCCAACTATCCATTAATTTGGAGAGCACTAGGGAGAAAAACAACATATGCTTTTTCTGTTCGAGTTTGAACTATGGAAGCAATGTCCCTAATCCAATAACTACTCTCCGTTTTCCAGATATCAAAATAGCATGAAATCACTAGTGAAATTGTCATTTTCTTCTCTACCCTTCAGTTTCACTTGGTTAATCAACAAGAAAAGACTGAAACTAAGCTCAGGCATCAAATTGTTCTGGACACAATCCAGTGGAGTTCTATAAGCGATAAGTACTGTAATTTACCCAAACTCTTCATTATTTCCCTACATTCTCTCAGGAGCCAAACAGAGTTCACAAAAGCTACATAACCATTCCAGAAAAACAGTTTCAACAAACCTAAGCTAACAGACATCAAGCACTTCAAAGTTCAACCAAAGATTGAAAGCACAACTGAATCCTAGTCCTAGTTTAGTAAACTGAAATCAAATGCTTTTACTTTTCAGCTTCCTTTTCAATTTCCAGTTCAAAATTTGCAATTTAGAACAACCCCATAAACATCTACCACACATGCCACAACCCAGAAGGCAAAGACCCATCTAGTCAACTACAAAAGTCTTCACTAACTAAACAAGAGAAGGTTAAAGATACACACCTGAGAAAGAATTCACGCCCATCAAACTTCCTCACACCACCACCACTCTATTCAACCCAACTTTGGAGGAAGCTGGAATCAAATTTCCAGAGAAAACTGGCAATCAAGTCACCATATAGACCTTCAAAGAAAAACCCAGACAGAAAATTGAAAACACATGACCAAAAAGAATTTCTTCTTGGGTTTTTGGGTAGTTCTGGAAGATTGTAGTCTGAAAAATAATTTGTATTTCAGTTTGTTGCCCTCCAAGTGGAGAGTGAAGACTCCCTTCTTCTAAAGTCTTGACCTATTCTAAGAAAGTTTGGGTCTTTTGTGGTAAAACACCAACAATGCAAAAACAAGAAAGGAAAGGATATGATTGTGGTAAGAAGAGACAAACTTTTGTTTCTGGGTCTCTTTGCTTTGATTCTGTGGAAGTCACTTGATATCCAGCAAGGCCAGCAATCATGAACCGTGGACTGAAACGCAACGAAACCGATGAGTCAAGGACCAATCCCTATAACTAGTATTTTTTGATACGAATGTTTGTAACTATTTTTAGCAATTACGAAGTAGTAGATTAAATCCTAGCTTGGACTAGTCATTACTACAATCACTATAATGCCATTCCCCTTTGAAAAGTATGAAACTCGTTATAAACACGTTATTTGAGGGCCCATTGGCGTCTCAGACTCCAGTAGTCAAGCATGTGTTTTTTCCACAGAGAAATTTGTACAGGGTTATCAAAAGGTTTACGAATCCATAATCATCGTTTGTGATTCTGGCGTTTACCAATAGAACTTGTAGTGGTGTCAATAATTTAATTCATTGTGCTCCATGGTTCCACCCACCCATTCGATTTAAACAGTTTATGGGGTGCACCTGTTAATATATGGCCAATGGGGTCTGTTCGTTTAGGGGAAGAAGTGCCTCTTGAGTTTTCTAACAAAAAAAAAAAAATCAAAAGAAATTTTCAGTTAAGCGACGGCCCTGATCGGCAGTCGGCACGGCCGGATCACTAAGGCCGACTCTTGTCCCTGCTCGGCAGGTAGGTTTAAACTTTAAACCTTTGCTCCACAGAGATTTAGGTTGGGAAGTGAGTGTTTCATAATGTGGTATGTAATGCATTTTCATATTCTTGCATCCTTTAAACAGTTCTTATTGCTCTCTGCAGGTTCCATCTCGATACACCTCTTGAAGAAATCCATGTTTAGTTGTTCAAACTTGGCACAGTTGACATTTGTATATAGAAATCAATACCCTGATCCAAATGGTCTATTTCAATCTCAATTTCAATGTCACTTGAAAGTCTCCTCTTTGCCTTCTCACATGCATTTCTTAACCTCGTAAGAGCTTTGGAGTTTCGACTAACGTCCAAATCACGCTTCCTCTCGAATTGTTCAACAGAAAATGCTGCTATCAAAGTCTTCGCCTCCAAGATGAGTGTCTCCAGCTGTAGCCTTCACTTCAAACACACCATCCCGGCATCCCCTATGGTAAGTAGTGACACATATAAAGTTCCACCGCCCAAGCCAAATACCATCATGTTTCTTTCGCTATACCATCCTGCCTTCTTGTCAAGTCCATAAGCAATGGCTGCAGCTGTTGGTTCTCTGAGAGTACGAATAACATTTAGGCCAGCAATGGCACCAGCTAGCGTTCTCGTTTGCTTGACTTTGTGAGTGATTGAAGCAATGGCACCAGCTAGCGTTCTCTTTTGCTTGACTTTGTGAGTGATTGAAGTGAGCTGGGACGGTGATAACTGCGTTCTTTCACAGTTGAGCCAAGGAAGGCCACAGCAATTAATCTCCCGCATCTTTACAAGAACCATGGACGAGGTCTCTTCAGCAGAAAACTGTTTCTCTTGACCCTCGTGGGTAACCACAATCATTCGTCTGTCACAAAGTCTACCTCGAATAGCCAGAGTTTTAAAACGTTTTGAACAGTTTTATCACTGAATATATAGTTTCAAACTTAGATTGATGTCTGATTAAGATAATGCAATAAGGAACAAGAGCAAGGGTGTATAGTGCATAGGATATATTTAACAGTATAATTTTCACTAAACTAATTTATTACTTCCAATGCCAAAAGCTTTTAGCGACTCTCATATTGTTAAAAGAAGAATGCATGATATATATATTGATTCGACATCCTTTCACTCTAACCTATGCCGTACTGTATGTATAAGTTTTTTATATTTTATTTTTTTTAAGAGAACAACGACAAACAATTTTATTGATCTTGAGAACTAGTGAGTACAAATAGGAGCAACAATGTTACTCAAAGGTGAAGGGGTTAATCGTTCCCACATAAAATGAAAATCTGAGGACAAAGCAGCCTTTGCTAATTCATGTGCAGCAGAATTAGCATGCCTACGCACATGAACCAAGGAAGAAGGAAGAGCAGACAAGGCAATCCTAATGTCTTCCAACAAACGTCCCAACTCAGAAACATCCTCAAAACCATTAGCTTGAGCCCCAAGGACTACCGTCAAACAATTATACTCGATGATGATAGGAGAAAAATGATAAGTCTCCACTAAAGTACATGCTGCTCTCACCGCAGATTGACCATGAGCACACTGTCCACAAGCACCACCAAGAACCAAACCAAGACTATCCCGTACTACTACACACCAACTCCCAATCCCATTTGAGAATGCAGCGTCCACATTGGCTTTAAGCCAACCAGCCTGATCGAGGTGGTTGCCATGGTACCACCACTCTTGGAATTTTCACTCACAGGTCTAGAAGCTTTAAAGGTCATGAAAAGAGAATGAAATTGAAACAAAATCTGACCTTGATATAAAACTTGTTGGACCACAAACGCTCCAAACAAGCATCAGAAGCAAAGCAAAGTTATCTACAACTTGCATTTACATAAACCAAGCCAATCCTGCATTGATCCAGCCTTTTCTGTTCTAGACATCACCACTCCCAAATCAGGACAACTACTAACAAGTGAGTACACAAAACTGCAGTCTCTACTAATATGGGCAATTGATTCATCTCCAGAATCACAAAAGCAACAACCCTCCCCAACAAAGACCCGTTTAGAACGAAGCTTGTCAATGTATGTAAAGTTGTTATCTTGTTGTAATGCATAGGTTATTATAATTTGTGGCCTTATCTTTCATTCTGCATGTGTTAGACAAACAAGACTAATGTTGTATGCTACAATAACCTATCTATGTTGAACAAATCAGGAAGGTCCGGTAAAGAATGGTACCTTTATATATAACCAGACATATACAATGAATTAGTTGAACATAGGATGTAGAAGCCGTCTTTCCAGAATGGTAAGGTAAACATATAACAGCTAAGAAATTCTACAAGGCAACCTTTTTACTCTATCTTTATGTTGTAAGCTTCTAGCCTTATAGGTTACCTTTATCAAAATCTATGAAGGTCTAAATTAGTTTTTTTTTTTTTTAATTGAATAAGGGATTAGGCATATACCAAGGTCTCTAGGTAAGGAGCAGTACATATACCAAGGCATCTTATTACATAAGCCAAATTTTCCAAGAGTTGGTCTATATAAAAGGATACAGAACACAAGCATATCACAAGCATATTATCTTAGAAAACAGAAAGCTACTTTGTTCTCAAAATACTACTCTAGACGATTGAGGAAAGAACATACCAAAAATGGGGTTGGCGGTCGGGTTTCTGGTGATCTGGTTAAGTGCCGCTTGACCAATCAAGTGCTCAGCATCGGGGAAAGCAACATGAGATGGAGTGGTCCGGTTGCCCTGATCATTCACTATAATTTCTACATGATCATGCTGCCATACGGCCATACAAGAGTAGGTTGTCCCCAGATCAATCCCAATTGCATGACTTTCTTCTGCTCCTGGCATTCAGATAAAGAGTAATCGAAGAAGACTAGGTGAAAAATGGTAGTAGCTAGAGCTCTGCTTTGCATTCCCAATGCACACTACAGAATTTAAACCGTTGGTGAAAGATTTGTTGGGGAGTGTAATAGGTCTATAAAAATTTATTTTACTTCAATATCCTATGTATACCACTCCTTCTAACACAGTAAGGTAAAATTTATTGCAGATGAAGCAAACTGAATTGAAAATTTGAAATCCCAAAATAGGTGGCGTACAATGTACATGAAATAAATAACAGTTCATTTCACTTTTTTTTTTTTGGAAGAAAACAGTGTTGACCGTTGAGTTCTTTTGAAATTTGGATTACATTGACACAATCTATCAATATTTCATAACATGGACTTGTCTAATAGAAACATAATTGTGTTTAATTTGCGTGATGAAATCCTGTGCAGTGATTGTATGACCCATGCATCCAGAAAGGAAGCTCATATGGGTCACTGACTATGTTTCCTTCTCCTTCAGTCTCAACTCTCAAATGAATTGAAAATGTACTAAAGAAAAAATGGGAATAGCCAACAAGAGGGCATTTTCGCCTCAACAAAATGGCATTCTAGCATGCATAAGGGAGGGGGAAAAAAAGGTATTTTGGGCAAGGGCGGTTGCTTATGACGTAAGTCATCATTTCATCTGGCAACTTCTCCTATCACTGTTGATTCTGATTCCTTTCATCTGTCCCGTAGAGACATCCTGAGCAGAGACACTTAAGATACCATTGGCATCAATACTGAACCAAGTATTGAGTAGAGGGACTCCCTTAGGGGCAGGAGGAACGTCATCCAGTGTAAATTCTCCCAAATAGTTATTATTTGCGGCTAATCTACTCTCAACTCATAGACAGAGCGAGAGTTGTATGATTGAGCTTGGCCGGATAGCGAGTGCTTCAGATAACTATAGCAGTTTCAAGGTTATGTGACAATTGACAAGAAACACGCTCAGACAAAAATAGAATATATTTTTGGTAGAGGCAATTGGTTATGCAACCTGCTCCATTTTTGTGTCTAAAATTTAGCTTCATGAGTATGACTATTGACTACCATGCATGACACATTTGATCTCTACGGTATTGGTTCTACAAATAACCAGCGGTCATAACTCTCCATCAATATAAATGTATGGAAACTAAAATATAACATGGGTAGTATGATTGAGCAGCCGATATGCCGCTGCTTCATCCGGACAGTTGGCCTTGCAAATCCCCTTACCCCTGAAGACATTCTTTAACTGTTAATAAACCCTTAACAAAGCATAACTAGATAGTGAAAACAATGTCTTTAGAGAAATAACTGAGATTAACAGCTTCAATAGGGCAAGGCGTTAACAACAATAGACGACTCAATTAAAAACCCAGCTAAATACAAATGCCAGATACAGGAACAGACGTGCATGTTTTTCCTCGGCAACTCAACTGACGTGACTTGTAATCCCTTGCAATATAACACTTCTTCACCTTTCCAATTCCTTCAAAATTTCTTTGGTCACTGTTGATAGTAAACCTTTCTTTCTGCCAGTGGACATTTCCTCAGCGGAGACACTCAAGATACCGTTTGCATCAATATCGAAACAAACATCAAATTTAGGAACGTCCCGAGGAGCTGGAGAAATGCCTCCAATGCAAAATTCAGCCAAAAAGTTATTATTCTTGGCTATTCTACTTTCACCCTCGTAAATCGCGAAGTTGATCTCTACTTGGTTGTCATGATGAGTACGTACACTTATTTTCCTCATGATGGGAATTCTAGAGTTTCTTGGAATAGCAACATTCATGATCAACTCGGATCCATCACGTTTTATACACTCCAAACCAAGTGATAGAGGGGTGACATCAAAGAGAGTGAAATCTTGAAGCTTTCCAATCCCACTCTCAGTCAAGACGGCAGCTTGAATAGCCGCACCATATGCCACTGCCTCATCTGGATTAATGCCCTTGCACAACTCCTTTCCATTGAACACATTCTGCAATAGTTGTTGTACCTTGGGAATTCTAGAAGAGCCCCCAGAAAGAACAACATCATTGACACTCCTTACATCCATGTTAGCATCCCTTAAACACTTCTCCACAGGCTCCATACACTTGTTGAAGAAATCCATGTTCAGTTGTTCAAATTTGGCACGAGTAAAAGTTGTATAGAAATCAATACCCTGATCCAAACAGTCAATTTTCAATGTCAGTTTCAAATGCATAAGAAAGTCTCCTCTTTGCCTTCTCACATGCATTTCTCAACCTCCTAAGAGCTCTCGAGTATCCACTAACGTCCAAATCATGCTTCCTCTTAAATTGTCCTACACAAAAGTTGACCATTCTGTGATCAAAGCCAAGGTGAGTGTCTCCAGCAGTGGCCTTCACTTCAAAGAGACCATCCCCTATGGTAAGTAGTGACACATCTAAAGTTCCACCACCCAAGTCAAATACCATCACATTTCTTTTGCTATACCATCCTGCCTTCCTGTCAATTCCATAAGCAATGGCTGCGGCAGTTGGTTCATTAATAATACGCATGACATTTAGGCCAGCAGTGGCTCCAGCTCTCTTTGTTGCTTGACGCTGTGCGTGACTGAAGTAAGCAGGGACAGTGACAACTGCATTCTTCACAGTTGAGCCAAGGAATTTCTCAGCAATCTCCCGCATCTTTCCAAGAACCATAGATGAGACTTCTTCAGCAGCAATTTGTTTCTCTTGACCTTTGTGAGTAACAGTAATCATTGGTTTGTCACCAGGTCCTTCAATGACCGGCCTGAATGGCCAGAGTTTCAAATCATTTTGAACAGTTTCATCACTGAATATCCTACCAATTAATCTCTTTGCATCTGCAAATTAAAGACCGACGTAGAAACACAAGCATTAACCAAATTATTTCATTACAAGATCCAACACCAAATTGGTTAGTGATAATCATATGGCTACATCCTTATTCAACATTCTCTCACTCAAATTATGCCATACGCTAACTACTGCAGTGTTATCGTGTTATGCCTGGTAAATTGCCAATACAGGTCCCGTAATTCTGGTTATAAGTACTGAAGAAAATTTTGTTATCAGATCTTAGATTTTCTGAATTAGATTATTCATACTACAGATTAGTCATCAACATCCAATATTTACGAAAAACAGAAAGTACTCACTCAAAACACTAGTTGGAAGATGAACTTACCAAAGATGGAGTTGGTGGGGTTCCTGATGATCTGATTAAATGCCGCATCACCGATGAAGCACTCAGTATCACTGAAAGCAACGAGAGATGGAGTGGTCCTGTTGCCCTGATCATTCACTATAACTTCTACATGATCATACTGCCACACGGCCACGCACGAGTAGGTTGTCCCCAGATCAATCCCGATTGCATGACTCTCTTCTACTCCCGCCATTCTTAGATTAATAGTACTCGAACCAAAGAAAAGATTAAGAGTACTTTAAGAAGGATAAGAAAGTTGAAAAATGGTAGTAGCTGGAGCTCTGCTCTATTGTTTTATTCTGGCTGAGTTTGGGAGGGCTTTTAAGCTCCCCTGCTTATGGAACAGTTGTTTGGTAAAATAGGAAATGACGTGCTTTGCTTTTAAGCCTAGGCTTTTTCAGAGCAAAAGCAGAAGCTGCTTCCTTTTCGAAGCAGAGGCGATGTACTGTAGCACACACAGCACTTATAATTGGAGTATTTGTGTGAACTCGACGTGCAATTTTAAGGAATTGGATAGGGGTGTTGTTGAATTTGATATATTTGCATAGCTGTGTTGATGAATGGTTCACGTTTATGATGGGATCATTATTTGCTGAATGGCGATTCAAATTGTTCTTACTCAGTAGCCTCAATTGGTACTTGGTAGCAACAAATCAGTATGATTCTGTTTTTTACTAAATATTCAACCAAACAATTAAGGCAAAAAAATTCTTTCATATCCAAATCGGTCATTTTACAAATTAAAAACATTTTTAGTTTTGAGTTTACTAAACACTTTGTCACTGATTTTAGCACTTATAGAACTTATAAAAAGTCAGTTTACTAAATATTGAGCTGTTTTACTTTTCAGTCACTTATTCTCATAAAGAAGCAAAAACCAACTTTTCTTTAAAACACACCCATATCCCAAACACACATAAAAGCATGCTTTGGTTGGTGTCTCCAGAATTTATTTTGGTGGGAAGATAGAGGGTCTTTAGAATTTAAACCATCAGTGGAAGAGTTGGGGAATGCAATCGATCTATTGGAATTTATTTTGGGTCAGTCCCACTCTTTGCAGCTTCCAACACGATGTTATGAGACACAGTATACAATGTACTGTGTACATGACATAATGACAATTTATCTCCCTGTAATTTCTCCTTTTTTTTCCAGGGATTTGTATGATACTAAGGTCCACAACAAATTTCGTACGATTGATATCAAATTCGACTCAATTGCAATCTAAAATACTATCCTTGCACAACCTATTATCGCAGTGGTGTTACTGTTACTAAACTATACAGATGAAGCATTACATATGTTCATGATCATAAATTAAATTTAAAAACTGGGTCATAAGTGTGGGCAACTGATACCGATCATTACCAAGATCCAGAGCATCGTGAAAAGTACTAAAATGTCATAGCATGAATTACAAAGTACTACTTGCTTTTACATTCTCTTCCTAGATTGCAAAATGCAATCTTTACATTGCTTATGGTATTATCTTACATTGCTTATGGTATTATGACTAGTATCATACAGCAAACTAATAAGTCAAGCTTTCATCATAGGCCATATTCCTTACCTTCACCTTCACAGCCCTCTTAGCAATCCTTGATTAGCCCCAGAGAGCTCACTGCAAATCCTCTCAAACTCCTCCAACATTTCTTTCACAATCCCCACTTTACTTTTCTCAACCAACATCTTCACCAAATTCACCAAGTGCTTGTTGAATTTCCCTTTCTGTGCCACCAGCTTCATCACTTGGCCCTTCTCCTCCAAACCCACAAATGGGCTTTCCAAAACAGCTTGAACCTGCTTGTTGTGGAGCAACTGCAAGAACCTCTTCACATCCTTGTGAACCAAATCAAGGGTCCTGTTGCATTGAGCAATGTCCAGGAGAGCAGCTGCATAACCAGAAGCTGGGTTTTTGTGGAGATTTGGAGATGAGAAAAGCGTTTTAGTGGGGATTGAGAATGAGGGTGTGGATAAAGTTAGAGGCTTTTGGGTGAAAGAGGTGGTTTTGGTGGTGGTTTTGTGGAGGTGAGTTTGTGGAGGAAGTTTGTGGGTGTTGTGAGAGGTCTTGAAATGGTGAAGTAGTTCACGAGATGGAGTTGAAAGAAGGGTGCTTGGGACTTTGAGAGTTGAGACAGAGCTTGAGAATGTTTCCATGGAGGAAGATGAGAATAGGTTTCAGTTCTCAGCCACTGAATGACAAAGAAACTGGGGTGTGTGTGTTACCGTTGAAAGCAATTTTTCTGGATTAAAAGGAGTGGTAGCGTAACGTTGCCGGCTTGAAACGGAAGCCAACTTATGAAGAGGCCCTATAGCTCGGCCCATAATCAAACCAGTCCACCCACCATGTATGAACGTAATTAAGCAGTAGTTGCACTATCAATTATTAGCCTTAATGAATTTGTTCAAACAGAAGGGATTCAATTTGATTAGGGAGGATTGGGAAATGTCTACTTAACCGGATTCTTATGAAAAAGATAAAGGATGAGAAAGTACGGACTTTAATTATTTTGGACAATCATGCAATGTAATTCAATGATTGAAACCGTTCATTTTTCAAGTTCTTATATGTCGAATATTTTACAAAAAGAAAATACGTCAAAATCAATGTTTGGCCGGAGGTTTGATGTACTATTTCCTTTTTTTATATTGATATTCCTTGGAAAGAAGCTGCAAAATTGGAAAATGCACACATTCATTCTATGAAGTGTTGTAAAAGGTTGGAAGCAGATTTTTTTTTCTTTTTCATCTCAAGTGATGTATGTCTTTAAGATATGATATGCATATGTATATTCAACAATAATACCAGTAAGTGGATTCCTAATTTTTCACATTTATAAGATCATCGTTGATTCCTAGTTTTTAATCATTCACACACCTCTTTTTGATCCATTTTAACTTCCATTTCAAAGACATATACATGCCATAACTCCTATGAACCATAATCATTGTCATAGATAAGATTGTATCTACCAGGTTACCTCTGTAGGCATTTCCAAATTTGACATACAATATTTTAAGCTGTGGACTCATAAGAGCAAGTTCACCGGGCTCACTCTTGCCTGGGCTCCACGTCATTTGGTGACCCAAGTCACCAAAAATTCGAAAATGGACCTTCCACCGGGCATGCGCTCCTCAACAGTAATTGCCTTAGGTCAGTAGCTCGGTCAACTTCGTGACTTAGCCCGTGACTTAGGGCGCCAGCGTGGCCCAAAATGAGAGAAGCGAACGAACGCGCCAAGGCAAGGAGGTGAGCGTCAGTTTCTTGTCTTCTAGCTGGGACAGTTGCAGGTTGCGTGGGTTACACGGTTTTGTCCGGTAGCCATCATGTGCGCGCTGACGTGGACTAGCCGTTGGGCTGGTTTCATTTTTGAAGCCAACGGTCCACAGATCTGGACCATTGGTTTTGAATCTTTCTATTGATCCGACGGTGGCTGAATGTGTCCGAATAAAGATGAAGAAAAACAAATTAATTCATTCTTAACTCACCTCCTAGAGCAACAACGGTTACATTCTAACGGTAATAATTAAGAAAAAATTATAAAATTTTCTATAAATATCTCACTTCCTATTTTACCTCTCACACAAATAAATTTCATTTTTACTTCCTCCAAATTTTTTGTTCCTCCTCCTTCTCATAGCTTTCATCTTCAAATTGTTGTTTCTAATATGAGTGTACGAGCCAATACAAGCGTACAACCCGTAGCAGATCCAACTATTGACGGGACGAGACGGCAGTCTATGGAAGACATTCAATTGTGCAAGTCTTGGAGAGCCGTTAGCCAAGATCCCACAAAGGGTACGGAGCGAAGAAGAGATGATCCATGGATAGAAGTACGCGAACACTATGCCGAACATTGGGATGGATGTTCGCTCATTGCAAGCATTTCAAGGGAGGTGCAAAAATTTGAAAGTCGAACTTTATGCTTGGCATTGTGCGTTAAGGCAAGTGAAAAGTTGGTATAAGAGTGGTGCGAATACGATTGATGAGGTATGAATTTGTAGTATGATACGAATATTAATATATATTTACATCATAGTTAGTTTATATTAAAATTTAATTACTTCATACATTTTACTTTAAATTATTAGTTAATATATTTTGTGGATAATTATATTTTAAATAATTGATTTAATTAGTTGATACATTATACCTCATTTTTATTTGTACTAATAGAATTTTTTAATATAAATAACATAGCAATGTCAAGCACAAGACTTGTGGAGAATTGCAATGACCAAATCAAAAGGAAGGCTAAAAAAAGATAATTTTATTAGTTTAGACTGTTACGAGATTGTTAAGGGCTTTCAACAATTTTGTGATATTTCACGCTATACCTCTTCCACTGGAGAAGCTTCAAGGGGAAGAGTCGACTGCATTCCCACAAATCCCACACAAGAATCCATTCATGATGATCAGGTCAACTTGGAAATAGATGCAGATGAGGTAAATGCCGATGTAACTCCCAATCCTTCGGTAAGGCCTCAAGGAAAGAAGGCTGCCAAAGAATTTATTCGGAAAGGAAAGAAGGCATATGTGAAGACACAAATTTTCATATGATAAATTTATGTAATTCAAAAATTGTTATATTAATTGAATTATGATATTCGGGATTAATTGGTATGTCGTAGTTTGAGAAAGTTGGTTTTGAATTATTTTATTTTTGAAAACGAACGTTATTTAGGGGGTCGTGAAAATCGACTTTTTACACATTCGAAATTTGGGAAAATTTCCTTCATAAAAGTTGTAGAGCTCATCGATACGAGCTCGTGCATATGTGGAACGTAATATTCGGAGTTCGTATGAATAAGTTATAAATTTTTGAAAATTGTAATTTTTCTATAAACATAGGAATTTTTTTTTGGAAATTTCAAAAAACCAAAAAAATCAAATTACTCTCTCTCTTCTCTTTCGGCTGAAGCCCGAAGAATAGAAGAAAGTCAACCGACCCGACCCGGACCCGCGTGATCCGAACCGACTGCAGCTCGGCCGTTCTACGTCAGACGGCGACGAAACTACCGCGAGGCAGCTCAGATCGAGGTCGCCTGCCTCCCTATCGACTTGGTTGCCGCCCCCGCTTGCCGTAAGAGGGAGATCGGAGCAACCCAGCCCCGAAAGCTTGACCAGGTCCGATCTCATCGGTGCCTGCTTTGCATGGGCTGATCCTCCCCATTTTCGTGACGTGCTGTTCCTCCTGATCATCCTCATATGTGGCTTGCATTACGATTTTGAGTGTAGAGTTGTAGATCAAGATTTGAAGGTTTCGACGTCCCTGACTCAATCTAGAAACTGATCAGAGGGCCGAGATTAATCCAACTTCAAAACCCGATCTATACCTTATCTCAGAAAAAGTCAGGTATTAAAGTTGTTCACAATTTCATTTTGGAGAAGTTTGTAGTTGATGACTTTTGCATCTGAGGTGGTTGACCGGCGTCTGACCTCCGCGTGTGGCGGCGCGTCGGACCAAATTTTGAGTTTATATTATCGGGACGATGATCTATGCATCCATACGAGCGTTTTGATATATAACATGGTCATGTTAGAAAAAGTTGATAAATAGTCAATTTAGGTTTTGACGTTACTATTTACGGTTTTACAGTTTACTTTCGGTTTATGATTTACGGAGATCAGATCATCGGTTTTACTTCAAATTTTAATATGATGTTCATATGACTGCCCCAATGACTTTCTGTGATCACGCCGAAGATCCGACCGTTGGATCTTCGTATAATTATAAAACAGTGATTCGGGAGGCGATTAGTGAAGATCGGTCCGTCGGATTTTTGTATAATTTTGATAGGATGTTTCCAAGGGGGATCCGTGAGGATCTAACCGTTGGATCATCGTTTAAATTCGATCCGACCTTTGGATCGTCTTTATTTTAGAACCCGACCGTTGGATCGTCTTTATTTTAGAATCTGACCGTTGGATCATCATTTAAGCTTATTTCGTGCTTCATTTGCTAAGTAAATACCACACTTGATTAGGTACTTGACGGCTTGAGTTGACGAGCGTTTGGATCATTGTGATTTGTATTTAAGTGAAGACGCAACGAGAGTTTAGAGCTGAGTAAAACTCACGTGGTTCATATTATGAACCAAGTACTTTAATTTATTTATTTTTGTAATTGTGTGAAAAATATTTATGGATTAAATATTTGTTTTTAAAATCATATGCACTTGATCAACTACGGTCCATAGGTAAGTAAAATGAATTTTAATTATACAAATGAATTTCACGATTTTCTTGTGTGAACTATAGATGGTATTAGTGGTCATTCCTGAGTGGATGATTACGTATATATATATATATATATATATATATGTATATTTAAGTGGAATATATATATTGATTGGTGTGTTATTGAGTGATGATATGATTAAGTTGGAATGATGATTTAGATTATATTTCAAATGCTTAAATTTCATAATAATATTATGTATGTTGGATGAGTTGATTTCATTGTGTGGAAACAAACTGTTGTATTTATTATTGATTTAGGGTCAACGTAGTGACTGGTATGGGGGAATCGGACGCTCTAGTCCTAAGTGGATGATAGGATACGATTGGTTGAGTATGTACAATTATCGGACGTTCTAAATATGTATATAAGTATATATATTGATGAAATACGGTAAAGATAAATATGTCGGATGCCATAACCTAGGCCAGGTGACGGGCTACGATTCAGTTAGAACTCTAGTCTGTCATATATCGTATTTGTATAAATACGATGTTGGGGTTTTGAGAAGAAAAATGTGAATTAGGATTTTGTAGGGGTCGTCAACGGGCCGGGCCGGACCCGGCCCGGCCCCTTCATTGCGGGCTTGGGCCGGGCCTTGCTAAATTTTTTAATAATGGCGGGCCGGGCCGGGCCAGTCTTTATTAAAAATCGAAGGATCCAAGCCCGTCCATATAAAGCCGGCCTTGCGGGCTTTTTCGGGCCGGGCCTTGCGGGCTTTATTTATAAATAAATATTTAAAGACACAAATATTTTTTTTTTAATCAAGCTTTGGAAATTCATTGGATAATGATCAAATACAACCAAAGATAATAGATCTATATTGTACCAAAAAATATATATATATTTATATATAGATACTAATTTATTGATAATTAAATTTTTAAAGACACTAATTTTTTATAAATTTATATTTATACATCACACACTCCAAAGAGCAACATATAGCAATTCAAAGAAAATGAGAAAACCGACCGTTGGATGTGATTATTACAATAAATTATACGTGTGGATAAAAATTTAGTCAATTTCACCGTAGTTTCGAACTCCACCGGATTAGTCAACCGTTGTCACTTGCATGTTTTCTTGGTTGACTGATGCCGTGATAACCGCAAAAATTGCTTATTTTTTTACATCACGTTTATAAATATTTCATCGATGGATGTGAGTGGACATAAGATAAAAATTTCAATTTTAATTACAAATACATTGACCAATACCAATTTGCCTCTTAAAGTTGTATGACTTGTACATTGCATTTAAATTGTTGAAGTTCATTCTAAAGCAAACATGCAGTGGAAAATGAATTTGAAAAAACCAACCGTTTGATGGAGAGACTGTAATATTTTATGGTGGTTGTAAAAAATCCAGCTAATTTGGTTTTCGCTTCGAATTCGATCAACTAGGTCAAACCTAGTTACTCTTATAAACCTATATTTATATATCACACGCTCCAAAGAGAAACATCTATCAATTCAAAAAAAAATGGGAAAACCGACCGTTAGATTTGATTATTACAATAAATTATGAGTTTGGTTAAAAATTTAGTCAATTTCACCATAGTTTCAAACCCGATCGGATTGGTCAACCATAGTCGCTTGTATGCTTTCTTGATTGACCGGTGGCATGATGACCGCAAAACTTGCTTATTTTTTTACATCACGTTTGTAAATATTTCATTGATAGATGTGCATGGATATAAGATAAAAATTTCAATTTTAATTACAAATACATTGACCTATACCAATTTGCCTCTTAAAGTTGTATGACTTATACATAACATTTAAATTGTTGAGGTTCATTCTAAAACAACCATGAAGTGGAAAATGAATTTGGAAAAACCAACCGTTTGATAGAGAGATTGTAATATTTTATGGTGATTGTAAAAAATAAAGCCAATTTGGTTCTCGTTTCGAATTCGATCAATTAGGTCAAACCTAATTACTCTTATAAACCTATATTTATATATCACACACTCCAAAGAGCAACCTCTATCAATTCAAAGAAAATGGGAAAACCGACCGTTGGATGTGATTATTACAATAAATTATGAGTGTGGTTAAAAATTTAGTCAATTTCACCATAGTTTCAAACCCGATCGGATTGGTCAACCGTAGTCGCTTGTATGTTTTCTTGATTGTCTGATGGCTTGATAACCGCAAAACATACTTATTTTTTCACATCACATCTGTAAATATCCTATCGATGGATGTACGTGTACATAAGATAAAAATTTCAATTTTATTACAAAGACGTTGGTCTATATCAATTTGTCACCTAAAGTTATATGACTTGAACATTGCATTTAAAATTATTGATGTCCATTCTAAAGCAACCATGAAGTGGAAGATGAATTTGGAGAAACCAACCGTTCGATGGAGAGATTGTAATGTTTTATAGTGACTGTAAAAAATCCAGCCAATTTAGTTCTCGTTTCAAATTCGATCAACTAGGTCAAATTTAGTTATTATTATAAACCTATATTTATATATCATACACTCCAAAGAGCAACCTCTATAAATTTAAATAAAATGAAAAAACCAACCGTTGGATGTGATTATTACAACAAATTATGAGTGTGGTAAAAAAATTAGCTAATTTCATCATATTTTCAAATCCGATCTAATTGATCAACCGTTGTCATTTGTTTTTTAGAATATATATGCACATATTTACTATAAAAATATGAGAATTTCCACACACACATATATATATATATAAACACACACATACACACATCTATATCTATATATATATATATAAACACACATAGTGCACACACATATCTATATCTCTCTCTCTCTCTCTCTCTCTATATATATATATATATATATATATATATATATATAAGCACACACACATATCTATTATACATATATGTGTATATATATAAACATACAAACATACACATATATATTAATATATATATATATATATATATATATCTATATATATATATTCACAAACACACACAAATATATATAATATATAAAAAATAGTTTACGAGCTTTTACGGGCCGGGCCTAGGCGGGCTTTTACGGGCTGGGTCTAGCGGGCTTTTGACGGGCCGGGCCTATGGGTCGGGCCGGGTTTTTCGGGCTTTTTAGCAGGCCTCCATCGGCCCACTTGATCCGCGGGCTTTTTGATGAGGCCTAGGATTTTGTGTTGATTTGTGATTTGGTGATTGATTGAGATTGTTGGTATTTCGTGGATGTGGAGATTGTGGAGTGTTGACTTGATTGAAAATAATTATGATTTAATTAAACAACCGTTCTTTCTTTTTACTCATACCAGCTTTCAAAAGCTTATCGGGTTTTGTGTTGTTGCAATCCCGGTACACTATACAAATGGTGTAGCGGATATTCCTGCATGTCAGGATAACCAGGGAGGTGACCGTGCAGTTTAGGAGTTGCAGCATTTATTTGCTTTTCATTTGAGTGGTAAGTTTTGTTATGCTCATTTAGAGCTTTACATTGTTATGCTCATTTAGAGCTTTACAGTATATTTGGTGAGTGAGTTGTAATAATTAACCGAGACTAAATTCAATTTTTGAAATTAAATTGTGTGGTGAGGTTGTTAAGGAAAAGAAATTTTCAGGATAGTTATTTAAGTTGTAGTAATTCATGTATCGGATTTTGAATTTTGAATTCTAAATTCGGGGCGTGACAGTTTCTAATGATTCCAATCCTCTTACATCCGTTGTGGAGACTATAGCAATCAACCAAACATCAATGTTGTCTGCCAAGGAGAAATGCGATGAGGAATATTCTCCACATCTCCATGACCAAGAACAACGAGATTATATACGCTTGCAAATGGATATGCGAAACGAGACATTCAAATTTCAAGAGAGGGAAGAGCAAATTATGGAGATGGACACAAGTAATAAGACGCCAATCAAAAAGAAATATTGGCAAAGAAAGCAAAAAATCGTAACGGAGAAACAAGATGAAGAGGCAACTCGTCGTTTCCCACAACCTCCTTTTCCCAGTAGCTTCTCACAACCTCATTTTTCTGGTGGCTTCTCACAACCTTATTTTTCCGGTGGCCACCCACAACCTTCTTTTCCCGGTGGGTACTATCCGCAACCACCATTTACCGGTGGAGTCCCTTCACCACCTTTCTCTTCGGGTGAATCCACTAACCCCAACCATTTCAGTGACCCCTCCAACACAAATTGGATTCCTAATGAAGATGAGGATTAGGAAAATGTAGGAGTTAACTGTTTTGAATAATTGTATTGTTATGAATTCTGTACTTGGTTTTTCACTTCTGTAATCTTAGATTGATGGAATAAAAATTTATTTGAATATGTGGGTACATTGGAAGGAAAAACACACAAACATAATTAAAAACATACAATTAGGCAGCACCGTAAGCAAGCATTCGCAAGGAAGCAGTCATCTTCTGCTCCAGAAGTAATCCAACTTTCCCTATAGCATCTGACTTTTGAACAAAGTAACGATCATACTGGCAAAGGTCAATACATATACGCTTGAAGATATTGAGACTCATCATGTAACGTGTTTGAAACAAATTCTTTCTCCTTTCTTCTCTAAGTCTCTCCTCATTTGGTTCACGACCCAGATAAGAACCACGCCCTCGAGTATGGTTCCTAGATTTTTCTGCAACTGCTGCGAACACAATGGCATTATTGTCGATCATCTCTTCATCATCTTCATCCATAGACCGTCGAATTTTATTCCACAAGCTATTCATTGAAATGAGGGAAATTGAGGAAATGTGGAATGCTAGAGATAAGGAAAATGTGAAGGTTTGTTAAGCTCAGATTGTGTGTGTATGTAGTGTAAAGATGATGTCTATTTATTGAAAATTTTCATGCATATAATTTGTTGGTGGATTTTCACTCTTTTAAAAACAATTTGTTGGTTGTGTGCATGTGATAAAAATGTCAGTGGAGTTAAAAAAAAAAGTGTGTCGTCCGGAAATGAGTCGTCGGTGGATTTTCACTTTTTTAAAAACAAATTGTTGGACTTAAAAAAAAATATTGTGTCGTTGGAAAATGAGTCGTTGGTGGATTTTCACTCTTTTAAAAACAAATTGTCGGTTGTGTACATGTGATAAAAATATCAGTGGAGTTAAAAAAAATGTATCGTCTGAAAATGAGTCGTCAGTGGATTTTCACTCTTTAAAAAAAAAAATTGTCAGTGGTGTACATATAATAAAAGTGTCGGTGGAGTTATAAAAATAAATAAAACAAAAAACTCGTCGGTGGATATATCATTTTTTCTACCCATAAAATTTTCTTTGGTTGGATTTTTAAAATGTTCATCAATAGTAGTTATTTACATCATACAATTCTCATTTACACTTAAAAATTAATAAAATATTCGATAAACAATAATTGACTTGTGACCCTAGCTCCAACAGGTGGAAGCAAAGATCCAGTGACAGTGAATAGTATCCTGCCCTAGTGACCGTGACCTAGTGACCCAACGAGTGAACTTGCTCTAACCATTCCATATGTAACTGTAAGCAATGGGTTGTGTTCCCTCTCCTCGACTATCTTCTTTGCTATCAGCACCATTACTATTTGATTCCAAATGTTGCTGCACCAAACACTTTGTCGGTGCCAATTAACATCACATTTAAAATGACCAATTGTAGTATTTTCCGGACAAAAGTGAGTTACATAAAAGTTGTTCCCTGTATTGGGTTTGCTGTCATGGGGCCATAACACTCATGCATGCATATAAACTTATATAGCTAGGTATAATCATCCAATAATTCGAAGCAGGTCATAAAGATCTAAGAAGAGAGGCTCTGAGATCTTTAGTGACAGCAAGAATGTGATGATGCTATACTATTTGGTAGAGATCGGGTTGTATCTCTTGCATCATATATATACAGGTCATATATAAGTAGTTAGCTATGCCCTATCCTTTATTATGTACAGCTATGATTTCAAGAGAACTGATATTATTGAACTGTTAATGTAGTGTACACATATTTAGTCGTTTAAGTTACAAATAATTAAGATAACTTAAATTTATAAAATTGCATACATATAATGTCTTCTACATATGCAATTTGATAAATTTAAGTTATATTTATTTTAATTGAAATGACTAAATATGTGACTACTTAGATCGACAATTCAACAATTCAAGATCATCTCGATTATATATGTTATAGAGTACTTATAGGAGTTATAAACAATGTAACCCCGCGTCCCCACCTAAACTACACGAAGGCTTCAAATGCATTGCTTCATTATCAAGGACAAAACCCACTTTGTATCAACTTTAATGATAACATTAGTGGCAAATGCCCTGGATTAAGCCACAAAGTCTAAAGACATCAGTTCATATATGCTGCTTATCTGGATCAACCCCTTTAATAATTCCCCAAATCCCAAGTGGATCAAAAACCCAAATGACTCATTGTATATATTATATATAAGCAAAACCTGTAGAGCTTTTGACTGACGGTGCTTGCCCTAACAATCATTCTACACTATTCAACGTTAAATAATGCATGGTACGTCCACTTTTCTAAAAAGCATTAAAAAGAGAAGACAAGGACCGGACCGGACCAGATTCCATTATTATTTGATGCCCTCTTTCTTCCTCCCTCTCTCTTCAACCCTGTCTTGTCTTCAACCTCTTTTCCTCTGTTCCTTACTTACTTCCCTACTTAACCTCATAGACCAAAAGACCGAGTCCATTTTCAGGTCCAGTTTCAAAATGAACCAGGAAATGAATGGGGTTGAAGCTGAGAGGTATCAGAAGGAGAATCTCAGCAATGGGCATCATGTTCAGGAGAAGATAGACTATGTGTTCAAGGTGGTGGTTATTGGTGACTCAGCTGTGGGGAAGACTCAGATACTGTCGAGGTTTACTAAGAATGAGTTTTGCTTCGACTCCAAGTCTACTATTGGGGTTGAGTTTCAGACCAGGAGTGTCACTATTAAAGGGAAACTCATCAAGGCCCAGATCTGGGATACTGCTGGCCAAGAAAGGTTTGATTCATCTCTCCCTCTCTGTGTCTCTCTCATTTTGATCTTCAAAAGCTAGAAAGGATTTTAATGATCATGATCTTTATGATTCATATATATCTGGTATAGATTACTGTTACTTTCACAGATTCACTTATTAAGCGAAATCAAAATAGTTTAAGTACTGTATGACAATAATCGGGTGAAAAATGCTCGACTAGCCAAAATTCCTGACCAAATTATATTTTGGAACACATGCTTTGTTAATAACTAATACACGAGATCTAGGGCGAGCACGATCTGAAACACCAACATTTCATTTGATGCAAAATGTATTAAGCAAATTTATGAAGTGTAACAACTCCTACATTGGATTCGAACCTGATTACTACCTGGTAAAATTCAACCTCTTCTGCATGTCCTATGTTTCAGCTATAAATGTAGCTATAACAACATATGAAAATATTACAATTATAGCCGACATGCTTGCTGTAATATTAATTGATATTAGTCTCAACTTAACTACGGTATATTGTGAGCTAGCAAAGTACGATATTTTATTGTAAGGTAACTCTCTTACTTGTACTCAATCATAAAAGATCTCTTACTTGTACTAACTTTTCCAACACATGTTGGGATTTCAACCGTTCAGTTCTTAACTCTATATGAGTAGATCACTTCTGCAAAATTTCAGTCAAATTGAGGATCGTTGAGGTATCGAATTATATTAAATTAATGAACGAATCAAATCTGTCCAACATGAACATTTCATGTTTATAATTGTAAATCACAGTTATGAATGCCTTAACGATCATCAATTTGAATGAAAATTTACAGAAGTGATCTACTCATATAGAACTAAGAATCGAACGGTCGAGATCCCAGTATGTGATCAAAAAATTAATCTAATAAGCAATCCCCTTAAAATAACAAAAAAAAAAAAAGAGAATTTCCCACTTAAAAGGGCCCTGATCGATGTCCGTAGCAAGTTAATCTTTCTCAATTTTTGTTTTATTTGTGCCATAGATGACAGACATTCACGTTCGTAGGGTTCTGATTTTAAGTGGGTGCTGTAGTTGTGAGAACATGAGTTTTGGGCCAAAGGGCTCTCTGTATTTTCTGCATCAGTACCGCCAACTGTACTGTATGAATGCAATTGAAACTGGAACTAGAACCTAGAGCTAGCCAACCTCAAAATTAATGAGTAGGACAAAATGCATGTTCTTTTGCATTGAATTGGGCTAAGAATAGTACATACTGATGATGAGAAGAAGATGCTAAAAATAACTGAGTGTATTTAGTACACCAACGTGCATTTGTACTAATAAAAGTGGACGGTTGGATAATATAAAATATATTTTTTGTTATTAAAAAAAAAGATTGTCTGTAAATATCAACAGCTGAGATCTCTTGAACCTATTAGTTCACTTGTACCGATGGTGTATAAAAAAAATTTTTGTATAGAAGAATTTCTTAAAAATAACTCGTAATAAACATTTCGTTAACATAACTATTTGATCACAGATATCGAGCTGTTACAAGTGCCTATTACAGAGGTGCACTCGGGGCGATGCTGGTATACGACATCACCAAGAGGCCGACGTTCGATCATGTGGCTAGGTGGGTCGAGGAGCTCCGGGCACATGCGGACAGCTCGATCGTGATCATGCTGATCGGGAACAAGGCTGATCTCGGGGATCAGAGGAATGTTCCGACTGAAGATGCAGTCGAGTTTGCCGAGGAGCAAGAGCTGTTCTTCTCTGAGACATCGGCCTTCAGCGGCGACAATGTGGACAGAGCATTCTTTAGGGTACTAGAGGAGATACACAGTAGAGTGACGTCTAAAAAAGCACTGGAATGTGGGAATGGGAAGAAGCCCATTGATGGGATTGGAGCAAAAATTGATGTCATTTCTGGGTCTGATTTGGAAATTAGCGAGATGAAGAAGTTGTCTGCTTGCTCTTGTTGATCCAGTTACCTTGGTTCTTATAACTTATAAGAACCAATTATCAAGGAGCAATTTATGCACGTGCTTGGTTTTTTTTTATATCGTTACTTTTTACTACTTTTTGTGTTATTATCTTGGACTTTTTAAGGACAATTCTACTGTTGCAGGCAGTGGCATATTTTTTTTACTAGATTCTTACTGCCATGCACAGAAAGTACTGGTACTAAAGATTTTGAACTATAAACCGTAGGATGAGGCATTTTTATGTTGCTTACAAGTTTAGTTGTATGGG
The DNA here is from genome assembly GCA_025331145.1 of Rosa persica. NCBI lineage: Eukaryota > Viridiplantae > Streptophyta > Magnoliopsida > Rosales > Rosaceae > Rosa > Rosa persica. The sequence goes on from WFKR01000001.1 coordinate 32,814,821, forward strand.
ATTAGGATGTAGTATGATTGTAAGCATGATATATCTAGTTATTTGAATCTATGAGCCGAGTGATAAGCATATTTAGATTTATATAAGGAGACTTTCCACTAGGTGAGATAATTGTTAGTGATTAATTAGTGTACAATGAGAGTTTGATCAGACCATACATACTTATTTAGTCACCCACATGGCAGATATATCATTAATCGTAAATAGATGAATAATTTCCAGATGTTGTCATCCTAACATTCCAAATCATAAATTAATCGATGATTGTTAGGACTTAGACGCCTTATTACAATCACCAAAGCAATCCGTTCGTCAAAATTCTAATATCCAATAATGTCATTCATCCAATAACTATAAACTAAGAACCACAAAAAATGTGTTTAGTGTTTATACCTAATATTTATATAACAATTTTAACCTATTTTATAATGAATTAAGTTCTTTTCGGAATCTCCTGTTAATTATCGCATTGTCATATCTATAAGTGTTATTCAAAACCAACAATATGGAGGTTTTATATTTTCAAAAGAATTTGATATTTCCATTATGATTCAAATTCATCATACTACGAAGTTTTGAAAATCAAGGACTTGTCCTGTCTAAAAATAAATTCATACTAGAATTGGAGTTGCAATTATACTAAATAATTTGATACATTTCACCATCACAAACCAATCCTGTCTAAAATTAGTTGCTTTCTCTTTGTATAATGCTTGGCAAAGTAGAAGAAATTTGTTGGACTAGGCCCTATCTATCACTCTCAAAATCGTCATCAAGTAGTAGTACAATCATGAGTTAGGTCATGGGTCATAACAACTCAAACCAGTACCATACTACCATATAATTATTGGAAGCAACTCGATCATTTTCTTTTTGAAGGTATCATGCATCTAAGTACTATATGCTTATATATATATAACCCTTGCTTAGCTTAACCATTCATTACATTCCAACTACTACTTGTGCTTAACAATAATGATGCTTCACCTTTTGATGTTTATTAGGTGAATTATTGCTGTTAAAGATCAAAGCACACAATTTGTTATCATTTATCTCAGAAATTTAAGAAACAACCAGATGGGATCTGCTCACATTTTCTCAGACAAATTTCAACATGGCATGGCATCTATGCAAATGACTAGCTCGTGTTTATATCTAACATTCCATGAACTGAATTATTGGCATGCTAATTTCTTAATTAACCAAGTCATGCGTGCGATGGACTGTACATAAAACGGGCGATGATGATCCATAATCTTTAATTTGTTACTCTTAAAAGTAAAAAAGTAATCGTGTTATATCGTTAACATTAAAGAGTTTTTTTTTTTTTTTTTCGATGAAAACATTAAAGAGTTGGTGGGTCGGTAACTTTAACTTGGTTTGGCTGCATGCAATTGAGGTAAGTGATGTCGGAAATTTAAATAATAATCTCAAATCATGGTATACGTGGTGATTCGGGCTAATGTTATTGAGAGATATATATTTTTTTATTGTTTATCTTTATTTAATTTTTTTATCCATTTGCATAGACCTACCAAATTCGAGTGATATTACGTGTACGATGAAACTTAAATAAAATGTGTGATTATTATCCGTAATTTTTAATTTACTACTCTTAAAAGTAAAAGGTAACCGTATTATATCGTTAACATTAAATTTTTTTTTTTTTTTGATGAAAACATTAAAGAGTTGGTGGATCGGTAATTTTAACTTGGTTTGGTTGCATGCAATTGAGTGTTCACCTGATCAGTTGCTGACACCTCAACTTACTAATAATTCTCTCTGCCATTAGATTTACATTCAATGGTAGTTGAGCATTATTTTCTTGGTCAATAACTAACCAGGTGAACATTTTCGAGGTCAGTGATGTGGAAACTTAAATAATAATCTCATATCATGGTATATGTGGTGATTCGAGCTAATGCTATTGGTCCATATGAGATATACTTTTTTTTTAATTGGTTATCTATATATTTTTTTTTCATCCATTTACATGAATCACCAAATTCGAGTGATATTATTGGCTCGGATCATCACATGATAGTTGCACGTAGTAGTCCGGAATTATAGAATAATTACTCGAGTAATGTAAATTCATGCATTAACAGGTTGAATTTCCATTAATTCTGCAAATCAAGTCATGGGGCCTGCTAAACAATGAGTTATTTTGTTAACATTAAAGGGTTGATAATTAATTTGGTTCGGCTGCAATTGCGATCAGAGCTCTGTAAACTCATACATCATCAAGTTGAATTTCTATTGATTTTGCAAATCAAGTTGCGGGACTATTAAATAAGAACAATTCTTAGGTTCACCCTTAAGGTGGACGGGTATATTCACCCCCATTGTCGATTGACATACTTGTACTTAATAAATTTATAATCCAACGGTCCATATTTGAAATAAGCCTTTAAAGATCATCTCTGTAAAAAACCAATATAATCAGAAATCGTTTAATTATATAATTGAATCAAACAAATGGAAACAACACTTACTACTATTATGATGAACCGTTCATGTATTTTGTAGAAATGAATAACTAAAAGGTCTTCAATTTGATTGGTTTTTTACAGAGCTAATCTTTGTGTTACGTTATACAACATGAATGGTCGGATTAGAAAATTATAAAGTGATTATGTCTGAATCGCAAGAGATGGTGAATATGCTCATTCACCCAATGGGTGAACCTAAGAATTGTTCGTTAAATAATGAGTTATATTATTAACGTTAAGGGATTGGTAGGTTCGTAATTATCTTGGTTTGGTTAAATTGTGGTCAGTGCTGTAAACTCATAATCAGCCATTTGGAATTCCGTCAATTCTGCAAACCTTAATTACTGTGGGTTGGTTAAACAACAACAGGTGTGGCATGTGGTCCACTATTGTACCGATATTATCTTAACTCATCCATGTATTAAGAGCTATGTTTTAACTCAAAAGAGTTCGGTATGATTAGGAATGAGCTCGGAACAATTAGGAGTGAGTAACCCACTTATAAGTTATATTATATATTATCTTTTAGTTAATTGTCTAATATGAGATCTTCACTCAACAACATGACCAATTCATATGACCAAAATTTGTGTCTTTTTTTTCTTCTTCTTTGTAGTGTAAGCTAACTTTTAAATTGCTCGAAAGTGCAGAATTTAGAGAAAGATTTTAAAAAACACAACTATATTGCCAAATAGTCAATTAATTCTCTTTAAAATTTGTTGCTGTGGGGAATATCTAGTGACTGGTGAGGCAAAGAATAATTGGGTATGTTATCCATGCTGGCATGGGAGGGCAAAGCGACGAGCCTTGAAGCCTTGAAGTTGTAAATGATGATGATGAAATTGAAAGAACCCAGCTGGCCTGAGTGCCCGACTCAGAAACATCCTTCTGACAGTTGGATAATCCCATAATTGCATTAACATTCTGCCAAACTAGTGTAAATACTCACTGCTTACCTTCCTAGAAAAAGTTGATCGGATATATATTGATTGCTGACAGAAAATGAGCAAGACAGGTCCTTATTGTACTATAGAGAGGACCATAAAATAAGTAATTGTGATGGAACACCAACTAGTTAGGTGTTTTGTAAATTGATCGATTCAATGAGGCAGTTATGATGAGAAAGGAATAAGAAATCGAATCAATGCATTGAACCAGCTTGCTTCCTCTTATAATGTTTACTTCAAACTCAAAGTTACTCGAATGACTGAGTGGTTCAATACATGAACTAATTACAAGGATAATATTATTACTAAATTAACTTTCTAAGAAAATTGAAAATGGTATGTAAAAATGATGAAATCTAGTCCGTAATGGGGTTATGTAATCGAGTCTCTATGTCTTCAAGAGTTTATTCTCATTTAATAGTTCTTGAGTTCTACAATTTAGAGAAGTAATTAAACTAGCCACTTTTATTCATGAATCAGCCGCCCAAAATTGAGTTTTAAGTTATTCATAAATATGTTTCTAATTTTGATGTAGAGTCCATTTTACTTCCTTTTTCACTGGGGGCTTTGGTTGTAAACACATGAAATTCATATATTATAACAATTTGTCATTCTCATACGACTTCTCATGCTTATTTACAATTTTTTTTTTGAATGGGGGTTGATTGCTTTTATAATTAAGCCATGAAACATGCTAGAGTCTAACAGAACTTACATAAGAACATCCGGAAAATCGGATAATATATCTAAGTCAAACTAAACTCATTAAAATCTAATAGGACGCTTGCATGACGCAAGCCTAACTAACTAAGAATAGTCTCGCTTTCTAAGGAAAAATCATCATCTAGTCTAATTTGCCGGCATGCAATTGTGGTACAAACTACAACTAGAAACATCTTAGAAAAGCTTTAGAGTTTACCCCTACCTAAATAAGACTTACATCCAATTTTCTAATAGTAGAAATTAAAATCTAGCAGCTAACAACCTCGGCAACAGGTTGGTTTTCTTGCTCTTCTTTGAAATCTGCTAACTCAAATTGGTCCCAGGCCCAAAGGCCCAAGCCCAAATCCGAGTTCTTGAAACAGAAGCACAAACACATTGCCGGCATCTGAACTTCTGGCGGTCGGCCTTTCCACCACTCCATCTCTCTTCAATCAACAAAGATCCAAAAACCCAACCAGATTCGCTCACCAAACGATCAGAGCACCACCAACGAATCCGGCGCCGATCCGGTATGACCTCGACCTGCAACGCCGCCGACCTAACCCGTCGAACATCGCTACCGTTCAGTAGATCAAAAATGTTAGCCTCCGATCTGCTTCAATCGAAAACCACCGATCGATTCGGTCCACTCACAATTCCTCCTTGGAAGCCGATGACAACCAAAGCCAAACTTGTCGACCTCGAGCACCGACACTGAGCCCAGCGTGAAAAGCCGCCGTCTAAACTAGGGTTCGCTCTCGCTCTCCCTCTTTTAATGCTAGCTTTTATTTATAGTTAATATAGAATGAGAAAAAGAATGTAGTTGATTTTTATTTATTTATTATTATATAATATTTAAATTACACAATAATTAGTTATTTTTAAGTAGAACTTTTAATCTTTCACTTACAAATGAGACACTTACGTCACTGATCATCCATAAATAGAACTCATGAATGCAATAAAATTTGGTTTGTATTGTTTACTAACTTTTTAAACAAAAATTTACTAATTTACATGAGTAGTTGAACAACCTTGCGAAAATGGACAAGAAAATAATATTGTACATTACTCTTGTGTTGCTCACTCCTTTCTACTCTTTTGTCTTTCATTTTGCAATTTTGATTTTGTATTTGGTATATATTTTGATGGGTAGTAAGTAGTTTTTAGTGGGGGCATTGATTGATGCATAATATTAATGTAATTACCATCACAATACTGCCCTAATCTTGACTACAATTAATCATATGCTTGCACAGTTGCGAGCTATGCTTCATGTTAATGATTATTTGATAGAAGGTTAAAATTATTCAGAGATAAGATGTGGATTATGTATAGACGTATGAGAAATCATGATTTTAATGTGAGACTCACTTATTAAAACTATTGAGAGGTCCCTGAAAATAGGTACCCTTTTATTGCTAACTAGGAATAATCCCACTTAATCAACGATCACAATCCATAGTTAATTTGAGAACATTCCAAATGACCCAAAACAATTACAAAATAATCAAATATAAATCAAGTTTTCAAGAGGGGAATCTCAATATAGAAAAATCTGGAATCCCCCACAAATCCAGTCACCTAGCAAATGATATGGAAAATCTCAGAAATTGACCAGCAAACGCGTTACAGCTACGATTATTTGAGGAAAAAACTGCAGCCTGTGAGATACTTGTCAATGCTAATATTGCTCAATTAACTGTAATTTCGTTTTCTTTCCAAAATTTTGGCAGATTCTTCTTCTTCTTCTTCTGCCACAGCCAAGAGACAAAAATGACTTGAAAAGGAAGCAGAATCGTGTGCATCATCATCAATGATTTGAGAGCATGAAATTGATAAAAATGTGGGTCTCAGACATGGTTTAATTATGGCAATAGAAAAGAGAAGAGGGGGAATATCATTGAATTTGCACTAAAATACAGTGATTACATCACAGAGACAGAGACTGAAAGCTTATGTATTTGTTACTTTCTTTGGCCATGGGCAGTAGGTCCAATTGAGTTTTGTTCTTTCCTTTTTTTCATTTGATCTGGAGAGAACTTCAAGCCAAAGACCCATTTTCGGAAATAACTTTCACTCTGAATTCTATGAATCGATATTTTGACTAATTACTCATTGTTTTTTTTTTCCTTTCTATTACGACTTACCCATCAATTTGATTACCTCATTTTTTCGCTATTGACCATTAATTTACTTACTCATTTTAGTTTTTGGCTTGTTTAAAGTAAAAGAATTCGAATAACACTTGTTAGCACGAGGTGGGGTTTTTGTTAATATGCATGTAGCCGCCATCACAATATGTTTTGAGCATGTGCACTGCCCTTAACATGATTCTAGAGGGTATGCCTCTATCATTTTGAATCTTGGAATGAAAAAGTATGGAATTTACTTTAAGTGACATATAAAACATCGAAATCTACACAATTTATAGTTTCATAAAGATTTGTGATACATGTTTATTTGATGTTTGTTACAATTTACAAGTGTCGTTTTGTACATGACTATGACAATATATCTTAATTATCTACATATAATTAGATGGTTTTGACATTGTTTGATGGCAAATCAAATAGAAATTGAAAAAAAACAAAAAATTGACATCAAATCCTACATTGGTTATTTGAAGATGATTCAATGGTTAACCAAAAACTATCATAGTTCATCATGTGAAATGACACTAAATCCAATCTTGAACTTTTTAAACAAGTAATCTAGCAACCAACAACCCCCTCAAACAAGACAGATTTCATGTTCCTTGCTTCTTTTCAAATTCCTCAAGAACAACCAAACAATGTACACTCTATAATCTATATTGCACCTACTAATTTCTAAATACCTAACAATGTAATTTACATGCCCAAAAAGTTATGCCAAAAGGGGAAGGAGGGAAAAAAAAAAAAAAGACGGAATCACATTCCGATTGTTAACAATTGAGCACCTATACAAAGCATCAAATCCAACAAAACAAATATCAAATTCCCCCCAAAATATCAAATGGTTGCGTTTTTGCTTGTATTAAATTAATTATAAAATGCTGTACTTTTGCATTTCTAACCTATATTTTTGATTCTGTGTTCTTCCCCCCACCAGAAGGACATGTCACTTCCAATCCCGATCGAACACGTCCACCTCGACCGCACCCACCTGAATGGTCCCACCAAATATTCAGACTCCCATAGCCGTCGGATCAGCCCTTAGCCCGCCGACCGCTCCGACCCCGCATCAAACGACTGAGAATTCTTGCTGCCTCTCATCCTCAAAAACCCGTAAAGTTTTCTAAAATCCCTAACCGTATTCACACCTTCCCCACATAACACCACTCCGGGTTCGCCCGACTCGTCCCCACCGGACTTTCTCGACCCGGTTTCGAACCACCTCGGCGGCCGTCCGATCTTCCCCGCCCCCCCCCTATCACCGTCGGTTTGCAACGCCGTGATGACCGACTTGATCGCCCGGCTCGGCGAGTTCCGGTTCGCGATCATGAGCTCGCCGATCTCGGCCGGGCTCAGACTCGACCCGGATTGGAAAATCTCCTCCACCTGGGGGAACAGCTTGTGCTCCTTCACCCCCAAATAGCTCGTCGCTAGGTTCCGAAACGCCGTGAAATCACATAACGGAAAATGGATGTGGACGTCGATCCGACCCGGTCTGAGGAAATTCGGGTCGACCTGGTCCTTCGAGTTCATCGTAAACACCATGACTCTCTCTTCGGCGCAGCACGAGTTGAGCAAGCCGTCCATGAAGTTCGATATCCCGGAGAAGCTGACCGCCGTCGATTTCTCGGCGAAGAACCGATCCAGGTCCTCGATGAGGATCACCGACTTGCTCGTGGTCTGTAAAAGAAGCATCTTCAACTCCGAGTCGTCTTTAACCCTAGAGAGGTCGAGATCGTAGACGTCGTAGCCGAGGAAATTGGCCATGGCGGCGACGAAGCTGGATTTCCCGGTGCCGGAGGGGCCGTACAGCAAGAAGCTTCGCTTCCAGACACGACCTAATCTGTTGTAGTACTGCTTGGCTTTGAGAAAGGACTCCAAATCGGACTTGATCTTCGATTTGAGATCGGCTTCCATGGCAATCGTCTCCAGCGTGGATGGGTGCGTGAACGGCACGGCCCTCCACCGCGCGTTGCGGAAGTCGTCGCCAGAGGCGGAGTCGTCCATGTTCATGTACAGCCGCAAATCTCGCTTCCGCTGGTCCAGCTCGTCGGCGACGACGTGGATGTGCTGCAAATACGGCCGCAGAATCCGTCGCTTATCGGCTTTCCGAACCTTCAACACCAAATTCCTGCAATTACCGCCGGAACTTTTACTACTTGCTTCGCTTTGCCACCTGACCTTGGCCCCGAGAAAGTCGTCCTCGATGGTCTGGTTGGGGTCGAGCTGGAGGACGATTTCGTTGGGCTTTTTTCCGGTGACGAGATTGGTGAAATCGGAGTCCTCAATGGAGGTCAATGAGTTGAGATAAACGGTGACCTTGCAGTAGAGATGATTCTCCTGCATACTTTCGTTGAATTCCGGGACTTTGAACGACTGGTAGACATGGAAGCAGTCCTCCACCGCCCGCCACCATTTCTTCACAATATAAACCAACCCTGTTTTGTACAGAAGCACCCGAACCGCCACGAATATACAGACCGCCAACACTGCCAGAATGAATGGGTTGGAAAGAATCATTTCTGAGAATTTAGGGGGAGAAGAGAGAGAAGCACCCAATTGGAAAATATCAAAGTGGGTAATGATGGTTGAGGGAGTTCTGATGATGGGTCTGAACCATAGTGGGTGTTGTTACAAATTGCAGAATGAGGACGGAGAGGAGGAGGTGGAAGAGGTTGAGTTGAGATGAGAGACCAAGTTTTGATGGGTCAAAATGGAGTGGGCAAGTGAGAGAGGTTTATAAGCAAACTAATTAGGAGGAGGAGGACTACAAAAGGAGGACCTAAAGTAAAGGCTAAACTAAAGGCTGTGTTTTATGAAATTTTATCCTTTTTAGTTTTAATTTTAATTTTTCTATTTTCTTAATATTATTTTCTGTGTCATTTCTAGCTGCTATCCAGCCCAGCAATGATGTATTTTCTATGAGGCTTCTCTATTAGCTTTAATTGTAGACTTTTTTTTTGTTTTTTTGGTTCCTATCTTAAGAATAAATTAATATGTGGGTGTGGCTCAATCTACTATGTAGTAGTGCCAATAAGGAAATAATCTAATTTAGTACCTTTTTTTTCTTCTCTTTTTTCTCAACCCACAAATTATTCAAATTATCCAGCTGAGAGCAATATGAGAGAATTTGATATTGGGATTGGGATCTGATTTGTGATCACTATACAGTGTTTGGTGTACCACGCTGACCAGTTACAGTTGATTTTGTGATACTATTCCTTAAAAAGGTTTACGGTTTGTATGGTAATATAATAAATTCTGGTTGGAAAGTTGGATTGGTCTTTGTTTTAATTTTTTTTCCGTGTTCTCACATTCTTGTTCTTGCTTATCCCCTTACTAGTTACTAATATGCTTCTCCAAGCCGGCCGCATTTTGCAAAAATTAATGCATTTTTATGCTCTAGTTGACACTAACTAGTTGACACTAAATTAAAGGTGACTGTCAGAACCCATCCCGAAAATCCTTTCAAATTTTCAAGATGGACTCTGCGGGGCCCACTTTTAAGAAAAATTCGACAGAACTTCTCTTAAAAGTGGACAACCCAACCTGTGAGAAAAACGACAAAAACAAATTTATCTAAATCCAAGATCCCACAACATGTAGTCATCCTATATTTCACAACCCCCACAAGTTATTAAGCAAAACCCAAGCGTAAAGGCAGTAAAATTTATACAATACAGCCTGGGGTTCTAATCTTCAACTCCATAAGTACAACACGTCTCTGACCACGAGATTAATACACAATAACAATAAGTCTTTTAAGGTTATCAGAGCAATCTACGATAAAATCAAATATATTACATGAGGTAGGTTAATATTAACCTACGAAAGGCAAGTGGCAGAACTGGTGCTAAGCCTCGATCCCACACCGAACAGCAACACTGCGAACTGGGCAAAGGAAACCGAAAAGCCCAGGGGAAAGTAAGCGATAAAACATTAGTTGTGAGTGGACAAAAATATTTAATTAAGAAAGAAATGTTTCTCACTTTCCCACATTTATTGTTTAGAACGTTCTTATGCATGCAATAGGGAACTAAAGGTTTTTAAATCACTTTCATGACTAAGCCAGCCCCGCTGACTTAAGGGAAGTTCGACCGACCCTATTAGTCGGACGAATAAATAAATAAGTAAATAATTTAAAAGGTATGAGGAAAAACATCATCACCATACAATAAAATAAAGTGAGCCGCTAAGGCTCGGGTCGGAGTGTCCCACACTCAAGAGCATCCCATGCTCGGCTCTACTCACCCACTAACACAAAGTAAGTAGGGAGGAGTACCAATAGGCTAGCTAGCAATAAAGTATATCGACCCAGGTATGGTGGGTAAAAACCATATGAAAATCGAGAATTTGTGAGATTTCCTCGAAGTCTCACAAGAAAGGAATTTAGTCCAACAACGTGACCCCGCACGCCAACATGATTCAAAATCATGAATCAATATATTAAAATCATGTAAGTTTATAATCTTGAAGAAATCTTCCCTTTCCGAAGATTTTTCGAGAAACCCGAATCTATTAATAAATAATGATACTTTCATTTTCAGAAATAATCTTATCGAAGATTATTTCTAATAAAAAGTTCGAAATGGAACATAACCACTTCTAATCGGCAATTTGAACCATAACTAATTTCATAATCAAAAATCGAATAATTTGCTCATTAAATAACAAATACTTTAAATAATTTCGTAACTTAGAAAATTTAATTGCATGCATGACTTTAAAATCAAACGTCCACTCACCGTATACGGCTAAGCTTGCCGTCGATCCGAACCCTCTTCGTAGGAATCCTCCTCACGTCCTGTACAATATAACGTTCATAAACCAATAAGTACAGGACGGATAAAAAATTAAATCCACCAAAACCAAACCATATCCCAATTGTTATTATTTACTTAAAAATCTCCAATTTCACTTTTCTAACTTCATTTCTTTACTTTGAGCTTCCGATTAAGGAATTCCGATACACAGATTATCCGTGAATTAATCAATGAATTTCACACCATAACGAAAACCATATCTACACTTCACGAAATTAATCCGAGGTCACCAATATGGAAACTACATTATATCAACGATTAAATAGCCAAATTACGACAGTCAGAAACCTGCCCTACACCACCTCACGCGCCGCCCACAGTGGCGGCGAGTGGCGGTTACTCGCCGGAATCAACCTCCTCCTATGGCCACCAAATTTCATCCACAACATCAATTCTACTCACTGGTCATTTCATTCAACTACAACACATCCAAATAACAATCAAAACCAGTCGAAATCAATGAATGAACATAAACCCAGAAATTTTCCAAGAACCAAATTTCAATTCAACAATTCGACTTCTACACAGCAAATCGAGACACAAGGCCATAGGGGAAATGATCAGTGAAGAAAACCGAACCTTCGACACCGGTTTGGTGGCCGGAGACGACCGAAATCGCTGGAAATCGCCGAAAAACCCAATCTGCTACAGTGAACTTCGTGGCTCAATTCCGAGCTCCTCCGGTCGAGATACCATGAAATGCGACCATGGGCATGACGAGGAGGAAGAGGCGAACCTAGGGACGTCTGGGTTTCGTCGTGGGGCGGCCGGAATCGAAGGAACTCAGAGGAGGAGGATTCGACCGAACTGGAGGAGGAAGAAATTGGGGGAGAAGAGAGAGAAAAGGCCGGGTAAGTTTCCAAATTTGGAAACTTACCACAGTAACTTCCTATTTAAAGAACTTACTATGAACAGTAACCGGGAATAGTAAATTTAGATTTTTACTTATAACTTTCGCATACTAACTCCGATTTTTACGAACCACGTATGTATGTTCTCGGTTTAACATCCTCTACGACTTCCATGAAGAACATTTTCTCAAATTACGACCCGAACAAAAAGTCAACTTTTAGGGCCACTAAAATCATTTAACAGAGAAAAAAATTAAGTGTAACTGACATTTACCGTCAAATTAATAAAAATCGAAAATTCTGGGTTCGGGATGTAACAGTGACATCATGAGACGTTAGGGTAGGAACACCATACGAATTTAGTGAGTTAATTTAATGTTTTGGGTGATAACCCGTAGCAAGGACTCATATAATTTTGACTCTATATTCTTGAGTAAGAGACGTTGTCTTCTGATAAGTGGTGTTAAGAACTGGTATGTTATTAGAAATTAGAAAGAAGTTAGAATGTGTTAGTTTATAGGTGTTCGAGAAGGGGCAATAACGATGTGTTTTAATAGTGAATATAAACATAAGGTATTGTCACCACTTCTCATATATATAAACGGAAGGTTTGGTTATTAAAAACATGTATGAGTTATTTTATGTGTAGTTGTAGTAGAATAAAAATAACACTAGCAAATGTCAATCTCTCTTTCTTTTTTGGGAGGGGGTTGTAAAAAATCTTACTCTCCATTTGGCACCCTACTGAACATTAATTTGAAATTTAGACTTAGACTTAACAAATTTGAAAAACAAGTTGGTAACTTTCATAAGAAAAATACAATCATTCACGCTTTAAACATGCATATCGCGAAGTAAACTTTATCGTAGACTCTGTAACCAATCTCAATTATCAACCAGAGCTGAAAAAAATTTAGTTGTATTCTACTCTTGAGCCAAAGCTGTTTCTACTTTAAAATTTAACCATTTAGAATCAAATCGTAGCCGATGGTGGTGTGGTTGTATTTTCCTTTTTTATAAAAGATATAAAAAACAACACCATTACCATAGTTTTACTTGCTCTAGTTGATGCCATATGTATGGTCCTTAGTATAGTAGTATATTCTCCTTATACTATCCAAAAAAACCCCATCATCTAATTAGGGTTTATGTCACCCAACTGTACCAATAGTTGAAGGGATCGAGTGTGACTTACCAACAACCAAACAGAAAACATAATATTATATACCCAACTACTGAAAAGCGTTTTGCCCTAGCTTTACCAGATCGATAGCTTCCTTCCCAGTTGGCCCTGCACGAGTTTTGATATTGCCCTAGACGTTATAGTATTCCCCAAGAACAAAAACAATTCCAATAATTTTGAAACTCTTACGTCTACGTAGTCCAAGTTTCATATATTCAATTCAAAATCTCAAACAAATCAACCAAGCCTCTTTTAAAATCTGCACACTCTTCATATATATAATCATATCATGAAATACATGTTATCGATCGAAACCCTTTTAAGATAATTAAACAAAGCGTGAGCACTTGAAACTGTTCCAAAAGCCAATCATATGTTTGCCCTCACCCGATGTGTTTGATGATGTATAATATCAGTGTTTGATTTTTCATAATCAAAGTCGGTTAAACAATATTGATACTATATTTATATATATAGGTATATATGTGATTTTGTCTGGATTTTTCTGGCCCCGAACTCGATGGACTAGTCTGGAAAGAGCCATGCATGAAAAGTTGATGAAATCAAACATGAAGATTTTTTCTTTTCTTTAGGGTATACTCAGGAGGCAGAGAAAACACGGGGTTGAAATGTTCATGAAGAAAAAAGTTACGAATTTAACAATAACAACTGGACTAAATTGTTCACTAGGTTAAGCTTTTGATTTGGCTAATTAACTTATATATGGTAGTCAAACCGGCCAATAACACGATTCAGGATTTGACTCTTACCCTGCTATGTACGTACACTTCATTATCAAGACTTCTAGTTCGAAACTATCATGGTAGGTAGGTACTCCACGAACATACGGTCGCAGCTAAATTAAACGTATTCATGTCTTGCAGAGTTTAATCAAAATATTATTAACAAGTTTTATTCTAACACAAAAGAGGGAACTGAAATGAAAGTTGATTTCACCTCGAAATCATGAATTTATTATTATTGAGTTTGCTAACACAAAAGAGAGAATTGGAATGGAAGTTGATTTCACCTCGAAATCATGAATTATTCTTTAACAACTTGGAGTTCATAACCCAAAAGGGTGGGAGATTGGGTTTAGAAATCAATTCTCCCTGAATTAAGTCATGTTAATGTGTTTCTCTATTCTAAGTAAGTAAATGTGTTTAGTTTTTAAATAATTTGTATGACTAAATGTTTATGTAGATTTGCAAGTATGATTGTGTGACCAAAAAGAAAAAATGATTCCGATAGACGGAGAAGAATATGCAAAACATAAAGTCCCCAAAAGTAGAGGCCTACTCTAAACATCCGTGCAAATATGACACCATAATTGATCTTGAAATATGAAAAAGTCTCGTAAAATATAAGGGAACCAAATGAAAGCTATTTTGATTATGATACTTTAATCATTTGCTTTTAGGGAAAGCTTGACTAATTAAGTATTTAGTGTTGGTCATCTTTAACTTATTAGACGCGGGTTATACGCGGGGGTGGAGATTGGATTGTTGATTTGGTTTGGCTTTGTCTTTTAATTCCTTCCGGCTTGAGATATTCATATCGATGGAGACTTGTTCATATAAATATTAAAGCCAACACTTTTTGTCCAAATTCCAAAAACTTCTTCATGCCTATGACATTCGACTATATTCGAATATCTATAAAGACATATGCCATGTAATGTCAACTTCGTGTTTATGTTTTTCCTTTTCCTTTTACTTTGGATGTTTTTTTGGACCAGTTCTTTGTTTCAATTTTTTTCTGGGGTTTCTTTTGGTGATGACTTTGGGTTTTGGGTCTCTATTGTTTTTCAATGTTGGTGCTAATACAGACAGGGATTTTGTGTCGGAGACGCGTAGTTCAACCACATGTATAGCAACTTCCGATGGCAACTAACCTAACTAGCTGTTTAGATGAGATGAAAGAGTAGTATTCTCCCAAAATATTTGTGGAAAGATAGTGGCAAATAATAGTTAGGCGACTACATCGATCTTTACGTCTACATATGATAGATAAGGCTTGGAGTTTAAATTTTTCATCTCTCAAGATCCTCGTAACAAAAAGAAAATTATTTAAGATCGATGAATAAACACATATGCCATGAGGCTATTTCTTGTAACCATGGTGTGCTTGTTTGTCGGAGGAGTGGCGGGGAATCATGATTAATTGGCTTTTTGCCTTAAGTAAGAATTATGTGACATGTCCGTCAAGCAATGGAGCTCTTACTAATGTAGATGGGACTTGAGTTTTCTAATTTGAATTATTATTGTTTCACTTTATTCGTTAAATTTGATTACTTGGGCCTTGGGGGTAATATCCCAATGCAACTTTATTTCGCCGTCATGAGAATCATTATAGATGGACTTAATAAATGGTCAAGCTACAAGTCCTAAGGAGTGGTTCGCCGAATTGAGGACTTGAGAAAGAAAATTTAATATTTTCTTATGTTTGATGTGCATAAGAAAATGAACATCTTTCCTTTAAAAAGGAAAAATATGGAGGAAGGTGAACTCTCACTTTTTCTAAATGATTCATTTTCCTTTCTACTTTTCCGACATTAATTACATAATATAGTTTATATTTATATCATTGTTAAAAATTATTATCGACAATTTTATAAAAAAAAAAATATATAAAATTTGTATAAGTCCATATTTTAATACATGAGGATATAAATGGAATCTTTATGTTATCAAGCTTAATATGGTGGAACATAATATAGCGCAGTTTAATGTGAATAACAAAACCTTATTTAGTTCAAGAATGAATCTAATTGACTTCTATCTAGTCTTCGATCTTGGTATCATATCTTGGTGCCTTTTGAATAAAATGAGTGTGGAGATCATATTACACAAATCTAAATTAAAAAATAAAATAAAAGATATCAATAACTATGATAGAGTGTCACAATGTAATCATGCGTGTGTTCTCCCACGTTATGCATATATTGCTACTTCAACACGTATGTACTTAATTCTTAATCATGAAAACCTTGCCTTTTTGCCTGTCTTGTTCCTCTTGTCCTGGAGGAGATGATGCAATACTGTTTTTTAGGTAGTAACATTTGAAATGCATGACAAAAATGATGATAATAGTTCATCGTTGCTTTATATCATCATCATAGTCAGATTTCCCAACTGCTCACATCCCGATAAAAATGTAGGTACCAGTAGAATCATGATGATAGATACCTACAAAGATACAATTCAATTATTAACCGATTTTGCATCAGTTTGTTTTTCAATATAATTTATGAAAATTTCAAAATATTTAGATAAAGAGACGCTCGCTAATTAAGTTGGAGAAGCTTTTGTCACGACAAAATCCCCTTCGTCATCGATCCCACCTGCTCAACATCTCCGATCCCATAAGCCAAGCACCGACCATCAACATTAAATTTCAATCTCCCGAGGAAGACATGATCAACAACCTTTTTTTTTTTTTTTTTTGGTAAAGAAAGCTTCCATTGCAATTTTGCAAAAGCCAAAAGGCAAAGACATACAACAGAAGCAAGAAAGAAACAGAAACAGAGCACACTTCAGGGAGGATCAGTAGAAGCATCAAAAAGAAGAATACGCATTAGGGAGGGAGCTAGGAGGATTAGACCACCAATCATCCGGGCACACCCTGCGCTTTGCCAAAGCAGCTACAAGATCAGCTGCAGCATTGGCAAAGCAGCTACAAGATCAGCTACATGATCAACAACCCTTTGATCACAAAGTTATGATTTGTGGAAATTATCAAATTAAGAATGGAGATATAGTCAGCAAAGTTAGACTATAGCTGCTACGTAATGTCGTAATCGTGGATTTTTCAAAGTATATCTTCCACAAACTTGCTTTAGAAAGACCGACTAATTCAAACTAATTAATAATCTAGTTAGTTAAGGACACAACATGAAAAAAAAATCACTATGAACCTGGCATCTTTTCTTATATATGCTTATGGGGAGGTAGCATGGAGTTGTCGTCATTTTGGGTTGTTTTTGGCTTTAAATCCATCCATTTTTTTTTTCAATCATGTAAAAATTTATGTGATATTAGATATTAATTCGAAGATAGACAATGTTCAGAGCAAGTCTCAACCTTAAATCTGAGAAGAAAAGGTTTGTCCTATTTTAGTATCCCACCGCCTGTTTCACTTAATAATATCTATCTAACAATTAGATTTCAGATCCAAAACAACAAAAGAGAAACAAGAATGAAACAATTTGAGCTAACCTAGCTAGGCTGCTAACTTGCTAGTTAGTTACAACTGACAAGCTAACGACTAGAGTACAGTTACGTGTGTAGAATAAGAAACATAGAATTTTTGATGGGTAGAGATTGAGTTGTAATGGCCTAGCCTGTCATGCCATTTGAACCTCAAAAAG
Source organism: Rosa persica (assembly GCA_025331145.1). NCBI lineage: Eukaryota > Viridiplantae > Streptophyta > Magnoliopsida > Rosales > Rosaceae > Rosa > Rosa persica. The sequence goes on from WFKR01000001.1 coordinate 32,832,344, forward strand.
AGGCTCATAAGTCATATCATAGATTTATATGAGTTTTGGCTATATTATTTATAGGACAGCACAGATGTGTGGTTTGAGACTTTGAGGAGTTAGAGATCTGGTTTATCTCTCTTGCTTCAAGTCATGTACAAAACCATCTTGTTTCTTTCCGGCCGGAAATGATACTCCTTTGTTTTTGTTTTACAAATATTGTGGCATTCCAAATTATACGTGTTCCTAAATATAAATTTATAATTTTTTATGGCATAAACAAAGCTTATCGGGTAGATTCCATTGGAATCTTGATATGCTAAACCAATTAAGAGCAATTACTGCTAAAAATGATCGAAATTACGTACAATAGAAGTCCTAATTGAACTCGAATATATCTTTTTTAGTCATTCCCATTGTCCATGCCATACTTATTGGACCTAGAATTTCATATCGAAGAATCTAAGCAAAATTAGATATAAGATCTTGCTGCAAGTTAGAGTGATTAACTCTTACTTCACTATCACTCTAGCCTTATATCTTTCTCTCTAACCTCTTTCCTCCAGGAGACACAACACATTCTTCTTACTCCAATTGCCTTTGCAATATATTGAAGAATTTATTGTACCTTTTTGGCACGATTCTTTCGATCTCGAGTCCACACTTAAGAATCTGTTGCACCTTAAGTTGGGGTTGCATTTGGAGTTTGGATATTTTGTTTTGGTAACCCAACAAGCTATTGGGCTCCTGGGGTTTTTCTAACCCTAAATGGCAGTTAATTTACATAAATTCATAGCCAACTAATCCTTTTTTTTTTTAAGGGAATTCAAAAAAAATAATTAATCACTTAATTATGATCACGTCCAAAAGAAAAAAAAAATCAATTATGATCAGGCAGTCATAAAATTTTGTTTATTTATTTCAATTGAGAAATGGGAACCAAACCAAAACCAGGTGTAGCTACCTCCAACATCAAGCAAAAACTGTTCACAACGAGGGAACTGTAATATCCGCAATTTTCATTTTAAATTCGAGTAATTGTGTTGAACAATTATTATATGATTTCACGAATATTGTTCGATAATAACTCACTTTTTGAATCTTCGAAGTTTCGAAACGATTATTTTTAACGAAAAGCTCGAAATGTTCTGTTTGAGAAATTGACTTTTTCTACGTACGAAATTTGGGGAAACTTCCTTCGTGAAAGTTGTAGAGCTCGTCGATACGAGTCCGTACACATGCGGAACACAAAGATCGGATTTTTTCTGAATTAGTTATCGAATTTAGAAGATTTTCCAAAACTTGTATATATAGAAAAAACCCTAGAAATTTTTGGAAACCCTATTTTTTTTTCCATCTACCTCCCTTCCTTTTTTGGAAAGGAACTGTTCATTCTCTCTCTCACTCTCGCGTTTTTCTCTCTCGGCCGAAAGCCAAAAACAGAGCACGGCTTCACCGTGCTCCCATCTCCTCCTCCGGCCACCTCTCGAGCTGCAACCACTTCCAGGAGCTTCGTCTCGTCCTTGCGCAGCTGCCAGAGGCAGCCTTGCGCCGTGACACGGCCGGCAGCGGCGGCGGCACGGCCCGAATCGAAAAGGTTTGTTTTCAGTTCGATCTTTATATCTCGAGCTACATATCACCATTTCACTTGATTCTTAGCTCATTGAGCTCACCTCAACCTCCTCTACAAGCACCAAGAAGGACCGGAACTGGGTTGAACGTTTTCACGTTCGTCGGAGCTCGACCCCGTGCGGATCGAAAAACCAACTTTCGATCCAAATATCTCCAGCTATACACGATCATTTCTTGTGATTCTTGGCTTGTTGAGTTTGCAAGGAAGTTCTGAACAAGTTTCTAGAAGGGATCGAGGCGTGAGGTTACAGTTTTTACGTCGGTTTCAAGCTTGCCGGTTTCTGGAAAAAAATTCCGGCCGCCGACTATAATTGGTACTTTTCGATCCATTCCCGTCATTTTTTGGTCTTGTACTAGTTATGAAAGTTGCTCAGGATGATGAAACGAAGGGGACAAGCTCGGCCCCGATACCATTGGTGGTGGTCGGCGGCGGCTCTATCTCTAACTCCGGCGGCCCTTTCCGGCCACCTCCGGAGGTCTAAAATTTGGTTTCTGTCCATTTTATGATTCTATGTTTCAATACGATCATTTTGGCATATTATACGCATTTTTCGGATATCATATGAATTAGTTATGAATTTTGTGATTTCGATCGATTTCGATCTTTAGATTTTTGATCTGTGAAATTAGGACCGTCCGATGAACTTGTAAATTTGATATGATGATCATATGACTGTCCCAGAGGCTTTGTGTGGTCATGGACGAAGATCCGACCGTTGGATCTTCGTATATGTGCAAAACTGTAATTAGGGGAGCGATTCGTGAGAATCCGCTCGTCGGATTTTATTGTATATTAGAATTCGGCCGTTAAATGGTAGTTCAACTATGTTTTGAAATTATTGGCTAAATTCGAATCACATTTGATTAGGTGATTGACGGATTGTATTTGAGTGGGCTATTTCGGCGTTAATTGTATTTGTATTGAAGACGCAGCGGGAATTTCGAGGTGAGTAAAACTCACATGGTTCATATTACGAACCAAGCGTTTTAAATTTAATTATTTTTGGTAATTGTGTGGAAAATATTTGCGGATTATATATTTGTTTTAAAATTTCATGGACTTGAATCACCACGGTCCATAGGTAAGTAAAATGAATTTTTAATTATACAAATGAATTTCATGATTTTCTTGTGTGAACTATAGATGGTATTAGTGATCATTCCTGAGTGGATGATTACGTGTGTGTGTGTATATATATATATATATATATATATATATACGTGGAAAATATACATTGATGTGTGGATTGTTGAGTGATGATATGATTGAGTTGAATTGATGAATTGATTATATTTCAATTGTGTAATTTCATAATAATATGGTGTATCTTGGTTGGGTTGATTTCAGTATGTGATATTATATGTTGTGCTCATTTATGGGTTTAGGGTCGACGTAGTGACCGGTGTGGGGTAATCGGACGCTCTAATCCTGGGTGGATGATGGGATACGATTGGTTGAGTATGTGAAGTTATCGGACGTTCTAAATATATATATAAATATACATATTGATGAAATACGATAATAATAAATATGTCGGATGCCATAACCTAGGCCAGGTGACGGGCTACGATTCAGTTAGAGCTTTAGTCTGTCAGGTACCGTATTTTTATAAATACGATGTTGAGGTTTTGTGAAGAAAGATGTGAGTTGGGGTTGTCTTGATTTATTGATTTGGTATTTGATTGAGATTGTTAGTACTTCGTGGTTGTGGAAACGGTTGAGTGTTGACTTGAGTAGAATTGATTATGATTAAATTAAACAACATTCTTTCCTTTTACTCATACGAGCTTTCATAAGCTTACCGGGTTTTGTGTTGTTGCAATCTCGGTACACTATTAAATGGTGTAGCGGATATTCCTGCAGGTTAAGATAACCAGGGAGGTAACCGAGCTGCTTAGGTGTTACAGCAGTTATTGTTATTTCATTAGTTGTGAGGTATGTATGCTCATTTAGAGTTTTACAGTTCATTTTGGATTGGGTTGTAATAATTAACCGAGACTAAATTCGGTTTTGATTTTGTTTTGTGTGGTGAGGTTGTTAAGAAAAGAAATTTTCAGGATGATTATTTTGGTTTGTGGTAATTTTCATGTTTCGAATTTTGAATGTTTATTCTAAAATTCGGGGCGTGACAGGAACATTGAAGACCAACCTCAAATTCAAAGAAGTAGCTAAAGCTGTTTGTGCATCAACAACAAAGTTTCTTTCTTTTCCACAATAATAACTGCTTAATTAGTCTAACATTTTACTGTTAGTCAGAGGCGGAGTACCATATGCACCGTTCAAAATATTTTGCACTAGAAATAAGCTCCTTTTGTTGTTCTCATCATAATTATTGTTTATGGAGGTCAACATGTTTTTTGATTTTTCATGCTTATTCTACTCAAAATAAAAATTATTATCATCAGAAATTAACTCTCGGTTAGGCCAAATGTGACTCAAACAATAGTTATAAATTACTTCAATACTCATTCATTTGAATAAAAAGACTTTTACGTAGTCAGTTTCTGACAAAAAAGTTTATGCTCAATAACACTTAGATTTACATTCAAGGGTAGAAAACAAAACATCTCAACTAAATAATAATTCTCTCTGTCATTGAATTTATATCTAAGGGTGGTTGAACATTATTTTCTTGGTTAATAATTGACCAGGTGAATATTTTCAGACAAAAAACAAATCGATATCATGAGTTGCAAACCACAAGGCAAGTCAAGAAGTTTTGGGAGTAGTTACTGCAAAGGGAAAAATTCACCAACGGTGTCTGGACACTTAGGGGACTTTCAAAATGATACATGAACTTACAAAGTTATTAATTTGTTATTTGGACTCATTTTTTCGTCTCAACGTCGTACCTACAACCAATTTCAGTCACAGAGCCGTTGAATTTTGCGGGGAAAAATTCATCAATGGTGTCTGGACACTTAAGAGACTTTCAGAATGATACCTGAACTTACAAAGTTATCAATGTGATACCTGGACTCATTTTTTCATATCAACGTCGTACCTACGACCAATTTTTGTCACAGAGCCGTTAAATTTTATAAGTGCGATGTACGTGAGTCACTTAATGAAGACAAAAAGACCGCTTTACCCTCAAAAGTTTTTTTTTTTTTTGCCCTTTTCTTTTCTTTCTTTATTCTTCTTTCTTTCTTTCTTTCTTTCTTTCTTTCTTCTTCTTCTTCTTTTTTGGTTTCTTTATTTTCTTCTTCTCTCCTTGCCAACACCACTGCTTTCGGAGAACCCACCATCGAATATGCAGGAAGAAAAATGGGGGAGAGCCACAACAACCTCCACCACCACGCAACGACGTCGTCATCTGCTGCTTCTCGATTGGGTTTGGGGATAAGGACTGCTTCTTCCTCCACCGCTAGCGAAATCGTGGAGGCTCAAGGCCACCAGTCGGAAGGTGTCACGCCCCGAATTTTAGAATAACAATTCAAAATCCAAAACATGAAAATACTACAAACTCAAATAATCATCCTGAAAATTTCTTTTCTTAACATACACACCACACGAAATAAAATCAAACCGAATTTAGTTCTCGGTTAATTATTACAACTCAAAACCAAATGTAATGTAAAGCTCTAAATGAGCATACACACCTCACAACTAAATAAATAACAAAACTGCTGTAACACCTAAGCAGCTCGGTCACCTCCCTGGTTATCCTGACCTGCAGGAATATCCGCTACACCATTGAATAGTGTACCGGGATTGCAACAACACAAAACCCGGTAAGCTTATGAAAGCTTGTATGAGTAAAAAAAAGAAATGTTACTTAATTTAATCTCATTTATCCCCACACACAGCAACACCCAATAATTTCCACATATGCCAGTACTAACAATCTCAATCAACACCAATTCAATATATCACAACAAACTAACTCACAACTTTCTTCACAACTCACAATCTCAATCACACACCAATTCAAAATATCAAGACAAACCAACTCACAACTTTCTTCACAACTCTCATCATCGTATTTATGAAAATACGGTATTTGACAGACTAGAGCTCTAACTGAATCGTAGCCCGTCACCTGGCCTAGGTTATGGCATCCGACATATTTATCAATTATTGTATTTCATCAATATGTATACCTATATACATATTTAGAACGTCCAATAATTCCACATACTCAACCAATCGTATCCCATCATCCACACTAGGATTAGAGCGTCCGATTACCCACACCGGTCATTACGTCGACCCTAAACCCATAAATGAACACAACATATAATATCACATACTGAAATCAACCCAACCAAGATACACCATATTATTATGGAATTACACAAATTGAAATAAAATCAATTCATCAATTCTACTCAATCATATCATCACACAACAATCCACTCATCAATATATATTTTCCATGTAAATATATATATATATATATATATATATATATATATATATATATATATATACGTAATCATCCACTCAGGAATGACCACCAATACCATCTATAGTTCACACAAGAAATTATGAAATTCATTTGTATAGTTAAAATTCATTTTACTTACCTATGGACCGTGGTGATTCAAGTCCATGAAATTTTAAAACAAATATTTAATCTGCAAATATTTTTCACACAATCACCAAAAATAAATAAATTAAAATGCTCGGTTCGTAATATAAACCATGTGAGTTTTACTCACCTCGAAACTCCCGCTGCGTCTTCAATATAATTATAATTTATAATTAACGCCGAATAGCCCACTCAAATAAAATCCGTCAATCACCTAATCAAATGTGATTCGAATTTTAGCCAACAATTTCAACACGTAATTTAACTACTAATTAACGGCCAGATTCTAATTTACATTAAAATCCGACCAGCGGTTTCTCACGAATCGCTCCCCTAATTACCGTTTTTCACATATACGAAGATCCAACGGTCGGATCTTCGCCCATGACCACACAAAGCCTCTGGGACAGTCATATGATCATCATAACAAATTTACAAGTTCATCCGACGGTCATAATTTCACAGATAAAAAATCTAACGATCGAAATCACAAAATTCATAACTAATTCATACGATATCCGAAAAATGCGTATAATACGCCGAAATGATCGTATGGAAACATAGAATCATAAAATGGACAGAAACCAAATTTTAGACCTCCGGAGGTGGCCGGAAAAGGCCGCCGGTGTTAGGGACAGAGCCGCCACCGACCACCGCCAATGATGTCGGGGCTGAGCTTGTCCCCTTCGTTTCATCATTCTGAGCAACTTTCATAACTAGCACAACACCTAAAAATGAATGGAAGGGATCGAAATTACCGATTTACAGTCGGCGGCCGGAAAAAATGCAGAAACCGGCGAGCTTGAAAACCGATGTGAAAACTGCAACCTCAGGCCCCGATCCCTTCTGGAAACTTGTTCAGAACTTCCTTGCGAACTCAACAAGCCAAGAATCACAAGAAACGATTGTGTATAGCTCGAGATATCTTGATCGAAAGTTTCGGTGTTTCGATCCGTTCGGGTCGAGCTCCGATGAACGTGAAAACTCTCACGCCCCGAATTTTAGAATAACAATTCAAAATCCGAGACATGAAAATACCACAACACAAAGTAATCATCCTGAAAATTTTTCTTTTCTTAACATGCTCACCACACAAAATAGAATCAAACCGAATTTAGTCTCGGTTAATTATTACAACTCAAATCCAAATGTAATGTAAAGCTCTAAATGAGCATACACACACATCACGACTAAATAAATAACATGACTGCTGTAACACCTAAGCAGCCCGGTCACCTCCCTGGTTATCCTGACCTGCAGGAATATCCGCTACACCATTGAATAGTGTACCGGGATTGCAACAACACAAAACCCGGTAAGCTTATGAAAGCTTGTATGAGTAAAAGAATGAACTGTTGCTTAATTTAATCTCATTTATTTCCACACACAGCAACACTCAATTATTTCCACATATGAAATTAATAACAATCTCAATCAAACACCAATTCAATATATCAAGACAACACAACTCACAACTTTCCCCACAACTCTCATCATCGTATTTATAAAAATACGGTATTTGACAGACTAGAGCTCTAACTGAATCGTAGCCCGTCACCTGGCCTAGGTTATGGCATCCGACATATTTATCAATTATTGTATTTCATCAATATGTATACCTATATACATATTTAGAACGTCCAATAATTCCACATACTCAACCAATCGTATCCCATCATCCACACTAGGATTAGAGCGTCCGATTACCCACACCAGCATTTCGTCGACCCTAAACCCATAATTGAACACAACATATAACATCACATACTGAAATCAACCCAACCAAGATACATCATATTATTATGAAATTACACAATTGTAATATAATCAACTCAATCAATTCAACACAATCATATCATAAATCAAACAATCCACACATTAATATATATTTTCCACGTAAATATATATATACGTAATCATCCACTCAGGGATGACCACTAATACCATCTATAGTTCACACAAGAAAATTATGAAATTCATTTGTATAGTTAAAATTCATTTTACTTACCTATGGACCGTGGTGATTCAAGTCCATAAAATTTTAAAACAATATTTATGCCGCAAATATTTTTCACACAATTACCAAAATAAATGAATTAAAATGCTCGGTTCGTAATATGAACCACGTGAGTTTTACTCACCTCGAAACTCCCGCTGCGTCTTCAATATAATTATAAATTATAATTTATAATTAACGCCGAATAGCTCACGCAATTAAAATCCGTCAATCACCTAATCAAATGTGATTCGAATTTAGCCAACAAATTCAACTCATAATTTAACCACTAATTAACGGTCAGATTCTAATTTACATTAAAATCCGACGAGCGGTTTCTCACGAATCGCTCCCCTAATTACCGTTTTTCACATATACGAAGATCCAATGGTCGGATCTTCGCCCATGACCACACAAAGCCTCTGGGACAGTCATATGATCATCATAACAAATTTACAAGTTCATCCGACGGTCATAATTTCACAGTTCAAAAATCTAACGATCGAAATCACAAAATTCATAACTAATTCATACGATATCCGAAAAATGCGTATAATACGCCGAAATGATCGTATCGAAACATAGAATCATAAAATGGACAGAAACTAAATTTTAGACCTCCGGAGGTGGCCAGGAAAGGCCGCCGGAGTTAGGGACAGAGCCGCCACCGACCACCGCCAATGGTGTCGGGGCTGAGCTTGTCCCCTTCGTTTCATCATTCTGAGCAACTTTCATAACTAGCACAAGACCTAAAAATGACGGTAAGGGATCGAAATTACCGATTTACAGTCGGCGGCCGGAAAAAATGAAGAAACCGGCGAGCTTGAAAACCGACGTGAAAACTGCAACCTTAGGCCCCGATCCCTTCTGGAAACTTGTTCAGAACTTCCTTGCGAACTCAACAAGCCAAGAATCACAAGAAACGATCGTGTATAGCTCGAGATATCTTGATTGAAAGTTTCGGTGTTTCGATCCGTTTGGGTCGAGCTCCGACGAACGTGAAAACGTTCGACCTAGTTCCGGTCCTTCTTGGTGCTTGTAGAGGAAGTTGAGGCGAGCTCAATGAGCCAAGAATCAAGTGAAATGATGGAGTGTAGCTCGAGATATCGAGATCGAACCGAAAATGGTGGTTTTCGGTTCAGGCTGTGCCGCCGCCTTGTGAAACTGCCTCCGGGAGCTAGAGCAGCTCGAGACGAACGCCTGGGACTTGGTTTGAGGTCGAGAGGTGGTCTGTGGAGGGAGAACAATTAAGGATAAGTTTTCTCACTATTTCGGTCGAGAGAGAGGACGATGCGAGCTGAGAGAGAAGATGAACAGTGGAATTTCCAGAAAAAGACAGAGAAGGAGGCCGGTGGAAAATTAGGGTTTCCCAAAAATTTTCTATATATACAAGTTTTCGGAAAACTTCGAAATTCGATAACTAAATCAGAAAAAATCCGATCTTTGCGTTCCGCACGTGTACGGACTCGTATCGACGAGCTCTACAACTTTCATGAAGGAAGTGTCTCCAAATTTCGTACGTAGAAAAAGTCGATTTCTCAAACCGAGTATTTCGAGCTTTTCGTTAAAAATAATTGTTTCGAAACTTCGATAATTGTAAAAATGAATTATTATCGAACATAAATCGTGAAATCGCATAATAATCATTCGATACAATTACTCGAATTTAAAATGAAATTTGCGGGTATTACAGAAGGACCTCCACAACAAGGTTTGCACCACCAAAGGCCCAAGGGACCGCCGTGTCCGGCTCGTCGCCCACACCGCAATTCAATTCTACGACATGCAGGACCTGCTTGGATACGACTGGCCTCGCAAGGCCGTCAATTTGCTGATCAAGAAAGCCAATGCCTCAATCGAAGAGCTCGACTAGCTGCCGTCGTGGGTAGCAGTGGAGTGGCGGAGCTGGTGAATCAGAACAACTTGAATTTCTACAGGTGAGGATAGTGTAGAGGCCGAAGTTGTTAATCTTTGTCTGCCTACAATTGCCTTTGATCGAAGTTGGGCTAGAGGTCGAAGTTGTTGGCTAAACCGATGAAGTTGCAGGTGAGGATGGTGTGGAGGTGGTGTTGCATGTCGGGAACGACGAAGAGGATGGAGGGGTGTGATTGGAGCTGTGATTTGAGAGTGGAGGGCTGGCAGGGTCTGAGTTTCTGATCAATTGTGTATAAAAAGGGGTCGAAGGAGAGAACGAGAGTGGTGGTGGCCAAGTCATTGGCGGCGGCGGCGGGGATGAACTCGAAGTGAGCGGTGAAGCCTCAGTGCATAATTTCAATTTGCTATAGGATTTGAAGTTGGGGGAACCAGAAACATCTGTGGTGCATGAAGGTGGATTGAGACGCAACGGCGGTGTTTGATCGGCGATTGGTGGTGGGAATCGGAAGAGCAAGATGATTTGAATCTTGATGATTCAAATCAGGGGAAGAAGAAACCAGAAAAGAAGAAGAAGGAAGAAAGGAAGAAGGAAGGAAGGAAGAAAGAAAGAAAGAAAGAAGAATAAAGAAAGAAGAATAAAGAAAGAAAGAAAAGAAAATAATTAAAAAATGAGGGTAAATCGATCATTTTATCTTCATTAAGTGACTCACGTGCATCGCATGTGTAAAATTGGGAAAAATTCACCAACGGTGTCTGGACACTTAGGGGACTTTCAGAATGATACCTGAACTTACAAAGTTATCATGTGATACATGGACTCATTTTTTTGTATCAACGTCGTACCTACGACCAATTTCCGTGACTCACGTGCATTACATGTGTAAAATTTAACGGCTTCGTAACGGAAATTGGTCGTAGGTACGACGTTGATACGAAAAGATGAGTTCAGGTATCACATTGATAATTTTGTAAGTTCATGTATCATTCTGAAATTCTCTTAAGTGTCCAGACACCGTTGGTGAATTTTTCCCTTGCTGCAAATGACTGTAAGTGGTGCCATTTGTCTAACAAAGTCCACATCGATCCCGTGGCATTATTGGCCATCGTCCTTCCTGAGGTCGTGGATCAAACTCAGTCCTTCAATAAAGAGAAAGAGAAGTCAATTAGAGAAGGGACCCATTTTACATGAAAACCAAAGCACAGCGAGCCAAATGGACACAATCCCATCTCCTAATCTCACCTCTTATCTTCTCCACGACTCTCGAACCCTCTCAGCTTCTCTCTGCTCAAACACACGCTCTGAAGCAGAAAGAGCATGGCGGCCACGCTCAGCTTCCTCAAGCTTCCCGTTCTTCTTCCCCACAAAACCAACTATTGCATCTCAAAATTACAAGTACAGCCCTCATCATCAAAACCCAAGTTTCCAAAGCAGGACCCAACTCCTTCCCCACAGAAACTAGTCACAACCACCCTCCACAGCCTCAAGTCAGCTTCTCTTCCCCTCGCAGCTCTCACATTGCCATTTTTCTTGGACCCCAAGGCAAGTGCAATTCCGTCATTTCACTCTCGCCATTCTGGTTCCATATTTTGTGATTTTTTTTCTCTTATTATTAAGTTTAATGCAGGATGCATTTGCTGTTGGTGGGGAGTTTGGGATTTTGGAGGGAAGGACGTTTGCTCTGATACACCCAATTGTGATGGGCGGGTTGTTCGTTTACACATTGTGGGCCGGGTATTTGGGCTGGCAATGGAGGCGGGTCAGGACAATCCAGAATGAGATTAGTGAGCTCAAGAAGCAAGAGAAGCCTACCCCTGTCACACCAGATGGGACACCAGTTGAAGCACCACCATCTCCTGTTGCTCTTCAAATTAAGCAACTCAGTGAGGTAGGCTGATTTTGTATGCAACTATGCATGTATTCCTAGTTCTATGTGCTTGGAAGGAAAGTCTCGTTAATGTATTAAGCTAGCAGTGTATCACTATACAGAGTTGGTCTACCATTGCATTGCTAACGTATTACTAGCTGAAAGTAACGTGTTGGTACACATCAAAGGTCAGTAAGTAGTACCCCTTTTTATTTATTTATTTATTTATTCAGAGGAAGTGGAAGATCATTTCATTGGTAAGCATCGTTTAGTGGATCAAGCTGATGTAACTATCATAATCAGCTATGATAGAAGTGTTGGAAGTGTTGATGATATGTTAAACCCTAAAATTCATGGGATGAAAGTATTGGCCATAGTAGTTAATTTTGGGTTGTGCTTGCTTATGGCTGCGACACGAAAATGAATGTGTGTCTGCATAATTTATTGGTTTGTTTTATAGAAATTTTATACTTGATAGTAGGGTCTGATTATTGAAAGTTTGCATATCAGGAAAGGAAGGAGTTGGTGAAAGGGAATTACCGGGATAGACACTTCAATGCAGGTTCAATACTGCTCGCTTTTGGAGTTTTTGAGGCGATTGGTGGAGGAGTTAACACATGGTTTAGGACTGGAAAGCTATTTCCAGGTCCCCATTTGTTTGCAGGAGCAGGTAAAACATGGGTTTTGTGTATGCAAAAGCAAACTAGAGCAAAATAACATACCAAGATACTATGAATAATGTGTGCCAAACCAAAGTGGAAAAAAGGCTCGCTTGAAGTCAGTTGATGTTTCTTCTTGTCGACAGGTATCACGGTGCTATGGGCAGTGGCAGCTGCACTTGTACCTGCAATGCAAAAGGGGAATGAGACTGCTAGAAGCCTTCACATTGCAATCAACGTGATAAACGTTCTGCTTTTCATATGGCAGATACCTACCGGACTTGACATAGTTTGGAAAGTGTTTGAATTCACTAAATGGCCTTGAATTACAGACTATTGAAGGTTAGTCGCTTTGCATTTGGTGTATTCGAGTTTAAGTACCATCTGCTATTTCAAATCTTCATAGCCTTGTACCAAAGATGTTCATTTCGTGTTTGATGTAGGTGTAAAGAGATTGTTTGAAACATTGGATGCTGTATCTGCTCCAGTTAACTTTTTTGTATACGTTAAAAAGGCATTTCACTGTATGCTGTACAATAACATGAAATACATACTAATCTTTTTACTTAAGCCTAATATATCCATCTATGCTTGACAGCAGGGGTAATTATTGATTACTAATTTAGTGCAATATTTCTTCTTCTACAACAATAAATCTTACGTTCAACTCGTTCCAAACCATCAACGATTACTGCCATTAGAAGCACCTGAAATGTTGCTCTTTGCCTTGCAACTGTGTAATGTATTATGTGATTCTGCACTTTCTGCTCTGATGTTCACAGTTCACTGCACTGCCTCAGTTTATAAGCTGAATCCCACAAGATCTTTTCCTAATGAAGAGAATCACACGAGACAATGCTCTTTCACAATCGTAGCATGAGTCATGATAATAGTACCTTATAATCTGATTATGTAGTGCTCTTTTTGGTCTTACAGATATATACATCTCTCAACATAGTTGCATCTTTTTCTCTACACTAGGAGTGAGCAGCGCATGGTTATCATTGAAAGTTTGCGTAAGAACAAGAATATATTCCTGAGGTAAAAAGGAAAAAAAAAAAAAAAAGGAACATTTGTGTGTGTCGGATGAAGATTGGAGGTCAAATTTTAAAAGAAAAAAAAATTTGCATTTCTAAAATGCTTTGTTCGGAAACTTACAGCAAGATTGTGAATGTTCTGAATATGGGTCCTCGACCTAAATTACGTGATCTTCAATTCCCATGACAATGTGATATCAGAATTTGAATCAAAGATGCACACAGAGCCGAAGTTTTGACCTTGCTAAGGCATAACATTCCCCGCTTCATAACCTTGCTTATATAGGTTTGGTTGCGTAAGGAGCCATTTTCTTGGGTTGCAGAAATATAAGCTAAGCAGTCGTGAGATAGCTATCCGGAACCCTTGTCCGTGGAGCTAAGGGGACTCCAATCCTTACTCTTATCCCCCGGACTTACTAAGCCCCGGTGCAAATCCGAGGCCTTGACCAGGGTCCGGAACCAGAATTCTGGATACATCAAGCTCTGGTGGTCTGGTCAGTAAGCTTGCATAGGTGCTTTGCTTCATGAAGTTTCATTCAACACTAGACATGAAAAAAGGTATCTAAAAGTACCGTAACTGTCTCAACTCAACCCTCCACAAACTAACGAGAAAAGAAGAAAGCAAAAAAGATAGATATTCTAATGACCCACTTGTTAACTTTCTTCAACTTTCTCAAATGTACTCAAATGGGTCACTGGGAATCGTTCAGCATTTTGGACATTGATTTATGTTTACGTCCTACAGATCTGTCATCTGTCTTTTCCTTTCAGCTGCCCTGCACTCCACTGGTGAAACAAATTAACGAAAATGACCCTCCCCTCCCGTACGTTGATACAATAAGGCTCTTGATCAAACTAGATGAATCTTAAAGGTCATGAAGACAGGCAAAAGTGAAAGTGGTAGCAGCATCTCAAGCCGCAGCAAGCAAAGTCAAGACGAAGACACAGACATTAGCGGTACCAAAATCCTCAGAAGATTTCAAGAATCCTATTACAGTGACCCTTAAATAGATAGCTAGTTTTTGTGATCGTTAAGAATAACAATGATCTTTTACTGTCAGCCATCATTCATAAACTAACGAAAGAAGCACACTGATCATATGCATATATGCCATTATTGCTAGCCAGCCCATTCTACATTGAAAGCAATACTAACAATCAAGCAACGTGACATGTCCTTACTGAGAGAGCTAGCAGCCATTAGCACAGTTAAAATTCGAAGAATTGATTCTAATTCTTGCATTAGAAAAATTTGCGGCATGAAGTAAATGAATATGACAATATGAGGTGACACCAACTACTGCAAAATGTTTACAAATCTACAGAATGTGAATCATCTATGAATTCTACTTTTTCTCGAAAAGGGGTTTTTGATGTTCATCTCAAACTGTTCTAATAGACATTACTACACGAATACTCACAGAGTGCTACAGAAACGGGTATTAAACTAGCAAGAATTGAACTGCCACAGTGTATTGACAAATAAGATTCACCACAGAGACAGAAAGTTATTCTTCCCAGACCAGAGTAAAAACTGAAATCCCTAATAACAGAGAGAACGCATCAGAAATCAATGGTATAATAAAATTTTGTCAATTAGCTGTCAAATTCTAAAGAAAAAAAATTCGAAAGTAATGAGGCAAAGGGTTCTCTAAAAAGTAAAATGTTCATGCCTGCATGGAGATGTCATTGTTGAAGACTGTTTATGGTGAAGAGAATCCCCAATAACAAACAAGGGGAGGTCACTCCATCATAGAGAGCATATAACTCTTCTAATTTACTCTACTGGATACCAATCTTGCATCATGAATTCAGGGTGCTTTTCCCTTCACAAAAGACCAGAAAATTAGGTGCTTTGCCAGCATCTGATGCCTTTCTTATTTCTCTCTTCGCTTTCCCCTCTTAGCGTGCCTTGCATGTTTTTCTCCATAAGTTCATCCCCTTCAATTTTTTTTTTTTTTTATCTCAAACTTAAGTTGCTGTGCCCAGACTTCTGATACCTATAAATAACAGCACACACGAACCATTTCTCATTGTGTCCAATTCCTAGGTTTCTTCATTGATTCTAGGATAGACTCTCTACCTCGAACTATTCCTTGTGATTAATTATGGCATCACAACCTACACGTCCTTGGTTTCGACTAAGCTCCATGGTGCGGCCAGCCCCGGCACCAACCCCAGCTCCAGCACCAGCCCCGGCACCAACCCCTGCCCCTGCACCTGTGGTTCGACCTACATTGAGGCCGCTAGCTCCTTCTCCTCCTGCTGAACCCACTCCGCCAGCACCAGCAGCCCCGACTCCAACTCCACCGCCACCAGCGGTCCGAGCTCCAACTCCAACTCCACGGCCACTAGCAGCCCCAACTCCAACTCCACGGCCATCAGCAGCCCCAACTCCAACTCCACGGCCATCAGCAGCTCCACCGGTTGCTGCTGCTCCAGCACCACCACCACCTCGGGCTGTGACTAGTACTACTGCATCTGTTCCATCGTCCCCAGCTCGTGGCGTTAGTTCTGCTCCCTCAGCAGCATCCCCTCCTGCAACTGCAATTGCCATCACATCCGCTTCATCAGTACCATCATCTCCCGGAAAGGTAGCCCCATCCTCTACATCAGGGGTGCCATCTCCTAGAAGCAGGGTCACTACTTCAGTGTCCGACTATCCAGCTACCTCCAGAGCAGTACCACCACCACAGACTTCTCCACCAAAACCCGCAGCCGCTACAATTGCAGTGCCACGACAAACTTATTCTCCACCTAAACCCAGAAGCACAACCATTTCAGCACCCAGTACTGTTCGGGAGCCTAGTCCCAGTTACATTCCACCTCCCAGAACCCTTAAGCAGGTGAATAATACCCCACCTCAGTCGCCTACCAGGCCCAAACCTACTGCCCCGCCACCCTCTCCTCTCAAACTGCCACCATCCCAGTTAAGGTCTAGCACTGCAGATCAAACTGATCAAAGGATTCCATTAGAGGCTGAGCAGAAGACGGTGCTGGTCCAAAAGACCATTGATCAAAAGCCCACTTCCTGGTTCAGTACTGGAGTCTCAAAGCAGGATCATGACTCTACTCGCGAGTCCCAAAGGCCTGGCAATCATGCCTACCATGCAAAGCAGGAAGAGAAAATCACCAAGAAGAAGTTATCATCTGATTCTGAGGAGGCTCCAGGCATGAGGGTTATAACTCTTGCAGGTGATAACAAAGGGGCTTATATGGAACTCATTCGATCCCCTAATAAACATCATGAGCAACGTGGGGAGCATTCTCATTATCTTTTCAAGAAAGGCCACAATGGTAAGTCGGCACAGACAGTTGGGAGTCATGAATCTGATAAAAGCTACAGCAGCAGCAGCGGTGGCGAGGAAGGCAAGCCGAGAATGAAGGACAAAAGTCACCACAAAGGAACTAAGGCAGGGAGCTCATCACAGATGCCTCTGAGTTCATTCACAAACAGCAATGTTCAAGGTATCAACAACTCCATTGTGTACAACAGTTCCTGCACTCACCACGACCCGGGCGTGCACCTTGCTCTCACTAGGAAGCCCAATGGGGATGGATTCGATGTCAAGAGCCATGTCAATGGCCGACACAGTTAAGTGAGAGACAGAAAGCACAACAACACACAACTGAGAATCGATCAAAGGAGAACTGTTAACGGTTTAATTAATAACTTTCATGTTTTTGGATTTATTAGGCTACTACATATATAATTTGTGATGAGAATAAAATATGCGTGATATATGTAAGTGTTGGAAAAAGGGGGCAGATATGGGTTCTGATTCTTCAGCTTCCACTCCTAGTTGGGATGTGACTGAAGATTGTTGATCGCCTTGTTCGTTTCCTAATAAAAAGGGTCTGTGGCCTGTTTATTATGCAGTGCTAGATCAATACCACAAAGGGAACTTGTATCTTTTCTTATCATTTTTATTAATACTACTGCAGCCGAAATTTGATTCAGAAACTCATTACACATTTCATCCAACACCATCTGGGCATTTACACATTGGCAGCTGGTTTACAATGTAATCATCATCATTACTATAATGCAACGTTTCTGAGCATAGCAAATCTAAAGTCGGAAACTTGAACAATGAATAACAGGGCTTCACAAGTACACTCACTTTGGTTCCTTGCTGTGGTTTTTGAGCATCATAGTGCCGTAATTGGTTTCGGCAGAGACGGGGAGATAGGGGCACGAATCAGGAGAGGGTTCTCCGAGAAACAACAACTTCGTCACGGGCATGGTATCAGATAAAGTTGGGTTCTTGATTGGATTGGAGTTGGACCCAGAAGAATCTCGGAGGAGTTGCTTGTTTCCTCGGAAAACAGAGGAGAAGAGTATTAGGAAATTGAGTGCGGATAGGAGGGCAATTTTGTAAACAAAGAAAAACCTTTTTTTTTTTTTTTTTTTTTTTTTTTTGCAGCAAAGGAAAACGAAAAACATTGAGTATTTGACCCGTTTTCTTGAAGGTGGGTATGGGTCGGCCCGGTTAGATTAGGGCCCAAACCGAATGGGTCTGTCTTTGAATGAGTGAGTGAAAATGTGAAATGATTGACGACTAATGAGTGATGTTTGTTTCTGTTTTATAATGAGTGAAAACTGTGTGTATTGGCGGTTTTGATTTATATTTATTTAGTTGATTAGAAACTTTTGTCTCTTGTACGTTTGCTTTCAATAAGTAAGTGAAATTATATAAATGAGCGGCATTAATTTTTCCAGCATATACTAATTGAGGGGTAATAATATGTTTATTGGGGGGTAATAATATGATTATTGGGTATTATTAGGGGACAATAAATTCAGACGTCGGAATCCGATTATCAGTCCGGTAGCAGAATTTCAGTCACAGGAGTCCGTTGCCGGCCACTGGTCACCGGAGTCTGGCAAGGTGTGCCATGACTTCTCTCTTTAAGTGATAAAGAAGGAGAGGGCAAAAAAATCTCAAAAATAAATAAAAAGGAATAAAAAAATAATTAATTGGGTATTAGAGAAATAATTTCTTAGAGTGTTTGGGTAAATGGACAATCTCTTAGAATGTTTGGATAAATGGGTAATTTTTATCCTAAAATTGTGTAAATGGTTATTATCCCTTAATAAAAAGGCTTCCAATTTTTTTAGTCGGGAAAGGAATTTTTAATGTCAGATCTTTAGTGATGGAAGGTATGAGATGGACCGTTGGGATTGGAAAAAGACATTTTATTCTGGATTGTTAATTGGGTTTTGCCTTATCCTCTTTATTTGATAATCTCTGAAGATGAAAGGAACAATTTAGATTGGACTATTACAGTTTCTTCTTTTATTCAGAACTTTCAGTGGAATAAAGATACTCTTTCTTTATTGCTTCCTCATGACATTGTTATGCAAATTATTGCTGTTCCTATTCCTGTGAATGATATGCCAGATGAATTTGTTTGGGACCTTCAGACTCAGGTAAGTTTTCCATCAAGAGTGCTTCTTAGTTACTTGCACAGAAGAATGCCTCTCATTCTAAATCCAAGGTTTTGAATAAAATTTGGCATTCAAATATTCCTCCTAAAATGAAGATTTTTGCTTGGACTCTTTTGAGAAATAGACTGAAGACAAGAGATAAGCTCTCTCTTTATAATCGTAATATTCCTTCTTGTTGTCCTCTATGCCAGAATGTCATTGAAAATTTAAACCATCTTTTTATGCATTGTTACTCTGCTTAGGCTGTTTGGAGATTCTCAAATAACATACCTATTCCTAATAATTGGTTTGTTTCTTTTATTTCTTGGATAGAATCTTTGTTTCATAATCCTGACATTACTGCAGATATTATATCACAAGTTCTTCTTATTTCTTGGTCAGTTTGGCATAACAGAAATCAGGTAGTTTTTAAATAGTTAGTTCCCTCCCCTTCTCAAACCTTCTTCGGGGCTGTTATTCTGGGAGCTAACTACTGCAAAGCTAATCTTAAAGTGTGTAACACTAAGGTTTCTAAGTACTTTCATATTAAATGGAATCCTCCAGATCATTATCAAAATAAAATAAATTTTGATGATCCTGTGAGGCAAGTTAATGCTTCTCTTGGCTTTGTTTTTAGGAATGCTAATGGTCAACCTATTTTTGCTGCTTCTAAGAATCTGGGACCTACTTCAGTTCTCATTGCAGAAGCTACAGCTCTTAAGGACGCTTTACATGCTGCTCAATATTATAACTTTTTCAAAGTTTTAGTTAAAGGAGATTCTAAAGTGCTAATGGATTGCATTCTTAAGTAGATAGCTACTCCTTAGAGGATTAAGACTTTGGTAGAAGATATTTGAAAGATTGCTTATTCTTTCTCTTTCATCAAGTTCAAGCATATTTTTGGGGAGGCTAATTTTGTGGCAGACAAATTAGCAAACTTTGATCTTCAAGATCAGTTTGTAGCTGTTTGGCATCATTGTCTCCCCCTTTCTGTGTCCCATGCGTTCCATTTGAATCAGCTGGGTGGGGAAGTGCCTGGAGATTTCTCTCTATAGTTTGTTTTATTGTTTTGTTTCTGTCACAAAAAAAAATTCCAGCATATAACACTTGTTCATTGATTTATGACTGAAGTTTCTGGGTGATTATGTGTTTGTCATCTCGCCTTAGTTTAATATGATGAAATCTTCTGACAGGTTATCACCTGAGCCCCGACTCACCCCCAGATCATCGCTGCTTTACTTTTGATCTTTCTTTGCACCTTGAGATAAATAAACAATTTTGTATTTAATATTATATAGTGTTAATTAGATTCTAAGTAACATGTTCAAAAAAATTAGAATTTTAGGATGATATTAATAATTAAGATAATGTTATGTTCCATAGAGCATTAATAAACCAGGTACACTAAAGAAATTTTCCCATGTTGGAGACTTGGAGCTAATAACTGTTCTAAAACCAAATCTTAGGTTTATTTAGCCTGTTGGAAATGCTTTTATAAAAGAAAAGATTTGGTATGTCATACGAGAAATTAAGTCAAAAAAGTATGTAGGGCAATAGAATAAGGGCAACTTACACGAATACATTTCATAGTGGAAAAATAAATATTCTTTCTAAGAAGGCAACAGAACAATGTGTATTATACAATATGGTACATGTAGCACGATAAACAAAATTATTTTGGAAGTTAAAAATAAATAAATAATGATAAAATCTAAAACTGAATTAGATAATATTGCGAAAGTATTATATATAGTCGGTAACATAAATCATATAGGGTGCTTCTATTTTCACCCTACTAAATACTTTGTTAACCCTATAACCAAATATTTTCTTTAAAATTCCAAAATTATCCTTTACAACAATTATTAATTGAAAAATAATGAAAATAATTAATTGAAAATAATGAAAATAAAAAATTTATTTAATTAAATTTTTACCCAACAGAAGTCCCATTATATCAAAAAAAAAAAATTATCATCTTAGCTACTTCATTGCTAGCCAACCAAACAAATAAGTAGACGATTGAAATTTTCTGGCTATAGCAATCAGTGAAAAGAATTGTCGGTTAATATTATTTTGTTTTATTTTATGTGACTCATGTTTGATTTTATGTCATAATAATTAATGAAGGGAGAAGATAGAGAAGAGGTAAAAAAAAAAATGAAAGAGTAAGAAGAAACTCGAAGGCATGTGATGGTGAGCTAATTTTCTTTTCCAGTTTCATATTTTCAATGGTAATATTTTTTTTTCTTTTTCAAATTATTTGAGGGTGAAATTGAAAGTTTCAGGATAAAAATTTAATTGTAGGGTGAACAAAGCATTTGGTGGGGTGAAAATAACCTCACCCATCATATATTGCATACGGGTTTTTTACTTCAATAATGTCTGAACTTTTCGAGGACTTTTAAAATGATACATGGACTTTCAAAGTTATCAATGTAATACCTGAATTCATTTTTCCATATCAATGTCGTACCTATGGTCAATTTCCTTCATAGAACTGTTAACTATGACCATGTATTCAGCACGTGAGGCACAAAATAAGGGTAAAAATGACTTTTTCACAAACCTTCAGCCATGAGCGGGAACATAGATCGAGATTTGAGACTTGAAATTTACCTGAGATTTCATATAGAGGGATCTGAGAGAGAGAGAGAGAGAGGAGAATATTTCTAGTGGCGATCCAGAACTTCTTGTGCAGCTTGCCATAGATGTGACGGAGGCTGCCCACGTCGTCGTGGCACTTGGCTTCCAATCGGCTGTTGCCTAACATGCTTGTGACCTGCGGGTGAGGAACACTCTGATGGTTTTACGGCGGCGGAGGTGGATGATAGGACTGATGGATGTGTTGTGTGTGGGGCTTCTAGCGACGACGGCGCATTGAGTGGTGAAGAGCTTGAATTTTTGCAAGGTAGTGATATCGATCTAGCTGAGTTCGATTTGGTTGTTGTCAGGTAGTGCTTGGAAAGAGTTGAGTGGTTAAGAGAGAAAGTGAGATCTGATCTAAGGC
The DNA here is from genome assembly GCA_025331145.1 of Rosa persica. Classification (NCBI taxonomy): domain Eukaryota; kingdom Viridiplantae; phylum Streptophyta; class Magnoliopsida; order Rosales; family Rosaceae; genus Rosa; species Rosa persica. The sequence goes on from WFKR01000001.1 coordinate 32,854,354, forward strand.
CATGGCTATGGCCACTTGGGTAAAGGTCAAGACAGGATCCCAAGATGGTTCTTCAAAGGGAAAGAAATGATTCCATAAACTAAAAACTAACACCACGACTCCTATCCATTTCTTTTTTCTCTGCAATCACCGCCATTCACCCTAATATTCATTCTCTTCTTAGAAACACAAAGCCACATATCTATCCATTCCTTTTCCTACCTCTCACCATCGAATCCACCACTTCCCTATGATCATGGGCTACATATTGATTCAAGAACAGGGTAAGAAGGAGATGATCATGGTTCTTCCCTGTTGCATGAAGAAATTCTTCGGATTTGGTCAACGCCCTTAATTAGCATTTGGACTAGAGACCCTGCTTCAAATCCAAGGGACAAATCAGAGGGAAGAAGAAGCCGAAAAAGAAAAACACGAAAGGAAAAAAAAGGAAATAAAAAAGGATAAAAATATAAACAATACTTTTGAGAGTAAATTAGTCTTTTTATCCTTATTTTGTGCCTCACGTGTGGGACACGTCGTCATAGTTAATGGTTCCGTAACTGAAATTGTTCGTAAATACGACGTTGATATGAAAAATTGAGTCATGTATCATTTTAAAAATCCTCGAACAATTCAGACACTGTTGAAATAAAAAACTCATTGCATAATTAAAATGAAAATTGATTGATCGTAATGAGGACCGAAGCTACCACAGCCCCTTTTCAAGGTCCGAGAACGACACAAAGGCAAGCAATCACGGCGGACCAGGCTGTGCGTTGTCAAAGAAACAGCTGTCGTTGAGTTGTCAAGAGAAACCCTGGCTAATTACTATTGAGATCAATGAAGATGCCACTTCATAAAGACTACGTATTATTTCTAAATGTATAGATAGTTATTGGAACTACATAATTTTGATACAAATAAAAATAGAGCAAATACCTGAGGAGCTAAGTTGACCACCAACGCACCTCTATAGTATAATTATCCAGAACATTGATGAAATATCTATACCTACTCTTCATTCTTGACTTGTATGGATCCCACAAAATTCTCTAACCAGAAATAAGCCACTGGAAATAATCCAATAGTTCCCTCTATACATTCATGTATTTTGCCTGCAAACCAATACTATCTCCAAGTTTCCAGTGGGTCTTTTGTGCTGTGTAAAGCCTTGAATGCTTGCATGTGCCATTGGAATGACAGATATGATGCATCAATTCTAAGGTCCTAGTTAATCCAATTTCTGGTTCTGAAACATCTTTTCCATTTTCAGAAATTGGTATATATATAGTTCCTTTTATAGGCTAACATCATCACTTTGCATTCAAGAAACTGGCTCAGAACTCTGCATACTGTTCAAATTCTTTGAGTATATGTTCATGTGTTATTGTTATAAAATTGGATATTTTGGTATTGATTTACACCCTTCTAGCACTTTGTGCAGGTAAACACTATCATTAGGGGAAGCCAAGCTTTCGTTGCAACGGGTTAGAGCGTGTATGACAAAATGCCTCAATGAACTGTGTTAGGTTTTTAAGTTACCAGTATGAATGTGCAGATTGAATGGTGAATCTTAACAGTAGCATTACAAAATATAATACTAATAATCAGACCTGTATAAACCTTTCTGTGCAAACTTAGTACCAACCTAATCTCAGTGGGACATGTAGGAAATAGCTAGATTGGTTTGGAGTGCAACATGGAAGTTATACTTTTTGGTTGCTGTAGAACTTTTAATCGATCATGTCGACAGTCGATCCTTTTGCATTAGAGGAGGTTCATTGCAGATCAAAGATCAACCACATTTTCGTTTCTTTCCCAAAACTTTGTTCATTATGATAAAAGATGTAAGTCTGTGGTCAGACACAGGACCAGAGCTAGCTGTCCCACTCCCACACCGAGAGATATAAAAGATCAAATTGCTTTAAGAAGAATCCGAAGTATTCTATTTAGCTTTAAGAAGCACTCAGAAGACCCAGAAAGCCTAGACTTGATGCTACCATCCAAACTGGTCTTAGCCTTCTAGTTTGGGATACAAGCAAACAAGTTGCTAAGAGCCAAAGAACATGTATTATTAATAGAACTCATCTAATTCTTCTATGGCTCTGTTTCCCTTTGGCTGGAACCTTTTCTTAAGCCTCTTCCAGCTAGGCTTTCGCTCTCATGGAACATTCTACTTCTTCATGCCTGATTTGCCCCCTAAAATAGTTCTCTGGTGGCAGACTAAGCTTTCATTCATGATTTACAAGAATTATCTAGCTCATGTTTTGCATAAGAATTAAACCTGACCAACAGTACTGAAAAATGCAGTATCTTGGTGATTTCGTACTGCGAATGGAAGGTACGGTTTGTCAAGTCCAATATGTCCACTGCTAGATTTCTGAAAAAGGGCATGCTTTTTGTGTTTTGAGTCCAGCAAAAAGAACACCAAAGGAGCTTGTAATGCCTCAAAAGGAGAATGGAAATGAGATAATAATAGGAAGTATCACCTGAAAAGTTTGCCTGGTTATGGTGGAATCTGTACTGGCAAACACCTGACGTGTACCTCATTGTCCAGGCCGGTAGAAGTGACTTTTTTCCAATATGAAGGTGAAAGGTGATATAATGGTGCGTATACGAGTCCCACATGCATAGAATGTCACATGGGATGAGAGGTTAACATCCCCTGTCATATAGGTCTCTTACAAGCACAAAGAATTGAGAAAGAGAAAAAGTTTTGGTCTTTGCAAACCATCTGTTGATGAAAGCAATAAGTAGCCGAATATGAATCGCGAAATGAGTCAACCGTCTCAAACTTTTAAAAGTTCAGCCTAAACGTGAGAAAAATTTCGGAATGTGTTTCCGGTCATCTCGTCAGTACCAAATGGCAGAAAGCCCACTTAAATCATGTCATTAATTTGTTAAACTTGGTACATATCTGCTTGTTTGTAATCTAGGTTTTGAACAAGATTTGGGAGATAGAAAACCAAATCAGGTGATACAAATGTGAGCTGCCGGACCATAAGCATGGCCTAGGGGATTGTAGCAGAAGGTAAACACATCCTATCAAGAATTTCGGAACATCGATCATGCCACAAAGACGCAACATTTTGGCTCGTCAAACATGCCATTTACCCACAAACATAGCTACTTTCTAGGGGCCCCACTCCTAGGCACGTGTCACCATATAATTCTCCAACCCACTTGGCCCTCTCCTTTTAAGTTTCTTCTACTCCATAATTATTCCATTCAGCTTCAAGTTATATTCATCATTCTCTTGCCCACCGATTCTCTCGTCGACTGTGGTCAGAAGATATGAAGGTGAGTTCTAAGTAGTAGCTAGTAGTAGAACCATGCACCATGATCTCTTGTCAATTAGGGCTCTCAATTGATCCTGTTCCTTCTTTGTTTGCATAGATCTTCAACTGGGTTCATAAGAGGTTTCATCACAAGGTCCTTAAAGGTATATTCTTTTCGGAAAATTCGATAATACATACATGTATCTCATACACACATTTATAAATGTGATAACAAATTTGTTGTCAGAGTGATAATGTTGAGTCATATTTTGTGTAATCTTAGTTCTAATCATGGTAATTACACTACCTACGACATTGTTACAAATTTTTAAACAAATTTGTTGTCAGTATTGTAATTTTGTTTAATTATATGTAAATAGTATAAATGAATATTGTAACTTTGTTCTCAATGTTGTATTTTTGATTCAAATATTAATTGTAATTTTTGTTCAAATAAATGTAAAATGAGTGTATGATAAACATCACAGTACCATAGCTTGTCTCTATTATTTTCATGAACTTATGGAATCACCAAGTTGAATGTAGCTAACATTTTTTTGTCATGTATATTGTGTTACTGTTGAATTGAGCATGCAGTCCTTTATATCTATGTGGTGTTGCATGTACACAGATTTTGCTGTGAACTTGTTTGATCTTATGTGTTTTTCCAGATGAGGTTGCAGGAAATGAGGAAAAGATTGAACCGGAGAGTAATACCGATAAGGACACACAAGCATTTCTGAGACAAGTTTCCCTTGTGGATGGGCTTGATCAGGGATGGAGAGATGGCATTTTAACAATAGGCACCTTTGGTTTCGACCCCCTAAAACCCTTCAACAACCAAAATGACTACACGGTTTTGGAGAGCGAGGAGGATGGTAAGGAAGCCCAAGAACTTTCACATGGTGGTGATGATTGTGACAGTGATGAAGATACTGATAATGTCGAGTATGAAGAACTGAACCCTTTGATGTTTACAACATTTGGACACAGTTTTGAGGAAACGGAGTCAAACTCTGAGGCCATTGTTGCGAAACCAGATGTGATTTTGGACATCGATGGTGTTCCTCTTACTCCATGTGAGGGGTCTAATGAAATCAGTACTGAACCTGATCACGATTCTGAGAGTGATCAAAGGAAGCGCAAAGGTGAAAGGATAACACTGGCTGACTTATTCATGGCTGAGGGTCATGATGTTCAATCGCAGCTTGACTCTTGCAAGGTCCAACCGGAGTTGAAGAAGAAAATGAACCCTCGAACAAGGAATAGTGGCCTGGCATTTGCCAAGAAGCTCATTCCTCGTGTCAAAGAGGATTCAACTCCAATCAAGAATGTGCAACGAGTAAGTAAACACTTCAGCAATTTTTCTAGCTTTAATTCCTGGTCTCTTGTTTGGCTAGATAAAGATTAATTAAGACACTGATTCCCATCAAGTAATTGTAATTTGTGGTAGTTTTTGTAAGGTAACGACACATAATCTATCAGACATCAAAGCATGTCACTGATTCAGTTAATTGATTTCTAATGTCATAGCTGATGAGGAGGATGTTGAAGAGGAAGATCCATCCAGCAGACCTTGATGTCAAGAAGCCTACTAGTGCAGTCGAACTTATCAGTACCAATGTCGAAACTGATGCTTCTGAATGGGTTTCTTTGCTTCCAATTCGAGGTATATACTGACTTCTATTCAAACACAGCTTAAACTAGCTCCTACATTTTTTCCTTTAATTATACATGGATCTCTCAGCAATACATGTTCTTAAGCTTCAACATGGTATCAGAGTTAAAAAGTACCAGAGACACCAAGAGAAAATTTGCAAAAGGAATAACCAGTGGATAATATAAAAGGACTGGCAATCGTCCTTTTGATTAGGAGCTAACGTGTTAAACATCTTGATGAATCATTAGGATATTATCTCAAAATATCAGCATGACCATGCATGTAAAATATTGTTTCCAAGTGTTTTAACATTTTGACCCCAAAAGTATATGTCCTTTCATGTTTCTCATTCTTTTTCTGGGTGTAGCTGCAATATCATGAGTAATATGTACTGATATGCAATTCCAACTAAATCCCACCATCCCTAAAATATGAAATAAAAGGAGTTCAACCTGATGAGGTGACATTATGCAATTCCAATCATATGTCAAAGGAATTTTAATCATGTACTGGTAATGGGTCCTCCTGATAATTGCTGGAAAACAAATCCAATTGGGAATAATGAAGGCTTTTCCCTCTTCCGGCTCTTACTTTCTCCTTCTATTTTTAATAAAGTTAAAATTTTTTGAGACCAACCGTAAATTTTCAGGTGTAGTGATTTTTTTATTTTATTTTTTTATAGTTAGCACTTCGTGCAAAAACCGTTATTGAGAAACTGATATCACATAATTCTCTATTGAAAAAATAAAAAAGTAAAAAATAAATAAAGGTGTCTTATTTCATATTCCTGTTACTTTCTTATAAAAAGGTGATGTCTTAGTGTCTTATGAACATGATCTTTATCCTACTAACGTATACAGGTGCAAATCTTTTGGAATTTGCTAATGTATGTATTTGCTAATCCTGTGCAGGTGCCACTTCTGTGCATTGAATAAAGACCTTCTGCAGGTTTCCTGGGAATTAATGTTCTTTTGCGTTTGCTAGCTATAAATAACTATTTCAAGGACAATGCTAAATAGGATTTTCAAATTATATGAACTGTTGGATCATGTACCAGTTTAATTTGTAATTTTTCTTGATTGCATGTGTTTTAGTATATGATCATTCAAGTTTGGTTGTCTGTGGAACTCATATGCTAGGGTTCTGCCTTGGCATTTTTAATCCATTTATCCCTCTTCTCCGCAAAATATCGTCGTCCTCCTATTAATCTCATCACAATGTCAAGGAAGTGGCTCCGCGGCCCACAACTTCTATCGGATTTCTAGATGTCAGATTCGCATTTTTGTCCTCCCTTACATCGGAATTGAGGTGACACAATATCATACTACATTTTATCCGGTTTTGTGGCTTGACGCCAATTGAGGCAAATGTGAATAAGGCTTGCATGAAGCATTACAAGGAAAATGATACTATCTAGGAGGCAAACACTAATTCTCAAACCCGCATGCTAGATCACGCAGAACAGATCTAGATATGAGTTTGATTAAATGAGAAAACTTTTTTTTTTTTTTTTAAAGATGTGAGTTTTCTTACTAAAGTATAGTAGTCCAAGTTAGTCAGATTTACAATTATAAATATAAGAAATGGACAAATTTCACTTTACCACCATGTGGTTTGCACTCAACTTCATATTAGTTTTTCCTCTTTCAATTTCATCAGCAACAACCTCGTGCTTTCAATTTCAATCAATCGTGTCCAAGATTTTCTTAGCCATCCAAATTGAATGTTAAGTTCTAAGCTGGCACTGACAAACTCAGCAAGTGAGCCCACATGAAGGGGTATATTGGACAATTCACTTGATTTTCCTCTAAAAACTCATAATGTAGCCAACAAAGTGAAAGAACACATTGAAAAACATAAAAATAACCTAATAATAACCGTACAATGAAACAAAAACAAATAACAATGACATTAAAACCTGATAGATAGATAGAACATTAATAATAGTTTAGTTATATTCCACATTAGCAAACCAAGGATGATATTAGTGCCTTACATCCATGACCAAAAAAAAATTCAAATGGGATACAAGTTGCAGTTTGAGTAGACCTAGTCATCTTATCAAAATATTAGGTGCAACAACCTTGTTACAAAGCACAAGGTTGCACAAAAGATTGCAACACAAATCATTGATCTCCTTAAACAAAACTTGTCACCCTAAAGCTAAACTAAGGCCTGCTAATTTGAAATGCTTTCAACTCTATCTTCCACTTTCTGTAAGCCTCTTTGATGATCTAATGGGTATTCCAAAAGCTTTAGAGCTTGAAACAGGAGCTTTATCTTTTGCACCAGTTGCTTTAGAGCTTGACGGAGCAACTTGAGAGCTTGAAGCAGCAGCTCTTGCATTTGCAGAACGAGCAACTCCGGCATTTGTAGGAGCAGCTCTAGCATTTGTAGGAGCAACTCTTGCATTTGTAGGAGCAGCTTAGCTGTGGCAGCCTTTTTCTCATCCCTCTTTTTCTACAACCACACAAACCACAGTAACTTAGCTCATAATTAAAGGTATGTACCTTAGAAATCATCATATTTTTATTGATTAGTTTACCTTAAGCTTTTCTACCTTTTACTTTGCCTTTTGCCTTAGCTTATTCTTTGTCATGGGAGGCTTTTTCTTATGAGTAGCCTACAACAAATGACATACAAATCAATCATATCATAAAAAAATGGTTATGTGATAGAACTCAACTTTTTAACAAGAAAAAAGTTACAAACTTGATTTCCATATGTTCCTACCTCCTAATTGTTCAATTTTCTCTTCTTGTTCAGATCAGTTGCTTTTGTCTTGGGAGGCAAGTGCCTATAACATGATCTCTCATTGTGGCCAACCACACCACAATTACCACACTTTAAACTTGTTTGAATCTTGCCAAGCTTGGGACCTCCATTGGCAATCCTCTCAAATGCATCCTTGATCCTTGCTGTCCTTGGCCTTCATGGCAATCTTGTATACTCTGTGGGCAAGCAGGATTGTAGGTTCTTCAGAAATGGAGCATAACTTCATGCCATTTACAGGCTTTCTGGTATGGCTGTAAATAGCCATATATGTCTTCTTCAAGTAGCAATCATCCACAAAATCATCAGGGTTTAGCCTCATGAAGTTAATTGTAGCAACAACATGTTTAATGGTATACCACTCAAGTCCCACCTCCTACAAGCATAAGTCCTTCTTTCAAGATCAACAATATGCGTACCTCCTCCAATGCTTTCTACTTCAATTTGTTGACTTCCAGAGCCATGTGGATACAATCAGTGGCATCTTTGACTTTGATTTTTTTTTCTTTCCAAAATCACTTGATATTTAAGCCAGATGGTACACTCATACTTCATCATCTTTTCCTTCCTCAATATGATCCTTTTAATACCCTCATCTCCTTAAAACTTAACACAATTGGCTTGCCTCTTGCACCTAATATGAATGCATCAAGCCGAACAACTCTACGAACTAGGCATTTGAAACCAAAGGGCCCAGGGAAAGTATGCAAAAATATTAGCGTGAGTGGAAAAAAATAATTACTCAAAAAAATAAAAAGAAACTTTCCCACATTTAAATCTTTCTTAAAAACCAATGCATGCAACAATTTATAGAACACTTCTTTAAAACTAAGAATCTCGTAAAAATGAACAACCCATGTTGGTGAACATAAGAATATAGTATGGAGAAGAAAAAGTCATCATATAGTAAAGAGTGCCTCCCAGGCTAAGGCTCACTGCAACCCATAAGGTAGTGTGAGAATGAGCAATGAGCTAGCTAGCAATAAAATATGATAACTCAAGTATGGTGATGAAAACAATTTAAAAACCAACATAAAACATTTCCCCAAGAGCCTCACATAAAATAAATAATCGTGAACCGAAACATGAGTAGGATTCCCAACCACACTCGGAAAACATTAATCAAGATCATTCTCGGAAAATATGGCAACAAATGTGATTAATAAATTTAAAATTTAATAAGATTTCTCAATTTTCTAATTATAATTACGTGAGATCAACAAAAATCCATTAATTAAATCCATAATCACGTTTATGAAATCACTCAGAAAACTCAACCTCATTTAGTATCCGAAGCATTTTCAGTTCAAAAAAATCATAATAAAAACCAATCCAAATAAAAATTCACAATTCATTTCTGCAACCAAAACACATGCCCATAAATAAAATGATTTTTATGAAAATTAATTGTATGCATATTTAATTTTAAAATAAAAGTCAAAAACGCCTGCCGTGGATCAGAACTCTCCTCGCGTGGGATCTTTTCACGTTCTGTATGTTAACGTTCAAAGTTCAGCGGTAGCTAAACTATGATCAACAGGTCCGGTGGGCGGACCACTACTTGATATTCTCAGTGCTTTCGCTACATGTCAAATGAAATAGAAAAGGGGGCATCAGAGGGAGACCGCGTCGGGCAGTCTTCTCTTCTCTGATACCTAATGTATTTGCGTTGACATGGTAATAGTAGGCAAGTAAATAGATGTGTCATTAATGAGGAGAGAGGAGAGAACCTTTTATAGGTGAGGAGAGAGCTGATCTTCTCCATGTTTTCGATGTGGGACTGATATACTTCAGTTCCCAGCTTCTGGAGCTTCTGATGCTATGTTGGCGCGGCGCGTCAGTGGTGATCTGGGGGTAAGCCGGGGCCTAGGCCGTAGCCTGCTTGGTTGTGTTCCCATAGGTGACTCTTATGGCGGGAGCTGGTATTGCTGGCGGTAGTATGAGCGTGGCTCATTATAGCTAATTATGCTAGGTAAATGCTCATGTAAGTACAAGTTCCCCAAGTCCCCAGTCAAGGAGGGCAATCTTGGTTGGGGAGTTGCCTAGCGGTTTTAAGCGTTACTCCCGTTAGACTTGCAAAGCATAATTAGCGTCAGTGCGTTGTCAACCGTGGACTTATTGAGCAAACGCTTTATACCCTTTTGGGTGGGCCCCTGCTAGGCCCCTTACTCCCTGGCAAAGATAGACCTCCGTTTGGTCTGTGTATTGTTTGTTGAGTGGATCTATGTTGAACAGAGGGTGTTGGGTAGTGAGCCCAAACTTTGATACTAAAGTGACGGGGGTCAACGTGCCTAATCAGGGCCGTCGAAGACTATTGACGTGTCCCCGTACTTGTCCTAGAGGACCATGGTTTTAATGCAACGCCGCGTGGCGGTCGTTGTCCGTATGAGGCGTAGCCTGAGGAATCGGAGGTGGCGGGATTCCCTCCGCCGAGGGTAAGAGGGCGGTAGCGTCACAGAGACTGATGTTTACAAGACATTTGCTAGCGGTATTGTGTTTAGCGGCGATTATCTCGCTTGCAAGGGGAGGGAGAAATTCCGCTAGCGATGTTTTGCTTATCGGCGACTATCGCCTCCCAGATGAGAAAGTGAAGTTCCGCTAGCGGTGTTGCGCGTAGCGGAGACTCACTTGCAAGATAAGAGGGAGAAGTTCCGCTAGCGGTGTTGCGCGTAGCAGAGACTCTCTTGCAAGATAAGGAGAGAAGTTCCACTAGCGGTGTTGCGAGTAGCAGAGACTCTCTTGCAAGATAAGGAGAGAAGTTCCGCTAGCAGTGTTGCGGATAGCGGAGACTTGCTTGCAAGATAAGGAGAGAGAAGTTTAGCTAGCGGTGTTGCGCGTAGCGGAGACTTGCTTGCAAGATAAGAGGGAGGAGTTCCGCTAGCGGTGTTGTACGTAGCGGAGACTTGCTTGCAAGATAAAGAGGGAGGAGTTCCGCTAGTGGTGTTGTGCGTAATGGAGACTCGCTTGCAAGATAAGAGGGAGGAGTTCCGCTAGCGGTATTGTGCGTAGCAGAGACTCGCTTGCAAGATAAGAGGGAGCAGTTCCGCTAGCGGTGTGGCGCGTAGCGGAGACTCGCTTGCAAGATAAGGAGAGAAGTTCTGCTAGCGGTGTTACGCTTAGCGAAGACTCGCTTGCAAGATAAGGAGAAGTTCCGCTAGCGGTGTTGCACGTAGCGGAGGCTCACTTTGAAGATAAGAGGGAGAAGTTCCGCTAGCGGTGTTGCGCATAGCGGAGACTCACTTGCAAGATAAGAGGGAGAAGTTACCTCTGGCATAGGGGCATTGAACCTGGACGATTGGCATACTCGCCCCCCTTGATGGCTTCTGCCACGTGGCCGTCATGCGTCGGTCTAGCGGTTAGGATTGTAAATCCTCAGCACGCCCGTCTCTTCTTCATTAATGTGAGTAATTATCGACTCAGTCTCTAAGGCGACGCCTCGGTTATTCTAGAAACTAAATGCGATCGTGGGACACGTGTGCAGCTGTAGAGTAACGTCGCTTTTTGTCGGACGGCCTAGGTTTGATTGATGTTGACATTAAAAGGGGGGAAAACCAGAGGTTGTTGCCATTATCTCTATTTCAAATTTTCTCGTCGTCTTCAAGCTCTGTCCTCTGGCATTCGAGAAGTGACCTCTGCCACTCGAGCGAGAGATCGATGTTTTGGTGAAAGGGATCCCCGGAAGTGAAGGCGTAAAGTTCGAACGCTCCTGATTTCCCACACTAACAAGTTAGTGATTCTGAGCCTTTTCAGTTTTTTTTCTCTGCTACTTTCTATGTTTTCAATTTGAGTGGTTTTTATGTCTCACTGGTGTGTTCTGAGGGTGCAACATGTGTTTTAGGGGTCTCTTCTGGTGTTTTGACAGAGATGAGGTTTAGGGATTTGATAGATGGTCGAATCTGGGTTAGTGTGGGTTGGTGTTCGTGTTTTGGTCAAATCTGGGTAACTGTTCTTGATGTTCCTGGATGAAAATTGTCGTAGGGGTAGCTTAGATCTTATGTGAACTAACTGGTTTGGGTTTTAGGGTTTGTGATGGCTAGCGTTGTAGAGATCTCGAGCAGTGAGGATTCCGGGTCTGACGTGTCGTTCAGCGAGGCGGATAGGATATTTATTGATTCGTTGTACCAGTCTGCCCCTGCAGGAACCTTACTGTCGGAACTGCTAGACATCGAACCCTTACAAACCATACCCTGGGACGTGGCCATGGCTCGAGGTGGGCGACCGGAGAGTTCTAGGACCAGGGATGATGATGGCGGACGCGAGCGGCATGAGGAGAGGCTAGCGAGTAATAGCGCAGCTAGTTGTTCCACAGATGGGGAAGACGTCGGTGGAGAGGAAATGGAGTCTGCCTGGTTCCTGTCTGACTGAACCGCGGTTGATGAGGCGGGAGGGTCGATGGCCGTGGCCGCCGTCAGCCGCCTGAAGCAGGTGTTCCGCTTACCTGGAGTGGTGAAGTTGCGCCCGCTAGCCGCTACTAAGAAGGCATCCATTTTGCCAGCGGGGTACGCTGTTGTTCATGAGGCCATCTTCCGCTACTCCCCAATCTCCAGATTTTGGTATGTGAGTTTGGCCTAGCCTTTGGGTAGATTTGTCCCAACATGTGGCGGTTGCTGATGGCGTTGAACTCGTTATGGCGCTTGTCCGGTTGCGAGGGTCCAACCGTGGTGGAGGTGCTACATTTCTTTGAGTTGGTGTACGTGAGGCGCCGAGGTTGTAGTGGTTAAGTGAATTTGAGTCGGCGGCAAGGGGCGCCCAAGTTAATCGAGAACAGGAAGGATTCTATGTCGCACTGGCGGGGGACCTTCTGCGTTGCCACCGACGGGTGGGAATACCAAGTTGGGCCGAATGTGGGGCCACCGACCTTTCAGACTAAGTCGGAGTTTCAGCCCATTAGAGGTTGTCGTCGACCATGTTGCGTGGTGAGGATTATAGGGTGTTGGCAGAACCGCAACCTGCTTGACCTTAGGCTTCTCATTGGTTAGGCATTGTTGGTCGCCCAAGAGTTAACTCGCGTCCTTGGTAGGTAACTTTCGGTGATTTGTGTTCTAGTCCAGTTTGCAGCGGGTTAACTTGTTATATTTTGTGTTGAATCTCCGCCGGGGAATAGAAGGAGCTAAGACGCCTTTGCCAAGGTAATGGACAGTGCAGAGATGAACAATTTCTTGGAGAGCATGTACACTCATGGGCTGGCGGCCCAGAAGACTGCGGTTGTACTTACATGAGCATTTGCTTAGCATAATTAGCCATAATGAGCTACGCTTATACCATCACCAGAAATACCAGCTCCCGTCATAGGAGTCACCTATGGGAACACAGCCAAGTAGGCTACTGCCTAGGCCCCGGTTTACTCCCAGATCACCACTGACGCGCCACCACGTGCTGCGCCAACACAGTATCAGAAGCTCCAGAAACTGGGAACTGAAGCATGTCAGTCTCACATCCAAAACATAGAGAAGATCAGCTCCCTCCCCACCTATAAAAGGTTCTCTCCTCTCTCTTCATTAATTACGCATATACTACTTGTCTACTATTATCTTGTCAACACAAATACATTAACTAACTTAGGCATCGGAGAAGAGAAGACCGCCCGATGCGGTCTCCCTCTGACGCCCTCTTTGTATTTCACTTGACATGTAGCGGGAATACTGATAATATTAAGTAATGGTCCGCCCATCGGACTTGCGTTGATCATAGTTTAGCTACCGTTGAATATTAAACATCAACATTGGCGCCGTCTGTGGGAATCTTTTGAACAAAAAGTCACCCCTCCACCACCATGGCTAACGGTAGCGGGGAAAATGTCGAGGAGCAAGCGGATCAGTCCACCAACCCCAACCCCGCCAATCCCACTGCTAGCATTGACCCAGTAGTCAACGTTAACCGAGCACTATTCAACACTCCAACCAACCCTAGTATGGGTCCCTAGGGCTCGTCCTTGGTCCAGCAGACCCAAACTACAGCGGAGGCCCAGCTGGGCAACAGCCGCCCAACGGTCCAGAACCTTGCCGCTATGTACGAACTAGCACTGACCGACCTCCACAAAGAAAACAGGGAGCGCGAACAAGAGCGCCGAGAGAAGGCGGAAGCCCAAAAACAAGTGGTCATGCTAATGTCGAGGTCGATGAATTGAAAAAGGCGCTGGAGGCAAACGCTAATACAACACAGAGCGAACAGTCACGGAGCACTAGACGCAGTCGACCCAACACCGGCAGAATTATACCTGTACCAATAGTGGGCCAACTGCCACCCGTGGTCCCCAACATCGAACCATTGGGCCGCATCAACACCATCGACGGTGGTGCCCAAATCACCAACATGTCTCATAGGGCAAAGAAGTGCTATGCGCGTGCTAACCAGCCCAACGAAATTTGCAACATCCGCTATGAGAGGTCCGCAAAACTGCCAAAGGTTTGGTTGGGAACCCATTACCTTCTCAGAGGAAGAGGAGCGCGGAGTACATTTGCCCCACGACGATCCGTTCTTAATCGACGCCATACTCGGCAAATGGTCAGTTAGAAGAGTCCTTGTCGACAGCGGTTCTGCTGTAAATGTCATCTTCAACGGTTGTTACAGCAAACTCCTACGGAATAGGAAATTACTACAGGATCATGAGCCATTGCTTTGTTTCTCCGGTGACGTCACATAACCATTGGATTCGAACTACATGCGACTAGTTATTGGCACTAGCCCACGTACGGCAGAAATCCACACAGAGTTCATCATTGTAAACTGCTTTAGCTCATATAATGCCATCATTGGTCGTCTGGCGCTCAACAAGCTCAAGTGCATCATAGCCGGATATATGCTTATCATGAAATTTCCTACGCCCAATGGGACAGGCTGTGTCAAAGGAAGTTAATAACTGGCACGGGAATGTTACTCCACAACCGTGGCATGCTCGGTGCGCCGCCACGAAATCTTAACGGTGGTAAACCATGCACCAGTACCAAACATCTTTGAGGACCCTAGGGAGGACGAGAAGAAATATGTAAAAAAAGAACCTGTCAACCTACAAACTTCCTTGAGGGTCATCAGCATCTCAGACGAACACCCTGAGTGGACAGTCCGCATCGGTGCTCAGCTTGACCAAGCGATAGTGGATGAGCTCACCCAATTTCTGTGTGACAGTGCAGCTGTCTTTGCATGGTCCTACACTGACATGCCAGGCATCTCCCCTGAGATCATAACGCACAAATTGAGCATCAAACCATCCTCCTACCCTGTCAAGTAGTGGCGAAGGGCCTTTGAAGAGGAAAGGTATCGAGCAATAGGGGAAGAGGTTGCAAAGCTCCAGAACATTGGATTCATCCGCCAAGTCAACTACCCCCAATGGATATCCAACTTGGTCATGGTCAAAAAGCCTAGCGGAAAGTGGAGGATGTGTGTCGACTTCAAGAGCCTCAATAAGGCCTGCCCCAAGGACAGCTTCCCGCTACCTCGCATAGACCAACTGGTCGACGCAACCGCTGGACACGAGCTGCTCAGCATGATGGATGCATTCCCCGGCTACAACTAGATTAAGATGCACCCTGGCGACCAAGAGTGCACCTCCTTCACCACCGACAAGGGCCTATATTGCTACAATGTCATGCCTTTCGGCCTGAAGAACGCTGGAGAAACTTACCAGCAGTTAATGAATGCCATGTTCGCTGAACATCTGGGAAGAATCATTGAGGTCTACGTGGACGACATGTTGGTAAAAAGCATAAAAGCTAGCGGACACGTAGCAAACCTCAGAATCATATTCACCATTCTCTTGGCTTACGGCATGCGCCTCAACCCAGAAAAATGTTTCTTTGGCATCACCGCCAGCAAATTTCTTGGTTACATAGTCAGTGAACAGGGCATAAAAGCCAATCCTGACAAGGTGCAGGCCATCCTCAACATGAAGGCTCCAGAGTGGAAGAAGCACGTTCAAAGCCTCCAGGGCAAACTAACCACTCTTTCTCAGTTTGTCTCTAGACTTACTGACAGATGTCTCCCATTCTTCAAAGTGCTGAAGACAACCCACAAAAAGGTCATCGACTGGAACACGGACTGTGATGCAGCATTCCAAAGCTTGAAAGAGTAAATGGCAGCGGTCCCACTCCTTTCTATTCATGTACAAGAGGAGACATTGTATATATACCTAGCGGTATCACAATCAGCGGCAGAAACAAGATATCCCCCACTGGAGCAGCTCGCTCTCGCACTCATCGTCGTCGCCAAACGCCTCCGCCAATGCTTTCAAGCCCGAACAATCCATGTCCTAACAAATCAGCCGCTAAGACAGGTAATGCAGAACCCTGAACACTCGAGGCGCCTCAGCAAGTGGGCCATCTAGCTTAGCGAGTTTGACATCGACTACAAGCCTAGGACCGCCATGAAAGGCCAGGTGGTGGCGGACTTCATTGTTGAGCTCACAGAGCGTCAGGTTGTAAATGGCAGAGAGGCTGAGCCCGGCGCAGAAATAATAACCGCTGACGACCCAGCCCCCCCAACACTCAGACTGGAACTTACACGTCGACGGCTCCGCTTGCGTAAAGGCCAGCGGCGCTGGCGTCATCTTGATGGGGCCGGGGGGACTGAACGTGGAATATGCATTAAAGTTCAATTTCAATGCCTCTAACAACATGGCGGAGTACGAAGCACTCATTGGCGGCCTACTCCTAAGCATCGATTCTGGGGCTGATAGCGTCAACATATTCAGCGACTCCCAGCTAGTCATTAACCAAGTCAACAATAGTTTCCAAGCAAAAAAGCAACAGCTAGCGACATACTTGGGATACGTCAGGACGCTTCTAAAAAAATTCAACTTCCACACCATTACACAGATTCCCCAGGGAAAAGAACGCCAAGGCTGATTCACTGGCAATACTGGCAACCGCTCAACCACATCAAAGTCCGGCGGACACAAGAGTGGAGAGACTTGACAGACCAAGTATCACAAAAACCCTAGTGGAGATTTTTAACATTGAAGTCTGCCCCAGTTGGATGGATGAAATGATCGAGTATAAACGCAATGGGACTCTTCCAGCGGATAAAGTCGAAGCACGACAACTCCAGCGGAGAGCAACCCGCTACAACATCTAGAATGGCAAACTTTACCGCCAGGGTTTCACTCACCCCAACCTCCGGCGTCTAGCCCCAGAGGAAGGAAAGCTCATACTTACAAAAATACACGGCGGGGAATGTGGAAACCACTCGGGCGCCAAATCTCTGGCCAACCACACAATGCGACAGGGCTAATTTTGGCTTACGTTCAGCAACGATGCCAGAAAGATATTGAAGTCCTGCCACAGATGTCAACAATATGCTGACCTCCCACACGCCCCGGAGGAACCCCTTTCAATCATCATTGGCCCATGGATTCACTCAACTTGGGGCCTGGACTTAATAGGAAAGTTCCCAACCGTAAAAGGACAGTTCAAGTACATCATCGTCACCATCGACTATAATAGCAAGTGGATAGAGGCGGAACCTCTGACAGCAATCACTACCACTGTGAAGACCCAGATTTTCATACAATAAATTTATGTAATTCAATAATTGTTATATTAATTGAATTGTGATATTTGGGATTATTTGGATTGTCGTGGGTTGAGAAAATTGGTTCCGAATGATTTTATTTTCAAAAACGAACGTTATTTAGGGGGTCGTGAAAATCGACTTTTTATACGTTCAAAATTTGGGAAAACTTCCTTCATGAAAGTTGTAGAGCTCGTCGATACAAGTCCGTGCATATGTGGAACGTATTATTCGGAGTTCGTATGAATAAGTTATGAATATTTGAAAATCGAAATTTTTCTATAAATAGTGGAAAAATCTGAGTTTGTTATGAAGGACGAAAAAATTCCATTATTGCACATCAGTCCCCCGTCTCTCTGTCTCTCGGTCTGGTCACTGTGCATTCAGACCCGGTGACCCGACCCGACTGGAAGTCAGGCCTCCCGACCCCGCCGCCGCCGGACCCGGCCCTCTCCCGCATCGCCGCCTCACGCCTGGTCGATCCCCGCCATCGCCACGCCCCGCCGCTGCCCCTAGAGCTGGATCGAAGCATCTCTCCGAAACGAAAACCCGACCCGGCCGGAAAACCCTTTTTCCGGCGGTGCACGGGCCGATCGTCCCCATTTTCGTGACGTGCTCTTCCTTCTGATCATCCCCATATATAGCTTGCATCACGATTTTGAGTGTAGAGTGGTAGATCAAGAGTTGAAGATTTCGACGTCCCTGATTCGATCTGGAGACTGATCAGAGGGCCGAGATTAATCCAACTTCAAAGCCCGATCTAGGACGATCCAGACCTCATCTCTGAAAAAGTCAGGTATTAAAGTTGTTCAAAATTTCATTTTGAAGAAGTTTGTAGTTGACGACTTTTGCATCGGAGGTGGTTGGCCGGCGTTGACCACCGTCTGACCGCCGCGTGTGGCGGCGCGTCGGACCGAATTTTGAGTTTTTATTATCTGGACGATGATCTATGCATCCATACGAGCGTTTTGAGATATAACTTGGTCATGTTAGAAAAAGTTGATAAATAGTCAATTTCTGTTTTAACGTTACTATTTACGGTTTTACAATTTACCTTCGGTTTGAGATTTACGAAGATCAGACCATCAGTTTTACTTCAAATTTTAATATGATGTTCATATGACTGTCCCGATGACTTTGTGTGGTCACGGGCGAAGATCCGACTTTTGGATCTTCGTATAATTATAAAATAGTGATTCGGGAGGCGATTAACGAAGATCCGTCCATCGGATTTTCGTATAATTTTGATAGGATGTTTCCATGGGCAATCCGTGAGGATCTAACCGTTGGATTATCTTTATTTTAGAATCCGACCGTTGGATTATCTTTATTTTAGAAATCCGACCGTTGGATCATCAATTAGGTTTATTTCATGCTTCATTGCTAAGTAAAGACCGTACTTGATTAGGTACTTGACGGCTTGAGTTGACGAGCATTGGATTTTTGTGAGTTATATATATATATAGAAGACGCAGCAGGAGTTCGAGGTGAGTAAAACTCACGTGGTTCATATTACGAACCGAGCATTTTAATTTATTTATTTTGGTAATTGTGTGAAAAATATTTGTGGATTAAATATTTGTTTTAAAATTTCATGGACTTGAATTACCACGGTCCATAGGTAAGTAAAATGAATTTTAACTATACAAATGAATTTCATAATTTTCTTGTGTGAACTATAGATGGTATTAGTGGTCATTCCTGAGTGGATGATTACGTATATATATATTTACGTGGAAAATATATATTGATGAGTGGATTGTTTGATTGATGATATGATTGAGTTGATTATATTACAATTGTGTAATTCCATAATAATATGATATATCTTGGTTGTGTTGATTTCAGTATGTGATATTATATATTGGGTTCATTTATGGGTTTAGGGTCAATGTAATGACCGGTGTGGGTAATCGGACGCTCTAATCCTAGTGTGGATGATGTGATACGATTGGTTGAGTATGTGGAATTATTGGACGTTCTAAATATGTATATAGGTATACATATTGATGAAATACAATAATTGATAAATATGTCGGATGCCATAACCTAGGCCAGGTGACGGGCTACGATTCAGTTAGAGCTCTAGTCTGTCAAGTACCGTATTTTTATAAATACGATGAAGAGAGTCGTGGGGAAAGTAGTGATTGGAGTTGTCTTGTTATATTGAGTTGGTGTTGATTGAGATTGTTATTATTTGTATATGTGGAAATAATTGAGTGTTGCTGTGTGTGGGAATAAATGAGTTTAAATTAAGTAACAGTTCCTTCTTTTACTCATACAAGCTTTCATAAGCTTACCGGGTTTTGTGTTGTTGCAATCCCGGTACACTATTTAATGGTGTAGCGGATATTCCTGCAGGTCAGGATAACCAGGGAGGTGACCGAGCTGCTTAGGTGTTACAGCAGTTTTGTTATTTATTTAGTTGTGAGGTGTGTGTGTGTATGCTCATTTAGAGCTTTACATTACATTTTGGATTTATGTTGTAATAATTAACCGAGACTAAGTCGGTTTGATTTTATTTCGTGTGGTGAGTGTGTTAAGAAAAGAAAAATTTTCATGTTTCGGATCCCGAATTGTTATTCATAAAATTCGGGGCGTGACAGTTTGGTATCAGAGCGTAAGGTACATATTTGGTGATATGTCAATACTTACCGAGTGATGGCCCGTCTGCAGCGGATCCCCATCGTGTGCTCTTCGGTATTGACAATGTCATTGGGTATGTGAGTGCGTTAGATTGGCTAGGAACGTTAGTACTTTTAGGAAATTTAAGCATCGTTATGTATGATCAGTACTTGGTTAATATGGACTTGCATTGGGCTTATGTTTTGTTTAAGTGTTATGCGTGTATTAATCAAGTATATCATGCTTATTAGGTAATGGAGATTGAGGGAAACGAGGCCAGAGGTCGGGGTAGAGGTAGACCTCGTGGCAGGGGTAGAGGCCGAGGAAGGGGTAGGGCCCCTCCAGTCGAAGAAGTATTTGAATCGGAGGAAGATGCACCTTATGAAGATCAGCCTATTCCTCCTGTGGCTGTGATTGATAATCCTGCTCGCTTGCTGATGCTAGCAAGGGAAATTACTCGCTTGGGAGCAACCAAGTTTGGAGGAGGCACAGATTATATGGTGGCGGATCGCTGGATAGAGGACTTGCAGACTTATTTCGATCTGCTTGATTGCACTGAGACCGACAAGAGGAAGCTATCCGCTTTCATGCTGAAGGATGAGGCTAGAGTGTGGTGGAACGTCACTCAGAGGAGCATTGAGGTGTCTACCTTAACATGGGACGGCTTTGAGAGGCTGTTCAGAGAGAAGTACTTTCCACCAGCAGTGAAGGAGAGGTTGGAGAGAGAGTTCCTTGCACTTGTACAGGGGAAGATGACAGTCATTGAGTATGATGCGGAGTTCTCCAGATTGTACAAGTATGTGAGGCAGATGGAGGATGAGGACTTGGCCAAGAAGTTTCAGAGAGGGTTGAGCCCTTCGATTGAGCGTGATGTCGCTATCTTGGAGCTGAAGACCAAGAGAGAGATCTTGGCTAAGGCACAGATCATTGAGCAGCAGAACCTGATTCGTAGAGAGAAGGAGTCTGCTGAGAGAGACTTCCAGGGCAAGGGAAAGGCCATAGCAGGGAGCAGTAGAGCTAGAGACTTCAGGGGTGGGCTCTGGAAGAGACAGAGAACTCAGTTCCAGCATCAGGTTCCAGCTAGGGCAGCAGTAGCTCCTCCTGTTCAGGCTATGCCTATCAGGCAGATAGCACCAGCAGCTCCAGTGAAGTGCTTTAACTGTGGCGAGCCGGGCCACATCTCTCGTGCGTGCACAAAGCCACGGGGTAGGTTATGCTACAGTTGTGGACAGGCAGGGCATCAGGCTAGAGAGTGTCCTCGAAATCAGGGTAGAGTGCAGGGTAACCATCAGAGGCAACTACCACCTGCTCATGCTAGAGTCTTTGCCGTCGGTCAGGCAGGCACGGGAGTGGAAGGTACCTTATCTGTTTATCACTTTCTTGCTAGAGTACTGTTTGATACGGGAGCCTCACACTCTTTCATATCTAGTTCGGTTGTGGATGTTTTGGGTTTGATTGCTATACCTCTGACTAGATCATTGTGTGTTACGTCACCTCTCGGTGTGTCTCTTGAGCTTAGCATGCTTTGTGATGATTGCCCTATTGGGATTGGTGGCAGAGAGTTCTCTGCATCTTTGATTGTGATTCCAGATCACACGTATGATGTGATTTTGGGTATGGATTGGTTGAGCCCGAACCATGCTGTTATTGATTGCTTTAGGATGATTGTGTCCTTCCATGTTCCGGGACAACCGGTGTTTCATTACCGTTGCCTGAAGTCTGACATCACCATGAGGATAGGGATTCTGGCCCATATTGAATCAGGGAGTAGTACTTCAAAGATTACAGGGATTCCTGTAGTTTCAGAGTATGAAGACGTGTTTCAGGAGATCCCTGGGTTACCCCCGAAAAGGGTAATGGACTTCTCCATTGATGTGATACCAGGTACTTCACCTGTGTCGAAAGCACCCTATCGAATGGCTCCAGCTGAACTTCAGGAGTTGAAGGTTCAGATTGAGGGCTTGCTTGCACAAGGGTTCATTCAGGCAAGTGTGTCTCCTTGGGGCGCACCAGTGTTGTTTGTGAAGAAGAAGGATAGTTCACTTCGTCTATGTGTGGATTATCGACAGTTGAACAAGGTGACCATCAAGAATAGGTACCCATTACCTAGGATTGATGACTTGTTCGATCAGCTTAGAGAAGCTACTGTATTCTCGAAGATTGACTTGAGGTCTGGATATCACCAGTTGAGGGTGAAGGAGGAAGATATTCCAAAGACGGCGTTCAGGACCAGGTATGGACATTTTGAGTTTCTTGTCATGCCTTTTGGTCTCACGAATGCCCCCGCAGCATTTATGGATTTGATGAACCGTACGTTCAGTCCTTACTTGGATCAGTTCGTGGTAGTGTTCGTTGATGACATATTGATATATTCAAGGTCGTCAGCGGAGCATGAGAGACATCTGCGGATAGTGCTGCAGACATTGAGGGAGTAGAAACTATTTGCCAAGTTCGAGAAATGCGACTTCTGGCAGAGTGAAGTCAAGTTCCTTGGTCATGTGGTCTCGAAGGATGGAGTTTCTGTGGATCATTCGAAGGTTGAAGTAGTGATGAGTTGGAGTCGCCCTACTACGGTTACAGAAATCCGTAGCTTCCTTGGACTGGCCGGTTATTACAGGCGCTTCATTGAAGGGTTTTCTGGTATTGCTTCGGCTTTGACCAAATTGACCAGGAAGGACACTCAGTTCGTATGGTCGGATGAGTGTGAGAAGGCTTTCATTGAGCTGAAGACTAGATTGACTACAGCTCCGGTGTTGACTATTCCTACTAGTGGTGGTGGATTAGTCATTTACAGCGATGCATCTCATCAGGGTTTGGGGTGTGTGTTAATGCAGAATGGTAATGTTGTTGCTTATGGTTCTAGACAGTTGAAGGTACATGAGCGGAATTACCCTACTCATGATCTAGAGCTAGCAGCTGTGGTGTTTGCCTTGAAGATTTGGAGGCACTATCTTTACGGTGAGAAATTTGAACTCTTTTCTGATCACAAGAGTTTGAAGTATCTATTCTCCCAGAAGGAGTTGAACATGAGGCAGAGGAGATGGATGGAGCTCATTAAGGACTATGATTTCACCTTGGAGTATCATCCCGGAAAGGCGAATGTAGTGGCGGATGCTTTGAGTAGGAAACCGCGGGTAATCATGGCATCGATTATGGTACAGGAGTGGCGTATGCTAGAAGCTGCATCTGATTTCGACCTTATGCCCGCAGGAGCAGGACAGGAAATCTTTCTCGGTAGTATCACCTTACAGCCCACCTTGATCTCCAGGATCATTCAGGGTCAGACACTTGATGAGTTTGCTCAGGCGAGGATTGCTGAGATGACTGCTGACCCGGATGTGGAGGGTCCTTCTGAGTGGTTGATTGGGGCTGATGGAGGGTTGAGATTTCGAGGGAGATTGTATGTACCGAGTGTTGATAGCCTCAGGGAGGAGATCATGCGGGAAGCACATAGGTCTCGATATACTATACATCCAGGAGGTACTAAAATGTATATGGATCTAAGAAGGCAGTTTTGGTGGTATGGTATGAAGAGGGATGTGGCGGAACACGTGTCGAAGTGTCTTACCTGTCAACAGGTGAAGGCAGAGCATCAGAGACCAGCAGGAATGCTGAACCCCTTATCGATTCCTGTATGGAAATGGGAAGATCCAGGCAAAGTTATGACTCGATTTGGGTGATTGTTGACCGATTGACCAAATCAGCACACTTCCTTCCGGTGGCAAAAACATACTCAGGTGATGCATTGTGTAAGATATATGTGAACGAGATAGTGAGACTTCATGGAGTGTCTGTGACGATCGTTTCGGATCGTGATGCTCGTTTCACTTCAGAATTCTGGCGAAGGTTCCATAAGGCATTTGGTACGTCTCTTGCTATGAGCACTGCATTTCACCCACAAACAGATGGACAGACCGAGAGAGTGAATCAGGTGATGGAGGACATGCTCAGAGCTTGTGTTCTGGATTTTAAGGGTAGTTGGGCAGATCATCTGCCATTGGTAGAGTTTGCCTACAACAACAGCTATCACTCTAGTATCGATATGGCTCCATATGAGGCTCTTTATGGTAGGCCATGTAGGACTCCTATCTGTTGGGCAGAAGCAGGGGATAAAGGGCTCATCGGACCTGAGATTGTACAGGAGACTACAGAGAAGGTCACTACTATTCGGGACAGAATCAGAACCGCTCAGAGTAGACAGAAGAGTTATGCCGACTTGAAGAGGAGACCGTTGGAGTTTGAGACAGGTGATTATGTGTTCTTGAAAGTCTCACCTATGAAAGGTGTGGTGAGATTTGGCAAGAAGGGGAAACTCGCACCGAGGTATGTCGGACCCTTTGAGATTCTAGAAAGGGTTGGTAACTTGGCATATCGTCTTGCTTTACCTGTTAGCATGTAGGGTGTGCACAATGTCTTCCATGTGTCTCTGCTCAGGAAGTATGTACGAGACGAGTCTCACGTGATTGATCACGGTACGGTCGAAGTGAACTCGGATGTGACGTTTGTAGTTGAACCTGTTCGTATCTTGGATAGGTCTACAAAGAAACTTCGTAGCAAAGAGGTTGATCTTGTGAAAGTGTTGTGGAGTCATCATGATGAGGGTGATGCGTCATGGGAATTGGAGTCTGACATGAGGAAGAGATATCCTCAGCTTTTTGTGGACGAACATGCTTGAATTTCGGGACGAAATTCTTTTAAGGAGGGTAGACTGTGAAGACCCAGATTTTCATACAATAAATTTATGTAATTCAATAATTGTTATATTAATTGAATTGTGATATTTGGGATTATTTGGATTGTCGTGGGTTGAGAAAATTGGTTCCGAATGATTTTATTTTCAAAAATGAACGTTATTTAGGGGGTCGTGAAAATCGACTTTTTATACGTTCAAAATTTGGGAAAACTTCCTTCATGAAAGTTGTAGAGCTCGTCGATACAAGTCCGTGCATATGTGGAACGTATTATTCGGAGTTCGTATGAATAAGTTATGAATATTTGAAAATCGAAATTGTGTTGTTGCAATCCCGGTACACTATTTAATGGTGTAGCGGATATTCCTGCAGGTCAGGATAACCAGGGAGGTGACCGAGCTGCTTAGGTGTTACAGCAGTTTTGTTATTTATTTAGTTGTGAGGTGTGTGTGTGTATGCTCATTTAGAGCTTTACATTACATTTTGGATTTATGTTGTAATAATTAACCGAGACTAAGTCGGTTTGATTTTATTTCGTGTGGTGAGTGTGTTAAGAAAAGAAAAATTTTCATGTTTCGGATCCCGAATTGTTATTCATAAAATTCGGGGCGTGACAGTTTGGTATCAGAGCGTAAGGTACATATTTGGTGATATGTCAATACTTACCGAGTGATGGCCCGTCTGCAGCGGATCCCCATCGTGTGCTCTTCGGTATTGACAATGTCATTGGGTATGTGAGTGCGTTAGATTGGCTAGGAACGTTAGTACTTTTAGGAAATTTAAGCATCGTTATGTATGATCAGTACTTGGTTAATATGGACTTGCATTGGGCTTATGTTTTGTTTAAGTGTTATGCGTGTATTAATCAAGTATATCATGCTTATTAGGTAATGGAGATTGAGGGAAACGAGGCCAGAGGTCGGGGTAGAGGTAGACCTCGTGGCAGGGGTAGAGGCCGAGGAAGGGGTAGGGCCCCTCCAGTCGAAGAAGTATTTGAATCGGAGGAAGATGCACCTTATGAAGATCAGCCTATTCCTCCTGTGGCTGTGATTGATAATCCTGCTCGCTTGCTGATGCTAGCAAGGGAAATTACTCGCTTGGGAGCAACCAAGTTTGGAGGAGGCACAGATTATATGGTGGCGGATCGCTGGATAGAGGACTTGCAGACTTATTTCGATCTGCTTGATTGCACTGAGACCGACAAGAGGAAGCTAGCCGCTTTCATGCTGAAGGATGAGGCTAGAGTGTGGTGGAACGTCACTCAGAGGAGCATTGAGGTGTCTACCTTAACATGGGACGGCTTTGAGAGGCTGTTCAGAGAGAAGTACTTTCCACCAGCAGTGAAGGAGAGGTTGGAGAGAGAGTTCCTTGCACTTGTACAGGGGAAGATGACAGTCATTGAGTATGATGCGGAGTTCTCCAGATTGTACAAGTATGTGAGGCAGATGGAGGATGAGGACTTGGCCAAGAAGTTTCAGAGAGGGTTGAGCCCTTCGATTGAGCGTGATGTCGCTATCTTGGAGCTGAAGACCAAGAGAGAGATCTTGGCTAAGGCACAGATCATTGAGCAGCAGAACCTGATTCGTAGAGAGAAGGAGTCTGCTGAGAGAGACTTCCAGGGCAAGGGAAAGGCCATAGCAGGGAGCAGTAGAGCTAGAGACTTCAGGGGTGGGCTCTGGAAGAGACAGAGAACTCAGTTCCAGCATCAGGTTCCAGCTAGGGCAGCAGTAGCTCCTCCTGTTCAGGCTATGCCTATCAGGCAGATAGCACCAGCAGCTCCAGTGAAGTGCTTTAACTGTGGCGAGCCGGGCCACATCTCTCGTGCGTGCACAAAGCCACGGGGTAGGTTATGCTACAGTTGTGGACAGGCAGGGCATCAGGCTAGAGAGTGTCCTCGAAATCAGGGTAGAGTGCAGGGTAACCATCAGAGGCAACTACCACCTGCTCATGCTAGAGTCTTTGCCGTCGGATGTATCTTGGTTGGGTTGATTTCAGTATGTGATGTTATATGTTGTGTTCAATTATGGGTTTAGGGTCGACGAAATGACTGGTGTGGGTAATCGGGCGCTCTAATCCTAGTGTGGATGATGGGATACGATTGGTTGAGTATGTGGAATTATTGGACGTTCTAAATATGTATATAGGTATACATATTGATGAAATACAATAATTGATAAATATGTCGGATGCCATAACCTAGGCCAGGTGACGGGCTACGATTCAGTTAGAGCTCTAGTCTGTCAAGTACCGTATTTTTATAAATACGATGAAGAGAGTCGTGGGGAAAGTAGTGATTGGAGTTGTCTTGTTATATTGAGTTGGTGTTGATTGAGATTGTTATTATTTGTATATGTGGAAATAATTGAGTGTTGCTGTGTGTGGGAATAAATGAGTTTAAATTAAGTAACAGTTCCTTCTTTTACTCATACAAGCTTTCATAAGCTTACCGGGTTTTGTGTTGTTGCAATCCCGGTACACTATTTAATGGTGTAGCGGATATTCCTACAGGTCAGGATAACCAGGGAGGTGACCGAGCTGCTTAGGTGTTACAGCAGTTTTGTTATTTATTTAGTTGTGAGGTGTGTGTGTATGCTCATTTAGAGCTTTACATTACATTTTGGATTTATGTTGTAATAATTAACCGAGACTAAGTCGGTTTGATTTTATTTCGTGTGGTGAGTGTGTTAAGAAAAGAAAAATTTTCATGTTTCGGATCCCGAATTGTTATTCATAAAATTCGGGGCGTGACAACCACCAAGGTAATTCACTTCCTCTGGAAAAACATCTATTACCGCTATGGTGTCCCCCATACAATCATCACAAATAACGGCACGTAGTTCAACAATAAGGAGCTCATATCCTTCACCGCCAACTTGGGCACTAGGATGAGTTTTGCATTTGTTGCTCACCCCCAAACCAATGGCCAGGTCGAGGCAGCAAACAAGATAATCAAAAAACTGCTAAAAAAGAAACTCGACGACGCCAAAGGTTTATGGGCGGAAAAACTGCCTGAAGTCCTATGGGCCGTCACGACTACCCCAACTTCCGCCACTGGTGGAACACTATTCTGGATGATGTTCGGAACAGAAGCTGTCCTACCTATTGAGGTCACTTAACCCACCGCTAGAGTCGAAGGCTACTGCTTTGAGACCAAGGCCCTTTTGCACAATTTACAAAACAAACAGCAGGTATCGTGTTTCTACAACGCAGGGTCAAGGCCCGGAACCTCCAACTGGGGGATTGGGTAATGAAGGAGGTCATCCCACCGCCAACGGCACTCCACCCAACTTGGGAAGGTCCATACAAAATTATGGAAGTCGTTAGCCCCGACACCTTCTACTTAATGGACAAGGATGGCATCACAACGACCCACCCTTGGAATATCGAACGCCTTCGATATTACTACAAATAGTCATACCGCTATCCAAGAGCATCGTGACTTGGCTAAATTTTTGTTCAATATTTAGCTAAGGGAAGCTACCCAACGGGTACAACCCCACTTTTGTAAATGCTGATCCATCAGTTACCAATGAAACGAGGAATTATTCAAACCATTGTTGCCAAGTCCATGCACAAGAATTAACTGGCAACGCTAACAAAATTCAGCGGACCACGTTCGCTACCTCATGCACTTGGAACAATTTTAATATAATGTTTCGATTAGTTAACAAACACAGGTCAAAGCTCTAACAGTATGGCGACATGCAACCAACACAGATCAACAACGAATACTACAGCAAAAATCTCTAAATCAAATAACCAGTTGAATTTATTAGGGATCGGGATTCCCTGCCCAAAGATGTTTCCAAAAATTACAAGATCCTTAGCGGTGACAAAAAAAAAAGAGAGGTCTCAGCGGCACTACAGTGGCCGGTCTTCATGGGTTATGGGAAGCTGCAGTATCATCCTCGCCTACCGGTTGTGGTTGTTGCTTTGACATATGGCTAGTCTGATCGGACCCACGAGCGGTCAGACTGGGAGTCACGATGGTACCATCTGGTCGAGTGTGTACAGCCAGAAAGTCGGCACACGAAACCTCAGACCGCGTAGGAGGTGGAGTCCGCTGAGAGTCGTCCGCCTGATGTTCAACCGCTCTCCCCACTTCCTGAACGAACACCCTCAGCCAGAGTAGGAGTCACACCACTCACAGGAGGATTTGTCTGCACAGATGGTCTGGCCGGCTGGGACGCCTTCACCCAGTCGATAACACCCTTTTGCTTCAGCAGATCCAGGTTAGCGGCGGCGCTAGACTTTGCTTCCTCAGCCATCGCATGTTTATACTCGGCGGACTGTTTAAACTCCTCCACAGCGGCGACCTCTATGCGACTCTTATCTGTTTCCAACCGGGCAACCGCATCCGCCAACCTCTTCACCTCGGCAGACTTGGCGGCAGAGTCCCGCTGAAGGATCTCAATCTTCTTGACCTTAGCCGCCAGTTGATCCTTCAACAGAGCTAGGTCCTGTTGCAGCTTAGAGATGTCGTTATTCAGCTCGAGGTCACGCTCAATAGCGACAGACAGCTTGCCACGGGCATCTAACAGATCACACTCCGACTTGGACAGGCGCCGCTCAGCCTCAGCCAGTCTCTCTTTAGCTCCCGCTAACTCCCCCTGGAGACCGCTAATCTCCTCCCTCAGCTGTCGCTCAGTGCGGGGCTGACTCGACGCCTCCAAAAACAACTGATGCAACCCAACAGACAAGTGCCCAAAGGCAGAGTTCAACGGTGACTGATCAAGGGCGGTGGAGCGAACAACCTCCTCCAGGCCGCCGAACCCCAGCCTCTCACACTGGTGATACAAATACTCCCGCTCAATGTCGATCAAAAACTCAGTATAGGCAGCGAATGAGTGCAGGTCACTTGTCCGAGCCTCCCCCCAGTGGAGACGGTCTCCTCTTGAACAGCCTACTTTGACTTCTTCTGTTGGCGGCCCCCTATGGTCTCCTCCCCTTCCTCCTCGTCATTCTGACGCCGCTTCTTTTGCAACACTTGCATAGCACCAGCGGCGACAGACCTTGAGGCAGCCTGTGGCTCCAACCCCCAATCGTAACCGGTGCCTTTGTGGCCACCGTTTTCTCCTTTTAGGACCCACGACGGGTGGCGACCACTCTCTCCCTCGTTTGCACAGCGGATGCAGGAGCCGACCTCCCGTCAGCAACTCCGCCACTGACCGTAGCCCCCCCTTAACGGATGGAAAATCGTCGATACCAAGATGGGAGTGGTAAGGCATCAGCAACACCACATGCACCTCGGAGTGGCTCAGCGCCAGTGTCTTTGGGTCGACCGCAGTCTTCTGGGCCGGCAGCCCTTGAGCGTACATGCTCTCCAAAAAATCGTTCATCTCTGCACGGTTCATTGCCTTGGCAAAAGCGTCGTGCTCCTTCTATTTCCCAGCGGAGATTCTACAAAAATAAATAACAAGTTAGCCCGCCGCAAACTGGACTAGAGAACAAATCACCGAAAGTTACCTACCAAGGGCGCGAGTCAACTCTTGAGCGACCAATAATTCCCAACCAGTGAGAAGCCTAAGGTCAAGCAAGTTGCGGTTCTGCCAACACCCTTTAATCCTACAAAAAAAAAAAAAAGAGTGAGGTGATTCGAATTATAAGAGTCAAACAAGCAAAGCCAAAATCTGGAGTGGCACAGGTCGACGACAACCTCTGATGGGCTGAAACTCCGACTTAATCCGAAAGGTCGGCGACCCCTCATTCGGCCCCTCCTGGTATTCCCACCCGTCGGTGGCAACGCAGAACGTCCCCCGCTAGTGCGACATGGAATCCTTCATGTTCTTAATTAACTTGGGCGCCCCTTGCCGCTGACTCAAATTCACTTGACCTCTACAATCTCGGCGCCTCACGTACACCAACTCAAAGAAATGCAGTACCTCCGCCATGATTGGACCCTCACAACTGGACAGGCGCCATAACGAGTTCAGCGCCATCAGCAACTGCCACATGTTAGGACAAATCTGCCCAAGGGCGAGGCCAAACTTGCAAACCAAATCTGGAGATTGGGGAGCAATGGAAGAGTCACACCTTGGCAGAAGATGGCCTCATGAATAGCAGCGTACCCCACTAGCAAGATTGATGCTCTCTCATTAGCGGCTGGCGAACACAACTTCACCACTCCAGGTAGGCGATACTCCCGCTTCAGGCGGCTGACGGCGGCCGACGGCGGCCTCGGTCATACCCCCTCCCGCCTCATCAACCGCGGTTCTGTCAGATAGGAACCAGGCGGATTCCACTAGCTGCGCTATTGCTCGCTAGCCTTTCCTCAGGCCGCTCGAGTCCGCCATCATCTTCCATGGTCTTAGAACTCTCCGGTCGCCCTCCTCGAGCCATGGCCACATCCCCAGGTATGGTTTGTAAGGGTTCGATGTTGAGCAGTTCTGACAGTGAGGTTCCTACAGGGGCAAACGGACGCAACGAATCAATAAATATCCAATCCACCTCGCTGAACGACACGTCAGACTCGGAATCCTCACTGCTCGAAATCTCTACGACGCTAGCCATCACAAACCCTAAAAGCCAAACCGGTTAGTTCACACAAGATCTAAGCTACCTCTATGGTAATTTTCATTCAGGAATGTCAAGAATAGTTACCCAGATTTGACCAAAACACGAACACCAACCCACACTAATCCAGATTCCACCATCTAGCAAAAATCCCTAAACCGCCTCTCTGTCAAAAACACTAGAAGAGACCCACCCCCCTAAAAAAAAAACGCGTTTTGCCCCCTCAGGGCACACGAGCGACGCACAAAAAACCACTCAAATCGAAAACCCTGAAAGTGACAAAGCAAAACGGAAACAAAAAAAAAAAATGAAAAGGCTCAGAATCACTAACCTACTGGTGAAAAATCAGGAGCGTTCGAACTCTACGCCTTCACTTCCAGGGATCCCTTGCACACCAAAACACCAATCTCTTGCTCGAGTGGCAAAAGTCACTTTTCGAATGCCAGAGAACAGAGCTTGAGGACCACGAGAAAGTTTGAAGAAGAGATAATGGCGATAACCTCTGGTTTTCCCCCTTTTAATGTCAACATTAGTCAAATCTAGGCCGTTCGCCAAAAAGCAACTTCACTTTCCAACCGCACACACGTCCCACGATCGCATTCAGTTTTCAGAGTAACCGAGGCGTCGCCTCGGAGATTGAGTCTATAATTACTCGCATTAATGACGAACAGACAAGCATGCTCAGAACTCACAATCCCAAACATTAGACCGATGCATGACGGCCACGTGGTAGAAGCCATCAAAGGGGGCGAGTATACTAATCGTCCAGGTTCAGTGCCCCTACGCCAGAGGGAACCCCCCCTTCTTATCTTGCAAACGAGTCTCCGCTACGCACAACAGTGCTAGCGGAACTTCTAGCTCCTTATCTTGCAAGCGAGTCTTCGTTACGCGCAACACTGCTAGCGGTACTTCTGTCTCCTTATCTTGCAAGTGAGTCTCCGCTACGGGCAACACCGCTAGCGGAACTTCTCGCTCCTTATCTTGCAAGCGAGTCTCTACTACGTGCAACACCGCTAGCGGAACTTCTCGCTCCTTATCTTGCAAGCGAGTCTCCGCTACGCGCAACACCGCTAGCGGAACTTCTCACTCCTTATCTTGCAAGCGAGTCTCCGCTACGCGTAACACCGCTAGCGGAACTTCTCTCCCTCTTATCTTGCAAGTGAGTCTCCGCTACGCGTAACACCGCTAGCGGAACTTCTCTCCCTCTTATCTTGCAAGTGAGTCTCCGCTACGCGCAACACTGCTAGCGAAACTTCTCTCTCCTTGTCATGCAAGCGAGTCTCCACTACATGTAACACCGCTAGCGGAACTTCTCCCACTTAGCCTACAAGCGAGACTCCGCTAACACAATACTGCTAGCAAATGTCTCGCAAACATTAGTCCCCGCGGTGTACCGCCCCCTTATCCTAAGCGGAGGTATTCCCGCTTCATCCAATTCTTTAGGCTACGCCTCACTTACAACGACCCCCAAACGACGTTGCAGTAAAACCATGGTCCTCTGGGATAAATACGGGGGCACGTCAACAATCTTCGACGGCCCTGATCAGGCACGTTGACCCCCACTACTTGGGTATCAAAGCTTGGGCTCGCTACCCAACAGTCTCTGTTCAACATAAATCCCCTTAACAAACAATACACGGACCAAACGGAGGTCTATCTTAGCTGGGGAGTGGGGGACTCCCTGAGGGGCCTAGCAGGGGCCCACCTGAAAGGGTATAAAGCGTTCACTCAATCAGTCTATGGTTGACAACGCACTGACGCTAATTATACTTTGCAAGTCTAGCGGGAGTAACGCTTCAAACCACTAGGCAACTGCCCAACCAAGATGGCCCTCCTTGGATGGGGATTTGGGGGACTTGTACTTATATGAGCATTTACCTAGCATAATTAGCTATAATGAGCCACGCTCATACTATCGCCAGAAATACTAACTCCGGCCATAGGAGTCACCTATGGGAACACAGCCAAGTAGGCTACTGCCTAGGCCCCAGCTTATTCCCAGATCACCATTGACGCGCCGCCACGCACCGCGCCAACACAGCATCAGAAGCTCCAGAAATTGGGAACTGAAGCATGTCAGTCCCACATCGAAAACATGGAGAAGATCAGCTCCCTCCCCACCTATAAAAGGTTCTCTCCTCTCTCCTCATTAATTACGCATCTACTACTTGTCTACTGTTATCCTGTCAACACAAATACATTAACTAACTTAGGCATCGGAGAAGAGAAGACCGCCCGACGTGGTCTCCCTCTGACTTCCTCTATGTATTTCACTTGACAAGTAGCGGGAATACTAATAATATCAAGTAATGGTCCGTCCACCGGACCTGCGTTGATTATAGTTTAGCTACCGCTGAATATTAAACATCAACAGCGGTCGACCCGGAGACACTGATGTTGCGCACGGTTTGCCAGCCGTTCAGGGGGGGGGGTGCGGTCGGTCGTGGAGTTTCTGGCGGGAGGGCAGCTCCTGCATCCACTGTGCAGAAGAGGGAGAGAGTGGCCGCCACTCGGCGTGGGTCCTAAAAGGAGAAAGCGGTGGCCATGAAGGCACAGGTTATGATTGCGGGTTTGGAACCGCAAATGGCATTAAGACTTGTCACCGCTGGTGCTACGCAAGTGTTGCAGAGGAAGCGGCGTCAAAATGACGAGGAGGAAAAGGCAGATGAGGCGGAGACCATACTGGCTCGTCAACAGAAAAAGTCAAAGCAGGCTCCGCCAGAGACGACCGTCGCCGCTAGTAGGGAGGCTCGGACGAGTGACCTGGATTCGTTCACCGCTTATGCCGAGTTTCTGACGGCCTAGAGGAGATTGTTCGCTCAACAACCCTTGATCAATCGCCCGTC
This sequence comes from Rosa persica, assembly GCA_025331145.1. Lineage (NCBI taxonomy): Eukaryota > Viridiplantae > Streptophyta > Magnoliopsida > Rosales > Rosaceae > Rosa > Rosa persica. The sequence continues at coordinate 32,888,222 of WFKR01000001.1, forward strand.
AGCTCTGTCTTTGGGCACTTGTCTATTGGGTTGCATCAGTTGTTTCTGGCGGCGTCAAGTCAGTCCCGTACTGAGCGACAGCTGAGGGATGAGATTGGCGGTCTCCAGGGGGAGTTGGCGGAGGGCAAAGAGAAACTGGCAGAGGCTGAGCGGCGCCTGACCAAGGTCGAGTGTGATATTTCGGATGCTCGTGGCAAGCTGTCTGTCACCATTGAGTGTGACCTCGAGCGAAATGACAACGTCTCCAAGCTAGAGCAGGACATAGCTCTGCTGAAAGATCAACTGGCGGCTAAGGTCAAGAAGATTGAGATCCTTTAGTGGGACTCTGCCGCCAAGTCTGCCGAGGTGAAGAGGTTGGAGGGTGAGGTTGCCCAGTGGGAAGTGGATAGGAATCGCATGGAGGCCGCCATTGTGGAGGCGTTCAAGCAGTCCGCCTAGTATAAACATGCAATGGCAGAGGCAGCAAAGTTTGGCGCTATCGCTAACCTAGAGCTGCTGAACCAGAAGGGTGCTATCGACTAGGTGAAGGCGTCCCAGCCCGCTAGGCCGTCAGGGCAGACAACGCCTCCTGCTAGTGGTGTGACTCCCACTCAGGCTTAGGGTGTTCATTCAGGAAGTGGGGAGAGCGGTGAACATCCGGCGGACGACTCTCAGCGGACTCCACCGCCTACGCAGTCTGAGGTTTCGCATTCCGGCTTTCTGGCTGTACATACTCGATCGGATGGTACCATCGTGACTCCTAGTCCGACCGCTCCTAGGTCCGATCAGACAAGCCACATGTCCGAGTAACAACCGTTGCCGGCAGGCGAGGATGGCGCTGCAGCTCCCCAGAACACATGAAGACTAGCCATTGCTTTGTAGTACCGCTGAGACCTTTTTTTTTTTTGGTGTTGCTAAGGCTGTTTTATAATTTTGGAAACATCTTTGGGCGAGGAATCCCAATCCCCAATATATTCAATTGGTTATTTGATTTCGAGATTTTTTCTGTGGTACTCGTTGTTGATTGTGTTGGTTGCAAGCAGCCATATTGTTAGAGCCATCAGCTGTGTTTTTGTTAGTAAATCGAAACATTAAAGGAATTAAAATTGTTCCAAGTGCATGAGGTAGTGGACGTGGTCCGCTGAATGTTGTTTTCGTTGCCAGTTAATTCTTGTGCATGGGCTTGGCAACAATGGTTTGAATAATTCCTCGTTTCATTGGTAGCTGACAGATCAGCGTTTACAAAAGTGGGGTTGTACCTGTTGGGTAGCTTCCCTTAGCTAAATATTGAACAAAAATTTAGCTAAGTCAAGATGCTCTTGGGTAGCGATATGGCTATTTGTAGTAATATCAAAGGTGTTCGATATTCCAAGGATGGGTCGTTGTGACGCCATCCTTGTTCATTAAGTAGAAGGTGCCAGGACTAACGACTTCCATAATTTTGTATGGACCTTCCCAAGTTGGGCGGAGTGCCGCTGGCGGTGGATGACCTCCTTCATTACCCATTCCCCCATTTGGAGGTTCCGGGCCTAGACCCTGGCATGGTAGAAAAGCGATACCCGCTGTTTGTTTTACAAATTGTGCAAATGGGCCTTGTGTCGTTTCTCTTCTAGGAGGTCCTTATCCATGTTGACGCATACGCCGTTGGTCTTAGGGCAGTAGCCTTCAACTCTAGCGATGGGTTGAGTGACCTCGATAGGTAGGACAACTTTTGTTCCGAACATCATGCAGAATGGTGTTTCACCAGTGGCGGAAGTTGGGGTAGTCCTAATGGCCCACAGGACTTCAGGCAGCTTCTTCACCCATAAACCTTTGGCGTAGTCGAGTTTCTTTTTTAGCAGCTTTTTGATTATCTTGTTTGCTGCCTCGACCTGGCCATTGGTTTGGGGGTGAGCGACAGATGCAAAACTCATCCGAGTGCCCAAGTTAGCGGTGAAGGATATGAGTTCCTTGTTGTTGAACTGCGTGCCTTTGTTTGTGATGATTGTATGGGGGACACCATAGCGGTAGTAGATGTTCTTCCAGAGGAAGTGAGTTACCTTGGCGGTAGTTATTACTGTTAGCGGTTCGCCTCTATCCACTTGGTATTGTAGTCGATGGCGACGATGATGTACTTGAACTGTCCATTTACGGTTGGGAACTTTCCTATTAAATCCAGGCCCCAAGTTGAGTGAATCCATGGGCCAATGATGATTGAAAGGGGTTCCGCAGGGGCATGTGGGAGCTCAGCATATTGTTGGCATTTGTGGCAGGACTTCAATATCTTTCTGGCATCGCCGCCGAGCGTAGGCCAAAAGTAGCCCTGTCGCATTGTGCGATTGGCCAGGGATCTGGCGCCCGAGTGGTTTCCACATTTCCCACCGTGTATCATTGCAAGTACGACCTTTCCTTCCTCTGGGGTTAGACACCGGAGGTTGGGTTGAGTGCAACCCTGGCAGTAAAGTTTGCCATTCTGGATGTTGTAGCGGGTTGCTCTCCGCTGGAGTTGTCGTGCTTCGACTTTATCCACTGGTAGTGTCACATTGTGTTTATACTCGATGATTTTGTCCATCCAACTGGGGTTAACTTCAATGTTAAAAATCTCCGCTAGTGTTTTTGTGATGCTTGGCCTGTCAAGACTCTCTACCCTTGTGTCTGCCAGACTTTGGTGTGGTTGAGCGGTTGTCAATCTTGCCAGTGAATCAGCCTTGGCGTTCATTTCCCTAGGGATCTGTGTAATGGTGTGGAATTTGAATTTTTTGAGAAGCGTCTTGACGTATCCCAAGTATGCCACTAGCTGTTGATCTTTGGCTTGGAAACTATCGTTGACTTGGTTAACGAATAGCTGGGAGTCGTTGAATATGTTGACGTTGTCAGCCCTCGAATCGATGGCGAGGAGTAAGCCGGCAATGAGTGCTTCGTACTCTGCCATGTTGTTAGAGGCTTTGAAATTGAACTTCAATGCGTATTCCACGTTCAGTCCCCCCGGCCCTTTTAAGATGACGCCGGCGCTGCTGGCCTTTGCGCAAGCGGAGCCATCAAGGTGCAGGTTCCAGTCTGAGTGTTGGGGGGCTGGGTCGTCAACGGTTGTTATTTCTGTACTGGGCTCAACCTCTGTGCAAGTTTCAACCTGACGCTCTGTGAGCTCAACAATGAAGTCTGCTACCGCCTGGCCCTTTCATGGCGGTCCTAGGCTTGTAGTCAATGTCAAACTCGCTGAGCTCGATGGTCCACTTGCTGAGGCCCCCTGAGTATTTAGGGTTCTGCATTACCTGTGTTAGCGGTTGATTTTTTACGACATGGATTGTGTGGGCCTGAAAGTTTTGGCAGAGGCCTCTGGTGGCGATGATGAGTGCGAGAGCGAGCTGCTCCAGTGGGGGATATCTTGTTTCTGCGCCGTTCATGCCTCTGCAGGCGTAGAATATGGGGAGCTCCTCGTGGACGTCTCGCCGGACAATGGCATAGCTTACCGTTGAGTGTGATACCGTTAGGTATATATATAATGTCTCCCCTTGTACAGGAATAAAAAGGAGTGGGACCGCTGCCAAGTATTCTTTCAAGCTTTGGAACGCTGCCTCACAGTCTGGGTTCTAGTCGATGACCTTCTTGTGGGTTGTCTTCATAATTTTGAAGAATGGCTTCTATGCCCCGTTCACTAACTATGTAACCAAGAAATTTGCTGGCAGTGACGCCAAAGAAAAATTTTTCTGGGTTGAGGCGCATGCCATAAGCCAAGAGAATGGTGAATATGATGTTGAGTTTTGCCACGTGTCTGCTAGCCTTGATGCTTTTTACCAACATGTCATCCACGTAGACCTCGATGATTCTTCCTAGATGTTCAGCGAACATGGCATTCATCAACCGCTGGTAAGTTGCCCCAGCGTTTTTCAAACCGAAAGGCATGACATTGTAGCAGTATAAGCCCTTGTTGGTGGTGAAGGAGGTGCACTCCTGGTCGCCGGGGTGCATCTTGATCTGGTTGTAGCCGGAGAATGTGTCCATCATGCCAAGCAACTTGTGTCTAGCTGTTGCATCGACCAGTTGGTCTATGAGAGGTAGCGGCTGTCCTTGGGGCAGGCCTTATTGAGGCCCTTGAAGGCAACACACATCCTCTAATTTCCACTAGGCTTTTTGACCATGACCAAGTTGGATATCAACTGAGGGTAATTGACTTGGCAGATGAATCCAATGTTCTGGAGCTTGGCAACCTCTTCTCCTATTGCCCGATACATTTCCTCATCAAAGGCCTTTCGCCGCTGCTTGACAGGGTAGGAGGATGGTTTGATGCTCAATTTGTGCGTTATGATCTCAGGGGAGATGCCTGGCATGTCAGCGTAGGACCGTGCAAAGACGGCTACGTTGTCACGTAGAAATTGTGTGAGCTCATCTGCTACCGCTTGGTCAAGCTGAGCACCGATGCGGACTGTCCGCTCAGGGTGTTCGCCTGAGATGCTGATAACCCTTAAGGAAGTTTCTGGGTTGACAGGCTCTTTTTTGACATATTTCTTCTCATCCTCCCTAGGGTCCTCAAAGATATTTGGTGCTGGTGCATGGTTTCCCATCGTTAAGATCTCATGGCGGAGCGCCGAGCGTGCCACGCTTGTGGAATAACATTCACGTGCTAGTTGTTGACTTCCCTTGACACAGCCTGTCCCGTTGGGCGTAGGGAACTTCATGAGAAGCATGTATCCAGCTATGATGCACTTGAGCTTGTTGAGCGCCGGTCGACCAATAATGGCATTATGGGCTGAGCAGTCTACAATGATGAACTCCGTGTGGATTTCTGCCGTATGTGGGCTAGTGCCAATAACTAGTTGTATGTAGTCAGTACCCAATGGTTGTGTGACGTCATCGGAGAAACTAAGTAATGGCTTATGATCCTGTAGCGATTTCCTATTCCGTAGAATTTTGTTGTAACAACTGTTGAAGATGACATTTACAGCGGAACCGCTGTCAACAAGGACTCTTCCTACTGACCATTTGTGCAGTATGGCATCGATTAAGAATAGATCATCGTGGGGTAAATGTACTCTGCGCCCCTCTTCCTCCGAGAAGGTAATGGGTTCCCAACCAGCCTTTGGAAGTTTAGCGGACTTCTCATAGCGGATGTTGCAAATTTCGTTGGGGTGGTTAGCACATGCATAACGCTTCTTGCGCTATGAGACATGTTGGTGATCGGGACACCATCGTCGAAGGTGTTGATGCGGCCCATTGGTTCAGTGTTGGCGACCACGGGTGGCGGTTGGCCCACTTTGAATTGCTCCATCTTACCATCTTGGTATAAAGTTTCGATGGCTGTTTTGAGAGCGTGGCAGTTGTTGGTATTGTGTCCGCTGTCCTCGTGGTATTTACACCATTTGCCAGTGTTTCTGGGCTTTCCCACCCTTGGGTACTTTTTTAGGGTGGTGGCGGAATCTGATCTTTGCTCTGGTTGAATATATCCTTGTATGATGCCGTGAGGACTGTAAACACTGCATGCCGCTCGGAGGACTCCGTCTGTTTATTACGGTTATCCCCATGAGATGAACGGTTGCCCCTATTGTAATGTTGGTCCCTCTGCCGCTTGCTCTGGTAATTGCCTTGTTGCCACTCTCTCTTCTTGTCAATTGGTGACGTAGCGGTGGTCTTGCTGGCGGCTTCCCGATGGCTGGCGGAGGGCTGAGCTGACTTTACAGGTGTTGGTGGTGGTGGTGGGCTCTCTCCATACGTGATGAATTCTGCCTGTGTATGGATGACAGCCTCGCTCATGACATGGTCATAAGCTGCATTTGGATGATTGTAATTGAGGTGATCGAGGAATGGCCCTTTGAGGAGTCCCTGCTTGAAGGCTGCCAGTGCCATTGTCTTATCAAGATCGCAGCACTGAGACGTTGCCGCCCGCCATCTGGTGACAAACGCCTTTAATGTTTCCTCTGTCCCCTGCTTGAGGTTGAACAGCTGAGTTGTGTTGTGGTGTTCAGCGGCCAACAGGATGAACCGAGCAAGGAAAGCATTTGACAGTCCTTCAAATGAGTTGATGGATCCTGGCGGGCATTCAAAGAACTAGCTCATTGCCTCACTGCCCAATGTTTCACTGAACAAGTGGCAGAGGGTGGCGTCATCAAATCCCTTGTTGTTGGTGACCTTTTTGAAGGTGTCCATATGGATGAATGGGTCAGACGTGCCGCTGTAATGTGACATCTTTGGTGTCTTTTCATGTGCTGGTCTGACGGCCTGTAGGATCCTAGCGGTGAATGGCCCTGGCCTGGATGTGAAAAGCGGATTTGGTATTGGCGCTCGGGCGCCTACCTCCACCAGGGCCAGCCTCTGCTCCAACTGCTGCATCCTTTCCAGTATTAGGGTGGTGGCATCGCAAGTCGGCCCCACTTGGAGGTTCCGCCGGATTAGCCCTTGCCTGGCGGCAAGTGGGTTACCTTCAGTCCTAGCTCTGACGGCCGAGCGGTTCGTATTTGGTTGTGATTCCGCTTCCTGCTCCATTATTAGGCAGGGTGGAGGAGGTGGGCCCATTAATTCTGGTGGGTTCAGCGGTACTTGCATATGTATGATTGGTACAGGGACAATTCCGCCGATATTGGGTCGAATGCGTCTAATGCTCCGTGACTGTTCGCTCTGTGCTATATTAGCGTTTGCCTCCAGCGCCTTTTTCAATTCGTCGAACCTCGACATTTACATGGCCACTTGTTTTTGGGCTTCCGCCTTCTCCCGGCGTTCTTGCTAGCGCTCCCTGTTTGCTTTGTGGAGTTCCGTCAATGCTAGCTCGTACACAACGGTAAGGTCCTGGACCGGTGGGCGACTACTGCCCGGCTGGGCCTCCGCTGCAGTTTGGGTCTGCTGGACCTGGGATGAGCCTAGGAACCCATTCTAGGGTTGGTTGGAGTGTTGAATAGTGCTCGGTAAACATTGACTGTTGGGTTAATGCTAGCCGCGGGGTTGGCGGAGTAGGGGTTGGCGGACTGGTCCGCTTGCTCCTCGGCGTTTCCCCCGCTACCGTTAGCCATGGTGGTGGTGGGGTGACCTTTTGTTCAAAAGATTCCCACAGACGGCGCCAATGTTAATGTTCAAAGTTCAGCGGTAGCTAAACTATGATGAACACAGGTCCGGTGGGCGGACCGCTACTTGATATTCTCAGTGCTTCCGCTACCTGTCAAATGAAATACAAAAGACGGCGTCAGAGGGAGACCGCGTCGGGCGGTCTTCTCTTCTCCGATGCCTAAGTTAGTTAATGTATTTGCGTTGACATGGTAACAGTAGGCAAGTAAATAGATGTGTCATTAATGAGGAGAGAGGAGAGAACCTTTTATAGGTGAGGAGAGTGCTGATCTTCTCTTTGTTTTCGATGTGGGACTGATATGCTTCAGTTCCCAGCTTTTGGAGCTTCTGATGCTGTGTTGGCGCGGCGCGTGGCGATGCGTCAGTGGTGATTTGGGGGTAAGCCGGGGCCTAGGCGGTAGCCTGCTTGGCTGTGTTCCCATAGGTGACTCTTATGGTGGGAGTTGGTATTCCTGGCGGTAGTATGAGCGTGGCTCAATATAGCTAATTATGCTAGGTAAATGCTCATGTAAGTACACTGTACAAAGCAGCACTCATGAACAACCAAACCAAGAACCGAAATTTAAGTTTTCATTAATTAGAAATCGAATCCTAATCGTCGACCCCAAACCTAAAAACTTTTATCGTCCTCGGATTCATTCCAAACTTCACCACCAACATCGTTGATTATGTCACGCCCCAAATTTTAGAATAAAAATTCAAAATCCGAAACATGAATTACTACAACTCAACAATAATCATCCTGAAATTTTTTCCTTAACAACCACACCACACGAATTGAATTTCAAATCCCGAATTTAGTCTCGGTTAACTCAAACTCGCAAATACAATTGTAAAGCTCTAAATGAGCATAACAAACCTCACAACACAAATGAAATCAAATAAATGCTGCAACTCCTAAACAGCACGGTCTTCTCCCTGATTATCCTGACATGCAGGAATATCCGCTACAACATTTAAATAGTGTACTGGGATTGCAACAACACAAAACCCAGTAAGCTTTTTGAAAGCTCGTATGAGTAAAATAAGAATGAACGGTTGTTTAATTAAGTCATATTTATTTTCACCCAAATCAACACCTAACAATTCCAACATCCACAAAGAAACCACAATCTCAATAATCAATCACCAAATCAACAATTCAACGCGGAATCTAAACTCACATCTTTCTTCTCAAAACCTCGAAATCGTATTTATAAAAATACGGTGTCTGACAGACTAGAGCTCTAACTGAATCGTAGCCCGTCATCTAGCCTAGGTTATGGCATCCGGCATATTTATAATTATCATAGTTCATCAACATATATACATATATACATATATACATATATACATATATACATATATACATATATACATATTTAGAACGTCCGATACTCTTACTCAATCTAGCCCCATTACTCGACAAGAGTTGTGGCATCCAATTTACTCAACCAATCATAGCCCATCATCCACTTAGGATTAGAGCGTCCGATTTCCCTCATACCGGTCACTATGTCGACCCTAAATTCATAATCGAACACAATAATATAATTCAGACAATGAAATCAACCAATCCAAGATACACAATATTATCATGAATTTAAGCATTCAGCATATAACTCGAAATCATCGTTCCAACTCAATCATATCATCACTCAACAATACACCAACCAATATATATATATTCCACTAAATATATATACGATCACTAATACCATCTATAGTTCACACAAGAAAATCATGAAATTCATTTTGTATAAATAAAATTCATTTTACTTACCTATAGACCATAGTTGATAAAGTCCATGTGATTTTAAAAACAAATATTTAATTCATAAATAATTTTCACACAATTACGACAAAATAAATTAATTAAAAGTACTCGGTTCGTAATATGAACCACGTGAGTTTTACTCACCTCGATACACCCGTTGCATATTCAATTTAACACAATTCACCCCGAAATCGTCCACCAAAGTAAAACCGTCAATCACCTAATCAAACACGATAATTAACTTAGCGTACAATTCAAAAATACACTTATATGAAGATCCAACGATCGGATCTTCACCCGTGATCACATAAGGTCATCGGGATAGTCCTACGATCATCATATCAAAACTACACGTCTATCAGACAGTCCAATCTTCATAGATCATAAATCGAACGATCGAAATCAATCGAAATCATAAAATTCATAACTAATTCATACGATATCTAAAATTCACATGCTATATATCAAAATAATCGTATCGACATGTACAATCTGAAAATGAGCAGAAACTGCTCTTGGGTGGCCGGAGGTCACCGGAAACCACAACCACAGTGGCGGTGGCTCCGCCATACCAAAGTCAAAATTTGTCAAAACTCCCAACATCAAAATTCTTCATCTCAACTCCAATTTCAACTTTCATAATTAGCGTAAAGTCAAATTTCAAGTCTAGGGGCCGAAATTTACCTAAAAAAGAAAGAGGCCGAAATCGCCCAAAATCGATCAAATCTGAAATTTGTCTTCCTCAGGTTAAATGGAAATGTGAAACTTGGTGAGGTTGTAGAGCATGGCAAGACGAACAAAGCCCTACTTTGGCTGGAGTTGGTCGGAATTTGAAGAAATGTTGAAAAAATGATATGTCCTTCTTTGCTTCGATTTGTTGTCTATGGTGAATGATATGATGCAAGGCATATATGTATAGAAAGCTTGTTTCAAGGCGAAGAGATAGGGACAAGCGGCTCGTCGATTGGTGGCCGGAGGAGGAAGAAATCAGCCAGCGAAGGGAGGAGCAGCTCGACCTGTGCAGCTTCTGGTCCTTGTAGCACCTCCCACGGTTCTTTTTTGACTTCGATGTCTTCTAGAAAGTTTTAAATGACTTCAAGGCGAGGAAAATTTCTTTTGGAATCAAGGCGATTGGTAGCCTGAGGAGGAAGATATGGTCGGAAGAAGAGGAGCCCAGATTTTTCGTCGAAAATGGGAAAGAGGGAAGAGAGCTCGGGGGCTGAAACTCAAAATGAGAAAATTATGGATTTATGAATAAATCCAGAATTTTTCTATATTTATACTAAAATCTCAAACTTCAAACACTCATAACTTCTTCATACAAAATCTGATGTTTGCGTTCCACATATGTACAAACTCATATCGACGAGTTCTACAACTTTCATGAAAGAAGTTTTCCCAAATTCTGTACATACAAAAAGTCAACTTTTATGACCCCTTAAATAATGTTTGTTTCGAAAATAAAATCGTTCGAACTAATTTCACAACTTCTCCAAGTTTCGTATTCACGCCCACGACCACAAAATTATTTCTAAAAATCAACGGAGTTTAATTTGGATTTTTCGGGGTATTATAATCTACCCTCCTTAAAGGAATTTCGTCCGAAAATTCAAGCACGCTAATCGTCGAACAACTGTGGATACCTTGATATCATATCTGATCCCAACTTCAAAGATGTATCACCCTCATCATGGTGACCCCACAATACCTTGACCAAGTTAACTTCCTTTCTTTGAAGCTATTTTGTTGACCTAACCATGGTACGAACAGCTTCCATGACTAGGGTCACGTCCGTCTTTACTTCAATAGTACCATGATTGACCACGTGGGACTCATCTTGGATATACTCCCTCAGCATAGACACAGGGAAGATATTGTGTACCTCAGACATGCTATGTTAAGAGAGCCGATATGCCAAGTCTCATACCATTTCCAGAATCTCAAGGAGTCCCACATACCTCGGTGTGAGTTTCCCTTTCTTGCCAAATCTCACCATACCTCTCGTAGGCGAGACTTTCAAAAATACATGATTACCTACACCAATCTCAACCGGTCTTCTCTTCAAGTCTGCATAACTCTTCTATCTACTCTGTGCTTTTCAGATCCTATCTCAAATAGTAGTGATCTTCCCAATAGTCTCCTGAACAAGTGCAGGACTAAAGAGCCCTTGCTCTCCAAATTCTGCCCAACAGATAGGAGTCCTACATGGCCTTACATTAAGAGCCTCATATGGAACCATGCTGATACTGGAGTGATAGCTGTTGTTGTAGGTAAACTCTACGGTAGATGATCCACCCAACTTCTCTTGAAGTTCAAAACACACACTCTTAACATATCTTCCATCACCTGATTCATTCTCTCAGTCTATCCATCTATATGTGGATGAAAAATAGTACTCATAGCTCAAGACGTTCCAAATGCCTTATGGAATATAGTGCATCTCTTGAGTAAGTCCTTGCCACAGGAAAAAAATGTGCTGACTTCGTCAAACGGTCAACAATCACCCATGTCGTGTCATACTTTATTTGGACCTAGGCAATCCAGTCACAAGGTCCATAGAGATCTTTTCCCATTTCCATATAAGGATTGTTAATGGCTTCAACATACTTACAGGTCTATGATGCTCAGCCTTCACCTGCTGACAGGTAAGATACTCGATACATACTCCGCCACGTCTCTCTTCATCCCACTCCACCAAAACTATCATCGTAGATCCATATACATTTTGGTGCTCTCTAGTTGTATAGTATATTGAGATCGATGTGCTACCTGCATGATCTCCTCCTTGAGATTATCACAACTCGGAAAACATAACCTCGATCTCAATCTCAACCCACTATTTGCTCCAACTTTCCACTAAGAATGTCCCTCATCATTCAAATCCTAGCTGACTTGCCACGTCTAAATCAGTCAAATCCTTCCCTTAATGTTGTATTGTAGTCCCATTTAGGATCACACACCGACACCAATGATGGTTGTACCAACTTTTACTTTAATAGTACTTCGATCACCTGCTCTGGATCCATCATAGATTTCTTCCTTAGTCTAAGCACATCAATACATTCGGTGCCACGAAACTCTAGGAGATACGATAAAACTAAACATCAAATCTCCCACTTCTCACCATAACCACAACAGGTCTAACAGACCTCAGTCTTATCTTTAGGTTTGAAGTGACAAACGCCTGCCTTTAACATCATCTCCAACACTTGATCTAATCTTTCAAACCGTCCAACAATCTGTGGATAAAATGCTGCGCTCTTACTTCTAGTAATTCCTCGTAGCTTTCTAGATTAGTCTCCACTACTATGTAAGACATACCTTGATTCATCAATCAATACTGGTACAACACCTAGTATCTTACTCACGACTCACTTCACTGCCCACTTGATGGTAACCCAAGTCGTGATTCTCAACTCTGCAGTTATAGTACCTCACACTGACTATACCACAGTTCAAACTCCTATCCTCACAACAATATCAGTTCCCATGCATTGATAATACAACACTAGCACTCCTAGGGTTGAAAATAACATTATCACCTCAGCTCATACGCCAACACAATGTCATCACTCTTTCCATATGTCAAACCATACAGGAAGCCTATCATAGTAGCAATGAATCATGCATTACTACACAATAAGTGTTTTACCATTTCAGGGCGCAATCATGATAAAGTCTAGCAACCCACACACAAATCATCACATGGCATTGCACACAAAATCATTGTCACACATACTGCCATAAAATACTACTAGACAATTAAACAAGCACTGCCATACAAACACTGCTACAAAACCTGCTATAAAGGCATTACCACAACGGTTGCCACACTTCCATAAAGATGTATCACCAACAATCATTCTCAAACACACCAAAAATCAAATCACACAGAGGAACTGGCTAGAATCATATGAGTCAAACCAAACACAAAATAAATGTGAAGAAATGCAATGCTTCACTACAATTAAGGACGAACAACAGTTAAGACCTCCCATTTAAAACATCATGAGAGGACTACATGCCCAACGTGTGTAGTTGAACTAAATTCAACATCTACCTCAGTTGACGCCTGCTAATGATCATATGCCTTTTCCATGACCCACACTGAGTACCTGACGTACTACTGCACTCTCTACAACTACATTTTCCCTCTTCCTCGGGAATCCCACATTATCGTCATCTCCCTAAAAGAAGTCTGAAATTCCTGCTATATTATTCAATCACTAGCAAGGTTCATTGCCATGGGAGACATTTGTAAAGGGACCACTCTCTCCCTAATCTCATAATTCAGTCCCTGTTAGAACATATGAGCCAACTCCTCAACAGCGATTAGCCAGAAAAATTGATATAGTAGTGTGAACTAAGCTCCTAATCTCCAACTCCCGCCTTCATCACATCTCACCTTAAAGAAGGAGCATAACTATCTTCTTCTTCTTCTTGTCATGGTAGGTATCCATATTCCCGATCCATGGATTGTCAATCGAATAATCTGTACCATCCTAGCGTCCACTGCTCCTAGTCTAGTGACCACCTTAGTCAGCCTAGATAGTTGAGTAGTGTCAACTGCTTTAACAATAACTCAAAACAAGTTGTACTACCTCCTCCACAAGACTGAACTCCACCTGAACGGAACCCATGCTTATATTCATAACTCCTCCTTCTAAAAATTCATCGCCAAGTGGACATGGAATCACTACACAACCTTCTCAATCAAAACTAAGAATTTAATCTCACACAATGTCAATATAGCTGCCTCGGAGTCACTTTAAACACATATCACATGCCAATTACCAAGACTCCACTAAGACATTTCCTTAGAAAACACGATATCTAACCATTGGTACGTACATTCCATCCAAAAACATATGCAACTCCAACTTAAGAAGGCAAAATTACTATTGATTAATACTTGTATCCACATTAGATACGTGCATAGGTCAACACCATGCCTTCAGCCAAACACTTCAACATATAAAAGGACCTCATTTCTATAAAACGATCCTCAACGATTCAACAAAGTTAAATCCAGAGGTTCCCATTCCTCGAAGATTGCAACTCACGAAAACTAAACTTATTCTAATGCGAACATACAAGACAACTCTACAGTCCTACCTTGGCACCACCATGGTTTCTAGGCCTACCCCTTCAAACGTCCATCACCTAAGAAGTATAATATGCTTGGTTAATACATGTATAACACTTAAAACATAGTAGAAGTCAAATACAAGTCCATATAAACCAAGTCAACACTATAAGGAAAGTATTCACGTTCCGAAGACGACTTAGCGACCTAAACGACTGCTCACACTCACACATACCGAATGACATTGCCAATACCGAAGAGCACACGATGGGGAACCGCTACAGACGGGCCACTCGGAAAGTATTGACATATCACCAAATATGTACTTTACGCTCTGATACCAAACTGTCACTCCCCGAATTTTACATTAAAAATTCAGAATCCGAAACATGAATTATTACAACTCAACAATAGTCATCCTGAAAATTTTTTCTTAACAACTACACCACATGAATTGAATTTCAAATCCCGAATTTAGTCTCGGTTAACTCAAACTCGCAAATAACATTGTAAAGCTCTAAATGAGCATAACAAACCTCACAACACAATGAAATCAAATAAATGCTGCAACTCTTAAACAGCACGGTCTCCTCCCTGATTATCCTGACCTGCAGAAATATCTGCTACACCATTTAAATAGTGTACCGGGATTGCAACAACACAAAACCCAGTAAGCTTTTTGAAAGCTCGTATGAGTAAAATAAGAATGAACGGTTGTTTAATTAAGTCATATTTATTTTCACCCAAGTCAACACCTAACAATTCCAACATCCACTTTAATAATTAGCACAAAGTCAAATTTCAAGTCTAGGGGCCGAAATTTACCTAAAAAAGAAAGAGGCCGAAATCGCCCAAAATCGATCAAATCTGAAATTCGTTTTCCTTGGGTTAAATGGTGATGTGAAACTTGGTGTGCTTGTAGAGCATGGCAAGACGAACAAAGCCCAGTTGGTCTCTCCTCCTACTTTGGCCGGAGTTAGCCGGAATTTGATGAAATGCTGAAAAAATGATCTGACCTTCTTTGCTTCGATTCGTTGTCTATGATGAATGATAGGATGCAAGACATATATATATATATATATACATACATATATATATATATATAAAAATAGAAAGCTTGTTTCAAGGCGAAGAGATAGGGACAACCAGCTTGTCGATTGGTGGCCGGATGAGGAAGAAATCAGCCGGCGAAGGGAGCAGCAGCTCGGGCGATTTCAGCTCGAGCTGTGCAGCTTCTCGGCCTTGTAGCGCCTCTCACGGTTCTTTTTTGACTTTGATGTCTTCTAGAAAGTTTTAAACGACTTCAAGGCGAGCACAATTTCTTTTGGAATCAAGTCGATTGGTCGCCTGAGGAGGAAGATATAGCCGTTAGAAGAGGAGCCCAGATTTTCCGTTGAAAATGGGGGAGATGGAAGAGAGCTTGGGGGGCTGAAACACAAAATGAGAAAATTCTGGATTTATGAATAAATCCGGAATTTTTCTATATTTATACTAAAATCCCAAACTTCAAACCCTCATAACTTCTTCATACGAAATCCGATTTTTGCGTTCCACATATGTGCAAATTCATGACCCCCTAAATAACGTTTGTTTCGAAAATAAAATCATTCGAACTAATTTCACAACTTCTCCAAGCTTCGTATTCACGCCCACGACCACGAAATTATTTCTAAAAATCCACGGAATTTAATTTAGATTTTTCGAGGTATTATAGATTACTTGCATTTTTATGTGCATAATTATATTCTAAACACTGGAATAAGATAACCTTCAAATCAATTATTATGTAATTAATCTATTTTATTTATTTTGTAGAAAATAAGCAGAGTCACAAAAAAGGACCTCATTGTCATGGAAGCCCTTTCCTTACTACTCAATATAGTCTATGAGAACGTTTTTCTGACCAACTCTCATGGATTGACACAGCTAAAGTATATTAGTATATACGGTTAGCAACTCAGATAGGTAGTTTACTTGCTTTAATCATCGTAGCAAGGTGGAGTTTTCAACAAAGGTCCAGGTGGTCAACTCCTGGTCAAAGCATCTGATAGGAGCATAAAATGCGACAAATATAATGTGAAATAATTTACACCTTTCTTAGCTATTTCCTTTAAAAATTTTAACTTGTTTTCTTTTTAGGTAGTTCGTGAAGTAGTTCAAGAGAAATAGGAGCTTAAAGGGAGCAACGAAGCCATGGATCATGAAGTACTGATGAAAAGGACCAAGATTGATCAAACCTTTTGGCTGGAAATTACAAGTAAAGTCCATGGAAATCATTGTGCAAAACAGTTGCTGCAAAGTAGAAAACTGCAGTTTCAGAATCCGCTTTCTGGGAATGGTTTTAAGGAGCAATTCTTGCATTCTTTCAGCTACAGCTTTGAAGAAAGGGCCAGCGATTCTTGAATACATGATGTTATACTTCAACAAGAGCCAAAGAACTTGTCAGAAGTGTCAATGAGGTAGCAGGAAATCAAGCTCGAAGCAGGCTTCCCGATAAGGTAGAAACTGTCTGCTTTTCACAAAGCTTTTTGGGGATCTTTTTTGGCGACATACTTAGAGTTTTTCTAGAAGGTTATTGATTATTCTAGAACATATGATGTTACAGAACACGTAGCAATCAAGAACCATCCAGAAACATAGCAAGAGGAAGTGTTCCTTGTCCAAGAAATAAGCTTCAGAGACAGAAATTGAATCCTAGTCAGAACAGGGCATTTTGGCCGAGAATATTCTATGGACGGAATTTGGGTGTGTTTCTAGAAGGTTATTGATGCTTAAAATATCAAAGAGAGTCCTAGAATGATTCCTCAAGATTTTGGGAAGATTGCTAAGGCTTGGAGGCAATTAAATTGAGCATTAATCAAAGAAATCCTCAAGCAACTAGGGGAGGCTTCAAAGCAGAATTGGAAAAGGAAACTTGAGCTGGGTATTCCATACATATAGAGGCTCTGAACACGTTGTAAACAACCACGCCTTTTACCTTCTCTTCTATCTCTCTTTCTTATTCATCCGCCACCATATTTTTGTTCTTTTTCTCTATGTGTTCTATTTTGGTTTTTAAAACAATGTGTAACTAACTCTCTTTTGTCAGAGGAGAGGTCTGAAGCCCCTAAGATATGTTTTTGACAATATTTTGATTCCTAGTTTTGTGATTGCTTTGTTGTGAAATTGTTTATTTGGTTTTGGTTTATAGATAACTCTTGCATGTTTATGTGTTATGAATGCGCATATAAAATATTATGATCATGTGAGTAGGGCTAGAAATAGGTATTTTAATCTCTTAAACGGTTAATAATACTTGTTTCAATGGTAGTAAAACCTATAGAACAATAGGTGAAACCAAATAAAAAGGATTGCATGCTAGGTAGGCGTTCCACACTAGTTTTGCATAGTTGTTTCGATCAAACTTCCACATGTGATTGATGCTTAGGATAAATTGGTGATAAGATGTTCTATACCTTGATTGTTTATTCTAAAGGCTTAGTAATGGCGCATTCATCTTACTTAAGTAATTTAGGGAAGTAATAAGAACTTATGCATGCGTTCATGATTTGTTCTTAATTGAAACCTTTTTCATGACTTAGTAATTGAAACTAGGATGATAAATTCATCTCAAGCATGTTTTGGTGGTGGATTCGAGTTCCTAACATCTTCATCATTATCTTTCAAACCCTAAATTCAAAATCCTTTCTCTTTACTTTATTTTCTGTTTATTTTTGTTAAAAAAAAAACCGAAAACCCCAAATTTGTTTCACCTTTGGATTGCAACGACCTTTCTATCCCCTTTTGTTTCTTGCCATCTTTTTCTCTCTTTTCTAGTGTTTGACGTTTTTGTTTTGTTTTGTTTCAGATTTTGTTTGCTTGATTTGTGTTTTAGTTAGTTTAAATTAGTTTGTTTTTATTTTGTGTGATTAATTTGTTACCCTCAATCTCTGACATCGAACGATCCTTGCTTATTCTATATTGCTAACGACTACATCTTGCAGGATTAAGTTAAACGTCCAATTTGGGTGTATCAATTTTTGGCTTAATTAACCATTAGTCTTAATTAACTAGTGGTTAATTAAGGTTAATTATGGCTGCCTGTTAGCTCCATTGAAAGAGTCCAAAATCATGTATTTTTGTGACAGGTGGCAGCAGTATAATTAATCATTGTGGTTCAAGTATGCAAAGAGGGACTGCAGCATTTCATTCTTTCTTTTACTGCCAAAACACACAGCAGCACGTGACATTATCATACCATCATTAAACCAGTGTGCTTATGACACGTGGCTCTCTAGTCTTCCCTTGTGTAATTAAAGCCACAGACCACGGCCTCTTCCTTTTTCTCTTATCTCTCATTTCTCTGACTTCTCAGTACCATTCTCTGAACAATTAAGGGCCTTCACTCCACATCATCGAGCCTTCATCACCATAAGGGAATTTTGGCTTTGGTAAAGAGTGGGGAGCTTAATTTCATGTTGAGCTCATATTTGTTTATAGCAAATTATGAGCCTAATTTGTGTTCCCTCTCTCCTCTATAATTTTTTTTAATTTCTTATGTATCTGATGATGTATTTGATAATAGGTGGTGAGTAGTTCAATTTTGGGAGTTAGCATTATGAAGGCCCAACTCATCTTGTGTAAATGTTAGTGGTTTAATGAAATAAATGCAATTTTTCTTGTATATGCTTTAAATCCAAATTTATTGGTCCTTAAAAAACATGTTTCTAGTCTTTGTCATCTTTGAAATTATGTTGTGGGCATTGTGCTGATTAGATTGATAATTGACAACTTATTAGTCTATAAGATCTAGGATTTAAGTGTGGTAACCATTAGCTACCTTAATTGTTTAGTCTCTATTATCTTACTCTTTAGGTCTAATATTAGATATTGCGGCCTTAAGCGGCCTAATGCCTAAGTTAAAGAGTTGATTGTGGTCATAACCAGAATAATCAATACACCGAAAGGATAATTGGTTTAGTAGCCTTGACCAGTACTAGATACGAGACTTAACACAGAAAATGCATGCATTTGTGAAATTAGCATCAATATTTGCAAGATAGTTAATATGAATCACCCAACACTCCTATGTTTCCTTTAATTTGAAAATCCAAATTAATTTCTTGTCTGATAATTAGTTGTTTGGTTTACTATTCAGTTGCGTTTAATTTAGTTAATTCTCAATTCACATTTTTCAACAAAATTCAACATTTCATTGTGCATAATCGATTTAGGCTATAAGTTAGTGGCTTTGATTAAGCTTAGTGTGAGCTAAGCCGAGCATTGCCAAAGCTTGGTGTCTTGTGAATATTTTATTTTTGTTTTTATTGTATGTTTTTAAGTCATTCTAGCAACAATTACCTCGGTTTGGTCCAACACCTAATCTCCAAGGTACGATAATCAAGGTTTTAATACTTCCCTTACTTGACAACAATTCATACGCTTGCGAGAGTTTATGATTCAAGTCAATCGTTTCATCGATCTAAATGTTCTAGAGCATAACCGGTGGAACCACAAATTGCCAACTGAAACTCTGAAATTCAGAAATTTCTGATCAGTATCAATTTTTTTCCAATTTCCACCAAAATCATATCCATAACTTCTAAATTGTAAACTCAACCCAACTAGCCAAAGTAGAGAACTAGAAGTGACCCCACGTGTCACCACTCAACCCATGATTGGGTAGCGAGACCTATCCCAAAATTTTCTTCTCAACATCCCAAACCACTTTCCTAAGTATAACAAAGTCCAATTCAAAGCCAAAAGTTCAGAATTTACCTAGAAAGAGAAAAGGGGCGAAATCTTCCAAGCTCTGATTCTCCTTCCTCGATTCAAACTAGTCCAAGCTACTTGGAAGGTTTGCTATGCACCCTAAGAGCTCCAAAACAGAATAAGAATCGTCCCAAATGGTCGCTAGAATTGTGAGTTCCGATCGGGTCTTCAAAACGGGTCTGTCGTAAGAATCTTTAGCTCGTTAAGGCTTCTACACTTCAAACGTGCAACGAAACCCCAAATGATCAAAAAAGGATGAAGAGGTGAGTCAAATGTGATCGGTATGACATCGATCGATGGCCGAACGGCAGAGTTACGGCAAGGTTTGTGTTCCGAGTTGGGTCGTTTCGCTGGTCAGTTGATGAGAATTTTGGGTTTCTACTTTGGGGCGAGGCGAGAAAATTGACTTGCGATTTTCAGTAAGTCCTCATTTTATACCCCTTTCTTCAAATAGTAACTTTAGTTTTCTGACCATAACTTTCACGTACAAACTCTGTTTTAGGCGTGCCACGTGTTCACCGACTCGGTTTAATGTCCTCCACGACTCTCAAGAAGAAAATTTCTTTGAATGGTCGTTCTATAAAGAGTCAACTCTTCGGGTCTCTTAAATCATTAAAACAGAAATCGAGGAAAGTGAAACTGAAAGTAAATCACTTGAATACAGTAAAAAGGTGAACTAGATACGAGGCGTATCATTCAGTGAGACCCATCTTATCCTTATCCACAACATAGTTATTGTCCCTTATGTAGCCTCCATGATACAACCTCGCAGTGAAGTAATCTGGATGTATTACATTTAAAATAACAAGACTTGATCAGCAATGTAATCAGTCCAAATCAATATACACACCAATAAAACATCCATTTCTAGCAACCACACAACCAAAATATGAATGAAAAAAGGACAAGCACTAAAAGTCCTGAGCTCAACAAACATTTTTTTCCATGTTAGGACCACAAATGTACATACATCTACCACAGATACAGTATTAAAATGCATATATCAAACCCCTAACAACCTTCACATGCACTATTTATAGCTTAAACAATTTTAATCCACAATGAAACAAAAACCCTAAACGCAAATAGACAAGACATCAATTAAATATGAATATGGAAGAAGAAATCCACACCCTTTCTCATTTATTCAGTCTACCAGCCACTATGAAACTCTAAAAACAAATCGACGTCTCAAAACCCCAAAGACTGGAACCCTAAAATATTCAAAATCCACACCTAATCCCAATTTAAACGAAGACACATACATTAAACAATTGCAAATCACTCCCAATCCCAATTTAAAAGAACTCTCATACATCAAACAGTTCAAAACCATTCTCAATGTCAGGACCCACCCCGGAATTCCCCCTAAACTCTAAGATGGACATGCGGGGCCTATTTTCTAAGAAAATCTGACAGAACTTCCCCTAACAGTGAACAACCCAAAACCTATTGAAACAAAATTTACTCTTCTAAATAATTAATCTTAGACTCAAAGAGCCACCCTGCTCCAACTCTGTAATTCCACAATTTAGATTTTCGAATTTGTCCAAAGTACATCAAGTTCACAACCACTCAAAGTTTCACACAATATTACAAAAGTTCCACGGTTATCAGAGCAGTCTGAAGACAAAGAAATATAATACACAAAGTATGTTAGCTAGTAACCTACAGATGATAGATGGCAGTGATGGTGCTAAGTCTAAACTCCTAAGTCGTACAGCTACACTGCGAATTGGGCATTTGAAACCAAAGAGCCCAGGGGAAAGTAAGTAAAAATAAAATGTCAATATGAGTGGACAAAAGAATAAATAATTAATAGAAAAGAGATTTCATACTTTCCCACATTTATTCCTTTGAAGGTCCAAATGCAATATTTATAAAACATAATTTCTTAAACTCTGAAATCTCATGGAAACATACCAGCCCCGCTGGTTAAGAGAAATCAGACTAGCCCCACTAGTCAAAATAAATATAAAATATGGGGAAAGCATTATCACCATACGATAAAAATGGAGCCTCCCAGGCTCTTGAGCATCCTATGCTTTTTGCTCAACTCACCCCGGAACACATAGTAAGCGGGAAGGAGTACTAATAGGCTAGCTAGCAATAAAATATATCGACCCAGGTATGGTGGGTTAAAACCTTTAAAATCGAAAATCAGAAAGGCTTCCTTAATGTCTCATAAGTAAAGAAATATAAAGCCAATGGCGTGATCCTGCACACCAACATATATTCCCAAAATTATAAGTCAGCAAGCAAGAACCAAACAATAAAGATAATTTCGAATTCACTGTGAAAAGACTTGTCAAAATTCCGTAAACACAAGTCTAAAATTTGAGTATAATAGTTTAGAATCCGTAAGTGCAATCGATAAATAAATCAATAAACAAAAACGATTTATATGCTCAATAACTTAAAACGATAATTTGAATAAATTCTTGCTTAAGAAAAATAATTGCATGCATTATTAAAAATCAAATGTCCACTCACAATATACGGCTAAGCATGCCGTCGAACTGAACCCTCCTCTTGGGAATCCTCCTCACGTCCTTGAAGTGCTCGAAATCGGCCGGTGAAAATTTTCCAGAAAATCCAAAACCCTAGAATTGGGTTTTTGCTTATTTCTCCCTCTACACTGCAAATTGATGCATGAAACTTGAGGGGCTGGAAAACCCCAAATCATCACAACGCACGGGCACTAGGGTATAGAGGAGAAGAGGCGCTCCTGGGATGGCTGGTTCCACACCAGTTGGTGGTCGGACGACGGTGAATCGAATGGAAGAAGGACAAGACAGAAAGGGAAAAAGAGAGAGCTCGGGGGAGAGGAGAGAGAAAGGTGGGTTTTTGGATTTGGAAACCTACCATGGTAAAAATTCCAAGATTTATACTCAATTTACCATGAACAGTAACTTCCGTATTTCACTCATATCTTTTGCATACGAACTCCAATTTTTACGTACCATATATACACTCACTTGATTTAAGGACCTCTACAACTTTCATACAGAATAATTTTTCAAAAACTTGCCTGAAAAAAGTTAACCTTTAGGGCCACTAAAAGTATCGAAACGAAGTAAAAACTGAAAGTAATCGATGTTTACCGTCTAAATGGATAGTAAATCGATAAATTTATGTTTGGGAAGTAACAATCTCCCCTCCTTAAAAAATTTCATCCTCAAAATTAACATACATGCTAGAAAAGGTGGGGATACTGCTGTCTCATTTGATCCTTTGGTTCCCAGGTAGCTTCTTCCACTATATGGTTACTCCAAATTACTTTAACCAAGGTATCATCTTGTGTCTAAGTACCTGCTCTCTCCTATCAAGTATATGAATCGGTTTTTCTTCATACTTCAAGTCTTCCTACAATTTGATAGGTTGCTCTTGTAGAACATGAGAGGGATCAACAATATACTTGCAGAGCATGGAGACATAGAAGACATCATGTATCCTGGACAATTTTGGAGGTAGTATTAGTCGATAAGCAACCAATCCAACCCACTCTGTGATTTTCCAAATGTTACAATACCCTTCCAAGGAGATAGCTTCAGGAACACCCAATCACTTATCTGAAACTCAAGATCTTTTATGTGGTTATCTACATAACTCTTTTGTCTACTTTGAGCCGCTTTAAGTTTTTCTTTGATCACTCTAACATTTTCAATTGTAACCTGCACCATTTCTGGACCAATAAGTTTTCTTTTCCCTACTTCATCCTAACACAAAGGAGTACGACACTGTTTGCCATAAAGAGCTTCATAAGGAGCCATGCCAATGCTGGAATGATAACTATTATTATATGCAAACTCTATCAAGGCCAAGTGATTATCCCAATTTCCCTTGAACTGAAAAACACATAACATGTCTTCTAGAGTTTGAATAGTTCTCTCCGTTTGTCCATCAGTTTGAGGGTGAAATGCGGTGCTGAACTGAGATTGAGTACCCAAGGCGTCTTGTAACTCACGCCAGAACTTTGAAGTGAAACAGGGATCTCGATAAGAACTAATAGAGACAGGTGTGCCGTGAAGTTTCACTATCTCATTCATGTGCAACTCTGCATACTTATCCATCTTATAAGTCTTTTAATTCAATAGTAAGTGTGCTGATTTGATAAGTCGATCTACAATCACCCAAATGTCGTCATGACCGCTACGAGTACGTGGTAAACCAGACATGAAATCCATAGTGAGGTGCTCCCACTTCCATTCTGGTATTGGTAATGGCTGTAACAAACCTAAAGGCTTTTGTCTTTCTTCTTTCACTTGTTAGCACACTAGGCATCTACTTACATAAGCTGCAATTTCCCTCTTCAAGTTAGGCCACCAGTAGTATTCTCTAAGAGTCCGGTACATTTTGGTTCCACCAGGATGCATGGCATAAGCAGAATTATGAGCCTCTTCTAATATTTCGTGTTTAATATCATCTTGGTCCAAGACATAGATTATGTTTCCAAACATTATGGTTCCATATTTTATGATAGTGAAGTCCATTCTAGAGCCACTCTCCACTGCCCTTCTCAATTGTTTTAGAGATTCATCGTGATACTGTGCCTCTCATACTCTGTCAATAATGATTAGTCTCACATGGAAACTAGCTATTAAGTCCATAGATTCTTCAGTCACTTCCAAATTAACCCCAATAGCTCATAATTCGTAAAGAAGTGGAACCCAAACTATTCTTAAATGCGATAAGGAAGGAGAGGGTAACAATGAAGGATAGGGTTTCCGACTAAGAGCATCAGCTACTACATTGACCTTTCCTGGATGATACTCAATAGTACAATCATAATCTTTAATCAACTCCAACCATCTTCTTTGCCTCAAATTTAAATCCCTCTACATAAGTAGATGTTGGATACTCTTGTGATCCGTGAAGATCTGACATCGAGCTCCATATAAATAGTGTCTCCATAATTCAAGTACAAGCACTACAGCTGCAAGCTCAAGGTCATGTGTCGGATAATTTAGCTCATGTGGCTTCAACTGTCTAAAGGCATAGGCAATTAAATTTCTATGCTGCATCAAAACACAACCCAGCTATCATCAGGCAAAGCTAGAACCGAGGCACTAGTTAAATGTCTCTTGAGTTCTTGGAAACTTTGTTCATACTCTTCCGACCAAACAAACTTCACACCCTTCCTGGTCAGCCTAGTAAGGGGAGCTGCAATCCTTGAAAAATCCTGCACAAATCTCCAGTAATAACCTGCTAAACCTAAGAAACTGCGAATCACTGTTACAGTAATAGGTCTTCCCCAATTTAATATCACTTCTACTGTCTGGGGGTCCATACTAATGCTTTCCACAAAAACGATATGACCCAAGAATCCTCATTGTTAAGCCAAAAATCACATTTATTGAACTTAGCATACAACTTAGCCTCCCTCAAGGTCTGAAGCACATATCTCAAATGTTTGGCATGCTGGCTATCATTCTCAGAGTAGATCAGAATATCATCGATAAACACAATCACGAAACGATCAAGGCAAGGGCAGAACACTCGACTCATGAGGTCCATAAAGCCACGGGAGAATTGGTTAACCTAAACGACATTACCTTGATTTCGTAATGGCCATAACTTGATTGGAAAGCGGTCTTGGGTATATCAAACTCCCTTATCCACACATGATGATAACTCGGTCTCAAATCGATCTTAGAAAAGACCTTGGCACCTCTCAACTGATCCAAGAAATTTTCAATACGAGGCAAAGGGTATTTATTCTTCACGATAACCTTATTCAATTTCTGGTAATCAATGCACAATCTCAAAGTGCCATCCTTCATCTTAACAAATAAAACTGGGGCACCCCAAGAAGACACACTGGATAGGTTGAAACCTTTATCCACTAGTTCCTGTAACTGGGTCTTCATCTCTTTCAATTCGGCTGGGTCCATCCTGTAAGGTGCCTAAGATATTGGTGTTGTGCCAGGTAGCAAATCAATAGTAAAGTCGATCTTTGTTACAGGAGGTAAACTAGGTAATTCGTTAGGAAACACATCAGGGAATTTCCTAACCATTGGAATGTCCCCAATACTTAACACCTCCCTGTTGGCATCCACGATGTGAGCCAAGTAAGCCTGACAACCCTTACTCATAAGCTTTTCAGCTGTTAAAGCCGAAATCAAGCATGAGGAAAGGACATTCCGATCACCCTGAAAAGTAATTATTGGCTTCCCAGGACTTCGAAACACTACAATCTTGCGGAAACAATCAATATTGGTCCGGTGAGTCGCTAAAAACTCCATTCCTAAGATTACATCAAATTCAACAAGATCTAAAGGTATTAGGTCAACTTCTAAATTAACACCATCAACCTATACGCTACAATCTTTGAAAACCCACTCTATCTTAAGTGATATTCCCACATGTAAAGATACATACCACTCGCCAATAAGAGGTGATGATGGCACATTTGCAAAACATGCAAATCTACTCGACATAAAATAATATGAAGCACCAGGATCAATTAAAGTATAAGCCGGTTGACCAATGATAACATCAGGTGAGTCGCAACCCTCCTGCTGGGTCATGGCATGTAATCTAGCATGAGTCATGGGACGTCCTCTCTAACCCCTACCCTACTGATAGAGGTGGCAAACAGGCCGGCCCGGCCCATTTTACGCTGGCCTAGTCGTGCTTCGTGCCATGCCTGGGCCGGCCCATTTATTATGTTGCCAGGCTCGTGCTGGCCCATTTACTTAAACATTAAGCTCAATCCGGCCCATGGCCCGAGCCCATATCGTGCCGGGTCGATAAACTGGCCGTGCTCGTGCCTACTCACTAAAAGCACGATTTTAAAATCTTAATTTGAACAAATAAAAATAAATTTTATTTAACTATTTATAAAATTAAAATAAATTAAGTTCTACAACGTTTTTCTTACTCTTAGCTTTTTAAGATTAGTTTTCTAATAATTTTTTATATTCCACTATAAGAAAGAAAGAAAGAATAAAATAACTCAAAATATATTGTTTTTAGTATATTATTGTGAGATTAATCTTTATTAATATAATGAAGATTTTGTATCATATTATTCTTTCCTTCATTCTATAGTTGTATTATGATGAGATTAGTCTTTATTAATAAACATATATTTAATATTTAGAAAATATACTTATGTTAAGACAAAGATATAATGTTTTGTTTCACTATTTTGACAACATAAAAGAAATAGTATTGGTGGAATTGTCATGAGATTTTAAATAAAGAGATATAATATTCAAATCTCATCATTGTAGTTTTTTAATATTTTTAAAAACAAAATGAAATTTTGTGTTCGTAACGGGCCGACCTATAATATGTCGTGCTCGGGCCGTGTCGAGCTTATTACAGGCTCGGGCCGGGCCGGGCCAATGGGCCAATATTCCTCGACCCAACCCGGCCCGTTGTTCTAACGTGATCGGGTCGTGCTGGGCCACTAACGGGCTTGGGCCGTGCCGGCCGCTTTTAAGTGCGTCGGACCCGTGTTGTGCTTGTGCTTAGCTGCCCGTTTGCCACCTTTACCTACTGAGAGCTACCACGAGTTTCTGAACTGGTGCAGGCACCACTAGTAAAAGCACCAACGGATGACTGATCAACTGCTTGAAAAGAGGTAGGTGCAGCTCTCTGGGTCAATAGAGGGCAGTTCCTCCTGAAGTGGTCTTACTGTCCACACTCAAAACATTCAACTATCTGATATTGCCCATATTGAGCTGGCTGACTACCTGAAGCCCTGTGCTGACTACTTAAACCAGCCTTGCTCTGTCCAAACTGGCGTCCACCAAACTGTCCCCAAGTAAATCTCATGTTACGCCCCCCCGCGTCTAAAACGAGATCCAAAACTAGATCCATTACTCTGTCCACTGCGTACTGAGGATCCAGATCAAGAAGTGGAAGCAGCTCTCTTGGATGAACCCTGGCTAGGGCCATTCGAATCCCGAGGTCGGACACCAAATAAAACATAGTCTCAAGTCTCAAAGCAGTATTAACCACCTTATGATAAGTGTAGAAAGGTACAGCCGTCAACTGCAGACGGTAATCACGCGCTAGTCCCTCAATAAACCTGGAAATCCTCTCCTCCTCAGTGCCTACCAAGTCTGGCACAAACTGCGAAAGCTGGGTTAATTGCTGCTCAAATTCCGACACTATCTTGTCTCCTTTCTCTAGATGCAAGAACTCATTCTTCATCCTATCACGAATGGCCATGCCAAAATACCGCCTATTAAAGTGTACTTTGAATTGTTCCTAAGTCATTGAGTTAGAGTTCCCTGGTGTACTTACATGAGCATTTGTCAAGCATAATTAGTTATAATGAACCACGCTCATGCTACCGCCAGTGGTACCAACGACCATAAATAGTGTGACCTACGGTAACACAGCCAGATAGGCTATCACCTAATCCCCAGCTCACCCCCAAATAGTCTCAAAAGCATCAGAAGCTGAGAACTAAAGCATATCAGTCCCACATCGAAAACAAGGAGGAGATCAGTCTCTGCCCCACCTATAAAAGGTCCACTCCTCTCTCCGTATGAATTACGCATAAACTACTTACCTACTGTTCTCCTGTCAACATAAATACATTGACTAACTTAGGCATTGGAAAAGAGAAGACCGCCCACCGTAGTCTCCCTCCTAACACCCTTTGTATTACATTTAACAGGTGACAGAAGCAACAAGAGTATCCTAAGTAGCGGTCCGCCTATCAGATCAGCGTTAACTGAGATTTGACTACCGCTAAATCTTAAACATTAATATTGGCGCCGTCCGTAGGAAACGCCGTAGAGCAAGCTGACCAATCTGTCAACCCCCAACCCACCAACCAGGTGGCTGACTTCAACCCAACGGCTAACGTCAATCGTGCACTACTTAACACTCCGGTCAACTCAAAATCCATTGTTTGCGTCAAGGGCAGGGCTATTCACAGCCCGAATCCTACATGCTGTCAGGCCAGCGTATGCAAAAACACCAAAGATGCCACAGTACAACGGCCTGACCGATCCCTTCGTCCACATAGACACCTTCAAGAAGGTCACCAACAACAAGGGATTTGATGAAGCCACCCTCTGCCACTTGTTCAGTGAGACGCTAGATAGTGACGCGATGAGCTGGTTCTTTGAATGTCCACCACGATCAATAGACTCATTCCATGCACTATCAAACGCTTTCTTATCAAGATTCATCCTGTTAGCTGCTGGGCACCACAACATAAGCCAGTTATTCATCATCAAGCAGGGTGCAGATGAAATGCTAAAGGCTTTCATTACTAGGTGAAGGGCAGCGACATCCTGGTACAGTGACCTCGACAACATGGTGTTGGCAGCCTTTAAGCAAGGACTTCTAAAGGGACCATTTCTGTATCATCTCAACTACAACTATCCAAATGCTGCATATGACCATGTCATGAATGAGGCCGTCCTCCATGCACAGGCAGATTTCATTACATACAGAGAAACCCCACCACCTCCGCCAACGCCAGTAAAGTCTACTCAACCTTCCTCCAGTCAACAAGAGACTGCCAACAAAACCTCTGCTACACCATCCACTGACAAAAAGAGAGAGTGGCAACAAGGCAACTACCAGAACAAGCTGTAAAAAGATCAGCGCTAACACAAGGGCAACCGCTCGTCCCAAGGGGATAACAGTAACAAGCAGACGGAGTCCTCCCAGTGGTACGCAATGTTCAGGGTCCTCACGGCCTCGTATGAAGAAATATATGATCAGTTGCAAGGACCAAATCCCACCACCACCGCTGAGGAAGTACCTAAAGATAGGTAAGCCGAGGAACACTGGTAAGTGGTGCAAATACCATGAGGACAACGGTCACAACACCAACAACTGCAACGCTCTGAAAACGGCTGTGGAGACTTTTTACCGTGAACACGAATTGGAACAGTTCAAGGTACGCCAGCCACCACCAGTTGCTGCCAACATCAAGCCCATACGCCGCATTAACACCATCATCGGCATGTCTCACAGAGCAAAAAAATGTTATGCGCTTGCTAACCACCCTAAAGAAGTTTGCAACATCCGCTACCAAAGGTCCGCTAAACTGCCAAAATCTGGGTGGGAACCCATCACCTTCTCTGAGGAACAGGAGCGCGGAGTACGTTTCCCCCACGATGATCTATTCTTGATCGATACCATGCTCGATAAATGGTCCATGGGAAGAGTCCTTGTTGACAGCGGATCCACTATCAATGTAATCTTCAATGGCTGCTACAACCAACTCCAATGGAACAGGAAAATACTCCACGATCACGAGCCCCTACTCAGCTTCTCCGGTGATGTCACACAACCACTAGGTTCTGACTATATGCGCTTGGCCATCGACGCCAGCCTATGCACGGCGGAGATACATACAGAGTTTATTGTCATCGGCTGCTTCAGTTCATATAACGTCATCATCGGTCGACGACACTCAACAAGCTAAAGTGCATCATTGCTGGATACATGCTCCTCATAAAGTTCCCCACACCTAATGACACGAGCTGTGTGAAGGGAAGCCAGCTACTAGCACGAGAGTGCTATTCAATGACCGTGGCGTGTCAACACGCCGCCATGAGATCCTAACGGTGGGAAATCATGTACCGCTGACAGATGCAATTGAAGATCCCAGAGACGACGAGGAAAAGTATGTGAAGAAGGAGCCTGTTAATCCAGAGACATCCTTATGGTTTATCAGCATCTCTGACAAGCACCCTGAGCGGACAGTCCTCATCGGCGCTCAATTAGCCCCAGAGATTGCAGTAGAACTCACACAATTTCTGCAGGATAACGCTGTCGTCTTTGCGTGGTCTTACGCCGACATGCCAGGCATCCTCTGAGATTATCACCCACAAGTTGAGCATCAAACCATCTTTTTATCCAATCAAGCAAAAGAGAAGGACCTTTGAGGAAGAAAGATATCGTACAATAAGGGAGGAGGTAACGAAGCTACAAAGCATTGGGTTCATCCGCCAAGTCAATTATCCCTAATGGATCTCCAACATGGTCATGGTCAAGAAGCCTAACGGCAAATGGCGAATATGTGTAGACTTCAAGGGTCTCAACAAGGCTTGCCCCAAGGATAGCTTCCTGCTACCCCGCATTAATTAGTTGGTCGATGCAACAGCTTGGCATGAGCTGCTCAACATGATGGACACCTTCTCCAGATATTATCAAATCAAGATGCACCCCGGAACCAAGAGTGCACCACCTTCACAGCCGACAAGGGCCTATACTGTTACAACTTCATGCCTTTCGGATTGAAGAATGCCAGAGCAATATACCAGCGGTAGATGAACGCCATGTTCGCTAAGCATCTCGGCAAAATAATAGAGATCTACGTAGACGACATGCCAATCAAGAGCATCAAGGCTAGTGGACACGTGGCGAACCTCCGCATCTTATTCACCATTCTCCTGGTGTATGGCATGCGCCTCAACCCAGAGAAATGTTTTTTCGGCGTCTCCGCCAACAAATTTCTGGGCTACATCGTCAGCGAACAAGGCATTGAGGCTAACCCTGACAAGGTGTAAGCCATCCTATACATGAAATCCCTGATGTGAATAGTGCACGTTCAGAGTCTCTAGGGCAAGCTCACTGCTCTATCTCGTTTTATATCAAGCTCACTGACAGGTGAGACCTATTCTTCAAGGCCATGAAGAGGAAGAAAGAAATTGACTGGACCCCGGATTGTGAGGCAGCATTCCAGAGTCTGAAGAAGTACCTAGCAGCTGTCCTTCTTCTCTCCATTCCTTTACCGGGTGAGATACGCTACATATACCTTGTAGTATCCCCATCAGCGGTAAGCTGTGTAATTGTACCAAGGGAAGGACATGACGAGCTCCTAGTATTTTACGCCGGCAGAGGCAAGAACGAGGTTAAAACAAGGTACACCCCCCTGGAGCAGCTCGCTCTCTCATTAATCGTCGCCGCTAGACGTCTCCGCCAGTACTTCCAAGCCCATACAATCCATGTCTTAACAAACCAACTGCTGAAGCAAGTAATGCAAAACCTTGAGCACTCCGGGCAACTTAGCAAGTGGGCCACCGAGCTCAGTGAGTTTGACATTGACTACAAGCCACGGACCGCTATGAAAGGCCAAGCGGTAGCTGACTTCATCACTAAACTCACTGAACGTCAAGACGAGCCCACTCTCAGGACAGAAGAGAGCATCATAGAGGTAACAACCGCTGAGGAACTAGCGCCCAAGCAATAATCAAATTGGAACCTACCCATCTGTGCGAAAGCCTCTAGAGCTGGCATCATCTTGACAGGATCAGCGGGCCTGAATGTGGAGTACGCATTGAAGTTCAACTTCATAGCTTCAAACAATATGGCGAAGTACAAAGCTCTTATTCTAGTCCTTCTCCTCGCCATCGACTCCCAGCAGGTCGTCAACCAGGTCAATGACAGTTTCCAAGCCAAAGACAAACAGCTAGCGGCATATTTGGGATACATCAAAACCCTCCTCCGGAAATTCAAATTCCACACAATCACACAGATCCTTATGAAGAAGAACGCCAAGGCTGACTCCCTGGCAAGGTTGGCAACCGCTCAACCACACCAAAGTCAGAGGGACACAAGGGTGGAATGCCTTGACAAACTAAGCATCACCAAAACCTTAGCGGAAATATCCAGTATTGAAGTTAATCCTAGCCGGATGGACGAGATAATCAAATACAAGCGCAATGGTACACTGTCAGACGACAAAATCGCAGCACGGCAGCTCAAGTAGAGAGCAACCCTCTACAACATACGTACAGAATGGCAAGCTTTACCGCTAGGATTCACCTATTCCAACCTCCAGTACCTGACCCCAGAGGATGGAAGGGTTGTCTTGCAAATGATACATATAGGGAATGTGGAAATGACTCAGGTGCCAGATCCCTGGCAAATCGCACCATGGCAGAGGTACTTCTGGCCCACGCTCGCTGACGAAGCCAAATAAGTCTCCAGGTCCTGCCACAAATGCCAACAGTACGTGAATCTCCCTCATGCCCCGGCGGAACCCATCTCTATCATCATAGGCCCATGGATTCACTCCACGTAGGGCCTCGACCTAGTCGGCAAATTGCCAACCGCTAGGGGCCAGTTTAAGTACATCATTGTTGCTATTGATTACAACAGCAAATAGACAAAGGCGGAACCGCTGACAGCAATCACTATCGCTAAAGTAACCTATTTCCTGTAGAAGAACATCTATTGCCGCTATGGCGTCCCCCATACCATCATCACAAACAACGGGGCACAGTTCAACAACAAGGAGATCATATCTTTTACTGCCAACCTGGGTACCAAGATGAGCTTTGCATCTATGGTCCACCCTCAGACCAACGGGCAAGTTGAGGTGGCAAACAAAATAATCAAGAAGCTGCTCAAAAAGAAACTTGATGATGCTAAGGATTTATGGGCGGAGAAGCTTCCAGAAGTTCTGTGGGCCATCAGGACAACCCGACATCAGCTAACAGTGAGACCCAGTTTTGTATGATATTCGGGACTGAAACCATCCTACCAATAGAAGTCACCCAACCTACCGCTAGGGTCGAGGGCTACTGCTCCGAAACCAACATAAGGGCATCAACCTCGACAAGGATCTCCTTGAGGAAAAGCACCATAAAGCTCATTTGCACAACTTGCAAAATAAGCAGCGGGTATCATGTTTCTACAACGCCAAAGTCAAAGCCCAGAACTTCCAACTGGGGGACTAGGTAATTAAGGAAGTCATTCCACCGCCAACAGCGCTCCGCCATACTTGGGAAGGACCATACAAAATAGTGGAAGTCGTCAGCCCTGGCACTTTCTACTTAATGGACAAGGATGGCGTCATAACGACCCACCCTTTGAATACCGACCACCTTGACTTAGCTAAATATTTGTACAATATTTAGCTAAGGGAAGCTACCCAATAAGTACTCTCCCTCTTTTGTAAACGCTGATCTCTCAGATATCAATGAAACGAGGAATTATTCAAACCATTGTTCTCCATAGCAGAAATAAATTAACTGGCCATGCCAACAACTTTCAGTGGCCACGTCCGCTACAACATGCACTTGGAACAATCTTAATTCCTTTAATATTTCATTGATTAACAAAAGCTCAAGTCAAATCTCTAGTAGTAAATTGACATTCATCACACAAAAATATTTTGCCCTCTGGGTGATCAGGAGCCACACTGCTTGCAGGAGGCTCCTGTTTACCCGACGAACCGGTTGATTGAGACACCTTGACCAAGTCGATGGTGCCTTTCTCGTTCAGCAGATCCAAGTTGGCGGTGGCACTGACCTTCATCTCATCTGTCAGGGCCTGTTTGTACGCCGGAGACTGCTTGTAAGCCTCTACAGCGGCGCCCTCTGCACGACTCTTCTCAGCTCTCAACTAGGCAACCTCAGCCTCCAACTTCTTCACTTCCGTAGTCTTGGTGGCTGCCTCCCGCTGAAGAATCTCAGCGCATCGAGTCTTGGCTCCCACTTGCTCCTGTAGCAAGGCTGTCCTACTCGAGTTGTGCAACCCAGTTGTTTTGCTTAACATCTCTATTGATGGTGAGATTTAGCTTGCAGCGAATGTCCACCAGGCTCACCTCGACCTTAGCACGAAGGCCCTCAATCTTCGCAAGCTTCTCCGACGTCTGCTCCAACTCTCGGCGGAGACCCTCAACTTCCTCCCTCAACTAACGCTCAATGGGAGACGACTTCTACGCCACCAGGAACAATTCATGGAGCCCGACGAACTGAATGACGATTGTTGGCGGCCGTCAGGCAGACAGTCCCATCTATCTTGCGAAATCCAAGCTGCTCGCAGAGATGGAAGTGGAACTTAGGCTTGGGGTCAGTCAGGAACTCCACGTATGCAGCAACAGAATCCAACTCGCTCGATGGCACCTCCTCACACGACAATAGTTGTCATCATTGGTGGAGCCTGCCTCGCTTTCTTCGGTTACCGACGCACCCAAATTGGCATTGCGCCGTCCTCCTAGTTACTCCCATCAATGTCGTTTTGACGCCTCTTCAGGAGGATGGTACCCCGAGCGGCACCCTCAACGATAGACCTCGGCGGCTCTTGAGGCTCCAAGCCCGTAATGGTAACCGGCTCCTTCGGTGGCACCGTCCTCTCCCGCTGAGCCCCAAGCCGCTAAGCGGGAACTCTTTTCCTGCCTTCCTCCGAGACCCCTGGCCAACTCTTTCCGTCAGCACCACGCTCAGTACATCCCTCAGGCAACACCACCGTTTGCCCACCGACAGTCAGAAGCGAGTGATGCAACATCGACATCACTTCCTCCGTATCTGATTGACTTACCACCAGAGTCTGGGGGTCAACGACCATTTGCCTAGCATTCAGCCCAGTGACATACATGTCTTCTAGAAAGTTCTGCAATTCGACGCGATCCATAGCTTTGGCAAATCCGTCGCGGCTAGCCTTTTTACTGGGAATGGAATCTAAGTAAACACTCACACAAGGCAAGTTAGCGTGGCACAAGTTTCAAAAGAAAAAAGAAAAAAAAACAGTTGGCGGCAGACACTTACCGCCATTGTAGGCCCTTCACACCCAGACAACCGCCAAATGGAGTTCAGCGCCATCAACAGCCTCCACATGTTAGGGCAAATTTGCCTGAAGGCGAGATTAAACTCGCATAGTATAATCTGAAGGTTGGGTAGCAGCGGAAATGTTACGCCCCGGCGGAACACTGCATCATTCACAACAGCACAACTAGTCGGCAGAAACGACGCCCTCTCTTCTTTTGTCGGGGGATGTAACTTCACCACCCCAGGGAGCCGATATACCCGCTTAAGCTTCTTGATAGTATATACGATCATCGGACCCCCCGCCTCGTCAATCGGGGTACCATCACCAAGGACCCAGGCGGACTCTATCTCTTCCCCGCCGGCCTCTTCCTTGTTAACAGAACAGCTAGCTGCACTATTGCGAGCTAGCTTCTCCTCACGCCTCTTATGGGCTGCAGTTTCTTCCCATGCCGTCGAACTCTCTGGATGCCCACCACGTGCCATAGCTACTTCCCAGGGTATGGTTTGTAATGGTTCGATCTCTAACAGTTCAGACAATGATGTTCTTGCAGGGGTAGACGGAGGTAACAAGTCAATAAATATCCTATCTGAGCCACTAAGCGACACATCAGACCCGGAATCCTCACTGCTCAAGATCTCTACGACGCTAGCCATCACAAACACCCTAAAGCCTAAGTCAGTCAGTTCCAAAACGATCTAAACTATCCCTACACCATATTTTAGTGAAGAACACTAAGAGCAACCATACCCAGAAACCCAAAAAATACCAAAACAAGAACACGGCATATACACACTCAAAACCCATATTCGACCATCTAGCAAATCTATAACATTCAACCCTCTGCAATAAACACCTAAATCACTCCCTAAAACCCTCCTAGACCCTCAGATATACAACAACATGGTAACAATTACTTCAAACAACAAAAGTAGCTACTGACAGAAACAAGAAGCAACCAAATAAGCACGAGGCTCAGATTACCAACCTAAGATATGGGAAATCTGGTGTGCTTAGGGATGTATGTCTTCACTTCGAGGAATGTTTTCTACAGAAGGCAACACTTCTTGATTTGCAGAACGTACTCCTCAACTCTCAGAGAACAAAGCTTGAACACAACGACTTAGGTTTTGAAGTGCAGAAGATGTCAAAACCCCCTTGGTTTCCCTCCTTTTTATGTCACATCAAACAAATCCAGGCCGTTCACAAAAAAACGACATCAAACTAACCTAGTATGCATGTCCCACGATCTGACCCACTATCTGGATTAACATACACCCACACACTAACCCAATGCATGACAGCCACTTGTCGGTGGCTGTTAGATGAAGAGTCTATCTGAAGTAGCCATCAAGAAGAAGACATCAATAAGCAAGTGAGACAGTCTCTGCTAAGTGCAACACCGCTAGCGGAACTTCTCCCTTTCATCTTACAAGCGAGACAGTCTCCTCTAGGCACAACACTGCTAGTGGAACTTCGCCCTTTCATCTTGCAAGCAAGACAATCTCCTCTACTAGCAACACCACTAGTGGAACTTTTCCCTTTCATCTTACAAGCAAAACAGTCTCTGCGAAGCACAACACCACTAGCGGAACTTCTCTTTTTCATCTTGCAAGAGAGACAGTCTCCGCTAGGCGCAACAACACTAATGGAACTTCTCCCTTTCATCTTGCAAGCGAGACAGGCTCTGCTAAGCGCAATACCGCTAGCTAAACTTCTCCATCTCATAGGTAAGGTTCCCGCGACATTTTTGACCGCTTACTATCAATGGAGGAACCTCTGCCAGCGGCGACTCCTGAGGTAACGCCTCTAACAATGACTGCCATGCGGCGTTACAGTCAAGCTATGCTCCTCTGGGGGCAAGTAAGGGGACACGTCAACACAGTCTTCAACAGTCCTGATCAGGCACATTGACCCCTGCCACTAGGGTACCAAAGATAGGGCTCGCTACCCAACACCTTCTGCTCAGCACAGAGCAAGGGCCCACCTGAAAGGGTATAAACCGTTTGCTCAGTAAATCAATGGTTGACAACGCACTGACGCTAATTATGTTTTTTTCAAGTCTAGCTAAAGTAACGCTTCAAACCGCTACACAGCTCCCTAACCAATATTGCCCTCCTTGACTGGGGACTTGTACTTACATGAGCATTTTCCAAGCATGATTAGCTATAATGAACCACGCTCATGTTATCGCTAGCTGTACCAACGATCATCAATGGTGTGACCTACGGAAACACCGCCAGATAGGCTATCACTTGAGCCCCAGCTCACCCCTAGATCAACACTGACGCGTCACCACGCGCAGCGCCAAAATAACCTCAGGAGCACCAGAAGCTGGGAACTGAAGCATATCAGTCCCATATCAAAAACAAGGAAGAGATCAGTCTCTTCCCACCTATAAAAGGTCCACTCATCTCTCCTCATTAATTACGCATTTTCTACTTACCTATTGTTATCCTGTCAACATAAATACATTGACTAACTTAGGCATCGGATAAGAGAAAACCGCCCACCGAGGTCTCTCTTTGACTCCCTTTATATTTCATTTGACAGGTAACGGAAGCAACAAAAGTATCATAAGTAGCGGTCCGCCTATCGGATCAACGTTAACCAAGATTTGGCTACCGTTAAATCTTGAACATTAACACCTAGTTCCTTGCCAGTGATGTCCCACCAATCATAAGCAACACCATCAAGAAAGTCTATTACCAATCCCACTTTTCGGTCCTTCGAACAATATATCTGAGTAAAAACTCTCTCAATTTTGTTCAACCAATTCTGAGCATCCATAGCATCAAGTGCATGGGAGAAATTATACGTTCCATGTCTTCTTGCTCGCTCCATGGTAAAATCAGTTCTGGAACCAAGAAGCGCTGCAGTCAACTGCTAGACAATACATCCCAAGGCGTCTGCCAGTCATTCAGGGCATTCCAATCTCCTGGGGCAGGAGGAGTCTCCCCACGGTTTCAACGCCTAGGAGGTATAGCACCTGAGATTGAAAAAGAATTAGATGATACACAACAAAGATACTAAGACACTACCTTATACACTTGAAGAACACGCTAGCACCGTAGAGCACATGATGGGGATCCGCCATGGTCGGGCCATCACTCAGAAGATACTAGATGTCACCAAATATATAAAACAGTATAAATGATAGGAAACGAAAAACCTAAAGCTTTGATACCAACTATCAGGACCCACCCCAGAATTCCCCCTAAACTCTAAGATGGACCTGCGGGGCCCACTTTTCGAGAAAATTCAACAGAACTTCCCCTAAAAATGGACAACCCAAAACCTGTTGAAACAAAATTTACTCTTTTAAACAATTAATCTTAGACTCAAAGAGCCACCCTGCTCCAACTCCGTAATTCCACAATTTATATTTAGAATTTGTCCAAATTATATCAAGTTCACAACCACTCAAAGTTTCACACAATATTACAAAAGTTCCACGGTAATCAGAGCAGTCTAAAGACAAAGAAATATAATACACAAAGTATGTTAGCTAGTAACCCACAGGTGATAGATGGCAGTGATGGTGTTAAGCCTCAACTGCTAAGCCGAACAGCAACGCTGCTGTTTGAGCCCAAAAAGTATTTTTGGGCGGACCCTTAAAGTGGCAGACAATGTGGGCCGATGTAACTGTCCATATAGGGAACAAGTAGCAGGCCCGGAAAAGGAATCCAGGCGAAATTCCTGCAAAGCTCCACAGAGGCCCAAGGGAGCCCACTATCCAGAATCCACGTGGGGTAACCATTATATTCTTCACCTACATGGAGGTCAGAGAATGCAGTACAGCTTAGCTCGCGGTGGAAGAGGGATGCTAGGCGTGCTATGGGATCTGTTTACTTTTACAGAGAATCAGGAATATAGCATCATGACTATATAGTGCACCATTAATGCAATGCGCTCGTGGGGATTCAATTAAACAACCATATCCCAAATGCCTCCGGCCAGCGAGGAGTCAGCTTTGCTCCTATTATAGCTATATCCAGACTAATTAACAATTAATCTACGATATTCATTGTGACTCCCAAGATAATGCTCTTGCAGATCAAATACCTTTAGTCGAGAATAGAATATTCTACATTTTTCTGAGGACTGGGAATTCACAGAATAGCCTATATCCGAGGTTATCACAAGAAAACAAGGACGGCCAGTTCATCAACTAATCTCTACGATTACCCAAGCCTCTTACAGGTGACCACACTCCAGTCCCAATCTCCACATGAGCCGACTATTAGTGCCACTGAACCCTCTGTCAAAGTACGTCTGTCCTAGCTTCCTTGGGAGCCGACGGTAGTGCCGCGACCACAACGGTTATAGAACCAGCCAAGAAAGAGTGACGCCTTCGTAACCCAACCAAGCTAAAGTCGCGCTTTAGCAAGATCCTAACACTTCCCATAGATTTTCACTTTGCTCAATCTATAATATTGAGTATCGACTGTGTGTGAATAGAAGAAAAGCCAGCAAAATCCTCACCATGAGGCAGAAAGAATCCCACGACGAGGTTGGTGCTCCCCTCGTTTACAATCGCTTGACAGAAGTCAGGTCAAGGGACACCCCCGACGACTGCACCCGAATGGTATTGGCACTCCAATGCAAGAAAAGAGATTGTTGACCAGCTACAACGAAACTGGAACCAAACATTTTGGCACGCCCAGTGGGACTAATAGATGTTTAAACTTTAGCCAGCAACCATTAGGAAGTTAGGCGCTAACCCGTATCAAAAGGGTTACGCCAACTGTTCAATACACAAGACCTCCAGATACAAATCGCACTCACGTGAGAACTATCGTGGTCTTTCTGAAGAGTTAATAAACCAAAGATTTTATCTGAATTCACCATCGACCAAGATGGTAGCTAAACAAGGAAGAAGTCAACAACTCGCTACTGAAGGCGAGAGAACTCCAGTCATCCAGCCTAAGGAAGTTGGCGACACATCTAAGGCCACTCAAGTAGCCGCGAGCGCGGCTATGACAGACGGGTATACGCCCATTCTCATACCAAAGAATACAACCTT
Source organism: Rosa persica (assembly GCA_025331145.1). Lineage (NCBI taxonomy): Eukaryota > Viridiplantae > Streptophyta > Magnoliopsida > Rosales > Rosaceae > Rosa > Rosa persica. Next base: position 32,928,329 of record WFKR01000001.1, read on the forward strand.
AGAAGAGCGGCTCAGTATTCTTCAACATAATTCAGCCGCATACCATCATTAGATGGAGAGAGCCCTTAAAGAGGATCGCAGGCGGCTTGATGAGTTCACAATCTCAGTAAGAAAACTTGAATTCGCATCCCAGATGACAACGGGGCAAGTGGATAGCATGAACAAAAAGAGCAGAACAACCACGAAGAGCTTCTGGCAGCAAGCAAGCATATCGCCATAGATATTGCGGCCATTAGAAACGAGGGATCCAACCTAGCGACCCAAGTCGCCATGCGAAAAACCGATCTGGATCAGGTTAGAGAGGTTTTGTACAAAGCCCTGGGAGACCCCAATGTTGTTTTAGGCTCCCAAGGACATTTCTCCACATTTGACAAATACCTGCCACCAAATGCGAGTGAAAAGGTTGGCGGAGACAATGCAGCCTCCCGGGGTTTAGCTACAAAGGCCACGATAGCAAAGCTGGCGGCAAATACTCGCAGCGGCCCTGGAAAAGATAAGTTCTCACAGAGTTTGGGAGCAGGAACTTCCTTCGATCCAGCCAAACTCGTACATTACGATAGCGACGAGGTCGAAATCGCATTCAAAGAGAGCCGGGAAGCCCATGGAGGAGCCTGCCAAGTGGGAATTTCTGTGAAGGGCACTATGGCCGCAAGAGGTCAAACGGTGGTCGAATTTGCGTCCCAGACAGCTCGAATAGGAGACGAGGTGCCAAAAGGCTCCACTTCACAGTCGTCACCATTGAGGTTAACGCAACCTTTGCCCCGATCAGCTGGGGAAACAGAAGTTCATACTCCACCTCCTCATAATCTGGGATATATAAGGAGGGATGGAGTGGAGGCTATGATCAGGGCTGCGAACCAGCGGCCTAATCTGGAAGAGGCCTATCAGGGGCCTTTCCTGCCACATATTTTGCATGCGCCTTATCCACATATCAAGGCCATTACGTTCTCTACTTTCTCAGGAAGGAGGTCGAAAGTACAGCGGCCCATCTGGTTAGGTTCCGAGTGCTGTGTGGCCAGTAACATAATGACGACAACCTGAAATGCAATATCTTTGCTACTTCTTTGTCGGAATCGGCCTTTACCTAGTTCACTAAGCTGCAACCAGGATCCGTCCCAAGTTGGCCAGTGATGGAAAAGCTGTTCAAGGAGACGTTCGGAACTATTGAGCCGGAGGTAGATCTGGCCTCACTCACTCAGATGGCCCAATAGCCAACCGAATCTGCGGTCGCATATCTTCAGCGCTTCGAGATCCAAAAAGGGAAGTTGAATGTGATTCTTCCGGAGAGAGAGTTGGTGAAGTTGGCAATCAAGGGCTTAGAGCCTCGCCAATGTTAAAAGCAACATGGGAGTACGTTCAGTTGCATAGGAGATCTGATCATAGAAGTTGGGAGCTTTGAGCATTTGCTCAGAGAAATGGATGCCATGAAGAATTCCTCAAAAGGAACATACATTCCGAGGAAATGGAGAACTGTGGCAACAGTGAACCACTACTCAAGCGCCTATGATCCTTATTATAGAAGCGAGGAATCCGGCCTGGCAGGGGTTGAGGAATCAGAAGAGGATGAAGTAGCAGTGCTAGAACTCCCCGAGAAAAAAGGCATCAACACTGAACGGCTGAAACTGAGCAAGGAGCCGGTGAAACTCAAGTCAATGGTGTTCACCAAGCCTGAATTCACGAGCTACACCTATGATGCGAATAAAGCTCATGAGATCTTGGATGAGATGATAGCTGCCAATATGGTGAAGACCGACTTTGCACCATTCCCCAAACCAGAGTAGTTAAGGGGGAAGAAATACTGTAAGCTCCATAACTTGTGGAATCATAACACAGCCGACTGTGTGAGGTTGAAAGATCAGATCCAGATCTAGTTGAATAATGGGAGCTTGTAGGTCGAAGCACCGCCAACAGCAGCAGCGCTGGTATATTTGGATCCTTTCCCAGAGACTGGAGTCAACATGGTTGACGTAGTTTGGGGCACGGATGATCAACGGAGGTTGAGCCCAGATCGTGCCAATGAGGGTTTAGGAACGATAACGGAGCAGTCCATGAAGCGTAGACCAAGGTCGATCCCTTCTTTCGTGCTTTGTTCACGATGCAAGGAGGAGTACAATGTCCAAGCTTTGCACGAAGAGGAGGTATAGACCGTTCACTTTGGGTCTTTACCACCAACGAGGGTACCCGCATATTCTAGAAGCTTCCAGCCATGTAGCCCAAGAATACTCGTTGGGTTAGGGACGTCTTCACCAAAGGAATCCAATCTGTTCAAGAAATTGAAGGTGGCGAGAGAAGAGGAGAGAGAAAGAGAGCGGTCAGGTTTGGTAACTAGACCGTATATTCCGCTGGCGCCGACGTCCACTATCAAGGAAGGAAAGTGGTACACCTAGAGAAAGGGCAAGGCAGTGGAAATGAGTGCTTCAAAGAAGAGGAAACTCCAGCGGAGGTTTGGAGAGGCTCAACGAACCTTGGAGGCGCTGGATCAGGGGTTGATCAAACCATAGCTGATGAGATCCCCGGAAGAGTACCAGGGTCAGGTGGAGGCACTGGCCTCCGAAAAGCTAGTTCGACCACGAGAATCTCAACCGCGATCAGAAAAGCTGTAGTGGGATCCAAGACCTAGCACTGGTAAAAGGGACAAACAGGAGAAACCCCGAGCCCCCACAAGCCAAAACTCGTCGTCAGTTCGTAAAATCAGCATGTGAGGAAGGATCTCTCCCGAGGGAAAATATGTCTAACCTTCGATCTTTGACAGACTGGGGGGCAAGGATGATAAGCCCGCGACTGCGTAATGGAGGTCTAGAAAGGTCAAAAGCATAGTCGTTGCGAAGCATGAAGTAGCCTTATCAGTGACGAAAGGGCCGCTGGAGAAGGAATATCCTATTGCTATGGATCCGCTGGGACAGGCCACAGAGGAAGGATAGCTTTTGGCTTAGGGGCAAGTAAGTTTGCGGAGGAAGCCGACATGAGTTCCCCAGCGGCAGAATCAGAAGAGGCAGACATGTCGGACATTACGTTTAATATGGTGTATGTCCTGTCGTCAAGATATGCCTTGTCGGTGGCGGCTTAGGAATACCAGGCAGAAATAGGCGAATCGTTTGGTAACTCATCGCTCAAGATCACCTCAGCAGTAGCATCTCTCATGAAGAAACTAATACCGAGGAATGTAGAGATAGCAAAGGCTGCAGATACCAATGAGAGAAGCCAGGACATGGGTTTTAGCAAGCCAACACCAACAATGGCTCAACACATGAGGCCATTATATATAACCGCCGATATGAACGGTACCAAAGTTGGCAAGATGGTGGATACCGGAGCTGCAGTAAACGTTTTGACTACCAGAGCCATGCAACTCCTAGGGATCAAGAAAGAGAAGATCCAATCCACATCCCTGATGTTGAAGAACTTTACAGGGACTGAGACCAAAACATTAGATCTTGTCTTCCTACAAGTCAAGGTGGGACCAACAGAGGGGGTTCACTCTTTCTTTGTTAGGCAGCATATAGCGTTATTCTAGGCCGTTACTGGATCCATCGGAGCTTTTGTGTCCCATTCAGCCTTCATCAGGAGCTGATCGTTTAGGATAGAGTTGCGGATAGGGCGGCAGTAGTCAAAGCGGATCCACGACCTTTCTCAGTTTCCGCAGTCTACGTGGATGCTAGGTACTATTTAGAACCTATTTCTTCACTGCAGGTTCATGGGATTGACAACAAGGGCCGCCCCATAGTAGTGACGGCCTCAGAGCTGGCACAATGGGGGCTCGCGGTTGCAAAAAGGGACCGCAAAAGGCCCGGACATGCGGTGCCAAATCTAAGCATTCATTAATGGATCACGACCTCCCAAAGGAAGAAGTACAGGCCTTTCGTTCTTTATATGATATATTATCTTCATATCTAGTCGAAACAGAGGCCTATGCACAAGTAACGACATTGGAATACATCGATGAGGATTTCTCTGATCATGAAAAAGAGGAAGAGGCCATTCGGCTGGCTCCAGCTTCGTTGGACGATACTCCCCCAAAATTCAGGGACCCCACGGAAAATGTGAACTTAGGAACTGAGACTTAACCAATAGAAGTGGCAATCAGTGCCAATTTAGAGCCCGAAGAGAAACAGGGGCTTATGGACTTATTGCAGGAGTATAAGGATTGCTTCGCGGAAAAATATGAAGACATGCCAGGCTTATCTCCTGACTTGGTCTGCCATAAACTGCTGACTATCCCATATCAAAATCTTGTGAGATAGGAATCCAGGCGGATGAATTCGGAAACTTAGGTTCTGGTTAAGGAAGAAGTCAGGAAGATGCATAAATCGGGAATCATCAGGGTTGTCAAGTACAATCAATGGCTATCCAATGTCGTTCCAGTTCGAGAGAAGAATGGCAAAATAAGGGTGTGCGTCGACTACCGCAACCTCAACAATGCCACTCCCAAAGACGTCTACCCCATGCCGAACGCGGATATGTTGGTAGACGTAGTAGCCGGTTATGAGCGGTTGTCCTTCATGGATGGAGCCACCGGTTATCACTAGATTCCGTGGCAGAAGAAGATAGACACAAAACTGCATTTAGATGCCCAGGTTTCGGGGGAGTTTTGGAGTACCTGGTTATGTCCTTCGGTTTGAAAACTGCGGGAGCCACGTTCCAGCGAGCAATAAACCTAATCTTCTATGATATCCTTGGAAAGATCTTAGAGGTTTATATTGATGACATGGTGGTCAAATCTAAGTAACGGGGAAACCACATCGCGGATTTGCAAAAGGTTTTCGAGCGCATGAGAGTCCATAAGTTAAAGATAAACCCGACGAAATGTGTGTTTGGAGTTCAAGCAGGCGACTTTCTAGGGTTTATTGTGCATCAAAGGGGCATCAAAGTATCCGAGGATAAGGTAAAGCGGTGATCAATGCTTGGCCTCCGAGGACGAATAATGAGCTGCAAAGGCTGTTAGGAAAGATCAATTTCTTGCGACGGTTTTTTTCCAATTCCACAGGCAAGATTCAGCCTTTCTCTTCCCTTCTGAAGCTGCAGGGACAAACAGAATTTGTGTGGGAAGCAAAACACCAAGAGGCATTTGATAGCATAAAGGCCTATCTAGCGAACCCACCGGTTCTGGTTCCTCCAAAGCTAGGATACCCACTTAAGCTCTACATTTCAGTGGCAGAAGCTTTAATCGATAGCTTATTAGCACAGGATGACGAGGAAGGTGTGGAACATGTCATTTTCTACCTAGGTAGAACGCTAACAGACAGCGAAACCAGGTACTTACCAATGGAAAAGCTCTGTTTAACATTATACTTTTCTGCCTGTAAACTGCGACACTATATGCTGTTGTTCACTACATGTATAATTACTCAGACCGATCTGGTTAAGTACATGTTATCACAACCCATCCTTAGGGGCCAGATTGGCAAATGGGTATTGGCTCTTTCAGAGTTCTCTTTGCAGTATATTCCCCAAAAAGCTGTGAAGGGCTAAGCCATTGCGGATTTTCTAGCACATCATCCAATGCTAGATACTAATGAGATCCGCGAACTACAAGTCACCGCGACTTCTCAGGAAGACCTGTATGGAAAGCTCGCCGGGGAGGTACATGAGAATTCATTGGCAAATGTTATGTTATAGTCTTGGATATTGTACTTCGATGGTTAAAGAACAGATACATTGGTGGAGCAGGCATTGCACTAGAAAACCCATCCGGGGATCATTTTTCATACTCTTTTTAGTTAGAGTATCAATGCACCAATAACCAAGCGGAATACGAGGCCTTAATTATTGGCCTAGAAGTACTCTTAGAGATGGGAGTCAAGGAAGTGCAAATACTCAGGGACTCTTTGTTGGTGATCAATCAGTTACAAGAGAAGTTCAAATGCTCTAGTTTCTCGCTGGCACCATATTGGGATAGAGCCCAGGAATTGTTGGAGCTGTTTGATGATGTGGCTCTGGAAAATATTTTGTGCGAGTGAAATTTCACCCACAAACGAGTTGGCTCAATTGGCAACAGGGATAACTTTGAAATATGCGGTTTGCGAGCGAATTCTGAAGGTGGAGTGCCGAATGCTTCCTTCTTGGATGGCAAGGAAAGAGCTGCTAGAAGACGCCGCAATAGCAACCCTAGAATCCATTGATGTAAATTGGCGGGTTCCTTTGATCGACTACCTCAAACATTTGGGTCAGCCGACTGACAAAAGGATCCGCTACCTCGCCCTTAATTATTTCCTCAGGAATGATGAACTCGGTAGGCGAGGAGAAGATGGCATAGATTTCAAATATATATTCGGCGCTGAAGCGAAAGAGCTCATGCAGGACATACATTTTGGTGTTTGCGGTGCTCACCAGGCAGGTCCAAAAATGCGTTGGTTACTCAGGAGACATGGATATTTCTGGCCAAGCATTTTGAAGGATTGTATCACCTTCGCGAAAAGGTGTTTGGATTGTCAGGCCCATGGGCCAGTCCAACATGTTCCCAATATACCAATGTAGCCCATTATAAAGCCTTGGCCTCCAAGGGGCTGGGCGCTGGACTTAATTGGAATGATCCACCCACATTCATCGCTGCAGCATAAGTTTATCATCGTTTCTACCGACTTCTTTACAAATTGGGTTGAAGCAGAACCTTTGAAGGAAGCATCTGGAAACACATTGCGCCAATTCCCATACAGGAACATCATCTGCAGATTTGGTATTCCAAAAGTCTTCGTGTCAGACCCAATGGCCGCTTTCACGGGTGGTGAGGTTAGTAAACTGGCAAAAGAATGGGGAATACAGTTTGTCCATTCTAGTCTTTATTATGCTCAGTCCAAAGATCAAGCAGAGTCAAGCAACAAGATCATCATTACCTTCCTAAAGAAAATGTTGGAAGCCAATCTGCGGCAATGGCACGAGACTTTATACGAAACTCTTTGGGCCTGCTGCACTTCAAAACTAAATCCCACCACGACAACACCTTATGCTCTGATGATCGTTCATGATGCAGTCTTGCCTCTGGAATTCAACATCTGATCATTGAGAGTTCAAGAGCAACATCATCTTATCGGAGAGGACTATGTTCAGGCTATATGGCAGGAACACGAGGACCTTGGTGAGAAGCGCTTGGAGCCTCTGGATAGTCTGGCTATGGAAAAACAACGAATAGCTCACACCTACGACAAGCGGACGCGGGGAAAGAGTTTTAGCGAGGGAAAATTAGTGTGAAAAGCAATTCTTCCACTAGGTGAAAAGTTAGATGATCGCGGCAAATAGACTCCAAGATGGGAAGGTCAGTATGTTGTCCATAAAATTCTAAAGAAAGGAGGTTTTCATCTCAAGGATTTGGATGGTGATATCCATCACAACCCCATCAATGGTAGATACTTGAAAAAGTACTTCCCTAGTGTCTGGGATTCGGAGGAATCATAAGCGGTTTCGTCGCATGAACCCTGGGGGGCAATAGTAGTCTCATTGCTTTCATGAAGCCCATTGACAAGGGCCTATTTTTCAGGCCCATACTTATCTGTTTCACTCGGGGCCTACCTTTGGGGTTTTGCTTCACTTGGTTGGACTTGGCAGGGCAAAAGTCTTCAGGGGTCAAACAAGTGGCCGTAAGAAGCAGGCTGGTTGTGCGGCTTGATCAGTTTCATCGTGAGTTTATTTGGTTCGCAGTGGGAAGCTGGGCAAACTTATAATTTCCCAAGATCTTTTTCCATCGGCCACTTCGCGTAGCGGGAAGTTTAGCGCGCTAAGGAAAATAATTAAATTAGCAATTGTGGGGACTATATTGAGGCCTCGTGAGTGTTCGAACAGCAGTTTTTTACGAGCATTCAAAAGAAAAGTTTCATGTGTCCATAAAGTGGCTTTGCGGCCAAAGCAATACAATTGTAACTATCCCGAGATTACAAAGCCAAAAGTGGCTAAAATTAACAAAATGAAAATCTTCTTGAAGTCTTCTAATTTCTCCTTCACATGAAAGCGGCTATAGAGCCCAGCACTGGGTTGAGCCGCGTCATTATCTCCGAAATGGGGCAGAGTGCAGAGGAACTGAAAGAGCGGCGTGACACTGCGCACCCCTTTCCACTTTGGCAGTCACCACTTTCTAGGTATAAAGTGTACAGCCATCCTGCAGCCGACACCCATTCCTTCCGTGAGTCCATCCTCTCCCTCTAAGATTCTTTCAATGTTCAGAAGGGAGAGCTTGAGAAGGAGGTGACCACTAAAGCCCCTTCCATCTGGAGGACTCGGTTCGAACCACATCCAAATGGAAAGGGGGCCAAAAGAGGAGCAAAACCATCAGTGTGGCCTTCCTCCCCCTCGGCCTGCTTCGCGTGTGAGGGATCTAGAAAAAGATGATCTGGCATGTCCAAATTCACCACACTAATGGAGCTCCTCATGCTTTTCCATTCTTGACAGCCTGGGTGAAGATATAGACTGGGAGGAGAGGTGGGCACGAGGTTTGCCTGAGATTAAGCCATGAGGCCTAAACCAGGCTTGAGATTTCACCATGAGCCCTAAAGTCTAGGGGATGGGATTGTTTTCATAAGGCGAAGATTTGTGAAGAAGAAGGAAGAGAAGTAAGGATTGGAAGGCCATGGTTTCAGGGTTCAAAGCAAATTTTGGAAGATCTGCGCATCCCTTGTTCGAAGTACCCCTATTTATAGGAGAGAATTGAATCAATCCTGAGCCTTCGATGAGCGGTTGGGGAGTCAAATCAATATCTTTAATCTAGGTTAATTACTTTAATCTCGGAAATGAAGGGAGCATAATGAAGAGTGGGGAACCGAGCGGTTTTCGAGGAGGTAACTATTCATTTTTCAAGATTATCTTTTCGCAACCTTTTTTCAACGGGTAGTTAATGCAAAGTTAAAGCCCATTATGATGACAAGACAAAGAAGCTCGTGATTTGGGCCAGCAATTGGATCCAGATACAACGTCAGTCCAGAAGATAAATTCGGCTATATTATCAAGGCCAATTTGTACATAAAGGGGCATTCATAGCGTTCCTAATCTCGCGAAGCCCATTTATAAATGCTTGTTCGTGAGGCTCATCATCCTTTCTTCGCTACGACTAGCAAAACTAGGGGCAACACTACACCAAGGATGAGCACCACGTCAGCAGCGCCCCAAAACATTTTGTTTCAGCAGCGCTTCCCAGTGACCGAGAAGAATAGGTCTATTTCTAACGGGGTAATTTGAGCTTTTTGGGGCATGGGGCCTACATTTGGGGCCTTACAATACATAATTATCAACATCAGGATGAGAAAATAGTATTGTTTTCATAAAGTGGCTTTGCGGCCAAAAGCAGTACATTCATTACAAGGCCAAAAGTGGCTAAAATACAAGCATTGAATATTTGGGTATTTTTTCCGAATCTTTCTTTAAATGGAAGCGGCTGAGGAATCCAGTGCTAGGTTGAGCTGAGCCATTATCCCAGAAGAGGACAGAGTACAAAGGAACTGAATATCAGCTTGAGTCTCTGCACCCTCTTTAGCCTTGGTAACCACCGCTATGAGGGCGTGAAGTATGGGAATGGTCATTTGTACCTTGAGTCCATCTCTTCCACGGCTCCATCTCTCTCTAGCCCTCCAAGTTTCTATTAGGAACAGAAAGATTCAGAGGAGGTGGCCACCAAAGCCCTTTCCATCTAGAGGACTCAAGTCAAGTCGGGTCCGGAAGGAAAGGAAATAAAAAAGGAAAGACGAACCACAGAGTGGCCTTCCTTCCTTCCCCGTTTTGCTCCGCGTGTGGGATTCTAACAAAGATGATCTTGCATGACTAGATCCCCCACGCTGGGAGCCCCCTCGTGTTTCTAAACCAATCTGAAACCTGGTACATTTCATCTAAACTTTTGAAAGGCCAAAACAAAGGGTTGCCTGAGATTAAGCCATCAGGCTTAATCCAGACTTGAGATTGGGCCATAAAGCCTAAGGGTTAGAGGCCGAAAATGGTTTCGTGAAGCGAGAGTTTTTTATTACTAAGAATGAGAAGTAAACATTAAAAAGCCATTGATTGGAGACTTGAGGCTCAGAAGAAGGTTCAATGTGAGCGTTCCTACCCCCAGCACACACCTATTTATAGGAGCAGCGCATACAAATCTCCACCCTTGGATGGATGGTCAAAGATAAGAGCCAAATTAAGTGTCGGTAGACCTTGATTAAGTGGCTCTAAAAATCAGAAAAGCACCCCCACCTTTGGAAGGATAGTAGTGGAGTCAAACCGTATGTCAGAAAATCTTTGATTAAGACTGCCCCGAATCGTAGAAAAGAAGGGAATATTGGCGCATGGGGGACATAACGTTTTTCAAGGAGGTAACTATTATGTTTTCAATATTATCTTCTCGCAACTGTTTTCGTTCGACAGTTACTTAATGTGAAGTTAAGACTCATCAAGAAGATAAAATCAAGAATGTGAAGTTGGACCAACAAGTGGATCCAAAAGAAGAAGATTGGTTAAAAAACTAAAGATACAATCTTTGCTACGATACACACACACACACACACACATATGTTCTGTGTTACAATAAAAACTAAGGGATTAACTATTATAAGTTAGAGGGGGTCTAAAGTAGCCGGCCCGCAAAATCAAGCCTTATATAGAGCATCTAAATCTGGAGGCTTGCGGCGTGAACTTCATTTTCAACCAACGAAGCCCATTATGCAGATTGCGCCAAGCGTCTGGTCAATTCTTTGGAAGCAGCCAAGGGAGCTTCCAGTTGGGCTTCCTCCACTCTGAGTTCATTGTTCATATGGGCCAGGCGGGCTTGGAAATGTCGGATCTGGGCTTCTATGTTCGATGTCTGGAGCCTTATTTCCCTCATTCGAGCGACCCGATCATTCAAATAGCCGCGAAGAGTCTCCGCTTGATTGGCAAGGTCATTATGGACCGTGCAGACCGCGCGAGCTTGAGCCTCTGCAGCGGATTGACGAGCGCGGGCCACGTCGAATTCCCTCAACAACTTCTCTATAACTTCGAGCTGAACTAGGTGGACCGCACGCTCTCGAAAGAGGAAAACAATGGCCTCCTGGACCCTGGCGAGTTCTGCAGGCCGCATCCGCTGCTATCCCAGAAGACTTCGAAGCTCCTCCATCGCTAGTTCAGCAGTGGTAGGAGGATATTCTGCAAGATCATAGACCACTAGTAGGAGGAGGAGTTGGCGGGGGATTTGTAGCACGATCATAGACCACTATTTCAAGAGGGTTGATGGGTTCTTCAATTCCTTCATCTTCACCCACAACTCCGGCGATAGCCTCCTAAACTTGGTTTGGCATCCCCACCGCCAGAGGCTCCGAAAATCCAGCGCGAGTTTCACCATTGGATGTTTGGGGTTAAGCAGTTCCGAGGACAGAGCCGCCGGCGTCAATGTTCGCTGCGGCCGTTTCCGGGATCAGGGGGCCAACATCACTGATCGCTTCATCCAAGTATGGGATGTTCATCCCGCCAGCGAGATCTTCAGCATCAATGACCACCTCCTCGGTATGAACAGAGTCCTGGGAAGTATCAGAAATCCACAAGGTTTAGGGGCAGGTTTCTATTTAAAGGAAACCAAAAATATAGGCCAACGGTGGCTTACCTCTCAAGCTTCTGGTTCGAGATCTGGCACAGGGTCATTTGGGAGAAGAGATCCTGTCTCACGAACTCCTCATAGGCAACAGAAGCCTCAGCTTTCCACGTTGTTTTGGTCCAAAGAATCATCATCGGAGATGGTTATTGGAGGGGCAGGACCTCGCAGTTGTTCTCCAGATGTGGGAGCAGGGAGAGGCTCTGTGGGGCTAATTGGCGGTGGAATGAGAGCGGGCGCCAAATCCTCTATAGCAGCAGGAAGAGTCGCCTCTTGGATAGTTGGCACGGGAACGAGTGCTGGAGCCAGTTTCTCTGCAACGGCGGGAGGAGTCGCCGCTGAGTTATTTGTTGTATGAAAGCTCACCGGCGCTGAGTCTGATGCAGCGGCTGAAGACCCAGCCTCATTCACACAAGAGGGACCAATGATCCTCTGACCAACCTATCAAAGAAACAGCTCATAATAAAAACACTGCTCAAGTCCTACAAAGTCAACTAAACTAAAATAGGGCCAGAGCTTACCAGTCTCATCGACATCGGCTCATCATCCTCAAAGCCCTCTTCAGCGAATTGGGCGTGATCGCGCTTGTGAGCAAGAGCAGCAACAATCTCCACAGAAGAAGAGGATCACAACTTAGGAAATAGAAGGGGTTCGGAAAGCCAAATGTGCAAAGTTGGAATTGGTCTGGGTCAGGTTACCTCGGTGAGGCTTTCATTATCATCGTCAGAAGACACCTCCTCAAGAGGCTCCTCTGCTAATGACTTCTGTTTCCCAGCTTGAGTATAGGCTGCCCTGCTCCCGGTGGTACGTTGAAAAATACACTTAGCAATAAGGACAGAGAATCCAACCAAGGAAAAGAAATGTTGAGGAAAGTTGGAAACTTACTTATGCCCCATGTTCACTAATCTGTATCCCCGGAAGTGATGAGCGAGGAGGTGGAGCAGGTTGCGGGGGTTGCACTGCAGGAGCACGAGCGCGCGCAAGAGTTACGTGATCCTCCGGGCCAAGATTGCTCATGTGACGAAAAATCCAACCAAAGATTTCGTCATGCGTCAGGTCCCAGCAGTTCACTAACACATCTTTCCACCAATCTGCATAATCGTTGCTGACATCATTGACAGGGTACAGCATCCTAACCCGGTCAGGGACCGCTACCAAAGTGAACTGACTCTGGAAAGGGGAGGACCTAGGAAGGGCCTGATCTCTGCCAAGAGGTGTAGTAGTTAGCAGATCGAAGCAGAGGCCAAGGCACCATTTGTACCAGTCTAAGTTGGCGAGCAAAATGGTTTGGGGCATAGAGTTCGTAGCATATGTTGTGGTCAACAAGGCGGATGTCCCAACAGGAGATGGCTTGACGAAAAGCTTCAAGAGCTCGCTCGTTGTGATCCCTTCCACAGGGCAGGAAACCATCCTCAAGCGGAGAGGGATATCGCCTAGAGAGGACTATCGTCAGGTCCGGTATCTCCAGCATCAGGTACCAGTGAGTGAAGCACATGGAGTCAGAGGGAGCTCGGTACTTTGCGTCGAGGGAGAACCAATTCCCCAAAAGGGAGTCAACTGGTGGATCTTCAAAAATATCGTCGCGGCGGAAGCGAGGAAAATAGGTGTGTAGCCAAAAGGCGAGGATCCAGAAAGGGCTGCCGATATCAGTATCAAAAGGGTGCATCACGGCAATGTAAAGGGAGTGATACAGCGTACCCAACACAGTTTGCCCAAGGCCAACGTAGATACCATTATAAAGAGCAGTGGCCAGAGGGTTCCAAGTACCGGTAGTTTTGCCAGAAGAGATACAGAAAATAAACTTACATAGCCAAAACTCAAGAAAGGAAATCCTTCTGGTCGCTTCGTGCTTTTTGAGGTAGTAGTCTCACCACGTCGGGTAAGATCTGCTGTAGTGCCCCCAGTTGGTTTAGTCCATATGCAGTGAGAACTCAACTTCATCAAACTGACCGTGCTCATAGGGGGGCCAATCGATGGGCAATCCTTTGATAGTGAGAATGTCCAGCAGAGTTATACTCATTTGCCCAAACCAAAAATCAAAGATATTGCTGGAGGTGTTCCAGAAGTAAAAAGCGGCTGCTATCGGGGCATGGTTTGTGTAAGAAGGAAGACGGAAGCACAAATCGATGGGTTGGGTGATACCCATCGCATCCCAATGGGTCAAATCCCTTGCTCGGACTTCCTGGTACCAAGTTAGATCTTCAGCAAGAACGGTGGGCCAGTGACCCACTTTCCCCCGCAACCTCCAACTACTAAGTCACCGCGAAGCTGTAGGAGAGCCACTATAGGTCGGTGGATAGGAAGCCCGTAGTAGGCCATGGCATCGGCCGACAAATTTCCAAGAGGTGTGGGCCCTAGGCTCGCCTGGTGTCCACTCATACCAAAGCCAATCAAGTGATTTCTCTTCACACCAGTCTCGCGCAGGCATCAAATGCCCATATTGGTCTGCCAGGTATAGGCGTCTTCTTCGTTGATCTCATCTGGCTCATCGACGGTCTTATTTTTCTTGGGTGCCATTTCTGGGTCTTTGGGGATGGAAGATAAATTCAGAGAAAAGAGGGAGACTGGAAAAGATCTTATTTGTTTCTGGGTTTCTCCGGAAAAGCAAAACAGGAAGAAAGTTGGTCAAGAAGGACTGATACTGTTGCTATTTAAATAAGAGATTTTGTGAGGGAAACAATGCGGCCAAAAGACGTTTTCGCAACCAAAATGTCACCTTGTTTCATCATTACACCGCTCTTCATTAATGGCCTCATTTCCACCAAAGAGACGTGGCGTTTCAAGCCCCCTTTGATCAGTTACAAGTTGTCACGGACCTGATCTCGAGGCCTGGGGGGCAATGTTTGAGCCCAAAAAGTATTTTTGGGCGGACTCTTAAAGTGGCAGACAATGTGGGCCGATGTAGCGGCCCATATAGGGAACAAGTAGCAGGCCCAGCGAAGGAATCCAAGCGGAATCCCAGCGAAGCTCCACAAAGGCCCAAGGGAGCCCACTATTGGGAATCCACGTGGGGTAATCATTATATTCTTCACCCATGTGGAGGTCAGAGAGTCAGTATAGCTTAGCTCACTGTGGAAGAGGATGCTAGGTACGCTATGGGATCTGATCACCTTTACAAAGAATCAGGAATATAGCATCATGACTATATAGTGCGCCATTAATGCAATGCGCTCGTGGGGATTCAATTAAACAACCATATCCCAAATGCCCGCGGCCAGTGAGGAGTCAGCTTTGCTCCTATTTTAGCTATATCCAGATTAATTAACAATTAATCTACTATATTCATTGTGACTCCCAAGATAATGCTCTTGTAGATCAGATACCCTTGGTCAAGAAATAGAATATTTTACACAATTCTGAGGACTAAAAATTCACAGAATAGCCTATATCCGAGGCTAGCACGAGAAAACAAGGATGCCAATTCATCAACTAATCTCTACGATTACCCAAGCCTCTTTGGAGCAAACAACCTTTCTCCTCTTACAGGTGACCACACTCCAGTCCCAGTCTCCACAAGAGCCGACTGTTAGTGCCACCGAACCCTCTATCAACGTACGTCTGTCCTACCCTCCTCGAGAGCTGACGGTAGTGCCGCGACCACAACGGTTACAGAACCAGCCAAGCAAGGGTGACGCCCTCGCAACCCAGCCAAGCTAAAGTCGTGCTTTAGTTAGATCCTAACACTTCCCGTAATTTTCGCTCTGCTCAATCTGCAATATTGAGTATCGACTATGTGTGAATAGAAGAAACACCAACAAAGTCCTAATCACGAGGCAGAAAGAATCCCATGACGAGGTTGGTGCTCTCCTCGTTTCCAATCGCTCAACAGAAGTCAAGTCAAGGGACACCCCCGATGACTGCACATGAACGATGCTGGCACGCCCACGCAAGAAAATAGACTGTTGACCAGCTATAACGAAACTGGAACCAAACAACTGTGAACTGGGCATTTGAAATCAAAGGGCCTAAGGGAAAGTAAGTAAAAATAAAACGTTAGTATGAGGGGACAAAAGAATAAGTAATTAATAGAAAAGAGATTTCATACTTTCCCACATTTATTCCTTTAAAGGTGCAATGCATGCAATATTTATAAAACATAATTTCTTAAAACATTGAAATCTCATGGAAACATACCAGCCTCACTGGTTAAGAGAAATCAGGCTAGCCCCGCTAGTCAAAATCAATATAAAATATGGGGAAAGCGTTATCACCATACGATAAAAAGGGAGCCTTCCAGGCTCTTGAGCATCCCATGCTCTTTGCTCAACTCACCCCCAAACACATAGTAAGCAGGGAGGAGTACTAATAGGCTAGCTAGCAATAAAATATATCGACCCAGGTATGATGGGTTAAAACCATGAAAATTGAAAATCAGAAATGCTTCCCCAATGTCTCACAAGAAATAAATATAGAGCCAATGGCGTGACCCTGCACACCAACATACATTCCCAAAATTATAAGTCAACAAGCAAGAACCAAACAATAAAGATAATTTCGAATTCATTGTAGAAAGACTTGTCAAAATTCCATAAACATATGCAAGTCTAAAATTTTAGTATAATAGTTTCCAATCCGTAAGTCCAATCGATAAATAAACCAATAAACAAAAATGATTTATATGCTCAATAACTTAAAACGATAGTTTAAATAAATTCTTGCTTAAGAAAAATAATTGCATGCATTATTAAAAATCAAATGTCTACTCACAGTATACGGCTAAGCCTGCCGTCGAACCAAACCCTCCTCTTGGGAATCCTCCTCGCGTCCTTGAACTGCTCGAAATCGGCCAGTGAAAATTTTCCATAAAATTCAAAACCCTAGAATCGGGTTTTTGCTTGATTCTCCCTCTACACTGCAAATTGATGCATGAAACTTGAGGGGAATGACAAATGGCTTGAGGCGCTCCTAATGGACTTGGTTTGGTGGCCGGAGATGGACGGAATTGGATGATTCGCCGAAAAACCTCCAACTGCTAAAGTGAGGGTTTTTCCTTCGATTTGGGGTTTTCCGGCCAAATCGTCGCAACCTACGGGCACTAGGTATAGAGGAGGAAGAGGTGCTCCTGGGATGGCTGGATGCACACCGGTTGGTGGTCGAATGGTGGTGAATCGAAGGGAAGATAGAGAAGACCGAAAGGGAAAGAGAGAGAGCTCAAGGGAGAGGAGGGAGAAAGGTGGGTTTCCGGGTTTGGAAACCTACCACAGTAAAAATTTCAATATTTATACCCAATTTATCACGAACAATAACTCCCATATTTCACCCATATCTTTCACATACAAACTCCAATTTTTACGTATCACATATACATGCACTCGGTTTAAGGTCCTCTACAATGTTCATGAAGAAAATTTTCTCAAAAACTAACCCAAAAAAAAGTCAACCTTTTAGGGCCATTGAAAGTATCGAAACAAAGTAAAACTAAAAGTAATCGATGTTTACTGTCTAAATGGATAGTAAACCAATAAATTTAGGGTCGAGACGTTACACCCAATCCCAAGTTAATCGCTGACCTAAACCCCAAAAAATAGTAGCAGTCTCAATCCCAATCCCAAGTTAATCATTGACCCGAACCCTAACAGAATTCAAAACCATCCCGCATCCCACTCTAATTAAAAAACCTGAATGGTTGTTGTCCCTTATGTAGCCATCATGATAAACCTTCACAGTGAAGTAATGCAAATGCATTGCATTTAAAAGGACAAGATTTGATAGACAATGTAATCAATGCAAATCAATATACACACCAATAAAGCATCCATTTCCAGCTAACACACAACCAAAATATGAATGAAAAAAGGACGAGTACTAAAAGACTTGAGCTCAGCAGACTTTTTCTTTTTTTTTTCCGCATGTTAGGACCACAATTGCACATCTTCCCCAATCCCAAGTTAATCACTGATCCTAAACCCTAAAATATAGCAACAACCCCCAATCCCAATCCCAAGTTAATCGTCGACCTGAACCCTAATAGAATTCAAAACCATCCTCCATCCCACTCTAATCCAAGACATGAGTCACCGTTTTCATGAAACATGAACTCACCATAGTTAGGGATTTCGTCAAGTCCTTGCACGATTGGAGATACCTATTCATCCATTGTTGGCCGCTTCAATGGATGATTTCCTTGTCCTAGGTTGCACTATTTAAGGATAGGGTTTAGGCAAGATTGTTCTGGTTGCTCGATTTGGGAGAGAGTTAGTTTAGAGTTTCTTGATTTGGAGAGAGTTTAAGTCAATTTAGGGTTTACATAAGCTTAATCGAAGTTGTTAAGGGGAGGCGTCCTTTGATAGATAAAACATCAGGGTATAATAGGAATTTGCTTCAAATGGGGCCCACTTGATCAGTTCGACGCTGCAACATCATCACTTAACGTCTAAACTAGACACCTCAAAAAATGGTGGGCACGGTTGATTGAAATTGAGAGCACAACGGTATTGCTGATGAAATTGAAAATGAAGGACTAACATGATATTGAGTACAAATCTCAAGGTAGTAAACTGAAATTTGTCCTTAAGAAACTAAAGTGGGTATAAAGGAGATTTTTTTTTTTTTTTTTGAATAAAGTGCTGGTGTGGCTACCCTCAAATCTTGATTAATGACACTGTCAAATACAAAGGGGGGCATAAGGCCTAAACTCCTGGTTACAATAAACATCTAAAGAAGATCCTGAAATGATACCAGAAGTCTCTACCAAATAAATGTATTCAACCAAACATCAACTAGCAAAGAGTGCCCTACTAGCTCTCTAGCAAGACAATTCGATGTCTAACTATTAGATAAGGAAGTGCAGTTACTTTCAGTAGTAACCTCTTTGTCATTATCATTCTTGAGTGAATAATTATCTGTAATTTTTGTTAGCAATAACATTTTGTCATTCTTCACACAAAAAAACTATTGATATATTCAAATTCATCAAAATGTTAGGAATTCGCCAATAATAACTCTTTCATTTCTTCATATAGAAGATACGAGAAGTACAACATCTTGCCTTTTCTTCAAAGGGAAGTGAAATTCACACTTCCTATTTTATAATCCACACTTCATGGATGTTTCTTTTTATAGTATGTTAACATCACATTTTTACAATCCACACTACAAAAAGACAAAACTTAAAATACTAAGAAAGAAAACATGAAGCGTGGATTGTAAAATAGTGTGTGTGAATTTCACTCCCCTTCTTTAATTGGCCCAACCCAACAATTTATCATGGAGGAGGTCGTTAAAATGGTTTGTTGACACAAGCAATTCTAAAGAAAGGATTTATAAGCTGTCAATCCAAAAGGGTATATGTAGGTGAGATTGGCTTAGGGTGACCAAACTTTATACAAAACTCACCATGAGTGTAAAATAATTACTTGATATTTGATTTCAAGTGTAGAAAACTGATTAAATAGAGAGTTTTTATTATAACTTCCAAATCTTACACCCTATATTTAGATCAATTTCTCAGTCGGATTTTGAAGGTTTTGACAAATGGTATTGCGATACTCGGGGATTCACATTGAAGGATTGGATTGCTTGTACTGGATTTTCTATTGACTATGGCTCTGTCATTGTCACGATCGGTGCGGAGGGCATTTTTCCTGCAACTTCTTCCTTGGTTGGTGGTTTGCCTAGTGACCGGTCCCGGGAGACTGTGATTGTGGTGGTGGTTAGCAGCAAGGTAAGGGAAGGTGCCACAAGCAATGGTGATGGTGGCAACAACTGGTTTGCTAGGGTGCTAGGGTTTTTTAATGGGTTTGAGTCTTCTAGATTTGCTGTATTGAATTGGGCTAGGGTTTACTGTCTCTTTAGGCCTAAACTATTGCCTAATTTAGGGTTTGATTTTTGCAGCCTACACTACAAGAAAAGTAGTTTACAACAACATCATAATAACAACACGCTCTAAATGCTCGTTGTTACATACAATCTTCTACAACGGACAAAGAATGTACATTGTAGAAAATTGTTTGTCACCACATGCGTCATTTGCATGTTGTCAATTTAGTTATTAACATCTTACCTTGCACATTGTTATCTACAAGTTGTCAATTGAGTTATCAACAAGCAAACGTGCATGTTGTTGAAAATTTTAAGAACCACGACGTGCGGTGAACGCTGTCAAAGCTTTGAAGTGAAAAACAAAATAAAAATAACAAAAAATTGTGCTGGAATGTTGTCGCTATAATCTAAATTTTATCGCACTTTTCAACTTTGAGGATAATTTTCAGAAAGCCTCGACAAAAAACGAAAGAAAATAAAGCCTTGTCTAAAACTAACTGAACTAAAAACCCACTCCTTATTTACCCTCCTAGCCTCCTCTCCTTATTCCCCCAACTGAAAACCCTAATTCAAATTGTTTATTTTGAATCCTCAACTCCGATTCAATCTCTCTCCCAATTTTTACGCCAAATTCGAATCGCATCGATATGAGCTACCATGGCGCTCCGGAAAAATCACAGGCCAACGCCAATTTGATGCAGGTGAGTTCGCTTTTTGCAACTTAGGAAAGCATATCAATTTGACCTAGAATTGTACTGAATTAGGTGTTATTAGCCGCCATTAACGTACTGACCTAGAATCGTCCCCTTTCTCTCACTCTGATTCCATTTCAGATCGGCCTGTGGCAGTTTGCGTAATTTTGATCGAACAAAATGTAGGGCGTTGAAGCGATGACCTTCAAATTTCATGGTGGGCCAGTGGCTGCTTGGAGGCCATCGTCCGGGACAAAGTGCTGATCTTCTCACCGCCGCTAATTACAACAATTTGTGCCAGTCCGAGACCCTCAACGAAATTAAGATGCACCACCGAGTACGGCCCCTCCCTCCAAAACGGTGCACTTTGGTGTATCCCTCTCTCTTACCGTGGCTTGCATTTTAATTTGTTCGTAGTTGAGGAAATTGAATAGAATTGGAGACTGAATTATGTATCTTATGCTTTGATATTTTGATTTGATGTAGTTTCCTAGTTTCCTACTGAAATGATGCCTATTGATCTGGATTTTTAGTTTTCTTTAGGTAATGATTTGGCTTTGGTGTTTGGTGGTGTTGATTTCAAAATTAGTATGAGCAACAATCATATGATGTCATAAGTCAATCAGATGTGGTTTATCTTTGAATGCACCTAACATTCCTACACGTATGCAAACAGATTGCATCTGGATATCTGTAGTAGAACGAGGGATTTGGATTTTGCTGCCTAGCTCTAGTTTATTGTCATGTATGCATATACAAAAGATGGTTTATGTGGGCACTAGTTCTTTTCTTTTACATCTGATCGATTGCACTTAAATTGGGTTGTCAATTGTGTGGACTGCATGTATGCATATTCCAACATAACATTCTTTGTACACCTTTAGAGTAGGTTTGTCATGAACTCATGATATCTGATATACTTCCAATCTTATGAAACTTAATGCATCAGTGTCTGTAAATGAAGTATTTACTATTCATGTATTAAGCACCATCGAGTTTGTAGTGAGAGAAGCATATATAACTAACTCTGCTTCTTATCAATATGTAACAGGTATATATGGCTACCTCAACCAAAAAGGCTATGGTTGTCCATGTTATGAAAATATTATCTGCAGATGTCATTTGTTTTATTGATATTTTAGTTTCCTGACCATTACTCTCGGTTCATGACCGTCATTTTGTTGTGTAATTGATTTGCTTTTATTATTATTAATTGCATTGTGTGTTAAAATAGTGGAAAGAGTTTGTTACTTACTGTTGTACTTTAGTTCAGATACTAAAGCACACTCCTCAAACAATTATGATTTTTAGTTTTAAGTTCTAGTATTAATAATTGCAGCTTTGAATATGTTTCCAGTGACTAAGAATGACACACACAGAGGAAATGAATGTGGAATTTAATGAGGGCATAACTTTAAATTTTTCTTTGGCATCGGTTTGCCTTGCGTTTCTTATACTCAGTCATTACGAAAATTTGATGAGGACAGGAAGCATTGAGAGCTTTCGGTATGCTACATATCCCAATCAAGAACTTCATGGCTTGATACCTGATCAATTATGAAGAAGATGAAGTGGTGGATGAAGGAAATATATCTTCAACAAACCCAAGTACAAAAGTAAACCGGGAAGTACTCTATTGTACTAGATGCCCAAAGAATTCAGAACTTTGTGATGCATGTTTTGTAAAGAATTATGTATCATAACTTCAATGAAATGCATATTTTTCTTTTACATGGTTATAGTGTACTAATATTGGCATATGAATGTGCTTAAATAATGGTGAATGTTTTTAGAGATATATGAAAGAAGAACCAGCAAATTGGGTGCAATAATGTATACTGAAACGTTAATAACAACATATTTAGTAATATGACAACATGCCATGTATGCTGTTGAAACCTAAAGACAACATGCTGAGAGCTTTGTTAAAACTTACAGCACGCGCTTGAAACGTTGTTGAAAATTTATGACAATGTGCAAAACTCATTGTTGAATAATTACAACAACTTACTTCGCCTCTTTTCGACAACGTGCAAAGCACGATGTTAAGGACACTTGGACTTTTAATGACTCTAGCATCTACAACGTGCGCCAAACGTTGTCGAAAGTGATTGATAATGTGAATTGCATGTTGTTAAACATGTTTTTTCTTGTAGTGCTACTGCCATTGCTGGTGTTGAGAGTATTTACATTATCATCTAGCTGTGGTGATCGGTGTGGAGCTACCATCGCTCTAGGATTTTTGAGTTGGGACGTCAGAGATAATGGTTTGCTCGTGGTGTTTCCAGCTAATGATATGGGATGTCTTCCGATGGCACCACATTTATTGGGTGTCATCGACAACAGTGGTTTGAGTGCCACCGATGCTCTTGATGCGACCTGGGTTGACGGAATTATTGGCGGAACAAATGGTGGTTTGCACTTCTTGGACCTGTTAGGCCATTGTGACAGCGGTGAGCGCAGTGGCTGTTGGTCTTACGATGGCAGCAAGCATGCTATGGACAACGACAACATCGACATTCAAACTAGGGTTATGCTTAGGTGGCTTTTTCTACCCTTTGGTTGTATAGGGCCCTTGGAGCCCTAGGGTTTTATTTCTTTATTTTGTTTCGGCCTTCGTCCTTTTTTACTAAAGGATGATAAGGTTCTTTTTCCTTTCTTGAGTGTGAAGAAATTGCAAAGAAGCTAATAGCTCTAATGTACATTTCATTCTCTTCAAGGTTCTAATTTTCTTTGTTCCGAGCGCAATCATAAATGGTAGATGTGCTAGAAGTGTATTAGGTAGTTTACTCTGTGTTTAGAGGTGAACTTTGTAGCATACTCTATGGAATGACTATTTCTAACTATCTTTAAGAATATATTATTATTGTACTACTTGTTGAATTGCATAATAGATATTTTTCAACTCATAAAAAAAATAATAAGTTAAAAAAATGTGAACTTTTAAGGAAAAAAAAATCAGGAAGCCAACTTTGACCAAACTGGAAATAGCTGCTAAAATTTGACTTTAAAAATACAATAAGTTAAACATGTTGGTGGGTGGGTCAGAATGATACTAACAAACAAAGTAACAATGGATCTGGATTCCGGAGTCACGCAACAAAATATATAGAACCCCAAAAGTGGGGTCACTATATAATATTGGAGGTAAGGAACACAAGTTCTAACCACTCAAAGGAGGAGCTCTGCTGTGCTGCTCATCATCTTCTTCTGTCCTATGTAAGAAACTCAACTTCTCCATCATGGATCAAATCTAGCTTCAGAGTTTCTGTCTTTGCATAACTTGGTCTGGTTTTATTGGGTTTTCATGTTTTATTTGTTTGGTGTTGGTGGGGTTTGACTTTGTGATCACCAGACAGAGATGGCTTCAGATTCTAAAGTCTATCACTTTGATGAGGTGGCACAGCACAAGTACAAGAAAGATTGCTGGATTATAGTCTCTGGAAAGGTTGGTCTTTCTCTTTGATTTTCTTTCTATTGTTCATGTCTGTAATATTTGTGAATCTATTATCTGAATTGTGTTTCTGGGTTGATGTATGATTTATCTGCTAAAGGCTAAAGGCAAGCCTTCTGCTGCCACTTATTGGTTATGCGTGCTAAAAGAGTTGCTTTGGCATAAAAATAATGTATTGAATGAAGGAGTTGGTAGATCTCAATTAGAAGTATATAGGAGAAGTGAGATGAGAAGAAAGGGTAGGCACATGGTTAAAAGCTAGACTCTATTTAATCACGGATCAAAAAGTTATGATGGGATTGAGAAGAAGGTTTATGCTCTTTAGCCTTTAATTCTCATTTTGCTCAAAGAAGTTAAACACGCAATGCATTTCTTTTACTTAGGAACACCAATATATCACAACAGGTTATTCTCAAAAAAAAAAAAAAATGGATCACAACAGGCTCAAATTGTTCATTGATGTTACTCTAGGCACAGTGGCATACAGGTCTTAAGGTAGTGGATATCAGTAAGTGATTATATGATTTTACCTGATTGAAATAAATATGTATTGGAAAGCGAATTGCAAATGGCAAACCTAACAGATGAGTGATTTGGGTGTTATATGCGTTCCAGCAAACTAATTACTTAACTTAGCATTCTACCAAAAAATTTGGAGTTCCTTTACCGGTTGTTGAACATGAAATTTATTTCCTAAACTCTTGGCAGACTAGTTAAAGTGGACAATTGTGATATCTGATGGAATGTGAGGCAATGTATAGGCGCTTATCTGAACTGCAGAACCATAATTGAAAAAAGAAAAAAAAGTATGGCTGCCTTGAAATAATACTTATGATAGAAAAGCAAACCAGGCTGCAGATTGCTTGGCCTAGTTGGTCTAACCTTTCAGATGAGAATCTTGAACTAAGAAGTTTCTACGAGAGATTTTTAGGTCATTGTTTGGGGAAGAATGAATATGCATTAGCCTTTGAGTTTCTGTAATCTTTCCAATAAATTTGTTTAACTAATCCATTCTTGCTGTTAAGAAGACAAGGATGTATAGCATGTAACATAATTAGTTTCGACTTGGGACTTCGTGTATGCCCTGTTTCTCTTCAACCACTGGTAATACATGTTCCCAGTAGTGAATCCTAACCTATATAGGACGTTTAATTTCCCAACTATATGATCAGTCTTGTTGTTGATAAGTTGATCAGTCACAACTGCAACAGATAAGAGTAGTAAAGCTTCTCTCTGGTACATTAAATAATTCAATATATTTTCATCTCATTCATTTTTATAAATTGATCTACTCTACTTCATTTTATATCACTGCTTACTAGTATGTCTTGAATGACTTTCCCCAGGTTTATGATGTCACTTCGTTTCTGGAGGAACACCCTGGAGGTGATGAAGTCTTGCTATTAGCAGCTGGTAAGATCGTGAATCTCGCCATGACTTAATTTGTCTCTGTGACTGTTGTTTCTCTACCGGTTCTGGAGTCCCAAGAAATAAACAACATTTATGATGTGTAGTAATCAGAACTCTGTTTCAACGTCTTGCAGATAGGGATGCAACTGATGATTTCAATGATGTTGGCCACAGCGATTCTGCAAAGGAGATGATGGAAAAGTACTACGTAGGCGAGGTTGACACATCCACAATACCAGAGCAGCCAAGTTACAAGCTGCCTGCACAAGCAACAGCTCCTCAAGCTGACCAATCTTCCGGATTTGTGGTAAAGCTTCTACAGTTTCTGCTACCCTTGTTGATCTTGGGGGCTGCATTTGCTCTGCAATACTACAGTAAAAAGTAGTTCAGTTATCCTTTCACACGGAACTTAATGTTATTTGAGACCAAGAATGTCTATCACTCAAGTGGTAATAATGGAGTTTTCCATTGGTACTTTACATTTTTAAATATCTTGTACTACCCTTTCATATATTTGTATGTGTGCTTGGAATATATCGACTTGGGAATGCATATATTGAAAAGATTTGCCTTTTATCAGCATATTGAAAAGATTTGTATGTGTGCTTGAAAAGATTTGTATGTGTGCTTGAAAAGATTTCCTATATATTTGCTCATTTGGATTAATGGGTTTAGGGTTTAGGGTCTTCACAACCAAATAGAAAACCATCAACTAGCAACTCAAGATATGAGTCGTGCATCTGTGGATGTGTGAAATTGTCAATCAGAGTAGATATAAAATCAGAAAGCCTAGAGGCAATGTTGTTAGAACTTTTCCATTTGTGGGTTCTTAACTGCACATTGCTTGGATTTTGTAAGGGTTACAAATTTGATCAGCTGATGCCTATAAACCCAGATTGATATTGGTCTTGTGATAACAAATGGGAAAGCGATTCGATTGATGGGATTTGGTATGATACTTATGAAATCAATGATATCAATGAAATATATTGGGCTTGGTTCACATCAGACCTTGAGCGCTAAGATTTGTGTAAGCCTTAATGACTCGAATGGCACCAGCTGGGAGTTGAGCAAGAGTTGGTGGTCTGGTGGATGGCGTTGTCCAAAATTGACTCAAATTAGGGTAGTTTCATCTGTTTTTCAACCTCGTGCATGCAGCAATGTAGCTCATGTTCTTACAAAGTTTGCTTTGGTCGATCGTAACCTTAATCTTTGGTTAGAGGAAGGGCCGGTATGGCTAATGAAATGTATATCAGATGATATATCTGTACCAATTTCCTCGGTTGATTGAATGAATGATTTCATTTGATCGATAAAACAAAGACCTATTTGTTGGGGACCCCATAATGAATAAGACAATTGATGATTTAGATAACCTTAAATGAATTTTCATACATTTGCCCCTGTGATAAGTGTCTAGTACCCTATTAAAGAGTGAGCTAAGGAAGATCAAAACCTAGCGTATGCATCTGTGATCTGTTCACAATATATTTTGATGTGCTTGATCTGAAGAGTGGATTGCTTGATGATGTTGGTTTTCAATCATAGCTGCATTAGGTTCATACTAACTTTTTGTAACTGGTTCCTTTCTCATTAATCATTTGACAATTTCAGGAAGCACGCACATCCCTGAGGCAATCATGAGGGATATTAAAGTATATATAGCCACAAAATGTGACATGGCAAGTTCCTCAACAAATGAGTGTTATTGCTCAATTGAGAAGTATATTTAAGATGGTAATTAAAACCTTAACCACATTAATACATTTAAGTACCACAAGTTCATCCCTACCTTATCCTTAACCATTTGTCTGGCCCCAATGGGCATGCGGTTTTCTGCATATATGCCATCCTTGGGGATCTAAGTTTTGGTCCAATAAATTTTGCAAAGAACAAAGCTTTTTCATGAGAAAAGGGTTTTTGCTAATTCTTAAAAAGGGACATACAAATAGCTAATCCATGCAAAGTGCAATGTACAGCATATAAATTGAATCATTGTATCCAGAAAAAATGCCCAAAGACATGATTATCCGGATTCATCATTTCACCATCACAATAGAGATAGCCCAACCATAACATCATTTTCTGTTCAATCTCTTAGAGGTATGCTATTACACTTGCCTAATCTATTTCTGTGTATCATCAGCCAACTTCATCAATTTGCTTAGTGACAATTCAGCCAAATCTGCGTAATTTGTGGGATATGCTGTGTTCCTAACAGGGTGGATTTGATAACATGGATAAGCAAGCTCACCAACTGAGAATAGAGAATCATCAAGATAGTGTCAACATTTTCTCATGAATATTACAAAGCATGTGCCTTGCTACCAGAAAGAAGGTTTGCTTTTTGCCATTGATGTTAATTGGTTTTCTTATCTCTTCTGGTGATTTCTCACTTTCTTCAAGCTGTCTCTGTGCTTAACCTTTCTGAGGAGTGTAGGGCACACAAAATAAACTTTGTT
The DNA here is from genome assembly GCA_025331145.1 of Rosa persica. Taxonomy (NCBI): domain Eukaryota; kingdom Viridiplantae; phylum Streptophyta; class Magnoliopsida; order Rosales; family Rosaceae; genus Rosa; species Rosa persica. Next base: position 32,955,629 of record WFKR01000001.1, read on the forward strand.
GAGGAGGTGAAGTCTCTTTATTTCACTATCATTTTGTTTGGCCTGTGGTATTTTGGCACTCTCACTTGCTAGTTCATTGTGAGAAAGTATGATATTTGCTCTTGCTTAAACAATGGCCCTGAGTGGCTCATGCCATGTGTTGCGGATGACAAGTCAAATCTTACTTTGTATCGATGTATGTATTCTCTATATAAATTGTTCGATATGTGATGATAAAAAATAAAAATAAAATTTAAACATGATGAAGTTTGGATTCCTTATGTTTTATTCTAAAATATCATCTTAGATCGACTGCTACTAAATTATAGCCCATGTAAACCCTAAATACCAAACTCTCCCATTAGAATGCTTCACCCGAAACCAAATTAGTAGGTCATATAACTAACTATACCTTAAAATAGAAAAAACTGAACTAACAATATCGCTGTAACAGAAAAAATCTGCTATTTAGGTACACTTATCATGATAATCTTTACATTTGTCTACCCATTAGTTGGCAAAATATATTACGCTCAGAAAATAAGACGATAATACATGTTTACACTTATCAGTTTTTGAGCCTCATGCAATCAACTTGGGCATTTTGATAGACGTGTTCTTGTTCATGATTTGATCAAAACTGAAAAATAAGTTCAATACAATTAATATACAGATACATAAACAGGTATGCCAACAATCAACAGGAGGATAGTGTTCTTGTCTTATTTCTTTCAAATTGACGATAGATACACCAATAGAACTTGAAAGACGTATACAAACATCTGAATTAGCTACAATGATCCATACCCTAAAAACTCAATAACAATTTTTATAATGATGATGTATTTTGACATTAGATGTCAAAGCATATGTAGAAAACTCCACTCTTCTTTATGATTATGTTATGTAATTCAACAATCAAACCTTTTGGCTTTAGTCTTTGTTTATTTAAGAAGCAAGATTAATTATAGTACGAAATTCAAAAGCCAAAATAATACACACAACAATACTAAAACTTTAAACTAGTATCTCATGTTACGATCGAGTTCATCATTCATAAGTAGAATACTCAGTAAGCCTGAATAAGCGATCCTACAAAATGAAGAAAAAAACTTTGCATTCATGATCTGAGATGCTAGACTGTAACTTGGACCAGTAACCAACAAAACTAACATAAGGCGGTCTAAAGTTTGGTCAGTCTTTCGTAATGAATTTAAATTGGATGAAAGAGCGCATTTCCTCGACCATGTTTCCCATACCTCTCTCTTCGTAATCGAAAAGGAGCACGAAAAGCCAAATATTTCATTTTGTTAATCGACCTCGCGGAAAAGTCATCAGAAAATCTCATTCTTATCCTGCAATAAAGAATTAGAGATATACCAAAATCTCAACCTATTTCTATAATTTTCCAGGGGGCCCGGTGAACTCCTATAGGTTAGGACCAATAAGACGTAAGGCCTTGTCTCGTACTTGTGGACACCTACAAGAACAAAGATTGTGGTCAGGAGAGAGGAATGATTCTTTCTGATTGTGATGAAATTTTAACTCCAAAATGATTTCTTATGGTATACCTGAAGAATAAATTATTTCAACCACTAAACCTTATGAGACAAGCGAATTGTCTCTTGAGAAACAAATATGGTTCATGAGTTTAAGTTATTCATAACAAATTCATGAGCGAACGCCCGCACTTTTCAATAGATTTCTTGATGCTCGTTCTAAATTCCTCATGAATGACATTTGTTTCTCATGAATCACATTTGCTTATCTCAATTTTTTTTTTTTTTTAGTTACAAGCTTATCTCAATTATTGGCAAGTGGTTATTAATTAATCTAGAGATCAAGTGTAATTACCAGCAATCACAAGTGACAAGTCAAACAAGCATCCCATCCAAAAGAGTAATTAATTCGATTAAAAACATGACCAAACAAACCCGCAAAGCCATCACAAGCATATTAATTCAGACATTATTTATTGTACAAGTACTTCACCATCCAAAATTATTAGAAGTTTAGAACGTCTCTTCAGGCTACTCTTGTTTCTTGTGTTTGCCTTTCTTTCCCGGTCGTGTCTGGGAATACAGAGCAAACAGTGATCTGGCGCTAGAGATTCTTGCGGCTATTGTCAATTTTAATCCATTATTTGATTGATATACATGTAGTGGTAGGGGGGTCTTTATCAAATTATCAAATTCTATTTTTTAAAGAGAGAAAAAGTCTCAAAATTTTACTGTTTGATAGATCATTGTCTATGGCTCCATATGTTCTTCTCAGCTGTCCTAATTGCACTAGCCAAATGAACGACAACAACTTATCAGCATCGTACAAGTAAGGCACTGTTCGATTTTCTTTTGCTCTCGACATTTTCCTTCGTTTAAGGACCCTAATAATCTTAAAGATTTAGGGAACCATTTGAATGATGTTTGCCACACCTAACTAGATGACTCATCTAATTTGAATGATGTTTGATTAGATGAGTTATTTATTATTATTTGGAACGTATTCTATGCAGACTATTGTACTAATGTTAGAGGTGAAGACCTTATGTCTCTATCGATGCATATCTCTTGAATCAGGCGTGAGAATAAACCTCCTAACTTAGCTTGGTCCTAAATCTCTTCAAAATATATATATATATATATATATATATATATATATATATATAGACTAATTAGAGAGAGGATAATTATTCTTATCAAGCAACTAATTTTGATCTATGTATAGAGATTTGCTGTAGTGGTTTCCTCCTTCGAGAGAGGATATCCGCCTAGTATAGGCCGCCACGAGGAGAATAGTATCGTCTTTTTCCGCTTATTGATATGTATTAGTAAACCAAAGCCGCACAATTATTGATTGATTATATTTGTTTAGAACTGTATAGAGAAGCTAATCTATCTTATCAAAATGGGAACCCTATGTATAGGCCGTAATTCATGTAACATATATTGAAATCTATGTTGTTATTATCTTACATATTAAGTTAGAAAGAAATCGAAAGTCTCTTGACCTGTTCTAATTCTTCAACCTTTTGTCTTTGAAATTAAGAATAAAGAAGAAAAATGATGTTGGCATGTGTGTGCATTTGTGTGCATGTTAATTTACGTTAGAACTTTTTGATGATCGGGAGATTTTGATAATTGTCAAATCCTTTTTTAAAATTCTTTGTTGTTACACAACACAAGCAACTAACTGTGGCAACAGTGGAATGATTTGATGCACCAAAGAAATTTTTTCAATTTAGTACATGTGAAAGAGACCAGTTCGTTTTGTAAATGATATTAATTAGCAGTCAATTTATTAGTGACACATGCTTGACCTATAGCTTTCCACCAGCTAATGATCAAGCCGAATAATTAATCGAATTGTTTAGCCGCATTGTCAAATATGGAAATTTAAATTAATCAGGTTGAATTTGACACATAGTTGACGTGAACATTGTTCATGTCTGTTTCATACGAAACCAAGAATTTTTATTATGTCTCTAAGAGACTAAGAGACCATAATTGATTTCAAGGAACATTATGATAGTAATCGCGAGGTGGGGTGGTCAATAATCCCTTTTTTAAATAATTAAAGGGCGTTCATAATCTATATAATGAGCACGTTGCTCAAATTATGCCAAATTTTATGGTCTAGGTCAAGCATGAAAATACATGGAATTGATAATTTGATATATAGTAATGAGCAACCAAGTAAGCAACTGAAAAGTGAGGATTTGAGAAATAGCAATGGTTGAATTCAATTCAATAACTTCTATCGACTATAAAAAATTCATAAGTTATTCATTAGTGAAGATCGCCTGGAGTCCTGGTGATTACTTTACTAATATTCAAGATTGCCAAAAGTTATTCGTTAGGACTTAGGAGGGTTGGACGAAGCCAAAAGTTACCCCAAACCAAGCCTAAACTAGTTCTTAATCTTGTGGTATCTTTATTTCTAATATTGAAGATTGCTTTCTACTACTGAAAGATGCTCTCAATCCCAATTATATCTGCACTAGTTGATCAAAAAGCAGGAGAAACGAAAACATATTGAAGAAACTCGATTATGACTTTACATTGTAATGCCGAACCTAGATAATATTCACATGATAACTTTTGTTCAATCAGGAGCAAACGTCATGCAAAGAATAATTTAATTTTCATGTCAAACTAAAAATTACAAAAATTCAACCTAAAGAAAAAAAACAAACAAACAAAAACAAAGATGATTTTCTTAGGACCCAAATCATATACAATCTCAACTGTAGCAAAAAAAACAAATATTAAGAGTTATCATACAAATATTCTAAATCTCTCAACATATTGGCTACCCAAGCACAAAGTAGTATATACTAATTCGATATTCACATTTTTGTATTCGTCAATAGGCCTAACATATTTACAAGTTTTAACAAAACTTTCTAAAAAGAAAAAAATGAATAAATGGATTCTCGGTCCATGTTCAATACTGATTTTGTGTCCAAAAATGTTGGAACAAGAGGACTAGAAGGGTTTGGAGTGTTGTGTGAGCCAGGTAATTATCCGCAACAAACTGGGTCTAGTCCCCATCATGATTCATAAACATAATTCCAAAATTTGGTTTGCTAGATAATACATGGATCGAATTCTTGGCTCCGCTTATGAATGTTATGGGTGTTCTTTCTCATCGTAATGCTTGATTGGAGTTTTGGTGTTTATATATGCGGTATTGCTCTACAAGGTGTTACTTTGATGTTGACCAGAATGGGTGATATACATGCTTACATGGTTCTGTCTCGTGTGGCACTGTTCAGTTGCCTTCTCTTCATTGGTGGCTCCCTGACAAGGGACTACGGTTATTCATTCACTCTTTTCGTAAAAGAAAATTTATAATAAAAAATAAAACATATTGGCTGTGCTTAATTAGTTCAGAATCAATTTCGTTCATTATAAAATACAAGATTTTTGGGTGTATGGAGGAGGGAGTGTGTTTGTTCATACCAAGCAAAAAGTTGGTGCTTGTGGTGGAAATGAGAGGAGGTCTGGTCTAATTGCACCCAAAAAAAAGGGTCTGGAATAAAAATCTGATTCAGTCTAATTTTCTAAAATCATGAAATGTCACATTAGTTTGATTACATAGGCATGTGGAAGAAATCAAGGGGACGTTAGTCCATAAATTGTTATATTGCACATCAATTTGAACATGCATGTCTCTAGCTAGCTAATTATTCTTAAGGGTTGTGGTCCTGGTAGACAAACCTAAACCCACCACATCAAGGACACACAGTGCTTACTTAGTGCCTAATAACCTTTATCATTACTTCCAAGTTCTAACACATATACAAAACAAGATTAAGGGTAGTCATTATCATTCATTGAATATGATTAGATTGACTTGTTCATGAATATCATTGATATTAGGGTACCAACGATAATCAATTCTCAAATCCCATGCCATGATAAGAAAAATTAGGGAAAAGAAAAGTGAGTAATTTAAAGATATACATAGAAATACATAATCTATAAATCTCATGACATGATAAGAAGAATTTGGTAAAAGAAAATTGAGTGATCTGAAGATACATAGAAATATGTAATCTATATATGTTTTTAAGGTTGTTCTCAATTAAGAATGATATTCTTATAATATTTTATATTGTACGTATGTTTGAAAATAGAAATGCTAGGGTCAGTTGTCCATATATCGACAAATCAATAATTATTTTTAATAGTTTTCAAAGAGTTTGACTCTACTAATTAGTTGTTGTTACTGAGAAAACTTACATAGCGGTTTAGGGTTTGACTAGCTAAACGCATAAATAAAAGGTTGTTCATCTCATTTGCTTAACCCTCACATAGAATAACCATGATGTTATATAGTGTCATTGCTAGCTTTGTTTGGAACAACTTTGGAATTTTGGGTCACTGTCCAAAATGAAGAGAATTTTGTTTCCTATAACATCTTCTTCGTTGAAAACTTAAAATTACACATAAAGCTATGGAGATCCATGAAATTAGACAATCAGTGCTTGTATTAAGGAAATCAAATAAAACTAGTATTAATTTTCATCATTATTTACAATAATTAAAACTAAAACACTTTGATCGTCTAACTATCTTGGCATTCAAGACAGTGACAGACCAAGAATAACAACATGACCCAACAAGTAAAGGGTATATGTTTTTGTGAACCCACCCACATTAGCCCCCTACAACAAACCCTTTTTTACTTTTACCCCTCTCTTTTTGTTTTTTTTATAATTTTTTTTTATTTTTTATTCTTTGACTTTTCTACTAACGTTAAACTTCACTGATTTGTGCTCATCCTACGCCTTGGGCACACGTTTACAGTCAGAGGCTTGGCCATCTCGCAAGACAGCCTTAGCACTTCAGACAAGTCCACGGTCTTCTGATCGTACGACATCCATTCGTATTCGTGCAAAAGCGAAGCCACCCAATACATGACAGTTGTCAACCCTAGCGCCTTTCCAGGGCAAGTCCGCCTGCCCGACCCGAAGGGCGCGAGCCTCAGATCCGATCCGAAAACCGAAAACTCCATCTCACTCTTTTGCGCCACAAATCTCTCGGGCTTAAATTCCAGTGGGTCTGCCCAAACATCTGGGTCCCTTGAAATAGACCACATGTTAACCATCGCGGTGGTCCCCTGGGGCACGTGGCGCCCGTCGATTGTTGTATCGGTGATGGCCAAGCGAGCCCATGATAAGAGTGGGCCCGGAGGGTGCAACCTCAACACCTCTTTCACCACAGCCGTCAGATACACCATCTGATTGACGTCAGACTCATCCACGGCTCGGGACCGCCCAACTACTTTGTCCAGTTCAGCATGCACCGCTGATTGAACTTCTGGATGAAGCACCAACCTCGCCAGAATCCACTCGATCAGAACCGCCACTGTGTCCGTCCCTCTAAATATCATTTCCTGTTAAAACGGCGACGTTCGGTTAATCACAATTCTGGATAATATCAAAGCATATATAGCAGCTTAATTGAGCTTACCCAAAGCACAGCAATCATATCGGAGTCGGATAATTTATCGGGTCCTTGGAGCGAGAGCAAGACGTCAACGAAGTCCGGGGCGGATTTGTCACCGGTTCGGGCCCCGTGCTCCGAAATGATCCGGGTGACGAACCGGTTTACTTTGGGAACAAGTTCGGAGCATCTGAGCCGGATTTTTTGGGCGTCAAAGTCCGCGAGCCAAGGAAGATGGTCAGACCAGTTCAACTTGCCCAATAAGTCGTAGCCTTCGTCCACTAGCGACTTGAGCTCTTCGACTTCGTCACTGACCGAATCAAGCTCATATTTGCGTCCAAAAACAGAGCACATCATGTTGTTGAGGGAGGCTCTCTTGAGGACCTCGCGCACGCACAGTTTTTGCGCGTGCGCGCCGAACATTGCCACCATTTGGGAGGCAATCTCAGACCGTTGCGACTCCGAGGCCTTGATTTGTTTCGGGCAGAAGAGATGAGCGGCCGAGATTCTCCTCAGGGTTCGCCAGTACACTCCATACGGGGCGAACCCGATGGCCCGGTTGAACATCAGGCTGTAGGCCGACTCCTTCACCGGCCGGTCGGCGAAGACGGAGCTGTTGAGAATCTCTCTCGCCACGTCAGGGTTACACGTCACGATGAACCGAGTCTGGCCCAGGCTGAACGCCATGAGGCGCTTGGCGTTGCAAGCCTCGGCCATGGCGGCGATTTTCCGGTGGGCCAGACCCGTCATCATGCTCATGCTGCCTGTCAACGGCAGACCTCTCGGACCGGGAATCATAGCAGTGGGTCTGGTAATAATATTTTTGATGGTTCTGCCCCAGGCCGGACCGCCGGGATGAGCCCAGTAAAAGAGAGTCATGGCGAGCCATGAGAGAGCGATGACAAGAAGAGAACATGCAATGCTTTCTTGGGAGAGAGCTCTGCATTTCGAAGCGAGGGCGAAAACCCAGAGGCTTTCAATGTCTGTTTTCATTGTAGAGTGTGAGAGAGTAGAACAAGCTAGGCTTTCTTTGGTAATCAGAAAGAAAGAGAAGGCTGTGCTTTTCAGTTTGAACTAGAATGAGCTGATGGATGGGACTATATATAGGGAAGTTGGGGGAGTAGTTTTGGGGGCTAACAGAAGCAAAAGCCGTTACACTGAAAAATAGGAACGTATAAGACTATAAGAGTAAGACAGGAGAAATCTTTTTTATTTTTTTTTTTGGTTTACAAATTTGGGGCAGTAGAATTCTTTTTAGATGCGCCGCCAGATATGCAGCCATGTGTGCGCGTGTGTATTTGGGCGGTTAGTCCAGAGAGCCGAAATGAAATTGAAATTAGGTCTTTGTTTTAGTACCATGGTGGCACGGTTTGAGGTATAACGAAAAAACAGGTACTAGTATTGGGCGAACGGCGAACCTAAGAGACACGTCAAAGCAGGTAAACCGAATTAGTGTTTTCACAGTAGAATAGAATTGTTAGTAAAGACTATTCCCCAATAATTTAAAAAATTTCTCTCAAGTATGTAGAACCAAATTAATTTCTACTTTTTTATGTGCTAATGATGCTAAAGGAACTGTTGAATAATGCATCCCTAGCTAGTACATGTTAAAGCAGAGAGTCGTCCAGGGTTTTACTGATATCTTGTAGGAACTACTCACTCACTAAGATTGTACGTACATCTAAGTTGCATACCTATTACTTATTTTATTTGGTAAGTTCTAGAATATCTCACGATACATAAGTTTTGTAATATATAAATGAGTGTTCACTAATCAAGAAACTAAAATATAAAAGCTAGTTGTAGAGTTTTATAAGCTAAAACACTAACAATAAATTAGGATATTACCTATTACAATACGATTCGGATGGCGCACTGCGTACTAGCCTTCATCTACATTTTATAGGTTATGCTAAATGTATCTCTAACTTTATAAGCTTTTCAAACACCTTGATTAATTATCGCAAAATTAAGCAACATTAGCCCTTCTAATTCTTATGCTTACGCTATTTCTTTTGAAGAACTTTGAATTACTTAATCATGTCCACATCTCATACGTTAAATCTTTTGCATCCAATTTTCTGTGTTAAGTTGTTTTGGCCTAGCGCTTATAATTTTGAAAACTTATTTAACAAACTAATTACCTCATAAACCCAAATTAAAATAAAGTTTTCTTTATTCAAACTACACTTTCGCGTCGATTTAAGAAGAAGCTAAAACTTCAATTTTCAGAAAAGCTTTGCGCGCGCGTGGAAGAGCACCGTTGTGGCTGAGATGTTCCGTCCGGGTCTGGACAAGTTAATATGGCCGCCGTAATTTGGTCTAACATGTGGCGGCGTTTGGGGTGGCGTTGTTCGGTGAGAGGGGTTTAAGGCGCAGATGAGGCCCATGCATTCATGGCTCTGGTACACTGTCTTTAGGTCTAGGTAAAGAAGAAGTACGGTTCACTTCTGGTTTATCGACTCGTGGCAGTTGTATGGCATGTCCATGAGTCCTTGACGTTGACTGCTCCTAACCCACCTTCAAAGCTAGCTCCTGAATATTCCTCGGAGACACTCGATCACTTGGAAATTGGAATTCAGGGTTTAGACCTGAATTAGATATCCCAGTAAAATAATTTCAAGTTATAACAACAGGCTTTTGATTGAGCTTAATTACGGATTCGAAGGGTTCAAAAGTTGATCGATATGGGGATTGTCGGGAGGTATCCCTAGTTAATACAAGAAGATTTTTGTATTATGTAAATTAAATTTAATTAAAGTCTGGAACATTGTCAACAAGTCCACAAATTTATTACGCTTTGACAAGTTTTTAACAAAGTATCTTGATATAGCCTTTTTGGATTAAGAAATATGGTATTTTGATATTACACTTGATCTTAGCCAAAAGGCTAAGAAATATGGTATTTTTATTGATTCTCAGATTTTTCTGTCACATCTGAGAATATCGATATTACATTGCCTTAAATATATTGGAGACGGGTCTGACTGCCTTATAATGTTGAGGACATTTCTATAACCTCTATTTTTTTTTTTTTTTGAAAGTCTATAACCTCTATGTTTTATGTATCAGTATTGGGCATTTTTTATCATTAAATAAAAATTATTACACATTACGTCCAAATTTCTCAACTATATCAAGTTTCAGTCCTCACGTTCAAACCAATACAAAAAGAACAACAGCACGTTAACAATACCTAATATATGATGCATGTACTTGTGAGTAATCGGGTGTTTTGGTCTGTCCTAGGAGACAAATGGAGATGAGTCGTCTCTGGCTTGTACAGGAAGTTAAGTACTCTGGAGAAGGGCTAGAATCTGCGGTGAAGTTTCGTAGTGCAATACCAGTCCTTAAATCGATTCTTTTCTTTGTCTAATTAAACCAGATTCAGGTCGAAGGAACACTATTATATTGACTCAGCATGATCGAAAATTCCAGTTGCTTGAAACTCAAAAGACTTGCGACCATGACTAGATTCAGCAATAGCTACTGTATTTTCCCTTTTCAAATTTTAACACATATTTATTTAGCTTTGTCTATTTATTTCTATGTTGGAATAAATTAGTTGAATGTAATTTTGTCCTAAGGTATGACCGCACAATTAATTTTCTGATCTGTATACACAAGACCTTATTAGGTGTTAGAACCATGGTAATGTCAACATGCACTATCATGTACTATTTTTACCAAAAAAAAAAAAAAAAGAACTATCGTGACAGTACGTAGGGATACCAATATTTCGACTAAATTCCTCCCAATCTTCTAGTATTAAGTTAATTTATTAAAAAATTATGCTTCTAACTTGTAGACACCGAAGAAAATATTGGATATTTCGAACAAATGAAGCAATGCAGCAAGGAGCCTCCCACTTCCATTGTTTAGCAATAAGATATTGCACCTCTTTTCACGGTCAACTTTTCAAGTCACTTGGAAATGTTAATTACATTATTTTGATAATAACATATACATATTGTCTAATCATGTATATTACAATATGTATATGTTATATGTGTACCAACTTCTCTATATAGTATACTCTATAAAGCTTGAATTGGGAGGTTTTTTCTTCGTCAAACTTTAGCTAACTTAAATCCTGAGACTTAGCAGCAAGAAAACAAGAAACAAACCTTAAAAATTGTAATTCTTTTTAAAGAATATTGGGAAGGATCCTTGAGCAGCCTAGGCACTAAAGAGTTATTGTAATTATCCATTTTCCTAATGTGAGGTTTGAACAGTGATTTTAATACCTCCAACACCCATGATGACTTTGAATAAACAACATTATAAACTAGTAATGGAAGACTATAAGACCAAATCAAATATACCATATCTTGTGGTTACCTCTTAAGAGACAGCATGCTTCAGGAAATTTCCAATGTTGGTCATTTCTGGATAAAATATATCATATACACAAATTTCCAAATGCCTACAAGACAATGCCACCATCGATCATAGCTTACCTTATATATAATTTTGAAGTAATTAAACATCTATAGTACAAGACCTGCGTACATTGTCCGAATCTTTTAAGATGCATGCTGATCTGTAATGGACTCACGGTGTTGTAAGGAGAAGACTGAAGACCAGAGGCAAAATTACAGTGAAAGACAGAAGAAACTGAACCAGGAATTATAATATTGTACCACAAGGTTATTACTCTTTACAGAAAGACCAGCTCATCAATAGAAATACAGAAAACCGATCGATACGAACAAAAAGATGACCTAATAAGAAAGCTAGGGTTGGTCTGATGGCGATGATTACTATGGCATAGTAGGTTTTTGTTTGAATATCATACTGTTTTCTATGAAGAACAAAAGATAATGATAATGAATATACTAGACCAAATTAAGAAAACTGCTATGGAAGAAAGTAAGAATCTGCAGCCACCGTATATATAAATAATATGTTATATGATCACAGTATTTGTAAACTATAACCACATGCTTGTATATATTATTACGTGGTCCAAAACTTATAAATCTGGCTTGAGAACCAGATGAAAGGAAAGCTAAAAGAACGGAGATAGCTAGGTCATGATTAATTAATACTTACTGGGAATCCGTACGGCTACTCTTACCTAGCTGTGGATGATGTTTGATTTTTATAGCCTGAAGCAGATTCATTATCATCATCCATTGGGTGCACGTTGATGAAATTTATGCCTTTTTTCTTAGGTCTTTCCGCTCGAGAATATGTGCAGTACGTAGCTAGGGTTTTAGTATGCGTGTTGCTTACGACATATATGACTTGTAAATTAATGGAGGGATCCAACAATTTGACGGAAGTTCCCTTCACATATTTCTTTGGCATGATTCGCCAACCTCAATGGTAACTTGAGTAAGTACTTCCTCTTACATCGGAAGACAAAGGAGTCGTTACATCTTGCCCTTGCTTATTTGAACAACCTGTTATAATAGGAAAGCCTTATAACTTGAAATTAATTCATCTTTTACCCGTACAACCTTTGCCCCAATCATGCTATGGGACGTATCTCGATCAGAAGCTAAAGATTTGAATAGTATATTACCCCTAAGTCGAGTCGAGACATTGAGACTATACTGTTACTATACCTCAATTTTTCATCCTAAACCTTATTGGAGTGTCACTTTTGAGTCTAGTTTGGTAAATATAAGTTTTAGTTCCACTCATAAGTTTATAAATTGCAAATTCTAAAAATACTAAATGATGAGACCTATCGTACGATAGATGTTTTATACTCATATGATCGATTTATTTGTTTTACTGTGGAGAAAAATCTTTACAAGCCATGCATGTTCAAATATATGACCTAAAGATTAACCGCCCTAAAAATATATAAAAACGCTCTGTCTGAATATGATTTCAGCCATTCGAAAGTATTATCGTTAATTTAAATATATGATGTCATTGGTATAATTGAGGAATTGTTGCTTGAGTTAAACTAAAAATTTAAGGTTGCTTACTTGAGTGTATACACTAAATTCTTAAGCCTAAGCAATGTAGTAGTCGTACATTTGATGCCCAGTAGCCCCAATTAATTCTGCTCTAAGAAGTGTATTTTCATCGAGGCCATCCTGATCGACTTCGTTAAATCATTGGAGAAGGAAAGTCAAGTTAACAATCATTGGAGAAAAAGATCTAGTATTAGTATTGACCACTGAGCATGCGCATGATCAAATACCTTTTCAGCTAATTACATGAACCACTGAAAGTAAGAAGTTACTAATCCTTGCAGCAAATCAATGCGTGAAAAAGGAAAACTCGATCATTATAGATTTGATTAACCTTAATCCAGAAAATAAGGGTCAAGTTAACAATCCAATATATTTATGTGGCCTTCAGCTCGCAAGTACCTAACCCACTTCCACTTGATTATTTTGAAATCTAAACTACTCCCACGATCGAACGATGATTGGATTCGATGCTGAAATCAAACTGATCATCACGATGAGTTCCATTTTGACTGGCATTCATGGTGAGTTGGGAGAGCACTCTAAAGGTTATTGACTCTAAATTTTTTTTCCTTCAAGACTTGAATATCTTTGGATAATGGAGCTAGAATATAATTTATGTTCAGCAACAGCAACTTTTGTCCGTGGTCCTTTGAGAATGCTTGGCTCCTCTTCTCTTTTTGGGGTTCCATCTTCAGGCATAAGTTGATGTTGATGCATCGCGATCAGCCTTTGCAATTGCTAATTGCCACTTTCTTTTGACTGAAAAAGATGAACGTGAGTTAGTTCATTTGGGACCTACATGTTAGATTTGCTGGTTCTCCAATATCACTTTGGAAATATTCCAAGTCACTGAATCACTGAGTTTTGTTTCCCTAATCAGGCTAGGGAATCTCTCTTTCGAGTTTGATTAAGATTAGGAAGTAACATCTTGTTCTCACCCATGTCTAGTCTCCTAGTTATTTCCCAAAAAGTAAACAGATTGCTGCACAATAACAAAATCCTGATGAATTGCTTCTTTCCTATTGCTAGATGCTTTTTCGCTCATTGGACATTTTTCGTGAAGCTATTCAAGCAACGGATGCTTTAGCTAATACCAGGGATTTATGATAATTAATTATTGCTATACAATGAAGCTGCAAACACTAATCCGATTTAGGTTTCCGGTGAATGAGAGAAGTTGATGTCTTGTTTTGATGAGGGTATAAGCATTTTGTATTAGGGAGTAAATTGTGAGGATCTTTTCTCTTGCTAGAAAAAAAAAAAGGAAAAAAAAAGTGACTTGGTCCAATCTGGAAAAGTGATATTCGTTAAAATTCTAAGGAGTCATCAAGAAATTGATATGGGGAACATTAGCATTGCATTGTTCAGTTAAGAACACTGATTAACACAATGGTGAGGATATTAAAATTGATCATATTTACAAACAATATAGGAGATGCTTACTTTTAAAGGAGAACCCACTTTAAGAAATTCTAGGGCATAAGCAAAGTGAAACCAACTAGATATAAACAACGAAGGCACAATCTTGAGCTCATATTCTCAGTTTTCCTTTGTCCAGATTTGATTCGAGACCCAATTTTGGTTCTTCATCATAAACTGTTTTATACAACTTGCAAGCTAGATTCATTTTCCCAGTCCAATAATAGTCCTTCTATGTTGTTTCCTTTTCCCATTTTTATAGTTCTTAAAAGTTTGGTTGGTGACTTGGTGCCAAACAACCCAAAAGTACAGTCCCAAAGATCTAACCAAATTTAATGCGCTATATCTATCTAAACTCATTAACTTTATGCCACCCACGTTCACAATCAACTTTCATTAATCAGTGGAAACATTACAATGCATCAAGATGATTCATAATTTAATCAGTGGAAAACATACATAATATTTATTTGTGCATGCAACTAACTAAACAATATCTGTTTAAGATCTAAATTCACGTTTAGGGATCAGGAGGATGATCATAGGAGTGAGTCTTTGGCTGCATTGGAATCATATCTTGATTTCAATTAAAGGTAATTGTGAAGGGATATTATGCTAATTTCTTTGTTCTTTTTTCTTTCTTTCATTTTTGACAAAGATACTCGGACCAGCTGTGCTAATTAACAAGCATTCAAGACATATCTAACCTTATCATGGCTTATAATTAGCTTATTAATTAGATTTTATGTGGTATAGATGAAGCAAGAATGAAGGGTTATTTTTGGTTTCGGTATCTTGCTGACAGTGAATTATTGATTGATATAAGACGCATTACAGAATTAACGCGAATCAATGATATATTATTGGATGCTTATTCGAATGAATGTGAACATTAATAAATTTTTAGGATTGATTTATTTAAAATTAAAAGAAAAATAAAATAACATACTCCCACCAACTTTTTAAGATGTACTTCGTCACATACCATAAGCACATAGCTTTTTTTGGATTATATAAAATGGTTGAGTTTTGTTTATGTTTGACGACACAAATAGGGTTCGTGTGCAACAGTAATTGATGTTTTAAAAAAACCAAATTTTGTGGTTGTGGAGGTAAGGATATATGGCAAAGAAGTAAAGACCACGCACAAAAGGAATCTTGATTTGATTATATATTGGAACTTGGAAGTTCCACGATTTCTACCTATTCTTAGATTATGGCCTGAAGTCCTGAACAAATAAAGAAACAAAATCTGGTCTTGGATTATTTATGGGAGCTAGCACCTAGCTCGTAACATATTTTCTCTTTATGAGCTCATATGATTCGATTCACCAACCATTTGGTTTCCTTTTACTTCAGAATTAAAACAACACCTACAGCAATAGTCACACCAAGACAAAGTGAATTTCCCAACAAATCAATATGCAAGATCTGTTATATGTACGTGAAAGTCTACAATATATTAGTGTATTGATATATAATTGATGGAGTTGCAGACCAATTCGATGGCACTATATACGAAGTTGTTCGTCAATTATGAAAGGCAATCTGCCATTGCAGCAGGGAACTAATCTACCAAAACTATGGTGACAAATCATTAATTTTGTATCAATCTCCATGCTGAGATCCTTGGGATCATGGTGGATTATAGCCCATTATCATAAAGTAAACAATTCTTAAGATAAGCCATATAAAAATAAGATAAGCCATATAAAATTTATAAAGCTTGAGAATTGTGATAGATTACACGCCAGTTTGACTAAATTATGATCTTTTTTTTTATGCGCTAAATTATGATCTTGTAGTTTGAATTATGTCCGTCCATTTTAAATTCATTTAATCTGTTTTCTTTATTGACCAATTGTTTAATTTATTTTAGTAATACTTTTTTTAGTTGATATAGAAAATAGACGATCGGGGATAAGGTTCTAGAGGTATTGAAATAAGCTCATTTATCCCCAATCATGTAATCTAAGACTTATCTAAAATGAGGAACTTTATTTTTTTTATGTGGAGCTCACTTCAATTTCAATTCATTTGTATATGTTAATAAATGCAATATATCTCATGAATTGAAATAGAAGAGATCTCATACTCAAATTTTTCGATAAGCGAACTTCAATGCTGATAGTTTGGCGTTCTATCGATCTTAAAAATTAAGCAGCATTTTGAATCAATGTTTACTGCTCTCAGCTCTCAATACTTTTAACTATGATAATTTTTACTCGAGATGTTTTAGGGGTTTCTCTCTTTAGTTCATATTCGTCTTTTTCATAT
This sequence comes from Rosa persica, assembly GCA_025331145.1. Lineage (NCBI taxonomy): Eukaryota > Viridiplantae > Streptophyta > Magnoliopsida > Rosales > Rosaceae > Rosa > Rosa persica. Next base: position 32,972,190 of record WFKR01000001.1, read on the forward strand.
TAAAAATAGAAAAATTATTTTGAAATAAATATATCATAAGTTGTTCAACCTACAAACTTTGGACTAAAATTAAACTGTCTTTTTCCATAAGAATGTTGAAATAGAAACCAGATTACATTGTAAAACTTGACCCAAGTTTGGCGTACCAAAATTGTAATTTGGCCAACTAGTTTTGAAGACTTAATGATCATCATCATAACCCATTGGTATGTGTACATACCGGCCTTTGGGATCATGGCTACTTGGCTAGTTCACTTGTCTATTTTACTGTTTTGCAGTTACCTCAATACAATCCTTTTCCACCAACTGTATTAAATAATAATCAAACAATTTCCTACCTATTAGCTGGAAATTAGCAGTACATAATGGAGTTGACTAAGAGGCAAAGTCCAAAATAAAGAAGGTCAACCTAGAATGTCAATTTTTGGATTAAACATTTGTGGAGGTTGGTCACTTGGTTAGGCTGCTCAAGTCTAGTTGGTAGAGGTAAAGAGGTAAATGGGGAGTCACATATTCTACGCTACCCCATTAATATCATATAAAGAGTGAGAGTGAAATATAATACGGATAAATGCCACACACACCCTTATCACTAATCAGCAATTAGGCAAGTGATTGACAGTTTTTTAATGATAAAATCAATTAAATGATGTGAGAATATCCTAATCCAATATCCTTGATTTCACATCAATATATGACCCCAAACAGGGCTGGTCATTATAGCCCGCATCGGCCCGTCAAGACCCTACCAGTATTGTCGGGGCTCAATTTTTTTTTTTTTTTTTTTTGGGCAAAACGGTTCTGGCCCGGGCCTTGTTATTCAAAAAACGGTTCGAACCTAAGCCTTGAAATCAAAAGGACAAAAAGCCCGCCAGTCCCATATTGATTAGCAAGAGACACTTGTATTATATGATCGGCAGTAATTCTCAAAAAAAAAAAATATGATTGGCAATAAAGGGCTCAAAATCCTTTTCATATACTTGATTACACTGATGACACGTTTATTTACTTGGAATGAAAACTAATCATGAATAAGAGACAATTGGAATGAGAGAAGAAAGGAATTGGTATTGATTCCGGATGAGTTGATTCCTAAACTCATCTCCCCCCTTCGGAATCAAATTCCTGAATATTCAGGAATCGATTCCTTATAAGGAGGTGGGACCTACACCCATTCTGATTCCTGCATGTGTTAGTAAACGCAGGAATACTTTTACCCGGAATCATTCCGATTCATTTATGTGTTAGTAAACGTAGGAATAGTTTTACCCCGTAATCATTCCCTCCCATTCCAAGTAAGTAAACGTGCCCTGAATGTTGCAAACGACATCCTTCAGTTCCCAAATCAGAACCCACGACTCATTCTTCACAATTAGCCCTAAATTGGGAATTATTCCCAAATCAGAGACGCTAACCAGAGAGACTAAGACCGTCGCTGAGTTTCTCCGAGGGTGTCCAAACTGAGTTCGTCTGAGTTGACATCGTTTTCGATTCTTCGTCTTCGTCTTCGTCTTTGTCTTCACTAGAGAGAGTTCACATCGTCTTCGTCTCAAATGGGTATGCGACGATGTAAATTGAATTGCATCGTCTTCGTCTCCATACTTCGTCTCAGATGAGTTCGCCTTTGTTTTAGTCCACATCTTCCTCTCCATCTTCTTCTTCAGTCCGAGTTCGTCTTCGTCTGAGTTCACATCGTCTTCAAGAAATTGATGTAAATTGCAGTAAATTTTCAGTTCATTTGGGTGCTTTCTGATTGAATTTTTCTTCTCCCTGTTAAGATTGTACCATGGCTGCTGATGGGAAGGTTATTGCACCATTGCTCCGACATGTGCTCGTCCTCCCATACCCCCAAAGAGCAAGAGGAAGAATTGAAGAGGGCTGAGGTCTGGAAAGGTGAAAAATAAAAAATTAAAAAAAATAAAAGTCTGTATTGGATGTAAAACAGGCTTTAGGGCCTGAACTTTAACAAGCGAGCCAGTCCCGTGCCAAACAAAATTCTTGTTGAACCCAGTCCATGCTCAGCCCTACCCCAAAGAAAATCTTCCACTAATTACAAAGGGTTTTACTTCAACATTGTCTGAACTCTTCGAGGACTTTTAAAATGATACCTAAACTTTCAAAGTGATCAAGGTGATACATAGACTTGAGTTTTCTTATCAACGTCGTACCTGCTTCAAAATTCTGTTACGGCTCCGTTAATTATGACACGTGTAACGTATGTGGGAGACTAAATGATGATGACAAGACTAATTTGCCCTAAATCTAGGGGTATATTTGACATTTTACCTATTTTTAATATAAAAATTAGGTATTTACCCTTTTTTTAATCATTTTTTTTCCTACCATCTCCACCTCTCGTTTTCTTCTACCGTCTCCACCTCTCGTCTTCTTCAAATGCACTCTCTCTCTGTAATACCCGCAATTTTCATTTTAAATTCGAGTGATTGTATCGAATGATTATTATGCGATTTCACGATTTATGTTCGATAATCATTCATTTTTACAATTATCGAAGTTTCGAAACGTTTATTTTAACGAAAAGCTCGAAATACTCGGTTTGAGAAATCGACTTTTTCTACGTACGAAATTTGGAGAAACTTCCTTCATGAAAGTTGTAGAGCTCGTCGATACGAGTCCATACACGTGCGGAACACGAAGATCGGATTTTTTCTGAATTAGTTATCGAATTTCGAAGTTTTCCGAAACATGTATATATAGAAAAATTTTTGGAAACCCTAATTTTTTTTTCTACCGGTTCCCTTTTTTTTTTCCTTTTCTTTCTTCTTCTTCTTCCTGTTTCTGGAAAAACTGGGTTTCTCTCTCTCTCACAGTCGCTCTCGACCGAAAAGGGGAGGAAATTTTCTCCTTAATTGTTCTCCCTCCACAGACCACCTCTCGACCTCAAACCAAGTCCCAGGCGTTCATCTCGAGCTGCTCTAGCTCCCGGAGGCAGTTTCACAAGGCGGCGCGGCCCGTGGCGGTGGCGGCACAGCTCGAACAGCAAACGGCCATTTTCGGTTCGATCTCGATATCTCGAGCTACACTCCATCATTTCACTTGATTCTTGTCTCATTGAGCTCGCCTCAACTTCCTCTACAAGCACCAAGAAGGACCGGAACTGGGTCGAACGTTTTCATGTTCGTCGGAGCTCGACCCGAACGGATCGAAATACCGAAACTTTCGATCAAGATATCTCGAGCTATACACGATCGTTTCTTGTGATTCTTGGCTTGTTGAGTTCGCAAGGAAGTTCTGAACAAGTTTCCAGAAGGGATCGGGGCCTGAGGTTGCAGTTTTCACGTCGGTTTTCAAGCTCACCGGTTTCTGCATATTTTCCGGCCGCCGACTGTAAATCGGTAATTTCGATGCCTTCCCGTCATTTTTAGGTCTTGTGCTAGTTATGAAAGTTGCTCAGAATGATGAAACGAAGGGGATAAGCTCAGCCCCGACACTATTGACGGTGGTCGGTGGCGGCTCTATCCCTAACTCCGGCGGCCTTTTCCGGCCACCTTCGGAGGTCTAAAATTTGGTTTCTGTCCGTTTTATGATTCTATGTTTCGATACGATCATTTTGGTGTATTATACGTATTTTTCGGATATCGTATGAATTAGTTATGAATTTTATGATTTCGATCGATTTCGATCGTTAGATTTGTGATCTATGAAATTATGACCGTTGGATGAACTTGTAAATTTGTTATGATGATCATATGACTGTCCCAGAGGCTTTGTGTGGTCATGGGCGAAGATCCGACCGTTGGATCTTCGTATATGTGAAAAACGGTAATTAGGGGAGCGATTCGTGAGAAACCGCTCGTCGGATTTTAATGTAAATTAGAATCTGGCCGTTAATTAGTGGTTAAATTATGTGTTGAAATTGTTGGCTAAATTCGAATCACATTTGATTAGGTGATTGACGGATTTTATTTGAGTGGGCTATTCGGCGTTAATTATAAATTATAATTATATTGAAGACGCAGCGGGAGTTTCGAGGTGAGTAAAACTCACGTGGTTCATATTACGAACCGAGCATTTTAATTTATTATTTTTGGTAATTGTGTGAAAAAAATATTTGCGGATTAAATATTTGTTTTAAAATTTCATGGACTTGAATCACCACGGTCCATAGGTAAGTAAAATGAATTTTAACTATACAAATGAATTTCATAATTTTCTCGTGTGAACTATAGATGGTATTAGTGGTCATTCCTGAGTGGATGATTACGTATATATATATATTTACGTGGAAAATATATATTGATGAGTGGATTGTTTGATTGATGATATGATTGAGTTGAATTGATGAGTTGATTATATTACAATTGTGTAATTCCATAATAATATGATGTATCTTGGTTGGGTTGATTTCAGTATGTGATATTATATGTTGGGTTCATTTATGGGTTTAGGGTCAACGTAATGACCGGTGTGGGTAATCAGACGCTCTAATCCTAGTGTGGATGATGGGATACTATTGGTTGAGTATGTGGAATTATTGGACGTTCTAAATATGTATATAGGTATACATATTGATGAAATACAATAATTGATAAATATGTCGGATGCCATAACCTAGGCCAGGTGACGGGCTACGATTCAGTTAGAGCTCTAGTCTGTCAGGTACCGTATTTTTATAAATACGATGATGAGAGTTGTGGAGAAAGTTGTGAGTTGGGTTGTCATGATATATTGAATTGGTGTTGATTGAGATTGTTTATTAATTGCATATGTGGAAATAATTGAGTGTTACTGTGTGTGGAAATAAATGAGATTAAATTAAGTAACAGTTCATTCTTTTGCTCATACAAGCTTTCATAAGCTTACCGGGTTTTGTGTTGTTGCAATCCCGGTACACTATTCAATGGTGTAGCGGATATTCCTGCAGGTCAGGATAACCAGGGAGGTGACCGAGCTGCTTAGGTGTTTCAGCAGTTTTGTTATTAATTAGTGGTGAGGTGTGTGTATGCTCAATTAGAGTTTTACATTACATTTGGATTTGAGTTGTAATAATTAACCGAGACTAAATTCGGTTTGATTTTATTTCGTGTGGTGAGTATGTTAAGAAAAGAAAAATTTTCAGGATGATTATTTTGTGTTTGTAGTATTTCATGTCTCGGATTCTGAATTGTTATTCTAAAATTCGGGGCGTGACACTCTCACTCTTAGACTTTAACACCATGATTGAACATTTCTCTTATAATCACGTACGATGACTCTAGATTCCCATAGGTGCTCGTCCTCGAGGAACAAACACAATGACAAGGTGACAAAGTCTGAGAAAGCAATATGGGCACTGGAATTCAGGTCAAAACTCGTCATCTATGCTAAGCAATCCCAGAGCTCTGGTCATGGTGCTATAACGTGTATTGGACTTTGGCGGCGGCGATTTCCACTGATTCTATCAAACTTGAAATCAAAATCAAACTCATTCCCAAAATCCCCGACTACTGATTCCCAATCTTTGAATCCGGATGACTCTTCCGGCTTTGAGCTTCTCTAGAAATCGGAATTCGGTCACTAAATCTGCGGTGCCAACCACCATCACAATTTGAAACGCGTTCATCACACTACAACTTGACGTACTTGGCGAGCTCGAGGCTCTCGGCGTCGGAAGCTTCCAGATCGAGGTGGAGCAAGTGGTAATTTCTTGGGTGGTACGCCGCTTGAAGCAGCTGCTTCAGCTTAGGGCCGTTACCTTTAGAACAGGTAATCAGGTAAGCAAATCTCAGGAGTCTCGGGTAGGGCTAGGATTTTAGCTCGAAAACCCGAAACCTGACCCGGAACTGGCCCGAACGGTCTAAGGCTTTAACTTTTTTCTTAACTGTTTTTCAAGGCCCAGCCCGAAATAATTATCAAACGGTCTGAAAGCCCGAATGTTTATGTTATTTGACACATATTTGTATTTTATTGGTAGGATAATATGCTTACAATATGTATGCTACAGGGGATTACGATCCCACCTAAAGACCTAACCGGATAACCCTAATCCCTCATTCCCTCCCTAAGCCTCTCTTCGAGATTTTGACTGAACCTCAGCCTCTCTTCGACTCACTCCCTCTGTCCCTCAGTTTCAGTCACCGTCGACCCACCGTAAAGTTCGACGGTTCGGCCTTATCTCTAAGCTCTAACCTCTCAGACAGTCATCTCACTCCCTCAGCCTCTCAGTCTCAGTCTTCCTATTCGTAATCTCGAACCGCTGAACCGCCGACCCACTAGTCTCCGCCGACCCACGGCTTTGCTTCGACCCACTGTAAGTAAACCTTCTCTCTATACTTCATTGTTGGGAACTTGGGATGTTGATTCTGAAATTTCGAATGCATTCTCTTATGTGATTTCCTTTCAATCTTTCATGGCAGTGAGAAGATTGGTCTGCGAGGATGATCTACCATCAATTTTAGTATGCAAAAGTGCAAGTTCGATAGCATCAATTTTGGGGTTTCTATCTTCTAAGCTCACAAGCTAAAACGGTGAGGAAGGTCTGCTATGCCGATTTACAATACTTTCTGTGTGATAAACTGATAATGATGCTTCCAGTTAATATATTTGAATGTGTTAACTGGAGATCGATGGGTCGGAGACCAACATCCCAACCATTAATTGAAATAAAGAATCAATATCTTATACAATTTTGGGGTTTCCAATTAATAGATTTGAATGTTTTGATTGATTTTGAGTTGTGAATTGTAGAAGAGATTGATTCTTTATTTCAATTGATGGTTGGGATGTTGGTCTCCGACCCATCGATCTCCAGTTAATAGATTTGAATATTTTGATTGATTTTGAGTTGTGAATTGTAGAAGAGATACATTATTTATTTCAATTAATGGTTGGGATGTTGGTTCTGATAACGGTACTTTCTGTTTTGATAGGGATTTTACTCTTAATATGGCCACTGGTGATTTGACAATAGAGAAAGAAATTGTTCCAGCTTCTGAAAAAGAAGGAAAAGAAGAAGAACAACTTCAACCTTCATCGAATATCAAGAGAAAGAGGGCAGAGAAGGAAAAAATGAAGCCACTGAAGCCAAGTTCAAGGAGTTGGGTCTGGGAACACTTCGAAAAATTTGAGAAGCCGATTTACAATACCGTTGATGGAAAACATGTAAAAGTTGGCCATGAAGTAAGAGCTAAGTGTGTTCATTGCTTTACTGACCTTTCTGGTGATTCTAGTTTTAATGGCACTAGTACACTTAGCCGTCACATTGAGAAAGTATGCAAGAAGTATGCTCCTAGGATGGAATTAGACAAGCATGTTTTAACTAGTGATCAAACAAAAAATGCATCTTTAACTATGAGGAAATGGTGTCCTGATAATTGTTTAACAGCTTGTTGTAAGATGATTGTCATGGATGAGCTTCCATTTTCTCAAGTTGAGAAAGCTAGATTTAAGCATTTTTGTTCAGTGGTTGTGCCTCAGTGGAAAATTCCTTGTAGTAAAGTGATTGTTAATAGGTTTTTTGAAATGTATGAAGCATAAAAAGAAAAACTGAGGTTAGAATTAGCCAATCACAGAGTCTCACTCACAACCGATACATGGACATCGAGTCAAAATGTGAATTACATGGTTGTGACGGCACATTTTATTGACAGTGGCTGGATAATGCACAAAAGAATTCTAAACTTTTATGTCATTCCCAACCACCAAGGCACAAGCATAGGAAAACTTTTAGAAGCATGTTTGGATCAGTGGAAGATTGATAAGGTTTTAACTGTGAGTGTGGACAATGCATCGGCTAATAAGGTAGCAATAGATTATTTGAGGAAGAAGATATGCAATTGGGCTATTCCTCCTATTTTGGGAGGCAGGCATTTACATGTCAGATGCATTGCTCATGTTTTAAATCTGATTGTGAGATCAAGTGTGACTAGTTTAGGTAGATCAGTGACTGCAATTAGAAATGCTGTGAAGTATGTGCGAAGTTCTCCATCGAGGTTGGATGGTTTTAAGCAGTGTGTAGAAAAAGAAGTACTAGAAAGCAGAAAATATATGTCCTTGATATTCCAACTAGAGGGAACAACCACTTATTTGATGTTAGATATAGCCCTAGGGTTAAGGAAGGGTTTTGAGAGGATGACAGAAGAAGAGGAGCAAAAATTCTATAGTTATTTCGATGATGATGATGATATTGCTGAAGACAATGAAAAAGTTATGCAAGTTAGTGAAGAGGTAAAGAACAAGAAGCGTAGGAAGAGGATTGGTCCACCTACTGACGCTGATTGGGAGAAGGCAGCAATTTTTGTGGAGTTTCTGAAGGTATTCTATGATGCAACCCTCAAGATCAGCGCGTCGACAAATCCTACTTCTCATATGGCATTTCATTAGATTGTGACTATAGAGGGAGAGATAGATTCTCTTTTTGTAAGGCCTGAAATGGCTGAGGGCAGCGAAGCAGAGAAAATTTTGGTTAGTATGGCTGTGAAAATGAAGTCCAAGTTCAAGAAGTACTTTGGTTCTCTTGAAGATTTAAATCAGCTCCTTCTAGTGGCGTTAGTTCTGGACCCTCGATACAAACTTAGAAACTTTGAACATGTGTTAGTGAGGTATCTAGATTTTGATACAAGCTCTCAAGGAGCTTTTGGTAAGCTTGACAGATTTGTATGCAAGCTCCTCTACCCAGAAAAATCACAACAAAGAAGTTGTTCCAAGCAGCTCCTCGATATCAAGATCAATTACAGAAAAGATGGCTACAATGCTTGATGATTGGGAGAGGGAGCTTCAAGACAGTTGTGAAGTGGTTGTTAAGAGTGAGGTGGATAAATACGTCTTAGATCCTATTGAGTTGCCTCCAAGGAGTGCTGAATTCAATATATTGTTGTGGTGGAAGCCAATGGTGGGAAATATCCAAACCTGCAAGCTCTTGTAAGGGATGTTCTTGTAATTCAAGTATCGACAGTGGCATCGGAAATCTGTTTTAGCACAGGAAAAAGGGTTATTGATCCCTACCGGAGTACATTGACTCCAAAGTCTGTTGAAGCAGTGATATGCTTGCAGAATTGGATCAAGGAGGAAGATGCATCTTTGATTGAATATAATCCATCAATCGAAGAAATGGAATTCTATGAGCAAGTTGAGATAGGTACTGATGTTTGTATATATTTTTCTTATATTTCTTTTATTTGTTTTCAGTATTTTCAATGTCTGTATTTTGTCATTAACTCTGTACATTTTTTCCACAGAATTTGCAGACAAACAAAGTAGAGAGAAGGTTGCAAAAGCTTCCAGAAAAAAAGGCAAGCAAACTGTTGTGGGTATTGTCGCAGAACCTGGTTAGTGTTGATTGTTTTTAAATTGTTGGTCATGTTTTTAAATGGCTGGTCACATTTTTCATTTTTGAATTGCTGCTGGTGCTGTTTTTGAATTATTGCTGGTTATGTTTTTGACTTGTTAAGGAACATGCCTTCTGTCCAAGCTCATTGAACTAACTACTGGAAAATACTGAAATGAAGTTGTTGGAAATTGGAACGCAATTACACTCAATGAAAAAGCTGCAGCTTGGAATTCAGTGGATCTATCCATTAGCAGCTTTAATCCATTGATGCTAGTTATGTTTATCATTCTACAATGTTTGGAACTTGATTTTAAATTTATTTGGGAGTTGGGACTGTTTGATTATGAATTGTTTATTTGGAACTTGGAAGATTTGATTGTTTGAATATGGAATTTGTTCTGTTGGAATGTGGATCTTGTTCAGTTGGACTTTGAACTGTTGGAATGTGCAAAACTGGAAGTCTGGAACATGTTTTGTTGTTCATTTGGTTTCATTTTAATGATTTTATCATTGAGCTGTTAATTTTTTTTCTCCCCACAATCAGTTTTTTGGGCCCGAAAGCCTGGAAAACCCAGCTAGTTAAAATCGATCCGGGCCCAACTCGGTCCTAAAAATAAATTTTCATTAATTGGGCCCGACCTGCAAAAAAGAAAAAACAACCGGGCCCATCAAATTTTACACGGGCTCGGCCCGATCCCAGCCCTAGTCTAGGGAGACCTAGGCCGCAGTTCTTGTGGTCGAAATACTGGTCGAGACTAAGGAGTCGATGGCGGAGGAGTACTTAGAGTGGGTTATGGTTAGGGTGAGGAGAGCGAGGAGGAGGAGGAGGGCAGATGTTGCGGTTAGAATGACGAGCTATTAAGGCTAATTGTGGCCGGTTGTTTCATGGGTTCGATACCAAAAGGATGAGTAGACTCACCGGAGATAATATCCGATCATCGGTTTCAGGTTGATTTTGGGGATATGGTGGTGTATTCGGAGGAGGAGTAGTCTTCTAGGTTTTGGGTGGTGGCGGTGATGGAGGAGGTGGGGTTGAGAGGTTGAGGATTCGTCATCGTTTTGTTCGTGTAGTTGAGAAGGAGGAGAGTCTGCATTTGGAATTTATTTTTTTTTGGTCGACAACAAGTCTGAGAAGAATTTCAGATTTTCTTTTTTTATTTTATTTTAATTTTTAATAATAAGTTGGAGTCAAATGACTATTTTATCCCTCAAACTCCAGTCACATGGAAGTCACGTGCTCATAATTAACGGAGCCGTATCGAAATTTTGACGCAGGTACGACGTTGATAAGAAAACTCAAGTCCAGGTATCACCTTGATCACTTTGTGTCACGCCCCGAATTTTAGAATAACAATTCAAAATCCGAAACATGAAAATACTACAAACTCTAAATAATCATCCTGAATTTTTTTCTTTTCTTAACATACTCACCACACGAAATAAAATCAAACCGAATTTAGTCTCGGTTAATTATTACAACTCAAATCCAAAATGTAATGTAAAGCTCTAAATGAGCATACACACACCTCACAACTAAATAAATAACAAAACTGCTATAACACCTAAGCAGCTCGGTCACCTCCCTGGTTATCCTGACCTGCAGGAATATCCGCTACACCATTGAATAGTGTACCGGGATTGCAACAACACAAAATCCGGTAAGCTTATGAAAGCTTGTATGAGTAAAAGAATGAACTGTTACTTAATTTAATCTCATTTATTCTCACACACAGCAACACTCAATTATTTCCACATATACAAATAATAACAATCTCAATCAACACCAATTCAATATAACAAGACAACCCCACTCACTACTTTCCCCACAACTCTCTTCATCGTATTTATAAAAATACGGTACTTGACAAACTAGAGCTCTAACTGAATCGTAGCCCGTCACCTGGCCTAGGTTATGGCATCCGACATATTTATCGATTATTGTATTTCATCAATATGTATACCTATATACATATTTAGAACGTCCAATAATTCCACATACTCAACCAATCGTATCCCATCATCCACACTAGGATTAGAGCGTCCGATTACCCACTCCGGTCATTACGTTGACCCTAAACCCATAAATGAACCCAACATATAATATCACATACTGAAATCAACCAAACCAAGATACATCATATTATTATGGAATTACACAATTGTAATATAATCAACTCATCAACTCAACTCAATCATATCATCACACAACAATCCACTCATCAATATATATTTTCCACGTAAATATATATATACGTAATCATCCACTCAGGAATGACCACTAATACCATCTATAGTTCACACAAGAAAATTATGAAATTCATTTGTATAGTTAAAATTCATTTTACTTACCTATGGACCGTGGTAATTCAAGTCCATGAAATTTTAAAACAAATATTTAATCCGCAAATATTTTTCACACAATTACCACAAATAAATAAATCAAATTGCTCCGTTCGTAATATGAACCACGTGAGTTTTACTCACCTCGAAACTCCTGCTGCGTCTTCAATATATATATAACTCACAATAATCCAAATGCTCGTCAACTCAAGCCGTCAAGTACCTAATCAAGTACGGTCTTTACTTAGCAACGAAGCATGAAATAAACCTAAATGATGATCCAACGGTCGGATTTCTAAAATAAAGATAATCCAAAGGTCGGATTGAATTTAAATTATAATCCAACGGTTAGATCCTCACGGATTGCCCATGGAAACATCCTATCAAAATTATACGAAAATCCGATGGACGGATCTTCGTTAATCGCCTTTCGAATCACTATTTTATAATTATACGAAGATCCAAAAGTCGGATCTTCGCCCGTGACCACAAAAAGTCATCGGGACAGTCATATGAACATCATATTAAAATTTGAAGTAAAACCGATGATCTGATCTTCGTAAATCTCAAACCGAAGGTAAATTGTAAAACCGTAAATAGTAACGTCAAAACAGAAATTGACTATTTAACAACTTTTTCTAACATGACCAAGTTATATCTCAAAACGCTCGTATGGATGCATAGATCATCGTCCAGATAATAAAAACTCAAAATTCGGTTCGATGCGCCGCCACACGCGGCGGTCAGACGGTGGTCAACGCGGCGGTCAACGACGGTCAACCACCTCCGATGCAAAAGTCGTCAACTACAAACTTCTTCAAAATGAAATTTTGAACAACTTTAATACCTGACTTTTTCGGAGATGAGGTCTGGATCGTCCTAGATCGGGCTTTGAAGTTGGATTAATCTCGGCCCTCTGATCAGTCTCCAGATCGAATCAGGGACGTCGAAATCTTCAACTCTTGATCTACCACTCTACACTCAAAATCGTGATGCAAGCCATATATGGGGATGATCAGAAGGAAGAGCACGTCACGAAAATGAGGAGGATCGGCCCGTGCACCGCCGGAAAAATGGTTTTCCGACCGGATCGGGTTTGGGCTTCAGATAGGGGCTTCGATCCAGGCCTAGGAGCGGCGGCTGGGCGTGGCGACGGCGGGGATCGACCGGGCGTGCGGCAGCGAAGCGGATGGGAGCCGGGTCCGGAGGCGGCGCGGCCGGGAAGACCGACTTCCAGTCGGGTCGGGTCGCCGGGTTTGGAAGCACAGTGACCAGGCCGAGAGAGAGAGGCGGGGGCTGATGTGCAAAAATGGGATTTTTTCGTCCTTCACAACAAACTCAGATTTTTCCACTATTTATAGAAAAATTTTGATTTTCAAATATTCATAACTTATTCATACGAACTCCGAATAATGCGTTCCATATATGCACGGACTCGTATCGACGAGCTCTACAACTTTCATGAAGGAAGTTTTCCCAAATTTTGAACGTATAAAAAGTCGATTTTCACGACCCCCTAAATAACGTTCGTTTTCGAAAATAAAATCATTCGGAACCAATTTTCTCAACCCACGACAATCCAAATACTCCCAAATATCACAATTCAATTAATATAACAATTATTGAATTACATAAATTTATTGTATGAAAATCTGGGTCTTCACACTTTGAAAGTTCAGGTATCATTTTAAAAGTCCTCAAAGAGTTCAGACACTGTTGAAGTAAAAAATCCAATTACAAATACGACTAAACTAAAGCATGAAAGTGTCATTTAAATTTTTTTATGCATTCCATTTGGAATAATGTTAGATGAATCACCTTTGCGATATCACATGTATCTTACTTTATGTGATAGCTGATGTGGCATATCCGCGTCATTTAATAAAATTTTGTGATAAGTTAGACTTTCAGTTACATTAGCTGCCACATGCAAAAATTGGTTTACCGAGCATTACTCTTCCATTTATTTCAGCATATGCCTTGAAAGATGCTGTAAAGTTACAATACTACCAGATATTAGTGATTTTATTAGGAGGAAAAAATATGGAATTCTTGGAAAATTTGTAATTGAATTGAAGGATCTGATCTAAATTGATGCATTGGTTTTGGTTTTCTTGGTCTAATTTTGAAAGGGATACAAACCTAGACCAACAACTTACAAGGTTGGTCTTACATTGTTTTAAACTGGTTTTGTTCAACACGTGAACGAATTTATGGGGCTCAGTTATAGCCCATTTTAATATGATTATATATATATATGTTTGGTTTGGTTGCTTGTCTTGCTGAGAAACCTAGAACCATATACCAAAACTTTTGTTTACTTTATGCTAATGGGCTATAATCCACCGTCACATTTTCATTTGTTTTTCTGGCTTTGCTAATGGAATGGATCAATATAACTTTTAGTCTTTTACCATACAACTTCTTGCTCTAAGAAAATGAAAGATATTCACACATCGGAAAGTAAATTCAGAAGTAATTTAGTCAGAACAAGACCTTTCCAAAGCTAAATAATGTTAGAGCTAAAGGTTTACACAGTGATTAGCGAGACATCAAATCAAGTAAGACAGACATGAACTCCTGAGCTGAAAATTTGTGTCATCCTTCAGAGATAATGTGCTACCTACCTACTATCTTTAAGGGTGTTGTATAGAATTTTGGTTGAGAGATTGCCCAGCGAGCGGAGAGACCCTTAGAATAAGTCCATCAATGTCAACAGGGAGAAGCAGTTTTCGCCATAGACAACCACTGGAAATTACTTCCGGTGGTTGAACAATCGTAGTCATCTCATTATTTCTGTGCAGCATGCCAAATACAGTCACAGTGCTTCCTTCTTGTACATACCTGCCAAAACTCCACAGTACATAAGGATGCATATATGACAACAGCAGGGTATTTGATTGAGATTTTAATGAAAAAATTGGATACCCTTCCTCCAGACGTAGCAGACGGGATTCAGCTGAGAGATTTCTCTCACGTAACCATTTCGTCAAGTGAGGAGAGAGGATTCTGCATTTTCTTGTGTTGACAAGTTTGCTCTCAAAGACCAGTGGGATAAGTTTACAACCAGAACCAGCTTTGACAATAGCTCTAAGACCAGATTTCCGATCAGTCAAGAAAAAGTCTGTTGAGAATCTCTGTCAGGTGAAAAGCCGAAGCAAAAGAAAAGAAAATTATAATTCCAAATAGACCGCCTTTTCCATTTTTCATCGAAGCTAAACAAGTATAGGCATGCAATCCAGATTCTCAACAAAGTGATCCTCACCAATTTAATTGAATGTCATAAAGAAAACAAAAGTTGGATTGGCTGGTCCACAAAATGGAACGATTTACACTAGCACTCATGAATCATGACTCAATTTTCAATTCACTTAGGGGAATGAATTACTAAAGATATTAAAGCATAGCATCTATAGAAAAGAATGGAAAATTCTTCAAAATGTATATCATTGATACTAAATATATTCTTATTTCTACTAAAAACAGGCAAAACAACCCATGTAAAGGAACAAAGCCTAAGGCCTTCCTTGCAATGATTCATGGCATAAAAGAAGCCATTTGGATCGAGCAGCAACTGTTATTACAGGAAAAAAAGAAGTTCAGAGTAACTTGAGGTTCACATGATCACATGAAATGGGAGATAACTATGAACATCATTAGTCATGTTTGAGCATCAAATAAGCATTCTAATCCTCCTAAAGTTAGTGAAATGCATAAATTAAGTAGTAATTGACTCAAGTTTGAAAAAACATGGGAACATGCACATCATTAGCCATCTTATGAAGGTAACCGAAACCTATTTAATCTAATGAGATGGACAAGAAACAGTCCTTTTGCTGATCTATATGGCTACAGAAGAACGTACCTCACAATATTCTAAGTGCCACTGGAAGCATGATCCCTTGACATTTCTAGGTTGAAGAGTTAATCCCTTGTATTCATATAAAAGAGTAGAGGCATATACACATCTAGTAGCCTTTTCATATGAAGATTCCAGGGAGAGACTCCCGCATGAGACAAGCTGAAATCATCACAATAACAAATTATGATCCACCCCAACAAACTGAAGGAAACTATAGAGTGATAAACCAATTAATGAGCAAGAAAAAATGGACAGAAACGATTTGCCATGAAGCAGATACGTACAAGTAGAGACTGCCATTCCTCACATGGCATACACAATCAAAATATTATTTGCTAGCCAAAATTAGTTTCCACATGTAGATGCACAGCTGCAAGAGGCTTATTTAGGAACGCAAATAGCATCTTCTCATACAATATTCATTAAGTCGATCATACACAGGAGAATCTAGAAATTAGAGACTGATATCCACCATCAACACACGCAAAGGTTGAACCATCTAAGGTATATGTTCAGTTGCAAACCCCTGAATTTAGTTTAATGGGACACACTTTTTTGGTTTTTCACCCACTATACTGTCAATTAAATCAGCTGTGTTTGTCATATCCTTGTGGTTCACTATGTAATAAGCCCAACAAAGGGCATCTTTCTTGAATACCATCGATGTTTAACCCAAACAAACTAATATCAAGCTATAACTTATCAATGTCCTGCTCAACTCTGGATAAATGCCAAGTCTTTTTTATTGGCGGCAACAGATACATAAGTCTTTGCAGATGATAAAACAAAGGTAAAAAAAAAAAAAAAAAAAAACACTAACACTCCCCAATTTTTCCTCTTGTTTCCTCCAATTTCTCAGCACCCAAACTACATAACACTCGAAAAAACACATTCCCATCCTTGGTTCTCATACATTCATTCTCACACAAACAAATAACTTCAAACTAAACTCCAAAAAAAAAAAAAAAAAGATTAACCAAACAAAGTAAAGAGAGCAACCCATTAAAAAGTAAAAGAAACCCATCACAGAAAACGAGCTAAAACATGAAGAAAATCAGTACCCCAGTGATCTTGACCAGCTCTCCATGCTGAGCCACACGAAGGTCAGACTCGGGAAGAGAGTTGAGAAAGAACAAGACTGCAGCTTTAGTAGCCCAATGACGCGTGTTCCAGAGAATGAAAGCGAGGACGAGAGCAGAAAGCAAAAGGAAGAAGACGAAGAAGAGGGCGTTGTGGACGGCAATGAGAATGAAGATGGAGACAGAGAGACCTAAAACAAAGATGGGTATGAGAATGTAGAGGACGAGGGATGGTATGGGCTTGAAGGGACTAGTATGGTGGTCTCTCAGAACCGCGTTTGAGAGGTCGTTCATTACTCCTCTTCGGTGCTCTCGCTCTCTCACTAAAGCACCTACCTTTACCGAACCAGTAGCAGAGGAGTGTAAAATGGCTAATCAGGAATGGATTGGATATGATGGACGAAACGACGTCGCTCAAGCAGAATTGGAGAGGGGAGTTGATAATGTTTGGGATCAGGTGAAAAACATGAGTATTTTTACATTACATTTGGGATCTATTTACAAAAACATCAAATTCTTCGTTGCATTTAGAAAAGCAAATCTCATGACAATACTTAGCTGCTAGACTTGCAAGGTATAACATATTAGTAATTTGGCGGACACAGAGTGGAGTCGCTAATAAGTTTTAAGTATTCTTACTTCATATATTATTTATGTTTATAATGTCTTTCGATGTAAATTTTTGATTCGCTTGCTATTTTAAATATAAAAAACAATCTCCTTTATAACTTTACCTCTCAAGAAAAGATTCTATTATAATTCATTCTACTTCCGAAACCCACCATTTCAAAAAAAAATAAAAAATGCATATTTATGAATTATGAATTATAATCGCACACAAGAGATTGTACTATTGCGCATAATTGCATCAGCAGACCCGAGGGCCGACTGTGAGACCTACCGGTCGAGCTGCTCAAACCTCTTCTAATCAACCCATATATATACTTATATAGCACGTAAAACAGAACATAAGATTTAGCGTTTGCTCGTCCTTTTGACTGGTGTAAAGTGATTGATTCAGTGACAGTCAACAATAATTTTGTGAGTTATCAGAGACTTCATAGAATGTTGGGTGACTTGGGCCACACAAAAACAACCATTTCTCACTCTGCATTACAGTAGGCAATAGACTTGGTGAAAGGGAAAATCAAAAATATATGAGACGCTGTATCATTAAGACTGCAAGATATAGAAATGGTACTGATTAGGTGCTTTGAACTCCTATGAGCTTGAGAAATGAGGCAGTGGTATATCAATTGGATACAACATAAGTAGGACTATAGTCCGCTGAGATTCTTATTAAGTCTCAATTAATAAGCATCTGTATTGTGATGAATAATTCATTGTATACAAAACTTTTATCTCTCTCATTATTACTTGGACAAACAGCATACAACATTACAATGAGAGAGATTGATAAATCATGTACACAACTGATGAGAAGGAAAATCACACTCTACGATATGCACCAACTTTATTATGTGTTTTTGAATCGAATAAAAGTCGTATTAAAATTAAGAGGCTACTACCCATGAAGGGTACAAGTCCATTCTGGACATGCTCCAAAAAGGAGCTACTAAATCAAACCTAACACTTGACAACATCAAATAACACACAGAGACCCAAAAAATGGGCCAGAAACATAACCCAACCCACATACTTCAATCTGACACGAGAACCAAACGCCGCCAAGACTCGCCGTATACAGCAGTGAGAAGCAGCAGCCAAACTCCGTGAGAATGATTCCAAAGTTGAAATCAAAGCTCCAAATGACTCATGCACACCTTCAAAAACCCAATGTTGTCAATATATATAGTGTTTCAAGAAAGTTTTATTTTTTTCACAGTTATAATCAAGATGTAAAATTTCAGGAGATTTCGTTTTGCTTCAATAATATTTTGACTTTTATGTTATTTTATTTTATATTTTTAAGAAATTTCAGAATATGTTGCTCAGTAATATACTGTTAACATTCCCCCATAGAGTTAAATTATGTTCATGCTAACTTTATCCTTTCATGGTAATCTAAATTGAATATTTTGTGATCCAGTGCAGTATGAAACTTCTAGTTTGTAAATGGGCACTTAGCTAGCTACCACAACTGTTCTAACAAACTCATACATGCATGGAATCATGTTAGATGCTAGATCAGGGTTCCTGGGTTTATTGTATAGCCTACAAAGTTAATCCTAGTGCATATATCGGTGTGCGCTAATCTTTTGGCTAAGAGAACAAATTGTACATAGACCCGTTGTATACAACCCTTTCTCCCACATTCGATCCCATCACATCTAGTCTTAACATGTGATCGGAAGAGAATTCTTGCAACGGTTATATACAAAAATTTATCCTTGCCAAAGGTTAGCTAGCTCTTTGAAAACTTATATACTCTTTTGCCTCCCCATTGTACTTGTTGGCAGAATCATCCTCTACGTGACATGATAGTGTTCACTGTCACCATTTGTATACAACTATATGTAACTTTCTCACGCAGCTAAAGAGACAGACACCTAGTTGTATACACCGGTGACAGAGGGGAGTTACTTGTAGCAATAGTGTCCCCAAGTGGCCGCAAGAATATTCTTCTTATTTTTACACATTTTCATCTTTCAAGACCAAAAATCCCACCACTGGTAATCACTAGTCGATTGATCAAAGAGACCACCATCGGAGTTCAATCTACCCCAATCTTCAGGAGATGTTAAGGACCCATCTGCAGATTCCACAAAGTTCACAAGGTTCGGTTCCTCCTCAAGTCCAAAGTACTCTGCCTTTATGCTGCTATCATCATCTGACATAACTCGAACCCGATGTTCTGATTTTTCCAATGACATCTGGTAATTAGGCTTCCCCTCAGATTCCGACCTAGTAGCATCATCTCCATTGTCTGATTCGCCATCAATGCTATTGTTCCTTTCCTCTTTTGGCCTTTGCATCATATCATTCAGCTTCTGCAACTGTCACAAAACAACACATCCACATCAGATATTGCTTCCAATTCATTTGTACTAATCTCAAGATGTGGCGTTATTATTCACTCTCGGAAAGTCATTCTGTACTAAAACGGAAGGAGTGAAGGATGACTCTCCGAGAGCGCTAGCAAAAGTCCCCTTTCAAATAACGAATGAATATATTAATTACCTGAGTAACCAAGGCCTGCTTTTCTTTCTTGAGGGCTTCAAACCGGGAAGCCAAGTTATTGTAGTTGGCTCTGAGTATGCTGTAGTCTCTTTCAAGCTGCTTCGACTTCCATCGAGCTCTCTTATTCTGAAACCATATCGCAACCTGCCTCGGTTGCAACCCCAACTCTTTCGCCAGCTGCAGCTTCTTCCTTGGCTCCAACCTCGACTCGGACTCAAAAATGGACTCCAACGATCGAATCTGCTCATCACTGAACCTCTTCTTGTTGTTCTTGCTGCTCTTCTTCTTTAAACTACTGCCTGCACCTAACGAGTCGTTCATGTAGCTAATAGCCTCGGCTTCTTCCGGTGAGGGAGAATATCCAACTTGGTCTACCTCTAACATCTCGTTGTTTTGGGGATCAGTGTTTTGGGAGAGAATGTTTTTGGGGTGTTGTGCTTTAAGCTATGTGATCCTCAGTGTATGTCATGGTTTTTTGGGTCTGACTGGGTTTTGTGATTGCTGCTTTATATCCAAAATCCATGGGTGGATCTGCTGGCGTAATATATATATATATATATATATATATATATATATATATATATTTTGCCTTTCTTTCTGTTCATTTAATATAAACATTCCCCATACTATTTTTCGGGCTAAAATATTAGTTTCCCCATTTCATTTCTAGCTAAGCAATTTATGAGGCTCAAGCTAGCTAGCCAGCTTAATTAGCTTAATTTGTGTAACGAATTAAGCTGGTTATTTCTGTGCATTGCATCACATTATTAGCGTTTTTTAAATTGTTTGTGATATGATATAATATGGCCTTTGTCATTGTCGTGGTATGAACCGTCTTAATTACTTTGAAGTCTTCGATCTCCCTAATTAAGCTTATATACGGAGTGTCGGCATTCGGCAATACGTGAACCACGTTGTCCCATTTACCATCCGTCCTTGTCGATTTGGTGAATCCATTGCATGTTACCCAAAGCGTTGTCTTCTCCTAGGAGTAAAGAATGAAGTACTTTAATAAGATCGAGTCTAGATTAACGCGCGTGATAATGCCCTAATATATTAAATTTCGGTTAGGATTCTTAGAATCTTTAGATCAATAATCACTCTCGCTAACAAGCCTTACGATTGAAGTTGTTGTATAAGAATCGGCTTAAAATTAAGTAGGTTGATTGTCTCATACAAAATAAAAACTGTATTTTAATTTCTGAAGTAATTTCTCATTAGATTTGTGAAGTTTGTGAAATGTAACTTTTACAAGCCTCGTATTACAATAATATTTTTATGAGGATACAAAATTACCCTCAATCTTAAACATGTTTAGATTATATGATATGATAACTATTTTGTCAAGTTCTACGATTGTCGATCAAAAATAAATATTTGAATGTGACTGTGACTTTCAAAAAATTTATAATTTAAAACTAGCTAGACAAATAACATATCAAGTTATATGTATGAATAAAAAAATCCATCACGTATATCATATGGTTAGAGTCTTACATAATCGATCAGAAAACTAAACCAAAATACGTAATTAAGTCTTCACCATTAATCTAATCTCTTGGCATTGTCTCCATCATTAATAAGCTAATGAGTCTCAATCCATGAGCTTAAAAAAGCGAAGCCATGAACACATCGACTCGCTTGAGCCATTCTCGTAGAATTGGTTAGGGTTTTTTTTTTTTGATACAAACATAAACTAGAATTGGTTAGGGTTGAGTCGCTATCGAAGACACAAACACAACGTGTCCAACTTTGGTTGTCCTCGATAAACAATTGAAAACTCGTAAGGATATTATTTTAAACCCAAACACTTAGTTGCAAACTTGCAATTGGACAAAGAATCTGTCACTTATACGCAGCCAATCAGAGTCCTCCACATTACCCTCGGTCAAAGCTTAGTATGCCATTTTCTTTGGGGTTTTGGTCCGGGCCTATTGACGTGGCTGAAATCCGGTGGCTGAACGCAGAGAGCTTGTGGAATACAGAGGACACGTGCCTTTGTCTTTGTGCCAATCACAGTCGTAGAGGTAGGGACAAGTCTTTCAGGTTGTCTGTCTGCCGCCTTGCTTGACACGTGCTACTGTAGCCCCACCTATTAAACTCTTTTAAAGACATTAAAAATAAATAAAAAATAAAAAACTGGGTATGTTTTCACTTATCTGAAATGAGAACTTAAGTTTATATGTGAATTACGAATTGTTTTAAACATTAAATTATGTCTACAGATAAGTATTGTAATCGC
The DNA here is from genome assembly GCA_025331145.1 of Rosa persica. Lineage (NCBI taxonomy): Eukaryota > Viridiplantae > Streptophyta > Magnoliopsida > Rosales > Rosaceae > Rosa > Rosa persica. Next base: position 32,994,122 of record WFKR01000001.1, read on the forward strand.
CAGTTTCTTTTAGAGAGCTTGACAACTATTTCTCCTTTTTATTTGAAATAAATAACTGTGACGATCGTTATGTCAAAAATAATATTCATAAAATTTAGAAAAATATTAATTTTGTCAATTGTTATTTGAATGTTATACATGTTAACATGGTTTTAAACTCTATATTTCATTTCAATTAGGTCAATATATGAAATAACTCATAAGACCTACAAGATAATTCTAGCGGCTAGAAGAATACCTTAAAGAATTCTATGTAGGGTAGAGGAATGTCCTCACGTTTCTTCTATGTTGTTGTTTATCTTCTAGATTTCAGAATTTTTTAGTGTTGGAAGTGTTGGTTGTCCATTTTCTCCATTAAATTTCAATTGTGTGTACGCAACAATTGGAGGACGGAGATTGGATACTCGAGTCTTTAGGTACAATATTGTCCTAGCTCGGCAGATCTTACTCTTATCATATCAATGGGGAAGAAAGGCATGACGACTTTAAGTTTGTGCTTGGACATAGACTTATCACCATGTACTGTGAACTATTAATAATCTAATAGAGATTTAAAGAAAGAAAAAGAGATGCATGGTAAGTGATGAAGATAGTGTATGAAAATGACACCGTTTTTTATTTGTATTAGGCGGGTTCATGATCATCGACCATTGTTTTGCATTCTTTCCCTTTGCCTACCAGCTAGCAAGGAAGTTTGAGTGACTATAGCGCTCGATCTCTATGGCACATTTGCATAACTAGCAACCTGGCTTGAAATGAGTGATCAGATATCGATAATTATTAACATCAATGGCAAAGAAATCTAATGGGTCACCGCCAGAAAGCCACCTCTATCTATCTCACTCCTTGTAGAATAGAGAGAGAGAGTTAGTGACTGTTCGGTTGTTAGCTAGTCTCTGTTGTGTTATTAGTCATCCCTATTAATGGAACACGTACAATGACGATCAATCTTATCGGACAAAACAAGTTTTTTTTTTTTTTTTTTGTGGGAATGTAATTCGGATCGGATGACGGGATCAAGAGCATTGAACAGGGAAAGGATGAAATTGAAGTATAGTCATGGTGTTTATGACATTTGAGGATTAGGGTTCTACTTACGCATCAAAGAAAGGTAGGTGGAATAGTGTTCGAGTGTATGTCAAACATTCATAAGAAGGTGCATGGCGTATGTTTATGGTTGCCTAGGTTAGCTAGACTACTCAAACTGCCATAAATACAATCAAGGTGTGATCGTCTTTGTTTGATGGCAATTTGTAGCCAATTACATGAAGAAGATCGATTAGTGGAGGTGTACGTACCAATGGAATGGCTTGAGAGTTTCCTTTAATTTGACTGAAGGTAGAGAGTACTTTGGAGAACTCCTTTTGCTTTAATTAGAGGTTCAATTAGTCTTCTTTTACTTGGGAAATTACAATTTTAGCAAAAAAAAAAAAACAAAAACACAAATATTATTCAACAGGGGAAAAGCAAAGAAGGAGGGTTTTGTGAATTTTTGTTCAACCTTAGCATGAGTGTGTCGTACTAAAAAAGAGTAAAGAATCTGGTTTTCTTCCTTGTCTAAATTCTAAAGTTAAATTCATTTTCAACTTTGATTCAAGGAAAAATGTTTAAATTCTAAAAATAATCATTTTATTCATCTTTTCTTGGTAGTTGACAAGAAACTTCCATACATGTGTTTAGTATGTCACATTGTTGCAAACAGAAAATGGTAGGAAACTAGGAATAAGACGCAAATTTCTTCCATACACTCTTCAAATATAAAGAATATGCAAGTCAAAACCGTTGTATTAAAAGTTTAGGCAATGAAAGAAATATCGCAAATTTCTATGCACATTCCATACTTTTATTTTCTTGGAGTTGGGTATTTTGTATTTCATTTTATGAATTTCTAAAAGTTAAAATAGTAGTGTCATTACCATTTATAACTTTTGATGCATAGAAAAAATAGTATCGTTAGTGTTTGAAAATAGAAAAAAGAGGTGTTTATAGTCTCCCACTCGTGCAAGGGTGCGGCGGTGGCGGATCTATGGCTAGGAGGATGGGTTATCCCCTTTCCTCTTGTTGACATGAGGGCTTTGGCATCGGTGGTTTTCTTCGACGCTGGCATCGGTACTTTAGGCGTCGGACTGATCTTAGTTTTTTTTTATTTTATTTTTTTTGAGAGAGGGAAACCGACTGATCTTAGTTTTGACCGCTAGATTTTGGTGACGGTAGACCTTGTGTTATTGGGTGCTAGTGATGGACGATGAATGTTGGGGGTGGGCTTCATTATAAATGATTGAATGTCGGAGGAAATCCACCTTTGAGATAGTGGGCCTACTGGTGATGTTAGGACCTCAGGGCCTGACAATAATTTATGTCTTCTCAATTAGACATCTAGACAAACAAGGGCTAGGCCTACGATCGTTTTTTGGAAAGGGATTTTAGCTTTTAACCATAGATATTGTTCCCAAATATCTGTGCTATCATATAATTGGAAAGTCGACTATTATGTACAAGAATAAGGCTGAAAGAAACTAGGGTTTACATGAGTTGTAGAACCAAATGCACAAGCTGCAGTTGTCATGCCAAAACCCGGGGTATAGTTGCCCCCGTGTATGGTCCATACTTAGGGACACCTAAGTAGTTTCTCAAGAATTTTATCCTCTTCCTATTGAAGTTTTTTCCAAACCCAAAAAAGAAAAGGAGGAGATTAGCTTAGCTCCGTGATGGGCATTGACTTGAACATGCTAAATTTTCGTTTTGTTAACTACGTGTCTAAATTCAATGGACGGGGCAAGCGCCGAAATGGTCGGTTCCTTCATCTCTTTTCATATGTAGCCCTAAACCCTGCAATGCAGCTAGATAGCTAGCTAGCACACAGGAAATTAGGTCTGTTTTCCTCATGCTGAAAAGCACTTGTTCCAAGTCCACCATTACTTTGACCAAACAGTGAAAATAACTGTGATCCTTTCACTCAACACTGAACAAACTAATTAACTACACTGACCGATTAGTATTTAGTAGTACAAAGTACGTGTATCATATCAAATCATTTCGACATCATATCATCTCTGTAATATTTACATCGAGTCTTTGCTTTGCTTTCTCGATCCAGACACCAAATTGACTTAAGCGCTCCCAAAAAGCTTTGCGCAAAAAAGCTTTCTCAACCTTTTCCCCGCCCTCCCCTCCTTTTCAACTACTCCTCCTTCCTTTTCCTCGCCTTCACAACTCAGTCACACAGACACAGTAGTAGTCTCACAGTTCACAGACACAGCACGTGACCAAAGCATATGGAAGATAGTGAAGAACAGTGAGAACTGAGAACCCAGGTCCAGGTGGGGTGGTGTACTTTTTGGAAATTATATCATTAGTAATAAATATACTGTGATGAAAATTGAAATGTCGACAACCTGGGTTGGAGATGCAGTAGGGGGGATTTGACATTTACGTGTTGTTTCTATCTTCCCTGCTGCTTTTCGTTTTGAATAATAAATTCATCGTTATGATATGTAAGTATGTTTGGGTTTAATTTATATATATACACACACAATTTTCAAGGCCTACTGTGTTATGTAAGAGCGTTGAAATCTGGAGCCAGTGTCGTCCTCTCCGTTTGTCACACTGATGTACTACAAAACACACACCACCAACAGAGAGAGAGAGAGAGAGAGAGAGAGAGAGAGAGAGAGAGAGAGAGAGACCTAGGGTTTGGTTGGTGGATCTGATCGATATTATTAGTTCGGTGGTGGAGGGAGGTGTGCACAGTTTAGGTAGGCATGGCAGCACAACTTCCGGGCACTCCCGCATTTAGATAAAACAAGAGAATACGTTATAAGCTAAGCAGCTCCCCAAATCATTCCAATTCAAGAATATTTCACTAATCAACTCAACTGCCTCATATATTTTACATCATGAATCATGAACCAGTTCCTAATTACTCAATGACCGTGCCAATAATTATTAATCAGTCGTCCTATGTTTTGAAATTTGAATGCGTGTGTAATGGCTGAAATTGGAATAAGAGTGGAGTCAGAGACTCATGTTAGTAATACCTCTTTTTATCAATAGAATGAAAGGCATAGGGAATATAAGAGCATTTCATAACTAGAAAAAACGGTACCGAGTTAGCATAAAAATGTTAAGAGTAAGGGCTTGCTTTGTTAATAGATTCGGTTGAAGAGATTTTCATTAATGTTAAGAGTGAATCAATGATGTGAGTAGAAAAATGCTTTTACTTGCCATTAATTTGTCTTCCCTTAATTGTATACAGGGCAAATATTAAAGTTAAGCGCATATGCGCGCGTGTTAGAGATATTAGTGTCTCGTAAGTGTAAATTCATATTAAGTTTAAAAAAAAAATATTGTTGTGAATTGTACACAAATACATGCGCTACAACTCAGCAATTATCATCGTTTAACTCTTGTTTGCAATTACATTTGTTTTTTGAAATCTGTGCAAAGAACTCATAGGCAGGGATTTGGGAAAAAGATGCATAGACCTATATATAACTAATGCATTTGGTAGGTAGCTAGCTAGGGTTTTTCCCATTAGTTGTCTTTGATTGTTCTTTAAATTGGGTTATATCTAGTATATATGATTGGGAAAACTTTTTCCAACCACTGATTATAATGAAAAGCCAGTATATATGGCTTGAAGAAGACTTGTGTATAATTGGAAAAACCTTTACTCCAACAAAGCTGCATATTATTAGTACTACTAAAGCTAACCTATCTCCGTCAATTAGATGTCCTGCAATTACATTACATTATTAAATGACAATTATTAGAGAGCATTTCTTGAACAATCCATAGGTAGGGCATTTGCTTAATTGAGCTAGCTAGCTTGGCACCCTTGAACAAACACCAAGTTGCAGGACTAGTTATTAGTAACTGGTACTACGTCTAATCATAAGATAATTGAGTGGTTAGCAAGTCCAGATTCTGCTGCAAAACCCCAAATTATCTTATTTGTTTCTTTCTCGCCTTAAAATTCAAACATTCCACAGTATGTGATTAATTGGCTGTAAATTAAAGGTCGTTGTTCTCTTCTGCAGCTTCATGTAAGACAGAACATGGTTCATAAATTAACCTAGCTACCCGATTCCTTCTCATCAATACAATGATGTATGTATATTTATCAGCAATAAATGTGAAAATCCAATCAAGATCGATGAAATCAATATTACGCATTTCAACCTGCTATTTGATCGGTAGATGTAATGAGTAAGAGCCAGTACCTTGGTAATTCTCTGGAATAGTTTCATTTTGTTTCGGTGCATAATAGACGGGTGCTATATAACAAGTCGATCAACTAATAAAAACTTAACTAATCTATTTTATAAGAAATGGGGCAAAGGCTAGGAGGAGAGGCAAAGTAATGTCAATTTAACATAGGCCTAAAAAGAGCTGAAATCATGATCACCAGTCATGTTCATGGCTTCTAAACTCCATTTGCACCAAAACCCTAAACATACTAGTTTGACAAGAATAATGGAGGTGAAAAGTGAAAAACGGCGAATGTTTGACCTAGGGGGAAAAGATTTCACCCCCAGAAAAGTCGCCGAGGAATTGGGTGCTCGGGAATAGAGCAAGGTAAAAAATCCTCAATTGAAAAGGTTAAAGGCAAAGTGAAAATGGACCCATCTGTCGGTCCTCGCCTCGAATTCCTCGCCCCCCCGACCTCAAAAGTGACACGCCAGCCGAGGGTCCTCTCTCTCTTTCTTATTTTTTTTCCCTAATTTAATTTTTTTTACTTTGACAAGTACAGATTTACGTAATTACCCAAAAGGTTAATTTAAGAAAGTGACAAAAAATATTGAATGGGGGTTTCAACTATCGGGCAGCTCAATCTGTCAACCACTCCTCTCTGACTCGATTCATAGCCCTCTCCTGGTTTTTCAGATTCCCTTTCTTCAATTAATTTTTTTTCATGATTGTACAATCATAGTATCTTACGGTCCAAATTGTGCTCCTTGGTCTGTAGGCTACACCAAACCCTAGAATAGTACCATTATGGTTTTGATCATCATCACCATGTAAGTGGTACTGCTTTTTACTTCTAACTTCTTAAGCTCAATGCTTCCTGGCTCAGTATTATTGTACGAGGTGAGCGTCATCATCATCCTTTACCCTAATCATACGGTCCGTATGGTTTGATCAAATTTGATTGGGATTAAAGTATGATTAGAACTAACAGTGCATGGAGGGGAGTCGTGGTCATTTCGGGGAGGGTGGGTAGGGTAGAGCCTGCACCAATGTTTTTGTCTTGTATATCCAAGTCTTTACTACTCTTTCGTATTATAAAGCCCCTTTATAACAACCCCCCATACCCATTCACCCATATCATTCTCTCATTCATCATCTTCACCTTCTCCTTCAATCTTGCTCTCTTTCTCTCTCTCTCTCTAACGCCCTTGAAGATAGGCGAGTCTCTTGGGGGAAAAAGAGAGAGAGAGAGGTGAGGAATAGAATAAACAAAACACAGAACTAGACAGACTCTAGCTTTGCTTGTAAAAACTACAAGGCGAGTCCATGGATGTGGAGCTTTTGCTTTTTTGAGGGGAATGTTGTCTGGCTCGAGGACCCTTTTCCTTGAAAGATCTGTAATCCTATAGATCAATCTTTATATCTGTATATATTGATCATGACTTTTTGGTGGAGTTAGTGTCGTCGGACCAGGCTTCATTCCCCCCAATTTTACGGCTTCCACAGTCCACAGAGCTTAGCTTTTTCCTCCATGGCATAGACTTCTCCAGGTACTGAACTCCAAAGGGTTGCTTTTTTCTATTTTCTGGATTCTTCTAAATTATGGGTTTTCGTTTTTAGGGCAATTAAGGATGTTAGTTATGTGCAGATTGGTGTAATGATGGAGTATTTGACTATAAAAAGGATTTCATCATTTGCCGACTTTTTCATTCGTGCTCATGATGATGATCAAATTATGATGAGGATGATGCGGTTTTTGTCAGTCTTAAGCCAAATTTCCACTATCTGATCCGCTGTTCTGCAATTGTTTTCTATTTTCTTTTTTCTTTTCTTTTCCTCAGATCTGATCTGGTCTGCCATGGCCTCCTCCTTTAACTTTGGTAAATGTTCTTTCCTCTCTTTCACGTTCTGCTAGCTAGCTACCTCTCTCTCTTAGGGTTTCGGAGTCTAGATTGAGGCTCTTTTAATATCTAAAATAAATGTGTTGAATAATTGCATCATTAATAAGGCGCCTTTGCTTAGATGAGCAAGCAAGGAAGTGGCAGCCTTTCTGACACTGTTTGAAATGCTATTTTTCTTTGTTTAATAGTATAAACATATAGCTACTGCATCATCCTTATTCTCGTATCTGATTCTGAATGATAATATATATCTGCGAAGTATATCATAAAGAATAGTACTATTCTACTCAACTAGTTTGCAGATGTCACTACATTTATATGTTCGGCTTTAGCTAGCTTGTTCAGTAATGCCTTACACATCTCTTTAGGCCTTGAAGTACTTGAATTTCAAGCAGAAGAGAAATATAACTTTGGGGAAATGAGTGTGTGTGACCTAGATGCTTTTCTTTTCATTATTGTCTTATCAATAGGGTGTTAATTCAAAACACTGTCTTGTTCATCTTGGGTACTAAATGCGTTTCTCCTCTTTGGCTCTCCTGGATCTATGTCCATTTGAATTATAGTTTGTGTTTGTGTTAGCTTAAAACTTATAACCATAACCGAAAACCAAAGTTGAGCTAGTCAACAAATGGAGCATTGTGCAGGAAAACCAAGATGCATGCTTCAACAAGTTAGGGTCACTAGTTGATGGTTTAGTTGTTTCTTAATCATTCTACAATGTCATTTGTATCCTAGCTTTGCTTCTGCATTAGGTATACAGGAAAACTTCTCAAATGAATACAGAGGTCTTGAAAATAAGGTTGATAATATATAATAAGGTCTGGAAAAAGGGGTTGTTTTTCCTTCCTGTTTAAAACATTGTAGCTTACTAGCTTACTCTAACAATCTTACAGAGACACATTAATATTCAGATGCTTGGGAATGATGATTGATCAAACAAGTGGTCTCCTAAAGTCACTATTTCAAGATTTTTTTTACTTTTCCTATTACATTACCTGTTTCTGGAAAAGGTCCATCTATGTAAAAGCAGCAAGTTTGGAATTGAGGAAGCAATCGCAAATGCTAGCAACTATTCCCATGTCCTTCTTGTACTAGTAATGTGTGCATTTTGAGTATTATGAAATCCACTTTCTTGTTTCAATTACATAAATGTAGGTGTTCATGCTTTTCTTTCACTATTCTTTTTTTTCTTTTTCTTTTTTTTTTTACTCTTCTTGATGGTCGTTGTAAATTTATTTCCAGTATGAGATTACTGTATTACATATTGCTGTAAAGACTAAAAGTTCCTTTTGGGAAATTGGATTTTTTGACCTCTGGAACTTATAAAGCAGAAAAAGCTTTATTGCTTTCTTTTTGCCCATGATTTTCCTCACAGAGTGACAAAGGGAGGAGACAGAGGTCGATTAATTGGGTGAGAGCTTTTGCTTTATGCATGGCCACAACTTTCAATGAGTGTATAATTGTGGTGTGATTGTTCCACTTGACCAAGACTGGATCACTGGAGAGTGAAGACTCCCCAATTAATCAAAGCCTAGCTTTTGAATCAGGGTTTGGGATAATTCTTCCTATTAATTAAATGAGATAGATGCATTGGAGTTTTGGGCTATTGGTCCTAGGGCATGGGAAGGTGTAAATAGCTCTCCATACTCATTGGTAGGCTAACAAAACTGTGAAATCATCTATAGCTATAGGTAGCTAGGCCCTTGGCTCCAAGCTAAGCTAGTACATTGAGGATCCAAGGCAACTTAATTTGGTTGGTTCTGATGGAGTTGTGCTTATAGCTGAGATTTGACTTAAAACTTTGAATGGCAATGTGATCAGCTTCATTGTTAATTTAATATTCAAATGAGATATATTCACAAATGTTATATGAACTTTAAGTCATTCTACACTTTAGTCTACCAACTTTCGTAACAATCAGAATTGTATATTTGCTCAAATCTTTCATTTTTGTGTACGCCGTTAAATTTTCCGTTATTTTTGCCAAAAAAAAAAATTCCTTTATATTTCATTTAGCTTTGTCAGTTTTTTTTTTTTTTTTTGTACAGATAACGGAAAATTTAACGACGTATACCAAAATAAAAGATTTAAGCAAACTTGATACACCATTCTGATAATTATGAAAGTTGGTACACCAAAGTATAGAATGACTTAAAGTTCATACATCATTTATGATGTTTTCACTATTCAAATTGTCAATCAATTGAAGAAAGGCCTTAAAGAAATGTTCCTTCCATTAAAGCTATGAGTGTAAGCTATTTCCAATAAGTTGGACTTAACTTTTGGGCTACTAGCTCAATCGAAAAACTTTTGGGCTGCTAGTGAAAAGCCCTTTTTCTAATTGGATTTTTAAGCCTTAAATATACTGTAAGCCAAATGGACCCATATAAGCTTCAACATTGATGTCCAGTTCTTGTTAGGACATCGCTTCTCTATGATCATGCAATCAAGTTCAAAACTTTTCTTTGTCTAATGAGTGCTGTTCTTATTTGGTAATTAGGCTCCAGTCATCATGCTAAATGGGAAAGAGTTTCTTTGTTGAGACCTCCACATCTTCTCATCTGGCCTCTCTTAATCACTTCACTGTAAATGAGAGCTTTCGATCTGCTAAAGAGAGAAACACATGCTTCTCTCTAATCTCAAGCTCTCTCATCTCAATAGCAATCTTTTCTTCTTTGATTTTCCTCACCCAAGTGATGATCTTTCATTTTTGTGGTGATTCCTCAACCTAATTGGTGATTTAATTTTACTTTGATTTTTTGTCTACTTTTTGCGATTTTTTGTCTACTTTTTCATCTGATTTTGGTCCTCTCATAGATCAAAACTAAGGAAATTTGAATTTCTAAGATATACTCTCATATATGTTTCAATGGCGATTCTCAAACTTTTTTCTTTCTTTGTTCCTCAAAATCTTCAAACCATGAAGAAAGCTCATTCTTCGATCTTGTCTACCTTGCCCTGTCATGGAAGATTTCATAGTTGTTTGCAACCACGTCTTTAGATCTCAAGCATCTTCAATGAGATGTATTTTGGTTTGGTTGTTGTTACTCTTTTATGCGAGATCGATCTTCTCATAATCGGTTAACTAGAGAATGTATGGAGGCTCTGTCTGTATCCTCATCTCTTATGGCCACCCTTGGTTATCTATCCACGCTTGTGACTTCCGTCAAAGCTTCAGTGACGCATCTTACATGGCAGTAGCAAGTTGGATATGAAGAAGAAGCTTTGATTAGGGTTTGGGTTTTTTGGGCTGCTTGGGAATATCTGTTTCACGACAAAAAAAAAAAAAAAAAACCTCCTCTTACTTTCTACACCTCCTTTGGTTTGTATACAATAAGATTTTCTAAATAAACCTCTCTTATGATGTTGTAGTATGTTAAATTCATATAGAACATAATGCATCATTTCAAACAGATTCGGAAGGGGTAATTAAACGCAGAAGTGTACCTCTTACTCCAACAATTAATATCCCAACGTGTCATGGATCGTAATGTTCATTTTCTCTTATCCTCGGTCTTGTTTGTTAGTTTGTTTTTCGCAACATTCACATACGTATTATGCTGGGTTATTAAACCCAGATTAGCTCGAATAAAACACGAAGTTGAATGCTCGGATTATACCTTTTACAGAGGACGTGTAAGCTCATCATCTGGACGTGTAAGTTCAAAAACTATCATTTTGACAAAAACAAAAATCAAATTGAAAATTATTTAGCCATTTGTGTACCATATTATTGTTTCAGCTTTATCGTTTGACGAATTATATATGTTCGTAAACTACACAACAATCTTTAATTTTGATGAGTTTCTTTTTTATTTGCAAGGATAATTCTTAAAAAGAAAACCAAACAATAAACGGCTCCGATGATTGAGTTATATAGTCAATTATTCTAGATAATGAGGTCTTTTATTAATAGCAAAAAGACGTTCTCACTGAAAGAAGAATCTGTACATTTATCATGTGCTAGCTAGAACTTCATTGTTGAGCATGTATAGTTCTTGTTGGATAAGTTTTAATTCAGGATAACACAAATCCATCCCAGCTACTTCTTCAGTACTCCTTCCTCGCCACTAGGTGATAGTATATACAGTACGTATGCATTCAGTTGTATATATGGGACTCGGTCTACTAGTTAGTACATGTGTTCCACGCTCCTCTTCCTTTGACAAATATTATTTTCCTTTTCACTAGGGTTCAAAATTTGAAGCACGATGGAAATAGTACATAGCTTCACCAGTAGAGTTCTTCCGCGGCCAAAGTTCCACTCTCTCTTCCCAATTATATCTTTGAAAATAGCAGCAAATCCTAACATGCTGTTAATGTGCGCAAAATTGTTTTCCAGAGTTGACTCATGATCATCATGGACACATTGGAATGCAGCTAGTTATGCCTTTCAGAGAGACCAACTTTGTTCCCAGCTAGCTAGCTAAGCTAGTACTAGTTGTACCTGGTGGAAATCCATATAAGCCTGTTTCATATACAATCTTAAGTGCCATTGACCTTGATCTGCCAAGGTCAAAGGAAATTATGTTTGAGGAAAAATATTCAAAGGCACAAATAAAGCAACCATCCAACCATAGAATAAAGAATAAAATGTCTCTTTTCTCTTTTGCTTTCCTGAAAAAAGCAACGCTCACTTCCCCACTTTGGATGATTTTCCATCCCCCACTTAATTCCTTGACTTTGCATCTTCCAATTAACCGACCGCATTAAGATTCTGTGTTCTCGCCTACATTTTTTTACCAAGCAGAGTCATATATATATATATATATATATATATATATATATATATATACACACACACCAAAAGAATAGTTAATTATTTTCCATATATATACATATGATTAAATGAAATTTTTTGACGAACCTTGATCGTTGGAGATCCAAAAATGCTTCATGTTCTCTCAAATTGAACCAAGTAGTTGTGGATACAGCTCACAAGTGTTTGTGTGGTCAGAATTCTCTAGGTGCAAACCAATGAACATTGGAGAAATTTGTTTGTTGAGACCAACAAGTTTTCTCAAAGTAATCAGGCGTTGTCTGCAATGAATCAAAACTATTGTAGACTAACAGATGGTGTCAGTTTAGTCGTGACATTGACCAGGTCAATGCACATAGGACAGGGAAGATGAAACTATTGTTCGGGTTGTTAGCAGAGGGGCTTTTAAGGAAGAAGGAGAAAGGCATTTGCATCGAGGAGGAGAGCGGGTTTTCATCGGACCTGGCTACTATAGCCGAGCGCTTTGCTTCTTCCTCTACTTATCCAACAATAATTCAATTCAAATGGGTTGTACGTTGTTGAGTGCTAATGACTCTCTCAATCCAAAACCCAGTCAAATCTGCCTCTCTCTCTCTCTCTCTCTCTCTCTCTCTCTCTCTCTTTCTCTCTCAAACGACCACCGCGCGCGTCTCCAATACTGCTCCTCTCTCTCAATCAAAACTTTCTCTTCTTTTTAATCTGGGTTGTTACAAAATCCGATAACATTAGAATTACGTATACGTGGTGCCTGAGTTTCTCCGACGACGATAATCAAGTGCCTGAGTTTCTCCGACGCGACGATAATCAAATAACTTCTTGGTTCTTTTCTCAAACAATCGGAGAAGAAAGAAAGCCCACCCACTTTTTTTCATTATGCAAAATGGAAAGTTTAAGACACTTTACGCATCCTTGTGAAGTTCATATATGCTGAATAAGTAAGAGTAGACAAAGCAGGCAAAAGAAACATTGGCAAAATTCGAAATGTCCTCGTCCTCCAAAACTTGGAGATGGAGATAGGGATCGAGAAGCCTTGAATCAGTTCAGATCTTTAGCGATATAGAGAGTAATGATGAGAATCGAGGAACAAGTACGTGAGGGGAACGCAAAACGGAGCCTTGATTATCGATGAAGATGGAGGAAGAGAGAGAGTCTCCATGCTTCTCAGTTTTCACAAACCAGATAAAAACTCTTCCAAGCTTGGAATATCGTAATTGCACAACTCCTTTGGAATTACGTTAACGGGGGGGGGTTTCACAGTCAAATTTATTTCAGCAGTGTCTGTGGATGATAACTGCACACGTCAGTGGGGCCCCTTTGGTTCATTTTGTTTTAGTTTATTGCAGCCTATTGCGTGTGTGAATTAAAAGTTACATTATTTATATCTAAATTTAACAAAATTGGTTAAGACTACTATTCAGAACTGAACACAAAAGGAATTGGGCGAGACGAATACCTCATGCACGTAATAGTCATAGTTTGCACCGGATCAAGATTGGAACTCAAAGTCCGCTAGGGTTTCAATTTTGACACTAGCATATATAACATATTTAACTACTACTATATTTGCATTGTTTCCTGAATACACTAATACATATATGAAATTTGTTAGACACTACGTACCATATATGTATGTATCTCAGAATATTTCAGATTCCTAGTGCATGTATCTTTTATGTTGGCAAAACCTCAATTTAGGTTCAATTGGTATGGACTGAAACCCTTTTCGGAAGAGGAAAAAAAAATATCTCTTCATATATACGACCCAATCTAAGATCGATCTTTTGTAATGCAAATAGACAATAGTGAGACCCAATTATGCTATACAGCACACACACGACGCGCACTCTTCACATATGGATAGTGAAATCCAGCATTAACACAGAAAATACTCATCTCATTCTAAGCCAGAGAAATCTTCTTGTTGGGGACCTACTAGAAAGCTATGTTGAGCCGAAAGAGAAGGACCCCTTTTGTCATTTGCCACTGATTTTCATAGATTCGACTCTCTACAATTTTGTTGCAAAGTGCATTTCGTTCATGTATATGCGAGGGTGTTGTGAGTGTGACTGTGTCCCTTCACATAAGACGTCAACATGGACATGTTCTAGGGCTGCTATTGGGTGTCCCCAGAATTTGCCATCCTGTGTACGCGACACCTCACTGTCGGTTTATGCTTGTTTGTGCTAAAACCCCAACTCCAACCACGTGTCTTGGCCTCCTTCCATTCGCACTCGTGTATCTTTCGTATTCAAAACGACGTTGTTTTGGATTTCATCAATTGTATTAAAATTTTCTCCCTTTATCACTCAACACTATCACGTGACAGAAACAAACATTCTACGTAAATTTCTCTAAATCAACCAACGACACCATTAATTAACAATACGTAGAACATGTGGTATGCTAATATGACAAAATATTGAACCTCGATAATACAAATTTTGATACCCTCATCCAAAAGCCCCTTAAGTCAAAGATCAACCAAACTAAACTACTCCATACGTATGAAGGACTAGAAACAATGTCACATATCTTACCAGACAAATCACACACTTTCTTATCTCATATATGGCAAAAAATTACAAATGGTGATTGAGTTATGATTAGTTCGACACTTAACTCATTGTATTTTCAACAATATCACTTAACTCACTCACTTACATCCATTTTCACCTAACTCACTGTCATTAATTTCTACCATTAGAAACCTTTAAAATTGAGAGTATATTTGTCAAAACACTTAAAAAAAACATTTATAACTTAAAAAAAAATCTAAATTTATTAGATTTTTTTTATTTCTAAGAAAAATGATTTTTTAAAAAAATTGAAATAAAATTTGGAAAAAATATTTGTAATTTTTTTTTTCTGAAAAAATAATAATTTCAAGTTAAAAATATATTTTTTTCAGTGTTTAGACAAATATACCATCAATTTTAACGGTTTCTAACTGTAAAGTTAACTATAGTAAATTAAGTGAAAGACATATGTAAAAGTGAGTGAGTTAAGTGATATTGTTAAAAATATAGTGAGTTAAGTGTCTAACATGTCATAACTCAGTGACCATTTATGATATTTTTTCCAAATATATTGTTCCAAAAAAATGAGGATATTCATGATGATGATGATCAAGTTAATTCGAGGGTGTGAAAGAAGAGATCTCTTTGAGTCAAAATTACGAAACCCTAATCATACACACACCATAGAAAAGCCCGTCCCGGCCCACTTAATTATGAGTCTTTAGTCTCCAGGGCACTACCTCTTTCCTCTCCGCTATATATCCAAACTCTCTTTCTGGTTGGTATGCGTTTTGCACTTGAAGAAGTCCTACCGAAGATGACCAACGTGCCACGGTCTCTCGGTTACTCTTCCCTAACCCTATTCAAGCAAGCCATCGCTGCCTCAGATCCATGGCCCTTCTCCTGCGTTTTCCTCTAAGATTCCTCCATCTAGCTAGTGCACTACGGTTTGTCCGTGTGATCTTCCTCCTCGCTTTCTTTTCCTCCTTTCTCTTTTCTGAGTTGGTTTTTTAAGATATGGGTACAAATTTCCATCTACACCTCCCTCATCTTCATCATCACAACAACCACAAGAATAAGCAGGTGAATGGTCGAGACGTTCCAAAGGGGTGTCTGGCAATCAAGGTGGGCCAGGGAGAAGAGCAGCAGAGGTTCGTGGTGCCTGTGATTTACTTCAATCACCCGCTCTTCATTCAGCTCTTGAAGGAAGCCGAGGAGGAGTACGGGTTTGATCAGAAGGGCGCCATCACCATCCCTTGCCATGTGGAGGAGTTTCGGTACGTTCAGGGCATGATTGATAGGGAGCGGTCAGTCCACAGCCACCACCATCACCACCACGTAGGAGGGTGCTTTAGGGTTTGATGATCATCGAGAATCGGTGCAATCAAAGATGGTAAGTTGTGCTAGATTAGGCTTGAGACCCAATTTCAGTTGTGTAAATTTGGAGTCTTTTTTTTGGTTGTTAGTTGGAAGATGATGGCAAAGGTGAGGTAGTGATGATGAATGATGATGATGATGAAAAGTTTTTTAAAGTGTGAATGTGGCTTGTAATTGTAGTCATTTAGTTATTTTTTAGGAATCATAATGAAAAAGAGAGTTTTACTCACTCAAGACTCGAGAGCTTTTCTTTTCCATTCTATTGTATTCTTTTCCTTTCTCGCTTTTCTCTTCCTCTTTATTCTACAATATTCTTTGGAGTAAATCTTGTGATAAGAAGGATATCAGTGGTACAACAAATTGAGAGGGAAAGAATAGACAAGGCCACACGATTGTAGGGCCAAATTAAGCGGTTGCTTTAAGCCATTAAAATTGTTATCTAAATCGAAATATCTCTCAACAAATTAGTACTATGCGGATTAAATGCTTTTGTGAAATAACTTAATATATCAAAATTATTGATCGGCAAATACTAGTTGAGGTTTCAAATGACTAAGAGAGTTCCCTGGACCATAAATAGCTAGACATAGAGGGTGGACCATTCTAGCTAAACTGTGCTGTGTGCTTCACAGACTGAAATCACTGATCACAAACTCTCGCTTTGGAATTGTGAGTGTATATCACTCTGCCAGTTTCTTTTTCAGATTTTTCTTCTTGTTTAATTGGTTATTGTTGCCGTTTGGATCGCATAAAAGGAATTGGGGTAAGTGATAGAGGAACACTAACTACAGGGAACACACTAGAGAAGAAAGAGTCCGGTGGATGCATGACATCCACGTTTGGAGAGGTAAGAGGTTTCAGTTGGGATCAAGCTGCACATATGGTAGACCCTGTGTGGTTCAATCCAAGGACCCCAAACAGAAAGCCGTTTCGACTTTTCTCAGAAGCCTATTTATTATCAGTTAAGAATCTGTTTCAGATATTACTCATATTAGTCTTCGCTGTCGTTTTAAACGATTAGCATGCAGTCCCATTCAGGACCCCAAATAAGGGAGAATTTTTCAAATTTATATTTTTCAAATTGTGTTGTCAAACTGTCAACTAAAATCAACGAAATAAATGGGTAGAGTCCATATAGGGATTAGCATATCTCTTGGAACTTTCTTTCCATTGCAAACGTTAGCCGAGAGGATAAGGATTCCAATTTACTAGCACCTACCTTCTTTGGTTTGCGGATTAGAAGTTTGGCAATTAGTAAGTTCAAGATGGCTGAAAAGAGAAGAAATTAAACCTTTCAACCTGCTCGCCTTCTTGCTTCCTTTTATAATCAGGTAGTTCAGTTTAAACTTTACAACGACAACGACAATTACTAAGCTGATACTAGATATTCTAATAACCATTTCCAATTTATGTCACAGTTCCCTGTTTATTATATAATTCCAAAGTAATTTGATATTAAATTCAGGGTTCGTATGCTTCCTAACAATTAGTTTTGGAGGTTTGCGAGGACCACTGGGTTGGTTTAGAAACCTCTATGAAGTTTTGTTCAATACCAACAAATCAATAATACAGAGTACAGACATAAGGATTAAGTATCTCTACGCCCTTCTTTTCAGTTATGATCTGTCAAAAAAAAAAAAAAACAACAAAAACAGAAAAAAGTTATGCAAGTTTGTCATTGTCTCACATTTTTTGGTATGATACTGTCCAGCTTTGTATCTGTCTTGCTAGTTTTCTTTCTCTATTTGCATTTATATATAACTAGCTAGGGTTAGTTGCCAGACTCATGCTTTTGTATCTAAGGAGACAGATGGGGTCACCCTTCATTCTAAATTTGAAAACTTGCAATAGTGAAAAACTGTTATACAAAGATATGCAAGCATGCGGAGGAACTATTATAAACTACAACATTTTCAAATGCAAAGAATATAAGTCGTATGTATGACAGTTCAAGATAACCTAGATGAAGTATTAATCGGTTTTCTGTATTAGATTAGGTCCTTGTTGAAACCAATATGTTGAACCCATCCAACCAGGTTGATACAAAACAGTGCATGAATCCCTCAATACATTCATAAACACAACAATATGTCAAATACATCAGTACACCACTAAATATTAAATGATCAGTAAATTTATAATACCAATTATATGTCAAGCAATAAAACGTGAAATACGCTACTCATTAATGCCGAATATATCTCATGATAGAATATTGTTATGAGTAAAGCTATCCATTAGCTTTGACTTAAAAAAAAAAAAAATCTGATATGTACTCCATTTATCATGCAAGGCATTTAGGAGGGCCACATATATACACATCCATTCCATTTCTCAACAATTTTACAGTTTCTGAGAAATAGGGCCCCATAATTTTCTACAAAAAAGGAGAAGAAAAGAAGAATTCCCCAAAACCATGATCTCAATAAAAATTATGGACTATACCACATGATTTTTGGCCAAATCGAAAGTTTTTATTTTCTAGCTAAATTTTTTTCCACCATCACATAATGATTTTTAAGCACTTTTGAAAACTGAGAACTTAAAAATCATGACTCAATTTTTATTATGATTTTTTAAAGTAAAAAAAATTCATAAATAAAAATTTGTTCGGGGATCTTTGATCAATTTAGAAGAGGAGTATTTCTGGAGGAAAGAAGACGATGAACCTGGGTAACTGGGTCAGTGCATGTTTTAGGAGGCATTTATATTTTGATTAATTATTATAAAAAAAATTCTCATAAACTTAATTAACTCTGTCAAGTAGAAGTTAAATCTGGTGACGTGTAAGGACAGGTGTCAATACATTAGTGATAGACAGGAAGAGAGACAGAGAAACGGGGACAGAAGATCCCAAGCCTATGTATACTAAGCTCATAGTGCATCTAAAAATCTCTCAACAGACGTCAGCATCAATCTCCTATAAAAAGTAAAATAAAAGGAGATATACCTTTAACGAGGAAATATGTATCAGCCGAAAGCCTCAATGGACATACCTTTGCAAACAAATCATCTGCTAGCAAAGCCAACCCTAAAAATTATGATACACACTTTTGCGACTACATTTCATCAATAAAAGCCTCCATAAAAGAAGGAGTACTGCTTCTATTATACCTCCAAAATCAGCATTTGTCAACTCGTTTGATATTGCCATAAGGACATAGAAAAGAAAAAGAAAAAATAGTTTTCCAAACTCTTCATTTTTTTTCTTCTTCAAATTCAAACCAAACCCTAGGTTCATGGTCTGTTTTTCATCTCCTTTTTGTGTTGAAACCAAACTATAGAACAGAAACTTGTTTCTAACATCTAAAGAAATGCATCCATGTGGCCAGGGACATAACACTACACTTGATGTGTTCTAATATCAATAAATGATACGGGTAATGATAAACAAATCAACAAGGATAATAATAATGCAAAAGAGAATCATCACTCATGAACTTAAAACTGTAGAGGTGGGGATTTATTCGTTATCAACAATAAAACCTTCTATCTTTCAGGCATGTGTAATTTGATATCGTTATACATAAGAAATATAAAAATATAAAGTTCGACTGTATCATATAGACCTCCTTATCATATTTTGATACTTACCCAGATTGCAAAAGTCATGACATTTTCAGCAAAACATTGAACTACAACAATTCATTAGATTCAAAACAAGTTTTTAACAAATGTTCAAATGCCTTTGATAGCGAGAAGGGAAGAAGGTTTTGAAGCGAGTCTGCAGCGCTACTCGATCAGTCACTACTGTTTTAGAACTAATACTTGATGCGATGAATGATATAGAATTAGAAGGCGGAGGATTTAGTACGTTTTTCGAACAAATTGTGAGTTTGGTTCAGATTTTTAGAACAAGGGTATTTTGGAAAAGATTAAGGAGACTAGTTAAGAAATTAAGTATTTGAAAAGTAGGTTAGAGGTCTAAATGTTAATTTTGGAGATATAAATAGAAACACTCTTAAAAGGGATGCACATTTGCCTGTGAATTTTGTCACAGAAAGCCTCCGACTAAAATTTATAATAAAAAAAAACTTACTCTCATCATTTTATTATTATTTCACTTTGAATAGAAAAGGTAAAAATAAAGAAGCATATACGAGCATAATGAATGTGGTGCAATTAGCAACACAAACCCTAGCGTTGAGAACAGAGAGCGGTGGCAACTTATGTTGGCTCTAGCAGTGGTGTCACCTTGTTGCTAGCCTGTGGGTGTGCATCAGTGGTGGGCGCTGGCAAGGTCCTAAGTACGGCAATGCTTTTGCTCGGTCGCTCGGAGAGGTAGGCACAAAGTACAGATGGGTCTCGGCGTTGGGTTTGTGTTTTCCGGATTTGGATCTGGCAAACCTTGGCTTGCCGGAGTGCGCTAAAGGTCGGCGGGGGTAACAAGATCGAGGCTGGTCGAGGCAACTTCGATGACGAGATTTTGTCGACTTGGTCGAGGCTTGTTTCTAAACTGACTTTTGTTCGGGTTCGGCTCTCTTTGTCGGATTGATGCTATAGGCGGAATCGGCAGATGGCAGCAGAAGCAATTCGGCCAGCGCAGGCTAGGGCTGCCGCCCTCCTTGCTTGGGGTTGGGTCTGGGTCTTTGGGGTTGGGCCTAGGTCTTTGGGTCTGGGCTCAATCTTGGGTTGATGAAGCAAGGGAACTGGCCTGCTAAGCAAGAATTTATTTGGGCTCGGGCCTACGGGCTTGGGCTCAGGTCAAAGCAATCTAGGCCCTGATGTTTTATTAGAGTATTAAGCTTGTGTGAGGTTGGATTAACTTCTATGAGTCTTCTATGACGTTTCTAGTGTCTTGTACCACAATTGCGTGATTGGTAAGTGGAGACTAATTGAATGATTTCTTTTCTGTAGGAGGCGGGGTTTTTTCATTATTATATAGGCTCGCTTAATTGTGAGCGTTCTAAATATTTTAATGATATGCTTTAGCTTAGATAATTTAGTTCTGATTTTCTTGCTAAGTTTTGTTTATGTAAGTTATGATAAACTCTAACATGTTGACCGTTGATCTAATGAATTCAACTTCTATTTCAAAAACTAACTCTCACCATCAACTCTATCAATTAGTCTCTACCAATACGACGCTTATATTGCTCTCCTACAACCCCTTCGTAATGTAGATTGCTCCCATTTCTCTCGCCGCTAAATTCATAAATGGAAGAGAGTGATTAGAAGTTTTCAACTCCAATTTCCACTATTCTCTTCTTCTTTTTTTTAATTAGTTGGACATGCAAATATCGATACAAACAGTTTCACATAATTCTATTGGTGGTGGGAGATAGATGTTATTGCTAGTCTATTCCTTTTACAAGCTTCAATTGACAAAGCAATGAGATGCTGCCTAAAAATCTTGGTAATTTAATCCATGGACACATCTACCTACTAAAGGGCAGTTGACCTTAATATATATATATATATATATCCCCTGCCACCAAGGGCAGTCTCTGACTTGGGGAGTGATTAGGCAGCAATTCATATCAACTCTCTGGGAAGCTATGATTGGGTAGGCTAGCCTAGCTCCCCGAAGGACCAAGTTTCTTAATCTTTCATGACATCTGTCACCGACCATAATAACAAACCTTCGACTCTTGCCTGTGCAATACGATTGCAATTCCAGAATTGCAAAGCAACCCTTCTTTCAACTCCAAACAGCCATTGAAATACTGAGGTCAAACTAACAAAAAATAAAGTGGGTATAGTATACGACACTTGCAAGTAATTCTGTGGCCTATGTTCCTGTTCATGTTGCTTCACCATTTCCACATAATTAAGAATTCAAGATCATATTCAGTGTGGCCTGGTCATCACAGGCGAGCTGCTGATCGAATCTCCCTTCATTTTTCTTTTTCTTTAATGGATACATGGTCGATAAGCTCTTTAATGGATACATGGTCGATAAGCTCAACCCAATTTTTATCATCTGCAAAAACAGGGAATGAGCTAGGAGAAATACTTCAACTTAAGACTGGCTCCAAAATTCCCCACTGGCTCGACTAAAATGTTCATTTATACACATTTTTCTTTACCCCACCCCCCAAAAGAAAAAAGAAAAAATTAAAATTCCCACAAATCATCTGAAAGATTTAAACCCATGAATCTTATAAAAAAAAAAAACCTATATGTCAAACGCTAAAATTAAATAGAAAAAGAAAAAGAATAAAACTAATGGTGCCTGGTGTTGGAGCTACGGATCGTCACACCATGCAAAAATTTTGTATATCCCATGAAACTAAGCTTTCCATCTGTGTTTCTGATCCAATCTCTGAGGATTGAATAGGCAGAAGTGCCCAGATTTAATTCCTGCAGTGACAGGTAATGCCATCGAAATGAAGTCAGAAATGCAAGCTGTATAAGATAAAATGCAGGACTTGAATGGAAATGAAAGAAAACAAGCCGTAATTGAACATACTCTGGCCAGTTCTTCAATTGATATGACTCGGTTGCCATCACGTTCGAAGTGCTCAAAAGCAGTAGATGCTATCTGCTCCCATCTTTCGAGGGCCTCCAATTGATGTGTGCTAATTGCAGCAGCACAAAATTCTTCAAAGTCCATTTTCCTATATGCAAGTGGTTCCATCTGCAATCATATCGTGTTTTCATCAAAAGCAAAATATTAAAATATAAGAGAACAAAGAGGATCAAATCATAGTTTAACCAAATCACAAAGGGGTTGAAAAATGTAATCAGGTATACTGTTAGCTTGCTCTAGCACATGCAGCAAAAGTGACAGAACTTTAGAACACAAACGAAAGCAATACCAGCTAAGCTATACATCTACAGTAGTATTGAAATAAGCCTTACTGCATTTAAAATATCAACAACCCTTGACTCCATCATAGCTTCAGTTGAATTTGTCTGAAGAGCCTGCAGAATTTAATTTCCTAACCATAAATGACTTGCATAGTGTGGAAGTAACAAATAGAAAAAAAGAAGTCCTCTTCAGTGTCTACCCACAAATCTCAAATTAAAAGAACTAAGAGCAGTCACTAACTGTTTTGAAATTATGAAGAGAGATATGTCGATCTTTATCTGGTCCCAAAAGCATGAATTGGGCTCTAAGATATATCAGCTCATCCTCCGTCAAGGCTTTTGAAAGAGACTACATTTATGACATGAAAAACTGAACCATAAGTTTGATATCCACAACAAAGGAATTCTCAATCCTTAATTGATGCTTTTGATGCATACAATATTATATATGCTTAAAGTCGAATGTCAAATTCAGAAATGACAACAACAATACCTTAAGTGCTGCACGTTTGAAAGGTGTAGCGTGCAGATATGATTTGACTAATTTATAGATCAATATATCTAAAGGGAGAGGACGACTATCATCTCGCAACCATGGGTGAGCTGCAATAGTAAGAGTGATTATTAGCTTAGGATAATAAATAGAAAAGGTTACCATTATCTTTCACCTAGTAAATCTTCTTGTGTTTCAGAAAATGGGATTCAACAATATAGTTTCTCTGGGAAAATTGATTTCAAAACTAACATGAATAAATTTGTCGGGAGTATGAGATGCTTCTAACACCACAACTTTTAATAAAAAAATGCTCGATACAGTTACTGCAGCATATGACACAGTTCGATGGACATTCAGTTCAAACATGCAGAGCCAACAAATAGCTCCAGCATGGAAATACCCCCACCTATTCTCCAATATAGATTTACTTAAAATGTGGGAAGGGAAGATCAAGGCAAAGATATCATCCAGGTACTTTAGACAGCAGTGATAAAAGAAATTTGCTTACATAAGGCCTGGACAGCAGTCATTCTCTTCCTGTAGTCCTTGTTCAAAAGCCGTTTTACAAAGTCCTTGGCCTCGTGCGACATAGAAGGCCAGGGTGGATCATCAAAACTAGGATCAGCTCTTAGCACCGCACGGAAAATTCCTGATTCTGTTCGTGCCCAGAAAGGCCGGCTTCCGCAAAGCAGGATATAGGTGATAACACCAATGCTCCATATATCTCCCTCAAGGCTATAAGATCTATGAAGGACTTCAGGTGCAACATAATATGCACTCCCAACAATATCATTAAGTCTTTCATCTGCAAATATATGCATAATCCATAAATTAGTTCTCATATATCTAGAAAGTAATGAGAAAGTTCAATCGAAAGCACAGGCATTATAACTTAAAACATAAAAATCAGTCATATGGAAAACTCTACATGTGGAACCACTACTATCCTCATTATAGTATGGCATCTTCTGGTGTAAAAGAACAACTTAGTTCATCTTAAAAATTTATAATCAGATCAAATGCTTATTTTGTCAAGAAGAAGCAAAAGGGAATTATGTTGGAATCATTAGATTATATCTTGTTTTATAGAATTACATATATCATCCGTAGATTTACCAGATAAATAGTCTTAAGGTGATTAATCTGAAAACACTCCAACAAATTTCTCATAAATCCAAAGGACAGACGAAAAATTAAAGTCAAATCTGACAGTTTATTTTGAGCCAGTACAAATCCAAAGGAGAATTTTATCTTCAAGGTTCAATCAAATTAACCTTGACCGCAAGAAATCATTAAGGTTACAAATGTGGACCAAGAGTGCCAAGTATACATGGTAATATGTTTCATTCAATAGAACCATCATTTTTGAGGCAATCAGAATGTTGTTCCTTGGAAAAGGACCATAAGTTAATAAACCAGCTGGTACCTTCAAACGTTTTTATAATTCTTACAGAATGGAGTTCAATAGGTACCTGGTCTGATAAAGTCAGAAAGACCAAAATCAATAAGCTTCATATCAGCATCTTCATTTCTAGAAGCGAAAAGGAAGTTCTGTTGAGCAAGAAAGAGAATATAATTAGAAATGCATTGGAGGGATAAAAAATGACCAAGTCATAATTAAGACATATTAAGGTTGAATATCGAAACCTCTGGCTTTAAGTCACGGTGCACGACGCCTTGAAGATGACAAAATGCAACAACACTCAGAATTTGCAGAACTATAAATTTTGCATCTTCTTCTGCATACTTTCCACCTCTGCATTTAATGTGACTTCTTCAACATACAAAACAATCTTCTAATCAAACGAATGATACTTGAAAACTGCCAAAGAGAGTACCTGGATAAAATTCTGTCAAGAAGTTCCCCACCTTCACATAGTCTGAAAAGAAAGCAGAAATCCACAGATATAAAATCAAAACAGCAGGACTCTTATGGCACTTGACGCCTCAACCGGTAAACATATATGCAAGAACAATCTTTCGTTGACTGATTTCATGCAAAATTAATGACATTTAAAGGAAATATGAGCGGACATTCTGAAATGTCCATAATAACAAATGCTTGATCCTCCAAATAAAAAGGATGAATAGAAAATAAGGTATACATACTCCATGATAATGTAAACATTATTGGCGTCTTCACATGCATCATAAAATTTTACAAGATGCTTATGCCCAGATAGAGCTTTCAATATCTTCACCTCTCGGCGAACATCTTCAATCGATATGGCCGTTGTCATCTGCCAAATGAATTTGGATAAGACACATATACTATACAATGTAAAAAGAATAAATCAATGCTTACCAAATCAGATACCACTATAATGGAAGAAAATCGAGGCCCTAGGAAAAAAAATATTAAAAAAGAGGAAGCACGAGAACTATTCGAATCACCTGTGCAACGGTGTTAACACAGTTGCCAAATGCACTAGCAATCAGATTATAGACCAGATTCATTTCCAGCTATAAATTACGACTTTTGACAATAGATTGTATTTGTATCCTTATACAACCCCAGTTGTAGTACAACACCTCACTTGTGACCTAGGACATACGACACCAAAAAAACCAAAGATGCCTTTGCATAGCTCTTGCCTAGTAACTTCAGAAACTTTAACAATGCGTTACTCATGTAACACGAGAGAAATGAATTAAATTCATGGAGATGAGAACTCCAAATGTTACAATCTTCTACAGAATTGCCACGTATCCCCCCAATGATAACGCAATCATAACATACTGGTGATCACTATGCATTAATGCAATCACGAGAAACGGACATGTATAGCTAAGATTGACAGACATATAGCAATGTGGCCAGAGTTGGACCGCAACATTAGATTCTAAGCACTTCTGCTTCGTATCTGACATCATTGTGAGTAACCGCCAACCAAACCAAATCCTTTTCTCTTAATTAAGTATGACTATCAAGTATCCAGTTTACAAATTTCGTTACATTAGAACAAGTTCCATCAATGTGTTTTCTTTTTTAACTACAAAAGAAAGCAATGACTAGACATAACACTGTGTAACTGTTTGTTACACTGCATATCCACAGGCATTGCCATCTTTTCTGTTTCTTATGAAATTACACTTGACACCAGCACCAGCATTACTTGAACCCCTAAGCGATGAACATTCAGAAACCCTTCACATTTCGCAGTATAGCTCCGATATGACAATAATTGCATATATTCTACATAAAATTGTCACCTTGAATGTTCATTTTCTACCAAAACAGAATTACATTCCAGAATCAAAACGTTCGAAAACAATTAATAGCATATAATAGAATTGTACCTTGGCTTTGGAGATGATCTTAACGGCCAAAGGCTTGTCCTTGAGCTCGCCTTTCTTGCCTCTACCGGAGCAAGTATGACCAAAATGCCCTCGCCCGACCTCTTTCCCAAGCTCATACTTAGCTCCAAAATTCTTACTATACCCAAAGCTCTTATCCAGCGACTGCTCCTGCTCGACTCCCTGCTCCTCCGGAATCGGGCTCTCCTTCGGCTTCTGCCCGAACCGCTTCGCCAGCGACGCCTTTATGTGCTTCGCCGGCGACGGCGGCGCGAACCTCCTCCGAAAAAACCTCCCCGGCGTCGAGGACCTCGCCGGCGACGGCGACACTCCCCCCGGCAACGGGCTGGCAGACACCCCGTGCGGGTAGGGACTCGGCCAGGGGCTCGGCTGAGGGATCGACGGCCGCGACGGCGTGCTCTTCACGCTCCCGGCGCCGTTCTGCTGCTCCTCCTGCGACGGCGTCGGATGCTGAACGGAGGTCGTGATTGTCGTGACGGTCGTCGCGCCGGTGGTGACAGTCGTCCCGGTCTCCGTCGGGTCATTATTATCCGCCGTCGGAATAGTCTTGCCGTAGCACTGCCCCATCGGCGACGAAGAAGAAGAAGAAGGGCGGCAGTGTGGTATCGGATCACGCGCGGCCCCCCCCGGGGTCAAAGTCCGCACATCTGACGGCCCGTAGCGAATCCCGACACTCTTACCGGCGAGAACAAGACAAAAATGAGAGAAAACCAAGTTTGAGATCTACGGCGAGAAAACGATAAACCAAGAGAATTTGAGTCAGGAGGAGAAGAAAGAGAAAACAAAGAGAGAGAGAGAGAGAGTCTGAGACTCACAGAGAATTAGAGTAAAGCTAAACCCAGCTCTCTGCTTCTATGTGACAGCAGCCGCAATCCCCTGCTCCGCTCCTTAGAAACACCGACGAATTCTCCACCGTCAGATTTCACCACTCCAGAAATTTACGGTCAAGATCAGGACTATGTTGGTGCGTTGGGTGTGGGCGAAAGCAGGTGAGTGTTGTCACTAGTACTTTTGGTTTTGTCTTTTGCTACTTTAGTTGCCGTTTTTGTAATTTTAAATTGCGGAAAAGGTTATTTCGGGAAAGAAGGAAGTAATATTTTATGGGTATGGTGTGCGAGGGACGTGCTGGGGTTTGACTGGTCAACGGTGACAGTGAGGAGTAGGTGGACTAAACTACCCCTTATTGGACACGTGGAGGGGGTGGGAGGTTAAGGTTTGGTTGAGTGCGAAGGATGGGATAGGAAGTGAGGGGGAGGGGATTTGAGTGAGTCAGAGCTGACGAACATGAACAGCCTGGTCCGAAGGTTCGAAATAGGTGGGCGGAGCGATCCGATCCGGTGGGGCATCGGTAGAGATGTAGATGCTGTAATGGTGAATTTCTGACCGTCGACACGGTGTAGTTGAGTTGATTTACTTCAATTTAAGTAGTCGGGTAATATTTACTGTGTGCGAACTACAGTGCAACAGAAAGTTTAAGCGGTAAAATGAGATAAGTACGCAACTAATTAGGCAGTTGATGAGTTACTCTTTTACACAGTTTCTCCCCATTTGGAATTTTGATCAGATGCGGTAGCTTTATACGAAATTATTGACTAAATACGGAGGCTTTCATGAGTGTGAATCTGTGCTCCATAACGGCAGTCTTATTTTGCTAGCTAATATAAAATAATAAAAATGCTTGATATTGATATTTTTAAAGATAGACAAAGAATCATATTCGTGATTTGTTTTTGTTTACTATATTATTGTTTCCATACTTGGAAATGTGGTGTAACCAAACAAAGTCAAAAAATGTATCAAAATAATCAATTAAGTTGATTTTAGTAAAAGTTACTAAGATGACATCTCAAGTTAAAATTGAAGTCACTAAAGAAATATGGTGTAACCAAACAAAGTCAAAAAATATATCAAAATAATCAATTAAGTTGATTTTAGTAAAAGTTACTGAGATGACGTCTCAAGTTAAAATTGAAGTCAATTAGTGAATTATTGTGAAACGGTTTTTCATCGGCAAATGTACAGGCTTAAGGCAACTTTAAGACTTCCCTTTGCATTTGCTACAATTCCGGCCATCCCGAGATCAAAATGGCAACACTCTACTTTGGATGCATTTGGGGAATAAATCATTGCTAAATCGGAAGATCACCCTAATGTGATCCTTGCTTAACAATTAAGGAAGCAAAGAGCCAAAAAGATGTGCTACATTCTTGATGATTCCTCAACGACGACCTTTGATGTTCTATGATATCATCTTTGTTCTTGGTTTATTAGTAGAGTAGTTGTTGTCCACGTCTTTAATTACTTCTTTTATATTGCAGCTTTGTTGGTTATTTGGTTGTATTATTTGCCATAGGGAAAGTTTGCGCTGTTAGTTGTTGTCAAGTTATGGCCTTACGTGATAGTTGTTGTTAAGGATAATACAATTGTTGCAAATGGGTTTGGATACACTCGACCAAATTCTTGTTATTGTTAGATAGGAAATATCTCACATTAGAAAAGTGATAAAAGATAATATAACTTATAAAATGGGTGAGAATTATATCAAGGCATTTTGAATTAAAACTGAACACCTAATGAGTAGTTAAGTTGAGATAATATCGATATAATGGTAGAAAACAGGCCACCCTTGTCTCTGTTTATTTTGAATTTGTGTTCATCGATAATGTGTACTGTGCAGTTGAGTTGATTCACTTCGCTTTAAGTAGTAGGGTAGTACTTGTTTGGCTCCAGTTTTGTTACAACTGATCAACAATCTCTTTTGTTGCGTGTGGCCGTACCAGCATCGTTAAGATGCGGTCATCGGGGGTGTCCCTTGACCTGACTTCTTTTGAGCGATTGAGGATGAGGAGAGCACCAACCTCGTCGCAGGATTTTTTGTGCCTTGTGGTGAGGACTTTGCTGCAGTTTCTCCTTGTCACACAATCGATTGACTTAAGGGAAATTCGAGTGAGGAGACATCTAAGTGAGCAAAAATCTCTCTGAGGCAGATCCAAGTGAGGAGAAATCTCAGTGAGGAGAAATCTCTTTGAGCTTGATGAAAATGTCATTCGCGAAATGTTCCTAGCGAAGGCTTCGCTGGCTTTCTCCTTGAGCTAGACGAGAATGCTATCTCCTTGTTCAAAATCATACAATCGATACTCGACGTCGTAGATCGGGCAGAGCAAAAATCACTGGGAAGTGGGGAGAACTTGCTAAAGCTTGAATTTAGCTTGGCTGGTTTGCGAGGGCTTTACTCTTGCTTGGCTAGTTCCGTAACAGTTATGGTCGCAGTACTACAGTCGGCTCCCGAAGAGACTAGGACCGAAGCACGTTGACAGAGGATTTGCTGGCACTGGCAGTCGACTCCTGACTAGGACTTGAGTGTGATCACTGGTAAGAGAAAGAGAGAGGTTCTCCAGAGAAACTTGAGTAGTCGTAGAGACTCTTTGATGAAAATTGTGTGTCTTATTACTTCTTTGTAGCCTTTAGATATAGGATACCAAGCCATAGTGTTTGGCCTTAAACAAACCATAATGGGTTAAGCACTTAAGCACTAATGGAATTGTTAGGTTTAAGCACTTAAAACACTAATGAAATTGTTAGGTTTAGGCATTTAATGAATCATGGTGGGTTAAGCACTTAAGCACTAATGGAGATAAGTTTAACCATTTTGGGTTCAAACAGTACTTGTAACTGAGTGGAAACTTGGTGCACAAATAATCTCTGCAATAAAAAGAGATAATTATGCAGTTAATTAGGCAGTTGATTAGTTACGCTTTTTCACACTCTTTCCCCATTCAGAATTTGATCAAATGTGGTAGTTTTATACGTAATTATTGAGTTAGAGCATTTTTAGCAATGCTAGCTACTTTTAAGTTAAATTTTAGTCAAAATAGCTAAATAATAATTTTTGCTAGTCACTTTAGAAATACGTCTACATCAGTTCTCTTTATTTTAGCTAAAAGTGGATTGCTATTATTTGGTGAATGAAGAAAAAATAGTTTAAACGTATTTATAAATTACATAAAATAACTTGAAATGACTATTTTATATTAACACATCTCGCTCTTTATATCTAGGAGCGAGATAGCTAAAAGTTAAAATGAAAAACCAATTAGAAGTCTGGTGTAGCTGCTAAAATTAATAAAAAGCTAAACATGCTCTTCAAAATAGCTAAGGAGCCAAAATAGAGAGTCTGCTAAAAATACTCTTATACGGGGGGTTTCGAAAGTGAGAATTTGTGTTTCATAATGGTTGTTTTATTTTTCTCACTGTATGATACACATTTATGTCAGGGTTTTTTTTTTCTTCCAAGAAATAATTATATTTAGAAGTTTGGTGTAGCTGCTAAAATTGATAAATAGCTAAATATGCTCTCCAAAATAGCTAAGGAGCCAAAATAGAGAGTCTACTAAAAATACTCTTATATAAGGGCTTTTGAAAGTGAGAATTCGTGTTTCATAATGGTTGTTTTATTTTTCTCACTGTATGATACACATTTATGTCAGGGTTTTTTTTTTCTTCCAAGAAATAATTATATTTAGAAGTTTGGTGTAGCTGCTAAAATTGATAAATAGCTAAATATGCTCTCCAAAATAGCTAAGGAGCCAAAATAGAGAGTCTGCTAAAAATACTCTTATATAAGGGCTTTTGAAAGTGAGAATTCGTGTTTCATAATGGTTGTTTTATTTTTCTCACTGTATGATACACATTTATGTGGGTTTTTTTTTTCTTCTTCTAAGGTAAAGAAATAATTATATTTCTTGATTTATTTTATTTACTTTGCAGTCTATGCTAATGGTTAAATAATTTGAAATGTGGTGTATTTTCTTCCAAGGTAAAGAAATAATTATATTTCTTGTTTCATTTTATTTACTTTGTAGTCTATGCTAATGGTTAAATAATTGGAAATGTGGTGTATTTTCTTTCAATGTACCAAACTGAAATCAAAATATGTATCAAAATACTTAGGATCTTGACCAAATACACCAAAATTGGACAAATTTATCCCACTTACACCAGTAAAAAAAATTTATTCCCATAACTCCGTCGACCTCTCGTTCATGGAGGTCTGCCGAGGAACGACGATTCAGATACTCAACCTTACCGATGCCGTCGTAATTGGAAGCCGATTGCTGGAGCGATTGTTCAAGGTGTTGGATGTGTTCGAGACTATGCGCGACTTGATACCAGAATTGGATTCCATGTTCTCGAATCAGTACTGTTTGTTTCTCAGGAACGAAGCAATTACAATTTGGAAAAGACTAGGTGAAGCGATCAGAGGAATGTTCACGGAATTAGAAAATCTGATCAGTCGAGACCCGGCCAAGACTCCAGTTCCTGGCGCGAGCTCCATCTGATTACCCGGTACGTGATGAACTATCTCCGAATGGTATGTCGTTAATGCCAGACGCTGGAGCAAGTGTTTGAGGACAATGCTGGAGTCCCTCATCAATCCAAGGTTGATGATTGAGCTTCGTCTTCGTCCATGTCAGTTCAGATGGCTTGGATTAGGGAGCAGAAGGCTAGAAAAGAAAGAAAAATGAAGAAAAAATTATATTGGGTGGCAATAGATGTCTATTAGGGTGTAATAGACGTTTTTAAATTAATATAATCTCTTCATGTTTTCATTAATCAAAGTCTTATTTGTCTAATTTTAAGAAAATTAGTTCCCATTTCAATGATCGAAACATCTATTGAGGGGCAATAGACTTTTATTATCCCTCCATTGAGGGGCAATAGATGTATATTGGGTCAATAAACCTTTTCAATGACTGGATTCCGACGGTCGGTGACCAGATTCCAGCAGCCGGTGACCATGCTCCGGCGAAGTCTCTTATGGTTTCTCTCTCTCTTAGTAACAAATGAGTGAGGGTAAAATGGTATTAAAAAAATCTTAATGGTGTATTAGGGAAGACCCCCAAAAAGGATTTTTGTCCATTCACCCTATTTCTAGAGATTTTTTTCCCACTTATCCCATTAAGTTTTTCTAATTTTCTCTTACCCAAAACACTCTAAGGAGGTCTTTCCTAATACCCCATTAAGATTTTTTTTTAATACCATTTTACCCTCACCCTTTGTTACTTAGAAAGAGAGAGGGAGAGAGAGAGACCATAGGAGACTTCGCCGGAATCCGGCGGCTGAGAAACCATAGGAGACTTCTCTACAATCCGGCGGTTGAGAAACCATAGGAGACTTCGCTAGAATCCGGTCACCGGCGGCCGGATTCCAGCCAACTTTCACCTTATTCTGATCACTGGTCGCCGGATTCCGGCCAACTTTCGTCGGAATCCGGCGACCGTCCGCCGCCCAACGGACTTTTCAGAGAAAGCTTCAACAGAAAGGTTTACTGCCCCAATAGACATCTATTGCCCCTCAATAGATGACTATCAGCCATGTATTGCGCTCAACACAATAGACGTCTATTATCCTCCAATAGAACTTTCGGTTGATAGAATATAAAATAATCTCCCAAAATTTAGACAATAAAACTTTGATTAAAGAAAAAAAAAAGATTATATCAATTTAAAAACGTATATTACCCCCCAATAGACATTCAAAACTTTTTTTTTTTTTTTCCTTCTGTCCTATTACTTAAAAACAAATTGATTTGGACACCCAAAAAATGCTCTGGGCACAAGTCGGAGCAAACCCACTGTCATCGTGTTTCTACCACCCAACCAAACCCATGTTTACTCCTTTATGCTGCCCAACTCTGTCTCTCTATGTTCTCAGTTCTCTGCGGAGGAGAGCTCAACACCTCGCTGGGCATCATCCACATATCCCCGTGCAAAAGCATCTAATTCGAAACCAAATCCTCCAGAAAAGCTCTCGACTCCTCCGACGCCGGCGGATGCTCCTCGCCGGCATCTTCCACGGCGCGTCCCATATCGGATCGGACCGGTTGACCAGAAACCTAAGCTCGTTGACGTAGCCACTTCGCTATTGGGAGTTGAAGTTGACAATCGATTGGGCAAGAAGATCAGCCCTGATGCTCTTATCAAACTTGATGTGGACGAAGTCCCACAAGCCCAGTAGAGAGAGAGAGAGAGAGAGAGAGAGAGAGAGAGAGAGAGAGAGAGAGAGAGAGAGAGAGAGAGACGTATAATGCGATTCATTAATTAGATTGAGGGCAGAATAGTCATTTCAGTTTAAATTGAGTTAGTGGGAATAAAAATATGTTGTTAGGGTAAGTGAGATAATTTTGACTCATTTTGGTATTTTGAGTCAATGACCCATTAAAAAAACTTAATAAGGTAAGTGAAAAAAAATATTTAGAAATGGGGTAAATGGACAAAAACCCAAATACTCAATTAGAACGACTTTAGCAACAGCTATTACGAGAATGTCTCAAGTTAAATATCAAGGGATCTTGACCAAATCATATAAGAGGAGGTGAATAAAACTTGCCGGAAGATCACCCTAATGTCTCAAGTTACTTTGGATGCATTTGGGGAATAAATCATTGCTAAATCGGAAGATCACCCCAATGTGATCCTTGCTAACGAGGAAGCAAAGAGCCAAAAAGTTGGGGTACATTCTTGATGATTCCCCAGCGACGACCGTTGATGTTCTATGATATGATCTTTGTTCTTGGTTTACTAGTAGAGTGGTTGTTGTCCATGTCCTTTGATTACTTTTATATTGAAGCTTTGTTGGCTATTTGGTTGTATTATTTGCCATAGTGAAAGTTTGCTTTGTTAGTTGTTGTCAAGTTATGGCCTTACGTGATAGTAGTTGCTAAGGATAATACAATTGTTGCAAATGGGTTTGGATTCACTCGTCCAAATTCTTGTTATTACCTAGAGCGGCACTATGGTCAAAATCGTTTATTTCTAAATTACTTTGTAAAAATTGCCTATACAAAAAAATTAACGAAATGAAGATTGTTTAGTCGCTGGATATTTTAATGAATATAAACAAAGAAATTCTCGTAAACTCTCAACCACGGTGGTTCTTCCTAACTTTTTTTTTTTTGCCAAAGAAAGTCTAGGTTAGGGAGAGTCTCTTCCCCAACCGATGCCCCGTTGAACCACCACAAAGCTCGTGATGTAAAAACCCAGTTTTCAAACTAGCAGCTGAATGTAGGCAGATAAATGAGAATACAGACCTCACTAGTCCTTACCACCTTTAAAAACCTGCACATATCCGCCGATGGCCTATTCTGGACCGATATTGTTTCCTTCTATTTGTCAGCGTTCTAGTAGACCCATAACCCCACCGTGTTCCCAATGGTGAGTGCACAAGTGTGAACCCGATTACTTATCAATAAAGACTTTTGAGATTGTTAGAGCTTGAACTTGGGTGTGGATAACACTCAAGCTCGGGCCTTGCCAATCCTGTCAACCCCCATTGACTCCTGACTTTAAGACATCTTAACAGAGAGACCAGTGTATTTATAACAATAAATGAAAGAAGGTGAGAGTTGTTAGTCACCATGCATATGAATCAATGAAATGATGGACCATTATTTTCTTTGTAAAGACGTATAATGATAGAAAATACCATGGTACTTAGTTGTGACATAAATTAGCAAGCTGGCTTTTGATCTATTCCCAGTAAATGCAAACAGTGTTCTGAAAGATGGTCGAAGTTCAAAGTCGGTCAAATTGATATTTGATCGATTTTTGGACATAATCGATGCGGATTAAGCCTGAACACTTTGTGTAGACCACTAGACCGTTCAATCGGAACCCGTATATATAGTGTTTTCAAATTACGTTTTGTTCTTCTTCTTTTTTTTTCCAGTAAATTAGGTTTTGCTCATGTGGATCGATAGTGCAGAGATATATCACAAATAGGAATACAAATGGTAATAAGTTTTGCTCGATCACACAAAAAAGATAGCGGGAGGGAGACGAGTCTCTCCTGATTATAATATAAGAACTAGATCCAAAATTTGATGCAACGTACATCTCAAGGGCAACTGACGCTTGCATCTCTTTATCAAGCTTATGACCATATCAAATCGCTAAATGCTGTTCAAGACGGCACAACAAGAAAGAAGGAACCATGCCTCCACTAACAAAATCCTAAACCAATTCGAATGAGCCTTTGTCTAGAAGTGGAAATGTGGAGTGTTGTCCTACATTAGAAATATATAACTCTGCACGTCTGAAAACTTATAAAAAATTATATTTCTTCATCCACTGTCAATTAATTTTAAGTTGTGCGGTTAAACCCAAAAATATAATACCTCTTTACCTATACTCGATCATGTTTGTTATATAGATTGGAAGCTGGTGTGGACTAATGCATAAACAATGTGAGGCAT
The DNA here is from genome assembly GCA_025331145.1 of Rosa persica. Lineage (NCBI taxonomy): Eukaryota > Viridiplantae > Streptophyta > Magnoliopsida > Rosales > Rosaceae > Rosa > Rosa persica. The sequence goes on from WFKR01000001.1 coordinate 33,029,685, forward strand.
GATCCTTGCTTTTAGCGAGAGTAGGGTGGTTTAGGTTGGAGATTAGCTAAGGAGCCCTAAGTAAGATATTTAGGATTTTGAAGATCTACAAATGTTCTTTAATTTGCCACCTACATATTGGTAAACAGTCACTTTGAATTATGGATCAAGTTCACTTTGAATTATTGATTCAATCATCCGAGATGTTTGGCAATAGATCATTAATTTGAGACACCTACCCCTTGATATACACACTTCGTGCGGTGTTTTAGCTAGGTCGAAAATTTAGAAACATTTGTCGGGCCTGACATGCATAATCGATATTGATCTTGGATTTCTAATCTTGAACCGGACTTGTTGGGCTTCTATCAATTTCTCTAACTTCTATCCTCTTGCAGTTGTTGGCCTTTTATTAAAAATGCATACTGATATATCATAGAATTATTAAGAGCTAAAATCATTTTACCACCATGAACTTTACATTTAAAATCGGTTGTGCCCCCAAACTTCTAATTTGATCGCGTGTGCTCTTGTACTCTCCAATTCAATTATGGCCAATCATTCACTAATCTATCAATTTATTCATATATTGTTGTCCACTCATACTAATTTTTAGCCTTTAATCATGCAAAAAACACATTATTTACATGATCAAGGCTAAAAATTGACCATAAGTGGGCATGTATTGTCACTGGTTTATGAAGAAATTAAGAAATTAATTTACTAATGATTATGATTGATCATATTAGAGAGTATAAGGGCATATATGATTAAATTAAAAGTTCGGGGGCACAAATGATTTTAAACATAAAGTTCAAGGAGGTAAAATGAATTTAACTAAATTATTAATCATAGTTTATCGAAAAAAAATTTACGATACGTTAACATATCGATAATTAGAAATAGATAAGTTCTCTATAATAGGAGATTAGTTTCATATATCGCTGATTAGCTTGATATCAATTGATGGTCTACTTATATAGAGTTAGTTTACATTTGTACAAAGATAGTTTAATCGATATACCGATACATTAATAGACCGTAGATAAAATTATTCTGTCATGATATAAGAAAAACATGTCGATGTCTCCAATCTCATCCATGCAAGATCGATTATGACAAAGCAGCAGCAACCTGATAATTTTGGTTCCTTTCGATCTCCATTAGTTGTATATTGCTATAGCAGAAACGTAACAAACCCATAATCCATAATTAACTAAGTTGACTTGGTTCGAAATCTGCAATATCTTGAGGTTGAAGCTGAGCGATTAGTTAAGGAGGGTGGTGGTGGTTCAGTTGAGCCATTACATAAGGCTTTTACCTAATTATATCGTGCTTCATCGACCACACCTTTCTATTACAAAAGGACTTTAAGAGTTTGATGCTTCATCCTTCAGATTCCTGGAGTAGCTTCAAAGGAAACTCGGATAAAAAAATAGAAAATGGTTCTCCTCCGTTTCTAGAATTGAAGTCTCTCTTTTTCCATAAAAACGTGGCAGTGCATGCATGACCTAATAGACCTGAAGCAGGGAAGCATATGATTCGTTCTTTTGTAAAACGATTTGTTGGGGGCAGTTAGCTAGTATTTATCGATTGTGATTATTATTCAATCACTGATATATACTTTGATATGTGTGTATATATATATTATAATTTTTTTGCTTCAATGTGTATATAAATGACATGTATGTTTTGACCAGTACGGTATTGAGACTTAACTATCATCTATGTTGTAAATGACTACCTAGAAATAGCACAAGATCACTTAAAAAGGCCAGATTGACCATTACTGTTCTAAGGAATTGAACCTAGCTAAAAGAGTCGATCTGCATAGAGGCTAGGGAGGCATAATTACTTAAGGCAAACTGGGGGATAATTAGGGCCGAATTATTAAACCTAGTTTCCTAGGGTTTCTATTTATATAGTCAATATAGTTTCAACTTACATTAATTATGTTGTAATTCATAGGCTAATGACTACTACTCTACTAGCGAAGGTGGGAAAATTACACTGTTCATCATTCAAAATCGAATTATGCAGCTCTAATTTAGATGAGTGTTGATCAAGTCTCAAATTCAAACACTGATACATGTGACGAGACGTTTTAGTTATATGTTAAAGCAAGTACACACATCGGCACCAATAAGTAAATTAACACCATGACACAGAATGTCAAAAAGTACTTATATACTGAAATCATATTATAATTTGTGTCATTTTTTTTATCAATATCCCTGTGATAGAAACAATATACACCAGTAGTAGTAGTTGTCAACATTCTATAACAAGTTTTAGTTATGTGAAAACTAGAAAACAGAATCTTGATCTATCTAACTTACATCATTTTAGACACTATTATCTTTTCATGATACATATAATTACAAAAGTGAGTCTCAACTAACAGCTAATTAAATTAATCATTAAAGACGACGTAAAAATCTCACGAAATGCAAGATGTACATGAACTCCGGATACATATCTAGAAATAATCGAACTCTATTACCCTATAATGGATGTAACATAAGGTAATTAAGTACAAAGATTAACCTTTCCTATAGATTATGTTCATGTTGTTCCATTGTGATCTGTGAAAGTGTATGTTAAAGTTAGAGATCGTGTTCTTCCCTTGCGTCTTGTGATGTGCAAATTAAGGTTGGGTTGAGACAAGTCGTAGAGGGCAGCGCATGTGAGGCTTGTAACACAAGTTCGGGGGACCATAGAATAAGGGGCCACCGTTGGATCTAATGACATATTGCTGCCTCTGGCATGACATGCATGGGCCTGTTCACATGCCTCACGACCTTTTGCATTTAATGGGAGTTACCCCATCGGGCTAGGAATGAAAAAGCCGCCGGGCTGACGCCAGTTGGGTTGCGCCGCCGCCCAGACTCCACCATTCAATTATGTTTGACTGATCCTCGCGACAAATTAATGGAGATATTTCATTTCCACTACTGATAAAATATTTGAATTTCACATTTAAAATCAATTCACACTAGATAGAGACATGAAGTGACATAATTTTATATAATTATAGGCATAGTCTACATTTATTCATGTGAGATTCATATTCTTATATCCGATGCACAAACATGCATGTGTTGATAACAAACATTACAAGTTAATTCTAGTAAAAAAAAAAAACATCACAAGTTAAGAAAATAACAGTAAACATCTTGTTAAATCGACAATAACATCACCGAAGAGGGGTGGTGGCGTGGGGTGGTGGAGGAGGTGGAGGTGGATATGTAGCGGTCAAATTAAATGACGAAAGTGGAACAAGGAAGGGACATGACATGTGGCCATGTGACTCGATTGTGAGGTCCGTGGGAGATGGCATGCAAAATAACAAAAACAGCCAGACCATGTCCCATTTCAGATGCTAGATAAAGCCTTCTAAGTTTTTTTTTTTTTTTCTTTCTTCCTTGTCCTCACTCTCACCAAAAGGTTCCAAAAGTTCACCGATTCCTAATCTCGAATATACCCTATGAAAGGAACTGGATCAAATGTCCAAATAACAATTCGTGTTTAAAGTGCTTTTTAAATTTAGTAAAATTATTTTGTAAGAGGAAGGACTTACGAGTATTGACTCTTCTCAAAGTTATTTTTGAGTGTTTTGAAACTCACTCAGTGCGTTTAGTACTATTTAGTTCCGTGACATTACTAGTTATCTTGTAAGATCTCCACCAACACACTCGGTCTTTGTTTATGTGTTTATGTTGTAGTCTGGGTTTGCTTTATGTTGCTTTGTTCTTTCTTGTTCCCTGTTTGTTTGTTGTTTCAACTCAGTTTCTAAATTCAGTGACCTTTCTTAAATTTAATGTTAGTTCCCCTCCCTCCCCCCCCCAACAAAAAAAAAAAGGACTCACCTGAGGCGTCCCTCTTGTTTATGAAATCTCCACCAAAAAAACTCACCGAAAACACTTTTTTTTTTACAATTTTTTAATTAATTTAAAAATACATTTTAAAATGTAATCCCAATTTGACACATAGAGTTGAACTCACTCAAATCCAAGTTAAAAGAATTCCTTGCACATGGAATTGATACTATACTATTATATATTGTTTTCTTTGGTAGCATACTGTTGTATCGAAGTCTATTTATACAACTTAAGACAACAGTGATTGATAATCTCTTTCTTTAGTCTAAAATAATAGATAAAATATAAAACAATTTTGTCTATATTAAGTTTTTTCTTTTTTCTTTTCATTTTATGGTTATATAGGCAGAAAATGTTATCATGTGTGTCATTGAACTCTATCACACAGCATGTAGTGACTGGGTCACTATCTTGTAATCTTTCTTTAGTCTGATGTCAGTATTAGGTATTTTTCTTTCATTTTATGGAAATACACATGCATAATATACTTATCACGTGTTTCATTGTATTTTTAGAGAATATTATATGTATTTGACTCCAACTCGAAATCTTCCGGTGATAGAGAAGAGATTTCTGTCATGATGATTAACATGTATTTCCCTAATTTCTTTTGAATAAATAGATATTGAATTTCATTGATAGTTAAGTAGTATGATTGCAATCATACTGTATTACATTATGTATACATTCTGGAGGTTGATGAAGCCAAACCTCACCCTAATTTGCTTGGAAAGCTATAGCAGCTAGCCTGTGTGCTACTTTATTACAAGTTTGTGGAGCATGCTGAATTTGCACACCTAGAATACCACCCATTAAAACTGGAATTTCATCTAACATAGCTCCATCCTCATCCTCATAGCTAGCTTATTAATACTATGTCTTGACTAAACGGAAAAAAAAAAAAGAGATAATTGAGAGATACTATTAGTAAATGAAGATAAATACGAAATAAATTAAATAGAGGAATCAAGAGTCTCAAGGAATAGAAAAGATTATAGTGACAATGACCATAATTCCAAAAAAAAGTTTTTAAGAGTAGTCTATGTGCCTGATAACCCTGATTTGGTGTGGATTACATAGACCCAACAAATGTCAGAGATAATGAGAGTTGAATCATTGAAAAGACCTCGCATTCTCCATTGTTTGTATTCACCATAAAACAGTGGGATTCTTCAAAGGGGAATATAGCCTTCACCTAGAGCCAGGGCCCTCCTCGGTTTTCTTTTTCAATTATCTCCATCATTCTTGATCTGATTTTGCTTCTCATTTGAGTAACTTCCAAGACATGCACACTCACTCTCATCCCTGCCTGTCTACTTGTTGTCATCTGATCTCTCTGAGAAAACAAATGAAAAAAGCGAAGCTTCTTCATCTTCACCACGCTCAACCTTATAATCATTTACGTTACACCATCTCTCTAAAGCAACCCTCTTTACCAAACCCACCTCACCTTCTCTCTAAATAGGCAACCCTCCTTTTCCCATATTTTTTAATATTCGATCTCCCTCATATTTTGGCATTCCCCATTAGCAAAAATGGCTCGTCTCTTCCGATCCAAATCTTGCGGACTCATCGGACTCACCGAGTTCACCGTCGCTCCTCCGACCCAGTTCTGCCAAAACCATGAAGACGAAACAGAGAGAGAAGAAGAAGAAGAAGAAGACGAGGAGGACGAAAAAGGGTCTGAATTTGATGAAGAAGACGAAGAAGAAGAAGAATCGTGTGAGGTGTCGACCCCATTTCTCAGTCCGATGAGCAGAGCCAATGGGGCTCATAAAGGTCGAGGCTTTAACGGTAGTGGGCCGCAGAACAACCAGTTTGCGTTCATGGATATTCTGGCGGCTGCTCTGAGGAAGTCTCTGATTACGTGCAGTGTGGAGAGGGATGACGTGGCGTCCTCCTTTGATATTAGTTCACCTACCGAGGTGAGGCATGTTTCGCATGTGACCTTTGATAGGTTTAATGGGTTTCTGGGTTTGCCTACTGAGCTTGAGCCTGAGGTTCCCAGGAAGGCACCTAGTGCTAGGTGAGTTGGTTCTCTCTCTGCAATTATTATTTTTTATTTATTTTTTTGTTTCTGAATTTGAGGTTGGATTTTTGGTGGGTGGGAAAATATTAGGCCTTTTGGAAGTTTGCAAAATTTAAGTACATAATTGGAGTTACTGTGATCATGTTTTTTGACTTTGAATGCTAATTTGTGTACTTTGTCATTGATGGTATCCTATGTTTTCTTCTGTACACTTCTAGGTCATCAATTTCTGTGTTCCTTTGGCTTGTGTTGCTGAAATTTGTGATTTTTAAGTATGGGGGCTTTCCTGGCTTGTAAAAATTTGTCTTTTTGATTCTGGGCATACAAGGAAGGGTTGGTATTTGATGGTCCAGGAAAGACAAAGAAAAAGGTATTGGGTTTAAATGGCTCTTTTTGTTAACCAGAGAATTGGTTGAACAAGGTTGTCAATTCCCTTGTTTATGCTAATAAGAACCATCAGAACTCTTTCAGGTTTTTAGTGACAAATTCCTTCCAAGTATAAGTAACCCTTATCTCCAAGAACAGAGTTCTCATTTACTCTATGAAAATTGGCTGTATAGTATAGATTGCTGTTATTTTTGCAGTTCACAACTGGGGAGAAAATTTAGAGGATGAAATATAATGAAATGAGGCTTATGGGAAGCAGAGGGATGATGCAATTCTAGCATAGACTTCTATGTATATAGTCCTAATAAGCTTTGCTGCTTACTGTAGCTTTTGCTTTATTCTGCTTCAAATCTATTTTTACTGGGTAGAAGAGGGCTAGTAAAATAGAGTGGCTGTTCTTCTTTCCTAGGAAAAAAAATGAAGGATTTCAGTTGTGGTGGTTCTAAATTCTAATCATCCATGCAAAACATTTGGCTTGTTCATTTTGCAGTGGCAAATATTGTTCAACTTTAAATCTATCTGATTGTGCAAATGGATTTGCATAGGGTAGCACAAACACCAGATCTACTGATCCATGTGAATAACTGTTACTTAGTTCAGCAAATTTTCCTGCAAAATTTCTTAACTAATATCTTAATGTAGATTTGGTTGATGATTTACATGGATTTTTCTAGATGGAACTTTCCGATTTATCCATTTGAATATGTCTTACTTCATTCTTTTCAAACCTAATATCAGCACTTGTGCCCCCCCCGCCCTCCCCCCTTTGACTAACTGATAGCGTGCCACCGGTTTTTTTGTTATCTAGTGCTAGTGTGTTTGGGGTCTCTGCTAAGTCGATGCAGTGTTCTTATGATGATAGAGGAAACAGTGTGCCAACAATACTTCTTATGATGCAAAAGCGATTGTACTCAGGAGGAGGCCTTAAAGTGAGTTGCTTGTTCTGATTTACTACCTAATGTTTACTTGTATGCTTCTTGGCCCTCCTAATGAAATATGAGGTTCTCTTTCATTCTTGTCACCCCTAAAGGCAGAAGGAATATTCAGAATAAATGCTGAAAATAGCCAAGAAGAGCGTGTTCGGAACCAGTTGAATAGTGGTGTAGTGCCACATGGAATTGATGTTCATTGCTTAGCAGGTTTAATAAAGGTAAACCTATTTGACATTGATAAGAGAAACCCCTCCATCATGTTTTTGTATACCTTTTGAAGCATGTGGGCATTGGTTTCTCCTTTAGGGTGTTTAGTTTTGATAAACTTTTGTGGACTTAAGTTGTCTCCTAAAGCATTTAAAATTTCTGAAAATGTCAATATCCTCTACAAATTTTTTTGAATTAAACCCATCATTTTTTTTTGCATCAAAATTCTTCTTCCACATCCTTTTGGGTTCATTCTCCTTTCATTTCTTTGTTTTGTTCTCTATATTTTTCTTTTCTATCCTTAATGGCTGCTCTCCCCTCTTTCCTTCTTACACCTGCAGGCATGGTTTAGAGAGCTTCCGACACGGGTACTTGATTCTCTTTCACCAGAACAGGTGATGCGCTGCAACACAGAAGATGACTGCACAGGACTTGTAGAGTCACTTCCTGTAACGGAAGCATCACTGCTAGATTGGGCCCTCAATTTGATGGCCGATGTTGCGCAGAATGAACAACACAATAAGATGAATGCTCGCAACATTGCCATGGTTTTTGCTCCTAACATGACAGAGGTTTGTTGCTTTTGGTTTTGGCATGGTCTTTTGTAGCTGTTTTACTTGTGGCAATATCTTCTTTCAAACTTCATGCATGCTGAGAATTGGTCAATCTGATGGTTTAGGCATGCTCCAAAAATAGATCTGTTGCTGACCATATATACTGTTCTAGAGTTCTTAGATAAATACAGTTAATGTTGTTCGGTTGTTCCTTGCGCCTCTGAGGTGGGCCAAGTTGGTCAGGAGTCGGTACTTGAGATAACACAATTTAGATGGAACTCCCTGGTTGAACTCCATAATAATACCTTGTCACTAACCTGATGCCTAGGTCAAGTGTAGGCCTGGGAATCTTGGGGTTCACTTGAACCACCCATTAAAAGAGGAGTAGGGGTTCCACATCTTCAAGAATGGTTTTTTCTTGGTAGCTAATATGGGTAAAAAAGGCTTTGCTATGCTTGTATAATACAATTATCCATTGCTATTAAGTTGGGAAGTTTACTAGCCAGAATGCACAGTAATACAGTTTTACAACAGGTGGTAACTGTGGATGTATTATCATCAGGTGGTAACAAGTAAATGTGTTTTCTTATTAAGTGCTAAACAAGAGTTATTGATGCAGATGGCAGATCCTTTAACAGCACTGCTACATGCAGTGCAAGTTATGAATTTCCTCAAGACACTAATCTTAAAGATCCTGCGCGAAAGAGAGGAATCAGCTGCTGCTGCGGCTTCGCAGAGCTCATCTTGCTCAAAATCTCCCAACCACAACAATGATCTTCCTTGTTCCATTATGGAACATGTTCAGGAGAACTCATTGAGGACCACCACTATGGACAGCCCTGAAGCCTGCATTGACGAGAAACTTTGGTGCTCTCCTGTAATGAGTGATGAGGAAGAGGAAATCGAATCCGATTCCAATAGTAGCCCATCTAGCAAGCATGAACTTGAGTGTTCAGAAACTGTTTGTAGATCAGGTGGATATGAAGCTGGAGACTGGTTAAGTTTGAGGAAAGGAGTGCGGAAGCTGTGCAGCCACCCGGTCTTTCAGTTGAGTAAGCCGGCTAAGAAGACTGCAAATGTTGGGATTGTAAATACTAGGGGAGGAAATGGAGAAGCTTGGACATAGAAATGGGAAAGCTGGGAAGTTTTTGCATTTGTTCATATGTTTGTGGTTTGTGTAAAACATGTTAGTATAGATATCAGGGTTTTGGTTGATTCTCTAGTCAGATAAAATGTTTGGAAGGAACTAACTAGAGGGGTCTAGTTAAATAGTGGGACTCTTTCAAGGACAGCCTTGCACCATTTAATTCATAACTGTGTGGTTTAATAACAGTGCTGGAGATTTTGATTGAAGTGAAAGGTTGGTGCTCTTGCAGATTGTGATGCAAAAGGGTATTTTCTTTTTCCTTTTGCAAATAATAGCAAACGAATTAGTTGTACTAATGGGCCAACGGCCCAAGCCTTACAATCAACCTTATTCAAAGTTGGAGCCCAAAATATCTGAAACATGATGCCTGCTAGGCTCACAGCTCTCTAAGCCGAACACCTGCCAGGCTGCTACACTTGATCTAGTTGCATCAAGGCCTATATTTCTTAAAATTTCAATGAGCTGTTAATCGAAATCTGCACTGAAAAATACAAATAATCTATTTCTTTACTCATAATCTTAAAAAAAAAATTATTTATTTACTTTTTTTTTCTTATATGAATTCCATATTTTTTTCTTAAAGACTCTGGAATAGTGTACAAACGTAAGTACGTAACTACATTATCATTTGTATGTTCACAATTTAGTAATAATGTACAGCGTGGGAACAAGATTGAACTAACAAACTGCCCTTGCATCAAACTAACGGAATCCTAACTAAGATTGAACCGAAATGGAAGAATAAAAAAATTGGTATGAATTGAAGACAACTGAAATGAGAGAAAGAATATTTCATTTCCATTAAGATGTTATGGTATCATATGGAATTAGAATAGGAATACAACCTATTACAATTGATGCTGTTTACTAGTGTTCATGAATCGGAATTAAAATTAATTAGATTATTAAAATATCCCTATAAAAATAAATATTCATGAGAGGTATATATATTTCTAATGGGTAATGGGTGATTTTGAGTTATTGCAAAAACGTAGGGCTATTTTGGGTAAAAAAAAACATTCCCAAACCCATATCCCCCTTGGGTATCAAACTCCGCATTATTCAATAATCGATTCCTGACAATGAGGTGAGAACCACATTCATTCTAATACTTATATAAGTTAGTAAACAATAGTAAAACTTATACACCGGAATCATTTACTTCCTTTAATTCTCACTCTAAGTAAGTAAACATGCCACGAAAGTGTGTTTGTGGGTATTTACGCTTCATTCTTATGAAAACCGGATGATACTGGACCGAACCCTACGTATTAAACTTCATTTAACTTTCTCAAACATGGGTCGACTTCCTATGGTTTAACAGCTTTATTACCATAGGCTCTCACACATGGGACTATAGGAAATGACGTGAGTAATGACTAATTGGCAAAGCTTTTCCACAATAAACAAAGTTTTGACTTTGGATCTTTAACGCAAATCTCTCCCCCCTAAGATACTGCTAATTTGTTTATTACAGTTTTTTTTTATGACATTGTTTATTACAGTTTTTTAACAACATCCTTGTCCCTCTTAGGCCAAGTTCACCGATGGCACTTGTTGTAATACCTGAAAAATTTAAATTAATTTCCGATGACCTTTTTAAAAATGATTTCGTGGTCATAAGCACGATTACGAAGTTTGGAAAAGTGGTGGAATTAGTTCGGACGATTTTATTTCAAAAACGAACGTTATTTAGGGTTTACAAAAAATCGACTTTTTATACGTTCGGAATTTGGGAAAACTTCCTTCATGAAAGTTGTAGAACTCATCGATACGAGTCTGTGTATATGTAGAACACAAAAATCGGATTTTTGACGAATTAGTTATGGCATTTAGAAAAGTTTTCTATTTCGGGTATATATAGAAAAAACCCTAGATTTTTTTGGAAGGTTTTCATTTTAGTCCGGCCTCCCTTTTATTTTTGGAAAGCAAGGAAGGTTTTCATTTTAGTCCGGCCTCCCTTTTATTTTTGGAAAGCAACTGTTCATCGTCTCTCTCTCTCTCTCTCTCGGCCTAACCTAGAAAACAAAGCAAGAGCTCTTCGATCGATCTCTCCCTTCTCAAGCCACCCCACGACTTTGGATCATCTACCTTGGCTTCGCCTTGAGCTGCTCTACCCGCTGGATGTCATCACTTCCTCTGGCACGGCCTCAAAACCCGGTAAACCAGCTCCATCCGGTGGTACCCGAAAAAGAACCAACGCAGCGTCTTCGAGTTTCCGACCACCAAACCTCACCAAACTTCATCTATGAGCTCGCCTCAACCTCCTGAAGCTCCCGGAAACGTTCTTGCACGGCGGCGCTGCGTGTGGCGGCGGCTGGAAGCCAGCCCCGATCAGATCGAACAGAACTTTCAATCCGGATATCTCGAGCTGTAGAGCTTTGTTTCGGGTGATTCTTGAACTGGGGAGCTCGCCTTGAGTTGCTGTCTCCAGAAGGGATCGAAGCCATTGGTGGAAGTTTCTATGTCGAACTCAAGCTCGCCGGATTCTGTAAATTTTCCGGTCACCGTGACTATTTTGGTAATTTTCGACCTCTTCTCGTTATTTTATGATCTTGAGCTAGTTATGAAAAATGATCAGCATGATGAGATGGAGAAGAGCAGCCCGGCACCGACACCATTGGTGGTGGTCGGCGGCGGCTCTGCCACTAACTCCGGCTACCTTCAGGGTTCAAAATATAGTTTCTATACATTTTTGGATTCTACATTTCAATACGATCATTTCGACATATTATACGTATTTTTTAGATATCGTATGATTTAGTTATGAATTTTTAGATTTCGATCGATTTCGATCGTTCGATTTGTGATATGTGAAGTTAGGACCGTCCGATGGACTTGTAGTTTTGATATGATGATTGTATAATTGTCCCAGTGGCCTTGTGTGGTCGTGGGCGAAGATCCGACCATTGGATCTTCGTATAATTTTGAAATAGTGATTTGGGAGGCGATTCGTAAGAATCCAACTGTCGATTTTCATTAAATTGGAATCTAACCGTTGGATTGTCGTTTAAGTATGTTTTGGAATTATGGGTTAAATTCAAATCATATTTGATTAGGTGATTGACGGTTTTTACTTGGGTGAGCGGTTTCAGAGTTAATTGTGTTAATTTGAAGACATAGCGGGAATATCGAGGTGAGTAAAACTCACGTGGTTCATATTACGAACCGAATACTTTTAAATTAATTTATTTTGTCGTAATTGTGTGAGAAATATTATGGAATAAGTATTTTTTTTTAAATCACATGGACTTAATCAACTACTATCCATATGTAAGTAAAATGGATTTTAAGTATACAAAAAGAATTTCATGATTTTTTTTTTGCGAACTATAGATGGTATTAGTGGTCATTCCTGAGTGGGTGATTACGATATATATATATATATTTACGTGATTATATACGAATTGGTATGACATTTAAGAGTGTGGAATTGTGATGATTTAGTTTTATTATGGATTAAAATGTGACTTACCATATTTACGTGTGTTTTATATATATCTGGACGGTGTGGTATTGAGTGAAATAATATTTAATCTATTGGAATGTTATCGAGCGATTACTACTTGAGAATATGTACTAGTGATTTTGTGGTGATATACAACGTGTATGAGTGAGTTCGTTATCGTTTTGGAGCTTGACTTTTCGGGAAACAATATGTTGTGGGAAATGGTATTTCTATTTTTTTGAAAGGTGTTTGAAGATTTGGGAGTCATAGGTTGTCATTTCTCCTTTTCATAATTTGAGTAACATTTTGGATCCAGTGTGACTCATTTCAAATGTTTTGATCTAAGGGTCAGGTTGGCCTAAGGATCCGGGGTTGCAGGTTGTGACCTCAGGCAAAATATTGTAATTACGCCTTTGGTTAGGTTAGTGATTGCGATCAGTTAGAGCTCTAGTCTGTCTGCCTATGTGTCCAGGTTGGACCATATTTTCATATTGATTTGTGGGGTTAACATTCCTATGATTTTGTCACAATGTGACTTGTAAGAGTCCTTTTGGTAAAAGGGATTGAGTCTTTGATGAGTTTAATAGAGTGAGTTGATAATGTTGTAATTAATCTTTATGGTGACTTCTTTTGTTTAAATTTTATTCTTTTTCGTTTTCGCTTATGTTGTTTAATATCTCCATTATTGTCCTTGTTTATTTATTCCGTTTGATTTCCCTTTTTATTTCTCTTTTTCATTTTATTGTTTGATTTTAATGTAATCTCCTGAACTAAATTATATACAGGGATTACTATGGTTTTTGATTGCATGCAATTAGTTATTTCCTGCATTAATTTTTATGCATGATTTATGTTTTATTTGGTTAACTGTGGAGGGCAGTGATGGGTGAGACTCGTAGAAAGTTGAGAAACATTATTATGTATTGTGAGGATAAATGCATCTTGTTAAGAGGAGAAATGAGTGATTGATCTGATTGGTTGAGATTCAATTGATTTGAGTTGTTACGGGTGTGATTTGTATATCCTTTGATTTTAGATATGCTCATTGTGTTGGTTCTCTGTATTGAGTCAGTCACCGTATTTGTATAAATACGACTTCGGGATCTTGAGAAAAAGTTTGTGAGTTTAGATTCTGTATTAATTCTTAATAATTTTGTGATTGATTATTGAGATTGTGATTCATTGTGGATGTTGAAATTGTTGGGTGTTGACATTGGTGAAAATAAATACGATTTAATAAAACAACCGTTCATTCTTATTTACTCACACGAGCTTTCAGAAAGCTTACCGGATTTTGTTTTGTTGCAATCGCAGTACACTATTCAAACCATGTAGTGGGTGAGCCTACAGGTAAAGAGAATCAGGAAGGTAATCGGACAGCTTAGAGTAGCTGCACTTGTGTTAATTTGACTTTCTTTTAAGAGGTGTGATATGCTCAACTGAGCTTACATTTTTATTTGGAGAGAGTGTGTTGTAATAATTAATACGAAACTTATTTCGGGATTTGAAATTGAGAATCATGTGGTGTGATTATTTAAGTATAAAAATTCAGGATGTTATTTGCTGAGTTATAGTAATTCATGTTTCGGATTTTCGAATTATTATTCTAAAATTCGGGACGTGACACTTGTGCCCGGGCACCACGTCAAACGGTGACCCAAGTCACCGAAACTCCACTGTTGCTCCTTCTACCGGGCCTGGGGCAAGAGAGTAGTAGGTGACCCAAGTTGAGAGCTCGGGCAGTATGGTGATTGAGTTCATGATCCAGGCCTCCACCGTGGCTTAAACAGTAGAGACAAGGATAGACGCACCTGACAATGGGGGTGAGTCGCAGTCTCTTATCGTGTAGCGGATAGGAGGTTGCCCAGAAGCTGTTTTTCTTCTTTTTTTCCTTTTTCTTTTTCTCTCTTCTTCCTTCTTCGCGCCTTCTTCTTTCTTCAAGTCAGACGGGTGGCTGCAGATGTCGGTCGGGACTAAGGCGCGAGGGCGCTGCAGGTGGGTGGAGGTGAGAGACTGGTCAAGGGGGCCGCGCGCAAGGTGAGGCTGCTGCAGGCGCAGGTGTGCAGTGCTGGAATCTGTAGTCGGGGTTGGGCTGCTCGGGAGGGTGGGCAGGGCTGTGGATGGGTTGCGCAGGCGCAGGCGCGGGGCGCTGGTTGGGCAGTGAGAATGGTCATGCGGGGCTGCAGCATGTGCGAGGGGAGGGCTGGCAGGGAGCAACGCCAGTGCAGGCGTGCTTCAGAGAAGAGAAGAATTTTTTTTTTTGTGGGTGGCGGCAGAGAAGAAAACTAGAAAAGTTTTTTTTTTTGTTTTAGGGTTTTTGATTTTTTCTTTTCTCATTTTCTAAAAAATAATTAATAAAATATTTGATAAACAGTAACTGATTGGTGACCCTGACCCAACTGGTGGAGTTTTCTACCCTGATGACTGTGACCTGATGACCCAATGGGTAAACTTGCCCTTAGAACAGTCAATCAATGGCTTTTTGATTCTTAACTAATTGTTATTGCCAGCACCGCACAAGTGTTTGCCACATATAATATTTTTTACTTTTATAGGTCACCAATAACGTATGAAGATGTCCCTACAGCCCTCACTAGTCACTCCACAACCACAAAGCATTTTAAATCGATTTTAATATTAGAAAAAAACAGAAAGCATGATTATGGTAAAAAACTCGTGTGTTAACTTAATTAATTATGTGTCATAAAAAAAAACTTAATTAATTATGAGGTCCTAATCATCGTAATGTATAGATAATTTTAATAACAGAACTTGAGTATTAACTAATAGAACCTGAGTACACCATATTAAAATTAATCAAAATTTACGACCTCACCCTTTCAAGTTGATTTGAGTATAACATGGACCTAAATTCACTCTTGTAATCGTGTTATCAAGGTTGGTCCTGACATTTTAGAAACCTGAGGCGAATAATTGAAATGTGGTCTCACATAAAAAATCATATAATCGTATTCTTCCTTTTCTTTTGAAGGGATCTATTTCGTATTCTTAAATTACAAAGGAAAAAAAAATATTAGATCCCTATATTAATAGTAATGAAGAAAAAAATATAATGTTCAATTTCAAAATAATTGTTCCATAGAAATTGAAAATAAAAAGAATAAAAGATGTTTAATTACAAAAGAAACCAATGAAAAACAAAGGGCAAATACATTAGTATTCAATTCCAAAAAACTCTTTCCATGGGAGTTGGAAAAAAAAAAACAAGGAACAAAAAATGTTTCATTACAAAGAAACTAATTAAGAAAAGGGCAAATACATTAGTATTCAATTCCAAAAAAACTCTTTCCATGGGAGTTGGAAAAAAAAAACAAGGAACAAAAAATGTTTCATTACAAAGAAACTAATGAAAGAGACAAAAACACAGAGGTCGCTGTGTTTGGAACCTGGGTGCTGCAAACAGGAGCAAAACCAAGTTATCGCTGTATTGGCACGACCAGGTGCAACTTTGAGGGCAAAACAAAAATGTATACACATATAACGTATATATGTAAAATTAAAAAAATTAGCGGAGGCTCATCGGAGAGCGGTGGCCTGAGGCGGCCGACTCAGGGCGAGCTCTGCGTGTTAGTTTGATTTCAAGTAACTCATTTAAAATGGCTTGCATATATCTTTTTGTAATCCCTAAAATTGAAATAGAATAAAACACGCGCGTTAAGAAAACCCTAGGTTTCAAGTCAATAGATCACAAATGCTGCCACATATCTGTTTGCCGAGATTTGAGGGTCTCTAAGGTACCATCCAAACTTCCAAAGCATTAACCGAGATTTGATTTCTATATAGCAAAACCACATCTCCTTCTTCCGAAATGAGTACTTGCTGCCGTGGAGAAGGGCCCGCCAAATCAGATCGCTTGACCACCCAAATCGGCCAGCAAGGACGGGGTCGAACTCTCCGAGGATGAGTTGCGGAATCTAAATTCAGAGAAACCTGCTTGGTAGCAACAAATTTCTTTTCCCTTCGGTTGGAACAAACTATGATTAATGTATGGCAGGTTTCTGAATAAAAACACAGGTCCTACTTCATCCATGTCAGAGCTGAAAGTGATGATGTTTTATTTGTTTCTTCTGGTACGTGGTATGTAAAGTTTGCGCACACATGGGGTCTCCATGGCCAGGCACTCAACTTCCATCTACTTAAGCATTATAGTTATAGAGAAATTCTTGCATGGGGCGAACGCACGGGACACGTGGTGGGGAGGATCAATCACGGTCCAGTAAGGGGGTGTTTTGGGTATTACACATGAGGGATTAAGGGTAGTTTTGAAAACGTGAAAAAAATCTTCTTTCTGATTGGCTGGCCCCAAGACCACGTGGTGGGGACTTCCCTACGCAAGAATTTTTCTATAGTTATAACACATTAATTGAATAGCTACAGCCAGTATTTTGATGATCGATTTGATCCTCAAAAATTGGAACGATCAAGAGCAGCATTTAGTAGTTGTGTGTTTTCATAACTCTTTCTTTGGTAAACAGTGCTTTCATCGATAAGGAGAGAGAGAGACCTAGAGAGTGACAGTACATGCTATATGTCTGGTCACAAGACAAAAACCCCAGCCCAGCCGTCAATCCTAATAATCTGTTTATGTGAGCAAATCCGGTTCTAGGAAGCTAATAGAATTGTTTCAAACTGTGTTTAGGAGAAAGATGATTGTGTGGAACGCAACTGTTCGAATTGTTGAGCTAGTTTTGACAGTGCAGTTGAAACATACAAAACTTGTTTTGGTTGTTATTAGGAAATCACAAAGGAAAATATAATTGTACGTAGGATATCTATTCCTAATTGGTTACGCCTTTGGCTTTGCAGGTTGAAGGCGTGAGGCATATATAAGGGCTTGAAAATGAGGTCATTGTGTCAGCATTCGAGCTATATATTCAGGCGGAGGAAGACTCGCAGCTTCTTGTTTGGATCATTCAAGGCCAATATTGAGTTCCGCGGATAGCGTCAACTATTATACAAGATATTATCTTTCCGGAGTCCAAGATTCAACAAGTTTAATACAAGGCACATTTACTGGGAAGCTAGTTAACATGTCAGCCTACACAAACTTGCTTATTTGATCAAATAATTGTATCGAGTGATGTAATTTAATCGATACACACACACACACGATTTCGAAAAGTTAGATCTTCGTTGTAACTATTTAATTAGGTGCTTAAGACAAAGCAATCCCGCGTAATATATATATATATATATATATATATATATATAGAGAGAGAGAGAGAGAGAGAGAGAGAGAGAGAGAGAGAGAGATTTTAACCTCTTATTTGTACTAGAGTTATGTAATGGTGTTTCCTGTTCTAGACAGGCACAGAAACTCGACTCCATCTTTGTTCTTTTCTTGTCGTTTATATTTGCCACTAGATATTAAAACGAAATCGAGAAAATGAAGTCCTTCTACTATCGTCCCAGCCTCCTCCATGGTTAGGTAGCTATGTCACACTGCATGTAGTTCGTACTAGTAATTATTGTTTTCATGACATGAAATGATGAAAGCTGCATCCATCTGAAAAGTACCTGTAGTTCTCCCCCCTTTAAAAACGATAAAAAATAAATTGTCCACTAATCATTCTCCAGGGTCATCGATCCTTCGTCAATTCATCATAAATAATCAATGCTAATGTTGTGCTCCAATTTGATTTAGACATGACAAACAACACATATCGCTAGATTTCGCTCCACGCATTCTACTCTAAAACCCCTACATCTATATAAAACTGAATTGATGATTATAATAACAAAATGATTAAATAATTCTCTATTTTTTAATAATTTTTTTTGTCAAAATGATCCTTAGAAGAACTAAAAAAAAAGAGTGATTATGATTATCAACTTACAAGATGATAAGAGAGCGCGTAGAATAAAAAGCCCTTTTTAAATATAAATATATATATATATACACACAATTCCATAAAGTAAAATAATTAATTATGTTATCTTGAATCATTATAATAATTAACCATGCATGAATTAAACATGCAGATTAATTAGGACCAATCGATTGATGATCAGTTAATTCTAGGCTGTAGGCACTATCGAAATTTCTATATCGATCCTTATTACTGAAATTAATGACATGTAATTAGTTTAGTATTCTCCTGGATTAAACTCTTCCCGAAATTTATGTTGATAGCTAGCTATTGCATGGACAACTTTAGCATGCATGTGAGATTTTGCAAATAATGATAACGAAATGAAAAGAACAAATACTGCGGCTCCACCCAGCAAGTTGCAACTTGATACAAGAATAAAAAAACATGTAATAATCGAGCCTTATAACACTGCAGGACAGCCAGGACTTAACGTACGTACTCTTATAACCTTCAGAGGATGAGGCAGATAGAACACGAGAGAGGTTGCAGACGCACAACTACTACATTAATACTGCACTAATCGCCCTCTTTATTGGTTTCATTCAATGTACGAATATTAATTTCATGATATGAACCGTCTATTTCTTGAATTTTACTATAAGAATTATTTACGTATCTTGTTGAAGTGGAAATTGACTAACAATATATTAGAATTATGACCATTTTGATCAATGGTAAATTTTGTTATGATGTCCTGCTTGACAAATTCTTTAACTGATTGGTCTTTGAATAATAAAGTCAGGTATATATAAAGACATGAAATCACATTATGAAGCCAGGCAAGAAAATTATTGATCTCATAAAGCTAACTAAAAGGCTACATAGAAAGAGTTCTATGCTTGATAAAGCAAAATATAATAATGAGCTCTATTCATCTTTTATATATCTGTCCGGTTTGAACTATGAATTAGAGTTACACAACTTGAACTAACACAACCATCTCTAGTTTATGTAGATTTTAATTTTAATTTTTTTTTTTTGGTTGAGAGACCACGGCCACCTTTTATTTCCATATCATGTAATTTGGTGATTATGACCGTTTAATTCTAAACAGGGTTTCTCTGAGAGTTAAGGAACCAAAGTCAAAACTATTCATCGGGTATGATTACCGTTAATATCCTTCCAATTTCATCCTGGCAAATTATGTTTTATTTACCCACTTAATAAGAGGAAAACGTTTACCATGCAGGTCTTTTCGATGCCCTTGGTGATAGTAACCAAATTTGTTAATATGCCAATCTAATCTCTACTAAAGAATCTCTACTAGAGTTTACATAGCCGCATAGGTTTATGCAGCACTTTACTCTTTAACTAGAAAGTAGTCCCGCGCGATGTTGCGGGATAAAACACTGTAGTTTTTTTTTTTTCATTACTTAGAGATTTTGTAGTTGAGCGCGATTTAGTTAACAAAAATAATTAAAATGTAGTTAAAGATATACGTACAAAAGTCAAGCGAAATTGTTTAGGAGTTGGATTACACTCTATCCACTCAATTCTTGAAGCTGCATTATGTAGTATATGTACATACCATTATCTCACCAAAAAATGGTTATTGTGATATCAGTACAAAGAGTTGCCATGTGGGGAGCAAAAAAATATCTTCATTGCTTCTTACTCTTCAATTTATCCTATTCAAAAGTGCACATCTCATGTTACAACTTCCCTTGCTTAACTAAGTTCTTATACTGCATTAATGGCCCTGAAAACAAACTGAATCTGTAGTTGAAGATCAGCAGAAAATAACAAAGCTTGCATCAAAATTAAAAAATCACAATTGAATTGAAAATTTACAAAGAAAAAAAAAAACCCCATTAAAATCAAGCATACAAAAGAAATGAAAAATAGCTAAACAATATTCCAATTGTTTAAGCAGTTTATGAATGCCCTATCAATAATTTACTTTATTCAAGTATAAGAACCATATTTGAGTGCCCCAAATTATTACTATTGTTCCTAATAAATATTAGAAGTTTGGCAAAAAAATATGTTATTTAACATACATCTTGAACCAAGTTTTGGTATTCATGTAATTTGAGTATTTGACATGAGATTATAGTCCCCTTCAAAAGTCTAACATGTAATTGTTACCGTGTTCCTAATTATATTGTTATTCACATTATCCAATTAAACTCTTAGATTGGCAAGTCATGAGTATACTAATTCTAGAATATATAAGACAACAGTAATATAAATCCAGTCAACCAACTATTCCTAAAAAGTTCTAGAACATTACTTATACGTGCTGCAATGTAGTCTGGTATAACATGCTTTCAATGGCAAGTATCATATTAGATATGTCAAGAACACTGAATCTCTATGACAAATGAATGCCAAGAGAATGCTAGGAATTTTCGATATGGTGTTGTAAAATTCCGCAATATAATAAGAGTAGGCAGAGTTATTCTCACAACATTTGATTGTGGATGTGACAGGACCCTCGAAGATATTCCATCAACCATTTGTCTCTCTATGGTCCAAATGTACTCAACCAATTAAGTTTTCTACTTACAATGTTGAAAAGTTCATAAAACCTGCAAATCTTGTACCTGCAGAAAACCACTATACAGATGAAGGCTTACATTCAAATTATACACATTCAAACAAAGCAAATTATCTTCCCTACACTAACTATAAAACATCAGTGCTTCAACTAATGTGATCATGCATTAACCATATGAAGAAACATGCCATGAAGAAGGAAAGATTGTCCGAATTTCTTCATCTGTTCTCATGCGGTGGTTGATCCATGCATATCTTCGTTTAGTCTTATCCAACTTAGCTAGTTTTACAAATATAGATAATATGATATCAAGGATAGTTAATGTGAAGTTTGTTAAACAGAAAGCATAAGTGCTAAGAGGCACAACAACTTGTTCAAACATTTGCTCGTAAAAAGTAAGCTCCATGCTGCAAAAGTAGAGTGAGTGAGAGTTGTCAACGAAAAGACGAAAATGTGACCTAATTTGGGTTCTCGGGGTGCTACAATGGGCTACTGGAAGTGTCGGCCATCAAACTTGGATTATTGGCCAATGCTGATGGGTATCATGCTTAAGCTTTTTAGGTGGTGATAAACACATGAATTAGGTTAATCGTTGAGCTAAATGTCATGTAATTAATTTAATTCTTTTTTTTTAGATAATAAACGAAATTGCGGAAATTAGGACCAAATGACGGTAAAGTAGAGTGAGTGAGAATTGTCAACGAAAAGACGAAAATTTGACTATGAATCGATCTCATCAAAAGGAGAGAACAACAAAGAGGAAAAAAAATATAAATAAATAAATGGAAGCAAATTGAATTAAACTATTTTTTTGTCAAATTAAATTAAACTAATTAATATTGGTTTAATTAGAGAGTGCTGACATCATCCTTTCATTTTGGTCTCTCACGTGCAAAACCTTAATTATAAATGATTGTTCAATCAAGTAATGGATGCAGCCATATTGTTCCCTGACACGTGGAAACTCTATTCTCTCATCTTTCTTTTGCACGTGTCCATCTCGTTAGTCATTCCACCACAGCCTTATATGTACATATATAATGGCAATCCAATAAAACATAGCAACTGGTAGAGGCAAAAAAGTCTCACCACTATTCATAAGGAAAACACTCCTTTAATTAGTTACGAAGATTAACCACCTCACAGTCTTGATTTGATCATGAATGCTACCACAATAACGATTATATTAGTGATAAAATTCCAAAACCAGAAACACAGTTTTGGGGCACTCTTTTAACGTGCTGTAAAAACTTAAATATTAGTTAATTGCTCCACCTATATTAGAATAAGTCAACATAGAAGGATCTCATACGGAACCCTAATTATAAACTGAAGTAATTATGTCACTCCGAATTTAAAACTAAAATGGAGTACTAGATGTAGATGTATATATTATCATCACATTATAATGGCATGTCTAAATTAATATTTTTATTCATACAATATTTAACCCAAAAAGATCGATCTATTAGCATTACCTTGGATTGTTGCCATGAGACACATGACAAGGATGTTTGGACAATCATTGATGCTTAATTGTTAACTTCTGCATTATTTAATTTCATTATATTGCTGGTCTAGCGAGCTTCATGTCAATCATGTATTGGGAAACATTTCGGTAACAGAGTATTGTTCTTCCAGTTAATAAATGATCAAGGGGAAAAACTTTACTCGTTAGTTATTATTCCATTTAGATCCAACGAAGAAATGGAACGAAATGTTCTTACATAAATAATTTGTTTTCTTTATCAATGAATTTTACGAGTACCTTACTTGGCCAGTTTGAGTTGCTTTTTTTCTTTCTTGCGATTGCCCGTAATGCCGCTCTGGTTACTTTCTCAATTTAAGATTGCCATTTCCTAATTTATTAATGATGATACTAATAATTGGGTTCCAATACAGTATTAATTCCCAATGGGACATAGTACGTCCTCGAAAGATCCAAGTGCAGAATGAACAGGACATTTCATTATGATGATTGATCTTCTTGTTCTTGGTGCATACAATGACAAGCATGTGAGAGATGCCACAACAAGAATTGAAATTTTCTATATTCTCAAGAAACTATGGAAATGAATTCATTTCTCTGGCAATATCAGTCTTTAATTTCTGTATGTATAGGTATATAGCTGGCTATCTCATATATGCTGGGTAGTTGAGATGGCAAGATCAAAGAGTTGTGTCTGATCGCTAAAGAAATGTCCACACATGTTTATTTGAAATTGCCAATTATATGGGTGTCATAATCTAAGCTATATGTGGGACAAATTATCCGATTAAGTCGGCCCTTGCCAAGTTCGATCATCGAAACACTGCTGGTGCAGCCGTAGAATTTCTAACTTTCAAGATCAAGTTAGGTTGAGAAGCTTTTGAATACTGAGTCTGTAACTCTGTACAATAAAACTCAGAAAGCTATAACATATTCATGTACCTCTATTAATTAGTATGATTAACTTAGTATAGCTATAAATAAGATCCACGGGACGAGATTTAGAGAGTTGCTGCTGATGATGAATCAGTTATGCAGGTTTGCTGATATTTTAGCTGACCATGTTTCTTTAAGAAGCTTTGGCGAAATCCTGAATCTAAGATCCAGCAGAAGATCGATCGAGTTGCTCTACAAACTCAAAATGGTGGTCTTTTCTTTCTTTTTTTTGGGTAATTACTTGAATGTATTAACCAAATTAAAGAGGGGAAACCCTAGCTAATTAAGTACAAAAAGTACGCACAAGCTCAGGCTAAGAGATCAAACCTAGAACAAGAAGGGACAACGGTAGTTACAGACCTAAACGTACAATCAATTAAGCCAAAAACAGATTTTAACGAAGAGAAAACCCTTCAAACTCTATCAGTCAATTGGAAAACTCCATTCAGCAGAAACAAAAGAAGTTGCGGACGAAGGCTTGAACCCCAATAAGGAAGACTCGATGCAATTAACGCTCGTCATGCTCCATGTATTATTGAGTTAATTGGCCATTTCCTTCTCCTCCATGTGGTTAATTACATCAAAATTATACATTCGTACTGATGCTGCTTGGAAGAATGTTTCTAACCTTGCAGACTATGGTGCTTCTATAGAAATTATAGATTGGTTCTTATAGTTCGGTGGCTGTACAGGTTATGGCAGTCAGTAGAGCTATTGATTAATCTAGCTTAGATGAAAAAAAATAGAAGCTTGTATTTGTTGGAGGTGGATTCAGTTCATGTTCTTTATTTTCTCCGTTTCTTCTCATTTGGTGCCTGGGTAACAAAAGGGAAAGGTGTTGATTATGGCTTATCTTCCATTAATTTCATTTGGTGGGACTTGGCTCCACTTGGTTTCTACCTTCTTTTTTTTGTTTCAATTTTTTGTTTCATTTTATAACAAGAATCTCTTAGATCTTATAATTATCTTTTGTTACATGCATTGAAGTATATCGAACTTTGATCTAGTTTAATCTTAACTCAATTTCTTATATTCTCTCACAACTTGAGTTATTCCTTTAGGTCTCTTAGTTTTTTATATCATTAATTTCACTTTTGTTATGATCTTTATGTGCTGTAATTATGTTTTTTTTCAGTAACATAATTTTGAACATAACTAACTCTTTTTTAAATAATAATTTTCTCGACTTCACCTAAAATTGATAGAGTGACTTTATCTGTGAACACAAGGTGTACGTAGTTATTTTTTCCACACACACACACACACATATATATATATATATATATATATATATCCTTTGGGTACATATTACCGTGGTTATGATCTAACAAGTTGTTCCTTTTATGAAAGATACATATGTAACATCTGCATGCCGTCCCAACTTTAAGTAGAGTTAGATATAGTTATGGACCAGTAATGAATGGATGAGATAGGTTTAGAGCGATGAATTCAAGATGTGTCCTTCACTAATATTTTGGTTTTTCTAGTTTTATTTTTTTGTAAATGAAGGAGGCTAGCCATTTTATTCAATAAGAAAAAGTAATATTATATAATTACCCACTCCTATGGAGCCTTCAAAAAAAGACACTGGTAAACGCAACATTACTATACTTATTGAGCGAAGCTAGCTCATAGGTGAATGAACTAATAAGTTGACAATAATTTTTTTCCGCTGAATCCATCTGTACACTCGTTGACAACCTCACTAATAATCCCTCCAGTTCCTCACCAGTATTGATTCCAATAAAAATAAAAGATTAGGTACGTACCAAAACTGATAGCGTCCTAGGTCCCAAATTTTAATAGAAAATCCACGGGCATCCTAAATCCGGAACCAAGAGTTGGCGAGTAAAATTACCATACTAACCCACCAAAACAGGCGCAAGCCCAAATTTGATAAATAAATCAAAGCCCAAGCCAACATCTCTTCTGACTTTATCACCACTGGCGCACCAAAGCACCATCGTGCCGCCAACCCGCCGACGATGAGGAACCGAAAGTCTCAATGAAGAAACCTTAAAGGCCACAACACCAGTCGATCTAGCCAGACCAACGTCATCTCCTGGGAAAGCGGGCCAACAAGCCGGAAACTTAGCAACTACCATACTGCATCTCATCGCCGCCAATTGGCTTTGCCGTCAGACCATCAATTAATGCCGATTAGCCAGAAGATAATCATGCCAAGAGAGCTGCCATCCATGGAGAGAAAGCACGAAACGAATCTGAGCCAACCCGCGCCTCTGTGGAGAGTACTGCCAACCAGACAACCACAAAAACTCCATGCGCAACCCCCATGATCTAACCAGATCTGCCAGCACCTCCGATAACCCATCACTACCTTTGAGCCGCGCTCGCCTTGGCCGGGACAAACCATCACAAAACAACACCCTAAAAGGGGGCTGCACAAGCCTGCACATCAATAGTCAAATGATTCGACATAGCCCAAGTCCCCACACCTGCCAACCACGATGGCGCAGAAGAAATTTGCGAACAAAGAAGACACAGCGATAGCCGAACTTGGTTTGTGGGACCCCAACAAAAACGTCGTAGTTGCGCTCCATTCGGAACGGAAAAAAGTATAGAAAGGCCAAGCCTGAGGGCAGCGCTCTCCCAACCCTAGTAGGGCTTTTCAGGTTTAATACCAATGTTATATTCTTGGCGGGGCAGAAAAACAGTGATGAATAATAGCACGGGGACCCTCTCGAGATGAAATGAGGTGTGTAGAGGCCACAAAATTTCTGATATAACATTGAGAGACATCATCGTGCAATTTGAGAACTAGTGAGTGATGATTAATATTGTCTCTTTTTGCTACTACTGTGCATTCCAAGACATAAAAATGTACCTGCAAAATCATAAAAAATAGATGAGAAAACCCTAAAAACGTTACCACCTACCGCAAAATTTTGTTGAGGACCGTTAGTTGCATTGTTCATTCATTTTGTATCTTATATTTAATTGAGTTTTTTTTTTTAATTGGTTGAAGTCCTGTTGAGTTGAGACAACTAGGGTTTCTTACTTGCGTCGACGATTGTTTTGAGTGGGCTTGTAGTTTGCTAGAGTCTATAATCGTTTCAGGCTTTGAGTAAAGTGATATTAAAACACTGCCGATCAATAGTGTAGTTGACGATATTTCTATAACAATCTAGCGTGTACGATGTCGGATTCATCAATAATTCGATATTCTCTTTTTGTGGCTTTTGATTTCTACGGGTGCTCTCGACTTCCCTAATATGCTCTGCTTCCTCCTCCTAGTTTCAAAGCACGATCATATACCGGTGATATACGGTTATGGTGGGAATGCCCACGCTATAGTTTTAACCTAGATGTTGGCTGATCCTAATCTCATTCAGAGCCCCATGAAGACCCTCTGAAGCAAGAACAAATCCAAGAATATCAAGAAAAATGAACCAACTAAAGCGTGATAATAAAATGAACCGCATAAAATTTCAGAGTTTTTTTTTTTTGTTTAGTAAAATATCAACAGTTAGATTCGGACTCTAAGTTTTATTTTTTTAATTTTTCTATATGATCCTGTATCTTATGTTAGATGAATCATAACTTACATGACATGTGAAATAACTTATGTTGTCACTCCTTTTATCGCCATTATGTTTTTTTTTTTTTGTTATTAGAGATATTTAGATGCTACCCCACCTAGGGATGTGCTGTATATACGGGCCTACAGCCACTGAGCCCATCGCTTTCCTTTCACGTGCTAGTGGTGCCCAATAGTGACTCCGCCTGTTAGCCTACTAATAACCCCTCATTTTCTTTCTTTCTACCCTAAATCCCATTCAATTTCACCACC
Source organism: Rosa persica (assembly GCA_025331145.1). NCBI lineage: Eukaryota > Viridiplantae > Streptophyta > Magnoliopsida > Rosales > Rosaceae > Rosa > Rosa persica. The sequence goes on from WFKR01000001.1 coordinate 33,056,879, forward strand.
AAACTTTAACCCCACAATCCAAACCTCCCATGCATAATCCTTCTTTCTTTAGCGAAAATCCAACTCCCCCACCACAACTTCTGTTCCAGAGTATATATATATATATATATATATATATTCAGTGGTTTTTGTCCATAAATCATATACACTACCTCGCTCACTCTCTCCCTCTGTCTCTCACTTCTGAATCAAATTTCTTAATTTCATTCCATGGATGACCTAATCATCTCTCCTTCTTCGTCTTCTTCCTTGGTTTCTCTCCCACAAGAACCAACTCTCCAACAGAGGCTGCAGTTCATACTCCAAAGTCAGCCGGAGCTGTGGTCTTATGCCATTTTCTGGCAGGCCTCAAACGACGTCGAGAATGGCCGCCTCCTTCTCGGTTGGGGAGACGGCCATTTTCAGTGCCCAAAGAACCCATCACCCAACCACAACAACAGCAGCCTCTCGTCCTCGGGAGGAGCGCTACACTCCGACAGAAGAAAAATCCTAAAGGGCATACAGTCCATCCTCAACGACAACAACCCGGAGCTCGACATGGACAACTTCGTGGCCCTAAACGGCGATGTCTCGGACGCCGAGTGGTTCTATGTCATGTCGTTGACTCGATCTTTCGCCGTCGGGGACGGCTCTGTTCCCGGCAAGACCTTAGGCTCCGGGAACTCAATCTGGCTGAGCGGGGCCCATGAGCTTCAGTTCAACAACTGCGAGAGAGCCAAAGAGGCCCAAATCCACGGGATCGAGACCCTGATCTGCATCCCAACTTCCGACGGTGTTCTTGAAATGGGTTCCTCCGGTTTGATCAGAGAGAACTGGGGGTTGATCCAGCAAGCCAAGTCGTTGTTCGGGTCGGATCAGCCCCACCCGGAAACAAGACCGCTCGAGTTCATCAACCGGAATTTCTCCTTCGCCGACATCGGCATCATTGCCGGCGTGCAGGAAGAGGATCACAGCTCGTACAATGACGAAAAGAAACATGCTTATGGTTCTAGCAAGAAGAAGAATGGAGCTCCGAACCCAAGCCCGGACTTCGCAGATTCCGACTGCCAGATGAAAAGAGCGCCGAAGAAACGGGGCCGGAAACCCGGGATGGGGCGAGACACTCCGCTGAACCACGTGGAGGCGGAGCGGCAGCGGCGGGAGAAGCTCAACCACCGTTTCTACGCGCTACGCGCGGTGGTGCCCAACGTGTCGAGAATGGACAAGGCATCGCTGCTGTCCGACGCCGTGTCGTACATCAACGACCTGAAGGCCAAGGTGGACGAGCTGGAGTCGAAGCTGCAGAGGGAGTCAAAGAAAGTCAAAGTGGAAATGGCGGACAACCAGGACAACCAGAGCACCACCACCACCGCCTCCGTGGAGCAAACACAAACAGTAGGGCCTGATATCAACAACACTAACAACGGCTCGGGTCTCGAAATTGAGGTGAAGATAGTGGGCACGGACGCCATGATTAGGGTACAGTCGGAGAATGTGAACTACCCATCTGCGAGGTTAATGACGGCGATGCGTGACCTAGAGTTCCGAATCCACCATGCGAGCTTGTCGAGCATCAATGATCTTATGCTCCAAGATATTGTGGTGAAGGTTCCTGATAATATGAGAACCGAAGAAGGTCTCAAAGCTGCTCTACTGGGAATATTAGATCAAAACCAAGCTTAATTCCTTGATGGGTACGTATGGATGACTAAGTTCAATTCTCCTTTCTGTTGTATTGTAAAATATATATGTTGACTCTGGAGAGCCCGATCTTGTCTACCTATATATATCTTGGATCGGAAATGTTAGGCGTTGGGTTACAATATATAATGTCTTCTCTAGGGTTTCGTCTAGATCCATTTGTCGTGTTCCAAGTCCTTCGATCTTCTATGAACAATGATGTATATTTTTTCGAGCTGGTTAATTAATTTTTGATCTGATTTATATGAAAGAAGGTTAGATCCAGCTTCTACCGTGATCATATCACCGATTCAAAAATATTAAACCTTGAATCACTAAGGTTTCATTCATGGTTGAGTTCTGTGTTCTTCATCGATAACAATGGCGTATTCTCTGAGCTGGTGAATATGGAAATGTGATGAAATGCCATTAAATGATTTGTGTTCCCCATGTTAAAGGCACAGTAGGACGGGAGGAAAAGAAAGACGAACCATAATGGGTGAAGCAAATGATTTCAGCTTGGGCGGATATTTATGCACGTTTCTAAATGGGAGTGACATGTCTGTAGAATAAAGATCGATGGTGAAAGTGTGAAACTTGAAAAAGGCTGATCAGTTGTCTGTGATTTTTTTCTTTCGTGGCCTAAAGTATCCCCAACGTGCTTCTTCTTCTGTGGACTAGAATGATATGGAATATGGATCATTGGACTGTGTTTGGAAACGTATGAGAGAATCTGGGGACCCATCGCACCAGTGGGAGATGATAAAGATTAAAGATAAACAATAAGCACACTTAAAAAATGTGCTTTAATTAATAATCCTGAGAGGTTTACTATAGTGGGTTTGTTTTTAGTGACGGGTTAAAACCATGTAGGTTGACATAGGGTTTGATTATTAGGGAGAAGAAGGGGACTGTGTATGATACTGTATGTTGATTCCCTGCGTAGAAAAAAGAGGATGACATTAATTTGTACAAAACCAGGAAAGAAACGTGCAAGAACCACCACACGTTCTATTACTGTTTTTGTTGGTATGTGGATTTCTTTTTATTTTCTTGGCAGTATATTAGGTTCAGCAACTGGTCCCGTGTGCCTTGTTGTGAGTTTAAATGTTTAATAATGAAGTTTTTATAGTGCAGTAATGTTCAGCTAGGGGTCATCATTTGACCATTCGGCTCCAACTGGCCCCTACGGGTAGACTCGTAAATTGACCGAATTTAGATCGGATCGACTTAAATCTAAATTCGTTTACCAAAAAAAAAAAACTTGATCCAAACCCGTTCCGTTAACTCGGCGGATCATTGATAGCTCGATTCAAATCCGTATCCGCTGGATTAACGGATATCCGATCCGTTTATAATTTTAAATATTTTTAAATTTCTATTGTTCTACACCGTTCTTACCCTTTTGGTCAACTAAATATGCAAACCTTTATTGATAAATGATAAAGCTTCTTGGAATCTTGGCATTCCTAGCATGTTTTGTTGATAATGTATCTTGAATCTTGGGAAGATGTCTATTTTTAGATATTTTTTTTTGATAATGCCGTTTATGCTTAGATTCCTACAAAAACATTGTATTAAACATTTGTAATATTTTATATATTTTTTAAAATAATATATTAATAAAAATAATATTTTATTATTACGAAAACGGGTTGGATCATTAACGGATCATATCGACCTAAACCTATATTTGATCTGTTAAATAAATGGGTTAACGGATTCGGGTCATTAACGGATCAACGGATCAAAATGTTTGATCCAAACCCGTCCAATACCCACGGATCTGGATCGGGTTCAGATCAAAATCCGACCCATTTACAGGTCTACCTACGGGAAGAAGTCCGATCTGACTCTTTTTCAAATAGGGTAGGATATGAGCCGTGTAAATGAAGCCAGACCCTGCCCTACCCTAGGGGTCATCATGGGCCGGGTTAGGGCTTGTCCTACCTTAAATTTTAGGGCTTAGTGTAGGGTAGGGTAGGGCCTAGTCAAAGTCAACGAAACTTAGGGTAGGCCCTGGCTGGGCCAAGACTTCAATATGTAAGCCCTTACCTGCCCTTAAGGCCATTCTCGTAAGGGTCAAAAGGGAATAGGGCCAAATAGGGCTAACAAGAGCCGAAAGGACTTTACTTTGTTTGATATAAAAAAAATACATTATTTTTTTTTTGGCAAAATGTTGCTCAATGTTGTATGACTTGTATTGGTAAGTAATTCAAGACTAATTTTTTGTTGTTGACCCTATTTAATATATACATTTTGTTTAAGTTACCATAATAACATTTATAAATATTAGTTAAAGTAGTTATGTAATCTCCTAAATTAATTGTTGTTTAACAAAGAAAATAATAAAGAATATAAATCTTCCTAGATCAATTACAAAATAATAAAGGGATAAGTTGTATGATAAAAGATGATGAACATATTTAGAAAAAAAATAAACAATTTTTAGGGCTTGTTAGGGCGGGCTTAAAGGGCCGGGCCGAGCTTGGCCCTAATGGGCTCAAATAGGCCGGGCTTCATTTCCATGACCCTTACCCTACCCTATTTGAAAAATGGCCAGGCCGATCCGTCCTAAAGTATGGGCCGGGCTGACTTGAAATGGGCTTAGGGCCTAAAAGCCAAATGATGACCCCTACCCTACCCTGCCTTTTAAATCTGCCCAATTAATTTTGGGAGATTTATTTTTTAATTTTGGGAGATTTAGAGAGATAGTTAATTGAATATAACCACCTTAACTAATGTTTATAAATATTAGAAGTTAATTCCAATATGTGTATGTGTGTGTTTATATTAAATTTGATCAACAAAAAACAATGAGTCTTGTATTACCTATTTAATCATTGAGTCACATTTTGAGGAAAAAAAAATAATGTATTTCTTTTTGTTAAACAAAAAAAGACCATTTTCGACCTTATTTGGCCTTAGTCAGAAGGTTTTGGCCTTAGCGGCTCGGGCCTTTCGGGAGGATAAGAGTTAGTATATTTAAACCTCGGCCCTAAATTTTGTTGACTTTGACTAGACCCTACTTTAAAATTTAGATAGGGCCGGCCCTCGCCCTACTCATGATGACCCCTATGTTCAGCTACTCAGCGTGTGAAAGTTGTGATGAAAAGCAAGTTTAAGGTCAATGTTTGCAATTTCTATTTCGGTAGAAATTTTAGTATGTTAGACACTTAGACATACAGAAATGTTGATAGAAATTTTGAATATCTATTGAATTTAGTGACTAATATTGACAACTGTGGGTATGCAAAAATTAATTTTGAAAAGATTTTCAATGTCACTCAAATATTTGTAAGATTAAATTACAAAATTAGTTTCGAATAAATTTAAACCCTTGATTAAGATTTTGACAGGTTAAAATGTTTAATCTATAATATGTACAATAATAAGGTTGATATATGGATGATTTCTTTTGAAATTGAAAATTGATATACTAAACTGAATCGAATCACCAACAATCTAACAATAATTAAATGAAATTGAACTAAACCGGTTGGTTATTCAAACCAACCAAAAGACTAACTATGCAGATTTTTTTTTTGGGTAAATACTGTTTAGTCCTTGAGCTTTTGACCATAAAACACTTCAGTCCCTGACTTTTTAATTTCACACGTTTAGTCCCTGTACTTCAAAATTTCAGACCAATAGGTCCTTGCAGTCTAAAAGTCGCGACGAAATGTCTATTATGCCTTCAGTTCTTTTTTTTAAATTAATTAATTATTATTATTTTTTTTGGAAAAGGAATTTTTTCCCTTTCTTTCTTTATGTTTATTTTTTTCTGTTTTTTTTCTTTTCTTTCTTTCTGTTTGAAAAAAAAAAATAAAGAAAAAAGAATTTAAAAAAAGAGAGAAAGGAATAAATTTATTAAAAAAAAAAGAACTGAGGGCATAATAGACATTTCCCGCAACTTTTAGACCGCAAGGACCTATTGGTCTGAAATTTTGAAGTACATGGACTAAACGTGTGAAATTAGAAGGTCATGGACTGAAGTATTTTATGATCAAAATCTCAAAGACTAAACAGTATTTAGTCTTTTTTTTTTTCTAGAGTTTCTATTCATACCTCCGTGATTAGTATTTAGATCTCTACTCCTTATTTTTTTTCCAAATCTTCCAATATTGTCCCTCTTGTTTTAGGAAAAGGGATATAGAGAGAACAACAGAGAGAATTGGGAGAATGAGTTATATTCCATTGATAATAGGGGTATATTTATATAGAGGATTACAAGCAGAGAATCTGAGTCTTACAAGGAAAGATAATTGTACAACGATTAGGATATCTGAGAAGATATCTATAGGACAAACCTTATCACAACTAGAATAAATCACTAGAGTTTGAACTAGACACATATTTTATGTGTCCTTAAACAATCCCCCTTATGTCGCCTAAATGTTGGTGCTCCTTCAGTTGTCTCGTCAAAAACCTTGCTTAGTAACAAAAACTCATTGGGACAAAAATAACCTTGGACGAAGAAGAAAAAAAATGCAACACACCATTCACATTTCGAGATCGAACATGTAGCGTCTCCCCCTGATGACTACGCTCATAGGAGTTCGGATCCGTAAGCCAATGTTATTCACATGTTTCTTGAAAGTGGATTTGGGCAATGACTTAGTAAACAAGTCTGCCACATTGTCCTCGTATCGAACTTGGTTCACCTTGATCTTGAGGAGAGTCTGTTGTTGTTGATTGTAGAAAAACTTGGGCGATATGTGCTTGGTGTGGTCGCCTTTGATGTAGCCTTGCTTCATTTGTTCAATGCCTCGTATCGAACTTGGTTCACCTTGATCTTGAGGAGAGTCTGTTGTTGTTGATTGTAGAAAAACTTGGGCGATATGTGCTTGGTGTGGTCGCCTTTGATGTAGCCTTGCTTCATTTGTTCAATGCAAGCAGTATTATCCTTATAAATGCTCGTAGACTCATCTATGATAGACTTCGAACCAAAAGTGCTTTGAACATGCGTAATTATGGATCTCAACCATATACATTCACGAAAAGCCGAGCAATAATCTCTACATGGTTCGAAGATGTAGAGACAAGAATTTGTTTTGTAGACCTCCAAGATATTGCAGTTTTTCCTATAGTGAACATATAACCAGTTTGGGAGTGACCTTTGTGTGGCTCAGAGAGATACCCTACATAAGCAAATCTTTCCAAAATATCAATCATGTTTTGGGGAAGGGATAGAGGACGCATGCCAATGTTGGCAGCGCCTTTGGTGTACGATGAGTCCGAATCCATCATCTCTTTATAGGGATAGAACAAGCTCATATCAATCGTACCTCTCAAGTATTGAAAGATATCTTTTATGCCAGTTCAATGGCGTCACGTTGGCACAGAGCTATATCTAGAAGTTCGCAGTAAATGAGATGTTCGGTCTTATACATTGTGCTAAGTATAATAATGCGCCCATTGAATTTAGGTATGACACTTCTGCCTCAAACACGTTTTCGTCATCATCCCTGGGACGAAGCAGATCCCTTTTAGGGTTAAGACAACTAATGATCATGGGTGTGCTTGAAGGCTTGACATTATCAAAACGCCTAAGCATCTATTAACACGGTGCTCAAGTTCCAAACCGAGACAAAACTGTATTCATCATTCATCTCAAACTCAGATTTAAAGTGTTCAGCAGTTTCTCTAAACTCCTTAAGGGCTTCTAATGAAGTTCATGTCATCAACATAAACCGCGACAAAAAAATCCGAAACTTGTCATAGAAATGCACAGGTATAGTTCATCACTGACATATCCCTTCCCAATCAAGTAGTCACTTAGTGAGCGTTTCAACTTCATTGTAAACATGCTCCGTGATCTAGAGCCACTTGACTTGGGTAAATGAATTCCATCAGCAACCTTCACATATATTTTGTATCTAGATCTCCATAAAGATACGAAGCAGATCCCTTTTAGGGTCAAGACAACTAATGATCATGGGTGTGCTTGAAGGCTTGATATTATCAAAACGCCTGAGCATCTATTAACACGGTGCTCAAGTTTCAAACTGAGACAAAACAGTGTTCTCCCAAAATCATTCGTCTCAAACTCAAATTTTAAGTGTTCAGCAGTTTCTCTAAACTCCTTGAGGGCTTTTAATGAAGTTCATGTCATCAACATAAACCGCAACAAAAAAAATCCGAAACTTGTCGTAGAAATGCATAGGCATAGTTCATCACTGACATATCCTTTCTCAATCAAGTAGTCACTTAGTGAGTGTTTCAACTTCATTGTAAACGTGCTCCATGGTCCAGAGCCGCTTGACTTGGGTAAATGAATTCCATCAGGAACCTTCACATATATTTTGTATCTAGATCCCCATAAAGATACGTAGTGACAACATTCATAAGTTGCATGTTCAGTTATTCGGAAACTACCAAACAGACAAGGTAGTGAAGCATAATGACATCCATTATAGGAGAATATATCTCATCGTAGTTGATTCCAGGGCGTTGTGAGAATCCTTGCACCATGAGGCGAGTCTATAATCTTTTTTTTCTCATCACACTTTCTAACAAAGACCTATTAGTCAATAGGTTTTATGTTAGGAGGCTTCAGCATCATTGGCCTGAAAACCTTCATCTTCGTTAGAGAATCCAATTCAAGCTGGATCACATATTTCCATTTAGGCTAGTTTTCTCTACATTGGCATCATTCATCAACGTAGCATGGTTCGATAACATCGGACTCAATAAACTCATACACAACAAAATACTCAAATACATCATCAATTATGGTGGAGTTTCTATCCCACATCTCATGTATACGAGTGTAATTTTCAGAGATCTTTATATTCTCATGAATAGATTCTGATGTTGAGGTGTCTCCTAAAAATAACCATAATTCAGAACATTTTCAAAGACAGATTTTGAGTATCGATGATCAAAGGATCAGGTTATGCCAAAGTATCCTTCGAACCTAAGGGCCTTCCACATATCCTAGCTGGGGCCATGGTCTGTGACGCTAGAGTACCACTATCTATGGTGTTGGTGTCATGCTTACCTCTATGTAGGGTAGCGCTACATCCTCTCGTAGGGACATCCCTTCTTGCAGACGCTTTTACAGCATATATGTGTGATCTCATTACTTTAGCGAGGATCGAGATGAGACATAGTGGGAATAGACTACGACAATTCTTGTCATTCCTATTGAACGTTGAAGTTCTTATCTCCCCCTAATAACTGGAAGACCGTCACATCAAAGTGACAATTCCGTAGAACAAGAGGTGGAGAGATCGCCTAACAAGAGTTTTAAGAATCAAACGCGGGTTGGATCTTCAAATCTAACATATATGTCCATTTGTCTGTGAGGACCTATTTTGGTGCGTTGTGGAGGCACAATTGGCACATAAGTCACGCACTCAAATATACGCTAGTATGAGATACTTGATTAAGTCACTAGCTGTAACGCATAGATAGATTGATTGACGGTAGGTCGTAGATGAATTAGCATAGCTACATGCAATATTGCATAATCTCAAGCAGAAATAGGGAGATTTGTGCGCGTTACCTATGTCCATCGTAGTCGTTTAAATGGAGGCTTCCACGAAACCATTTGGGTGTGTACATGAGAATATTATGTTCAACATCAATTCCCAATGACATACAATAGTCATCGATGTAAACTCTCTAGCATTGTCAAGTTGAACTGACTTAATGGAATGAGTTGGATAGTGAGCTTGTAGCCTTATGATTTAAGCAAGGAGTTTATCATAGGCAGTATTAGGAGCGGACAATAGCGCGACACGTGACCAGTGTATCTACGTGTCAACTAACACCATGAAGTATTTAAATGGTCCGCAAGTTGGTTGAATCAGTCCACAGAATCCCCTCATATTCTAGGTAAGCATGGAATGAAAGTTTTTGTATCCTTTGCGTAGGATAATCTAGATCCTAATTTCCCCAAGGAATAGGCTTTGCAGGATGAGTGAGTAGTCTTAGAAGCAACCAATGAGAATTTGGTTGGGCTGAGGAGTTAGAAACGTCGTTGGAAGCAAAATGTGTGACAATATTGCCACCTAGGGCGTCACCTCTAGGGATGGCGCTGTTCTCTTGCCGGTGGTGGATGATGGTGGTCCCACATGGTCTAGGAATCAACTTTTTGATCCTTGCTTTATTTCTCTCAAAGAATGTTCTGTGAAGTCTTTAATAGACGGACCATCATATCACTACTAGGATGACATAACCTATCGTGTCAAAGCCAACATGTGTTTGAATCTAAGAGATCTTCTCTCATAAGATTATTAGTGGTGACATAAGATCCATTACTGGGCCACATTTATTTCCCCAAGATGTGGTTTCGTTCATAATTATTAGAGGTGATGCAGCGGTACTCAGTTTCTTTCTCACTCTATGTTTCCGCATGAAATCCGTTGGTGCAAATAAAAGCTTAAATGGATTTGATATGAACGAACTTAACACTTTATTAATTAACCAACGTGTTACATCATTCTTTCTTAACCACAAAGAAATCTAATCCGTAAAATAACTGATGCAAAACAAAGGTTGCTGCTTAACTTATCTCGGTAACTTCGAATTAAGCACTACCAGGAAAGTGAGAGGAGGTGTTGGTAGAGCAAAGTTCGCTTAAGTACCACTTATCTCAACTACTTTCCTAGACATCACACTTACTATGGATGATCCTAGTTAAAGAAAAACTAAAACCAATGACATCTACTAAGTACTATGGCAAGTTGCCTTATTACATCATTTTGAAAAGACAAAGAGTTAAACAAAATCGGTGATCTATTGATCCTAGCCAAATTTGAAGTCTTCAACCTTTAACTCGAGATCATCATCTTGACCTTCTTGTTCCATATTGTGAGTTTTTCTTGCTTCGCGATACGCTATATAGGTGGTGACAATACTCTCAGAGGCTTTACAAATGTGTGCCCAATGATCGAATACTCCACATCAAGAACACACATCTTTGTGTTCAGGCTCCCTTCATTGAGGTGCTTTAAAAGCTCGATTAGGACGGCTCTGGAGGCGTTGCTATCCTCTTTCTTCCCACGTTGACCTCCTCGGTTTTGTGTCTGCTTAGTTTGGCGGTTACCTTCCAGAGAAGAGTGATTATATGGACTAGAACGTCCAAAAGTATCCTGTATCCCTAGATTTAGGGTTTCGCTCGCGGCGTCCTACCTTAGGGGCGTCATTATACTCAAACTCCAGAACAACTTTTCTTCCCATGGGTCTCAAATTATAGTTCTTCACAAGGATGCTGTTATGCTTTTCAGTAATAGATATGACTCTAATGAGCTTGTGAAACCTTGTGATTGTCTTCCATTCACTTCAATATGATAGTTCTTAGCAACCATCAAAGTAGAGATGGGGAAGGTGTAACCGTGTAACGAGTCCTCTCAATCAATGTCGCATCTGTAATGTCTTTACCATAAAACTCCAATAAGGATTTAATGCGAAGGGCTTCCAAATTGTAGTCAATAACTGACTTGAAATCACAGAAGTGGAGGATATGCCATCTCACTTCTAGATCCGGAAGTAGAAAGTCACAGAAGTTCCCAATGGAGCAAAGTCCAATTTGTTCAGGTTGTTCATCTTGAAAAGAACAAGAAAATGGGTTAGTTTCATAGCAAAGAGCTACACAAAACAATAGGAATTTCTTAGAAACAATGATGTAAGTGATCGATGGTAAAATTCTCCACAAACCCTAGGTTTAGAGATCTCAACAAACTGAAGTTTGGAGATAGCACGAAAACCCATAGTTCGGCTTAAGAGTCCCATATAGAAAGAAGTGGGAGGTAGAAGAAGGGAGATTAAAAGTCCCTGAATAAAAGAAAAGAATACGGAATCGTAAAGAAAAGTAAACGAAAGAGGGAACTTGAATGAAATTACCTTGAAAATGGTCAAAAAGGGGTCGCCAGAACTTTTGGCAGGAAGTTACCTGAAAACAGCTTTTGTTTGTTTTTTTTACAGGAGGTTTAGTGGCTTTTCAGGTCTGTTCGATAGCTTCTAGATCGGTTTGGAAGTTCTGTTTTTGGTTCGTAGATCCTGGGGTAAAGGCGCTATTGGTGGCCGAGTTTGGTGGCAGGAGGTAGTCTGGAAGGTAGTAGACGAGCGGAGAATTTGTTGCTGGCAGCTTTTGGAGATTATGGGGTCCGATTGGATGGTTTTCCGGCCGGTTCTAGTAGTTTCGCCGCCTGTTCTGGGCTCTTGGGATGAGGGTCTACACGATGGGCAGTGGAGGCAGTTAGGGTTTCAAGGTTTAGCCTTTGGATTTCAGGGTTAGAGTTTTGTGCTGATAAAGTGTTTTAGGAAAAGGGATGCAGAGAGAACAATAGAGAGAATTGGGAGAATGAATCACTACAAGAATTCCAGGCATTTACCGGCAAAATTTACGGCGTGCATTAATACGCGCCGTAATTTTTACTCTTTTACGGCGTGCATATTTTACTTACCGTAAATAACCTTTCTCAGTTAGTCTTTTATGACGTACTTTATAGGAGCGTCGTTAAAGCCTTTATTTACGGCCCGCGAAAGACCCACGCCACAATTGTATTATGCTTTTACGGCACAGATGTTGAGCATGCCGTAGAAATAACTATCAACAAAGTTATTTACGGCTCGCACAAGAAGCATGTCATAGAAAAGGGTTTGTAAGGCGCAGAATTTTCCCTAAAAATTCTGACTTCCCTCTCAATTTTCTCTTTCCTCATTTCTCGACTTTCCCAAAATTGTCTTAGTTTCCTCAGTTTTCTTTTCTAAGAAAGTCTTACCCAGTTTGCAGAGCCTCAAACCTCTTACCTCTTATAATCACTTACCTAATGGCAAAAAGCTCAAACATCGTCTAATCACCCGGTTATGCAGCTGCTGCAAAAATATGAACTCTTCCCCGAGTTCTTCTCTTGGGCAACCGGTTAGATTTCGCGACCTGGCGTTGTGTGTTTGGTCGAGGACAAAGATGGGTGTCTTATATTGTGATTTCTAATCATATATTCAGGTATGGCCATGTGATATTGTGGATTCATATACATTTTGGTATATTTGCTTAGGTTTTTATATCAAAATTGAACCGGGTGTGTCTAAAGTGTTGGATTTATAGCTGGGTATTTGGTAATCTAAGATAGGTGTTTGATTGATTTGTAAAATCTGAAACTTTTGGTTTGATTGATCAGTGTATTGAATTAGTTTCTGAGTTCATTTGGTCGTTGGAATTGGATTTGCTTTGAAAAATTATGGAGAGAGAGAGAGAGAGGCGTATGGATTTTGAAAATAGGGGAAGACCCATTTGTGAAAAAGTGTTTTCTCACTGGTAGAAGTTAGGCAACGTATAAACTATAAAGGGACTTTGCTTTATCTGCTAATTGATGGCAATGCTTGTGAAACCTTGAACCTTTTTCAAATTTACTCTGGGGCCTTTTTTTCTTTCGTATGATGTGTGTTGATGGTTGGTGTTCTGTGATGTTTTTGAGATGTGGGTATGAAGGACTATGGTTGTTGAGCAACTTAGGGGTTTTGGTCAAGGGGTTTTGAGTTGAGGTAGAGACTGGTGTTGATTACTGCTCCACTTTTTAAAAAGGTTAGCGCTAATTGCTTCACTTGCAGGTTGTTGCTAGTTAGTTAGCTCTTTCTGTAGTTTTTGAGGTGCTTTGGGATGTGGCCTCTGCACATTTAAATTTAAATTTATGCTTTTGGGTAACAATTTGAGATTGAATTGAGTTTCTTTTCTTCCATATATGTGGTCTAGGGATCTGATTCCAACTGGGTTTCAAATTTCAATATTTGTTTGATTTCAAGCAGCAAGTTGCTGGTTTTAAAGTGAAACTCTTCTGGGATTTTAGTGTACAAGTTTCTTCATTTGGATTTTTCTCACTGAAAAGCAGTGCCTAATTGTATCTAATTCAGCTGAGTGTTATAGGAATGTGGGTGTTAGCTCGAGTTGGATATTTCTCCCTGAAAATTTGTTATATGTTTGTCCTCTAGACATCTATGCAGTAGTACTTCTCTCTAGCCAATTTTTTTTTTCCTAATTGCTACATTGTTAAACATTTAGCAAAATAATGATTTGGTCAAGGTTGTTACGTTTAATCTAATATTGTCATCATGGATGTATATGGTTCAAACTGGAAACGAGTACATCATATATATATATATATATGGTTTAATTATGATAACTAATCATTAGTACGTGGTCAACATCTGTTGCTTGGTCCCAATTTGGCATAGTCATAGTCATTCAACAATACTTCTCATGATCAGCATAGTGATCATTCCTATTCACTTGGTAATTTTTGGCAGGTCAAACTCTAAGCAAGAATTCCATGATTGTAGGTTTCTTTTCATTGTGTATAATAAATTAAATTGATAGTCTTATGATACACTATATCTGGAATCTCAATCAGCTATGCGTTATGTTCAGTTTCTACTTCTTACACTCTGTGTCTTTTTTATTTCTATCTTTTTAACTATAATGGGATTAGGTGAAAAAGAAATTGAATCTTGATACCTAGCTATTAGTATACTTTTACAATTGAAAGCTTGTAAATTTGATCCAACGAGTTATAATTTTTCTGAAAATTTGTTATATGTTGTCTTCTGGACGTCTATGTTGTATTACATCCATCTAGCCTTTTTTTTCTTTTTTAATAATTGCTACATTGTTATATGATTTCTGATATAGTTATTATATCATCCAGCTACACTTTTTCAACCCTTGGAGATATCAACATTGACAGTTCAGTACTAGAGTTGGTAGTAGAGCAACTTTGTATGCAATGAAGTATTAAATGATCTGCTTTTCGTGAAATGCATTAAGCAGTAAGATCTCTCTCTCTCTCTCTCTCCCCCCCTCCTTGTCATTTGATTTTAAAGTTCCTTTAACTAAGGCAAGCACATGATTGAAACAATGAAATATAAAGAATTGCATATGTGAAGCTCTGTGTTTAGTTGGTTATTTTGTTTTTATTTCTATTTTTTTATTACTTCTAATGGTTAGTAGTATCTGGATAAGTACAGTTATAGTATTTAAATTGTAAAATGTTTGCTGTCTAAATACATGTTAGAACGCAGCCCAAGGAGAACGAAGGTGAAACAAAATGGATACAGAATGCAGGAAAGAGACCTCAAAAAAAGGTGGAAAGAGAGCCAAAATGCAGGAAAAAGTTGTGCGAGCAGCTCAAGTGGTTGCAGCGAGGGAAAAAAGGAATGAACCATTGAGAATATCTAATGGAAGTTCAAATTCACCCCCTATAGAAGCTGTTGTTCCAGAAGATCAAGCTACAACAAACTCAGAAAAGAAACGAATTCCACCTAGGGGTAAAGCCAAATTGTTGGATATTGGCAAAAAAAAAAGAGAAAACGTCCTATTCTAGTTGAATTCAATGAAAGAGGCCAGCCCATTGGAGAAAATGCAGGTTTATTCTCCTCTTTCATCGGAGCCTCCGCAAGAGAGCTAATACCTATGACCGCTGCAACTTGGAAAGGGCTATCTGATACTTTCAAAGATCAGATTTGGAAACAGGTCACGGTAAGTTTTCTATACTCATATCTATACTCATATATAGGTACATGCTACAATGAGCCTTTTATATTCACCAATATGCTCACTTATTTTATTTTATAGACAAGTTTCATTGTTGATGAATTCTACAAAAAACATATTTTTCGAAGGATGACGAAGCTTTGGCGAGATAATAGATCTTTAGTGATGAAAGAAGTGGAAGAGCAAGCTAAAGTTGTTGGCTTACAACGTGCTGCTGCCCTTCTCGAGCCTAATAACATAGAATCCATGGATGAGTGGCTAGCTCTTATTAAATACAGAACTAGTGTGGAATTTAAGGTTTGTTCTATAAATATTTTATAATGTACATGTCTAAATTTGTCTTGCAATATATCAGATTTCAGAAAATGCTTTGACCACATGTTTATCATAGGAGAAATGCGAAAAGTTCAAGAGAATGCGGGCAGGCAGAACTTTACTACACAGAACTAGTAGAAAAAGCTTTGCGCGGCTTGAAGAAGAATTGGTAAGAAATCTGGTTATTAACGTCATGAGTTTCATAATTTGATAAGATAAAGATTATTTCTGCTTGTTTATTTGCAGAAGGAACAAAGTGAAAATCCAGATTTGGTATCAAGGTCTGATATATGGATACATGCTTATGAAGCAAAGAAGAAGAAGGGTTCAGATGAATTAGTTGAGGATCCAGAAATTGTGGTTAGTGTACTCTTCTTTATGGCTCCACTTTTGGTAATTTTTTTCCCCTAATGAGTTATCGATTTGGTTTTAAATCTATCAAACTTGCAAGAGATTGACAGAAGATGGTAGCTGGTCCATTTCTCTTAGGATCTCAATTATATAATTCTTCTTCTTGAAATTTTCTCATCAATAAGTGTTTACTAAATCGCATAGATATTTTTATTTCTTTAACCAAATGCTTCAACCATAAATCTATATCTATACCACAGAACTTAGCTAATTGACAATCATACTGACACATAGTATTTTACAGAAACAAGTGAAACTTTACAAGGCAGAACAAGAACCTTCACAAACACTTTCTTTGAAAGATGATGCTGTAGCAAAAGTTCTAGGTCCTGATCCGCGAGGACGGGTAAGAGGGTTAGGGTTTGGAGCAGTCCCTTCAAAGTTGGAATATCAAACCAAAGTTGGAAACAAAGTTGCTTAGAGAAACAATTGTCCACCCAAGCAAATGCTTTGTCCGCTCAAGCACAGAATATGTTTTCTCAATCACAAGAGATTGAACGATTGAAAGAGGTGGTTGCGACTCTTTTAGCAAGTCAGAGAAAGAAGGGAATAACCATGTAATTCTTTAAAATACATATATTAACTTTTTTTTTTCTGGTTTGTTTTATTAACTTTGGGTCAATACCTTAACAGGGTTACTGATTTCCTTAATGTTATAATGACAGGGTAGTAACAGTGTTCAGCAGTCTACTATTGAGTTCGCACAACAAAAGGAGAATGAAAATCCAAGTGTTCGACATCACAGCGGTGATGGAATACAAAGCAGACAAATTATTACGAGTGTTCGAGATACTGAAAATGGGAGGCCACAAAACAAGCAAAGCAACCACAAGAAAACTTCAAGTCTTCAACATTCTGCTAATCATGGGTCGTAAAGCAAAAACAAAGAAGGTACAAGGGCCAAAGGTACAAACGATGATCCAAATAGAATTGAATTGTTAAGTTGGTTTGAGATGGGCGAAGAGGTTGTTGCAATTGCAAAACTTGAATCAAAGGATCCAAATGTAAAGGTCCATCATGTGCCCCTTGGTCATGAATGCTGGAAAGTTTGGGTGCTGGATGCTTTTGAGGATATAGCTTTATATCGACCAACTAGGGAATTTGGAACACTGAGTATGGCTCAAGGAAGTAGAATTGCATGGCCTATCAAGTACATCAGATGTGTAGTTTATGAACTTTTAGGTACGTAACATATTCTAACACTAATCAACTCTTCATTTTTGTTTTGAGTATTGTAATTTGTTTCCGGTGGTTAAATAACATCCAACTACATTCTTTATTCTGGTTTGTTCTTATATTGCAACCCTGTGGATTTGCTTATAATTTAGTTATAGTTGTAGAATTAAGGTTGTTATACGAGGACTATCCCATTATAGTCAAGTGAATACTAATGAGCACTTCCATCAGTTCTAAGTTCAAACTATAAATATTTTCTTAAACTTTAGTTTAGGTAGTGTGTGAAGGTAAAGGAGTTTTTTTGAAAACCAATTGGACGGAAATATGTTTCCAAGAGGGAGGATAGATTACAGATCTGAACTCAACTTACTTCTTATTTTCAGAATTGTACCAAGCTTTCGGTGATTTAGATTCTGTTTTGATTAGTATCTTATTTAATTCTAGTTTAAAAAAGGAGAAAACAGTGCAACAAATGTATAAACTATTTGTTTCTAGCAGGTACTATGGAATTTTGAGATGTCTGACTCTAAATGCCTTATGTTGCTACTACTAGTAAATTGCTTGAACTGATTGGGACATTTTGCAGTTGGATAATGGTTCTTGAAAGCTTGCAATCACCCTGTACCCTGTAATATATTTTTGAACTGTAATGTTACTTTTGAACTCAAGTTTGCAGGGACATGCATATGCAATTGTTTTGTAGTTGATTTGCATAGGGCATGGCAAGAGTTTGTACAGACATTCTATTTCAATTAATGGAATACATATCTGATATGTGTTTGCTGTTAAGTTATTATTTTGGCATAAGTTTTTGAAACGAATTATTGTTGGTTGAGCAGCTACATTGAATGTACTGCCATATTTGGCAAATGAGCAGCAGTATAAAATTTGCCTGCAAACAAGAAATGCAAATAATGGGGCGCAGGGTGTGTCACAAATGATATTTCAAAATTATTGGTGAAGTCTTTTACGGCATGTCATGTGGGCTGCAAATGACTCAATAGGTACACTTTTACAGCATGCATATATGCGCCATAAATGAGTTCCACAAGATATCTTTTACGGCGCGCTTTGTTGAGCATTTGCGGCGCACTTATATGTCAGATTAGAGATCAGAGATTTGACGGTAACATTTTTACGGCGTGCTTAGATGAATATTTATGTCTCAAAAATGCGTGCCGTAAATGGGATATGTCTTTTACGACGCGAGCTTTTACAGCGTGTTTTTGTGCGCCGTAAATAGGCTTTTATGGCGCACATGGTGGGTCGTAAAAGACCAGTTTTGGTGTAGTGAATTGTATATTCTATTGACAATCGGGGCTTCTTTATATAAAGTGTTACAAGCAGAGAATCTGAGTCTTATAAGAAAATATAATCGTACAATGATTAGGATATCTTAGAAGATATATACGAGACTAAACCGTATTACAATTAGAGCAAGTCACTAGAGTTTGGGCCAGACACGCATTCTCGGTGTCCTTAAACACCTCTTTAGTTTTTCTCACTTCTTTTCTACTTGAGAAATTTTTCATAATTTGTCGTCAAGATTAGGCAACAGCCAATCCTGGTATATATATTACAAGTTATTACAAATAAGTTTCCTCGTTTAAAATGTCTCTTGGCAGTTTAAATGGTTTCTAAAAAAAATTATTCTTTTATCATATTTACAGTATCAATACTTGATTTGTCAAATTTTATGATCAGAAATTTAAAAACTTATTGGCAGAAACTGTTTTATTCTATTCAGATTAACTTGGACATCATTTCATGAATCTTCTTGAAGAGCAGACAGATCATAGAGAGAGGAAATTAGAGATTGAGACAAAAACAGTGGCTGGCACCCCGCATCATTATAATTCAAAGTGCCATAAATATTTTCCTCTCTTATATAATTAACATTCAAATCTCTTTCACCATGAACAAACCTAATTACAATGCAGAGAGAAGAAGCAGGTATATAGAGGACTCTTCCAAATAATAATGAAAAAAAAAAACATATGATTTCAACTTGTTTTGGAAGCTCCTATTCATACCTTCGAAATTGGCATTTTGAATTTTTTTTTCAAAGTTATAGTTGATTTTGTCAACTCATGTCAAATTACCAATAAAGACAAAAAAAATATCATAGACTTGTAGTTTTTTTTATTGTGTACTCTTCAGTGGTGTTTAGATGTTCTTTTAGACTTGTAATTCTGGAAAGGAGCTCTAGCTGGGCTCTTATGTGATTGAATATAAGTTTCACTGGGTTCTTTTAATCAAGTTACGTGAGTACTAGTTCATCACCTTAACGTTTCTTGCTTTAAGAATTTATATTGGCAACCATTCTGGATTATGAACTGCAATGATAGAACAAATTTGTAGTAGAACAATTTTACGGCGACATAGATTAGGCAATGCTGCAGACATGAGTATATACAGGAAACTCACTGAGCTTCACTTCCAAACACAGACACAGACACACACACACATACACAGATATATATATATATATATATATATATATATATATATATATATATATATATATATATTATCCAGAGCGGAGTTCCGTTTTGAAATTAAAGTGTGAACTTCAAGTTTTGGTCGCTTTTCGGTCGCATATCCACATCTCGACCGTTCAACTTTTAGTACTAGTTTATAGATCATTTCTGCAAGTTTTCAGCCAAATTGATGATCGTTAAGGTATCTAACTCCCTTAAACCAATCGATGAACTGAATCTATCCAACCTGAACATATTAGCTTTAAGGCAGTTATCAATGCCTTAACGATCATCAATTTGGTTGAAAAATTGCGGAGATGATCTATACAATGAACGGTTGAGATGTGGATATGCAACCAAAAAGTGACCAAAAACTCGAAGTTCACACTTTAATGTCAAAGCGGAGATCCGCTCTAGATAGGATATGTATGTGTGTGTGTGTGTATTTAGAGTGAGGCCTCACTCTGAAATTAACGTGTGAGATTCGAGTTTAAGGTCATTTTTTGGTCACATATCCATATCTCGCCCGTTCAGTTTTTAGGTACTAATATATAGATCATCTCTGCAAAGTTTCAGCCAAATTGATGATATTTAAGGTATCTAACTCACTTAAACAAATGGACAAACTGAATCTCTCCACCCCGAACCGTACTAGCTTTAAGGCAGTTATCAATGCCTTAACGGACATTAATTTGGCTGAAACTTTGCAGAGATGATCTATACATTAACACCTAAAAACTGAACAGGCGAGATGTGGATATAAGACTGAAAAGTGACCCCAAACTCTAACCTCACACGTTAATTTTAGAGTGAGACCTCACTCTGGATAGGATCTGATATATATATATATATATATATATATAGAGAGAGAGAGAGAGAGAGAGAGAGAGAGAGAGAGAGAGAGAGAGAGAGAGAGAGAGAGAGAGAGAGAGATGGGACTACCAACATGTGGTTTTTTTTTTGTTCGGTTTGATTGTATCAAGGTAAAATAAGATTGTGAAATCTTCAAAAATTGAATGACAACTATTAATTTTGGAGGTATGAATAGAATCTCCAAAAAAAAAAAAAAAGGTTTTTATTGATTTTATTTGACTATAGACATTTTAGGAAAATTGGGGAGGTGTAAATAGCAAATTGGTTATTTGTAAAAGTAAGTTGGAGGTCTATTAAGTGAGGAGGTATAAATACTAACTTTGGAGGTATAAATATAAACTCTTTTTGTAACCACCTGGTGTGGTAAGGTTGGCCGAGTTATCTAGTATGGAACCCCCATGTCTAGAGTTCGAGTGCCAACTCCCACCAGTTGGTGGTCAGTAGGTTTAAGGGACCTTAGGGTTCGTGTGCCTGCGAAAAGAGATTAGTTTGCCTTTACTGGGATACTCTCGTTGACCTTTGTTTGAATGTTAACTGGGTGAGTGTGTTACTAATTCGCTAACGTGGGTTGTTACCTCACTCCTAATCAAGAAAAAAGAGAAACTCCCTTTTTTTTTTCAAAGGAAAAAATTATATTTAAAATGTTATAAAAAAAATAGGGGGGTCAACTTACCAATTTAGGAGTATGAACAGAAGCATTTTTTTTTTTCAAACATCAATCCTATTCAAACCACAATATTATTGTTTTTTATACCTTTTTTATTTTTGCAAAACAAGACACCATACTCAAACATTAATGTTATCAAACTTGAGCTTATGCAATGGTCAAGAATTTGACATTTTTAATCAAAATTGTAAATGGCGACTATGATGTTCTGTCATGAATTAATGATTGAGGTGACAAAATAATTTCTTGCAACAGGAAATAATGACTACAAGGATTGGTATATTTTTTATTGATATTAATATACATGTGACACGGCAGTTTTTTTATTTAGTTGTAATAATTGGTTGGAAGATATAATATTAGTTTTGAAGAGTCCAATCTTGTTCCTCCTCGCTGGGTGATGAAATAAGTTAAATTACGAGAGCAGATCAGAGCTTTGATATTTTTTAATGTATATAAAGAAAAAATTATTGTAACTTTTCCCATCACGGGTAAAGTTTTTTAAAGTTTTCCACAGCGTTTCTCGTGTCTGTACACATTTCTCGAGTATACTAAAAATGTTCCAACTCATTTTCTACATATAGCTGAAACTACAAAAGCACTTGTGTTATAATTATTTAACTTTAAGTGGGGTCAGACCAACAGTATAAGTTATTTTTTAGTTAAATTTAACTAAAGTTGTAAAATATAAGTATTAATTTAGTAATGTCGCTCAAGCAATAGTAATTATTTGTAAGTGACAAATTATGTTTTATCGAATTGTAAATTGACATGTGGACAAATAAGGAGAGAGAAATATAAATTTTGCTTTAGCTATTCTTGATTGTATAGTTAAATATATGTAGTTATTTTAGTTAAAGTTAAATTTAACTTTTTTTTTTTTTTAATCAAACATCAATTTCATTCATACTCAAGCCAAAATGGCACCGATACATATTTTCCCTTATCATATCAATGACAAGTTTAGGATGTGGTTGTTTGAGCCCAAAAGTACTTTTGGTTGGACCCTTAGAGTAGCAGACAATGTGGGTTGATGTAGCGGCCCAAATAGGGAACAAGAAGCAGGCCCAGGGAGGGAATCCAGGCGGAATCTCCACGGAGCCCCACAGAGGCCCAGTTGAGCCCACGATCGGGAATCCACAAGGAGTAATCATTATATTCTACACTCACATGGAGTTCAGAGAGTGTAGTACAGTCTAGCTCGCGGTGGAATAGGGATGTCAGGCGTGCTATTGGATCTGATCACTTTTGCAGAAAAACAGGAATATAGCATCATGACTATATTAGTGCGTCATTAATGCGATGCGCTCACGGGAAAAGACTAAACAATTATATCCCAACTGCCCGCGACCAGCGAGGAGTCAACTTTGCTCATATTTTAGCAATACCCAGATTAATTAACAATTAATTTGGGTATTCGTTATGATTCCCAAGATAATGCTCCTGCAGATTAGATACTCTTGGTCGAGAATAGACTATTCTACACTTTTCTGAGGATTGAGAACTCACAGAATAGCCTATATCTGAGGCTAGCACTAAAAAAAAAAAAGACGGCCAATTCATCAACTAATCTCTACGATTATCCAACCCTCTCCGGAGCAAACAACCTTCTTTCTTACCGGTGACCACACTCTAGTCCCAGTCTCCATAGGAGCTGACTATTAGTGCCACCAAACCCTCTGTCAACGTACCTCGGTCGTAGCTTCCTCGGGAGCCGACCGCAGTGCCACGACCACAACGGTTACAGAACTAGCCAAGCAAGGGTAATGCCCTCGCAACCCAGCCAAGCTAAAGTCATGCTTTAGCAAGATCCTAACACTTCTCTGTGATTTTCGCTCTGCTCAATCTGCAATATTGAGTATTGATTGTGTGTGATTAGAAGAAACGCCAGCAAAGTCCTAAAAAAGAATCCCACCACGAGGTTGGTGCTCTCCTCGTTTACAATCGCTCGACAGAAGTCAGGTCAAGGGACACCCCCGATGACTACACCTGATCGATGCTAGCACGCCCACACAAGAAAAGAGACTGTTGACCAGCTACAACAAAACTGGAGCCAAACATTTTGGCACGCCCAGTGGGACTACATCAGAAGTTTTTCTCTTGAAGCACATTCAACCACCGGGCTTTAAAACTAAAAATTTTAGCATGCCCTGTGGGACCTAACAGGCGTTTAGTGTTTCGTTACAACAGCAGCCATTGGGAAGTCAGGCGCAAACCCGTATCAAAAGGATTACACCAACTGCTCAATACATAAGACCTCCAGATACAGACCGCACTCGCGTGCAGACTGTTGTGGTCTTTCTGAAGAAGTAGTAAACCAAAGATTTTCTCTCAATTCACCATCGACCAAGATGGCAACTAAACAAGGAGGAAGTCAACAGCTCACTATTGAAGGAGAGAAAATTCTAGTCGCCCAGCCTAATGAGGCTGGCGACACATCTAAGGTCACTCAGGTAGCCGCGAGCATGGCTACAACTGATGATTATATGCCCATTCTCATACGAGAGAATGCGACCTTAGAAGAGCAGCTCAATATTCTTCAACAGAATTCGGCCGCATACCATCACAAGATGGAGAGAGCCCTTGAAGAGGATCGTCGGCGGCTTGATGAGTTCACGATCTCAGTAAGAAAGGTTGAACGTACATCCCAGATGACAACAGGGTGAGTGGATAGCATGAACAAAAAAATGCAGAACAACCACGAAGAGCTGCTGGCAGCAAGCACGCATATCGCCATAGATATTGTTACCATCAGAAACGAGGGATCTAACCTAGCGACCCAAGTTGCCATGCAAAAGACCGATCTGGATCAGGTCAAAGAGGTTTTGTGCAAAGCACTGGGAGACCCTAACGCTGTTTTAGGCTCCCTAGGGCATTCCTCCGCATTTGGCAAATACATGCCACCAAATGCGTGTAAAAAGGCTAGCGGAGACAACGCAGCCTCACCTCGGTTAGCGACAAAGGCCACGATAGCCAAGCTAGTGGAAAATACTCATGACGGCTTTGGAAAGGGAAAGCTCCCATTACCAGTAAGACGGGGGAACGGGACTTTGAGTTTGGGAGCAGGAACTTCCTCCGATCCAGCCAGAGTTGTTCAATACTGCAACGATGGGGTCGAAGATACATTGGATGAATCCCTAGAAGCCCAGGAAGGAAGCGACCAAGTCGGAAGTTTCGCGAAAGTCACCTCGGTCGTAAAAGGTCAAATGGCGGTTGGCTTCGCGTCCCAGTTAACTCTAGTAGACAATGGAGAGCTAATAGGCTTCATTCCACAGGCGTCACCACTTAGGTTGATGCAACCTTTGCCCCGGCTAGCTGGGGAAACAGAAGTTTATGTTCCACCTCCTCCTAATCCAGGATACGTAAGGAGGGATGAAGTAGAAGCTATGATTATGGCCGCGAACCAGAGGCCCAATCTGGAAGAGGCCTATTAGGGGCCTTTCCCACCATATATATCACAAGCACCTTATCCTAGAGGATACAAGGTCATTACGTTATCTACTTTCTCAGGGGAAGAGGTCGAAAATGCAGCGGCCCATCTGGTTAAGTTCCAAGTATAGTGCGGCTAGTACTAGAATGACGACAACCTGAAATGCAATATCTTTGCTACTTCCTTGTTGGGGTCGGCCTTCACCTGGTTTACTAAGCTGCAACCAGGATCAGTCCTGAGTTGGCCAGCCATGGAGAAGCTGTTCAAGGAGACTTTCAAAACTATTGAGCCGGAGGTAGATCTAGCCTCACTACCTCAACTGGCCTAGCAGCCAACTGAATCCGCAGTCGCATACCTTCAGCGCTTCCAGATCCAGAAAGGGAAGCTAAATGTGATTCTCTCTGAGAAAGAGTTGGTGAAGTTGGCGATCAAAGGCTTAAAGCCTCGCCAACGTAAGAAGCAGCATGGGAGCACATTCAGTTGCATGGGGGACTGATCACGGAAGTCGAAAGCTTTGAGCATTTGCTCAGAGAAATGGACGCCATGAGGAATTCCTCCAAAGGAACGTACATTCAAGGGAAACGGAGAACTGTTGCAGCTGTGAATCATTACTCAGGCGCTTATGATCCTTATTACAGGAGCGAGGAATCTAGCCTGGTCAAGGCTGAGGAGTCCGAGGAGGACGAGGTAGCAGTGCTAGAGCTCATCGGGAAGAAGGCATCAATGCTGAAATAGCTGAAGCTGAGCAATGAGCCGGTGAAACTCAAGTCAGTGGTGTTCACCAAGCTAGAATTTGCGAGCTACACCTACGATGCGAATAAAGCTCATGAGGTCTTGGATGAGATGATCGCTGTCAAGATGGTGAAGACTAAGTTTGGACCATTCCCCAAACCGGAGCAGCTAAGGGGAAAGAAATACTGTACGCTCCACAATTTGTGGAATCACAACACAGCCGACTGTGTTAGGTTGAAAGATCATATTCAGATATGGTTGAATAATGGGAGCTTACAGGTTGAAGCGCCGACAAAAGCGGCAGCGGTCGTAGATTTGGATCTTTTCCCAGAAACTGGAGTCAACATGGTCGACGTAGTTTGGGGGACAAAGGATCGAGGCTAAGCCCAGATTGTGCCAATGAGGGCTTAGGAAAGGTGACAGAGTAGTCCACGGAGCATAGATCAGGGCTGATCCCACCTGTCGTGCTTTGTTCACGATGTGAGGAATATGACGCCCAGGCGTTGCACGAGGAGGAAAAATAGACAGTTCGATTTGGTTCTTTACCACCGATGAAGTTACCAGCACATTCTAGAAGCTTCCAGCTGGTAGCCCAAGAACGCTCATTAGGTCAGGGACTTCTTCTCCAAAGGAATCCAATCTGTTGAAGAAATTGAAGGTGGCGAGAGAAGAAGAGAGAAAAAGCGAATGATCAAACTCTGTGACCAGACCGCGTATTCCTCCAGCGCCGACGTCCATTATCAAGGAAGGAAAATGGTATACCCACAGAAAGGGCAAGGCAACGAAAATGAGCACTTCAAAGAAGAGGAAACTCCAGTGGAGGTTTGGAGAGGCTCGAAAAACCTTGGAGGCGCTGGATCAGGGGTTGATCAAACCATCATAGCTGGTGAGATCTCCGGAAGAGTACCAGCGCTAGATGGAGGCATTGGCCTCTGAAAAGCTAGTTTGCCCATAAGATCCTCAGCGGTGATCAGAAAGGCCACAACAAGCTTTAAGACCCAGCGCTGTTAGAAAGGACAAAAAGGAGAAATCTTGAGTTCTCGCGAGGCAAGAACCACCGCCTGCTTGTAAAATTAGTGTGTGGCGAAGGATATCCTGCGAGGGAAAAGATAAATAGCCTTCGATCTTTGACAGGCTGGGGGGCAAGGATGATAAGACCGCGATCGTGCAGTGGAGCCCTAAAAAGGTCCGAAGTATAGTGGTTACAGCCTGAAGAAGAGTTATCAGTGAAGCAGAGGTCGCTGGAGGAGGAATATCCTTCCGCAGCTGATCCGCGAGGGCAGGCCCGAGAAGAAGGATCGTTGGTGGCTTACGTAGCGAACAAGTTAGCAGAGGAGGTCGACTTGAGTTCCCCAGCGGTGGAATCAGAAGAGGCAGACATGCCGGATGTCACATGTAACATGGTATATGTCCTGTCGTCAAGATATGCCTTGCCGGTGGTAGCTCAGGAATGCCAGGCGGAAGCAGGCGAATCGTTTGACAAATCGTCGCTTGAGATCACCTCGGCAGCATCGTCTATCACGAAGAAGCTCATGCCGAGGGATGTGGAAGCAGCAGAGGCTGCAGATACCAATGAGAGAAGCCAGGACATGGGTTTCAGCAAGCCAACACCAACAATGGCTCAACACATGAGGCCATTATATATAAACGCTAATATGAACGGTACCAAAGTTGGCAAGATCATGGTGGATACCGAAGCTGCAGTAAACGTTTTGATTACCAGAACCATGCAGCTGCTAGGAATCAAGAAAGAGAAGATCCAATCCACATCCCTGATGTTGAAGAACTTTGCAAGGATTGAGACCAAAACATTGGGTCTGATCTTCCTACAGATCAAGGTGGATCCAGTAGAGGGGGTTTACGCCTTTTTCGTCACAGAGTGTCAGGCAGCGTACAGTGTTATACTAGGCCGCGACTGGATCCACCGGAGCTATTGTGTCCCATCTAGCCTTCATCAGGAGTTGATAATTTGGGATAGAGTCACGGACAAGGCGGCAATAGTCAAAGCAGATCCGCGACCTTTCTCAGTCTCAGCAGTCTACGTGGATGCTAGGTACTATTTAAAACCTATTTCTCCACTGCAGGTTCGTGGGATCGACAACAAGGGCCGCCCCACAGGGGTGACACCCTCAGGTCTAGCACAATGGGGGCTTGCAGTTGCAAAGGGAAACCTCAAAAGGCTCGGACATGCGGTGCCAAATCTAAGCATTTATTGATGGAACACAACCTCTCGAAGGAAGAGGTACATGCCTGTCCTTCTTTATATGATATACTATCTTCATACTTGATCGAAAAAGAGGCCTACGTATAAGTGGAGATGTTAGAATATGTTGATGATGATCTCTCAGATCATGAGGAGGAAGAGGAACCCATTAAGTTGGCCCCAGCATCGTTGGACAACACTCCCGTAAAAGTCGGGGATCCTACAGAAAAGGTGAACCTAGGAACTGAAGCCGAGCCAATGGAAGTGGCAATTAGCGCGAACTTAGAACCCGAAGAAAAACAGGGGCTCATCAGCTTACTGTATGAGTATAAAGATTGTTTCACAGAAAGATACGAAGATATGCCAGGACTATCTCCTGACTTGGTCTGTCACAAGCTTCTGACTATCCCAAATCAAAATCCTGTGAGACAGGAATCTAGGAGGATGAATTTGGAAACTCAGGTTTTGGTCAAAGAACAAGTCGAGAATCTGCATAAATCAGGAATCATCATGGTTGCCAAGTACAATCAGTGGCTATCTAATGTCGTTCCAGTTCGAAAGAAGAATGGCAAAATAAGGGTGTGCGTCGACTATCGCGACTTCAACAATGCCACTCCTAAAGACGTCTACCACATGTCGGTCATGAATATGTTTTTAGACGCAGTAGCAGGTCATGAGCGTTTGTCCTTTATGGATGAAACCGCCGGATATCACCCGATTCCAGTGGCAGAAGAGGATAGACATGAAACTGCGTTCAGATGCCCAGGTTTGAAAAATGCGGGGGCCACGTACCAGCGAGCAAGAACCTAATCTTCCATGATATCCTTGGAAAGATTTTAGAGGTTTATATTGATGACGTGGTGGTCAAATCAAAGCAGCGGGAAAACCACATCACGGATTTGCGAAAGGTTTTCGGGCGCATGAGGATCCACAAGTTGAAGATGAACCCGCCGAAATGTGTGTTCGGTGTTCAAGCAGGCGACTTCCTTGGGTTTATTGTGCATCAAAGGGGCATCGAAGTATCCGAGGATAAGGCTAAAGCGGTGATCAACGTTTCGCCTCCGAGGACGAAGAAGGAGCTGCAAAAGCTGTTAGGAAATATCAATTTCTTACGGCGGTTTGATTCCAATTCCGCGGTCAAGATTCAGCCTTTCTCCTCCCTTCTAAAACTGCAGGGACAAACAGAGTTTGTGTGGGAGATGAAACACCAAGAGGCCTTTGATAGCATAAAGGCCTATTAAGCGAACCCACCAGTTCTGGTTCCTCCAAAGCCAGGTCACCCACTTAAGCTCCACATTTCAGCGATAGAAGCTTCAATCGACAGCTTATTAGCACAGGATGATGAGGAGGGTCTGGAACATGCCATTTTCTACTAAGTAGAATGCTAACGGACTGCGAAACTAGGTACTTACCAATGGAAAGCTTTGTTTAATGTTACACTTTTCTGCTTGTAAACTGCGCCACTATATGTTGTTGTTCACTACATGCATAATTGCTCAGACTGATCTGGTCAAGTACATGTTCTCGCGGCCCATCCTTAGGGGCCGGATTGGCAAATGGGTATTGGCTCTTTCAGAGTTCTCTTTGCAGTGTGTTCCCCAAAAAGCTGTGAAGGGCTAAGCCATTTTGGATTTTCTAGCACATCATCCAATGCTGGATGCTAGCGAGATCTGCGAAATAGAAGTCACCCCGATTTCTCAGGAAGACCTTTATGGAACGCCCAGCCGGGAGGTTCATGAGAATTCATTAGTAGCTGTTATGTTATAGCCTTGGGTATTGTACTTCGATAGTTCAAGAACATTACTTTGGCCGAAGCAGGCATTGCACTAGAAAACCTATCCGGGGATCATTTTGCATACTCTTTCAATTGGAGTATCAATGCACGAATACTTTTAGAGATGGGAGTCAGGGAAGTGCAAATTCTTGGGGATTCCTTGCTGGTGATCAATCAGCTATGAGAGAAGTTCAAATGCTCTAGCTTCTCGCTGGCCCCATATTGGGATAGAGCTCAGGAATTGCTGGAGCTATTTGATGATGTGGATCTGGAGCATATTCCGCGCGAGCAAAATTTAGCCACGAACGAGTTGGCTTAGCTGGCAACAGGGATAACCTTGAAATAAGGTGTTCACGAGCGAATTCTGAAGGTGGAGCACCGAATGCTTCCTTATTGGATGGTAAGGAAAGAGCCGCCAGAAGACGCCGCGATAGCAACCCTAGAATCCATTGATGTTGATTGGCGGGTTCCTTTGATCAACTACCTCAAACATCCGGGTTAACCCACTAACAAGAAGATCCGCTACCTCGCTCTCAATTATCTCTTCAGGAATGATGAACTCTGTAGGCGAGGGGAAGATGACATAGATTTCAAATATGTATTCGGCGCTGAAGCAAAAGAGCTCATGCAGGACGTGCATTCTGGTGTCTGCGGTGCTCACCAGGCAAGTCCGAAAATGCGTTGGTTGCTCAAGAGACATGGATATTTCTGGCCAAGTATTTTGAAAGATTGTCAGGCCCATGGGCTGGTCCAGCATGTTCTCAATGTACCAATGTAGCCTATTATAAAGCCTTGGCCTGCAAGAGGCTGGGCTCTTGACTTAATTGAAATGATCCACCCACATTCATCGCTTCAACACAAGTTTATCATCGTCGCTGCCGATTTCTTTACAAAGTGGGTCGAAGCAGAACCTTTGAAGGAAGCATCTGGAGGTACATTGCGTCAATTCCTGTACAGGAGCATCATCTACAGATTTGGTATTCCAGAAGTCTTCTTTTCAGACCGGGGGGCAACATTCACTGGTGTTGAGGTTAGTAAGCTAGCAAAATAATGGGAAATACAGTTTGTCCATTCCAGTCCTTATTATGCTCAGTCCAACGGTCAAGCAGAGGCAAGCAACAAGATCATCATTACTTTGCTAAAGAAAATGTTGGAAGCCAATCGGCGGCAATGGCACGAGACTCTTTACGAGACTCTTTGGGCTTACGACACTTCAAAACGAAATCCCACCGCGACAACACCTTATGCTTTGATGTTCGGCCATGATGCAGTCTTGCCTTTGGAAGTTAACGTCCCATCGTTGCGAGTTCAAGAGCAACATTATCTTATCGGAGAGGACTACGTTTAGGCTATGTTGCAGGAACACGAAGACCTTGGCGAAAAGCTCTTGGAGGCTTTGGATAGTCTGGTCATGGAAAAGCAGCGAGTAGCTCACGCCTACAACAAGCGAATGCGGGGAAAGAGTTTCAGTTCTCCCACTTTGTGAAAAGTTAGATGGTCGTGAAAAATGGACTCCAAGATGGGAAGGTCCGTATATCATCCATAAAATCCTAGAGAAAGGAGCTTTTCGTCTCAATGACTTGGATGGTGATATCCATCACAACCCCATCAATGGCAGATATTTGAAGAAATACTTTCCCAGCGTATGGGATTCGGGGGAATCATAGACAACCTCTTCGCATGAAGCGTGGGGGGGCAACAATAGGCTAATTGCTTTCGCGAAGCCTACTGAGAATGACCTAGTTTTGAGGCCCATACTTGTTTTCACTTGGGACCTACCTTTGAGGCATCGCCCTGCTTAGTCAGACTAGGGGGCAGAAGTTTGTACGGGCCAAATAAGCGGCCACGAGGTTTTAGCCTGTTATGTGGGTTGATTTGTTTCGTCGCGAGTTTACTTGGTTCACGGTGGAAAGCTTGGAAAACTTGTAATTTCCCAAGACCTTTTTCTAGAGCCACTTTGCTTCGCGGGAAGGTTAGCACGCTGAGGAAAATAATTAAATTGACAATTGTGGGGCCTATGTTGAGGCCTCGTGAGTGGTCGAACAATAGTTTTTACGAGTATTCAAAATAAAAGTTGAATGTATTCATAAAGTGGTGTTGCAGCCAAAGCAATACAATTGTGACTTTACTTAGATTACAAAGCCAAAAGTGGCTAAAATTACAAAAATGAAAATCTTCTTGAAATCTGCTATTTTCTTCTTCACATGAAAGCGACTATGGAAGCCAGCACTGGGTTGAGCCGCATCATTATCTCCGAAAGGGGGCAGAGTGCAGAGGAACTGAAAGAGCGGTGTGAAATTCCCCACCCTCTTCAACTTTGGCAGTCACCATTTTCTGGGCACGAAGTGTGGGATCGGCCATCCTGCAGCCCATACGCATTCCTTCCGTGAGTCCATCCTCTCCCTCTAGGATTCTTTCAATGTTCAGAAGGGAGAGCTTGAGCAGGAGGTGGCCATCAATGCCCTTTACTTCTAGAGGACTCGGTTCAAACCACATCCAAAATGGAAAGGGGTTAAAGGAGGAGTAAAGGCCTCAAAGTGGCCTTCTTCCTCCTCGGCTTGCTCCGCGTGTGAGGGATCCCACAAAAGATGATCTGGCATGTCAAGATCCCCCACACTAGCGGAGCCCCTCGTGCTTTTCCACACTTGACAGCCTGGGTGAAGATATAGGCTGGGAGGAGTTGGTAAGCACGAGGTTGCCTGAGATTAAGCCATGAGGCCTAATCCATGCTTGAGATTTCGCCATAAGGCCTAAGATTTAGAGGCTGGGAATGATTTCATGAGGCGAAGATTTGTGGAGGAGAAGGAAGAGAAGTAAGGATTGGAAGATCTGCGCTTCCCTTGTTCAAAGTACCATTATTTATAGGAGAGATTGCATCAATCTTGACCTTTGGATGAACGGTTGAGGAAATCAGTGTCTTTAATCCAGATTAATTACTTTAATCTCATAATCAAAGGAAACATAATGGTGCGTGGGGGAACCGAACGGTTTTCAAGGAGGTAACTATTCAATTTTCAAGATTATCTTTTCTCAACCGTTTTTAACGGTTAGTTAATGTAAAGTTAAAGCCCATTATGATGACAAGACAAAGAAGTTTGCGATTTGGGTTAGCATGTGGATCCAAATAGAACGTTGGTCCAATACTGGGGTTTGTACTGCAAGAAAATGGAGTTGCATCTGTGATCGTTGTTGGGCCTAAAAAATACATTCGACTACACTGTCAAGGCCCGTGTGAACAGCGGGAGGCATTTTTAGTGTTCCTACTCTCGCAAAGACCATTCATGAAGGCCTGGTTTAGAGGCCCATCATCGTTTCTTCGCTACGCCTAGTAACACTTGGGGGGCAACACTACACTAAGGACGAGTGCCACGACAGCAGTGACCCAAATTTTTGAAGCAAAGAGTAGGATAATTTGAAGCGATTGAGCCAGCGAGAGAAATACTTTCGCGGGGAAAATGGGGCCTACATTTGGGGCCTTACGAGACACAATCATCGACATCATGATGAGAAAATAGTATTGTTTTCATAAAGTGGCTTTGCAGGTACATTCATTACAAGGCCAAAAGTGGCTAGAATACAAGCATGAATATTTGGATATTTTTTCCGAATCTTTCTTCAAATGGAAGCGGCTAAGGAACCCAGCGCAGGGTTGAACCGTGCCATTATCCCAGAAACAAAGTGCAAATGAACTGAATATAGGCATGAGTCTCTGCACCTTTTTCAGCCTTGGCAATCACCACTATGAGGACGTGAAGTATAGGAATGGCCATTTTGTAGCTTAAGTCCATCCCTTCCACTACTCCATCTCTCTCTAGCCCCCAAAGTTTCGTCAAGAAGAGAAAGATTCAGAGGAGGCGGTTACCAAAGCCCTTTCCATCTGGAGGACTCAAGTCAAGTCAAGTCCAGAAGGAAAGATGAACCATAGAGTGGCCTTCCTCCCTCCCCCGTTCCGTTCCACGTGTGGGATTCTAACAAAGATGATCTTGTATGCCTAGATCCCCCACGTTAGGATCCCCATCATGCTTCTAAACCAATCTAAAGCTTGGCACATTCCATCCAAACTTTCGAAATACTGAAACAAGGGGTTGCCTGAGAATAAGCTATTAGGCCTAATCCAGACTTGAGATTTCGCCATAAAGCCTAAAGTCTAGATTCTGAGAACGATCTCGCGAGGCGAAAGCTTGTGATGGCGAAGAATGAGACGTAGACATTGAAAAGCCATTCTTGAAGACTTGAAGCTCAGAAGAAGGTTCGGTGTGAGCATTCCCATTGTTTGAGCCCAAAAAATATTTTTGGCAGGACCCTTAGAGTGTCAGATAGTATGGGGCGATGTAGCAGCCCCTATAAGAAACAAGTAGCAGGCCCAGCGAAGGAATTCGGACAGAGTCCCCTTAAAGCCCTGCAGAGGCCCAGTGGAGCCCGCTATTGGGAATCCACGTGGGTGAAATATATACAACCATCCCCAGAACACACCTATTTATAGGACAGTTACAAAATGTGAAGTTAAGACTCATCAAGAAGATAAAACCAAGAATGTGAAGTTGGGCCAGCAAGTGGATCCAATGGAAGAAGATTGGTTAAAAAACTAAAGATATAATCTTTGCTATGAGATATATATATATATATATATATACATATATTCTGTGCTATAATAAGGCCTAAAGGATCAACTATTATAAGTTAGATTGGCGAGCATGGGTCACGTTAAATTCCCTCAACAGCTTCTCTATAACTTCTAGCTGAACTGGGTAGATTGCACACTCTCGACTGAGGAAAACAATGGCCTCCTGGACCATGGCGAGTTCTTCAGGACAATCCGCCGCTATCCCAGAAGACTTCGAAGCTCCGCCCTCGCTAGTTCAACTGCGGTAGGAGGATTTTCCGCAAGAGCCCAAGCAAGCCTTTCAAGCCTAGTAGGAGGAGGAGGTGGTGGAGGATTTGCAGCACGATCGTATATCACCATTGCAAGAGGGCAGATGGGTTCCTCAATTCCTTCATCTTCGCCCACAGCTCCGGCGATAGCCTCCTGAACTTGGTTCGGCATCCCCACCGCTAGAGGCTCCGAAAATCCAGCGCGAGTTTCACCGTTGGATGTTTGGTGGCAAGCAGCTTCGAGAACAGAGCCGCCAGCATCAACCTTCGCCGCAGCCATTTCCGGGATCAAGGGGCCAACATCACTGATCGCTTTATCTAAGTCTGGGATGTTCATCCCGCCGGTTAGATCTTCCGCATCAATGACCACCTCTTCAGCATGAACGGAGTCTTGGACAGTTTCAGAAATCCACAAGGTTTTAGGGGCAGGTTTGGATTTAAAGGAAAGCAAAAATATAGGCCAACGGTGGCTTACCTCTTAAGCTTATGGTTCGAGATCTGGCACAGGGTCATTCAGAGGAAGAGATCATGTCTCATCCACTTCTCGGGCCGCTAGTACAGTAGGAATCTCCGTCCCCACCAACTCCTCATAGGCAGCAGAAGCCTCATAGTGGCTTTCCATGCTGTTATGGTCAAGAGAATCATCATCAGAGATGGCTATTGGAGGGGCAGGGCTTCGCGGTTATTCTCTAGATGTGGGAGCAGGAAGAGGCTCCGCGGGCTAATTGGCGCTGGAACGAGCACAGGCGTTAAATCCACAACAAAGGCAGGAAGAGTTATCTCTTGGATAGTTGGCGTTGGGACCAGCGCGAGCGCCGAATTCTCTACAGCGGCAAGAAGAGTCGTCGCTGAGTTAGTTGTTGTTGGAACATTGGTTGGCGCTGAGCCTGATGCAGCAGCGGCTGAAGACCCAGCCTTATTCACATGAGAGGAGCCAGTGGTCCTCTAATGAACCTGTCAAAGAAATAGCGCATAGTAAAGACACTGCTCAAGTCCTAGAATTCAACAAGAATAAAATAGGGCCAGGGTTTACCAGTCGCATTGACAGAGGCTCGTCATCCTCAAAGCTCTCTTCAGTGAATTGGGCACGGTCGCGCTTGAGAGCAAGAGCAGCAGGAGCCTGCGCAGAAGAAGAGAATCACAACTCAAAAAATGGAAGGGGTTTGGAAAGCCAAATGTGCAAGGTCAAAATTAGTCTGGGTCAGGTTACCTCAGCGAGGCTTTCATCATCGTCGTCAAAAGACTCTCCCTCATGAGGCTCCTAGGCTACTGCCTTCTGTTTCCCGGCCTAAGTAGAGGCTGCCCTGCTCCGGGTGGCACGCTGAAAAATGCACTTAGCAGTAAGGACAGAGAATCAAATCAAGGAAAAGAAATGGTGAGAAAAGTTGAAAACTTATTGTTGCCCCATGTTCATGAATCTGTATCCCCGAAAGTGATGATCGAGGAGGTGGAACAGGTTGCGGAGGTTGCGCTACAGGAGTGCGAGTACGTGCAAGAGCCGTGCAGTCCTCCGGGCCAAGACTATTCATATGACGAAAAATCCGACCAAATATTTCGTCATGCGTCGGGTCCCAACAGTTCACTGACACTTCTTTCCACCAATCTGTATAATCGTTGCCGACATCATTGACGGGGTATAGGACCTTAACCTGGTCAGGGACCACTACCAAAGTGAATTGATTCTGGAAAGAGGGGACCCATGCGAGTTTGATCTCTGCCAAAAGGTGTAGTAGTTGGCAGATTTAAGCAAAGGCCAAGGCACCATCTGGGCCAGTCCAAGTTGGCAAGAAAAATGGTTTGGGCGTAGAGCTCGTAGCATATGTGGTCGTCAACAAGGCGGATATTCCAACAGGAGATGGCTCGACCAAAAGCTTCGAGCTCTCGCTCGCTGTGATCCCTTCCACTGGGCAGAAAACCATCCTCAAGCCGAGAAGGATACCGCCTAGAAAGGACTATCGTTGGGTTCGGCATCTCCACATTAAGTACAAGTGAGTGAAGCACACAGAGTAGGATGAAGTGTGGTACTTTGCGTCAAGACAGAACCAGTTCCCTAGAAGGGAGTCGACTGGGGGATCCCCTGAAATATCTTCGCAACGGAAGCAAGGAAAATAGGTTTGTAGCCAAAAGGCGAGGATCCAGAAAGGGCTGCTGATATCGGTATAAGGGCTTATTACGGCGGTGTAAAGGAAGCGATACAGCAGACCCAACACAGTTTGCCCAAGGCTAACGCAGATACCATTATAAAGAGCAGTGGCCAGAGGGTTCCAAGTACCAGTAGTTTTGCCATAAGAGATACATAAAACAAACTTACATAGCCAAAACTCAAGGAAGGCAACCCCTCCGGTCGCATCGTGCTGTTTGTGGTAGTAGTCTCACCACGTCAAGTAGGATCTGTTGTAGTGTCCCCGGTTGGTCTGGTCCATATGTTGTGAGAACTCGACTCTGTCGAATAGACCATGCTCATAAGGACCCAATCGACAGGAAATCCTGTGATAGTGAGAATGTCCAGAAAAGTTATGCTCATTTGCTTGAACCAGAAACCTAAGGTATTGCTGGAGGTGTTCCAGAAGCAAAGAGCGGCGGCTATCAGCGCGGGGTGGTGTGAGAAGGAAGATGGAAGCACAGATTTAGGGTTTGGGTGATACCCACCGCATGCCAACGGGCCAAATCTCTTGCTCGGACCTCATGGTACCAAGTTACATCTTCAGCAAGGACGGTGGGCCAGTGACCCACCTTCCGCCTTAGTCCCCAAATGCTGAAATCATCGAGAACCTACCGGAGAGCCACTATAGGACAGCGGATAGGAAGGTAGTAGGCCATGGCATCGTCCGGCAAACTGCTGCGAGGTGTGGGCCCTAGGCTCGCCTGATGTCCACTTGTACCAAAGCCAATCAATCGATTTCTCTCCACACTAGTCTAGTGCAGGCACCAAATGCCCATATTGGTCTGTCACGTATAAGCGTCTTCTTCTTTGATCTCATCTGGTTCATCGATGGTCTTGTTTTTCTTAGGTGCCATTTCTGGATCTTTTAGGGATGGAAGATAAAGTTCAGAGAAAAGAGGGAGACTCGAAAAGTTTTTTTTTCATTTCTGGGTTTCTCCGGAAAAGCAAAACAGGAAGAAAGTTCGTCAAGAAGGATTGATACTATTGTTATTGATTTGATGGAAGCAGAGCCGTCCAAATTTAAATAAGAGATTTTGTGAGGGAAACGATGCAGCCAAGAGACGTTTTCGAAGCCAAAAGGTCGACTCGTTTCATCATTACACCACTCTTGATTAATGACCTCGTTTCCACCAAAGAGACATGGTGCTTCAAGCCCCGTTCGATCAGTTACAAGTTTCCATGGGCCTGATCTCGAGGCCTGGGGGGAAATGTTTCAGCCCAAAAGTACTTTTGGATGGATCTTTAGAGTAGCAAACAGTGTGGGCCGATGTAGTGGCCCAGATAGGGAACAAGAAGCAGGCCCAGCGAGGGAATCTGGGCGGAATCTCTGCGGAGCCCCACAGAGACCCAGTTGAGCCCACGATTGGGAATCCACGAGGAGTAATCATTATATTCTTCACCCATGTGGAGTTCAGAGAGTGCAGTATAGCCTAACTTGCAGTGGAATAGGGATATCAGGCGTGCTATGGGATCTGATCACTTTTGCAGAAAAACATGAATATAGCATCATGACTATATTAGTGCGCTATTAATGCGATGCGCTCGCAGGGAAAAATTAAACAATTATATCCTAACTGCCCGCGACCAGCGAGGAGTCAGCTTTGCTCATATTTTAGCAATACCCAGATTACTTAACAATTAATTTGGGTATTCATTATGATTCCCAAGATAATGCTCATGCAGATCAGATACCCTTGGTCGAGAATATAATATTCTACACTTTTCTGAGGATTGGGAACTCACAGAATAGTCTATATCTGAGGCTAGCACGAAAAAAAAAAAGACGGCCAATTCATCAACTAATCTCTACGATTATCCAAGCCTCTCCGGAGCAAACAATTTTCTCTCTTACCGGTGATCACACTCCAGTCTCAGTCTCCACAGGAGCCAACTGTCAGTGCCACCAAACCCTCTGTCAACGTACCTCGGTCCTAGCCTCCTCAGGAGTCGACCGCAGTGCCTCGACCACAACGGTTACAGAACCAGCCAAGCAAGGGTAACTCCCTCGCAACCCAGCCAAGCTAAAGTCACGCTTTAGCAAGATCCTAACACTTCCCGGTGATTTTCGCTCTGCTCAATCTGCTATATTAAGTATCGATTGTGCATGATTAGAAGAAATGCCAGCAAAGTCCTCACCACGAGGCAGAAAGAATCCCACGATGAGGTTGGTGCTCTCCTCATTTACAATCGCTCGACAGAAGTCAGGTCAAGGGATACCCCCGATGACTACACCTAAACGGTGCTGGGATGCCTACGCAAGAAAAGTGATTGTTGAAAAGCTACAACAAAACTGGAGCCAAACAGTGATATAGTAGCACCACTCATTTGACAACCAATGCTCACTTATTCAAAAGCTAGCCTAAGAACTATGAAAACTAGTGCATAGTATTAGACAAAGTCTAGAAAGAAAATAACAAAAATTAAATTTGCTCCTTTCCCTTAACATGGGTAGGAGGTTTGGAAAGATAAGCGAAACAAGTATCTTACTCCCTAGAGACAATTCTCCTGGATCCCAAATGCGAAAACCCATAGAGGTAAAGCTCATTTGTTTGGTCCATAAAGTACAGCCCACACTAAAAACTGTTATGGACACCCAAAAACCTTTTGACCTTAGCACACACGAATTCCCTAGTTGGGATATGACCAAAGTTTGCAATGCATTTGATCTAGGCACCCAATAGGAAGTGGGCACCCATCTGTCCACCATATCCGCTTGCTGACCGCCTTCTGCCGCCGCGCTAAGGATAGTCCAACCTCGTGCCACTGCACCATGGAGAACCCTTTCTGTCACTGTACCCTAGAGAGATTCGTCGATCTGCCATGGTGAACGTACCTTCTCTCCTGTATATCTGAGTGCAGCAACATTAGAATAAGCCCGGAGCACCCAAGGCCCTGCCTGAATAGGTGATCGGTGTAGAGAGATTCCAGCCAGCACTGAATATAGCTTCATGGTACTGCCATTGCAGACAGGATCGCACCTCCCATCACCACTTATGTCTAAGCCCATCGTCACCATTCCCTAAGTCATGATCAAACAAACTGCATTCGTCTGACCCAACCAGTTCGACCCAAATCTTGCCGACAAATTCAGTTTCTCACCAGCCTTGAGTCGCTTCCGGCCTGGTCGTATTCCAACCAGATCTTCTCCTAATAGCCAATTTGAGAGAACAACCTCAATCATCCCACTCTCAATTCCAAGTTTACTTCGGTGTGTCTCTATAGAGAGACAAACCAAATGAAAATTCATTGCATAAAGACGACGTTGGATTGCCGCAAGAAGACAGCTAGAGGCAGAGAAAGGTCTGCTTAGTGCTGGTGTCGTACATCATTGATAGAGTTCCCAGCCATGACGGCTAGGGTTTACCAGAGATAGGGACAGGCGGAGAGCTATTTTTCAAGTTAAATTTTAACTTAGCTTCAAAACCAGTTATATATAGCTAAAAATTGAATTTAACTACTCTGTTGCAGATGCCCTATACATACTGTATTAGTCCGCATCAAATAATAAATAAAGTTAAGTGCTGTCTCTTTTTATAAGACGTATTTGCTTGACAATGTCTTAATTAGCAGATTTTTCGCTAGCCCTTAACATATTGTCCTTCTTTTGCTAGACAAAATAAATAAGCAAGACATTACGTATTTACTTGACAATGATTTAGCTAGCACAGTTTTTGCTAACCCTTAATATTTTGTCGTTTTTTGGCTAAACAAAATAAATAAGACATTATTTACTCAACAATGACTAAGCTAGCAGATTTTGAATCCAATTATCCATACCTAAAGAATTGATACAAGTGATTAATTAGATTAGAATTAGGCTAACGAGAAGTCAAGAATTTTAGTCTCTTGTATTTGGGGAAAATGTCCCTCTCTTTTCCCCTACAAGACTTTAGTGGTGTTGTTCTCTTATGGAGCTGCCAACCAGATCGGCAACATCTTTAGCTGCTCGGGGAGACGGTCTTGTCTGCGTGTACGTCGATAATCTTATCCTAATATCTCTCTTATGGCTGGCCTTTCGGTCATTATATTTTAATGGAATCGTGTTTTCATACGATCTAGAACAACACATCGTCTTAGATGGTGGCTAGCTAGCAGTGTTTGGGGCATTATATGACAAACGTGATGATGGCGCAATGGTTTCACTCCCATAACATGATGCTGGTTGCGCGGTTCAAGCCTTAGCGATGAGCTTGACTGAGGTGGCAATTGTGGTTGGTGTTGAGTTAGAATCGGTGTCGTTGTTGGGTACTTGAAGTGCTGGTGTAGACAATTTATTGCGGTGGCCGTGACCGATGGTTACCTTTTCGCGCTCTGTGTGGATTTGGTGTTGAATTTCCCATAGTAGTGGTAACAGCAGGCTTTTTCCAATGGCCGGTGGTGACAGCAAGTGGGTTTGCAAGTACGTGGTGGTTCTTGGTTTGCTAGGGTGTGCTATTAGGTTGGGTTGGACCTCATTTTGTTGGCTTCCTAAGCCTTATGGTGATACTATGCAGGTTACTCAGTTTTATGCATTCACGAGGATAACCACTCTGCGTAGAGTGGTCATTTGGAAACATGAATAAATTAAGGTTAGTTCTCACGTTGTTTCAGAGTTCTCACTAGTAGTGTCAGGTTACAGGTTACATACCTTGAGCTTATTATCATGGTGATGTTACATTAGATTACCTTAGAGTTTTCTAGGCGTGGCTTAATGTTGTCATAGCCCAATTTTTGGGTGAGTCACGTACTCACGTACCTACTTCTATTATTTATTGAATTGACACCCACTTTCCTAAAAAAACAGAAATGATACAAGTATTGTTTTTCATTAAATGTATCTTTGTTCGACAATTCATTGGTAATTTACAAAAGAGTTAAATACTGCTTACTCCCTGTACTTATAGGGTTTCATCGTTTCAGTTCCTGACATTTGAATTTCACCTAAAAAGTCCCTGAACTCCAAATTTCCTTCCAATTAGTCCCTGCCGTCAAACATCCGTAAAAAACTCCGTTATCTTTTCCTAAAAAATCTATTATACCCTCAATTACTTAAAAAAAAAAAAAAAAAAAAAAGTTCTCTTCATCTTTTTTTTATTTTTTTTTCTTTTTACTTCTTCATCTTCCGGCTCTCTCGCATCCTTCTATTCATCTCTTCATCAAGATGATTCCAATCCACTGACCTTCAAGAGGTGAAATGAAAATAAATAAATAAATAAATAAAAGTGAAAGAAAAAATAAATTTTTAAAAAAATAAGTGAGGGCATAATAGGCATTTTTGATAACTTTAACAGAAAATTTTGACAGCGGGGACTAATTTGGTGGAAATTGAGAGTTCAGAGACTTTTTAGGTGAAATTTGAATGTCATGAACTGAAACGATGAAACTCTATAAATATAAGAAGTAAACAGTATTTAATCTTTTACAAAAAAAGGTCGCCTCCAAGTTACAACATTGGACATGTCATTCACATCTACCAGTAGAAAACAATATACATACCCTAGAAGAAAACTATACCCAACATGGTAAAACTTTCCCTAAAAAAATGTTGAATCCAAATTGTGAGGCGCATTCGATGTATGATAGTGATCATATTTCTTTATTACAACTAGTTAAAGTATACTCAACCCGAGTGAATGACCCAATGCTGCCTTTCAAGTTTAATTTTGAGCCCATAAACCCTAGCAAATAAAGTTACCGCCCTTCTTACCCCTCTATCATCAGCCGCGGTGAAATAATCGTGCCCGAAAAGCACCCCACCGGGTTTTAGAATCCGGTAAGCCCGGTTGATATCCGACCAAGCCGAATTAAAATCATAACCCGCATCCACTTCTATCAAATCACCAAAAATACCCCACTCACAAAGCTTATCAAGTACCGACCCGGTTGAAAACGGTACGGGTAAAACCGACTCCGTTGCGTTGGCGGATACGATATTTTGCATGAACTGGTACATCAAAAAAACGTCGCCGTTTAGCATCTTTATGTCCTTGAACCGTTCTCTAAACCCGGGCCAGCCCCGAAAGTCATCGACACATAGGATTTGGGTTTGAAGCCCGAGCTTGCGGGTCAAGTCGACCATGTGGATAGCGGATGCTCCAAGAAACGTGCCCACTTGGATGATGGTCCGAGGCTTGACCTTTTCGATTAGGTGCTCGAAAACGGCGCCGTTTGGGCCCAAACCCTTGGCACGGTTGGTACGTAGGAGGCTTTTGACGTGTGGAGGAGGGAAGTTAGTGAAAGGCGAGGTGGAGTTGAAGACTTGGTCGAGAATGGTTTGGCGGATGAGTTGGGAAGGGACCGTGTCGGCGCAGTGAGTTGTGACTCTGAACTGGTCGAGTTGGGTGGGGAGGTTGGCCAGTTGAAGAAGCGAGGGGGCTGAAGAAGAGGGTGGCGTCGGGGAGGGGGTTAGAGGAGAAGAGAGGTAGCCTAAGGTGTAGGTGAAGAGGAGGAGGATGACAAAGACCAAGGGTTTTGCTAGTTTCAGTAAAGCTGTGTGTTTCTTCTGGTCTTCTTTCATGGTGGTTTCAGATAGGTTGATCTGTAGGGCAACAGGCAACTAATAACCTTTGGTTTGGTGAAGGTTAAGGAGCTAGGGAGAGGAGTTAAGAGGAAGAAGAAGTCGCTCTTGCGTGATTAGTAACGGATGGGGTACTGAAAAGTACTGGAAAACGTACGTTAATTAAGGACTTGGCCTTCATCAGTTAATGTATTTATGTATAGATATGTACCACCAGAGAGAGACAGTTGTTGACGTGTTGATTAGGAAAAGCTTGGATTAATATGGTTGACAAAATAGCTTAGATTGGAGCTTAACAAGAGTCGAATTCAGGACATATCACTTACAAAGTATGTGTTAATGGTCCTGACCAACGAATATCAATTAATTGGTTTAATCACGTAAGTAGGTACTAATGGTCCTTAGCGAAGAGAGTCTATTAAATATTAATTTAATCACACACTATTGTCGAGACCTTTTAATAAATTGTTACTCATTTAACCTCCCAGGTAATTGGAATGAATTCGACACGCTTTTACAAATAATAAAAATCTGCCAACACCAGCTCTCATACAACCCTGTCTATTTCCTCAATCTCAAGAAGTACTTATTGTATGAACACAAAGAATTAGAGTAATAGCTACAAGTGAACTTACTTCTGGTTAGCCTGTCTGTCTGGAACCATTACTTTTTCTTTTGAGTACTTGGACGTTACCACATACTACCATAACTAAATACCTTTTCTTTTGAGCATTTTAGATGGCCATCTCGTCTGAGTAATGACACTAGTTTTCAGCTGCAGAGGGCTTTTCCAACTGCTTTTCTAATCGTTTTCTGACCTTTGCTGTAAAAGAAGGCCGAGTAAAAGGTCATCTTCAACATTCAGTACTGATTGTTGTCCCTCTCCTCGTGGTTCCTCGATCTCTCCTCTCTTAAAATTCAGTAGTCATTATAACACGCTACTCTCTGTCCCATCGATATATTTGTTGTCCTCTGTTCATTACCTACTTAGATCAGTTCATACACAGAAAACAAACTTTGATGGTACGAGAAGCAACTGTTTCTTCTCCCCAGCAGAACTGTCAAAACCAAATACAAAAAACACATACGCACAAGGTATAGAGGAAACACTGACAAAAGGCTGATAATAAGAACTGATTGATCATTTCGGCCTCCAGTCATTTGCTAAGAAGAGTTGAAAGCTCATACGCATACAAACCAAAACCAAAAACATAACAAACTGCCAGCAAAACTTGTAGCAGGATCAGAATTCACAGAGCATGCTGCACGCTTATTGCCATATTGTAAGCTACAAATTGACACACATGAAGTACAAAACACCGCATGCTTCCCACCTCTAACACTCTTGGGAACTAATCTGTTGTCTGTCACTGCTTGTTTCATCTGATTCCAGGATCCATTGCATTCAGAACTTACAACACAACTCACCTACCAAAGGCGTTTAAAAGACTAAAAGACCAGAGAACTTGTGCTTCTTTGCTCAAATCTATCAAAGATCACTGAGCATGTCAGCAGCTACTTTAGGAAAGAAAACACCTACTATCAACACACATGTATCGATGCGGAATCATCCTTAAGGCCACATCACTTATCTTCTCCGTCACCACTGCCGTGCCCACCAGCCGAGCTCCCCTGGCCATCGCCACCTGTCCCAGCCTCTGAGTTGTCTTGCTTGCTTCCTCCATGGGTGCTCTCAGTATGATGCATTGAAGGCATGCCATTAGCCCCTCCGGGTCTCATTCCCATCTGGCCTTGCATGGCTTGTTGGTGTAACTGCTGCTGTGATTCGTGCATTTGATGTGGGCTATTGAACTGCATTTGCATCTTTTGAGGGAAAAGACCCTGTTGCTGAGCCATTGCCGCTGCAGCCTGAGGATGCTGCATGTAATATCCCGCTTGTTGCATCGCAGGATGCGGGGCCATCTGCTGCAGGTATTGAAACATATATGACAAAAACGTACAGAAATGATGAGATAGAAAATGATTGAGGCACTCTTCTGATTACCCACCTGGGCTGGCATTGTTGGTGCTTGTGGTTGTGGTTGAGCATCA
This sequence comes from Rosa persica, assembly GCA_025331145.1. Lineage (NCBI taxonomy): Eukaryota > Viridiplantae > Streptophyta > Magnoliopsida > Rosales > Rosaceae > Rosa > Rosa persica. The sequence goes on from WFKR01000001.1 coordinate 33,101,681, forward strand.
GCAATTGCTGCTAAATACATAAGATTCTTTTGAAGCTGAGTTTGATACCTGAATCATCAGAATAGGCAAAGTACTAAGTCATTGTGCCAACCGGTATAAAAAAAAGTCAAAATATGAAGACTACCATATTAATAATTCTATATAAAACAAGGATATTTAGTGGACATAAACTCATAGCACTTTATCCACTGACAGATGCTGCCACCTAACATGCATGGACACACAGCAGTCCCATGGTCCCCAACAATAACAATCCAGTGTCACTTAAATCATATGAGAGAGAGAGAGAGAGAGAGAGAGAGCTTACTGGGCACACTCAGCAAGTTTTCCAAGGTTTTGATTGTCCAATATTGCTAGAATCAACTTTTTGTTCTCATCAAGGCACTGCAACATGAATTAAAGAAAGGCAATCACACTGGATGACATAATTTCCACATTTGACATTTCATGAGTTCCAACAGTATTCTTGGCTATAATAACACCAACAGATTAACTGAGTCACAGAAATTCTTATTCCAAGTTATGGAAGCATCCACCAGTAACCAAGCTAAGGTTATCACAAATTCGATGGAAAACAAAAATAAAGAAAATAAAACCATAGATGCAAAAGGACAAATACATCAACTTTGAGAAAAAGCTGGAATCTCCACAGAAACTAAAATATCAAAACAATATAAGATGCTAAGCCGCAAGATTTTTTTTTGTATCACTGTAAACCCAATACACTTAAATATCACAACAATACAACATAATAAACTGCAACTTGATGTGGGGTAATTGTCAGCTACTGTATCCTCAATCCATTTGAGGTTCACGAAGAAAAACTTAACCTTCCAAAACTCTAGGAGAGGTTTTCAAGCATTCCAAGGAATCTCGGGTTGAGATAGGGATCCATACTAAGGTTGTCGCCTAGTAGGAAACTATCCATATCAGTTGGCCATTTTTCCTTTACTTAATTTGGGATGGATGAAGTGTCCTACATGATTTACCATGCAAATTTGTCAAGAAATTATTTTTCCTATACCATTGACAACTCACTTTCAAGAAAACAGACACCATTCCAGAAGTTTCAAAATAGCTAACTTTCACATAAATTCACCATAGCTATTGATTGTTTATACCTCGGGTAGGACTTATAATATTGGTCCAGCTAGAATTTATTCAAGCTGTACATCATATTTGAAATGATATCATTTTACTTTTGGAAAACTGGATAAATAACAAGCTGAAAGGCGCAAAATACTGAGTTCTATAATATTTTGACTTAAGTTCATATCATCTTATGAATGCTGTTGACAACAAGATAGCTGCCCGGGTAAGACTTTTAAAAATCACACGTGCAACCATACACATTGCCAAACCAGCAAATATACAACTATGGTCACACTATAAACTTAATACGCCATGACGGGAAGGATAACTTGGAAAAAGATCTTAAAGCCAACTATATATCCTCTATAATGACAGGATACCAAGCTTTTGATACATGAAAACTAGATGTCTCTCCTGCTCTATAGTATCATGTTGGCTTGATAGGTTCTACAAGCTATACACTAGACCAGAGAAATATATGTGCATATATTGAAGACCTATGTTTAGAGCATATGCAAAGAAGAGACAGAAACTTGATGGATCTCAAGAGCAACAAGGTAAATTTTGCACGCATTTCAGAAGGTACTTTGTGCAAACCAGAAGAAAAAAAGCTTCCAGAAAAGAAAAACATCACTAGTGTTTTGAATCAACTACCTAGCGGACAAAACACATTGCATTACTCCTTCAAGCACCTTCTTCATAATCACCACTCCCATGCTGCACGCTCATGGTCACGTGTCTCCCAATTGTTATATAGAATGCCACTAAGAATATATTGCATGATTATAAATATAGTTTACATCCCCTGTTTTGAGCAGAGCTCACATTAAATTGTATGCCACTCACACAGATTAATTCCATGGTTCTCTGCCTGATCTCAATTGATATATGCTGATCTCCAAATCAAAATCATAATCTTTTTTTAATCGAATAAATAACACATCATCAGACCACTAAAGAACTGCGGATTTCTTCCTCCCTTCACCTTCATATGTTCAGCTAAAGGGTTCTCTTTTCTATAAAAAGAAGAAAACTTTGCAAACTAAAATCAAATAATCAACTCTTCCTTTATTATTTTCTTACAGAGTTGTTCTATTTCCTAAAACAAAAGCTAAAAACTCAACAAACAAACAAAAACCCAACAAACCCAGAAGAGTAATTAATTCCTAGAGACCACTAAATGCTCCAAATAACCATAAAATCCATCACAGCCAGCCATGAGATAAATACAGAGAGAGAAAGATTGAGAGCAAATAAAGAAAAGGGTACCTTCTGAATTTGCTCGGTGGTGATGTTAGTGGGTGGAAATGAAGGCATCCCGGTCATCATTTGCTGTGGCTGCTGCTGCATCTTTTGGCCTTATCTTTGTTTTTGGTGCAGAAACCCTAACCCTAATAATTCAGCCCCAAATTGAAAAACATAGAAGAAGATATACCAAAATCAATTAGAAGCGCAAAGTATAAAGGAAGAGGACAGATTTAATGAGGTTGGGGAGACAGAGAAGGACAAGGCGGTGCTGTACCTTTTACAAGGCGGTGCTGTACCTTTTACAAGTCGGTGGTGAAGTGTGTGGGGGAAGTGGGAACACAGATTTTTGAAAGCAGATTTAGAGGACGGACACTGGGGTTTTAAAGACAAAAGACACCTATAAAATAAAATACATATATATTTTTCTTAAAAGCAAAATGTTTATTTTGTTTCTTATTTTCTAACACATAATTTTTTCTAAGACATAAAAAAAAAACACAAATTGCTTTTTCAGACAAAGATATAAAGCATATCAATTTTTAAATGTTATTTGCACTTAGATTTCTTCAAGTACATGTATAGGTTTGTATATGATTTCTTGTCTGGCTAATGTTCCAATTTAGCTCGTCAATGAGATTTTGTTTATCGAAACATGTTGTAGAATTTTATATTATCAGAAGGTATGTTAGAAGATAAATTTCTTTAAGAAAAGAATGAACCCTCCATTAATAATAATAATACTTGCATTATCGATTTTATTTTACACTGCTAATCAAAAGAACTCTGACGTCATTTGCATTATCGAATAATAATATTGAGGAAGTGTCATCTGCATTCTTTATCATGCAATAATATATGATTTCACAGTTACAAAGGTACCTAAATAATTCAAATTTACATTGCCTGAAATCATTACCAATGTAATACAATACCAAAACTCAACAGCTATATCAACACAATACAAAGAATTCTCGATGAACAAGGGGTCTATTTGAACATTGTAATGGCTCTTGGAATTTCACATTTTCCAACAATTTAAATGCACTTTATAAAAATTAAACACCAATAGGTAAACTTGAGACACTTGAATATGTGATGCTTTCCAATCAACATGAGCAAAACAACATTTCACTGCAATATGATCACAAATTATGCTCAATACTATTTATTTAGTTCATTAACACTGATCGTCTCACATTTGTACGTGAAAGAAACTCAATAAATTCGATCTAGTTCATTAACACTGATCGTCTCACATTTGTAAGTGAAAGAAACTTAATAAATTCGATTTTACATATGATCAAATATGACAATGAACTTCCTCACCTCATTGCAAAACACACATAACAGATCTCAAAAACCAAACCTCCCATTACAACCCAAGTGAAAAACAGTCCAAACTTTTACGAGTGTAAATTTATTCTCAGAATATATATCTCTCCGACGCGCCCAAAGTACCAAACTCAAGTATAACAGTCCAACCTTAACAAACCCAGAAACCCAAGAATACTTGTTTCCTACTCTTCCACCACAACCTCAAACCTGGCTGACGATATCTGGAAACGCCTATTCCCTCCTCGAACCCGAGGATCCAGTCTTATTCCCCATATTCAAATCGCCGGGATTTTCGCTCGCCGGCGCCCCAATCCCGGAATGGAGATTAATCTTTTCCGGCTGTGTTCCGGCCTCAAAGTCATCGGCTACTTCATGATCTTATTGGTCGCAGCCATCGTTGCTGTTTCGTACTACGCCGTCGTCGTGCTGACGTGGGGACCCGAGCTGCGAACCGGTGGCCTCCACTCTTTCTTGGCCATCTCCATTGTCGTTGTCTTCCATTTTCTGGTAATTCTCTACTGTTTCAGCCATGGATGCTCTCAAAGGTTTCTGCTTTTTCTTTTTGGGTATCTGGGTATTGGAGAATTGAAGTGATTAGATTTCATTTAGTTCAGTTGCGTGAGCACAGTTTAGAAGAGGAATGAAACTGGAACAAAGTTTTGTACTTTAGAACTATTTAGTGTAAAGCCAGATTGAAGTCAATGCATTGTGTTGTAGTTTAGCCGGTGAAGTCAAAGAGTTTGAGATATTTAGGATGAAAAGGGGTCTCAAATGCTTGAGAAGCTCACACAAGTTGAAGATTTGAGATGAGACTTGAGAGAGATGTGAGGGTTTCGATACAGATATAAGTTTTGTAAGATGGTTTAGCACTTCTTTTGAAAACTTAAGCTATTGGGTATGGATAATGCTTTCATTAAACAATTTTTATGAATTCTCACGATTAGTATGTATAATAAGATTTAATTGGAAGAAAACTGTATCTGGACTTGCCAGTGATTTCAAATTGTGTTTGACTTGCAGCTTATAATGTTGTTGTGGTGTTACTTTATGGTAGTCTTTAGAGACCCTGGTTCTGTTCCGGAGAATTGGAAACTTCGTACACAGGAGGAAATTTTGGAGGCTGGTAGTTCTCTAACTTCGTCGGAAATTACAGCACCCGAGGTTTTCAATTCCACGCAGTCTACAGATGGACAAGAAAGAAGACCAGAAGTAGGGTATTGTAGTCGGTGCCAAAATGCCAAGCCACCACGATGCCATCATTGCTCTGTGTGTAAGTAACTTGCCTACTAATGTTGCTCAGAAATTCTGTTGTGTATCTCGTCATGGATTACCACTTTCTTCTCAAAAGACGCGTTACTATACTTCATGCATATTGACCTTTCTATGTTTTTATACTCCTTTTATATGTCTTGGAAGGAGATGTTATCCATCTGTGTTGTGTGACATCTCCCTAAAGAATTCTTCCCAAGGGTGGTAAGTGGTAACATATGCTCTTTGTATAATTTTCACTTAGTGGTAAACTTTAGGTTAAAAGAATTTTTTATAAAGCTATTGTGCATAGGATGTTTCTTTGTGTCATTGATAGATGAAGATATAGATTGAGGGCGCTTGTACTCTAAAGTCTAAACTGGTAGATGTTGACCTGAATCGTATGCCTTAAACATCCATAGCTGCTTGTTTAATCAGTGTTGCATTTACTTTCTGTATATTTGTTACTCTATGTATTGTCTGAAGTAATATCATTTTTATGGGTTTCAGACTCCACAACTTAGGGACATTAGTGCTGGCCTTAAATGACATGTAATGAAATAAATGTTCAAGTAACAAAAAAAAGTAAACTCATTTTCTTCTATGTTCTGTAGGTCAAAGATGTGTACTTAAGATGGATCACCATTGTGTTTGGGTGGTGAACTGTGTTGGTGCCACCAACTACAAGTCTTTTCTGCTTTTCTTGGTAATGACATTGCTTTTTTGTATTTTCACTCCTGTATATGTTTGTGAAATGCATAACTATGTGAGGACACTGATTGAAATAATGACTATTTCATTATGAATGGTCGGAATAACTATGGATTATGAAATGAATACCTTCTGGTGTGCAAAGAACTTTACATTAGGGTCCTGGGTGGACTTAATTGGCTATTTTCATTGTGTCTATGGTTTCCTGACATTTTTCATGTTTTGGCTTGACAGCTTTATACATTTTTGGAGACGACAATGGACACCTTAGTTTTGCTGCCGAATTTCATCAATTTTTTTTCTGAAGCCAAGAGTCATTCCACATCTCCTGGCAATCTAGCAGTTGTTTTTGTGACTTTTGGTAGGAGTCCACATAGATGATAATATTGATCTCCACATATTGGTTTTGCTTTCATTGTTTACTTCATTCTTACAGATTGTATACCATGTTGCAGTGCTTAATTTGGCCTTCTCATTGAGTCTTCTCTGTTTCGTGGTTATGCACATATCCCTTTTGTCAAGCAATACCACTTCAGTAGAGGTAATGAACTCAAGTGCTACTTTTGTTTATCAAGTTTGAGAATTTATGATTACTTTCATTTTGCACTTACCATTTGAGACCTGAATTACCTATACAATTAGTTTGTCTTAACGAGCTGTTACCTGCTTCTCTCGCTTTTATTCTAATTTATGAATTTTTTTTTTTTAACATTTAGTGTTATTAGGAAAAATATGATTTGCCCATAGTTGTCCCTAATGTCTGATAAACCTGAGTCTAAAAAGTGTGCAGAAACAAACTCTGGGTTACTCTCCATGTCATTGGTGCCGCGGCATCGATTGATTGTTGTTATGTTTATTCTATTGGTACATAACTATATAATAACAATGTTTCAGGTTCATGAGAAGAGAAGAGCAACCAGATGGAAGTATGATTTAGGCAGGAAGAAAAACTTTGAGCAGGTTATATATATAGGACTCTCATTGTCTCTATCTCTATCTCTGTCTGAATTTGTCTCCTGAACTTCACATAAAATGACAGTTTTGCAAGCCTTCTTGCATCGGACATTTGAGAAGTCTCACTTTTTGCTATTTTTCCTCTCCTAAAGGTTTTTGGCACAAAGAAAGCACTGTGGTTCTTCCCATTGTTGTCAAAGGAGGATTTAGACAACATACCTGCACTTCGGGGCCTAGAATTTCCCACAGTATCAGATAGTGAGGCTTGATGCTTGGTGAGCTCATATATTTGCCTCCTTCGAGTCATTGAAATGTTTAATCGATTCGTGCATATTTGTAACATTGAGTCTGAAATTTGTGGTGTACAGTGTTTGCGTTAGTCAACTTTAGGGTCTATATTTGAGTCTTTTTGGGAGTTTGGAAGAAAAGGAAATGAAAAGGAAGACAGTAGTGGAGAGGGAATACTGGAGAAATGATAACATTGTTTCTTTCTTTATTTGGATGTTTAAAATTGAATGGAAGGAAAAGAAAGATTCCTGTTAAAAATAAAGGTTTGTTTTTTAAGTGAATGTCACATTCTTCTTACTAGAGAAACGCACAAGAGTGTCTATGAGGGAATTCCTTTGATTTGTTTCTATATGGATTAGAATGGTCATTCCTACGTTTCTAGTCCATTTAGTTTCTTTCATTGAATTTGGAAAATAAGAAGTCCAAAAAAGAAGCCATCTTTGTAGTAATCCAATCTACTTCTTCTTTATGAACTATTAGAGATCTATTTTGATGTGTATCAATGCTGGTTGTTCTTCGTTGTCTGGATTGTAATAGTTTGGGTGCCAAATTCATTTGTTATATAATCAAGGACAAAATACTGTTTACTCCCTATATTTATAAGATATCAACGTTTTAGTCTCTGACATTTCAATTTCATCTAGATAGTCCCTAAACTCTCTAATTTCACAAAAAAGATCTCTGCCGTCAATTTTCTGCCCAAAATTATGTTATTTTACTGACGTGACACTTTTTTCATACCTTCACCTTTGTTTTTTTATTATTTATTTATTTGTTCTATCTTTTTTTTTTTTTTTGTTTTTTTTTTTTCAATCATTCAGGCTTCAGAAATAAGATCAAAACCACACAACCCACAACAATTGTCCTGCTCTCATCAACTTTTGCGTACAGAGATCATCTGAGTTCTCCAATTTCGAATTCAAACATAACCAACAATCAGATGCTATAAGGTTTATCACTTGGATCAAAAAACTAATCAAAGAACTTCAAAATTGCTACTACCAACGATGAACCCGTAATAACCTCAAAAACCCCAAAACCTCAATTCTTGCAAACCCCACTGAAAGTGAAAACTAAGAGTACTAGTATGTATAGCTCGATGAGGCGATGGAGTATGATGGCTGTTCGTCGCCGTTCATGGCTGGAGCCTTCGGAAAAGCAAGGAAACTTGCCGTAAAAACCCAAAAGCTTCCCCCTTTTGATTCTCTCATTTGGATCATCATCTGAACAAATAAACACCATGGATAAATCGGCGAGGTCGAGAGGAAGACTCTGATATAGGTGTGGCACCGTGATTTGGCCGGAACCGAAAAACCCTCTGGCGAATCCAGAAACATTTCGGGCTTCCTCCTGCCGCAGTGGTCAGTATTTCGGAGCAGAGACTATTGGGATACACATCGTACCGCCGAGACGAGTCGATCAGACCGGTCCGGGGTCCATCCGTGGCCTGAAGACGGATAAATTGTCGGATCGCCTGTCGTTGCAAAATGTTCTCTTTTGCCTTTTAACCTCTTCTTCTTCCCCCCTCTCTCTCTCATCTCCGTCCTCATCTTCACTGCAAACTCAAGCAAGTGCTGGCCATCTCACTATCCATCCATCCATCATCCCCATCATGTCGGCAAGCACCACCACTCCTCTCTATCTAACTCGGTTTTATCGGAATGTCAGATAGAGGAGGCTAGTTTTTTGAATTGGGCTGAGGCTTCTGGCTTGACGAGGCCGGTTGGGTTGCAGCTCCGCCTCTAGGGTTGCTGCTGCGGCTGCTTCTTCTTTGGAGGCAGAAAGAGGAGGAGAGGGAGAGGGAGAGAGAGAGAGCTGGAAGAAGAAGAGGTGAAAAGAAAACAAAAAAAAAGAAAAAAGAGAGAACAGATAAATAAATAAAATAAAAAAGAGAAGGTGAGGGTATAATAGTAATTTCAATGTGAAAAAGTGCCACGTCAGTAAGATAACATATTTTTAGACGGAAAATTAACGGTATGAACATTTTGTGTGAAACTAAAGAGTTTAAAGACTATCTAGGTGAAATTGAAACGTCAGAGACTGAAACGTCGATATCCTATAAATATAGGGAGTATATTTTGTCATATAATCAATCAACACTTGTTCTTCGAAGTTTGATAGTATGGATGCTAAATTCACCAAGAAAGAGTTTATTGCTTATCGTGAACCACAATCCCAGTTTAAGGAGACTGGTAGACTAAAAGTGTTGCTGCTTGGAGTACATGTACTATTTCTATGATCTTGCATTCTTGCTGACCGTATCTCATATAGAGGTGAGACTCGCATGTATGGAACTTCCGCTTGAGCAACGAAGCAAGCTGTAAACTGGAACATCCCAAGTTAAACGTTTGGACCTTCTTGCCAATGACATTTGTTTGTCTAGTACATGTTTGTGGGGGTAATTGCATGTTTTTGTAGTTACCTTAAAAGCGCTTTATTTGATTAAACAGGTCATCTAATATAGTAATATTGTGAGTAACCTGCAGGTATCTTTTGCCTGGATACGATCTTAGTGTCATCGTCACTCCTTTTTCTTTCCCTTGTATGGAAGAGCCACGTAATCATTTGAAAAGAATAATGCTAAAACGTTAGGTATAACACTAAAGTCAGAGGTGCATAGATAATAGTTATCTGAGGATATTGACTCTAATGTACGTAATGAGACTGCAACATTATTTGGAACTACACATTCTGGGGAAGGCAATATTCATAAGCCTACCCCGATGAAATCAAGAACTTGATTCGAACAGCTCCTTTTTAACAATAATAATATTAAAACCATACAAATCGATACCCTATAAAGAGTCTCCGTCTTTGTGTTTTTTTAAATCTTGAAAACATACACATAGTAAATATTTAATCTATTATTTACCTATATATAAACGGCTAATTAGTAGGCATTGTAAGATTGCAATCTCACAAATCCATATTGATGACATGTTTGCTAACTTGGAATGGAAGTTTATAGACAAACTCTCAAAGAAAATGAAAATAATGTATCTTGTTCTTTCAGCACAATCTAAATTTAATAGAAAGTAAGATGATTCTTTATCTTTTTCTTAATGTGGATTTCACTTACATTTTGAGTCCGTTTAATATAGGTTAACTCAGAGAAACTCATGAATTAAAATAATTCATTTATTTCTCTCATTCTAAGTAAGTAAATATGTCATACGCATTTACAAACAATTAATCTACCTAAACTATTTGATATTCGATATATTTCACAGCTACTCCACTAAAATTAAAGCATATACTTAAATTTCATAACAAGCAAACTGCAAAAAGATTAATATCACCTGTAATTAAAAAAAGTTTGTGTTCCTTGTCAATCATAGGGAATATACTTCATTACTTCGATCAAAAACAAGAAAATTATACATGATCGACATGGTTATTCCATTGCTCATCTTTCTTAGCAGAAACCGAGTTACTCAGTGGATAAACGGGTTGACTCACCCTTGTGCCATTATCACCATCTTTCGAATTACAGATATGAGAGACCACCAAAGAGAACCAAACAATCACCGGTGTAGCAAATAGAATAAGGCCAAAGGGCACCATCCACAGTTGACGATATGAAGGATGATACTGATACTCCCACCAACCTAATAAGAGTCCTCCTGCAACACTCACCAGAATCGAACCCAAGCAAGCTGCTCTTGTCTTCACCACCGATCTCTCCAGAGCCGAGTAAATCGTGTCTTCATCTTCTTTGTAGGATCCCATTGATCACAGTTCGATCTTCCGACGTAACAAAAACTAATAACAATTCTGAGTTTGTGGGATCTAATCAGTTATGACAAGAAAAAAGAGAAGGAAGCAACTGCTAGCCAGTTCTATATTACAAAGATGTATAGTGAAGCATACCTTAGTGTTACTGATGATGATGAAGAAGACGAAGAGCTGGAACTGATGTGGAAAGTATGTTAGGTGGTGAAAATATAGAGGAAGGACAAAGACTCTGAGAATAAGAGGAAATGTAGGGTGTAGCTAGCTAGGGAGCTAAGAAAGCAAGAGTACCATGACATTGAGGCTTTGGATTTTGCTTCTGATTGAGCTACACATCAGACGTGCCTTTCTATCAAAGTTGTTACTTGTTAATGCGAATAAATATGAAGGAGGAAATTTGATTACGTATCAGGACTACACATTGCATTTGTGAAGCTATCTGGGGTAGATTTGATGTGTTTGCGTATATTATATAGTTTTGGTTCGTTTGACAAGTGACTTGTTTGTTTCGACTATACACTGTTGGGGATTCTGGTTCTGCAATCTGCATAGCATGTAAAACCCTCATTTTTCAATTTTAATTTGATCTTGTGCTAAGGGCATGTTTACAATGCTTTTAGACCCGTCAAAAGCGTATCCAAAAGCACTTTCCATATTGCTTTTCTTTATTAATAGATCGAGTCATAGAAATGCTTGACACTTGCTTCTTCAAGATCCAAGTCCAAGTTACGAAGGCTAGTATATATCTAGCTCTTATTTCAAATGATCATCATCGACCAACAAAAAATTCTTTTGCAGAATTCAAAGGCGTTACTATATATGTACACCTTCTGCATGTAAACCATTGGAATGTTACCAAGTTTTTTGTGTTTTGAACAAGAAATCGCTACTATGCAAAACCCCTTTTTGCAACCAAACGTGCCCTAAGATGCCTTGCGTAGCTGGCATCATTAGAGGTTGAACTTAAGAGGCCTCCTCGTCCACAGATTTTTTTTCTTTGGAGAATTTGATTAGAAAAGAGTTGGATTAATGGTTTGTTCAGTTTCAACGTACGTCCATAAAAGTTGTTTTTAAGTAGTGTTTAATAAGTCAATATCTAAGCAGTCCTCAAGTTAAAATGAAAGCGATCCCTCTAATATAAAGTCAAAAATCTAGGATCTACCCCAAGCCTTTTTAGGTACTTGAACGACGTAGAAAATTCTGTTTTTTCTTGTGAAAAAGCAGAATCATATTGTGATTAATATGACATCCAATTCTTTTGCTTAGTTTATCTTTTTAATATGAAATACAATCATATGTTCATTTTTTTCTATTTTCCGCATATTTACAGGAGAGAGGCTTGAAATCAAAATCTCTTTCAACAAATGAAAGAAAATAGATCATTGACAAGTACGTACAAAACATAAGAATATATATATATATATATATATATATATATATATATATATATAGTCCGGCTACACTAAGGACGTCCTCAGTTTTTCTTAGGTACGGATTTTCGGTTTTCACCCACTTTCCGATCACATTTTCACATCTTAACCGTTCAGTTTTTAAGTCCTAATGGATAGATCAGCTCTGCAAATTTTCAGCCAATTTGGTGATCGTTAAGGCATCCAAAACTGTAATTTACCATTATAAATACGAACGGTTCCGGTTCTACAAATTCGATCCGTTTGTGTAAATTGCAGTTTTGGATGCCTTAACGATCACCAAATTGGCTGAAATTTTGCAATTAGGCTCTAAAAACTGAACGGTTAAGATGTGAAAATGTGATCGGAAAGTGGGTGAAAACACCAAATCCGTACCTAAACCTTAGGTAAGGACATCCTTACCTGAGAAAAATCTTATATATATATATATATATATATATATAACCTTGCTCAGGTGCGGATATTCGCACTTTAGCAAAAACGTACGGATTTTGTGTTTTTCCCCACTAGTCCCTCGAATATGTATAATGATAGCTCTTAACCATATACACTCACGAACCACCTCATATAGAGCAATGATCTCTGAGTGGTTCGAGGAGGTAGCCATAAGGGTTTGCTTGGTTGATCTCCAAGATATCACCTTGTTCCCAATGGTAAATACATAACTAGTTTGAGAACGACCTTTATATGGGTCAGAGAGGAACCCAACATCAGCAAAATCAACCAAAACATCATTTGAAGTTTCGGTGTAGTGAGTGGCGCTTTCGCCATCAACACTTCCTTTAGGGATTGCAATTCCATCTGCGATCCCTCTTGTCTCTCTGTAGGGAAAGAACAGTCCTAAGTCAATGGTTCATTTTAGGTATTGGAAGATGTTCTTGATACCATTCGAGTGACGCTGCGTTGGTGCTGAGCTAAATCTAGCTAACAAGTTCACTGAGAATGCAATGTCTGGTCGAGTACATTGGTCTAAGTACAATAATGCGCCTATTACACTTAGATAGGGAATTTCAGCTCCCAACACATCTTCGTCATCTTCCTTTGGACGAAATGCATCTTTTGGACATACACAGACTAGTGGATTAGTATTCCATAAACTCGATGTTCTAGTTCAAGACCTAGACAGAATCGAGTTTTCCCAAGATCCTTCATCTCAAATTCGGATTTCTAGTAGCTCGCGGTTTCTCTTATTTCATCAAGAGTACCTATTATGTTCATGTCGTCGACATATATAGCTTCAATTGCAAATCCGGAACTTGTTTTCTTTATGAATACGCATGGGCACAATTCATCGATCTTATATCTCTTTCCAATCAAGTAGTCACTTAGACGAGTATACCACATCCGTCTTGATTGTTTCAATCCATAAAGTGAGCGTTTCAACTTAATTGCAAACGCACTCCATGGTTTAGAGTCACTTGACTTGGGTAATGTAAGCCCAGCAGACACTTTTACACACACACACACACACACACACATCTCTCTCTCTCTGAATCAAGATTCCTATAGAGATATGTAGTAACCACATCCATGAGCTGCATTTTCAGTCCTTCAGAAACTACCAAGCTAACTAACAGAACGTTATAACGTCCTTTACAAGAGAGTATGTCTCCTCATAGTCAATTTTAGGGAGTTGTGAGAAACCTTGTGCCACAAGGTGAGCCTTGTACCTCAGGACTTCATTCTTCTCATTACGCTTTTTGACAAAAACCAATTTATGTCCTACAGGCTTTACACTTGGCGAGGTTAGCACTACTGGGCCAAATACCTGTCTCTTTGTCAGAGAATCTAGTTCTGTCTGGATTGCTTCTTTCCATTAAGGCCAATCTGCTCTTTGTTGATATTCTGCAACAGAGCGTGGTTCGATATCATCGTGCTCTATGATTTCTTAAGCAATAAAGTATGTAAATATATCATCAATGTGTCTTTCCATCAACTCATACGCACTATAATAATCCATTGAGATTTCTTAGTTCTCTGGAGTCATTTCAATCATCGGAGCGTCCTCGAGTATTGACTCATGGACATAACTATAATCAGAGACAATCTCATGAGAGGGATTCTCTACATTGATGATTAATGGATCTGTTTGTACCTTACTTGACCTCTTCTTCCTTGGGTGAGTGTCAATCGAACCAAGTGGCCTCCCCTTTTTCCTCTGGGGAGCCACAACCTCAAACACACCTCCACTAAGTGTGGTTGCAGTGCCTCTATCTGCGGCACCGTGCCCCTTGTGGGGGACTTCTAGCCTTGTAGGCACATTTGAAGCTGGTATATGTGATCTCATCACTTTTGCGATATCAGTAAACGCATCAGGCATCGAATCTGCTACGTTCTAAAGATTGATTATTCTTTTCACTTTCACATTGTGAAGTGCGGGGATCAAAATGAGACAGAGTGGGGAAAAACCACGACAATTCCTATTGTTCCCTTGGAAAATCATTTTTCCTATCTCCTCCTAACGATGGGAAGACTGTCTCATCAAAGTGACAATCCACAAATCTAGCGATAAAGAGATCGCCTATCAAGGGTTCCAAATAGCGGATAATTGTTGGGGATTTGTATCCAACATAAATACTTAATCGTCTCTGGGGACCTATTTTGGTGCGTTGTGGAGGTGCAATATGCACATATACTGCGCAACCAAATATGCGTAAGTGTGAAATGTCAGGCTTATATCCAGTTGTATGAAAAAAATGATTGGCTAGCTATGGGTCTGAAATGAATAAGTAAAGTTGCGTGCAATATTGCATAACTCCAGGCAGATATAGGCAGATTGGTGCTCATAACCAATGCCCTAGCCACCATCTGTAGCCTTTTGATGGTGGCTTCTGTGAGACCATTTTGTGTATGCACAAGGGCTACAGGATGCTCTACATCGATCCCAATAGACATGCAATAATCATCAAATGCTTTTGATGTAAACTCTACAGCGTTATCTAGTCTTATAAACTTGATGGAATGATCAGGCTGGTGAGCCCTTAAAAGTATAATTTGTGCTAGGAGTTTTGCAAATGCATCATTCCTTATAGACAATAATGCGACATGTGACCAGCGTGTCGAAACATCCACCAGAACCATAAAGTACTTGAATGGTCCGCATTCTAGATGGATAGGTCCACAGATTTCTCCTTGTATCCTTTGTAAGAATGGATTGTTTTGTTTTGTGTCTTTAGCATAGGAAGGTCTCAATCCTGTTTTTGCTAAAGAGCAGGCTTTGCAAAATGAGTGATGTGTCTTTGAAATAGTCAATGAGGCATAATTAGAGGGAGGTAGTGCTTCTGGTAATTCATAAGGTAATGGCTGCATTTGAGCAATACTAGGACTGACACCTTGCAGTGTGGCAGATTTTTCTCCCATTTTATTTTTCACTTGAAAGAAGGATGTCCATATGAGTTCTTTAAAATACGGATCATCATGTCACGACCAGGGTGTCCTAGGCGGCCATGCCAAAGCCTGTATGAATCAATGTCCCACATTTCATTGTTGGTGACAGCATAAGATTCAATGATTCGAATCGTAATGAGGTACAGTCCACTAGATTGACTCATAAGTTTCTCTAAAATGTGTTTCTTTCCACATTCATTAGAGGTAATATAAAGATACTCAGTTCCATTCTCACATTGTGTTTCTACATGATAACCGTTGGCACGAATATCTTTGAAACTTAGCAAGGTTCGATTAGCTCTTGGTGCATATAGAGCATCTGTGACTTTAAATGTTGTGCCATTAGTCAGCAAAAATTTGGCAGTTACTTGCCCTTTTATAGTCACAGAGGAATTATAGGCTATTAATTCAATGAATAATTGCATATTCCTTAATATGGTGTGGGTAGTCCCACTATCCACTAAGCACTCAAGTTTTTCTCAATTCATTCCTACAAGTAAATATGAGGTATTCATTAAATAATTCAAAAATATATCTCATATTCTTTAGAGAATTTTGATATAGGTAGAATGATATTCTTTTCATTCTAATAATAATGATAATTTTTCCTCTAGATGTATTGCTTTACATCTTTATAGTGCTATTTCGAACCATGTGTAGTAATGAAATTTGAATAAATTCAATTGCTTCAAAATATAATCCGAAATTTATTAATAAGCCAACGATAATCAAATCAAGGTCTTGTTCAGAAATCTAATTCATCAAACCATTACTGAAATAAAATTTAAGACCAAATAATAGTCTAATTAAAAATGAGGCATTATGCCTTCACAATTGTCTTTGGAAAATAAGCAGATCAGTCAAAATCTGGAGCATCCATTGACCGAGCAAGTTCCTTGTTGCCATTGAAATATGCAATTATGAGGTTGATGTCTAGGTCATTGCCTTCTTCTTCCATATAGTGAGCCTCTTGTTCTTTAGACTCCATATCTCTCTTGTAAGTGGCTGCTAAGTTGTTGCTTGCTTGGTAGTTCTTATACCAATGTCCAATGATTCCACACCTATAACATGGTTCATTGCCAACCTTTTTCTGTTTGATTGCAGTCTTCTTAGGTGCCATTTGCACCTTGTTTCCATGACCACTAGGGCCAGCACCACCATCTCTGCGCCATACATTGGGAGGGCCTCCACAGCCCATATAACAACCCCCACGTCCCTTGCCACATGGTGCATTGTTGCCACATAGGTAGGGATCAACACGTCCAATCCCCTTTGTATTGGGGTTCTTTCCACCTTTCACTTTTCCATAATTAGCCTCGGGAATTTTTTTTGTCCCAACAGGCCTGGAATTGTTGTTCAACAGAACCTCATTATGCCTCTCAGCCACTTGCAGAAGGTTGATCAGCTTATTGAAAGTTGTGATTCTTTTTTTGTCATACTTCAGCCTATACTGTTTCGCTTGTATAAGTGCTGAAGTACGAAATGTGGAAAGAGTCTTTTCAATCATATCATTTTCTGTGATTTCCTTTCCACAGAAATATAGACGTGCATTTTGGCGCAACATGTCCTTGTTGAAGTCATTGACCCTTTTGTAGTCAAGCAAGGGGATTTCATTCCACTGAACGTTCAGTTCTGGGAGCAAGATGTCATGAATGTTCCCAAAACGTCACTTAAGGGCATCCCACAGTTCTTTGGGTGTCTTCAACTGAAGGTACTCCCAGCGTAGGCTATGATCAATATGCCGCCTCAAAAACATTAAGACATTTGCTTTCACCTTGTCAGACGGTCCATCGTCTTTGGGATCAGTGGAAGTTTTGATGGTGGCAGTGTAGTCTTTTGCCACAAAGGCAGTTTCTACATCGGAAACCCAACGGTGGTACTCAAGTCCTTCTGAGTCCAAAATATTAAATTCAAGTCGAGTTGGATCAACCATTTACATAAATAAGAAAGAAGATATAAATTACGCAGTCATAAAGATATCCACATGAATTATTTTCTAAAAATATGAATTAGATTTCAAGACCAAGATTCGTAATGGTCACACATTTTTTTCGATGCTATGTGAAAATGCTTTATCACGGTAGTGTGCGCATGAATTTTCATTACCATGGCAAAATGGAATTTATATGTTGCATTCTAAAAATAACCATAGCACATTAAATAATAAATAAAACATATCATATATAAAAATAAATTACATGGCATGCTCAAAATTTCACAAATATAGAACAAAATATATGTTACATATAATAATAACAAAAATATATCATGCGTAAAAAAAAATCACGAAACATGCTTAAAATTTCTTAATAAAAATATAAGCAATAAAATATAAAGCATGCTTAAACATAAGTATAAATCATGCTTAAAGATAATCATATAAAATATAAATAACAAGGCATGCTTAAAGAAAAAATAAGTTAATATTATCTAACTAAACATGCTCAAAGTTCTAATTATAAACAATTAAATATACTGGAGTATGAAATTATACTATATACTAAAGGAGTGTTTTCCTTATGAATAGTAGATTGTCGATTTTGTTCTTCCATGTTTACAAAAATTACAGAGTCCACATGTTGATCTGCTGATTTTTTGTTTTGTTTTTGTTGCTACTTGCTTGATGAATAATCTCATTCACACATTAAAATTCATCTTAAACTTTTTCTGTGCATTCATCAACTTTTTGGTAACAGAAGTTGTAGTCTGTCTCCTTCCTCATCAAAAGTGAAGTTGAAGGCATGTGTTGATCGAGCTTCATGAGGAATTAAGGAGTCGAACATACATTCCATAATTAAAAGCAACCTCTTCAAATGCAAGGATTGTTAGAAAAAATGATGAAGCAATGAGAAGCAGTTCAAGTAACTAAGTTCACTTCTCTTGCAAATTCTTTTTTGTTTCCCCCAAATTTTTCATGTTCTACTAGATATATGCTTTTTCCCTTCAAATTCAAACAAGGCAAGAAGAAGAATTAAAAAAATAAAATAAAAGGCTGGTGAGAAAATTCTACAATATGTAAACGTATGACATGCATATAATTGTCTTAAAAGTGGTAAAATGAGTCATCAAAATAGTAATATCAGTTCTCAAAATGATAACATGAGTCCTTAAAGTAGTAAATTTTCGTAGTTACCACATGAGTCCTCAAAATAGTAATATTAGTCCTTAAAGTGGTAACATGAGTCCTTAAAGTGGTAAATTTTCATAGTTTACCGTATGAGTCCTCAAAATAGTAATATTAGTCCTCAAAATAGTAATATTAGTTCTCAAAAGTGGTAAGATGAGTCCTTAAAGTAGCAAAAATAGTTGATGTATGAGAAATGTTAATATACCATAGTTTTACCCAAAGCTGGTGAAAAATAGAAGGACGATTCAAAGTCCCTTGATCGCCTAAAAGAAATTGGTGAATCATATTGGGGCTGGAATTTTTTTCGTTTTTATGATTTGGGTTGTGAATTGGGAGCACAGTCCTTGATTTTGTAAATAATTGGCTCCCAATTTAGGAAGAAAAAGCATTAGCGAGTAAAAAGGTGGGATGATTTAAAGCTACTTGATTTAGATGGCTGGACATATAAGATAGTTTGTTTACCCAAAGTGAAATCCTAATCGAAGGCAGATAGATAAAATAAGCTAGCAAAAATGCTGAAAAGTTGTTTCTTACATTTTTTTTATTGGCTTGAATTCTTTCATTCCCTATTTTCCTCCCTATTTAAATTTGATTTGAACAAAGTAGAGTGTATCTGATAGTTCGAAGCAAATCCTGCATATAAGTCTCAATAACCTGCATAATTAGTTTCCGTACCAATTTGTTACCAATCCATTACTTCCCTTTACTCTTATGTATCTAACCTCATAGATTCATTTCAATAGCTTTGCATATATTTTGGTTGCGTCCATGATGTATTGATCAATAGTAAAAAGAAAGGAACACCGTATATTTCATCTCAGACAACTAGCATAAATCAACTTCTAACCTTTGATATACTATCCTACATTACTGAATCTAATATTTATATGTACTACTTTGATTTAATATCTCATTCATGTTATTGATCAGAATGACAGAGCAAATGATGCTAATTGCTTTCTGCAAGCAACAATGATGATAATTGGCTTATTCTAATTTCTTGGACAATTATATATGGGCCCCCAGCGGATATATCACTCTTTTAGGTGGAAATAAGATTCTTTTGATTACTACTCTGCTTTTTCTGTTAGTAGATATTGATGTAATCTTTTTAATTATAAGTTATCCTCACTTGCAGAGAGAACAGTAGCAGTTTTATTTTTCTACTATTAAAACACCATTTTTTGTAATATGTAAAATCAAAACAGTTTCAATTAATAGTTTTTACCTAACAATTGAGACTTTATTACTAACAAATTAGAGAAAAGAAAAAACAAACTCGCAACATCGCGCGGGAGTGTTATCTAGTTAAATAAATAAAGGAGAACATATTTGGTTTTGAGAAACTAAAACGATCCTAGCGCACGTGCGTGTTGATGCAGACGTACGTAGCGATGTTTCTGGGCTTGAGAAAAACTGGATCGCTTCCTCTTTCTTTTCAATAGTGGGCTTTGTTTTTTTTCTTTTTTTCCTTTTCTTTTTCTTTTCCCCTCTTGTTCTTTCTGGGTCGTAGGGCCTGCTTTTGTATTTTTTTCTTTTGGGCCGGGTCACCCCTTTTCTCATTTTTTTCTTCTTTAGGCTAGGGCTGGGCAAAAAAGCCCGAAAGTCCGAAAATCCGGCCCATACGGTCCGAGCCCTGTTAAGATCTGGGAGAAACGGTTCGGGCCCAGACCAAGATATATAAAACACGGTTCGGGCCCGGGCTTGAATATCATTATATAAAAAGCCCGCAAGGCAGAACTCTTTTTGTACTCTTTTTTTGGGCTGATTCATTACCCATCCTAGCATATATAATATAATATAATATAATATAATATAAGTTACTAAACGTCTAACCCTACTTTTGTCTAACTAACCATCTCTTTCCTCTCTTTTTAGCCGCACACTCCTTCTCTTCCTCTTCTAGTCTATGAGATTTAATTGAAGAAGCAGCCCCATATCACACCCAATGCATATATCCCATTGCTTATTCTTCTTCTAACTGAGGTATACGGTACCTTCATCAGCTTCTTCTTCTAGTCTCACCCGTCTTCTTCTTCTAGTCTCTTCTGGTTTTAAAGTTTTTCTCTTTCTGCGGATCTTAGTCTCTGGTTCGTGTTTATGCAAGATCTCAGAGTCTTTGAAGAACCCAAGCAAAAATGGAGCAACCACCGGTGTCGTTTTGATGTTGATCAGTTAATCGATTTGTTTTTTTTTTCTTTGTAAAAATCAGATTTGTTATCTATTTCAGTATTTTGTTCAGTTGATAATTATATAAGCATGGAACTCTTTGTCTGGTTTATTCGTTATGTTGTTCAGTTATTATTGCGAAAGACATCCAGTTGTGGAACCAAGTCGGTCAACAAGCTACACATTTTGCTTTGGCTTTTTGTTAATGGAGGCCTTCAAGCCCAGAAAAATGAAAGAAAAAAAATCCCTACTTAGCAAAAGCTGTTACAACGATCCGAGGCCTCGCTAGGCCATGAATATTATCTATCCGAACAAATGGAGAATAAATGAAAATTTTTTGTCCAATCTGCAGATGCAGATCTCTTCTTTCAGTTGAATTTTGTTTGTGTTTTTTTTGTGTTTTTCACTAATTTTCGAAAATCACAAAATTAGGCCCGGAAACCCGGGCCGAAAAAAACTGTCCGGGCCTAGTCCGGTCCCAGTTGTTGAAACACATCATTTGGGCCCGGTCCGAAATGTTGTGGGTCGGGTTCGGGCCCAGAGAATTTTAGCAAAGCCCTGCCCGTGCCCAGCCCTACTGTGGGTCGGCCCTTTACTGTGGGTCGGGTCACCTTGTTTTCTTTTCTCTATCTTTTTATTTCCTTTCTCCTCGTCTGTTTTTGGTTTGCAGATGGTGCTATCGATCTGGCCTTCTGGTTTGCAGCAGGCGCAGGGCAGCAAGTGTTGCGGGTGGTGGGAGTGGTGATGGAGGCCGGCTGGCAGAGGAAGCGCCGACCAAGAGGTCTGGGGCATCGGGACTTGGCTGGATTTGCTGCGCCAAGGTCGCGTTCGACTGGATGCTTGCTTGCTGGGCCGTGCATACTCTGCCGGTGCAGGGCTGGAGTTGACTCGGCTGTACAGAGCAGGAGGCGAGCGTCTGTGTGGGCGAGAAGGCTAAGGCTGGACCAGGCCGGTCTGTGGCAGGCGGTGGATGAGGGTGTGCGCAGGGCTGGAGGCTGGCAGGGATGAGACCCGCGTGCTTGGCTGGCGGTAGTGCTGGGGCCGGTCTTAGCCGGAGAGGTGAGGCTGGTCTGGACGGGGAAGAAGAGATATTTTTTTTTTTTTGTTTAGTGTGGCTGCAGAAGAGAAAAGGAAGAGAGTTTTTTCTCTTCTAGGGCTTGGGTTTTTTTCGACGGGAAGAAGACTTGGCTATTAGCTATAACATGTAAAATTAAATTGAGAATTGGAGTTGGTCTACTCATTTCATTTCATAGTCTTTTTATATATAGAAGAAATTACAACGAAAATACCAATTACAATGATGACATTAAATGTTGATCGATCCGTAATTGATGTTGATTGATTGGTAATCACTGATTAATTGATTCTCTCTTCGTCAGTTACTTTGACGAAGACACATAATGTTATTTTCTTTTGACAATATGATTTATATATGTTATAAGAAATGAACTTGCTATATAAAACTAGTTTGGGAAGAATGTGAATTATTCCCCACGTTTATCTAATGTTGATTGCAAAATGATTTAATGAAGGTAGGATCGAATTATTTGGTCGGTTAAGAGTTAACAAAGTCTGTAATGACTAATAGCCAAGATAGTGAGATACATGCTCTATAGGCCTTCTTGCTCGAAGTTCTCTAGATGAAGGAAGTATTAAGCTGTGCATCAAGCCCATTTTAGTTTCTTTTTTGTTCTTGTCAAAAGAACAAATAAAAGATTTTCATCCATCAATAACGGAAATCATACATATTGAAGGAATTTATAATTCTCTCTGTTTCTTCTTCCTTCCCTTATGGAACCCTAGCGGTGCTGCCTCTTGTAAAAGTCGCAAAGCATGGAGGCGGCGTTTCTTGTTGCTCTCGTACAAAGGCCACCCTCGTCCTGATGCTGGTTTTCTCATTTTGTTCTTTTCTTTTTTGCTGGTTTCCAGGCCATGTCTTCGGCAACAATTGAATCTTTCTGATCTCATACCACTGTTATGCTTCCAAGGGCTTTTCATCTGTTGGAGTGGGATGGTCGGCTTCTTTTGACCTCGAATTGAAGGCAGGTTCTGTTAGTCGCTCTAGATTCGTCTTCTGAAGTCTGTTTTTTATGGCAACGCCGAGTTTCTCTCATCAACTTTATGTGGTGAAGGCTTAGCGTGGTGTCGGGTTAGCGGTGGTCGGGATTTCATTGATGGCGAGGAGTTATTTATACGCTAGGGCAGGCGTTTGAAGCTTGTCTGTTACTATTTCCTTTGCGATGCGGTGATGGCTGCGCTGAGGTTAAGTTGGAATCAATCAAATTGACTAGGCTTGGCTATGGCGGTGGCGGGTTTGTTTTGGAATTAGTCGGCGATGGTGCAAGTTCTGAAGTTTGGGTTGCCGATGGTGGCTTGGCCAATGATGCTAGTGTTGGGTTACTAATCAGGTTGGATTTGGATCCCTTTACCTCTGAGTTTGGGCTTTGGGACTGAGTTTGTGCTAGGGCTGTTCTGAATTTTGTTGGGCTTAGCTTTAGTTAGCATTGATCTACCTCCTACGAATGGCGGTCCTTGATTTTTATTTTTTTTTTTAATAATTTAGGACGGACTTCGATCTTAAACCCTAAGATTGTCTTCTTAGTTACTTGTGGTTAATGTGAGGGTAATTGTATCTAAGTTGCTTTAGGGTAGTTTTACATGGCTCAATATTAGCTTAGCCCGTAGAGGGTGAGTCATGATATGTTGTTATTAGGGTTAATTATTGTTTAGTATCCTGTGGTTTGAGTCCAAGATCGATTCAATTCCTTGACTTTCAATTTTATTAAAAACACCTCTGCATTATCAAATCTCATCTAATAGATCATTCCGTCATTCCTCCCTTTAACTGCAGCCGTTAACTCACTGACATGGCATGCCACATTAGCTCCTGTAGGCCCCATCTCTAAGGCAAAATTTCCAAATTGCCTCTGCCTCTCTCCAATCTCCAGAAGAACTAAACTCGTCTCTGTTGAACTTCCACATCATTGGCTCCAACCCCAGAAAGCCCATCGAGCTCGCTTGCTCTCCCTCCCTCCCCACAACAACCCGTCCTCCCTTCACGGCAGCAACCCCAACCAGCCACCTCCCCCGAAAGCCCTACCCTTTCTCCCAAACTCGACTTGACCCAAGACCGACCCCTGATTTTAGCTCCATGGACGAGAGCGGGAACTCGCTTTCGGTGATCCGGGCCATGATTGCTGTTCGGTTTCTGGAGAGAGTGCTGTTTATGATGGTGGAGTAGTCGGAGCTGCTGAAGCAGCTCAAGACCGACGCGAAGGCCTCTCCGGAGGAGTAGGCGGCGCTGCGCGAGGTGGGCAGAGAGAACGAGGGGATTCTGGCTGTATTGATGGCGCTGAGGACAATGGCGGAGGAGAACAACGGCATCATCTTCCTCCACCACATCCTCTGCTCAACCTTTGTCAACCTCTCCGGAGGAGTAGGCGGCGCTGCGCGAGGTGGGCAGAGAGAACGAAGGGATTCTGGCTGTATTGATGGCGCTGAGGACAATGGCGGAGGAGAACAACGGCATCATCTTCCTCCACCACATCCTCTGCTCAACCTTTGTCAATTCTTCCTCCACCACATCCTCTTCCCAGACTATATCTTCAAAGTGAGAGAAGGAGAAGGAGAGAGGCCATGGAACTTGTTTACTTCTTTCTCTCGTTCATGTTTCACTTCTTGCTGGTACTGGTTGTGTCAGTATCTCTAGTTTAAGTGGAAATGTATTGCTTTGCCATTTCCCTTTAGTTTTCTATAAATCACTTTTGCTTTTTTTTTTTTTTTTCTGGGTTATTCTTTACAATTGATTCATAAAGTACCTTTTTCTTTCTCACGAAGTTGAAACTTCTTCGAGCTGGGCTAATGGATCTAACACGGAAATTATGGTACTAGTAGGGATTGATATTTATGAACCCATGTAGGAAGTGATTGTGGGGCGCCGAGGAACCAATTGAGGTTTTCAATTGTTTTTCCTATTAGTTTCAATCTCTGTTTGCAATTGGGAATGTCCGTAGGCTGCAATACCAGGAATGGCTCTGAGATCGTACTCGGATATGTTGTAAATGACCCGAGATTGGGTGGATTTCTTGCTTTCTGGGGATGAAGATCAGTTCTTGCTTATGGGAACGAAGACCAGTTCTGATGGAGGCATGAACAATTTGGGAATTTTGCCTTAGAGATGGGTCCTACAGGAGCTGATGTGGCATGTCATGTCAGTGACTTAACGGCTGCAGTTCATCGAGGAATGACAGAATGATCTATTAGATGAGATTTGATAATGCAGGGGTGTTTTTGAAGAAATTGAAAGTCGAGCGACTGAATAGATGTTGGGCTCAAACCACAGGGTATCAAACAGTAAATAGTCCTTGTTATTATATGTTGTTATTATCAGATTTTATACTCTTAATGGATTGACACTTTTCCATTTCAAAGAAAGAGAGAAAAGAATAAATAAAATATTCTTTTTTTAGTTGAAAATGTCATTCATTATGCATTTCAGTAAGCAATACAATAATGATCTACCCATAATGTCGTTATAAAAGACCATTACACAGAGTACACTAAATAAGCACACCAAAGAGAAGTGTACCTCTAAGTACACCCCTAGCATGACTACCTTCTAAAAATAATCGCAAAAACAAGAAGCTACATAACTACAAAATTAAATAAAACTACATAATAAGCTACTAACAACTTGTTGATCTTTCCCACTCATGCAGAAAACAAAACAACGTCATCTTCCTCAATTGAAGTAATCACCTCTTGAATAGGTATTAGGCCCTTATTAGCAACAATACCAAGTTCAGATGGCATCTCCATCTCTTCCGTATCATCCATCTCCTCCTTTGGGACATCAGAATCAACCACTGAAGTCATCACTTCCTCAATTGGTTTAGTATCAACAACTAAAGTCATCACCTCTTCAGTTGTCTTCTACTCTTCTCCATAGCAGTATCAGTCTCCACCTCCTCTTCAAACAGCTTGAGAAATCGCTTCCGACTCTTACCCTTGACACGGTCAACTTTCAAAGGAAACACAACAGGAACTTTGACTTTGTTCTTTAACCCTTGGGGATAGATAATCAGGCAATCATCATTGTGAGGAATAGACAGAGTTAGTTCCTCGACCTTAGCCATCTTCGGTGTTGGTAATGCTAGAATTTTCTTTCCTTGACGCATCATAGGCACCTTAGCTCTCCTTTTCGGTCCACTGATCAACACAGCAGCATTGTTGATCTTTTTGTTGCCTAACTTCAGCATAAAAAAGCCATCATGTTGACATGCTTGGATAAAAAGATCACCAGGAGATCCATCACCCAAATTGCTCACCAGATTATGTGTTAGGTCTAAAGAAGGAGGCACATGCTTCATTTACCACTTCAATAACCCTGCAGCTTCTAAACCAGAGTTAGCCGCCTGGCTCTTGTGTTGCCCAACCCGGCCTGCGTCCTCAGAGGATAGAATGCCCTCCAAAACCCTAGGAGCCTGAGATGAAACCCTATGATTGGTCAAGACCCTAGAGCCACCTACAGCAGCCCTACTGCTTCCAACAGAAACCCTAGAATTCCCTAGGTTCGTAAACAATGTTAGTCCCACCATAGCATTCACTGGCAGCCTTTAAAGCGTCATTCTCCTTGATCAACAGACGGTCATATCCATCAGTTGGATGTTCAAACAATCCACAATCAAGACATAAACCCTTGACCTTCTCATAGACAATAGATTGAACCATTTCAACAGTTATAGTAAAAGAAAAGCTTCTGAAATGCCTGAATCTCCGACGAGTATCAATAACCAATCTGATCCTCTGTTTTTCGTCCTTTCTATTCAAAGCCAGTTGATCAAACCTCAGAACCCTTACAATCGCCAAGCCAACCAATGACAAAAACAGTTTGTTGTGTAGAGCAGGAGGCAAACCACGCACTGTGATCTAGAGTTCGAAATAATGGATTCAGAGCTGCCATCATATGTTGCAAGCAGTAGCATGGTGTTACGGTAGAACCAAGGATCCCCATGCAAGTTCCAATTTCAATCCCCTTCACGATCAAGTTGGAAAACAAAGCGATCTCCAACTGATCTGATTGATAACCCTCCACGCATTCTCCAAATAGTAGGCATGGTTCCCATGAAACCTACCTAATTTGGCCGTCTTGCAAGCAACATTCCCACCATATAATGGTGGTTGTCATGCAGTGCCACCTCCCCGGCCAATCCAAGGTTAACGTGAGCATTATCATTGAGAGAGAAAGCAGCCGCTAGGCTGGAAATTGGATCCGACATGGTAGAGGGAAATAGGTGTTTCAAAAACTTTAGTCATTGAGAACCCTAGCAGAGTAAGAAAGCGGCCAGGTTTTGAAATTTGAATAGAGTCTAACAAATAAAAGATTATAATGACTTCTTTAGAATCAACATTTTGTTAGAGAAAATTGTATCATTATTAAATTAATTACTAATTGGCAATTAGTTCCAATCATGATTCATGAATGAATTAATTGATGAGTTTTCAATGAAAGTCAATTCTAATTTAATTTGTTGATTTTAATTAAACTTGACAAAATAGTTTATAACGCAATAGACTAAGACTTAAAAGTCGAGTCTTATTAATTTGAGTTAATTTGATTAAAGTTCAAAAGCTAGATCCTATATTAATTGTAGTCCGCATCAATTTTTCTTGTTAATTGTAGTCAAATGACTCAGCTGCCACTTCAGATTTATTTCATTTTCTATCTTGCTGACTCAACCCTCATTAATATTTCTTTTTTACATGACTAATATGCCCTTATTAAATGTCATTGCACACAAAAGACAAGAATTAATAGGATTATAATTAGCAATCTTATTAGTAACTTAATATCATATTTGATATATATCTTTCTTAAATTACTTTTATTGATCAGACATAAAATTATGGAATTGATATAACATTGAATACCATATTTAATGTAAATCGTTTCTAAAATTAATTTAATTTAAAAGATGTCTTCTATAAGTTAGGAATCTTTCTAAAGCAATTTTTTTTTATAATGCTTTTCTTCTTTAACACCAAAGCTTCTATGGTTATGGCTCTTGCATGTAATATCAAGTTTTTTATGAACATGGTTCTCCTTCTTTAACATTAAGCTTTCTATGGTCAATGTATTTTCTTGTCAGCCCTATACGATTGTGATCTTTTTGGTGTTCGATTTTATTTTCCTTCCATCCATGGATGGTAGCTATTCTTCTTCTTTTTCTTCTTCATTTTTTTTTTGGTTTATATTTCCTTCTTAACTTACCTTTAACATAGAAACGAACATACATATATATATATATATATATATATATTATAGGTTGACAAACCACTATTGTAACCTTATTCTAAAGTAAACATTACACAATTTTTGTAGTAGATATATTAAGAGCTAAAAAATTCAGCATTTCAGTATACCTCATATATAAGTAGTTTTTCTCACCATATGTATCTCTTACTTATGGTATGCCTAGAATAGAAGAAAGTTAATATGTATATCTCTTACTTTGCATATATCTCCATTATTTATACCTACAATTGAGAATCTAATCCGTAAAATGGGCATGAAAATATAATGACAAAAGTCAATAGACATAGATTGATAATAAAATTACCTATGGATTCCATCCATTATGACTTATATTCAAAAACCTCTATTAATTTTGTCCATAAGAAAGTTGACACAACAACAATACATAAA
Source organism: Rosa persica (assembly GCA_025331145.1). Classification (NCBI taxonomy): domain Eukaryota; kingdom Viridiplantae; phylum Streptophyta; class Magnoliopsida; order Rosales; family Rosaceae; genus Rosa; species Rosa persica. The sequence continues at coordinate 33,130,107 of WFKR01000001.1, forward strand.
CTAATAGTCAAGATAGATATGTGTCGACTTACAAAATAGGTAAAATAAATGAGCTTAATGAAAGATGGAAATTTTGTAGAAAAGAAAGAACTTAAGTTCTTGAAAAAAAAAAAAAAAACTTACGTTAGTAGTTAATCAGGGCCCTTCCAATGAGGGATCCTTTTTACTGGCCAATTTGAGAGATCGCTCATTAGACCCATTTTTCGATCACATATTCACATCTCAACCGTTCAGTTTTTAGGTTTATGTGAGTAGATCATATCTAAAAAAATTTAGCAAATTGATAACCATTAAGCCTTTCATAACTGCAATTTATAAATATGAATATGAACGGTTCAGGTATACATATATACATATATAGATAGATTCGGTTCGTCTATTGATTTAATCTAGTTTGATACCTTACGATCATCAATTTGGCTGAAAATTTACAAAAGTGATTTATATATTATGACCTAAAAACTGAATTGTCGAAATGCCGAAATACGATGGAAAAGTGGATCCCACAAGGGATCCCTTAAAGTGGCCAAAAAAATGGATCCCTTAGTGGAATGGCCTTGAGAAGTTAATTATTTAAATGTACATTAAGTTTACAGGGAGCCCTTCTAATGAAAACCACTAAATTGAGAATTAGTTGAGGATGTTCTAATCAACGATTTGGGAGACTCATTTTCGATTACATTATAGCAAATCAACCGTTGGATGTTTATCTATGCATGAGTAGATCAGTTCTGAAAATTTTCCTCCGAATTGTTAATCGTTAAGATATCAAACTAGATTAAATCAATAGACGAACCAAATCTGTCAAATATGAACCGTTCTTGTTCATAACTGATAAATCACAATTATGAATGTTTTAATGATTTCAATTTGGTTGAAAAATTGCATAAATGATCTACATATAAATATCTAAACATCTAACGGTTAATTTGCGGAAATGTGATCGAAAATTGGGTAACACAAAAGTCCTCAACTACTGCTTATTTTAGCGGTCTTCATTAGAAGGGCACCCTAAGTTTAGATGGTTTAACGACGTTTTATGGGAGGAACGGGCTAGCCACTATAGTTTCTTCATTTTCAAACCGAAATCAACAATGTTTATTAGCCGTTCGCAGTGCAAAACGATGAAAAATCCAACAAATATGACCAGATATAAGCTAGATCCAACATCGAAATCTGGTTGTATCTAATCAATTCTTGTCATCATAACCGCCTGTTGAATTGAATCAAAACTGACAATACAGTTTAGTGTAATTTCAATTAATCGGTGTTGGAAAGTTAACCCTAGTACCTTTTATGTCATTGGCCTCAGATCGGAATGGACTGTATTATTTGTAAACTAATATAAATAGGGGAGTGAAATTCGCACTCCCCGTTTTCACTCTCTGTTTTAAAATGCACATTTTATGTATTCTTTTTTTAGTATATTAAATTTTATTTTTTTTATAGTGTAAATTGTAAAAATATAATGTTGAAATATTAAAATAAAAAACATTGTGAATTGTAAAATATAAAATACGAATTTCACTCCCCTATAAATATTCGATTGCCCACTCGTTTAGAATCAAACTGCGGAGTGCAAACTTCATCCTATGACCACTCAAATGGTCGATCTGTGGGCACAATTCTATTATCCCACGTCTTTGAAAGTTACATGATGAGTGAGCTCGATTCATGTGGAGCAACACACTCGACTCACATAGGCGAAGTTACCCGGAAGCCCCCCTCTAATGACCCAAATCAACTTCTGAATATCCAAATATCCCCAATTTATATTTGCAGCCTTATCTGTGAGTGAGATACGTCGTGCTTTGTCTTCCCTCCATAATTAACAACCTCACAATTACATTACCATCCTCGTTTGTTTGGCTTATTATCAATAATGTCAGTAGTCTTGGACAAGAAAACAAAGGAGCTACATACCAATGCTATCGGTGAAAATGGATTAGCTACCGAATTGGCTATTTGCCATTTCTACCGTAAATTTCCAGTGAGTGCAAGAAAACCAACTCAGTTAACTTAATTCTATATACAAGGGCGGATTGATGAGGTTTGAAATTCATTTCTTTTTAAATAGTTATAATTATGATTCTAAATATAACTGTAACACATCCATACAGATTATCTACGCTCCGCACATCATTATCTTAATGCGGTAACGTGCGGAGCGCGAATTACTGCTAATAAAGGGTCAAAAATGAGTGATAGCGGAGTCACCATCACCACCTTGTTTATGGTCGATAGAGGGAGTCCCCATCTTTTTCACCAGGTGGGTATTTTGGGAAAAGAAGGAATGAAATAATTGATGAAATAACGACAAAATAGCAATGATGATATGCAGGCAGCCATGGAAGAAGTTGAGCTACTGCATGTGGGTGATTGGCTTCGGATGAGAGCATTACAAAATGGATTCGCATCCTCATCCTCCTCTTATGGGCCCCACACGTCCTCAACACGTTAATTATCATCAGCCTCTTCTTCTATATTCTTCTTCTTCTTCTTCTTCTTCTTCTTCTTCTTCCTCTTTAATTGCCACTCTGCTTTTTCTTTTCTCTCTCTCTCTCTCTCTGCCACCCAATTGCCCAAACCGTGCTGAAACGCCGACCCAGTAGAGCAAAGATCTCATCTTGAACCACCGGAGCTCGGACCCAGTTGGGAAAATTTGAGCCTTGATCATCGATTGAGGATGAGTAGTGCAAAGTCGCCGAGGATGAGGACCCGGGTCGGGAAGTATGAGCTGGGCAAGACTCTCGGGGAGGGCACCTTTGCCAAGGTCAAGTTCGCCAAGAACACCGAAACCGGGCAGTGCGTCGCCATCAAAATCCTTGATCGTGAGCAAGTCCTCAAGCACAAGATGGTTGAACATGTATGTAACTATCTTTGTTTGCTTTATATATATACACACACACATATTTATGTTTGTAAAGGCTCTTCATCATCATCGTTATTATGAATATTGGATTTTCGATTGAGCTGGTGATCATCGTGAATCATGGAGACAGAATTCTCGGGGTTTGGTATTGTTTATAGTTTATACTCGTAGAAATTGGAGGCAAAGTGTGTTTTTAATCAATAATTAATGTTTGATTTACTATAGGTGGGCCAGCATGTGGGTTGATACTGTTTTTTTTCTTTTTTGCTGGGAATATATGAATAGTGTTTGAGTTGGTTGTAGGTTTGTAATGTAGGGCGAGAATGTAGAGATTGGTATCTGATTTTTGTTTTGGTGCTTGAATTGGTAGATAAAAAGAGAGATATCGACGATGAAGCTGATCAAGCACCCGAATGTAACGCAAATGTTTGAGGTACCATATGAAATGATACGCAATAGATTGCAGGAAATGATTCCTGATGGATTTCTGAGTATTCTTTTTTGTGTTTGTGTTTCTGCATAGGTTATGGCAAGCAAAACTAAGATCTACATTGTTCTCGAGTTTGTTGATGGGGGTGAGCTCTTTGACGAAATAGTAAGCAATTGCTGTTTGAACCTACGTGATTGGGTTGCACAAAACTCTTTCTTTCTTTTCTTAGGACACAAGTCTTATGTTTGATATAGAAAGCATTCCCCTTACCGCCTTTCTGTTTGCATAGGCCAAAAATGGGAGACTGAAAGAGGACGATGCCAGGAGATACTTCCAGCAGCTCATTAATGCCGTGGATTACTGTCATAGTAGAGGCGTGTACCATAGGGATTTAAAGGTTTGACAGACTTAATAACTCTGTCCCTGAATTCATTAGTTACTGGCTGTGTGCAGGGATGAAATTTTGGTGTCCAGAGTATTACGTTGACTAACTCAGACTACATCTTTTCCAGCCAGAAAATCTTCTCTTAGATTCATATGGTGTCCTTAAAATATCAGATTTTGGATTGAGTACATTTGAACAACAAGTGCGGGTGAGTAATTTCTTGTGTTGATTCTATATTTAAGTCATATCCAGTTGTGAGATGCAGCTTAGTCACTTTAGAACACAAGAACTTCCTCTTCCTATGAGGAGTGTCTGTGATGTTGTTGTTGATCAGAATTTTTGATTATGAGCTTGTCATGTTATCTTCTTCAATACGTGCCTTTGATTTTATCCAATTCCTATAAGACCATGAGCCATATGAAATGCTCAAGCAGACCCTGCATATTTTCTCGTTGCAGGAAGATGGGCTGCTTCATACTGCCTGTGGGACTCCAAATTATGTTGCTCCTGAGGTATGTGCTTCTGACTTCATGAAACTAGGTAATTGCATGGGGGTTTTTATCTAATTATTTCTCAACTTTGGTGTGTATGTACTAGGTTCTCAATAATAAAGGATACGAGGGTACATCATCTGATGTTTGGTCTTGCGGGGTTATCCTCTTTGTACTTATGGGTGGTTACCTGCCTTTTGATGAACCAAATCTTATAGCTCTGTACCAAAAAGTATGTATAATCAAGCTTTAGCTTCTGCTGTTTGAAAGAAAGGAATCTCATATAACATAACAGTGCATGCTACTGTGAATTTCAGATATGCAAAGCTGAATTTTCATGTCCATCATGGTTTTCATCCAGTGCAAAGAAACTGATACACCGTATACTTGATCCAAACCCTGCTACGGTGAGCTCAAAAACCCTGTTTCTGTGCCAAAAATGTTCCTTGAATCCTAGCTGTCTTCACATATGTTCTTGAAAATTTAATATCATTGTTATATAAGCTGTGGGCATACAGACTCTCTAATATGGTGCATATATCTCATGTCAACCTACTTCCTATTTTATTGAAGAATAGCCTGAACAGATGCTCTTTCTTCACTTTATGCAGAGGATGACCATTCCTGAGATATTAGAAAATGAATGGTTTAAGAAAGATTACAAGCCAGCACAGTTTCAAGAAGAAGACAATGTAAATCTTGATGATGTGGATGCTGTTTTCAACAAATCAAAGGTAAGATTTTTAGTCACATCTTAGAAGTCAATATAATTCTCTCAACCATGAAGTCCGTGCTTCTATTCAGAAGATTGTGTGAGAAAATTTGATTATCTTTTGAAATTTCTCGCTTGCTCAATCAGTTTTTTTTTTTTTTTCCCTTTGGTTGCAGGAAAATCTTGTAACAGAAAGGAAAGAGAAACCTACATCAATGAATGCTTTTGAGCTTATTTCGAGGTCACAGAGTTTCAATCTAGAAAATTTATTTGAGAAGCAGATGGTATGTAGCATACAATGTCCCTAATTTCTTTGTAGCGCCCAGAATTATTCTGATAATAATTGCTGCTTTCTGGTCATTTGAAATTCCATTATAGGGTCATGTGAAACGAGAAACCCGTTTCACTTCTCAACGCCCTGCAAATGAAATCATGAGTAAGATTGAGGCGACTGCAAAGCCTTTGGGCTTTAATGTTCACAAGAAAAACTACAAGGTAATGAGTTTTACTCATTCTGATGTTACACTGCATATGTTGTTGCGAGTAATCTTATAAAAAATGCTATAAATCTTTGCTAATCAAAAGCCATTTTTCAGATGAAGTTGCAAGGTGATAAGCATGGAAGGAAAGGTCACCTCTCTGTAGCCACTGAGGTACAGACTTGGCATATGTGATATGTTAGATAAGGCTTATACTTGTTTGAGTACTTGTATATTTGGGAAAAGAAAATGAAACTCTCATGTAGGACGGGAGCAACTAGATAAATTAAGATGTAAACTTTGTTATAATGGGTCTATTTTCATCTTGTTGCATAAGGTGTTCGAGGTGGCTCCCTCCGTGCACATGGTAGAACTCAGGAAAACTGGTGGTGACACACTAGAGTTTCACAAGGCAAGTCAACACTAAATTTCACCTTGAGTATTTACGTTTCTGAGAAATTGTAGGAAAAAGGAAAGGAATCAAATATCATGATTGACTGACAAATCATGAAATGCAATAACTTTTATCCTTCATTTTCCCTTCCCTTTCTCACAAATTAAACAAGAGGATTGTCAAGGGCCGAGTTGTTATTGCTGATTGTTTCTTTTTAATCTTTGTTACTTCAGTTCTATAAGAATTTCTCATCCGGGTTGAAAGACATAGTGTGGAAATCTGAAGAAACTACTACTGAAGAATCAAGGTGATAAATCCTCTCTGTCTTAATCTCTGAGAGTTGTTATGGAATGCAGGCAAGACTGACACTTCAATTACTTGTCTGTGCAGGTCATAATAAAGTCTATCTTTTCCGGGCCCGATTGATTCTTCTGACCAATTTTGGCCTATTATGCTGTATAATGCTGAGCCATACATACAATGTATAGTGGTACATGGAAGGCATGGGAAACTGGGAGCATGTGGTAATTAGTGTAGTCTGCAGTAACCAGATATGAATCCTCAAAATTGAGGTCGGGTGCTTACCATGTTAACTAGTTATATGAACCAAATCAATCAACTCTTTCGAGAACATGATTGCAGTTCATTATAGTGAAGTCAGAAATTCTTCATATGCTATTCTGTAATTGAGGAATGAACATTCCATATCTATCTTCTCCAATTTTAAGTCAATTATGCGATACTCTGCTTGGTTAAGGTATAAATTTTCTTCTTACACATTATATCCTTTTAAGCATGGCTTGATATTGACGTGGTCCATACGGGTAGGTAGGTAGTGTTATGTTGATACCTGTCAACTATGCAATACTTTGCTTGGTTAAAGTATAAATTCTCTTCTCACACATTATATCCTTTTAAGCATGGCTTGAAATTGACTTGGTCCGTACGGGTAGATCGTTGCTACTTACTATCTTGGTTATTAATTCTAAAGAAAAAAAAAGAGAGCAGGAATCATGAACTTCAACTTCTGTACGAGGGAGATTATACCACTAGACTAAATAGTACGGGACCAAATTTTTGTATTTTTTAACAAAGGAAAACATCATTTGTGTTGCTGAAAAATACTCAACACCTAAAGTCGCCATGATGTTGTAGGGTTTTCATCAACACCCAACTACCCACGGACAAAATCTCAAACATTAAAAATGAAAATTTTCATGGAATATTATAGCATGCGGGTAGAGCCCAACGCTCCTCCCTCTGTGGGAGCTTATGGTTTCATGTTCTATTTCACTCCCTGGTGGGGGCTTCGCCAGATTACTCGAGAATGATTTGATCCTTAGATTTGCATTGTTGAAAATACTCATTCGATCGGTCGCTATAACGTTGTAAGGTTTTCATTAGCAACCAACTACCCGGCACATAATCTCACACACTAAAAATGAAAAATAAGGAGAACAATAATGTAAGATTAGAGATCCTTAATAGACATAACTACACTCATAACCCCACTCTACTTTGCTTGGTGGACAGAAGTCCCTGTCCAAGCTTCTGTTATTTATTAGATTGATGTTACAATTAATTTGCAAATGCCCTATTGTTAGGTGACGGTTAACAACAGGTACATATAACATTGATATTGGACCATTTGGATGGTGCAACTCGATATCATTTAATGAATTAGGTTCTTGTTAGAAGCTACAGTAGCTATTGGTCATGGGTCACTCTTGCTTGGTTAAACATTAATTCTCTGGTCAATTACCAGTTAATTAAGACCGCTCGTAATGGATATGTGATGGAGAATTGTTGAAGACGATAGCAATGAGCACCAGAAACCAAACCCAGATTTTGTGTCTCACATACAATTCATGTACCTAGAACTTGGCATATAAGAGTGGACACACGTCTTTTTTGTGAAATAAGGCTCGATGAAAACGGGTTTGTCAAATAATCTTGATAGAAAAATGCGAGATCAGTTTGACAATATTAGTCATTGTAGAGAACAAGTTTCACTCTCGTTTCCGAAGAAAATGGACCGGTATCTTTTAGAGTAGGACGTGTACTTTCAGGTCTTCTCTCTTTGTTGCTATAGTTGAAGAGTTCTAGTTGAATACATTAGGGTGAGATAATAGGTTTTAGTTGTTTATATAAACTATAAAGATAGATCCATTGGGATTAAGTGCCTTTGGTTATGATCACTAGTTTCAGCGAAGTGAGATTTTTCAGTTTTTGGAAATGGTTAATATGGTGGGAAAGTCAAACCTTTAAAAGCTTCAAGTTTCCAAGTTTTATAACTACAGTGGGTAAATAACATGAGAAAATTGACAAAAACAATGAAGAGTAGCTTTCCCTTTCCCTACTACTATTGCCGAATCATTAAAGACAACAACAAGATGAAGAAAGTCATTACCAAAATTTTATTGTTTCAAGTAACGAGTCCTTCGTCTCCAAAAAGCTTAAACCATAGAATCAATCAGTAGCATACGTCAAATAAATAAAACAAAATTTCTCGGACGTGATAAGAGCACACGCACAATCAGATCGACGAGCTTCGTCTTAAAGTCTAAAATCTCGACTTTCTTTTAAGAAAATGACAGTGGTTTAAATCCTAACGAGAACGAACATTAAAAGGATAAAATGGTAATGTTTTTGTTTAGTTTGGTGGGCAAAAATACGACTTCAACCACGTTCTTCCAATTTATTGTTCCTTGATGGCTGGTCAGCCCGCACACACCCACCAAAGCCACCACAAAGTAGTACAACTTCCCTAAACCGCCCCTTGCTTCCTTCCTCTTCCACATTGCCCTTATTAGGTTACCCTCCAAATGTTCTTGAACAATAACCAGTAGAGTGGACCCTTTCTCTTTTACCCATTTCATCCTTGCATATATGGAAAATGTCAAGAATGTGCAACTCCCTGAAAGCCCCCCCAGATTCGAGCTTGCTTGAAAGAAACCACCTCCCTTTCATGGGGGGGGCTCCATAGTCAAATTCCTCTTCCACCACCACAACATAAACCCCCAAACCAAAAAAAGAAAAGAAAAAAAAAAATTGAGAGACATTTCCAAAACCAGAACCTTGGAAAAACTTGGACCGAAAATCCCTAGCATTAATTTAGTCTATACTAAAACCTATGGTGGTTGAGCTATCTTCCTATCCAACATCATCCCCCTTGTTAGAGAAACTACTCCTCCATTAATTCAACACCATCATTCCAGCTTTCTTGCAGTACCTTGCTACTTAATAATTCTCTATTTATCTTAGGCCATGGCCATGTGGGTGCTACTGCTCCATCTCTCTATATAACTTCTCTATCCTTCAGGTTCACACCTCACTCTAGCTTGGCTAGCCGTGTTGGGCTTCTCCAGCTCAATCAAATTCCCAGCACCATATATAGTCTTTACCTCTTCATGGTTTCCCAGCTCAAACAGCTTGAAGACCAACAACTAGTTTTGTTTCGGGTGTTTTGACATTTTCGCAAACACACGTAGAGAAAGATAAAAGTAAATCATTAATGGAGAGTAACAGCATAGAGATGGATAAGGAGAGACTTACTGCGGAGATGGATTTCAACAAGGACTCCTCCTCCGCCGTCATCAGAATCCGGCAGCGCTTGCCGGATTTCCTGCAGTCCGTGAAGCTCAAGTATGTGAGGCTTGGCTATGGCTACTCATGCAACCCAGCTACCATTCTCATGTTCCTTCTCATCGCGCCTTTGTTGGCGTCGGTTCTGGTACAGCTCACGGGTGTCGACATAACCCGGTTCGTCTCCGAGGTCTGGACCAACCAGGCCGTCAGGCTGGAAAGCATGGACGCCGCCACCCGACTCGCCGGTTCCGGCCTGGTTCTCTTTTTCATAGCCCTCTACTGGTCCAAGCGGTCCACACCTGTTTACCTGGTGAACTTCTCCTGCTACAAACCCGACGAGGAAAGAAAAATGTCGATGGAGGATTTTCTCAAGATGACGGAAGAGACCGGCGCATTCAGCCCTGACTCGTTCGAGTTTCAGAGACGAATATCGAACCGGTCCGGTTTAGGCGACGAAACATACCTAGCCCCAGGGATTACGTCGAAACCACCCAAACTCTCCATAGAAGAAGCCCGTTTGGAGGCGGAGGCCGCCATGGTCGGCGCACTCGACGCCCTCTTCAAGAAAACCGGAGTCAGGCCGAAAGACATTGACATCCTCATCGTGAACTGCAGCTTGTTCAACCCAACGCCGTCGCTCTCCGCCATGATCGTCAACCACTACAAGCTCAAAACAGACATCAAGAGCTTCAGCCTCGGCGGAATGGGCTGCAGCGCCGGCCTAATCTCCATCGACCTCGCCAAGGACCTCTTGAAAGCCATCCCCAATTCCTACGCCGTCGTAGTCAGCACCGAGAGCATCACCTTGAACTGGTACTTCGGCAACGACAAGTCGATGCTGCTCCCCAACTGTATTTTCCGGTCCGGCGGGGCCGCTATCCTCCTCTCCAACAAGCGCAAGGACCGCGCCCGGTCCAAGTACGAGCTCGTCCACACCGTCCGGACCCACAAGGGCGCCGACGAGCGGTCCTACCGGTGCGTCTACCAGCGGGAGGACGACAAGGGTAAGGTCGGAGTATCCCTCGCGCGGGAGCTGATGGCGGTTGCCGGAGACGCGCTGAAGACGAATATAACGACGCTGGGGCCGCTGGTGCTGCCGTTTTCCGAGCAATTCTTCTTCTTCGTAACGCTGATCAGGATGAAGTTCTCGAAGGCGAAGGTGAAGCCGTACATACCGGACTTCAAGCTGGCGTTCGAGCACTTCTGCATCCACGCCGGCGGGAGGGCGGTGCTGGATGAGATTCAGAAGAACCTGCAGCTGACGGAGAGGCATATGGAGCCGTCGAGGATGACGCTGCACCGGTTCGGGAACACGTCGAGTAGCTCACTGTGGTACGAGCTGGCGTACGCGGAGGCGAAGGGGAGGGTCGGGCGGGGGGATCGGATCTGGCAGATCGCGTTCGGGTCGGGTTTCAAGTGCAACAGCGCGGTTTGGCGGGCGCTGAGGCCAGTCGCGGAGGGGGACGCGCTGGGGAACCCGTGGATGGACTCGATAGATAGGTACCCGGTCAAGGTTCCGGTTGCGCTCTAGGGATGTCCACGTGGAGGAGAGATTCAGCCATTGCCTGATTGCCATGTGGAATTATATGTGGCGGGGCTTTTATTCTGCTTTTTTTAGATTACTATTTTTTTCTTTCTTTCTTCTTTGTAATTGTGGGGGTCAGACCAGAAAAAAAAAAAAAAAAAAAAAAGTCTGTGAGGGGGACACTGACATTAGACTGGACTTTTTTTGTTAAATAAATTATTTAAAGAAAAAAAAATAAAAGACCTTGGAAATATTCATTTCCTTTAAATTTTATGCACGGATCTATTTGATGAATCTCATTTGTTCAAAAAACAAACTTTTTTTGATGAATCTCAACCGGACATAACAATGAATCTCAACTACATGCTCTGCCATCAAAAAAAAAAAAAAAAAACTACATGCTCTGCACAAAAGAACTCGACTACTTTTTTTTTTATGGTAATCAAATTGAAAAAGGAAACAATTTTTTCAACCGACTATTTTTCAAGATTTAGTTTTTTTATTTCTTTCAAAATTTTAGAGAAAATTAATTGAAACTAACCCGACATAATATAATTTTTCACATAAACACCATATGTACAGTACAACTTGTCTTTTTAATTGAAATGGGTACTAGCTTGGCCTTTTTATTGATAGCACTTCCAAATTGTCGAAATTTTGTCATGAACACGGAGAATTCTTATCTATTTTGAAGCAATCTATACAATTTAAGAAAAATCAACCTTTTGTACATATTCCTATTTACAATGCCAAGCATGCCATAAGCATGAGGACCTAAACCACATACAAGGGTGGAGTTTGGGCCACTTGGGTTGTAGCTCGGGTAACTTTATTACAAAAAAGGAAAGTTTTAAGAACAATACCTCATCTCTGAAATAAGGATTTTATACTTTCTAAACATCACAATGGTACCTGGGGTTGAAACCCCGACACAATCTAATATTATTGAATTGGAATGTCTAGAGAAAATCAATATAATATTTATTTGGTATAATTATTGTGGTCATTTTATAGTAGGTTATATATGTCATTTAATAATTCATAATAGAATGAGGTCAAGTGAGTAGATTTTGAGGTCCCAATAGAAACACTATTTGAGGAATCCGATCGAAGTAGGAGTCAAGGATTGAAAAAAAACAACCAGATAACCAGCAGGGGAAGGAGCCAAAGTCGAGGCAAGCCCGACGCTCCGTGTGAGGGCGGCAACAACCGCTGCCATGGTGCTCAGCACCACTATGCGGTGCCGCTAGGGTTTCATGACGAGTTATTCTCTTGAACACCTTTTTCAATTTCATTCTACCAAAAATAATTAAAAGAAAAAAAAAACTCTAACTACTTTTTTTAAAATAATCACATTGAAATTTGGAAACACAATTGACGACTTTCTAAGACTTAATTTTCAGAAGTTTTATTAAAAATTAACTTAAGCAAATCTAACACAATGTAATTTTTGACATAACTATGATACAAACGATGTGAGCAGAGGAACTAAAGTTCTACTTTGAAATGCAGACTACGAGCTAATAGCTATAGGTGCTTTTATGTACCGCCATTACATTGTAAAAATAAGTATGTATAACTCTTCAATAGATAACCTTCCTCTTCATATATATTTAGAAGATCCCCGGCGGCCGCTGGGTAGCCAAAGCAACCAGCAGAAAATCTTGGTTTGGCCAATGATGCATTATTGGATTTGATTGAGAATTTTTCATCTTTGTTGATGAGCAATATGATTGGGACATATGACAGAATTTGGTAGTAGGTAGCAAGTAAGTGACCCAAAATTTTGGATATGTCCATAATTTAATGGAAAATTCTGCTATCCACCTAGGTGAGGGTCACCCAGTGATGAGGCAGAACGACAGCCGCGAATTGCTATGGTTAGCCTAACGTCCAAGTCTCTGTTATCGTGCTCATAAACGGGTTTGAAGAAACAAAAAATGGTAACTCCCTATTGAGAGAGGTCCTGGGTAAAAAGTGGGTAAAATGCCAACACCAAGAAAGAATGGAATAGCTCTGAAGCCGTCGGTACTGTTCCCCTTCTTCACCGCCCCCATGCTCGGATATAAGGTCCCCAACACCGAAAATTTAGCTCTATCATTGAGGTAGAAACGAGGGGGTAAATGGCCTTAGTTCATTGAGGTAGAAAGGAGTAGAGGTAGTGGCGGACCCAGAAACTTATTTATGTGGGGGCGAACTGAATTAGTGGGTACATGACACTTCCACTTCTCTTTAATTTAAGTTGAAAATGATTGGTTGTGGGGGCATATATGCTATATTTAGACCATTTGTCTGCTAGACTATACATCATCACTGAATAACATTGTGAACAAAAAGATAGTGGGCGCGTCAGCCCCCAGTCGCCCTATGCTGGGTCTGCCAGTGAGTAGAGGTACCTCCCTCTGGAACGCTCCCCAACGCCATATCACCGATCATGGGATCGCTTAATCCTACTCGCCTCTGCTGAAAAACCAAGAAACAAGATTGGGAGGTCATCAACCAAGCCTGGAGATGATTCCAATGGATGCCGATGGCCGACCCTAGACGATCTCTCCTTGTTGTATCAAGCTTCTCGATTTTCATGCTCATTCATCAAGCCCAATAGCTGTTCCTTCTTCAATACCAACACTCGAATCCAATTTCACTGGCGCTGTTGCAGATCTATGGTTTTTTTTTTTTTTGTCGGCTTCGGTTTGGAGTTTAGGGTTTGATTTAGAGTTTGGAGGTGTCGAGGGGGCGTGATAAAGTGAAAACTGAGAGCAGCCATAATCTGAAACCCATTTATGTCAAAAGCAATTAGGCCGGTAAAATTTTTTTCACCGAGCCCAAGACCTGTTTTTGGTTTCGGAACTGTACTATCAGCGCGTGTACCCCAAGCGATGTTAACAGACAGCAGATGAGGGTCACCAGGTGGATAGTAGAAGCTCCGCACAAACATGACCATTTTGATGAGTCAATTTCCACTTTATATTTTAAGAATAAAAGAAAAATGAGCGTTCATTAGGTTTTGTAAGAGTAACTCTAACAGCTTCTCTATAATTTCTATATTATAGAGAAGTAAAAGTCAAAGCTTTAGCCTCTTTTTCTTCTCCAACTCCAACAAATTCCATATTTGATATTAATCCCTAAAATCTCCATAATTCTTCCTTAAAATTTTAGAGATTGCTGTAAATTTAGAGAATCTGATTTTCTCTTTCCTCACTTTCCCTAAAATTGGGATAGTTCTAGGGAATTTGTTGGAATAAAAAAGACTCATTTTTCTCTAAAATAGAGAAATATCAGAATATAAGGAAGCTATTGGAGTTGCTCTAAGTTGCAACTTGCAACGCTTTTCCTAACATTTACTCGACACTGACTTTTCAAAGAATTAGGATTGCCGATCAGAATTAATTCACATTCAATACTTTGTTTGGGACAACCTTTATATTGGGTAGGGTTTGGTTTAATTGTTGTGAAAATTTGGCTTAGTGTCTAACATAGTTAGGTTGACTGCAGATAAACAAGGGAGGAGAATTAGAACTCTGATTACGAGATCAGCTTTGATGTTATTAGTTGTTTCTACTGTTTTTCGGGGGTCCGGTGAACTCACATAGGTCAGGACATATGATCTTGTCTTGTCTTGAGAATCACATTCAAGAGAGAAAACCGATGAATCTCCGACGTAGAAATCAATCGAGTAATGATTTTGGCAGAGTAAAGAGTGTCAAAGTTGAGTAAAATAACTCAACTGCGTATAAGCCCTATAGTCCTATAGGTAAATGGCCAAGAGTGTGTACTGTTCTCTAGCCATTTTGGGAGTCTTTCAGCAATAATGCTGCGATATCTAGTATCCTACTGTCACGGTACGATATCCAAGAATTTCTCAAATACTTTGCCTTTAAAAAATACTCATCTTGATATTGGATCCGTTCTAACTCGAAACTTTGATTGATTTTATAATGTGCTACTTTAACTAAACACATAATTTGGATGCCCCTTCTATAAACATAACTTTTAGGGTTCGTCTCATAAACAGTAGTAAGTAACAATTTGAAAGACATACAAATGACCCTCAATCAAACAACCATTTTCGATAGACATCACAATAATTTAAAAGGCATACTTCTAAATGGTTAGTTTAAGAGGTACAATAGACAGCCGATCAAAGTCGAGAGAAACTCATATTATCTTTTCACCATTAATCTACAAACACGATTATATATTGACCGAATGATTAATGTTTTTCCGAAACTGCCGAAATTTCCTCAATTTTGAAATACCAAGAAGAAATTTATATGCTATATCATTTTCTTCAAGAGTTTTCTAAATTTTCCATTCATTTTCTGAAAATTTTTTAATTTCTGAAATATCTACACTTATGTAGCGTATATAAAAAATTCACATCAAAATTTTATCTGAAATTTCCCCGTAATTTTATATGTAACCGACAATTAGTTTTACTTCATAGAGAAAATATTGCCTTTTGATTTCATCTGCAATCAAGGTTGACTACTAGGGAGGCACAATCAAGTGATTATGCTAACATAATCATCTTAGGAGGCCTCCGAATTTCTTGGAGTGACCTTGGTTTACGAAACCTAGGTTTTGTGTTGCTGGCGGCGGTGAAGCTTCACTCCCCAGACCAATCAAGAATGCAGTGCACTCTCGGGTGCGACGACGGTGTGGCGGCGATGCGGAGATTGGTCTGGATCGTGTCTGGTTCAGCGGCGGAGGATTGGTTTTGGGTTTGTTCCAATCAGGTTCTCTGGGTTGGTGTAGATAGGGATTTGAGCAGTGGATCGGGTGGTTTCTGGTGTAAGGCTTGGCGGTTTCTGGGCAAAGCACAGTAGCCATCCTGAGCGTGTGTTGCTTGGACTGGTCGGGTCAGGCAAAAACAAGGGCAATGATCATTTGTCTGTTGAACGTCAGGACTTGTGTAGATTGTGGTTGAAGAGATATTAAGGTCAGCAAGCAGATCGGAGGAACCAGCTCCGTCTGGTGCTGGTGTCTTGTTGATTGACAATTAAATGGTGTGGTGGAAGGGCCGACCGCCGGAGCTAACGCCATTGGAGGCGGCGGTGATGGCCAGGCAAATGATTTGGGCTTCTGGCTCTATAGCTTAGGTTTGGGCTGGCTTGGGCTCAATTCGAGTTAGTAGATTTCAAAGAAAAGCATGAAGACTAACATGTTGCCTAGGTTGTTAGCTGCTAGATTTTAAGTTCTGCTACTAGACATTTGGATGCAAGTCTTATTTAGGTATGGGTAAACTCTATAAGCTTTTCTAAGATGTTTCTAGTTGTGATTTGTACCACAATTGTGTGCTGACAAATTAGACTAGATGAATGATTTTTCCTTAGGAAGCGAGGTTATTCCTGCTTAGTTAGGCTTGTATCATGCGAGCGTCTCATTAGACTTTAATGAGTTTAGTTTGGCTTAGATAGGTTATCCGATTTTCCGGATCTTCTTATATAAGTTCTGTTAGACTCTGGCCTGTTTTCATGGCTTGATTACTAATGCAATCAACTTCTATTCAAAATCAAGTTTGACTACTTCCAAAATTATCAATATTAGAATTCATGTATTTAGGAGTAGTATTGTATGATACTAAATGGAAGCAGTCCAACTAGCTAGATCGAATCACATTGTAATAGCTCTTACTATTAATACTTTATAGGGATTTTTTATATTCATTTTGTTGTTGTTTGCCTCAAAATCATCTTGGCCCGAATTAGAGGCCAAGAGATTTGAGGTCTAATTGTTCTTCTGGATTACCCAAGCGTGCTAGATTTTAAGTTCTGCTACTAGACATTTGGATGCAAGTCTTATTTAGGTATGGGTAAACTCTATAAGCTTTTCTAAGATGTTTCTAGTTGTGATTTGTACCACAATTGTGTGCTGACAAATTAGACTAGATGAATGATTTTTCCTTAGGAAGCGAGGTTATTCCTGCTTAGTTAGGCTTGCATCATGCGAGCGTCCCATTAGACTTTAATGAGTTTAGTTTGGCTTAGATAGGTTATCTAATTTTCCGGATCTTCTTATATAAGTTCTGTTAGACTCTGGCCTGTTTTCATGGCTTGATTACTGATGCAATCAACTTCTATTCAAAATCAAGTTTGACTACTTCCAAAATTATCAATATCATAATTCATGTATTTAGGAGTAGTATTGTATGATACTAAATGGAAGCAGTCCAACTAGCTAGATCGAATCACATTGTAATAGCTCTTACTATTAATACTTTATAGGGATTTTTTATATTCATTCTGTTGTTGTTTGCATCAAAATCATCTTGGCCCGAATTAGAGGCCAAGAGATTTGCGGTCTAATTGTTCTTCTGGATTACCCAAGCGTGCAAACTCGTGGCCAATTAGCTAAGTGAGATTTTGATTAATATATGCGCTTGATCTGGCTTCTTCAAGTGATTGCAAGTCGAGGAAGGAACCATCCTAAGCACTAGGTTCGTATGCCTTTGTTGCAAGGACTTTCGACGTTTTCACCGACCTTGTTGCTTCTTCTTTTTTGTGATTTTTTTGATATGTTGCAGAAAATTAAAATGCATGAAGTAAATGAGTAAGAAAGTAAATATCTTAAAGAACAAATAACGTAAAAGGCTAAAAGCAAAAGTGCGAGAAGAAAAATTGTGGATTGTAAGAAAGCAATCAAGATCTTTACTAGGCTAGAGCAAGAATGAAAAGATATTTTAGAGAATTTTATGTATTAAAATTGAGTTGTGTTGGTCGGGGACTAGATAGAGGGTCGTATTTAGACAATTACATACATAAGATTTACGAAGGAAAGAACAATTAAATTAAATGAATATTTTAGTCTTAATGATCGAAATTAATATATGCTCCATATTAGGGATGGCAATGGGCAGGTTGGGGATGGGGATCACAATACCATCTCCATCCCCGCCCCAATCCCCAATAAAAATATATTGGGGATTCCCCGTCCCCAACCCCACTAGAGACTAAGCCTCCAAATCCGCCCCAAATCCCCAATAAGAATTTGATAAATAAAATAAAATTTTTTCTCATATTGCCTTTTTAAAAATCAAAATCTACAATAAATAAAATTAAAACATGATTAAATTCATAATTCAATGAGTGCAAAAGTCAAAAGACCATTAAAGTAAAAGTATAGTCATTAAAGTTAAGTAGTAAATGTATATATTTGTGATTATATTATAAAAAAATAAATTTATTTATATAAATTTATATATATATTAAAATATATATAAATTGAACATATGTATATATTATTGGGACGAGTTTGGGGATGGAGATCACAATACCATCCCCACCCCATCACCAATCTTAGATAGCGGGGATTGAGGATCCCTATCCCCATTCCCCATGTCCCAAAATTCTCCCCCCATTAGGGGCGGGTATCCAATGGAGCTCCCCCCAGCTGGAGATTTTTGTCATCCCTACTTCATATTGCTTCATTCTTAATCACACTATTATTACTTCATTCTTGAGAATAAAAATTAAATTAAATGAATATTTCGGTCTTTATGATCGAAATTAAAATATGCTTCATATTGCTTGATTCCTTAATCGCACTATTATAACTTCATTCTTGCGCCATTATGCTTGTTTGTTTTTAATTATGCAATATTGTCTTCAATGCCTTCAAACTCAATAAAATCTTCACATTAATTATTCTGAGAAATAATTAGCGCCACTATTTCTCTTTCCATTCAAATTTCTTCACCTATAGTTAACCTAACAAAAACCTTATAAAATGAAATTTTATTGAGATACCATCAATTAAAGCACAATATTTTTTCAAATCTATTGACGAAGGGTTTACAGGCCAATTTTCCAAAAATAGGTAGAAACAATTGGGCTTTATTCATTTTCATTCACGGAATTTTGGTATCACGTTTGACCCTCTTTAGTTGTATTTTTCTGATTATTAGTGAAAAATATATGATAGTCAAGCCTCTCACTAATTTAGCAATTACAAAAAATGTTAAATACATTCATATTATCAATTTACAGCGCATTTATAATTACATATAATCATATAGATGAAAATTTTAGTTTAACAACCTAACGTTTAATCACTCATTCATATTAAATATCATAATTCTATTATATATGTATAATATTTAAAAATAATACATGTAAATAAATTTGTTATTTAATCTATGTAAAAATTTCTTTTAAAAATATAATCTTATAAATACAATTAATGTGGTTTTTTTATTTTTAACAAAAATTTCCATCCAAATCCAAACTTTATCTCAAATTTTAAGGCTAAACCAGCATGAACCCTCGGGCCAAACCTTGGATTCGACCCGTTGATAACCCAGAAGGGCAAATCCGACAGATAACGCAACCTCCCTTTATGTATGTGGCCGGAGCAACCCGAAAACCCAAACCACACACCACCACCATGTGGTCATCCCACTACCTGTCCCCGCCAACACCGCTCCACCCTCTCATCCCTAAACCACGTCTAACCCCTCTTCCCCTCACCGTCGTCTCCGCCAAGACTCAGCCACAACCAGGCCAAGACTTGGGAGGCTTAGGCCGTTCATTTCTCACAAAACACAAACACAAACCCAACCCCGAACCCACCAATATTACCGCCGTCACAAAACAGCAGACGCAGAAACAAGAGGAAAGCAGTCGCCAGATAAGCGGGTCAGAAGTGCTTTTCGCTATGCAGAAAGCAGCTGCCAAGAAACGAAAAGAGACTCGGAAGAAGAAAACGAAGACTAGTGCGGAGGGGTTATCGTCTGCGAGCAGGTACAGGGAAGAGGAGGAGGATGGTGTGGACTATAGCAAAGTGAGGCCCTTGTGTTTGAAGAGTGATTGGGGGAGAAGATTGGATGAATTGGAAATGCGTCTTCAGGAGCTTTCTTCCAAGACCATGTGAACCTTTCAGTAACTTTCGCAGAAATATACACATTTATTGGATAAATGTTTTTAATTACTAGGTTATATTCTGGCTTTGATGGCACTTCATTCTGTTTGGTTATAAGTTGCGATATCTGTCTCTCGTGAATAGAAACTCTTACTTATAATAGAAGACTTTGTCACAATCAATCGCAGATTCTATCATCTTTACGTTTTATGAGATTTTTTCTTTCTTTTGTGAGGTTATTTAGGGACAGTTGATTAAATATCTTTCATTTGTCAACATGACACTTCTTCCTGCTTGGTATAAGACTATAAGTTGCAATAATTGCTATTTTTGCTCACAAACAAGGATCTTCCACTTACAAATATAAGATTTATGTCACAATCAATCGGAACACCCCTGCACTACCTATCTTCAAGTTTTATGGGGAAAAAGAAAGAAAAACAAAATTGATCGACATTTTGGGATAGGTGATTGAATACAGTTCATTTGTCAAGATTATTTTCTTTCCTCATTCATTGTTTGGCTTCTTGTTGGGCATCCTTGACTTTCTTTGGTGTATTAAATTTGTTGTCCTCTGGATTAAAGATTTTGTTGTGTTTGGAGGTGAATCTGGACTTCTTTACATATTAATTTATGACAGCCTCCTATCTTTGAACTTCAATTTGATAATTGAATTGAAAAGCTTACTTTACTTGACTTCTTTGGTCTGCCATTTACAGAAGAAACAAAGTAGGGGGGTTTCTAATGAAGTGTAGGGTTTGAATTGTAACTATTAGTAATATATAGTTGATACTATATGCAATGGATGCTACGACTGTTGTCATTGGTTTCTTATGAAAAAGAATCCATCTCCCCAACCAAAATTGCACACACAGATGGCCCATTTCTCGAGTTACGTTTTATGATGATGATAATATGAAACGGACATTGTCGTTTGGTGAGGGTTTAAGGTTGAGGGTTCAGCAATTGGCTAAGAATGAGTGACAATTGGGGAAGGGAGCTAACCTCCCTTGGACAATCATTAGAAAGGGTTCAATAGCGGCACGATTACTTATCAAATGAAAAAGAGAAATCAAGAAAAGATATCTTCATTTTGGAAACCATTTCATGGGTTCTTTCTTACAGTCGAAAAAACCTCAAAGGTCGCTCAAAAGTCGAGACTATGATATTCAAACCCGGAGTTCCAGCTAGTTCTAAGAAATGCATTGGCAACGGGATCAAATTCCATTTCTTGTAGGTGTCATTAAAATGCCAAACAAAATGCAGTACAAATAGATAAGTTAATGCACAAGAGACAATTCCTAGATTCTCAATTTCTCAAGCATTTTCCTTTTGGCCAAACATCTAAAGCTTTGAGACACCAACATGAAGGAATAACTCATATTTCCTAATCCTAGCCACCTTTTTCTTTCGCCCCGTCTTTACCACAGAAAAAAGAGCAACAAGGGAGAGGGGTTCTGTTATTTTTGTTTGAAGTAACATAGTCATACCAATCAATCACAACAGGTCCTCGTTTTGCTTTTACCCAACCCAGAAAAGGAGCCTCGTCTGTTGAACTAATAAGGCCGGTATCTCCTGCCACGATTGCCTTCATCGCTGCCACCACCTCCTCTCCCTGGTTGTCCACTCGGACCATTGTTTCGATCCCCTCTTCGAGGCCGGGGAGGTGGCATCTGTACCCCAGGCTGCTGACTGCAAAGTATTAACTTCTATGAGACATTTTTCAATAAATCTTTACATTTTGTTAAGATTTACTTTTAGAGGACAAAATGGCAACTTACAGAACATAGCCTATTCGACCATCTGGTAGAACCATCGGCACCATCTGCATTCCTGATGGCATTGGCCCTCTACCATATATCATTGGCTGTTCATGTATGGAATGCGTTAGAAGAAACTCGACTGAGGACCAATAGAGACAAGAGGACGAGAGGACCAAGAGACGGAGAACCAATATAAATTTCAGTGATCTACCTGCTGAAATGCTGGGGCAACACCAAATCCAGCTCCTGCAGAGCTGTATGGATTTCCAGCAAACCCACCATACCCTGGGTGTGGAGCATGATTTGCGTGAGGCCCAGCATTGTAGGGATAAGCCCCATCAGATTTTTTATCAGTCTGAGGCTTCGCAAGAACAACCTCTAGTGGATGGCCTGCAAACAAATCCCTTGATATGGTTACTGGAGACACTATGAACTGAACAAAGAAATAAAGAACATAAGACCAGTGTCTACTGAACAAATTCCCCATATTTTCTACAAAAAATCAACTAAACAAACATGCAATAGTAAGAACTCGCCTAATTATATACAAAATTTGATATTTGTAGACCACAATGATGAAAAGAATACAGTAGAATGGATACTTATTTGATTTCTATACCTAATTAGTATAGCACCACATCCTACATAATGAAAGAACATTATAGCTCTGGGTTATATTTGGATATATACTAGTTGTAAGACATAATTGCTGTCAGAAAACAGGCCACAATCCCCTATTTTACCAAAAGAGTAGGATCTTCACAAAAATTGTATTTTTATCTACTTGACTTTGAGGCAAAATTCAAGTCATAATCGAGGGTTTCCAAAATTGGCTCAGTGAATTAACAGTCAATTGTATGTGCCCAACTTAGCATCAGCTACAGATATGTATGCACGTGCATATGCATATGCCATTTCTACAAAATATAAACTAGATGTGTATCTTGATGATCTTAAATTCCCAACAAACCCAAGTGGAGGTGGGTAAAACTTACCATCAATTTCATATTTCTCACTATCTTTAACAGCCTTCAGAGCACTTGACCTTTCAGCATAGTGTACAAATCCAAAATCCCGTTTGCCTTGACCACCTTTGCCAGGTGGCATAACCACTTTTATCACTTCACCATGGCGCTGGAATATTTCCTTGAGCGTTTCAGTGCTAGTGTTCTCAGGAATGTTTTTCACATAAAGAGCCTTCACCTGAGAATAGTATAAGAGCTTATAAGTAAGCAAATCACGAGTAGCAAAGCAGGCACTGTAATGAAAACATTATCTGAAAGTTTTAATAGAAAAATAAATATAGCATCAACAGTAAAGTTGATACCAAGCCTTACACTACATACACCAATAAACTTTACAAGAGAATTGAAATAAACAGAGATTCAAATGAATTTAACAACTACAAAATGCAAGTAGAACATATACATAGATTCATTAATATATATAAAGCAAACCGGAAACAGCCCATTTTGACATGCTATCCTTTAATTTCTAAAACAAAAGTTCACACTGTACTTGGAAGGTGAAAAACAATGTGAATATAATTTACATTAAGACAAAAATTTCACAAGAAAGAACAAACTATTACAGTCCACCCCACTCTCCCCAAAAAAAGAGTAAGTCCCCATTGTTAGTTACCAATATAACAAAACTTAGTCAACAGTTATCACATGTAAAATAGAGAAAGAATGCTAGTATTGATCTATAAAAGCCAAGTGTTGAACTTAAATGAGAATCCTATGAGTGACTTAGAAATTCAGAAGGCAAGGATGTGTTGCACAAGATTCCTATATTAAATGCCACCTTGCAACTTCCTAATAGCTTAAATGTTTGAGACAAGCTATCTCATAATCTCATAAGCTTCCTTACAACCTTTTCTTTATTCCCTTCTTTTTCTTTCAAAAAAAAAAAAAAAGAATCCGTAAGCAATTGATTAAGCCTGAATAACCTATCATTTCCAGCTGAATATACCTGAGCAGCAGCAGAGTGATCAGATGTACTTTTTGGATCAGCCCAGGTCACAGTTGGGGTATTTCCCTCCAGCTTAAAAGTTGAATTTGACATTTTTTGTCTTGAATAATCAGCGCAGGCATTGTTGTAATACAAAACAAAAGCAAAACCGCGATTTCTACTTGGATTTTGAGGATCCTGCAATTAATAAAAGAAAATTTCAGAAAATATGTTACACCTTTGCCACTATTAACCCACTTAAAAGTAAAATGGATGGACTCAAAATCTAACCTTTATCAGCTCAATGTGCTCAACTCCAGGACCAACCTCCTCAATAACTTTTCGAAACTCATCCTCAGTCCAGATTTTTGGAACATTACCAATGAACAGTCTATGTTTTGTTTCAGAAAGTGAACATCTTAAAGTCTTACCCTGCAGAGATGAAACACATTATAGATGGCAACCAAGCTGGACGTATCTTAAAGAGGAAATGAGGTGAAATTGTTTATATCAAGCACTATCATTACCTTAAATGCTTTATTATGTAATTCTTCAATAGCCGTTTGTGCAACCTGTTTAGACTTGAATCCTATGAATGCATAACCTTTGCTCTCACCAGTTTCCCTGTCTTGCATTAATCTTATCTGCAAAATGATTGAAAAATCAAATTCTCATTCCAAGCAGCACCCAGGTCAATCCAAAAAGAAGGCTAAAGCATACAAAGGACACAATTCTGACCTCAAGGATTTCGCCTACTTCACTGCATAGCTCCCTCAACTCTTCTTCTGAGGCATCTTTAGGAAGGCCACCAATGAAAACTTCAGACCCATAAGGAGGAAGGGCAAGCAGTTGAGCATGCTTCTCTTTCTCCTCCTGACTGAGAGAAGCAGAAGGTTTCTCTTCATCTTCCGCCAACTCACCACCGTTTTCGCTTCCATATGGTTCTGGAGAATGCTCTTTCTCGCTATCCCTGGTTGTAGGATCTTCCTCTGCTTCTTCAGCATGTTCCTCCACATTTTCATCACTGCCTCCATCTGCTCCATCTTCATCTGCTTGTTCCTCTACATCATCATCCATCTCTTCCATGTAATTGTCCTCATCTAGATCCACCCGCTCATCAACTTCCGCTCCTTCAGCCATGTCTGGTTCACATAGCAACTTTTATGACCCAATAACGAACCGAATTGTCAACTGAATAAGCTGCAGGATCGGACAACTATGGATTGCACCGACTCCATGACAGTTAACATAACAAGCATACACATACAGCGGCGAAAAACTAAAAGAGATAAAATTCAGCACCTCAGCACTCAGAAAACTTCAAGAGTGAAAACACCGAATAATTCTAAGCAAGAACCAAATCAATGCCAAAGGAGACTTCAATCGTTTCTCGATGTCCCATGGTTGCTGAAAAACAACATTAGGGACCATATAATTGCCAATCCGAGAACCGACCATATATCAATCCATTCATCAAAATTCCTTATCTATCTCCTGGCTCCAGCTACCAGACTGGGTTCAAACCCAAAATCAGTGTACCATCTTTGTTAACGCATGAGTGTCACAGTAACTTAAAACCAAGTCGAGCCTGATTTTCTGTTTCGAATTTAGCTTCGCCTACAATCTAACCTAATTAGATTACAATGAAACACAATATTTTCTTTTTGACCTCATTAGATAATAGTAATTAGGGCGGCCAACCCTCCTCTGGCTTATCAATCCTAGTCAACTTCAAAGGGTTAAGCAAATTTCACTCCAATGAATTGAAGAACACCATAAATTAACCAGTCCCAGACACAAAAACCTAACATACCAACCACTTGCCTCAAACTCAGACTAAAATACCCAAAAACCAATCAATCCCATGAACCAATTAGAAGAGAGAAATCAAATCAATTCGGCACAGGGCCACAGAGCGAAACCCAGTTTGAGATAATTTGGGGTCACGAAAATGCTCAGAAGCGAATCAGGAATATATCGGGGATAGGCAAGTAAGGCGTAAACAGAGCAAAGAATAATGGAAAAGAGTGAGACTTTTGCTTACCAGTTTTGGAAGCAGAGAGATTTGGTTTTTGGGTGTCTCTGTTTTCTCGTACTCTGGAACAGGAGGAGGAGGCTTCAAGGTTGTGGTTTTTTGTTATCCGGCGAACCCCAAATGGGGGTTTTACTTTTCGTGAATGCCCCTAATTGGGAAAGAAACCTGTGTATTTCTCCTCTGTGTGCGATTACATGTGAATCTTGTGAGCCAGTTTCCTTCTGGCCAATAAGAATGTGCCACGTCATATTCTTAAATTGGAATTAACGCACAGCCCAATATAATAACTTTCCGACGAACAGATTTTCGAGATCATTTCAAGTTTGACGATCGTCACGGCATAGAAACATGAAACAAATAGTATAAATGTTGAAACGGGATTGATTTAAGACCTATAACTTGTGGGACAGTCTCGTTCACTTATGAAATTAATTGTTTGTTCAATTCTGCTTAATTCTCCGTAGATCTGAATTGAATCATAAAAAATGAGTTAAAAATAATTTCTTATCTAGAGTGAGGCCTCACTCTGAAATTAACTTGTGAGGTTGGAGTTTATGGTCACTTTTCGGTCTCCATATCCACATTTCGACCGTTCTGATTTTATGTACTAAAGATCATCTCTACAAAGTTTCAGCCAAGTTGATGATCTTTAAGGTATCTTACTCACTTAAACCAATAGACGAACTGAATATGTCCACTCTAAACCATACTAGCTTTAAGACAATTATCAATGTCTTAACGATCATCAATTTGGCTGAAATTTTACAGAGATAATCGATACATTAGTACCTAAAAACTAAATGGTCAAGATGTGGATAGAGACCGAAAAGTGACCCTAAACTTCAACCTCACATGTTAATTTCATAGTGAGACCTCACTCTGGATAGGATCTGATTATATACAATAAAATAAATATATATTTTTAAAATAATATTTAACTAAGTGGATAAACATAATTCACCTATGAATCCAGGTCAAGCAACAAGCCCCAATAGACCAAAACCATGAAAGACCAAAACAATCTAACCACCACACCAACCAAGCTGTCCACACTAGAGAGATGAAAAATTCAAGAGAAAGCCCAGGCTCAATAGTCCAAACAAATCAGTGAAAAACTCTAACACAGGGAATTCGAGTAAAATTTGAGTATAGGTATCACTAAACCAGTACTTGTACATGGTACATAATCAGTCAAATTAATCAGGGTGTGCATACCCGCGCATCCCTAAACACTTTGCCAGGTCTACAGAAATAGCCCTTGCTTGGGGCACAATGAATGTCCTCTGAGCAAATGCACAGCCCTTCTAGCGCACAGCCCTCCATGACTAAGTTCACCTCACCCTTAATTCCAAGGACCTGGTCACTCCATTCACTAGAGAACAGCCCCATTGGGTCATACACTTCCTTAACCCTCAAGAACTCCTTACCATTTTTGTACTTCTTCATCACTCCAGCAAAGGCTATGTTCCTATTCTTTCCCCAATGCGGCAGTGCTCCGTACTTAAACAGTGCCAATTGCTCTATTTCTTCAAGTATGCCTTCATGGAGCCTAGGCGTCATGGGGTCCTTGCTTCGGTAATAAGTGATGTCGAAGTCAATTGCATCTTCTTGTTTGCCAAGGTAAGCAGTTGATGCGGTGACATAGCGCATTAGGATTCCATTGTAGATTTCTACTCCACAGAGGGATTTGGGTTCAATCTCAACTAGCTTCTGCACGTCTTGAATGAAGCTTTTGGCCACGGACAAGCTGATGCTGAAGGTTGTTTGATGAAAAAACTCGCCCTTGATCCTTGTGTCCCATGCGCATGCCGTGATTCTTGAATCTTGAAGACTATCAAGGCAAGTTCCAGATGCTTGAAGCCGGTTCTGATATCCAATCACAGGATATCCAGTAAAGATCATACCTGTTAATCGAATTGAATGATCCCAAAAATCAGTAATATATCATATGGTGACTAGAACTGAAGTTCAAAATGATTTGGCAAGAACATGAAAGAAAAGCACTTTAAATAGCTATACAAGAAAGAAGATCAAATGTGCATGTATGCGCATACCATTGTTTGTCAAACCATAAGCACTAGATAGGAGCCCAGATGTGACCAACTTTGCACCAGAGCATTTCCCATCAGCATTACTTTTGGATTCTTGGTTGTCCTCTGTTACAATATAAGAACAGAATTCGAAAGAGAAAGAAGATGGGATTACGAAAAATGTTACTTGTCTTGATGGCATGATGCAGATATAAGTATCATTCGCAAATATTTTCTATCCATGAGATCGACTAGTCTAATATGTTACCTTGTTATATTATGATTTAAAAATTAAAACCACTAACTAATACGTGAAACCATCATCACAGTTTTAGCAACATAAACTGTCGGATGACACAAGTCACACAACGTATGAGCTGAATTATATTTGCCAAGAGATCATTTCTCGATAGATTATTTGACAACACGAACATCTTCACCAGCCTAAAGTTTGAACTTAATTGTTGTTGCTTTAGCTTCAACTGATCACTGAACTTAAAAAACTACCTGCCGTTCTTATAACTTCCAGTGTGAGTGAAGTTGTTGCTCGAAAAGGAAGGAAATCGTATAAACCATTTCCGGATGTGTTTGAAGGGACACGATCATCTACTCGATAAACTGCCTTCTGCTGGCTAGGATACCATAGTATGTCCGCAAACTCATGCTGTTTGCCAAACTTAAGCACTTGATCTCCCAAGTCAGAATCGTTCTTGCTCAAATACGTGATGGACCTCTTGAACATGGGTTACAGGTTTAAAGTAACCTGCCAAAGTGTTTGTCTGCGTTAATCCGTCCCAATAAAAAAAATAAAACAAGAAGAAGAAGAAGAAGATAAACTTCTGCATTTCACCTTAGAAATCAATGCCCGGCCTAGTCGTATAGGTACAATATTTTCTTTCAATTATTCATATTTGAGATTTTTAGTTGTAATTTTCTATTGATAAACTTTTAAGTTATAGAAGAAAAAATTAATGAGAAGTTGATATCGTCTAATCCTCTGTTATGTATATATAAAAAAAGTTATAAAATGCTATCATACGTAAAATGTAGCAATGGAAATGCATTATGGATGTAGTGGTCCTTCCCCTTTAAGGGAAGGGTTAGCGCCTCGTGCGAAGACCGCTATTGAGATACTAATATCCCATAATCCTCTATTTAAATATATTTTTTTTTAATGTAGCAATGAAAATTGATCGCTATCATACATCATTTTGTTATGGTGAAGTGTGCCAATATATTGGGTACCTTGAGCATATATATACAAACTATTCTTTCTAATTATGCATTAGTGCCTAAACAGCAAAACAAATGAAAAAGAAAAGGTACTTAATTACCTGTGATATTACTCCCAAGACTCCAAGTGAAACCTTAGCTGCATTAATATCTTTATCACCTTCACCGAAACTTCTCACCTTGACATGACCATCTTCAGGCCCTCCTGGACTCACAACCCTAAGTCCCACCACATAATCATGAACCGAGCTTCCCTTAGCCCATAATGTGCTTCCATGCGCACCAGTTCCTAGCAACCCACCAATAGTTATCCCCCACCAATACGGTGCGTACGGCAAGGCCAGGCCAACCTTGGCCGCCTCACTGATCACCTGCCGAAGCGTCGCGCCACTCTCCACCGTCATCGTCAGCTCTTCGACGTTGATCTCCACCACGCGGTTGAGGTTCTTGGTGCTGATGATCAACCCTTCTTCGCCGCGCGGACAGGCCAGCTTGGGAATGCTGTGGGCGTAACGAGTTGCCGCCTTCATTGGGATTTTGTACTTGGTTCCATAGGCCACTGTTGAAACGAGCCCTTCCTCTGTAGTAGGGTAGGCTACACCTCTGGCTTTGCAGACTGTTCGATCGGGGAAAATGCCGTAGGCGTTTTCGATGGTGCAGTTTGTGTTGTTTGATGATGAACACCTGATATGGTCCTCTGGAGGAGTAGAAGACACCAAGAATGATAACACGAAGAGACAATCAAGTCGAAGATAAAAACCCAACATCCCCATTTTAGAGAGAGAGACTAGTGCTTTCTCTTGGTGCGTAAGTTTGGATATAAATGTAGTTGTTTGGCTTGTAAAACTTGTGTTATATAATGATCGAGAAATGTGCATAAAAAGACAAGCTATAGGGAAATTATCAAATATAGAACATTTGCTTTATGTTTAAGCAAACGATCATTTTGTCCTGCAAAATAACACTTTCAACCAAAAAAAAAAAAGTTAAATATTGTTTAGTACCATGTGATCTATGTTCAACATCAATTCAGTCCATCAACTTTTAATTTCATCAAAAACACCTCTACATTATTAAATCTCTTCAAATAGATCATTCTATAATTCCATCCTCAACTGTAGCCGTTAACTATGACATGTCACGTCAGCTCCTGTGGGCTCATCTCTAAGGCAAAGATGGGTTGGTCATTTCATTATCCAGACCATAATCCCTTCTTCTTCCCCTCGTCTCCTTCATCTGGGTTATGAATTATTCAATGCGTGATGAATTATTCAATGCGTGATGCTTATATTATAAATAAAATATAATGCGTGATGCTTATTGAATTTCTGATCATGCCAAATCAATCCACTCGTATATCAACTTCACCAAATCAATCAATAACAAATCAATACACCAGAATAGTAGCTACAACAGTTTCAATCCAATACACTAAATCAATCAATACCAAGTCAATACACCAGAATAATAACTACAGTAATTTCAAATCAATAAGTACCAAATCAATGCACCAGATTAATAGCTACAGTAATTTAAAATCAATACACTGAATCAATCAATACCAATTTAATACACCAGAATAGTACTCATCCATCTCCTTCTTCCCACGACCGAAACCCCCAAATCCAACTTCAGAACGCAGGCGGAGATGAACCATCGATCATGAGAGCCACCCCTAGGACCCATGACCCAGCTCATGGAGATCGCTCCGGCACCACAACAGTTCGCAGATCAGGACAACCCGAACAATGCCGCGTCGCCAAACACCGTCAAAACAACTCTCGTCCTCGATTTTCGAAGAACAACGGCGAACTTATCGACGTCGTCGTCGTCGGTGGCTTTGAAATACAACGATAATGAAGAGGAAAACAAAAAACACCGTCTTCTTCCCCTCGTCTCCTTCATCCGTGAAGCCGAGCCCGGTCCCTTCTCCGAACTAGCAGCCCAATCTCTAAGCTTTCTCTGATTGGTTTTGGTCAAAACCTAAATGAAGGAGACGAGGGGAAGACGAAGAAGGGATTATGGTCTGGATATGAAATGACCGAAACACCCACCCCGGTTTCTAAGCTTGCTCTGATTGATTTTGGTCAAAACCCAGATGAAGGAGACAAGGGAAGGAAGAAAGGATTATGGTCTGGATAACGGAATGGCCGAAATACCCATCTCTGCCTTAGAGATGGGGTCCACATGAGCTGACGTAGCATGCCATAACGGCTGCAGTTAACGGAGGAACGACAGAATGATCTAAGATTTGATAATACATGAATATTTTTAATGAAATTAAAATTTGAGAGACTGAATTAATATTGAGCACAAACCGTACTAAACAATATTAAAAAAAAAAACATAGATTTAAAACTTAAGGAGTTAGAGATGTAAAACATTAATTTAGAGTAATAATGTTAGATGAAGGCTACCTATCTTCATTTTTTTTTTTTTTTTTTGTTTTAACCTCCCTCACTCAACAAATAACATGTTGAATCAACAGTAGCAATAGTACAATAGGTAGTCATGAGAAACCCTCGCGAGAGGTCTCGATACGTACATACCTTGGTGCCGCCGACATCAGGCGTCATTAATGGGGGCCTTTAGAGCCTCCACACCAGCGGTCGTTTCGTTGCCCAAGCACAGCGAAGGTCACTGCGACCTTGCTTACCGATCAATTTGTTCTCCGTTTTGGGGATCGTCTGTTGCGATGGTTGATGGCGATGATTGGGCTAGGTGGCTTTTGGTCATGGCCTAGGCGCGGACTTCTCCAGCATCTTTCTCCTTTTCGGATAAGTTTGCTTTGGGTCGGGTGAATCTTGGTCTTGATTTCGGGTCTGCTACTGTTGGGTCTGTCAACGGCGTTCCAAGGTGGCTATTGGCTCTTGGGTTGGTGGCTGTGGAGGTTGCATTGGGGTGAGATAGTATTGGGACTGCTGCGGGGAGGGATGGCGGTGGCTGGGTGTCTGATAGATTGGCATCTAGCTCTTGGGCATGTCTGCTGCCACTGAGTTGGCTGAGGCGTTCCAAGGAAGCTCTGGGCCGCTGGCTTGGTGGCTAGGTTGGATGAGGTCGGCGGTTGGCGGTTGCTAGCTGCAGCATGGGGTGTCCAGATCAATCTGGGTCACCCAGATGTTGGGCTGGTTGCAAGCCTTTTTCACCCATTTGGTGGGCCAGATCACCCCTTGGGTCTGGATGTGGGACCCAGGAGACTATTTGACTGCTATTTTACTCAATTGTGCTCTTATTATTCCTCCAGGTGTGATGCTTTTACTTTCGAGCAAATTGCTCATTTCTGAATTCTATAACAAGTCGCAGTGTAATCATACTACGAGAACCTCAAGGTCATAACAATGTTACATTGTTGGTAATTATCATAAGATTGAGGATTTACTTTTAGTTTTTGTTAGTTTCTTTATATGTAATTCAGAGCCTCGTTTTATTGTACAAGGACAATTTGTGGGTGTCGTGCACCTTATGATTTGTCCTATCTTAACTCTAGGGTCAAGCCGTTTTTGGCTTTTGTATACTCTCCATTGGGATGCCCTCTTGAGTGATTTTTATCGCTCGTTCTATTAAATTTCTTCTAAAAAAAACAACAAACAACATGTGGATTCTACTGTTACTTTAAACTTGATATTTATTACATTGAATAACTAATTCTATTTTTTCCATGTCTCCTTCTAATAAATGCTCACATTTTTTTTCTTTCTATATTTCACTTTGACTTTGTAGGATGTTTAATGTATTTTGCATTTCTTTTTCTTAATTAATTTTGCATTTTTTAAAAATCTGGGTTGTGTTTTTTTTTTCTTTCTGAATTCATCTAGGTCAAACTTCTCCACACCTATCTTCCCTTTCTCTCAAATCTTTCTTTAGCTTTTTCTATTTCTCTAGCATCCATTTCCATTTTTAATCTTCGTTCAATCAAATCTTTCTTTATCTCTTTCTATATCTCTAGCATCCAATCTGAAATCCATTCCCATTTTTTGTATGGTGTGGCTATTGCTACTCTATTATTTTCTTTGTTCACTAAACTTGTTCATTACACCCTACATTTTAATTTCAGTATTAAATTACTTACCTAACCCATTTCTTTTTCTGCAAATATCCTTATATGACATATTCAATTAAAAAAAGTATTTTTTTAACGAAAATATCTCATTTACTTTATACCAATAATAAAATTAAAATATATTAAAGTTTAAAATCATAATCTGATTTACTTCCTTTTTTTTTTTCTCCTTCAGTTTCAATGTTCATCTATTTCAATCATGTCAAAAGATTAGTAAGTTAACAACTATGAGCAATGAAGAAGAGAGTGATTTTTTTTTTTTGTGTCTTAAATTTTTATTTTGGTATTCACAAGGGTATTGCAAAGATTTTGATGAAGTTAGTACTAATAGTTTGGTATTATAACTATCATTTTATTTGTGAATTGAATAACAACAACCGATGAGGACGGACAAAAATAACAAAAGTAACAAATTCATATTTGGGTGGAGAAAATGAAGATTAATGTTATCCAATGAGAAATTAAGTAGCCTTATTTAATTACTTTAATTAATTATGTTTTTAGTTTTTTCTTATAGATTTGGATTTTAAAAAATTAGTATACTTATTAGTCATTTTGCACTTAGGTAATATAGTCTTTCAATAATTCAAATGTTCGTAGGATTAATTAAGAAAATGGTAGGGTGGCAATAGCCGCACTCTTTTTTTATCTTTGTTCAATTTCATTTCTTTGGCTGGGGAAATATCTTTTTCAAACTATGGGCTGGATGTAAACCAAACCCATAGACAATAATATGAACAAGATTGACATCGAATTATTTAAAAAGAAAATTGAAAAGAAAAAAGAACTAAACTCATAAAAGAAGAAAATGATCAAGCAAAGGTGCAAAATCAAACCAGATAAATATTTCAACAAAAGACAAATTAAGAACTCTAATTATGAAATGGAGATCTAAAAACGAAATTGATAGGAAACTAAAGAAAAGTAAGAGAGAGAGGGAGAGAACAAAATAATTTGGGACGCAATTTGGGACATGGGAGTTCAATATTTTTTTTTTTTGAAAATTTTATTGTAAGTTGGTACTAGGGATTCTTTGGAAAAAGAAAACTTATCGTTTCATTTTTTTTGTTTTTAATAGATTATCATTTCATGTTTTATAAACTTTTTTTTTTCTTTGATTGGGTTAGTTGTTAGTAACTCACACACCCATGCAGTAGTATCTCAGCACCAGGACACCTGCATCGACATTGCAGCGAAAGCCAAGCAAAGTCAAACTAATCCACTGCACCGCAGACGCACGA
This sequence comes from Rosa persica, assembly GCA_025331145.1. NCBI lineage: Eukaryota > Viridiplantae > Streptophyta > Magnoliopsida > Rosales > Rosaceae > Rosa > Rosa persica. The sequence continues at coordinate 33,164,157 of WFKR01000001.1, forward strand.
ACCTGCTGGTCACGGGATGGAGCTGGGATTCGAACGTTAGACCTGGGGGTTCCAGACTACGCCGTTCGACCAACATACCACACCACGTGGTTATGTTTTATAAACTTAGAAAAGATAAAAAAAAAAAACCAAACGAAAATTTATAAATGCAAAAATATATATAAAAAGATTGTACAGGCAAACATGAAAAAAATAGAATTTGTTATTCAATTTAATAAATATAGAATTTGAAGTGTTAGTGGAATCCACGTGTCATTTGTTGAGTGAGAAATATTGAAAGAAAAATGTAGAAAGTGATGGTAGCTAGCATTACTCATAATGTTAAATTTAACTAGGACGCACCTTATTAAGTTTCCTAATAATAAAACAATTAAAGAAGATATATGTCAATGATAATTAATGGCAAAATATTCTAAATCTAAGCAACATTTTAATATTACTTATTATAAATTGGGTAATTGGTACACATTAAGTATTTCTTCTATGGTACATTGGTACCTGATATATGGTCAATTGGGCACTTTGGTACATAGTCTTCAAAAAATGATAATTTAACACCTGGACTTAGGCTCCGTTTGACATTTTGATACTTGTATTAATTTGGATAAAATTCTTGTATTAATTTGGATAAAATTAACATTTAGAATATATGTATAAAAACAAAGTGAAATAAACATCAATTTTGTGGGTTGATGACTATCAGCCTTAGGATTGACGTCTTGATGATCTTCCTTGATGAAATTTTGAGAAGTGCCCAATGAGAATTTTCTAAATTAATTTGGGAGAGTGAGAGAATTGGGAGAGTGGGTGAGAGAGTTATGGAAGAGTGGTGGAATGGTGGTGTGGGTGTGTGTGTGTGTGTGTGAGAAGAACAAACGAGATAAGGGTGGCACATGTGCATGAAGGATAAGGAGCACGTGATGGTAATTCTCGTCGGCTGGGAGACAATGAGCGTGTTTGGATGAAGGAAAAAAAGAGGGTATTTAAATGAAAATAAGGAATTCATAATTCCTAAATATGAATTATTTTGTATGCCATTCTAAACTTGGAAATTATAAATTTATCTATGGAAAAAAAAATGAGAGAATTGATCGTCTGAATTCCTCACTTTAGTTTCTATCAAAATAGATGTTATTTCGAATTTCCTGCAAGAGTTTCTTCTTCTCTCTTTATTAGTTTCTAAAACAATATATTTTTCTTTTTAAATATTTTAGTTTGTTTTAAACTTTTTTAATTTATTAGACATTTCAAATTCTAAAAATTTACAGCCAAACAATGAAAATTGTACATATTAAATTTCTCAAGAATTTAAAATTTTTTCATTCAAATGCAGCCGGAAAAACCAATAGGGATAGTGGGGCGATAGAAGGGCCTAGTCTGGAACCTTCAAGTCTAGCTTTCGAAACCCCATGAGGCCTTGAGGCTAGCCAGTGGGTGCTTATTGCCCCATGACGTTCGGAAGGGATTAGTTCAGCTCTACTGGGATGCTCTTCGAAGGGTGTGTGTGTTGCTAACTTACTAACGCTAGCCTCCACCGATCAAAAAAACAATATGCAGCCGGAAAGAACGAAACAATGAAATGATGTGAGGAGGCCACGTGGCATGACAAAGTCTGGGAGGTAGAATGATTAGCTAATTAATAGTTTAATTGATTAATCAAACTATTAAGTTAATTGATCGATGGTTTAATTACCCCACGTGCTGCAGCTCACTTTGCTTCATTTATTATTATTATTTTCTTTTTCTTTTTCTCATCGTTGGCTCTGCTCACAGTTGACCACGTCACCAATTTCATCATTTTTTGAAAAATTTCAATTTGCTCCACTTTAACACATTTTTATCTCGTTTTTACAACTCCGCTTATTTTTTATATAATAAATAAAAATGAATTAATTCAATAATAATTGATTTACAGATTAGTTTAATTTTAATATTTAGAAAGCGATTACATATATAGAAATACGTGTAATCAGTATTGATGATGAGAATTGAAGTAGGTGGTGGAAGTAATGGAGATGGAGTTTTATGGAGGTGAAATTTGAATTATGAAATATCGAGTTGTAGAGAGCAAGATGGAGCAGAGTTTAGGTCTCAAGGGGTGAATGGTGTAAAATACTAAAATGACTTGAAATATGTTTCATCTTTTCAAAATTTGCTATGCAAGGAGACAAATGGAGAGAGAAACTCTTACACCATGCATCCAAAAATGGGCCAAGATGCATGCTAATGACCATTTCCAATGGACAAAAATGATGGTAGAAATTTGAATTTCAAATTGTGGGAAACTCCCTCCACCTTGCTTCTTCATATCTGGATTAGGGATCCTCCATTGGTGGTGGCTCGTTAGAGACGTTTCCGAAGCTCATTTTACATTTTTAATCCAAATTTACGTATTCTTCTCATTTCTTTGTTTTTGTTGCCTTTTAAGTCTCAAATTAATCGTTCTCCTCTCCTTGCAACATTTTCTAAAAAAGTAAATAAATGGGTTAGAGATGATACAATATACTGACAAGTCAATTTTAATAATTTTTTAGCACAACTATATAAAAAAATTATTCTCTATATATCATACTATATTTCATCTTGACCAACTACCAAACTATGTAAACGCTATAATGACAATGGGAGAAGTTACATGCACTAGATGGAAGTACATAATAGAAGATTTGTAAGATAACGGATGCACGAGAATGAATCTTAAGGAATGAGTTCCACATGCGTTTAGAGTTTAAGAGTTTCTCTACCACTAGACCAAATGCCCAGAGTTTTCACTCCCCAATGTTCTCTCTTCAATAGATGAAGAGAGCACTCGAAAATCTTCTTTTAGTTTCCTTAATATTTGTTTCTGCAACCTAGGTAGCCCTTATGTACATATTAATTTAACTGCGTGGCAATAGTACTACCTTATTCGTATGTTGCTTGTTTATTCCAACAGAAACTAGCCATGCATGCAATCTGCTGCAACTGCATGCTAGTCTTCAAGCAAAGCTTCTAAATCAAATTACACTATTGGCATTACTAGACTAGACAGTCTAGCTAGTTACTTGTGGTTCTTGTCTAATTATGGATCGGAGTACAGATCCTTGCATCACTAAATACTTTCCCCGGTCTACAGAAGTAGCCCTTGCTTGGGGCACAATGAATGTCTTGTGAGCAAATGCACAACCCTTCTAGGGCGCACCCTTCCTTGACTAAGTTAACCTCACCCTTAATTCCAAGGACCTGGTCACTCCATTCACTTGAGAATAGCCCCATTGGGTCATACACTTCCTTAACCCTCAAGAACTCCTTACCATTTTTGTACTTCTTCATCACCCCATCAAAGGCTATGTTCCTATTCTTTCCCCAGTGTGGCAATGCTCCGTACTTAAACAGTGCCAGTTGCTCTATTTCTTCAAGTATGCCTTCATGGAGCCTAGGTGTCATGGGGTCCTTGCTTCGGTAATAAGTAATGTCGAAGTCAACTGCATCTACTTGTTTGCCAAGGTAAGCAGTTGATGCGGTGACATAGCGCATTAGGATTCCATTGTAGATTTCTACTCCACAGAGGGATTTGGGTTCAATCTCAACTAGCTTCTGCACGTCTTGAATGAAGCTTTTGGCCACGGACAAGCTGATGCTGAAGGTTGTTTGATGAAAAAACTCGCCCTTGATCCTTGGGTCCCATGCGCATGCCGTGAATCTTGAATCTTGAAGACTATCAAGGCAAGTTCCAGATGCCTGAAGCCGGTTCTGGTATCCAATCACAGGATATCCAGTAAAGATTATACCTATTAATCGAATTATATGATCCCAAAATTCAGTAATTTTGACATATGGAAAAGCAAACTAGAACTGAAGTTCCTAATGATTAGGCCAAAACATGAAAGATGAGTACTTTGAAGAGCTATACAAGATGATCAAATGTCTATGCATACCATTGTTTGTCAAACCATAAGCAACGGATAGAAGCCCAGATGTGACCAACTTTGCCCCAGAGCATTTCCCATCAGCATCGCTTTTTGATTCTTGGTTCTCTTCTATTATAATACAAGAACAAATGAAAAAATAGGATTATTAAAAATGTTACTTGTCATGGTGCCATGATGCAGAAATGAGCATTAATTTTTTGCAAAAATTTTCTCTTCATGAGACTGATATATCTTTTTAAATTATGATTTAACACCACCAATTTATGCGTGAAACCACGTGAGATGAACAACATGTGAGCTGCATTTATATTTGCCAAGAGATCATTTCTTATTTCAGAAGAGAAACATCTTCACCACCCTCGCTATTCAAAACTTAATTGTTCTTGATTCTGCTTTAGTTTGAACCGCATGAACTAAGAAAATTACCTGCCGTTCTTATAACTGCCAGTGCAGCTGAAGGTGTTGCTCGAAAAGGAAGGAAATCATATAAACCATTTCCGGATGTGTTTGAGGAGATACGATCATCTACTCGATAAACTGCCTTGTGCTGGCTAGGATACCATAGTATGTCCGCAAACTCATGCTGCTTGCCAAACTTAAGCACTTGATCTCCCAAGTCAGAATCGTTCTTGCTCAAATATGTGATGGACCTCTTGAACATGGGTTGTAGGTTTACAGTAACCTGCCAGAGTTTTTGTCTCTTATACTTGTTTGTCTTCATTAGCAGGCATAGATACAAAAATAAATTAATGATTGTAATAGTAATAATAAATTTTAGTACCTTTTTTTGCTGTTTAAAATTTGTACCAAAACTTGTATGATACCTTTTCTCATAATTATAGAGGTACAGTGTTTTTTTCATTATTCATCGAAAAAGAATAATAATTTTGGTTGTTGTCAGTTTTTTATTTTATTTATTTTATTTTTGCAAAGGTTGCTGTAAGTTTCTATTGGGCACAATAATTATCTCCTATAATGCATCACTCGTATTGTCAAAATGCATCATTCATATATATGTGGTACATTATTTTCTTATGTAGAGTGTTCCAATATACTGGGTACATTTCTTTTATAATTACTTCTCCAATTTTCAAAAATGGGAAATTATTACATGGTTCTGGACCATTATATACGTGGTAGTCCAATGTGATATTATTCTCTCATGTGACTCGTGGTGATTTCTTATTGGTCTCTTAAATTAATTTTTCTTTTCTTTTTTACCCCTCTGCATGGTCCTCACCACATTTAAGTGATATTATTGGTTGAGACCACCACATGGCAGTGCCATCTGGTACTTAGGATCACCACGTCATGCTTTTTCTATTTGAACAAATTTCGTAAGTCTTGAGATTCTAAACCGTGTAATCTAAATTCTTATGAGCTAAACCATTTTTTTAATCTCTAGAATTTAAGGATTAGCTTATAAGTTAAGGACATTCTTTTATCCACCTAAAAATCTTCTATCGATCATATAGACACATTCTTATAACCTTTCTAGATATGCAATACGTTGCTGAAAGACTGCCCAAAATATCAAAATATATAAATGAAGAAGAAAATGTACTTGCCTGTGATATTACTCCTAAGACTCCAAGTGAAACCTTTGCTGCATTAAGATCTTTATCACCTTGACTGAGACTTCTCACCTTGACATAACCATCTTCAGGCCCTCCTGGACTCACAATCCTAAGTCCCACCACATAATCATGAACAGAACTTCCCTTACCCCATAATGTGCTTCCATGCGCACCAGTCCCTAGCAACCCACCGACAGTTAGGCCCCACCAATATGGTGCGTAAGGCAACGCCAAGCCAACCTTGGCAGCCTCGCTGATCACCTGCCTAAGCGTCACGCCGCTCTCCACCGTCATCGTCATCCCTTCAACGTCGACCTTCACCACACGGTTGAGGTTGTTGGTGCTTATGATCAGCCCATCTTCGCCGCGTGGGCAAACCAGCTTGGGAATGCTGTGGGAGTAACGAGTCGCCACCTTCATGCTCTTCTTGTTCTTGGTTGCATCAGCCACTACCTTAACGAGTTCTTCCTCCGTACTAGGGTATGATACACTAGTCGCTTTACAGACAGTTCGATCGGGGAAGATGCCGTAGGAGTTTGTGATGGTGCAGTTTGTGTTGTTTGATGATGAACACTTGATGTGGTCCTCCGGAGGGGTAGAACATACCAAGAACGATAACAAGAATAGACAGTTTACTCGGATAACATACCCCAACATACCCATTTTTGGACTGTTCTTTTTCTAAATATTTATCTATATATAGAGTTTTTTTTTTTTTTTGGGAAATGATATATATTACATACTTAGCAAGAAACGAATATAAAAATCGTTTAAGCTATGGAATGCTTTGAAGCCATTTGAAGCTTGAGCCGGCCAGAAGTAACAGAAACGTGATGATTCTATATACATCTACCGGATCATTTAAATATCTACCGGATCTTATATCTATCTACCCCCGCCCATAGGTATTGGTGGTGTCCGTTTCCCTCGTGACAGGTGTGTGGGTTAGTTGTAAACTTGTAATTTCTTTAACTTGAAATCAAAGGGTCTTGTTGCTTTACAAGAAGTGCTGCCATCGAAATGATGAATTGAAATTGTTCGAGTGCATAAGGAAAGATAAACAGTGCAGAGTGAGATCAAGGTGTACCAGTTTTGGATATTATTGGATATATGAGTGCAAACCATGTGTTGAATCAAAACCAACCCGAAGAGGAAAATTCGAGATATAGTGGAGACCATAGTTGAGCTATAATGGACACATTAGTTAGGCCTTAGCACGAGGAGTAGCTAGTTGTTAATTTCATTAGTGTGGCAATGCAACAATGCACTAGATATTCTTAATTTGGGGTATTAATTGGTGGCCTGAGTGCCTTTTCAACCGTTTTGCGTCACTTGTGCAATAATTGCATCATAAGAAAAGAAAAGGAAAAAAAAATGTTATGGGTACATAAAAATTTAGTGAATGGATTGTAACCTTGTATTATTCTGATTAGCACCTGCAAAAAATGTCAAAAAAAAGAAAAGGAAGATTTTTGCAGGTTCTAACTTGCTAGTTACTGGTCAACTAATTTGATTTAATGATAAGACATTTCTTTTCTGATTAAATATTAGTAGATGTCTTAGTACAAGTCTCTCAACTATAAGAGGAGGACTCTTATTATTAAAACAAAGTTTATTACGTGTTTTTCAAATAGCCATGAAAGCAAACAAACAACCCGCAAGTCATAAATCTTTTAGTTGCAAAGAAAACGACTTACCAACAATTATACTCCATAAGTCACCAATTGAGCTATGAGTCGGTAAAGTATCAAAATAGCATGACAATCATTGCCATGTTGAACGAAGGAACAAGAAACAAATAAATGAGTGTTTGTATTGTTGTAAATATTATAAATATGTGGCTGTCCACGTTAATTCTCATTTTTCATGTCCTTATGATGTAAACTCAACTCCTATATAAAGGGGTACATGAGAATGAATAATACACACTTTTACCTCCTCCTACATTCTGTTTCTCTCTTCTATATCTCTCTTATTCTCTAGTTTATAACACGTTATCAGCACGAATTTACTCTTATTTTTCTTCTTCTTCTTTATACTCCATGATGATCTGCAAGTCTTATGGTACAACATAGTTGCTTATGACCAAGACTAATGATCTACGAGTTTTTCTCTCATTCTTAATGAATTGCTTCATATATACAATATATATCTTGTATTATCGCATAACAGGTATATGTGTTTAATGTTTATCAACTTTGTTCCTATTACATATGAACATCAATTTTTTTAATGTGATCATTTACATATATTTGTATGTATCTTTTATATAATATAATTGTTGAAAATTTATATTTCATATACGACAATGAGAACTACATGTTCCATTGCTCAAGACTCGAGTCCTCTGACCGAGTAGTCTTAGAACCTATGGTTCTACAGACATCACAAGAATGTTTTTCTCGTGTGTTCCCTATGGGATCTATTGTTCATATTTATGAACTCTTCAAAACCTTTGTTTCGTATATGAATTTTTCATAGAACATACTATTCTAATAATTATAGATCCTGATATATCTCATCTTTTCTCTTTGTAGAAAGATGACGCATCTAACAAAATTGGACTTTGATCCTCTTAAAATTTCTGACAAGAACTATTTGATGCTGAAATTCACCTTATGGCTAAAAACCTTGGAAATGCCATCAAAGTTGACAATAAGTCATCTGTGTAAGATCCCGCCAAACCTATGATTTTCTTGCGTTGCCATCTTGATAAGATCCTAAAAGATGATTACCTTACGGTGAAAGATCCACTTGAGATTTGGCAAGCATTGGCTGATCAATTTGCTCACCAGAAAACCATTGTTCTATCTAGAGCACAATATGAATGGATGCATTTTGCGCCTTCAGAACTTTAAATCTGTGAAGACCCGAAATTTAATTTAAATAAATTAAATGTAATTCAATATTTGTTCAATAATATGAATTATGAATTTTGGGCTTGCTTCGTATGTCGTTGTGTGAGGAAAGGGGTTACGAACGAATTTTATTTTCGAAACGAACGTTATTTAGGGGATCGTGAAATTTGAATTTTTATACGTTCGAAATTGGAAAAATCCTTCATGAAAGTTGTAGAGCTCATCGATACGATCTCGTGCATATGTGGAACGCATTATTCGGAGTTCGTATGAATAAATTATGAATATTTGAAAATTGAAATTTTTCTATAAATATCATGAAAATCAGATTTTTTTCATTAAGGACGAAAAAATCACATTTTTCCGGATTAGCCCCCAGCCCTCTCCGCTCTCTCTCTCTCGCGAAACCTCCCCATGCCGACCCGGCCCCATCTCCCTCCTACGGCCTCCACCGCAGCCGACCCGGACCTCCTTGCACTCGGCCAGAGCCGATCCCTTGCTGCGCCGCTGCCTCCTGCCGTGCATCGAAGCACCTCAGCCCTGTGAGGCCGACCGAATCTAGGCCATGCCGGCGTTGCATGGGCCGATCCTCCCTATTTTCGTAATGTCCTCTTCCTCCTGATCATTCCCATATGTGGCTTGCATCACGATTTTGAGTGTAGAGTTGTAGATCAAGAGTTAAAGGTTTCGACGTCCATGATTGGATCTGGAATCTGATCAAGCGACTTATATTAATCAAACTTCAAAACTCGATCTAGGACGATCTAGACCCTATCTAAAAAAAAGTCAGGTATTAAAGCTATTCATAATTTCATTTTGAAGAAGTTTGTAGTTGACAAATTTTGCAACTGAGGTGCTTGACCGGTGTTGACCGCCATCTGACCGCCGTGTGTGGCGGTGCGTCGGACCATATTTTGAGTTTATATTATCTGGACGATGATCTATGCATCCATACGAGCATTTTGATATTTAACATGGTCATGTTAGAAAAAGTTGATAAATAGTCAATTTCAGTTTATACGCTCCTATTTAACGTTTTGACGTTTTATCTTCAGTTCGTGATTTTGGAGAATCTGACATTCGGTTTTGCTTCAAATTTTAATATGTTGATCGTATGACTTTCCCAATGATTTTGTGAGGTCACGGGCGAAGATCCGACCGTTGGATCTTCGTATAATTGTAAAACAGTGATTCGGGAGGCTATTCGTGAAGATCCGTCCGTCGGATTTTCGTATAATTTTGATAGGATGTTTCCAAGGGCGATCCTTGATGATCTAACCGTTAGATCATCGTTTAAATTTGATCCGAACGTTGGATTATCTTTATTTTAGAATCCGACTGTTGGATCATCATTTAAGTTTATTTCATGTTTCGTTTGCTAAGTAAAGACCGTACTTGATTAGGTACTTGACGGCTTGAATGACGAGCATTTGGATTATTGTGATTTGTATTTTAATTAAAGACGCAGCGAGAGTTTCAAGGTGAGTAAAACTCACGTGGTTCATATTACGAACCGAGTGCTTTAATTTATTTATTTTATCGTAATTGTGTGAAAAATATTTATGGATTAAATATTTATTTTTAAAATCACATGAACTTAATCAACTACGGTCCATAGGTAAGTGAAATGAATTTTAATTATACAAATGAATTTCACGATTTTCTTGTGTGAACTATATATGGTATTAATGGTCATCCCTGAGTGGATGATTACGTGTGTATATATATATATATATATATATATATTTACGTGGAATATATATATTGGGTGGTGTGTTGTTGAGTGACAATATAATTGAGTTGGAATAACGATTTGGATTATATTTTAAATGCTTAAATTTCATATTAATATTGTGTATCTAGGATGGGTTGATTTTATTGTGTGAAAACATATTGTTGTGCTCATTTATGGATTTAGGGTCAACGTAGTGATTGGTGTGGGGGAATCGGACGCTCTAATCCTAGGTGGATGATGGGATATGATTGGTTGAGTGAGTTGGATGTCACAACCCTTGTCGGATAATGAGGCTAGATTAAGTACGAGTATCGGACGTTCTAAATATGTATATATGTATATATATATATATATATATATTGATGAAATACGATAAAGATAAATATGTCGGATGCCATAACCTGGGCCAGGTGACTGGCTACGATTTAGTTAGAGCTCTAGTCTGTCAACACTGTATTTTTATAAATACGATTTCGGGGTTTTGAGAAGAAAGATGTGAGTTAGTGTCACGCCCTGAATTTCAGAATAAAATTTAAAATCCGAAACATGAAAATTACCACAACTCAAAATAATCATCCTAAAAATTTTCCTTTCTTAACAACCTCACCACACGAATAAAAAAAACAAAACCGATTTTAGTCTTCGGTTTATTACAATTCAAATACAAAATGAACTGTAAAGCTCTAAATGAGCATACACACCTCACAACTCAATGAAATAAAAATAACTGATGTAACACCTAAGCAGCTCGGTCACCTCCCTGATTATCCTGACCTGCAGGAATATCCGCTACACCAATTGAATAGTGTACCGGGATTGCAACAACACGAAATCCGGTAAGCTTATGAAAGCTCGTATGAGTAAAAAGAAAGGACTGTTATTTAATTAAATCATAATTATTTCCACTCGAATCAACACTCAACAATTTCCACATCCACGAAATACCAACAATCTCAATCAAACACCAATTCAATAAATCAACACAAACTCCAACTCACATCTTTCTTCACAAAACCTCAACATCGTATTTATAAAAATACGATACTTGACAGACTAGAGCTCTAACTGAATCGTAGCCCGTCACCTGTCCTAGGTTATGGCATCCGACATATTATCTTTATCGTATTTCATCAATATATATACTTATATAAATATTTGGAACGTCCGATAATTGTACATATTCAACCAATCGTATCCCATCATCCACCTAGGATTAGAGCGTCCGATTCCCCCATACCGGTCACTATGTTGACCTTAAATTCTTAAATTAGCACAACAATGTATTATCACACAATGAAATCAACTCATCCAAGATACACAAAATTATTATTAAATTTAAGCAATTGAAATATAATCCAAATCAATCATATCACCACTTGACAATCCACCAATCAATATGTATATTCCACGTAAATATATATATATATATATACACGTAATCATCTACTCAGTAATGACTACTAATACCATCTATAGTTCACACAAGAAAATTCATTTGTATAAGTAAAATTCATTTTACTTACATATGGACCGTAGTGATCAAGTCCATGTGATTTTAAAAACAAATATTTAATCCACAAATATTTTCCACATAATTACCAAAAATAAATAATTTAAAGTGTTCGGTTCGTAATATGAACCACATGAGTTTTACTCACCTCGAGACTCCCGTTGCGTCTTCAAATAAAATATAAACCATGTCGAAACAGCTGACCCAAATATAAACCGTCAATCACCTAATCAAATGTGATTTGAATTTAGCCAAAAATTCCAAAACATAACGAAACCATTTAACAGCCAGATTCTAATTTATAAGAAAATCCGACAGACATATTCTCACGAATCGCCTCCCTAATCACCGTTTTGCACTTATACGAAGATCCAACTGTCGAATTTACTCCCATGACCACACAAAGCCACTAGGACAATCATATGATCATCATATCAAAATTACAAGTCCATCGGACGGTCCTAATTTCACAGATCATAAACCTAACGACGAAATCGATCGAAATCTCAAAATTCATAACTAATTCATACGATATCCGAAAAATGCGTATAATATGTCGAAATGATCGTATTGAAATGTAGAATCATAAAATGGACAGAAACTAAATTTTAGACCTCCGGAGGTGGCCGGAAAGGGCAGCGGGAGTTAGGGATAGAGCCGCCGCCGACCACCACCAATGGTGTCGGGGCTGAGCTTCTCCCCTTCGTTTCATCATTTTAAGTAACTTTCATAACTAGCACAAGACCAAAAAATGAACGGAATGGATCGAAAAATACCAAACACAGTTAGCAGTCGGAATTTTTCCAGAAACCGGCGAGCTTGAAACCGACATAAAAACTGCAACCTCACGCCTCGATCTCTTCTGGAAACTTGTTCACAACTTCCTTGCGAACTCACCGGGCCAAGAGTCACAAGAAACGATCGTGTATAACTCGAGATATTTGGATCGAAAGTTCTGTTCGATCTGATCGTGGCTGGCTTCCAGCCGCCACCACAGGCCGCGCTGCCTTGTAAAATTGCTTATGGGAGCTTCAGGAGGTTGAGTCGATGTAGAGGGAAGAGTTTCACTTGGTTTGGAGGTCAAAAACGCAAGGAGCTCGTTTTGGTTCGTTTTAGGGTCCGACTAGTTCGGGCGGTTTTGCCGGAGCTGGAGGCCTTGCCAGTGGAAGCGACGCCATCCATGAGGTAGAGCAGCTCGAGACGAAGGCCTGGGACTTGGTCTGAGGTCGAATGGTGGTCTATGGAGGGAGGACAAACATGGAGAACTTAGCTCTCTCTCTCTCTCTCGGCCAGTTTCGGACGAAGAGGACGGAGGAAGGAGATGATGAACAGTGCCTTCCAAAAATGGAAGGAGGCTGACCAAAATGGAAAGCTTCAGAAAATACCTAGGGTTTTTTCCTATTTATACCAAAATAAAAATAATTTCTAAATTCTATAACTAATTCAAAAACAATCCGGATAATGTGTTCTGCATACGCACAGACTCGTATCGATGAGCTCTACAACTTTCATAAATGAAGTTTTCCCAAATTTTACACGTATAAAAAGTAGATTTCTCAAACCGAGCATTTCGAGCTTCTCGTTAAAATAATCGTTTCGTACCTTCGATAATTAAAAAAAAAAAAAATTATCGCACAATATTCGTGAAATCGTACAATAATCGTTCAACACAATTACTCGAATTTAAAATGAGAATTGCGGGTATTACAGTGAGAGTTTTGTGTTGATTTGTTGGTTTGGTGATTGTTTATGAGATTGTTGGTTCCTTGTGGATGTGGAAAGTATTGAGCGTTGACTTGGGTGAAAATATTTATAAATTAATTAAACAACTGTTCTTTCTTTTTACTCATACGAGCTTCAAAAGCTTACCGGGTTTTGTGTTGTTGCAATCCCGGTACACTATTCAAATGGTGTAGCGGATATTCCTGCAGGTCAGGATAACCAGGGAGGTAACCGTGTTGTTTAGGAGTTAAAACATTTATTTAATTTCATTTAAGTTATGAGGTTTGTTATGCTCATTTAGAGCTTTATAATTTAATTTGTGAGTGAGTTGTAATAATTAACCGTGACTAAATTCGGGATTTGAAATTAAATTGCGTGGTGAGGTTGTTAAGAAAAAAATAAATTTTCAGGATGATTATTTTGAGTTGTGGTAATTCATGTTTCGGATTTTGAATTTTTATTCTAAAATTCGGGGAGTGACAAAATCTGTCACTGATTTTCAATTCCGCTATACATGTAATTACCTCCCAACTAAAATTATGTGGAAAATCTGTCAGTGAAGATAACAAGCTAAAAGTCTCTGATTTTTTTTGTGGACAATGGAAAACATATTGATTACATGATTAGCGGCGGTTTTCTTGACACCAATAAATTTTAAGCCTATGTTTAGGACTTTTTTTGTCTCTATTTATTTTGTTTTGTTATTTTAATCCTATGTTCTGACACCGATTAAACATAATTATGTTTTCTTATCTTCATCTGTTTAATCATATTTATTATGTTTAAATTACCTTTATTACAATTCTTTCATAACTGAATTTGTCATGAGTATTTGTTGCAAGAGCTACAATTATCATAATAATATTTTCAATTATCATTATTTGATAGTTATTATTATTATTAAGGGTTAAATACTGTTTACTCCTTGTACTTTTGCTCGGAAAATACTTCAGTCCCTGACCTTCTAATTTCACACGTTTAGTCCCTCTACTTCAAAATTTCAGACCAATAAGTTCTTGCCTTCTAAAAGTCGCGGTGAAATATCTATTATGCCCTCAGTTCTTTTTTTTAATTAGTTAATTTGTTTTTTGGAAAAGGATTTTTTTTCCCTTTCTTTCTTTATTTTTTTTTAAATTTTTTTTTCTGTTTTTTTTTTCTTTCTTTCTTTCTTTCTGTTTGAAAAAAAAAGAATTAATAAAATAAAGAAAAAAGAATTAAAAAAAGAGAAAGGAATAAATTTATTATAAAAAAAGAACTGAGGGCATAATAGACATTTCACCGTGACTTTTAGACTGCAATGATCTATTGGTCTAAAATTTTGAAGTACAGGGACTAAACGTGTGAAATTAGAAGGTCATGAACTGAAGTGTTTTATGATGAAAAGCTCAAGGATTAAACAATATTTAACCCTATTATTAATAACTCATTTTATTACTATTCTTTGGTAATTATTGTTGTAAATAGCTCATTTTGTTACCATTATTTGATACTTATCATAGTTATTTATTTTATGCGATCATAATGAACATTTGTTACATTCGTTACTTATGATTATTTTTGTCATATCTACCTCATATGATAATGTCGTTTGTGAAAAATAACAAAATTATTTTCCTTCGCTGGGACTTGAACCCAGGTTTTTTTGGATGAGAACCAAATATTCTAACCAACTAGACTACAACAAATTTATGATTATTTTGTTATATTGTTATATTAATGCATGTATTAATAATTGACTTTATATGAATATCTCTCTATTTTGGCATATGGTACTCTCGAATTGGTATCAACAACATTAATTATATTTTCTACAAAATCGAGGTATGTATTTTTATTAGTTTGATGACTTCAATTTGGTTTCCTCTTATTATCTTATCTGATAATTTGATATAAAATTCTCAATTTATAATGAGATCGAAACTACATCTTTCTTGGTCAATTACATGTGGACTTAAAATTCTTTCACTGATTGTTATATAATCAAATAGATCGAAACCTCTTGTTTCTTGATCTCTAATTAGGTTAGGACCTTTGTCCACTCTCTTTACGAGTATTTGTGAACCTTTGTTAACTCCACTTTTAGAACATGCTTCTAATTGTGAAGACTCAAACCAAATGTTGTGAGTATGAGGGTTATGATTCCTAAATCTATTATTATTGGAGTATATGCTTATACCCATCTGGACCACTGTCCCAGACTCGAAATTCGAGTATATCACTTTGACATGTATTTTCAATGTCAAACAATAATATGAACCACGTGTTCATCAATAAATTTAATTTGAACGATGACTGTTCATGATAAACATAATGACAAACATATTTGTCTTGTATATAATGCAACTATGGACATGATCCATTGCAATTGTTGATAATTTTTCACAATTAATGCTTCAGAGAGCTAAGGTAACAATCATTTCATGAGATGCAGATCTTAATTGATGGCTCCAAGTGAGCTCGTATTATGTTGCCTATATGGAATACCATTGCATATATTGGTGATGAAATTTTCACTAAACTTACGTTGTAAGTATATTACTGTATACTGAATCATGCACTAAAAAATTTCATTGAGCCAAATAAAATTACTTTGGCATGACAAATGTGTCATTATTTCATGCATTATGTCATGTAGAGTTATCTACATAATATACATTGTTTACATTGTTGTATAATACAACAACAATTGCAAACCTTCCTAACAAGGAAATTATAATTTATCACATAGTTGCGAGTTGTCACTTTAATAAGACAATTTTCCCGTCATTAGGTGAAGAAATATCGATTATGAAAAACGATATGAATTGGTGTGTAATATCTATCCACCATGTCTCATTTTAATTTTGAGAAAAAATCTAAATTTATTATCTTTTTGACCTAAAAATTGGTGGACATCCAAGAGGGAGTGTTGTAAATATTATAAATATGTGGATGTCCACGTTAATTCTCATCTTTCATGTCCTTATGGTGTAAACCAAACTCATATATAAAGGGGTCCATGAGAATGAATAATACACACTTCTACCTCCTCCTACATTCTGCTTCTCTCTTCTATCTCTCTCTTATTCTCTAGTTTATAACATGTATCTATTTTTTGCATGTTGGCCTGTTAAGCCCAAGCCGTTAGATGAAAGGAAGATTACAATATTTAATAATAATTATTACGATTATGTCAAATAATTATCACGGATTTTTATTAAGATTCGCCGAGATTCATTATTTGGTATTTAACATCAATAAATGGCATTACATACCAAATATAGGAGCAATGACGTTACATGAAATTATCGGCTAATTGGAAGAATTGAAGAGCAATATTTCATATTTATACATATATTAACTAGCAAATCAAAGAGAATGAAGCTGCAATTAGCAAGAAATTATGGGCATTTCTTCGGTCATTAAGACCGAAATATTCACTCTTTCCTTCCTAAATATCATGTATGTAATTGTATAAATACAACTCTCTTAACTCAATTGTAAGTGGTCCCCGACCAAGGCAACACAAACTCAATTTCAAATACATCTACAACTTTTCTGCTTTCTTGTCTCTTGAGCCTAATCAATTTTTATCGCTTTCTTTACAATATTTTTCATTCTTACTCTAGCCTAGTTAAATTTTTATCGTTGTCTTTACCTTCTGCACTTTATATTTCCTGCAAGTTACTTTTGGGATATTGATTGTTTACACAATTTCACCCTAAAAATTGCTTACTTATTCCACTAAGAGTTTTTTACTCTCATTTACCCAATTTAACATTTATTGACAGTTTTGCCCTCATTTTAATTAATAAATTACACTCCCCGCCTCTCTCTCTCTCTCTCTCTCTCTCTCTCTAACCCGCCTCCTCACCCAGATCACCGTCGTCGATCTGGCAACAGCCTCCTTGGCGGCTTCTCCACCATCACCGCCAGCTACTCCATCGCCGAGCCTTAGGCCTCCATCATCTGCTGTTAGGGCACCCCAAAATCGAACGCTCCCACATCCTCAAGAAACATGGACCTCACCGAGCTCATACCCACCATGGCCATGCTCGTCGGCAACGCGAGATCGACATGCGTGAGCCTCAGACTCTCAACATAACCATTTCTCAATAAAGAGAAAGGGAAATCATACTTGTCACTTTGGGCTCGATCTTCCTCGCTCCGGAGATGGTCCTCTTTGTCGATGAAGTAGTTGAGGTCAAGCTCATGCGCCTGGAAGCGCGTGACGGCGGAGCGCACCCAAGAGTCGATGTGGGAGGTGTAATAGTGGTAGAAGATGAAGGAGAGGCATGAGGTTTTGGTCTGAGAATTGGGGCGGAGGATGAGAGCATTTTATGGGTGGTCAAATTTATTTTATTTTATTCTTTTTTTTTTGGGTAAACTGTGAGCTCTAAGAATGAAAGGAAATTTTGCTAGTAGTGATTATTTTGTTTATTTTGGTTGGACAATAATAAGATTATTGGGAGGCAATAATAAGATTACTAGGGGGAGTAATAAGATTATTTATTTGGATAGATGGTTTGGTGCTTAAATGCAACTTACGTGCAATAAGGGCACGGTTATCAAAGAATGAGAAATATTTGAACCCGAAATTTTCGTACCACGGGGATTGAAAAGCTAACTCCAATCCTTGGTTATGCCGATTACTAAGTCACTAACAATTTTGAAACCTAAAAAGTAGCATCAAGCTATTTACATGCCTGGCTAGGAACAACCGAGCCTAAAATGGGTCAAGAGAACCACAAGTGAATGCGGAAACTCACAACCGAGCGGTATTGACAATGAAAGTGGTTTGTGAAATTTGATTTTTGATTCGGGAAAACATTACCAATGGTCACTGAGTTATGACTTATTCGACACTTAACTCACTGTATTTTCAACAATATCACTTAAGTCACTCAGTTTTATATCCGTTTTTCACTTAACTCACTGTCGTTAATTTTGCCGTTAAAAGCTATTAAAATTGAGGGTATATTTGTCTAACAATAAAAAAAATGCATTTCTAACTCTTTTCTTTTTCAAATTATATTTAAGTTAAAAAAATCATTTTATATTAGAAATCTCATAAATTTAAAAAATTTTAAAAAGTCTAATAAATGTAAATTGAAGGTATATTTGTCTAAATACTAAAAAAATGCATTTCTAACTTTTTTTTTTTAAAAAAAGACAATTTTTTTTTCAAATTATATTTAAGTTAAAAAAAACCATTTTTTATTAGAAATTTAAGAATTTTAAAAAAAAATTGAAAAAAAAGTCTAATAAATGTAGTTTTTTTAAGTTAAAAATAATTTTTAAGCTTTTTAACAAATATACCCTCAATTTTAATGGTAGAATTAACGGCAATGAGTTAAGTGAAAGACGGATGTAAAACTGAGTGAGTTAAGTGATATTGTTTAAAATATAGTGAGTTAAGTGTCGAATAAGAAATAACTCAGTGATCATTAGTGATATTTCCCCTTTTCATTTCGAAAAACAAAATTAACAATTGAAAATTAAAATTACAACTAAAAATTAATAATAGAAACTAATCGAGAAATGGAAATTAGGTCACTAGGGTATCCTCCTCACCAAATTTAATGCACAAATATATTCCGACAATGGTCATTTAATTCATAATGGCATCAAGAACCGTACCCAAGGCTTTTCAAGGCTCATAGGTCATTAGTTTCCTTAAATGGTATTCCTACTCCGGGTCCTCAGAAACAAGAAGTTCCGGCCCTGGAGGGATAATATCAACCACTTGACGCCCATCCGATGCCTCCACTATGGTTATTTCGTACCCCCCTTTTTCTTTTCGTATGATTTTGCTTACTATACCTGCTGCTGTAGCATTATAAACATTATTGTTACTCTTGCTCCCGTCGGGATAAATCTGACCCCTTCCTCTGTTCCTACCTACGTATATGGGATATTTTAAGAAGTGAACATCTTTTTTAGTAGCGGGGTCCGGGGAAAGAATAGGAAAGGTGATTTCACTATATTTCTGACCAGGAACAGGACCTATCACAAGAATTTTTTTTTTTAGCAGGGCGGTAACTTTGAAAAGACAGATTTCCTATCTTTTCTTTAATCTCGGGCGAAATACGATCGGGCGCTTTTTCTTGTGTCAAAGACTAGGGTCGTAGAAACTCAATTGAGACAATCTAGAGTCTTGTTATGGCCTCAAGTTGCAATAAAAGGCTGACAGTCTTAGAATCAAGGTTCCCAAGCTAGCCAATACGGCAATTGAAATTGGTATTGTAACTAACCATGTTCTAAATAAGTGTCCTAGTCATAAATTAGAAAAGTGATTAGATCTCCTAATTTGTTTTAGACATGCTCATATACACATTCAAGAGTTAATCAAGCTCATGATCATGCATCTAAACCAAATATTATAGAATAGAACATATGTCAAACACGAAATTAAAAACCATTAAATCAAAACATATTTATTACATTAAAAATCCATGCTAGGGTTCAAACCCTAGCTTCCTAAATAGACTACTCACAACTCGTCAATAAACCAACAAAAATATACATCAATTAAATATGTTAAGGTGAAGAGGAGTGGGAAACAATAAGAATAAGTCACAAATTGCTATGGAGCAAGTATGATAAGTCTTGATTTATGATTTTCCACTTTTACCCAATCTCAAATATTGATGCTCCTTGAAATCCCTTGAGAAATTGATGAGGAATTGATGTGGAGTAGTGAAGATTGAAAGAACATATAAAGTGGGTACGGTGGTGTGGCGTTTTGGAGAAGAAGAGGGGATGGAGGGGTGGTGTGCGGCTACTGTTGATGGGAAAGGGTATATATGGATGTGCGGCGCTGTAGCTGCCGTAGTGTAGCGAGAATCAGAGTGGGATGACAATGTGTGCGTGTGTTTCTATATATATGTGGCTGGTCTCCAGGACAAGAGGGAGAGAGAATCGCACTAGTGGCTTTCCTCGTCTGAGGAAAATGGAGAAAAGAAAAGGGTACGTGGCACTACATGAAAGGAAGAGCATGGTTTGAAATTGGTCAGCAAGGCATAATTAAGCAAATGACCAATTGCTTAATTGATAGGCCAACACGTGTGTAGCATTCCAAGCCTTCTTTCTTTCATTTTTTTTAATTTCTTTTCTATTTCTTCTTTCTTCTACTTCTTGTTTTCTTTTTCCTTCTTTTCTCCCTCATCTTTTCCTACGACCACAATATATTTTACCGCACACCATCGAGTAGTCGGGTTCCACTCTCTCGCTGACATTGATCAAGGTTGACCGAGCTACTACTATTTTGTTATTTTCTCGGAAACTCCAATTTGTTTTAATTTTCCATCATTTTCTCTTGATTTTTGCAATTCCATTTATTTGCTATACAATAAATAAAAGTGGATTGATTACATAATAATTGACTTGAGAATTAACTTATTTCTAGTGTTTTAGATACAATTACATACATAGAAATATGTGTAATCAATAAACCTCCTAAAACTTTCAAAATTAAAAACATCTTTATTTTTCACTAATTATTGATCCTAATAAACTTGTTATTGGGGGGCACTAACTTTTTTATTGGAATGCAATAATAAGATTATTAGGGGGCAATAATATCCTCTGGTGACCTATAAGATCTCCGACGATCTCTTAAGAAAAATCATGCAACCTCCAGTGAGATTTCCGGCCTGTGACCAGAATTCGGCGAATGATGAACGATAGCCGGCGATCAGTGAAAGTGATTCCGACAGCCATTGACCTGAATCAAGCGACCGGTGACAAGACCCACCCCGAAAAAATTCCCTAATTTCCAAGATGCACCTGCGGGGCCCACTTTTCTAGAAAATTCGACAGAACTCTCCCTAAAAGTGGACAACCCAAAACCTGTTAAATAAATATAATTACTCTTCCAAACAATTCAACTTAATCCAAAGAGTTATCTTACTATAAATTCGAAAATCCACACTTAAGTTTACAAATTGTCTAATATTCCAAACTCACAAAAGCTTCCAAATTCGCACAATAAAACACAAGTTCCATGGTTATCAGAGCAGTCTAAAAACAAAGAAAAGACTATTACACACATAGGTTAACTGGTAACCTACAGATGATAGACAGTAGTGGTGGTGCTAGCCTAAACTCCTAAGCTGATATTCGACACTGTGAACTGGGCATTTGAGACTGAAAGGCCCAGAGGAAAGTAGATAAAAACGTTTGTGTATGTGGACAAAAGAATAAGTGATTGGCTAAAAGAAATATGTCCTACCTTTTTTTTTTTTTTTTGATCGAATACAACTTCATTCATCCATAAAACTGCAATTACACCACAATCACAGCATCCAACTAGGGCTTACACCAACTAGGGTTTACAACAAAGAATCACCACCGAAAGACTAACAACACAAATCCTTACTCTAACGAAGAGAGACCGACGCGCCAATAGTTCCACCAACCAAGATTGAATTGGGTTGCTGCTCGGACAAATTGGACCAAAATAAGTAGCAATTACTAGGATAGGAACTGACCATAATAGAAAACTATTGGGCAGGCTATCCCAGGATCTCCCCTTCTCCTCAAGACAAGCTGATAATGAAAAACCCAGCACAAAAACCGAGTAGGACCGGATCCTAATGACACTGAGCCAGCAACCTAAATCGATCCGATCGCTGGAAACCATGACGACACCCATAACTCCATAGAGTATGGACTTATTCGAGAACTAACAAACAGATGCGAACAATAACAATAACAACAACAACCATAAACTAAAAAACAAAGAAAATAGCAGCCGCGACATAGCTGGCGACGGGAACCCATCCCCAGCCACCACTTTCCAACAGAACCCATCAGGAAAAGCAGCTCCACCAGCAGCCATCGGCATCAGGATACCTCCTTGGATCACTGCGCCGCAACACCATCGCAACCCAGCGCAGGCCCCCCCCCCCCCCCAGAGCCCGATCCACATCCAACCGCAGATCCCCAAGGAATCAAGGCCCTCACCGGCCTCAACCCAGAAAATAGATCGAGTTCCCTGCCACCGCACCGATCTCCATCACCGCAGTGACGCCAGATTTGGCCGCCGGCAAGCTGTGCTCCAGATCTGCACCTCACTAGCCCACCACGAACCTGGAAGGACAAATCGATATCGATCTGCCCACGTCGAGGCCGGCCCACCAATCTCCAGCCATGAATCACGCTTCTGGCGAGAAAACGCACTGCAACTCCAGACCAACATCCTCTCCCAGACCAGAACGCACCGAACAGGCGCCGGCATTCAGCCGGGAAAGATCAGATGACTGAACTGTTTTCCTCTCTCTCTTGTCCGGCGCGTGGGGCGCGTTCTATTTCCCTCCGGGTTTCACATAGAGAATTGTTATTCTAAATATGTACTACTTTCCAACCAAATCCTTTGAAATCCAAGGCATGCAACAAAAGGGTAATGTCACGCCCTGAATTTTAGAATAACAATTCAAAATCCGAAACATGAAAATACTACAACACAAAATAATCATCCTGAAAATTTTTCTTTTCTTAACATACTCACCACACAAAATAAAATCAAACCGAATTTAGTCTCGGTTAATTATTACAACTCAAATCCAAAATGTAATGTAAAGCTCTAAATGAGCATACACATACATCACGACTAAATAAATAACATGACTGCTGTAACACCTAAGCAGCTCGGTCACCTCTCTGGTTATCCTGACCTGCAGGAATATCCGCTACACCATTGAATAGTGTACCGGGATTGCAACAACACAAAACCCGGTAAGCTTATGAAAGCTCGTATGAGTAAAAGAAGGAACTGTTACTTAATTTAATCTCATTTATTTCCACACCCAGTAACACTCAATTATTTCCACATATGCAATTAATATACAATCTCAAACAACACCAATTCAATATATCATGACAACCCCACTCACAACTTTCCCCACAACTCTCATCATCGTATTTAAAAAAATACGGTACTTGACAGACTAGAGCTCTAACTGAATCGTAGCCCGTCACCTGGCCTAGGTTATGGCATCCGACATATTTATCAATTATTGTATTTCATCAATATGTATACCTATATACATATTTAGAACGTACAATAATTCCACATACTCAACCAATCGTATCCCATCATCCACACTAGGATTAGAGCATCCGATTACTCACTCCGGTCATTACGTTGACCCTAAACCCATAAATGAACCCAACATATAATATCACATACTCATCAATCATCCCAACCAAGATACATCATATTATTATGGAATTACACAATTGTAATATAATCAACTCATCAATTCAACACAATCATATCATAAATCAAACAATCCACACATTAATATATATTTTCCACGTAAATATATATATACGTAATCATCCACTCAGGAATGACCACTAATACCATCTATAGTTCACACAAGAAAATTATGAAATTCATTTGTATAGTTAAAATTTATTTTACTTACCTATGGACCGTGGTGATTCAAGTCCATGAATTTTTAAAACAAATATTTAATCCGCAAATATTTTTCACACAATTACCAAAAATAAATAAATTAAAATGCTCGGTTCGTAATATGAACCACGTGAGTTTTACTCACCTCGAAACTCCCGCTGCGTCTTCAATATAATTATAAATTATAATTTATAATTAACGCCGAATAGCCCACGCAATTAAAATCCGTCAATCACCTAATCAAATGTGATTCGAATTTAGCCAACAAATTCAACTCATAATTTAACCACTAATTAACGGTCAGATTCTAATTTACATTAAAATCCGACGAGCGGTTTCTCACGAATCGCTCCCCTAATTACCGTTTTTCACATATACGAAGATCCAACGGTCGGATCTTCACCCATGACCACACAAAGCCTCTGGGACAGTCATATGATCATCATAACAAATTTACAAGTTCATCCAACGGTCATAATTTCACAGATCAAAAATCTAACGACCGAAATCGATCGAAATCACAAAATTCATAACTAATTCATACGATATCCGAAAAATGCTTATAATACGCCGAAATGATCGTATCGAAATATAGAATCATAAAATGGACAGAACCCAAATTTTAGACCTCCGGAGGTGGTCGGAAAAGGCCGCCGGAGTTAGGGACAGAGCCGCCACCGACCACCACCAATGGTGTCGGGGCCAAGTTTGTCCCCTTCGTTTCATCATTTTGAGCAACTTTCATAACTAGCACAAGACCTAAAAATGACGGGAAGGCATCGAAATTACCGATTTACAGTCGGCGGCCGGAAAAAATGCAGAAACCGGTGAGCTTGAAAACCGACGTGAAAACTGCAACCTCAGGCCCCGATCCCTTCTGGAAACTTGTTCAGAACTTCCTTGCGAACTCAACAAGCTTGGAATCACAAGAAACGATCGTGTATAGCTCGAGATATCTTGATCGAAAGTTTTGGTATTTCGATCCGTTCGGGTCGAGCTCCGACGAACGTGAAAACGTTCGACCCAATTCCGGTCCTTCTTGGTGCTTGTAGAGGAAGTTGAGCCGAGCTCAATGAGACAAGAATCAAGTGAAATGATGGAGTCTAGCTCGAGATATCGAGATCGAACCGAAAATGGCCGTTTTCGGTTCGGGTTGTGCCGCCGCCGCCACGGGCCGCGCCGCCTTGTGAAACTGCCTCCGGGAGCTAGAGCAGCTCGAGACGAACGCCTGGGACTTGGTTTGAGGTCGATAGGTGGTCTGTGGAGGGAGAACAATTAAGGAGAAAATTTCCTCCCCTTTCGGCCGACTGCGTCTGTGAGAGAGAGAGAACAGTTTTTTTTTTTTTTTTTTTTTTTCAGAAACAGAAGGAAGAAGAAGAACCGGTAGAAGAAAAAAAATTAGGGTTTCCAAAATTTTTCTATATATACATGTTTCAGAAAACTTCGAAATTCGATAACTAATTCAGAAAAAATCCGATCTTCGTGTTCCGTACATGTACGAACTCGTATCGAGGAGCTCTACAACTTTCATGAAGGAAGTTTCTCCAAATTTCGTACGTAGAAAAAGTCGATTTCTCAAACCGAGTATTTCGAGTTTTTCGTTAAAATAAACGTTTCGAAACTTCGATAATTGTAAAAATGAATGATTATCGAACATAAATCGTGAAATCGCATAATAATCATTCGATACAATCACTCGAATTTAAAATGGAAATTGCGGGTATTACTCGAAACTTCGATAATTGTAAAAATGAATGATTATCGAACATAAATCGTGAAATCGCATAATAATCATTCGATACAATCACTCGAATTTAAAATGAAAATTGCGGGTATTACAATCTACCCCCCTTAAAGGAATTTCGTCCCGAAATTCAAGTACCCAATTCCCCAAAAAGCTGTGGATACCTCGTCCTCATGTCAGATTCTAACTCCCATGATGCATCACCCTCATCATGATGACTCCACAACACCTTCACAAGATCAACCTCTTTCCTACGAAGTTTCTTTGTAGACCTATCCAAGATACGAACAGGTTCAACTACAAACGTCACATCCGGGTTCACTTCGATCGTACCGTGGTCAATCACGTGAGACTCATCTCGAACATACTTCCTGAGCAGAGACACATGAAAAACGTTGTGCACACCCGACATGCTAACAGGTAAAGCAAGACGATATGCCAAGTTACCAACCCTTTCTAGAATCTCAAAGGGTCCAACATACCTCGGTGCGAGTTTTCCTTTCTTGCCAAATCTCACCACACCTTTCATAGGTGAGACTTTCAAGAACACAAGATCACCTGTCTCAAACTCCAACGGTCTCCTCTTCAAGTCAGCATAACTCTTCTGTCTACTCTGAGCGGTTCGGATTCTGTCCCGAATAGTAGTGACCTTCTCTGTAGTCTCCTGTACAATCTCAGGTCCGATGAGCCCTTTATCCCCTGCTTCCGCCCAACAGATAGGAGTCCTACATGGCCTACCATAAAGAGCCTCATATGGAGCCATACCGATACTAGAGTGATAGCTGTTGTTGTAGGCAAACTCTACCAATGGCAGATGATCCGCCCAACTACCCTTAAAATCCAGAACACAAGCTCTGAGCATGTCCTCCATCACCTGATTCACTCTCTCGGTCTGTCCATCTGTTTGTGGGTGAAATGCAGTGCTCATAGCAAGAGACGTACCAAATGCCTTGTGGAACCTACGCCAGAATTCTGATGTGAAACGAGCATCACGATCCGATACAATCGTCACAGGCACTCCATGAAGCCTCACTATCTCGTTCACATATAACTTACACAATGCATCACCTGAGTACGGTTTTGCCACCGGAAGGAAGTGTGCTGATTTAGTCAACCGGTCAACAATCACCCAAATCGAGTCATAACTTTGCCTGGATCTGGGCAATCCAGTCACAAAGTCCATAGAGATGTCTTCCCATTTCCACACAGGAATCGATAAGGGGTTCAACATTCCTGCTGGTCTCTGATGCTCTGCCTTCACCTGTTGACAGGTAAGACACTTCGACACGTGTTCCGCCACATCCCTCTTCATACCATACCACCAAAACTGCCTTCGTAGATCCATATACATTTTAGTACCTCCTGGATGTATAGTATATCGAGACCTATGTGCTTCCCGCATGATCTCCTCCCTGAGGCTATCAACACTCGGTACATACAATCTCCCTCGAAATCTCAACCCTCCATCAGCCCCAATCATCCACTCGGAAGGACCCTCCACATCCGGGTCAGCAGTCATCTCAGAAATCCTCGCCTGAGCAAACTCATCAAGTGTCTGACCCTGAATGATCCTGGAGATCAAGGTGGGCTGTAAGGTGATACTACCGAGAAAGATTCCCTGTCCTGCTCCTGCAGGCATAAGTTCGAACTCAGATGCAGCTTCTAACATGCGCCACTCCCGCACCATAATCGATGCCATGATTACCCGCGGTTTCCTACTCAAAGCATCCGCCACCACATTCGCCTTTCCGGGATGATACTCCAAGGTGAAATCATAGTCCTTAATGAGCTCCATCCATCTCCCCTGCCTCATGTTCAATTCCTTTTGGGAGAATAGATACTTCAAACTCTTGTGATCAGAAAAGAGTTCAAATTTCTCACCATAAAGATAGTGCCTCCAAATCTTCAAGGCAAACACCACAGCTGCTAGCTCTAGATCATGAGTAGGGTAATTCCGCTCATGTACCTTCAACTGTCTAGAACCATAAGCAACAACACTACCATTCTGCATCAACACACACCCCAAACCCTGATGAGATGCATCGCTGTAAATGACTAATCCACCACCACTAGTAGGAATAGTCAACACCGGAGCTGTAGTCAATCTAGTCTTCAGCTCTATGAAAGCCTTCTCACACTTATCCGACCATACGAACTGAGTGTCTTTCCTGGTCAATTTGGTCAAAGCCGAAGCAATACCAGAAAACCCTTCAATGAAGCGCCTGTAATAACCGGCCAATCCAAGGAAGCTACGGATTTCTGTAACCGTAGTAGGGCGACTCCAACTCATCACTGCTTCAACCTTCGAAGGATCCACAGAAACTCCATCCTTCGAGACCACATGACCAAGGAACTTGACTTCACTCTGCCAGAAGTCGCACTTCTCGAACTTGGCAAATAGTTTCTGCTCTCTCAAAGTCTGCAGCACTATTCGCAGATGCCTCTCATGCTCGGCTGACGACCTTGAATAAATCAAGATGTCGTCAACGAACACTACCACAAACTGATCCAAGTAAGGACTGAACGTACGGTTCATCAAGTCCATAAATGCCGCGGGGGCATTCGTGAGACCAAAAGGCATGACAAGAAACTCAAAATGTCCATACCTGGTCCTGAACGCCGTCTTTGGAATATCTTCCTCCTTCACCCTCAACTGGTGATACCCAGACCTCAAGTCAATCTTCGAGAATACAGTAGCTTCTCTAAGCTGATCGAACAAGTCATCAATCCTAGGTAAAGGGTACCTATTCTTGATGGTCACCTTGTTCAACTGTCGATAATCCACACATAGACGAAGTGAACTATCATTCTTCTTCACAAACAACACTGGTGCGCCCCAAGGAGACACACTTGCCTGAATGAACCCTTGTGCAAGTAAGCCCTCAATCTGAACCTTCAACTCCTGAAGTTCAGCTGGAGCCATTCGATAAGGTGCTTTTGACACAGGTGAAGTACATGGTATCACATCAATGGAGAAGTCCATTACCCTTTTCGGGGGTAACCCAGGGATCTCCTGAAACACATCTTCATACTCTGAAACTACAGGAATCCCTGTAATCTTTGAATTACTACTCCCTGATTCAATATGGGCCAAAATCCCTATCCTCATGGTGATGTCAGACTTCAGGCAACGGTAATGAAACACCGGTTGTCCCGGAACATGGAAGGACACAATCATCCTAAAGCAATCTATAACAGCATGGTTCGGGCTCAACCAATCCATACCCAAAATCACATCATACGTGTGATCCGGAATCACAATCAAAGATGCAGAGAACTCTCTGCCACCAATCCCAATAGGGCAATCATCACAAAGCATGCTAAGCTCAAGAGAAACACCGAGAGGTGATGTAACACACAATGATCTAGTCAGAGGCATAGCAATCAAACCCAAAACATCCACAACCGAACTAGATATGAAAGAGTGTGAGGCTCCCGTATCAAACAGTACTCTAGCAAGAAAGTGATAAACAGATACGGTACATTCCACTCCCGTGCCTGCCTGACTGATGGTAAAGACCCTAGCATGAGCAGGTGGTAACTGCCTCTGCTGGTTACCCTGCACTCCACCCTGAATCCGAGGACACTCCCTAGCCTGATGCCCTGCCTGTCCACAACTGTAGCATAACCTACCCCGTGGCTTCGTTCACGCACGAGAGATGTGGCCCGGCTCGCCACAGTTAAAGCACTTCACAGGAGCTGCTGGTGCTATCTGCCTGATAGGCATAGCCTGAACAGGAGGAGCTACTGCTGCCCTAGCTGGAGCCTGATGCTGAAACTGAGTTCTCTGTCTCTTCCAGAACCCACCCCTGAAGTCTCTAGCTCTACTGCTCCCTGCTAAGGCCTTTCCCTTGCCCTGGAAGTCTCTCTCAGCAGACTCCTTCTCTCTACGAATCAGGTTCTGCTGCTCAATGATCTGTGCCTTAGCCAAGATCTCTCTCTTGGTCTTCAGCTCCAAGATAGCTACATCACGCTCAATCGAAGGACTCAACCCTCTCTGAAACTTCTTGGCCAAGTCCTCATCCTCCATCTGCCTCACATACTTGTACAGTCTGGAGAACTCCGCATCATACTCAATGACGGTCATCTTCCCCTGTACAAGTGCAAGGAACTCTCGCTCCAACCTCTCCTTCACTGCTGGTGGAAAGTACTTCTCCCTGAACAGCCTCTCAAAGCCGTCCCATGTCAAGGTAGACACCTTAATGCTCCTCTGAGTGACGTTCCACCACACCCTAGCCTCATCCTTTAGCATGAAAGCGGCTAGCTTCCTCTTATCGGTCTCAGTGCAATCAAGCAGATCGAAATAAGTCTGCAAATCCTCTATCCAACGATCCGCCACCATATGATATGTGCCTCCTCCAAACTTGGTTGCTCCCAAGCGAGTAATTTCCCTTGCTAGCATCAGCAAGCGAGCAGGATTATCAACCACAGCTACAGGAGGAATAGGCTGATCCTCATAAGGTGCATCTTCCTCCGACTCGAATACTTCTTCGACTGGAGGGGCCCTACCCCTTCCTCGGCCTCTACCCCTGCCACGAGGTCTACCTCTACCCCGACCTCTGGCCTCGTTTCCCTCAATCTCCATTACCTAATAAGCATGATATACTTGATTAATACACGCATAACACTTAAACAAAGCATAAGTCAAATGCAAGTCCATATTAACCAAGTACTGATCATACATAACAATGCTTAAATTTCCTAAAAGTACTAACGCTCCTAGCCAACCTAACGCACTCACATACCCAATGACATTGTCAATACCGAAAAGCACACGATGGGGATCCGCTGCAGACGGGCCATCACTCGGTAAGTATTGACATATCACCAAATATGTACCTTACGCACTGATACCAAACTGTCACGCCCCGAATTTTAGAATAACAATTCAAAATCCGAAACATGAAAATACTACAACACAAAATAATCATTCTGAAAATTTTTCTTTTCTTAACATACTCACCACACAAAATAAAATCAAACCGAATTTAGTCTCGGTTAATTATTACAACTCAAATCCAAAATGTAATGTAAAGCTCTAAATGAGCATACACACACATCACGACTAAATAAATAACATGACTGCTGTAACACCTAAGCAGCTCGGTCACCTCTCTGGTTATCCTGGCCTGCAGGAATATCCGCTACACCATTGAATAGTGTACCGGGATTGCAACAACACAAAACCCGGTAAGCTTATGAAAGCTCGTATGAGTAAAAGAAGGAACTGTTACTTAATTTAATCTCATTTATTTCCACACCCAGTAACACTCAATTATTTCCACATATGCAATTAATATACAATCTCAAACAACACCAATTAACGCCGAATAGTCCACGCAATTAAAATCCGTCAATCACCTAATCAAATGTGATTCGAATTTAGCCAACAAATTCAACTCATAATTTAACCACTAATTAACGGTCAGATTCTAATTTACATCAAAATCCGACGAGCGGTTTCTCACGAATCGCTCCCCTAATTACCGTTTTTCACATATACGAAGATCCAACGGTCGGATCTTCACCCATGACCACGCAAAGCCTCTGGGACAGTCATATGATCATCATAACAAATTTACAAGTTCATCCAACGGTCATAATTTCACAGATCAAAAATCTAACGACCGAAATCGATCGAAATCACAAAATTCATAACTAATTCATACGATATCCGAAAAATGCGTATAATACGTCGAAATGATCGTATCGAAACATAGAATCATAAAATGGACAGAACCCAAATTTTAGACCTCCGGAGGTGGCCGGAAAAGGCCGCCGGAGTTAGGGACAGAGCCGCCACCGACCACCACCAATGGTGTCGGGGCTGAGCTTGTCCCCTTCGTTTCATCATTCTGAGCAACTTTCATAACTAGCACAAGACCTAAAAATGACGGGAAGGCATCGAAATTACGGATTTACAGTCGGCGACCGGAAAAAATGCAGAAACCGGTGAGCTTGAAAACCGACGTGAAAACTGCAACCTCAGGCCCCGATCCCTTCTGGAAACTTGTTCAGAACTTCCTTGCGAACTCAACAAGCTTGGAATCACAAGAAACGATCGTGTATAGCTCGAGATATCTTGATCGAAAGTTTTGGTATTTCGATCCGTTAGGGTCGAGCTCCGACGAACGTGAAAACGTTCGACCCAGTTCCGGTCCTTCTTGGTGCTTGTAGAGGAAGTTGAGCCGAGCTCAATGAGACAAGAATCAAGTGAAATGATGGAGTGTAGCTCGAGATATCGAGATCGAACCGAAAATGGCCGTTTTCGGTTTGGGTTGTGCCGCCGCCGCCACGGGCCGCGCCGCCTTGTGAAACTGCCTCCGGGAGCTAGAGCAGCTCGAGACGAACGCCTGGGACTTGGTTTGAGGTCGAGAGGTGGTCTGTGGAGGGAGAACAATTAAGGAGAAAATGTCCTCCCCTTTCGGCCGACTGCGTCTGTGAGAAAGAGAGAACAGTTTTTTTTTTTTTTTTTCAGAAACAGAAGGAAGAAGAAGAAGAACCGGTAGAAGAAAAAAAATTAGGGTTTCCAAAATTTTTCTATATATACATGTTTCGGAAAACTTCAAAATTCGATAACTAATTCAGAAAAAATCCGATCTTCGTGTTCCGCACGTGTACGGACTCGTATCGACGAGCTCTACAACTTTCATGAAGGAAGTTTCTCCAAATTTCGTACGTAGAAAAAGTGGATTTCTCAAACCGAGTATTTCGAGCTTTTCGTTAAAATAAACGTTTCGAAACTTCGATAATTGTAAAAATGAATGATTATCGAACATAAATCGTGAAATCGCATAATAATCATTCGATACAATCACTCGAATTTAAAATGGAAATTGCGGGTATTACTCGAAACTTCGATAATTGTAAAAATGAATGATTATCGAACATAAATCGTGAAATCGCATAATAATCATTCGATACAATCACTCGAATTTAAAATGGAAATTGCGGGTATTACAGGTAAAACATATACTTTTAGAATTTAAAGCCTCGTAGAAAAGTACACCAGCCCCGCTGGTTAAGACTGGACTAGCCCCGCTAGTCAAGAATATATATAAAAAAAATGGGGAAAGCATTATCACCGTACAGTAAAAATGGAGCCTCCAAGGCTCGGATCGGAGTGTCCCACACTCTTGAGCATCCCATGCTCATTGCTCAACTCATCCCCAAACACATACTAAGCGGAGAGGAGTACTAATAGGCTAGCTAGCAACAAATTATATCGACCCAAGTATGGTGGTTTAAAACCACAAAAAAGAAAATCAGAAAGGCTTCCCCAATATCTCCCAAAAGAAATAATTAAAACCAATGGCGACACCAACATCCGTCTTCCATATTTAAAATTAAATGATAAAAATAAACTGAAAATTCTCCAAAATTCACCTCGGAAGAATAACTCGGCTTAACTCTTTAACCAAAATAAGTCTCAACGCAAAATTAATAAATCACAATTCAAAAGTCCAAGTTATATAAATAATATTCGAAGCCAAAAAATATGCTCAAGAATCTAATTGATAAGTAAAATAATTTCTTGCTTAAAAGAAAATATTGCTGCATGCATTAATTAAAATCAAATGTCCGCTCACAGTATACGGCTAGGTCTGTCGTCGGTTCGTACCCTCCTCATGTGAATCATCCTCACGTCTCGTACAATATAACGTTCATAAACCAATAATTACCGGACGGGAAGAAAATAATTTTACGATAATTAACAATTAAATTCCAAAACCCATGATCTCAACTCCTTCAATCCTCTTCGATATCCAACCAAACTTCACCAACACTGTCCACTCGTCGATTATAGTTTCTAAAACAAATATGGAGGAAATCCGACAATCGGATTCACAATCATCGATAATCGAAATTCTAATCTTTGGAAATTTATAATCGATTCAAAACTTCACCAATCTTCACCAATCTTCACCAAACTTCATATATAAGCTCTATGATAATTATAAAATTTAAATAGTAAGAAATTGAAATAAAAAAGCTGCCCGAGCCGTCGCCACCAACTCCAATGGCCACCAAAATTTGGCAGCAGCACCTACTCAACGGACCCAACAATTTTCTCAACTGTAACCAAGTCGGAAAAGGAGTAGAAGTACCTCAACAATTAAGGAGAAGGTTGGGCCTGATTCGTGAATAGTAACCCAGAATTTCAAACCTTCGATTCTTCCTCCACTTCTCAAATCGCTACATAAGATTCGGGGAGCATCATCTACGTCCCAAGGCGCTTCCAAAAAACCTAACTTGGTCGTCTGGGGTGGCCGGAATCGGAAGAAATCAGCGTTGACTCAACTGCTATAGTAAACTTCCAAGGCTCTATACGTCATTTTCCAACCAAGTCGCAGTGAGCCACCACCGCCAGCACCAAGAGGAGGAGGAGACGAGTCCAAAGATACCAGCCTTGCGCCACCAGATGGTAGGAGGAGGGAGGGGACCGGAGATGTAGAGAGCGCCAGGGAGAGAGAGAAAACGTAGGAGGAAGGAGAGAGAGAGAAAATGAAAAAGTTACCCAGCCAACAGTAAAAATTTAAATATATACCATCTATCGTGAACAGTGCCTTTAGTATTTCGCTTATAACTTTTGCATACGAACTCCGATTTTTACGTACCATGTATGCACGCTCTCGGTGTAACGTCTTCTACAACTCTCATGCAGAACATTTTCTCAAATTTTGACCCGAACAAAAAGTCAACTTTTAGGGCCACCAAAAGTACTGAAATAGAGTAAAAGGTGAAAGTAGTTGTCGTTTACTATCTATAAGATTATTAAACCAATAATTTAGACCTGGAACGTAACATCGGTGTCCGGCACCCGTTGACTGGAGTCCGGTGAAGTCTCCGTTTTGGTAGAGAGTGACAAATAGAGGGAGGGCAAAATTGTCTCAAAAATATATAAAAAATAGTATAAAAAATATTAATTGGGTATTAGTGCAAAAAATATGTAATTTGTTGGGTAAGTGGGAAATCTTATAAGATGTTTGGGTAAGTGGGATTAATGTAGCTCAAAATTGAGTAAATGGTCAATATCCCTTTACTTTTAAGCTCTTTTAAGTTTTATACTATTTATTTCCGCATTTATTTTATGCTCTTTACTTTACATACTTTTACTTTCTGCAACCTATATCAAAAAATAAAAAAGAGATGCAACATTGGTGAAAACGTCAAAAGCCCTTGCAACAAAGGCATTCGAACCTAGTGACCGAGACGGTTTCTTCCTCGGCCGATAATCATTTGAGGAAGTCAAATCAAGTGCAAATATTAATCAAAACCTTGCTTGGTCAATCGTGTCACGCCCCGAATTTTAGAATAACAATTTAAAATCCGAAACATGAAAATACTACGAACTCAAAATAATCATCCTGAAAATTTCTTTTCATAACACCCTCACCACACAAAATAAAATCAAACCGAATTTAGTCTCGGTTAATTATTACAACTCAAATCCAAATGTAATGTAAAGCTCTAAATGAGCATACACACCTCACAACTAAATAAATAATCAAACTGCTGTAACACCTAAGCAGCTCGGTCACCTCCCTGGTTATCCTGACCTGCAGGAATATCCGCTACACCATTGAATAGTGTACTGGGATTGCAACAACACAAAACCCGGTAAGCTTATGAAAGCTTGTATGAGTAAAAGAAAGAACTGTTACTTAATTTAATCTCATTTATCCCCACACACACCAACACCCAATAATTTCCACATATACAAGTACTAACAATCTCAATCAACACAAATTCAATATATCAAGACAATCCAATTGAAATATGGAATTACACAATTGAAATATAATCAATTCATCAATTCACTCAATCATATCATCACTCAACAATCCACTCATCAATATATATTTTCCACGTAAATATATATATATATATATACGTAATCATCCACTCAGGAATGACCATTAATACCATCTATAGTTCACACAAGAAAATCATGAAATTCATTTGTATAATTAAAATTCATTTTACTTACCTATGGACCGTGGTGATTCAAGTCATGAAATTTTAAAACAAATATTTAATCCGCAAATATTTTTCACACAATTACCAAAAATAAATAAATTTAAAAAGCTCGGTTCGTAATATGAACCACGTGAGTTTTACTCACCTCGAAATTC
Source organism: Rosa persica (assembly GCA_025331145.1). Classification (NCBI taxonomy): domain Eukaryota; kingdom Viridiplantae; phylum Streptophyta; class Magnoliopsida; order Rosales; family Rosaceae; genus Rosa; species Rosa persica. The sequence continues at coordinate 33,199,752 of WFKR01000001.1, forward strand.
CCGCTGCGTCTTCAATACAATTTAATTAACGCCGAAATAGCCCACTCAAATAAATTCTGTCAATCACCTAATCAATGTGATTCGAATTTAGCCAATAATTTCAACACATAATTTAACTACCATTTAACGGCCGGATTCTAATTTACATTAAAATCCGACGAGCGGTTTCTCACGAATCGCTCCCCTAATTACCGTTTTGCACATATACAAAGATCCAACAGTCGGATCTTCGCCCATGACCACACAAAGCCTCTGGGACAGTCATATGATCATCATATCAAATTTACAAGTTCATTGGACGGTCCTAATTTCACAGATCATAAATCTAACGATCGAAATCGATCGAAATCACAAAATTCATAACTAATTCATACGATATCCGAAAAATGCGTATAATACGCTGAAATGATCGTATTGAAACATAGAATCATAAAATGGATAGAAACAAAATTTTAGACCTCCGGAGGTGGCCGGAAAGGGCCGCCGGATTTAGGGATAGAGCCGCCACCGACCACAGCCAATGGTGTCGGGGCCGAGCTTGTCCCCTTCGTTTCATCATTCTGAGCAACTTTCATAACCAGCACAAGACCAAAAAATTACGGGAATGGATCGAAAAGTACCAATTACAGTCGGCGGCCGGAAAAATTCCAGAAACCGGCGAGCTTGAAAACCGACGTGAAAAATGCAACCTCACGCCTCGATCCCTTCTAGAAACTTGTTCAGAACTTCCTTGCGAACTCAACAAGCCAAGAATCACAAGAAACGATCGTGTATAGCTCGAGATATTTGGATCGAAAGTTGGTTGTTTCGATCCGTACTGGTCGAGCTCCGACGAACGTGAAAGCGTTCGACCCAGTTCTGGTCCTTCTTGGTGCTTGTAGAGGAAGTTAAGGGGAGCTCAATGAGCCAAGAATCAAGTGAAATGGTGGTGTGTAGCTCGAGATATCAAGATCGAACAGAAAACTACCCTTTTCTGTTCGGGCCGTGCCGCCGCCGTTACAGGCCGCGCCGCCTTGTAAAACTGCTTCTGGAAGCTTCAGGAGGTTGAGTCGATGTAGAGGAACGAGTTTCACTTGGTTTGGTGGTCGAAAACGCAAGGAGCTAGTTTTGGTTCGTTTTCGAGTCCGGTTGTTTCGGGCTGTTTCGCCGGCGCTGGAGGCCTTGCCGGTGGAAGCGACGCCGTCTAGGAGGTAGAGCAGCTCGAGACGAACGTCTGGGACTTGGTTTGAGGTCGAGAGGTGGCCTGTGGAGGGAGAACGATTATGGTGAACTTTGCTCTCTTTCTCGGTCGTTTTTGGTCGAGGAACGGAGGTAGGGGACGATGAACAGTACCTTCCGAAAATGGAAGGAGGCCGGACCAAAATAGAAGGCTTCTGAAAAATTAGCTAGGTTTTTTCCTATTTATACAAGTTTCGGAAAAACTTCTAAATTCGATAACTAATTCAAAAAAAATCCGATCTTTGTGTTCCGCACGTGTACGAACTCGTATCGACGAGCTCTACATCTTTCATGAAGGAAATTTCTCCAAATTTTATACGTAGAAAAATTCGATCTCTAAAACCTAGCATTTCGAGCTTTTCGTTAAAAATGATCGTTTCGAAACTTCGATAATTCTAAAAGTGAATTATTATCGAATAATATTCGTGAACTCGCATAAAAATCGTTCAACACAATTACTCGAATTTAAAATGAAAATTACGGGTATTACAGATCTGGTGATCATCTCCTGGTAAGAAGGAACAGTATCGATATGAAAAGTTTTTGTTGAGCTTAGTTGAGCTGATTAGTTGGAGTTGTGCAAATTTTTGTGGAAATCCCTAGTTGATCAATGGAAAGAGTCCAAATGAACTGCTGCACCTATGTAGCATCTATAATTAGCTAGAACAAAATTCCAGAAGAGTAAAACGAGGTGTGACACTTGTTCTTTTGGTCCGAAACAATAGGAGAAATTTCCTTCTTATAAAATGGAAAAGAAAATAATAATTATGAAATTTGAAAGTCCTGACCTTGTCCATACCGCAAAGCCCAAAGGAACGAAACTACTGCTAAGACATGAATCTCATTCCTCATCCATTACGATTTGCTACTATTTGCCAAATTTTGAGGCATGGAGCTAAAGGCTGCAACGCATGAAAGACACTTGTAGTTTTTAAGGCTTCTTGAGCTGAACTGAGCTCAAACACTGATATTCTACTCATGCATCATGATAACTTGAAGTGGGAAATAAGTGATCTATGCCATCATGATAGTCTCAATTTTCCAACCAGTTGTAAAGGTTCATTCCACTGGTGAAAACTAAATTGAGAGCTATATTTGCCGAGGCATATCACACGGTGGGCAAAAGTAAGAGGTCGCTTTTTAGAGCCAAAGACTTTGCTGCTGCTGTACTAAGAAGCAGGAGAAGTAGTCATGAAGCCACTATCAATCTATGAATTTTTGTGAGGAAAAGACTTCACTATATCATAATCTGATAAAAGCTGAAACTTTTTTGAGAGAGAGCAGAGTTACATCATCAAAAGTTTGAAGCACTTTAAATTTAAACGTAACAATTGGACTTGGAGGTGTAAATATGAGGCTTATGATTTCATTTCAGAGTAAAGAGGAGAATTATCAATAAAGTTACAGGGTCTGTTAAAAATTACACAACTTGAACGTCACTTGCAGCTTCAACTTACAAACCAATGAGTAAAATGGAACAAAGAAAACCTTCAATCATTCTACTATTTCTATCCAAATGAATACTCACTGCTCTCTAAATTACAACATCCTAATCACAATTCAAATCAAAGTAAGAATGTGACAAGTTATAGTTCACTTCACACTTCTGGCTAAGCCATCAATTTTCAGCCATTAAGCACCTCAACTAATCACCTCAACCACCTTCTAAGGTCACTAGTTGAAGAAGGAGAGGCCTCACCACCATGACTCTCAGTACAACATGAAGAATAGTTAGATTGTTGCTCCAACCCATAGTGTGATACACTCACCACACTCTTAAAGCTTGGACTCCTCAAGCTATGCCCATAACCTCCTCCTGCATAAACCCCCATTCCAACAACCCCATAAGGATCGGGAGCTGGAAACGAAAGTCTTTTCTTCACCGATCCAACTCCTCCTCCTCGCTCCCTGTCAGGTGTCGAAGGCCTTTGCCTCGGTGCACTTTGGGAGCGAATTCGAGCCTTGGCAGATTCAGTTGCTGCCATGTAATTAGGCAACGTAGCACCAACATTGCCGCCACTAGTGCTAGTGCTGCCCCTGCTATGTTGGTGCACAACACCACCATTGTAGTAATAATTAGACCTCAGGCTAGGGGTTTGAGATGCATTGGAGCTTCGGTCTTCTCTAACGCAATGAGGGCTCGCAGACCGCACTTGGAGAGGAGGGCGGCTCTTTGATGGCGAGGGTGTGATGGGGGAGTGGTGGAAGTGTTGGTTTTGGTGGGATCTATCTCTATAGAGTGGTGAACTAGGTCTTTGCTGTTGGTTTTGTTGGTGGTATTGGCTTGCATTCGATCTTCGGAAATTGGATGATAAACTTGAATAAGGCTGCGAGGTGTCGATTTCTACTGTTTTGATGGGGTCTTTGTGGTCAGTAGAAGCTCTTCCTCTGCTGCTCTCCCATGGCTTTGGGGCCATCCATCTGTCTAACCATTTGGGTTTCTCTTCAAGCTCATCCTCATTCCCCATTGATGGGCTCCTCCCATTTCTCCATATCTTCGGTTGTGCAGAAAATTAAGGCTAATTAGCTCAACTATCGCAATGTAATTAAATTTGCGAAAACAGAAGAAACAGAGTAGATGGTAATAAACCTGTTGAGAAAAGGCGTGGGATAAAGCTTTCTCACGCTTCATTGCAGCTTCTTTTCTATGTTGCAACATTGCTTTTACTTCTTCAATAGTGTGAGGCCTTTCATCCCAATCATCTGCTATACTACTTCCCTCTCTAGACTGCTACACACACAACACAAATGTTATCATCTTGGAACTAATCGTAACAAAGCAGCCATTCTTGAGTACCTACTTTTCTGGTTTTTTTTTTTTCCCAAACCATGAAATTGAAATGCCTTTTGATAATAAATCTGATCCAACTCACAATGGATTTTCGGTCTGAAATGTCTTGAAGATACCGCGACTCCCAAGCGCTATTGCTATTAGTGTCGCTAAAGGCCGATTTTCTACTACCTTCATGGGAAAGCCTAGTTCTATTATCAAGAACCCGAGCTTGAACTCGAACCAGAGCTTGCATACACCTGAGAGTCATCTTCGCTTGCTTCCTCACATTGTGTCCTCTCACCAAAGCTTGCAGCTTCACAAGCCCTTTAAGCGCACGAAGTGCCCTCCTTGCCTTCAACACCAAAAAACAAACAAATACAAAACAATCAAAACCACTTCCCATTTTCTTTTACTTAACATCAATTTACCAAACAGAGTTAGATCTATTACCAAGTAACCTCTAAAAGCGGTCTGAATGACAATGGCTGCAAACTGAAATTGCTCTCTGGCATGGTTAGATGGCTTGGTCAGCCGAGCCACTTCGACGGCGGCTGCTTGAGCTGTCGCCATTGCTGCTTCGGCTGTGGCCACAGCAACATCAAGAGCATGCCTCTGTTCTGCAGCAGCAACTGATACATTTTCAGTTTTCTCCTTTGTACTTTCTTGACTTAAATTCGTGGGCTTCCTGAAAATCCACCTACGCTTCTCTCTTTTCTGCACAAAACCCAGAAACCAAAAACCAAAATCACCATCTGCCAAGAAAACTCAAATGAAGATTGCAGGGGGTTTAAGGAACTTGACCTTATGATCTTCATCGTCCTTAGTGGGAGATCTGAAAGCTCTTTTCACAGCAGTCAACCAAGAGGAGCCTCCCTTCTTCCCCATGAGAAAATACAGTAAAACCCAGCTGCATTTACAGCTAAGGAAGATCACAAAGTGCCAGAGAGGTTAAAGACACACATGATGGGTGCGTATTGATCGTGGCGTGTACGAAAGTGCCACTCCCTTTAACTCTGTGAAAGGGGGAGTTTATTAAAGTGTGAGAAAGAAACAATGGAAAAGACTGGGACTTTCAACTGGCCCAACCTTTGCGTAGCTTAGCTTAGCTTGGATTCATTTCCATCATGAAAATTGGAAATCATTTTTTTTTTACATCAATAGGTTAAAAAGGCTGAAACTTTTTTGGGGACATGTAAGGACAGCAATGGTGGTGTCAGAGAGCGAATATACAGATAGATTAAAATCTCATTATTTATGCGAGGTGACAAAGTTTGAGGAAAAAATGACTCTGGGTGTGTTTGTGAGTGATATCGAGGAGGTTGAAGCCTGAGATAGCACGTTAAGGGTGCACTGGTACCAATTACAGGGTGCTTTTAGGCCATTCTTTTTTAGGGTTTCTGTTATTCTGGATAAAGGAGGAGGCTGCGTGTTGCTGGATTTGTCTTTTAAAAATGAACAACTGGGGCATGCACCTCTCATGCTATCACGTGGTGGTAGCAGCTGGTAGAGGTCACCGTCATGTGGTTGATGGACCACCGTGGTCCTCACCCGTGTCTAAATCAGTATAAGAAGTTAAAGGCCAACGCTTGGAACTCCATATTTCGATTCTTCGAACTGTTGAGATTATAGAACTCGATGTCAATTAGGAATGTAAAAGATTAAAATTTTACCACATCAATGATTGAAACACTAATATACAAAATAGAAATTGATGATATATTCACCGCTAACAAGAATCATTGAATCATTAATCTCCTAAGGCTGTTGGAGAAGTTTAATGTTCGAGGAAATTTAAGTGTCTAATCTAAATAGTTAAGTTATGAACAATATCAATGTTACATAATACTAATTCTGATTATAAGTCTCCAAGTAGCTCTAGTATGCACATGAAGACGCATACAACTATACACGTAAGGAGAAATAATTAATGTGTGGTTTGAGGATACAAACTTAAAACTCCGACGTATTATGAACGATGTTTTGTGTCTCACCACATTTAATTAAATTATGTGAGAAAGAATTATGAATTAATTGCAAATCGAAAACACTTATGCATAATTTGATTATACCAACCAAATGTGAAACCACAATTTAATAATCCAATTAGTAATTCTGATGTGGCTAATTAAGTGTTTCACAATCTTTCCACACAACAGGTTTACATGAAATAAATAGCTTATAAGGGTAAAACTATGGTATGTTAACATTTCTCATACATCAACTATTTTTACCATTTTAAGGACTAATATTACTATTTTGATGACTTATAAGGTAAACTAAGAAAATTTATCACTTTAAACACTCATGTTACTACTTTCAGAACTAATATTACTATTTTGCGGATTCATGTGGTAACTAAAAAAATTTACCACTTTAAGGACTCATATTACCATTTTGAGAACTAATATTACTATTTTGAGGACCCATTTTACAACTTTTAAGGCAATTATATGCATGTCATACATTAACATATTATAAAATTTCCAGCTTCTAAATGCAGTTCTACATTCCTGCATAGCCAAGATACATTTAATTTCGCGTTTCAAAATCATATAAGACACATCATTGTTACTAACCCAAGTTTCAGTCTTTCGCTAGCTAATTAACATAACATATATTTCACTCAGCAAACTCCAGTGGTCCATGTATGACATTGTTTCCTAGTCTCCTGTGTCGACTTTCGGTTATAGGTGTACTGGGTTTTGGCTGGTTAGGCTACAGAGATCTTCCTGAGCTCACATTGTCGATCTTCAAGACCAGTCAAACTTTCAGAGTCCCCAATCTCCCCTAGCTATGAAATTTTGCTTTTAACTTGGTGATCTTATTCCAGAAACCAAATTTTTATGATGTAAATGGTGTACTGCATGTGCTTCAGAAAATAAGTATTGACAGAGAGGAAGATAAACACAGATTCAAGAAATTCATTATATGCAGTGCAGAAGATGATAAATGTTCATCAGCTTTTTCCCGTTTAGAGATAGATGCTGTAAGCCAATAGGACCTGGAATATATTATTGCGTGTGTCAGATTCGTTTATTGGTATAATCGAATCTACGGAGGAGCCCGGCCCATTGAATTCAGCATCAACTCCACTTTCATTTCTTTATTTCTTTTATATAATCAGAGTGATATCATAAACTCACCCCTTCCATGGCTAACCTGGTTTTCTATTCAGAATTATTGTGTTGCCCTGTGGTTGTTTTCATCTAAAGGAAATAGAACCTGTCGATCTTAGCTTCCTGGACTCCTTTGCATAGCTGGTTTTGTACAAGTACGTAACACAGTAAAAGTTTAACGAATTCGAACCACTAATGCAATCAGTGATGAGTGTTTTTGGTCGAAATTTGTTTGAACAATATGCAGACCCATTATGAGTTTGTTTGAACAATATATGCAGACGCATTATGACCAGATACGTACACAATGAATTTTCTTGGTGGTCTTCACCAACCCAAATTTCCAATTATCTGGTCAAGGCTATTACACGTCGTGATATTATAAAAAAAGACGAAGTTTGCACAATTAGGGAAGCGAACAAGATTGCTTGCAGGTAAAGCAACAGTATTCTTTATTTTACATCAATGAAACAGACAATAATTAATCCTAAGTTAATTAATTAATACAAAAAGGGCAACAACGGATATGATGAGAAATTGATAACATATTTAGTTACTAGTTGAATTTTTAAGACAAAGTTTAGGAAGAACAATGCTAACGATGCTCCATACCTCTTCAGAATTTTGTTAAATTGAACTTTGACGGATCGATAAAGCATGGTAAGACTCCTATTGGTTTTGTTATTAGAAATTCATATGGTAACCATATTATTGCGTCCTGCAGGATAATTGGATCTATGAACATTTTAGTTGCTGAAGCCACTGCCTTAAGAGAAGGATTACATACTGCGGCTCTCCAACGGCTGTCTCATATCATTGTGGAAGGTGATTCTAAACTCTTAATGGACTGTATTTAGGTGAAATTGTCAATACCTTGGATCATATGGCTTATTATGAGAGATATTAGACTTTTAGCTCACAAATTTCAAGCCATAATATTCAGACATAGTTTTTAGAGAAGCTAATTTCCTTACAGATCATTTAGAGTCCCTAACTTATAAGTTTCAGAATCCTAATGTTTGGTTTTATTGTCTACCACTTTCGGTGTGCCCAGCGTTCCAGTTGGATGAGCTGGGAGGGGGAGTTTCTAGAGATTTTTCTTTCACCCTATAAATCTTTTTTCTCATAAAAAAAATGCTAATGATGCCCCATACAACACTCCTAAAAGCAACTCCGGTAGCATTAAAAATTAGGTTTTTTTTATTTTGTTCAAAACCGTTCCTAAAAACTATCTTAACTAAGATAATATTCATTTTAAGTCCAAAGTTCATTTTTGAAAACTCAATCCACCAATGTTACTTAAAATTTTACTAAATTTATATATTTTATTATTTATTTTTGATAGCATGGCTATCATGGTGTTGTCAGTTACAAATTTACACATGAAGCTTAACGAAGAGAATAAGAAAATTCTAGAGAAAATTTTGACAGAGTAATATCAGATCATTCTAGTCCTCTTCAGCTTAAACAACTATTACAATAAATTGACTATATATCTAAGAGAAACTATTAGTTTGGTAACAGATGAAGTCAACCACTCAGGCTTAACAAACTTCACAACTGGCACATAGAAGATAAGATGTCATGTGTCAAACACTGTGGATCTATCTGGGACATTCATGCCACATCAACACAACATCTTTATCAAGTCAACAATTTTCACCCAATCTTCACCAAGGAGCTATATATGATGCAATATGCTGAATATATCTTTAATATGTATTACAAAAAAAAAAAAACAAAAAAAAAAAGGTCGGATAAATAAACTTAATAATCCTAAAGTGACCTTATAATAAGTAATTTGCTACATTAAATTAACCATGTCAATAGCAAACAAATTGATAAAACAAGTTCATATAGATCAATTGTGGAAAAAAAGATAGTTATATACAGTTTACTTTTTGGATAGGAAAAATGTTTGCACGTCGATCGACTTGAGAGAATGTACCCCCCCCCCCCCCCCCCCATAAAAAAAAAAAAAAAGTCCTACGAATTGCAGTGAAGGTATCCTGTGATAAGTTTACTTCATGGAAAAAAAGAAACAGAAGCAAATTAACACTACAATTGAAAGGAGAGAGATGATTTTATGAACAAACTACAGGCCAGCCTTGCTTTCTTCTATGGGCCTTGCCTTGGTGAAAACGTACGGACCCAATTGTTCTGGCCCAAACGAGTAGAAGCTAGGGCATAAACAATGGTCAATTAGCAGCTAATAAAGCACCAAACTTATATGCATGACAGCTTCTGGTCCTCTTTAAAGTTTCAGCGAAAGTCCACTGAGAATCGAGAGTTGGATACATTTATCACCAGCAAAACAAGCACCAAACATTCTTTGTACGTATCTGTCCGAATTGCGGTTCACATTTCTTTGTATTCTGATATCCTGTTTTGCAAGAGAACACAAGTATAAGACAGAATTGATATGTTAAAAACCCAGACAAATGAATCCAGCCATGCTTATCGATCTTTCCACCTTTAACTTGACCATGACATGCAGATTACAGAAGCAGCAGATGCTACCATAATACAAATTACAAAACGTTGGGAATAGTTAACGAAATATTATTCTAGCATCTCAAAGAAGTGAGTGTTATACTGTTATAATTGCACCGATGCTTTTTAGCATAAAATCTGATATCTATTATTCTATGAGGTGGCTAAGTCTGAAAATTTGGACAGAAAAGAAACATGCTTATTGGTTGCAATCCTCCCAAATCTAATCGTTTTAAACTGAACTTTAATGGTGTTTTATTTAAACTGAACTTTAATGGTGTTTTATTTAAACTGAACTTTAATGGTGTTTTATTTATAAGAAATCATGCATCAGGGAATTGCTATAGTTGGTGATGCAATTCTCATCGGAATAGCATAAGTTCGTCAAGCATAAGTTGTTCGCTTGAAGACCCAAGATCGACTCCATATCACAAATTTGGAGGTAGAAGGCAACTGTTTAATGCTTATCAAGATGGTTAGGCATCAGTTCAAGGTTTCCTTGAGACTCTCTTAACTTTTGCACACTTATTGAGTACTTGACTTCAAGTAATCATGTTTACATAGAAGCTTATATGATAGCAGATACTTTGCTAAATTATATCAAACTTATTTCCAAAATAATATTTAGAACAATCATTTCCCTCCTCACATTTTATCCTTGTTACGTTTTAATAAAGTGTTCTATAAGATCCCAATAAAGTCCCCTTTATAATTTATTATAATTTTTCAAAAAATAAAATGTGGTCGCTAGTTAAGTGTATCATGCAACATACCGAGACCTCAAATGCTATAAACCCTCATCGTATCACTATGAGATTATGCTCAGAAGACACATGGTGCATTATTGTTTTTAGACCTGCAAAATTTCAACTAAATTAATGGTCGTTAAGGCATTGATAACTGTTTTAAAGCTAGTACGGTTCAGGTTGAATAAATTTAGTTTGTCCACTGGTTTAAGCAGGTTAGGTACCTTAAAGATCATCAATTTGGCTGAAATTTTACAAGGATGGTCTATACAGTAGTACCTAAAAACGGAGCGGTCGAGATGTGGATATAAGGGTCATCATGGGTTGGGTTAGGGCCGGCCCTACCCTAAATTTTAGGGCTTAGGGTCGGGCCTAGTCAAAGTCAACAAAATTTAGGGCCGGGTAAGGTCGGGCCAGGACTTAAATATGCTAAACCTTACCCGCTCGAAAGGCCCGAGCCACTAGGGCAAAAAGGACCGGGTCGGGCCGGCCTTCCGAATATGGTCAAATAGGGCCGAAATAGGCCTTAATTTGTTTAACAAAAAGAAATATATTATTTTTATTTTTTTATCTCAAAATGTGGCTCAATGGTTATATAGGTAATACATGACTCACTTTTTTTTTGTTGATCATATATATATATATATATATTGGAATTAAATTATAAGATCTATAAATATTAGTTAAGATGGTTATATTCAATTAACTATCTCTCTAAATCTCCAAAAATTAATTGTTGTTTAACAAAGGAAACAAAAATTAAAGAAAATAAAGCTTAAGAAATCAATTACAAAAAAGAGATAAGTTGTATGCTATAGACTAAAGAGAAACATATTTAAAAAATAAAAAAATATTAAGGCTTAATTGGGCGGGCTTAAAGGACTGGGTCGGGCTTGGCCCTAAAGGGCTAAAACTAATCGGGCCGTAGGGTAGGGCCGGGCTTCATTTGCATGACCCTTATCCTACCCTATTTGAGAAAAGGTAGGGCCGGGCCACCCTAATGCAAGGGTCGGGTCCGGCTTCGGCCCTACGGACTGGGCAAACTTAGGGTCGAAGGCCTAAATGATGAGGCCTATGTGGATATGCGACAGAAAAGTGATCCTAAACTCCAACCTCACTCTGAAATTTCAAAGCGAGGCCTTGCTCTGGATAGGATCTGATATACTTTTTGGTCACATATCCATATCTCGATCGTTCAGTTTTTAGGTACTAATGTATAGATCATCCTTACAAAATTTCAACCAAATTGATAGTCGTTAAAGCATTGATAACTGCCTTAAAGCTAGTTCGGTTCAGGTTGAACAAATTCAGTTCGTCCACTGGTTTAAGCAGGTTAGATATCTTAAAGATCATCAATTTGGCTAAAATATTGCAGGGATGATCTATACAGTAGTACCTAAAAACTGAACGGTCGAGATGTATATATGCAACCGAAAAGTGACCGTAAACTCCAATCTCGCTCTGAAATTTCAAAGCGAGGCCTCACTCTAGACATGATCTGTGTGTGTGTGTATATATATATATATTCTAAAAATTAAATGATGGATTGTCCTATTTACCATTGTTTGTAGAACAACTTGGTAACAAAAGGCAAAAGAAGAAAAAAAAGACCTCTCTAATTGTTGGTCACCTTTTTATTAAATTGAAATTGAAATGCTGAAAATAATTGTGAAAGCAAAACTGCAAAGGAGTCGTCTCACTTTTGGTGTCATGGATATGATAATATATATATAGCTAATTAAATTCTTCATCTAACATTAAATCAGTTCATAAAGTTGAAAAGGAATCTTACAAAATCATGTCTCCTCCTTCAAATTAATAGAGCCCTTGTTTTCTTGTGGCCTCGGAGTTACTGATTCGAGAATATATGTCTTCAAATTAAATCAAAGAAAACACATAACTAATCGATCCAAGATTCCAAGGAATGTTACATGCCAATACGAGTCAGGGGATAATCTCTCTTAACCTAAGAAGTTGGAAAATGCCGCCGAGACCGAAGCCGACTTATGCGTTCCTCTTCTCGTCTGGTGGTGCTTTAACGTCGCATCGTCAACGTTATGATGCTGCCGGACGGGTGATGAATTAATCTATGGTCTTTTGACACCTGAGATTGTTATGTTTGCGGTTTAATAGTAAAGGTTGTCTTTTGTTTGGATTGCGGCGACTCTATGGGCACTGGTTACATCATTTCTGGCTGGAAAGCGAGGAAGGCTAATTGGGTTTGGTTTAGATGATGGCTTGGGCGACACCATTGTCAGGAGGTTACTGGCTACTTGGATGCAGAGGATCCCTACCTAGTTTTAGGTTTGGGTTTGCCTGTGTTGCATGACGTTTTGTTTGTCCTCTTGGTGGCGGTGCGATGGTGGTGGTCTTTTCTGAAGCAGTGCGCCTGTTTTGCGGCAATGTCAGCGGTGGGTCATGACAGCTATCGGTGTGCGTGCGTTGCGCAGGCTGTGGTGATTTTGGTGAAACTGGACTTTGTTTTTGGGCCTAGGGCTTAGTTGTCTTGTGGGTCTTGGGATGCTCATTTGGGCATATGTATTTGTTTTTAGGATTGCATGATCGTTAGAGAAAATTATAACATGGTCTCGAATCATGGTACACGTGGTGGTCCCAATTAATGTTATTGGCCCATATGACTTATAGTTATTTCTGATTGATCTCTTAATTTAATTTTTTTTCACTCACTTGCATGGTCCATACCAAATTCAAGTGATATTATTGGCTTGGATCACCACATGACAGTGTTACGTGTTAGTTCGAGACCACAAAATAATTCCTCTGTATTATGTTAGTAGCTTAGTTTATTTTTCAACAAGACCCTAAATTTTTTAGGGACCTATGCACTTTTTGTGCTTCTATAAGATTTTCTAGAGTAGTATGGAATGAGAATTCAAGCTATTTTTTGTGAGCATTGTTCAATAAGCGACATATTTCTATGTACCATTATGGGTACTAACACATATTCTTGTTCCGTTTGATGGCAGCAAAAGGGTATATAACTTTTATTTTGGTTTGAAATGAATAATATTACCGTCCGATTTTAATTCGATTAAAAAAAATTGATCGAAGGAGTTAATTGATTAATTAAAAATGGCATTAATCAGCTTGATTTTTCCCCACCTTAAAATGCCATCAACTCGACATCCACTCACGTCCTTTGACATTTGATTCTCCATCTATCTCTGGCCTTGTTTTTTAGAAAAGAGATCAGGCTTTCTAGAGCTGACCCTGTCAAAAATATTGTTGATCATGATCTTCTGCAGATTAGATTTATTATATGTGCTCTCCTAGATATTTCAGATTGGTCTAGACGTAACACCTTGCCTGCATTACCCCACTTTCACCTACCATATATGACGAGTACCCGATGATCACTAATCAGTAAATTTAAATTTGGTCTTAATTTGACATTGCATTTGGTTGTCCCATTCATCATGATAATCTTGGGATAATCATGGTTGAGATCGACCAGAAAAATGGAAGTTTAACCAAAGTCCAATCCAACAACCATTTTATACCTGGAGAGCATGATGGCACCACTCTATAACCATCTAGCCAAGCCAGTTGTTACTACGTGGGGCTTGTCGGCGAATCCCTCACCGCAGTTAAAATTAGTTTTTTTTTAACTGGTCAGTTAACTCCTGTGCAAGTCTTGTATGTGTATATTGAGCGACACTAATAGCTAACCCTATGGCAAGCTAGTAAACATCGATTCGGATTCGGAGTGGTATCGTACGTTTGAACTTTTTTAATATTATTTTAGTCCTTATATCTAAATTATGTCGTCTTTTCTCTATAGATCAAAAAACATTATTTTAATTTTACATTTTCACTGAGGTGATGTACATAAATATATCATTTAGCTCTTCACATTTGATCTTCTACATCTTTGATATTTGTTAACACGAAAAGAAAAGAAAAACATCCAAAACTATAGCTTTCTATTAGGTGATAATTAGTTTGAAATGCATGCATGTAAGCTTCTTTAATTGATTGAAAGGGGCTATACATGGAATATTGAATTTGAAGAAATTTGACTAGCCAATCTAACTACTAGTTAGGCTATGTATGGATTGTCCTGCGGATGAGACGTCGTAAATAAAAAGTTCTGTAGGCGTTTTGTTGCACTGTTTTCGTGAAAAAGGTGATGGGAAAATGTGTTGCCCACTAGCCCATGCAACTCACTCAAAGACAAGATAACATGAAAAGATAAAAAATTTAATTACCGCACTAATTTAATTTGGTTGTCGCTTTTGCTCTAAGGAATCTTTCCCTGTTTTAGTTAGAGGGAAGTGATGAAGTTAATTTATGTTTTATATGCTAGAAGAATCTTTAAAGGAGTTTCTGAATATGACTTGAGAACATTTTCTTAAGAAAATGTTAATTGTTTGCTTGACTGCTGTATATAAACGTTTTTAAACGAAAAGAGAAGGTAAACAAGAAAAGGAAAAAGCGGGGCTTGATTGGGATTTGGGAGCAAGAGGATTTCTATCAATTCACCCAATCAATGATCGATAATTGGAATTGTGTGAAGCAGTATGATTGATCTTGCAGAAACAAATTCATCTTCAGAATTTACATGCACAGACCTAAAATTACATATACTGATGCAATGATATAACCACAAGCTATAACACTATAATCTCTATTTATAGTTTCTTTAGTTCATCACATAATTGCATAAATAGGTTATGTCCAATAATAAAAATGGGATAAATAAGTCATCTCGTGCTAATTAATTAATTTGATTAATAAGGTCTATGTATGAAAGAGCACTTCCTCACAGTTTAGTTCAATTGGATTAATTAGGTCCTCTAAACCTCTAATCATGAGATTATCCAATTTCACTAAAGAATAACATCCCACAGATCAGGAACAAATATAGTGTTTGTTTATTAACTTTCCTAAGACAGTGATGCAGGTTGTGTATTGTACACACACATGCATAACATATATGAGATTAGTGATGATGAGTATATGTGTTGCTCGGAGGTTCTTCTTTCTTTTTTCTGCTGTCCTTGTCTGTGACTCTGTGCCGAAGTACTGCCGGTGATGATAATATCTGGGGAGCCCCTCCATTATTATTTTTTTCTCTGGGATCATAAAGCTGTATGTGGACAAAGGAAGAGACAAGTGAACCTCATACCCTCGGATTTAGTTTAAGTAGCAGTTGAGATACGAATAGATACAGGATAATTGTACGTCTTAACAAACATATATATTTACCTGGATTTACAGCTGAAAGCTCTACTTGTGCTTTTATACATTGAGGGTCTAAAGAAACTAGTCCTAGTGTGGACCTGATTTTCTGACATATAATTGATAAATGGAAAGCTACAAAGACATAATTTCATCGACATGATTAAACATACTATCAAGATACATTTAACAAATAAAACCTAGAAAATCTGGGGTGCTAAGTTAGCTCTTTTAGTAGTTGAGAGAAAAGAGAATACAACTAAATAATTGATCCCTTGCTCAAGTATTAGAATTAATAAAAGATATCAAAATTGATCAAAATTATCCCACTTACTCTAGTAATAGATTTTTATTTTCCATAATTAAATTTAAACTAAATTAACAAATTTACCCTAAATCTAATAAAAAAATAAGGTCTTGACCACTTATCCAATTTTAACTTAAAAATTACCCACTTACTTCACTGATAATTTTCTACTCTCACTTACCCAATTTAAACCCAAGTGATATTTTTATCTCCGATCTAATTAATAAACTACAAACACTCTCTCTCCCTTCCTATCAGACTCTCTCTCTCCGCCATACCTATACACCAGATTTGACCCAGACTCCATCAGCTCCTCTGACTCCGGCCATCTTGACGCCAACAGGGACCAGGACGACGACTCCAGCCCGACCAGTGATCTCAGTGGCCTCAACGACGACTCCAGCCCACCGGCGAAGACTCCACATGATCATCTCCAAGCACCAGTGACGACTCCACCTGCACACCTCCGCCAGCGACGACTCCACCTGCACACTGCCGCCAGCGACGACCTCGATCTCACCTGTACAAGCTGACCTCGACCACCCAGACGCCGGCAACTCCCTCTCCGGCGTTCATCCACCGACCCGAGCCCGTCGATTGCATCCCATCAGCAGCGAGTCATCTGCCATTCAACCCAGACCGGACCCGCCATCGACAACCAATAATTATCTGCCATTCGACCCAGACCAGACACGCCATCGACAACCACTGCTCATCCCTCATATTTCAGGACGGATTTCCGGCGCATACCCAGAGCAAATTCTGGGTGTCCCATTTTTTTTTTTTTGGGTAAACTGTGATTGATACTGTTTTTGCACTCTCTCTCTCTCTCTCCAGCCGGATGGACAGGTGTAGTGCGACAAGAATTATTGAATTGGATTTCAGGTCGGATTTCCGGCGGGTGCCCAAGACTGGTGCGCAGAGCAATTCTGGGTGTCCACTTGTTTTTTTTTTTTTTTTGGTAAACTATAAGGAAAGAATAAAGAAGAAAGAAGAAAGAAGAATGAAAAAAAAGGTTTTATTGAGTAGTTATACATGTCTACTGCGGGGCAATAATATGATTATTGGGAGACTATAATATCAGTATTGGGGGGCAATAATATGCATATAAATTGATCAATTGTGCCTGTAGTGTATTCATTTTGGTTTTGGGAGTTTATGCAATTCACTTGAAGGTAATAATATGAGTATTGGAGGCAATAATATGATTATTGGGAAATAATAATATGAGTATTGGGAGACAATAATATGAGTATTGGGGGGCAATAATATGATTACTGGGGGCAATCATATGGTTACTGGGTATTATTAGGGGGCAATAATATGATTACTGGGTATTATTAGGGGCAATAAAATCGACCACCGGAATCTGATCACCTGTCCGGTAGCCGGATTCGGGATTTCGGTCGTCGGATTCCAGTCATCAGTCGCAGGACTGGTAGCCTGAGTCCACGGCCGGCCACTGGTTACCGAAGCACAAGGTGTAGGATGACTTTTCTCTCTAAGTGAGAAAGAAGGAGAGGGCAAAAAAGTCCCAAAAATAAATAAAATGAATTAATTAGGTATTAGGGAATAATCTCTTAGAGTGTTTTAGGTAAATGGGGTTAAAAAACTGTTAGTGGAGCAAGTGGCCAATTTTTAAGTTGAAATTGGGTAAATGATCATTTCCCCTTAAAAAATTACATCCATGCCATGCTCTCTCTCTCTCTCTCTCTCTCTCTCATATCCGATTGGCAGAGCAGCACCGTTGTCGGAGCAACCATCTCGACGCCGCAACGCTAGAATTAGGAGCTGGTAGGCAATCTTAGAGTTGGACCTGGTAGGTGACGAGGACCGATCTCAGTTTCCGACTTCATTTTCCAATCTCTACAAATCTCATTCTCCTCCGTTAGCCTTGCACTTTCCGGCGAAGAAACCCTAAGAGACATGTTCCAATTGGAGCAGGGGAAGATCCAAAAATGAATTTGATAACCCGAATCCGTTTTCCTCTCTCAACAATTGGTAGAATTTTGATTACAACAACTAAGGAGGACTTGTTGTGATTGCTCCACATGGCCGACGCGCAAACTGTGATTCCGGCCGGTGTGCTTCCGACAAAAGATGTTGGAGTCGATGTTGGCGCTTACTGTGATTCTGGCTGGCGTGCTTCCGGCAAAAGATGAGTCGATGTTAGCGCTTAATGTGATCTCGACCTACTAAAAAGATTTTGGCTTTATATATATATATATATATATATATATATTTAAAAGCTGTATATTTTGGTAAAATGAGGGTAGAATGCTGGGGGGCAATAAATGTTTTGAATTTATGTAATCTCCTCGTTTTTTCCCTTAATCAAAGTTTTATTTGTCTAATTTTATGAAGATTAGTTCCCATTCTGGCAATTGAATGTTCTATTGGGGGCAATAGATGTCTATTGTGGGTTATTCAAGGGGCAATAAACCTCTCCGGCCCCATATGAGATATTCGACAACCTCTTTGGTGACTTTCAGCGAGGTTTTATAAACCTCTATTGCCCTCCAATAGATGTCTATTGGGGGACAATAGAAGTTTATTGCCTCTCTATTGGGGGGGGGGGGGGGGGGGGGGGGGGCAGCAATAGATGTCTATTTGGGGGCAATAAACTTTTCCGGCGACCTTTTTGGGGACCTCCGGAGAAGTTTTCAGAGAAGTCCGATGGGTGATGGCCGGTGACCGGATTCCGACGACAGGTGGCAGGAATCCGGCGATCGTTAGCATGATTCCGACGACCAGTGACGGGAATTTGGCAGCCAGTGACGGGACTCCCGTGAAGTCTCTTATGGCTTCTCTCTCTATGTAACAAAGGGATGAGGGTAAAATAGTCCACAAAAAACATAATTGGGTATTAGGGAAGACCTTATTAGTCTTCATCGGTAAGGCGGAATTAAAAAACATAATGGGGTAAGTGAGAAAAAAAAATCCCTAGAATTAGAGTAAATTGACAAAATCCCTTAATAAAATATCAAACAATGGAACACATCAAACTCCATTTAACTAATCAAAGTTAACCCAAACTATAATTATTTTATCAAATTGCGAAAGCTTAGATAATTCGATCAGAAGCAGATATGATGCAATTGGCAAATAAATGCAAAATATTAGGAGAGGCGTTGTTCGGTTATGCAACTCTGCTTAGATATGTCTCTAAGCTTCTTCTATTTTTTTTTTTTTTTTGGGAAGCTCTAATCTTTGTTTTGTCCAGTGTCATTAACAAAATTATGAACCCCTCTAGTTATACAGAATTCTTCTTTTGTAAAAGAACAACAAGAAAATTAAATATAAAGAAAAAGAAACGACCAGGGTGGGAAAGTGTTTTGAGGAGCGTAGTATACCTATGAATTAGCTCCACACCAAAGAACATGCGATAATAGTTATTCAAAAAAAAAAATTTACCCAAAAAAAAAAAGAAATAGGAAAAAAAGAAAGGAAAAAAAAAAAACTATTAGCTACCAGAAATTAGGGTTTGTAGTGGAAGGTCGTTATCGAGTACATATAGTAAGGACGTCTGCGCACTCATACGTACCCATTGGTTGGTAGCATGGCCGAGAATCCCGTTACATGTCTGCCTTGACCACCTGAGCTTTTAGTCCTCTCCCGCATCTTTATCTTATTCCTGTCTATCTTTTCGGCTTTAATTTAATCACACGTCCCGCCCCCGCCCCCCGCGGTTCCATGCATATATACAGCTAGGATTACTAAAAAAAAAGAAGGCTTAAAATATGAAGTTCGATCTGATAGCATATAGGTATCTCATGGTGTATAATCCTGGCTAAGGGGATCTAACATCAATCCTAACACGAAAGCACACAATTTAATAACTTAATGGAAGAGATTATTACAATAAACAATTTTAACCAAGAAAGCTACCATTTTTGTGTTCATGGCTTTATTGATACTCCTACAGAGAATGGGTTTTTATAGTGTACGTTGGTCTTTAATATTAATATACTCATCTCCAGAGCAATATCCTTTTAGGATTGGTTTTTCCGATAATCTTTTCAGGTTAAAATGTTTTAGATTTTTTGATTTTTTGATCGAGACATGTATGCGTACAAGATTGATCAACACCAAGAAAATAAGCAAAAGATTTAGATCCTTCAAGGGACATACTTTATCTTCATAGCAAACTAGACTGTCTATGAAACCTATTTTTCCTCGAGTCGGTAAAGCTTGCGTTTCAGCTTTCGACCTCTATGACTCGATTCCTTCTAATTAGTTGACTTCGTAAAAGTAGGGAAACGTGCTCTCTCTATTGGTCTTTCTCTGGGTTAGCTGGTTTTATAATACCAGAAACCCTTGAATCATGATCGATCACAACGATCAGTTTCTAGGGCTCAGATTGGTCGAGCCATGGACTCTGCACCTAGCTCCTTCAAAGTTCAAACAAACCGACAAGCCACGTGACCCAAAGATAACAATTAGTGATGATGATTATGTATATATGGTCCATTTATATCACCTACTTGATCATCTTAGAAGATAGAAAAGTTAGAACAACTATAATTGCAGTTGGAAAGCGATAATCATGATCGCTCTGTACCACTAACAGTCACAGAGAAATTGAATACGAGACCATTTTTATTAAAACATAACATTTATTTATCTTACATATATCAGCAATCATGTAATAATATATCTCACATTACAATTAACAGTGCGCTGTAATTATACTCTTCTGACTTTGGATTCAACGGGTAATAAAATTCCTTATATTATTGTATAATGGGTTGTTCTGTTATATAGGAGAATTCGACACGTGGCATACGGCGTCGGAGGATGGCAAAGGTGATGATGATTGCAGTCTGCTTGCAGCAGCAAAAGTACTCCAGAGGTCAATTTCGTTGGTGTTGTAATCCTGATGGGTGGCATGGTATGATTTGCTGGATGAATTCGATGAAGTTGACGATCGTAGTGTACTTGGTAATTGGAGTTCATTATCAGTGGTACTGTTACTACTGCCAAATGCATTAATGGTGGGTTCAATTAAACAAGCAAATTGCCTAGACGACCCGGTTTCGTGGCCGCCATTGAGTTGTGAAGCCACCAAACGATCAAACGCTGCCCAGTTGGTGAGGCTGGCCGAGTCGTCCACGTGTTGATAACCCAGATGCTGGTTAATAACTGTACCGTCATTCTGATCTATGACCATGTCCTCATGATTGATAATGGGCTGGTAATAGTTCTGGCTACTGGTGGAGTTTGGGCTCTCGAGGCTTGGAAGTTTCAGGAACCTATCATCATGATCATGGTAGCCATTGATTTGATTTTTGATACCTGTGTTAATGGGATGAAGATGATGATCATTAATCTCCTCCTTGCAGGCCTTTGTTCCTATGTACTGAAGCATTTCCTCAAAAGCTCCCTCCTGATCATCATCATCAAACATTTGGCTTGAACTTCTTGTAATTTCTGCTGTGATAGATGAAGAAATAGTAGTACTCATAATTGGACTACTCAGGCTTTTGTGGAGATTTTTCTTCTTGAAGATTCTGCAAACCACCCATCCCTCCTCTGCTGCCTCTCCCACGACAGTGATCGAGACCTAATTAATATAAAAGAAAAATGTTCAAGAACGATCGGTCAATATGTGTTTAGACTCAGAATGTGCAAGTGTAAACTCGAAACGTTCTGTAGACGCAAGGTCTGCAAAGTCCGCACTTGAACATGTCTTGTGGAATGGAACCCAGGTTTTGAATCAAATGACTTACACTAGTTATGCTGCTGGTGTTGTCGTCGAGTCTATACTCGTGCATGATCCAATCGGACTTTTGGCCGTGGGGAGCTCGGCCTTTGTAGAACACAAGAGTCTTCCTCATACCGATCCGCCGGCAGCTGCTGCTTATCACTTTATCACGGCCGGTGGCCTTCCAGAATCCGGCAGCCGTTGCACGGTTTGTGCGAGTTCCAGTAGGGTATTTCTTGTCCTTGTGGCTGAAAAAATACCAGTCATTTTGCGGTGTCGTCCCTATCTTACACTTCTCTGCAAAAACCAACATCAAAACTTGGATTCATTCATACGGATACATTTGAAAGCCAACATTAAATCTTTTGGTAGTCTAATATGTACGTACCTTGTATATCCCACGGCTCAAGCTTATTGAGATCGACATCCCGGATTACATCGAGATCAATCCTCTGATTGGAGACCTTCTTCCTCAAGTAGTACTGCAAGAGCTCCTCTTCAGTTGGATGAAATCTGAAACCAGGAGGGACTTGAGATTGTCCATTCACAGATATGCTCACGTTTTCAGTCATTTTGAACTTTAATCAAAAAAGGCAATTTGTCCCTCCTCACAATTAAGATAGAACAGTTCTGAAGCTCAGAGAGAGAGAGAGAGAGAGAGAGAGAGAGAGAGAGAGAGAGAGAGAGAGAGAGCTAGAGAGAGCTCATGAACAAGTTGTTGTACGCAAAAGAAGTATGTAGGAGACGACTATATATATGAGTTTGATGTGAGAGAGAGACCAAATATACATGAAAGAATGGTTCTCATGGGAAACATGGGATACTAATCTTTTGTTTAGTACGGGGATTGTTTCACTATGCTCCGAGAAGACACCCACCTCACCTACAATATTACATTACATTACCAAAATAGATCGACGTTAGAAAGACCAACGCGGGGTCCATTAATGTGGGTATCAACTAAGGGCCCCACCGGGCTAAGAGGATCCGGCCCGTTAGAACTCAGAAATGCAAACTATGAGTGTAAGAGGGGAAGCTCACATCCACAGAGACCTCCGACCTTAAAATCTCCATTGAAAAGCACCTCTTAAACAACCATACTGTGGACCATCTCTCTCTCTCTATCTCTCTCTCTCTCTCTCTCATGGTGCAACCACCACGACAAGAAAACAGATAGTGGGGTACGTAGGGATTGCTTTTTCATGGTCCGTTAGATATGAATTGGTGAAAAAAATGTGACAGTGGAAATGACATTGGCCTTCTAGAGAAAGAAAGCCAAAGCCATTGTACTTTGTAGAGAAGGAAAGCCATTATAATGCAGGAGGACTAACTCCTTGTAACCGGTCCGCTTCTTTTTAGAGAGAGAGAGAGAGAGACCCACCACACTGCAATATTACATTACATAACAAAATATGCGTAGAAATACCCAGCAAATTTGGTGTGTTAATTATATATAATCTTTGTTATATTGCAGTATGTATAATGTTAATTTACCCATTAAATTGTACTAAACCCAAATAGAGAGTTTAATATAATCCCATTCAATTGAACTTTTACAGGCATGGTCAAAATTTTTTTTTTGGGTCAAGTGCAAGCATGATTATTGAATAAATTAATTAAAATTTTAATTACAAGATTACATTAGGAGATAAAAAAAATGAACAAGAATTTAAACGGTACTATAGTATAATTGTGAAAATTATCAGTCTACATGTATGAGAAAATTTTCTCTTCAAAATTAGCAAGCCTTGGAGCTTGAAAATCAGTTATTAAAGCCATATTAACTTATTAAGAGTAAGTTGATGCTCAAACAAAGATTTCAATAATTAAAAAAAAATATATAATGTTCTGCTTTAACTTCAATCGTTCTTCAGTAATGCAATATGATTGAGTAAAATTGGTGACCAATTGATCGGTAGTGTTAAGGGTAGCTCGTAATCTCATTTGCATTATTGTATAAGTATAAAAAGAATGTGTATTATTATACTTTTGATCATTAAGTCAACACGTACATTATTTTCGCTGAGTTGTTGCATTTAATGTTCATTGCCGTTGATTTGACATTAGCCTTGATATTTATATGAAGTACTTATAAAAATGCTACAAAACTACCATATGAACTTACTAAAATTTAAACAAATCGTGATAATTCAATCCATTAACTCAGTCAAAGTCCATATTAACAGGTCTTCAAATAAATGACTCGGTATAAATAAGAATTAACAGGTCCTTAAAGAAGAATTAGAAAATAAATGACTCGGTATAAAGTGATAAAGTAATCTGGGGTTCACATCCAAAACCAATTGACAATGGATGGAGTGGCCTAAATCCTTATAAACCCACTAGTAAGGTCCCATTTTCCCCATGTGGTATGTATACTCTCAATACGCCCCCGCAAGTGTGACGAATTTTCAAGCCATACACGTGGACAATTTTGGGTGACGTGGAGCCCGTGTGGCAGTGAGACATGCACACGTGGGTAATCTGACTTTGATACCAGGATGAAGTAATCTGAGGTTCACATCCAAAACCAATTAGTAATGGATGGAATGGCCCAAACTCTTATAAACATACTAGCAATGTCCCATTTTTCCCATGTGGGATGTATACTCCCAACATAAAGCTTTCTTTTTTGTTTGTTTTGTTTGCTAATACATGTACGTATGCTCATTGAGTCAAGTTTAGAGCCACACATGCGTGATAATTACACATCCATCATTTAGATGTGTCGAACATTTTGGCTGTACAAGGTAATACGGAATATTATCAGATTTCTAATAAAAAATGTGCCAACTTATTGCTAACGGACAAACCAATGAATATATCGATGTGTGAGTGACGTTCTTTGCAAACAATATATGAATATCGTTGCCCCTGCACATTTAATTTTACTAAGAAAAAATAAATTATATGGTTCTATAAACAATTTGAAAAAGAATACATGATGTAATGAAGAAATTTAGACATCAATCGGAACCAGAATTGTTATAGATGACGATGTTCACAGTCCTCATAAATTGTAAATTTATAGTTTCTAATGTTGGACATCACTTCTCACACATCTATATGTCACAGGTGACCTAATTCAAGCGACCCATGTGAACTACACGTCACATTTTCCATAGGGCTTGGTAAAGAAAAATTAGTGACACCTTCTCTAAACCGAGATCAGTCATACAACTCGTGCCAAAGAAGGACTGTGGAGACATGTTGGACTTAAAGGACTGGTCACCTCTGGTAAATCAAGATAAATTAGGACTGTCTTCACCTTTAGGCATAAACCAAAGGAACCGAAAAGACCCACACACAATTATTCTCAGACACGCATGTAACTTTTGAATAAGATTTACCTATTTTCAACTTCGATTTGTCAGAAAAGCATATCTTAATTAGTTAGGCCTTTGTTTTTTTTTTTTTTTTTTTTTTTTTTTTTTTTTTGTGATCGAATAATTAGTTAGGCCTTGAAAGTACTTTTGGAGGTCTCTATACTAATCATGTTAAAGCTTTCACTGAATTCCTCGAGCCTAATCATTATCATCCTGTGCTGATAAATGACAGAGCAACCACTTTGCATATACTTTTAGTTACTAACCGGCATTTATAGGGTTTGTTACCCATATCTTTTCCTTCCTTTTCAAATTTTGCTATTGCGGTTGTCGCTAAAGAAAGTCATTAATTTGTTGAATCTAACATATAATGGCATAAGGAAGAACCTTCTTTGTCGGTAGTGTGTACATATATATTCTTGTTTGTTTGAACTTTGAAGTTAAAGGTTGAAGGAGATCAAATAGATTAAGAAGGTTGAACTTGATTTCTTGAAGCTCATTCAGCCCTAAAAGGCATTCTTATTCTATTGATGTTATAGTACGAAATGAAAGTAGTCTGGAAACTAGAAATTTTCTTTTGCGAAAAATGGGCAAAATTAAGTACTAAGCTGAGAAAAGTACGTGTGTCAAAGACCAAAAAATTAAAACAACAACAATTAACGTATCCTACTGGGGAACTGAATGAGGAGAGTCAACTGACCTTTTGGGCCTTAATTGGCTCCCGTTGATGATCATGACAGTAGAAATGTGAAGACAATTGCAGACAGCTAAGAAGATTTTGTGTTTTAGGATTTACTGCTCGCTTGCCATTTCCTTTATTCTAGCTGTTACTATCAGAGAAGTCACTATGAGATCGATGTACAACCTATATATTAGCAGCTGACAAAATATACTGTTGTTTACATTTTTAACTTTCTTTGATTAGTTATGCATCGTTTTACCGTGTACGTCCATAAGAATACAGAGAAGGCAAAAGATAAAAATAATATTAGTATTCCATATATTTCACCGTACGTTTTATCCCTAGGTTGCAGAAATAATGTGTACCAGTTCTTGATAATGACTTCCAATTAAGTTAATCTCTGAAAATGAAATATTAATTCATACAAGGTTCTGTCAAACGTTTGATCACTTGGTTATGTAACAGCATACCAACTGATCGAGGACATCAAGAAAACGTTTCTATGATTTGATTAGTTCATATGAATTTATTTATTTCTTTAGTAGGATGAAACATTGGCCACGTTCACAGCCCAAGCCAAGTTAATCAAAGCAAAACTCATAAGGCACTTCTTAAGACAATGAATTGATCCGTTTTATTCACGAATCTTAATTACGAAATTAGTTTCTATCAACATATAAAAACAATGAATAGAATGAAAAATCAAGCCAAATGATAATTGCTGTTGACTACCATCCGTGCCCTTGAAGAAATATCGTATCCTACATTGGAGTCATACAATTAATCATTGAGTGGTCGATGTGTATCGACAATTTATAAATACTATGGAATATCATGGCCTTGTAACAAAAAAAATATGGATCATCTTGTCCACTTCTCTCTTTGCAGATATCTTGGAATTCAGGCAGCCAGCCATTAAATTATCCAAATTTAACACTGAATCTTAAGTTTGGAAGTGTGCACGAGAAGCAATCGTGGGTGGCGATGCATGTACTATATATTGTATGGTCCTGGAAGTGGTGAAATGTCAACATGAAGATTAGATCAGATACCAGCAGCATGAAGATCGTAGATCGATCGGGTAAATCCAACCTGGATTTCCATAAAGATTTTCTGTATAATTTGTTTGTTTTCTCAATATTTACAACTAGTAGTGGTGCGCTCCCCAGTCCCATCATCGCTCCGATCCAATTGTTGGGAGAGGAAAGACCATTTGACAATGTACATTAGTCTATGCATAAAGACTTCTTTATTATGATCAATGTCTTCTTCTGTATTGTATTGCTTTGCATACAATAATCCTGGGATTTGTTAATATACATATAGTAAATATCGTTAGAATCTTTATTTGTCTGGTTCGCCAGCGGAAATACTACATTCGAGGCACAAACTAGCTTGTAAGGCCAATCCGATAATTCAGTTGTGACTTTTCAATTTATGGAAGCTGTATCTCATCATTTTTGGAAAGATGATCGATCTGAGAAAGTGAACTTAACTAACTAGCCCTTAGTAAAATATCCTTATGTTGAGAATGATTCTCAATATGAGAAAATGAGAACGTTGCTTATGGATTTATAAGAATTTAGGTTAAATGTATCCATTACCAATTGATTTTAATTGTGAAGCTCATATTACTTTATCACCTTACATGTAGGATCTCGATGTTATCTGGAGTTTACAGTTTAGGTGCCTTAGGGTTTCACATTAGCAACAGAATCAATAAATAGTAGAATTCCCTCCTCTTTCTATCACTAACTACACACACACACACACACGTAAAGCAATTACAGTATTTCCATAAAAAAAAAGAAAAACAAATATAGTATTGCATTCTTGACAACGAGCTCCATTTTCTCAAGATGCAGTTCAATTCGCTTGATCGAGTATACGTTTAATTTATTTAGAGGTAAGAAGTTGATGTTTTGAGTTTAAATTTTTCTTATACATATTATCATTTGATTTTCTGTTGAGCTGTAAATTGATAAAGTAATCTGCGGTTCACATTCAAAACCAATTGGCAATGGATGAAGTTGCCCAAACCCTTACAAACACTTAGGCAAGGTCTCATTTTTCCCATGTGGGATGCATATATTCTCAACACGCCCCCGCATGTGTGGTGAATTTTCAAGCCATACACGTGGACAACTTTGGGTGATGTGGAGCCTGTGTGGCCGTTAGACATGCACATGTGGGATAATCTGGCTCTGATACCTTGATAAAATAATATGGAGATCACATCTAAAACCAATTGGCAATGGATGAAGTGGCCCAAACCCTTATAAACACTTAGGCAAGGTCTCATTTTTCCCTGTGGAAGGCATATATTCTCAACATAAATGACTAACGTCTTATTTAAGTGCAATTCTAGACGTGTTCGAGTTTAACAAACTAGAATGGTCCATCTACTGTATTTCTACTAGCATAACGTGATATTGAAGGTGCTTATTTCTCACACTTCAGCTAATTAATGGTAAGAAACTGAATAAACTACTCCATGCAAATGAAAATCCAATTACAAACGACAAACTCAGAACATATAAGTGTAGTATAAGTTTACAACTACACTTATATGGTCGCTCTTTTATTATATTGCTACTTCATGACGCATAATCATTGCTGGGTTCATACTGTGACATCATCTGGAATATATATATATATATATATATAACTTTGCTCAGGTGCGGATATCCGCACCTAAGAAAAAGGTGTGGATTTCCATTTTTGACCCATTTTCCTATCACATTTTCACATCTTAGCCGTTCAGTTTTTAGATCCTAATGTATAGATCATCTCCACAAAATTTCAGCCAATTTAATGATCGTTAAGGTATCCAAAACTGCAATTTACACGAACGAACTGAATTTGTCGAACCGGAACCGTTCATGTTAATTGTTGTAAATTGTAGTTTTGAATGCCTTAACGATTATCAATTTGGCTGAAATTTTGCAGAGATGATCTATACATTATGACCTAAAAACTGAACGGCTAAGATGTGAAAATGTGATCGGAAAGTGGGTCAAAACCGGAAATCCGCACCTAAGTAAAAAGTGCGAACGTCCACACCAGAGAAGCGCTATATATATATATATATATATATATATATATATATATATATATATATATATATATATATATATATATATATATATATATATATAACCTTCTTATCCGCACCTAAGCAAAAAGGTTCGGATTTCCAATTTTTTCCACTTTTCGATCACACATTCACATCTTAACCGTTCAGTTTTTAGGTCCTAATGTATAGATCACTTCTGTAAAATTTCAGCCAATTTGATGATCGTTAAGGCATCCAAAACGGCAATTTACACGAACGGACCAAATCTGTCGAACCGGAACCGTTCGTGTTTATAATGGTAAATTGCAGTTTTTGATGCCTTAATGATAATCAAATTGGCTAAAAATTTGCAGAAGTGATCTATACATTAGGACCTAAAAACTGAACGGTTAAGATGTGAATGTGTGATCGAAAAGTGGGTAAAAACCGGAAATCCGTACCCAAGTAAAAAGTGCGGATATATGCACATGAGAAGCCCTATATATATATATATGATCGAGGATATTGCTTGCAAGTTGTATTGTAGAACTGAGAAGCTTAAGGAAGATTAGGATTATTGAAAGTAATAACAAACACTCAAACCCCGAAGATTGATCGACTATAACTGGTCTGTCATCACAGACAAGAACGACAGCTTGTGAGGCTAGATCTAGTCGTGTTTTGCATGTTGCAATGAGCTTTCAAGCATATTTGTATATGTCTAATTCTTGAGATATCCTGCTTGGTCAAATAATGGACAATTAATCATTTACATATTAGCAAATCAAAATACAGCACCACGTGCATGCAGTTCATAACCATGTTTAAATCAGAAAATTATAATTATGGTACTATTTTTTTTTTGTGTACGTCGAATATGGACAGAACGGATTCCGACAAAGTTGATCGTTGAAAATAGATTATGAGAAAGTTGATGAATAAAGGGTGCATGACAGGCCAGACCACCTGAAAACAACCATGCAATTTAATTTGTCATCACCAGGTTCTTGACATGAGCGACGTGAGTCTTGACAACCCGAGGTCACTTCCATTTGTGCTCTCATTCACCAACCTGACTTACAATGTCAAGATTCGCCAGAAGTTCAATCTTTCCGGGATGTTTACTGGCCAGAGCAACCGTCTCAGCGCGACGACGCTGTCGGAGCCCATTGGAGGGGAAAGCGTGTTCATGAGGACAAATACATACGCTGCTGAACCACATATCTAGTGAGACCACGAAAACCATCATCGGCGAAGAAGGCCACAGTGGCGTCTCCGGTGGAGAGCGTCGCCGCGTCTCAACCAAAATCGACATCATCCACGACCCGATCATCCTCTTCCTTGATGAGCCGACCTCCGGCCTCGTCTCCACTCATGAGTGGCTGACTTCTTATGGTTGCGCCATGGATTGAAGGTTAGAGAGAGAGAGAGAGAGAGAGAGAGAGAGAGAGAGAGAGAGAGAGAGAGAGAGAGAGAGAGAGAGAGAGAGAGAGAGAGAGAGAGAGAGAGAGAGAGAGAGAGAGAGAGAGAGAGAGAGAGAGAGAGAGAGGTCCGTGGTGGGTGAATGGATAACTTAAATCTTACATTTCCAACAAGATTTGTTAGCAAAGTCTGACAAAATAAATAATTTTTGGCAGCAAGGTATCTGAGGCTCCAAACACGCTGATCAATCAGATTGGATTTATCTTTTCCTATCAAGTGCTTATATGAAGGAAAACAAACACGGCCAAAAGGTTTTCTCGTATAAAAGGAGGATTTGATGTCATTCTATACATTTATGGACGCACAATATCAGTCCATAGTAGAAAAGAATATTTCATTCAGGGTAATTCGATAAAATCTATTCATCCCACAACGGGGGTATATATACAAATACAAAGGAGTAGTCTAACCCTAATAGGAAACAATATTTCTATAATTACTGGATATTCTAATTAAATAAAATCCTAATTACATACAGATTTACAACGATTCTACACTCTCCCTCAAGTTGGTGCATAGATGTCTATCATGCCCAACTTGGCAACCGAGCTGTCAAATACCTTCCTGGATACTCCTTTAGTAAGAACATCAGTTAATTGCTCATCTGAGTTTACAAATGGAAAGCAAATAACCTTTTTGTCAAGATTTTCTTTAATAAAATGACGGTCAACCTCCACAGGCTTTGTTCTATCATGCTGAACTGGATTATGTGCAATCTCAATAGCAACTGTATTATCACAATGCAAATCCATAGACTTTTTAAGCTTGTAACCTAGGTCTT
Source organism: Rosa persica (assembly GCA_025331145.1). Classification (NCBI taxonomy): domain Eukaryota; kingdom Viridiplantae; phylum Streptophyta; class Magnoliopsida; order Rosales; family Rosaceae; genus Rosa; species Rosa persica. The sequence continues at coordinate 33,230,637 of WFKR01000001.1, forward strand.
TCAAGACATTACGAATCCACAATAGTTCACATACTCTATGTGCAATACCTCGTAACTCAGCTTCTGCACTTGATCTGGCAATGACTTTTTGTTTTTTCCTACGCCAAGTGACAGGGTTCCCTCTAACAAAAGTGAAGTACCCAGATGTAGAACGTCTGTCCGTTTTATCACCAGCCTAATCTGCATCTGTGTACCCAACAACTTCCAATTCATCTTTTTTATGAAACAGTAACCCTTTACCTGGTGCCCTCTTCAAGTACCTCAAAATACGAAAGATTGCATCCATATGCTCTTCACTAGGATAATGCATAAATTGACTAACAACACTCATAACATAAGCAATATCAGGTCTAGTATGTGAAAGATAAATCAACCTTCCTACAAGACTTTGATACCTCCCTTTATCAGTTGGAACTTGATCAGGACAGATAGCAAGTCCGTGATTCATCTCAATGGGTCGGCAGTCAAGCATCCCCGTTTCAGCAAGTAAATCAAGAACATATTTCCTCTGTGAAAGTGAAATCCCCTTCTTAGACCTTGCAACTTCAATACCCAAAAAATACTTCAGTTGTCCCAGATCCTTCATTTCAAACTCCTTTGACAAATACTTTTACAATTCATTTATCTCTTTTGGATCATCCCCTATAACAATCATGTCATCAACATACACAATAAGAGCTGTAATCTTACCTTTCTTGCGCTTGATGAATAAGGTATGGTTAGAATTGCTCTGTCTATATCCAAAGGCTTTCATAGACTTTGAAAATCTTCCAAACCAAGCTCTTGGAGATTGCTTCAGGCCATATAAAGACTTCTTCAACACACCTTGCCAACATCACTTGGGTAATTCTTAACATCTGGGGGCATATCGATGTACACTTCTTCCTCCAAATTCCCATTAAGAAAGGCATTCTTCACATCAAACTGGTACAAGGGCCAATCTTTGTTCGCTGCAAGTGAGATTAGAATCCGGACAGTATTAATCTTTGCCACAGGTGCAAAAGTCTTCTCATAATCAATCCCATAGCGTTGTGTATATCCTTTGGCAACCAACCTCGCCTTGTATCTATTAATAGTTCCATCTGCATTAAGCTTCACAGTAAATACCCAACGACATCCTACAGTCTTCTTTCCAACCGGTATAGGTACTAGCTCCTATGTTGCATTTTTCTGAAGAGATTCCAATTCTTCATTCATCGCCTTTGTCAATTTTGGATCCGTCAATGCATCCAGCACGTTACTAGGAATAGATGCAGTAGATAATTGATCAACAACAAGTGCATGTGACCCAGAAATCCTATGGTTAGACATAAAATTAGCTATAGGGTATTTAGCTTTGGCTTTGATATCTGGTTCATATTGTTTCTTAGGAATTCCCTTGGTAAACCTTTGTGATTTCCTCGGTTCGACACTTTCTAACCCAGAAGACTCATTAAAGTTTAGGGGTACCTGAGGTGGATCATTCTGACCAGGATCTTCAGTTAGTGATGCAGAAGGGGGATTATCTTGTGTGTGAGCTTCAGATACGTCTTGATTTTGTTTCAAACTATCCAAAAAAGTCATCTTTTTTGTCTCGAAATTCACAACTCTATGTTCGGCAGTTTCGGCAGTTGCATTCTCTGTTTTGGAATTCACAACATTTTGTTCGGCAGTTGCATTCTCTGTTTCAGAATTCACAATACTTCGTTCGGCAGTGGCATTTTCTGTTTTGGAATTTACAACACTCTGTTCGGCAGTTGCATTTTCTGTTTCGGAATTTCTACCTTCAAATCGTTCCTCCAAATCTTCTAAGTCTTCAAAGACATCAAAATCAATAATAGAACAAGGATTCCCTTCACAACCTCTCTCCCTCTGAAGGGAAGACTAAGAAGCTCCCCCTGAGTAATAAGGCTCGGATTCACGAAAAAAAACATCAAGAGAGATATGTATAGTGTCAGTAAAAGGATCATAACACCGATAACCTTTCTGGAAGTCAGCATAACCAACAAATATACGCTTGCGGGCACGGGGATCAAGCTTGCTGAGTTGAGGCTTGGGAATATGAACATAAGTTGTGCACCCAAACACGCAGGGATCCAAATTAGGCATAGAAGGGATGGTCAAAAGTGTATGAAGCTTCTGATGAGGATTCTGAAACTCAATCACCCGTGAAGGAGTACGGTTGATAAGATATGCTGTTGATTTTACTGCTTCTCCCCAATAGGACCGAGGTACGTTCATGCCAAACAAGGAAGCACGAACAACTTCCATCAACTGCCTGTTCTTTCGTTCTGCTAAACCATTCTATTGAGGAGTATAAGAATTGGAGGTTTGATGACGAATTCCATGTGATCGGCAAAACTCAATCATAAGCCTTTCATAACCTCTCCACCATTGTCAGATTGAAACACTCTGATGGATTGTTGATACTGAGTTGCCACCATTTTGTGAAATTCGGTAAATATTCCAAATACATCACTCTTATTCTTCAGTAATGACACCCATGTCATGTGAGTGCAATCATCAATAAACGTTACAAAATACTGAGCTCCAGAAAGAGAAGGAATTTTCGCAGGACCCCAGACATCAGAGTGAATCTTCATAAAAGGAAGAGGACTTTTATAAAGACTTGGTGAATATGAAATACGGTGACTCTTGGCCAGTTCACAAATGTCACAGTGGAAATCCAAATCACTAACAACTGAAAACAAATGAGGTTGCAGCTTCTTCAGATAAGTAAAGGATAGATGACCTAAACGGCGATGCCATAACCATACAGCTTCCTTTGCATTCTCTACCCCGTTGATCTGATTACCTTGTCCCAAAAGATGCTTATGTTTCTTTCCAGTCTCTGTTAGATCCAGATAGTATAATTTCCCCCTTCTAACACCATAACCAAGAATCTGTCGAGGCAGAATGTCCTGAAACACACAAAAAGATGGATAGAAGGTCACAATACATGCAAGAGCTAAAATAATTTGACCAACAGACAGGAGTAAGCTAGTGATGGAACAACTAAGACAGATTCAAGGGTTAAGGTATCAGATAAAGTAATAGAACCTTCTCCGATGACCGGAGTTGGAATACCATCAGCAGTAGAGACAACGTTTTGAGGGGAACGTCTAAGGTTTTTCACAAAACTTGGGTCATTGGTCATATGGTCAGATGCACCTGTATCAATTATCCATGTACTCTTAAAAGTAACCTTACCCTTCATACCTGACTGCACTACATTAGCAAAGGCATTGTCTACGTAAACTTCCTCTGTAGTACCAACAGCGGCCTTGCCCAGATTCTTCCGTGGTTTCTTGGTGAAGTCCCACCAATCAGGGTAACCAATCACTTCATAACACTGCTCTTTGCTATGACCTAATTCCCCACAGATAATGCACCTTTTGTTTGCATATGGATTTGGTTCACCTAGAGGACGGCGTGGAGAAGGTCTTGAGATGCTTGGAGGAGGACCCTGTTTGCGTTGAGCCATAACAGTAAAATCGGTAGTTATCGAATGCCCCATAACCTGTTTCCCTGATTGCACCATTGAGAAATTCAGGATTTTTGCAGGATTGGATCTTCTAGGGTTTCAAGATGGATATGAATGTTCTGAAAAAAAGGGTTTTTTTTTTCTTCTTTTTGAAAAAAGGTAAGGTGATGGTGGTTTGAAATTCAAGATGATTTGATTTCAACGGTGGTGGTACGCAGCTGTTTGTGGTGTTCTTCGGGATTCAGGATTCAGGGTTCAAAGGATGCAACACAGTTCAAAGGATTGAACCTGCTCTGATACCAAGTAGAAAAGAATATTTCAATTCAGGGTAATTCTATAAAATCTATTCATCCCACAACGGGGGGTATATATACAAATACAAAGGAGTAGTCTAATCCTAATAGGAAACAATCTTTCCATAATTACAGGATATTCTAATTAAATAAAATCCTAATTACATACAGATTTACAGCGATTCTACATCCATTGCGGCCATTCTCTCCTCCATTTTCATATTTTATTTTTTTTCTTTAATGTCTTGCTAATAGTTTTTGATAGTTAGGGGATGCCTAAGCCCTAGACATGTGTAAACTAAGATTTTGACATTAATTTTATAATTTCTTAGATATTGAATGTTTGTTTGATTCATTGGTTCCTCATTGAAAAGTTCTAGTTTCTTTTATTATGGTTGCAAATGTAGTAAGTATGCTAGGATTTTATTGCTATGATTTCGTGTTTATATCATCCATGTCAAACATGTTATCTAGAGTAGCATATGAGTGACTACTTGAGTCACATTCATATGAATTAGCATCTAGGCAATTAGAACAACATCAGTATCGAGTTTGTCTAGCTAAGTTCATAACTTTTTCATGCTTAATGACTTCTATGTGTTAAACAGTTTAGAAATATTATCCCATGTTGCATGTTAGAAGCTAAGTTAAGCTGAAAACATCACTATCTTAACATACCAACTATGAAAGATTAATAGGTTTAGTGCAACATATCTATTAGTTAAATCTGAATTTAGACATTCAATTGAAAAAGAAAAAAAAACATATAGGATGAAACATGTCTAGTGGTGTATGGTTGTTCCTAGCTATTGTTTACCCATTGATTTCAAAACCCAAAAACAAATTTTTTTTTCCTTAAAATCTGTTTTAAGTTTTTCTTCTGGTTTCTGCATCTATTGTGGATGTATTTCACATAGCAAATCAACTCAACTCCAAACTTTGTCAGTAATTAATTTACTGTGTGTAAATTTTCGTTGCATTTAGAGTAGTTTAGAGTCGTCTTCCGGTCAATTTTTTTGGAGCGGACAGATTAGGTTTTTAGCTTTAGATTGAGTCATAGATTAGTGATTTGGATTCAATACTGTGCAGGAAGATCCCTACTTTTCTATACTACGATTGACTAATAATTGTGATTATAGGGTATTTTTGTACGCATGTTTTAGACGCATCATAGAGTTCTCTTTGAATTTTTAATAGTTATAAGTTAAGCATTCTCACCTAATTCGTTGGTTCTTATATGGATGTAGCACGATTAATTAATTATTACCTAATGTGATAATAAACTATACCAGTTTCTATTCATGAGAAAAGCTGCTGCCACAAGAAAACTTATGAAATTATGATTGTGGTTAGGGAATATTACATAACACTATATTTTTCTTGTGTACTTCAAAGTTAAATACCCATGGAATTTGAGTTGTATGTTTCGATTTTAAGGTGATAGGTTCGCATGTTAGGCCTACAATCGCGCGTATTGCACATCGAAGCAATTTCTTATTTGTTTATTGGTCCAGTTATATACTTGCTATTTTGTACTACAGGATTAGCAAACGATGTTTATAGGGATGACACAAGTCCCCAGCGGGGCGGAGCTCCATTGGATACCCGTCCCTAATGAGGGCAGAATTCGGGGGCAAATGGGGAATAAGGATGGGGATCCCCAAACCCGCCCCAATAATATATATATATATATATATATATACATATATCTGATTATATATATACATTAATTTACTTTTTATAATATAAATCACAAATATATACATTTACTATTTTACTTTGATGGCTACACTTTTACTTTAATGGTGTTTTGACTTTTGCACTCATTGAATTATGATTTATAAATTTAATCATATTTTAATTTTATATGTTGTAGATTTTGATTTTTAAAAAGGCAATATGAGAAAAAAAAGTGTAGTGGGGATGGGGAATCCCCAATATATTTTTATTGGGGATTGAGGCGGGGATGGGGGTGGAGAATGACCTTGGGAATGTGTATGGTATTGTGATCCCCATCCCCAACCCGCCCCATTGCCATCCCTAGATGTTTATGTATAGTTGATCTCGATAAGTTAAAGATATCTAGGAAAGATAGGGATGTCATAAGTGAATATGGTTTAGGGAGTTATATTGCTACGGATGACAATTTTCGACTACGTGATCAGTATCTAGATTACAGGTTTCGTTTTTCTCACGGATATAAACTCACAAACCTCATATGATTAATGTTCTAATAAATCTCATAAGTTTTTCCCACTTTTGGGGTCTCTCTCTCTCTCTCTCCCCCCTCCCTCTCCATGAAACAACCCCCAAAATTCCAACCCTAAATCCCACATGCATTATCAAAATCAACCAAACCCAATTCACCTACCTCTTTCCCGGCCCGACTCTACTCACCGCCGCACCAATCCCAATGCCGCCGCAGCTCCCCGCGCCCAATCTCCAGCAAATCTGGATGGCTCTTAAACCCCACTGTGTACTTTTCCCCCACAACACTCATCACCACCCCAGGCCACCATGCGTCCAAAAAAAAAACGCGTCAACGAACCTATTTATATCAAACCCCTCCTCTGCAGGCGGCGACGGCCGGACCAAACCCACCTCGATTTCCTTCGTCAGCGGCTTCGAAAGGGTCGTCTTCGTTAACAAGAGTTTCATACTTACTAGCAACTTCGACTTCCGATTTCGAAGCGAGAATGGGGGCTGGTTCGGATTTAGGTCCAGGACATAAGCAGGAAACCATGCACCTTGACTTTTGAGCCGTGGCTGAAAATCCCACATGGGAGACAACTGATCTCCTCCTTTGGGTTCTTCATTTCACCGAAATTTGAGTTTTTTTTTTGTTCCTGCTGTAGAAAACGATAGTCAGTGTGTGAAGTCCACTGTGATCTTTGTAGGGGAGAGAGAGAGAGAGAGGGAGTTGAAGGAGAGGGGGGGGGGGATTTGGAGAAGAGAAAGAAACCCCGAAAGTGGAAGAGAGATATTTTTTTGTGGTTGTTTGTCTTGAAATGACCATTTTAACTCTTAAAGTGGGTCAAATCGTCAGAGTTAACGTCTAATTTGGACGGAATCAGAGATTTGGACAAACTGACTGAAATTGGAAAGCTTAGGGGGTAAAAATTGAAAAGTGAAAGTAGAGGGGATGACATGATGACACCCCAAACCTCAAGGAGGAAAACTGAAATTAATCCTTAGAAAAGTATATAATAACACCAGTTGGAAAAACATAAAAAACAATCTTATGTAAGTTTGTTAAAATCAGGGGGATAGAGCAGGCCTAATTTCTAATCTTTCATGTGCAGTTACAAATTAAAACAAATTTTTTGTTAAAATTACTGCGATGTCACTATAACAAAACCAAAATTCAGAAAAACCATTTCAACTCCCACCCGGAAATCCGAAGCCGTTTCATTCCAGTGACCCTGCCATTTTGTCCAAACCGCTCGTCCCAACTTCAACCTCTGATCGCCGGAGATCAATCCCCATATTGCCGTCTCCCTATTTGATTCTTCGCCATCCCAATTCCAAATCACGTCTTTCCTTATTGAGAGAGCACACAGAAAAACATAGACTATGACCATTGTTGTCACCGTATAAGATTGAATTGGAACTCCATGATACCGCCGAAGAAGATGGCTGTGAAAAGCAATGTAAAAGCCGCTAGGGCTAGGCGCCACAGAAGCTGGGAGCGAGGCTCGCCAGAAGGAGGAGTAGTACTTGCGAAGCCGAGGGTAGCAAATCACACACAGCTAAGAAGCACAATGAGGAGCCCGAGAAGCGAGCCAAGGCCGTCGTTCACAAGGTTGAGGTGTGCTGATTGGCCCAGCTTGAAGAGATTTGGTTTCATAGATAACGAGGATTTAGGGTTGGTGGTTTTCATTGTACTTGTTCTGCCATTGATGTGCTTAGAGATTGGTTTTCTAACCATGTTTAGTTGGTATGGGAGACTGAGAGGAAATGAATTTGAAATTTGGAGTTTAATTTTGCATTGAGAAAATAGTGAGGGTGGCTGTATGTTCACACTCATACTCGATCACACACTAAAAACTATCATAGGGATTTGCTGATCAGAATGAAAGAAGTAACCCCAAAAAGTCAAATGGCGTTCACAGTCTTACCATGAATGTTTTGGAATTACCTCCATCTCATGTCCATCTCAAAACAATAGCAGTTAGCCTTCAATATTGTCTCGATCTTCAAGCAGTAGCAAAACTAGATGAGTGTTTCAATATGGTGTGGTTTCTCTATCTTCATTTGAACAAAAAGGAGTTGAATGAACGAAAATATTTATATTTAGTTATCTAGATCTGAAGGTTACAATTGTAGTTGTGTTATTGGCATATGACAACCAGTGGCAGATCCAAGATGCAAAGAGGTGGGCTACTTTAAAGCTTGCTTATAAGATTAATTTTTTTTTTGTCAATAATGCTTCCAAGAATTTTGAGACTAAACTTTAAAGAAATATTAATAGAAATTGTAGTAACTAATGAAAAAAGGAGAAGAAAATGGGGACAGAGCAAAAAAACAAGCAAGAAATTTTTAAGAAATACTAATACAAAATGTTGTACCAAAATTGTTTTAAAAAAAAAGGAAAAGGAAAAATGGGGGAAAGATAAAAAAAAAAAGGAATAAAAGAATAAAAAGAGGGAGAAGAAAATGGGGACATAGCAAAGAAAACATGCATAAATGCCTTTTAGGAGATTCAAACCAAGGTCGCCCATGTAAATAACTCGTTATTTTGCCAACTAAACCAAAATTAGCACTGTGGAGAATCAGCCCTTATAATAGGTAAATATAGATCATTTTGGGTTGGGATACAACCTAACCACCCTCTCAAGTGTATCCACCCCTGGTGGTAACAACATAACAACTTGTTTTTATGTGCAAAAGTTTGTCCTTATGAATATGATTTGAAATTTTATCGATGCAGTAACACAATGATCATTTGTCAATGATTTTTCTGCAGTTTGTTATTTTATATTTGTATTTTATCATTATTTAATTTGGGGCCGTGGGGAATGAGGATGAGAAAAAGCTAAAGCTCATTCTGCCATGGACTTTCATTCAGCAAATTATAATTTTCGGTTCTGTATATATGGTTTTCTGTTCTTGACGTGCACGGATAATTGTATTTATCTTGTCTTGTTCTTACGAAATTCTACTTCAAAGGCATCAAATATTTATTCTCCATGTAAAGCATGTGCCAGAAGCTTTTATATGTTTTTTCGGTCCATTGTTGTTATAAACTTATAATATGATATTTAACATATCAAATATTACAACCTAATCATCATTTGTTAATTAAGAATGCATGCTACTAGCGAGGAAGAGTGACAGGTTAAAAGGTAATGCAGCTTTGTTCCTTATTTCTATAAAGATACAATAATTTTTGTTCATTTGTGAAGTACTAATTGATCGAATAGGACGCCATTATATAATGAAATTACGCTGTTATTAGATAACCGCTGAAACCTACGTACCTAATTTCAAACCCATCTGCTAGCTCAGCTTTCGCGCTTTAACTGTATTAGTCTTTCATGAGAGTACGTTTTGTGAGAAGACAATTAACTTAAAATATATGGATAATCAATTTGAACGTTTCCATATATGACTACACATTAGATTAATATATCTACGTAAACATTAAAAGCTAGCTCAAAATCACCAGCTAGCTCGGCTCTAACAGTTAGTGGGTAGAACTTAGAAAGGAATTTATAGCTAAGATCGCAGATACATAATTAATCATGAACATGCCAGCCCAAAGATCGCAGAAGGACGAATAACTATCCTAATCTTTATCCCTGTGTATATATTTAATCTATTTATATATCAATCCTTTTGCTACGGAGCAAGTCGATCAGTATATACTTCGATCCGTTTGTCGAAATAATTTTATCCTCTCGATAATTCCTTGTTCGATTCATATATATATGTGATGGTATATGGATTCAATATGTGAAGTTCTTGATAAATGAAGATTACTTTCCTAATCAGCTAACAGTTACTACTTACTATCTTAAATCTCATAACCTCTCAAAGTTAAAGGCTGCATTTACTTTTAATTTGCCTGTTGTTTCTTTAGGTCATTCTCGAATTTCATTTTCTGTTTGAAATTTAGAGTAAATATATACCAAATTAAATTCCTTACGATGACAACAACTTGTATAAAAGAACATGCATTATACAAGTACCGCCAAACGGTTAGTTTGATGATAGTCTCTTATTTATTCACACATGACTATTCTTTATTAGCCACGCGTCGTCTATATCAATATGTTGTGTATGTATAGGATCTTATGCTTTTGTCCTTGTGGTTGTTTAATGCAATTTACAATTAAGGAACCCTAAACTACTTGTATTAACTAAACGCGCGAATAGTCATAAAAAAACAAAACAATTTAAAAAAAAAATTAAACGCGCGAATACAGGCTGTGGCAAGATTTGGGTTCTTATGTATCATTTCTTTAGATACAAATTATCAGAATGATTGGAAAGAAAAGTACAGTTTGACTGGTCTTAGAATCCATACGAAAAATAACTTTTCAATATATTGGTTTTATATTCTGAAGATCATCCTAAATCATCAAACAATAATTTAACTGTTGTCAACAACAACAATAACAACAGAAAAAAAAGAAGGAAAAAAAAAACCAACTTAATTGAAATTACCTCGCTGCCACAATAAGGAATTTTCTTCTAGCATGTCTACTTTGAAACCAGCTGAAACTTTTTCAAAGCATTAGGGTGATCGAATCCGGCTGTGACCTAGTATAGTTCTCATCCGATTCCTAAACTCTCCTGACCACTTGGATTAACTTCAATTTTTTTTTTTTTTTTGGCAAATTTACCTCAAAAGTTTAACCCGGCTAAAGAAGTTTTTATTCGGATCACTACGTACACTACATCCTAGTTATCTTGAAATCATTGTTAGCCTTTGTTGTTGCAAGGGTATTTGTTGGTAATCTGTTTTCCTTTAACCAAAAATAAAATAAAGCCAAATGAAATACTATTCCAAATGTTTAGTAAATAAAATGTGATCTCTGCTAGTAACACTCATATCTGGAATAAACAAATTACGTATATGTTTTCTTACTGTGTGGAACTTGACCATATATATTTGTACACATTGTAAGTATATTGGGTTATTTCCATTCAACACATACTCCTCCAAGACCACTAGGAGATCAAAGGTTGCAAAGGATTAGGAGAATACTTCTCGCCTACTTTCCTGGTGATACAAGAAGACTGAAGGAGATTGAAGGATCATATCACAAAACGGAAATCAAGCTCACTGATCTTATGCTAAAGGTAGATTGCATTTCATACAGATTAGCATGAATCTTGGATCTGAATTGCCGTGTGATTCTTTAAGTTGATTTGAAAACCTTATCTGCATTAAAAGCATTTTCAAAACTCATATCAGATAAAGATAGTGATTGCATTACAGTTAGAAAACATTGATTGCATTTCAAAATGAGTTTTAAAACCTTTCCTTATTTATCTTAGCCAGTGAAAAAGAGAATTCATTGAGGGGGAGTCTTACTCCTCTATAAAAGGTTTTTCAAACTACACTCTAACATGTGTATAGTGTTCATTGTGTGTTACATAGTCTTCACAAACTATTTTATGAAAAACTCTCTTTGATTGTTTCTTACTGTGTTTACTCACTGCATTCATCTCATACATCATCTTTGAGATCAGTGAGGTCTTAATTCAAATAGAAGACACGACTGCCAAGTCTTGATCACAACAATAGACTGATTTATTCTTGTGTAGAGTAGATTGTTCAAGTTGTAAACAAGTTAGCTATATTGCTTGTAAAGTGGTTGAGTTGAACATCACTACTTGTATTGTAAAGACTTCATTTCATAGTGGATTATTCTTTTGTGTGGGCTACATAAACAGCCTCGCAATGACGTTTCCTCAGTGATGAGGTTTACATTACGTTAGCAAACTTTTGTATCATGATTTATTGATTTCCTTCATCAAGTGTTATTCAAGAAATTATTGTTGGCAAAATTGTTCCATCTGGTGTTTTCACACGTTATCATGCAAATACACACTATTTAATTAAGTACTAAATTATGAAAATTTAAATAAACAGATACAATCTTACGTACTCTACGTTGCTTCATATCCTGCATGTAAACAATTGACTAAATTACAAATCTTTTAGTCATTGAACATTAATCAAATACATAGACAAATAGGGTTATTGAATCTAACATTAAAGAATAATAATCATAATCAAATAGTTGAAACATTTTCCAGTTTGGTTGAGTTTTTAACAAAAATAGTATATAACAAAGATTATCTGGGGATTTTATCTAATATTTTTACATGCATGAGGCATGTTGCAGTAATCATTAATTAGCAGTCGATAAATAATTAATTGACGAGAAAGGCAGATCTATGTAGATAAACACGTAGAGATATGAAAGTTCCAAGTCTCGCTGCTGAGCGATCACTACTCACTGAAGAAAACCTTTTCAGCTTCGGAGAACACGTTCTTCTAGCTGCGTCAACCTTCCCATGCACCTTCTCTCGTTTCTGGCTTTGGCATGTATTACATGCTGTACGTTTTTCGGAGAACTGGTCCTCACAATTTAAATTTTAAAGGCCTTCTGGCTTTCTTAATTGGTACCCATATTGACAAGATTTTTCTCTCAGAGGTGTGCGATCCCCTAAAAGGAAACTCATGGATTCGACGGCTCAGGTCGACACATGGGGAAATTAGGACACTGTAATTCGTTGAGCAGCTAGGCTTTAGCTCATCGAGGTCGGCTCTGGGGTTCATGGCCATTATGTATAGTTCAGTTTCTTTTTCAAAGATTTATACTTTGGAGATCATATAATTGTTCTTACATCCGGTTCATAGTTGAAATAAACAAAAACAAAAAAGAAGTCCTAAGTTATTAGAATATGGAGTGTTTATATCTCACACCAGAAAAATGAGACCTCGTAATAGAGTTTATAAGGGTATAATTGCCAATTGAGTTTGGTAATGAAGGATTAGACACTACAAGAAAAATCCCCCATCACACACAGATTTGGTTCACACAGATATCCACACTAGGAGAAGATTCTGTGTGTAAAACACTGCAAACACACATATATCTGTGTGCAAAACTATATTCAGACAGTTTTCTATGTGAAATGAAAACTAAAAGTGGGATTGAGAAAATTCACATGGATTTCCGTATGAAATTCACACGGATTTCCGTGTGAAATTCACCCAGATATCTGTATGAATTATGGTTCCACACAGACTTCCGTGTTAAAAATTATATATATTTTAAAAATTATTTTATTTATGTCAGACATTCACACAGACTTCTGTATGAATTAGAGTTAATACAGAAAAAAATCCGTGTGAATCTTATTTCCAAATAAAATAAAAACAACTTAACTATTTAAAATTTAATAAACATATTTATATACAAAATATTAATTACAAAAACCATATAAAATATTTATAGACAAAATATTAATTCTGAAAACCATATAAAATATTTATATACAAAATATTAATTTCGAAAAACATATTTGTTATCTAGAGCATCAGTACCCTCCCCCCATATAAAAGCCAAGCCTTCCCAAAACCACCCACTTTCTAAGCTTCTGCAGCTCCAAGAAAACCCAAAGCCCTCGAGAACCCCAGAGCTCAGATCTCGCCCCCCCTCTCTCACACGGAATAGTAGTTGAACACCATGGTACTCCGCCTCTCTCTCTCTCTCTGATCTATCGCTGGTAGCATTTGAAGGGCGTTGGACCGTGTCCCGCAAAGATAATTATAATGGTCAGTGTTTGTATCAGTTTAAAGATCGATGATTTAGATTTGTGGTTACTATTTCTCGTAGATCTGCCTAACCTACTTCTCTTCCAATATCCTCTAATTTTGATTCGAATCATTATGGGTCTCCGACCTCAAGCCATAACCAAATCTAATCCAACACTTCAAGCTCGCAGTCAAATCAATCATTGAAGAAATTATGCGAACAAGTAAGAGGATTGGCAACAGAGTTTTCTGGTTTCTGTGGCTACCTAAAGATGAATGGATTAGGTCACTTTTCTGAAGATAAGGAATCTAGCAGGACTAGTTGTAATGGGACTCATACTTCCCCATGGATTGGTGGTCTCGATTTGGTGGTATTGAGAATTAAAAGACCGCTTCTTTCGTGGTGGTTGTAGTGGGTGCTTAAGGAGTGAATCTGTGCTTATGGTGGAGGCATTGTCGGTTTGTAAAGCATTAGAAAGGTGTATATCATGGGAGGATGGAAGAGCATAATGCTGGAAACAGATGCAAAGCTGGTAATTGAATACTTACAATGACAATAATTTGAGGGACCAAAAAAATAAGAGGATAATAATTTGAGGGACCAAAAAATAAATATGTAAATATGTGAATAATTTAATAAAATTCAATAAATGTATTTGGTACACACATATTTTTTTGGTAATGGGACATAATTGCTGGAGTTGATTAAAGTGGTGGGACCCAGCCAATGCATTCACACGGATAGACAATTCCATGTGTAGTAGTATTAGCAACGCCAGTAATACGTACAGATATATAATCCGTCGCTGTATCCGTGTGTATTAACGTATTACATGGATTTCCGTGTGGAATGCTATGATTTCACACGGATTCTCATCTGTGTGTGATGGGTGCTTTTTCTTGTAGTGAGAGTCAGGTTTGTCCACATAGGAATGCCTTACTGACCATACATGTCAACAACTAATATGAGTTGTTCACGTGTATTTATTGTTAAGAACATAGATGAATCTCATATGGAAAAGTGGGGACTGTATCTATGAGTTTGGTTATGAAGCACAAATTATTTTATCATTATATCAAAGCCAGATTTTCTCACATGTGAATGCCTTACTGACCATACATGCTCAATGACCAATATCAGTTGTCCACATGTATTTATTGTTGAAAATATATATGAACACCACATTGGAAAATGGGGACCATGCCTATGAGTTTATAAGGATTTAGGTTCATCTCATTCATTGCCAATTAATTTTGGTTGTGAATTCCATATTACTTTATATGGTATAATGGTATTAGAGCCAGGTTATCCCATATATGAATCTCTAGCAGCCTGACGGACTCTATGTCACCTAATATAAGTTGTCCACGTGTATGACTTGAAAATTTGCCACACGTGTAGGGGAGTGTTGAGAATATGAAATCCACATGAAAAACTAAGGACCATGCCTATAAATTTATAAAGATTTATGTCAACTTTATCCATTGCCAATTGGTTTTAGATGTGAAGCCTACAATACTTTATCATTCATCACATTTAAATGACTATAGGGGATAGTGAGAATGTGGTGTGTGAATCTCAGATTGAAAATGTGAAACCTTGCTATAGAGTTTAATAAGTATTTGAGCCTCTCCAACTATTTCCAATTAGTTTTGGCTGTGAAGTTGAGATTACTTTATCCAAACTAAAAGTTGTTGGGAATTGAAGTTGGCATGCCTTCTTTTACAAATCGTACCCCTTCCATATAACGTAAACCCCCATTCATGAGTAATTTTCCAATGAACATGTACATGAAAGTGGTGCAGTTTGTAAAAAAAGGGTGCCTATTTTACTCTGGAGTTGATAACAACATCAAAACATAAGTTTATGATTTGATTTACCTATACTGTCATTTGCGCTTAGTAGTTAATCATTCTACTGTTGTTCTGTTCTTGCCAACTGCAAAGAATACCATATAAATTTTCTGAAAAAATTAGTAAAGACCAAGTTGGATGATGAATTACTTGTCAAGAAAAGGTTCTTTGTTCTTGCCAACTGCGAAGACGTGAGACTACCCTAATTCTAAAGATTAGTAAAGATCCAGTTGGATGATGAAACGAGACACGACAATGGTACTTGTTAAATTTGCAATGCTGCTATAGAGAGGCTACCCAATATGATCAAAATATGTGACTATATCACCTTTGCTTATACGGAGGCTTTAACAAAGAGACAGACTTATCGCATGATCTGTCGAACCGGAACCGTTTGTATTTATAATGGTAAATTACAGTTTTGGATGCCTTAACGATCACCAAATTGGCTGAAATTTTGCAGAGGTGATCTATACATTAGAATCTAAAAACTGAACGGTCAAGATGTGAAAATGTGGCCAGAAAGTGGGGGAAAATGGGAAATCCGTACCGTTCGCATGGTACGGACGTCCGCACCGTAGCCGGACTGTATATATATATAAATATTCTAAAAAACGCTAGGTACTAGTCAGGCTGTAGATAGGGAACTAGCGCCTAGACGCTTAGGCGGGGAACTAGGCGGCGCTTAAGCAGTTTTGTATTTTTTTTTAATTTTTATAGCATTTAACTAAATAATTATTTAATTATTTTTTAACTAAATACTTATTTAATTAACTAAATAAAATTATAGCTGGGCCATAGAATTGAAGTAGGCGGTAGAATTGACGACGGAAAAAATACCACTTATCCAACAAAAAAGAAGAAGCAACATTCAATTATGCTTCTTGTTGCCCTACACACGTGCCCATCCTATCATCTCTCTCTCTCTCTCTCTCTCTCTCTCTCTCTCTCTCTCTCTCTCTCGACTAACAACAGCCACGAATTACTCTCTCTCTCTTTGAAACAATAAACTACTGTATTCATTTTCATTCCCTTCTCCTTTTCTCTTGTGCGAAACCATCTTCTGGGAATCCAGTAGCCACCACCTCCACATTCTCTCTTATCTCTCTCTTCATCGATTTTTCTTAACTTTCTTCATTATTCAGTCAATCATCACACAAAAGAACTGGAAACAATAACCAAGACCACAACGACGATCAATATTCTAGCCTTCTGTTTTTTTAGCTATTCTTATCAGAGTCGATTCCTCCGCTTTCTCTCTTTCTCTCTCCCCGAGCCTTCAAACTCCATGAAACAACTAATATATCCACCTAGAAAGGCCGCTTAGCGCCCAACCACACCCGCCCAGATGCTTAGTCGCCTGCCTAGGCCACCTAAGCAGCCGCCCAACAACGCCGGTTTGACATTTGTCAAGTCGGAGAGCTGCTACTCAGTGCCTAGGCAGCCTGAGCGTGCAAGTTTTAGAACATTGATATATATATATATATATCCTTTTCTTTAAGGGATTTTTTTTTGTCATTTTAATGGATGTTTTATGGGACAAACTTTTCTAAAGCATTTCGACATCTCAACCGTTTAGTTTTTGAGTCATAATGTATAGATCACTTCTGCAACTTTTCAGCCAAATTGATGATCGTTAAGGTATCAAACTAGATTACATTAATGAATGAACAAAATCTATTCAAGCTTAACAGTTCATTATAAACATCGTAAATTGCGGTTATGAATGCCTTAACAATTATCAATTTGGCTGAAAATTTACATAGGTTATCTACTTATATAGACCTAAAAATTGAATTGTTGAGATGTGGATTTGTGATCGAAAAGTTGGTCTAATAAACAATCCCTTAAAATTGCTAAAAAATGGATCCCTCACTAGAAGGGTCTTGTAAACCCTAAACCTTTCATATTTATAATTATAAATTACAGTTATGGATGCCTTAACGATTATCAATTTGGCTGAAAATTTGCAGAGGTTATCTACTTATATAGACCTAAAAACTGAACGGTTGATATGTGGATTTATGATCGAAAAGTGGGCTTAATAAGCAATCTCTTAAAATGGCTAAAAATGGGATCTCTCACTAGAAGGGCCTTGATATATTACACATATAGGGTTTGCTCTGTTATAAAGGAGTGTTCGACAAGTCAGAGGATGACAATCATCATCTGTGTGGAGCAAAAGTAGGCCACAGCTCGATCTCGTTGCTGGATGAATTTGATGATCTCAGAGTAGTTGGTAATTGGAGCTCATGATCATGATAATCATGGTGATCAGTACTGAAGCAGTTCCCTGATTCCGGGTACGTCATCGTTTCACGGCCATCGAGTTGTGCAGCCACGAAACGATCAAGCGCTGCACAGTTGGTGAGGCCAACCGAGTCCACGCGTTGATGACCCACCGGGTCATCATTCTCTGCAGACGAGTTTGGGCTCTCTAGGCTAGGAAGATTCAAGAACCTATCATCATCGTCATGAAACCCATGAATGTGGTTCATGATTAATGAGTT
This sequence comes from Rosa persica, assembly GCA_025331145.1. Taxonomy (NCBI): domain Eukaryota; kingdom Viridiplantae; phylum Streptophyta; class Magnoliopsida; order Rosales; family Rosaceae; genus Rosa; species Rosa persica. The sequence goes on from WFKR01000001.1 coordinate 33,248,535, forward strand.
GTTTGCTTCATTAGTTTCTTCCTTGCAGGTCCTTGATCCCATGCAGTCAAGTATATGCTTCAAAGTTTCCTCATCATTATAATCACATGAACTAACAAAGATACTTGTAATATTATCTGTTGTGATAGATGAAGTTGGTGCAATCAAAATTGGGCTGACTATGGTTTTGTGAAGATTTTTCTTCTTGAAGATTCTGCAAACCACCCATCCCTCCTCTTGAGATGCCTCCCCAACAACAACGGAAACCTAATTAACAGAAATAATGTTCAAGCACAAACTGATAAATATGTTTGCGGAATCCAAAGTTTTTGTACTCTTACATTTCTTGATGATTTTAAATTAATGACTTACATTAGTGATTCTGCTAGTGTTTTCGTCGAGTCTATACTCGTGCATGATCCAATCAGTTTTTTGTCCACGGGGGGCTCTTCCTTTGTAGAACACGAGAGTTTTCCTCATACCGATCCGCATGCACTTGCTGCGTATCACCTTATCACGGCCAGTGGCCTTCCAGAAGCCGGCAGCTGTTGCACGATTTGTGCGTGTTCCGGTAGGATACTTCTTGTCCTTGTGGCTAAAGAAATACCAATCATTTTGTGGTGTGGTTCCTATGTTGCACTTTTCTACAAAAACCAATATCAATACATGGTTATTTCATATATATGGATGATGAATAACTTGTTGGAAAGATAGACTCAACTCTCTAATTGATATTTATGTACGTACCTTGGACGTCCCATGGTTCAAGTTTATTGAGATCGACCTCGCGGATGACATCGAGATCAATCCTCTGACCGGAGACCTTCTTCCTCAAGTAGTACTGCAAGAGCTCCTCTTCGGTTGGATGAAATCTGAAACCTGGAGGGACTTGAGATTGCCCGTTCACAGATATACTCATGTTTTCAGTCATTTTGAATTTAAATAAAGGGTTATTTCTTCACACTCCACAGCTGTTAGAGAGATCTAGTTAACAAGATGTTGTACGCAAAGTATGTAAAGGGAACGACTATATATATACAAGCGTTTGTTAGTCCTAAAAGGAAAAACATGCATGAAGGAATTCAAGCTTTAATTTGTTTATTGTGGGGTTCGTTTCATCATGCTCCGAGAAGAACCATATGGTTCCTACCTACAATATTTTACATATTACATAACAGATGATTGAGAGACGGACAGGGAATTTAATTACACTAGCTAATAGGATTAGCTAGAGTCAGCGAGGGCTTAAACTCACATCCACAACCAAGACCTTCGACCTAAAAATCCTATTGAGAAAAACACCTCTCAAACAACCGTTCGTTACGAGAGAAAAAATGTGACGAATGGAGATTATCAATATTGGCCTTCTAGAAAAAGCCCCACTTTAAAAATGAGGCAATTATCAAATTGCTGATCAATGTTATATTCTTGTTACATAAGATTTAATAGTTTCTATAGCCAGTCTCTTATTAGGATTTCACATTTTGGGACTTCATGCATCTTCATATTGATGTCTAGTAGTGGTGGAATCAAATATGTTGTTAATTAAGCAGGTTCATAATATCATTATACAGGAAAAACAAAAGCAGTACTTATATCGTTGAGAACTTGAAGACTGGAGGATTTACCTTTCAGCATTGGGTTTCATGCATTAGTTTCTGTAACTTTTGTACCTTCTCGTCAGCAATGGCGAAGACACACACACACACACACACGGGTTCATTATATATTCTCTGAATTCCTTAAAGCCATTCATCATTTTGTGCTGATTAATATTGTCAGAGCAACAACTCTGGTTAATTTATTTACTAACAAGCATTTGAAGGATTTGTTACTAAACGAAGTAAAAGTAAAAACATTTACGGTCAAGTAAGCTTCATGCGGCAAGAGAATAGCCAAAAAGTGGTTCTTTTAAATGTTCTCTTGGACTGAACCAAAAACTAAAGTGTGGTTTCTCAAAAACTTTAGTAATTTGTAAGTGCTTTGGCTTTCCTTTGGTTCTGGATTACTTGGTCTTGTAAAATTAGTGTTTTTTTTTCTTCACTGCTTCGGAATTCGGATTAGAGTTGAAACTTATATAAAGGCCTACAAAAGTATATAAGGTCAAGCCCTTCATTATTGTAAATACCTACTCGAGCTTAGGACAGCTTGGGAGTCCCACATCGCTCCCTTCCAAAGGAGTACAAGACAGTAATAGTATCATTCCACCAGTAGTTTGATAAAGACTTTCAGCACTCTCTGCAAGTCTAAAGAAGATACATATATAAAAGTACTGACAAGAAAGAACTTCCTCGTTAGTCTCTGATTAGAAAAATGTGACAACATAACCATTTAGTACCAGCACCACACATTTTCATCGCGAGTATTAAAAAACCTCTATACTATATAGTTCTTTCATCATTGAATACTAGAAAACAAAGAAATTTTGAATAGAAGGACATGCTATCAATGAAAAGTAGTTTTTTTATATTATCATATGACATGGGTATAAATATCCTAGAAGTTTGCATGAGAAGCAAAACTAGTTAGGAGCCCATGCATGTTAATATTATTATTGTTGGGAAGGTCTCAGTTGTGGTGAAATGTCACAATCGAGTCGCAAAAGATTACAATGATACCATCAGCATGAAACGAAACCCTACCTATGTTGTCAACAGAGTTTGTCATTATTGTTTTGATTTTAGTTTGGTCTAATAACTTCAAGAAACTGAGCAGGTACTCTGAAAAGACATGTATTCCTGTAATGACGCATGTCACTGTTAGCTAGACTTATACTAGCTCTTGCAACAAATTTGATCAGGCAAGTGAAATGTGTAGCGAACCTGCCTTCTTGCATGGCATTATACAACAACAATCTATAGGGCTCAGCAACAACTACTTTAGAAAGTACATTTGGCAGGCACCATCCAAGAGTTTTGATTAGGTATTGTTGTCATCTGTTAGTCGTGAGTTCTTGTCATTCTAACTTGTTTTACTAATATATGATGATATTGGACAACAATGAACATTAATTAAGTATTTGGTGTATCTAAAGGGTTTCATATGTTCTAGATTGATTAGGAACTTACTCAAAATTAACCTCATCTAAACAAGAAAAAGGAAGAAGAGAGAAAGTGAATATACTGGCCAGCATCTTGTTTAATAAAGTTCAATATAGCATGTGTTTGATGATTGATCTTGAGAAAATAATATTAGGGCTCCATCTAATTCTACTACCATAAGTCGCTAGCGTGATACTAAAGGTGCTTGTACTTCACAATTTAGCTAGCTGAACGGTAAGTGTACGTCCTTGATTAAAATTCTTGAAGCAATTACAAAACGACAAGCTCTAAATACACAAAACTAACCCTTCAAATATTCCTTTTAAGATTTCACGGACATAATTATTGCTGGGTTCGTACTCACTATGACTTCATCTCTATATTTTAGTGAAGGATTGTCGTATTGTAGCCCTAGCTAGGTTCTGCTAAAATTCATGGTGAATGAACAAAAGGTAGAAGAAGGCTAGCAAGAAATCGAAGAAATTCTAAGAAGGAAGACTTAGAAGAAAGACTACTGGTATTTGGTATTAGTATGATAATTTTACAAAGCTAAGAAGCTTATCTATTATTACATGATTAGACTCGGTCTATTTAGACCAACTTTGCTAACAGAGGAACGTAACAAACTTCATTCTCCATTTCCAGATGATTGACACGTGTTGTTTGACTATTAGAACTTTGAATTTCTTGTGCTTGTTGACCACATTTGCTGAGATTACTCTCACAGGTTCTGTAAAACAAATTAGAAGACTATAATTTGTCTGTCATCAGGAACAAGAGTGACAGTCTGTGATGCTGTATGCAGTCGTGATTATCATGTTTCAATGAGATTTCATGGTGGTTTTATATGCAAATTCTGTTTTATCAGATAACGGGGAAATTAAACATGCATAGAGACCTTTTTGGTATAATATTGAACAAATATACACGAGAAAATTAGGTATTTGCCACTTTTCTGGTATACGATTGGACATATACGAAATCCGACAACTATTAAAGAAGAATACATGATTAGACAGTTGATAAGTAATCGCTACAGATGATGAAGAACAGACGACCTGAAAACAACCATGCAACTTTTTCATTGAAAACAAGATTTTGTGGGGGTGTGGAATCCTGTTTAATTCTTATAATTCTACCACCATGCATGATAGAACTCACTGGGCCGGTTCATTTTAATCACTAGAAATCAGGGATTCCTCACCTAATCTCTTGTTGCTATTGGAGACCGCAGTATATGTATATTACTTGCTTTTCTATACAGCAGATATGGATATCTGTGCATGATTCGTGACTCTTGCTAGCTTCCAATTTGAGAAAAAGTTGAACGACGATATGTGATTATTGAAGGGGCATTCAAACAATTAAGGTTCTTTCTTTCTGTTTTTCCTGTTTCTGACAGACAGAAACTAGGGTTCTTCAATATGCATGCATGGATGTTTGTGTGTTCTTTGTCTTGTTCTTATGAACTTCTAGCTACTTCAGAGTATCAATAATGTCCGCCTACTTGTGCAATATTTATCAGAGAGTACTACTTAATTCACAATTTAATCATTTGTTAATTAGCTAGCACACTTATGAGTCAGAGGGAGTGACAGGTTTTAAGTCATGCGCAGCTTTTTTGTTTTCGAACGTCAAATGTTTTGGTGAAGTTATAAAATGTCCCACGAGGAGACAACACGTACAATTAAATTTTGGTCAGTACCTAATTGCAGATAGTGATCTCGATCTAATTATCAGTTTATTTGCCATATATGAAACTAAGAACACTGTATGAGAAGACAATTCACCTTTTCTTTTAATTTCTTAGTTTAGTGAACTCTGGAAGAAGACTTTAATTAAAAACTTATTCATACATTTTTTTTACACTTGCTCTGTTATATATTGTACTCAAGTTTTTGTTTCCATGTGGTTGTTGTAAACTTGCAATACAATTTTAAAGAAAAGAAAGAAAATACAAAACAAAAGAATCTCTGTAGTTAGATTTGGTTTCTTGTGTATCATTGCTGTAGATTCCGTTGAGATTGGACTATATATGTAACAAATCAAGGAAAACATTTGATCGTTTCTAGAATCCATCCAAATGTCTACTTTTCGATTTTTAATTCTTTGATATTTAAAGATGATGCTCTTCTATACGTAACGTAGCTGAACATAAGAATTAATTATGTCACTTCAGTTACTAGGGTTGGCTTGATCAGTTCCATTTGGGGCTTCAAAGCCCAAATCCCAACGCTAAACCAAGTCATGATCATGAATTCATGATTAAGGGCAGCAACTGAAATACTAAATTGCCTTTCATAGAGCTGGAAAGGCCAACTTCGACAATCATAGAGATGATGGGCTCTTTAGAGCAGTGCAGACTTATTTTTGAGTCCAAAATCAAAATTTGAGTCTAAATTTAGTAAAATTGTGTCGTATTGGGTTGGAAAGAATTAGACTTATTTCTTCGAGAGACCTAAATGGATCAGATTTGGTCCAAGGAAGGACTCAAATCTATTTGGACTCAAAACTTGTGGAACCCGCCACATGGCAAACAAAATCCCACTTGATGCTTTTGATGTGGGGATCATCATTAGAGAGTGGAGTGGTAGAATTGTTTAGTTTGTAAAAGTAAAATGAGAATTGAAATTGGTTAACTCATTTCATTTCATAGTCCCTTTATATACGGAGAGAATTACAACAGAAATATCAATTATAATAATGACATTAAATGCTGATTGATCTGTAATCCTGGTTGATTGATGGTAATCGTTAATTCTTTTATTCCCTCTTCATCAGTCACTTCGACGAAGGCACATAATGTGATTTTCCTTTAACACTCTCCCTTGTGCCAAGTCAAAGACGAAATGATGCATGAGTTGTTGCCTCACTAAAAACCTTGCCAAGTAACAATAAAAACCATGTGGGACAAAAAATACACCTTAGTCGAAGGAAAAGAGCACAACGCACCTTTTACATTTGAGGATGACATGCGTGTGTTAGACTCCACTTGACGTCTACACCTCCCCTGATCCTTACATTAATCAAGGGAGCTTGGAAAGTCTTCGCATTCCTGTGTTTTTCACATGTTTCTCAAATATAGTCTTAGGCAATGATTTGGTGAACAAATCTGCCACATTCTCCTCAGACCTTACTTGATTCACTTGAATCTTGAGGATGACCTGTTGTTGCTGATTGTAGAAAAACTTTGGCGATATGTGTTTTGTATTATCACCTTTGATATATCATAGCTTCATCTGTTCGATGCAAGCTGCATTATCTTCATAAATGCAAGTAGACTCTTCAATGGTAGAACTCAAACCACTAGTCCCTCGAATATGTGTTGTTGGTATACATACCTCTTGGGCTCAAGTACGGGAAGCACCAGGCTCATATTACCAATACACAAGCATGACAAGCTCCCAGCCGGGATCCCGATACCCCTCGGGGCGATATCGGGACCTCAAGCGTCCTACACCGAAAGAAACGGAACCAAGCTCCCACAAATCTCCTACATTAGAATCATCTCCAGCAACCCCAAAGAGGTAACTGTTACTATCGCTTTCCGTTATCATTTTCATCTAACATAACTAACTTAAGCATCGGAGCATTGAAGGCCGGTACACCCAGTCTTCCCTTTGACCTGTGTCCGTTTTGTAGATAATCGGGACCGATAGCTATAGTGGCAGACCTATACATCCCTTGTTCAGCTGGATCAGACCCCTCGCGATACAACTGAAACATTTGGCGCTTGAAGGAGGGCATCAAAACAAAAAACATGAAGTACTAATAATGCCTCACCCGGACACCTCCCCAGATCAAACCGCTTATATACCGGAAGCCGGCAAAGGCGATAGAACCCCCTCTGCCCCCTCGGGGAACGCACCTAGCGCCCTCGTGACACGCCTCTGCTTTAGAGGGGTCAGGTCAACTTCTTGCCTTACTACGATACAAAACATGCTATTAGCACACCAATGGCAAGCAATAAAATTCACCAAACATGCAAGGACGATACTCACAGATAGGCTGGAAGTGGGTCGGAGCTCGGTGCACCATGTTTGGGTTATGCCAGCGACCTCCAACCAGGCAAGGCCTGCCCCTCCAGCGAGAATAAATATTCGAGGGCAGATCCTCGATAACCACCTTGCTCTGCGCCCTAAAGTTCACGCAACCGCTATCACCACTCTTCATCGAGTATTGTATCTTAAACAAAGAATTAAACTCGCCGATACTGGGACAAAGCAACTTGCTCAGCTTACACATCACCAACACTCCCAACGCATTCGGCGATAACTGCCCTACCGATATGTTCAAACACGATAATAGATACTGGAATTCCTCCTGTATCGGGAATGACAACCCACATTTGAGCTGATATTCGACACGCCCCCGTACCTCGGGGTGACTAAAACACTCGCCATCCCTCAAAGGGCCTAACAAAACAGTGTTCGGAATTCTCCAAGCCGCCCTCATATCACTAATCTGCTCCTCGGTCATACTCGGACCAGGCTGATTAATAGGCGTCTCGCCAAGAAGCAACCTCCCATCAGGCAAGTGCGGAATCTCCAAAACTTTGACGCCCAACGCGTCAACGTCATCAAGGCCCACAACATTGCTTACCTACTTGGAACGCCACGAGACGACCCCTCGCTGCCTCCACCAGAAGTACCCTCTCCACGACCGCGAGACCCACCCACACCAACACCTCAGGAAGCACCAATGGCACCCCCGCGAGACACACCCTCGCCAAGACTGCGAAAATCACTCTCACCACCACCACGGGAGACTCCCGCCACACCTCCGCGAGAGGCACCTCCACTGCCACCACTTGAAGGGCCATCCTAGCTACCCCGACCACGATACTCCCGAGCCATACTGCGAGCCCAACTTCAAAGCAACCTGTCACTTAAAGCGTATCACTCCCCCAAGCCCGGATATGCAAATTTCAAAACCCGACGGTTTGCTAGAATCACAACTAAAAACCTACGTAAGCCAAAAAGCCACTCACCCCAGCGCAAAATCCAACGCGAAATACCCACAACCAACAGGAAAATACCACCTCTGGCGAACAACCCACAATGCAAACTCACAACCCCACACACTCTCAAAATAAAATACAAGGAAATCAGAGAGACGACGTACATATCTACTCCTCCAGCCAATAGCGACAACAACGACGAGAAATCTCAAACACCAAATACAAGATTGAGCACTTCCACACAACAAAGGCCCAAGCTTTACCCTTTTCCTCTCTCAATACCTAGAAAAACAGAGAAACAGTAAAACATCTCCACTCCCCTCATCTACCCATATATAGGGCCCCCGAGAAGTACAGGGACCGTTGGACGTTGCCAGATCCCACCACGTGTCCAACATCCCTGAACGTTGCAGAAGTCATGCAACGTCGCCTCGACTCCTCACTTCTGCACCATTATTACACATTAGGGACTCCAATACACCATACTTCTCGCCCACGAAACCCAGCCCACAGTAGTTCACGTGTCACCAGGGCAGAGGACATGCACCGAAGGGCCACACGATACCCTATAACAAATTCGCGATAGCGACACAAGAGGGACTAGTGGAACCATCTCATCACCCCAGCCAAGAGTCCTCTTATGTGGGGACTTGGGGGACTAGTGGGGTACTGGCTGTATGGAAGCCACGTGGTACATACTCGCCTCTAGCCTCCGATACTTTCACCAAAGACAACTCCCCACCCAAGAGAACTCTTAACCGAGGACTTGGGGGACTTGTTGGTATACATACCTCCTGGGCTCAAGTACCGGAAGCACCAGGCTCATATTACCAATACACAAGCATGAAAAGATCCTAACTGAGGATCCCGATATCCCTCAGGGCGATATCGGGACCTCAAGCATCCCACATTGAAAGAAACGGAACCAAGCTCCCACAAATCTCCAACATTAGAATCATCTACAGCAACCCCAAAGAGGTAACTATTTACTATCGCTTTCTGTTATCATTATCATCTAACATAACTGACTTAGGCATCAGAGCATTGAAGGCCGGTACACCCAGTCTTCCCTCTGACCTGTGTCTATTTTGCAGATTATCGGGACCGATAGCGATAGTGGCAGACCTATACATCCGATGTTCAGCTGGATCAGACCCCTCTCGATACAACTGAAACATGTGTAATGATAGCTCTTAACCATATACACTCACGAACCGTCTTATATAGAGCAATGATCTCTGAGTGGTTCTAGGAGGTAGCCACAAGTGTTTGCTTGGTTGATCTCTAAGATATCTCCCTGTTCCCAATGGTAAATACATAACCAGTTTGACAACCACCTTTATATGGGTCAAAGAGGAACCCAGCATCAGCAAAACCAACCAAAACATCATTTGAAGTTTCGGTGTAGTGAGTGGCGCTTTCGCCATCAACACTTCCTTTAGGGATTGCAGTTCCATCTGTGATCCCTCTTGTCTCTGTGTAGGGAAAGAACAATCCCAAGTCAATGGTTCATTTTAGGTATCAGAAGATGTTCTTGATACTATTCTAGTGACGCTGCGTTGGCACTCAACTAAATGTAGCTAACAAGTTCATTGAGAATGCAATGTCTGTCCGAGTACATTGGACTAAGTATAATAATGCGTCTATTACACCTAGATAGGGAATTTCAGCTCCCAACACCTCTTCGTTATCTTCCTTTGGACGAAATGGATCTTTCTTTGCATCCAAACTTGACCGATCATGAGAGTGGTAGTAAGATGCGCTTTGTCCATGTTAAATCGCCTGAGCATCTTTTGGACATACGCAGATTGATGAATTAGTATTCCACAATATCAGTGTTCTAGTTCAAAGCCTAGACAGAATCGAGTTTTCCCAAGATCCTTCATCTTAAATTTGGATTTCAAGTAGCTCGCGGTTTCTTTTATTTCATCAAGAGTACTTATTATGTTCATATCATCGACATATACAGCTACAATTGCAAATCCGGAACTTGTTTTCTTTATAAATACGTAGGGGCACAATTCATCGTTCTTATTAGGGGTGGATTCGGCAGAAAATCGACAACAAATTCCGTAAACCGGGTACCGACCGAAGTTAGTGGGTTTCCCAAATCTAAAACCGAAACCGAGCCGCCGTCGACGGTTACAGACAGATCTGTATACTGAGTTTCCGTTTGAATTTCGGCTCAAATTGGGAGAATTTGCCGGATCTTGAAATTAGGCTCCACCACCAAGATAGCACCGATCACAGTCTTGATCACACTTTCCTCCATCTGCAAGTCTTAATTGAAATTAGAAACACAGAGCTTTTCCTCCAGTTTACCTTAATCTCTTCCTCCAGATTACCTCAATCTCCATTGTCATCATTCTGGGTCTGATTGGGAGGGATATTGCAAATTGGGTCAGAAGGGAATCGAGTTGGGTTTTGGGGGTTGGATTGAAAATTAGGGTTATTGATCGATTTGAACAAGAAATTGAATCGTGAAATTAGGGGTTTTGGGGTTGAATTGAATTGAGAGCTTGTGGCAGATGGTTTATATACTAAAAAGAATAAGATGGGGGATGTGGAACTTTGCAGGTTGCGAGTTGTGTGGCAATCAAACAAAAAGAAGAAGATGCTGATGGAAATGATAAAGAAAAAGAAGATGATGATGATGATGGAACTGGAAATAAGAAAACGAGGAAGAAAGAAGATGAGAAAATAAAGTGAAAAAAAAGAAAAAGATGAATGATCAATGAGAGCAGATCCAGCCCAACTTGTTTTGTTTTGTTCTAATTCTATGGTCTATGAGGGAATAAATATAAAGTTTGTGCATGATAGAGTAAGAACAGCGTGTGCTCTAGTGGCTAAGAGGTGGAGATCTTTTGCATAAGGTTAGGGGTTCGACTCCTATCTCTTACCAAGTTTTTAAACATTTTGTATACTATTCGGTTGTATACATATATACGGTCGTTACGGTATACCGATGGTATGAGGATTTGCATATCGTAGCCGAGCCGAAGCTGACTTCCGGTACCGCTCAGCCGAGCCGAAAAGTCGGTAAGCCGAATCTTTGGCCCAATTCGGTTCGGGCCAGCTCAAATTTTGGTTTGTTCGGTTGCTTCGGCCCAAATTGCCAGCCCTAGTTCCTATAGCCATTCCCAATCAAGTAGTCACTTAGATGAGTATACCATATCCGCCCGGATTGTTTCAATCCGTAAAATGAGCATTTCAACTTAATTGCAAACGCACTCCGTGGTTTAGAGTCACTTGACTTGGGTAATCACATCCATGAGCTGTATTTCCAGTCCTTTGAAAACTACCAAGCTAACTAAGTAGCAAAATGTTATAACGTCAATTACAGAAGAATATGTCTCTTTGTAGTCAATTTCAGGGCGTTGTGAGAAATTTTGCACCATAAGATGAGCGTTGTACCTCAGGACTTCATTATTCTCATTAAGCTTTCTGACAAAGACCTATCTATGTCCTACAGGCTTTACACTTGGCGGGGTTAGCACTACCGGGCCAAATACCTGTCTCTTTGCCAAAGAATCTAATTCTGCCGGGATTGCTTCTTTCCATTTAGGCCAATTTGCTCTTTGTTGACATTTTGCAATAGAGAATGGTTCGATATCATCATGCTCTATGATTTCTTGAACAACAGTGTATGCAAATAATCATCAATGTGTATGGAAGATCTTTCCATCAACTTATACACACTTTCATAATCCAATGAGATTTGTTTGTTCTCTGGAGTCATTTCAATCATCGGAGCGTCCTCCAGTATTGACTCATGAACATAACTATAATCAGAGACGATCTCATGAGAGAGATTCTGTATATTGATGATTAATAGATCGGTTTGTGCCTTACTCACCCTATTCTTCCTTGGGTGAGTGTCAATTGAACCAAGAGGCCTCCCCCTCTTCCTCTGGTGAGCCATGACCTCAACCACACCTCCACTAAGTGTGGTTGCAGCAACTCTTTCTGCAGCACCGTGCCCCTTGTTGGGGGCTTCTAACCTTACAGGCACATTTGCAGTTGGTATATGCGATCTCATAACTTTTGCGATATCAGTAAATGCATCAGACATCAAATCTGCTACGTTATGAAGATTGATCATTCTTTTCACTTCACTTTCACATTGTGAAGTACGGGGATCAAAATGAGATAGAGTGAGGACAAACCACGACAATTCCTGTCGTTCCTTTGGAAAATCCTTTTTTCTATCTCCCCCTAACGATGAGAAGAGTGTCTCATTAAAGTGACAATTCACAAATATAGCGGTAAAGAGATCGCCTGTCAAGAGTTGGGTATTCGTATCCAACATAATTACTTAATCGTCTCTGGGGACTCATTTTGGTGCGTTGTGAAGGCGCAATAGGCACATATACTGCGCAACCAAATATGCGTACGTGTTAAATGTCAGGCTCATATCTAGTTACCAACTGGTACGTAGAAAATGGTTGACTAGCTGTGGGTCTGAAACGAATAAGCAAAGTTGCGTGCAATATTGCATAACCCCAGGCAAATATAGGCAGATTGGTGCGCATAACCAATGCACTGACCACCATCTGTAGCCTTTTAATGGTGGCTTCTGGTAGACCATTTTCTGTATACACATGGGGTATAAGATGTTCTACATCGATCCTAATAGACATGCAATAATCATCAAATATTTTTGATGTAAACTCTCCACCGTTATCTAGTCTAATAGACTTGATGGGATGATCATGGTGGTGATCCCTTAAACGCAGCATTTCTTGTGGACAATAATACGACATATGACCAGCGTGTCGAAGCGTCCACAAGAATCATAAATTACTTGCCGCATTCTGGATGGATAGGTCTACAGATATCTCCTTGTATCTTTGTAAGAATGGAATGTTTTGTTTTGTATCTTTAGCATAGGAAGGTCTCGATACTATTTTTGATAAAGAGCAGGCTTTTCAAAACGAGTGATGTGCTTTGAAATAGCCAATGAGGCATAATGGGAGGGAGATAGTGTTCTGGTACTTCAGAAGGCAATGGCTGCTTTTGAGCAGTATTAGGACCCACACCTTACAGTTATTCTTGTCCCATTTTGTTTTTCACTTGAAGGAAGGGATGTCCGTGTGAGTTCTTTAAAATACGGATCATCATGTCACGACCGCGGTGCCCTAGGCGGTCATGCCAAAGCCAGTATAAGTCAGTGTCCCACATTTCATTGTCGGTGACAGCATAGGATTCAATGATCTGAATTGTAGTGAGGTACAATCCACTAGATTGACTCATTAATTTCTCTAAAATGCGTTTTCTTCCACATTCATTAGAGGTAATATAAAAGTTGACATTAAAGTCTGCACAATTGTGAGGTTGACATCTGGGTTATGGCCTCCTTCTTCCATATAGTGAGCCTCTGTTTTTTTAGACTCCTATACCTCTTATAAGTGGCTGCAACTATGTTGCTTGCTTGGTAGTTCTTGTACCAATGCCCAATGACTCCATACCTATAGCATGGTTCATTGTCAACTCTTTCCTATTTGACTGAAGGGTTCTTAGGTACCCTATGCACCTTGTTTCCATCACCATTAGGGTCAGTACCACCATCTCTGCGCCATACATTAGGAGGGCCTCCACGGCCCATACCATGATCCCTATTTCCCTTTCCACATGGTGTATTGTTACCACGTTGGTAGGGATCAACATGTCTAATCCCCTTTGCATTGGGGTTCTTTCCACATTTCACTTTGCCATAATTAGTCTTGAGAATTTTTTTTGTCCCAACAGGCCTGACATTGTTGTTCAACAGAACCTCATTATGCCTCTCAGCCACTTGTAGAAGGTTGATCAGCTTATTGAAAGTTGTGATTCTTTTATTGTCATATTCTAGCCTATACTGGTTCACTAATATAAGTACTGAAGTTGGAAATGTGGAAAGAGTCTTTTTGATCGTATCATTTTCTGTGATTTCCCTTCCACAGAAATTTAGACGTGCCTTTAGGCGTAACATGTTCTTGTTGAAATCATTGACTCTTTTATAATCAAGCAAGCGGATTTCATTCCACTGAACAGTCAGTTCTGGGAGCAAAGGGTCATGAATGTTCCTAAAACGTCCCTTAAGGGCATCCCACAGTTCTTTAGGTGTCTTCAACTGAAAGTACTCCTAGCGTAGGCTAGGATCAATATGTCACCTCAGAAACATTAAGGCATTTACTTTTACCTTGTCAGACAGTCAATTGTCTTTGGGGTCAGTAATGGTGGCAGTGTAGTCTTTTGCCACAAAGGCAATTTCTACATTGGAAACCCAACGATAGTACTCAAGTCCTTCTGAGTCCAAGAGGTCAAATTCAGGTCGAGTTGGATCAGTCATCTACATAAACAAGAGGGAAGATGTAAATTGCGCAGTCATAAAGACATCCACGTAAATTATTTGGCAAAAATATGAATTAGATTTTAAGACCAAGATTCGTAATGTGAAATGAAGTTGTTGGTATTTGGGGAGCAGGATGGCTGTAGGAGTATAAGGATGGTTGCTTAGAAGTGTGATTTTAATTCTTTTCAGGTTAGGGTTGTCCATTTTTAGGGAAAATTTTGTTGAACTTTCTCAAAAAATGGACCCCGCAGGACCACCTGGAATTTCAGAGTGAAATTCTAGATCGGGTCCTGTCAAGTTAGGAAAAGAAAACATGAAATTTGAAAGGAAAAAAAACAAAAATGGAATTTTTCGGTGAGTTTCTGGCGAGCTGCCACCCATGCAAAGTCTCTAATCCAGCCAATGAGAACTATGGTGGTAGAAATTTTTCACCATTTGAAATTCAAAGTCCCCCCTCATAAATGTCCATTGCACCCTAGCATGCAACTTGACCCATTTTTGGGTCCATATTGTAAGAGATTTCTATCCCATTTTACTCATAATATAGCTGACTTCAAATGTCAAAGATATCTTATTTTCATCATCTCCTTACCATTCACTCATTCTCTCTCAATCTTAGGTCCATCGTCTCTCTACAACTCATCCACCACCCTTAAATCCAAACATCAAACTCTATCTCCACTACTTCCAACACCAAACAATTCACTATTCATTTGTGCATAACATCACAACTTGTAAGGTTTTGTGAACTTGTGAATTGTGTGCATTCTTTCTAGTTTACCATTTAGGTTTTCCCTAGCTAGGAAAGGATTTGTACTTCAATCCTCGTGGGTTCGACATCCTTACTTAATTTTCTATTGTATAACTTGTACAATTGCACCTCTTACACTTGAGAGTGGCTTCAAAGCTAACAAGCATCTATCATGGAATGATTAAATTAAACTTTGAGGGTTTTTTAGAGGTGATGATGTGTTATGGGTCATTTGTATTTGAAATGAACATGGTAATCTCGTCATGGCTGCTACTAAAAATCTTGTAAAGATGGACGCGTTAGTAGCTAAGGCTTTGGCTTTTTGTGAATGAGTTTTAGCACTTCATCATTATTGACACATTTTAGTATCGGTGGAAGATGATTCAAAGTTAAAGATAGCATAGATTATGTTTGGATATTTCATGTAGGTGAGTTATCAACGACTTGGCTTCATCGTTTGAGTCCGTTCGATTTTCTCACAATTTTTTTTAGACCAATTTTGTTACGTCCCGAATCAAAAGGTTACGTAGTACTTACGAAAGCACGAAGGTTAACGTTTTCGATCATGTTTTATTTGTTTTCGATATGTTTAGTGGCCCTAAAAATCGACTTTTTGTTCGGGCCAAAATTTTAAAAACGTTTCTTCACGAAAGTTATAGAGGACGTTAAACCGAGCGTGTGCATAGTTAGTTCGTAAAAATCGGAGTTCGTATGCAAAAGTTATAAGCGAAATATGAAAGTTACTGTAGATAGTAGATGGTATATATTTGAATTTTTTACTGTGGTAGATCATATATATTTTTCTCTCCTTTTCTCTCTCCTCCCTCCCGTGCGTTCTCCCTCTTCTTTACAACTCAGACCACCTCACAACTCCAGCCACCTGGGGACGAATGAGTGGCACCGTTCCATTCCTCTGCCCACCTGGTAGATCACGGCCTCGTGGCCGGAAAACGACGGGACAAGGCTGAGAAGCCCACTGCCCCGTTTTGAGTCAACGCTTCGTTCTCCCAACTCCGGCCACCAAAAATTCTCAGACCAAGTCCATTAGGAGCGTAGTGAGACGATGAATATCCTCCCCAAATTTCAGGCTGAGTAGCGGAGCGTGGAGGAAGAACCGACGAGTTGAAATTTGGGTTACTATTCATATTTCGGGTCAAAACTTCCCTTTAATTGTTGAGGTACTTCCAGCCCTTTTCTTGATTTGTTGTAGTTGGGAAAAATGATTAGACGGTTGAGATGGTGGTGCTGCCAAAATTTGGCGGCCATCGGAGCAGGTGAAGGCGGCACGTGAATCCCACGCGCCGCCACTGTAGCAGCGCATGGCGGCGCCTCCGACATCCATTTGATTTCATTTTTTGGCTCATTAAATCCTATAAATATTTTAGAGCTTGTATATGAAATTTGATGAATTTTGGAGAAGTTTGGAATTAGTTATGAATTTTTGAAGTTTAGGGTTTTGATTTACGATTTATGAGAATCCGGCCATCGGATTTCTCTCGAATTCATTCAGAAATTGTAAATCATCGATTAGAAATTGTTAATGAAGTTTGGATTAAATCCAAGGAGGACTGAAGGATTTATCCATGAATTTATGTATAGAATTTTATAAATTTTACCGTAAATTTAATTATCCGTCCGGTAATTATTTTATTTACGAACTATATATATTGTTCAGGACGTGAGGAAGACTCACAAGAGGGGACTTCGGACAAACGGCCAGTCTAACCATATATATATTTTACGTGAGTGGACTTTTATTTTTAAGTCAATGCATGCAAATAAATTCTTGAATTTTGGGTTTATTATTTGAATATCTTATCTATTTCAATAAATCAGATAACCGATTTGTTTGATTATAAGTTGAGTTATAGATTGAAATTTTGAAGTGACATTTTCATAATTAAATTTGGATAAATTCAATGGTGACAAACTATTTGTGAAATAATATTTGAGAATTATCATTATTACCATTATTATAATAAATTGTTTGAGATTTTGAGAGATTTTTGTGGAATTGAAAGTTCCGGAGGTATATATATATGTTTATTATTTTGGCTCATCTAACTATAATTTTTTAGAGAAGTGTTGACGTGCGGGGTCACGTCGGTTTGATTTAATCAATTACTTTCCGATGAGATATATTTGGGAAAGCTTTATGGAATTTTTGGATTTTTGAATTTTGGATTATTTTCCTTCACCATACTTGAGTCGGTTATTGTGTCTCCTTCTCACTTACTTTGTGTTTGTGGGTGAAGTCGAGGTGATTTATTCTCCTCCTCACGTGAGTAGTAGAGGTTGTTATTTCTCCTCCTCACATAATTTATATGTGAGGGAGTAGAGGATAGAGCTTGAGGGGCTCCGTTATACTCGTATGGTGATAATCGTTCTTCCCGGTATATATATATATATATTTTTTTTTTCTTGATATTATTTATTATGACTAGTGAGGTTAGTCGAGACTTCTTTTAATCAGTGAGGCTGCCACGTTATTTTCGAGTTTATTGAAATTCAATAATTTTAAATTTCCTTTTTCGGTAGTTGTGGCATGCATTTGTTTTTGTTATAAATGTGTTGTGGGAAAGTATAAAATCCATGTTATTCGATCACTTTACTTAAATATTTATTTTTGTCCACTCACGCTAATGTTTTTATATACTTCTCCTCTGGGCCTTTCATTTTAAAAATGCCCAGTTCGCAGTACGCTGTTCGGAATATGAGTTTAGGCTTAGCACCATCATTACCATCTATTCTCTGTAGGTTATTCGCTAACCTACGTATTGTAATATATTTCATTTTCCATAGATTGCTCTGATAGCCTCGGGAAGTACTACTTTTTATGTTTGTATAATTATAGGAAGTGAAAAGTGTCGTATATAGCAAGATGGTGGTTGTTTTCTGTGTGATTAAGAACTATGATATTTGGAGAATATATGGTGATGCTTTTGTTGATTCATTAAATGGAACTTGTGAAATTTTGGGGAGCAGGTTAGCTCCAGGAGATGTTTCTAAGTTGTCCATAGAAGTGTATTTGGTTTTCTCGAACAGGTCAGGGTTGCCTACTTTCTAGAGAGGTTTTGTGGAAATTTTCTTAGAAAGTGGGTCCCGCAGGGCCACATAGAATTTCAAGGAAAATTTTGGGACGGGTCCTGTCAAATTTTGTAGTTGAAATAACTAATGCTTTGATATATTGTGCAATGACATTTTCATTCGGTTGTACTGCCTCCCGTGTTTATGGCTTTATGCTCAGTGTTTAATTTTGATCGGTTAGGAGGGATTTGTGCTACAAATTTCTCTTTTTTTTTTTTTTTTTTGAGAAGACAATTCATTTATTCAATCAAACAAACCAAACTACAAATTATGGGAATGACCGGTGGTGGATAAGAATTCTCCATTCTCCTCTCTACTAACCGAACTAGTTATGAGTCCGTCATTATTAATGACATCCATAAATGAACAGGGCTCAACCCCTAACCAACTATACCGCCGAGTTACAAAGCCTGCCACTTCATGAGCAGCCATATTAGCCACTCGTCCCACAAGATGGATCCCTTGAATCTCCAGAGCACCCAACAGCATGCGGATCCTCTCCACTAGCAATCCCTCATCAACAAGACATTCTTCAGAGCCATTAACTAACCTTAGAGCCTCCAGACAATCTGTTTCCACCCATAAATCTCTCCACCCACGCTCTACTGCCCATTCCAAACCTTGTAGAACACATAAAAGCTCCGCAGCTCGTGATTTTAACCTCCCAGAGATCCTCTCTCCCATAGCTTCCACTAGCCTTCCTTCACTATTTCGACAAATCCAACCAATACCAACTTGGCCCCCATTTGCCATCACAGATGCATCACAATTAAGCTTTAGGAAGCCATGCATGGGTAGAGCTCACTTACCTCTACGTTCTACCTCATTTGCATGCATGCCCAGCTGACCATTATTATGATTGGTCTCCTGTATAATACCAGCCCAAATGGAAGCTCCAATATCGTAAATAATCTGTGCAGGTCGTGCAAACTCCCCAAATTGAACAACATTTCTCTCCTTCTAGTTACACCATAATAACACGACTAAAAACTTGATTTCATCCACAGTCAATTGTCTCATTGCATCCTCCAGGAAACTAGTAAAATTATCCCACGTACCTTGGCTCAACTTTCGGTAGAAGCTCGCCTTTTCCAACACCACAACGCTCACTAGACAAAGAAAATTTGCGTGTAAAGGCGTTTCAGAAGATTGTTGACACCACGAGCACGTAGGATCCATTGTAATTCTCTTCAAGAACAAAGCACTCTTGCAAGGCATGTAACCTGTAGAACATCTCCACAGAAAGTGTGACATCTTTGGAGGTATTTTAAGTTTCCAAAGATGCCGCCAATAATCCGTAGGAGCTGGAATAGCA
This sequence comes from Rosa persica, assembly GCA_025331145.1. Lineage (NCBI taxonomy): Eukaryota > Viridiplantae > Streptophyta > Magnoliopsida > Rosales > Rosaceae > Rosa > Rosa persica. The sequence goes on from WFKR01000001.1 coordinate 33,268,002, forward strand.
CCTTGAACACCACTCCTCTCCCTTCGCTCCTTCAATGCTAACCAGTAACCACTCTTAACTGTATATTTGCCATGTTTATTCTGGTTCAAAATCAGCTTATCACCCCCACCATTATGAACAATTGGTAGCGCAAGTATGGCTTCTACCTCTTGCACAGTTCCAACTTGTTCAAGTCGGGTCATATCCCATTCTCCATCCACCGAAATTAACTCAGAAACCAACATAGACATATTCATACCATTCTTATAGGACACTCTGAACCCCTCCACCTCAGGAACCCACAGATCAATAAAAACTTTAATATCATTTCCATTACTAACCCTCCACCTTAGCCCCTGCTTCAACAGCTCCATACCCCAAACAAATGCTCTCCAAACTAACGAAGGATTTCGTCCCTCATCAGCCTCCAGTAAAGTGCGAGTTGGAAAATACCGTGCTTTCAACATTTTACTCACTAGGGAGTCAGGATTTCGGAGCAACCGCCAACCTTGCTTTGCCACAAGCGCCTTATTAAGCATTTGAAGCTCTCTAAAACCCAAACCACCTTCGTTCTTAGGCCAACACATATGGTCCCAGCTTCGCCAATGAATTCCCTTTCCACCAGATTTTCCCCACCAGAAGCGAGCAATATGTTTATTTATCTCCTCACACGTCCCTACCGGCAACTGAAAGACACTCATGGTATAGGTAGGGATTGATTGAGCCACTGCATTTATAAGAACCTTCTTCCCCCTTTTAGATAGAATCCTCCCTTCCCAACCTTTCACTCTATTCCAAACTCTACCTGCCAAACCACGAAAAGTTCTCTTCTTGTCCCTTCCAGTAATAGCAGGGTTTAGGGTTTACAACACTCCCCTTTACCACTCTGCTAGACCGAGGGCTAAAGCAAACTGCAGATTTATCATTATTAATTTTCTGCCCAGATACCGCTTCATAAACACCAAAAATCTCTTTCAACTTGACACAATCCGGCACCGTAGCATCGCAAAACAGTAGACTATCATCTGCGAAAAACAAGTGAGAGATTGAAGGTGCACCCTGTGCAATAGCAACCCCATGTAACTGCCCCTCCAACTCACTTTCCTTAAAAGAGAAGAAAAGCCTTCCGCCACGATAATAAAAAGATATGGGGAGATGGGATCCCCTTGTCTAATCCCACGCGATAGCTTTACCATCCCAAAAGGTCTACCCTGGAGCAAAATCGAATATGTAACCGTTTGAACACACTCCATAATAAGTTTCACAAAGCGTTCCGGGAAACCCATTATGATCATCATCCTCCTTAAAAACTGCCACTCGACTCGATCATATGCCTTTGCCATGTCCAACTTCACTGTCACTTTCTGTCTGCTTTTCGTTCCTCTACTGCGCTCGAGCAATTGCTTGTCAATCATTCGAGGGCAGTGTATTAGTCACCATACTATGAGGTTTCTGAATAAGATACGCATGATTCACAATCCTCATGTTAATGCCCCCTAAATTCTTATTCCCTCTCACATACATTTCGACTCTTTTGCCTTGTCATTTCATGTGTTTTTTGGACCAAGTTGAGATTTAGGTCAAACTAATTCTCTAGGGAACTGAAAACAAAGAAGCATGAAAACCCTATAAATACCCACTCGATTCAGGCAATTAACAAGCCAGTATTAACTATACCAGTCGACGCCACGTCACAATTTCATAGGAGACTCACCTGCGCCCTGATTATATCAATCAGTCACCGACCACATGGTTTTGGCCGGTATCGGTTGTCAAGCAAGTGGGATGGTTAGGTTGAACTGTTGAAGTCGACAAAACTCTTAAACCCACTGAGGGATCCACGTAAAGGTTAAAGACTTAAAGGTGGTGATGGCCGGGGTAGATTACGATTGACAGGGCAGATTATAATTGGGAATTAACCATTGAAGGAAAAAAAAATTATTAAATGAAAACTTTCGGCCAAACCCTAATCGTGGTATGATCATGTATTGCTTCTGATAGGAATTGCTAATTTATGTAGATTAAATTAATCTAGAGGTTACAATAGCATTATAGGGTGACCCGGCTTTCGGTGTTCTAGATTTTTTTTTTTTTAACTCTGAAAAAATCATGAAGTTGATTTCGTAAGGACCCTTCGTGCTATAAAAAGACAATACATCTACAGTTCCACACACTACAAATATTTCATATGCATGGACACATCGTAGTTCATAGTAATCTCATAAATCTAAGACGAGAAATTTATAAACAAAAGTAACAAAAAAAAATTAATAATAATAATTAAAGAAGAAGAAAGGCCTTATATTGTATCTGAGCATACTATTCATGACGCTTCTTTCCACCTACTAGAAACAGTACTCCACTGTTCGGAACCAGCTACCGACGAGCCTCCGGTACTTCCACACTTGGCCACCGTCCTCGCGCTATCAATCAACTCCTCAGTTCTAGCACCCTGCGACAATATCTCCGATAGCTCCTCAGGGCTTATGACCAGGTTTACCTTCCACACGCCGCTGCTCTTGTTACAGTACTTTGGAAACGCTTCCGGATCAGCCTTCTTTCTCTGGTAACTGTCGCATGATGACATGCGATACGGCGTGCATAGGCCGCTGTTCTGATGATATAAGTTTGGTGTTTTGATGGGTGTTTTGTAGGGATTTAGAGGTAGGAGATGGTAGAGCTCGTGCGGGTGAAGTTCTTCGTTGTGTAGGAGAGGCTCGGCCAAGAGGTCGAGGCTTCGGAAGATGGCGTGGCCGGGGAACTCGTCGGTTATTGTCCTGGCGGTGATCGGTGCATAGAGCTCCATGATGCCGCCACTGGAGGTCATCACCTTGACCATCTCTGCTTGATCATCTGTCTCAGCTCCGAACCCTTTAAACACACAATTGCCCATATGCCAAAAGAACAGAAACAAAATCAGGATGTGGCTGATTATGGGAAGGAATTAAGATTAAATACAGAGGGTTGCTTCTTCCATGGCCAAAACGATTCCTACCGGACACAATCTTTTTTCTTTACCAATCCGAAAAGGAATGTGTCATCTATGTTGTTCTTATAGTGGGGCGACCCTACCTATACTCTTAAGGAATAAGGACAATATATTATATGGTGGTTAATTAGCTATTATTAGTTTAATCATTAAGTATATTTTTATTGCACCTATTTAATCACATGAAGAATAATATCAGGTCATGATTATGCAATCTTGGCCCTTTAAATCAGATAAAACTCAAATATTTTGGATTTATTAGCATTATATATTGTTGGCTCTAGAGGATCCGATGAGATATGATGCTTACCTTTATGTAATTATTTGTCGTTTTTCCTATGTTAAATTTTATAGATGACAACCATTATAATGGGATCATAATCATCATATGGCCAATTGAAAACAAAATCATACTGCTTAATTTATCGCGGAGTAGTGGAGTACCATGGAGGATACTTGTAGTAATTCTGTATATATGATGTATTGCTTGCGTGCAGGTTAATTATCGATGAAGCATTGAAGCTCATTACTAAATGTCTCTATAGCCCACCGTGCAGTCAGCTTTCTCTCTTAGCTTTTTATCAATTGGCTCCTTTACTTGTCGCCTACCAATACCCTTTTGATATTTAAAAGTTGAGAGGGGTTTTGAGACTTTTCTTTACCCTCGACCAAAAAAATTAGCGTAAATGTAACGTAATGTATATTAGCATTTACAAAACTCAAAATGAATCGAAACGGTAATGAATCCTACCAAAGATAAACTGTTTGAAGGTCTGCAGGAGTCTAGACCCGATGATTCCAGCACATCCCATCTTATGTAGCTAAACTAGTATGTAAATATAAACAAATGAACTTGTAAATTCAATTCACAATTTGCCATGTTTTTAGTTTCTATATTCATTCATTCTCACAAAAAAAAAAAAAAAGTTTCTATATTCATGATTAACGAGTTGAGGGGTGAAACACGACAAAGTACTAAAATCGTTGGCAAGCTGGTGACTAAAAAGAGTTGATAGCAAAACAACAGTATCAAAACACTTTCAAGTTTTAACTTACTTAGCTCACGTGAATCAAACCGTTGTTGAATCAAATTTTAGCATAAAAACGGTACAAAAGGCTAAATATTTCTCCACCACAGAGCACACCGTGCACATGCACAGTTTTCACCTTTCGGTGACACTCAATTACGTTTTGAAATTAGTTTTCCTTGGTGATGATTAAATTATACCTATATAAGTTCAAGTGCATGGTACTTTACTATAATGCTAAGTAGCCGAAAGAAAGTTTGCCCAAAACAAGGAAGGTTCTGAAAAGTTTTGGAATATATATGACAGAAACTAAAAATTGGCTATGATTACCAACATGGTATCAATTGGACAGTTCAGCATCTTTTCCTCCATGATAATGGTGCTATTTGGTGACTAACAAATAAGAAGACAGACATTCATTATACTTATGGCCTGTTTTAGCTAGGCTGTGATTGCACTATAGCTAAGCTGAACCGGGGTTGTCTAATTGAAAGGATCTCAGACGTACTCAAACTTTTCTATCATTAATTTTTTATTAGTATCTTAAATAGATCAATCTATGAAGTTGCAGTTACTTACAGACCATGTCTACCGACTGGATTAATCTCGGCATCAAGGACGTGGTTTGAATTAACTTTGAACTCTGAACTTTAACGAGCTCGATCATTTTCTAATCTTGTTGATCAGTTCTATTTTCTGGAATAGAGTATCACTTTGAAAAACAAAACGCCTTTTATAAATACAGGGGTATCAAATATTTATAATTATTACCTATATATTTGGCCGGCCAGGTTTAATGCAGAAATGTTTATAAGGTATCAAAACAAACTATTCATTACAATCACGTTCTCAGTAGGTACAACTTGATAAACATGTGGGAGAATGATCACGTAGATGTATGACTTTATAAATTCCGATGTGATAATTGGTTATTCAAATTCAAAACTCATTCAACATTATGAATAGGTGATACCAGAAGATCAATCAATGACGGTAATTAAACTGAGAATTTAGTAAAAAAAAATTAAAAAATAGAACAGGATACGCTGTGTACGTACGTCGTCTTGGTCAACTGTCAAAATACGACTCTGTTGGAATCTTGATGCCATTTGACCAAGCAAAGCCAATGTGCTTGGGATCTTTATAGTTTTTAACTCATAATTTTACTTAGGTCATGCACACGTTTTTATTTCACGAGCTTTTTTGGCCTTTAGCATATTATACCAAGTACTGGCCGATTCAGATGCTTCGAAATGTGAAGCATCTTTTATGTTCACAAGCAAATAATATAGTTCGATCATGATCGATTTGTGATGTCAAAGTTGTAAAAAGGAACTCGTGCGTCAGCCTATATATGAATTCATATTCTAGACCAAATTGATGACTTTGATCGATGTGAGGAACATTTTGCATTAGAGCTTCTAGACAGGATCTCTCCGATCAATATTGCTTAATAATCATTGTGAGATAGAGATTATGTGTGATATTCAACAGCCAAATGTGCTACGTACGTACACCTGACCCAGTATAAAAGTAAGAAAAGTCGTTCTGACTTCGGTCATCAAATTGTGCAGTCGCGACCGTGTTTATATTTTTTGCGCAGCTCTATTGTTCAAAACATTTTACTTTTATTATTGGAATTCTTTTTACCTTTAAGTGAGTTTGTTGCTTTGATGCTTGAGTACAAAATAAAAAAGCCATCGCAATTTGAAATGAATGTTGATTTCAGTGAAGTCGACATTAAATTCTCTTTTTTGTTTTTGGGTCAACGAGATTAAATTCTCTTTAAACAATAAGATTTTGATGAAATGAAAGACCATATTTAGAGAGTGTAATTGGTCGTTAGTTTATACATGCAAGGACTCGATCACAAATTCTGTAGGGAATTTTGACTAGATCTACATATCGAGGTAAGAACATTAATGCATACATATAAAAAAAAAATACATGAGACTGTTGCATGAACTACATGGTCAATGGATTAATAATTCGAGGAATGAGTACATGAATAATTAACCTAGAAGCCACCAACACACAAATCAAGCTAATATGGTCTACGGGCTGCTGTTCATTGATCATTGACGAAGACTTTGTCAGCTTTGGTGTAACATCGTTTAATTAACTACGGGCTAAACCGTTTACCTCTGTTTTCGAAGTGTATATAATGCAGATGTCGATGTTGCTTCTATATCTAACCAACTCTACCCGAAAGATACACACAGTAATCCACTCTTTCAGTCACCATATTCGTACCGGCTAGCGCAAAGACATCGAATAATTAGGAGTGAATAGCCAAGGTTGATATATACAGGAAAGATGGGAAACTTTGCTGGGAAGGACAAAGGTGTGGTGCATCCGGTTGATGAAAATGAAGGAGAAGACAGAACGCCGTCGCCGAACAGTTTGATGAGAATTAAGGTGCGTATGACTAAGAGACAACTCAAGGAGTTGATGGCGCAGGTGAAAATGAACAAACTAGATCACGGGAACTCGGAGGAGCTTGGCAGCGCGATCCTGCTGGAATGCTTGGAAGGTAGACTTAGCGCTCGTGTTGTTGCCGCTGCTGCTGAGAGAGATCAGAAGGTGCCAAAATACGAACGGGGTTGGATGTTGAGCACCGTTTCTGAGGAAGAACAAGAACATCAACATCTGTTGTGATTGATCTTCATGGTACATAACACACAGCTGCAATATTGTTCAATTGAACTACCAGTCTTTTAATTTCTTTTTCGGGGGGCTCATGAGTGGAAGTGAGGAACAAGCAGTAAGGAATGATATTTTGTATATTGATGATTCAAGATTCTTTTATTGTTTAAATTGTGGGTTCATTATTGCCTAGTAAATAAGAGTATTAGGAATATAGCGAGATGCGTGATCGAGTTCCAATTTTTGTCTACGGAAAGTGATAGACACCTCAAAGCATACGCTACGTTTCCTTTCTTTAGTTGATTTCTTAATATCTTACGTTTGCCAAAATAACACCGTATCAGAGAATTATATTAGATAAACGGATCAAGACTAGATCTTTTTGCTGACAAATATATTCTTTGGTCTTCCAGTATTGATCCTGTGGTGACCCGAGAGGGGGGGGGGGAGGGTTTCTCACAGCGCCGCGGCCTCGATCCAATGAGAAATCGACATATTACGGATGACATCCCAATGACTCATCAATCCGAAACTGCAAGGCCTTTTGGGTTTAGTTTGTTGGTTTACAAAACACTTTCTTGGACAAGTCATTCTAGCAATCGAACAACATATTTTCAAAAACGGAATTTGAAATGGGCTATGAGTTTTGGGCTTGCAATCGGAGCCCAATTTGGGAAAACAAATCACTAAGTAACAACCAGTATGAGAGACCCGCCCCAGGGTTACGGGTCTCTCGAAGTTTTGTAAATAAGTGAGTAGGAAACAATTAAAAAGTAAATAAATAAGGGACTTCAAAATCCGGTAAGAGACTAAGACCTTGATTTAATAAAGTTAAGAGAAATACGCCAAGCCGGGCCATGTGCCTCACCTGTACGCTCCCAGACCACATGCTCGAAACTTGCACACTGTTGTAAGGGTGAGTTTTAGTCCTTGCAAGCCTAGTAAGAGTCGACCCTACTATGATAGGTTTGAAAATAATATACTTGAAAATATTTACTACATAATATTGTGCAAGTTTATCGAAAATACTTTAAAGAGAGGCAACCACAAACATTTATTCTCGTTTTATAAAACATATGCAGTATGCTTCACACAACCTGGAGTTCCGAGATACTTACCTGCCAGCTACACTAAAACAATCGGTGACCGGCCCGGTTCGTCATCCTTGGAGAACCGGTCAACTACTATGTAGTGCTTGTGACTACAAGTAGTGAAAGTGTCCATTTCCTGGCCCTGAGTCTCCTATGACTGGTTCACTGTCGGTACTCACCCTTCCTCGACAAACATAGAAGCACAGCCCCCTCCGGAGGTTCACGGTTATCGACACCGTGAGATCCCTAAGAATCTACGCGTCTATGTCCCATTCACTTTCAGGTCACAAGTACAAACATATAATGGGTACAGTATCTCAACAAGCAAGTCTAGCCTTGGTTTTCGCAATCAGCAGTTATCAGTTATGAAAACACAGGTATCACGAGGCATCGACCAATGAACAACCAAAAACGTACTTGCAGGCAACATACTATTATACTAGAGTATTTCACGTATATAGAAAAGCCTCTAACAAGGAAGGGACAGCTCACCCTACCTGGAAATGGAGTGCTCGTCCTCATTCGGGTTCGTTCTCGACTTTCGATCACTTGTCCAAATCCAAGTGCACACGCTCGAGTCCTTTATAATGAAATTAAGCCAATAAGTAACTTGACGTCATTAACTTAATCAACCGAACACCTAAGGCATTGACTTAATTCCCTTAAAGTCCATCGAATTATCCTTTAACATAAAAATCTATTATCCATTCCCAAACAATCCAAATGATATTGCAGCCGAAGGAGCGCACGGCGTTCTCCATCTTCGGGTTAGCGACGAGGCTTTGGGGTGATGATAAACAGCTTACCCCGACCTCGTTGGTGGCAGCTGTGCGTTGAAATAATGGTCGGAAATCTATGAGGCTCGAGTAACAGTGGCGTCGCAGTTGTGGGTGGTCGAGTGTGGAGGCTGCCGGCGGTGCATGTAGGTGGTGAGGCTCGGGCTTGGGTCGGATTTGGGTGTTAGATCGATTAGTGGTAGCGGTGTGGTGAGATGGTGACCGGAGATGGTGTTCACCGGTGGTTGCAGAAGGAAGAAGAAGAGAGAGGGAGCGAGAGGTCAGGGTTGATGCATGGCTTCGATTTCTCTTGTGTTTAGGTCGCATTTTGGTGTTGCGTTGATAGGTGGTGGCGGTTTTGCTAGATAGTGGCCGAAGATGGGGTTTTTCGGTGATGGAAGAGAGAGGACGAGAGAGAGAGAGAGGTCGGGGAGAGAGAGGGTGATGCTGCCGAGAGGAGAGATGGAGAGAATGGGAGTCTCGGGTTTTTCCTTGCTCACTTTCTATTTATACTTGTATCCGTGAAATATCCATTTTGCCCGTGCGACGAATTACGAAACTCTTCTAGTTAATTATTTTCGGTTTTGGGCTCCTAACGTTTCTTTCATTCGTTTTTCATCGGAAACTTCCTAAGTTATTTCTCGACTTCATCCTAGGCCCAAAACTCGATTTCGTCAAAATTAAAAATCCAAAACTTTGTTACTTTTGCGTCCCGAATTTCAAATAACAAATTTAAATCCAAACGTGAATTAAATACACTTAACGAATTAACATCCTGAATATTTTTCTTAAAAACAAACACATCTCACACCACTCAATATTACATAACCAAATCCTTAAGGAGTTTATTTTTTACAGCACACTCTCTCCAAATATAATGTAAGCTCAGATGAGCATAACAAACCTCACAATAAGAATGAAATCAAAATAAACACTGCAACTCCTAACAAGCTCGATCTCCTCCCTGATTATCCTGACCTGCAGGATTATCCCCTACACCGTTTGAATAGTGTATCGGGATTGCAACAATAAAAAACCCGGTAAGCTTTCTGAAAGCTCGTGTGAGTAAATAAGAAATGAACGGTTGATTTATTAAATCACAAATCTTTTAACTCAAGTAAACATTCAACAACCTCAACATCCAAAAGAAAACATCACACCAACTCACGAGAAACAACAAGGGATACATTCCCACAATCCCTTGACCTCAAAATCACCCATGTGGTCTTTCCCACAACCTGCAATTATCCCCACTGTGGTCTTTCCCACAACCTGCCATTCTCCCCATTGTGGTTTTTCCCACAATACGTTAGAGCTCTAACTACACCGTTACCTGTCACTTCGGCCAAAGTTCAAGTAAAAGATGTCTGCACAAGTTATCTTAATAACCCTCGAACTTTGGACATCCCCTTCCTCATAACAAATATGCTCCGGTTATCATTAAACCGTCGAACTTCGGACATCCCCGTCCTTAGAACAAAAACACTCTGGTTATTCTTAACCGTCGAACTTTGGACATCCCTATCCTCAGAACCCTACATTCTCTACCTCTATACTACCCACACTATCAACCATGAATATTAACATGAACTCATCAATCATGATCATCACATATAAATATGGTAAGTCATATTTCACTCCATAGAACTAAAACATCAGAATTCCACACTCTTCAATGTCATACTAATTTGTATATAATCACGTAAATATATTTATACATAATCATCCATTCAGGAATGATCACTAATACCATCTATAGTTCAAGCATAAAAATCGTGAAATTCATTTGTATAGTTAAAATCATTTTACTTATCTATGGACCGTAGTTGATCAAGTCCATATGATTTAAAAAAAAATATTTATTTCATAAATATTTTCAAGCAATTATGATAAAAATAAATTAATTAAAAGTACTCGATTCATAATATGAACCACGTGAGGTTTACCCACCTCGATATTCCTGCTGCGTCTTTTAAATTAACACAATTCACAACTGAACTTGCTCACCCAAGTAAGACCGTCAATCACCTAATCAAACATGACCTTAACTTAGCCAATAACTCAAAAACATACTCAAACGACAATCCAACGGTCGGATCAAAATTAAATGATGATCCAACGCTCAGATTCTCACGAATCGCCTTCTGAATCACCTTTCTATAAATATACAAAGATCTAACGGTCGGATCTTCGTCCATGACCACAAAAATTCACTGGGACAATCATACGACCATTATGTCAAAACTACAAGTTCATCGGACGGTCCTATTTTCACATATCACAAATCAAACGATCGAAATCAATCGAAACGTAAAAATTCATAACTTAATCATACGATATCCAAAAATTACGTATAATATATCGAAATGATCGTATTGAAATGTAGAATCTAAAAATGCACGGAAACTGCTATTGTGACCCCAGAAGGTGGCCGGAAAGGGCCACCGGAGTTAGTGGCAGAGCCGCCGCCGACCACCGCCAATGGTGTCGGGGCCGGGCTACTCTTCTTCATCTCAACATGATGAACATTTTTCATAACTAGCTCATGGTCAGAAAATAATGGGAAGAGATCGGAAATTACCAAAACAGTCGTGGTGGCCGGAATTTTTCTAGAATCCGGTGGATGCTCCGTTCTACGTAAAAATGTCCCCTACTCGGCTCGATCCATTCGTGAAACTTGTTCATATCCTCAAGCTGAGTTCACCAGTCCAAGAATCACATGAAATGATGGCCGGTAGCTTGAGATATAGGGATCGAAAGTTCGTTTTCGATCTACATCGGGGCTGGCTTCCAGCCGCCGCTACGGGCCGCGCTGCAGTGCAAGACTGTTACTGAGAGTTGCAGGAAGTCGAGGTGATCACGAGGAAGAATTTTGGCGAGGATTGGTGGCCGGTAGCTCGAGTTATCAAGATTGGAACCAAATCGGACTCAAAACAAAACCGGATCTCCGCTGCCGCTGCCAGCCGTGTCTCAGTGCAAGGCTGCCACTGGCAGCTGCGCAAGGTGGGGCGAAGCTATAGGAGGTGGTCTGACGTCGTCAGGTGGCCTGAGGAAGGAAAGATCGGCTGGAGAGTGATTGCTTTATTTTCACTGGGTTCGGCCGAGAGAGAGAGAAGGAAGGTGATGAATAGTGACGGCTTCCAAAAATAGTAACCCTATTTCCGGAAATTTTTTCAAAAATATATATACCAAATTTGAAAATTTTTCTAAATACGATAACTAATTCATACGAATTCTGATTCTTGTGTTCCACATATTCACGGACTTGTATCGACGAGCTCTACAACTTTCATGAAGGAAGTTTTCCCAAATTCTATACGTATAAAAAGTCGATTTCTAGAATCGAACATTTCGAGTTTTTTGTTGAAACGTAATGTTTCGGAACTTCGATAAGTCCAAAAAACGAAAATCTTCAAGGGTAACATTCGTGTAAAAGCACTTTAATAATTCCACCTAATTACACAAAAATAAATTGAAAATTGCGGTTATTACAGTTACAACTCAATTATCGTCTTCGAAACTTCAACAAACGATTGCCTCACTAAATTTCTGTAACCTTCTCGTTCCAAGTGAGAGAATCTCGGCCCAAACTTAAATCATAAGGCCCAAACTCAGATTATGTCCAAATCGTGAACTTGAGACCAAAATAATCTACAAAGTCATGAAAGCGAGAGAGAAAGAAGAAAAGAAAAGCTGCAAGACGAAAGCTATATTTCTGATGATGAAGAAGTACATGAGGTTTTCAGGTATTTATAGTAGTGAGCTGAGCACTTAGACGACTTGCACAAGTACACGTGTCAAGCATCTACAGCTCATCATATAACAACCACACAAGCTGAGCTAACAAACTAGTAAGCACACAGTTAACAAACTATTAGTGAAGTTAGCTAATTAACTTTGTAGACGTAAACTGACTAATTAACCCTAATTAGCTGATTAGCTAACTAACAATTAACTGTATAATCTTAATACCCCTCCTCAGCTTGATGGGGAGTGGTAGCATCAAGCTGGAGCACAAGTATGAGTGTTGAGGTGAGCAAAGGCCTTTAGTGAATAAATCAGCCAGTTGATATTTGGAAGTGATAAACTGAAGCTGGAGAGAACTAGCTTTAACCTGATTTCTAGTGAAATGAACATCTAATTCAATATGTTTAAGTTTAGAGTGATAGACTGGATTGGTAGCCAATGCAAGAGTAGAAATGTTATCACAGTGCAGAACTGGGACATCAGTCAAAGTGACATGAAGATCATGAAACAAATGCAAGAGCCACAAAATCTCAGAAGTTGTATCTGCCATACTCATGTATTCACTATTCAGCTTCAGTAGAAGAGTGAGAGACAGCAGTCTGCTTCTTACTACACCAGGAAATTGGTGCATCATGGAATAGAATAACAAACCCTATTTTGGATTTCCTATCATTTGGGTCTCCAGCCCAATCTGCATCACAAAAGGCATAAAGATATGCTAGGGATCTGCATGTTTTGGCACTATGACCAATCTTGTTGCACCATTGACATGTTATAGAGTTGCCATTATTGGCATTGATTCTGAAACCTCCATTGTGATTGTTAAAGACTTTATTCTGCTGATTGCCTCTTCCAAAGTTAATTCCATTGCCCCTTCCACCATTGTTATTCAGTCTGCCATTTCCTCTCCCAGCATAGAAGCCAGCATATGCAGGAGGTGAGTTGAATACAAGAAAGGATGGAATGGATGTGAAGCCATAAGGCATGGCAGGGATTGAAACATAGGGGTTCTGAGCAGACAATGGGTAAGTAGGCAAGTTAGGGACTGAAAAGCCAGGTGGGATAGCAGGGGCTAGAGAGAGTATGCCTTGAGTAGTATAGCTTGAAGATGCAGGCTTTGAATAGGAGGAACTTCATTGCTAATGTCCATTTCAGCAGCTTTCAACAAGGTCTTCAATTGACTTAAAGGAGAACATGTGAATTGAGCTCTTATAACAGTTTTAATGGCTACAAATTCTGAGGGAAGACCATTAAGTACAGTCACCACAATGTCTTGATCATCAATTATCACTCCAACAGTTTCAAAGGCATCATTGGCTGCTTTTATCTTGTCAAGATAGGTCTCAATATCATCAGAGCCTTTCTTTACATTTTGTAGGTTAGATTTCAGTTGCAAAATGTTTTGCTTATTTGCATCCGCAAATTTCAATCTCAGTCTGGTCCATAAATCTTGAGTAGATTTGCTTCCCACAGCACAATTCATAGCAATGGCACTAAACGTTTGACCAATCATGTTTGACAATGCTTTGATCCTGAGTCTTCCCGGTGATGTAATCAGCTGAAGTGGTGCTAGTGGTGCCATTAATGGAAAGAACATACTTGAGCAGATTTGCTTAGCATAGCACAATTCATAGCAACGGCACTTAACGTTTGACCAATCATGTTTGACAATCATTTGATCCTGGGTCTTCTAGGTGATGTAATCAGCTGAAGTGGTGCTAGTGGTGCCATTAATGGAAAGAACATACTAAGGGGGACAAGGAATAGAGCCATCCACAAATCCAAAGAGATTTTGGCCTCTAAGGAAGGATTCCATCCTAAACAACCAGGTAGGGTAGTTTGATTCATCGAGTAGGATATTAGGAAGGTAAACTGTGGTTTGAGTGGTGTGAGACGAGTTCTGAGTGGTAGAAACAGTCATGATTCCAAGTTGATGTATGTTGAAATGAGCTAGGGTTTTAGATTTTGTAGATCTAGATTTTGAGCTAGAATTTGCCTTGTAAAACTCAAGCAAGACAGTATTTCAATACACACAGAAACGTATGAGTCACAATTTCCACAGATTTGCAGGCTATAAGTGTAAGCTAGGGTTTGAGAGCTATATTTTGTAGATCTGAACAATTTTGATGCACATGCTTCTTTTATAGTAAAGTTAACACAAAGCAGATCAAAATCAAGAATCAAAGCTTCGATTCAAGTAGTGAGTATTGATTATCTTATACACTTCTTCAAAGCAACCAGTAACCTCAATCAGTCAAAGTTGATGAAGACGATGAAGACTTATCTGAATTGTAGAGCTGAAATCAAAGAAGAATAGCAGAGGATCTTGTAGATTTGTATTTGAATCTTTGAACTTTTTCAATGCATTGAGGTCGCAGCCTGAGCTCTAGTATCATGAATACTAGAGAGAAAGAAGAAAAGCAAAGCTGCAAGACGAAAGCTATATTTCTGATGATGAAGAAGTGCATGAGGTTTTCAGGTATTCATAGTAGTGAGCTGAGCACTTAGATGACTTGCACAAATACACGTGTCAAGCATCTACAACTCATCATATAACAACCACACAAGTTGAGCTAACAAACTAGTAAGCACATAGTTAACAAACTAATTAATGAAGCTAGCCAATTAACTGTGTAGACGTAAACTGACTAATTAACCCTAATTAGCTGATTAGCTGACTAACAATTAACTGTATAATCCTAATAAGTCATTTCCTCCACTTAAATCACCTTGCAGAAAAAATCTTATTGGCAAAAATTACCTTCGAAAATTAAATGAAATTTTCAGGGGCTCACAGATCCTAATGGGATTGACTAATTTTGACAATTCCTAGATTCACCCTTGGGTGAATGATCATATTCAGTTATTCACCATCTCTTGCGATTAACGCATAATAAGTTTATAATTTTCTAATCCAACTATTTATGTTGTTACTTTGCGGGAGTCATCATGTTGATGTGCTTTTGTAGAGACTTGATCCATAACTCATTGTATTCAATTCATTATTAATGAAGTATCATTTTGATCAACAAAAAAAAATTAACTCGGTAAAAAATCAATTAAATTAAAGACATTTTAGTTATTTATTTCTATGAAATATATGGACGGTTCATCATAATAGTAGTAAGTTTAGATAATTAAACAATTTTCGATTTGATTGATTTTTTATAGAGATGATCTTTAAAGACTAATTTAAGATATGGATCATTGGATTATAAATTTTTAAAGAAAAGTATGTTGATCGACAATATGGGTGAATATGCTTGTTCACCCCTAGAATGAACCTAAGAATTGTTCGACTAATTTTATTTCTAAAGACTTTACAAGATGTAGTAGTGATCTTCAACAAAAAAGTAACATAAGTTTGAAGTACTATCTAAGGTAAACGTTCCCTCTTCTTAAAAGATAAGGTAATCGTTCCCTAATATAACGCAATGAAAATACAACATCTCTGATATCCAGTCGGTCTCTTGGTGATTCAGTAGAACACCCGATACCAATTCTATTAGATCTCACTCAAGCATTCTTCAATTTATTCATTTCTTACGCCGATAATGTGTGCGGCTACTTTGCCTTCTCAAAGAAGCAGTGGATCTGCAATTTTTGCAACTCCTTTTTGACAAAGCAGCCTTACAATAACTACGAAAGTTTGAGCCGTCACAGAACATTTCATCAGTGGGCTTCTTCCTTGAAAAAAATCTTTAGCAAGAGAATGCCGAAGCTGTACAAACCACCATATGTTGACACCTCACCTCCCATTCCATACTCTACAACTCAAAATCACATATACATATAATTCATTATAATTGCAAAGAGTAATAAATGAGCATTGTTAGAAAAATTTAAGTTATCAGCAATGAAGAATATATTACCTGGCGCGGCATAACCAACAGATCCTCTCAAACCGATTGCAAAATCATTTTTGGTTCTTGAGAGAAACCTTGCTAGTCCAAAGTCTCTTGTCTAGAAGAACAATGCTTGGCTTGATATCACAATGAACAATTGGCTTGAGATTCTAGTGCACAAGCAACATCAAGTGCGCGCTATGCCTAGCCTCTGATAAAGATTTAATTTCTTATATGCACGTCTTACCTGTTGTGTTCCAGAAGTTGAATGCGACCACTCCTCTAAGCTCCCCTTCTCCATGTACTGGTACACCAGAGCCTTGAATTCATTACCATAAAAATCAACACCAGAACATGCGGTTACAATCTTGACCACATTTCGATGCCTGATATTTCTGAACATGTCGCATTCGGTTGTGAAACTCCTAGATGCTCCATGGCGTGACAAGTTAACCACCTTCACAGCAACTAGATGAACACTATCATACTTGGCCAAAAAAAAGGTAAGTTCCATCAAATGGGGTAACAAGAGCTGCTTTGTAAACGGACCCAAAACTACCAACACCAATCAAATTTCGTGAAGAAATTAAACCCATTAGTAGCTTCTGAAAGAGCACTGTATGACACTGGCATAGATTCACCCTCAAATATCTCCAACCAGCATATGCTATGGCATTATTTTTTCTTCTCAAACGAAGAAATGACAACATATTGCTCCATCTTTTAGTTTTCTTTTTCGACAAACGAAGAAACACCAAAGACGGATCCATAGTGAACTATTCTTAGAAACCCGACGACAATTAGTCTGATATTGAACTCTAAATTCCATATCTGATTCATACATAGTAGAGGGAGAAACTGCTTATGACACTTTCTGCTTGACTTGCTTTTTGACTGTACTTGCATCGAATTGGTTGTAAAGCTTAGTTCGAGAAGCCTAGTATGATTCTTGGAAAGCAACCTCTTAATTACCCCGACTTTTCTTGCTTGCTGGGATTGCCGACAATTAAAGAATCGAATAAGAACACAGAATTAATTGTTAAATTACCAACCAAGTCTTTTTTCTTTTGGAAAATCATTACCAACCAAGTCGTAAGAGTATGTGTGATTCGCCAAAAAAAAAAAAAAAAAACAAGTCGTAAGAGTGTGTGCCACAACTCCACAAGTATAATGGGAGTAGTGAAATGATATATAATAGCCCAGGCCAAGTCCAATAGTTAGTAAGAGCAACACCGACAACTTTCCTATATTTTGATTTTTCTCTACTTTAGGGAAAAATGAGTATCTTTTCTCCAACAGATTCTCTATAATTATCTTTATTTTAGAGAAAGTGAGGAAAGAGAAAACCAAATTCCCTATATTTACAGCAATCTCTAAAATTTAAGGAAAAATATGGAGATTTTGGAGATTGCTGTAAAATAGAGAATCTGTTGGAGTTGGAGAAGAAAAAGATGCTAAATCTTTGACTTTTGCTTCCCTATTATATGGAAATTATAGGGAAGCTGTCGGAGTTGCTCTAAGTGGCCCGGATAAAGAGAGGCCCGATTCCGTGATCTATCGTCAAATGTCTTGAATCAAAATTTAGAAGGGATTTGAACCCCAACAATTCAATAAGCTCTAACCTCTTTAAGAAACCAATTTACTTGTAGGTGTGCTAACTGGACTTTGGATCTTTCACGTTTCATGGATACTCTATTGCGCAGTTTCGATGATTACTGAATATTTGGGATTCAAAATTATGTTTAGCGAATCCCCATATTTAGGATTTTCCGACTACACTACTCCAATGCATCGCTTCTGCAAAAGATTCATCCTATCTGGGATTGTCGTTTTCTTTTCATTTATTTAGGTAAATGATACTTCAGCAAGAAGCCCAAGGGGAAAAAAAAATACCCAAAGAACAAAGGACATACAGAACATTACTGCCTAGCAAGGACACAAACAGTGTGGTGTAAAATGTTAGAATAAGTTTCTAAAAAAGAAATGAGAAATAATGAGTTCCCAATCAAGAAATGGGGCCGAAGGAGAAGCAACCCAACTATTCAAAAAACTTCCTCAAGGATTAATCTACTAAGAGTGGATATGGGTAAGGTGAAATCAGATTCTAGTAAAAAAAAATAGGCCGAGAGAGAGGCGGCCCAACTTATTTGCGAAATTTTTCAAGACAAAATCCCCTCGATGTGAATGTAAGTAAAGCGAAATCGGTCAGCTCGACAAAATCAGTAGCAAGCGCAAAGCCCTCCTCACATCATTTTAAGAGTGGCGTTATGGACCCACTAAAGCGTGACTTGCAAAAAATTACACACCACTACGTGCACTAACCAGATATTCTCTCAGTCTCGATCACTTATAAATACTTAGTATGGTGAACAATCGAGATAAGCCAACAATTAAACATTAACTTAGGCATCAGAGAATCTTTCGTAGGTATCCCGCCTTCCAACTTGACTTGCCAACGCCGATCCAAATTTCGATGGCACAGGAACATCCTCTTGACCAAAAAGCCTTCACTCTTAATCCAGTTAAGAAATTAGGTGAGAAAATCTTCTACTGAATTTTTCCGCACCAACATGTTAGCCTCATCTATGAGAAAAGATTTAACGAAACTAACATAATGGGAGTGGAGAATTTCAAACCAGATCTATCCAACAAGACTAGATCGGATGGGTCACAAAACTACTAGCATGCCAACACTCTCGAGCAGATGAACATGCCAACACTCTTGAGCAAATGAGGAAGATGGAAAAGGAACTCGCTCAATGGCAAAAGAAAGAAGAACCTAGAGAGACCTGCAAACAAGTGCGCAAGGAGAGTGAGCTAGACCAGATTGAAGATGTTAATGTTAGAACCGAAGGCTCTAGTTAACGTTAGAGAGAAGAGAGAGAGAGAGAGAGAGTAAAAAACACAAGAAGTATAGTGATTCATCTCCTACTTTGGGGGAGACTACATCCTCTTGAAGCTTTACTGTGTGTTTGGGCCTTGCGGCCCAAGTTAACTACAAGAGATGTAATGGGATGTTGATCTAAGTGGGTGGAGGTCCCTTTTATGAGAGCCTCCCCTCTTACGCTTGCTTTCCAATGTGGGACTCAAGGACCCCTTTCTAGTCCTCAAAGGCTATTATGGAGGCAACTTGGCAAGACCGGGAATATGGCTTCACGGCGAGGTCTTGGCCGCTTCCGACTATCATAGCGTAACTTAGACGTCGGGCTACTGGATGCATATATGACGGTTGGGTCCCACCATCACTTGTGGGCCCAGTAAGAGTGTGTTACTTATGTTTGGTGATGTAGCAAATCCTCCATACTAATGGAGATATGTACAAGTCCCCAAGTAAGAGTAGCTTCTTGGTTGGGGAGTTATAAACATGATGTCATCAAGCATAAGTGACGTCTAAGTGGCCCTGAGCCCCTACAGAAGATTCAAGCGAAGACGAAGCAGAGAAAGTGTTAGTCAAGAGGTCATCTTGTGGAGATGCTGAAAATTCAGCAGGAATAAGCTCGGAATCTATCTCATAAAACTACCAAAGAAGCAAAAATGATAATTGGTGATCCCAAATAAAGAGAGTGTTGAAGGAAGTGAGAAATGCAAGTCTTGGAGAGCTGACCGTGACTGATGTGAGTGAAATAGAAAAATCATGATTCATTGAGCTGATTCTCAAAGTGGAAAAACTAAGCAAGTTCGTGATGCCCATCATCTAGCAAAACAACAGAACCATCGATCCGGTGGATTACCTCAAGGAATTATGCAGTAGATGACCACGGAGATGAATGACAATAGACTCTTCTGTAAATTTTTCCCCTCGTGACCGGTGAGGCAAGAACATGGTTCGGTGTTTTGAAACCTGGATCAATCTCCAACTTCTAACAACTGAGGGAGTTGTTCGTTTCTTAATACTTTTGTAACAAGTTGCGGAAGAAAGATATGACAACAGTATTCCTGGTGAAGAAAAAAGTGTGATAGAGAAATGTTCTATGAACGTTTCTGAGCTGAGCAAACGCATATAGGGTGATGATCATCCGAGTGCGTAACAATGACATTTAGTGAGGGACTCCTCCCCGACTCACAAGGATAAAAAGACATAATGAGAAGGCCGGCTAAAGAGATGGGCGAGATCCAAATCCGGACCGAAGGAGAAATCAGGCTCGAGGAAATTGAAGTAGCATAGGCGGCCAGAAGTACAACGGTGATCACGTCATAGAAGTACGAAGAATCGACTTGGGCCCGAGCATAAATGGACAAGCAGGGGAACCAGAGTTGGCAACGAGAACATATCTTGAATTGGTGATGATTTCAAGGCACGTAGACCCGACTCATAATCAACCGTCTCAAATCCTATTCAATCAAGGTTAAGACATTCACAAATCTTAATATTACATTTTATTTTCAATAAAGGGTGACGTTGTTGTTTGTGGCAGGCAACAATTATGTTCTCAGTGATCAGTTTCTGTCACATTTCTTATCTTCATGTTTATTAAGTCATTCATTATGGAACAACAGAAAACTTTTTCTAAGCATCTCAAAAACAAATGATGAAACATTCAAAAAGTGCATTCCTTGAAAGCGGCGTAAATAATGCCTCTTCGGAGACGACGTAAAGAATGCCTCTTCGGAGACGACGTAAAGAGGTATCTCTTTCGAGTTGGCTTAAAATAGTGTCATCTCGGAGGCGGTGTAAAAAATGTCCTCTTTAGAAGCAGCGTAAAAAGTGCTCTCCTTGGAGGAGGCGTAAAAAATTTCCTTCCTCGAAGGTAATGAAGTGTCATCTTCGGAGACAGAGTAAAAAAGTGCATGTCCTCCTTAGAGGCAGTGTAAAAATGAGAATCATGAAAAGACAAATTGCTTAAAGACAAGTAATGTAAAATCTAACACAACAGCTGGGAAAACACAAATAACATTGGCGAGGGTCGACAATGGGTGCAAGAAATTTTCCCTTCCCGCACTCCGAATTTGTGCAGAAATGAAAAAGGGGACATTGTGGGGTGTAAATGTTGAAATAGGTTCCTATTTAAGAAATGGGAGATAATGGGTTCCTAATCAAGAAATGGGCTGAAAGAGAAGTTGTGATCTATTCAAGAAATTTCTTCAAGGACGAATCCACTCGGAGTGGATCTGAGTAAGGCGGAATTGGGTTCTTCACGGGTTCTAGTGAAGAAATGGGCCAGAGAGAGGCAACCCAACCTATTTGAGAAATTCCTCGAAGTGAAATCCTCTTGATGTAGGTCTCGGTAAAGCGAAATAGGTCAGCTCTTCTAAATCCGGAGCAAGCGGAAAGCCCTCCCCCACGTCATTCTAAGAGTGGTGTTATGGACACAATATCGCGTGAATTAAGGAAGTTGCACGCCACTCCTCCCATTGAGCAGGATATCCACTTAGGCTCAGCTATAAGTACTTGATAAGGTGAACTATTGAAGTAAGCAATCAATCCCTTCTCCACTTATTACAACTTAAACACTCACTAATTTAGGTATCAGAGAATCTTTTGCATGTATACACTCCTCTTCCAACTTGACTTGCCAACACCGATCCAATCTCGATAGCATAGGAACAACCTCTTAACCAAGAAGCCTTCACTCTTACTCAAGTTCTACCGAATTTTTTTGCACCAATACAAACTCAGAGGTGAGGAACAATTGTCATGCAATTTCTTTATTGTCTTTTCGTTTTGGTCTGTGGGAATAATTCACATGAAGAATATAGTTGGACTTTATAATCATTGAAAGTGCATGGAAGAATATTTTTTAAGCGAACATAATTTCTTGGACTCTTCAAATAAGAAGGCGGGCTGAGATGCAAGATGCGGACCATCCAGAATTTGATGTGCTGTGCTGTGCTGTGTACTGATTTGGTTAATAGTAACAAGCAGGATATCCCTAGACCCTAGCTATTAACTTGGATGAATAGTCAATTTCTATCATTTTTGGTAGAAGTCGAACGAAAGAGATCGATATTAGTCTTTGCAGAGACGTAGCCACAGCCCAACCCATATTTAGGCTTAATTTGAGATTGCTTTTGAAACCAGCTTTTGGTCCAAAAGCACTTCTGGTGTGATTGAGGGTGTTTGGTAAACTCCCAAATTTGTGCTTTTGGCTGGAAGCGCTTTTGTGCGCAGCAAAAAATAGGAAGCAACTCTGAGCAGCTTCTCATTTCCGCATTTGCGGAAATCAAATTGGAGAACGCGGATGATTAAATGGAACTTTACCATCTGCCAAAATTATCCTTAATTTTCTCCAAATTTACATCAAATATCCTAACTTCCTTTGCTCCAGTTCTAGTGTCTTCTCTCTTCTCTTACTGGGTCTGATCACATCTCTTCTCCTAACCAATATTTGGAGTCTTCGATCTATGGTACTTTTATTTATCTCTCTGACATATGGTTAATCCCCTTTCTCTTTCACCAATTTCATGTTTTTTATATTTTCCTTCAGTTTCATCTTCTTCAAAAATTTCAGAGAAGATGCTCTACTCTCTAAGTGGTAATTCTTAATATTTGGGTTGGGTTCTGATTATTTGTTCGCTTCATGATTAATATAATATTTGTATTTGATGGGCATTCATTATTTCGTGTTGGGTGTTCGTGGTGAGTTGCTGGGTTTTGAAATAAGTTCTTCGATGGTGAAGAAATTGGTTTCCATAGTGATGTATTTGATTAATATAAACTCTTCATGATTAATATAATACTTGTATTTGATAGGCATTCTTTATTTTATGACCTGGTCCAGCTTAATTTCTTTTTAGTTTATTTTGTACTCTGATTTTTTTTGTTTCAAATTTGGGCTTTCTGGTGTGTTGTTGTTTTGTTGGTTTCTTGTTCTTTAGTTTGCTAGGCAGGTTTTATTTCTTTGGTTGTTTTTCTCTTCAGCTTGTAAGTTTCTTTCCTCTTTCAGTGAAATTTCATTTGTCAAAAGAAGAAAAGAAATTGTAACTTGTTCAGAGATGTGTTTGCTCGTATTGGAATCCAACGAACAGAGCCAGAAATTAATATCCACGAGCAAAGGCTTATGAAAACTGCGATACTTCATATACTGAAAATGCATGCATCATGCCTTGAAAATAGATGAATCCAAATGGAATCTATTGATTTATTAAAGAGGCTATTTTTTTTGTTTATTATCAAATGATGGCCGCTACTTCTACTTCATGACTCAGAAATTTAATTTTGAAAGATTTTGTTTTCATTTTTTACTATGAACTAATTTTACACCAATAAATAGTTCGATACAAGAAACAAATATTACATATAGTATTCGGTATAAAAGACGAGACAAAATTGATGCATTGAAAGGGTTTCAAAATAGAAAAAAAGTATTTTAGTACCATATTTAACATTGATGACCTTTTTGGTAATTACAATAGTCAAAATAATTTTTATTTACAATTTATCAAACATTCAAAATTTGCATTTCATTCTCACAGTACTTCTAAAAATAGTTTATCAAACACTCACCTGCTTCCCCTCATAGCAAATCAGAAGTGCTTCCCCTCACAGCACAGCAATCTCAAACTAAGCATTAGTCCAACATAAATTCAAGTAGGGATATATATGTAATAGCCTAGCAAAAAAAATATTATTTTTGCTTGGAGATGAGCAGACCAAGTACTTTGCATGTAGCTATTTTCTTTTTTGTCCCTTCACCTTCGCTCTTCCCCTCTTCCCTTTTGGCTTAATGAAGTATTGTAGATCAATATAGCTTTTGTCAAATAGTTCAATTTCTAGGCACCATTCGCCCGTCTCCTTCTCTGTGATATTTTGCTACTTACGAATGTCAAGTATACTCAGCAATTACAGCTCCCAAACTGGGTTCATATCCTTGATATGAATATCCAATGGCTTACCTTCAATCTAGTAAGTCCACCATGTTCTACCATTCTTCATTTCTTTCTTAATACTTTGTGTTTTCATTTTCTAGGTATCGTTTATGTCAAATGGTGGTGCTTTTTATGCTTCCTAGTTTTTGGGTTTCGTGTATATGAATTTGAGTGTTCTTGTTTTGTGGTACTTATTATGCACTGCTTTTGACTCCAAATTAGAAACATTGATATTATACAGGTTTAGCATATAGAGACATAAAAAATAAAAAATAAAAATTGGGCAATAAATTTAGCCCTCCCCATTCTCGAATCCTAACTAAGTCCATGAGTCTTTGTGATGTGTTTTTGGTTATCGCCGTTGACTTGTTGAGAGTACAAAGAGATATTTTACTAATTGATCGGCATGCATGAGCTCAAGAAATTAATAGGGGGCTTATTCCATAAGCATGCGGACTGGGCTTATTATTTGATATTCAGCATAATTTTATGGAAATTGGCATTGAAAGTGATTCCCCCCTTTTGAACGTTATTCTCGAGAGACGAGATGAGAATTTTTCTGAGGTTGATCAGATCATAGAGGATTGTAGAACTTATATGATGGCCTTCCAGTCTACCTCAGTGCGACATGCACATTTATAGAGAAACAAATGGTGTAGCTAACCGCATAGTTCATCTTGCTAGCCTTTTTACTCTTGGTCTAGTTAGAGAAGACTGCTGTTATTATTCAACATGTAGATATATGTCAATTGTACTCAATAGCTCAGGATTAAGGTTTTATGTCCCCCTGCTGCAAAATTTTTATTTAATAATTAATGTTGTGCAAGGAGTTGAGCCTATCATGTTGACAAAATTAATAGTCTGATAATTCTGTAGGATAAAATGATCAAATAAATTTGACCATGTTTTATTCTTCGATCTTCTTGTGGAGGTATATATAGAGATACATCATACCTACAAATCAACTAATTATAACAGAAAACAGAATCGTAGTTACTTACAAAATATTAAATCCTAATTAATTAAGGAACATTGACAGCTTATTCCAGCACATGCAGGCTGACATCTAAATGATAAATTAATCTGGGGTTCACATCCAAAAGCAATTGGTAATGGATGGAGTGGCCCAAACCTTTATAAACTCATAGGTAAGGTCTCATTTTTTTCATGTGGGATTTATACTCTCAACACACCCCCGTACGTATGGCGAATTTTCAAACCATACACGTGGATAACTTTAGATAACGTGGAGCCCGTGTGGCCGTGAAGCATGCACACGTGGGTAACCTAGCTCTGATACCATAATAAAGTAATCTAAGATTCACATCCAAAACAAATCGGCAATGAATAGAGTGGGCCAAACTCTTATAAACTCATAGGCAATGTCTTATTTTTTCCATGTGGGATTTATACTCTCAACACTAAACATATTTAAAAAAAATATTACCTGCCCAGGTATAGTTATATCCATATATGCAATTACTGTTTAGATATCCTAGAAGTGATTTGTCAGTGCTCCTGTTCATATTCACCTAATTATTTGAATGATCTATTGCATGCATATATTCTTTGAGAGCCTAATTTTGCTTACTGATCGATTAACGTTTTGTGAACTCCTTGGACCGGTCAAATAAATGGACGTGCAAATTATTCTGCAAACTCATTGTTTATACCACATGTGTACAGAGGTGCAGAACACAGCTAAATGGCCACTAAAAGAGGTTTGAGTCCTTACTCTACAAAGTAGGTCCAGGACCCAACACACATGCTAGTCTCACTTTATCAATTTTGGTAGCCGCATCTAGTCCCACATGGGAAAAGAAAAGGGTGACAAGCTCTAACCTACACTATAAATACATGCATCTCCTCTTATCAAGGTAAGCCACCACTTTTTACTAACTCCTACTTTGTCTACATTCTTACTGACTTAGGCATCGGAGAGTCGAATGCCAGCAACCCCGGTCTTTTCTCTGACTTCTGTTCATGGTTGACGAGCGTGGATCGTGAAGATGGTAGCTAGCCCTCGAAGTCATCCATTTATGTAGATGGCGGCATCCCGACACCGGATCGACACTCATCATGCAATATTAAAATTACAGTATACAACAAAAGGAGGAGGAAAAAACACATGCAGTATTAATATTCCCCACACGTTCTGACCATGACCTGCTATATTAGCCCTATCTAGGGCTGATTCTTCTCTATATATACTTGTTCATCTCTACATTCTTCTCCATCCAAAGCAATAAATACATTCATACTTTCACCATCTCTTTTTCTTCTACAACGTACTAGTAATCAGTTGTAATAAAATTTTCTCTCTTATATTAGTTTTGTAATTCATATTACACCCGAGCAACTCAAACATGAAATGCATCCAGGTTTTCATTCTGCTAGCATTGTTTATTGCTTTAGCCACTCCTATCTCCGGAGCAATACCAAACAAAGAAACCCCTGCTGCTGTTCGCATGAGGGGAAGAAGCAGCTTCCTTACCACTCAGACCCCTCCAGCTGTGTCGTCGCACTGCAGCCTGAACCCAGGGACTTTCACCACTGAAGGCAGCCCCGGACCAAACTGCGGCAACAACAGATGTGTTGATTTGGAGACAAACAAGAACAACTGCGGGTCTTGTGGGAAGAAATATTGCAAGATCACTGAGATATGCTGCAAAGGTCATATTGTGAACCCAAATACCAAATGACTGACAATTTCAACTGCGGGAGCTGCTTCAACAGTTGCTAGGTAGGCAGTTCATGTGAAAATGGGATGTGCGACTACGCATAGATTGACATGAAACATATCAATTTCTACCCAACAAGTATTGGTCGCAACATATAATTTACGTGTTTGCATCGGTATCCAAGCTTATTCATATGTATACTTTTTGTGACCGATTTATGTAATATGTGTTCGCTTTTTTGTTTTGCTTTCCAGTGATACAATGGTACTTGAAATGGGTTATTAATTTGGAGTATTTTAATTACTCAACTACCAGTGTATACCTTTTTTTTTTTTTTTCCCCGGATAGAAGCCAGATATAAAAACAGGAGCACGTACGGATGTTACATGCAGTCATTCATGTATAAACCCACAAGCACGATAGATCCTTTGAATTTAGAATATATAAAGTAGCTCTTTGGGTGAATTACTCATTTCCAATGTATAGAACAACTATCTCAAATATTGTTGCAGAAATTTAGGCCCCGTCAAAACTCCAGATTTCCAGTAGCTATAGGTGAAATGACCAAAGTCTTATAAGTTCTTAGGTAGAGGAGTTATATATTTATCGAATGTTCGATAATACTACACATTCTCACAAGCACCGGCAGATCCCGAAAAAAACTTTAGGTAGGGCAAAACTCAATTAAGCAATTTTTAAGTTAGAAAGAAAAATATATACCAAAATCGTTCAAACTTGAAAAATTGATTTCAAGATTAGATTAATCAATATGAAATTTATAAAACTTTGAATCCAGTGTTAATGTGAAATTGATATTCAATGAAAACTATATATATCAAAGAGCCTTCAAATTAAAGAATAAGACAAAAAAGAGAAGTATAATTGAGAGCAGTACAATCGCGCGCTTAACCGGATAAATTGAGGAGATAGAGTTTTTTGGGGGTTTTCCATAATACTTAGATGTTTAGCATATATTCATTTACATTTAATTGAACCAAAATTACAGTTTAGTTGAACTAAATTTACAACATTGACAACAAAGTTATCACATTTGTTTTACACATTTATATATAATCGAACAAAGTTACCACATCGACAACAATATGTTCATAAACTTGTAAAAATATCATGGGTAGAGTAATTACCTCTAAATAGAACTAAAATTACTAAAAAAATAACTCTATTTACCACAATGACAACAAAATTGTTGTTCAATTTGTAACTGAGTGTATGGTAAACATCCAAGTACCGTAGAATTTCCCAAATTTTTTGTTCCCATTTCTATTGAAAAAAAAAACTATTGATTTTGAGCAAATCACCAATTTAATTATTAAAATGCTGTCATTGTGTTGGGCTATTAACAGTCCTGTCCTCTTCCTCACTATTCATTCTGCGCTCTCTCTTGCCCTATTCAGCAATTGTTGCTCACCATAACCCATTCCCAACCTTCATACTCCATATATTAGCAGAAAAAAAAAAGAGGTTGGGCAGCTATTGAAAGAGCACTATATGACACTGGCAAAAGATCCACCCTCAAATAGCTCCAACGATCGGATGCTATGGCATTCTTTCTTCTCAGACGAAGAAATGACAACATATTGCTCCATCTTTGGTTTTCTTTTTCGACAAACGAAGAAACACCAAAGACGGATCCATAGTTAACTATATTCTTAGAAACCCGACGACTATTAATCTGATATTGAACTCTAAATTCCATATCTGATCTATAGTAGAGAAAGAACCTGCTCAACAGCTCCTGCTTGACTTGCTTTATGACTTTACTTGCATCCAATTGGTTGTGAAGCTTAGTTCAAGAAGCTAAGTATGATTCTTGGAAAGCCACCACCTAATTACCCTGAGCTTTCTTGCTTGCTGGAATTGCCGACGATTAAGAATCGAAGTGATCATGAACAGAAAGAATTGTTACATTTCCGACCAAAAGTCGTAAGAGCTGGTCCCACAATTCTAATGGACTCGCTAAATGGTGTATAATAGCCCAGGCCAAAACTGATATTTATCATATAATTGTAAATCCACGTGAAGAATTTAGATGGTAAGAATATCTACTCCTGCATTCTTGTATGAGTTGAAAATGGCCATGAGTATATATTAATTTTGTGCCTCTCTGATACAAACAAACAATGCGACAACTTCAGCCGGTTGCTGAGAAAACGTTTTCCTTGCAAAGAAATGGGAAAACACAAAGAAAGAAAGAAAGAAAAAATTACTGTAGACATCAGAAAAGGAGAAAAGAACACATGCAATATTAATATTCCCCACATGTCCTGTAACATGCATTACATCTATCAGCCCTAGCTAGTTAGGGCTGATTCTTCCCTATATATACTTGTTCATCTCTACATTCTTCTCCATCCAAAGCACTATATACATTCATACCTTCACCATCCTTTATAGTCCTCTACAACTAATTCAGTTGTAATTTTCTCTCTTATATTAGTGTTGTTATATGAATTCATATAACACCCAAGCAACTCAAACATGAAATCCGTTGAGGTTTTCATTGTAGTAGCAATGTTGGTGGCTTTAACCATTCCTCTCTCCGCAACACCAGATGAAGAAACCCCTGCTGCTTTTCCCATGAGGGGAAGAAGCCGCTTCCTGTGCCACTCAGACTCCTCGTGCTGTGACGTCAGAGTGCAGTCTGAAGCCCGGGACTTGTACAGTTGTACTGCTAAAGGCAGCCCCAGACCAAACTGCTGCAACAACAGAAGTGTTGATTTGGAGACAGACGAGAACAACTGCGGGTCTTGCGGGAAGAAATACAGTATAACTGAGATGTTAGTGAAATTATAATAAAAAATTATAATTTCTCTTGAGAAACTAGTTGACAAAAGGCTGTGGCGTGGGTATCTCGCTCTCTTTAAGGAGATTCAAGCCCTCTGCGGAATAATGCCAGTGCACCAGAAAATCTCTTGACTTGTCCCCTCTAGGATACAACAGCCCAACAACAAGTTGTATGGTTCACACAAATCTGTACAAATTGGAGGAACCCAAAGCTCCACCAAAATAACACATTTATTTGGCCAAAAAAACACACAAGATACTTTTGGGGAATTTTGAGAAGAAAATTGATGGGTGAATAGTAATGTTTCGTAATAGTATTACGTAAAGAGCAAGGATATATTTTAGCATGCAACAAATAGTGCTATTTATAGGCTCTTAGGACACTCCCTACAATTAATAGGATAGTAACCAATAGCCAATAGCCATATGTTACAAGAATTAAAACCCAAAATAAATCAAAATAAAACACCATGAGTTACAAATAAAACTCAAAATAAATTCTGAATTTAAACACACAAATAAATTCAGGTTTTAAGCACAAAATAAATTCACCCAAATTTAATTTCAATAATAAATAAAATATTAAAATGTTCCAACATTCCCCCACTCATTTTAATATTTTAAAAAACAAATATAAACCAACGTTACAGGCCAAAGACGAACCATTATGCATCATGAAGGTGTGCTCTGCATTGAACATTCACTTAGTGAAACAGCAATCCCTACTCCAGAGTTGGTAGTGGTCTCAGACTTGAACTATAACTGCTTAAGGGAAAATAAGAACTACTGCTCACACATAATAATTCAGGTGTTAATATGAGCTTTATTTGCCAGCACGTTATGACCTTGTGCTTATCCCGGTTTTCATGAGTGTATTTCAAAAATAAGTCAAATTCTCATGGAGAGCGGCCCCACTCTCACACTCATATAGGTAAAATCCGTCAATGATGCTCTTATAACTATGGCATCCCACTCATATGAGCTACAGATTTTATTAAGAGTTTTAAGTGAACTCAACCTTCATATACGTTATAAGATTAATGCACTTACATCATAGGGATGAGTAAGAAATATAGTGTATTTTTCTTACGGCCACCTTATGATTTGTTTTTCTCATTGAACCCAGTTTTTAGGATCTCTAATCACCGAGTTAGATGTCCTCATATATGGCTCATGACGATATGGGCTTCAATCCCATCCCCCTCGATGTACTCCAAACCTTTTCTCTTGCCAAGTCCTTAGTTAAAGGATCTACAAGATTATCACATGACTTAACATAATTCACATTAATAATTACATCACTCAAATATGATCTCACAGTATTGTGCTTTCTTCTTATAGGTCTGGATTTACCGTTATAATAACGGTTATTTACTCTGCCAATAGCTGCAATGCTATCACAATGAATCAATATAGGTGGTATAGGTTTTTCCCACAAGGGAATTTCATGCAATAAATCTCTCAACCAATTTGCTTCTTCACTTGCTGAAGCTAGAGCAATAAGTTCAGCTTCTATGGTTGGATTAAATATTATTGTTTGCTTCTTTGATTTCCAACAAATAGCACAACCACCTAATGTAAAGATATAACCAGTGGTAGAGAGAGAATCACCTGACAGAGTATTCCAGTCGGCATCACAAAAGCCTTCAAGTACAACAAGATATTTTTTATAAAATAATCCATAATTTTTAGTACTAAGCAAATATTTCATAACACGCTCAATAGCATGCCATTGTTCTTTACTTGGTTTACTTGTGAACCTGCTAAGTACTCCAACTACATATACAATGTCAGGTCTTGTGCAATCAGTTTCATAGCACAAACTATCAATTATGCTAGCATATTCCTTTTGATTAAACACATCTTTTTCACTTTCAACAAGAAATAAGTGAACACTAGAATCAAAAGGAGTAGACACATGCTTGTGGCCAACATAATCATATTTCTTCAAAATTTTCTCAATATAATGTGACTGATCAAGAAAAATATCATCACATGTTTTTGTTATTTTCATGCCCAAAATAACATTAGCCTCACCAAGATTTTTCATATCAAAATTGCTCTTAAGCATAGTTTTTGTCTCATCAATTACATACAAATTTAAGGCAAAAATTAATAGATCATCCACATAGAAGCTAATAATAACATGTGAATTTTTTCAAGATTTATAATATATGCACTTGTCACATTCATTTGATTTATAACCATTTTCAATCATGCATGAATCAAATTTTCATGCCACTATTTAAGAGTCTGCTTTAAACCATAAAGGGATTTAGATAACTTACATACCTTGTGCTCTTGACCAGGTTCTATAAAACCTTCTGTTGGTCCATATAGATCTCTTCATCTAAATCACCATTTAGAAAAGTTGTTTTCACATCCATTTGATGAATAATCAAATCATGAATTGTAGCAATAGCAATCAACAATCTAATGGATGTAGATCAGCTTTTTGCTTAAAGCCTTTAGCAACAAGTCTAGCTTTATATTTGTCTATACTTTCATCCGGTTTGAGGTTTTTTCTTAAGACCCATTTACACCCAATGGTTTTAAACCTTGTTGGTAAATCTATTAATTTCTAAGTATTATTAGAAATTAGAGACTCCATTTCATCATTCACAGCCTCTTTCCAGAAAATTGTATGTGGTGACGATAAAGCTTCATGCAAACAAATAGGATTTTCCTCAACATTATAAACATAATAGTCAGGGCCAAAATCTTTTTCAACTCTAGCTCTCTTACTTCTTCTAGGTTCATTATCATAAGTTTCTTATATATATAAATTAGAAGAATAAGAACTAGGTTGGGTAAAAACATTTTCTCTAGATTCTTGACCCCCACTATTTTTCGATTTAAAAGGAAATTTTTCTTCATGAAAAATTGCATCACCAGATTCAATCACAACATGATTTTCAACGTCAAGAAATCTATAAGCTGTACTATTCAAAGCATATCCAACAAAAACACAAGTACTAGCTCTAACACCCAATTTCAGTCTTTTAGGATTGTTTAACCTCACAAAGGCTAGACGACCCCAAACTCTAAGATAACCCACATTTGGTTTATGCCCCTTCCACACCTCAAAAGGTGTAATTTTCGTATTTTTATGTGACACTCTATTCAACACATAACAAGCAGTTAAAACTGCTTCACCCCAAAGATTAGAGGGAGCACCTGAATCAATCAACATGGCATCTGTTAACTTAATCAAAGTTCTATTTTTCCTTTCTGCCACACCATTAGATGCAGGTGAATAGGGTGGAGTAACTTCATGAATCACTCCTAAAGATTGAACAAAAGAATTGAATTCAGAAGAATCATATTCTCTCCCTCTATCACTTCGGAGCCTTTTAATTTTTCTACCAAATTGATTTTCAACCTCAAGGAGGGACTCTTTAAATTTGATCAAAGCATCACTTTTATTTTTCAAAGACTAGACATAAGCATATTTAGAACAATCATCAATAAAAGTGATAAAATACTTGTTACCTCCACGAGTTAAAATTCCCTCAAATTCATACAAGTCTGTATGAATTAATTCCAATAGCTCGGTATGGCTTTCAGCATTTTTGTGATGCCTTCTGGTAATTTTTGTTTTACTGCAAGTCTCACATTTTTCAAAATCTTTTTACACTGAAGGAATTAAACCTAAGCTACTCATGATTCCCACATATCTACTATTTATATGACATAAACGTGCATGCCAAAAATTCAAAGAAGAGAGCATATAAATTGAAGTAGATGTTGTATTATTATTCTCAACATTCAATTTGAACATACCATCACAAGCATACATTTGCCCACAAATACACCTTTTTTGGTGATCACATATTGGTCAGATTCCATAGTTTGTTTAAAACCAGCCTTATGAAGAAGATAACTAGACATCAAATTTTTCCTCATGGAGGGTGTATGCAACACATCTTTCAAAGTTAACACCCTACCAGAAGTAAATTTGAGTTTCACCTCACCAATTCCAAACACATGAATAGTATGTGAATCTCCAAGCATAACTGTTTTGGACTCCTTAAAATGAGTGTATTTCTTGTACCAATCTTTATCATAGCAGATGTGCCTATTAGCACCACAATCTGCCCACCATCCTTCAACACTTTGAACCATATTTACATCAATTATTATTACCACATATGGTTCTTCAGTGACGTGAGCTTGAGAAACAGCGTCACGTTTTCGATAATTGCAATTTCAAGCAATATGCCCACTTTTGCCACAAACATAACAACAAGTATATTGTTGCTTATTTTCTGAAGGAGGATATTGGTTCTTATTCACATAGCTTGGTTTACCTTTATTCTGTTAGTGAGGTTTACCAACTTTTTTCAAATTTTTCTTCTTTGGCTGCATAAGAGAATTTTTATGAAAATGACCATTGGGCACATTATTATTGGAAGATACTAAATTTACCTTGGATGTGTCATTGTTTGTATCTTGCATAAGAACATCTTGACCTCTTGCTTCCTCCTCAATGCGGATACGAGTCGTCAAGGTCTCCAAAGAAATCTCCTTTTGTTTGTAACACATGGATTTTTGGAACTCTTTCCATGTTAATCTACAAAACTTCTCAACATTTCTTTGAATAACAGTGAGTAGTTCATTATAATCATAAACATTACATGAGAAATAAGTCAAGAGATAAAAAAGAATAGTTATACTGATCTTTCTTAAGTTGAGATTTCCTATATTGTTGAACGGTTTCTCTTGTGCATGCTCCATGTTCATTGAATCTCCTTAAAATTGTTGGTGACATTACAATAAAAAATTATAATTTCTCTTGAGAAACTCGTCGACAAAAGGCTGAGGCACGGGTATCTCGCTCTCTTTAAGGAGATTCAAGCCCTCTGCGGAACAATGCCGGTGCACCAGAAAATCTCTTGACTTATCCCCTCCATGATACAACAGTCCAACAACAAGTTGTGTGGTTCACACCAATCTGCACAAATTGGAGGAACCCAAAGCTCCACCAAAATAACACTTTTCTTTGGCCAAAAAACACAAAAGACACTTTTGGGGAATTTTGAGAAGAAAGTTGATGGGTGAATAGTAATGTTTCGTAATAGTATTACGTAAAGAGTAAGGATATATTTTAGCGTGCAACAAATGGTGTTATTTATAGGCTCTTAGGACACTCCCTACAATTAATAGGGTAGTAACCAATAGCCATAGGTTACAAAAATTAAAACCCAAAATAAATCAAAAATAAAACACCATGAGTTACAAATAAAACTCAAAATAAATTCTGAATTTAAACACACAAATGAATTCAGATTTTAAACACAAAATAAATTCACCCAAATTTAATTTCAATAATAAATAAAATATTAAAATGTTCCAACATGAGATATGCTGCAAAGGTCACATTGTAAACCCAATGACATACTGACAATTTCAACTGCGAAAGCTGCTTCAACAGTTGCAAAGTTGGTAGTTCATGCGACAATGGGATGTGCGACTATGCATAGATTGACATGAAACATATAAATTTCTACCTGCTAAGGATTGGTCGCAACATATTATGTGTTTGCATTGATATCCAAGCTCCTTCATATGTATACTTTTTATGACCAATTTATGTAATCTGTGTCTGTTTTTTTGTTTTGCTTTCAAGTGATACAATGGTACTTGATTGGGTTATGAATTTGGAGTGATTTTACTCAACTACAGATTGTATACCCTTTTCTTTTTCTTTTTTGGCTAGAAGCCAAATATGAAAAGAGGACTACGTCCTAATGTGTTATGCAGTCATTCAAACCCACAAGCATGATAAAACCTTTAAATTTAAAATATAAAAAGTAGCTCTTGGGGCGAATTACTTTCCAATGTATAAAACAACAATCCCAAATATTGGTGGAGAAATTTACCCCAACATAAATCCATTAGGAATAAGCGAATAGACCAAACTCTTAAAAAGTTCATAAGTATAGGCAATGCTATAGTTGTCGAATGTGGAACAACACTACACATTCTCACAAGAAGATTTAAAAAAAATGGCTCTTACATAGTAAATTATCAGATTTTCTTTTGCAGAAGAGAAGTGATGAATAGATTTACATCAACTTATTGAGCAATACGATAGAGACAATTTTTTATAACTACAGTAAGCTGTCATGGCATCAAATGGGTACAGTGAAGGAATGTCAGAAAAAGTGATTTGTGCACCTTCTAACCAAATATGTTTCAGGAATCCAAGACAACATAATTGTTTAAATGGTCATCATAATAGAAACTTAGAGCAAGTTCATCTGTTTGGTCAATAGGTCAAAGTCATTGGGTCACCGGGTCACTGGATCAAGATATTGTTCACTGCCACTTGATATAGGTTTCCATCCGTTCTTTTTCTTGACCAGTTAGCTACTGTTCATTGAATTTAATAAAAAATTATTTATTATAAAATTAAAAAATATATTTGATGTAAATAGCCCCAAAAAATTCATCGAGCTTATTTTCAGAAATTTTTACAAGGTGAAATCCTCGATTTAAGAGTTAGATAATAAAGTACATGGCACAACTAGTTCGTGAAAATTTTCGGGGAATTTTTCGGATACTCAAACTATTTATAGTGATTTTCCGAAGTTTTGAGATTTTATAAATTTTTCGGATACATAGTTTGATTAAATGACTGTTAGATTTCTTCATTAATTGAAATCAAAGATCCAGATTAAAGGACCGTTGCTTCAAACTTCCAAAAAACCCAACGGCAAGCTTGCACGTGTCCCATTTCAGCTGCAATCCCATACCACTATACGAAAAAATCGTGCGCTGACGCGCGCCCCACCCTGTCCTTATTAAATGACAAGAAATTTTCTCCAACGCGCCATGCAGCTCGCGTCATAGGCCCCAACTGGGCTTGGGCTAGAGTAGCGACCGGTATCACTAGGCCATGAAAAATTTCAAGAGCATGACATAATTCTTGACCTTTTGCAGATTGGGATTCTTTCATGCCAGTTAAATATCCGTCGGTGGAAGCAACTTTTTCTTCCATGGAGGTCACCACCTCAGTTGCCCAAGTGGAGGCCAGTCAATAGGGGTGCCGGTGAACTTGCTCTCAGGATCTCCCAATTGAAAGAAAACTTGGCCAAAGACCACTTATCTGTAACAGATCTACATCCCATTATCTTAACTTTTTCCACAATTCAACAGTGCATATGTTTACAATAATACATCGGTAGTCTTATATATATAAAAATAAAATAAGTATAGTAACATACACCCTACATACATCTGTCCACAATACTCCTTTTCATTTATATGTATACTATTACAATACTTCAACTGACATAACACAACTTGTATGTTTTTTTTTTTTTTAAAGAGGGGACATCATATTTCATTGATGAAAACTAGTTATTACAAATGAAATTATCAAAAGATAAAAAATATAAAACCCTACATATATTAAAGAAAAAAAATCTTAATGGTGCATGCATGTAAACACCGTCACGAAGATTGTTGAGGAAAAAAAAAGGGCATCATGAAGCAATTCAGCTTTTGATATGCAACATCTATTTTATAAAATCAACCCACACCATATATGAATCTTGATTATATACATGTCATTCACACACACACATATACATACATACATACATACACACACAGCGGTTCTCCACTGCGGATGTCAACAGTTTTTCGATCCGTACGGATTTCCAGTTTTGACCCACTTTCCAATCACATTTTCACATCTTAACCGTTCAGTTTTTAGGTCCTAATGTATAGATCACCTCTGCAAAATTTCAACCAATTTGGTGATCATTAAGGCATTCAAAACTGCAAATTACAACAATATATATGAACGGTTCCGGTTCGAGATTCGGTTCGTTCGTGTAAATTGCAGTTTTGGATGCCTTAACTATCACCAAATTGGCTGAAATTTTGCAGAGGTGATCTATACATTAGGACCTAAAAACTGAACGGTTAAGATGTGAATGTGTGATCAAAAATGGGGGAAAAACACAAAATCCGTACTTTTTTGCTTAGGTGCGGATATCCGCACCTGAGCAAGGTTACATACATAC
Organism: Rosa persica; assembly: GCA_025331145.1. Taxonomy (NCBI): domain Eukaryota; kingdom Viridiplantae; phylum Streptophyta; class Magnoliopsida; order Rosales; family Rosaceae; genus Rosa; species Rosa persica. The sequence goes on from WFKR01000001.1 coordinate 33,305,431, forward strand.
ATACATACATACATACATATATATATAGACACACACATCCTAAGCAATTAAATAAATGTTTTTTGAGCAATTCAGCTTTTGATATGCAACATCTATTTTATAAAATCAACCCGTACCATATATGAATCTTGATTATATACATGTCATTCACACACACACAGATATATCTATATATATATACACATACTATTTTATAAAATCAACTCATACCATGTATGAATCTTGATTATATACATGTCATTCACACACACACACACACACATACATACATACATACATACATATACACATACACATCCTAAGCAATTAAGTAAATATTTTTTGTATATATCGTACTACTTCTCATTTAAATATATCGTGCCATTCCCATGTCTATTTAAGCCGACGTAGATGTTCTATAATTTCCAACCAACTCGCTAAACCATACACTCATCCAGTAATTCAATTATCACTTTGACCCATAAGATAGCCAGAGAGGAAGAAAGATTTGAAAAATGGGGAATTGGTGTTGGGAAGGAAAGGAGTGTACATGTAATAACCCGAAACAACTTAGTATCACTGTAGAGCACTCTAAGATACCTTAACTTAGAAATAATCTAAGTATCCTCTAAGCATTTTCCCGTTTAGAAACCGATGATACCACATGCTATACTTACAAGTTATATTAGAATTCTAGTAGACTTACTAAAATACCTTAGTTCGTTTTTTTTTTTTTTTGTGTGTACACTCAATATTTGTTATTGAGCTCAAGATTCTCATCTATATTATTTGTATGATGCATGTCATTTTAATACTAGCTATTGCTAACACATATTTTGAACTTTAAGAAAGCATATCAATCTTCGTATTGGTTTGAGTAAATGTATATCTATGTGTATATCTATATATGTGTGTGTATATGTATACACAATTCAAATGCTAATACATCTAGAAGAGCTAATCTGATTTTTCTTTCTTTCAACCATAATTTTTTGGAAATTTCCTTGTGAGCAACCATAACATTATTGGAAATTTCCTTGCAAATACTTTTAGCCTAACTATGTGAACTTCCACCTCACTTTTGTCTTAGAAGTCAAGTAAGACTTGATTTTTAATGCATTTTTCTAGCCTATATAAAACATGAATCTGAATAATTTTTCTTCCTTCAAGCCTTAAGATCAAGTGCAAAACTGATTTGGAAGCCTTAGTTGTAGAGAAAACTCAACCTAAGCTTCTCACACATATCTTTCATCTTTTTTCTCTTAAGAAGTTCCCTTGTTCGAAGAGCTTGAACTCAAGATCAAAATCTTCACTTCACTCCTGAGTTTCTTAAGTAAGTACATGATTACATTCCTATATTCTTTTTCCTTTAAGATTTATCAAAGTGCATAACCGAAAATAAATTGGAAAAGAATCTGTTTTGCTGCAGCCATATATTTTCATGTTTAATAAAAGTTAATCTTGACAAAATTAATTATTATATTTTCAGTTTCTTCATGAAAAATCATTCAGTTTAGGCTTTTGAATCACTAAAAAAAGGTTAAGAAATAAAGAAGCTATGGCTAATCGAAGTTTTCATTTAGTAAACTCGCTAAAAATCTCATACAGCAATCACAACTTCAAAAATTCATATCTCCCTCATTTCTTATCCATTTTCTACAAACTTTATATCAATTTGAAGCTTAGGACCTCTACTTTTATTCCAGAAAGTTTGAGAAGTAATAGTGAAATATTCAATACGTAAAGACTTAAACATCAAAGGTTAATAATAAGAAAATCTGTTTCTACGCTGTTCTGGTATTTTACCATTTCTGGACTACATGACTTATTTCATTGAATTCCTTGTGAAAATCCTATGACATGGTATCCTCATTGACTATTTTCAGATACAAATTGAACAAGTTATAATAATGGAAAGTTGACGGTTCTTCATTTTGATTGACGAATGGACACTTCGGACTAAGATTTCTAATACTATGAACAGAAGACAACAAATTCTTTGAATACTAACTAATATTCTTTTACTACTTCTAATTTACAGTACCTTTATTTTATTGCACATTTACTTTCAAGTTTATTCATATATATATATATATATATATATATGTATGTATGTACGTATGTATACATATGTATGTAACTATGTATATATATATATATATATATATTAATTTGTCCACACAATTTCAGTTATATTTACTTATGTAAGCTTGTTTATATGCTTTGTTGCTATTTATGTAGTTGTTTTATTCACTACTTAAAGCTTACTATACTATTGACATGATTATATTTGGAGAAGTGAAGTCGGGTGATTAGTACTATCCCGTGCTTAAGTGAATAGTAAAAGTGTTTTGTGATATGAGAAGTTAGCATGGGCTCTAGTCCCTACAGATAGTGCACTATTATACTCATAAGAAGGAAGTGCCGACCTTGAGTATACATACTATGGTAGTGTCCTTAGTACGCTGCGGCTTACCTGTGCTTTGGTATTATGGACCCTAGCATGTGGACTTATGAATTGTTACCAGTTAATCTGAAATATTCACTAAGAAGAGAAGTATACATATATTATTTTGATTAAATATTTGTTTGCAACATATTACTAGTGTGTTACAGTGTTAAGTGGAAAGAGATTTGAGCATATGTGGTTTTGAGGTTATATTTGTTGATTCGATAAAGAAATGAGACTATGTGATTTACTATCCGTCTCATAAACATTCATGCAGATGAATACATTTGAATACATATGTGTGTGTCTCTTGTGTGTATACAAGTACATATTTAAGACTTGCTATGAACATATAAATAGTTCTCGGTACATTTTTACTTGGTTGTTCATATTTGATTTCTTATTAGACACATTAATATAAGAATGTAAGTTGTACTTACTGGGTCTGTGTTACTCATGATGCTACACCTTCATATTTTCAGGTAACGAGTAGATGCATGGGGGAAAAGGGATGAACCTACTAAATAAAAGAAAGTTTTATTTTCCTACTACTATTTCAATAGAATAAGTGTAATCTATTTTTACTAAACTTTTGTATTGTACAAATAATGATTTCGTTTTCTAATAACAGTACTATTCAGATACATCTATATATAGTCTATTACTTTCTTTCAATTTATTCAAAAAGGAACTTTTGTTTATTGTGGCTCACATCACAAATTCGGGTACCATATTTCAGTAGAATATTGGTCTCGAGTTTGGGGGTGTGACAGTACACCCAATTGATGAAGGTGAAGGAGTACGTGGAGTTGGATCAAACAGTCTGATCAGAATTAAGGTGTAGATGACTAAAAGAAAGCTCAAGGATTTTATAGCGTAGGTGGACATAACCAACGGCGGCGATAACTCGGAGGAGCACATCCTGAAAGAATGCTTGGAAGGTAGGCTTAGCGCTCGTGTTGTCGTTGCTACTGTTGAAGAAGATCGTGATCCAAAGGTATCAAAGTCTTCGAAGGGTTGGATGCTGAGCACCAGTTCTGAGGAAGAAGAGCACCATCATCTGTTGTAATTAAGCTTCTAAAGTTACAATATTATCGTTTCATTTCATGTTCAGTTTGAACAAAAGAAGTTAGTACGTGTCAGTTGTTCGTTTCGCGTGCATGGAATTTAGATCAATTTTATTTTCATTAGATTGTTCGAGTGATCAAGACATGGGTTTCCAGTGCATCATATTTAGGTCCTGCCACAAGTCCATAACAGTAGTAGTGACCTCTCTCTAGAAAAGAAAAAACAATGGCCCCCTTCTAGTACGTGTAGATTTAGGTCCATTCCAGTGAGATCTAGATTGACGGTTGGCGAGAGGAGGCGGCCTAACCATCGCTCCACCATTGCTTCTCCGCTACAATTCTCTTCATCCTTAGTTTCTTTTTGTTTCAATTCAAAGAAATCTAATCGAATAAGCCCCAAAATCCCCCAATCGGTATTCCCAAACCTTAGAATTTTCGATCTCTCTCAATCCCTCATCATCACCGGGCCGCCGTCCAGTTTCGAACTCTCACCGTCTCCGGAGTCGACATTTTTTCCTGCTTTCTACTCTCTTTGACTCTCCGGTGACCACCGGACCTCAGTGGACAGCTATCTCCGATTGGAGGACACGATAACTCGACGACGTCCAATGAGACTCCCTCTGCATCTACGCCGTCGACCGATTCCAATCTGGAGAGAGCTAGGGCTTTATTGATGAAATTTCAGAGAAATCTCTGGTTTGAGCTTTGGCTTAAACACTGCGTTCCATCTTCTTCTTGGTAAAATCTTGATTGATCTTTCACCAAAGTTCAATTGGTTCAGTACCTTCTTGAAAATTAAGTTGGTGTTATTGGTGTGTGATCTACTCTGCTTATCGATTGCCCCTTATTACCTGGATCATCAACTCAGTCTGGTTAGGTGATGGTATTTGGTGTTGTTGATATATTGTGATTTGGTGAAATCTATTCATATGTTACTTGGAGATATTTAATTGTCCTGTGTCGCAGCCTTTCCCCTTCTTGATTTTCTTTCGGCATTTCTTCAATTTTCTTCTGTACGATTACCATTGAGACCAATTCTGTACAATTTCCAAGTCTCCTATTGATTTCCTTTAAGTTGTTCTTTCAATTTGCTTCCGTACAATTACCTGTCAAATACTAAGAGATTCTTTGCTTTCTCTATGCATTTCTGTACAATTACCAGTCAAACTACCATTCAATCCTTTTGTTTTCCTATTCATATTTAGTTTTTTGCTTCTGTACAATTACCATGCAAAACAAATCAAGATCAAAATTTGTAGAATTACCGTTCAATCTTTTGCTTTCTGCACTTATCTTCATTTTTCCTCTTCTTTCCTATATTCTTCCGAGCTAAGGCTGCAGGCATTTCCTAGGACTGTACTATTATTGTGAAAAGTGATAGAAGATAGATGTACAGTCATAAAGATGCTGGGGATGTTGAAGGTGAGAAGATGTGGTCTGGATGGCTTGGTCAGAGTGTTTTTGGGATGTTGGACAATGACCATTGCTACAATGATTTAGTGAATTGAAAGTGGGAATTGAAGCAAGGCTGCTTGTGGTTTGACTAATAAACCAAAAGAAGTGATTGTTAATATGGATGCCAAAGTTGCTGGTTTATTGTTATCATCAGGTGAGTTGAAGAATAGACCAGAAATTCCTGATGATCTCACATCTGTAACGGCAACATATTTCTTTTCTGTGGATGACCAGTTGTCAAGTTGACAAAGGCTTGGTAGGAGTAGCACAAGGCTTGGATGAGATTGGATGCATTGCAGCTGTCCACTGATCATAGCACGAGCATTGAAGAAGATGAACTGTGCATTGGGGATTTATATCATGTGTTCCAACCATTATGCTTAGTACCCAAGCATATGGTTGAGGGGGGATGTTAAGGGTAGTATAGTAATATGGTTCTTCCTATAGTATATAAGGAAAAACATTGCTGTAAATCATTGCTCTAAATTGTAATCAGAATTTCCAGTCACAATGTAGTCCTCAGCTTTCTCTACATTTCTTTTCCTTCCTTCTTCTTCCTCCTTTAGATTCATACCTAGAATTCTAGCACCTTCATGGATAGTCATCTGTTAGATCCTAATTCCTTGTCTTAACTGGTTCCATCTATTTCTGATTAATCATTTGGCGGTTGTCAGAACAGTAGCAAGGTTCAAGCCTTGTGACAGGGAGGAGGTTGGGATCCCCTTTCCGGAAACTCAAATCTCTTCCAACATGAGATGAAGAAATGGACCATGCATCCGAAATCTAACGAAAGTACTTGGTGGAGCTCAACCTTCCTCTGGTGGTGGTGTGAGAACCAGAATGAAGACAGTGAGTTAGTGCAGACATCAGTTTTGGATTTTTGTTCTTCCTTTTCGTTTTGGGTTTCCCCTTTGTACCACTTGTGGGATGTAGTTGTCCTTTGTTTGAATTTAGCCCTTTGTGGGTTGTCTGTAATCTACTAGACTCGTTGCCCTCAATTAATGCATTATACATTTTTAATAAAAGAAAAAGGTGCATCAAAATCGAATTTAATTCAAGGGAGATGATCCATCCCTTTGTAATTTGGAACAAACATCATCTATTCAGTAATTGTAGTGATGTCAAAGGATTTCACTAAAACTACTCTTGGATTCTCTAATCGTGGTTTAAGCTTAGTGCAAACTATTGGTGCTTAGATTAATCAATTGGAACCTTCCAAAAGATGAGTGAAATTTGTACTCCCCAAATTACATTATGCACTCCCTCTTCTTTTTTTAATAATTTCTTTTGTTCTCCTTATATTTCTTTCCCACATTACCCTTACAATCCTAACTTTTTGACTCCTTCCATTTGTCTCCTCTCTCTCTCTCTCTCTCTCTCTCTCGGTGGAACCTCTCTTCCTCCTCATCATCTTCCCGTTTCTCTGATCACACAATTATCTCTCTCTTTGGCTTCTATGACTTTTGTTATCTGATATGGGAATTAGATTAATTAGATCGTTTCCCTCTAATTGTCAATCTTTATTTATCTCGTGATTAAACAGCCGAACATCTTGCCTCTTTTGCTCTCACAATCTCGATTTGCCACTAAATAGAAAGGATTTTGTGTTGTTTTGACTGTGATTGAAACTCAAAGATCGACGAGGAACAACCCGGAAAACTTTTTGAAAATTCGAGTCTCAAATGTGGGTACAAATCTGGGTTTGAATATGCATCTTGATTTCGAAGAATAAAGGCTATCTCCATACTATATTGTGAAATTGATTGAATATATTTCAACAAAAATATCAATTTGTAAGACCAAGCAAGACCCAATCTGTTCCACAATAGAATTCTTCCAAATGAGCTGCAGTATTACGAAAACAGAGTCTTTTTTAGTATAAATTTTATGTATCAACAGTCCAGTTTTTGAGTATGGTAGATGAAGAAGAAAGCTTTTGGGTTTTTCCACTTCTTCAGCCATGATGGCTCTATTGAAGGATTTTGAATATTTGTATTCATAATTTTGGCCTTGTCGCTGGGTTCTTTTATATCGAGTTAGGAGAGAAAGTAGAGAGCAAGGGAAATAAAAGTAATTGAGCAGGGATATTTTTGGAAGAAAAAAAAGCATCAGTCAACTAAACTATTAAAATATTAAGAGAGAGTGTGATTTTCGAAAAGATGAGTGCAAATTTCACTACCTTAACAAAAAGACCAAAGAAAAAGATAAAATGTAGCACCATCATATTCTGTTATTTGGGCTTCACCAACTCTCCTTTTCTGTTATTTTGGGCTTCAAAGCCCATCATATCACATTCTTAAAAAGTATACCTCAAGTACCCTGGCTAGTAGTCCTCATATCAGTCATCCCTTCCCATCGAGAAAATGAAACATTTCAATCAGGGACCCTTAATTTTTCATTTCCTTTCTTCATCTTCATGTGAGGTTGGGACCTGGTGATGTTGAATGTGGAGGAAGTGATACTAACTTGTGGGACTCGCTCTCTTTCCTTTTCATGCTTATGCCACATTTTTGATGATCATATATAAGCTGACTTCCAAGCTCACAGTTTCTGCAGAAACCACTCGTGAATGCCAGAACGCAATGGAACGATGATGCAAGAAAACCCAATTATGTGGGCGGTATTACAACTCCAAGGAACCACGTACATCTCAGAAAGACATCACAGTCACTAAGCTAGCTCGGTCAAACAAGACCATATAGCTAGTTACACTCATACCCCCACAGTAGCTACCAATCGACTCGACTAGGTCAGACCTTGTCACTTAAACCACTGGCATGGATTGCTCTAGATGAGAGTATGAGACTCATGAGAGGATGAGGCGGTGGATGCCCTAGTTTCCTCAACTGGGAAAAGCTTCAGAAAGAGGCCAGGAAATGAGGCAAGGGATGGTAATGGCAAAAAGCTAGCAGAAGTGATAAGAGGGGCATGTGCTTTGCTGCTGCAGTTTGCCTGCCTGGTTCTGCAGCTTTCTCTTCATGTGGATATTATAGCCTATTACCATATACACGACACACTCCACATTTTCTCATGCTCCACATCTTTCTTTCTTCTAGCTCTTTCACTTTTCTCGTGGATTTGGTTTTCGATCTCACCCGGCTAGCTAAGCTCCATCGGCTTGAATGCTCGTCCTTAAGCCAACCGAAGCTTTCTTTGGCACGATTTTTCAAGCAACCTATCTGTTTGTAATTAATATTTGGGTTACTTTGTGGATTTACTAATTAAACAACAGTGGGAACCCATGTGGGAGTTGCATAGCATGAAGTGGATCTAGAGAGCAGAACTGTAGTAACATGTGGTTTGTGACTTTTTCTGATGACGGCATGTGTGACACTTATCATTTTGAAACTCTTTGGAGTTTGGGTTACCGTATTGGAAGTGCTAGATTAATCTCATTGAATTTGTATATCGAACACACGGCTAGATAGTGATATGTTTTTGAACTTAATTGAGCTTTTTTTTTTTCTTTTTTTTTTTTTGTCAGATTAGTTGGGGTCAACAATTTAGAAATTTTAGTGATTATCGGAATATTTTTATAATTAAATAACATCGACATAATCACAGTGTACTCTAAGAACAAAATTTTGACACCATCAATGATTCAAATGTATTTCCCTTCACTTATGTCTCACAGTCCCAAAATCGCCACCATTAGCACTTTACCCAAACTACCACCAACAGCACAAGCAATCCAGCCTGCAAGCACAATCGTACATCCTTGCTCGTAACAAGAAGACCAAGTTTTGCTCGCGGGCCATTAGAAAACGACTATAGTAGAAACTGTATATCATATCCTATCCAGAGCGGAGCTCCGCTTTGAAATTAAAGTGCAGAATTAAAGTTTATGGTCACTTTTCGGTCACATATCTATATCTCGACCATTCAGTTTCTATGTATTAATGTATACATCATCTCTGAAAAAATTTTAGCCAAATTGATGATCGTTAAGACATTAATAACTGCCTTAAACCTAGTACAATTTAGGTTGGACATATTCAATTCGTCCATTGGTTTAAGCGAGTTAGATACTTTAAAGATCATTAATCTGGCTAAAAATTTACAGAGATGATCTATACATTAGTACCTAAAAACTGAACGGTCAAGATGTGGATACGCGACGAAAAAGTTACCCTAAACTTTAAATCTGTATTTTAATTTTAAAGCGGAGCTCCGTTCTGGATAGGATTTTTGTGTGTGTGTGGTCCTTCTCTGCTAAGGACCTCCGCATATATTAAAATACACGAATTTTCTTGATAGACCCACTTTTTTATCACAGATTTACATCTTAACCATTCAGTTTTTAGGTATATATTAGTAGACCATCTTTGTAAATTTTCAGCCAAATTGATAATCATTAAGGGCATTCAAAACTGCGATTTACAATCATGAACACAAACGGTTCAAGTCGAACATATTCGGTTCGTTAATTGATTTTATCTAGCTCGATATCTTAATGATCATCAATTTGACTCAAAATTTGCTTAAGTGATCTATACATTGTGACCTAAAAACTGAACGGTTGAAATGTGGATATGTGACCTTAACGCTAATCTAACTTGCTTAAACCAACCGACGAACTGAATCTGTCCAACCTGAACCGTACTAGATTTAAGGCAGTTATTAATACCTTGATGATCATCAATTTGGCTGAAAATTTACAGAAATAATCTATACACTAGTACCTAAAAACTGAACGGTCGAGATGTGGATATGCGACCGAAAAGTGACCCGAAACTAGAACTTCACACTTTAATTTCAAAACGGAGCTTCGCTCTGGATAGGATCTCTGTGTGTGTGTGTGTGTGTTTGTATGAATATTTTTAGTTTTTAGTTTTTGTAATTCTTCCTCTAATTCCTTGATTCTAATATTTTTTATTTCTCTATCTAAGTCACAGTCTTGTCATGACATAGTTTCAGTAGAGGTAGAACCAGCAAAAGAATGTCTTTGGAGCTAAGAAAGAATGTCTTGATAATTGTCCTAATTCTTGAATCCTAAGATTTTGACTTAGTCTAGGGTTATGAAAGTTGATTCTTACTGTACCATCATTATATTGTTGAATACAGTTCCAATCAGAGAGATTATGTTGTATGTTGATAGGTTGATTTTCACTAGTGAGAGACCATTCATATGGTAGATGTGTGTATATATATACATCTACTAAGGACTCTTCCACTAAGGGATCCTTTTTTTAGTTCTTTTATAGGGATAGGTCATTAGACCAACTTTTCGAACACATTTCAGCATCCTAACCGTTCAGTTTTTAGGTCCTAATGTGTTGATCATTTCTGTAAATTTTCATCCAAATCGGTGATCGTTAAGGTGTCAAACTAGATTAAATCAATGGGCGAACCAAATCTGTCAAACTTGAATCGTTCATACTTATAATCTTAAATTGCCATTTTGAATGCCTTAATGATAATTAATTTGGCTGAAAATTTGCAAAAGTGATCTACACATTATGACCTCAAAACTGAACAGTTGAGATGCCAAAATATAATCGAAAAGTTAGTGTAATGCCCTATTTCTAGAAAAAGACCAAAAAAGGGAACTCTTACTATAAGGGAAATATATATATATATATATATATATATATATAGTCCGGTTCTGAAGAGGACGTCCGTAGCTGAGGCGTTACAGGCGGCAATGGTGGTGCGCGGCTTGAAAGAGGGAGGCCGGAGGCATCCCGGACGGTTCTCGGTAGAGTTAGGTCCGGGTTGCCGGTTCTGGGCAGCAACCCGACCTGCAACTACAGGTTCTCTGCAGCGAGTTGCAACCCCGTCGCCGGCAACTCCACCGACTGCAAACAGCTCCGTCAGACCCCTGGCGTTCGTCAGGCAAGCCTCGCCGTTCCGTCGAACCCCGAGCCGAGCTGCAGCGACGACGTCCGCACTTTAGCAACAGTGCGGACGTCCTCTTCAGAACATTTTTGTGTATATATATGTATATATATACAGCGCTTCTCCGGTGCGGACGTCCTCACTTTTTGCTTAGGTGTTGATTTCCGGTTTTGACCCACTTTCTGATTACATTTTCACATCTTAGCCGTTCAGTTTTTAAGTCATAATGTATAGATCATCTCTGCAAAATTTCAGCCAAATTGATGATCGTTAAGGCATTCAAAACTGCAATTTACAACAATTAACACACGGTTCGACAAATTCTGTTCGTTAGTGTAAATTGCAGTTTTGAATGCCTTAACGATCATCAAATTGGCTGAAATTTTGTAGAGATGATCTATACATTAGGATCTAAAAACTTTACGGCTGAAATGTGAAAATGTGATCGGAAAGTGGGTTAAAATCGGAAATCCGTACCTAAGAAAAACTAAGGAAATCCTTAGCCAAGAAGGACTGTATATATATATATATATATATATATATATATATATATATATATATATGTATGTCTGTATAGAGGTGATGCATTCTATGTAGCTCAAAAGTCAAAACTTTTTTTGGACGTTAAGCAAAACCCTATACGAATTAAAAAGTTTTTTTTTTTTTTAAATTGAACACGAATTAACAATGATCACATTACATGTTAAGATATAAAAGGGATTTCCTCTTCCTAGCTTAGTCTTTTTGCATTGCTTGTCGGGTTATCAATTAGTTAATTAACTAAATGCATATGATCTAAATTCCGCATCTTAAAGGGATGCACACCCTAAAAGGCGCATAGAGAATGGAATTAGGGCCGGAAAATTGGCACATAACGATAACAATGTTGGGATCAATGGAGCACTATACCAATGTTTGGCGCATTTGGAATTGACCTTATTGCGCTTTGTCAAATGTGACCAGTTTTTAATCTTTTGGTTGAATTTGACCATCCTATATTCCTATGCAATTAATTTCATGGCCATTGCCATTTGCCAAAATATGATGTCCACTACACATGATGAGCGTAAATGGTACCTGTTTTGTAATCATGGCATTGGCACGTGAGATCAAAACAACAAAATCATTGATATATTATGAAACAAATTTAGAGTTTTCGATCACAAGTTGAAAATAGATGAAGAGATGAATGACATTACAAATCGCAAGACAAACACTAGTAAATCTGAAAGAGTGCTAATGAATGCAATCGTCCCTATTTTAATTTCTATCCACTCATTGATGTATTATGAAAGAAAAAATAGAGTTTTCAATCACAAGTTGAAAATAGATGAAGAGATGAAAGACATTACAAATTGCAAAAATAAACACTAGTAAATCTGAAAGAGTGCTAATGAATGCAATCGCTATTATTTAAATTTCTATTCCACTCATTTAAATGTCTGAGTTATTATATCATTTTATTTACCCTTAAAATGCATGTGAAACTAATTAATTGGTTTTTTTTGAGAATGAGCTGTTAGTCAGTTTTGTTTGAAAGACAAATGTAAATATAACATGACAAATAAAACAACCTAACATGCAATCTTCGATATCTTGCCTATACGAATAAAATTACATAATGTTGATATGGTCTGCACTTGATAACATCGGCTGATTACATACATTTCTACAGTGATTTCATCATTTAAGCGCGTGTACCGGATCAAATAAGATCAGTATTGACAAGTACTAAGAAAAACAAAATTACTTCATTATCTAGATATAAATATTCAATCCGAAGACAAGATAAGATCAATATTCATATGGACATAATGACACAAAGATGTAACAAAGTCACTCTAAACAGCAAAGCAAAGAGTTTACCAACCAAATGACATTATCCAAATTTTCCTAATAAATTCTGTCACAAATTTACAAAAGAATTAAAAAAATATATAAAAAAAAAAACTTTCCTGCTAACCCAAAATGGGACTAGCTTTAGTGTCATTTTCATCTCCTTTTATCTACTGGAGATATTGAAGATCTCATCTTTTTTGTTAAGCATTGTGTTAAGATCTTATCCATAGCTCTAGAACCCTATTCCCTCAAGCCAAGCTAAGACCTAAAGACTAGCCGCCAAGAGAGCCGACACACAATAAAACCAGAAAAAGTTGAATGAATTAAAAAAAAACACAAGAGGTTTGACCGTTCTCTCCGTCAGTCCAAAACCGTTGTGCGGTGGAGACAGTCATGATTCGGTTTTGCAAAGTTTTCAATTATTTTTATCTCCGGTCAGACCTAATTTAGTAAATTCCCCACTCTTCCTTTTCGACCATTATAGACGCCGCTTACCACGCTTACCACTGCTTCTTCTTTCTTAATCATATTTAGTGCAAGGTTAGCAACTACTAATTAGATGGGGGTGCCCCTAAGTACTTTGATTCCCTATGAAAATACCAGGTTACCCTATCTGCATGGTCAACCCCAGCTGTTATGAACTAAAACCCTAAACCTCTATAGCTATGAGATTTAGAGGTGATGAGCTTGTGAATCATTGGCATTAAGAAAAATTTGTAGAGCTGGTCATTATTGTGATGCAACAACTAGCCCTGCCAATTCTTCAACTTTCAACTACTTAACATGATCAATTTGTGATATAATTGCACACCAGCTGCTTAAACAATATGGCAATGTTTTTTTCTCTTTCATCATGAAAGATGAGGTAATTCTGGACAGCAAAACACATAAATAAAATGGACCCATTGTCAAAATGGGAAACCAATATTGAAGAGGATCAAGTTTTAGGTAAAACTGCAATGGTGAGCATAAATTTGGTTTTTAGTAATCTACTTAAGGAAGAACAGAGGTGCCCTTAGTAAAATTTAGTAGCCAAAAATTTTGTGCTCAAGAAAATTTAGGAGGTCGTGCCAGAAAGTTTGAGAGAGAGAGAGGGGAGAGAGACTCAAGGCATCATATCTCAGAGACCCACAAAGAAAATGCCATAAACGGAGTTCAAAGAGAGAGAGAGCACAGGAAAAATGGAAGGTTGAAGACAGCGAAGCAAATGTCGATCCAAGACCCACCTTCCCACAAAACCAAAATAAAAATGTAATCTTTATTAATTTGATTTTCAATTCACTATGCTAAAAATCCATTCTTTTATGTTTTTGTATTACAGCAAGAAAAAGGTATTGGTCTTCTGGTCTTGGACATTTTCAATGGACATAGTATTGTGTCGTGGGTGCCCACTAGCAGCTTTTTTGTCTTCTCCTTTTTGCCCTTTGATCTTCTTCAAAATTTTGATTTTGATTAATTAATTTCTCTGACTCTCTCTCTTTCTGTTAGCAGTGTGATTTTGCATATTATATAAGTATTTTGAAGCATTTGTTTTTTCTTCTTTCCCTTTCCACCCTCAACAGTAATGATTTTCTCGTTACGGGTATCATCCTTGTTGTTGAGGAATCTGAGGAGTTGTCCTAAAAAGAGAGGGTTATTATTATCATTATTATACCCTTTGAAAAACAAAACAGAGTTATAGAAGAAGAAGCAGAGGAAGAAGAAGAAGAAGAAGAAGGAGAATCACAGCTCTGCACGAGTGTGTTTCTTTTCATTCTGATGTGATATCCTTAATCTGCAAAAAAAAAAAAAAAGACCCAGAAAAAGTTTCTTTCATTCTTATTCTCTCTGTTTTTGGGGTTCTGGGTTTTCTTTGCTTTGTTGGGACACCCTTGTGCTTGTGTTATGTCTCAAGCAAGGCAATTTCAGATGGTGGGGGGTAACAATAATATTCCAGGGCATCAATACAATGACACAACTTTCACCAAAATCTTTGTTGGGGGTTTGGCTTGGGAGACTCAGAGGGAGACTATGAGGAGGTACTTTGAGCAGTTTGGAGAGATCTTGGAGGCTGTTGTTATTACAGATAAAAACACTGGAAGATCCAAAGGCTATGGATTTGTAAGCCTCCCCATTTTATCTTTTGTGAATTTTGGTCTTTCATTATTTGCATGTATCTTTCTCTCTAAGCTTTTTCTGGTTTCTGATATCATAAATTTTTTGATCTTTTCTTAGGTCACATTTAAGGATCCAGAGGCAGCCATGAGGGCTTGTCAGAACCCATCCCCTGTTATTGATGGAAGAAGAGCAAACTGCAATCTTGCTTCTATTGGTGCTCAGAAAACTCGTCCACCCACTCCTCAACATGGTCTCTGTCCTTCACATACTAAAAGTTTCTCTCTTTTTTATTTGATTTTGAGTTTTTCAATCACCAAATGATATCTTCACTTTGATATCCACTCTCATGAACATGTTAGTGACCTCCTGGATCATATTCTCAAAACCCATTTTCACAGTTGCTGCTGTGTTTGTTTGGTAGTGAATTGAAATGTGGATCTAAAAATGCTAGGATTGGATTGAAAAGAACATGAATAAAGTACTTTTTTTTCTCTTTTGATTCATTTATTTTGGTAATGCAGGTTTTGGAAGGTTTAGACCAGCACCTGGTTTGGTAGCTCCACCTGCGTATCACGGCTCTTCATCCACATACTTCCATCAACCCAGTGGTCAATACACATTCCCTTATTCAGCTTATGGGTGAGTTATAAAATCGTAGGGAATGATTGACCCAAATGTTTCTCTTTTTCTTTCTTTCTTTCTTTCTTTCTTTCTTTCTTTCGTTCTGCATATTGTTATTCTGTTTTTAATATATGAATTCTTCTGGGGTTTTTCACTTACAGGTACTCTGGATATTCACAAGATTCCATATATCCCATGGTAAAATCATCTATCATTTTCATAAATTCCTTTCTATTTTGGGCTTCTGATGCAGCATTGGTTCATATTCAATATTCATAAACAATTGGATTAACCAATGTCATTCTCTGTTGCTTGCAGAACTATTATAGTGTTTATGGTGGTCAACAATTCTCACCTTACTACACCACCACAGCTGGGGCATCTGGGCCAGCTGGCATGTACCACAATTACTACCCATACTATGCTGCTTCTCAATATCCACAGGCTAGTAGTAACCAAGCACAAGGCTTTGGAGTTCAATATCCCCAAATGGTGCAGTACCCATATTTGCCTCAACACTATGGTTCATCAGCTGGGATTCTCTCACTTCCTTCTTCAATCCCAGTTGCTACTACCACTTCTACCACCACAGGTAAAAACTTAAATCACCACATTCTTTACTACCGATCAATTTCAACCATCTCAAGAGAATTTGATTACATGCAAATTCATGTTATAGGTGTAACAATAGCCACTGGGGTAACTGGAGCTTCTGCAACCAATTCTGAACAGAATTCTTCGAGTTAAAAGATAATTAACCACATTGGTAAATGGGTTATAGTTGATCAGGTGCAAAAGTTAAGGGAACATGTTAATAAGGAAACCACATCAAAAGGGTGCCTTGCTGCAGATATATATCAGCAACCAGAAGAATAGAAGAAAAAGGGTACCAAAGTCTGCATTTTAGAGAAGCTTGCTTGCGCAACTAACATCATCATCATCATCATTGTCTTCAATCATCATCATACATGTTCGGGATAATTAGGCGAAATAGGGAATCAAGTCTTTTAAGTAGTTGTTAGCATTCATTAGGAGAAGAATTTTAAGAATCATATGACTTAATCATTCATGTATTGGCTGGCATGGCATGGGGGTGGAAGCTAAATATTGGCTTTGGATTCTACCTCAGATACTAATTTACCAGATGATTGTGTCTACGGTGCATAGAGCATCCAATGACATATACCCTCTTGTTTATATTGGAAAAGTAAGGGGATGAAAAAGATTGATTTTATATCTTTGAATCCCAGTTTGGTCAAAGCTAGGAGAGCTTGGCCATTTTAACTTGTAATTTTTTTTTGGTTTGGTCCACTATTCATGATTGATACTTTTTGAGATCACAGGATTAGTTGGAAAAAATAGAAGATTTGTCTCTCTTATTTCTCTGTTGGTAGATGCTTTTACTGTCACTGGGCAATGTTTAGTCAGTTTGATTCAAATTCTTTTGCATAACCAATCTCTTTCGAGCTTTTGAAGAATGTGTTTGGCATCCAAGGGGATCTCACAAAAGTTGTCATGCTGGTTTTTCAGAATCTGCTTGTTTTTAACTTTTAAAGGTGCTAAAGCAAATTGAAATTCAGGCACTAGGGAGGAAATGAAAAGACGAGTTAGTAACCTTCTATAGCACGTTAGCACCATCCAGATGATATTTAAAATTGAAATTAAAGACGGAGTTTGAGAGGGAATTTGCGTGTTCAAGAAAACTAGAGCGCTTTCCTAAATTCTAAATAGTAGAAAACAAACAAGTATAACAAACACAAGGGCTTGTACACTAGTGATGCCAACAAATTGTTCTTGTTTTAACCAAGAAACTTCGTGTTAAAAAAGAAGAAGAAAAGATAAAAACAGTTTTGGGGTGGCAGCGGGCCTGTGTCTGGGATGGAAGTGGTTGTGGGCTCGGAGCTTGGGCCTATTGGATCTGAGGTTGCAGGTGATGGACTGGTGAGGCCAGATGGGTTAGTGACTGGTGGGCCTGCATCTCAAAGGAGCCTGATGCTGCAGGAAGCACAGCGTTGGGGGTGCACAAATGGTGCCAGGGTGAGTGGAGCTTGGAGAAGCGACTAAATCTTAGCTTGCGGTGATACCTCGTGAATTTCATCTTGGTGAACTTGTGGAGGTCCCAATTACTATTGGGAAGACCCTGAAGAAGAAGGGTCGCCCTAGGAGTCACAGGAACAAGCCCAAGGATCATGATGGAGAATTGGAAAGCATGAAGACCAACCTTAGGCAGAGGTTGTTGGATGTTGAAGACTCTTAGGCAGGTACTAGCTCCGACCATAAGGGGAAAGAGAAAGTACTTGTTTAGGGTTTAACAAAACAAGACATTATGGACTCAAGCCTTTGCAGTAGGGGTAATTTCTATTTGCTTTTCTAAGATGATTTTAGTTGATATTTGTACCATAATTGCGTGTATGGCAGATTAGATTATATTAATATTTTTTCCTTAGAGGGCAAGATTATTCTTACGTAGTTTTAGGCTTGTTGTTCAGCGGACGTCCCTTTAGATTTTAATGAATTTAGTTGTGGTTTAGATAGGTTATCCAGTTTGTCCCGGAACCTTATATAAATTCTGTTAAACTTTGGCATGTTTTCATGGCTTGATTATTAATAAAAACTAACCCTATTAAAAAGAAAAAAAACAGTTTGATAGTGTGAAGATCTTTAGTTCTTTACCATGTTCCACATGGTGTCAAAATCCATTTCTAGTTATTCGATTTGATTTTGGTTGGTTTACTCTATTTTATATTTAAAAGCGTTAAACACCCATGCATGAGGACAATAAAATTAAATTTATATTGACTATCTAGTCAAATTAAGATGATTATGAGAAGAAAGGTGAATGTTCGGGTGCAACGGTTAGTTATTAGGGCATCTTTTATAATTCTACCTTTGAACATATTATACAAAATGTTAATGGGACTTCTACATTCAAAACTTTACATCGCCCTCTATTTTGTTAGGTAATATATTCGGGCCAAACAGCCCAAACAAATTAGACAAACTCAAAGCTTATATGACTTGCTCACTAATCACAGATCGAACTTTGCAACTTTACGACTGGGATTCAAATTCGAGATATTCTTAATCCAGCATTAGAGAATATAGTTACAGGTTGTATACATTAGGATGGTTACAGGCTGGTCAATCTAGTTCTAGATCATATTTGATTCATTGTTCGGTGAAATTGATGATTGATTATGTCTTCAGCCTTGTGAAGGCTGAGTATTTATAGAAGAATGGTGGTTGAGATAGAGAGAGAAGGCATCGGCTCTTCCCTAAAACGTGGATGTCAACCTGCCCTTATCTTCTGCTTATTGAGACTCCAAATGATGGGTTTGATATGGTTGGGGAAGGGTAAGTAGATAGGTATCACCACTTAAGCTTCCATTTTCCTTGAATTACTTTTTAGTCATACCTGAGAGTTATGCATACTTCGTGTCACGGCTTGGCAATTTTCAACCAAACAATCAAGGTAGTCGATTCATCATTTATGCGGGTTTATACCAAGTAGACAACCAACGAACCACCTAACATTCGAGAAACTCACTATCTTGCTCGCTTCTTCGACTTTATTTCTTTCAACTATGTCATCCGAAGTTAATTTCATAGAGGACGCTTTCTCATTAGTCACTAAACTATCAGTTCTCCCTGAAACTAGTAATGCTGTAACTCCTTTCATTTGCATATAGGAAAGAAAGAAATAAAAAAAAAAATAATAATAAAACAGAAGAAGAAAGAAATAAAAATAACAAAACCAATATTTCAGAGTCCATGAAAACGATCTACATCAAGACATATTAATGGCTTTTGGGTTATGGACCTTTTGACTTGTTAGTCCACATTCTTCAAATGGGCTTCAGAGATATGAGGGAGCCCATTGAAGCGCCTTTAAAACCTAGACCTCGCTAGAAAATCAGAAACCCTAAAGCAGAGCCATTGTGGTGTTGCAGCAGCCGCAGAGCACTCTTAAGCACAATCAGTCTCAGATCTCCTCTTCCTCAGGTAAGCCCACCTCTCCCTCCCTCCCAATCGCCCAAAGGTTTAATCTTTTCAAGTAATAGTGTTCATTTGTTCACTGTAAGAGTATTAATTCTGGTTCTGGTTTGTGGTTTATTGCAGAACCATGTCGGTTTCAGAGATTGCTTGCACTTACGCCGCTTTGATCCTCCACGACGATGGCATCCCCATCACTGTATGCTTCGTTTCCTTCTCTGCTTGATATTTCATAAAAAGTTTAGGTTTTTTGAGTTCTTTGTGCTGGGTAGAAAATTGTTGTTGTTTTTCTAAGCTGTTATTGTTTAATCTATGTTTGTGGGTTGGTTGTGTGTTTGTGTTCTGAGGCTGTTGTTATGGTTGTTATAGGCTGAGAAGATTGCCGCTTTGGTCAAAGCTGCCAATGTCTCTGTGGAATCCTACTGGCCTGGTTTGTTTGCCAAGCTCGCTGAGAAGAGAGACATCGGTGACCTCATTTTGAATGTTGGTGCCGGAGGTGGTGGCGGTGCTGTTGCCGTTGCTGCCCCAGGTGCAGGCGCCGCAGCCCCTGCTGCAGCTGCTCCAGTGGAAGAGAAGAAGGTAGTCGAATTATTCTTATGAGATTATGGAATTGGTTTCTGTGGTTGAGTTTTTGAGGGGTTATCTGATATCGGTTTTTTGTTTGTTTGATTTTACAGGAGGAGCCAAAGGAAGAGAGTGATGATGATATGGGATTCAGCTTGTTCGACTAGGAGCTCCTTTCAGAATTATAAGCAGTGATTTTCTGTTTCAGAACTTGTAGTACTTTTGAGACTATTTTACTTTATTTAATCTAGTAGGGTTACTCCCTTTTGGTTTTGGAATTGTGTATTGGTGATGACAGATTGTTCAGTGTCATGAGTTTCTGAGCATTCATCTTAATTTTGAATATTTGCGTTTAAGCTTCTTTGATATATAATTATGTTGCCGAAAGATTTACGTGCATGTGGTTACTTGAGAGTATTGATGTGTTATGCATTTAACTTGGGTAGAATATACAAATCGCATGACTTAAAGGTTATGGTTGATTCTCTGATGGAGTGAAATTTCATGGTATATTGTCTTAATCTGTTGATCTTTGAAGGAGCTAGGACTTCGATTGTGTTTGGGTTTTAGGTTTTCTAAACCATGGTAGAATAGTCTTGAGACGGATGAAAGCTAGAATCAATCCTTTCATGTGTGTGGGACACAAGTTACTTGGAGTTTGAAACCTGGATGGTGCCTGAATTGTTTGTTGTCCATAACAGCCATCACCTCTGCTCTTAGGTTTTATGTTTTTTCCGTTCAATTTGTGTTCGTATGGTCTTCTGCCACATGAGAGTCGGCTGGTCTTGGCCAGTGTTTAAACCCTGGAAGTCTGGAACATAAGTAGACCTTGTGGTGAATGGTAAAGCTGATTTGGTGTTTAAACCTTGAACCCATTGGCATAAACTATTTGGTGTTTAAACCTTGAACCCATTGGCATAAACTATTTGGTGTTTAAACCCCATAATGCCTACATTGTGGTCCTGCTGACTTCGCGTTTTGCTTGATTAATTAGGGTTTGGTGTAAGATACAAGAAGAGATGGATACAAATTAGAACAAAAAGTATTGATTTTCATCTGCACTACCAGCTATTAGGCTGTGTGGTGAGAGCCACCGCTGCCTGCAGAAACTAAACTAGGGTTTCACTTATTAATTATATACTTATGCCTTCGCAACTGCATAATCTTCGTCAAAATACACTCGAGGCGGGTCAGTTAGGACAGCAGATTCTGTTCCGTGTTGGTTCACAAAACTGAATCAACAGGCTGAACTTGTTTTGTTTTCATGGCGTTGCAACATTTTCCTTGGAGAGGGGTGCAATTTCCTCACCATCACCATCTAGTCCGGGTTCGCTGTCAGCAACACCCAAACTCAGCAGCACTTCTTCCCACTTCTTAGCAGGTCCCTGTCCCAATGTGCCACAATCGCATTAGATATGGAATATCGAGATTCTATGAAATGGATTATTCATTATTTCATGTATCATACCTTCCACGAGAAATCTTGAGACATGCAGTTCTTAATGATCTCAGCAAAAGCCGGAGTTCCATAAGTTCTAAGAGCTCTTGTAACAGTTGTGGCAACAGCTTGTACATCCACAGGATCAACAACGTCACACTGAAAGATTTATTTCTAAGGCTGAAGCTCACAATAACGTAATTAAAACTCAGTGCGAACCTAAAGAAAAATATGTATTACCTCGACGTTGAAACTTCCCATCTGAAATCCCGTGAATCCTTCTTTAACAGTGTCTACCAACCCGCCAGTTGATGCAACAATGGGAACCTGCAAAAAGCAGGGGTGAATTAGTAATAGCCACCCAGTTAGAAGAAAGTACATTGCAAATATGTGTACTAATTTGAAGGAAGAACAACTTGGAGGCACGGATCTTACAGTTCCATAACGCATAGCATGCAACTGAATAAGACCACAAGGCTCAAATCTGCTGGGAATCAACATAAAATCAGCTCCGGCTGTTATCATATGGGCCAGCGGAACATTAAATTTTGCTACTCCTCGAGCTTTGTCCGGGTGTTTTGCTTCCAATTGGAGAAGCTGCTTCTCCATTGGTTTTTTGCCAGTCCCCTGAGAGAATTGCAGAATGCAGCTTAGTTCAGTATAGATATAGCTTTTTAGTAATTAGATGAAAATTTGCAAAAGGGTGAAAACATCTTCCATGCCTGGTACTTACAAGAACTATAATCTGAACATTCTCTTTGATGAAGTGGGGAATTGCTTCTATAAGAATATCCGAACCCTTCTGCTCTTCAAGCCTACCAATGAAACCTATTACAGGGATGTTTTTATCCACTGGCAAACCGACTTCTGCTTGGAGGGCTTCTTTCAAAATAGGCTTTGCATCCGTCACCTAAGCAAGCCAAACTTCAAAAACTATTGCCATATAAATCGAAGAATCTGTTCATGGAATTTCAAGTTTAATAATTGTTCTTACTGTTGTAGCATCGTATTTGACATCTGTATACTTGTCAGTTAACGGGTTCCATTCCTGGACATCCATGCCATTTACTATACCAAGAATTCCAGTTTTCCGAATAATGTTATCCAATTCGACTCCTTTCTCAATTGACGAAACAAGTTCTTTGGCATAGTATGGGCTAACGGTCAAGACCTTGTCAGATTCTAAGATTCCAGCTTTCATCCAGTTAATTTTCCTCCCTTTCACTGGTTTGTCATAGCTGTAGAATTGGAATGAGTCATACTATGCAATCATATGATACCACTATTCTATTGTGCCCAGAAAACCATACCCATCAATGAAGTCAAAGGAGCTTTTAAATGCATCTGGTATATTGAGAAGAGAGAAGTCCGCGAATGCAAATCTGCCTTGGTATGCAATGTTGTGAATGCAAAAGGCTACCTGTAACAAGATTGGCACACTACCTTAAGGAATTGCATATGACAGGAATGCGCAGAACACAAATCGGTTTACACCAGTCACTTACTTTGGCACTCTTGTATATTCCTTTGGGTTGGTATATGGCTTTCAGGTAGCATGGGAGGAGGGCTGTGTGCCAGTCATTGGCAATGAAAACAACATCTTCTCCTGCATGTAGGAAGTTCATAGTATCAATTCATAAATGATTTTTATTATTTTATATCGTGAGTATTGGTTTAGAGAATTGTAGTTGAGTTTTCCTACCATATGGTCCTGAAAAATATTTGTTGCTGGTAAGATTTAGAACTCTTGGTGCCTCTAGAGCTGCCTAAAACATATAAGTTTATACAATCATGAGAATTGAACATAAAATTGCAGGAAGGAAAAGAAATCAGTAAGGACAGGTATAAGATGCAAGGATTGATATACCATTTCCTAACAGCTTAAGAGTAACTAGAGTATATGTAACACAAATTAGAAACTTTAGGCAAAAATCCAAAAGGCAATCTCTTCAGCAGAAGCTGCCCTTTCGGCTTTCGACCACTTCTCACTTAGAACGAAACACCTACACAACCATTTACTGATGTACAATGCAATCACTTGTGCAAGAAGCCTAAATCTTTAGTTACAAAAGCATCGTTCATAGCTACATATAGTGGTGCCATAGGAGATTAACTGCATATCTAAAACCATTTTGTGGTCATCTCTTGCATATTTAATGAAGGAACTTCACAAAGTAAATTCCAAAGGATACATATGCAAGAACAAAGTGACGAAGATGGAGATTATACCTGGCATAACAAGCTGAATCGAAGTTGGTTGTCCGTGTAATCCTCACCAGCCATAGGCCCGTATATTTTCGATGCAGTTTTCCCCCATACCTTGAAAAACCAGAGTCACCAAGACACCAAATTAAAGTTTGTCCCTTTTCCAACTAATCAAACAATTCGAATTCAGAAACAACAATGACCCAAAAGACCAACCTTTTCGAGAAACAGCGGGTGATCTACAAAAACACGATCAACCCCTCGTTTGTGGCAGTGAAAAAACCGAACCGTCTCAATCTTCTCTCCTACTATAAGCTACATACACATCATCAATGTCAAAAAAAAATTGAAGAGCTTATATCTAAACCCCGAAGTAGATTATATAACCTACACACACCTCAACTGTAACTTCTGTATCCCATGCATCTTTGTACTGATCATAACGCGGTGAAATAGTCATCACACGGTGCCCATTTGCCTGAAAATTGATCATGTTCACTGGTCATGCTCTCATTGATCAATACATATATAATTTGATAGTCAAAAACAAAGAATTGAAGGAAACAAAGCGAACTTACAGCCATAGCTGGTGGGAGACCTCCAAGAACATCTCCAAGTCCACCAGTCTTGCTCCATGGCCCAACCTCTGCACCCAGAAACACCAAATTCATCCCACTCCCACATACAATAGCACCCGAACGCTTCGAACTCCGAGTGTTCAATTTCCTCATAGCAATCGATTTCGCCTTCACTACGTTCAAAGCTCTCAACCCATTATGAGTCGGGGCCTGCTTCCCAAAACCCAAGTTCTGAAACGTCGGTTTAGCCTCTGGGGTAGACGACACGCCGTAGTTGACATGAGTGCTTGTGGAAGTGAAGCTTGAAGCAGTTACAGTTGCCATTAATGGGTAGCAATGTTCTGAAAAAGAGTGGAACTTTTAAGAAACTAGATCACCGTAAAAGTTAGAAGAAAGCAATCATCAGCAAAAGGGAAACAGAGAGCTCACCTACCGAGACAAGGCTGCAACGAATGAGTTCTTGTTCTTCTTCTTCACCAAAATGCTCAGCTGCTGAAGACGGTGGGGCTTTAAAGCGATTGATCAAGAGGGTGTGGTTGTAATTTCCAGTTTTCACATGGCGACTAAAAGATCTTTGTTGAGGGGTTTGAAATGGCTAGGACCTCAAGATTCATTTGCGGTCTACAAGTTCCTGAGTTGCGGACCCAGTTGCAAAACACATGGTGGAATATACCCAAAGAATTTCTCGTGTGTAAATTGTTCTTGGACTGAAGTTCTAGTAGGGCAGGGAGTTGGGTCAATGTCTGTCCACGTTCGGCTCGGTACAACTTTGTTAGAAGAGAAATTCAAGTATTCAATGGAAATTTCATTTATAATGAAAGATTATAATGAGTAAGGTGTAAAAGTCATTCTATCAACAATTAACATGAATGTGATAAAACTAAATTTTACCCACACTAGACTTCAGACTGAAAGTCCAGACACATTATTGGAACCCAGAAAACCCCGACTCTAAACAAAGTGCAAAAGTTGACTGACAATACTTCTTTAACAAGAAGATGAGAATTTTTATTACCTTCTCATCTTGTAAGTCGCCAACTATAAACTTGAACTAAATAATAAAAAAACTATTGCACAACGCCTTTATGACAAAGTCAGCTAAACATAACTTCACTTTATAATCCATGCGTAGGAACAATGCATCCTTGACATCTCACCTCTCGTCTAGCCAAGAAAACTACTGAAACCATACAACCTTACATGTGCCAGCACAAACTCGCCGTCCAGAGCCCACCCGACCAGTCATTTGATCGACCAAGCGTATACTCTTTATGACTCTGACCCGACCAAATTGGATTGCTGGACACTCAGACTTGGGACTGCTGTAAACGCAACACTATCACCACCCCACTGTCGACACCTTCTCTCGCTTATACCATTTTTTTTTTTGAAATGAGGATGGTACGGCTGCCCTCAAGTTTTGATTAATAAAATTACATAATACATTTGGGGGGGGGGGAGCGTAAAGCATGAACCCCATATTACAATAAACATAAAGAGAATATCATTAAATAATACCAAGATTCTCCACAAAATCTATATATTCTAATAAACAGCAATTAGCAAGGAGTGCACGAATAGCTACTCCATTTGCTTTGACATAGTGGTGACATACCAGAAAGATAACTCTATAACGAATAAGCATTATTACAAATAGCACAGCTTTCCCACTATGTTGCCGCACGGAAATAAATCCGGTGGTATTCAATTTCATCCTGCCACTAGGAGGCTGTGTCCATTTAATCAAACAAACAGTTAGCTGCCTCACTAGGCCAGACAAGGCACACAGAGTGTGCATACCGAGACCAAGTCCACCATCTTATATACACCAAAATCGGGTATGGAAATACCAAATGCAAACCCTCCTCCACCCTCCCTCGAGTTCGTCTTTAAATGTTTCAAGCTTATATATTATTAGCTCATTTGAGTTTCGTATATAACTTTTATAAAGTTCATAAACAACTCGTATGTGAATCTAATGATCACGAGACAAATCGACTTGTTTTAGAATCAAGCTTGCTTGTTGGAGTGCGGCATTTACCAAAACATTGTTCACAAAACTCGGCTTCTCCTTTAGTAAATTTTAATAACCAAATGTTTAACTTAATTTTCTAATTTAATTTATTCAAATTGGAGATCAAGTGATTAAAAAATCTCCAAGTGCACAACTTGAAGATATGATTTCTTCATGACTTGAAACAAAAATATTTCAAGTCAACCTTGAACACCACTAATCCTCGAGCTCTATCAATATTTGTTTAGTACCCTTTGCCAAGCAAGTAAAATCCAAAACACGACATGTCGTTAATCCCTTTTCCAATTTGACTGTAACCAAACGACATGCGCATCGTAGTTTTGATCCACAAGAAACAGACTTATACTGACGGAGACGAACTACCGGCCATAGCTAGAAGAAGAAGAAGAAGCAGAGTAGAGCTTTGGAGATGACCAAGAAGCTCACACAGTCGGAACCACAACTCGCCATGGAGCTCGACCTAGACTCGTTCCTCAACTCACACCTCTCCTCCTCCTCCTCCGACTCCGACGCCGACCTGACCTCCATCCCTCGCCGTACGATCGACGAAATCCTCAACGACACCGATTCATCCAGGTCAGCATCCCCCTCTTCTTCCCCGCGTAGTTCGACCTTATCTCAGTTCCTCGCGTCCGATCCCAAACCGCCACAGAGCGACGCCGTTTCGGTCGCCAGCGGCAGAACCGAGGGAGCGGGGAGGTTGGGTCAATTGGAGGAGAAGGCGGTCCGGCCGGGTTTGAATCTGTACAGCCGGGCTAGGTCCGGGGATTTCCCGGACGATTCAGTCGGGAGAGTTTCGAGGCCGTCGCCGTGGCTGTTGGGAGGTGTGAGGACGAATGCGAAGCCCGGGGCGGCGCTCGCGGCGGCTGCGGCGGCTTCGAGGTCGATGCCGACGCCGCACGCCGCGGCGATCAAGTCGAGGAGGAGCGCCGGGAGCGGGAGTTTCCAGAAGGCGCTGGAGGCTGCGGAATTGGGTGAGAGATCGGAGGGAGGGTCTAATTTTAACGAGGATAGCAATGCGGTTGGTTCTGAAACGACGCCGTCGAATTCGAAAGAAGTAGAGGAAGAGTTTGGTGGTGAATTGGGGAGGAAATATGAGGTTTTGGAGAGGGAGAGGGAGGTAGAGCAGGTGAGTCAGGTTGATGAAGTTAGTGCTGGCAATGCTGGTGAAGAATTGGATGAGAATTCAACTAATTTAGATGCCACTGATGTTAAAGATAATGAATTGGATCAGAATGTTCAGGTTTCGGGGGAAGGTCCACCAGAGGAAGAAGATTTAGATGAAAATAGTACTTCTTCAAAACATAGAGATGTTGAGGATGAGCCTACTGGTGAGGATGAGCAGCATCTTGGTGGTATTGATCATACTGATGCGGTTGGTGATAATGATAATGATAAAGATGGTGATGATCATTTTGATGATAATGATGATGATGCATTGGGAACTTCAATCACTCAACTTGTGGAGGAGAGAATCGAGCAACTGGAGAGCAGGAGGATTAGTAAAAAAGCGGAAAAGAAATCAAGAAAGCCACTTGAAATCGCCGAAGAGCTAGAGAAGAAACAAGCTTCAACTGCTTTGGATTGGGAAGAGGGTGCTGCTGCTCAACCCATGAGACTTGAGGGTGTTCGGAGAGGGTCCACCACATTGGGATACTTCAATGTTGATGCTAAAAATACCATTACGAGGACCCTTTCTGCTCCAGCTTTGAGGCGCGATCATGGTACGCCGCAAGTACTGGGAGTTCACAGTAATTACATTGCAATAGGAATGTCGAGAGGGGTTGTCCTTGTTGTACCCAGTAAATACTCTCCTTATAATGCTGACAACATGGATGCAAAGGTTACATTCTGTTAACTCAGCTCTTATTGCTTTTAATTCTTTTCGTCTCAAGCAGCATTTCCATATTTTACTTAGTTTTACCTATTATGAAATTGAGATAGGTAACTCATATTAATCGCTATGGCTTATATTTTCCAGCTGATATTTCTTGGATTGCAAGGAGAGCGGTCTTATGCTGCGGTAACTTCTATATCCTTCAATCAGCAAGGGGATCTACTCTTAGCTGGATACGCCGATGGTCACATTACAGTTTGGGATGTTCAGAGGGCATCCGCTGCCAAAGTAATTACCGGAGAACATACAGCTCCAGTTGTACATACTTTTTTTTTGGGGCATGATTCTCAGGTCACACGTAATTTTAAGGCAGTTACTGGGGATAGTAAGGGTCTGGTACTGTTACATTCCTTCTCTGTGGTTCCCCTGCTTAATAGATTCTCCATCAAAACACAGGTAAATCACTATTTGGCATTGCTGACAGATGTAGGCATGTAGTAGTTGACTTGTGATCTTCCAACAATATAATTTTATCAACCTGATCATCTTATTCATCTTCACTGGAACAGTGCCTTCTAGATGGACAAAAAACAGGCACGACGCTGTCAGCTTCACCACTCCTCATTGATGAATTGAGTGGAGGCTCTTCAATTTCCTCTCAGGGAAATGCGATGGGTTCAGGCAGCAGTATTGGTGGTATGATGGGTGGTGTGGTTGGTGGGGATGCAGGTTGGAAACTCTTCAATGAAGGATCCTCTTTGTTTGAAGAAGGTGTGGTCGTATTTGTCACCCATCAAAATGCTCTGGTGGTATGAAGCCCTCAGATGATAGAGTGAATTCCATGTACCTTATATTTTAAGAATTGACGTTTGCCTCTTTTTACACATTATTTTTTCACAATGTGTTAAACCTTGTGTCTTCTTTGCAGGTAAGACTAACTCCCACTTTGCATGTCTATGCGCAACTTTCTAAACCAGATGGGGTTCGAGAGGGTTCCATGCCTTGTACTGCTTGGAAATGCACAACTCAATTGCATAATTCACCCACTAATAGTGGTAAGGTTTGACTTCCTCTGTTAAATTACCAGTTGACTGATTTTTAAGATGAGATTTCAGCCATTCATTTATTTGTTCATTTATTTCTTTGGATTAGAGAATACGCCTACTGAAGCAGTTGAAAGAGTTTCATTACTTGCAATTGCTTGGGATCGGAAAGTTCAGGTAGCAAAGTTGGTCAAATCAGAGCTGAAAGTATATGGTAAATGGTCTCTTGAAAGTGCAGCCATAGGTGTGGCGTGGTTGGATGATCAGGTATGTGCCTGATTTAATGTCTTTTGCCTAGAAGAGTTCTGTAAATGGAAAGAGTCAAGTTTAGTTCACAACATGATGGGCATAATTTGAGGTTTTTTGTCTTCAGATGCTGGTGGTTCTCACGATGACTGGACAACTTTGTTTGTTTGCAAAGGATGGAACTGTAATTCACCAAACAAGTTTTTCACTAGATGGTTTTAGAGGGGATGATCTCATTTCTTACCATACTCACTTCATCAATGTATTTGGAAACCCTGAAAAAGCTTATAACAATTGCATAGCTGTAAGAGGAGCTTCTGTATATGTACTTGGACCTACTCATCTTATTGTTGCCCGGCTTCTCCCATGGAAGGAACGGATTCAGGTTTTACGGAGAGCTGGTGACTGGATGGGTTCTCTGAACATGGCAATGACAATTTATGATGGCCAAGCTCATGGTGTTGTTGACCTTCCTAGAACTCTGGATGCTGTACAGGAGGTCATAATGCCCTACCTGGTTGAGTTGCTTTTGTCATATGTAGAGGAAGTTTTTTCTTATATTTCAGTAGCATTCTGCAACCAAATTGAAAAAATGGATCAAGTTGATGACTTAAACAGACAAAGTAGTACTGTGCACACTGAAATTAAAGAGCAATACACCCGTGTTGGTGGGGTTGCAGTTGAATTCTGTGTCCATATCAAGAGGACTGACATACTTTTTGATGAGATCTTCTTGAAGTTTGTAGCTGTTCAACAGAGAGGTATTATCAACCCAGTGTGCTTTTGCATTTAATTGTCTGGTAGAACTTCATGCATTTATTCTTTTCTTTTCTGAAGTCTTGAATCTTTGGATTAAGAGTTATTTTATTTAAGTGAAAAATATGGGAATCATTCTTGAATTTCTTATCCTACGAAGAGGTAAACTCCATTTTGCTACCAACTATGATTGAATCTGAATGGCATTTTAAGAAGAGTACCTTTGTAGCATCAACAATACATAAAATGAAAGTACCAATTTTTTTGTCCTACTACAACTCATGGCAAGGGTCATTCTAAAGGCTGAAGTGCATTAAGCATTATAGGGTTGAAACTTTTCATCTTTGAGAATAACTTTGTTGAAGTCTTTGGAGACCTGCATTTCAACTTCCTTTCATGATTTGATGGTAAGTGGATTAATACTTCAGTATTTGATAGAACAAGGCAACTAGGTTCTAGGAATTTTGTACTGCTTTCGGGTTGTGTGAGCTGCAGTGCTGTAGATTTGCAGCATCTGAAGTATGTGCTGCGTTCCATAGCTAGAAGTGCACTACATACAAAATTTTCCTTTTTATCCACTATTGCATGCTACTAATATGTTTTTCTTAAATCTTTTTAGACACATTTTTGGAACTATTGGAGCCTTATATATTGAAGGACATGCTTGGTTCTCTTCCGCCTGAGGTACTGTATAATGTATTTTGGCTGTATTGGCAGCTATATTCTACAATCTACATAATGACATTCTTTCCCCTTTCCCTTTTCTAAGATTATGCAAGCTCTGGTAGAACATTACAGCCACAAAGGGTGGTTACAGCGTGTTGAGCAATGTGTCCTTCACATGGATATTTCTTCATTGGATTTCAATCAGGTCTCTACCTTACAGATTTTTGCTAGTGATTTTTGTCCACTAATCCTGTTTCTTTTAAATTTTCAAATCTAACATTAATTTTTCCTTTCTTGTAGGTTGTTAGGTTATGCCGCGAGCATGGATTATATAGTGCCCTGGTGTATCTTTTCAATAAAGGATTGAATGATTTCAGGTCACCATTAGAGGAGCTGTTGGTGGTCTTGCGAAATAGTCAAAAAGAAGGTGCTATGGCCCTTGGGTACGATCTCCTTGATGTTTCTCCCTCATGTTGTAATCACTTGAGTTTGGAAATGTTTGAAGTAGTTTGTTGTACTACTTAAGTTTACCTCTCCTTCCAGCGACATCTTAGCAAATCTTTCTTGTCATTGATTAACTCGATAAAAAACCATATAATGAGTTGTATCATATATTTCAGTTTACTTTTGAGCTGCATATTGCTACTTGACTTTCCCATGGTCTTATTTTACTTTTTGTTGTTTGCAGATACAGGATGCTAGTTTATTTGAAGTACTGCTTTTCAGGCCTTGCTTTTCCACCAGGTACGGACTTCACTTAAGGCTGGGCTTTTCAATATCACAGGACACTAGCAGGATATCTCTTTCTATTATAAACCATGTAGAAATGGCTTGGATCTTGAAGTCATTTACAGAAAAAGATATAGAAATGTCACAGAATAAGTATGAAGGAGTGAAGGAGGACCAGCATTCTGGAACACATGTTTAAATCACTTCAGTCTCTATATTTCCTAGGCTTTGGCTTCGTTATTCAGATAAAGAAACTTTTCATCAGTCATCTCTATTTGCAGGACAAGGAGAAATTCATCCTTCACGCTTGCCATCTCTCAGAACAGAACTTTTGCAGTTTTTATTGGAGGGTTCTGATGCCCCTAATTCAAGAGCACTCCCAAGCGAATTCCCAGGAGGAGAATATCTCAACCTTTATTATCTCTTAGAGCTAGATACTGAGGCTACTTTAGATGTTCTGAGATGTGCTTTCACAGAAGTTGAAATCTCGAAATGGGACTTCTCTTCTCAAAATTCAGCTGATGCAGATGCACAGCTGCAGTGTGGGAATAATTCAATGGCTCAAAGTCAGGATTCATTGGTCCAGAATACAATTGATACTCTTATTCACATTATTAGTAAGGACATTCCCCAGAAGGATGGATCTGCTAGCAGTGTTGACTCTGGATCAGTTGTAGAGTGGCCTTCAAAGAAAGATATTGATCATCTATTTGAGTTTATTGCATATTATGTTGCATGTGGAAAAGCTAATGTCTCGAAGACTGTACTTTCTCAGATTTTGGAGTATTTGACATCAGAGAATAACTTTCCAACGTCTGTTTCTGGAGATAGCATGATTTCAAAAAGAAGAGAGAAGCAGGTTCTTGGTCTTCTTGAGGTAGTGCCAGAGACTGATTGGAATTCATCTTCTGTGTTACAGCTATGTGAGAAAGCACAATTTTACCAGGTATATCTTCAAGTGTCTTATTATCTAATGATGTTGTCTGAGAATCATGTTGATACAATTCATACGTTGTTGCTCACTACAAGGTTTCTTCATGTCTTTTAGGTATGTGGCCTAATTCATACCAGCAGACATCAGTATATTGCTGCCCTGGATTGCTATATGAAAGATGCAGCCGAACCCATTCATGCCTTTGCCTTTATCAACAAAACATTGCTACAGTTGACTGATGATGAATGTGCTGCTTTTCGATCAGCAGTTATTTCTAGAATTCCAGAGCTATTTAACTTAAACAGGTAATTCCTTAATTATCATGAATGTTTCTTTTCTTTTTCATCTTTCATATTTTATTTGAAGTTCTTCCTCATTCAGTCAATTTCTAACATTTTCTGATCCCATGTAGAGAGGGTGCATTCTTCTTGGTCATGGACCATTTTACCAGTGCAGAAGGTTCTCATATCCTATCTGAACTTCGCTCCCATCCACAAAGCCTTTTCCTGTACTTAAAAACAGTGATTGAGGTTCATTTATCTGGCACCCTCGACTTTTCAAGTTTAAGAAACGACAATCTTATGGGAGTAAAGGATCAAACAAAAGGAGTTGAGGCTTTCTTGGAAAGGGTCTCTAATTTTCCACAGCTTTTGCGTGATAGTCCTATTAATGTGACCGATGATATGATTGAGCTTTATCTGGAGGTGAGCGCTTCGTAAACTAGTGATCTTTTGTTATTTTAAACTAAGTTTATTGGATGAATCAATGTTTTCAGCTCATCATATTGTCTCTGAAATTCTTGATCCTTGTTGAGCTATTGTGAGCTTTAAGTGTGTCCATTGTGCTCCATTCTATTTGGGTCGGTTAAAGTGTACTTATTTTCAATATATTCATTCTGGCCAACTTTGAACTTTGAGGCTTCAAGTAGTGAGTAAGTTTGTTTTCTGGTCATGAAGCTTATTCGGTGTCATTGCGGTCTTTATGCGTTACTTCCAATTTGATTAGGTTCAGAAATTACTTGTAAAGCACTTGTTGGGATACCAACTGAGGTTTTAAATGTTTCACTTTTTACTTCTGCAGCTGTTATGCCAGTTCGAACGCAAATCAGTTCTCAAATTCCTAGAGACTTTTGATAGCTATCGTGTGGAGCACTGTTTACGCCTCTGCCAGAAATATGCAATAATAGATGCTTCATCATTCTTGTTGGAGAGGGTTGGTGATGTTGGGAGTGCACTTCTACTTACACTTTCCACTCTCAATGACAAATTTATCAAGCTTGAAACTGCTGTTGGAAGTCTAAATTTAAGTGGGGCTTCACGTGGTTCTGCTAGTACAGAATACTTGAGCAATGCTTTCAAAGTGGAGGAGGTTAGTAAATATCATTTTTGAATCTAGCATGTGGTTAGGTTTTTTATGCTTTCTATAGATTCGTTGAAGTGTTATGTATAAATTGTAAATTTTCTTTTTCAGGTGAAGGATATAGACGGTGTATTGCATGCCTGTATAGGATTGTGCCAACGGAACACCCATCGTCTAAATCCTGATGAATCAGAGGCACTCTGGTTCAAATTGCTTGACTCGTAAGTTCAGTTTTCAATTTGCCTCAGCTAAGCTTTACTCATGCACAATTATCTGGCCATAATGCATTCTTCAATTTCAGCATTTTGTCTTCCCTACTAAGAAGGCTCCCCCCAAAAAAAATTAGAAAAAATAGCATAAAGAAAAAGAAAAAAGGAAGCTTGTTTGATCATCTTGACTATAAAGACTTGCATAACTATGATATGCAAGGGAGCATTCTATCTAATATTGCATTTTAAATTTGTTATCTGTCTAGGATGATCCATGAAGGAATTCATTGTTGTCTTGCAGTACATGATCATGGAATTATTGAAGACTAATCATCCTCCAACTTTCAATACAGGTTTTGTGAGCCTTTAATGGATTCGTTTAGTGCTGGTACAGTATCTAAAGGAGAATATCATAATAGAATGGTAGCCAATTCGTTGGATTCACAAGAGGATGAAATGAATTTCACAATCAAGTGGAGAATCCCAAAGGCCCATAAAGGTGCTGATATTTTAAGAAAATTGTTTTCTCGGTTCATCAAGGAGATTGTTGAGGGCATGATAGGATATGTTCGCCTTCCAACTATCATGTCAAAGCTCCTTTCTGACAATGGTAGCCAGGAATTTGGTGATTTTAAATTCACAATATTGGGGATGCTTAGCACATATGGCTTCGAAAGAAGAATTCTGGTACAGCAGCTTTATTTTAATCTCAGTTATGCTAGTTATGTACATGATGTATTCTTGTTCAAGGGAATTATTGTGTCAAAGTCATTCTTGTGGAGTGTACTTACAAGGCAATGAGCTTATAATTTTCTATGTTATTTCTTAAAAACTAAAATAAAAAACTACAATAAAATCTTCTATGTCATTTTGGTGATTTAAATCTTCTTCTCCTAGTGAATATCTACAACATCGAAAGTTGGTTGTCAAAGCTACAATTGTCAGTTGCATTAAATATATCTGCATAGATAGAAGCAGTACGCTTTGCAGTTGATTCATTTCTAGCTGTATTGTGGGGCTACTGAGCAACACTCAAATCTTATGCAGACTCTACTGATTCAGTGATATTTTAAACTTTCTACACTGACTGGATTCAAATTTAGACTCTGGATATCCAATTTGTTTTCCCTGAAGCTTTGTGTTGTATCTCTTTTTGTTCTTTTCGGTTGCATTTAACTCTTTATCTGTCATGTAGGATACTGCCATGTCCCTGATAGAAGATGATACATTCTATACTATGAGCATCCTCAAGAAAGGAGCCTCACATGGGTATGCTCCTCGCAACCAAAAATGTTGCATATGCGATTGCCTCCTTGACAAGAACTCTTCCAGCTACATTCGCATTTTCAATTGTGGTCATGCAACACATCTTAATTGCGAAGTTTCAGAGAATGAAACATCAAGTCGTAGCTCGTCCTCTGGATGCCCTGTTTGCATGCCCAAGAAGAAATCTCAGAGGTCTAAAAACAAATCGGTTCTTGCAGAGGAGAGTTTAGTGAAGGTGTTTTCATCAAGAAACCATCATACTCATGGATCAGTTGTTCACCCACATGAAAGCAGTGCTTCTGAGAATAGCTATGGGAGTCAGCAGATATCACGAGTATAGCAACTTCTTATTATCATTGTCATTATTGTCATTTTGGTTTCCTTGATATTTGGTATATGAAACTAATTGAGAAACTGAACTTGGATATTGCAGTTTGAGATGTTGACGAATTTGCAGAAACATCGTGGATTAGTCGAGATTGAAAACATGCCTCAATTGAGGCTCGCCCCACCGGCTGTGTACCATGAAAAGGTTAAGCACGGACCTGTTCTGTCACCAGGAGAGAGCAGCAGTGATCTTGTGAGAACAGAGAAACAAAGTAAAATCAAGCAACTCAGGGAGGTAAAAGTAAAAGGATCATCTCTTCGGTTTCCCTTGAAAACAAACTTATTTGGTAATGGTAAGTATCTCATTAGGTCTCTTGTAAATGTAATGAAATATGTGAGCCTGTGAAAGTGTCCATTTCTAACATGTAGATATCCACTTTCCAGGCAAGGACAAGATCAGCAGGCGATGATACTATTGCCATCCACAACTAACAAGTAACAATACTGGAGTTGGATTCTGCAGAGGCTGTCCAATAATATCTATTAGGCACTAACCATGCTAGCTGAGCTTTAATCCGTTTTCCCTCCGTTTCCTGTGTTCTTCTAATCCTTCGGTGCTTCTATTTAGATCTGTTGTAATTACTTTGTAAAGTACCACAAATTTTGTAAATGGTTTATAGAAAGGCATCTGCCATTTTGTAGTAAATCAAATATATTCCTTCCAGGTTCTCGCGTCTTTATCTGGATTCTTGGTGATTTTGTCTGCATAGAACTTTCAGAAAGTAGTCTCCATCGTCACTGGGGAACAGTGGTCAGATACTGTGTAATGTGTATCCTTCCCAAGTTTGTTGCTAAGGTAAAAATCAGGCAACTTCAGACTTCCGATTCAAGTGCTTTGACAATAGGGACCTGCAATGAGCTTCTTTGATGAATGCTCGAGAAGCCCAACTGAACTGAGTAATGTATTTCCACGGCATGATTCAAAATTTCAAATCAAAGATAGCCAACAATGATAGTTCCTCATCTCTCGATTCAAACTAATCAACTCGAAATAAAATTGGAGATGGGAAGGACCAAGTGCACCTATTGATATTCAAAATAAGTGGATTTTGAATGTACATGAAATACCAAAATTGAGATTCAAGGGAAATGTAAATGGAATACTAAAACGACAGTCACATATGCATTCAGACCAAAAGGACAATCTTCTAATCATCATCTTCAAAGCTTCCTTCATCGCTACTATAATCGCTACTATCGTCTTGGTCAGGAATATCCAGTTCAACATGCCTAACTTGTATTGGCTCTTGTGGTTTATGCATTGCTTGAGGTTTAGGCCGTAAATGTTGATCCTCGACCTTAGGAACTGGAAGAGATCCCACTGGGGGCAAAGGCACTGGGTCCCCAGGCTTCCATCCAGGTGGGGGCATAGGAAAATCAGTAGGTAACTCCACAGGCATCCCAGGTTTCCAACCAGACGGAATTGTGATATTTGGAGGAAGCCGACCTTGAAGTGCACCAAAGTTTGGAGCTTGATTGGCTTCTGTTGGCACAGGAGGTGGGGGCTCCATGATTGCTTCAATTGTTTTCTCCGTGCTGTCTACAGTCTTGGGCAAACCAACATCCAGGTTTGCAAAATTGTATAGCTGAGAAGCACGCATGTGCTCCTCCTGCGGGGCAGGTGGGAGTGATCCGCGAAGAGGAGCTTGTCCAGCCCCAAATTCTGGTGGTGCAAATGTTGTGTAGCTTATCCGATGCGCATATGACAAAATATCTGATAAATTCAACTGAGATGAAACAGTAGTAGTGCATGAAGAATCATCTTCTGAACCATCATCCAATTTTACCCTTTTGGGGCGGGACAAATCAGAGTAATCATCAACAAGATTATCAAGCACCTGCTCAACATCCTTGAGTTTCTTGGAAAAGGCAAGAAGTGAGACATCCTTGGACCGTACTTCATGTGCAATTTTCAGCTCAGCGTCCTGAAGATCAAGAATTTCTTGGAGTTCAGCAACAGCCTCAAAGAGTTGAGTTTGAAGGACTGTAAACTGGGAGAGGACATCTTTGGTGGAGGAGGGACAGTTCTCAAGCGGGATTGAAAACTGAGATTGGGTTTGGGAAGAAAGGAAGGTTGGGAGGGAACCGCGGAATGCATTGAGCCAAAGGGACCGATTAGGTGAGACCTCAAAAAGTTTAGACGCGAGGGAGGCCATTTGAACTAGAATGGATTGGGCTCTTGGGAGGGGCGAGAGGAGAGAGACCAGCGATGACGAGAGATTGGAATGCTGTGAAGAAGAAGAAGAAGCAGAAGAAGAAGGCTGCTGCTGTAAAGGGAGTTTTGGAGGGGTAGGGTTTTGAAAAGCAGGTGAATTGGGGTTCGATAGGCCTAGCCTAGCTGGGGATTGTACAATTTGCGGTTGAAGCATTGTGGAGCTTCACTTATTTCTTCAAAGTACTCTACAAACAAGAAATAAAGAAAACATTAACATTGGATAAATAACAGCCATTTCATGATCTGATAACAGGAAGAACTAGGTCTTATTAAAAGAAAAAGGAGTCTCACCAGCCGAGACGGTAACAGCCAGGTAGAACTAGTGAGCTGCAAAATCCAAGAATTCAAAGTTGCTTTGTTTAAAGGACTCTCCTTTTCCTTATGTATAGCAAATTTGAAGAACTAGTTCAGTTTTCTTTTCTCTACAAAACGCAAAAACCAAAAAGAAAAATGTGTTCAAAACCAATTATAAGATGTAGATACACTTTTACATTTGGATATCATTTTAGGCCACACTACATTAAAAATCCAAACTTTGTTGGAAACAATTAATCAGCAATCTGAAATACGGTTTTTTTATAACAATGTTGAAGCCGGGGCCTAAAATGTGAATCTAAAATCCTCAAAACAGGAGAATTCAAGAGACGCCCGTGGTGTAACTTCTCCTTAGCCTAACACCCAAAATAAAAGTCGCTAGCATCCTAATAAGGAGATCCCAAATCAAAGCAATCCAGATTGCACATCTTTCATCAACAATGGAAAGGAAATCAAATTTAGAGAAACAGCAGCATAAACCAGCAATGAAGAACTAGAAAGGAATTGGATAAACTCACCTCGGGATTGTTCTGTTTCATCGTCGGAATGGAAAGAATGAAGCTTTCATCACCTGCGATTCGCATGAGAGACCACCAGGACGGTGACGCTGAGAGAGAGGGGCAGAGAGTCTGAAAGGTTTCGGTTTTAACGATAGCCAGGTGGGCTTGGTCCAATGGGTTGCGAGTGAATTTGTGTAAAAAAAAAAAAGAATAATAAGAACATTGGAAAAAAGTAATAAAAAAAGGGCCCAACCGGGTTCGAACCGGTGACCTCTTGATCTGCAGTCAAATGCTCTACCACTGAGCTATGGACCCTTGTTGATATGTTTACTATACTTTAAATGATCTACCATGACATGTCGAGTTACTCTGACAGGTTTTTTTTGAGAAGAGTTACTCTGACAGTTAAATTGAGTTTGTACGCGTTAAAGGTAAAGAATAATGAGGTAAATAAATTTATTCTAACTACTTCATTGTTTTTCATATGTAGATCTAAATTTAATGATTGTTAAGTATGACCGAGTATAAAATCAAATAACCACTTGAGTATGACTGTATGACTAGGCGAGACGTGGGAAGGGGCTTAAGCCTAGGTGTTTAGATGGGACTTAAGCGGGTGTCTAGGTGGATGCTTAATTTATTTTAGTATGATTTTACAATATATAAATAAGAGCAATTAAAACAAAAAACTATACTAAGTGGTATAATTGATTGAAAAATTAAGATAAATGTTAAGTATATACGTACAAATAAAAAATAGTTTTTAAGTATTTTACTAAAAGAAAAAAAATATATTTCGAACATGTTTTAGGACGAGTTTGACCCCGAGTGATTAATTTAAAAACAGCTTTAGCTGTGCTGTGAGAATAATCAGCTGTGAAATTAAGTAGTTTGGTATTTGGTAAACTGTGCTTTTAAAAGTGTTGTGAATACAAAAGCAGTGTTTAAATGTTTGGTAAACTTTAGTATAAAAGTGTTGTGAGTTTAGATAATGAACAAAAAAGACATGAAGTTAAAATGATGTTATTTATGTATATTTTTAGAAATAATAACATTTATGATTTTTATAATTACATTTATTATCTTTGTAAGTTATACTATACTCATTCACTTACCTTACAAGTGTGTGTGCGGGTGTATGTGTGTGTGTGTGTATATATATATATATAGATATATATGTATAATCATCTGCAAGTGTCTTTGACATTATATTTCATGCTCTAATTGTATTATTGCAAGGAAACATGTGTACTTTCCTCTTAGTAACTTCCGTTGACTGAATCAATAAGCTTCCATGCATCCTTTCCCAGGTGAAGTCTTATAATGCCAACCTTCATATGGCCACCACCAAACTCTACTGGAATATCCAAATTAATGTAGCCACCAGTTGTAATTGGAACATCAATTTATTATATAGGTAAAACTAATAAATGGTCTCAACTTCTGAAATCTCTTAATCTAGAAGCATTACTTTTGCAATTTATGAATTATAACGTTGGGAAGTGAGAGATTGAATTATAATCAACAACCTTTTGTTTTACTAAACACCTAATCCAACTTAAATGATTGAATAAACAGCTTAAGCTGCTTAGACCTCAGGCCAAACTGGACCTTAAATCAGACTCACTTAAGCACCACCTAACCTAATTGAAGTGATACCTAACCTAATTGAAGTGATTGACGCTTAATGATATGAGAATAGAAACCTCACACACAAATCTCGCCTAAACACCTAGGTCCTAGGCTCCTCTCTACCTCCCCCTAGTGCCCAACAATTTTTAGAATATTGATCATATCTAATTCATTGTCACCCATGTGATAAAAAGAAACTTGTAGTCATAGACTTCTTAGTCCTCATCCAATGACACGTTGGAACTCATGCTTGTCCACATGGTCACAATCACAACACCAACATTTAACACACAATACCAACACAAATTAATGTGGGAATTTTCTCCAATCATCTTTTGCCTCACATCCCTCACCATGAATCCAACCCAAAACCACTAACAAAAACACCTTTCCCATTTTCAATACCCAAAAAAAAGAAACACCCTTCTCCTCAAATCTCCCAACTGTCCAAGAACAACAATAATGGTAATGCGACCCTCGGACTTCACAAGGCCTAAAATGACACCCCAAAATAGCATAGAAGCCAAACAAGACACATAACTCCCACAAGTGCCAAGTAGCAGAGTAGTGATTTGGAACAAGCAGTTAGTTGAGTTGGGTGGATTTCCAACGCTCTTGAGCCCTTGAGGCGGTTTTTTCCAAGCTCCTCTCCCTCGTTTCCTCCGCCTTCTCTTCTCCTCTTATACTCTCCTTCTCCTTTTCTTTCTCTCTTCAACCTCCAAACTCCTCTCTTCCCTTGAACCCAAAATATAGAAACACAGAGAGAGGAGCCATGTCCTTCTCTGCCGCCACCACCCAGCCCCTCCGGCTCAACACCACCGCCGGCGCCGCCGCCAGATCCAATGACAAGGTACCCTCTTCTCTGCTGATTTCAAAGACTCCGTCTTTTTTGGGATCCACCCGCAAGCTCCGACCCGGTTGTGTAACTGCCAAGCCCAATGCGCAGCGCCGATCCGCCGTGGTTTCGGTCTCCGAGGCTGTCAAGGAGAAGAAGACCAGTGCTTCCACCAATCTGGTAATCATTCTTTTGCCTCAAATTTCATTTCTTTTTGATTGAATTCTTTGGAAGGTTTGGCTTGCCATGCATGGTTGGAATAGGAGAGGTTTGGATTTTGGTTTTTCACTGTTGAAGAAAGATTTTTGGGTTTTGAAGAGCTGGTTAGCTGAGATTTACGAGCTGTGAATTGAACTCAATCAAGCATGATTCAAGTTGTTTGATCCAAAATTACAATAAAAAAATTCAACTTGGATGCATTTAGTTTAATTTGATTTGATTTGAGTGTTGTGTTTAAGAGTCCAGCAAACTTCATTGTATACTTCTCATCAAGTGTAAAGAGATGTAGAAGTACCCATCTGAGTTCTTTGTCTAATCCAAAAT
Organism: Rosa persica; assembly: GCA_025331145.1. Lineage (NCBI taxonomy): Eukaryota > Viridiplantae > Streptophyta > Magnoliopsida > Rosales > Rosaceae > Rosa > Rosa persica. Next base: position 33,347,061 of record WFKR01000001.1, read on the forward strand.
ACAACTTGTTTGGAGATCAATTTGATTCGAGTATGTTTAAAGTAAGGGAAACTTCATTATATACTTCTAATTAAGTTCAAAGGGATGTACAAGTACCCATCTGAGTTCTTTTTTCCTAGTGTGGTTTTTGAAGATTTTATGTTCTTATAATGAAATGAACAGTGTCTGAGACCATGGTTTTTGAATTTTTGTGTATTTAGCTGCTAACGAGAGAGGAAGGATTGGAGCTTTATGAAGACATGGTATTGGGTAGAGCTTTTGAGGACATGTGTGCTCAGATGTATTACAGAGGCAAAATGTTTGGGTTTGTTCACCTTTACAATGGCCAAGAAGCTGTGTCAACCGGGTTCATCAAGCTTACAAAGCAGGAAGATACTGTGGTGAGCACATACCGTGATCACGTTCACTCTTTGAGTAAGGGTGTCCCCGCCCGTGAAGTCATGAGTGAGCTCTTCGGAAAGGCTACCGGTTGTTGCCGGGGCCAAGGTGGTTCGATGCATATGTTCTCAAAAGCCCACAATTTGATTGGTGGGTTTGCATTTATTGGTGAAGGGATTCCAGTGGCAACAGGGGCAGCCTTCAGCTCTAAATATAGGAGGGAAGTGTTGAAACAGGCCGACTGTGATCACGTGACGTTGGCATTTTTTGGAGATGGGACTGCTAACAATGGCCAGTTCTTTGAATGTTTGAACATGGCTGCATTATGGAAATTACCAATTGTATTTGTTGTGGAAAACAATTTGTGGGCTATTGGAATGTCGCATCTGAGGGCAACTTCTGATCCCGAAATTTGGAAGAAGGGACCTGCCTTTGGTATGCCCGGTGTTCATGTGGACGGGATGGATGTTTTGAAGGTGAGGGAAGTGGCAAAGGAAGCAATTGGAAGGGCCAGGAGAGGAGAGGGACCAACCTTGGTGGAATGTGAAACATATAGGTTTAGAGGACACTCATTGGCTGATCCTGATGAGCTCCGTGACCCTGGTTAGTATTTGAATTTTTGTTTCCTCATAATGCTTCTCTGTTGTACGTTGTAAGAGCTAACTTAACCCATTCATGTCCATCCTATTCATTTGTATTCTCTTATAACATCTTTACCTGTTAGTTTTCAACGACATGATGTTTATTCTGTTGCACAACCAAATTAAGTAGATAGTTCTTTAACTGTTTGGATATTAGATAGTTGCTTTCTTTTCAATTTTGAAGAAGCATGTCAGTCGGCTTACTAGGCTGGCATTATGGAGTTTCTGATTTCATAGCACCTCTATCAGGTGATAAAATCATTTATTAGAGGAGTGTTACAGTGTTTGTTTGCCCATGACTTAACCATTTTCCCCCAACCTTTAGTGAAGTGTCTGTTCATTTGTTCACTTCAATTATGAACACCACATATCAAATTATCATTATTATTTACCAGACTTTTGCACCTAGCATGGTCGATTCATCTTCTTTTCACGTCATTTAATTGAGGTTGATAAATATTAACCGCCATTTTTGGTTCTAATTTGCCAGCTGAGAAGGCACACTATGCTGCCAGAGACCCCATCACAGCCTTGAAGAAATACATATTTGAGCACAACTTAGCCAGTGAACAAGAGCTGAAGGCCATAGATAAGAAGATAGATGAGGTGCTTGAGGATGCTGTTGAGTTTGCCGACGAAAGCCCTCTCCCACCTCGCAGCCAGCTGCTCGAGAATGTGTTTGCTGATCCTAAAGGCTTTGGAATAGGGCCTGATGGCCGCTACAGATGTGAGGACCCTAAATTTACTCAGGGCACTGCCAAAGTCTAATCTTTGTTTGGACCTATGGCAATCAACTTATGCTATTTTTCTGTTCCTAGATGCATGCTATTAAATTTTAGTTACTGCTAGCAGTTCTTGTCACTTAAAAAGAAGATTGTATTTGCATTTCTACTGGAAGCAGGATACTTGTGTTTAGGGTGGGTCTTTTATTTGAATTTTGATCATTCGTGTACGTTTCAAGTTATCACTCTTTCTGTAATTGCAAACATTACCCTGAAGGGATGTCGGTTTTTGTCCAATTTTATCATAAATTCTATATTTACAGATTATTCTCAGAAATTTGCCTTGTATGAAGTTTAAAGTAATATGGTGAAATGGTTCACTTGACTTCGAAAAATTGTTGATCCTCCCTGTACATTATATGGGGCTTGTTACATAATCTGCGCATTGATACAATTTACAAAAACTAAAAAAGATGTAGTGACATGCGAAATTGACACAATAAGAAACTAAACTATCAATGTCCGCTATTGGGAAGATGAATGATAACTAGTACATGTTCAAGCTCAAGTGGTATAGAATCTAGCTGAAAAATAGAATTATTACAGAGAAATATGGTGAACAATACTGTAGGAAATGGTAACAAAAATAATGAAGATATGAATCTTTTTAAAGAGGCAAAAAACAAAAAATATGAAGAGGTGTCTGTTTAGCGGGAATTACAACTTGAAAATCAACTCTCAGACCCAAAACTCGCCTGACCTCAGCTGGTGTCAGTCTCCAGGTCATAGGTCCTGAAATCTCACCCCAGAAAATCCAGAATCTCAGAGACCTTTTCTAAGTTGAGGATGGTTGCCATTTGAGTGATCCGAGCAAAATTGTCTCTTAACAGTTCTTTTGGTCATGCTAGAGAAGTGGCTAAGTAATGCCCTACAATCTCTGTCCAGCTGAAGGCCTCCAAGTTGACTGAATCTTTTCTGCATCATAATGTATGAACGAATCTTAGTTGTTGGCAGTCATTAGTGATAGCAGCCATGCATTTGTCCCAACGGCATGAAGAAGCCTTTGAACCCATGGGCCTAAATGGTAATCCTCTTCGCTTTCATTTGTGTTTCTGTGTACTGCTGATCCAAAGGTGTTATTTTTCTTTATTCTGGAATAGCACATGGTTTCTTCTAAAATAAACAAATGTGCATTACTATTTTACAGAAATTCAAGAACTAAACAGCATACTTGATCATCATCTCCAAAAATGGTTAGGACTAATGAGAGGCATGAATCCGCAGAAGACTATTGCATTAGCATCTTCTTTAGAGAATGGCTTTCCATGAATTTTGGCTCTCCATTAACACTTGGTAACGGAGCTAGCAAGCATAGTCGGAACATGACGGACATGTGAACTTAATACACATGCATAATGTAGCATATCTGGATGGTATTTTAACATATCGATCGATCATTGTAATCCTAATAATCTCAGCCCGATGCACACATAAGAATCATAAAGCAGTCCTGCAGTAGTAAGGATCCTAACACAACTGGGATTTAGAGCTTACGAATCCACGTCCTACAGTGATAAGGGTTCTGACTCAACTGGGATTTCTTGTTTTGCAGAACACAGGTTCGAAGCAAATTTGCCTATATATAACCACATCTTTCTCACGGTTTGGAGCATAAAAGATATAGAGTCAGTTGTGCAGCATTACTCAAACTACAATCTTTTATTTTCTGATTATAACAACCTACCTAGCTAAGAAGATCGATGGAAGACCGTGGCGAGCCTAACTTGTACCTTCCACCAGAGATTATGGATGATATTCTTTTATGGCTACCAGCCAAGTCCTTATGCCGCTTCAAGTGTGTATCAAAACCATGGAAAGCCATGATATCCGACACCCATTTTGTTAACAGGCACATCAACAGAGCCACTGAGAACAAGGAAGTATTCCTCCAAAGAAGAAGAGTGATATTCACCGACGCGACAGACAATGGTCTTTATACTTTGGACTTAGATGAGTTTATCAAAAATCATAAACATGTGCTTCTTAAGAACCATGAGGCTGATACAGATAATGGTATTGATAACGATGATGATGAAGAAGATGAACAAGCAGCTGCCACTGAGCTCGATTATATTTACCGTGAGCAGCCAAATGTTCGAGTTCCGTTTTTCCATTCCTGCAATGGCCTGATTCTCCTCGAGTTATCTGATTTGGAGTTATATTTGGTTAATCCTGCAACCAGTGAATCCAAGCATCTAGCAAAACCACGACTAGATCCTTACTGGTTCCATAATTATAATTATCACCTATATGGGTTTGGTTTTGATTCCTCCTCTTCTCAATACCAGTTGGTTCAGGGAGACATTTTCATAGATGATGATGATTTTTTTTGCGGGTGGCTGGGAACCTGGTTTAGTGTTTATAGCTTTGAAACTGATTCGTGGCGACATAGATTAGCATCCCCGGATGCTTACATTCCTGCAAGTTCACAAATGCATCGAAACGAAAATGGGGTGATGTTGAATGGTCGTTTTCATTGGTTGATGAGTCAAAAAGAACAAAGGAACAAGAGATTTGAGATTTTCTGATGTGTTTTTTACCTTCTCCAAGAACGGAGTATATATACAAGATACACCAAGACCTATTAGGAAACTAATTACAACAGAATAATCCTAATAATACACAATATTCACAATCCTAATTACATGACATGACTCACGCCAATACTCCCCCTCAAGTTGGTGCATATAGATCACGGATGCCCAACTTGTCAAGTGAGTCACAGAAAGCTTTACTCGAGAGAGCCTTTGTAAGAATATGTGCCAATTGTTCTTTAGTAGGAACGAAGGAAAACATAATGACCTGTCCATCCAGCTTCTCTTTAATGAAGTGTCGATCTACCTTTACATGCTTCGTGCGATCATGTTGAACAAGATTGTGAGCAATTTCAATTGCAGCCTTATTATCACAATAAAGTGGCATAGCCTTTTTCTGCCTGAACCCCAAATCCCTCAACAAATTTCTCAACCACAACATCTCACACAGTCCTCGGGCCATTCCTCTATACTCTGCTTTTGCACTAGAACGAGCCACCACCTTCTGTTTCTTGCTCTTCCAAGTAACTAAGTTACCACCCACAAACGTGAAGTAGCCCGAAGTAGACCTACGGTCTGTAATATTACCTGCCCAGTCCGCGTCTGTGTACCCGAAAACATCCAAGTGACTGTGTTTTGAAAAGAGTAATCCCTTCCCTGGAGCAGACTTTAAATACCGCAAAATACGAAATACAGCATCCATATGAGTCTTACTGGGATTATGCATAAACTGACTCACCACACTAACTGCATAGGCTAAATCTGGTCTAGTGTGGGATAAATAAATCAACCAGCCAACTAACCTCTGGTATCTTGCTTTATTCGTAGGCACTTGATCCAAATACTCTGCTAACCGATGGTTCTGCTCAATAGGAGTATCAACAGGTTGACAGTCAAGCATACCTGTTTCTGCCAGCAAGTCAAGAACATACTTCCTCTGACTCAACATAATACAATCATTTCCACGAGCAACTTCAATTCCCAAGAAATATTTCAAATTACCCAAAACTTTCATCTCAAATTCAGAAGATAACTGACCTTGTAACCTTTGAATCTCCTCAAAGTCATCACCTGTCACAACCATGTCATCAACATAAATAATCAAGGCAGTCACTTTACCACACCGATGTTTAAGGAACAAGGTGTGATCTGAATTGCTCTGCCGGTACCCAATTTTCTTCATGAACTTGGTGAACCTACCAAACCAAGCTCTGGGAGACTGCTTCAAACCATAAAGAGATTTTTTCAATTTGCACACCACCTGCTCTCCAGTAGAAGTACCATATCCAGGAGGTAAATCCATATAAACCTCTTCATGCAGATCACCATGCAAGAATGCATTCTTAACATCAAACTGTTGTAACGGCCAATCAAGATTAGCAGCTAACGAAAGAAGTACCCGAATTGTGTTAATTTTGGCCACTGGAGCAAATGTCTCATCATAATCCACGCCATACTTCTGAGTATAGCCTTTAGCCACTAGTCTTGCCTTGTACCTGTCCACCGATCCATCTGAATTATGTTTTACGGTATACACCCACCGACAACCAACTGTCTTCTTCCCGGGTGGTAATGATATTAACTCCCACGTACAATTCTTCTCAAGAGCATCCATTTCGACTGTCATTGCTTGCATCCACTTCTCATCCCTCATTGCATCCTGCACTTTACTAGGGAGAGAAACAGAAGATAATTGATTCACAAAGGCTACATACGGTTTAGACAACCTATGGGTCGACACATAATTAGCAACGGGGTATTTAGCTTTTGCACTTAGAGTAGGTTCATAGTGTTTCGGGGGCTGACCACGGGTGGAAAGACTAGGCAGAGTTTTGGTGGGAGCAATATCTGACATAGAAGAAGGAACACTAGCTGACACAAAAGGAGTATTAGATAAAGAAGGATTAGAACATACCTCGGGTGATGATTGAGCAGGTGAGACCGCTGAAGGAGAGGGAGAGACAGAAGAACTGTTCAAAACGGCATTGGCGGCATCAGGAATTTCATCAGAAACAGAATCGGAAATTTCCTCTCCGGCAGACCAGTCGGACTGATCCGGTCGACTGGTCGGTAACTGACTGCCCAAATTCTCTTCTCCGGTCGGTAGGCTGCTGTCCTCTTTTTCAAGTTCTGTTCCCAAACACTCCAGCCTTGAGAACTCAGATTCCAGTCTCACATCTTGCCCACTAAACAAATCTTCATAATAACAAGACTTCTCCCCCTGACTAGGAGTCACAAGAGGGAAAAAATAACATGCATCTTCACTGAACGTAACATCCATGGTGACATAAAACTTATGGGATTGAGGATGATAACATTTGTAACCTTTCTGATGAGAACCATACCCCACAAACATACACTTAAGGGCTCTAGCATCCAACTTTGACCTCTGATTCTTATACAGATGAACATAAGCAATACAACCAAAGACACGAGCATGAAGAGTATTAGAAGATGGAATAGAAACGTAGTTAGACAGGACCTCAAGTGGGACACGACCTTGAAGAGGGGCAGACGGAAGACGATTGATTAGATGAGAAGCACACAAAACGGCCTCTCCCCAAAGATACTTAGGCATGTTAGCACTAAGTAGAAGAGACCGAGCCATGTCCAGAAGATGACGATTTTTTCGTTCAGACACCCCATTTTGCTCAGGTGTCTGTGGACATGAAGTTTGATGTATTATGCCATGGTGTTGGAAATATTCATGAAAAGAATGATTGACAAACTCACCCCCATTATCGGAACGAAAGACCTTAACATGAGCATCATATTGAGTACGAACAAGCTTATGGAATGCTGTAAAAGCAGAGAAAACAGAATCTTTGGACTTAAGTAAAACCACCCAAGATAATCGAGTAAAGTCATCAATGAATAACACAAAATATCGCATTCCAGAAAGGGTAGAATGTTTAGAAGGACCCCATACATCTGAATGAATTAACTCAAAAGGCATAGTACTAGAATGAAAACTCGAAGGATAACTAGACCTATGACTCTTAGCCAAAGCACAAGTTTCACAATGCAGACTAGACTCACTAACTCCCAGAAACAACGAAGGCATGGACTTCTTCATAATTCCAAAAGATGGATGATCCAAACGCCTGTGCCACAACCATAGCTCACTCAATCTATCAGAATTCAATGTCAGGGCCAAAGGCTGTTCCGGTGCTTGTGTTGGCTCTGCGTACATGCAATCCAAGTGAAACAGTCTCCCCCTCAGGTCTCCCTTGCCCATGATCACCCTGGTGCACAAATTCTGAAAAATAACATACATTGGATAAAAGGTTACAGAGCACTTATTTTATGACCCCAACTGGGATACAGACAAAAGATGGTGAGACAATGAGGGTAGATAAAGCACATCATGCAATACAATGGATGGTGTAACCTGAACAGACCCAATACCTAAGACAAGAAAAGACGCACCATTCGCATTAGAGACATGGGATATAGAAGGAGATGACATAGACATAAAGAAGGACTTATCATAGGTCATATGGTCAGACGCACCAGAATCAATTATCCATGTATCACTACCAGTAAAGTCAGAAACATGTAAAGCAACACCAATTTTACCTCGAGTTAAGGAAACATTACCCTTTGAGGGATCTTGCCCTGCAATGCCGTAGAAGTCAGGTTCTGGCACCAATTGGACTTTGCCTCTTTGACCACCACCACGTCCTCCACGTCCTCCAGTATTATTGCCTCCTCTCCAACCAGAGTTGTTGTAATTAAACCTTCGCAACTTAGGGCATTGATTCTTGAAATGGCCAACTTCCTTGCAATAGTTGCAAGTCATTTGGTTATAATTCTGATTCTGCTGATATCCCTGATTCCGTGGTTGATATTAACTCTGAGATGGAACTAGGGTAGAATTCCCAATCTGAGGTTGAGGTGGAGGTGTAGCATGGATTGCTAAACCAGAAATTTCAGTATGAAGATTCTGAGCGGCAGCCTTATTACCTTCATCTCTTCGGATATAGGCAAAAGCTTGTTCCAATGTAGGTGGAGTTGCAAGACGCAATAACTCATTCTTTGCCCCTTCAAAGTGAGGATCCAGGCCAGTAAGAAAAATATGGACACGCATCTTGTCCTGCTCAGTCCAATAGGAATTAATATCAGCTTCACAAGTCATAGGATTAGGGTTTAGTTGATCAAGCTCCTGCCAAATTGTCTTCAAATTCGAATAAAAGGTTGCAACAGGCTGTCCACTCTGAGTTATTTTGAAAGCTTTGACATTCAATTCATGAACACGAGCAAAGTCACTCCCATCATAATATGTAGCAGCAACAGAATCCCAAATTGCATTAGGAGAATCATAGTTAGCAAATAATCTCATTACCTCCGGAGACATAGCCTTGAGAAGAATTCCCATCACATTAGTATTTGCCGTATCCCATTCATCGGCTTTTGGTCCTGCAGCAGGTCTTGCTGCACTACCGGTAACATAACTCCACTTTCCAATCCCCTGAATATGGATCTTCATAAGCCTCTGCCATAACTGATAATTGGTGCCATCGAGCTTTACACCAAAACTTGAATTATCTGTCACATTCTGAACAATCACAACCTCACGGGCCACAAAGTTAGCCCCTCCACTCTGAGATCCTCCATTATTCCCATCGGTAATAGTCAAATCCACCATCTTTTTTTTTTTTCTTCAAATACCCGAATTAACAAACCACAAACCAATTATTGATGGAAGCCGTCAGTCCCTAAGTGCAGATGTGTAGAATGGACTTGATGTGCAGAACGTAGCTCAAGGGATGCTTTGGACCAAAACGTAGACCAAAGGAAGGATTGATATCCAAGAATAAATCAAAGGGACCAATAATCAAACGAAAGGGCCAGCGACCAAAGAAACAAAAAGAACAAGAGCAAATTGATTTTTTTTTTCTCCGAAGCGGAAACTGAATAACACCTACACCGAGTCCGAATGGATCTCGGCTCTGATACCAAGTCAAAAAGAACAAAGGAACAAGAGATTTGTGATTTTCTGATGTGTTTTTTACCTTTTCCAAGAACGGAGTATATATACAAGATACACCAAGACCTATTAGGAAACTAATTACAACAGAATAATCCTAATAATATATAATATTCACAATCCTAATTACATGGCATGACTCACGCCAATATGATGGAGTTGTTGAAAAGATACAATGATGATGATGAAGCATTCGTGATTGTAGCTTTGGATGCACGGTTGATACGGACTCGAGAAATTCCACTACCGCCTGAATTATCCAGTGGCAGTCAATTGGTGAAACTAGGGGCCTTCAGAGAGTGGTTATGCATAACATTAGCGACACTCGAGCCCCATCATGCAGAAACATATAGTGAGTTTTGGGTCATGAAGGAATATGGAGTGAGGGAGTCGTGGACTAAAATGAGGGTCTCCGTCCCTTATGCTGAGTTATCACACTCTGGTTTTTGGACTGAATCGCATGATTTGATGGTTTTTGGAGAAAGGTTAATTTTGTACAATTTTGATGAAGAAAATCCACAAAGCTTCCAGAATTTATCGGTTCGCGAAATTGGCAAAGTTGGTAGAGTTGGAGTATACATTGAGAGCCTTGTTTCAGTTAGGGATCTCAACAACATGAGAATAAATCCATAGATATACAGGAGACGTGGAAAAGAGTGATTGCTCTTATCAATCTGGAGGCTAGCTCTTTTTTTTTTTTCCTCTCTTCTTTTTTCTTTTCTTTTTCTCATAATATTAAGCAAGCTATGACTTTGTGTTTTTTTTACTAAATTTGTTACATTAGCGTTCTGTTTAGTATCTCATGTATTTTGTAGAATAAAAAACCGAACTTTTGGATGGAACTTATTTGAAGATCTTAGTATATAACAGCAGAAATTATAGAGATGTATTATGAACAATTGTTAACAAGTGTACAAGATAAAAATGCTGCAATAAGGCAATAAGCAGATTATAGAATTTCTCCACCAAAAAAAAAAAAAAAAAACCCTCATAGTTCTTTCATGAGTTTTCCTGAAAGGAGTAAAATTCACAGTCCCCACTTTACAATCTACACGTCATATTTCATTTTCTAATAACTTAAATTTTTGTCTTTAATAACTTAATTTTGACTTTTTTTTAAGGATTTCAATAAAATACGAAAATGAGAGAGTGCATTGTAAAATAGAGAATGTGGCTTTTACTCAAGTACCATCTAAACCATAATAAAAAAGGAAAGACCAAGACCAAGACCAATAGTAGAAATTGTTGGTGATGCAGCCTTAACTAACCTCAAAGTAAATAATTCAAAATAATCAAATATTGCTTGAGAAGCTGAACTGATTATTGCCGCGCCCTGTAGCTCCTTCAAAAATGAATAGATCATCTGCATAGAGCAACTTTCATTAATGCTCTCTTGTAGTTTCTTAACTCGAAATCAATCTCCATGAGTCTAAGTCACACAGAGATAATTGCATATAAGAATTTAAAGTTACATTTAGTAAAAGCTAGAGCTCTGCCAAATTGCGGGTTACCGATGATTGGAGTCGGGCGTCCAATCTTATTCTCCCCAAATAATACCCTATAAACTTTATTGCCCCATAGTGAACTTTATTGGCTTCCAATAAACATTCATTGGGTTTTGATTGAGAGTAATAAAAGTCTCTGGCAATCTCCAGTGAACTATAAAATCTCCAACGATCAGTTAGTTACCAGTGATCAAAGTCCAAGTCCGGTTTTATTGCTCCCCAATGAAGTTTTTATGACTTTCAAAATAAATTTATTGGATTTTATTGGGGGGGGGGGGGGGGGGTAACAAAATGATACCCAATAAACATTGTTTGCCTCTAATAAAAATTTATTGAGTTTTTCATTAGGAGGTAATAAAAGTCTCCAACGTTCTCTTTGGAAACCTCTGATCGGTTAGTGAAGTCCGGCGAAGTTTCTAATGATTTTTTATTATTTGAAGGGCATACTTGGTTTTTTATCTTTAAATTGGTTAATTGGCGCACACATCTTTTAGTGGAGTAAATAGTCGAGAGCTCATAATAAATATTGTACATCAAATACGCTTTGTTTTGAACTCAAACTAACCTTAAAGACGACATATGAGATGTTTCTATTATGGGAAATGACTAATCTAACGATCCACTGTCTGATGTAAGATTTGCTCTAGGGTTGATAGTACATGTCTGTAGACAGTGAGGTGAGTCATAAATTTTATGGCTTGCTTTTTTAGTGTTTAAGAGCAAGTCCACCGGTTGCTTCTTGACAGGTCACCAACTAGGAAAAGCTGAGGTGGTGACCATGGAGGAGAAAAACGTAGCTCCACCGGTAGCTTCTTGACCGGGCAAAATCCTGACTTTCTTGACCAAAGCCAAGAAAAAAGCCAAAGGCTTGACATTTTTCTTGCCCAGCCAACCCATCTACCAGCTCGGCCCAACCCTGAACGTGGGTGATGTCAGCACCAGAAAGCTTCACAGTCGGAGAAGCGAAGCCCAGAAAGCCGGAGAAGTCGTTGGCAGCGAGGAACCGTAACGGAGACAGAAAGAACCCAGAAACACATTCGTCAAAACTCGATCGAATTGAAAACTAATTATAGAAACGTGTAGAGCATGATGAGGGAATGAATTTCCATACCACATGCAAGCAAATCGGTGACCGGAGTCGCCGGAAAACACCACAGAACCTCCGTAGCAGTCGTTGCTTCTCGCCGTTGATTCTCCGTTTTCGTTCAGTGCATGGATGATCCAAGGGCAAGGGGTTGCTGGCGATGGCGAGAAGAAGACGATGGTGTCCGCACGCCGCCGTGGAGTGGCCGGAGGAGCGATTTCCGGTTTGGTTTCCTGCTGGGTGGCGCTGCGTCTCGGGTCAGAGAGCATCGAGCTCTCTCTCTCTCTCTCTCTCTCTCTAATTTTCCTGTCTCTTCCCACAGTTTAAAGTGAATAGATGTGTCCCATTAATGAATGAGGGCTAGGATCAATCGGTGGGAAAATGTGGATGGCTAGGGTCGCGCCACCTGTTTCTCTTTCTTAAATTAATTTCCTAAAATTCCAAAAGTTCGGACAACCATGAAAAATAGCCCGGTGATCCGAATAATTCTCCGAAAATTTTCACGAACTCGTCGTGACTTGCATATATTGGGTTGTAATGGAAAGAAAAAAAATGAATAGTAAAAATCGACGAACAGTGAAAAGTGAACAGTCTTGACTGGTTAAGAAAAAAAGGGTGGAAACCCATGTCCAGTAGTAGTGAACAGTACCTCGACTGGTCGACGCCTTGACTTTTCGACCTTGACATTTCTTGACTACGGGTGAACTTACTCTAATAGTTTTCGAAGAAAAAAGGAGAAGTCAAAGTAGATATATGGAATCCTAAAATTTTCTAAAGTTATTTAATTTCAGTACTTCTGCCGGGATGCTTTGACAGTTTGATTTGACAATACATTCAATACTATAGGAAAAAGTGAGAAAACATATTTTGGAGAAAAAGTTAAATTCTTATAATTTTGGTGTTACACAAGTCATCAAAATCATTATAAGGAAACAGTTTAAAGATTCTTGTTTTCAAGGGTGAAGAAGTTTGGACAGACAAGTGAGTGGTAAAGAACGTGTAGGGAACTAGGAATATAGTTACGTTGCTACAAGATGTCGGATAACTATTGTTATCTTTGTGAGAATTAATGTCAAATTGTTTAAGATAATCCTCTGCTAGCTTCAAGATATGAGGTGTTTTTTTCTTTGATTTAACCATAATAAACAAATAAATTTTTAAAAAAGATATATCTTCCTTTTATGAGAGTGATCCGTTAACAATTAAGTTTGCGTATATTTTATAAAGCAATAATATTCTTGTCTAAATAGTGGTACGCTTCTTATATTTAGTATCTCGTATAAACCCTATATTTTGATTGCCCGTTTTTTCTAGAGCAGCTCCCTAGATTCACCCCTTAATATCTTTAACTCTATCCTTTCCTTTTTAGTATGATATACATAATGAAATAACTTAAACGTGAATTTCCTCCAAAATCTCACAAAATGATGCTTACAATTTACTCATGTGCGCACTGCTTCAACATACATCACCAGTTCTTTTGATGCCAGACTCAAGACTTGTATTATTTTTTCTTATAGCAAGAAGCATGGGATATATGTGATATTAAACATGCAAAACTTGCTGGAAGATGTATTAGTACGCGTGTGCAGAATCATACATGGTCTGATATTGGTCACACGCCACATTTGCAAGACAATTGATGCCAAATAATCCAAATTTTTTTTTTTTAGAGACAACTAATCCAATTTCAAAGTTAGTATTTATTAAAAAAAATACTTAATTAAGTGAATGGAACTTTCATTCGCAGTCACGTGAACAAAGTTGTAAAATATCTTTAGAGGTTTATTTATGGTGGATCCCATAAACTAGGTTTTGGGATCCCACCCTGCAGTACCGTTATTAACTTAAGCCTTGATCTGATTATCTTAAATATGAATATAATATATCTTTTTATCCTTAGTCCTCTGCACTGCTAAGCATACCTTTGTATGGTACGGTGGTGCATGTATATGTTATAGTCAATAGGCACTGAGATGGCATTATGACAATTGCAGTTCACACTCTATCGAGGTCTACTGAACTTCATAGACGGTCTGTGGTCATGCTGTAGCGATGAGAGAATAGTTGTGTTCACCACCAACCACAAGGATAAACTAGACCCTGCGTTGTTGCTTCCAGGTCGGATGGACGTCCACATTCCTTTGTCATATTGCACTCCAAGTGGGTTCAGAACCTTAGCCTCTAACTGCCTGGGAATCCATGAAAGCCACCCTCATCCCTCTGTGGAGAAATTGAAGGCTTAATACAAAGCGCAGAGGTCACTCCTGCAGCAGTAACTGACAAGCTTATGAAGAGTGGTGCTTCAAGGGATTGTCAAATTCCTCAAAGAAAAGAAGGCCATGAATGATAATGAAAAGTTGGTAATGGCTAAAAAAGCCAATGAGGAAGGGAATCGAGGCAGGAAACGGATCGGATGAGGATGTAAACAAAAAACCGGTAGAAGAATTGGAAGAACACAAAAGCCGCAATTTGATGAGGGGGAAAATGCTACAAACTGTCTAAGTTGTCTTTTATAATAAATTCGATCAGGAATGAACATTGTATGTGCAAACTCTTTTCGAGTTAATTTCTACTTCGAACAACAACTAAAACTAGTAAGATGTGTTAACTTTGTTTAGTATTATCCTGATGGATTAGTTTCTCAAGTCAATCTAGCAGTAGGGTTCCTAGTTTAGCTTAGGATTTCTACTGTTACGGGTGAATTTGGTATAACATCAGAACCCGTAATGCTGTATTGTCATCTTAATTCCTTTCATTTCCATGTTTGCAAGTCAGTTTCGTTTGCATATATAAGTAATATATAGTTCCTGAGTTCTAAAATTCTACACCCATGCCCATTATCATTAATAGCTTCTTAGCTCGGTTAATCAATTTCTCGATATGAGGTACGGTTAAATCTAGGGGCACCAAAGTTGAGAGTACAAGAATGTCAGGAAACTAGGTTGTATTTTGGGTAAATGGACCGCACAATCACTGAAAATTCCCTGTGTGTTGGAATCGATGTGCCACGAACTAGTGCACATCGTGTTTTAGATAGAGATCGATGAACAGTATAAGTATGGTCATCGATGTTACGAAAATCTACGACATCGTTTTTTTACATGATTCGATATATTACAAGGTACTGGACATCATTAGTTTACCAAAATCGATGTATAATGGGAAAATTGACATTGTTTTTATCCGATAATCTGATGTTAATGTAAGTAAATATATCTGTTCATACAATATTAATCTGTGTATACTGAATCTGAAATCATGGGATATGAGGCAAGTTATGTGTCAAAATCAAGAAAAACAAGAAAAGTTCATGGGAACCGATGTTTGAAATGTATCATTCATCGTTTCTTAAATTCATAATGATGTTAAAATGCATAGCTGTGTTGTAGAATCTATATTTTTTTAAGCATTGAAGACAATAAAATGAGGGTCTAACAATACCTAAACATACAAATTTGTTATCATTTAATCGTATTTACATCGATTTATAATGGGTAACCGATGTTTATACTAATACTGGACATTGGTTAAAAACCGATGTCTATATTTTCTTGATCTTTCTCATCACCACAAAGACATCGGTCGTGATTTTGTTTCTCATATGTTTTTAGCCGATTGCTGATGGCATTATTCTAGTAGTATACTGAAAAGTCGAGCTTGATTGCGGCTGCTAATTATCTTGAGTTTGATATATATGATTTGGAGCTCTCTAGTATTCACGACAACTCTGACTTGAGAGAGGTACTGCTGTCTACTACATATCGTTCTATTTTGGACGTTGAGGACATTAATCGCAGTGTGAACAGAAAAATTCGATAATCAGCTCAACCTTCCAAACCCTCTAACATCCCACCCTGTAGTCCTACAAGCAAGGTCAGTACCTGAACTTTAAATACTGCTATTAACTTAAGCCTTCATATGATTATCCTAAATATGAATAGAATATATCTTGTTATCCTTAGTCCTCTGCACTGCTAAGCATACCTTTATATGGTACAGTGCTGCATGTATATGTTATAGTCAATAGGCACTGAGAGAGCATTATGACAATTGCAGTTCACACTCTATCGAGGTCTACTGAACTTCATTGACGGTCTGTGGTCATGCTGTAGCGATGAGAGAATAACTATGTTGTTGAGACCGAAAATTTCACAAACCCAAAATGAGAAGTTTGGTTCGATGCAAAAGTGAGAGTCCAGTATCTTTAGCTTAATTATCTCCGAAGCGGATAATTGTACAAGTTTGCTGTGGCCAAAGAAGGTAGAGTTTGTTGTAGTATAAATGTATTATAGTATAAATGTATTATACTATAAATGTATATATCATGTAAATAAATACTTGAGTGTATAGATAGGTACTTGAGTGTATAAACATAGGTACTTGAGTGTATGAAGACTTGTGTGACATGCTTTATACCAAGAGGTAACAAGCATGACAGATTTCATCATTGAGATTGTTATCAATTTGGTTTTCTCTTTGAGCATTCATACTACAATGTATTCCTATAAGTACCCTTTTGTGTGAGATGAATAAACACACTTGAATCTCCATTCTCTCTGAAACAAAACTCTCTCTCTTTGTTATTTTACGTTTGTCCTCAAGCACGTTATCAGCATGAAGTTGTTCTAGAATTAGAATAAAAAATTGACAAGAGAAAGGAAGTTCATCATCCAACCGAAGTCATTTTTCCAAACCTACAAAAAACCTCCAAACCCTAGCACATATCAAAGACCTTGATCCAAGAAGCCCAGAACCGGTCAGATTCGCTCGGATGCTCATTTTCTAGGGTGAGTATCCTTCGAACCAATTGGTCTGCCATGCTTCCTTGCAGGACCTGCGACCATAGATGCCACATCATTACCATGCTGGGCAATGGCGCCATCTCTTGGTGTCACAGAAGTGGCGTTATGTCCATTATTAGGGACATCAATCTTTGCAGGCACGTTTGCAGCAGCAGGTATGTATGATCTCGTCACTTTGGCAACATCAGAAAACTCATCAGGCAGAATATCTTCTACGTTCTGGAGCTCGATTATTCTTCGTACTTCAAGTTTTGATTGTACGATACGGGGATCGAGATGAGATATAGTGGGGACAGGCCACGACAATTCCTGTCGTTCCTGTTGAACATATGTGTTCTTATCTCCCCTAACGAAGGGAAAACTGTCTGATCAAAGTGACAATCCGCAAATCTAGCAGTAAAGAGATCGTCTGTCAAGGGTTCAAGATAGCGGACGATGGTTGGAGATTCATATCCAACATAAATGCCTATTCGTCGTTGAGGACCCATCTTAGTACGATGTGGCGGCGTAATAGGCACATAAATAGAACACCCAAAAATACGTAAATGCGAGATATCAGGCTCGTACCCAGTCACTAGCTGTAACGGAGAATAAGATTGAGTTGCAGTGGGTCGTAGACGAATTAGCGTCGCTGCATGCAGTTTGCATATCCCCAAGTAGAAACAGGAAGACTGGTGCGCATAACCAATGTCCGGGCTATCATTTGTAGTCGTTTGATAGCAGCTTCTGCGAAACCATTTTGGGTATGAACATGGTGAACTAGATGCTCAACATCAATTCCCAATGACATGTAATAGTCATCGAATATTTTTGATGTAAACTCCCCAGCATTATCAAGCTTAATTGGATGGTCAGGGTAGTGAGCCCGTAGACTGATAATCTGGCCAAAGAGTTTATCATAAGCAGCATTGCGAGTGGACAACAGCGCGACATGTGACCAGCGTGTCGACGCATCAACTAATACCATAAAGTATTTAAAAGGTCCGCATGATGGTTGAATTGGTTCACAAATATCCCATTGGATTCTCTGTAAGAACAGAATAAGTATTTTGAGATCTTTTGCGTAGGACATAGATTTAGTCCTAATTTCCGAAAGGAACAGGCTTTGCAGAATGAGCGAGGGGCCTTAGAAGCAACCAATAAGAATTTTGGTTGGGTCAGAGAGTCTGTAACTCTATTAGAAGCAAAATGTTTGACTACATCTCCCATTATGACGTTAGAGCTATGGAAATTGGTGTGTGTGACATCATGGCCACTAGGAGGAACAACCATGGCGTTATGCTCATGGTTGGCGCCATTTATGACGTCATCACTAAAGACAAGAGTGGCCTTACGGCTGCCCAAGACAGCAGCAGCGCCTGAGGCTGCAGTTTTTACGGTCTTTCTAAATCCGGGAATCCTTTCTCATTATGAAGAATGGATGTCTATGTGAAGTCTTTAGTATACGGAGCATCATATCACGACTAGGATGTCCTAGTCGGTCATGCTAAAGTCAATATATGTCTGAATCCAAGAGATCTTCTCTTATGACATTATTGGATTCAATTCGGTGTAGTGATATAAAGTCCACTAGATTGACACGTAAGCTTCTCTAAGATGCGCTTTCTGCCTCAATCATTAGAGGTAATGCAAATGAATCCTATTTCATTCTCATTATGCGTTCGCATGGAATCCGTTGGTTCTTAAATCTTTAAAGCTCAATAAGGTTTGATTTGCCTTAGGAGCGTAGAGAGCTTCAGTGACTTTAATCAAGGTGCCATTTGGCAAAAGGAATTGGGCAATTCCATGTCCTTGAACTAAACCTGATGGCCCAGCCATCGTAGTCACAGAGGAATATGTAGGCAACATTTCTAACAATAATTGCCTATGTCGTAGAATGGTGTGCGTAGTCGCACTATCCGCTAGACATTGTAGTTCATCCATTCCTAAAAGAAAAACTCATAATTAAAAAGGAGTCATAAAGAAAAGAACTCAACTTTTATTAATAAGCCAAACGGAATTACATCATCGTTTCTTTAATCAAAGAAAATCTAATCCAAAGAGAAACTAGCTTATGCAAACAATGACAGTCATCTAACTTCTTTCGGTAATTTCAATGCAAATGTGATCAGGTGAGTAGAGAGATGTCGGTGGAGCAAGGCTCTCTTAAGTACCACTTATCTCAAAACCTTCCTAAACATCACACTTACAAGGAGTACACCTACTTTGAAGAAAGATTAAACCATTGGCATCTACTACAAATAATATGGCAATTGCCTATATCTCTTGGAAAATAAAAAGACTTAATCAAAATCGTTAGTTTCTGGGTCTTGATCTTTGTAGTCTTCCGCCCTTAGATCGAGATCGCCATCTTGATCTTCTTGTTCTATGTAGTTGGCCTCCCTTGCTTCACGATACATCTTGTATGCATTTTCAACGTTCTGGGATACACTACACTTCTTTGCCCAATGTCCACTTGATCCACATCGAAGACAAACATCTTTATGGTCAGGCTCCCTTGATCGAGGTGCATTTGATGCACGATTTGGACGGCTATTGTTCTTGGTGGCGTCACCACTATGGCCGTAGGCTCTGCCTCTTTCTCTCTCTTCACACGTTGACCTCTACGGTTCCGTGCACGCCTATCTTAACGATTTCGGTCCTCTTTAGGGAGAGAATATGGACCAGAACGTCCAGAATTGTCCATACATTTAGGGTTTCACTCCTTGCGTCCTCCCTTAGAGGCGCGACTATAGTTAGACTCCGGAATAGATTTAGTTCCCACGGGTCTAGTATTATAGTTCTTCACAAGGATATTGTCGTGCTTCTCAGCTACGTTCATGGCTCCAATGAGCTCATGAAACCTTGTGATACGTCCTGCATTCACATCAATTTGATAATTCTTCGAAATCATCAGGGCAGAGACAGGGAAGGTAGAGAGAGTCTTCTCGATCAACATTGTATCAGTTATGGTTTGTCCACAGAACTCCATCAAGGACTTGATACGAAGGGCTTCCGAATTATAATCAAGTACGGATTTGAAGTCACAGAAGCGGAGGCTATGCCATCTCACTTCCAAATCAGGAAGCATGGAGTCACGTACGTTGCCAAATCGCTGCTCAAGTTCTACCCATAGTTTTCTGGGGTCTTCCTCATTAAGGTATTCACTTTAGAGAGCATCATTCATGTGCCTTGTCATGAGAATTATGGCCTTGGCTGTATTTGCTTCGAAAACACGAGTTTGCTATACAGAAAGCACGTTCTGACTAGGCTCTTGGATGGTTTCCAGAAGTCCATCAGCCTTAAGATGGTGCACATCTCGGACCCACCTATGGTATCCTGCACCGGTTGTCTCTAGTGGAACAAAGTTCAACTTATTCAGATAACTCATCCTGAAAAACAACACAAGATTAGGGTTAGTTTCGGAGCATAAAAGCTTACCACGAAAACAATAAGAATTTTTTAGAGTAGTCGCTTCCAAGAAATTAGGGATTTCTGAGCGTAGTCGCTTCCAAGAAAATCCGATTCCAAGAGGGATTTTGGATTAGATCGAAATAATGATGTATGTGGTCGATTGTTTTTCTTTTCAACAAACTCTAAGTTTGGAGGACTCTGTAAGCTCCAAGCTTGGAGTGAGCATGAACCCCAACAGTTCGGCTTTTAAGTCTCCCTTATGAAGAAGAAAATGAGGTAGAAGAAGGGATGTTGGAAGTCCCCGAGAAAAGAAGAAAAAATTGAAAAACTTCAAAAACGGGAACTTTTAGAAAAATTTACCTTGAAAGGATGCCGGAAATCTTGGCGGGAAAAAAGGTGTTGAAGATGACCGGAAAAAGGTGTTGGAGTCGCCAGAAAATTGGCCGGAAACTGATGGTGGCCGGAGGTAGACCGGGGTGTGCAGGGCTGCTGCAGGGGTTGTGCGGAGGCTGTGCAGAGGATGGGCAGGGCATGTCGACAACTGCTGCGCAGGGGCTCGGCAGGTGTGCGCGGGGCTGTCGGGAGGGGCAGGCACAGGGGTGTGCAGGCTTCGGCAGATGCACGCGGGGCTTCTCGGTAGATGTCGGCAGCACTCGGCAGATCTCGACAGGAAACGTGCAGGGCTCTCGGCAGGGGCTCGCAGGGCTGTCGATAGAGGCTCGGCAGCACTAGGCAGATCTCGACAGGGGTGTGCAGGGGCCTCGACAAGTACTCTGCATATGCTTGTAGGGGACAGGGACCGGTCCGATTTTTTCGACGACCGATTCAGGGATTTTCTGACCGGTTCCGGTGGTTCCACCGCCAATTCTGGGTTCCTTGAGGCTAGGGCTTCAATATGTGGGGCGGTGTATGTTGGGATTTGAGGGTTACGAAATTAGGGTTTCAGGGTTAGGGCTTCATGCTGATAACATGTTTTAGGAAATCAGAAACTGAGAGATAATTGTTGTGTATTCTCATTGACAATATGAGTATCTTTATATAGAAGATTACAATGTATAGAATCTGAACATATAAGGAAAGTAATTCTACATTGAATAGGATTCTAAATCCTTCTATAATCCTATTACCACTAGGTCAAGTAACCTAGAGTTTGGGTCAAACACAAAATAGAGATTTCCTTAAATAAATACTTATATTTTCATCCTGATCAACGTTATGTTACAATTAAAATACATTTTCCCTTAACATATATGATTGAATACAACCATAAAGTAACTGATAGCAAAGACCAAAAACATTTAAGCATAAGTGAGTAGGCCTTAACACTAATCAATTGGGTCTCACTCTGGATAGGACCTGCATTAGACGCCAGGTGACAGTAAGTGCGGATAATCACCATGGCCCAGCTCCAAGTCTGTACTCTCTGTGCGGATTCCTTCTAACCCGATGAACTGATGACTCGACTTCGGGCCTGCGACAACATATTCCGCTGAGACTATCTCGACCGGGCGGAGCTGGAGTGCCCCTTCTGCGGTGTCGGCCTACCTTAGTATGGCCAAGGCACCCCACATATTTGAATTTATTTTTTAATTACTTAAAAAACGTCTTGCAACTACGAGAAAAATTCATTGTATAGAGAAAACACTAGTTTCTCAAAACCCATTCTACTTTTTTTCCGGCAATTCAAACGCATTTTCTTAAACAGCAGCAACAGGTCCTACAAGAAGCACATAGGTACTTGGACGAAGTACCTAGACGTAATAATGTAATATACACATAAAAAACGCTACCTGGTAAAAGCACTTCCATATCAAACAAAAACCGAGTCATCTTATCCGTAGCACGACATTAAAAAAAATTGTATTTCTATCTGTGTAGGTTGAGCTGTGGTTATGACAGCCACTTACTCAATCATAGCACCCTCTCCTCCCTCTTGGATTACTAACAACACCACCCCGAAGACCGGAGTCACAATTTCACTTAAACGATTCGTTTTCAGTTCCGTTCCATTTTCTTCCTTGCATCACCAGCTCAGGTACTCGAAGAACAGAGCCGGGGTTTTGACGGCGTTGGCATCAGTGGAACACGAACAGGAACAGGCGGTGAGTTTAGTGGCTGAGGAAGAAGAACAAGGGGTGGACGATAATGGGTATGAAGAGCAGTATGAGCACAAGAGACACAACGCCGATGTTTCAGGCGAGGAGGGATTGGAAATGGAGAAGCAGAATCGGCAGTCAAGACCGTGTGAGTTGTACGTGTGCAATCTTCCCAGAAGCTCTGACATTGAGGACTTGATGGAGATGTTTAAGCCACACGGGGCTGTTTTCTCCGTCGAGATTTCCCGGAGTCCGGACACCGGTTTAAGCAGAGGCTGTGGTTACATTACAATCGGCTCTATAGACTCTGCTAAAGCCGCCATTGCTGCATTGGATGGGATTGTAAGTCTTAAACCCTAAACCCTTAGCTACCCTTTTTTTTTGTGTTTGTTGGTTAAATTTAGCACTGAAATTGAAATTATGTGAATAAGACTGAAACTTTGGTTACTGTTTTTGTGAAGGATGTTGCAGGGAGGTAGATGCGGGTTAGGTTTTCGGTTCATATGAGTCCGAGGACTAGGAACTCTGAGGCATTGAATTCGGCACCAGTGAAGAACTTGGTGTACGAAAGCCCTTATAAGCTCTATGTTGGTAACCTTGCTTGGGCTGTCCAGCCTCATGCTTTGAGGAGCCATTTCAGCAAGTTTGGGACTCTGGCTAGTGCAAGAGTGTTGCATGATCGAAAAGCTGGGAAGAACCGGGCTTATGGGTTTATCTCATTCTCTTCGGCTGCAGAGCGTGATAAAGCGGCCACTTTGGATGGAACGGTAATGTACATGAATTCTGACCCGATTTGATGTTGGAATTTGAATGCTGTTTCATTTTTTGATGTGATTTATTGCAATGGCACTTTCAGGAGTTTTTTGGTCGGAGGATAATAGTTAGAGGACTTAAAGAAAGGGCTTAGTCTTGAAGCTCTAAACAAGGTTCATCTCTCAGAACAAGGGGCCATTCATAATGCCTGCCAGATTCTAAATTGTGCACTTTGGCATCATAATTTGCCTAATTGGTGGAGTTTCGGAGTAATATGACTTCCAACATCGGCAACACTGCTGAGATTTTCCATAGATATGTTGTGTAACTTTTTTAGTAGCTACGTTGGTGATTGTGAAGAAATGTGTACCTCATGTACCCCTTTAAACTCTTCTGTACTCTGTCTTACTGAGCAAGAGATAGTGAAGTGTGGAGCTTCCTAGTTGGTGATACAATAACAATACTCGTTAGTTTTGCCCTCAGTTTTTTCAGGCAATATGCGGAACTTTTTGTTTCTATTTGATTATCTGCTTGTTTGCTGCCTTATGCTTGAGTTTTTAGATATACATGCTGGAACCAATATGAAGATGTATGCACCACAAAACTGAAGAAGACAGAGCAAGACAAGATATTGAGATGTTGAAGAAAACAGGAGAATGCTTTACGTTATGATTGACCTCTAGACTTCTTAAATGGTGTATGATTTCTTAAGTTAGACAGTTCGTTGCTCAGATTAGGATCGAAGAAAGCTACTCGCATAAGGTCTTTGACTTGAAGATAGGATGGTGCATTTGAGCCAATGTTGACAGCTAGAATGTTGAAGATGTGCATATCGTCTCCATGGCTTGTCAGTTCAGGCTGATCTTTATTAACAAGCAAACATGGCAAGCATACTCTAGGATTCCAGAAGGAGATTAGTTCTCGTATCTTACAAGCTGAAAGTAGTTGCCAGTTAATAATCAAAATCAATTTTCCACGATCCTTGAATTAAAGCATGACTGAGCTTTTAAACTGAACCAAGTGCTAAGTGAACGTTGGAGACAAATTTCAGTTACTTATAGTCTTATAGACGGTAGGAATACGATTTATAAGTTGCATAAGTTTCAAATACTGGGGTCTAGTCATTCTTAAAAAAAAAAAAAAAAAAAAAATTTACAGGCGTCTAGTATTATCTACCTTCATCACCCACATAGGAAAAATGAGACATTGCTAGTAGGTTTATAAGAGTTTGGATCACTTCATCCATTGCTAATTGGTTTTGATGTGAATTTCAGATTATTTTATCATGATATCAAAGCGGATTACCCATGTATTCGGTTTCAGCGATGGCCACACGTGCTCACCGTCACCCAATAATCACCACACGTGCAGGGGTGTGTGGAAAAAAATGGCTCATTGCCTATGAGTCTTGCCTCTACTAGACCACCACTTCGGAATCAACCAAATGGACTGCTTCAATTAGCTAGGTTAATATAGTTGTTAGTAAAATCTAAAAACAGGCATGCAATACCATCACTAGACATTTTTACCTAATTTTCTTTTTGTTACTCGATTTATATGATTTATTTGTCACACGAGTATGAGACACTAAATAGTTTACACATGGCATCAAACGCCCACACCAATATTAACACAAAAACTTGAAGAGACAAAGCAAAAGAAGATATTTAATATTAAAAAAAAAAAAAAAAAAAATGGTTCACACAATTACTACTCCACAGTTCTTAAATGTTGTGTGACTTCCATATATGGACACCGGTTCACAATCAAAATCAAGGAAACCTTCTTGTATAAGGTCTGTTACTTCGAGGTAAAAAATACCAAACGTAGACAGCACAACGTTAACTAAACAGTAGATATATGGTTCACATGTTGCTAAATTTCCATAGAGCCAAATAGAACGCGCCTCACGCGCCTAGGAAAAAAGAAAAAAACCGTCAGTGCGTGTTTCTCTCCCGGCCGAACACGGCAAGCTTTCTTGCCGCTGTGTTTCGACCGGGAGAGGATTGATGTTTTCGGAGATGTGGCAGACTTTCACGGCAGCGGTGTGGTCCAGGGAGGGTGGTTGTTTCTCCGTTTTCGGGCGGCACATACCGATCTTGCTCTGTCCTTCTCGGATCTAGGGTGGTGGCTGTGGTGCAGCAGCAGCGATTTTCGGCTTTCCAGTGGTGGTTTCTGGCGTCATCGATCCTACATGGGTTGTGGCTGTGGCGAGTCAGATCGGATCGAGACAGTGGAGATCTCGAAAGGGATCTGTCTCTGATTTGGTCTGGAATCATTTGGTGGTTGGCTGTCTGGTGTAGGAGCTGGCTATGGCGTGACAAGGCGGTGCCGCGACGGAAGGATTTGGTGCGGCGGCTTGTTGTTGTGTGGCTACGGTTTGGTGGTGATAGGGCTTGCCGGCGACGAGGGTGGCTGCTTGGTGCGCATGGTCTTTGCGAGGGGAAGTGGGCTTTGGGTCGTGCCAATGTTCTCGGGCCTTTTTGGTGTTATTTTGTTGTTGTCAGTTTGGCTTCTTGTTGTTTGTTTCTAGTTGTTGCTTGGTTGAAAATAAGTCCCCCCTCTGTTAAGCGGGGGTTTAGATGTGTCCGTGTTAAGTCGATGCCATTGTTATGGTGTCATGGTAGTTCTGTAGTTCCATCTCTATGGCTCGGTCTGTTGGTCGTGCTGCCTGTTTTTCAACGTCACAATGAATTACCCTTACACGTGGTCTGGCTGTTTTGGGACACGGTGTCTGAACGGGTGATGCGATTCATCGTCATGTTTGCTGTAGGGTTGTATCGTTACACTAGAGGTTGGTTGCTACTCATTGTGGCCCGCTTGTATGGGCGTAAAAGGTGGTCAGGGATCGGGCTTGTTTGGCTCATGGACGTCATTCATTCTGGCGGTCCTGTGACTATGGTTATGGTTTGGAATGTGTTTTGTGGTTTGAATCCACAAACGGTTGTTCCTTGTAATGTATTTGGTTAATAATTGATTTACTTTCTTCTCAAAAAAAAAAAAAAAAAAAAAACGTTAACTAAACAGTAATTTGCTCCGATGTGCGTATGCCCTCCTTGTTTATGAGTTTAGGTTCATCTTTATCCGCACAAAAAAACACAGTGGTGAGCTTACAGTTTTTCTGCCACTTCGGAAAGACAGTTATTCTAATAGCATCACAGTTGCAGTAGCAGCGAATGATAAAGCAAAATAGATTCTCCATGATCCCTAAAATCACCCAAGTATTAACTTTAAAGAACTGAAGCAAGTGGCATAGATTATTGGGGACTAATTTCAATTGCTTTTAGTCGTTAACCATACAATTTATAAGTTGCATGTGAAAACATCAATTCATGAACACAAGCACCCGTACATATAAAATGCAAAAATGAGCAAACGAATGGCGGGAAAATGATCAAGAACTTAAATGCAATGACACTTCAACAAGGACCCTCGTGCAACACAATTTCAGCGATAACCCACCATTAGAGTGATCTAGCTAGTCCCTCTGAAACAATTCATTTAACACGCAATAGGAAATGATGGATCCCCATTCAAACATAAGGGGATGCATCAGTTATAGGATTGAGTAATGGGCAATCATTTTCTGTGCCAGATAATGGAACTAACGTTAATCACATCATTTCTGATATAGAACTTACCAGAGGAAGAAGTATGATCTCAGGTTTGCTATATCGAAGTACAATAGTAAAATACTCGAGAAGTTCCAGTCCAGCCAAGAAAGTGACAAGCCATTTTGGCAAGTATGGACAGCCAAAAGAGCCAAATGAAGGATTAACATACACAAGTGACAACCCTCTTGACCATCTGTAGGCGTATGAGTTTCAGTAAAAATAGACTGAGTTTTTCAAAGGCTTAAGGTATACGAAACAGCTATATGAACATATCATACAATCAGTGAATAGAAATCAAGACATAAATGCATACTAATCAGCTTAGTAGACTGATAGCACCTTGTTCTGGTTATAAAGATACCAGAACTTTTTATTTTTATTTTTATTTTTATTTTTTGATAGAAGAAAATAGAAACTACAACAAAGATACCAGACGTTTAACTGTTTAAGTATAAAGATTTGATCATAAAATTGCTTACAACTGTACCATGATTAAATGAAATTTTGCAAGCAAGAACATACCAACGGAGCTCTATTCGGCACCATCAAGTAGTCTTTAACGCAAATTCAAATACAAACATCTTACACTACATTAAAATGATTTAATAACTGAAAGTTTGAATGAATCCAACTACATTGTTATGGGGATCTTTATCTATATATGTTCTTTTGGCTGAGATTATGGGGATTCTCAAACCTGATAGCAGTCATTCATAAGTACATGTCTGAGATTTTCCAAGTAAAGCAACATAAAAAAAAGCACTTCAATTACCTCTAGACATTGGCCCTCAATCTTGTGATTCAGTTTGAGCACATGATCACTATTATTCAACACTTAGCATGAAGATTCGGCTCTCTCATCTTCAATTGCAAAGCCTCATGCTACTCAATATTGATGAGAATTCTGGGGCCACTCAGGACAGCAATCACTGAGCTGATAATAGTGGATACCGCCCTTAGCAAAATATGCAAAACGTAGAAACCCATCATCCAGCATAGACGTTGTAAAACTGTCACGCCCATGCTCATCACTCTTTATAGCCTTCCTTATATTCTCTACCATAAACAAGCCCTCTAATATGACAATATGACATAAACCGTACTATTTCTCAGAACAACAAAAAAACAGTTGTATCCTGAAATCAATTTGTTAAGACTTCAACTCCTGAAAGCCTTGGTGGATCGTGGGCATATAATATCTTCGTACAAGTATACTCATGTTTTTCATCCCCAAAATCTGCCTCCACTTGATTCACATAAGCAATAACCCCTTCCTTCCTTAAGCAAAATTGGGTCTGCCACTGCTCACCATGGTTTATCTGTTCAGGCTGATTGTTATCCACATACAAACACGGCAAGCACACAGAATCCGTGATTCCAGAAAAAGATTTGCTCCAGTAGCATCACAGTTGTACCATCAGTAAATGATACGCAAAATCAACTCTCCAACATCCCTGCAATCCCCAACTAAAACATAAATGACCTTTTAAGCCGAAGCAAGCCGTAAAGAGCATCGGAAATAATTTTCAATTGCTTTTAGACAATAACTATACCATCCATAAGTTGCATACAGAGAACATCAATTTATAAAGAACCAAATTACTGTTGGAATGACCATAATTAACACAAGAAACCAAGACAGCTAAATGCAGAAGTGAGCAAATGAATGGTGGGAAATGATTTTATATGTTGCAGACTGTGATAAACATGTTAGGAGCAATTTAAACAAGAACTGTGCAAGAGTACTAGTCACATTTAGGAGGATCACTGCATCTACTGAAAAACAACAAAGTAAAGCTAACTTCAAAGAAATTAACCAGTGAACCACATACCAAGGAACATTCAAGCTCTCCTTGATTTACTAGCATGAATTTTTTTGATCAAGTAGTTCTCCAATCCAAAAGCTGCCTCCACTATGCTGGTGCTAGGCTTGATCTCTACCTTCATTATCTCTTTCAGAACTTCTTCCATTCTCACCAGCTCAATCTCTTCATATATCCCCGGAACTATTGTCAACCAGGTCTCCCTATGCGGAACCTCCCCATGCCTTAGTATCTCCTCCATAACTCCACAAGCTTCCTCGACCCTACCCACATTGCAGAACCCCTTAACCAAAGCATGAATAACCGAAAAATGTGGAGAAAACCCCCTTGATATCATCGTCTCCATATAGTTCTTCGCCTCATCAAGCATCCCCTGATCACATAACCCACTAACCAAAGTCCTATACGACACCAAATTCGGCAAGCACCCATTGGATGCCATATCCTCAAGAACCTTACAAGCATCCACTGCCCTCCCTTCTCTACAAAACCCCAATATCACAGTATTGTAATGCACAATGTCAGGGTTACATCCCTTCACCTTCATCCTGCAAAGAAGCTTATACGCCTCTCGCAGCTGTTTCTTCCTACACAAGCTATTCAACAAGCTAGTATAACTCAACGAATCCGGAACAAACCCTTTGTTGATCATATCCTCCAGAAAATCCACAGCAGTGTTCACCTGCCCCTTCCTGCACAGCCCCTGCATCAAAATCCGATACGACTCCACATCCGGCACAACCTCTCTCTCAAACATTTTGTTGAACAGCTGGTATGCAGCACTGAGGTCCCCATTCAAGCAGAAGGCCCTCATCAGAATGTTGTACGATTTAGTATCCGGCGCCACCCCGTGGCGGTGGGCGTCCCTGAAAACGTCGAAAGTCGGCCGGAGGAAGTTCCGGTGAGAGACCAGAATGTCGAGAATCCGGTTGAGGTGCTTGACAGAGGGCTTGCAGTCGTATTGGAACATTGTGTAGAAGGTTTTGAGGGCCTTGTGGGGCAAATGGGCCTCGCCGTAGATTTTGATGAGGTGGGTGAAGAGAGCTGGGGAGGGGGAGTAGGTTTGGGACTTGAGGCGGAGGAGGAGGTGGTCGACGAGAGAGAAGTAGTGGGAGCGGGCGAGCTTGAGGATGAGGGTGAAGTAGGAGGAGTAGGAGTGACGGAAATGGGGGTGGCGGGCGGCGAAGTCGAAGATCTCTTTGGCGAGGAGAGGGTCGGATTGGGAAGCGATGAGCTTTTGGACTCTGGAGGGAGAACCAATGATTTCATGGTGGGTTTGTGGGTGGTGGTGGTGGGGTTGGGAGGTGTGGAAGAAGAAGGAGATGAGTGATTGGGTTTTTGAAGGGAGGGTCGGTACAGTTTTGGGTGAACGGAGGGAGAGTAGAAGCATCATTCTTTAGTATTCATTCATCTGAAACTGAAACTGGAAAACACAAAACTCGGCCAATTGGGGACGGAGAGTTGTTTCAGTTTAGGCTCTTATTAAACAAAGCCCACGGATTTCACCCACCGTCGGGGCCCAACGTTCAGCCCACACGAACTGTTTTTAACGCCATTGCCCAAACTTCATAGTCCAAGGACTCCGAGAAGGAATGCTTGACTCTGAACTGTGACCAATCCGAACACCACCACTGTCCGATCTCACAATTTCCGCGGCCATCGGAATCCTTGATACCGGGACTGCAGCCATGGAGAACCACTAATGCTTATGGGAGTAGTCAACCATTTTCGACATGATAACCATCTATAAATGCGGTCTTGATTGCGGCTATAAATATGACAATCATTGCTAGGAGTGTAAATGAGCCGAGTCGGATCGAATATCAAGGTGATCATGTTCGGCTCATTTGCTTTTCATCGAGCTCGAACCGGGCTAAAGCTTGAATTTTTTTCCATGCTCAAACTCGGCTCGACTTGAATATTTTTCTTAAGCCCGAGCTCGAGCTTGAATAAACTTGGCTTGGCTCATTTAACTTTAAATTTAAAAAATAAAAATAATAAAAAAGAAAATTTAAAAAAATAATTCAAATTTGACTTTATTGGAATATATTTTACTTAAATTCTCATATTCTCTTCCAATTGAAAGGAATGTAATAAAAAGAATTAAATATTTGAGATTAGAAAAATTAGATTTTTATTTATACTATAAATTTTCATAAGTCGAGCTTTAACAAGCTCGAGCTACTCATGAAAAAACGAGCTACTCACAAGCTAGACGAGCTGAATATATCCTTAGTCAAGCTCGGCTCATTTTTTTGTCGAGCTTAATATTGAGCTCAAGCTCGGCTCATTTATCTTATAAACACGAGTCGAACAAGCTAAAATCGAGCCGAATACGAGTCGAACACGAGCCTATTTACAACCCTAATTCATTGCACCTATAAGTACGGTAATCATTGCGGCTTTAAATGCAGTGACAGTTACAGCAATAAGTGCACAATGATTACAATCATAAGTGCCCTAATCATCATGGCCTGAAATCATGACAGCCATAAGTGCACTAATTATAACGGCCATAAGTGCGAGAATGATGACGACTTATCGACCAAGTAAGCCTTTATCTATAAATATTGAACTCGCCAGTTAGGTAAGACATCCCATTCCAATTTCTCTTACTACACTCGACTAAGAAACGTACTGACTCAGGCATTAGAGAGTTTTCTGCAAGTACTCCCCTTCTCTTTGAACCAATGGTCAAACTCCAAGTCAATGCTCTAGGGAAGCTTCTCGATCATTCTTGATCAGCTCCCGCTCTAGTTCGCATTCATTGGTCAGTCCAAATTCTCTTCAGAATTTTTCGTCACCAACAATGCCCCTCCAATTTGGGTGAAAGGTACTTGTGCATTTCATTTCTAACATCTCTCTGCAAATTATGGTTGATGAGCATAAGGTGTACATGTATGGTACTTGGATCCTCAACATCTTCCGGCTGGTGGCAATCTTAACACAAAAGCAAAGCTTCAAAAATTGCAATTTATCTACACTAGTAATATTACTAGCCTTACTATATATCAGAAGTTGCTAAAACCATTATTCTAAAAATCATTAAGCAGTAGGCAGTTGGTGGGAAAGGGTCTAACGTTTAGGCGTTTAGATAGAATTTAGGCGGACGTCTAGATTTTAATTTATTATACAAATAGTCACTAAATTATAACTCATTCTTATAACTTATTCGACACTTTAATGACTAACTTTTCAAAATATCACATTAGTCACTCAAATTTAACTTCGCAGTTCATTTTAGTCATTGTCATTAAGTTTACCGTTAAACACCATTAAACTTGAGGGTCTTTTAGTCCAATCATCTAAAAAACCAAATATGTTCATTTACTTCTTTTTTTTATATAGAAAATTACATTGTACCATATGACATAAGATGTAAATACAGAAAACTCACTTTCAAAGAAATTTATATAAATAAGGACATGAATCGAAGCCCAAAACTCAAATGATACAAGCCTGACTTCTAATTTTAATGGAAAATGACCAAAATGTTTGAGTTTTCATCACTATTTACGGGCATTGCCACTGACCCAATATCCAAAACCCAGAGCTCAAATGCTACCCAAAACCCCGGCGGCTTATCTGCCATGGCCGAATCTCCGATTATTTGAGAAAGCCGGAAAAGAAAGTACACCGACAATGGCGACGATAAGGCTCAGGTAGCAGCACCGTCCCGGCACCTAAAATGCATCGTTTTATCACTAAGCAAGCGCCCAAACCTCATCGAAGAAAATGACCTCGAACGATTTCCACCGTAACCATCCTTCCACCTTCTCATTTTCACTTTTCTTCATTCTGCTTATTTCCAAAGCAGAAGCTTTGGTTTTGGCTTTCTCACAGAGCGATGTAGGTTACAAGGAGAAGCGGGAGTTGCTGATACGAAGAATCGACAAGAAGAAGAAGAGAGAGCTTGGCGGCATAATGGGAGTTACAGAGCATGGTCAAGAATCTACACTTGGTTCATCAAGAGAGCTAATTCTCAATACCACCTACCTTAATTACAAAGGTATCAATCCGCATTTAGATGGAGTTTTGATGAAGATACGTGGGTTGGTTTCAGATTGGGATTTAGAGGTGGGTTTTCTCCATTTTCGCCCATGTATTAGATTTTGATTGAGGTTGAGTATTCAGAGGTGGGTTTCCTGTTTCTGGGAATATATTTGGATCTTGGAAGAGATGGGTTGTTTGAAACTGGGTTTTAATTTGGGAAATTTGAGTTTGGAGTTGGGTTTTTCAGTCTTAATGAATTGGTATTCTCAATATAAAATTGCAACTGCTAATTGCAGCTGGTCATAGTTCAACAGTCTAGCTATTGTCCAACAATCCAAGATAGCTTAAACAATCAAAATCCAATTGCTATTTCATTTTTCTAAGGTCCCAAAATATCAGTCTTTGCGGTACTCTCATTGGATTTTCAAATACTCAAGGTGATGACTTTGAGCAATGCAAGACCCAGAAAATAACATCAGACAATTTCAAAGAAACATAACCCAGGAGAAACCCAATTCAAAAACAAAACCCAAGAGAAACTCAATACTGTGAAACTTGTTTTCTAATATATTTTTCTTTAGTGGGTTCTTTGATTTTAATAGTTTTCTGGGAGCCCATTTTGTGGTTTTCTTCAAGACTAATTCTTTTTGTTTTGTGAATTTAATGCTACGTAGAAAGATAGGATTTTTGTGATTGTATGTTGGTATGTTCTTTGCAGCTGTTATGCCCTCTTTCTATGTTAAAAAATCTATAATGGCTTTTGCTATCTGATTTGTTAATCCCCTCTTTCTATAAAATCATTTTATCTCGTGACCAAACAATAAGATCAACAAAATTCAATTTATTTTTTATTTGGATCCAAACTAGAATTTTCACAAAAGAGTTTTGGGGAAAATTCATTTGATCAATTACAATCATTTCTTTGGGTATGCCTAGAATAATGTGAAAGAAAGATGAATAGATCAATGAGGAGAAGAAAGGCGGAGAGGGTAGAGGAAGAAGACGTGAGGTGGAGAGGGTGCCCGGGGTGGGAAAAACTATTATCAGCTCTTGGATACCACATGCAATGCCTAATGCAATATTCGATGGACAAAGATGATATGATGAACTTTATGCTATTGTGTATAGGTGTAAAAGGGTGATCTTGCTACTGCTCTGATAATTTTGCTATGGGAAAATGCGATTTTCAATGTTTTTAATTTCATTCATGGATGGACAGATCTAGTTGCTACTATTCATGCTCCTGCTACTGCAAATGAAGCTACTACTGAACCAAAAACACGTTCAGCAATAATTCAATAAAGAAAAAAAATCCTACTCCTACTTATTGACATATCTAATTGCTACTGCTACATCTCCTACTACTGCGTCTCCTACTACTGCTCCTGCTTTTACTACTGCTACTGCTCATTCTCTAGCTCCTACTCCTGCTATTGCTACTGCAAATAGAACATGATCAGCAATAAAGAAGAAAAAGTATCATATTACTGCTACTGAATTGAGGACACGTTCAGCTGCTTTTGCTACTACTATAGCTTCTGCTACTACTCCTGGTACTGCAAATAAAGCTGTTACTGAACCGATGACACGTTCAACAATAAAGAAGAAAAAGAAGTTTGACGAAGAGCTCTGAGATTCTCTCTCTTAGCAAAGTGTAAAAGGATTGGACGAGTATGAGTGCAGTAATTGTAGTAGCAGGATTAGGCGATGACGAGTGCAGCAGCAGGATTGGACGATGACGAGTGCCGTAGCAGAACACGAGTACGAGACAGTAGTAGAACTAGACAAAGTATGAGTGCAGTAGTAGGATTAGACAATCACGAGTGTAGTAGCAGAACTGGACACAAGTACAAGCGCAGTAGTAGAACTTGACGAGTATGAGTGCAGCGAGTATAGTAGCAGGATTGGACGAGTGCAATAGTACGATTAGGCGATGAGATGAGAGTAGTAGTAGAGTGAGGTCTTGTGAAGTAACATAAAGAAATTATTTTCAAGTAAAAAAAAAAAGTAACATAAACGGATTATTTTAAAAATAAATAAATAAATAAATAAATAAAAGGAATAGAAGTCAAAAGAAGTAATTAAGGATAAAAAAGTAAATTAACTTATGACATTTGGTAAGTAGAGAACATATTGTCCTTATTTATAAGATTTAATTATTATAAAGGGATTAGAAGTCAAAAAAAGTAGTTAAGGGTAAAAAAGTAAATTAACTCATAACATGTGGCATGTGGAGACTACATTGTCCTTATTTGTAAGATTTAGTCCTTATATGTTTAATTCAATTTTTAAAGATGTATTTGTTAAGTCATCTTTTGTCAATAACTTATATGTAATTTGTTTTTTTTTAATTGTTATTTTCAACTCAGCTTGGTTGAGTTCGAAACTCAATCAAGATTGCGAGTATCTTGCAAAAATGAATATGGATGTGGTTGAGAAAGATATAGAAATAAAGAGCAAAATAAATTTTCTTTTATCATTTTGACCAAAATATCATCCGAATAGTGGATACTTACAAGTCTTAAATGGACAAAATTGATGAAATGACTGAAGTGAAAGAAAATGTCTAAGTTGAGTGATTAAAGTGGTATTTTTGAAAAATTAGTGACTAAAATATTGAGTGGGTCAAAGTTTAGTGACCGTTTGTCTAATTCTGCATTTATTATACAATATATAAATAAATGGAGCCGTTTTAATAAGGACTAGTTAAGCACTTTTTAATCAACAGTTTGGAAAACTCATTTGTCGATTACATTAAGGCAAATCAATAGTTAGATGTTTATGTATGCATGAGTAGATCACTTTTGGTAATTTTATTTCAAATTGCCAATCATTAAGGTACCGAACTAGATCAAATCAATGGATGAACTAAATATGTCAATCATGAACCATTCATGTTCATAACTGATAAATCACGATTATGAATACTTTAGCGAATTTCAATTTGGTTAAAAAATTGCATAAAGGATCTACGCATAATTAAATATCTAAACATTTAACGATTGATTGGAAATATGATCGAAAAGTGAGTCTCACAGAAAAGTCTTTAGCTAGTCTTCATTTTAGTGGCCCTTATTCGAAAGGCTCCCTATAAGTAAGCTCCTAAGTAAAATAAACCAAAACTACTGACAGGACCCGTCCCAAAATTTCCCTTGAAATTCTATGTGGTCCTGCGGGACTCACTTTCTAAGAAAATTTCGACAGAACCTCCCTAGAAAGTAGGCAACCCTGACCTGTTCGAGAAAACCAAATACACTTCTATGGACAAGTCAAAAACATCTCCTGGAGCCAACCTGCTCCCCAAAATTTCACAAGTTCCATTTAATGAATCAACAAGAGCATCACCATATATTCTCCAAATATCATAGTTCTTAATACACAGAAAACAAACAACCACCATCTTTCTATATACGACACTTTTCACTTCCTATAATTATTCAAACATAGAAAGTAGTACTTCCCGAGGCTATCAGAGCAATCTATGGAACATGAAATATATTACAATACGTAGGTTAGTGAATAACCTACAGAGAATAGATGGCAATGATGGTGCTAAACTCAACTCCTATTCCGAACAGCGCACTGTGAACTGAGCATTTTTAAAATGAAAGGCCCAGGGGATAAGTATATAAAAACAGTAGCGTGAGTGGACAAAAATGAATATTTAAGTAAAGTGATCGAATAACATGGATTTTATACTTTCCCACAATACATTTGTAACAAAAACAAATGCATGCCACAATTACCGAAAAAGGAAATTTAAAATTATCAAATTTCAATAAACTCGAAAATAACGTAGCAACCTCACTGATTAAAAGAAATCTCGACTAACCTCACTAGTCATAATAAATAATATCAAGAAAATATATATATATATATATATATATCGGGAAAAACGATTATCACCATACGAGTATAACGCAGCCCATCAAGCTCTACCCTCGACTCCCTCACATATAAATTATGTGAGGAGGAGAAATAACAATCTCTACTACTCACGTGAGGAAGAGAATAAATCACCTCGATTTCACCCACAAACACAAAGTAAGTGAGAAGGAGACACAATAACCGACTCAAGTATGGTGAAGGAAAATAATCCAAAATTCAAAAATCCAAAAATTCCATAAAGCTTCCCCAAATATATCTCATCGGAAAGTAATTGATTAAATCAAACCGACGTGACCCCGCACGTCAACATTTCTCTCGAAAATCATAATTAGATGAGCCAAAATAATAAACATATATATATATACCTCCGGAACTTTCAATTCCACAAAAATCTCTCAAAATCTCAAACAATTTATTATAATAGTGGTAATAATGATAATTCTCAAATATTATCTCACAAATAGTTCGTCACCATTGAATTTATCCAAATTTAATTATGAAAATGTCACTTCAAAATTTCAATCTATAACTCAACTTATAATCAAACAAATCGATTATCTGATTTATTGAAATAGATAAGATATTTAAATAATAAACCCAAAATTCAAGAATTTATTTGCATGCATTGGCTTAAAAATAAAAGTCCACTCACGTAAAATATAGATATGGCTAGACTGACCATTTGTCCGAAGTCCCCTCGTGTGAGTCTTCCTCACGTCCTGAACAATATATATAGTTCGTAAATAAAATAATTACCGGACGGATAATTAAATTTACGGTAAAATTTATAAAATTCTATACATAAATTTGTGGATAAATCCTTCAATCCTCGTTGGATTTAATCCAAACTTCATCAACAATTTCTAATCAATTATTTACAATTTCTGAATGAATTCGAGAGAAATCCGACGGTCAGATTCTCGTAAATCGTAAATCAAAACACTAAACTTCAAAAATTCATAACTAATTCCAAGCTTCTCCGAAATTCACCAAATTTCATATACAAGCTCTAAAATATTTATAGGATTTAATGGGCCAAAAACTGAAATCAAATGGATGCCAGAGGCGCCGCCACGCGCCTGCTACAGTGGCTGCGCGTGGGATTTACGTGCCACCTTCACCTGCTCCGATGGCCGCCAAATTTTGGCAGCACCACCATCTCAACCGTCTAATCATTTTTCCCAACTACAACAAATCAAGAAAATGGTTGAAAGTACCTCAACAATTAAGGGGAAGTTTTGACCCGAAATGTGAATAGTAACCCAAATTTCAACTCGTCGGTTCTTCCTCCACGCTCCACTACTCAGCTTGATATTTGGGGAGGATATTCATAGTCTCACTACGCTCCTAATGGACTTGGTTTGAGCATTTTTGGTGGCCAGAGTTGGGAGAACGAAGCATTGACTCAAAACGGGGCCGTGGGCTTCTCGGCCTTGTCCCGTCGTTTTCCGGCCACGAGGCCGTGATCTACCACCGTGGGGAGGTTGGGTTTAGGCAGAGGAGTGGAACGATGCCACTCGTTCATCCCCAGGTGGCCGGAGTTGTGAGGTGGTCGGAGTTGTGGAGAAGAGGGAGAACGCACGGGAGGGAGGAGAGAGAAAAGGAGGGAAAAAAATACACGGGGTAGAATCTGATCTACCACAGTGAAAATTTAAATATATACCATCTACTATCTACAGTAATTTTCTTATTTCGCTTATAACTTTTGCATACGAGCTCCGATTTTTACGAACTAACTATACACACGCTCGGTTTAAAGTCCTCTATAACTTTTGTGAAGAAACATTTTTTAAATTTTTGGCCCGAATAAAAAGTCAATTTTTAGGGCCACTAAACATATCGAAAACAAATAAAACATGATTGAAAACGTTAACCTTCGTGCTTTCATAAGTACTACATAACCTTTTGGTTCGGGACGTAACAACTACACTTAATGGTATAATTGATTGAAAAATGAGAAAAATATTACGAATATAATGAGTACTTATAAATAAAAAGTCATGGTTTTAGTTAGAATCTAGCTTTCTTTTGCTAGTCAAGTTTTTAATTTTAATTTTTTTACAGTAGGGCTTGCACTAAAAAGGAGGACGCACTCCATGCCCTTGATACAAAAACTAGGGTTTCTGAGTTTTTTTTTCACATTCGAATGTTGTTGGAGCAGAAGGATATTAAACCACTGTCCAATACTCGCTTTCCATTGATTCAACACCGCAATCGCTGACGGCGCTGGTCTTCTTGTTCATGCTGGACACGTGCATGATTGAAGAGGAGATGGGGTATGTGAAGCCAGCCTTTAAACAAGCAATTGGATTGCTTCCTGATAATGCTTTGATTAGGTTCATCTCGTTTGGGGCCGAAGTTCAAGTTCATGAATTAAGGTGTATCTATTTAGGGGGAGTAAGAAGATTTTGAACGACCTGGTTCTACAAATATTGTAGACTCAAGATACTGGAAAAACTGGGCCCGAAATGTCTCGATGTCTCGATTTAGTTTGTGTTAGGACAAACACATATTTTGGGCCCCAACCTAAAATTTTGGTCTTGTACCGGCCTAATGAAAAACATGTTAGAACCGGTCTGTGCCTAGCCCTATTTTTTGGGCCATGATTGGGCTGCTGATCTTAATTTTCCATATTTATTTTTGTCGGTTGTTTTTTTTTTTTTTTTTTTTTGTAGCTTTTTGCTAGTAATAAGTCCCTGCCATTGTTTTGATAGGGGTGTGTGTTTTGGTTTGGGGATTCTTCCTGGACTCAAACCTCATGGTTGTCCTTAAGCTTCATAATTCACGAAGCAGGTTGTTTGCATGACTTGACCTTCGATAGTGACGGTTGAAGAAGTGGGCATTAATTGTAGTCTTGGTGCTACGGTTCTTGGTGCAACTATTGATTTCAATCTATATTCGGATCAAGGTCATGGCAACCATAAGTTAGACCATCGAGTCCAACTATGAAGTACAAGCCAAGGACGAATTCCCCTAAAGATGTCAACCGTACACCGAAGCAATGAAGGCAAATGTTATGGCTCTATAGCTTATTTTATTTATTTATGGAGAGTTAACAACTTAAACCAAGTATGGATGAGACATAGTCAGAGAGATCTTATTATGCATACAACTCCTTGGAACCTCGATGCATCCTTTTCATTAATCTTCTTTGTTTGGCTTGTCTTTTGGTACACATGTGCATTTGGGATTGTCATTTGGTACTGGTACATATGCAATTTAAATTTGAGTACAGGGTTTAATTATTATTTGAATGTTCTGTACTCTCTATAATTTTGCTCTGTCCTTTTTTTTTTTGGAACAATTCTTAAGTTCACCCATAGGGTGAATGAGCATATTCACCCCTATTGTCGATTAACATACTTTTATTTAATAAACTTATAATCCAATGGTCCATATCTTAAATTAGTCTTTAAAGATCATCTCTGTTAAAAATCCAATCGAATCAGAAATCGTTTAATTATCTAATTGAATCAAACAAATGGATGGTTCTAACAACACTTACTACTATTATGATGAACCGTCAATGCATTTCATAGAAATGAATAATTGAACGGTCTTCAATTTGATTGATTTTTTACAAAACTAATCTTTATATTACATTATACAATATGAATAGTTGGGTTAGAAAATTATAAAGTTATTATGCGTTATTCGATAATGAAGGTGAATGTGCTCATTCACCTTAAGGGTGAACTTAAGTATTGTTTTTTTTTTTTTTGATACAAAGGGAAAGCCGAAACTTTAAGCCTCCGAACTGGGGCCTGACCCTCCCCATGGATGCTCTGTCCTTTGGACGTTAAGTGTTTGCAAGTATAATATTCTGTGTGGGAAATTTACTTTTATCGAGCCAGACATGTCAGGTTTTTTTTTTCATTAATATTACCATATTAATGAAACTATCGCTTATTATCTAACAAGAAATGTTAATTTAAAATATTTTAACTATAAATATATGTTTTACTTGCTAAGTGGCCGGCTAAAAAACTCTTTAGAAGAAACCGTCCACAGTGCTTTACTGCTTTAGAGTATAAGCCATGGAATACGACAATACGTTCAATGAAACTACCCGTCAAAAAAGATATAAAAAGAGATTGCAGTGTCTCATCATGATTGAATTCTTGGGCCCCTACCCCTTGTGTGAAGTTATTCGATATCCATCCAACTGAACAGCAAGTAATCCCCTTAATTCCGATCGGAAAATCAAGTATTTCATTTCTTGCATTCTAGTTCATTACTGGATTAGCACGAGCTTCGACCTTGTGGTCGGAGATGGCTGCTCCTTCGTCTACTTCTTGTTCTTGTTTTAGCCGTTGTTTCAACTATGATGTCTTCCTGAATTTTAGAGGTCAGGACACTCGCAAGATCTTTGTTGGCCATCTCTACAAAGCTCTAGATCAGAAAGCAATAAGCACCTTCATAGATGCTGAAGAGCTCAGAAAAGGTGATGCCATTTCAGAGCTACTGATATGCATTCAAGAGTCGAGGCTTTCAATAGTAGTTCTCTCTCAAAACTATGCTGCCTCCACATGGTGCTTAAAAGAACTTGCAAAAATCCTGGAATGCATGGATACAAGGAAGCAGATAGTTGTGCCCGTTTTCTACGAAATAGATCCCTCTGATGTTCGCAGACTCAATAGAGGTTTCGCAAAACCTTTTGCTGAATATGAACAAGATCCTAACACCCGCAACGAAGATGTGCAGAGCTGGAAGTCCGCTCTAACCAGAGTTACCAAATTGTGTGGCTGGGACTCGCGTGATTACAAGTAACTTTTCTTTCTTCTCTTCATGCATCAAAAGACTTCTCCACTGAAATTTTCTTCATTCTAATTAAATTATGATATGGTTCATACGTAATTTATATATAGCAATGTAACTGAACTAAGCAGATCCTACCTCGGTTCGTGTTTTATGATGCTAGAAGCATAGAAAGAACCGCCGACTTCCTTAATTGTCATCAATAAGCTTGAAGGAGAACACTGACTATGAAAATTTTCACCATAAAATGGAAATTAATAATCATGGTGACAATTTCAAACGTACAAGTTCCATATATTCTAATTGGGATTTACTTGCTTTGATTGTAAATGGTTTGCATATCACCTCACTTTTAAAGTTTAGTGTTCGTATATGGTTCACAATACTGTTTTCAAAATTTCGTAGGGATGATGCTAAGCTCATTGACGACATTGTAGAGGATATATTTAATAAACTGATTCACATTTCCTCAAGTAAAGCAAACAGCTTGGTTGGAATGGTCACCCACTTGAAGAAAATGGATTTGTTATTATGTCCTGCAGTCAACAATGTTTGCATTATTGGAATATGGGGAATGGGCGGCTTAGGCAAAACAACGATTGCTAAAGCTGTTTATGAGAGAATCGCTTGTAATTTTGAGCACTATTGCTTCCTTGAAAATGTCAATGAAGGTTTCATGAAGAAGGGTAAAATACAAATGCAAGAAGAACTTCTATCCAAAATCTTGAAGGAAAAGGTACACGATCTAGGCATGTTGAACAGAGGTTCCAATATGATAATGGAAAGGCTCGGTAAGAAAAAAGTTTTTCTTGTTCTCGATGATGTAGACAATTTTTCCCAGATTGAAACCTTAGTTGGGAGACATTCCTTCGGTAGTGGAAGTAGAATCATTATAACAACTAGAGATATACAGTCCCTGAGCGGTGTTGATGCGACATATAGTCCTTCTTTCTTAAGTGATAATGAAGCTCTTGAACTGTTTAGGCAGCATGCCTTCAGACCAAACCAACCAACTGGAGAGTACGATCATCTCTTAAGGTGTGTCATAGAATATGCTCAAGGCCTGCCTTTAGCACTTAAAGTCTTGGGAGCTTTTCTTAATAACAAAAGTCCACTTGAGTGCGAAGATGTGCTGGAGAAAATAAAGAAAATCCCGCGCAGAGAAATACAGGATGTGCTTAGAACAAGCTTAGATGGACTGGATGATTTAGAGAAGGAGATATTTCTAGATATTGCATGCTTCTTTAAAGGGATAAGCAAAGGCTATGTAATAAAAATCCTAGATGGTTGTGGCTTTTTTCCCCATTGTGGATTAAGAGGTCTAGCTGATAGAGCTCTCATTACTATCTCAGATTGGTACATGGTCGAGACACATGATTTACTACAGGAAATGGGTCGGGAAATTGTCCGCCAAGAATCTGTTAAGGAGCCTGGGAGACGTAGTAGGTTGTGGAGTTATGAAGATGCTACTAAGGTGTTAACTCCAAATACGGTGAGATCTATTTACATATGTTTTATATATGATTGGGATATAGCTCTTTTTCACATTATACGGACTTGCTGTTTAGTAGGAAGTATAAGCTTTTACCAAAATCAAATTTATGCATGGAAAGCTTGTATGATTGTATTAACCTTATAATCTTAAATGGGCAAACTTCTAGATATGTGCAGTCACTTAATGTCCACTATCTGTTATGTAGGCTACCGAAGCAGTTGAAGGCATATTCCTGGACTTGTCAAAGTCGAAAGAGGTATACTTACATGCTGAAGGTTTTGTTAGAATGACAAAACTACGGCTGCTTAAGATACACTACAACTCTGGTGATGATCCAAGTGATGCCTGTAAACAGCACATGATTGGGGACTTAAAGTTTCTCTCTCATGAGCTGAGGCTTCTCCTCTGGCATAGATTCCCCCTAAAGTCCTTACCATCCAATTTTCAGCCGAAGAATCTTGTTGATCTTGACATGCGCTATAGTCTCATTGAACAACTTTGGGAAGGAACCAAGGTAAAATCATCATTTGGATTTGTAAATGTCAATTATCGTTAGATGTCTTATGAATTATTTAATTCATATGGTTGTTCTAACTTGCAGCCTCTGGAAAAGTTGAACTTCATCAATTTAAGTCACTGTCAATACCTTAACAGAATCCCCGACTTCAGTGAGGCGCCAAATCTTGAGAGACTGAATCTTGAGGGTTGTGTAAGTTTGTTGGAGGTTCACCCGTCCATTTCAGCTCTTAGAAAACTTGTTTTCTTGAGTCTAAAAGGCTGCAAAGAACTTAAGAGTGTTTCAAGCAGCAGCATTGGTATGAAATCTCTTAAAATCCTCAATCTTTCTGGCTGCTTGAGTCTTGAGAAGTTTCCAGAGATATCAGTAATTATGAAGGAGCTATCAGAGCTTTGTTTAGATGATACTGCAATTGAAGAGCTGCCTTCATCGATTAATAATCTTACTGGTCTTGTTACTTTGAATCTCAGAGGTTGTAAAAAACTTAAGATTCTTCCGAGCAGCATTCATTTGAAATCTCTTAAACACTTTTACCTTTCTGGCTGCTCAAACCTCGAGAATTTTCCAGAGATTTCAGAAGTTATGGAGCTATCACAGCTTTACTTAGATGAGACTGCAATTAAGGAACTGCCCTCATCGATTGATCGACTAAAGGGGCTTGAAATGTTAAGTATGAGAAACTGCAGAAGCCTCCTCTGTCTTCCGAACACTGTTTGTAACTTGGCAAATCTTACGGAGCTATATCTGACTGGGTGCTCAGCGCTTTCTAACTTGCCTGAAAACTTGGGGAATTTAGAATTCTTGAGGGACCTTGAAGTGGAGGGAAGTGGTATAACACAACTTCCATTCTCTATCTT
The DNA here is from genome assembly GCA_025331145.1 of Rosa persica. Lineage (NCBI taxonomy): Eukaryota > Viridiplantae > Streptophyta > Magnoliopsida > Rosales > Rosaceae > Rosa > Rosa persica. Next base: position 33,390,967 of record WFKR01000001.1, read on the forward strand.
ACTTTTGAAGTTTGAAACGTTATCATGTGCAGGATGTAAAGGAATGATGGCACCCTTTTCATCCTGGCCATCAACAGTCCAAGAATATTCTAGTTACTCAGGTCTGCAACTTCTTAATTTAAGTGACTGCAATTTGTTGGAGTTATCAGACGGTATTGCTCACTTATCTTCATTGCATACACTAGAGCTACGCAGAAGTAATTTTGAGAGCCTTCCTGCAACAATGAATCAACTGGTTCGTTTAACACGTCTCAATGTGGAAGCTTGTAAGAGTCTCAAATCAATACCAGAACTTTCTTCAAGTATAAAGTACATAGATGCACATGATTGTACAGCTTTGCATACAGTTTCAAAGCCAAAACCAAAACCTCAGCAACACACACATCATTCCTTCACATTTTCTAATTGCCTCCAGCTGGTACAAACAAATCTATTTAACGATATCGTGGAAACTCATTCTCATTGTCAGGTCGCTCTTCTCTCTCTCTCTCTCTCTCTCTCTCTCTCTCACACACACACACACACACACACACACACACAAATTTAACTCTAAGTCAAGTTAACAGTTCATTTCAATATACAGGATAACTGTCTGCAAGTTCTTTCCTTCAACATGTGTCTTCCTGGAAGGAATAAAATTCCCGATTGGTTCAACCATCAGTGTAGCGGATCTTCAATTACGGTGCAACTACCACCAAATTGGTTCTGTAATCAGTTCTTTGGATTCGCTATATGTGCTAACTTTAAGGGTGCTAATATCCATACATCCCATCTCTCTGCTCGAAGTTTCTGTACTTTAACAGGAAATCATGGTAAAACTGCTTTCAGTTTTGATTTGCTCCGTTGGCGTTTCAAAGGTGACAGATTCCTAGAGTCAGATCACATGTTCCTGGGATATGTTTCATGGTCTAAATATCGCCTGATTGAACAAGGAAAGCCAATCAATGAAAGATATTACACTGAGGCCACATTTGACATTGTAGTAGAAAATAGAATTCATGCAGCCGATTTCAGGACAGAAATACAACAACATTGTATCACAAGTTGCGGAGTTCGTTTCTTTACCCGGCCCAAGTGTGATCATGACAGATGTGAAATCCTTTTGGCTACCATGCGGAAGAGAAAAAGAGTGAGAAAGAGTAAGGGGGTGGCGGTGGAGTGGGCAGGTTCATTAACGGGTAATCTTATAGATTGAGGGGATAGAGAACTGGTACTTAATAAGTTTCTTTGTTATTTCTCTCACCACATTTTGATATTGACTAGGTTTAAGCCAATTGAGGGCCTCACAGCAGACGCCAGATTCTCAGTTGATGATCATGTTATAGTACCTCCTGTGTCCTACATTGGAATTTGCTTTCATGGGCATTGGCTTAATATGATAAGAAAGTTAGCATTTTTGGGTGCCTCAATTTTAGAACTTTAGTACAGTCTTTGCTGATTGATTGTGTTTTGAATTTGTTGTTTGCATGCAAACTGAAGGTGTAGCAAATCATAAATATGGGGTACGTTGATAAGTTTGGGTGGATAGGCACGTATATAGCATACCTCTTTCCAAAGATTCATTCTTCATATAGATTACATGCATTTATGTACTTCTGATAAGCGGCATTAGCCCCCATCTATACGTAGTTATAATGTCAACAGGGAGAGGTACATATGTGTATATCTGGAATGGGAACTTTTACAGTACAGCAATACATGCATTTATTACCTCATTCCTACTGCTTTTGATGCTTTGATCCACTGCTTTGATGCAGAAATTGTAAAGATACTGCTATATACATATTTGTCACAATTGCTTGTTGCTAATGTCACTTGTGCTCGTCCAATTTGGGTGAAAGGCAGATTTGTATTTCATTTCCTATATATCTGCCAATTACAATTGGTTTATTTTCTCGCATAACTAATGGCTGTGACCGTTATAAGCCAAGTAACTGAGATGTTTTTGTATCAGAAACAAGGTTATGAACCACTTTAATGATGTAGGATCTTTTGCATAGCTTTTCCTATGTATGCATTGTTAGTCATCACTGACTTAGGTAGTTATTGATCCTGGTAGTGTGAAACTTGTGTGCTTTAGATCCCGTTGACAACCCTCTCTAGCTGTGCTTGTAAACGTTACATTCATTAGTTAACAAGAGCTGTTCTTCAGCATTAAAATTAAACAGCAGTGCATTAGTGCATAGCTGACTAAGTGACTAGCTAGGATATCAGTTTTGACGACCTTCTTCCAATACAAAAAATTAAATAAAAGGGATCTTGAAAAAGTATATATATCAATAACTCTATATATCAGAGTATAAAAAGCATAACTGATATAAAAGGTGTATGGAAAAATTGTCTAAAATATTACCAAGAACAATAAGATCTACTATAAGCATAACTGATCTGGATTTGTTCATTTGTAATTTCATTATTCAATATTATGATAAAAGTTCAGTAAAGATGACGTTTGAATTGTTCAGTGTCATTTCTCCTGCGGTTGTTTTAGGGGTTGAAGAGCGAAGAAGTTCCCTCAACTCTGATGAAGTCAGGGAGTCGGAAGGAGGAGTTAGCTGGGAGTGTTTATTTTGTTCTTTTTAATCAACCAACGAGGCCTAAGTTTCAGCCCAATTTGTTCACCAATTTGGTCGTGGTACCTAGAAAAGGGTTCATTGGTCCATCGGAATCTGTGACACCGGATAGCCGGCAACGGATTTTGCTTTTTCACGGTAAGAGAATCTGCTGCAGCCTTGGGTTTGTTCCTCTAATGCATGCATTGAATTCATAGTTGTCTAGTCTTTACTTGATGTCATGCTCTCATAGTCTCGTTGTTGTCTGCTGTGGATTAATAATATTGGGCTTGGAAGCAAAATTGATATTACACACGTTGTTCTGTGTTTCGTTTTTGCGCGTATAAAGAACAACACATCCTGATTGCTTGAATCCTGAAAAAGCTTGTATCCTTTTATTTAAAAACATTTACCTTGCAGAAATTTATCATATGAAGATTGATACCCGAAGCATTTCTACATGTTGTTATCAAATTAACTTGGGTCCATCTTCGTAAGTGTACACGCGTTGGGTATTTTAAATGCATTACAATAACCGCACCAGTGCTCCAAGTAGGGTGAGAGGTTCTTTTGCATTTTGTTTCCTTAAAATTTGTGTATTTGTAAATTGCAGTGGATGGGCATAATGATTTTGTATTGATGTCCAAATGAGTAGAATTACATAATTATTTTAGAGACTCCTAGGCCTATTTCCTAGTGAAGAAACAAATTCTGTAAACAAATTAAACTCATTCTTTTATATTATGTCAAGAATGCGGATAGTCTGCCTCCTCAGCTTGTTACCATGATCTAGCTAGATAGATGTGTATTTGTTGTAATATAAATGTATTATAGTATAAATGTCTATATCATATAATAGGTGTTTGAGTGTATATATATAATACTTGAGTGTATAATGTATGTGTAAAGACTTGTGTGACATACTTTATGCCAAGAGTCAACAAGCATGACAATTCTCATCATTGAAAATAACCATGTGGAACTGCAACCATGATAAAGATGGTTACCAAATTGGTTTTCTCTTTGAGCATTCACACTACAATGTATTCTTATAAATATCATCTTTTGTGAGAAGAATAAACACATATTACTCTCCATTCTTTGCATCTAAATTCTCTCCCTCTCTCTGTTAATTTACGTTTATACTTAAACACGTTATCAGAACGATATTGCTCTAGGATTCGAATTGCAAATCAACAAGAGAAGAGGAAGTTCATAATGCAAAGCTGTTCAGCACGCTCGTTCTTGTGTAGATCAGCCTGCTTGCACGCCCCAAAGCGTCTTGTTTGGGATCTCTAATCAAAATCCTTTCTTCATCAAAATTGTTCATCTCTGTCTCTTCTATTTGACCTCTAAATTTCAGCCATGTTGGAGTCGTTTTGAGACCTGTACACCATTCAAAGTGGGAGTTGTTTAGCACGCTCGTTCCTGTGCAGATCAACCTGCTTGCACACCGAGCAACGTCTTTTTCGGGACCTCTAATCAAAATCATTTATTCATCAAAGTTGTTAATACCTGTCTCTTCTATCTGATCTCCAAATTTCAGCCTTATTGGAACCGTTTTGAGACCTGTAAACCATTTAAAGTGGGGTCTGTTCAGAAGCGAATTTGCTCCGAATTTCAACAAGTAAGTTTTAAAGATTAAAGTTCCTGTTTTTGAGTTTTTATTCATTTCTCTTCTCTTCGGGGACTTGCAATAAAAAAGCGGAATTATAGAAATTCATGCTAAATGAACTAAGAAAGTTCGTAATCAATGAACTAAGAGTGTTCATAATATTCGGACTAAGAGCATCCGCAAGCATCAATTTATGACAATATTAATTATCATTGTTTCGGTCTAATCTAATATTCTTAAAAATTGATTTCTTGGTAGCATAGCTTGGAAATCTTATTATTTTAGTTTTCGTGGAAGTTTAAACTCCGAAACTAATATATATTTTCTTCTTATCTTCAAAATGTCGAATGAACCTAGACTCAACTTTCAAATCCTTGACTCAACAGGCTCGGATTACCATAGTTGGAAAACCGACGTTGAGAACCATCTCACATCAAGAGATATATTGCCCTTAATCCAGGCACCAAATGCGGGCCTTGTGTTCCAACGAACACCCATAAAGCATGCACAAGCAATTATCTTGATGCGACGCCATATGGACAAAGCACTCAAATTAGAGTACATATCCATCAAAGATGCAAAGGACCTATGAGGAGCGCTAGAAGAGCGCTTTGACAATATCTAAGACTCCCTCCTCCATGACTTGAAAATTCAGTGGAACAATATACGCTTCTCTGACTTCAAGTCTGTTGCTGAATACAATTCAGAAGCTCTTCGCCTCAAAGTCATGTTGAAGTTCTGTGAAAAACCTCTCATAGAAGAAGAGCTAATTGAGAAGACTTTCTCCACCTTCCCCGTCACAGCACTTCTGCTATCAAAGCAATATCGCATTGAAGTCAATGCTGGACGAATTACGAGGTTTAATGAGCTCATCAATGTTATGTTAGTAGCTGAAAAGCATGATAACATCCTCGTAAAGAATTATAATTCAAGGCCCGTTGGAACCAAAAGCGTTGGTGAAGCGAATTATAATGCACCCAAAAGAGGGCGCAAGGAGCGGTACCCTAATAACAGGGGACATGAAGGACGAATTGGTCCATATAACCGCCCCAATAAGGAAGAAAACCGTAACTTTAGAGCGGACACACGTGATGGCAACTCCACACATGGGAAAGGTGGATATGACAACACCGGCCGTGGAGGTCGCACCATGCGCCGTGGTGGTAGCAGCAACTCTCCTAGGGAATATCCACAATATGCACCACCTGCACCTCAAATGAAGGGAGGTAACCACAATGACATGTGTTATCAATGTGGATCAATCGAGCATTGGTTTAAGCAATGTCATGCAAGTACCCAACTAGCTACATGCTACAAGGAGTACATGGAAACAAGGGAGCAAGAAGCCAACCTTGTCAAAGATGAAGATGGTGAAGATATCAATCTCACCATTGAGGACTTCAAAGCTGAAAATGAAGTGCACGAGGATGCGACAGACTTTGATTAGAATAGTCCTTTCTCTTTCTCATGTGGCACATCGAATGAAGTATGATGTCTAGGAAAGTAATTGAGATCGTGGTATTTAAGCGAGCCTCGCTCCACCAACATCTCTCTCTACTTTCCTGGTCATATTTCATTGGAGTTACCAAACGGATTGAGTAAACTACAATTTGTCTAAATTTGAATTTATTTTGGAATAGACTTTGGAAACTTTGATGTAATCATTGTCTATTTTCCTTATTAATAAAGTGTCGCATTATTATTCAATGTCATGGACATGTGTTAAAATCCGAACTTTATTATCTTTCAATATGTTTCCTGGAGAGTTGAAATGCCTTCTTGATAACGGCACCAAGATCTATATGCTCCAAGGGCCGGAAGAACCCTATTGAGTTTTAAAGATATAAGAGCCAATGGTTTTCATGTGGAAACACATTGTGAGAATAGACAAGAGTTCCTTTGCATCACCTCTAATGACTACAGAAATAAACGAGTATTAGAGAAACTTATGTATCGCTCTAGTGGATTGTATGCAACCGCTATTAGAGTCATTGAATCCAACCATGTTATGAAAGATAATTTATGGGATTCTGAAACATATAGGCTTTGGCACGACCGTTTGGAACATCCAGGTCATGATATGATGATCCGTATATTAAAGACTTCACATGGACATCAATTCTTCAAAATGAAAAGAAGTACAAACCAAAGATTGGTCCAAGGAATTACTTCTAAACCCTATCATTGGTTTTGCAAAACCTGCTTTTTAGCAAAGGTAGGATCGAAACCATGCTATGTAAAGAACACTAAAGAAAATATATCATTCTTGCAAAGAATCCAAGGTGATATTTGTGGACCTATTTCAACCAACGTGTGGACGTTTAAATATCTCACGATGTTGGTTGACACACAAACACGTTGGTCATGTGTTGTGCCATTGTCCATCTATAAATGCTACTTATGTTATACTCCTAGCACATATCATATGACAACAACCTCACTGCCCCGATCATTCTATTCAGTTAATTGGGTTTGACCATGTTAGAGAGCTTACATCGAAGACTTTCGATGGTTATTGTAATGAGACTGATGTTGGACATCACATTCCCATATATACACCTAAATGGTCACGCGGAAATGACTACGATGGTAGTTCGGACATTAGTAATACGCACCAATCTCCTTATATCCGCTTGGGGTGTGCAATATCGCATGCAACTATGATAAATCATCTACGACCTACCGCCACTCAATGTATCTTTGTGTTACAGCTAGTGATTGGGTACAAGAATTTTGTACTTACACACATTCGAGTGATGTGCCAATTGCGCTACCACAGCGCACTATGATAGGTCCTTACAAATGAGTGAGCAACTCAGTTGGATTTGAGACTCCAACAATCGTTCGCCACTTAATGCCCTTGCAAGGCGATCTCCTTATCGTTAGATATGCAGATGTCACTTTGATGAGACAGCTTTCCCGTCATTAGGGGGAGATAAGAATACGAATGTTCAGTAAGAACGACAGGAATTGTCATGGTATGTCCCCAATATGTCTCATTTCGATCTCTATTAAAGTGACGAGATCACACGCATTTGCTGCAAATATGCTTGCAAGTAAGTACGCCCCTATAAGAGGACGTAGCACCACCCTACACAGAGGTAGGCAGGGAGTCAACGCCATAGAAAGTGGCACTCTGGTGTTACAGACCATGGTCCTAGCTAGGATGGGTGGGAAGCCCGTGGATTCGAAGGATACTTTGGCACAAACCAATCCTTGGATCATCGACACTCAAAATCTGTCTCATGAGTATCTTCCAAGATTATGGTTATCGTTGGGGGACGCCTCAACTTCAGAACCTATTTCTAAGAATATAGAGCTCTATGAAAAATTACACTAGTGTACATGAGACGTAGGATTGAAACTCCATCATAATTGATGATGTAGTTACGCATGAGTTTGTTGAGTCTGATGATATCAAACCACGCTCCGTTGAAGCATGAATACCAACGTAGAGAAATTTTGCCTGAGTGGAAATATGCAATCCAGGTTAAGTTGGATTGTCTAACGAAGAGGAAGGTTTTTAAGCCAGTGATACCAACACCTTCTTACATAAAACGTATTAACTAATGGGTCTTCGTTAGAAAGCGTGTTGAGAAAAAGATATGGCAATCTCGCCTTATGGGGTAAAGCTTCTTACAAAACACCCTGAAATTGACTACGATGAGACATATTCTCTCATAATGGATGTCATTGCATTCCACTACCCTGTCAGTTTGGTAGTTTCTGAATAACTGAACATGCAGCTTATAACTGTGGTCACTATGTATCTCTATGGGGATCTAGATACGGAATATACATGAAAGTTCATGGTGAACTTTATTTACCCAAGTCAAGTGGCTCTAGACCATGGAGCGCGTTTGCAATAAAGTTGAAAAGTTCACTAAAGTGACTACTTGATTGGGAAGAGATATGTCCGCGCGTTTCCATAACAAGTTTCGGATTCTATCACGGTTCATGTTTGACATGAACTTTATTAGAAGCCCTTAAAGAGTTAAGGCAAACCACTGAACACTTGAAATCTGAGTTTGAGATGAAGGATTTTTGGAGAACACGATTATGCCTCGGTTTGGAACTAGAGCACCGTGTTGATAGATGCTTAGGCATTTTGACAAGGTCAAGCCTTCAGGCACCCCATGATCGTTCGTAGTCTTGATCCTGAAAATGATCATCTTCTTCTAAAGGACGATGACGAAGATGTGCTAGAGGCAGAAATGCCTTACTCAAGTATAATATGCGCATTATTGTCCTTAGCTCAAATGCACAAGACTGGACATCTCATTTGCCATGAATTTGTTGGCTAAGGTATAGCTCTGCACCAACGCGATGCCATTGGATTGGTGTAAAAGATATCTTTCGATACTTGAGATGTACGATCCATATGGGTTTGTTCTATTCCTACAGAGAGATGATGGATTCGGACCCATCACACACTAGAAACGCCGCCAACGCTGGCCTGCGTTTTCTATCCCCATCCCAAAATGACATAAGTGTTTTGGAAGGTTTTGCTAATGTTGGGTATCTCTTTGACCCATACAAAGGTTTTCCTAGACTGGTTAAGTGTTCACATTGGGTAAAGACCGCGATATCTTGAAGGTCTACAGAATAGACCTTAGTCGTTATATCTTCGAACAATGCAGAGATTATTACTCTTCACGAAGTGGTTCGTGAATGTATATGGATTGGATCCATAGTTACGCATGTTCGAACTGTTACGGTTTGAAGTCTACCGCAGATGTGACTGCAAGCATTTATGATAATGCTGCCTGTTTTGAACAAATGAAGCAATGCTTCATCAAAAGCGACAACACCAAGCATAATCAGCAATAACAAGACTGTGAAGACCTGAAATTTTCTTTTAAATATCAAGATAAAGAGATACTGATTTTCCAATTGCAATCAACGAGAGCCGCTTTGACATCTTTGATATGAGCACTGGTTCTCTGCCTCAGTTGCTTTATGAGACTCATATGGTCAGAAGCTTCCACCAATCTGTAATAACTGCAATTTCCATTTTAATTTCGTGTAATTGTGTGGAACAAATATTGTACAATTTCACGAATGTTGCTTGATAATATTTCATTTTTAGAATTCTCGAAGTTCTGAAAAGATTGATTTAACGAAAAGCTCGAAATGCTCGATTCAAGAAATCGACTTTTTATACGTGCAAAATTTGGGAAACCTTCCTTTATGAAAGTTGTAGAGCTCGTCGATACGAGTCTGTACATATGTGGAACACAAAGATAAGATTTTTTCTGATTTAGTTATCGCATTTAGAAGAAATTTCCAAAACGGGTATATAAAGAAAAAACCCTAAATTTTTTTGGAAACTTTCCTTTTTTTTTTTTTTTCTCCCAGCCTCTTTCCTTTTTGGAACTGTTCACCCTCGTTCTCCCTCTCTCTCTCGCGCGGCTGAAGCCCAGCCAAAACAGAGCACGGCTACACCGTGCTCTCTCTCACTCCACCGGCCATCTTAAGGCACTAGACCACTTCCACCACCTTCGCCCCGACCTTGTGCAGCTGCCAGAGGCAGCCTTGCACCGCGACACGGCGGGCGGCCTGCGGCGGGAGCCCGGTATCCATTAAAGCTCAATTTGGTTTCGATCTCGATATCGCGAGCTACAGGTCACCATTCCACGTGATTCTTGGCTCATTGGACTCGCCTCGACTTGCTAATCAAGCACCAAGAAGGACCGAACCTGGGTAGATCGATTTTACGTTCGTTGGAGCTCACCTCAATTTAGATCGAAAACCACCTTTAAATTCAGATATGTCGAGTTATAGACGACCATTTCTTGTGATTCTTGGCTTAGTGAACTCGCCTTGAGTTCCTGAAGAAGTCTCAAGAAGGGATTGAGTCGAGTTGTTGGAGTTTTTAGTGGATCGGAGCACCACCGGTTTCTGGAAATTTTCCGACCACCTCAACTGTTTTTGGTACATTTCGACCTCTTCCTGTTATTTTCTGATCTCGTGCTAGTTATCAAATTTGCTCAAAATGATGAAACGAAGGGGAGAAGCTCAGCCCCAACACCATTGGTGGTGGTTGGCAGCGGCTCTATCACTAACTCTGACGGCCCTTTCCTACAACCTCCGGGGGTTAAATATATAGTTTCTGTACATTTTAAGATTCTACATTTCAATACGATCATTTTGGCATATTATACGTATTTTCGGATATCGTATGATTTAGTTATGAATTTTTAGATTTCAATCGTTAGATTTGTGATATGTGAAGTTAAGACTGTCCGATAGACTTGTAGTTTTGATATGATGATCATATGACTGTCCCAGTGGCTTTGTGTGGTCATGGGCGAAGATCCGACCGTTGGATCTTCGTATAATTGGAAAACGGTGATTAGGGAGGCGATTAGTGAGAATCCGTCAGTCGGATTTTCTTATAATTTAGAATCCGAACGTTGAATGGTAGTTTAAGTATGTTTTGGGAATATTGGCTAAATTCAAATCACATTTGATTAGCTGATTGGCGGGCTGTAATTGGGTGAGCTGTTTCGGTGTGGTTTTGTATTTTTAATTGAAGAGGCAGCGGGAGTTTCGAGGTGAATAAAACTCACGTGGTTCATATTACGAACCGAGTGCTTTAATTTATTTATTTTGTCAAAATTGTGTGAAAAATATTTATGGATTAAATGTTTGTTTTTAAAATCACATGGACTTGATCAACTACGGTCCATAGGTAAGTAAAATGAATTTTAATTATACAAATGAATTTCACGATTTTCTTGTGTGTACTATAGATGATATTAGTGGTCATCCCTGAGTGGATGATTACGTATATATATATATATATATATATATATATATATATATTTATGTGGAATATATATATTGGTTGATGTGTTGTTGAGTGATGAAATGATTGAGTTGGAATGATGATTTGTATTATATTTTAAATGCTTAAATTTCATAATAATATTGTGTATCTTGGATGTGTTGATTTCATTGTATGAAAACATATTGTTGTGCTCATTATGAATTTAGGGTCAACATAGTGACCGGTATGAGGGAATCGGACGCTCTAATCCTAGGTGGATGATGGGATACGATTGGTTAAGTGAGTTGGATGCCACAACCCTTGTCGGGTAATGAGGCTACATTAAGTACGAGTATCGGACGTTCTAAATATGTATATATGTATACCTATTAATGAAATACGATAAAGATAAATATGTCGGATGCCATAACCTGGGCCAGGTGGCGGGTTACGATTCAGTTAGAGCTCTAGTCTGTCAAAATTGTATTTTTATAAATAAGATTTCGGGGTTTTGAGAAGAAAGATGCGAATTTAGGTTTTGTGTTGATTTGTTGATTTGATGACTGATTGTGAGATTATTGGTTCTTTGTGGACATGGAAAGTGTTGGGTGTTGTCTTGAGTGAAAATAATTATGAATTGATTAAATTAACCGTTCTTTCTTTTACTCACACGAGCTTTCAAAAGCTTACCGGGTTTTGTACTGTTGCAATCTTGGTACACTATTCAAATGTTGTAGCGGATATTCCTGCAGGTCAGGATAACCAGGGAGGTGACTGTGCTGTTTAGGAGTTGTAGCATTTATTTGTCTTCATTTAAGTTGTGAGGTTTGTTATACTCATTTAGAGCTTTACAATTTAATTTGTGAGTGAGTTGTAATAATTAACCGAGACTAAATTCGGGATTTGAAATTAAATTGTGTGGTGAGGTTGTTAAGAAAAAAAGAAATTTTCAGGATGATTATTTTGAGTTGTGGTAATTCATGTTTCGGATTTTGAATTTTTATTCTAAAATTCGGGGCGTGATATAATCTCCCTAAATCATATTCTAACAAGAAATCCTAATTAAAGAATCAAAATTAAAAAGGAAATAAAACAAATGTAAGACAAGCCTAAAAATATTAAATCCCGAATCGGATAATTAAAACGAAATATTTTGGCCTAAATCTGATACGACTTGAAGATCTCGTCGTTCCCGTTCCGGAAAGGTATCATGCGTCTCAAACGGACATTCTGGCTAAAAGTTGATCAAATCTGGTTCACTCAAAACCTGACTTTTTGTACGAGTAACTCGAAAGGTCCAAAACCAAATCCTCTTGAATATTCCAACGGCTAATAGTCTCATTACGCATGCGTTACCTATTTTCCAATCACTCTTCTTGATTCTCGTCCTATATCGTAAAGCCTTAACATATTTTACTTTGTTTTCACGGCTGTGAACGAATGTTAATTTGATTTCCATATTTTCAGAAAAGATGACGTTCAAACTTGCATTTGTGGTCTCAGACCCGAGATCAGTATATCACACCCTGTATGCTCCTGCACACTAATCAATCTTTAAGCAAGGTTTGCATGTTTATTATATCACAAATATCTCTGTGGTTCTTGCTATAGAAAGGAAAACCATAAAGGTCTTAATTCTGGCATGTGCACAATTACTGCATCAGTTCGTGAGATTTTGGGAGAAATTAATTTCACAATTCATAGAGGTCTGTGTTGCATTGTGGCCACCAACCAGGGCCAGAAGTGATCATGGCATCCCTGTGATTTTTTCCAAAACAAGTAGTTACATGTAATGTCTTTGATTAGTGCTCGTCCTCAGTCAGCTAGAGGAAGTACTGGTCATCACCCATATGCAGACACTTCTCAGCCATCTGCGAGTAGCATAATGGCATCCCTGTGATTTTTTCCAAAACAAGTAGTTACATGTAATGTCTTTGATTAGTGCTCGTCCTCAGTCAGCTAGAGGAAGTACTGGTCATCACCCATATGCAGACACTTCTCAGCCATCTGCGAGCACTTATGCTACTGCAGCTACCACCACCACCACCCCACCTGATCAGTATCAGACCAATATGATGCCTGAGCTTCCCATATTTCTCAGAAACGTATTTGAGCATTATCAGCAAAAGATGTCATTATCCGCGTTTTATGAGGAAGTTAGAAGGCAATGGCCACATTTTGTTGATAGGATTCATGAAAGAGTATGATGTTTAGGCTACAGGCACTATGATAGTTCTTTTTTATTCTGTTGAACTATGTTAGTGATAGATGATTAATATATCTAATGGATTGCGACAGTGATATTGATTCTGGATGTTAGTTGCATCCTCTCAAAAGCATATTAGTACTAGTTTCCTGCTACAGCTAATACAGAGAATCGGAGTGTTCTTTAAAAAAAAAAAAAATGCAACGCCTCTGATTCCTCGGATGATAACTGATGACGAATAACCAGTGATAAAGAATGTTTTATGTTGAGATTGTTTTAGGAATTATTATTCACTAGAGCTCTTAGGTAGCGTAGAAGTGCAGGAATCATCTTTTCCTATATGTTTTAGAATTATTCCAGCTCTTCGTCAAGTATCATCTTTTCATTACCAACATTGTCAAATGAAAGTTTCCACTCACTCATCTATAAATTGACGAGCTTTACCATTTAAAAACGATTACAATCCAGCCAAATTCAAAGATAAAATTGATTCATACATTATATCTCCACCTTTACATCGCAAGAAAATCAACAACGTAATTGTCTATCCTTTCAGCAAATCTGTTGCATATGGCATGAGTCACAGGCTCATTATAGATACCGATCACCAGTGTCTCCCTCGTCTTTTTAATGGCTACTCACCAACCGTCCCCGAGTGACTTCATTGTCTACTTCTTGAATTACTGTGTACTTCTTCCCACCAATATATAAGCCAGCTAAGACCATCTTTCCAGGTTGGTCCAATTATTTCACCATCCTTAAACTACAACATCAAACAACACATAATTTTTTTAATGTCAGATAATAATTCTTTTATTAGTATCGGTATTGACTTGTTTTTAGTATTATCATGGTCATATACATGTGGGTAGGAGGAATATATGCTTAAAAATAACGAAACTAAAATGTATTGTCAGATAGTACATATTATATTTTCATGTTTGATGGGCAAAATTTTCTAATTTTTGACCAAATTGGTTAAGCAACCAATTTAGTAAAAACAGAAGAAAACACTTGCATGTTCGGTAACACTTTCAAAACTGATTTTCTAAAACGACATTAAAAAAAAAACCGAGAAAACGAGATTGTAGTTTCCAAATTTGAAAACTGTTCAAAATTTAGTGCAAAAAAATATTTTTCATATTTTCTAAACTGAGAGAAGAAAAAAGTGATAGAGTCAAATTGTTGATTTCAGTTTCTTTATAAGAGTTAAAAATAGAATTTTCCACGTGAGTATGTCACCGAACGCATTCTCACCCTATTTTCTAAAATGAAAATACATACATGAAAGTTACTGAACACCACCTTCGCTCGTTGAATAATCAAAGAGATTATAAGAAAAAAGAAAAAAGAGGAGCCTGCTGATTGATATTGTTCTTTTCTACTCTCTTATATATCTATGAATTTATTCTCATGCTGTTGAGATCCCTAATTGAACAAGACTCTCAATGTATACTCGAAATCCACCAACTTTTCCAATTTCACAAAGCGATAGATTCCGAAAGCTTTATGAATCTTCATCATCAAAATTGTACAGAACCAACTTTTCTCCAAACATAACCAAATCATGAGATTCGGTCAAGAAACCAGTGTGATAACTCAATGTAAAGGATGAAGACCCTCATTTTAGTCCATGACTTCCTCACTCCGTTTATATTTCAGACTGATTTGATAGACGATTGCTATGCTTTTGTTTGGGTATTTTAATGGAGTGTTTACTGCCTACTCAAGGTGGAAAAGAACGCAATGTCTAGAAGAATAACAGCAGGTGAATCTCACGCGTGGTCTGTCTAACTGTTGCCGAAAAGAGCGTACTCACTATATCTTTCTTCATGATGGGGCTCAAGTATCGCTAATGTTATGCATAGCCACTCTCTGAAGGCCCCTCGTTTTACCAATTGACGACACTGGATAATTGAGGCAGCCGGTAGTGGAATTTCTCAAGTCCTTAACACTGGTGCATTTATAGCTACAATTACAAATGCTTCATCTTCATCATATATGTCGAACGACTCCATCAACCAATGGAAACGACCTTTTAACAAGACCTCATTTTCGTTTCAATGTCAGTGTAAACTTGCAAATATGTAGGCATGTGAGGATGCTAATTTATGTTGCCACGTATCGGTTTCAAAGTTATAGACACTAAACCAAGAGATCTACCACTCGTAAACAAAATCTTCATCAGATATAAAGATGTCTCCCTGAACCAAGTGTTACTGAGAAGTGGAGGAATCAAAACCAAATCCATATAGGTGATAATTATAATTGCGGGACTAGTAATGTTGCATTAGTGATTTTGTTTCAGGGTTAACCAAATACAACTCCAAATTTGATAACTGGAGGAGAATCAAACCATTGCAAGAATGGGAAAACGAAACCCGAACACTTGGCTGCTCACAGTAATTATAATTGAGCTCAATGGCAGCTGCATGAACGTTCATCGATCGTCATCATCATCACTATGAATACCATTATCTGTATCATCAACATGATTCTTAAGAATCACATGGTTATGATTGTTCAGAAACTCGTCCAGGTCCAAAGTGTAAAGAGTAAAGACCATTATTTGCCGTGTAAATTAAAAACCATTATATCTGGCCTTCTACTTTGGCTAGTTATGTTGAGTTTAGCATTTGGAACTTGCAAATATGATTTTGGTGGAAATTGGTAAAGGTTGGATATCGATCGGGAATTTTCAAAGTTAAGTAAATTGACAACCGATATACGAAAATTGGACCATTGGATTTCCCTAATTTGATCTTGAATCAAATGATCTAACCATGTGATCGGTCAATGAGGATAATAAGAATACGACACTGGGCGTTAATAAGGATATTCGAACAGTTGTCACACATCTATAGGGAGGGTAATGTTCTAGCTGATGTTCTTGCCAACTTGGGTGCTTCCCATGAGGGCTGTCATGCCTGATGCATCCTCCCCCAATTCTGAACTTCTGCCTTTGGACATGGTTTTAATGCGCAGTCAGTTTATAGGTTCAGGTAATAGCTTAATAGTGTATGTATTGTCTTATTTATTTTTCTTTCAGTTTTGTTTCTCTACTAGAGCTGATTCTCTAGCAAGTTTATTCAGTCTCTTGTAGCAGGTTATTTTCTTGAGTTTGGTTTTGGTTTGATCCGCCGGCTCCTTTGTACTTTTATTTTATATTAATAAAATTTCTGATTAGGACGTTGAGTTAGTCCTACTCCTGCTTCATTAAAATATATATATATATATATATATATATCTATACTATTATTAAGAGAATAAGTTTTGTTAGTTAAAACAGAAAAAATGTATCAAAATAACCCTAAAATATTAAAAAA
The DNA here is from genome assembly GCA_025331145.1 of Rosa persica. Lineage (NCBI taxonomy): Eukaryota > Viridiplantae > Streptophyta > Magnoliopsida > Rosales > Rosaceae > Rosa > Rosa persica. The sequence goes on from WFKR01000001.1 coordinate 33,407,438, forward strand.
CTATACAACTCATAAAACAAAAAGAGATGATATAGTCAATTTACAAAATAAACAAAAAATATATATAAAAAAAATAAAATGATAAACAGGAATTAAACTACCCATTTTTATCGTTCCATAAAAAACTACATGCTCCTGTAAATAACTTCTCATTTTTTATTAAAAAAGGAATTCAATTTTCACACACATCGTGTGTATATATATATATATATATATATATATATATATATATATATATATATTCGAACGGTTTAGAACAAATGTGGACGGTATTATTGGGGCATGCATATCCTTTTCTCATTGGCTTAGACTAACTAATCCAATAGTCAAGCAACTTGACTCGAGATATTTCCTTGACTGTGGGCAAATCAATCATAATCAACAAAACTTGTCATACAAAAAAAACACTAATCAAAAGCAAGGCTGAGAAGGCGCCATGTCAGCTCCCAAAAGCTGAAGCCAATCACGACGATCCACCTTTTAAAGGAGGTAAAGCAACTGTAAGATATTTTACTCTGTTTTCGTGGCTGTGAAGGAAAGTTCGATTCTCTTAAGTTTTATAGTTTTATTTTTCCAGAAAAAGTGAGATTCAATTTCGTTGGCATCAAGTGTGTTGGACCTGTGGTCTGGGTCAATATCACACCCTAAGTTTTGCATGTTCTCTGTCACATGTATCTCATGGTTCTTGCTATAAGAAATACCCACAGAGGTCTTGAATTTGGCATTTAGTAGCAAGAAAAAACTTCATGTTTATTATATCACATATTACTTATGGTTCTTGCAATAAGAAAAAAGAGAGTGAACACCATCTCCTATTTACAATCTACACTCTCAATTAAGTTTTTAAATTTTTTTTCAACAATATATGATGTTTTTATTATCAAAATGTCAAAGCTTTCTAAATGACTACTAAAAAATTGAGGGAATGTAGAATGTAAAAATTAGAGTGCAGATTTCACTCTCCTTAAAAAAAAAAAAAACATAGAGTACAGGTCTTGATTGTGGCATTTAGTAGCAAGAAAAAACTGTCTAGATTTTGGCATTCTAATGCACAATGTACATTATTGCATTACTTTATAAGATTTTGGAGGAAATTTACTTTAAGGTATTGCATTATCTTTTTTTATTGTTATGTATTAGTTGACATTGAATTGAACATTCGAATCTTCGACATCAAAATAAAAATGTTTGTAGATTAGAGTACAAGATACAGATAATCTTAACTAATTGGCATGCATGTTTATTGTGTATAGTTTAAGCTATCATGAACGAATTCAACAATCTGAGAACATTAGCTTCAACTAGATTCCCTTTCGACGGGAAGAACTACTTGTTGATCAAAGAAGATGACAATTCCGTCATCCTAGGAGCGCTAGTGTGGTTTTAGAATCCAACCTTGTGACACAATTTACTATTGAAATCTATCAATTTAAATAATAAAGGGGTAGAATGTGTGATATGGCTTGAATATTATGGTCTGTCATACATAAATATTAGCTTACCTAATTAATGTATGATATAATTAGGACTCTGGTCGAATTACTATGAAGAAGATTTGGGAAGTGTTCATAGCCGGTATATATGATGAGCCTTCGGATGACATATGTGACAAGCTTAATATAAGGTTGTGTGATTATTTAATTCAAATGAAATTTTAACTTCGATCTCCACTAATCCTTGCTAAACTCGCTATCATTTGTTGGAATAGATTAATGTAATAGATATGCACACAAATAGTTGATGGATCTCATTCAATGTAACCTCTTGAATTTTTCTCCTTATATATGGATAACAGTTTCTTAATTCTATTTTTTATTTTGGTAGAAATGATATATAGTTTCTCGATTACTTTCACCTATTCCATCTCAAACTAATAGAAAGCTCAGGAATGTCCGGCAACAAAGAAGGTTAAGATTTAAGAATATTCTCTTTTCCTCTGTTTTTGTATCCTATAGTAAATCTTTTTGTAGAAATACTTTATTTTCAATATCCAAAAGACTAGTTTCTGATATTCAACTGTGAGTAAACATAACAAATCATGTATTTCCAAAGATGCCAAACCATAAACTAAAATTCCCCATTTGCTCTAACCTAGCTGCTAGGGTAGAGAGCGGCCGCCTCGGCGGTCTATCTTTGAATTTTCCTCCATGAATATGGAGGCCCTGGGAGGCCTGCGTCGTGAGGGAGGGATCAAATATTCTTCTTTGCGGCAGGGTTCCAAGTTTCGTGGCCATAGGGGTTTTGGGGGGTGGAAGCGTCTTTCGAATCTGGTGGTGAAAAGGAGAGGCACGGTGGATGTGGCAGTGTGGCGTGGTTGCAAATTCAGCGGGTCTCCGGTCTGATCTGAGCTATGTAGGCGCGGGCACCGATCGCAGAATTCGGCTGGATGTAGGCGAGTACGGTTGTGTTGGGCGGTAAAGCTTGGACTGAGGACATAGTGGTGCCTCTGGAGGGGGCTTGGGCTCGGATCCAGGTTCATTGATGGGGCTGGATTCTGGTTTGGGTCGTGGGTTGGCAAGATGGGCTTGGAGACTGGGTCTGGATCTGGGACCCAGAGGGTCAGGTTTGGCTTTGGGCTCGTCCTTGGGATCCAGGTCGAGCCTTGATGTGGACTAGGTCTCTGGGTTTGGGTTAGGTCTATATCGCTTGTATATGGGTCATTGAGTTGTCGTACTGTTTTTCAGGTGGAAGATTATCCTCTATTTGGCATATTTTTTTACGTGGAAGATGTATGGAAGGTCATATCACCAATTATACTGTTAGAAGGTTGTCCTTTATGGTCGGCCATACTATCGATAACATAGGTGGAAGATTGTTCACTTTTCGACGTATGGGATATGAGAAATATGCTTGGCTGGTCATATCACCGGTTACTTTGATGGAAGATTGGCCTCTTATGGTCGGTCATACCAGTCATAATTGTTTAAATAGCTCGAATTACATCCGGTGCGTCTTCAAATGTATTATTGCATCCAGTTATAGCTATACTAGATTTTATTTTCATTATTTTTTTTGTCGCTTTTTTCATTTTTGATGTAGTTTCTACATCCATCTTTTGTAATCTTTCTTATTATTAATGGAGTTTGACATTTTCTTAAAAAAAAAAAAAAAAGAGATGCCAAACCATAAAAGAGGCATAGGTTAGAAAACTAGAATTCATAAAACTGAGTTCTTGTATAGGCCTTGAATTGTAGGGAGCCAAATATATATCCAGAGTAGTAATTGAAGCTTAATTAAGGAACATGATACCCAAAAGGATGCAAAAACCAGGCAAGTGTAGCTCATGAGCACATGAGCAAAACATGTCCAGCATATGGTCTCTTAGAGCTTGACTACAAGATCAGACAGTACATTTCAGTTGTTTTGCAGTGAGTGTATTAGCTGGTTGGCGAGTTAAAAGTAATTTCCTCTGGCAACAATGTTTAGGAAATCCTCATAAGCTCATCAGGGTTGATATTTCATTTTTTTTGTCTTTGTTTTGAGAAGTTCTAAATCTGCTTATTGTATTGCAAAGTTTTTATCTTGCTTTCCTTGTTAACAATTCTTCACAGTTCTTCATGACTTCAGAAAATTCATCTCTATGATTTCTGCTGTTATATGCTAAGATCGTCAAATATGTAATATCCAAATTTAATTTCAAGTTTGTATTATAGAACACAATAATGCTACAAACTTGGTAAAAATACAAAACCACCTTGCTTAATAATCAAAGAGATTCTTGTCCAAAAAAAAAAATATTAAAAGAAGAGATTATAAGAGAGAAAAGAAAAGCCTGATTGATTGAATGGATTGATATTCTCTACGTCTCCTATATATCTACGAATTTTGTCTCATGTTGTTGAGATCCCTAATTGAAACAAGGCTCTCAATGTATACTCCAACCCTATACCAACTTTGCGAATTTCACGAACTGATATATTCATTCTGAAAGTTTTCTGAATCTTCATCACCATTAATCATGACACATTTGGTTCAGAAACCAGTTTGATAACTCAGTAGAAGGGATGGAGACCCTCATTTTAGCCCACGACTCCCTCAGTCTATGTTCCTTCAATACTAGCACGTTATTGGCTTACTCTTGTCGCTTTCATCTTGCTTTGCTTCATCTCTATCACAACTACTGAAGGTAAACATTATCCCTAGTACTCTCTCTGATAGCACAAAATACCTTCCTAATCATGTACTACCTCTTGGCTTTAAAGTCACAACTGAGCAAAATGAAGAGCACTGATTTCTCAACAAGAAACAAAAAGCCAGAAAAACTCATAGCCAAAACCCCAAATTCTTGAAGCAGTCACCGAAACCAAACGAAAACAGAACGTTCTAAAGAGCAAAGAACCCACCTCGATCTAGTCGTTAGCAGCAGCAATATGAAGAAAAGAGTGACGATCATACATAGTGGTGTGACGCAAGATAGACGGGTCTCTCTCTAACAAAGCCCCCACCGTTTCCAGGTCCTCAAATTACACGGCGCTCTACATGCCACGCACTCTACATGCACCAAGTGAAAGCCACGTACTCTGCATGCACCGAGCAACCAAACATACGCGGACACTAAATGAAGGGTAAAATTTCACGAAGGGTTGAATGGCAACATCATGATAAAAAAAAACAAATAGCGGCAAAACAGTCAACCAAGTTTGACATCACTGTTCTTTGCCTCTAGAAACTTTTAAAGCGAGAATTACAATCCAACTAAAGGTTTCACAAAAATCAAAAATAAAATTATTGATATCTATATCCTCCACCTATTACATCCCAAGAAAATCAGCAATGTAATTGCCTAGCCTTTCAAGTTTCAACAAGTCCATTGTGGCAATCATGATTCATGACAAGCAAGAAAAATAAGAAACAGGGCCGAGAAGGCGCCACGTCAGTCCCTTAAAAGCAGAGGTCAATGACGACCAACCTTTTGATCCCAGCTCCCTAAATCAATCTAAGATATTTTACTCTGTTTTGGTGGCTGTGAATGAAAGTTCCATTCACTATATTTAGTTTTTTTTTTCTTTCTTTTCAGAAATACGATTACACACGTTCAAATTGGATTAGTTGTCTCTAAAAAATTTGGATTATTTTGGCATCAACTGTCTTGCAATTGCGGCGCGAGACCAATATCTCCCCATCTTTGCTTCTGCACACTAATTCATCTTCCAGCAAGTTTTGCCTGTTTAATATATATCACATACATCTCATGCTTCTTGCTATAAGAAAAAACCATACAAGTCTTGATTTTGGCATCAAAAGAACCGGTGATGTACGTAGGAGTAGTGCACACGTGAGTAAATTATATGCGTTATTTTATGAGATTGTGGAGGAAATTAACTTTAAGTTATTGCATTATGCATATCATGTTGAAAGGGCATCAAAGGGGATCACAGTGGTGTCTTCATATCAGTGATTGATGTTGGGTACATACTCTTACAAACAAAAGTCTCTTATGCTCTAAAAATGCTATATTTAATGGAATCTTGAAATTTACTGTGGATAAAATTGACCATTAAAATATAGAATTTATATGAGATATAAAGATAAAAAGTATGTCTCATAAATATTGTTGTTTTGTAAAATATACGCTGTTAATGGACCACACTACTATTGAGGACGGACATACAAATTTTTGCTTTCACAAAACTCTAGAGTTTCAACTTTCAACCAACACCCATTTTACAACAACTGTCTTTTTGGTGCCCATTCACCATCAACTACAATTTAGCTCAGGATCAATCTCCCACGTGGCACACTCACAACCACGACATTTGAAAGTAGTGGTGTCCCACAAACCCGAGGTGGCCACCCCTCTACGAAAAGATCTAAAGCCCGAGGTAAATATAAAACCCCCATTCCCCCACACACGTGTCGAACTCCAGCCGTGGGCGATCACTTCAAGCAAGAATAATCAAAAGCAGGGCCGAGAACCCGCCACGTCACCTTCCCAAACCAGAAGCCAATGACGACCGACCTTTTGATCCCAAGTAGGGGCTTTTAGATATTTTCATCTGTTTTCGCGGCTGTGAGCCAACCTTCGATTCCCCTCGTATATACACAAATCTAGCGGCTGATTTTGATTTACATCTCCCCGAATTTCGCGCAAGATTTTCTCTCTCTATCTCTCTCTCTCTCTCATCGTTTTCCTTCTCTCGTGGTGGATTAGGTACTCGGATCATCTCAAACAGTTAAACCCTAGTTGTGCTTTCTGGGTTTTTGATCCTTAGCTGGGTTAAATTTTTGGGTGTTGTATGAAAATGGTGGGTGAAATGGAGGCGGTAAAAATTGAGAGGAAGGAGGAGGAAGAAGAGGGTGGTGGTAGCTCTACAGAGGTGGTGAGCTGGGGGAACTATCTTCCCACCACTGTGCTTAGGGTTCTATTGGTTGAAGCTGATGACTCTACTCGTCAGATTATCACTGCTCTTCTTCGAAAATGTAATTACAGAGGTATAATATTTCTGGGTTTTCAAAGTTGACTTGATTTTGAGTATAAAGTTTGGTGCTTTGGTTCGTTTTAGAATTTGGGTTGGTTCAGAAAGTGTGGATTTTTTGTTTTCTGAAAATGGTTTGTGTTTGTTTTTTGGTTTCTGAAAATGGGTTCGTGTTTGTTTTGGGCAGTTGTTTCGGTTTCTGATGGATTGAGGGCGTGGGAGACGATAAAGGTGAAGCATAATAAGATAGACCTTATTCTGACTGAGGCAGAGTTGCCATCAATATCTGGATTTGCGCTTCTTACTTTGGTGATGGAGCATGATATTTGCAAGCACATACCTGTTATAAGTATGTTGAATTTACCTAATCTGATTTCGATTTCTTATAGCTGTTGATCTAAAAATGGAAATGGGAATGGAAATGGAAACTAACCTTTTGTGGTGACTATGCAGTGATGTCGTCTCAAGACTCTGTGAATATGGTTTTGAAGTGCATGCAAAAAGGGGCCGCCGACTATCTGATTAAGCCGGTCAGGAGGAATGAGCTGAGGAACCTTTGGCAACATGTGTGGAGAAGGCACACTGTAAGTTAGATTTTTTCGCTCTGCTCTATCAGTGACTTTTTTATTCATTCCTGTATTTGTTTGACTTTGATGGTTGTATTGTCTTTAACTGGTTAGTGTTCTTGTGGTCTGCTTTGGTTTAACAGCTAGCTAGTGGACAAGCTCCTCAGAACTTAACAGTTTCACAACAAAAAGTTGAAGCCACTTCGGAAAATAATGCAGCAAGTAATCATTCAAATGACTATGCAGCTTGTATGCGCAAAACTAAGGGATTCAGTCAGAAAGCTAGTGATGCCCAAGTAAGTCTATTTATAACAGAGTGATCTTGCTTTTAGTCAAGGGTATTAGTTGTACTTCTGACATGAAGGATGTTATGGGCGTATATTGAGAATGATGCAGTATATTGTTAACTTCGGCTAGTTTCTGAGATTCAATATGGTACGTCAAGAAAAATAATCAATGATTTAAAGTCAATTCTCAAAGGCCGTTCCCCATGTTAAGTTGTCAATTATATTTAATAACAGTTAAGAAAGAAAAAGAAATAGGTTGTTAGATATATGAAGCCAGCACATGGTCATGAGGTTGCTTATAGCTCGAGATATGTTCCTCCTCTTAGAATAGGTTAGCTTTGTGGAGTCTCATATGCAGATTGCATGTTTTGCTACCTCTTGTGCAGAACTCCTGTACAACTCCTTACTTGGAAGCTGAAAGTGCATGCATTCAAAATATGCAGGATATTTCACATTTAAAGTATGGCAGTGCTTCTAATTTGAGCAATACAGATATTGAAATGCTTGAAGATTGTGATAGATTGGACAATGAATCTGTTGTGCATGAGAGTGAAATTAAAGGTATGCCTTATTTTCTTGCTTCCCCCTTGATCACTTCTTTGGAGTTTCTTTAGCCTAGTAATTTTAGCAAGGCCTATCTAACAAGTCACTGGTTACAGATAATTCAGGTACATTTGGGTCAGATATTGTACCTTTGGATGAAGCACTTAACTCAGTTGCCTCAAGACTCAGAGAGGAAAATGTTTCTGCTAAAACAATGGTTCAAGATGAAGGTATCCAAGCAGAAATTTGTGAAGAAAAAGCTAAAACTGCTAGTGGAACTCACAGCTTCCATTATGAGGTTGAACCCTCTATTGGGGTCAGGGACTTGCTTTGCACCTTTGACAATTGGCCCAACTGCAACGTTGGAAGTTCTAACAGAAAAGATGATGGTATGAAGCGCTTTGGATTGGAACTGTCTTTAAGAAGTTCAGATAGTTCACACAAGGAAGTGACTGAGGAGAGGCCTGCACTGAAACAGTCTGATGCCTCTGCCTTTTCACGGTGAGTATTTTGGTTCATGTCCAATGATGAACTTCAGCTATCTTACATTATAAAAGCATGTGTTTGGTTTTCTTAAGAGTGACAATAGTTACACATTTCTTTCTACAACCCTCCCTTAGAAAGAAAACAGAATAATTTGTAACATGTAACATTTCAAATTTAGAATGCAAACTGGTAGTTATATTTGCTAGTTTTCTTATATTTGAAAGTTCTTTCTTATATACAGGTATAATAATAGCAAGGGACTGCAACCCCTTTTCCCAACATTTCCCAGTACAAAGTCGGAGGATGCAAGCAATTCACATGATAGACAGGACAATATGGTAAACTTTGTTGATGGTCAAACTGAGCAAGCTGATTCATCCATCCAAGGCCCTCAACTTGGGGTGTTTCCTGTCACTGATGTAAGGTCTGATAATATGTGTGCTGGATACAGTCATTATTTCCCATCCTTGTTTCTTGGACAATCTGATTTGACCCCTATGTTCAGTATCAAATCAGCTGGCCAGAGCACACAATCCACCTTTCACTCAGAACAAGGTTATGACCACTCTGATAAAACTACCGATAAATCTATTGACCAAGCCCTGCATGAGCAGAACAAACTGGAGAATGTGGAGCATTTGAAACCTGGTTCTCCTGCGGCTTCTCAGAGTGGTTGTAGTAGTTTAGGCAATGGTACTGTTGATAATCATATTAGTGGCAGCGCACATGGAAGCATTTGCAGTAGCAATGATGGAAAGGCCAGTTTGGCTGTAGCAGGTGAGCTGGCCACAGCTTCTGAGAGTTTGAATGACAGTGGTCGCTATGTTCGTGAGGGATCTGGAGTGGATTCTCTTCGTTCCAGCCAAAGGGAAGCAGCTCTGACCAAGTTCCGACTGAAGCGGAAAGATAGATGCTTTGAGAAGAAGGTATTATCACCATGTTCTTTAACTCCTGTAATTGTTGTTGCTGCTGCTATGGTCATCTGATGTTGAATGCACAACCTTGAATATTGTATTTGGGTCTTATGCATACACACATTGATTTTCATGTGTCCATGTAAAAGAAAAGTTCAGTTTGACTGCACTTGCAATTAATAGAAAGTAAACGCCTCATTTTTGAAACTGATAATACCAAATCAATCGGAGTAACATATATATTATTACGTGTTTCTTACTTTTCATTATAATCTGTATACAGGTTAGATACCAAAGCCGGAAAATACTGGCAGAGAAGCGACCGAGAGTGAAAGGTCAATTCGTGCATAGAGCTCCTACTGATCCTCCAACTGCCAATGCTGTTGGTTCATGATACCGAGTTCACGCATCTTCCTGTGAATGCCTTCATCTTAGGTTGTGCGATGAGGGATTCTTTGTATTCTTAAAGCTTTTTGTAAAGAGTAGAATGACAGTCACGGTGAGTGCTGAAGACAGTTTCAAGTGTCTTCGGCATTGCTATTGATTTCGAGTCCTTTATTAACACTTTTTACCTTTAGGAAAGAGGTAGTGTTGTAATTATGTAGGTATTGTCAGCTGAGAAAAGTTTCAGTATCACCTCTACTACACAATGAGTTCTCTTATGTATATTAGATTAGTGATCGTAGTCTGGAAAGCTTGATGGTATAATGCTTTGCTAAATGGGTTGCTTCATCTTTATCAATTGGGACTTGGATTTGGATTTTTCATGCAGAATGTGTTGGATCTTTATTTGGCCATAAAGAAAATGATACGAATGCATGGAAGGTCAACATATGCTTTTATCGAGCATGGACACTTGTGTGTAAAGGTTGGGATCTGACGAAGCAGAAGCCAACGAAGACCAGGCAAGTGTTAAAGGCGATACATAGCCACCTACCATTTCATGCAGATACGGTTGTTTCCACAGAAAGACTTATCCTGTTTGGATAAAGAAGCAGTACGTAAGTTACTGCTAGTAAGCTAGCTAGCTTTGTCCCTACAGAGTTGGAGAAGCTTCACTTCTTCAACCTCCTCCCCAATTCATTTCGATTGGGAGATGGTAAACATATAGAGTTTGTGTGTGCGTTGACAAAACCCTTCAATTATCTTCATTTGGGGTTGTTCTTGATGATAATAAGATCGCTAATTAGCTTATATTTGTCATAGTCAATTGTTTTGTACCCACACAAAGCATGCCTTTAAGAGTTAAGAGGATTCCATACGGTAAGGCCGGGATAGTTCACCACAAATTACTCTGTTGGCAGATCAACGAGGCCTATCATATTAGGAAAAGATACAAGGGAATAAGACCCTAAAAGTTAGGACCATCCTAACAGAATAAAGGGGCATGCATAAGCAGGGTGGGTTGGAACCTTTTGAAGTCTATGGCTTTTATATGGGTGCTTAATTAAACGAATCAATGCTTAGCCACAAAGCAACTCTACTAACCAACCATGACTTCAACATTTAGATAAAAAGTGGAGAGATTTTCAAAAGAAGAAAAATAAGATTGAGGATGAATTCAAAGGAAAATCCACGAGATAATTTGATCAGTAGCGTGACACTAGGTGTTGTAATTATCGAAAGAGAAACAATTTTTATCAAATTGATAATTTAAAGTAGCATTAATGAATACTTTCCCAAATAGCATTTTAGTTGGGTAGGATTAGTTTTTTATCGAGATGGTTTTATTTTTGTAATTTCTATTTGTCCAAATATTTATGTTTGTAGACTTGAAGCTATTCTAGTTGTATGAAAACGAAACCTAATTAGTCCAATAATATTTCACTTCAAAATCTGAGATTTTAAATTTGAATTTTCCCTCCTAAGATCCAAAAGAAAGTTAAAAACTCCTATAGTTTCGGAGTTAATTACCTCACAACAATTTTAAAAGTAGCTTAAAAATTAGGGGCATGCTTCTCAAAGTTATTTACGCAATTCATGCGGAAAGTTATATATATATATATATATAGTTATTTCACCAGTTCCCATCTGTTACTCTAGATTTTTTTTTAATCACCTACCTTCTTTTCAACTCATTTCAATAAGCAAACATTTTAGTGAAAACATACATCAATTCAGTAGTAGGCCATTAAAATACTTAAATTTTGGAAATGCAAATAATGAACCATCTATTGCATAATTTTTAGTGGAGTACTTACTAAACTATCTGGAAGAAGAAAAAAAAAAATCAATTTAAACCCTATTAGTGTTTGATCCATACTTGAATGTCATAGAAACCGTCATTTCTCAAAAGAGGGGTATCTTTCGCTAATTTTGAAATAACCATAATGAAAGGGCGAAAATAGCTATTTTGGTGATCACTAAGTTGGATTTGATATTAATTGAGAAAAAAACACGACAATAGTTCACAAAGCAAAACTCTCCCTTCTTTTCCCTTCCTTTTTCCTTCCAATTGTCTCGCCTTCGTATTCTTCTCCTTCCTTAACCTCACCTTTTCCCCCTTCCTCCTAACCGGCATATTTTGTCCTCTCCCTCTCTCTCATTCTATATCTACTCAATTTCACACTTACCTCATTATCATGGCATGCGCAGAAAAGCAACAGCACCACCTTCCTCCAGGGTCATCACCACCACCATCACCACAACAACAACCACAAAACAACCACTACCAGAACAACTATCCACCACCCGGAATGATTCCGGACCGAAATATAAAAGAATGTAATATGCATCACCAAACCAGTGAACCCTACAGAGCTCTCTGCACCTGCCTCACCATCCTCCTCCTCATCCTCGGCGCCACCGCCCTCGCGCTCTGGCTCGTCTACCGCCCCACAAGCCGCAGTTCACCGTCGCCGCGGTCGCCATCTACTCCCTCAACGCCACCTCCCCTCCCTCCCAAATCTCCACCACCATGCAGTTCACCATCGTCTCCCGCAACCCCAACCGGAGGGTCTCCATCCGCTACGACCGTCTCCATGCCTTTGTATCCTATCGCAACCAAGCCATCACCCAGCAGGTGATGCTCCCCCCGCTGGCTCACGGGCGCCGCAGTAGCGTGGCTGTGTCGCCATTGCTTGGGGGAGTGGCGGTGCCGGTGTCGGCGGAGGTGCTGAACGGGCTAGCGATTGACGAGGCGTACGGGGTGGTGAAGCTGAGGGTGGTGGTGGTGGGGAGGCTGAGGTGGAAGGTGACGGGGCTAGGGATAAGGACCGGTCATTATGGGATCTATGTCAAGTGTGATGTGCTGGTTGGGTTGAAGAAAGGGTTCGTTGGTCAAGTTCCATTGCTGGGTTCTCCTGATTGTAAAGTTGATATATGATCGAGTAGATTTTTGGTTGTTGCATTGAGTTGCTTGTTAATTTTTGTTTGATTAAATTCTCGTTTGTTTAATTTTTATGTATCTGAGCATGAAGATGAAGAACTTATTGTTGAACTTCTTCTTCTTTATTTTGCGTTCATACCAGTGCTATGAGGTAAGGCTGTAAGGGATGATCAAGTTTCATAGTTTGAACTTGGCTTTCTAAATTTTTTTAATTGGTGATCCCAGTTTGATCAGAATTTGTGAAGTGATGATGGAGATGAAGAGGCGGCAAATGACACATGGCTATAGAAGTGATGTTCATGACAATGGAGGTGGCATGTATTAGGTCATTTAGCGTGACACTCGTAGTGCCACCGCAAGCTAGTTGCTAGTAGCCTAATAATTAATTACTTGTTCCCTCTCAGAACAAAATAAAAATAAATTACTTGTTCTCGTTTGATCACCAAGCGGTAAAAACGTAACAAAGGCACTCAAATCCAAGGGCAGCAAATCGTTTTCTGTGATTATACCAAAACGAAAAATGAAAATAATACAAACAATTTTGTGCTTTGCTAATTTCAAAATGAATGTCCTTATGGTTTTATTTTAGGTTCGGCAAGTTTTGTCAAGCTAATTGTGGAGTAGTAGCGAGAGATTATAATGCGCTGTGTGGTTAAAGTAGGTGTCGTAAAAGTATTAAGTTCCTCATTTCTTCAAGAATTAGATTTTGTGATGGAGCTTATGATGGAGCGTAGATGATCTCATTCTCATACCTTCAGGAACCCATTCTTGATTCATCGCTTCTCCCTCCTTAGGCTAAACAAGTAAGTTATAAATAATAAATTGTACAGGAGCAAATTAGTTGAAGAAGCTAGTGGAGGTAATTGGTTCTTTGACAATTGTCTTTCGTTCTAACATGATGAACTATAATAGTGTTTCGTATATATGAGTCTTTTGCATGTACATGAAGCTAAAGTCGTTTTTCATATGCGTATTTTTGCATGTACATGAATTTTATCAATAAATAAAAGCATGAAATTGATGTAAATTGATAATCATTCCCAAAAAATGAATAAAAGCTTCACGTGAATTTCCTCAACCACAAAAAACTAATTCACAATGACGTAGAGATTTTTTATTTTTTATTTTTGATTAAATGACGAAGAGATTCGTGCTAATATGAATTGTAATATAAAGCATGAGATACATGTACTCGTGATTGTATATAATTGTCGACAGGTTTGTGCCACAAGACCCAGCCATGGCAGTAGTAATGGGCATCGCATCTCTCTCATCAAGTACTCTGGGCCAGTATCTATATATATATGCTTGATTCTCAATGTCTAGTAGTGCATGCAGCTTTAAGGTATCTGATTCATATCTTAATAAAGTCCTGCTTCTTAATTATTGTTGAAATAGATATGAAACTCGTGAAAAAATGTGCTTAAAGGGTACAGGACACTAGGATATTGAAGAAAATTAAAGCAAACTGATTGGATTACTGTGAAATGATGAAAAATAAATATAGCAGTGCATAAAGTGATGCAATTGTGGAGAAATTCGTTGTGCGCAAAGGGGATGGATTGGAACAAAACAATGAAAATACATAAAGCATGGAGAGGATTCAGTGTACCAACATAAATAGATGGTTAGATTACATTAAATACACTTTTAGGTCATTAAAAAGAATATTAATTATAAATATCAAGACAAATATCAAGAGTTGAGATCATTTTATAAGTGTTGGGTCATTTACACTGTCGATACATAATTTTTTTTTCATATAAAGCATGATTGAACGTATTTGGACAGAGACCCATCTATATTGAGAGCACATACTTATAAGTTGGCCGGCAAAACTAATCTTGAAAAGAATACTACTCACTGACATGTTTTAACTAAATTTTTCAATAATTAATTAAAATTAAACTAGATTATTCATAGTTCATACAATTATTTAAGAGAACACGTGTTCTATCAATTTCAAAATGGTTATATAGTACACATATATCTTATATATAACATAGTGCATATATTTTATGAAAAATTTGAATTAATTTGAAAATGACAACATCAGACGTAGAAATGGAACAAAAACTATTCTGATTTTGTGTGTTACTCTGTTGGCTATATAGGCTTTGTTCCACTGATCAACGCAGAACCTAACAACTAAACTGCAGGACGAGACTAGAGAACAGAAAATTACAAAGGTTCAACCATAAACGGCGACCAACGGTGTTGTGGTGGGCCGATAGTTTCAGGAGACCGTGGCAGCTGAGGTCACAAACTAAGAACTTCAGAAAAAACAACTTCCCTTTAGTTAACCAAAGAAACATCATAAAAGGAATTCAAAGTCAGGCCAAAATATAAAAAACCGGCCATCCAAATAATGGGTTTAATTATCAGTTTATGCCATTTGAAGAGTCTTACAACTTTTCAGAACCACCTCTCTCCTCTCTTTCCTTTTTTCCCTTCGGCAGCATTGCCATCTTTATCTGAAATGAGAATTTTTGACTAGTAGGTTGCTACTATATAAATGCTCCAGGATGATCGATCTTCTGGCATTGACTTTTTTTGTCGTGTCATGTATATGCATGATCAAGTATCTATTTCCATAGCTAGATACATATCCGAATTACAGAAAACAAGCAAATCGAAGAAAACCATTTGAGAACAAAGAAAATCAGTGACTCGATCTGAGAGCACTTAAAAACTCCAATGTAATGAACAAACAAGCACTTAAACACTCCAAAAGAATGGTATATATGCAAAATATATGCTAGTATACATATTTGCACTGCGGTCTTAATTCCTAATTAATTAAGGCCATGAATTAAGACCATTTCCAGGTATGTTGGAAGGGGGGTTCCTAATTTTGCACCCTGACGTTTGGGATAACCTCCTCACTTGGCTTTGAGCTACTTCCTTTTTTGTCTATACATTGGTCCCACACAACGATTGATCACATTTTAATATAAGATTGCTGAATCATATTACTAAACAAAGCTGCTCAATTCCAGGAATGGCCATCTTTAAGTAATATCTATGGTTTTAAGGTGGGATATTGTAATATGAATTGAGGTGTCTGGTAATGTGTGCCATTAACGAAGTAGACAAACTTTGCCAGGACCAGAGGCGCACGCGAGCACCTCTCCGACAATACAGAGTTGAGTTTGGTTGTGGAAGAAGGTTTGGTGAGGCTAAAACTGTAAAGTCACGGAGGGCGGCTGAATAAAGGTGACGCCTTTAAAAGGGTTTCAGGAAAGTCCCAGCAGGCAATACAATCGATAAGATCATCAAGGCCGTAAGGACCCGTATCAGTACCAGTTGAAGAAACTCAGAGAAAGACCCAATTTTTGTATTCCAGAAGTACCATAAAGGTAGATACTTTCTTGCCCATCTCTTAATTTCTGTGATGAACTTTCTTAATCTTATATTTGTGGGTATTTTTTTTTAACGATTGAGAACTCAACTGGCCTTTATTTTTTTCACTAATCATACAGTATTTCTTATATTATGAGGAGAGTGTTCATGTTTGAAATGTTTTAGTTGGCTGCTGAGGGTTTATGCCCCCCTGTTCTCTTGAAACTGTAGCATTGATTATGTTTTCTGGGTTGTGGTTCCTACTGGGATTTGTGTTGCTCATTTATCTAATATTGTCTGCTCAAGCATTTTTCTGATGTTTTGTGTACCGGCTATTTCTGCTTGCACTGTAGCCTGTAACAACTTTCTTACTTTGAAAACAAAATCCGATCATATGCCTTGTATTTGATTCCGACTTAGCACAAAGCAGTCTGACTCTTCACTTACGATTTAGAAACCCTCATGGGTTCACGGCAAACCTTTGAACTGAAGAAACTTTTTCAAACCTGTTCCTTTGTGTCTGTCTGTTTGCATCCACTTCTTGGAGGGTCATATATGTTGGTTAAGCTATTTCATTCATGGAGTTCATAGGCCTGAGTTTGCCGGCCCTTTTGCTTTGGTTGATATGTTCCTTCTTAATGAGGATCTCGCAGTACCTAATTCGCCTTTCTGTTGTCTGTACCCAAAGTTGAATTTGTACCGTAACTCTCTTCAAATTTTTGGTGACCCATGTGATCGCCATAGGGGGACTTTAAGTTTGACTAAAATCAGGTATTCATAGCAAATAACTAGCACCTCAAACTAAATTGAGAATATAACTCTTAGGAGTGTTGAAACTTGATTTTTTTGTTCTCCTTTTCAATACAACTTGGCAATATTTATCTTCCAGAATTATTTAGTAATATATGGGATAACATGTGGCTTCGTTTGAGAAAAGACCATGGATCATATTAAAAAACATTCTAGTTTCAGGAAGTTTATACTATAATTGATTCTAGTATGTTTAACATCCTCTTAATCTGTGGTTTAACAGGGACATGGTATTGCAGTTAGCATACAACCTATGTACTTTTTTTTCTTGTATAGTGCTTTGGTCTTAACATGCTTATAAAGCTATTCAAAATATCTATACAATACTAGTAATGAACTTTTCCTGCTCTAGCCTATGATGTAAATGTAACAGATAACAGGTATTTTATGTTGTCCGCTTACAAGAAGATTACATTATGGTAATTGCATTTTTCTTCTGCAATTTTGCATACTTCCAGCATATAAAATTCATTAATGTGAGGTTACTTCTGTAAATCTTCAGATGGAATCAGAAAATACACAACATTCCCAGATTATTGAGATCCATGGAGATGCTCCTGGTGAAGAGACGAGTGTGGGTGGGAGTAAGATTTGTGGGGAAGCACCGTGTGGACTGTCAGATGTTGGACCAAATTCTAAAGATTCCAAAGAACGATCAGCTGCCATGCGCAAGCTCTTGATAGCAGTGGTACTCTGTGTTCTCTTCATGGCTGTTGAAGTGTTTGGTGGCATTGAAGCCAATAGCTTAGCAATATTGACTGATGCAGCACATTTGCTCTCTGATGTTGCAGCCTTTGCCATCTCCTTGTTCTCCTTGTGGGCTGCTGGCTGGGAAACCACTCCCCGTCAGTCTTACGGCTTTTTCAGGGTCGAGATTCTTGGTGCTTTGGTTTCTATCCAACTCATATGGTTGCTTGCTGGGATATTGGTGTATGAAGCCATTGTTAGAATGATAACTAACACATCTGAGGTGAATGGTTTTCTGATGTTTCTTGTTGCTGCATTTGGTCTAGTGGTTAATATCGGCATGGCTGTACTGTTAGGCCATGATCATGGTCATGGTCATGGTCATGGCCATGATCATAGTCATGGTCATGGCCATGATGGTCATGATCATCACAGCCATGGAATGACATTTTCTACTCATCATCATCATGAGGAACACTCGACTGATGAGCAACATCATGATCATGAAGACCACTTGCATGATGAACACCATTACAG
This sequence comes from Rosa persica, assembly GCA_025331145.1. Lineage (NCBI taxonomy): Eukaryota > Viridiplantae > Streptophyta > Magnoliopsida > Rosales > Rosaceae > Rosa > Rosa persica. Next base: position 33,425,354 of record WFKR01000001.1, read on the forward strand.
TCATGATGATCATAAACACAACGGTGCTGATGAAGGTTATGCTCATGAGCCACTCTTGGACAAGCCAAAAGATGGGCATGGCCAGAAGAAGCAACGGAACATAAACGTGCAGGGAGCTTACCTTCATGTTCTTGGGGACTTGGTTCAAAGTATCGGTGTAATGATTGGTGGGGCTATCATATGGTATAAGCCGGAATGGAAGATAGTAGACCTGATTTGCACCCTAATATTTTCTGTCATTGTTTTGGGGACAACTTTCAAGATGATGAGGAACATACTCGATGTACTAATGGAGAGCACACCAAGAGAGATTGATGCAACGAAACTTGAGAAGGGGCTGTTGGAGATGGAAGAAGTGGTGGAAATCCATGAGCTGCATATATGGGCAATCACAGTTGGGAAAGTCCTGCTGGCTTGCCATGTGAAAATCAGACCTGAAGCAAATGCAGACATGGTGCTGGACAAAGTGATTGATTATATCAGAAGGGAGTACAACATCAGCCATGTAACTATACAAGTTGAGCGTTAACGAGCTCTTTGAAGGTTAAGATCAGGATACAATGAAGGTTTAAATTGATCAAATGGTTGCACATATACTCTTCTTAAATGAGGGTCCAGATTTTTAGTATCAGCATTGATGTCTAGGCAGTGCTTTGCTAATCTTACCAAAGATGCATGTTTTTGATGCCTAGTAATTATATTGTGGTTAGGAGATGTAGAATTTGTAGAAGTGCCAGTTTGCAGCCACCTTGATTCTTAGTTTCTTACTGTCACAAGCATATGGGAGGTAACTGGTTCTCTTTTAGTGCAAATATATTGAAAAGTGCATGATGGCAAAATATGCATTGGTTACAGTTGATTTGATTGGTCTATAACAATATGCATGACATTGTAATATTACTCGGCTTAAAATTGGAATTGCATAAGAGTTTAGTGATTGGCAATTTCCCCATTGACTTGAAGTTTGAGGTGTTTTTTATTTAGTTCGTGAAAGCAGTTTGTAAGCACATCAGACTTTTCTTCGTGAGTAGCTGGCTAAGAAAATCTCTGTGAATCACCCTAGGATTTAAAAAAAGATATTTTTGTTGTAGTATAAATATATAAATACTGTATATATCTATATCATGTAACAAAATACGTAAAAGTATTTAGATAGGTACTTGAGTGTATAATCATAGGTATTTGAGTGTATGAAGACTTATGTAAACATGATTTGCCAAATGGCAACAAGCATGACAGAAAATCATCATCAAGATGGTTATCATTTTGGTTTTCTCTTTGAGCTTTCACACTTCAAATGTATTCCTATAAATACCCCTTTGTATGAGATGAATAAATATACTAGAAATCTTCATTCTCTCTCAAATATTACTCTCTCTTTCTGTTTGTCAATTCCTCTTGTTTTTAAACACGTTATCAGCACGAAGTTGCTCTAGAATTAGAATCGAAAATTGACGAAAGAAGAGTTCATCATCGATCGAAGTTATTTTTCCAAACCTACAAAAAATCCCCAAACCCTAGCTCATATCAAAGCCCTTGATTCCAGGAGCCCGGAACAAGTCTCAGAATCGCCGGAACCGGCCTGAAACTGCCTGAACCGGCCGCCGGAAGCAGAAAAACCGAACCGGACCGCTGCAGAGTGCTACCGAGGACCTGCCGAGACCTCTGCACAGCAGCTGCAGAGCAGCTGTCGACATATCTGTCGACAGATTTGCGCGGCGACTTTCCGATAACTTTTCCGGTGACTTTTTCGACACTTTTCCGGCGAATTTTCGGACGATTTTTATAGACTTTTTCCAACGATCCTTCCGGTCACCTTCGATAATTTTTCCGGTCAAAATTTCCGGCAACACTATTTCAAGGTATCCTTTACTAAAAGTTCCCGTTTTTGAGTTTTTATTTATTCTCTCATTTTTCTTTTTTCTCGGGAACTTACAATCAAAAGCGGAATTATAGAAATTCACGCCAAACGAACTAAGAACGTTCGTAATCAATGAACTAAGAGTGTTCACAATGATTCTTGGAAATTGATTTCTTGGTAGCATAGCTCGGAAATCTTATTATTTTTCGTGGAAGTTTTAACTCCGAAACTAATATTTTCTTCTTATCTTCAAGGATGTCGAATGAACCTAGACTCGATTTTCAAATTCTTGACTCAACAGGTTCGGATTACCATAGCTAGAAAACCGACGTTGAGAACTATCTCACATCAAAGGGGATATTGCCCATCATCCATGCACCAAACCCGACCCTTGTGTTCCCTCGAACACCCAAGAGGCATGCACAAGCAATCATCTTGATGCGACATCATATGGACAAAGCACTCAGACTAGAGTACATGTCCATCAAAGATGCAAAGGATTTATGGGAGGCGCTACAAGAGCGCTTTAACAATATCGAAGATTCTCTCCTCCCTGACTTGAAGGTTTAGTGGAACGATGTACGCTTCTCAGACTTCAAGTCTATTGCTGAGTACAATTCAGAAACTCTTCGTCTCAAGTCCATGTTGAGGTTCTGTCAAAGACCCCTCACAGAAGAAGAGCTAATTGAGAAAACTCTCTCCACCTTCCCCGTTACAGCAATTTTGCTATCAAAGCAGTATCGCACTGAAGTAAATGCTGGACGAATTACGAGGTTCAATGAACTCATAAATATTTTGTCGGTAGCCGAAAAGCACGACAACATTCTCGTAAAGAATTATAATTCAAGACTCATTGGAACCAAGAGCGTTCGTGAGGCAAATTATAATGCACTCAAGAGAGGGTACAAGAAGCGGTACCCCAGCAATAGGGGACATGTGTACCCTAATAATAGGAGACATGAAGGACGAACAGGTCCATATAACCGCCCCAATAGAGAAGGAAACCGCAACTTTAGAGCGGGCACACGTGATGGCAACTCCACAAGTTGAAGAGGGAGATATGGCAACACCGGCCGTGGAAATAGCACCATGAGCCGTGGAGGTCGCACCATGCGCCGTGGTAGTAGCAGCAACTCTCCAGGGGATATCCACAACGTGCACCTCAAATGAAGGGAGGGAACCACAATAACATGTGTCATAGATGTGGATCAATCGAGCATTGGTTTAAACAATGTCATGCAAGTGCCCAATTAGCTGCACGCTACAAGGAGTATAGGGAAGCAAGAGAGCAAGAAGCTAACCTTGCGGAAGATGAAAATAGTGAAGATGTCAATCTCACTGTTGAGGACTTCAAAACTGTAGATGAAGAGCACGAGGATGCCACAGACTTTGATTAGAATAATCCTCTTTCTATTTTCCAAGAATGGCAAATGTGCCTTAGTCAATAAATAACAATTGTATTAAACTCCTTCTTATGTGGCGTACCCAATAAAGTATGATGTCTAGGAAAGCAATTGAGATCGGGGTATTTAAGCGAGCCTCGCTCCACCAACATCTTTCTACTTTCCTGGTCATATTTCATTGGAATTACCAAACGGATTGAGTGATAACAATTTGTCTAAAGTTTGATATTTGGAATAGACTTATGAATAACTTTGATGTAATCATTGGCTATTTTTCCTATTAATAAAGTATCGCATTCAATGTCATGGACATGTGTTAATATTCCGAATTTTATCCCTTTCAGTATGTTTTCCGGAGAATTGGAATGCCTTCTTGTTAGTGGCACCACACATACTATATTGCGACATAGGCAATTATTTTTATGGATGACACCCAGTCGATCCTCAGTAACTACGATGGCAGCACCATCACAATTGATTTATGGTCGAGGACCAGCTCAATTTTTGTTACCAAATGGCACAAATGTTAATGTTGCTGAAGCTCTATATGCTCCAAGGGCCGGAAGGACCTTATTAAGCTTTAAAGACATAAGAGCTAATGATTTTCATGTGGAAACACATTGTGAGAATGGACAAGAGTTCCTTTGCATCACCTCTAAAAACTACGGAAATACACGAGTTTTAGAGAAACTTATGTGTCGCTCTAGTGGATTGTATGCAACCACTATTAGAGTCATTGAATCCAACCATATCATGAATGACAATTTATGGGATCCTGACACATACAAGCTTTGGCACGACCGTTTGGGACATCCAGGTCGTGACATGATGCTCCGTATATTAAAAACTTCACACGGACATCCATTCTTCAAAACGAAAAGAAGTACGAACCAAACATTGGTCCAAAGAGTTACTTCTAAAGCATATCATTCATTTTGCAAAGCTTGCTCTTTAGCAAAGGTAGGATCAAGACCATCCTATGCAAAGGACACTAAAGAAAATATACCATTCTTACAAAGAATACAAGGTGATATTTGTGGATCTATCCAACCAACTTGCGGACCATTTAGATATTTTATGGTGTTGGTTGATGCATCGACACGTTGGTCACATGTCATGCTCTTATCCACAAGAAATGCTGCATTTGCTAAACTCCTAGCACAAATCATTAAATTAAGGGCTCACCACCCTGATCATCCGATTAAGTCAATTCGTCTTGACAATGCTGGAGAATTTACATCAAGAACCTTTGATGATTATTGCATGTCCATTGGGATTGAGGTCGAACACCCTGTCCCTCATGTACACACCCAAAATGGACTCGCAGAAGCTGCCATTAAAAGACTTCAAATAGTTTCCAGGGCATTGGTTATGTGCACCAATCTCCCTATTTCTGCTTGGGGCTATGCAATATTACATGCAGCTGTGCTTATTCGTCTGAGACCCACTGCCACCCAACCCTTTTCTGCATCCTAAATGGTGACTGGGTATGAGCCTCATGTCTCACACTTACGCATATTTGGGTGTGCAGTCTATGTGCCAATTGCGCCGCCACAGCGCACCAAAATGGGTCCTCAAAGACGCTTAGGCCTTTATGTTGGATATGATACTCCAAGCATTATCTGCTACATAGAACCCTTGACAGGTGATCTATTTACCGCTAGATTTGCGGATTGTCACTTTGATGAGACAGTCTTCCAGTCATTAGGGGGAGACAAGAACATTAATGTTCAACAGAAAAGACAAGAATTGTAGTGGTCTGTCCCCACTTTGTCTCATCTTGATTCCCGAACCACACAGTCTGAAATAGAAGTGCGGAGGATTCTCGATCTTCAGAACGTAGCAGAATCAATGCCTGATGTGTTTTCTGATATCGTTAAAGTGACAAGATCACACATACCTGCTGCAAACGTACCTGCAAGGATTGATGTTCCTAAAACTAAAGGACATGACATCCCCTCTATGGGTGATGCAGTGGCTAGACCCATGGCTCCTGCCAAAAAGCGCGGGAGGCCTATAGGTTCGATGGATTCTCGCCCAAGAAAGAAAGCGAGCTTGACACAAAATAATCCATTAATCATCGATATAAATAATCCATCTCATGAAAAAATTCCGGATTATGGTTATGTCCAAGAGACATCATTGGAGGACGCTCCAATAGTAGAACCAATTCCAGAGAATAGAGAGATCTCCATGAATTACACTAGTATACATGTAATTATGGACAGAAATTCTATGGCTACTGATGATGCGTTTGCATATCATATTGCAAAAGGAATTATAGAATACGATGATATCGAACCTCGCTCCGTTGAAGAATATCAACGAAGAGCAGATTGGTCCAAATGGAAAAATGCGATCCAGACTGAATTGGATTCACTAACAAAGAGACAGGTATTTGGGTCTATAACACTGACACCACCAAATATAAAACCTGTTGGCCATAAATGGGTCTTTGTTAGAAAGCATAATGAGAAAAATAAGGTTGTTAGATACAAAGCCCGCCTTGTGGCGCAAGGTTTCTCACAACGCCCTGGAATCGACTACGAGGAGACATACTCTCCCATAATGGACGTTATAACGTTCCGCTACCTTGTCAGTTTGGTAGTTTGTGAAAAACTTGACATGCAGCTCATGGATGTAGTTACAACATATCTCTATGGGGATCTAGATTCAGAGATATATATGAAGGTTCCAGATGGACTTCAATTACCCAAATCAAGTGGCTCAAAACCACGGAGCGCGTTTTCAATAAAATTATGACGCTCTCTATATGGATTGAAACAATCCGGACGGATGTGGTATAACCGTCTAAGTGACTACTTGATTGGGAAGAGATATGTTAACAATGAAATATGCCCTTGAGTGTTCATTAAGAGAACAAGATCCGGATTTGCAATTGTAGCAGTTTATGTTGATGACATGAACCTAATTGGAACTCTAGATGAGTTAAAAGAAACTGCTACATATTTGAAATCTGAATTTGAGATGAAAGATCTCGGGAAAACACGGTTTTGTCTCGGAATAGAACTCGAGCACCGTAATGATGGGATTATGATCCATCAGTCAGCATATACTCAAAAGTTACTAAGGCGCTTTAATGAAGATAAAGCAAAGCCTGTGAGTACTCCCATGATCAACCGTAGTCTTGAGCCCATGAAAGGTCTGTTTCGTCCAAAGGATGAGGACGAAGATTTATTAGAAGCTGAAATACCATACCTAAGTGCGATAGGCGCATTATTGTATTTAGCTCAATGCACAAGACCGGATATCTCATTTGCAGTAAACTTGTTAGCTCGACACAGTTCTGCGCCAACACGCCGCCATTGGATTGGTATAAAGACAATCCTTCGATACCTAAAAGGTACGATCGATATGGGCTTGTTCTATCCCTACAGAGAGAAAAGAAATGTGAACGCCGGCAACACTATCCATAGTGATCGACGTTCTCCTCCTCCCCTCCATCAAAATGATGTTCTGACGGGTTTTGCTGATGCAGGGTATCTCTCTGACCCTCACAAAGGTCGCTCCCAAACAGGTTATGTCTTTACCATGGGAAGCACCGCGATATCTTGGAGATCTACAAAACAGACTCTTGTTGCTACTTCCTCAAATCATGCAGAGATTATTGCACTACATGAAGCCGTGCGTGAGTGCATATGGCTAAGGTCTATAAATAGACACATTCGAGGAACTTGTGGTTTGAAATTTACCACAAATGAACCTACATGCATTTACGAGGATAATGTAGCTTGTATTGAGCAAATGAAATTAGGTTTCATCAAAGGCGACAATACCAAGCATATATCACCGAAATTCTTCTACAATCAGCAACAACAAACACTTCTAAATATTGAAGTAAATCAAATCCGATCAGAAGATAATGTAGCTGACTTATTTACTAAGTCACTACCAAAATCCCCTTTCGAGAAACATGTAAGTAGCATCGGATTGAGGAGGATATCCGAACTCCCACGATCTTCAAGAGGAGTCTAAATCAGGGGGAGTATCCAGAAATATACTTCACACTCAACGCGCGTTGTGCTCTTTTTCCCTTTCGACCAAGGTTGTTTTTTCCCACAGGGTTTTATTACTTGGCAAGGTTTTTAACGAGGCAACTTCGATGCGCACCATCTACACAATACTATTGAACATGAAATATCCAAGGGGGAGTGTTGTAGTATAAATGTATAAATACTGTATATGTCTATATCATGTAACAAAATACGTAAAAGTATTTAGATATGTACTTGAGTGTATAATCATAGGTACTTGAGTGTATGAAGACTTATGTAAACATGCTTTGCCAAAGGGCAACAAGCATGGCAGAAAATCATCATCAAGATGGTTATCATTTTGGTTTTCTCTTTGAGCTTTCACACTTCAAATGTATTCCTATAAATACCTATTTGTATGAGATGAATAAACACACTAGAAATCTCCATTCTCTCTCAAATATTACTCTCTCTTTCTGTTTGTCAATTCCTCTTGTTCTTAAACAATCTTTAAGTTTAAGTTCAGTTTGTTTTTTACTGTTGAATATAAGGGTGATCAACAACAATATTTTTCGTGTGAGCAGAACATCACTCTTTTGAAGCACACCCAAAACAACTGTGATATTATGGCTAGGCTAGGAGGATCCAAAGAATCTAATATCTCATTTCAATTGATTTGACATAGTCGAACCTTTAAATGCTATGACTCGTTCAAGTCTCCAGTGGTAGCTTGATGTTATATTTTGAATCCTCATGAGTCACACGTACTCAAGACCTTTATCAATGCTGGGGACTCGACCACCCTAGCCCTTCCCCCTTTCTTCTTCTACCCAGTCAACTCTCTCAATCAAGAATACACACACACACATACATATCCCATATCCTATCTCAACCAATCTGAGACTATTTCAAACCTTCATTTCTCATAACATCCCTTGCAACTTACCAAATCAAGTGTCAAGTACTTTTGCCTGGAATGTACCCGGGACAACTTTCACAATTTTATAAGAAAATCTGATCATATTAAGATGGCTATGTCGATAGTCTATCTCTTAAACTTCGAGCCTACATAAAAATGGAGTACTTGTACTTGACATCAGAGAATGAAGATTGCGCTACTTCCAGAAGTAGAGAGAAGAGGGTTCTTGACACTCTCAATCTTTTTCCTCATTGGAAATCAGCTACCATGTAGGAGCTATGTGAGAAAGCACCAGCTTTCCAGGTACTTTCCCCTTTTTAGTTTTTCCCTGTATGTTACAATTTTATCTTCAAAACATGTTACTACAGTCCATACATTTCCAAAGGTTACTCACTACACGGTTTCTTCATTTTCTGTAGGGTTTTATTTCTTGGGATAGATTTTTTGTGTTACAACTATGCCAGAAAGCACAATCTTACCAGGTATTGTATATTTGTCTTATTTACCTTTATCTTACAACTATGATGTCACAAATCATACAGTTGGAGATAACTCACTATAGTGTTTCTCGGTGGCTTTCAGGTTCGTGGCCTAATTTATATCAGCATGTGTGATTGTTCCTGCTCTGGTCTGCCATATCAAACTTGTAGATGAACCCGAATCATGCCTTTTGCTTAATCAACAAAACCATAGAAAGGCTGACTGGTGATGAATGTGCTGCTTTTCGATCAGCAGGGATTTCTTGAATTCCACAGCTGGTTGACTTAAACAGGTTACTTCTTAGTTCTCTTGAATATTTCTTTCATTTTTCGTATTGAAAATGTGATTTAATATTTTCTTCCTAAGTATAAGTCTTCCTTGTTGATTACTCAATCTATGCAGAGAGGGTGCATTTATCTTGGTTATCGACCATTTTACCAGCAAAGAAGGTGCTCTTATCATATCTGAACTTTGCTCCTATCCAAGAAGCCTGTTCCTTTTCCTAAAAACTGTGATTAAAGTTCGCTTGTCTGGGACCCTCAACTTTTCAAGTTTAATAGACGACCAACTTGTGGGGACAAAGAATCAATCAAAAGAACTGTTTTAGTCCAAAAGTATTTTTAGCAAGATCTCTTTAGGGGATTTAGCATAGTGGGCCTAAAATTAAGTCTATTTGAGTTTGGGTTACAGCTTCACCTATTCCGGAATCAATAAGGAAAACGAGCCCTTGTCGGAATCGAGTAGCAGAGATTGAATAGGAAACTTCAATCAATAATCCTTTTATGGCAAGGAACCGTCGCAATCCTAGGTATAAATACCAGGTTTCAAGGACGAAAAAAGAGACAACTCTAAAACTAATCTCAACGATTATCAAAAGCCTCTCCGGAGAAAACCTATCTTTAACCTAGTTGAAACCAGCGAAGCAAGGGTAACGCCCTCGCAACCCAGCGAAGCTAAAGTCACACTTTAGCAAAACCCGTGCTTTCTCTCGACTTCCCAGTGATTGCTCTGCTTAGTCTACGACACTAAGAATTAATTCGGTGAACGTGAAGAGATCACATCCAAAGTCCTTATCCTTAAGGCAAGAAGTCCTTTTCCGGAAGGCAGAGAAAAGAGTCTTGTGACGAGGTTGGTGCTCTCCTCGTCCACAACGCTTGAGAGGAAGTTAGGTCAAGGGACTCCTCGACGAATACACCCCACAGTGTTGGCACGCCCGCGCAATCACATCAGCAAAAAAGACTGTTTGTAGCCAGACTGGTTTTGGAGCCAAAAAAGAACTCAGGCTTACTAGCTTGCAAAGGATCTCCAATTTCCCAGAGATTTTGGGTAATAATCCTATTAATGTGAATGTTGATATGATTGAACTTTATCTGGGGGTGAGCACTAATTTCTTACACTTATGAATGATGTATGATCTTTCTTTTCTTTGTAATTAAAACTCTCAAGTGAATTGTGATATATGTGGCATTGTATCATCTTTGTAAGTCTTGACTGTTTTTTGGAATCTGTCAACTTAAGATCTGTCGAATAATGATTTCTTCCATCAATTTGGGGTGGTATCAGTATCGCCATTGTGATCTAAGTTCATCTCTATGGCTAGTGTCTACTAAGATATTTTTAACATAAATTAAGCTTGGCCAGCATCAATGCCCCTCAATAATGTGTTACTTCCAGTTTAATTAGGTTCAGATATTACTTGTGAATAATAATTCATACCTCTTCATGTTGTCACTGTTTCAACTGTCACTTTTGCAGGTATTAGTCAATTCGAACCCAATTCAGTTCTCAATCTCAATCTCCTAGAGACTTTTGATGGCTAACGCATGGAGTACTGTGTAATCTTATGCCTTGTATATAGGTTAATGGATGCTTCATCATTCTTGTTGGAAAGGATTGGTGATGTTTGCAGTGCTATTTTGCTTAGACTTTCCACCCTTAAGCTTGAAACTGCTGTGGGAAGATGTAAAACTATATTACAAACGAGCTCACACATATGTTCAATATAATCTCCAGAAGATCAAGCACATACCATTGACGTCAAAAGTATAAGCCATTGTTGCAGCTGCAAGAACAATGAGCAAGGCTAGATTAAAGTCTTATGCTATTCACTAACTGTAGCTTCTGAATGAGCAGAACACAATACTTGTAGATCGGTGGTGATAACAGGGACCCTAACCTCTTATTTATACAAGTACTAGTCCTAGGGATCCTCCCATAAAGGTTTTCCCAAGAATCTAGTATTGCATAATTGTAATCCTAATACATCACAGTTTAGGACTTTCTTGTAGTCCAAATAATGGATTCCTAATCCAATGATAAATACACCATCACATTAGATATCTAGGTTGATTCTTTTCCAGATCCATGTTGTATTCGTTTTTGACATTTAATGATTTCCTAGTTACTCTAGGATAACTTGTGACAAGTCCAATTTTGTCTAACGGAAGACTGTCAAAAGGGGCTCACATGGTTTGCTGGAACGTACAGACTATTTCAGCAATGCTTTGAAATTAAAGGAGGTTTGTAAATATCATTTTTGATTTACAACAAGTAGTTAGGTTTTTTTTTTTGTTCCTATGTTGCCGTTGAAACAGTGTACAATTATGTAATATTCATAATGTTTATGTTTATAGGTCAATGCCATTGATGGTATATTGAATGCCTGTATTGGGTTGTGCCAACGGAACCATCTGTTAAATTGATACTGGAAGCGTAATCACAGTAGTACACCGCTTCATCTAGCGTCAAAAGCCTTATGAGGTAGGCTAGAATCCACTAGCAGGTAGGCTAGAATCTAGTAGCAAGCATGGCTCGGCCGTAAGAGAAAGAGTTTCTACTCTAATAGTTTTTTTGGGTTTTCTTATTGATGTCTTCAATCAAAATTACAATCTAAAAGGTGCCGTATATAGGCATTGAAATAAACCTATTCATACTAGAACTAGGAACTAATTCCTTATACACTAAGACAAGGAAACTTTTATTCTAAAGGAAACTTTAAATCCTAATAAAAACAGAAAATAAAATTATCAGGAAAACATGTAGATGCAACTACTTTGACTTTGTTTTCTTTTTGTTCCTAGCAAGCTGCTCTTCAAACTTATTTGCTAGTTGTTCTATATCAGTCTCCTCTACTTTAGAAGAACTGGACCTTGAGTTTATATCAGGGTAAAAAACTGCATCATCAGCTTGGTATGCATGAACATCACTAACGTTGAAAGTTTTATATATACCTATTGATTCAGGGAGGTCAATGACATATGCATTGTCATTGATCTTCTTGAGGATTTTGTAAGGATCATACTTCCTAGATTTGAGCTTGTTGTAGGTGCCAAGAGGAAATCTTTGTTTTCTTAAGAAAATCACCACAGAGTCTCCCTCTTTAAAGGCTTTTTCTCGTCAATAAGAGTCTGCAGTAGCTTTGTACTTTGCATTAGCAGTTTCTAATTTCTGTTTAACCTCATCTTGGATTCCCTGAACCTCCTTAATTTTCCATAGACGTAGCAGCTTCAGTAAAACCTTTCTTTTTTCGAATGGTAGCCAAATCAACAACATGCTTAGGAGGTGAAACATAGCCACCTAAAACGACGTCCTTCCAATAGAACTATGAACTGAATTGTTGTATGCAAACTCAACCTGAGGCAAGACAAAATCCCACTGCTTTGGCTTGTCTCCACATGTACTTCGGATTATGTTTCCCACTATTAGTAACTTCGATCTATCCATCAGTTTGTGGATGGGTGGTACTGCTTCGGTTGAGAGAAGTCCCAAATGTCCACCATAAAGTGATCCAAAAATGACTAAGAAACTCGGTCAAAAGTAATAGATTGAGCTACTCCATGCAATCGAACCACCTCCTTAAAGAATAATCTTGCAATGTGGGAAGCGTCAGACGTCTTCTTGCATGGTCTGAAGTGTGCCATCTTAGAAAATCTATCTACCACCAAAAATACAGTATTAACTCCCCGCTCGAGGTGAACCCAATATGAAGTCCATGGTGAGGTGCTCCCAAATACTATTAGGAACTGGTAAAGGCATGTAGAGTGCGGTATTTTGGGATTGCCCCTTTGAAGCTTGGCAGGTATAAAACTTTCTTATGATGTTTCCTACATCTCTTTTTAGTTGTGGCCAATAATATCTCTCTTGCAAGCTAGCGATAGTTTTATCCCTGCCTAGATGCCCACTTAAACCGCCTCCATGCAAGTCCCGAATCAGCATCTCTCTAAGTGAAGATCTAGCAATGCACAATTTGTTTCCTTGAAAGAGATAACCTTCTTTAATGAAGAAGTCACTGCAAGGTTCTTGCTTCACACACTTGGCCCATATTTCTCTAAAATCTTCATCTTCTTTATAAAGTTCCTTAAAAAATTCAAACCCAATGACCCTCTTGAGAAAGTGTTACTAACAATTGACTTCTTCGACTTAGAGCATCAGCAACTCAGTTTAAGGTTCCAGACTTGTGCTTGATCACAAAAGGAAACTTCTGTAGGAAAGTAGCCCATCGAACATGCATCTTCCTGACACTTCGTTGACTATTTATATATTTCAAGGCTTGATGATCGGTGTAAAGCACAAATTCCCTTTGCACCAGATAATGTTCCCATTGTTTCAAAGCTCGAATAACCGCATAGAATTATTGGTTGTATGTACTCCATTTTTGTCGGGCTTCATTGAGGTTTTCACTAAAAAACACCACTGATTTCTTCTCTTGGGAAAGAACAGCTCATATTCCTACTCCACTAACATTAGATTCTGCTTCAAAAAGCTTGTCAAATTTAGGTAGAGTTAACACCGGTGCAGTGCTTAACTTGTATTTGATCATGGCAAAGCTCTTTTCTTGTTCCTTACCCCAATGAAATTTTCCCTTTTTTAGATATTTGGTAATTGGTGAGGTGATGGTGCTGAAATTTGGAACAAACTGACGCTAAAAAGTTGCTAGCCCATGAAAACTTCGCACGTTGCGAACGATTTTGGGAGTAGGCCATTCTCGGATGGCTTTGACCTTGTCGATCTTCATCAACATGTATGCCTTCTGAACTTAAAACATACCCCGAAAACAGTCATTTCTTGGTGAGAAAACTACACTTCTTCAAGTTCACGTACATCTTGTTCTCTTGTAGAACATCAAGGACTTGTCGTAGATGCTTTAAGTGCTCTTCCTTGCTTTTGCTATAAATTAATATGTCGTCAAGGTATATTACCACAAATGTCCCAATAAATGGTTTTAGGACTTGATTCATCACCCTTATGATGGTACTAGGCGCATTAGACAACTCAAATGGCACAACTAGCCACTCGTAGAGCCCATCCTTACTTTTGAATGTTGTTTTCCACTCATCACCTGATCTAGTGCAAATTTGATGGTAGCCACTCCTCAAATAAATTTTAGAAAATATTATTGAACCACCTAGGACATCCAACATGTCTTCAAGACGAGGAATCGGGAATCGATATTTGATGGTGATCTTGTTGATTGCACGGCTATCCACGCACATCCTCCAACTCCCATCCTTCTTTTGTACTAACAAAACAGGCACTGCACAAGGGCTCATACTTTCTCGGATATGCCCCTTTCATAGTAAATCATCAATTTTCCCTTTAAGGATCTGATTCTCTTTAGGACTCATTCGATAATGAGGGAGATTAGGTAAACTAGCTCCTAGAATGAGATCAATGTGGTGTTGGATATCTCGCATAGGAGGTAATTCATTTAGGAGATCATCCGCCACTAACCCTTCAAAATCTTGCAGTAGTTGTTGGATATCCTTTGAAATTTTCTTGTCTTCTTTCTTTTCCTCGGTGACCATTAATTCTTTGACTACCAAAGGATAAATAGCTTCTACATCCTTCACAATTTCATCAATTTTTCTACCAAGTTTTGTAATGACCAGAAAGTTAGACACCTTTTTCTTTGGTGATAACAAAGTCATAGGCTTGGTCTTGGGCTTCAATGTAATATGGTGCTTGTGCCAACTGAATGAAATTGTGTTATCCCTTCTGTGATGAATGGTGTTGACATCATGTTGCCACAATCTGCCTAGAAGTATGTGGCTTGCATCCATGTCTACCACGTCACAGTCTACTTCTTCGTGATAGAATTTCCCAATTGAAATTGGTACCTTGTAGGTTTTGGTGATGCGAACCTCTGGGCTTTTCTTGATCCACCCAATTGCATATAGAGCATTGTGTTTCATAGTAGGAAGATTAAAGTGATCCACGACCTTCTTAGAGACAAAATTCCCACAACTTCCACTGTCTATTATCAATGACATCGACTTTTCTTTGATGGTACACGTGCTTCGAAAGATACGGGGTCTTTGAGTTTCCTATTTTGGCGAGCAGAGGACTCGTTGGGTAACTAAGTTGTAGACTTCGTCATCACCAGAATATTCATCTGTCTCTTCCTCTGTAAGACCCCCGAAATTCGTTTTTAATTTCTAATGGTTTCTAGGAATTAATAAAGTGTTCGTTAGAGCTAATTCGTGGTTCAAGGGTGGAGCGGAAATTATTTCGAACAATTATTCGCTCGAAATGCTTTGTCTTAATGTTGACTTCTTATAAGTTTCGATTTTGTGAAAACTTCATTCACGAAAGTCGTACAGCGCGTCGATACGAGTTCGTACATATACGGAACATGAAAATGAAGTTCGTATAAAGAAGTTATCGCATTCGGGAAAACTTTCCATTTTTTGTATAAAGGATGAAAAAATCTGAAAATTGCAAAAAAGGCCAGGTTTCCATTTTGGGAAACCAGAGCTCTCTTCTCCATCCTCCATCGGAAATCGCCCGATTTTCTTCAACGGCGATTTCTTCCTCCTCCAGCCACCTTTGGACATGAAATTCTTGGGTTAGCTTTGCCTCAACTAGCAACAATTCCCTCTAGCCAGTCCTGGTACTCTCTCTCGTTAGCATCAGATATGTTTGGCTAAGCGACGCGGGAAGCAAAACCCAATCCGAGCTTTATTTCGAGTCAACGCCGTTTTCTCCCAGCTCCAGCCACCTTTGCATGAATTGTTGGGCACCCTGGGATTGCATAAGGATGCAGATGATGCTGCTAGAAGGATCAGACCTGGATTGAATCACGGACGGGAAATCGAACTCGCCGAAAACTGAAAAATTTTCGACCAAACCCGACAATTTTAGGTACTTGTCGACCACTTCCGTTCATTTTTAGACTTTGTGCTAGTTGTAAGTATTGTTGGGCATGATGAGACGAAGAAGTGCAGGTAGGTCTCACCACCATTCGAGTTGGTTGACAACGGCCATTTCTGGTGGTTTCCAGCCACATCAAGGGCAGTTTCTGCACGTTGTTGCGATCTACTCGTTGATACGAGCATTTCGATATATAGTTTGTAATTTTCGGAGATCGTATGACCATGTTAAGGTTTTAGCGTTTTCGATTCGATCGGTTTTCAGTCCGTGAGAATTCAGCCGTTCGATCGACTTTTAGCTTTGATATATTGATCAGTTTAGTATTCCAGAGACTTTTTTATATAAGCAAATATAAAGGAGTATTAAAGACGCAGTCATTCTTTTCCAAAGCCTGATTCTCATTGTGATCCAGCTTTCATTCCTCAATTCACTGTTTCATTCCTTCATATACCTCCCCACCAATAGATAGAGACAAATGGGAATAACCGAACCACGTCTACAAAACGCCAGTACCATGCAGCTGCTTCAAAGCCAACGTGATGCTCCTTGGTCAGATGACCAAGATATTGGCGAATACCACATATGATCAAGAAAAGAGTACCTATAATCACATGAAAACCATGAAAGCCAGTTGCTAAGAAAAAGGTAGAACCATAAATACTATCCGAAATAGTGAAGGGTGCTTGATAATATTCCATTCCTTGAAAGCCTGTGAATATGAGAGCCAGTGAAACGGTAGCTACTAAAGTGTAAACTGCTCATTTTTCCTTCCCCACGAGTATAGCATGATGAGCCCAAGCTATGGTAGCTCCGGATGAAAGGAGAATAGGGGTATTAAGAAAAGGGATTTCCCGAGGATCTAAAACCCCAATCCCTTTTGGGGGCCAAATACCTCTGATCTCTACCGTAGGTGCCAAAGAAGAATGAGAAGAAGCCCGAAAAAAAAAAAGCAAAAAGGAACATAACCTCCTATACGATGAATGGAATAAAACCATATCGAAGTCCTAATTGTACAGCTTTGGTATGATGTCCTTCCAACGTGGATTCACGTAGAACATCGCGCCACCATACGAACATGGTGTATAGGATAAATATGAGGGTCAAAATCTCCTTGAGTATTCAAATGAAAATTGTTTGATCATTCAATGGGTGTTGATTTCTCTTTTCAAATCAAGGTCTTCTTCGAAAGAATCGGAGTTAGCCGAGTAACTCGAGCAAGAGTTTCTTAAAAGCTGAAAAACGGAAGACTGGGTTCTTTTTACAAAAAGTATGGGAATAGCGTCCCTCTCGATGCAGATCGAACAAAGTCTGAGCTAGTAAGCCCATTCGATACCTCTTAGAGCCGCTCTCCAACTTCGGCAGGAGGAGAGTAACTGGTGATGGCCATAGCGAAACCTCCACGAAAGAAACTCTGAGAATCCCTGATTATCATGGAAAGACCGGTGGAAGCAAGAGAGGACCTGTTCCACGATGCATCGGTGTTCCTTTTGAAATCTAGTGGAGAAGGCAGGGACCCAGCGGCAGACTTGGTGTTGGCAGACTTTCGGATTTTTGGATGGTTTCGAGAGTTTCGGAATTTAAGTGTTTTTGGTGATTCATGTACTGAATCGAGGTTGTACTTTCTTTATGTGATTGACAATACATCCGGTAATTTATCTTGGCTGTTAGAGAAGACGCAGCTGAAGTTAGAGGTGAGTAAATCTCACATGGTTCATTTACGAACCAAGTTATTTAATATTAAGAATTGATTGATAATTGTAAATCGTTTTCGAAAAGAAATATTTGTTTGAAATAATATGAATCGATAGACTACGGTTCATAGGATTGCGGTTCACAGGTAAAAAAATGAATTTTAAGTATAAAAATGAATTTCTTGGTTTTTGGTGCGTGGAAACTATTGTTGGTATTAGTAGGCATTCTTGAGTGGATGACTATGTAAATATATATGTTACGACCCGAACCTAAATTTATAAATTTACGGGTCTTTTGGACGGTAAACAAGAGTTTTTTTAACTTCGACTTCGTTTTGACTGTTTAGGGGCCCTAAAAGATGGCTTTTTGTTCGGGTCAAAATTCGAGAAAACTTTCTGTATGAAAGTCTTAGAGGACGTTAAACCAAGCACGTGCATACTTAGTTGGTAAAAATCGGAGTTCGTTTGCTAAAGTTATAAGCAAAATATGAAAGTATTGTTCATGATAGATAGTATATATCTGAATTTTTACTGTAGCCGGAGTAAAACTCTCTCTCTCTCTATCTCCTCTGCGTCTCTCTCTCTCTTCGGCCTCCCTCTGCAACTCCCTCCTCCGACCACTTGGGGACGTGCGGCCGGCACCCATCTGCTCATCTCCTCCTACCCAGCCTCCCCATCACCGTCGACCACCACGAAATGGCTGGAATCGGGCGGTAGAAGCTGTGAAACTTCAAGTTAGCAAAACCGGTCAACGGATGGTTCTTCCAACTCCGGCCACCAAAATCAACGAGACTTGGTCCAGCAGGAGCGCCTCGAGACGTAGGTGATGCTCCCCAAAGCTTTTCCCGAGAATTGAAGCGTGGAGGAAGAAACGAAGATTTGAAAAACTCGGGCACTATTCATAAATTTGGGTTTACTGTTTTCTTAATTGTTCATATAGTTCTAGTCATTTTCTGGCTTTGTGATAGTTAAGAGAATTGCTTAGGAGGTTGAGATAAAGCTCCTGCCAAAATTTGGTGACCATCGGAGGAGTTGGCCGCCGCAAGAACAGTATCGATTATTATGAAGAGTTGATATATGTGATTTTGGTGAAGATTGGAGAAGTTTTGAATCGATGATGAATTTCTAAAAATCAAGAGTTTCGATTATCGATTTATGAGAATCCGACTGTCGGATTTCTTCCGAATTCGTCTTAGAATTTGTTGGTAAAGCTGGGATTAAATCTGAAGAGAATTGAAGGAGTAGAGATTAAAGGAGACAATTAGAAATTCGTTTTAATTACCGTAAAGTTAATTTCCGTCGTGTAATTATTTTGTTTACGCACAATTATTTTTGTACAGGATGTGAGGAACCTCCATTTGAGAAAACTTCAAATAAACAGAGAGTATGATTTAATTTACTGAGATTTATGATGCTTTATCTCGATTATGATTTGAGAAATGGATTTGTGTTACTATTTCTTGGACATTGAACTTTCAATGATTTATCTCCGATATATATATATATATATATATTATTTGATTTCGTGAGTTGATGATTTTGGAATAATTACTTTTTGAAGTTATTTCCAGAATGTTACGTAATATTTATATTCACCTGATTTGAGATTTTGGAGGATATTCGGAAATGAGATTTTTGACTAGATATTATTCATATATTAATTCTCGCTTCTTATGGATAGTTTTGAACTTTAAATTTTCTTGGCGTGTGGGGCACGTCATTGGAAATTCATTTGCAAGATTTGGGGAAGCTTTATGGATTTATTGGTTTTCGGATTTCTTATGCCATACATTGGGTGATTATTTATCATGCTAACATTGAGTCCGCCTGCGTGGCGAGGTGATTGGATCACCGAAGTCTGTCCGCCTTTGTGGCGCTGGTTACTGTCTTTGTGACAGTAATGCTAAAGCCCAGTATCTTGATCGCTACACTTAGTGGCGTAAATGTATATAACGGGAGTATGAGAGTCTTTTAGCCTTGAGGGCTGTCACCCGAGCCTGAATGGCTCCTATATGGCAAATTATCTTCCCTATATTATATTTCGATATTTTTGGCTAGCGGGGCTAGTCTTATTATTTATTGGTCAGCAAGACTGACACATTTTGTTGGAGTTTTGAACTTTATTAAATAAATTGTAAAAGTGTTGTATAAATTAGCTAGAACGTTTTATAAAAATTGCATGCATGAGACTTTAAAAGAAATACTTGAGGGAAAAGTATAATTTTCTTTTTACTTCAAATATTAGTGAAACATTTATTTTTGTGCACTCACTCTAACATGCTTTTAAATTATTTTTCTCTGGGCCCTTTGGTTTCAAATGTCCAGTTTGCAGGCAAGATTAGTAGAGGTCGGGTGTACATGGAGTTGAGGCATAGCTAACACTACTTCTGCATTGTAGGATCTATCGATCCTTTATCCTCTTTTCATCTGTTTTAGAATTGCACTGATAACCTATGAATTTTTGCTTAATGTGAAAATGAAGTTATTGGTATTTGGGGAGCAGGATGGCTCCAGGAGTATAAGGATGGTTGCTTAGAAGTGAGGTTCTAATTCTTTTCAGGTTAGGGTTGTCTATTTTTGGGAAAAATTTTGTTGAACTTTATCAAAAAGTGGACCCCGCAATGCCACCTAGAATTTCATGGTGAAATTATGGGTCGGGTCCTCTCAATATATTTACGTGAAATATATATATATATATATATATATATATATATATATATATATTGATGGCATGACATTGTGATATGAGTGAATTGTGATTATTCAGAATATCGTTTTAAACTGTTACTTATTGTGTTGAATAATGAGTAGTCGAGTTCGGTAATGTTTTGAGTCACGTGGGACTTTAAATGTTTTCAGATCTACAAATTTGGTGTCACAGTGGTGACTGAAGCAAAATTATCGTAAGGCTGAACATCGGCCGAGGTGGCAGGTTACGATTCAGTTAGAGCTCTAATCTGTCTGTCATTGTACGTCATGGAGGTAGCATGCGGGTTACTTGGGTCCATGAGTACATATTTTTAAAAGAGAGTTTCGTGTGTATGCTTTCTATTGTTGTCCAAGAGGGACATGAGTTTCATATTATGGTGTGAGTTGAAATAATATGATTTATCAATTGGTGATATATGTTACCTTTGAGAGGTAAGGATGTCGAGTTTTGAAAACGAGTTATGTGAGATTGTGTATTCAGAGTTGAAGGGTGATTTCTTGGTTTTAGAGTGAGTTGCTCATTTTAATGTAATCTCCTGAACTAAACTATACGCATGAATTACTATAGTTTTGGTTTGTATACTTTTGGTGATTTCCTAAACTAAAATTCTATGCAGGGATTACCGGTTTTCATTTAGAATGATTTGATTCGTCACGGTTGTGACATGTGTGTTCATAAAAAGAAAAAGGAAAGGATTTTGTTGTTGGAATTAATCATTGTGTGAATTGTTGTCCTCAAGTCGAAAAGACTTTTCTGTGGTTATTTTAGTTTACTCATACGAGCTTGCAAAAGCTTACCGGGTTTGTTGTTTCAACCATGTGCACTATTCCATGGTGTAGAGTTATTGTGCAGGTTAGAATATTGAATAATCGTCGTCGAAGCTGAGGCGTACTTTATGTAGCTTGGACGTAGAAGTGTTGTGGTTTTAGTCTTCCGCTGTGTAGAGAGTTGTGAGTGTGTTTACTTATTGAATTGTAATTCAATTTAATTTGTAAACTTTTTGTAATGTAATATGTGACTCTAAAGAATGAGTCGGTATTGACATTGTAAGCTCGGTTTGTTTAGTTGCTTAATTTAAATGAAGAATTTTTAGGTGTCTTCTTGTGTTTGTTGAGTTTCGCATTTCAGATTCGAATATCTTTATTTGAAATTTTGGGCGTGACAGCCTCCTCTCTTTCTTCTTCTTCATCTACCTCATCTTCTTCATCCTCTTCTTCTATGAAGTTTACAAAAAAAAATTTCAGTTAGTTATTGAGGACATTGATTAGAAATATGACCTGATTTCCCACAACGATAACACTTATCCAAACGTGGCTTAGCATATGGATCTTTTGTTGTCCCACTTGTGCTGCTTTGAGACTTTTCGTTGGGTTACTAGTCTTGCTGCCATCTTCTGTCTGTTTAGAAATACTAGGAGGCTTGGTTATAGTGCTTTCCTTGGATCTACCAAAATTTGATGCGTCGCTCCAATTCCTACGACTACTCGTTGAAGCCATGGTGCTCTTTGCAAGTTTTTCAGCTTTTAAGGCCATCTTGTGAGCTTCTCCTACATCTTTGAATGTGAGCAACCCAATCTTATCCTGAATTTGAGGACTTAATCCGTGCACATATCTTGCAACTTGTTGAGCTTTGGTCTCTTTTAGTTTGTTGCATTCTGCAAGGCAATAAAAATTTGTTGTATAATCCTGCACTGATCGTTTCTCTTGAGAACATTCTTGGTATTCTTCAAATAATGTTTGCTCGTAGTCATCAAGCAAAAAAACGCTCTTCCAAAAGCATCTTCATAACGTCCCAAGTTATAATTGGAGCTAAGCCTGATTTGAATCGGTCATCTTGTATTTGCTGCCACCAATGTCCTGCAATACCCTTTAGCTTATATGCGGCATATTTCACACGCTTTTTTGCAACGATTCCCATAAGCTCAAAGAACTGTTCTATTTCCATAAGCCAGTCTAAGAACTCTTCAGGATTTAAATTCCCAGTAAAGATCGAGATATCAACTTTTATCTTATAATCCTCGCCCCTTTGTTGTCATTGATACGAAGGGTCCCTTTGACTGAAGTTAGCAAATTCCATGAGTGCTCGCTATGCAGCTTCTTCATAATACTAATCATGATCACGAGCAAATCCTCCGATACGTCAACCATCTTGTTGATGGCCACGACCGCGGGCAAATCCCCAGATACGTCGATCATCGTTTTCCCGATAACGCTGTTCTTGGCGATGTCCACAACCTTGGGTAAATCCCTCAGTGCGACAAGCATCTCCTCTTTGATTTGCAGTCAATTCCACAATTAATTGTCGAAGCTCCTCCATTGCATCTTGAACAGTTTCTTTCACAAAATCTTGTGTCTGCAATCGGAAAGTCTCAAACTGGTCAACTACGGTTTTAGAATGATCTCGCAAATCTCTCTGCATGGTTTTAATCGCACGACCAGCATCGGCGAGGTTGGTGATGGTGATTTCCTCCCTTAAATCGTCGTCACTTGCCATAGAGCGAGCGAATCCTGCTCTGATACCAAATGATACTGGAAGCGTAATCACAGTAGTACACGGCTTCGTCTACCGTCGAAAGCCTTATGAGATATGCTAGAATCCACTAGCAGGCACGACTCGGCCCTAAGAGAAAGAGTTTCTACTTTAATAGGTTTTTTGGGTTTTCTTATTGATGTCTTCAATCAAATTTACAATCTAAGAGGTGTCTTATATAGGCATTGAAATAAACCTATTCATACTAGAACTAGGAACTAATTTCTTATACACTAATATTCTAAAGGAAACTTTAAATCCTAATAAAAACAGAAAATAAAACAATCAGGAAAATATTTAGGCACAACTACTTTGAATTTGTTTTCTTTTTGTTCCTAGCAAGCTGCTTTTCAAATTTATCTGCTAGTTGTTCTATATCATAAAACCCAACGAATCAGAATCAGAAGCTCTGTGGTTTAGCTTACTTGATACATAAATTCCAAAGACTTGAATGAATATGATATATAACAGTGATTCTAAAGGTGATTGTAACTAAAGAATATTGTTCACTTGGTTCACCAACAAGATTGTTGAGGGCATGAAAGGATATGTTCTCCCTCAAATTGTCTCCCTCGAACTATCTTTTCCAAACTCCTCTCTGATCACTGTGGCCAGGAACTTGGTGATTTTAAAGTCATTATACTGGAGATGTTTAGCATGTATGGCTTCGAAAAGAGAAATCTGGTTTGTCACTTTAATAATATACTTTGTGTTAGTTATGTGCATGCCGTTTTCTTGGTTAAGGACTCAAGGGAATGGTGTTGATAAAAGGGCAAGTACACTTTAAGACCAATATCAGGAATTATTCTTTGTTGCATCTCAGTGATTTCAGAGTCCTCTTCTATTGAATAGATATGAAATTAAAAGTTAAATGGTTGATAATTTAAATCAAAGCAACAGAGAATATCATGTCATACTGCATTGCTTTTTTCTCCGTGAGAGATTACTTTTCTGTTGGGCATTTCTGCCTATCTGTATTGTGGAGCTACTGAGCATTTCTCCAACCTTATGCACTCTTCTTTATTCAGTGATGTATGAAATTTCGGTACTGTGTGGATATTGATTATAGAGTAGGTTGATATCTAACTCTTTGCCCCCTTTGAAGTTTTCTGCTGTATTTCTCTTCGTTATATCTTTTTCGTTGCATTTAACTTGTCAGCTCTCTTATGTAGGATACTGCCAAGTCCATTGCATTGAATATGCTGAAAAAGGGGTTTCTCATGGTTATGCCCCTCTGAGTCGAGTATATCGTGTACGTGATTGCTTTCTTGACAGTAGCTCTTCCAGCTCCATTCGACCTTTCAACTGTGATCACGCAACACATCTTCAGTGTGAAGTTTCAGAGCATGACACATAAAGTAGTAGCTCGTCCTCTGGCTGCCCTGTTTGTATTTCTGAAAAGAAATCTCATTGACAGCACCTAAAAGAGTGTTCATCGAGACCAAAACGTACACGTCAATCAGCTTCTAACCACCATGAAGGCAATGCATCAGAGGATGATGGACTTCAGCAAATATCACGCGTATAGCAACTTCTTATTATCATTGCCATTATCATCATTTTGTTTCATTTGTTATTGCCATCATTTATGTTTCTTGGACTTAATCTAACCAAGGAACTGGGCTTGGATGTTGCAGTTTGAGATCTTGAACAATTTGCAAATGGACCAAGGATTAGGGGAAATTGAAAACATCCCTCAGTTGAAGCTTGCTCTGCCAGCTGTGTATCATGAAAAGGTTCCCAGATTTGTAACATGTAGATGACACTAGGGTCACATACACCAACAGCAAATAAAAGGTCTCGTCCGTCAAATATCGAAAATAAACAAAGACGAGTCTACATCAATAATTGCAAAAGCAAGTCTAGCTATATGTTGAGTATGCTGATACTCAACATACTTGTTGAAATCTCTTTAACAACCGGTGGAATTTTGTATTCAACTGTTGGTAAATATGGACTACATGTGACTTCATGAAATAGAACCTGGATTGCAATGACCATCTATCTAGAAAAACAAGAATAGGATGTGGCTTTTCCTCCTGAGGTTCAAGTTATTTCATTTTACATTTTCCCCAAGTTGTTATGTGGAAATACAGAATGAGATTGTTTTGGAATTTGTGTGTTTGGTCCTCGGAGAAAAAAGTGTTTTGCCAAGATTGCTGCCTCCTAAAATTAGCTAAAGGGCAGATTGGGCAACATATTACGAACATGACAATTTCTTTGAGGAAAGCTCACAATTTGTTCTAGCTCGCAAGTGTGTTTATGAAAACTGGGACTTACAGTCGGCAGGCATTGCAGTCATTAACGTATAATCAGCGTACCATGTTAGCAGTTACTTTCTGTTTCTCCTCCTGAGAGTTTGAAGAAGGACCATGCAAGTATGTAGGCCTAAACTGAAAGCCGTTTTGATAATTGACATGTGAAAGGTGTCTGGGCGTCTGCCGTCTGGCCGCCGTGTTCAACGTAGCTAGACTGTAATGTTGGCTTCAGGGTGTACAATTGATTTGGTGTACGTACATATGTGCCAGAGGTTTTTTTGTCATCCTCAAATAGTAGAAAAGGCCTGTGAGCTTTACTTGTCCCTGAGCTAGCTTTCATACTGGTGCATGACTTAATACCTAATTTGTGAACTTTAAGGTGATATCACTTAATTTCAACTGCGCATAATGGTGTGCATATGTAAATGCAAGGTTCTTGAAATTGGGATGTTCTATAATGCTTCAGAGTATACAATTAGGTGTTCTATAGCGTATTGGAGTATTGAAGCAATAAAGTTGGAGTAATCAAGGTCAGTAGTCAGAACACCCACTACTTAGGATTTAAGTCCTGGGTTCGAGTTATCATAAAAATAGGAGTGAAATATTTTTATCCTCTTCATTGAAATGATAAAAAAAAAATGAAGTTGTAGCAATCAAGTATTAATTAAGCTTTTGCATACTCAGCCAAAAATGCCCTTATCTGGGCTCCTCCTGTACTGAAGAGTTTGCTCTTTTTGTGTGTGTATAAATAGTGGAAGAATCTTTTTTTTTTTTTTGACATATCAATCAAGATTTGAAAGCAGTTTGTCCAAAAAAAAAAAAAGATTTGAAAGCAGCCATACCTAGTAGTACATTATTTATGTGGCAACAGTGAAGCTTGACCTTGTAAGTAGTCATAGAGGATAAGGTTTTAATTTCAATCAATTACTTCCAAGTATATTTGGGATTTTCAGGTACTATTGCCTGAGAACTGACATGAGTAGTGCCAAATTTTTTTTGGTATTAATTATATCATGCTGCCTCATCTCCATGAGTACATTCTGGTTTTTATATTTGCTTGCTCTTGAAGAAGACAAACAATTTTGAATAATCTGCCAACTTTTAGGACTCTGAGCTAAAAGATATGCACTAGATTATAGGTTATAGGGATATTGATCATTTACACAATTTGAGCCTAAAAATTACTCACTTACTCTACTAAGAAGTTTTTAATTTCATTTACCCAAATTTAAATATCAATGATAGTTTTACCCTTTTAATTAACAAAATACACTCCTCTCTCTCTCTCTCTCTCTCTCTCTCTCTCTCTCTCTCTCTCTCTCTCTCTCTCTCTCTCTCTCTCTCTCTCTCTCTCTCTCTCTCTCTCTCTCTCTCTCTCTCTCACACACACACAAATCTGCATCTTCACCCAAACCATCATTGTTGATCTAGCAACAGCTTCCTTGGTGGCTTCTCGGCCATAACCGTCAGCTACTCCATCATCGAGCCCAAGGCCGCCATCATATGCGGCTTCGTCGCCATCGTCGCTCTAGTAATTGGATTTGGACGACGCATTGGGATCGTAGAGGGAGAGGAAAGAGAGTCTGGAGATGGCGACGAGGAGGTAGGATTCGGGTCGGGCCTGGACCGAAGAGAGGTCCTGGACGGCAAGGCGGGAGTTGTTGGTGGTGTCGGCGTCGAACCAGAAGACAGGGACTTGTGGCGGAGGTTAAGGAGGGCGATGCGATCCTGGCAGTTGGAAGGATTTAGCATGTTTAGGCCCATTTTAAGCGGGCCTAATCGTGCTTTGTGTCGTGCCTGTGCCAGCCCATTTATTATCATGTTGGGTTCGTGCCGGCCCATTTACTTAAATATTAAGCCCGGTCCGGCCCATGGCCCAAGCCCATATCGTGCCGGGCCGTACTCTTGCCTGGTCGATAAACGGCCCGTGCTCGTGCCTACTCACTAAAAGTACGATTTTAAAATCTTAATTTGAACAAATAAAAATAAATTTTATTTAACTATTTATAAAATTAAAATAAATTAAGTTCTACAACGTTTTTCTTAATCTTAGCTTTTTAAGATTAGTTTTCTAATAATTTTTATATTCCACTATAAGAAAGAAAGAAAGAAAGAAGAAAATAACTCAAAATATATTATTTTTAGTATATTATTGTGGGATTAATCTTTATTAATATAATGAAGATTTAGTATCATATTATTCTTTCCTTCATTCTATAGTTGTATTATGATGAGATTAGTCTTTATTAATAAACATATATTTAATATTTAGAAAAAATACTTATGTTAAGACAAAGATATAATGTTTTATTTCACTATTTTGACAACATAAAAGAAATAGTATTGGTGGAATTGACATGAGATTTTAAATAAAGAGGTCTAATATTCAAATCTCATCATTGTAGTTTTTAAATATTTTTTAAAAAAAAATGAAATTTTGTATTTGTAACGGGTCGGCCCATGATATGTCGTGCTCGGGCCTTGCCGGGCCAGGCCAATATTCCTAAGCCCAACCCGATCCGTTATTCTAACGTGCTCGAGTCGTGCTGGGCCACTAAACGGCTTGGGCCTTGCCGAGCTGCTTTCAAGCGTGCCGTGCTCGTGCTTAGCTGCTCGTTTGCCACCTCTAGTAGAGATGAAGTCCCGGCCGAGGGGGAGTGGAAGGCTTCATGGTTTGCTCCGATTTGGTGCCCAGAGCATTTTCTGGGTGGCAAATTATTATTTTTTTTTTTTTTGGGTAAACTGTGAGCTCCGAGAATGGAAGGAAAAAAAAAATTTGAAACTGATGGTTGGATGAACACTTGATGGTTAATTTGATAATGGAGTTAAGTTTATGATAACACATGGAGTGAACATGTAGAATTGAACATATAAATTGATCAATTGTGCATGTAGTGTATTTATTTTAGTTTTGAGAGTTTATGCAATTCACTAGGGGCAATAATATGATTATTAGAGGGCAATAATATGATTATTGAATAGCAATAATATGATTATTAAGGGCAATAAAAAAAATATCAGGGGGCAATAATATGTTTATTGGGAGGCAATAATATGATTATTAAGTATTACTCTGTGGCAATAAAATCGGACGCGAGGATCCAATCACCGGTTTGATGGCCGGATTCTGGTCACCAGAGTCCGGCAAGGTCTCTGATGACTTCTCTCTCTATGTGACAAAGAAGGAGAGGACAAAATTGTCCTAAAAATAAATAAAAAGTAATAAAAAAAATACTTAATTGGGTATTAGAGCAAAATATGTGTAAACTATTGGGTAAGTGGACAATCTTATAAGATGCTTGGATAAGTGAGGTTAGTGTAGCTCAAATTTGGGTCAATGAACATTTTCCCTAAACTATAATATGAGAAGAGAATACAGGCAATTGCTTGGATAAGATAGAACTCTATATCATATGAAGCTGGATTAAATTTGTCATTTACTCTCTATACAAAAAGCTGCTCAAGTTTTAGGACAAGTCATTATCTAATATGGTATTTGAACTTTGTTTTGCGAGAGATCTTGTCTACGAAATCTTAATTCCCAGTTTCCGTATGAGATTGTGAGATGGTGTGATGCAAGATCAATATGGGCACAAGTGAGAGCAATTGACCTCACTTAAGATTGTATTAGTTAAGTGTCAAGATATTACTTGACGGGTTTCGCTCTTTTCCTTAAGGGTATAGTTGCAAAATTATGTTTCTTAAAATGCATTAAAGAGTGAAGCTATCATCGAATTGCTTCAAAGCGGCTAAAATAAAGAAATTCGACAGGCAAAACAGATCCGGACTTGACATGAGGCATGTGAGTCGGCTGTCTCAGACGTCGGGTCTAATTAAGTAAATAAAATGTAAGTCTTTTACTAAACAATAAGATTGATTAGTTGGCAAGTTGCACTCCTTTCTTTTATGTTACTTCTAGCCTAGGTTTTGAATCTCTATTCTGTTGTGGATTTATCTTTCTTTTCAATTTTTTTTTTGTAAATATTTTTTTGGCTATTTTTCTTTTCTTCTATAAAAAATGCACGCCCATTTTTATTTTTCGCCTCAAGCCTCAAAATGTCAAGTCTGGACCTGGTTATAATGTAGACTTCTTCGTCTTCCTCCAAAAGAAACATTTGTGTGTCGGCCACAGCTAGGTCGTGCAAGCTTGGTACTCAATGCATGTGAAAAATCACATAATGCTTAGTGTACTAGTTCAACTTCAGACTCCCAGCTGAATACGCAGAAAACAGAAGAATGTCATACGTGTTTACTTTCTTGCCACTTATCAGTTCATAACTGATCGATGAAGATGAGAGTTTCTGAAGGAACTGTTCTATTACTTTTAGTGCAAATGTGAAAGTATAAACAAGTTGGCTAGCTGCCATTCACATCAATCTTTGCTACCCAAAAACAAAAAAAGGAAAAAAAGAGAGAATTTGCCTTATAGGTCAGTGTACATGCTTAAACTGCTTATAAAACAGCTGACAGTATGAGTGGTGCTGAAAGCAACCAAAGCAAAAACGATAACAGATGGCCTTTCAATTCATATGGCTTATCCTAGTTATAAAATCTCAATGAAATCGAAAAGGAAATTAGGTATTTTAAGGGAACTGTAGTGTGCCTTGAGAGAGAGGTAATGCTATAGCGACTTGAAAAGAACCATGCATGCATGTGATTTGTGATTGAATGATTTGAAGCTCAAAGTGGTATAGGCCGTATAGCTATCTGAGTGATCGGGCCATTTTAAACATGTGAGGACAGAAATCCCAGCATAACTTGGAAAACATTAGGGCCTGACCTAACAGATTTCTCAATCATTTCTATACCGTAAGATAATATAGAACCAATAATAGTATGATATGGAAGCTACTATCTTTATCGAAAATTCGAAATCATGAAGTGTGTGGTGTCAAATGTCAGTGCTTTTTAGAGGAGATGAGTTGAGAGAGTACAAAACATTTATAAATTGTGAATTGACTTGAAAAAAATTGATTTAGAGGGAGGAAAATCCAGCTGGGAAATATGATAATAAAGCTATGAATCTAGGATTCAGTCCCATCATGTACTTCATTTAGAGACAAATTTTTTGGTCCCGACACATTTATTGTCAAACATACCCATAGCTGGTGGGTATATGCTGCAAGCCAACAGTTTTTTGATTATTGAGAATGAGAAATATGATTTTGCTTTATTGTTTGTTGGGATGTGAAAGGGGTTTTAACTATAGCCTCTTGTTTTGGTTAAACCAAGTTGCAACTTGAAAGAAGTTTGTGTGATAAGAAGAGATTTTACAATTACCAAAAGATAAAAAGATACAAATTTATTGGAAAAGAGTGTGTCGGAAAAAAATTTATTCTTAATTCGGGCAAAATCTATGTTCTTCTTGATTAAAAGTTGAGGCATTAGAGAAAAATCTTTCATTTGCAAGTTTGTCGAAAAATATAAAATTTTCAGGTAAACTCTGTGTTCTTCTTGATTGATGGTCAAGCCATTAGAGAAGTCTTTCATTTGTGCCCAACGGTGAATTTTGGAGAATTGTTGTTAAATGAAATTTCTGTCTCACTTGGCACTTATTATCAAAAATTAGAGAAGTCTTTCATTTGTGTCTAACGGTGAATTTTGGAGGATTGTTGTTGAAGAAAATTTACATCTCACTTGACACTTATTATCAAAAATTAGAGAAGTCTTTCATTTGTGATCAATGGTGGATTTTGGAGGATTGTTGTTGAAGGAAATTTTGTCTCACTTGACACTTATTATCAAGAATATTGAAATCAATTCTTTGCTTTTTACCCCCTTAAAACACGTTACTTCTCTTATATTTTTCACGTTTCTCTAGTTCTTATTTAGGCGGAAAAATTTTATTAAAGAAAAGGTAGGGTACAATGGTAAGTGTCAAGACTTGTCACACATGTGAATTACGAGGAGAAAACAATAATGGAACCGAAACGTACAAAAATGCATGTGTAAGTGAATGAGATTTTTAGTTGTTATCTAGATCAAAAACTCAGCAATTGATATATATATATATATATATATATATATATATATTTATATAAGTTTGAAACTCAACTTAGTTGGGAGGCATATATATATATATTTATATAAGTTTGAAACTCAACTTAGTTGGGAGGCACATTCCTACATCTAGTTAATTTTATAGAACATAATTTTTTGTAACAGGGGAACATATAACCCCTAGCTACATGAGATAGATTGTAATAATTCTTGTACAGAGTGTCCTGAATAATAGTAGGAGTCTCACTGAAACCAAATATCATAAAGAAAATAAAATCTATTAGCTACATCATTTGCTCACAGTAAACATGTCGTACGTGGAGGCCAGCATATAGGATTTGTATTTGTCCACAATACGACCGCCTATCTTAGAACAGTCTTCTTCATTTCAAGCTAGGGCATCGACCAATGAGGTTCAATTGCATTCTACTTCAAACTCTAACCAACCTTGGTGTATGAGGAGACCCGCTTGACATGTCTCAGCGTCCATGTTGATCGCTAAATGGGCATGTAGAAACAACGGCCGGAAGTGATGTTACAGACTTGGCAAATTCAAAAGTCTAAAAATTACTACATTGCAATATTGAAATACTAAACATTCAACTAGTTCACATCTTAACTGTTTAGTTTTTAGGTATATATGAGTAGATCATCTCTGCAAATTTTCAGCCAAATTGATAAACATTAAGGCATTCAAAACTGCGATTTACAAGTATGAACACAAACAGTTCAGGTTGAACAGATTTAGTTCGTTCATTGATTTAATCTAGTTCGATACTTTATCGATCATCAATTTGGCTGAAAATTTACAGAAGTGATGTATACATTAGGACATAAAAACTAAACGGTCGAGATGTGGATATACAATCGAAAAGTAAGTCTATTAAAAGAAATCCGCATATTTTAAAATATGCGGAGGTCCTTAATCTCTGTGTGTGTGTCTCTTTGTCTCTCTCTCTCTCTCTCTCTCTATATATATATATATATATATATATATATATATATATATATATAGAGCAAGATACATATTACAATATATTGTTGTATTTTAAAATGTTGTGAATTTTTTATTTAGTCAATGCATCTTTCATAATAGGTAATTTCAAATAAGGTAAAATTTACATTTAGAATACATGTATAAAAAAAATTAAAAAACATGAGTTTTGTGGGTTGATGATCGTTCTTCATCATTTTATGGATATGAATTAATCCTTATGGGTTATCTTGAAGGTGAAATATTCGAATTTTATGTTTAAAAATTATAGTAATCATGATTTAAACACCCATAAAATTACTCCACCGAACTATGTCTAACCCACCGAAAGTAGTCTCGTGAGTGTTTAAATCACGACGGCTAAATGTTTTAAAACATAAAATTCAATTATGTCATCTTTAGCATAATCCAAAAGCATTAATTCAAGTTCATTTTCTCCTAAATGACCCAAAAAATGATGAAAACCCCCAAACTCATTTTTTTATTTTATTTTATTTTATTCATATATTCTAAATGTCAATTTTATCCTTACATTTAACAGAAAAAGTTAACAGGTATCAAAGTATCAAACGGAGCCTAAATTCAGGTATCAAATTGTCCTCTTTTGAAGACTAGGTACTAAAGTATCCAATTAGCCATACCTCAAATACTATAGGAGGAGTTTACCTATAAAAATTTACCCTTGATCTAAAACTAAAAAGGGTGACTTTGTCAAGAATATATCAATGCATCAGACTCAAAACAATCTGATGAGAGATCGCTGTCATGATCAAACTGAGAAATCACTTGCCTCCCAAGAGCATGTTATGGACGGGACGCCTTCTCCCCCGAAGGTAATGTTATCTCTTTGTGTACAGTAATATTAATGTAGTATAGATAAAAATTGAGCAGTAAATAAGTGAACAAGAAATAGTAAAAAGTTAATAGATCCATTAACAGCTGGTAAAATTGAGATTTGGGTCGGGTTGGATTGAGGGTTGCAGGGCTTGGGTGGACATGTGGGAAATTGGGACTGGCCTGACCCATCATCAGACTAGTGACACAGAGTCCATAGAAGGGCTTTCCAAAGCTTTTCTCTTCTCCTCTTTCTTCTTTCTTTACTGTGCAGTGTGCACCGAGAGAGAGAGAGAGAGAGAGAGAGAGGAGTCCTCTGAGAGTCCCCACAACTGTCTGTCCTCGCACCTGGACAAAACTGCCACCGCCAATAATGCTTGGGACCTTGTAAACCAGACAACCCTAGCCCCCCTTTCTCTCTTCTCCCTTCTCTCTTCTCTCTTCTGCTAAGTCTTCACCTCACCAACTCTCTCTCTCTCTCTCTCTCTCTCTCTCTCTCTCTCTCTCTCAGTTTCAAGTATATCTACCGTATCATATCCTTACTCTCAATCAATTTGAGAGTGTATTAATTTCCACCCTTCATTTCTTACCACATCCCTCTTCTTTAGTATTTCCTATTTTCAGATTGTGGTTTAACCCTTCTTCATTCACTCTCTCTGAGGCCCCTCCATCTCTCAAGTACTCCCCTTTCTGATCTCTCTAAAGTTCTTCAAAGCAGCAGCAGCAGCAGCAGCACCCCAGCATTTAATATTGTTCTATTTAAGACTATCTCCGCCCATCAGAAAACAAAGGAATGTGAGAGGATTTCACATTTATTGCATCTGCTGTGTTAACATCTCACAATGGAATGTTGGTAGGGAGAGAGATAGAGAGAGAACCATAGCCTTTTTTTTTTTTTGAAGACTTCTTCACCAACCTCTTTGCTGCTCAGTAATGGAGAGGCTCCAAGGACCCATTAATCCCTGTGTATGTTTTATGTTATTATTTTCCTCATTTGTGCATGCCCTTAAATTTTCTCTGTCCCCTTTGTTGAATTCCCTTCCAAGATTCAAGAAATTGACAACATTTACTTCTCAAAAATGCTTTCTTTCTTTCTTTTCCATTCAATGCAATGTGAGTGCTTACCAGGAAATCTGCTGCACTCTTTCTTTAACATTCTATTCCCATTCCAAGTGTATTCTATATTCAAAGTTGAGAACTTGAGACTGAACCACCCTCCACCCAATCCATGTCAGTTTTTAATTAAAAGGATCTGGTGTGAAACCCAGTAAAGTTGCTTTCTTTACTTTCTTTATTAACATTTTTCATGGGCTTTTCTGGTTTGCCCTTTTCAGTTCTTTGGAGACCATTTGGATTTGCAGTGCTTAGAGCAAGCATTCACCACCACCACCACACATGTGAGATTTGAGGAAGAAGACGAAGCACTGTACCTCTCAGGCTTGGAAGATAGAATGCCATTTCTTCAGATGCTACAAAGCATTGATTTCCCCCCGTGTGATTTCACTCAAAAAGAGCCAAGCTTTCAAGCACTGTTGAGATTACAGCACAAGACCGGTACAACTTGGCCTGAAATGGAAAATACCCAGAGTCCCCAAATTCACACACTTGAGGCACTTGAGAGCTGTGTAACTCAAGACAATCAACAACAGTTGTATTCACCAGCAAAATCTGAAGGAAGAGACCCTCACCAAAACCCTCTTTCAGTTTCTGGTACTCTTGAGGGTGGTGGTGGTGTGAGCTCAGATTGCAACCAAGAAATCCAACAACTCAACTCAGCAAAAATGGGTCCTAACCACACCCAGACCCAGTTCACCAAGTCGGCTTCTTCTCCGGCCACCCGAGAGAGACGAAAGCGCAAGAGAACAAGACCAACCAAGAACAAAGAGGAGGTAGAGAGCCAGAGAATGACCCACATTGCTGTTGAGCGCAACCGCAGACGCCAAATGAATGACCATCTCAATGGTCTCAGATCCCTCATGCCGCCTTCCTACATTCAAAGGGTAATAACTAACTGCGTTAACCAAATTTAAACTGGCTTAAATTAGTGTCATTACTGAAATTGCTTTTCTTAATCTTTAAAGGGTGACCAAGCATCCATAGTTGGGGGTGCAATAGACTTTGTGAAGGAATTGGAGCAGCACCTTCAGTCCCTTGAAGCCCAAAAGAGAATGAAAAGAGCTGAAGGTTTCACCACCAATATTGACCCGAACATTAACAACTACTCATCTTCACCAGCTTCATCATCGGCCATGGCAATGCCTTCAAATGGGATGTTCATGTCTCTCTCCCAATGCAGAATCGGGTCTAGTGAGGAAGGAAACACTTGTGGGGATGATGGAGTCACAGCACAAAACAAGTCTGAGGCTGCAGAAGTAGATGTCACAGTGATCCAAACCCATGTGAACTTGAAGGTCCAGTGTCAAAAGAGGCCTGGCCAGTTGGTGAGAGCTCTTATTGCCTTGGAAGATCTCAGGCTAACAGTTTTGCACCTCAACATTACTTCTTCAGAAGACAAGGTTCTTTACTCTTTCAATCTCAAGGTATTACACCAAATTCTTTAATCCTCGTTTATTTTTAATATTCTGTATGTTGTCTTTGTCTTTTTCTGGTCAAACCATTCTGACTTGGAACCCAAGCAACCCCTAGAGCTAGGTATCAGGCTAGCACGTACCCTAAGCTAGCTAGCTAGTCTAGTCCTTGATGAAGTTTCTTTTTCATTTGTTGTTGGAAAGGTGTGCCTTGTGGAGTTGTGGGTATTAATCTAATGCTTTGTTCAATTTGAACTTGGTAATGCAGATTGAGGAGGGATGTAAGTTAGGATCAGCAGATAACATTGCCAGAGCAGTACATCAAATATTCAGCTTCATCAATGGCAGCTGATTGGTTCAAGGACTCAAAGGCTCTCCAGAAAAAGCAGCTAACTTTCATTTCTTAGCTAGATAGAGTAGAGGAAAAAAGAGTGGCCAAAAATCCAAAAGATGAAGAGGAAAGATGTAAGGTGGTGGTCATCTTTCACTCTTTTGGGGATGCGAGATTGTGTCTCTCTCAGTAGGGATGTGAATTGTGTGAGTTGTTTATTAATACCAGCTCAAATGTAGGTTACTTTGTGTTTGCTTTCTTTTTCTTTTTGGAGGAAAATGGGGGGCTTAGGGACCCCAGTACCCCACCAGTCACCATGGTTATAAATTGTGGAGTTTTAGGGCTTCTTTCATTTTGTTGATTCTCATCATTACATCTTTCAAAGGATGCTTCTCTTTACACAATTGACTTTTGGGGGAATCCATATGAATTATAGATTATGGGTCTGGATGGTGCTCCACCATCATGCTTTATGCAGGTCACTTTTTTCCTGTCTCTTGGGGCTTTGTTCTTCATCCTCCACGAATACTAATCAAATTTTACTCTCAATCTGGGGATGATTAACATTAACCCAGGTTCTCTTTACTGTTCTTGGATCCAACTTTAGGGCTAGTGGTTAGTTAAATAGGCAAGAGGATAGGAGATGAGAGAGGGCCAGGGCTACACAGACTTGAAATGTGAACCTAAATTGGCATTATGTGCAGCAAAATTTGGCTTACTCCCACGTGCCCATTCTGGAAGCTTGTGAAAGAAATTCTTACAGTTCCTTTCATTGCCATAGAAGCTCATGCACACTGTTATTAAATCTACTGTTGCTCAGAAGAAGTGGTACCACCCCCACATGTATTGCACCTGGCGCTAGCTGGGGGACTACAACAGTATATTTATATCTTCTTTTAACTTATCTGACAGTGTATATATCTATATCTAATTCCCCTCGTTATTTTATCAAACTCTATTTTTCTGCAACCCAAACAATTGAATTTCATCGAGTTCAAAAGGGCGAGGTTTAAAATAGCCGGCCTCTGATATCCCGATATGTCCTTTGATAAGTCCCAAACAAATGCTCTTTACAATATGCTCAAATTGTAGGGATATAACTGTCATGGCCAAAATTTTAAACATTGCAAAAGGATAGCTATACCAACACGAAAGAATTGAGCTTGAAGATAATATTCAAGCCAGGAGTACTGTAACAATGACAGAGACACAGCCTGGTTAATATTGGTATGATTAAAGCAAATGCAGAGAACCAATATACGGTTAGGCACGCTTGCATGTCACCCACTTCCACACAAATCAATGCCTTACAATGGGGGGTATAATACATCAGTGTACACACACACATGTATATATGTATGTACATTGTGTTGGAGTATCATTGTAAGTTCATGACATGAAGAAATGAGATGAAGGCATGGGGTTGAACTTTGAAGGGATGGAGGCAAAGTAAAATGGGGTAATGAGGAAGATAAATCTGAAAAAAAAAATATATATATATATATATATATATATCCTGCCTTCACTTTAATAATGAAGCTAGCTGCCTGAAAATGGCCTGAGAAATTGTCACAAGGATGATGAAGACTGAAGAGAGAGAGAGGGAGGCAAGAGTGCAAAGGCAGAAGCACATATCCCCATGTGCAAATGTCCTACTCATTTTGGGTCTGTGTATTTCTTTTCATTTTCCACAGCTTTTCTTCAAGGTCAGTCCCAATCTACATCATCTGGTTTTGGGGCTAATAATGCTGCGCGCTGTAGCAGCTACTATGTTCCATGACATGTTTGCCTTTCTTGATCTGAAAATAATATATCTATCAGAACTCATCATAGAGCCTTTCTGTTGCTTAGCTACCTAGCTCGATCCCCTAATCTCATCCGTTTTGTTTTTACTCTGAAGTCAATGTCTCCAGTCATTTCCTCAAATTCAGTTGGCGATTTGGCGTAAGTAGCATGATCAACCCGCCTTAAATTTCCAAGTAATGCATGTCATCAACCAAAATATGAAAGGCAAAAAAATATGACTTGCAAAAGAGAAGACGTCTTATAATCGTTTTGTTTTGTTGATAGGTGATGTGATTAACTAGAAAAATAATTAAGTCGAATTTTAAAACGGAGCATCCAAAAAATCACTAAAGAATATAAACTCGAGAAAAGGGCCTGAACAGTATCAAGTAAGGGGTGTGGGAAACTTATGCAATGACTGGTTCTGATTTAGGTAAATATGTAGCTACTAGCCTAGTGGTTGACTGTTACAAAAATGGTAATTCAAGTTGGTTAAAAAAATAGTGCAAGTTGTAAGAATTAGAAAGCCGAAAAATTTACTTAATTCGTCTTTAAGAGGGATTTATCGATCGAAGTGGGTTTTGCTAGCCTCGGATACATTAAAGTTGTAATGAATCAAAAAGGAACATTTGTCTGAGATTATATGGGATAAGTGACTGCTTTATTTGGAAAAGAGAGCCTTTATTCTATATTGTGGTATAGTCACTATTCTCTAATGTATATATTAGGAGGAGCAGCACTATAATACAAAGCTCGCATTTCCAGAACTATACTTAAGCATTAGCTTAAGCATATTTGATTTGATTACACTTTTTTTTGGGGGAGTTTGAGAGTCTCAATGTGGTTGGTACTATTACCAAAGTAAAACGCCGTCAGCAGTTTAGGTATGCCTAGCTTTTTACATTGCATGGCAATTGCCAAAGGGTTTGATTTATTCGATCACTTTGGTACTTAGCACTTCCTTCCTTTGTTTAACATTTTCAGGGTTCCTTTCCAATATAAGTCTCAGCTATATCTAAATGACCGCGTTGACCATGCTTGATGGGTCGACAATGCATTTCAACTTCTTTCTTTTGGTGTCATGGTGTTTTCAATTGTCTGAAGTTTTGTTTTTACAAAAAAATTTAGACAAAGGTTATCAAAGTCTTTGTAATTTGTGGCGAGAGATATAATATAGAAAGCTCTACTGTATTTAGGAGTGTTGAAACTCCAGAGTTTTATTGAATTATAAATTATTTGCTGTATGTTTCTACTTAATGAGTTAATCTAATGACTTCAAGCTCTAAAATATACGCTTTATACATGTAAATTATTTGTTTTCTTAATTATTTTTAAGCAATTCTTCTTATATGTTGCCTCTACACTCTCAATAAATAGATTAAAATTTAGGAGTTGTAAAATGGTTTAACGGGTGAATGACATTCAGTAAGAAAAATTAGAATGAGAGTAATTTCCGTTTACCAACACCAGTATTGGTGTGCCTAGTTCATACTTGTTGCGGGAGGAGGCCAATTAAATTGACCATCGAATCAAACTGTACGATGCTAATCAGTACAATATTGAGCGACTGTCAATTTTCTGTGACAAAACGTTACATGTAGTTAATTTAAAATGACTAGTCAATCTAATACTGTTTGATGAGAGAACATACAATTGATTGATAAATGTACATGAACTATTTGCTACTATTCAACCAACCATCATTCCATCACCATAGCTACCCCAAGCGAGAATCTTTGAAATTCAGCCTAGGTTTGTGGCAGTTGCGTGTTACGGTGGCGGGTGACTTGCATGTATTGCATAGCATATATACAAGTATTGAAGATCGAGATGCTTCAAAGGATCTTCAAGAATCAATATCATTGCTGAGATTTTTGTTCTTATTATTCAAAGACAAAAACTTCGACCTACTCTTTCCTGATACTACAAGCTAGAAATCTTCAATTTCCAAAGAAGAAAACATAAGGGGTTAAATCAGTACTACCTCTACTGTTTACTAAAGTCACAGATCGACCTAGCTAGTCTTCTCTCTACAGTTCAAATTCCAAAGAGAACCTGCTTAGCTCTGACTGTATGCATGCTCTGCCCTCTCGAAACGGGGGGGGGGGGGGGGGGGGGGGGGGGGGGTGGGAAACGTTCTAATCCCGATTTATATTTTTCTAAAAAAAAAAAACTCGTATTATATGTATGCACCGGGGGGGGGGGGGGGGGGGGGGGGGGGTTTGGGAAACGTTCTAATCCCGATTTATATTTTTCTAAAAAAAAAAAAACTCATATTACATGCATGCATGCATGTATGTATAAACTCATCAATCAAGCCAACCAAAAACCAAGTTCAATTTTCTCTTTGTTTGTGTTGAGTCTGAACATGGATTGGCAAGGTTTTGTGACTTTTGGCAATATAAGGCTGATCGACATGTATGGCCCTTTATCATCAAAATCATCGTGTCTATATTGTAAATTTCTGGGTACAAAATAATAAATGTATACAATTTTTAATATTGTGTTATTATCTGGGCAAGAGATTGATTCCCTGCTCATCCAGATCGTAGTAGGGCATCCAAATCCTAACAGAGTCTGCCAGAAATCTCCTCGGAGACTCTGTGCGTGCTTTTCTGCGGGCCACCACCTCCACCCTATCACCGCCGTACTCTCAATCAGATCAGAACAGCAAATCAGAGAGGTTTCCATTAATCATATCACCCACGCTTTGACTGGTGGTCACACTCATCGTCACTCATCAGAAATTTAGGTCGATGACGATGGTCTGGTCTGAAACGTTAGCCTTTACTTTTTTTTTTTTTTAAGTCAAACGCAGAGCGGAAAAAGGGTCAAAGTGCGGAGGGCTTTGTCCAGTCAATCACGCATCGACGGACTGCGCCTGTGCGTTGCTGGATGCACACGCACACAGAGCAGTAATTCTTTTCCGGATTATTGCACGGTTGGATGGAGAATACCGGGGGGCCGGGGGAGAAGGGGGAGAGAGAGAGACCTATCATGAATGAATCTGTGTCGTTCCTGTTTTTAGCTTTCGGCTTCTGAGTTGTCCATAGTACGTTCCCATGGCTTTTTTGGTGTCGATCTCCTTGAAAACATGCATGGCCTTCTTCTTTTCCTTTTCTTATTCAGCCTCTCTTTTTGGGTTCTTTTTTCTTTTTTATATCATTATTCTGATTACAGTTTTGGGTTCATGTAGTTTGACTGACTAGATTTGTAATCATGGGCATAGTTGACAATAATCTCCGAGTATTTTGTAAACGTTTACAATTAGGTAGTTAGATTGTTGTAAATTACAATTAAGTTCTTTCCAACAACAACACCTAAGTTGAACGAAATGTTAGCCAACTTTGATAAGAAATTAAGAATAGAATGAATAATACAGCTAATAAGTTCGATTTGAGTTTTGTATATAAAATACGTAAAATAATTAATACAGTATGATTATGGTAAAATAAGATACGTTGTCTATTTAATATAACATGTTTAAAAATTCGCATATACATTGAATTTGATTAAAAATTAGAAAACTTGATGTAAGGATATTGGGTTATTACCATTCAACACACGCTTTTCCCAAGATCACTAGGAGATCAGAAGTTGCAAAAGATTAGGAGAATATCTCTCTTACCTTCTGATGGATCAAGGTTATAAGGGAAGTTTTAAGTTTGGCAGAATCAGATCTCCAAGAGGAAATCAAGGAAATCATACTCACTGATCTTGATATGTAGGTGTCGTTTAATTCATATCATTTTGCATGATTCTAAATTGATTTACTTTCAAAATGCATATCCAATAGAGATTTGATTGCATATTCAAAACAGTTTAAAAACTTTTCCATATTTATCTTATTCAGTGATTAGAAAAGATTTGATTGAGGGGGAGTCTTGCTCCTCTATATAAGGTTGTTAAACTGATTTAAGATGCAGAGTTTTTTGGTGTTAGTTATCTTTAGTTGTTTCATGTGTTGCATAGTCTTCATGAATTGATTTCTGGAAAAACTCTCTTTGATATTTACTTTTCTTGTTCTCTGCATTCTTTCCCACACATCACACTTGAGATCAGTGAGTCCTTGATACAAGGAAAAAGGGAAAGATTGATTCGTTGAAGCTTATCAGAAATTGAGAGATTTGAGTTTACAGAATACGCTTTTCAAATTGTATACAAGTTAGCTGTGTTGCTAGTAACGTAGTTGTGTTGAATACTACGACTTGTGATATGTAACAATTTGATTCAATAGTGGATTTGTTCCTCAGTGTTGGTTACTTTAAAAGCCACGCAATGAAGTTTCCTCAGTGGTGATATTTACACTGTGTCAGCAATTTTTGTGTTCTTCTTACTTGAGTCATTTAATTACAAAGTCTTGTTTGTTATTCAAAAACTTCAAGTTATTGTTCCGTCTGGTGTTTTCACTAGAATTATTGTATGCACCAAAGTCTAGTACATTACATGAATATATGCATGAAGAGTTTAAGTACGCAAGTTTAGTACTTTATTGCCATGATCCCTTAGCCCTATCTTAGGGACAATTGTGTTTATGGGACCCTAGCTAATTTTTTCTTTTTATTATTTAGCTAGCTAGATGAAGTATTTTAAAAGAGTCATTTACTTACGTTTAAAGAAGAATAAAGTAAATCTACTCATGCTTAATTTCAGAAGAATTATGTGCTCAGAAGTTCTGTGATTGATTCTATCAGATTTTTACGGTGCTAGCAAAATGTTGAAGTGAACTTTGGATACATACAACCACCCACAGTTTACAATGTAAATCCAAACTCCTTTTGCATCGATGAGGGTTACCGAAGTTGCATTAGAGGGCTAGTGTCCCGGCACATTGAAGCAGGGAAGAGTGGGTGAAGGAATCATATATATAGCTGGGGACTCATATCTCATCTCATCTCATCTCATCTCATCTCATCAACCTCATGGTTTTGAGTAGTAGTGATGGGCGAGGTACATGCAAAATTAAAGAAACGTGAAGCTCTT
This sequence comes from Rosa persica, assembly GCA_025331145.1. Lineage (NCBI taxonomy): Eukaryota > Viridiplantae > Streptophyta > Magnoliopsida > Rosales > Rosaceae > Rosa > Rosa persica. The sequence continues at coordinate 33,467,804 of WFKR01000001.1, forward strand.
CTTTGAGTCATTTTACCAAACAGGCGGTGGGGGAAATGCATGAGAGCCATGTTATATTTCTAATGAAGTTGGCTAAGAAGACAAATACGAGTCACAGCGTGTGGGAACTGAGGGGCTCTACATGGGTTTTGTTTTGGTTTTCGATCCAAGATATATAGAAAGAAAGAAAAGGCCTTTTCCTAGGCTTGTGCTTCTCCCTCCAGGCCTCCATCCCTTTCTAACCAGTAAAATTTTTCACCTCGTAACCATCTCCCTTCAATTATTTTCACCTTTTTCTCCTTTGGGTTTGTACCATTTCACCCCAGGATCAAAGATGCATGCAAAACTAGACCATAGAGTACATTGGCTAGTGTACGTATTAGTGATCGATCATGTAGATATCTACTCAGGAACATGGGGTGCAGTCACAACCTATAAGGCTATAACTAGGTGTTCAACATGGTAAAGGGATGGTTTCCTTTTCACGAAAACAAAGAGTGCTACCTTGTTCCCTGAACAGTGATTAAACTTGTCTGCAAGTGTTTGTTTAGGAATTTAAAGGAAAGTCGGCATGTTTTTACATTTTTACTAATAGCAAATTACCAATGAGGTTAATTTTGAAGCAACTTTTCGGTCAAAGTTACCATCAAGCTTTAAGGGTGAGCTAAAATTTATTGTCGAACAACATAGCTTATAAGCCTCATAAAAATTGTAGAGTGGGGGAAGGGACTGGCTGTTGAAAATTACTGTTAAAAAGACATACCTTCTAGCTCTCGAGCTTTAAAAATACGTTGTTCATACATACCCCAACGTCATAAGCCTCGAAACAACTGTAGAGTGGGAGAATGAACCCGTCTATCAATGAAGGCCCAACCAAAGAAAAAAAAAAAGGATTTTACTGCATTTACTAAAGAAAAAAGTGCTCTAAAGCCCAGCCCACAATTATCCAAACCCATGCATACCAAACATGTTCATAGTCTTTGCAATTTCTGTAACTCTTGACAGCTAGCAATGGCCATTGACATAATGATATGATGAATTTATTCCTTTGGTAAGTAAGAGTTGACCTGGTATCCTTGTATCCTTGTGTTCACAACTAATTCTTGCACCTTCACACTGCTCAAGAGGTCTGGGATGCTGTTGCCAAAATCTATTCCGAGAGTTTATATCAACATCTTTGGCAAGAGTCGGATCACTTTTGTTGAATAAAATGAGGTGTGCCGAAAGATGTTGCTAGTTTCGAACATACATACATATTCCATGGACACCGAAGGCCAGGAATGTTGTTCTGCGAATGAATCCATTTTTTGACCTTAAAGAAACCTAGCTCTGTTAATTATGTTCGTCATGACTCATGAGGCACAAGTGCACAACTATAACATTGATCAACAGATGCTACAATGTCATGTCCTAACACTTTTCATTGCAATTTCATTTTTAGTAGATGGAACTGTTTATATAAGTATGCCTAAGGTACAACATACAATAAGATCACAGGTATTAAATGTCAGATGAAGTTGTTCTCATATTGAGTGGTCTTGAACACCCTATCACTAATGCAGAGGAAGATATTTTACACTCGAGTCCTTTCACTATATACTGCAAGCATGATGGAGATGTTTGAGATATTTTGCTCATATTTTCACTCAGGTCTACCCTACTGTAAGGTAATTTTAGAAAATATCTGGCCCTATGGAATTGAAGGAAGATAATACAATGAAGGCTTTTTTGTCACAACAGAGTTCCAACCTGCTGGACCCTTTTCTATCCAAATCAAACACCACAAAATGCCTATCCTATCCAAATGAAAGTGCAATGAGTGGTTCTCCCCCTTCAAAACTTGAGAGAACATCATCTCCCACAGTCCATTCCAAATTATCAAACTTCCAAAATAAACAAACCCAGAAATAAATTGATACTCATTATCATATCGTATCAAGTTACTAATATCATAGTGGCCTCAGAATCTCACATAGGACCTAAGTAACCTGTAGGGGATTCAGTAAGCCATGGCCTCCACCTCCTCCACACTTACCATCTCCTCCTCTTCTACCCCTTTTGACACCAAGACTCCTCGCCACTCCGCCGCACCCTCACAGCAATGTGTGACACTCCCTACGCTTCCTCCACCGCCGATGCAGTCTCAAAACCGCCCAGGGAAGACCACAGCCTATTGTGAGCATTTCATATGACTAATCGTATACTTTGGACTATTGATCAATGTATTACTACCTGTCAAGTAATAAATTTGTTGTGCAGATAACTAGATATATGGAATAAGTATTATGAGTAACGTTGACATCTAACATGTTATGCTGTGATAACATATTACATGTTCAGTTGACCGTCTAGCATACCTCAATGTTGTACATAAATATTGGTTGTTTTTCTCTTTTAGGCCGTAAGATTGCTCGCAATGTCATGGCCATGGCCACTGGGGAAGCACCAGCAGAAGTTGCAACAACCGAGCTGCCAGAGGTTTTGAAGACAGTTCAAGAAGCTGTAAGCCTTTCAATTCCTTTTAGCAACTAGTACCATCTGTTTTTGTATGGAGGAATTTAGGAAGATTATTTATAACAAGAATAATTCATTTTATGTTTGTCTAGTGGGACAAAGTTGAAGACAAGTATGCAGTGTCTTCACTTGCAGTAGCTGGTGTTGTTGCAGTATGGGGCTCTACCGGGATGATTTCGGTGTGTATTCTACACAAGCACATCCTGTGTTAGCTTACAATACTTGCTATTTTAAATTCTTCAAAGTTGTTATGTTCTTAAATTCATTTCGAGTAACTTCTTGCTCGATTATGGGTATTTGTAACAGGCAATTGATAGGCTTCCTTTGATTCCTGGTGCTCTCGAGCTTGTTGGCATTGGCTACACTGGGGTAAGTGGCATTCCTGTTTGCTGTTGGATTCTTATAGAATCTCTTAGTTAGCATTTTTAGACTGGAAAAGCGTTTGATCAAATAGAGTATATCATACAAGAATGTCATTTTGTTTATGTTGTATCAACCACTTGACAACACATTTTCTTTTTTCTCACTATCTGTCTTGGCAGTGGTTTGCATACAAGAACCTGGTGTACAAACCAGACAGGTAAATATCATTTGCTACCTTGACTGGAGTCTAATTAAAAAGTTAGGTTGGACTAACTTAATCGGTCTTTAATCTTTCCGAATTGTTCTGAAATCTCAGGGAAGCTTTGATACAGAAGATAAAAGACACATACAATGACATAATTGGCAGCAGCTAGAACAAAACCAGAACAGTAATGCTGCTGAGATGAATTGGAAATACGTACTTGTGGCTGGTTTTTGAAGCTTAAATCTTGCAGCGTTGTTCATGAAGATCTGGACATCCTTCATTTTCTTTGCATAAGCTTATCCTAACCATGGTGAAATCAATGTCGTTTACTTTGTCTGTGATATACATGTAACTAATACTATATTTGAACATCCTTCATTTCTGATATGTTACAGTAAAAGTAAAACCAAGCAGAATAATCTGCAGGTAGAATAATCTGCAGATTATGTGCAGCTGATCAGTTAATGACTTGATCTTTTCTCTTATCATGCACATTTTCTGCGTCAACTATTAAGCAAGCGAAACATTTGCAAACAATGAACTCCACAAATAGAAGCTAAAAAGCGGAATCTTAGATGAGGCTCGAGTATCTTTGTAAATGATAGGAGCTTCTAAGCTTGCCTCTACTTAAAGAACTCCATAACCCAAAAGTTACAGACAAAACATTCGTATCTGATGCCGCGAAACCCAGCAGCTGTTGCCAAGGCTATGAATTCTTGTTCGCTTCGCTCTTTTCCTCCTGGGTTCTGTGTCATCATAAACACATCAATTTGGGAGGTGCTTTTCACAGCAGTGCTAGTCTCTGGCACAACTGGAAGAAGTGCTGCCACAACAATTACTTTTCCATCGTCTGGTATAGCATTGTAACAATTTTTCAGGAGCTTCAAGCAGTGTTCATCACTCCAGTCATGAAGTATCCACTACAATTTAGCAAAACATGGCAACATCAAATTACCTATTCTTTACAAAACAAAATCTAAATGAAAAAGCTTCACAATTCACAAAACGAAAACATAATGCTTGAGAAACTGAAAAATCACCTTGATAAAAATGGCATCTCCACTTGGAACACCTGCAAACATGTCTCCTCCAACATGTTCCACTCCTACGTACAAATCAATTTGACGCCCAAATTAAACACACAAAAATAGTGACGAATGTGCACGGCCAGTTTTGAACATGTTGCAACGTTAAGATCAATAACCACTAAACCACTTCGAAAAACTTTTGTTAAAAAATTGATTAATAATGCAAACATTACAGTACAATACTTAAGTCATACCAGTGTAAGAAGGGGCATCTTTGATGACATGAGGTAAGTCAAAGTTGATGCCCTTAATGTGAGAGTATCTAGAAGTGACTAGCAAAGGTGGGAAAGCTGTATTATTTGTACCGATGTTTCCTCGTAACAGAGTTGTTTTTCTGGTATGTCACCACATCTGTAAAGCGAATAGAGTAGCCAGTCGTGCACTCTTTGCTAATTGGTACTTGTTTGAATACATGTTTGTAGTTGGGACTCCTGTTACTATCTCAGAAAGTTCTCTTGATGTGTTTTGTAATTTGGGGTATAGACACCATGTCCCCCCATGTGTTATGCTGTTTCACTAATCAAGACTTAAGGGCAGCTGCACCGGCCCTTATTTCAAAAAAAAAAAAAAAAAAGATTGCCTGCGCATTGTTGAAGGAGGGTTGGTTGTTTGTGGTTTGTGTGATAAAGAGGATTGGTTATATGTTGCATAAGTGTCCTGCTATTATGTGTGGATTTCGATAGATGTTTTTTTTGAAATTGCAAAGGGAATGAAACTGATAAAGCAGACAAAGAATAGAGTAGGAAATAAGTGTCCGGTTTTTATGAAGCTGATATGTTCGTATTGTCAAATTGAAAATCGACTACAATTAACATGAAATTGAAAATGAAAGAGTAGAGAAGAAGGTGGAAATATGGTGTGCTGATTTCTACTATTTGATGCCATCTGAGCACGTTGTTATTGACACCTGAAATGTGATCAAGCAGTAGCTGGCACTTCAGAAGGACAGGTGGATATTATGATTAGCTGACACTTCAGACGCACATGTGGAGATTATGATTGATTTAAGCTGTTATTGTCGAATCACCTTGCTAATAAAAAGCTATTCGTTTTTCCATTAGGCACTCTATCCATGCCTCATATAACAATGCACATCAAGAAGTGGTTAGGAAAACTGCTAAGACAGAAGTCAAGCTCTCGGTATATGAATCAAAATAGAACTTTGCAGATTTTCCTACATATACTCAAATTAAACGCTAGGTTAATAAAAGAAGCAAGAAAATACAGGGAAACCAAAGCTTACTTTGAATGGGTTCACTCAGTTATTCATGTCGTATTGGTTTCTGTTCTTTTCATCTAAAAGCAATTCATAAGCAGCTTGAATGTTGATAAAGCTACACCCAGCTGTTTCTCACTTGACCCTAACATCAAGATACTACAGTCAATCTCTTAACATCATTATGGTCAGAAGCACACATGATGACATATCACGTTAAAACACAACATGATTTCAATTATAACATGTTATTGCTACGAACTCATATTCACAAAATACAAAATAGAAAGCATAAATGCACATCAAATTATTGAAAGTGAGCACATCGAAGAAACTGAAATGATATTATGAAGTGTTCTGCTTTCAACAGTTTTGAATAAAAAACCATAATGAACAAAAGAGAGAGGAAGTTTACAAAGAAACTGCTTATTCATTATGATTAGAATAGTGCACAGGTTACATCCGTCGCATTTTTTTTTTTTTACACTTCATTTAGTGGAAGCTTATACAACCCAACCACAGGTAATGGTAAAGGTTATTCAAAAAAATTCGCTGCTTCCACTAATTCAAAATAATTACACCAAAATAGCCGCTTTAGTTTATGGTACAAAACTACTTGACAGCACTCTAGTTGATTAATTGCACCGAAATAACCGCTTTAGTTTATGGTACAAAACTACTTGACAGCATTCTAGTTGATTAATTACACCGAAATAACCGCTTTAGTTTATGGTACAAAACTACTTGACAGCACTCTAGTTGATTAATTACACCGAAATAACCGCTTTAGTTTATGGTACAAAAACTACTTGACATCACTTTAGTTGATTAACTGACTATCGTAGTACATAAAGGATAGTAAGTGGTTTAGTGGGACTTCAAATCTTCTGTCCCCAAAATCCTGTCTCTCTTCCTGCCTCCGCATAAAAACTTGACATTTGGCAATTAAACTTGACACCTGGCCATTTCATTGACAGGGCTTTGACAGCGTTAGTTTCCTTTCGTTTACTCTTCAAATCTTCGTTGCTTTACTTTGCAAGTTTCCAGACCAATAAATATACTCTTTGCAATTTTATTTTGTTTTAAACAGAATCAAAGCAAGGGGCTCAGGTACTCAATCATTGGCCAGGTTCAAAGATCCTTGCTTGAAGCTACTTGAGAAAAATCAATTAATTCTTCTGGTCTTGGGTTTTCATTTAATTCACGTGGTTGTAAACTAAATATAGATCATTGAATTGCGGCCCTGTGGTTCTTCCATTTCCCCTATCTGGGTAGTGATTATAAATGGATGAAGGGAATCTATTCTAGCTTATATGTATCTTTTTTTACGTACTTCAAGGATTTGGAATCTGCAATTGGTGCTGATAGTTTTGGTTTAAGGAGGTTGGCTCATGTTTTAAAGACTAAGTTTCTAGCTTTTGGATGCTAAAATGTTCTCACTGCACCCGTGTTTTTCTAGGTTCTTCCTCTGATTCTTTTGGAATCAATCTAGAATCGGATAGAAACTTCTAAAGGAAGCTAGTCATGATTCCAATATCCACAACATGAAGCTATGTTAAAAACATAGTCAAAGACTGATTTCACGATTTGTCTTGTTAATGATGATGATTTGAAGAACCAAAATTGGAAAGGATGAGTGGTGGGTTTTTGAACAGAATTGTATGAAGATGGGAGACATGAGGAGATGTTCTTTTTATTTTCAGAAACACTAGGTTTACGGCGTTAATTCTTGTCAGATTAGTGTCCAGATGTCTAATTTCTAGAGGGGGATAGGGAAGGAGACAGAGTATTAGGAACAGAAGATTTGGACCCGTTTAGTGCAACGTAAGTTATATGTACAGAGAAAAGTTACTGATGTTTAGACATCTTTATCCTTCTGAGGCAGCCTTCCTTTTCCTGATGATGATGTGGTTGTTCCCCGTTCAGATTGCCTGTCAGATTAAATCAAATAACTAAAATGAATGTGTTTTCTGTAGATTTACAGAGGTAAAAGATTTTAATATTATTAAGAGTAACTGCAAAGCGGACTTTTCAATACAGTTAAAGAAAACAGCACAAATATAGGGTATTTATCTCTTACTTCTTTTCTCCGGTTCAGAAGTAAATAGAGCCCTTTTGCTTGCATGGATTCCACTTTTTATTTATGAGAGAAGCTGATCTGGCGTGTCACTTGTTGGCTCTTTTTCTGTCAGTGGGAGAGAGGATTCTGGATCTGGGACAATATTTTTGACAACCAGTTCACTGTTAGGATTAACCTTAATGTGAAACTGGTACGTTTGTCCTATTGTCTGCTTAATTTCTTTTGGCAATGTGTGTTCAGTTGGATATGTTCTCTTGTTAAGGAGATCTTCACAGGTGCTGCCAAATAATTGTTCACCTTCCTTTCCCATGACTATAACTGTGGCATAATTGTCCTTGTCCTTGATTGTCATATATACTCTATAACCGTATATCAAAGAGAAGGAACAAATGTAAATAATATGGTAATTACTGAGTATACAGAGAATGAATTGATACATTGTAGATTTTTTTTTTTTATCTCAGTAGCATTTGAATAATAGAGGTAATAAAGCTGTAGCACTTGTATTAATTTTTGGTATATTCTGCTCAAATTGTAATTATATTAAATCAAATCAAGGAATTCAGGATTCAGCATTTGTATCAATCAATCAATCAAATCAAAACCATAGTACAAACTGCAGAATGTTTGAAAATATGTTAAAGCTTTTGGATTAAGGGTCAGAGCATTCATCATGGCAGAGCTGTCTGGATCGCATGCTTAGTGCAGGTCAAATCATTAGAGTCTTCTTTAGGGAAGGCACGTGAAGCTCAACAAAACTACTTAAGCTACTTTTCCTCTGTAGCCTACAAGATTTGTCTGTTCATCCATTTCTCAATGTATTGGAGATCAGGAACTTTTCCTTTGTGCGATGGAAACCATGTGAGGCACAATATATAAAGCTCCTTTTCCTTAGCAGCCTCCACTGTGTTGATCCATCATCCATGTTCTCAGTTTTTTTTTTTGGGAAACATTCTATAATGCCCCAAGCTCTGTTACCATATTTGTGTGACCTTTTGGGATCGGCCTTGGCCTAGTCCTCCATCCTTCCTGTATTTTTTTTTCATTAATCAATTTCTGGGGGAGGACGTTGATTTTGTCCTCTTCAAAAAAAAAAATTAAAAAAAACTCTACTTGTTCAGAAATATTCAAAAAGCAAGTGCATAACCATTTGAAACAGGAACAACATGAATTGTATAATATATAATCTAAAACATCAGAAAGCATTAGTTAAGAATTAATTTCCCATAAAGTTCACACAATTTTACATGTATCTAATTTTATATTCAATAAGCTAAGCAAACAACATCCCAAACTTCCCCAAAATTCACTCATAATCACATGAATAAAGAAAAATTAAGCAGCTCACCCTGAACCTGGAAGAATTGACGTTGAGATCCGATTTCGTAAGTGGCTGACCCTATTAATTTCCGTCAGCATGGAGTTCCTACATATACACTTTCACGAAGAACAGTACATATGAATACAGAAGTAAAGTGTAGAGATAAACACTTTCAAGAAGTTTCTAATATTCAAGTCAAACAGTCCTGTACTCCTATTAACTGATATTGATAATGGTGATGATGTTCATAATGAATTAATTTCTTTACATACTACATAATTACCAGTTACAATCAAGGCTGTAGAAGAAAACAATAGACAAATTGGAAGTGTTCTAATCTCTTTTTATATTACATTCATACATCAGTTAATAACTTTAAAGTATATAGAACTTGTAATGAACCCCTCACACCAACACAAACTCACAAAACAGTATAACAAAGATCAGTGAGATTGAAACCCTGTTCTAGTTGTGTTCAGCCCAATCCTTTCCCCGAAAGTCTCCAAAAATTTTGGATTTTGGAACTATTGAGGAATTAAAACCCACAGACTGCAAAACAAAATCAAATTGCATGCATGAAGAATTGAAAGATCAATAGCAACCACTATCAACCAATCTGATTGAAAATAACAAAGAACCCACAACATCTAATCTGATATAAAATTTGCAAACAAATCACTCAACGAACACCCAAATCTTACCAAGTAAAGAAACCCGATTATCAGATTTTTAGAGCTTAGTACTACAATTGATTAATATACAATTTTAAGAGCAAAGAAGAAAGTTTTGCAAGAAAAAAAACTTGTGCAAGAACACGATGCATACTAAAAAGGGTCATGATATATTAATTAGACCTTTGTCCAGTTCTGCAAGAACACGAAAAAAAAAAAAAACCAATTAGATAAGTATAGTTGCTACCTGATCAAAACCTAGATCCAAATGTTACTATGCCCCTTCACTCCAATTCTGCATGGCCAGAAAGTAAAAAAATTACTCATGACGGATTCATAGATACAGATCTATATGTATGAAATTCGGTGATCGGTGATCCTTTAACAAAAGAAATAATGAAGAACACACCTAACTAAAAGCCTCCACCCACACCAAAAATCACAGCTTTGCAATTCAGATACAATTTGAGAGACAAAACTGATGGTCATGAAATTTTACACAAAACCCTTAATCGAATAATCCCAACAAAATTGAATGAAAAATTAACATCAAGAAGTTACCTTTTATGCCTCCAACCTGGAAACAACGGAAATTGAGACTTGTCTATGCCGATCAACAACCTCCCTCACTATCAATCTAAGCGAGACGAAGAACCACAGCAGAGACAAAGATCGAACCAAACTCTCCCTCTCACACACTCTTTTTGTCGATTTCAATTTTTTCTCTTCTTACTATGAGATAGATAAGAACGAACTGAACTCTCTCACTCTCTCTGCGTCCATTTCAACTCTCTTTTAAGTTGGTGAATTTTTCTTTTCCGTTGTGCACAAAGGTTCCCGAACCCACTACCAAATCAGGCATTTTTTTATTCACAAAAGGAAACGATTAGATGATTATAGAAGTACGGCACGCTGTAATAATTAAAGAAAACAACAGGGACAAAATCAGTACTTCATTTCGAGCTCAAATGAACAGTTGTACAGTGCTAGGCCCTTTAGATATATGTATAATTAGGTTAAGAGTCACTCCAAGGCCACCCCCAACATCAACAAGTTGCTTAAGGTGCTCAAAACCCTTGTATAGATCAAGAATTTTCTTGATAACAATAGTAGCGGTGTTGAACATTGCTGTGTTGAACACTTGGTTAAACCTGGGATCCAAACTTGGATACTGAAAGGCATGTGTGCCATGGACCCTGTTAAATGGGATTCCTCCATGTAATACCTGCAATTTTCATTTTAAATTCGAGTAATTGTGTTGAACGATTATTATGCGATTTCACGAATATTGTTCGATAATATTTCACTTTTTGAATTATCGAAGGTTCGAAACAATTATTTTAACGAAAAACTCGAAATACTCGGTTTAAGAAATTGAATTTTTCTACGTGCAAAATTTGGAGAAACTTCCTTCATGAAAGTTGTAGAGCTCGTCGATACGAGTACGTACACGTGCGGAACACAAAGATCGGATTTTTTCTGAATTAGTTATTGAATTTAGAAGATTTTCCGAAACGGGTATATATAGAATAAACCCTAGAATTTTTTTGGGAAATTTCCTTTTTGGTCCGGCCTTCATTTCTGTTTTTGGAAAGCACTGTAGCTTTCTCTCTCTCTCTCTCTCGCGTCGTCTTCTTCCTCTCGGCCGAACGCAAGCAAAACAGGGCACGCTCCCATCCTCTCCTCCGGCCACCTCTCGAGCTGCAACCACTACCAGGAGCTTCGCCTCGACCTTGCGCAGCTACCAGAGGTAGCCTTGCGCCCCGACACGGCCGGCAGCGGGGGCGGCACGGCCCGAACCGAAAAGGTTCATTTTCGGTTCGATCTCGATATCTCGAGCTACAGATCACCATTTCACTTGATTCTTGGCTCATTGAGCTCGCCTCAACCTCCTCTACAAGCACCAAGAAGGACTGGAACTGGTTCGAACGTTTTCACGTTCGTCGGAGCTCGACCCCGTGCGGATCGGAAAAAACCAACTTTCGATCCAAATATCTCGAGCTATACACGATCGTTCTTGTGATTCTTGGCTTGTTGAGTTCGTAAGGAAGTTCTAAACAAGTTTCCAGAAGGGATCAAAGCGTGAGGTTGCAGGTTTCACGTCAGTTTTCAAGCTCGCCGGTTTCTGGAAATTTCCGGCCGCCGACTGTAATTGGTATTTTTCGATCCCTTCCCGTCATTTTTTGGTTTTGTACTAGTTATGAAAGTTTCTCAGAATGATGAAACGAAGGGGACAAGCTCGGCCCTGACACCATCGCTGGTGGTCGGCGGCGGCTTTGCCCTTAACTCCGGCGGCCCTTTCCGGCCACCTCCGGAGGTCTAAAATTTGGTTTCTGTCCATTTTATGATTCTATGTTTCAATACGATCATTTCGGCGTATTATACGTATTTTTCGGATATCGTATGAATTAGTTATGAATTTTGTGATTTCGATCTATTTCGATCGTTAGATTTATGATCTGTGAAATTAGGACCGTCAGATGAACTTAAAATTTTGATTGTAAATTAGAATCCGGCCGTTAAATGGTAGTTCAATTATGTTTTGGAATTATTGGCTAAATTCAAATCACATTTGATTAGGTGATTGACGGATTGTATTTGAGTGGACTATTTCGGCGTTATTTACAATTGTATTGAAGACGCAGCGGGAGTATCGAGGTGAGTAAAACTCACATGGTTCATATTACGAACCGAGCGTTTTAAATTTAATTATTTTTGGTAATCGTGTGAAAAATATTTGAGGATTAAATATTTGTTTTTAAATTTCATGGACTTGAATCACGACGGTCCATAGGTAAGTAAAATGAATTTTTAATTATACAAATGAATTTCACGATTTTCTTGTGTGAACTATAGATGGTATTAGTGGTCATTCCTGAGTGGATGATTACGTATATATATATTTACGTGGAAAATATATATTGATGAGTGGATGTTGAGTGATGATATGATTGAGTTGAATTGATGAATTGATTATATTTCAATTGTGTAATTTCATAATAATATTTTGTATCTTGGTTGGGTTGATTTCAGTATGTGATATTACATGTTGTGCTCATTTATGGGTTTAGGATCGATGTAGTGACCGGTGTGGGGTAATCGGACGCTCTAATCCTGGGTGGATGATGGGATACGATTGGTTGAGTATGTGAAATTATCGACATTCTAAATATGTATATAAGTATACATATTGATGAAATACGATAATGATAAATATGTCGGATGCCATAACCTAGGTCAGGTGACGGGCTATGATTCAGTTAGAGCTCTAGTCTGTCAAGTACCGTATTTTTATAAATATGATGTTGAGGTGTTGTGAAGTAATATGTGAGTTGGGATTTGTCTTGATATATTGAATTAGTATTTGATTGAAATTGTTAGTACTTTGTGGATGTGGAAATTGTTGGGTGTTGATTTGTGTGGGAATAATTATGATTAAATTTAACAATAGTTTCTTCCTTTTACTCATACGAGCTGTCACGCCCCGAATTTCAGAATAACAATTCAAAATCCGAAACATGAAAATACTACAAACTCAAAATAATCATCCTGAAAATTTTTCTTTTCTTAACATACTCACCACACGAAATAAAATCAAACCGAATTTAGTCTCGGTTTATTATTACAACTCAAATCCAAACTGTAATGTAAAGCTCTAAATGAGCATACACACACCTCACAACTAGATAAATAACAAAACTGCTGTAACACCTAAGCAGCTCGGTCACCTCCCTGGTTATCCTGACCTGCAGGAATATCCGCTACACCATTGAATAGTGTACCGGGATTGCAACAACACAAAACCCTGTAAGCTTATGAAAGCTCGTATGAGTAAAAGAAGGAACTGTTACTTAATTTAATCTCATTTATTCCCACACACAGCAACACTCAATAATTTCCACATATGCAAATAATAACAATCTCAATCAACACCAACTCAATATATCAAGACAACCAAACTCACAACTTTTTCCACAACTCTCATCATCGTATTTATAAAAATACGGTACTTGACAGACTAGAGCTCTAACTGAATCGTAGCCCGTCACCTGGCCTAGGTTATGGCATCCGACATATTTATCAATTATTGTATTTCATCAATATGTATTCCCATATACATATTTAGAACGTCCAATAATTCCACATACTCCACCAATTGTATCCCATCATCCACACTAGGATTAGAGCGTCCGATTACCCACACCAGTCATTACGTCGACCCTAAACCCATAAATGAACACAACATATAATATCACATACTGAAAACATCCCAACCAAGATACATCATATTATTATGGAATTACATAATTGTAATAAAATCAATTCATCAATTCAACTCAATCATATCATCAATCAACAATCCACTCATCAATATATATTTTTCACGTAAATATATATATACGTAATCATCCACTCAGGAATGACCACTAATACCATCTATAGTTCACACAAGAAAATTATGAAATTCATTTGTATAGTTAAAATTCATTTTACTTACCTATGGACCGTGGTGATTCAAGTCCATGAAATTTTAAAACAAATATTTAATCCGTAAATATATTTTCACATAATTACCAAAAATAAATAAATTAAAATGCTCGGTTCGTAATATGAACCACGTGAGTTTTACTCACCTCAAAACTCCCGCTGCGTCTTCAATATAATTATAATTTATAATTAACGCCGAATAGCTCACTCAAATAAAATCCGTCAATCACCAAATCAAATGTGATTCGAATTTAGCCAACAATTTCAACACATAAATTAACTTCTAATTAACGGCCAGATTCTAATTTACATTAAAATCCGACGAGCGGTTTCTCACGAATCGCTCCCCTAATTACCGTTTTTCACATATACGAAGATCCAACGGTCGGATCTTCGCCCATGACCACACAAGGCCTCTGGGACAGTCATATGATCATCATAACAAATTTACAAGTTCATCCGACGATCATAATTTCACAGATCACAAATCTAACGATCGAAATCGATCGAAATCACAAAATTCATAACTAATTCATACGATATCCGAAAAATACGTATAATACGCCTAAATGATCGTATCGAAACATAGAATCATAAAATGGACAGAAACCAAATTTTAGACCTCCGGAGGTGGCCGGAAAAGGCCGCCGGAGTTAGGGATAGAGCCACCACCGACCACCGCCAATGGTGTCGGGGCTGAGCTTGTCCCCTTCGTTTCATCATTCTGAGCAACTTTCATAACTAGCATAAGACCTAAAAATGACGGGAAGGCATCGAAATTACCGATTTACAGTCGGCGGCCGGAAAAAATGCAGAAACCGGTGAGCTTGAAAACCGACGTGAAAACTGCAACCTCAGGCCCCGATCCCTTCTTGAAACTTGTTCAGAACTTCCTTGCGAACTCAACAAGCAAAGAATCACAAGAAACGATCGTGTATAGCTCGAGATATCTTGATCGAAAGTTTCGGTATTTCGATCCGTTCGGGTCGAGCTCCGACGAACGTGAAAACGTTGGACCCAGTTTCGGTCATTCTTGGTACTTGTAGAGGAAGTTGAGGCGAGCTCAATGAGCCAAGAATCAAGTGAAATGGTGGAGTGTAGCTCGAGATATCGAGATCGAACCGAAAATGGTGGTTTTCGGTTCGGGCCGTGCCGCCGCCGCCACAGGCTGCGCCGCCTTGTGAAACTGCCTCCGGGAGCTAGAGCAGCTCGAGACGAACGCCTGGGACTTGGTTTGAGGTCGAGAGGTGGTCTGTGGAGGGAGAACAATTAAGGAGAAATTTTCTCCCTTTTTCGGTCGAGAGCGACGGTGAGAGAGCTGAGAGAGAACCAGTTTTTTTTTTCTTTTCTTTTTCCAGAAACAGAAGGAAGAAGAAGAACCGGTAGAAGAAAAAATTAGGGTTTCCAAAATTTTTTCTATATATACATGTTTCGGAAAACTTCGAAATTCGATAACTAATTCAGAAAAAATCCGATCTTCTTGTTCCGCACGTGTACGGACTCGTATTGACGAGCTCTACAACTTTCATGAAGGAAGTTTCTCCAAATTTCGTACGTAGAAAAAGTCGATTTCTCAAACCGAGTATTTCGAGCTTTTCGTTAAAAATAATTGTTTCGAAACTTCGATACTTGTAAAAATGAATTATTATCGAACATAATCGTGAAATCGCACAATAATCATTCGATACAATTACTCGAATTTAAAATGAAATTTGCGGGTATTACAATCTACCCCCCTTAAAGGAATTTCGTCCCGAAATTCAAGTACCCAATTCCCCAAAAAGCTGTGGATACCTCGTCCTCATGTCAGATTCTAACTCCCATGATGCATCACCCTCATCATGATGACTCCACAACACCTTCACGAGATCCACCTCTTTCCTACGAAGTTTCTTTGTTGACCTATCCAAGATACGAACAGGTTCAACCACAAACGTCACATCCGGGTTCACTTCGATCGTACCGTGGTCAATCACGTGAGACTCGTCTCGAACATACTTCCTGAGTAGAAACACATGGAAGACGTTGTGCACACCCGACATGCTAACAGGTAAAGCAAGACGATATGCCAAGTTACCAACCCTTTCTAGAATCTCAAAGGGTCCAACATACCTCGGTGCGAGTTTCCCCTTCTTGCCAAATCTCACCACACCTTTCATAGGTGAGACTTTCAAGAACACATGATCACTTGTCTCAAACTCCAACGGTCTCCTCTTCAAGTCGGCATAACTCTTCTGTCTACTCTGAGCGGTTCTGATTCTGTCCCTAATAGTAGTGACCTTCTCTGTAGTCTCCTGTACAATCTCAGGTCCGATGAGCCCTTTATCCCCTGCTTCCGCCCAACAGATAGGAGTTCTGCATGGCCTACCATAAAGAGCCTCATATGGAGCCATACCGATACTAGAGTGATAGCTGTTGTTGTAGGCAAACTCTACCAATAGCAGATGATCCGTCCAACTACCCTTAAAATCCAGAACACAAGCTCTGAGCATGTCCTCCATCACCTGATTCACTCTCTCGGTCTGTCCATCTGTTTGTGGGTGAAATGCAGTGCTCATAGCAAGAGACGTACCAAATGCCTTATGGAACCTACGCCAGAATTCTGAAGTGAAACGAGCATCACGATCAGATGCAATCGTCACAGGCACTCCATGAAGCCTCACTATCTCGTTCACATATAACTTACACAATGCATCACCTGAGTACGTTTTTGCCACCGGAAGGAAGTGTGCTGATTTAGTCAACCGGTCAACAATCACCCAAATCGAGTCATAACTTTGCCTAGATCTGGGCAATCCAGTCACAAAGTCCATAAAGATGTCTTCCCATTTCCAAACAGGAATCGATAAGGGGTTCAGCATTCCTGCTGGTCTCTGATGCTCTGCCTTCACCTGTTGACAGGTAAGACACTTCGACACGTGTTCCGCCACATCCCTCTTCATACCATACCACCAAAACTGCCTTCGTAGATCCATATACATTTTAGTACCTCCTGGATGTATAGTATATCGAGACCTATGTGCTTCCCGCATGATCTCCTCCCTGAGGTTATCAACACTCGATACATACAATCTCCCTCGAAATCTCAACCCTCCATCAGCCCCAATCATCCACTCAGAAGGACCCTCCACATCCAGGTCAACAGTCATCTCAGAAAACCTCGCCTGAGCAAACTCATCAAGTGTCTGACCCTGAATGATCCTAGAGATCAAGGTGGGCTGTAAGGTGATACTACCGAGAAAGATTCCCCGTCCTGCTCCTGCAGGCATAAGGTCGAACTCAGATGCAGCTTCTAACATACGCCACTCCTGCACCATAATCGATGCCATTATTACCCGCGGTTTCCTACTCAAAGCATCCGCCACTACATTCGCCTTTCCTGGATGATACTCCAAGGTGAAATCATAGTCCTTAATGAGCTCCATCCATCTCCTCTGCCTCATGTTCAATTCCTTATGGGAGAATAGATACTTCAAACTCTTGTGATCAGAAAAGAGTTCAAATTTCTCACCATAAAGATAGTGCCTCCAAATCTTCAAGGCAAACACCACAGCTGCTAGCTCTAGATCTTGAGTAGGGTAATTCCGCTCATGTACCTTCAACTGTCTAGAACCATAAGCAACAACACTACCATTCTGCATCAACACACACCCCAAACCCTGATGAGATGCATCGCTGTAAATGACTAATCCACCACCACTAGTAGGAATAGTCAACACTGGAGCTGTAGTCAATCTAGTCTTCAGCTCAATGAAAGCCTTCTCACACTCGTCCGACCATACGAACTGAGTGTCTTTCCTGGTCAATTTGGTCAAAGCCGAAGCAATACCAGAAAACCCTTCAATGAAGCGCCTGTAATACCCGGCCAATCCAAGGAAGCTACGGATTTCTGTAACCGTAGTAGGGCGACTCCAACTCATCACTGCTTCAACCTTCGAAGGATCCACAGAAACTCCATCCTTCGAGACCACATGACCAAGGAACTTGACTTCACTCTGCCAGAAGTCGCACTTCTCGAACTTGGCAAATAGTTTCTGCTCTCTCAATGTCTGCAGCACTATCCGCAGATGCCTCTCATGCTCAGCTGACGACCTTGAATAAATCAAGATGTCGTCAACGAACACTACCACAAACTGATCCAAGTAAGGACTGAACGTACGGTTCATCAAGTCCATAAATGCTGCGGGGGCATTCGTGAGACCAAAAGGCATGACAAGAAACTCAAAATGTCCATACTTGGTCCTGAACGCCGTCTTTGGAATATCTTCCTCCTTCACCCTCAACTGGTGATATCCAGACCTCAAGTCAATCTTCGAGAATACAGTAGCTTCTCTAAGCTGATCGAACAAGTCATCAATCCTAGGTAAAGGGTACCTATTCTTGATGGTCACCTTGTTCAACTGTCGATAATCCGCACATAGACGAAGTGAACTATCCTTCTTCTTCACAAACAACACTGGTGCGCCCCAAGGAGACACACTTGCCTGAATGAACCCTTGTGCAAGTAAGCACTCAATCTGAACCTTCAACTCCTGAAGTTCAGCTGGAGCCATTCGATAGGGTGCTTTCGACACAGGTGAAGTACCTGGTATCACATCAATGGAGAAGTTCATTACCCTTTTCGGAGGTAACCCAGGGATCTCCTGAAACACATCTTCATACTCTGAAACTACAGGAATCCCTGTAATCTTTGAAGTACTACTCCCTGATTCAATATGGGCCAAAATCCCTATCCTCATGGTGATGTCAGACTTCAGACAACGGTAATGAAACACCGGTTGTCCCGGAACATGGAAGGACACAATCATCCTAAAGCAATCAATAACAGCATGGTTTGGGCTCAACCAATCCATACCCAAAATCACATCATACGTGTGATCCGGAATCACAATCAAAGACACAGACAACTCTCTGCCACCAATCCCAATAGGGCAATCATCACAAAACATGCTAAGCTCAAGAGACACACCAAGAGGTGATGTAACACACAATGATCTAGTCAGAGGCATAGCAATCAAACCCAAAACATCCATAACCGAACTAGATATGAAAGAGTGTGAGGCTCCCGTATCAAACAGTACTCTAGCAAGAAAGTGATAAACAGATAAGGTACCTTCCACTCCCGTGCCTGCCTGACCGATGGCAAAGACCCGAGCATGAGCAAGTGGTAACTGCCTCTGCTGGTTACCCTACACTCTACCCTGAATCCGAGGACACTCCCTAGCCTGATGCCCTGCATGTCCACAACTGTAGCATAACCTACCCCGTGGCTTCGTGCACGCACGAGAGATGTGGCCCGGCTCGCCACAGTTAAAGCACTTCACTGGAGCTGCTGGTGCTATCTGCCTGATAGGCATAGCCTGAACAGGAGGAGCTACTGCTGCCCTAGCTGGAGCCTGATGCTGAAACTGAGTTCTCTGTCTCTTCCAGAACCCACCCCTAAAGTCTCTAGCTCTACTGCTCCCTGCTATGGCCTTTCCCTTGCCCTGGAAGTCTCTCTCAGCAGACTCCTTCTCTCTACGAATCAGGTTCTGCTGCTCAATGATCTGTACCTTAGCCAAGATCTCTCTCTTGGTCTTCAGCTCCAAGATGGCTACATCACGCTCAATCAAAGGACTCAACCCTCTCTGAAACTTCTTGGCCAAGTCCTCATCCTCCATCTGCCTCACATACTTGTACAGTCTGGAGAACTCCGCATCATACTCAATGACGGTCATCTTCCCCTGTACAAGTGCAAGGAACTCTCGCTCCAACCTCTCCTTCACTGCTGGTGGAAAGTACTTCTCCCTGAACAGCCTCTCAAAGCCGTCCTATGTCAAGGTAGACACCTCAATGCTCCTCTGAGTGACGTTCCACCACACCCTAGCCTCATCCTTCAGCATGAAAGCGGCTAGCTTCCTCTTGTCAGTCTCAGTGCAATCAAGCAGATCGAAATAGGTCTGCAAATCCTCTATCCAACGATCCGCCACCATATAATCAGTGCCTCCTCCAAACTTGGTTGCTCCCAAGCGAGTAATTTCCCTTGCTAGCATCAGCAAGCGAGCAGGATTATCAACCACAGCTATAGGAGGAATAGGCTGATCCTCATAAGGTGCATCTTCCTCCGACTCGAATACTTCTTCGACTGGAGGGGCCATACCCCTTCCTCGGCCTCTACCCCTGCCACGAGGTCTACCTCTATCCCGACCTCTGGCCTCGTTTCCCTCAATCTCCATTATCTAATAAGCATGATATACTTGATTAATACACGCATAACACTTAAACAAAGCATAAGTCAAATGCAAGTCCATATAACCAAGTACTGATCATACATAACGATACTTAAATTTCCTAAAAGTACCAACGTTCCTAGCCAACCTAACGCACTCACATACCCAATGACATTGTCAATACCAAAGAGCACACGATGGGGATCCGCTGCAGACGGGCCATCACTCGGTAAGTATTGACATATCACCAAATATGTATCTTACGCTTTGATACCAAACTGTCACGCCCCGAATTTCAGAATAACAATTCAAAATCCGAAACATGAAAATACTACAAACTCAAAATAATCATCCTGAAAATTTTTCTTTTCTTAACATACTCACCACACGAAATAAAATCAAACCGAATTTAGTCTCGGTTAATTATTACAACTCAAAACAAAACTGTAATGTAAAGCTCTAAATGAGCATACACACACCTCACAACTAGATAAATAACAAAACTGCTGTAACACCTAAGCAGCTCGGTCACCTCCCTGGTTATCCTGACCTGCAGGAATATCCGCTACACCATTGAATAGTGTACCGGGATTGCAACAACACAAAACCCTGTAAGCTTATGAAAGCTCGTATGAGTAAAAGAAGGAACTGTTACTTAATTTAATCTCATTTATTCCCACACACAGCAACACTCAATAATTTTCACATATGCAAATAATAACAATCTCGATCAACACCAACTCAATATATCAAGACAACCCAACTCACAACTTTTTCCACAACTCTTATCATCGTATTTATAAAAATACGGTACTTGACAGACTAGAGCTCTAACTGAATCGTAGCCCGTCACCCGGCCTAGGTTATGGCATCCGACATATTTATCAATTATTGTATTTCATCAATATGTATTCCCATATACATATTTAGAACGTCCAATAATTCCACATACTCAACCAATCGTATCCCATCATCCACACTAGGATTAGAGCGTCCGATTACCCACACCAGTCATTACGTCGACCCTAAACCCATAAATGAACACAACATATAATATCACATACTGAAAACATCCCAACCAAGATACATCATATTATTATGGAATTACACAATTGTAATAAAATCAACTCATCAATTCAACTCAATCATATCATCAATGAACAATCCACTCATCAATATATATTTTTCACGTAAATATATATATACGTAATCATCCACTCAGGAATGACCACTAATACCATCTATAGTTCACACAAGAAAATTATGAAATTCATTTGTATAGTTAAAATTCATTTTACTTACCTATGGACCGTGGTGATTCAAGTCCATGAAATTTTAAAACAAATATTTAATCCGCAAAAATATTTTCACACAATTACCAAAAATAAATAAATTAAAATGCTCGGTTCGTAATATGAACCACGTGAGTTTTACTCACCTCGAAACTCCCGCTGCGTCTTCAATATAATTATAATTTATAATTAACGCCGAATAGCTCACTCAAATAAAATCCGTCAATCACCAAATCAAATGTGATTCGAATTTAGCCAACAATTTCAACACATAAATTAACTTCTAATTAACGGCCAGATTCTAATTTACATTAAAATCCGACGAGCGGTTTCTCACGAATCGCTCCCCTAATTACCGTTTTTCACATATACGAAGATCCAACGGTCGGATCTTCGCCCAT
The DNA here is from genome assembly GCA_025331145.1 of Rosa persica. Taxonomy (NCBI): domain Eukaryota; kingdom Viridiplantae; phylum Streptophyta; class Magnoliopsida; order Rosales; family Rosaceae; genus Rosa; species Rosa persica. The sequence continues at coordinate 33,489,631 of WFKR01000001.1, forward strand.
GACCACACAAGGCCTCTGGGACAGTCATATGATCATCATAACAAATTTACAAGTTCATCCGACGATCATAATTTCACAGATCACAAATCTAACGATCGAAATCGATCGAAATCACAAAATTCATAACTAATTCATACGATATCCGAAAAATACGTATAATACACCGAAATGATCGTATCGAAACATAGAATCATAAAATGGACAGAAACCAAATTTTAGACCTCCGGAGGTGGCCGGAAAAGGCCGCCGGAGTTAGGGATAGAGCCACCACCGACCACCACCAATGGTGTCGGGGCTGAGCTTGTCCCCTTCGTTTCATCATTCTGAGCAACTTTCACAACTAGCACAAGACCTAAAAATGACTGGAAGGCATCGAAATTACCGATTTACAGTCGGCGGCCGGAAAAAATGCAGAAACCGGTGAGCTTGAAAACCGACGTGAAAACTGCAACCTCAGGCCCCGATCCCTTCTTGAAACTTGTTCAGAACTTCCTTGCAAACTCAACAAGCCAAGAATCACAAGAAACGATCGTGTATAGCTTGAGATATCTTGATCGAAAGTTTCGGTATTTCGATCCGTTCGGGTAGAGCTCCGACGAACGTGAAAACGTTCGATCCAGTTCCGGTCATTCTTGGTGCTTGTAGAGGAAGTTGAGGCGAGCTCAATGAGCCAAGAATCAAGTGAAATGGTGGAGTGTAGCTCGAGATATCGAGATCGAACCGAAAATGGTGGTTTTCGGTTCGGGCCGTGCCGCCGCCGCCACAGGCTGCGCCGCCTTGTGAAACTGCCTCCGGGAGCTAGAGCAGCTCGAGACGAACGCCTGGGACTTGGTTTGCGGTCGAGAGGTGGTCTGTGGAGGGAGAACAATTAAGGAGAAATTTTCTCCCCTTTTCGGTCGAGAGCGACGGTGAGAGAGCTGAGAGAGAACCAGTTTTTTTTTTTTTTTCTTTTTCCAGAAACAGAAGGAAGAAGAAGAACCGGTAGAAGAAAAAATTAGGGTTTCCAAAATTTTTTCTATATATACATGTTTCGGAAAACTTCGAAATTCGATAACTAATTCAAAAAAAATCCGATCTTCGTGTTCCGCACGTGTACGGACTCGTATCGACGAGCTCTACAACTTTCATGAAGGAAGTTTCTCCAAATTTTGTAGGTAGAAAAAGTCGATTTCTCAAACCGAGTATTTCGAGCTTTTCGTTAAAAATAATTGTTTCGAAACTTCGATACTTGTAAAAATGAATTATTATCGAACATAATCGTGAAATCGCACAATAATCATTCGATACAATTACTCGAATTTAAAATGAAATTTGCGGGTATTACACGAGCTTTCATAAGCTTACCGGGTTTGTGTTGTTGCAATCCTGGTACACTATTCAAATGGTGTAGCGGATATTTCTACAGGTTAGGTTAACTAGGGAGGTGACCGTGCTGCTTAGGTGTTACATCAGTTATTGTTATTTCATTTAGTTGTGAGGTCCGTATGCTCATTTAGAGTTTTACAGTTCATGTTGTATTAGAGTTTTACAGTTCATTTAGACTAAATTCGGTTTGATTTTATTTCGTGTGGTGAAGATGTTAAGAAAAGAAATTTTCAGGATGATTATTTGAGTTGTAGTATTTTTCATGTTTCAGATTTTGAATTTTTATTCTAAAATTCGGGGCGTGACACTCCATCTACAGCAACACCTTTCAATTGCAACATATATTTCATCGCAATGAACTGAAATCAGATGCGCAAGTTTAAAGATCTTAATAGTATTTTTTTTTGTTTCTTTATTTGGCTTGTGGAAATAATGATATCCTTTCTTCAATTATTGGGGTTGATTCTCATAGGGGCTCAATTATTTTTGGTACTTTCTACATAAATGGAGATATTGAGTGATCCTCCTCCACTCCGCTCGGACCACTCCACCCCAATCATGTACAGAATGAAGATAACTAAGTTATACTACCTTGTTCTCGTATGAGTACGTTAATCTATACTATTATTTAAGCAAACGGATCGCAGTAATATCCATGTTCATCGATAGTCTGTACTAACTAAACTCAAAATTCTTAAAAAAGAAACAAGGAAAAGAGAACTGATTAACAAACCAGATGTCCAAGTAGACCTTGTCTTGAACCAATGCCATCATGGCGCCAAAAGAAACACCATCTTCATCACTCTTCACAAAGTGCTTGGACACAGGAGCAAGACTATAAACCTTCTGAGAATTAGGCCTATCACCATGATCATTATTAGGATTAACCACAGTGCAATTGAGCACAGAGTGGCTTGCCAGTAGCCTGAGGATCCGATCCAACATCATGCGCGCATCGGGGTTCTCGGTGCCTATCTGAGCTGCTATCTGTGATGAGGAGAGAGCCACACCCGCACCAGCTTTGGCTATGACGTCGAAAACTCCAAGCTCAACTGCTAATTGCGTGGACATGGACAGCGCAGTAGAATTCACCAGCTGCATTGCATAGCAGAAGTTTTCTTCTTCTTCTTCTTCTTCTTCTTTTGTGGACGCCATTACAGGCTTAGAATTGTCTATGCTCGTTGTGAACTCCAAGGAAACCAGTTTTATTTATTTATAGGGGTACAAGACCATACAATACCTGTGTCTGATTTTCATATAATATAAGAAGTGGTAGGTGGTCTAGGCAAGGAGGAGATCTTTAAGAATATTAAGAAAAGGAAAACGAGAGTACAAAACAGGACAGGGGTGCCAAAATCAAAACCTCTCAAAAAAGTCAATTAATGCAAACATGGAACTAATGAAAATGAAAGTTTGAAAGACTCAAGTGGTCTTCGTTACAGTGTGCAAGGATAAAAGGAGAAACAAAGTTCCACCAAACCAAGTTTGTAAAAGTAGCACCAAAATTCGCTAATGCATTAACGAACTTAATTCATTCCCCAAATATGTGAGATGAGTGATACGACTTAAATGCATATAAATAAATCCCTGCAATCACAGTGGTCTATCGATATAGTACAGGAAATATGGTGTCTCCCGCAGAGGATTGTGACTCAACAATTGCAAAACTGACACTAAATAAAGACAAAATAAAATTTATATCTAGACTCAACTAAAAGTTACAAAATTAAATTACTAAAACTAGACTCACAAACAAAGATGCATACAAAATTTGGGGGTAATCAGAGACCGTTTGCTATGCTAATTAAAATATAAAAAAAATAGGGGAGAGAAGAACCTACGAAAATAAAATATCGTTTTTTGGGTTTTTGGTTTTGGCAATCAAATATGAGAAAGCTAGCTAGGAACTACTTCTCTCCGCTAGACAGTGACCCCACCTATGATGTATTTACTAACATGTTTTAATTCATTCAGATATCCTTACTTAATCTCAGCTAATGATGTATTGAACTTAACCTACTAATCTTTCTTACTTGGTATGTTAAGAGCATGATGTGTGCATCCTAACTTAGCTTCTAGAATGGAACTTAAAGTGATGTTCTCGCATAACTCTAACTTAGAAGTCATTAAGGTCGAAAAAATTGTGAATAAGGCTAGGCAATGTCGGTACTGATGTTATCCTAATCTACCTAGACATTAAGTTATAAGAATGTGGCTCAAGTCACTCACTTGCTAGTCTAGAATGCAAGTACACAGAAATGATCATACAAGACACTTATAGCTTTACAACTTAGCATGCATACTAATGTTGCGCACCATCAATAGACATACAAAATTGATCAATGAAGTAATAATAAACTAATAAATATCTGAAATTCTTGAAGGGTAAAATCCTCATATGGTACCTAAACTATCACGAAATGTACTTTTTGATACATACAAATTTTTAGAGAGTCTAATGGTACCCAAACTATCCTTATATTAGCCCTTGTAGTACATCTGTCCATTATTCCATTAAAAATGCCTATGTTGTCTTGTGACATGTGTGAGTAAAATTTCAAGAGTAAAATAGTATTTTCATTCATATTTGGAATTATAGTATTTAATATAGAGCCCTTAACCCATATCCCAATTTTCACACAAAATATATTCTCTATTACCCCACCAAAAGATTGAAGGGAGACCTTCTAATAAGGACCATTATAATGAGGACTGGTTGAGGACTTTTTTGTGAGACTCACTCTTAAGTCACGTGGTTTACTCAACTCCTACAAGTTAGCATGGGTATAATAGATATGGTATATTAGAACAACCTCTATGTTAGGTATGCAACTAATACAAATCATTATACGAATTAAATTCTCATAACATTTTACCAAATACATTGAATGTACTGCACAAAAAGTCATGCAGTTTACCCAACTCCTACAAGTTAGCATGGGTATAATATGTATGGTATAGTCAAAGAAATCTCTATGTTAGGTATGCAACTAATAAAAACCATTATATGAATTAAATTCTTAGTAACATTTTATTAATACATTGAACGCACTGCAGAAAAAGTAAAAAACTCAAAAAAATCATGGACACAGTTCTCCACAATCTCAATTAGATCAACAAGTACTATAGATAGTAAGAATCAAATAGCTTACTTATGTGATAGAATGTTTGTAAACCCAAAAGAAAGAGATGCAAAAATCTGAAGCATTTGGTTCATTTAAAGCATAAGAGACAGGCAATAATTTTCCATTAGTGACAATTTCTATTATTTTGAGAAAAAAATGTTGTGTTATTTATCATAAATGACAATTTTTTGGTGTAAATTGAAAAGAAATAGTGGATGAGGTTTACCTAATATTTTTTTTATTGAGATTGGGCCAATAATTAATTGCCCCATTCTTTTTCTTTTCATTCTAAAGTAGCAAATCAGAAATTCATTTCTTTAATTTTTTAGAAAAGTATAATCAACAAGTGGTATGAGTTTTGAAAAAAGATGAGGAAAAAACCCTAGATTCTGGAAGAAAGCAGAGAGCAGCAGCTGTGAAGACCCAGATTTTCATACAATAAATTTATGTAATTCAATAATTGTTATGTTAATTGAATTATGACATTTGGGATTATTTGGATTGTCGTGGGTCGAGAAAATTGGTTTCGAATGATTTTATTTTCGAAAACGAACGTTATTTAGGGGGTCGTGAAAATCGACTTTTTATACGTTCAAAATTTGGGAAAACTTCCTTCATGAAAGTTGTAGAGCTCGCCGATACGAGTCCGTGCATATGTAGAACGTATTATTCGGAGCTCGTATGAATAAGTTATGAATATTTGAAAATCGGAATTTTTCTATAAATATAGGAATTTTTTTGGAAATTTCAGAAAACCAAAAAAAATAACAAAAATTTCTATCTCTCTTCTCTCTCGACTGAAGCCCGAAGGACTGAAGAAATCCGACCGACCCGACCCGGACCCGCGCGACCCGACCCGAATGCACAGGCGTCGTCCGATGTCCAACGCCAACGAAACCACCGCGAGGCCGCTCAGACCGATGTCGTCTGCCTCCCTGTCGACCCCGTTGCCGCCCCCGCTCGCCGCAAGTAGGAGATCGGAGCAGCTAAGCCCCGAACGCCCGACCCGGTTGGATCTCGACGGTGCCGGCGTTGCATGGGCTGATCCTCCCCATTTTCGTGACGTGCTCTTCCTCCTGATCATCCCCATATGTGGCTTGCATCACGATTTTGAGTGTAGAGTGGTAGATCAAGAGTTGAAGATTTTGACGTCCCTGATTCGATCTGGAGACTGATCAGAGGGCCGAGATTAATCCAACTTCAAAGCCCGATCTAGACCTCATCTCCGAAAAAGTCAGGTATTAAAGTTGTTCACAATTTCATTTTGAAGAAGTTTGTAGTTGACGACTTTTGCATCGGAGGTGGTTGACCGGCGTTGACCACGGTCTGACCGCCGCGTGTGGCGGCATGTCGGATCAAATTTTGAGTTTTTATTATCTGGAAGATGATCTATGCATCCATACGAGCGTTTTGATATATAACTTGGTCATGTTAGAAAAAGTTGATAAATAGTCAATTTCTGTTTTGACGTTACTATTTACGGTTTGAGATTTACGGAGATCAGACCATCGGTTTTACTTCAAATTTTAATATGATGTTCATATGACTGTCCCGATGACTTTGTGTGGTCATGGGTGAAGATCCGACCGTTGGATCTTCGAATAATTCTAAAATAGTGATTCGGGAGGCGATTAGTGAAGATCCGTCCATCGGTTTTCATATAATTTTGATAGGATGTTTCCAAGGGCAATCAGTGAGGATCTAACCGTTGGATCATCATTTAAATGCAATCCGACAGTCGGATTGTCTTTATTTTAGAATCCGACCGTTGAATTGTCGTTATTTTAAAATCCGACCGTTGGATCATCATTTAGGTTTATTTCATGCTTCGTTGCTAAGTAAAGACCGTACTTGATTAGGTACTTGACGGCTTGAGTTGACGAGCATTTGGATTATTGTGAGTTATATTTATTGAAGACGCAGCGGGAACTTCGAGGTGAGTAAAACTCACGTGGTTCATTTTACGAACCGTACGTTTTAAATTTATTTAGTTTTGGTAATTGTGTGAAAAATATTTGCGGATTAAATATTTGTTTTAAAATTTCATGGACTTGAATCACCACGGTCCATAGGTAAGTAAAATGAATTTTAATTATACAAATGAATTTCACAATTTTCTTGTGTGAACTATATATGGTATTAGTGGTCATTCCTGAGTGGATGATTTCGTATATATATATATATATATTTACGTGGAAAATATATATTGATGAGTGGATTGTTGAGTGATGATATGATTGAGTTGAATTGATGAATTGATTATATTTCAATTGTGTAATTTCATAATAATATGGTCTATCTTGGTGGGGTTGATTCAGTATGTGATATTATATGTTGTGCTCATTTATGGGTTTAGGGTCGACGTAGTGACTAGTGTGGGGAAATCGGATGCTCTAATCCTGGGTGGATGATGGAATACGATTGGTTGAGTATGTGAAATTATCGGACGTTCTAAATATGTATATAAATATACATATTGATGAAATACGATAATGATAAATATGTCGGATGCCATAACCTAGGCCAGGTGACAGGTTACGATTCAGTTAGAGCTCTAGTCTGTCGAATATCGTATTTTTATAAATACGATGATGAGTATTGTGGAGAAAGATGTGAGTAAGGGTTGGTGTTGAGTAGTTGATTGATTGTGATTGTTGGTTTTTGTAGTTATAGAATCGTTGCATGTTGACTTAGGTAGAAATAAATGTGATTAAAATTAAGTAACCGTTCTTTCTTTTACTCATACGAGCTTTCATAAGCTTACTAGGTTTTGTATTGTTGCAATCCCGGTACACTATTCAAATGGTGTAGTGGATATTCCTGCAGGTCAGGATAACCAGGGAGGTGACCGAGCTGCTTAGGTGTTACAGCAGTTACATTTTATTTCTTTGAGTTGTGAGGTGTGTATGCTCATTTAGAGCTTTATAAATTATTGCGTATTTGTGTTGTAATAATTAACCGAAACAAGATTCAGTTTGATTTGATTTCGTGTGGTGAGGTTGTTAAAAAAAGAAATTTTCAGGATGATTATTTTGAGTTGTGGTAATTTTCATGTTTCGGATTTTGAATTTTATTCTAAAATTCGGGGCGTGATAGCGGCCATTGCGAAAATCTTACTTGGGTGTATATACATGGTATTGTCAGGTATGATCAGTTAGGACTTGAGACTGGCTCTACATGACCAAAATGTTCTAATGGTGTAACATCCGGAAACACCAGCAGACAGGCTGTCGCTTGAGCTCAGTCTTAGGCCTAAAGTGGTCCTAATGCGCCCACACGTGCAACATTAAGATAGCCTCCCAATGAGGCCCAAAAGCACATAACTGATATGCATCAGTCCTACATCAGAAACAAAGTGAAGGCCACCCTTCACTTTACCTATAAAAGGTCTCTCCTTCTCTCCTCATTGATTACACATTAACTGCTCACCTAACTTTATTTTGTCGATATAAATACATTGACTAAGTTAGGCATCAGAGTAGCGAAGACCGCTAACCGCAGCCTTCTTCTTGAAGCCAATGTATTTTAGTTGACAGGTAACACTGAAGCTTCCCCACACTAAATCAACCAAGACTCCAAACCCCTTGTTCGCATTAACAAGATCAGGCTACCTCCTTGTTTCTTGAGCATTAACATTGGGCTTTCTTTGATTTTCGTCTAATCTAGCAGGCGAGACTCCTCGTTGTGGGGGTCGGACATTTTGTCAGACTTTGTTTCTACGTTAGGTGGAGAGTCTTCTGATAGGGATTTCTGGTAGCTTCCAAATTAGATGAAGATCGATCTATGGATCCTTGGTGGTGCTAATGTTTCCTTTTGATCTATAGCGGCTTTGGTAGCGGATTTTACCTGTGTCCCTTGTTTGGAAGTCAGACTGCATAGTTGCACAGTTTTTTGGTGGGATCACCTCCTGCAACGTTTGTTGGCCCGGTGGTCATGCCAACACTGTGGTTTCACTGCTAACCGGTGCTCGATTGTGGAAAGGTATGAACTTATATTCGACATGCATCTGTTGCAGCCAACTATTTGTTTTGGCTGGGTGGTTTTAATGGTGATGGGGATGGCTAACTAGGGTGGTCGCCCTTCGGATCTAGAGCCAAAGATGCTAGCATAAGAGGCATCGTAGGTTGGCGTTGACTTCTGAGCTATTGGGTTTAGGCCACTGCTAGGCCTGCGCTGTGTGGGTTCAGATTCAGTTGGAACCATGTGATTAAGTCAAATTCTCTTTGAGAATTAGGCCAAGCAGGAGGGTGCTTTGCCACCCTTATGTATTACTTAGTGTTTTGGGCTGGCTTGACCTAAGAGTTTGACCTACTTGGACGGTCTTTGGGCCTTTTTATAGTCTCTAAGGGCTTGTCTTAAATTATATCATGATTCTAGAGGAGTTGGTAATTATCTCGATTTTGACTGGTGTTTTTCAAATGACTTATGGATAAGGAATTGACTTATATTTGTTTGCTAGGAAGTAGCATTCTATTTTGTACCACAATTGCTTGTAGGCGAATAGAGGGATAGTCGATGATTTTTCTCTAGAAGACATGAAGTTATTCTTTGTTTGTGGCCTTATAAGTTCGCTTTAAAAAGCGAGCTCAAATACATTAATAATGATTGCAGTGCTGAAACAAGAATTTTGTTGTTACCCCGCCATTTTTTCTATCTTTAAGTGTTTGTACATCTGACTTTTAAGCTGTTGATTTAATATTTGATATTATCAACTTCTTAAAAATAAATAAATAAATAAATAAAAAGTTCATAACTGCAGATAATCTGTGCTCTTAACTAATTAAGCTGAGTTCCTTGCCAAAGGTACAATTTAAATTAAATGTCCAAAATCTGGCTCACTGGAAAGTGACGTCTTAGTCGCAGAAATGAATAGGAATGATTAACATTTTATATTGGATTCCTTAAGATTGCTAGCCAAATAATAATGGGAAAGTTAAATAATCTGCAGATTATGTGCAGTTCTGATCAGTTAATGACTTGATCTTTTCTCTCGCGTTATGCAAATTTGCAGTCTTAAAGAAGAGAGACATTTGCAAACAACATGAACTCCACATATAGCGGAATCTTAGATGCAGCTTGAGTATCTCTTTGCATGATAGCAGCTTCTAAGCTCGCCGATCTACTTAAAGAACTCCATAACCCAAAAATTACAGACAAAACATTCATATCTGATGCCGCGAAACCCAGCAGCAGTTGCCAAGGCTATGAATTCTTCTTCGCTTCGCTCTTTTCCTCCCGGGTTCTGTGTCATCATAAGCACATCAAGTTGGGAGGTGCTCTTCACAGCAGTGCTAGTCTCTGGCACAACTGGAAGTAGTGCTTCCACAACAATTACTTTTCCATTGTCTGGTATAGCGTTGTAACAATTTTTCAGGAGCTTCAAGCAGTGTTCATCACTCCAGTCATGAAGTATCCACTACAATTTAGCAAAATATGGCAACATCAAATTACCTATTCTTTACAAAACAAATTCTAAATGAAAAAGCTTCACAAATTCACAAAACGGAAACATAATGCTTGAGAAACTGAAAAATCACCTTCATAAAAATGGTATCCCCACTTGGAACACTTGCAAACATGTCTCCTCCAACATGTTCCACTCCTACGTACAAAGCAATTTAACCCCCAAATTAAACAGAAAAAAAAAAAAAAAGACAAATGTGAACCGGCAGTTTCGAACATGTTGCCACGTTAAGATCGATAACCACTAAACTGGCCCGATAAACTTAAGTTGTTAAAAAATAGACCAATAATGTATACATTACCGTAAAATACTTAAAGTCATGATCATACCAGTGTAAGAAGGGGCATCTTTGATGACATGAGGCAAGTCAAAGTTGATGCCCTTAATTTGAGGGTATCTAGAAGTGATTAGGCTAAGAGTCACTCCAAGGCCACCCCCAACATCAACAAGTTGCTTAAGGTGCTCAAAACCCTTGTAGAGATCAAGAATTTTCTTGATAACAATAGTGGTGTGGTTGAACATTGCTGTGTTGAACACTTGGTTAAACCTGGGATCCAAACCTGGATACTCAAAGGCATGTGTGCCATGGACCCTGTTAAATGGGATTCCTCCTTCTACAACAGCACCTTTCAACTGGAACCTATATTTCAACGCGTGCACCAAATTAGAGTTAGGAACTGAAATCAGATGCGCAAGTTTAAAGATCTTAATAGTATTTTTTGTTTCTTTGGCTTGTGGAAATAATGATATCCTTTCTTCAATTATTGGGCTTGATTCTCAAAGGGGCTCAATTATTTCTGGTACTTGTGTATATAAATGGAGATATTGACTGATCCTCCTCCCCTCCACTCGGACCACTCCACCCCACTCATGTACAGAAATGAGGATAATTAAGTTATACTACCTTGTTCTCGTATGAGTTAATCTATACTATTATTTAAGAAAACGGATCGCAGTAATATCCATATTCATCTATAGTCTGTACTAACTAAACTCAAAATTCTTAAAAAAGAAACAAGGAAAAGAGAACTAATTAACAAACCAGCTGTCTAAGAAGACCTTGTCTTGAATCAATGCCATCAGGGCACCTAAAGAACCACCATCTTCATCACTTTTCACGAAGTACTTGGACACAGGAGCAAGACTATAAACCCTCTGAAAATTAGGCCCATCACTATGATCATCATCATTAGCATTAACCATAGTGCAATTAAGCACAGAGTGACTTGCCAGTAGCCTGAGGATTCTATCCAACATCATGGGCGCCTCGGAATTCTGGGTGCCTAGCTGAGCTGCAATCTTGGTTGAGGAGAGACCCGCACCAGCACCAGCTTTGGCTATGATGTCGAAAACTCCAAGCTCAACTGCTGATTGCATGGACATAGACAGCACAGTAGAAGTCACCAGCTGCATTGCATAGCTGAAGCTTTCTTCTTCTTCTTTTGTGGACGTCATTACTGGCTTAGAACTGTCAATGCTCATTCTGAACTCAAAGGAAAACAGTTTTATTTATAGGTACAAAACTATACTATATAACAGTACATTTCACATCTGTCTAATTTTCATATAATGTAAGAAGCGGCCGGTGGTTGGTGAATGATTCTTCTTATTAGGCAGTGAATTATTAAGGGGTGAAAAAAGCAAGAGGTATTGTAGTGGAGGACCCAACATCATCCATTCATCATAAAAGACATGTTTCATGTGCTTTAATAATGTTGCTTTTTGTTACTTTTGAAAGGGGAAGCAGATCCTAATCAGAATATATACATACGGCCGGTGCTTGGCTTAAAAGAAAAACCAATGTAATTTTCACCTAAATTTTCATGTGGTTCAATAGCAATATGAGTATATAATATTAAAATGATCAGACAGATACCGATTGATTATAAAAATTGATCTGGTCGATCGTAAGTTAGCTGGAGGTACATGCACACACACACATAAATAGCTGTTCTTGCTTTCAAATGATTTGCTGAAGAGTTTTGTCTTTGGATATATAGCTATCAAATAAATCAATGAAAGAAAACAAAAAAGGAAAAGAGAGTATCATTTGAATGCATATCCTTTGAGAAAACTTCGAAAAGGGTGGATAAACATGATTAGGCATCAACTACTTGTTAATGCTCAGAATACCGCTATCTGTTATCGGCTTCTGATAACGTGGACTATGATCCAATATTCTGATATGTGTGGTTCGTGAAGTCCTGTCGACCTGTCAAGAGAAATACAACGGCGTCAAGAGGGAAGACCGCTGTTGGCGGTCTTTGCTTCTCCGATGCTAAAGTCAAACGACGCATTTATATTGACAAAGGTGGCTGTCAATAGCTATTAAATATGAATGAAGAGAGAGAAGTGAGCCTTTTATAGGTGAAATAGTGAGTTGCTTCACTCTCGTTTTCGATGTGGGACTGATATGCTTCAGTTTGCTGAGTTCTGGTTCTTTCTGCAGAGAGAACTTCAGATGGCACATGTCGGCAAGTGGGAGCATATTTCGGCCTGGGGTCGGTTTGTCGGTGTAGCTTGTGTTGCTGTGTTTCCAATAGTTACATAGCTGAGGTATTCCGACAAGTTATGTCAGTGGTATAAGTGCTGATTATGTCCGGCAAGTATATGATGTATATACAAGTCCCCCAAGTCCCCAGTTAAGGAGGGATTTCTTGGTTGGGGAGTTATCACAACTAAGGCGGCACCTTTAGTTATATGTTGGGCATAATCAGTGCTAGTGCGTCGTTAACCATTGATTTTGTCTGAGCGAGCGCTTGTGCCTTTTCGGGTGGGCCCCTACTAGGCCCTCCAGGGAATCCCCCACTCCCTGGCTAAGAAAGACCTCCGTTTGGTCGGATGATTGTTTGTTAAGGGGAGCTGCTTGGCAGCATAAGGCAATGGGTGGCGACCCCACTCTTTCGGTGCCTTAGCGTCGGGAAGTTAACAGCCTGATCAATGGCTGCTGTGGGCTGTGTTAACGGTTCCCTTACTCTTTCCCGGAGGAGAAGCTTGACTGCACCGCCTCGTTGAGGTTGGTGTATTGATGATATCGGCGGCATGTCCCTGGTTGGGTATGGCCCGCTAAGCAATGTTTTGCTTCGGGTAATATGCATGTTGATGTTGGTAAAACAAAGTTGTTAACAGTGAACATACTTTGCTGGCGGTATTTCCCCTTTTGTGGTGGAATGTTATCATTCCCGTTGTTGTTGGAGAAACAAAGTTGTGGACGGTGAACATACCGTGTTGGCGGTACTTCACATTTTATGGCGGACGAATGGTTTGCAGGTTGCCTACTAATTATGTAGTTTTTAGCGGCAAGTAGGGCTACCTGGCGGGAGAGGGTTTGGCATGGCGATTATTTTGAAGTCTTGTTGTTTTGTCAGATTCTCTCTATTCTTCTGACCAGGTGGGTGACACGTGGGAATTGTTTATAGAGGTGGCATGCGCGGAAATGCCGATGCGGAACCGTTGTCGCATCATCATAAATGTTGCTTTTAGGAGTGCGTCATTCTAATCAAGGCGTCGCCTCAATTACTGGGGGTGGGTACGTGTCGTGATCTGGCGGGATGACTATTGAAGCAGTGACGGTCTTGATTTAACGCAAGAGTTCAGGGGGAAACGAAATCGTGTTTCAAGTCAGCTTCTACCCTACTCTTATTCTTCATCTTCTTCGCCAATTAAGAGAGAAAACTAGAGAGAGGATCTGCAAACGCTACTGATCAAGTGGGAGGGGAAGAAAGAAAGGAGATTTGCAGCAGGAGCTTTGTAAAAGGAGCGCAAGTAATCGAGATTCACTTTGACGTTGTGGCTTTGTTTCGTCGCTCTGTGGTGCTTCTGTGGATCTGAGGCATGTTCTTGTTGCCTTTATGACTGTGTTCTTGTTTCGGTGTGCATTTGTGTTTGTGGATGCGTGTGTTTGAGGGTCTGAAGGTATCTGGGTTTTTGAGATGTTGGTGGGTTTTGTGCTTTTCTGAGTTTTTTTTTTTTTTTTGGGTGTAGGTTTTAGATCTAACCCGACTGCTAATGTAATAACCGCAATTTCCATTTTAATTTCGTGTAATTGTGTTGAACGATTATTGTACAATTTCACTAATATTGCTCGATAATGTTTCTTTTTTTATTTTAATTGTCGAAGGTTCGAAACGATTATTTTAACGAAACGCTCGAAATGCTCGATTTGAGAAATCGACTTTTTATACGTGTAAAATTTGGGAAAACTTCCTTCACGAAAGTTGTAGAGTTCGTCGATACGAGTCTGTACATATGCGGAACACAAAGATCGGATTTTTTCTGAATTAGTTATCACATTTAGAAGAAATTTCCAAAACGAGTGTATAGGGACAAAACCCTTTTTTTTTTTGGAAACCTTCCTTTTTCTCCCGGCATCCCTTTCCATTTTAGGAACTGTTCACTCAGTTTCTCTCTCCCTCTCCACGCTGCGGAAACCCAGAAAAACAGAGCACGTTGAAGCCGAGCTCTCTCTTCCTCCTTCGTCCATCTCAAGGCCTCAAACCTCTTCCATTGGCTTCGCCTCGACCTTGCGCAGCTGCCAGAGGCAACCTTGCACCGCGACACGGCCGGCAGCGGTGGCGATAAGGCCTGAAACAATAAAGCTCGTTTTCGTTTTGATCTCGCCTCAACTTGTTAATCAACCACCAAGAAGGACCGTCTTCACCTTCGTCGGAGTTCGACTTCTTTAGATCGAAAAACAACCATTCGATCCGGATATCTCGAGTTACAAACGATCATTTCTTGTGATTCTTGGCTTGGTGAACTCGCCTTGAGCTTCTGAAGAAGTCTACAGAAGGGATCGAAGCGAGTTGTTGCAGTTTTTACGTCGTATTCAAGCTCGCCGGTTTCTGGAAAAATTCCGGTCACCCGACTGTTTTTGGTACATTTTGACCACTTCCCTTTATTTTCTGGTCTTGTGCTAGTTATGAAAGTTGCTCAAAATGATGAAACGAAGGGGAGAAGCTTGGCCCCGACACCATTGGTGGTGGTTAGCGACGGCTCTACCACTAACTCTGGTACCTCTTTTCGGCCACCTCCGGAGGTCCAAAATATAGTTTCTGTACATTTTACAATTCTACGTTTCAATACGATCATTTCGGCATATTATACGTATTTTTCAGATATCATATGATTTAGTTATGAATTTTGAGATTTCGATCGTTAGATTTATGATATGCGAAATTATGACCATCCAATGGACTTGTAGTTTGATATGATGATCATATGACTGTTCCAGTGGCTTTGTGTGGTCATGGGTGAAGATCCGACCGTTGGATCTTCGTATAAGTGCAAAACGGTGATTAGGGAGGCGATTGGTGAGAATCCGTCAGTCGGATTTTCTTATAAATTAGAATCTGGCCGTTAAATAGTAGTTTAGTTATGTTTTGGAATTATTGGCTAAATTCAAATCATATTTTATTAGATGATTGACGGGTTATACTTGGGTGAGCTGTTTCAGTGTGATTTATATTTTAATTGAAGACGCAGCGGAAATTTCGAGGCGAGTAAAACTCACGTGGTTCATATTACGAACCGAGTACTTAAATTATTTATTTTTATAATTGTGTGGAAAATATTTATGGATTAAATATTTGTTTTTAAAATCATATGGACTTGATCAACTACGATCCATGGGTAAGTAAAACGAATTTTAATTATACAAATGAATTTCACTATTTTCTTGTGTGAACTATAGATGGTATTAGTGGTCATTCCTGAGTGGATGATTACGTATATATATATTTATGTGGAATATATATATTGATTAGTGTGTTATTGAGTGATGGTATGATTGAGTTGGAATGATGATTTGAATTATATTTCAAATGCTTAAATTTCATAATAATATTATGTATGTTAGATGAGTTGATTTCATTGTGTGAAAACATATTGTTGTACTCATTATGGATTTAGGGTCAACGTAGTGATCGGTATGCGAGAATCGGACACTCTAATCCTAGGTGGATGATGGGATACGATTGGTTGAGTATGTACAATTATCAGAGGTTCTAATTATGTATATAAGTATACATATTGATGAAATACGATAAAGATAAATATGTCGGATGCCATAACCTAGGTCAGGTGACGGGCTACGATTTAGTTAGAGCTCTAGTTTGTCATATACCGTATTTGTATAAATACGATGTCGGAGTTTTGAAAAGAAAGATGTGAATTAGGGTTTTATGTTGGTTTGTGTTTTGGTGATTGATTAGAGATTGTTGGTTTCTTGTGGATGTGGAAATTGTGGAGTGTTGACTTTGGTGAAATTAAATATGATTTAATTAAACAACCGTTCTTTCTTTTTACTCATATGAGCTTTCAAAAGCTTAACGGGTTTTGTGTTGTTGCAATCTCGGTACACTATTCAATGGTGTAGCGGATATTCCTACAGGTCAGGATAACCAGGGAGGCGACAGTGGAGTTTCGGATATTGAATTTTTATTCAAAAATTCAGGGCGTGACAGCTAACTTTTATGTTTAGAGTGTTTGTGGGGCATGTCGGCCGTTATTAACCTCTCAAGTAGTGAAGAATCGGACTCGTCGTCGCTTAATTCATCGGTGGAGTTTTGTTGATTCATTGTGTCGTCATACTTCTGCACGAGGTGACTTGGAGGAACTGTTAGACATTATTCCATTGCAGACCATTTCACCGCCACGTATAGCAACTCGTCAAAGTGAGGAGCATGAAATTTTCCGTCGTACTAGAGAGGAAGAGGTGTCTGACAGTAGTGAAGAAATGTTGGGGCTTCTGGGCAGAGCGGTGATGGGCTTGAGATTGGGGATAAAGGTCAGAGTTCCGCACCTGCCAACTTTTCGAGGGTTTTCTGCGATGGTGTCAGGGTGGAAGAGCCTTGGTCCATCTTGTCGTGACGGAGACTCCGTCAGCTAAGGGATAGGTTTCGTTTACCCAACATTGTGAAGTTGCGGCCGTTAGAGAAGGGAGTGCGAGCGATTGACTTGCCGGAGGGTTATGCCTCTATTCACGAATCTATACTTCACCACAGGGTAAAACTGCCGCCACTTCCTAGCTTGCAATACTTGTTCCATGAATTGAACATTGCAGTCGGTCAAGTGTTGATAAATATGTGGAGAATATTGTTGGCCTGGACCTCTTTGAGGGAGCTATCGGGGTGTGAGTTCCCGACGGTGGAGGAAGTATTATTTTTCTATGAGTTGACGTACAACGAGAGAAGGCGCTGTGGCAGTACCGTTAAGTTGACTCGTCGTCCTAGCGCCCCGAAACTTTTAGAGCATAGGCCTCATTCTTCCACAATGTGGCGGACCGCTGTGTATGTCGCCACCGAGGGTTGGGAGTACGATACGAGGCCAGAGGGTAAGCTCCTCGTTTCAGGGTGCCGTCGAGATTTCAGGTGATAAAAGGTTGTTATCTACGTGTTTGAAGCCTGAGTTTTGTGCTGAATGCTAACATTTGTCTATTCATCTATTTGCCGCCATGTATTGCCACATGTGTCCCCATTATGTGATCCTTTTGTTTTTTTTGCAGAGGGCTGGAGACCCAAGCTGATCGATATCAAGCGAGATCGAGTGTGTCGGGTGCACTATTGTTGGGAGCATAAGAGCTGTTTAGATTTGCGAGTTATTTCGCATTGTTCGTTGCTTATTCATCTACATCTGATTCGCGAGCCCGTTAAGTGAAGTTTTACAGTTCAAAATGCGTTGTATTGTCATTACGTGTTGTATAACGGCGCTCATTTTTCTTTTGCTTTGTAGCGGTAATTCGTACTAACAAGAGAACCAACGATGTGTTGAAGAAGGTGATGGCGGATCTTGGTGGGATCAAGAACTATGTCAATTTCATGCTTGATGAGGCGGCCAAGGTGCAAAAACATACTGTTGATCCGCAAACGAGGGAGATAATGATGGCAGGGGAAGCGAAAAATTATGTCGGCTCCGCTACATTCCAATCGTGCCAAGTTAAAGAAGAAGAAGTCGGTTGGCAAGGAGAAAAATGTGGCGGATGAGGATGAACAAGAAAACGAGGAGTTGGGGTTTGTTCTCGAAGGGTCAACCGATAAGAATGCGCTTGTTGTCGGTGAAGACCTAGCAGTGGAAGATGCTGAGAGGGAGAAGAAGAAGAAGAAAACAGTGGCGGATAAGGGAGCGCCCAAGCCCAGAGGTTAGAAGGTTGTTGGTGCATCTACTGGGGATGCTGGAGGTCAAATGGTTGCTGTACCTACAAAAAAAGGAAGGTTCCTCCCTCAGCCTTCAGATCCCAAGAAGGTCAAGGTTGGGGCAAAAAGTGTGGCGGTTGGCTATAAAGATGTCGGTGGTAGTGGATTCATTTCCGACAACCTTGTTGTCGGGCTTGTGCAGCTTGCGCACATTGGCCAGAAGGCCTTTCTTCACAAGGTGTGTGAATGACTGGGCTTTGGTAATGAGGCACGAGTTGCTCAACCAGCGGCGTTGTCAAAGCTGGAAACATCCCTCTATCTGATTTTGAGGGGGGCCCATGAGCTTTACCTTTACCAAGGTTCCACTGAGGAAAGCAAACTGAAAGAAGAGATGCTGCAGACACAACACGACTTGTCGGTGGAGAGGGAAAAGAACAAGTCCACTGAAGGGGATATTGCGAAGCTTGACATTACTTTTGCTGATGTAAGGGAAAAGTTCAAACTTGCGGAGGATAAGACTCTCACCGATACCACTAGTATCGCCACCCTAAATGCTGAGTTGGAGGCTTTGAAGCTAGAAAAAGCAGAGCGAGAAGATACCATTGCTTAGCTGCAGGAGATGCTTATCGCCAAAGAGCGAGAGTTGGTGGATCTTCAGTCTGTTAGGCAGGAGTAGATAGCTAAGTTGGTGGAGGAAGAGAAGAACAAAGTCCGCCAGGAGGCGGTGGAAGCGTTTAAGAAATCTGATGTGTTCATGGAGCTACTTACTGATGTCGGGCGACAAGGTGTCGCCTCCAACTTTCAAGAACTCAGGGATAAGGGGTATCTGAACATGGGCAAGATTATTGCCAAGGGGACTGGGGACGATGAGTCATCAAGTTGTGAGTCTTCTGGTAGCGGTAAAAAGGATAGTTCTTCCGGCGGGGATGACGCCCTGTCTGATGGTAACCCAGAGACTCCGACTCCGACAACCAAGGCAAAGAAGAGAAAAATTCACACTCGCCAACCTGTCGACAAGGGTCGTGATGGTGACCTCGTTACAGAGTCCTCCAAGTCTGGGCAGGACTAGAATATAGCGATAATTGCATGTACTGTTCTAGCTTTTTTGTAATGTCGCGATTCCGTCTTGTATTTTGTAAGTAATGTGAACAGCCGTTGATATATATATTTTTTTGTTTGCTAAGTTGCATTTTTGGATTATGACGTTAAATTACTTGTAACCGTCTATGAGACATTAAAGGGATTAAGATTGGCCCGTTACATGCATATATATCGCCTTTTGTTCCTCTGGGGAGCGAAAGGGTTGGTTTTTTTTTTTTTTTTGTGCATGTGTGGGCAATGGTTTGAATAATTCCTCATTTCATTGACGACTGGGCGGACCCAGTTGGCTACAAAAATTTGTACCCGTAGGGTAACTTTTCTTAGCAAAACTTTGTAAAAATTAGCTAAGTCTCGTAGGCATGTTACTCCACTATTTGTAATAATAACAGAGATGCTGAGTGTTCCACGAATGTATGGATATGATGCCTTCCTTGCTCTTTTGTAAAATGTGTTGGGGCTCACTACCTCTGCAATTTGATAAGGTCCTTCCCAAGTTGGACGGAGTGCCTTTGGCAGTGGTATGACTTCTTTCATGACCCAGTCACCAAGTTGTATGTTTCTAGCTTTCACACGGTTGTTGTAGAAACGGGACACCTTTTGCTTGTTTTGCAAGTTGTGTAGATGTGTCTTGTCTCTTTTTTCTTCTAGTAGATCTTTATCAAGGTTGATGCCGGCAATGTTTGTTGTGGCGTCATTCCCGTCAACCCTGGCTGTTGGTTGGGTTACCTCAACTGGGAGGACAACCTTTGTGCCGAACATCATGCAGAATGGCGTTTCGCCGTTGGCAGATATCGGCGTTGTCTGGATGGCCCAGAGGACTTCTAGGAGCTTTTCGGCCCATAAGCCTTTTTTGTCTTCCAACTTCTTTTTTAGCGGTTTTTTTATGACTTTGCGGGCGGCTTCAACTTGGCCATTGGTTTGAGGGTACGCCACGGAAGCGAGATACATCTTGGTGCTAAGTTTAGCGATGAAGCTAATGAGTTCTTAGTTGTTAAATTGCGTTCCGTTGTTGGTGATAATTGTGCCGGGGACTCCATAACAGCAGTAGATATTCTTCCATAAGAAATATTGGACTTTAGCGGTTGTGATTGCCGTTAATGGTTCTGCTTCTACCCATTTGCTGTCATAATCGATGGCCACAATTATGTATTTAAACTGACCCTTGGCTGTTGGGAGTTTTCCGACAATGTCCAACCCCCACATGGAGTGAACCCAAGGTGCGACAATGATGGACAATGGTTCTACCGGAGCACGCGGAAGGTCTGCATACTGTTGGCACTTGTGACAGGATCGTGATATTTCTTTAGCGTCATCTCCTAGTGTCGGCCAAAAGTAGCCCTAGCACATAGTGCGGTTGGCTAATGACCTGGCTCCTGAATGGTTGCCGCATTCTCCTGCATGTATTTTGGCCAAGACTTGTTTTCCCTCTTCTGGAGTTAGGCACTTTAAGTTGGGACGTGTGAATCCTTGACGATAGAGTTTGCCATTTTGAATGTTGTACCTTGTTGCCCTTCGCACCAGTCTTCTGGCCTCAACCTTGTCGGATGGCAGTGTGCCGTTATGCTTGTAGTTGAGTATCTCATCCATCCAATTGGGACTCACCTCTATGGTATAGATCTCCACCAATGTTTTGGTGATGCTGGGCCTGTCAAGGGTTTCCACCCTAGTATCGGTGGGACTCTGATGTGGTTGAGATGCTGCCAGGCGTGCCAAGGAATCTGTGTTTGCGTTCTTTTTGCGGGATAGTTGCGTGATGTTGAAGAAATTGAACTTGCGGAGCAGGGTCTTGGCGTACCCTAGGTATGCCGCCAATTGTCTATCTTTGACTTGGAAAGTATCGTTGACTTGATTCACCACCAGTTGTGAATCGCTGAAAATGTAGACACTTTCTGCTCTGCAATCGATGGCTAGTAATAGTCCAGCAATGAGTGCCTCATATTCCGCAGTGCTGTTGGAGGCTTTGAAATCGAACTTGAGGGCATATTCCACGTTAAGTCCCCCTGGTCCTGTGAGAATAATGCCGGTGCTGCAGGCCTTGGTGCAAGCAGAGCTGTCTACATAAAGACTCCATCATGATGGCTTTTTCACCGGAGTGGTAGCCGGGTGTTGAGTGTTGTCTTCCAACGTTAAGTCGGTGATGTGTTCCGGCTGTGACTCGGTTAGCTCTGCTATAAAATCAGCCAACGCCTGTCCCCTGATGGCGGTTCTAGGTTTGTAGTCGATGCGAACTCACTGAGATCTATTGCCCATTTGCTGAGGCGTCCAGAGTGTTCCGGACTTTGCAACACTTGTTTTAGTGGTTGATTTGTGAGGACATGGATTGTGTGCGCCTGAAAATATTGACGCAACCTTCTAGCGACCATGATGAGTGTTAGCGCTAGTTGCTCAAGTAGGGGGTACCTTATTTATGCTCCATTCATGCCCCTGCCAGCGTAAAACACCGGTAATTCCTCTGATACCTCTCTCCGAACGATTGCGCAGCTGATGCCAGATTTTGATACCACTGGATAGGTGTATAGTATTTCAGCTGGCACTGGGGTTGAGAGCAGTGGAATAGAGGCCAAGTATTCCTTGAGGTTTTGAAATGTTGTTTCGCAATCAGGTGTCCAGTCCACCACCTTGCAATGGGACCGCTTCATTGCCTTGAAGAAAGGCAGACATTTATCGGTAAGCCTGGAGATGAATCGGGAGAGAGCTGTCAACCTTCCCTGCAATCTTTGCACTTTCTTCTCAGGAGACTTCATATTTACGATTGCCTGCACTTTGTCGGGATTAGCCTCTATTCCCCTATCGCTGACTGTGTACCTGAGGAATTTGTTGGTGGTGACGCCAAAGAAGCATTTTTCTGGGTTTAAGCGCATTCCATATGCTAGAAATATGACGAATATTATGCGGAGGTTGCCGACATGACCGCCGAATTTTATGCTCTTGAATAGCATGTCATCGACGTACACTTCAATGATCTTACCCAAGTGTTCCTAGAACATTGCGTTCATCAGGCGTTGGTATGTGGCCCCGACATTCTTAAGGCCAAAGGGCATGACATTGTAACAATATAGACCTTTGTCGGTGGTGAATGATGTGCATTCTTGATCGTCGGGGTGCATCTTTATCTGGTTGTAGCCAAAAAGGCATCCATCATGTTGAGTAACTTGTGCCCTGTTGTTGCGTCAACTAGCTGGTCAATGCGAGTCAAGGGAAAGCTATCTTTAGGACACGCCTTGCTTAAACCTTTGAAGTCGACACACATCCGCCACTTCCCATTGGGCTTCTTTACCATTACTGCGTTGGAGATCCATTATGGATACTGTACTTGACGAATGAAGTTGATGTCCCGCAACTTGGTTACTTCTTCCCTGATGGCCCTATATCTCTCTTCGTCAAACTGCCGTCATTTCTGCTTGACTGGGTAGAAAGATGGCTTGATACTGAGTTTATGCTGAATTATGTCGGGAGATATCCCTGGCATGTCGGCATACGACCAGCGTTTTCTTTTAGAAACTGAGTGAGTTCATCTACTTCCTCAGGGCAAAGTTGAGCTCCAATTCGTACAATCCTTTCTAGGTACTAGTCAGAGATGCTTACAATGCGGAGCGACGTCTCAGGTTTGACGGGCTCTTTTTTGTAGTATTTCTCCTCATCGTCCCTGGGGCATCGATCTTATCCATCAACTGTGGAGTGTTGGCTACCATTAAAATTTCATTGCGGCCTTTTGACCTTGTTATCCTTGTTGAGTAGCATTCACGTGCGATTGACTGACTTCCTCTGACTGACCCAGTACCACTAGGCGTTGGGAATTTCATGACCAGCATGTACCTGGCGATGATGCATTTGAGTTTATTGAGTGCTGGGCGACCGACAATGGCATTGTACGAGCTGAAACAATTTACCACAATGAATTCAGTGTGTATTTTTGTTGTACATGGGGATGTTCTGATGGATAGGCGTATATAATCTGATCCCAGGGGTTGAGTCACATCACCGGAGAACCCGAGTAATGGCTCGTGGTCTTGCAAGAGCTTATTGTTGCGCTTTAATTGCTTGTAGCAGCCGTTGAATATAACATTGATGGCTGATCCATTATCCACCAATACCCTTCCGACAGATGACCTGTCGAGGACTGCGTCTATCAGGAAGGGGTTGTCGTGAGGTGAGTGGATACCGCGCTCTTCTTCCTCTGAGAGGGTGATTGGTTCCCACCCAGTTCTGGCCATCTTAGCGGATCGATCATAACGGATGTTGTATACTTCCTTTGGGTGATTAGAGCGTTCATACCGCTTTCTTGCCCTGTGTGACAAGTTGCCTATGAAAACACCGACATCAATAGTGTTTATCCGCCGCATTGGTTTAATGTTGGCGACCACTGGTGGCGGCTGTTGGACCTTGTATCGCTCTAGATTTCCATCCCGAAATAACGACTCAATTGCAGTTTTGAGGGCATTGCAGTCGTTGGTGTTATGGTCGTTATCTTCATGGTATTTACACCACTTGCCGGTGTTTCTAGGCTTTCCTACTATGGGGTATTTTGTTGGAGGTGGTGGTGGGATTTGGTCTTTGCATTGATCATATATTTCTTCATATGAAGCCGTTAACACTGTAAAGCTTTGTGTATTTGTGGCAGGCTTATTGTGGCGGTAGTCGCGGTTGTCGCGACGGTCATTGTGGAAAGGCCTGTTGCTTTTGCTGTGATATTACTGGTCCTTTTGTCACTTATCTTGGTAATTATTTTGCTGCCACTCTCTCTTTTTCTCATTTGGCGGTGTTGTGACATTTAGACTGGTGATGGAATTTCCTTGCTAAGCTGTGGTATGGTTTGTGGCTTTGAGTGGAGTTTGTGGTGGTGGTGGTGGTGGTGGTATAGCGCCATATGTGTTGTATTCGTCTTAGCCGTGTATGACTACCTGACTCATGACATAATCATATGTGGCGTTTAGACAATTACAGTTGAGATGGTATAGGAAACTTGCCTTGAGGAGTCCTTGCTTGAAGGCTGCCAGCGCCATCATTTTATCCAGATCCTAACAGCTTGATGTGGCGGTTCTCCATCTTGTGACAACTGATTTTAGTTATTCGTCACTGCTTTGGTGGATGCTGAACAATTGGCTAGAGCTGTGGTATCCGTCAATCATGAGGATGAATCACGACAGAAATGCATTTGAGAGAGCAGAGAATGAGTCCATGGAGCCTGGCAGGCATTCGAAGAACCAACTCATTGCTTCGCCATCCAAAGTTTCATTGAATAGGTCGCAGAGGATGGCGTCATCAAATCCCTTATTATTAGTTACCTTTTTAAAGGTATCCATGTGCACAAATGGATCTGTTGCGCCGTTAAACGGGGCTATCTTGGGGGTTTTGGCAAACGTGGGTCTGACGGTTTGCAAAATACTAAAGGTGAATGGTCCTGGTCATGCCGTAAATAGTGGATTTTGCGTCGGGGGTGGTGCACCAGCTTCTGCTCTGAGCAACCTTTCCTCTAGCTCCCGCATTTTTTCCAGTATCAATGTGGTAGCGTTGATAGTTGGCCTAGGCATTTGCTGGGTGGGCGCCTCCACTTGTTGGCGGGTTGTCAATGCCTTTCCAATGTCTCTCTATTGTCCGGCACTGAACTAGTTATCGTATTGGGGTTGCGAGTCTGCTACCTGTTCTTGTGCCAGTATTGGTGGTGGTGCCGGTCCCAGCCCCGTTAGTTCGGCTGGGTTTAAAGCGACGCCCATTGAGATTATCGGTACTGGTGCTACTCTTGTTCCCGTGCTCGGACTGAACCTCGCGCTTTGCCAGTGCTCACTTTGGGTTGGTCGGGTATTTGCCCCTAGCGCTTTCTTCAGTTCGTCAAATTTTGACAATAATGTCGCCACTTGATTTTGAGCTTCGACCTTTTCCTTTCGTTCTCTTTCTTGCTCTCTGTTTGCATTGTAGAGGTCTGCCAAGGCTATTTCTAGCATGGCCGCAAGATCTCGACCTTGCGTTTGACGGCCTGGGCGAGTCTGGTTCTCCATCATAGATTGTGGTTGGGGTACCTCAGGGGTGTCTAGGTTTTGTCCGTCAGTGTTTACCGATGTGGTAAATAATTCACGGGTGACGGCTACTAGGTTGGAGAGGTTGGGCTGAGAGTTG
This sequence comes from Rosa persica, assembly GCA_025331145.1. Classification (NCBI taxonomy): domain Eukaryota; kingdom Viridiplantae; phylum Streptophyta; class Magnoliopsida; order Rosales; family Rosaceae; genus Rosa; species Rosa persica. The sequence goes on from WFKR01000001.1 coordinate 33,514,932, forward strand.
ACGGGTCGATCTGCTGGCTCTTCAACACCATCACCGCTTCCGCTAGCCATGGTAAGGTTACGGGGAATGACTCTTGGTTCAAGAAAGTTCCCACAAACGGCGCCAATGTTAATGCTCAAAATACCGCTATATGGTACCGGCTTCTGGTAACGTGGACTATGATCCAATATTCCGATATGTGTGGTTCGCGAAGTCTCGCCGACCTGTCATGAGAAATACAATGACGTCAAGAAGGAAGACCGCGGTTGGCGGTCTTCGCTTCCAATGCTAAAGTCAAACGATGTATTTATATTGACAAAGGTGGCGGTCAATAGCTATTAATATGCGTATTCAATGAAGAAAGAGAAGTGGGCATTTTATAGGTGAAATAGTGAGTTGCTTCACTCTTATTTTCGATGTGGGACTGATATGCTTCAATTTGCTGAGTTCTGGTTCTTTCTGCAGAGACAACTTTAGGTGTCATAAGTGCTGATTATGTCCAGCAAGTATATTATGTATATACACTACTGAATAAAACTTGGATTAAAATAGTTAAGGTTATATAATTTGATCAACCAAGTCTATAACTCTATATATAGATCCCAAGGCTTCACATTGTTAAATTGTTGTTGTTCTGATGGTGTTTAGCTAATGACACTTGATGATTAATGAGAACACATTCATATGTGATGCACATATTCAAAGAGTAAAGAGTACAGAAGTGTAGGAGAAAACAATGACAGCCGCAATTAGTTATGAATCTGACATGACTAGCCTTAAATTACAATCCCCACAAATACCCAAATTTTCAATCTTATAGAGGTTATATTCTTTAATGAGTCCTTGAAGCATTGTGTGAAATCTCCTTCAAATTCTAATATAAAATCAAAGAAAACATTAAAACAGAGGCGGATGAGGGGAGAGCTGCCCTCTGTAGGGGGCGGCGCTGTCCAAAAGAAAAGTGAGAGAGTCGATCTGAACCAACAGAGGTACGGAGGTGGGGTGGCTGTTCGGTAAAGAAAAGCATTGGGACTGCCACGTAGCAACATCTAGTTGGCTGGAACAATTAAGCTTAATTGCCGCACGCGCGTGAAAATGAAAGGAAAGAGAATTGCGCTTGGGCTATCCACGTGATGGTTGCCCCCTTAGTTAACCAATGTTAATTGGTTTGATTAAACTTTTCTCCAAAAAAAAAAAAAAAAAGGGTTTGATTAAACCAATGCTTAATTGGTTAATTAATCGACATCAATAATTTTGTCCTTTTTTCGGCGGATCTTGATTTACTCCAAATTTACGCCCTGAGGCCGTAACCACTTATTCAATTTGAGCCTAAAATTTGGTCACTTACTCCACTAAGAAGTTTTTAATCCCTTTTACCCAATTTAAATATGAATGACAATGTTACCCTCATTTTAATTAACAAATCCCTCATACTCTCTCTATCTTGACTCCTCTCAGAGACTCTTTCTCTCTCTCTCACATCTAGATCTAAAACCACCATAACCACACATAGCAGCTCCGCCTTAGGTATGGAAGAGCTTCTTCACTCAGAGTCTCCAACTCCGCCCACCGAGCACAATTAACCGGTTGACCTAAGCTTCCAAAACCAGTCACCGGGCCAGATTCTTATCCTATGGCGGCTCAATCTCTGCTCCTCCTAGAGTTCCTCGAGCAATCCCCAAGCTTCCAAATCCAATCGCTCTCGCAAGACCTAGACGCGCTGGGACTACTCAACCTCTTCGCCAATTGGATGATGTCACAGAGGTGGACGAAGATGAAGCAGTTGTTTGAGCTGTGGATAAGGCCTCTGGACAAGAGCGGCAAGCCCAATAAGTACGATGTGAGCTCTTATAATCACTACCTCAGGGCCAATCTCATGAGTGGAGCCCCTCCGACTGAGATGCTAGATCTGGTGGCTAGTATGGAGGACCACGACGTCAAGCCCAATACAACCTGTCTTCTTCTTTTTTTGGGCAGAACACAGGCCACAGGGTGTCTAGTATGTGAAAATATGCAGAAATGATGTTTTCATTCCAGTTATGTACTACAATAGCATCTGTTTGGTACATTTTGTAGATTGGTGACTACTAATACTAATGTTTAACTGTTTTAATCGTCTTGTTGGTATTTTATTGGGAGCAATAATAAGATTATTGAGGGGCAATAAAATGTTTATTGGGGTAATAATTAGATTATTGGCGGGTAATAATATAATTATTGGGAGGCAATAAAAAGAGTATTGGGGGGCAATAATATGATTATTTAGAAGCAATAATATGATTATTTGGGGGGGGGGGGGTAATAATATGATTACAGGGTATTATTAGGGGCAATAAAATCAGACGCCGGAATCCGGTCACTAGTTTGGTAACCGGCTTCGGGATTCCGATGACCGATTGCCGGATTCCGATGATCGGTAGCCTGAGTCCGGTCACTGGTCACCGAAGTCCGGCAAGGTCTCCGATGACTTCTCTCTCTAAGTGACAAAGAATGATGGGGCAAAAATGTCCTAAAAATAAATAAAAGGGAATAAAAAAAATACTTAATTGGGTATTAGGGAAATGATCTCTTAGTGTTTGGATAAGTGGGGTTAATTAACCTCAAAATTGGATAAATGATCATTTCCTTTTTTTTTCTCTCAATTCTGCGCATTTATTATAGAAAATTTTTCTATACACCGGTGGTGCAAGTAAACTAATAGATTCAGAAGATCTCAACCATTAATATTTTTAGGCAACATTTTTTTTTTAAAACCACAAAATGTACTTTATATTATACAACTGTCAGTTTTTGTTTATGCAAGTGCACGTCGAATACTCTATCTTTTATTATTCCCTACAAAATAAATAAAATTAACTACATATTTATTAGCTTTAGGAGTAGCTTGTTTCTAGTGTTTTAGATATAATTATAAGCATAAAATTGTATGTAATCAATAGGCGTGACTTTCAAGTTCTGAAAATTTAAGGTCTACTGACTTTTTTTTTTTATTGCTATGAGTTTCATTGATAACCTATTCCAAATATATGATATATAGGGTAATGTTCATGGCTATGAGGTGAGTTGTTTTATTTTATGAGTTTTTCCTGATACCTTGTCGAGAGACATATAGTTTTAGATAGCTCATTGCTATGTGAGAGGTATGTTATTTTTTATATATATATTTTTTTTTTGAATAAAGGTCTGGTGCAGCTGCCCTCAAGTCTTGATTAATGAAACTGTTGAATACAAAGGGGGGACATTAAGCATAAACCCTGGATTACAATAAGCATATAAAGAACGTCCTGAAATGATATCAGGAGTCTTTACCAAATAAATGTATTTAACCAGGCACCAACTAGCAAAAGTGCACTATTGGCTATTTGTTTTGACATAGTGGTGATATAAAGGAAAGATAACTCGATATGTAACCCGATTACAAAGTAGCATAATTACCATAAGCACAGTTTTCCACCGAAGGATAAATACGACAACACTTAATTTCGCCCTGTTATTAGGCGATAGCGACCATTTGACGAAGTAAGGAACTTATTGTCTACCTGCAGACAAGGCACATTGAGTGCACCCACAGACACAAAGACCAACTAACCCTACACAACAAGCGTAGGGACTTATTACTCAAAAAATGCACAACCAAACTAAATAACAAAAACAAAAAAACAGCTATAAATAGGGCCCAAGAATTGAGCCCAAACCCAATCATTAGCTCAAGTAGTTGGGAAATCCAAGTCAGCTAATAGGGCTCTACCCCACCACCGGTGACAGATCTGAATCGGAGGATTGAAGATCGTAGCCCCTAAAAGGCTACCCCAAGTTGGCTGCTCCACCACCGGCTTACCTCCAAACTGATCACTCCACCGTCGGCGTTTCACGACCCACGCCCCACACATCCAGATGTACGTCGAACCACTCCATCTCCGGCCAGCCATGAATTGAGCCACAGTCACGAAGCCAGCCACCCTCGCCTTCTTTTCCACCAAACCAGCGCCACCAGTCACACTCCCAGCCACCAATCCGACCCTTAACTCCGAACTGTAGAAACTAGACTAGGCATCATTTTATTTTCTTCAAGTCCAGAGACGACTAGATATCCCCCTAAAAACCGTACCTGCGGGTCTCCCTGCATCTAGTGTTGGAGAAAAAAGGGCATCCGATGCTTCTCTCAGTTAAGCCCGCAGTGGGAGGATTTCTCGCAGGGAATTTTGTCACATCCCTAGATAGTGGCGCTCTAGATTTAGGGTGATAGGTCGCACCATGAATACTATAAAAAGCACCCCTCAATCAATAGGTCAAAGACGGAGAAATCGTACCAGTTACATCTCAGAAAATAAGGGTCTTTTCCACATAATAGTGTCATGCAAAGACCAAAGCATCTTAGCGAGAGAGACAGCCCCTACCTTCCTCTACCACGCTTCCCCAAGAACCCCATTTTTCAGGATTCGACAGGCCTGTAAAAAAGAAATGGGATACCAATTGATCGAATTTTGTAGAAGAAGAAGGATTAGGGTAGAACAAAAAATGAACGAGTGATTGGCCAAAAATAAAAATGAACAAGTGTAATAACATTGCATGTCTTCTGGATTTAAGGGATTTTAGTGTGAAGATTGAACATGACAGTTGAATTTGTATTAGAGAATGAGAAAGAAAATTGCAAAAGAAGGTTAGTTAAGACATTTTACCAAAATAAATGTGAATTTAAAGAATTAAATGGAAAATGGTGTGTGAATAGAGATTTAAACTGTGTTAATAACAACACCCTAGAAAAATATGTATGGGTTTTCCCAATACCTCTTTAGAAAATTGAATTAATATCTAATTTTCTCTATTAGGGGGGATACAGCATATATATGTGATTTATTCAAGAGGTATGTTATTTCATTTCGTAACTATAGGTATGTTTAATGACATGGCTATAAGATAGTAGACATGACTTTCAAGTTCTAAAATTTAATGCCTGCCAGCTTTTTTTTATGCTATGAGTTTTAGTAGTTACATATTCTAAGGGTATGATATTTAGTGATGTTCATGGCTATGAGGTAGGTTACTTTACTATATGAGACTTTTTTGTTATCTTATCAAGAGGCATATAGTTCTAGATATCTCATTTCTATGCGATTTATAGTATGTTATTTAATGTCAAGGCCGGCTATAAGGTAACAAGGTGTAACTTTTAAGTTCTAAGAACTTAATGCTTAGTAGCGTACCTTTAGTCTAGAGGATTAACTATGTTACCAAACATAAGTACCACCCTCTTAGAGGGCCCACAAGCCATAGTGAGACCCAACCGCAATATGCATCCCGTAGCCTGACATCCAAGTTATCCCATGGTAGTTGGAGGTGGCCAAGACCTCGCCGGGAAGCCACCTTCCCTGCCTTGACAATATATCCCCACGATAAGCTTTCTACACTAGAATTAGGACTTTGTGTCCCACATTGGAAAACATGTAAAGAGAGTGGCTCTCTTACTTATAAAAGGGACCCCTCATCTCATTTATAATCTATCTTATTACGACATTTGTAATCCACTTGGACCGCAAGGCCCAAACACATATAATCAAACATTTCAAGTGGATATAATCTCCCCCAAAGCGAAAGACGAACCACTATACTTTTCGTGTCTCATACTCTCTCTCTCTCTCTCTCTAACGTTAACAAGGACCTCCGATTCTCAACATTAACAACTAGGTTTTTATTTTATTTATGTTATAAGTTTCATTGGTTACAAATTCTAAACCTATGGTATTTGTTATTATCTATGGCTATGAGTTAGGTTGTTTTATGCTATGAGTTTTTGCCAATACATTATCAAGTGGTATATAGTTTAGATACCTCATTGCTATGTGATTTATTGGTTAACTATTCTAGAGACGTATGTTATTAGACTAAATACTGGTTACTACCTTGAATATAGAGCATTGGTGCAGACATATTTTTAAAATTGCTAGCTAAAATGACTTTTTAGCTACTTTAACTAAAATTTGACTCAAAAATGGCTAGCATTGCTAAAGATGCTCTTATAGTTTTGTTTGCTATTTGTTTTAATTCATTAAAAAAATATTTTAATTTATTATATATATATTTTTTAATTTCATTGAGTTAATTCGGTTAACTAATAAGATTTTATATGGGTGCAGCTATTGCCACCCTACCATTTTCTTAGTTCACCCTACAAACATTTGAATTATTGAAAAACTATATTACTTAAGTGCAAAATGACTAATAAGTACATTAATTTTCTAAAATCCAAATATATAAGGAAAACTAAATACAATATCAATTAATTAAATACAAATATTATTTAATTTCTCATTGGATAACATTAATCTTCATTTTCGCCCACCCAAATTGGAATTTATTACTTTTTTTTGTCTTATTGTTGCCTTCTCATCATTAATTCGTTATTTAATTCACAATATTATTAGTATTTCATCAAAATCTTTGCTATCCCTTTGTGACACCGAAAGTAAAAATTTAAAACACGAAAAAAAGAAAACAATTATTTCTTCATTGCTCATGGTCGTTAACTTACTGATATTTTGATATGGATTAAAATAGACGAACATTGAAACTGAAAGAAAAAATTTAAAAAATGGAAGAAATCAGATTGTGATTTTATTTGGAAACTTTAATATAAATTTTTTTTATTGGTATAAATTAAATGAGGGATTTTTGTTAAAAAAAATTCTTTTTTTTTAATTAGATATGTCATATAAAGATATTTTTAGAAAGAAAAATGGGTTAGATAAGCAAAGTTAATAACTGAAATTAAAATATAGGGTGTAATAAGCAAGTATGGTGAACAAAGAAAATAGTAGGGTAGCAATAACTGCACCTTTTTTATATTCATATATTATTATTCTAATATGTGTGTGATACATATATTATTATGGAAAAAGAAATGAAAAAGCCCTGTTACAAATAATTGGATTTTCTCGAAGGCAAAAAAAAAAAAAAAAAACTCTGTTACAAATAGATAGATAGGTATATATAAAAAATGACATATTATTTTGATCGTAGAAATGACTTATCCTCGTAACCCAGGTAGATAGATTGGGCTTCACGTGTTATAGGACGCTAGCTATGATACAATTCCTATAAAGAGGAATGCTAGCAATCTTCCCCTTTAACCTTTCCCTTTCTACATTTCTCATTCATTGCATGTCATGTGTATTTCACTATCTAAAAAATTCAAATAATTAATATAATTAAAGGACAAGTTTTCACTTCCCCTCTTTACCCTTATTTTTCACATGCATTTAATTAAGTAATTAATTTTAGCTTTTCAATTTTTTTTTTCTTTTGTGAATCCTTTTTATTTGCAATTTATATTCTCTTGTGAGCTTACATACGTAAATGCGTACATATTGCAAATATGTACATATATATTTAAGAACATACTTCAAATTTTTTCCCAAAAAGAAAAAAGACAGAATTGAAAAAAAAAATAGCCAACGTTTGCTTTACTTATATACATATATCAAAGAGAATGTTAAAAAAAAAAAAAACACATTTGCAGCTACCATGTCAGTGAGCTTTATCATCTTATTTTTTGTTCTTTTTCTTTTCTTTTTGGTTTTTGTGGGTTTTATATAAAAAAAAGATGTTAAAAAAGTCTCAGTATTATGGAACATCACCAAATAAATAAAAGAAAAATTTTCGTTGAAGAATTTAGGAAATATAAGAAATGAAAAAAAATGTTAGAAAAACAAAAGAGTCAAGAGCTTTTTATTTTTATTTTTTTATTATTCATAATAGAGAGCATTTAATAAGATCAAACATAAATAAGGGTAAAACATGGAATGAAATTAGTTATTTTTTCAAGGTAATAAATGCATAGATTGTAATCATAAATGAATCCACATGGCATGTAATGAATGAGGAAGGTAGAAAGGAAAAAGTTTGAGGGAAATGTTACTAGCATTCCTCTTTAATAAATAGACCGTTAACCCACAAAGTTTTAGCACTCAATCAACTTACATTTCACTAGCTGGTCATAAAAACAAAAGCTAATGGCCTCTCCATTGGAAATAGAAACGCTCCGGTACTCGAGCATCATTGCTGATGCTAAAAGAAAAGAAGAAGAAAGCAGCTTTGATCATGCTGTTCAGCTAATGCTTTCTTCTGCGCTACCCATGTCAATTCAGTCAGCAATTGACCTCGGCCTGTTTGATATCATTTCCAAAGCGGGTACGGATGCCAAGCTCTCTGTATCAAATATTGCAGCCAAGATTGGCACCAAGAACCCCGAGGCGCCAGTTATGCTGGACCGCATCCTCAGGCTCCTCACCTCACACTCCGTGCTCAGTTGTTCTGTGGTCAATGGCCAAAGGCTTTACAGCCTCACCGCGGTGTCCAAGCACTTTGCGACTAATGAAGATGGTGCTTCTTTAGGCCCCGTCACGGCATTAGTTCAATGCAATCTCAGCTTGAACTGTTGGTTTGTTTCAATTAATTTCCCACTATATTCATAATCTAAGGTTTTACTAGTATCGAATAGACGCATACCTATTTATATATGACTGATCTAAATCCATTGTACATGTTCAAATATACATAGGTCACAAATAAAAGATGCAGTTGTTGAAGGAGGAATTCCGTTTAATAGGGTCTATGGAAAAACCCCCTATGAGTATCAAGATTCAGACCCCAAGTTTAATCAACTTTTCAATTTGGGAATGGTCAACCTCACTACTTTGGTTATGAGGAGGATTCTTGATAGCTACCAGGGTTTTGAGCACCTTAACCAGGTTGTTGATGTTGGGGGAGGTCTAGGGGTAGCTCTTAGTCTAATCACTTCCAAATATCCTCATATTAAGGGAATCAATTACGACTTGCCCCATGTTATAAAAGAAGCTCCCCATTATCCTGGTAAGCTATCTGTACTTAATTTTAAGATGATATGCCAAAATGCCCACTCTCGCTCTATTATTTTATTTACAAAACACACTTGTTAATTGCTAGTGAAATCCAATTTGTGATCCTCTTTTCACGATTCGACCGTTTAATTTTTTATTTTTTTAAAATAAGCTTTAAATTTTTCAACATAATTATATACAATCTTTAAGATACGACTGAAAAAAAAAATTTTAAGATACTGAATTAAATCAAATTAATGAACAAACTAAATCTACAGTAACAAATATTAACACATTAACGCATTTCAATTGGGCCTAAACTCGCAAAAATTATTTACATATAGAAATTCCTTAATGAAAGGACTATATATACATGTATATGTATTGCTATAAATGGAAGCCAAAGTTTGGTGTCAAAGACTTTACCAAATTTTGAATTGCCCAATAATCTGAATAAAATAAACTTAATTTGTTTGAAAAAAAGATCTAAAAAAAGTATTATGGTAAATTACTAAAATCAAATGAAAGGAAATTAAAAAGAAGAAAAAGAGTGGATGAGAAACACAATTTCAACCAAAAAATTATTACGGCCAGTTCAATTTACAACTTTTATTTGAATAAAGAATGTCAAACATTATTTTTAATTTATTTCAGCAAGTAATACAATAATGTCCTGCCCAAAGGGCCGTCATAAAAAGGTCATTAGTTAGAGAACACTAAACTAGCACATCCATCCCACGAGCATCCTACAAAGTGCGCTCCTAGTACACCCATATTTTTTTTTTTAAATTAAGTCCAAAACGAGAAAACTTAAAACTCTAAAGAAGAAGAAAAAAACTAAAGCAATTAAAGCACTTGTTTCCTTGTTGATCTTCATCTCTCAAATAAAACCCCAGAAATTTTATGGACTCCTAGTAGCCAAATCCAGGCCCAGAGTCCTCCAATTTCCAAATTTTATGATCTTTAGATTTGAGACAAAAAAAAAAAAAAAAACCCAAGTACGTGGATTATTTCTCCGTGCAAAAGTACGAATTAAAGACTAATCTATACTATTATTAAGAGAGGAGAGTTTGCTCTCTATAACTGATTTTTTTTTTTATCAATTTAACCATTGTATATTAAAATACTTTGAATCAGAAATAATCAATAGGGATAATAAAATCAATTAACAAAATAAAAAATAATAAAATTAAATGCAGTGGAAAGGGTAAACGTGGGGTGGAAACTCCCACTATTTTTAACTACCTCCCCACACACTCTTAAAAAAAAAAAAAAAAAAAAAAAAAAAAAAAAAAAAACAATCTTCCTACACAGAGAGAGTGTGTAGGCCAATATATAATAGTAACTATTTCGCAGGCGTGGAACATGTAGGAGGAGACATGTTTTCAAAGGTTCCATGTGGAGATGCCATTTTTATGAAGGTATGCTAACATTTTTTATTCTCAAGTTCACATTTATGACTGTTATTTATTTATTTTATTATTGGTTTGATATGAATATGCATAACTATACCACATGGTTAGTAGGTGTAGCTTGCTTAATACTTCGAATATTTTGTAGAACGTACTTCATGATTGGATGGATGAGCAATGCATAAAACTATTGAAAAATTGTTACACTGCGATTCCAGATAAAGGAAAAGTAATCGTTGTAGAATTACTTGCTTCAATTGAGCCAAACACTAGCCCTGCTGAGAAGATCTCCTCAGAGTTTGATGTGATTATGATGACAGTAACCCCAGGAGGGAAGGAAAGGACCCAACACCAATTTATGGACTTGGCAACTGCTGCTGGATTTAGTGGCATCAAATATGAACGTCTTTCCAGTTATCTTTATGTTATGGAGTTCATTAAGTAGAGATGGCGTATGCTTTCATGTATTTAATAATTTATGAGAATAACTGTACTGAAAAATGAGTAGTTTCATCAATAATAATAAAAAATTAAGACTTAATGAGCGAAATAGTCCACAATTTCTTCCTCTATTGTCAAATTACACATCAACGTATCAATTTTACCTCATAACACACTGATTTTTAAAAAAATTTGCAAATTTACACATTTTCGTTAATTTTCATCAAGTTTCACTTGTTAGTGTTCTCAAGGGTTTAGGCTTAATGTCATCCCCTTGTATTCAATAGTTACATTAATCAAGACTTGAGGGCAGCCGCACCAGCCATTTATTCAAAGAAAAAAAAATTAGCCAATTTGCTACACTTTCATCATATTAATTTGTCCATTAATTTCTTTGTCCAAACATGGATTAATATTGAAAATCTAAGGTAGCAAATGGCCAATTTTGAAAATTTAGGGACGTAAGTTAGTTAATCTCAAAAGCTTAGAGTAGAAAATTTGATGGAAGAGTAACAAATTTGCAAAAGAAAACCTAGGGCAGCTAATTGGCTAATTTTGAAAACTTATGGTAGCAAATCGGTTGAAATAAAACCTAATGTAGCAAATTGACACTAAGATGAAATCTAAGGTAGCAATTTGACAATTATATCTTCTTCTTCTTTTTTTTAGAAAATTACACACAAGTGTCAGTGTGAAATTTAAATTAGTTATAAGGCCACCAAAGTTTTCTTGTACACATAAGACCACTTGTATCTTTAAATTATTTACACTCTGACAATTTTACCCTTCGTGGATTTCGATCTGTCTCTGACCAAAAAAAAAATTCTCTCTCTCTCTCTCTCTCTCTCTCTCTCTCTCTCTCTCTCTCTCTCTCTCTCTCTCTCTCTCTCTCTCTCTCTCTCTCTCTCTCTCTCTCTCTCTCTCTCTCCCCCCCCCCCCTCTTCTTCTCTTCCCTCTGCAATCACCGGAAAGCATCAATTCCGACCACCATCTCTCATCACTGTCACCATCAATTGAACCACAACACAAACTCAACCAAAGCCCAGCCACCCCATCGCCGATTAAGGCTCTAACCACCTCATACAATCCAAGGCTGTGGCGTCGTTGTTCCTCAACTCTAATCGATCTCCGACCATCCTTTCAATGCACCGCCACCACCAATGAGTTCAGAGGAAGAAGGACATCAAAATCCGAAAACCTTGTCGCCCAACCGAGGCCGGAAACCATCCTACGCACCGTCGCCGAAGTCATCAAGTTTGTTGTTCTTCTTTCTTCTATCTTGGGCCACGTCTGAGCTTAAGGATCACCATGATTGATATCAGCGCCTCAATATCTTGCATAGCCTCGTAACTCTGATCTCCAATCTCAGCTCTGGCAGCTCCATTCCTCACCATTTAGCTCGGCTCCTACAGCACCCTTCCTCAATGCCATCACCGATTCTGTTGTCGATTCCATCTCTATCACCTTTCTCAGTCGAAGCCGACCCGAACGGAGATGAGCCGAAGTAGATTCTCACTGTCTCCGCACACAAGGACAACGTCCGCCAGAATATACTGCTGATGGTACTCCAACTCCAGTTATGGGAGAAGGTTATGTTGTCCTATCTGACACATTAACCCTTGATTTTGTGTTGGTTGTTCATTCTTTGGCATATAATCTCCTATCTGTTGGCCAAATTACTCTAGCACTAGCATGTTTTGTGACCTTTTATCCCTCATTTTGTGTGTTTCAGGACATTCTCACTTGACGGATTCTTGGCTATGGTGTTAGAAAGGGAACACTCTACTACTTGGATCTAACAGAAAGTGGAGAGCAACAATTGTTGAGACAAGTGAATCAGGTCAATGGAATCGAGAATGCTAAGGCCACAGTATGGCTGTGACATAGTCGTTTGGGTCATCTCTCTTTTAGTTATCTTAAGAAACTGCAACCTCATTTGTTTTCGGTTGTTAGCGATTCAGATTTTCATTATGATGTATGTGAACTGGCTAAGAGTCATCGAATTTCGTATTCACCTAGTCTTAATAAAAGTCTCATTCCATTTATGAAAATTCATTCTGATGTCTGGAGACCCGCCAAGATCCCTTCTCTTTCCGGAGCTCGATATTATGTTACTTTTATTAATGATTGTACTTGTATGACTTGGGTGTCTCTATTGAAGAACAAGAGCGATGTGTATGTTCAAAGATTTTCACAAGATGGTGTCTACACAATACCAACAGGCTATTCGAGTCTTCCAATCTGACAATGGCGGAGAATATATTAATGGCCCTATACAGAGTTTATGCAATCTCATGGAATTCGACATCAGACCTCGAATTCTTATACTCCTCAATAGAATGGATTGGCAGAAAGAAAGAATAGACAGTTACTTGAAGTTGTCTGTGCCTCTTTGTTTGGCATGCATGTGCCTCGTGAAAGCTGTGAAGTCCACTGCCTACCTCATTAATCGTACTTCTTCTCGGGTGATTGAATTTCAAAATCCTCAGCAGCAACTTTAGAAACTCCTTTCACTTCCATCGTTACCACACCTTGAGCCTCGTGTATTTGGATGCGTAGTCTATGTTCATATTCCCAAACCTCAACGTAGCAAGCTTGATCCACATGCCCGTAAGTGTATATTTGTTGGCTATGCTGAATTCCAAAAGGGTTATCGTTGTTCCGATCCTTTTACTGGCACTATACATGTCTCTCTTGATGTTGCGTTTCGCGAATCCGAGTCTTATTATTCAAGAGGAGTTTCGAAGTCTTCCCTTCAGGGGGAGAGACGTTGTGAAGGAAATTCTCGAGATTTATTTGCATTTGAAGAGTTTGAAGAATTAGAAGCTTTGGAGTTGGAAATTCTCCAACACCAGTTGAAATTGAAAATGAAACAGAAGTTGGACCAGCAGTGAACAAAAAAGAATTTGGAGGTGGACAAGTGGGTGGATCCGTGGGGTCCTCAACCTGCAAGGTAGAGAAGATGAACTAGTTGATGGTGGATTAGTGGGTGGACCCGTCTGCAACCTGCAAGGACAGAAGTGGGGTCGGTGAGGATAGCGGTGGGGTCAGACCTGTTGGCTCCAGCCGACATCAAGAGGACTCTACAAGCCGACAACATGATCTATCAAAAAGGACAGATGAAGCATACCAAGACTGAGACCTGCATTCCCAAACTGGTAGTGACCTGTCGCATAGAAAAGACACTACGCGCCAAGAAATTGGCACTCATTTTGAGGGTGACAACGAAGCTTCAATGCATCCTAAAATATATGGAACATCGCAAGCTGATGGATCATCTATTGACCAGCCCAGCCATGATACACCCAATAAAGAGAATACAGTTCAGAGTCCTCATCTATCAGAGTTTTTCCCCTCCCTACATCATCAACTGAAGAATTCGATGCCAATGTTCCTCCTCAGGTACCTTTAATTCCGAATGAATCATGTAGGGTAGATAACATTGAGTTTAGGAAATCACAGAGGTTACCAAGGGTGTTCCTAAGAAACAATATGAACTAGACATCAAAACCAAAGCTAAATATCATATAGCTAATTACATGTCTAACCATAGGTTGTCTAGGTCACATACACTTGTTGTTAATCAATTATCCATTGTATCTATTCCTAGTAACGTACAAGATGCTTCACCGGATCCTAAGTGGACTCAAGCAATGAATGAAGAACTAGAGGCTTTGCAGAAAAACTCAACTTAGGATATTGTGACTATGCTTGCTGGAAAGAACAATGTTGGATGTCGATGGGTGTTTACAATGAAACTTTGATGGGAGCATTGACAGGTACAAAGCTAGATTAGTTGCCAAAGGATACAACCAATGCTATGGAATTGATTATGAAGAGATGTTTGCTCCTGTAGCAAAGATCAATACTGTTCGAATCTTGATCTCACTTGCAGCAACTAAAGATTGGCCTCTACATCAGTTTGATGTGAAGAATGTTTTTCACAATGAAACTTGGAGGAAGAAGTATATATGGACATGCCACCAGGAGTCAAAAATAAGCCTTTGATACTGGCAGGTTTTGTAAGTTGGAGAAGTCTCTGTATGGTTTGAAGCAGTCTCCTAGAGCTTGGTTTGGAAGGTTCTCCCAGTCTATGAGATGTTCGGATATAGACAAAGCAACTTGGATCACACCTTGTTCATCAAGCATAGTCAGGGTAAGACTACTGCTCTGATAGTGTATGTCGATGATATGATCGTCACAGGGATGATCTAAAAGAGATGGAGGCTCTACAATAGTATCTCTCTAAGGAGTTTGAGATGAAAAACCTTGGGCAATTGAAGTACTTTCTTGGAATTGAAGTTGCAAGGTCTAAGAAGGGGATTTATTTGTCCCAACGTAAGTATGTATTTGACTTATTAGCTAAGACCGGGATGCTTGATTGTAGTCCTATTGAGGCACCGATCGAGATGCATCACAATCTCACCATCTATCCGGATCAGGTTCCCACTGATAAAGGAAGGTACCAATGTCTATTAGGAAGGCTTATTTATCTTTCTCATACTAGACCTGATATTGCTTATGTTATGAGTGTTATTAGTCAATTTATGCATTGTCCCAGTGAAGAGCATATGGATTCAGTGTATCATATTCTGAGATATCTTAAGATGGCACCTAGAAGAGGTTTGTTGTTTGAAAAAAAGAATGAGTTGGAAGTTATGGGGTACACAAATGCAGACTGGGCTGTGATAAGATGGACAGACGATCCACATCCGGATATTTTATGTTTGTTGGAAGGAACCTTGTGACTTGGCGTAGCAAGAAACCGAAGGTTGTTGCTCGGTCAAGTGCAGAAGCTGAGTTTCGAGGTATGGCATATGGATTTTGTGAGATGTTATGGATTTGTAATGTGTTGAAAGATTTGGGTTTTAAACTCAAGAAGCAGATTGCATTGTGATAGCACATCCGCTATTGAAATTGCTCATAATCATGTTCAGCATGATTGGACTAACCATGTAGAAGTAGATCGGCATTTCATTAAGGAGAATCTGGACAAGTAGGTTATTCGTTTCCCTTTTGTATATACCGAAAATCAATTAGTGGATGTTCTTACAAAAGGAGTGTTAAGGAAAGTGTTTGACAACTCAATTAGCAAGTTGGGCATGATCGACATCAATGCACCAACTTGAGAGGGGTGTAGAATATTCTGTAAATATTTACTTTACTTGTATGTGCATATTACATATTTTGTATAGTTGTAAGAGATTTTTTCCTATTAGGATTACTCTTGTATCTCTTTATATTGACCTCCCACTTGGAGATGAATAATATTCGATGAAGATCGATCTTATCTTGTATCATCTCCATACATGTTCTATGGGTTAAATTTATGGTAAGTTAATATTTATCATATATGTCCTAATTTATGTAATATGTACTATTTTAAATGCTCATGTGGTAATTAAGAAAAAGTCATCATTATGGTAAATAAAGTCCTCATTATGGTATATATGTTAAAATTTCTCATACATGTCATATCTCATGTAATATTTATCACTTTCAAAACTCATATTACCATTGCGGTAACTCATGTAGTGACCAGAAAAAAATCCTTGTTAAAGGTAAATAAAGTCCTTAGTAGAGTAAAGTAGGTTCTCGTTTGAATATATTAATTGTAATTGTATTTCAAAATTTGGTGAAGTCTAGTGACTCAATTTATAATGGTAAAGATAATTCAATCATAGCTATATATACAAGGCCTTATAGTGAAGGATATTTTATTTTTGCCATTTAAGGTATTGCTTATTAAACCCACTTTTTGATCACATATCCACATCTCAACCGTTCAATTTTTAAGTCTATATGAATAGATCACTTGTGCAGATTTTCAGCCAAATTGATAATCATTAAGGCATTCATAAAAGGGATCTACAATTATAAACATGAATTGTTGCAATGACATATTTGGTTTGTCCATTAATTTAATCTAGTTCGATACCTTAACGATCATCAATTTGACTGAAAATTTACAGAAGTGATCTATACATTAGGATCTGAAAACTAAATAGTCGAGATGTCGAAATGCAATAAAAAATTTTGTCCCCCAAGGTATCCCTTAAAATTGGCAAAAAATGGATGCCTTAGTGGAATGGCCCTCGCTCTATACACACACACCCACCCCCACCTCCCAACACACACACACACAGTGTTCTAAAAAGAGCCTGGGCCTCGCCTAGGGGCTGGGCACTCACTCTCATCCTGGATTTTAGGATAGGCGATCCCGAAAGTTGCTTCGGCGGGGTCTAGTCGGGTATTGTGGGCGCTTAGGCAGTCTGGTCGGTCTAGGCGCTGGCTGTCTCGATCATCTTCCTCACTTTTGAATAAAACTCAGAACGCTAAACCACATCGTTGTCTGCTCTTGAAACCCATAACTCCTGAGCTATGGTCGGTTAGTCGTCGTATCTCCAAAGGACATCTCTAACTCCGTATCTCTCTCAATCTCTCATCGATTGTCGATGGTCGCCGTTTCTCTCTCCACTGCTCCAATCTCTCTTTTGTCTACTACCTTATGAAGTTATGATGAATTAATAAGTTGATGATTGTTGGATTGATAGATAGATGAATTGATGATTGTTGGATAATTATATACTAAAAATTGCTTGTTTGATTTTAGAACAGTGCATTGGTGAATAACCTGTAATTGATGATTGTTTAAAAGTTTATTCAATAATGGGCATGAATGAATTCAGCTAGGGGTCATCATTTGGCCCTTAAGCCTTAAACCCGCTCGGCCCGTAGGGCCGAAGCCCGACTCGACCCTTGCATTAGGGCGAGCCGGCCCGACCCTTTTTAAAATAGGGTAGGATATGGGCCATAAGAATGAAACCCGGTCCTTTAGGTCCACCCAAGTAATTTTCTATTTCTTCTATTTTTTTAATTATGTCTCTCTTTTTTCTATAATATGCAATTTATCTCTTTTTCTTTAATTGATTTCTTAAGCTTTGTTTTCTTTAGTTTTTATTTTCTTTGTTACATAACAATTAATATTAGGAGATTTAGAGAGATAATTAATTGAATATAACCACCTTAACTAATATTAATAAATGTTATAAGTAATTCCTACACACACACACATTAAATATAATCAACTAAAAACAATGTCTTATATTACTTATATAACCATTGAGCCATATTTTGAGGAAAAAAAATAATGTAAGTTTTTTATTTATTATTAAACAAAATAAGGCCATTTTCGGTCATATTTGGCCATATTCGGAAAGTTAGCCCGACCTGGCCCTTTCGGCCCTAATAGATCGGGCTTTTAGAGCGGGTAAAGGTTAGCATATTTAAGCCCCCGTCAGACCCTACCTGGCCCTAAATTTTGTTGATTTTGACTATGCCCTGCCCGACCCAACCCTAAACCCTAAAATTTAGGGTAGGGCCGGGCTAGTGATGACCCCTAAATTCAGCGTTCCTTCCTGCAATTCTCTTCCTTTCTTAATTGAGTTAATTCTGATATGCCTAATGCAATTATTCATAGTTTTCCAGTTTTATTTTTTTCGTTCTGTTTTTAGTATTTACAATATGCCTTGCTTTAGTAGTTGGTATGCTCTGCACTCGATGTTGCTTCAGCTTCAATGGAGTGCTAGATGTAGTAGATTCATACTATGGGTATCCGAAGTAATAGTCTCGGTGCCCAATTGCTCAAAGATTTTTTCTACAGCAACTATGAGTTGGTTGAATGGTTTGCAACAGCTTGCAGTTGTTTATTTCTAACTTATAGGCTTGCAAGTGTCTTTTTATTTTATTTCTAACTTTGTAGTGCTCTATGTTACATTATATGTGGAACATTTTCTCTCAATTTTGAGTACTTTTAACTATTTTCAAGTATATTCTTATTTATATAATTATATGCTATAAAATAAATTATAAATTTAAAAAATATGAACCGCCTAGCGATTTTTGGAAACTTGTATGTGTGTGCGTATCAAAGATACGGGTAATGTAGAAAATGGGTAGAGGTCTTTTCGGAGATGTAAGGGCATTTCCAACCCTAGAGTCAAAAGTCATTTTGGCTTCCCCCAATCCAACTCCAACATCTCCAGCCCAATAGAAAAGGTAGTCAAAATGACCCCTGAGTCAACAGCTTAGTCATTTTGACTAAGTTTAGTAGAACGAAAGCCAAAATGGACAAGAAGGGAGAGTTGATGAACTTCATGGTCCATTAAGATTATGCTATGGCTTTTGACTAAAATGAGTTGAAGATGTAAAATCGGAATGAATAGTAATGACGCTAGAGGTGTCAAATTCACGAAATGACTATGATTTTTGACTAATGGGTTGAAGATGTCCTGTTGCATTTCATCATCATATATAACGATATATATAGGATTTTTCTCAGGTAAGAATGTCTTTACCTAAGGTTTAGGTATGGATTTGGTGTTTTCACCAACTTTTCGATCACATTTTCACATCTTAACCGTTCAGTTTTAAGTCCCAATGTATAGATCACCTCTGTAAAATTTCAGCCAAATTCGTGATCGTTAAGGCGTCTAAAACTACAATTTACACGAACGAACTGAAGCTGTCGAACCGGAACAGGAACCATTCGTGTACATTGTTGTAAATTACAGTTTTGGACGCCTTAACGATCACCAATTTAGCTGAAATTTTGTATAAGTGATCTATACATTACGACCTAAAAACTGAATGGTTAAAATGTGATCGGAAAGTTGGTGAAAACCGGAAATCCGTACCTAAGACTAGGTAAAGACGTCCTTAGCATAGCCGGATCATATATATATATATATATATATATATATACACACACACACACCTGACGTAGTCGGAAGTAACGGGGTTTACAAGCGATAAACCCTAAAAGACATAGTTCTGGAGTCCATAAGAGAAATAGAGAAAATCTCTATATTTTATAAAATTTGATATGATAAACTGATCCTAATACAAAACATGATGGTGCTTATATAGGCATCAAAACCCCTAAATTATAGTCTAATAAGAAATCCTAAAGAATCTAAATTAAAAAGGAAACTAAAAACCTAAAATAAAAAAAATCCTAAAACAAATGTAAATAAATATTAAATCCCGAATCGGATAATTAAAATGATATATTTTGGCCTAAATTTATTAGGGCTCACTAAATTGAGTCTTGAAGATCTCGTTGTTCCTATTCCAGAAAGGTATCATACGTCTCAAACGGACATTCTGGCCAAATTTTACTCCAAACTTATTCACAATCCAGAACCTGACTTTCCGCACGAGAAACTCGAAAAGTCCAAAACCAAATTTTCTTGGATATTGCAGCGGCTAGTAACCTATATGCTTCAATACTAAACAATGGGGATATCACTGTGTATTAGACTAATAGACACCAACCATTGGTCCTCAATACCAATAGCCACGGTTCACACACCAATTTTGCCTTTGCTAGCGTGCCAAACACCCAAAACGGTCACCAAGCCAAACAATGGTGTCTTCAAACTTGTGGGTCCTACCACTAATGGTGACTCCTTCAGATTTTAACTTTTCCAGTTCATGTTACTCACCGATGTTCAATGGTGACTTCATATATTTCAAACAAAACAAAATTCAAAATCAGAAAAATAAATATTGATAATTAAAATTTGCCAATCCTTTAAATACTCCATGCAAGTTATTTTCTTCTAAACCATCCTCACAACAACTTCATACAAAATAACAATTGTGAAAACCAAATGAAAAACTATATGGAGGTTGGCTGTTTTACTCCAGCTTCTCTCTTCTCCTTCATGAATCAGCATAGCTTCATGGATCACTATAAGACGAGGGATGTTCTAGCATTCATATGCAGCAAGTCCCAACCTATGTAAAGGAATACTCAAGTCACAAAATAGTCTGCAACTCATTGGCTAATATACAAAACACGAATCATAACTCCTAGCATGAAAAAGACAGCGAAGCACAAAAATAAAAAGCAAGATCCATACCTGGAAAGTATGTAATTTTGTTTAATCTGACTGCCTGAAAAGACAACATCAAACTGTTAGAATATATTTAATACATACCAAGCTGAACCAAAACCATAACAGTGAAACAGGGAGCCAAGATAACTAGCACTTTATAAAGTATAGTGAAACAAACTAACCAATTCATATGAACAGGTGGGGTGATCAACTCTTCACTTACTGCAGCAGTGCTAAATCTACTGACACTTCTCCCTGAAGATCACATCAGAAACAATTTCATTACATAAATTCATGAAAGGTAAACAGAGGAAAGAGAAAACCCCCGAGGGCTAAACAGAAGACTGCAAAAAGTAAATAATACAAAGGTAAAGGTGGTTTCACCTTTAGAAGCAGACCTAGCAGAGAGAGCGAGAGAGTAAGGAGGAGACTCTCCGAGCTGCCATGTCCACATACAATAATAACTCTTCAGAGGCCCTTATCCTCCTCTTGTTATATTACAATGTCCTCTGTTTCAGCGCAAAAAGAATCTCAGGAAACAAACTGTTTTCTCTCTACTCTCCCTCTAAACCAGTGGAGTAAGTCTATAAGCAAGTGACTCAAGATCTTCTCTTCTAATATCAGTACTTCCCAATTGAGCAGTAGACAGTTTTACAAAATCATAATAAGGTATGGAGCATAAACCACAGAACATGAGCATTTGATTTTTTTTTTTTTTTTTTTTTTGCTGATCAAATTCGGTATACAGACATGCTCCACACAGAACCAGTAAAGAACAAAGAAGTGTTTCCTTTTCTTCATGGCAATGAAGTTTTCTTGTAAATATGTCGTGGCTAAAAACGTTTATTATCAGGGGCCATCAACAACACCCTAAAAATGCATTGCTGCTTGCATAAAGAAATCCTATTCTCATTCTCGCCTAACTCAATACCTAGAAAACATATTCTAGAGGTAGTTCTCTAGCTTTATTGACACAAAGAAATAGAATGAGATGCCTGCTAGACTGCTACCAGGTACAAGTACTGAAAACTAGAAGTTCTGTTGAATCAGATGCAATGGTTGTTGCAATTCGTATTTGCACCAATTCCTAAATATAAACGTAAAACCTACAATGCTGCAACAAATCGTGCAAAACTATCAGAGGTGTGGCCCACAAGTGTCCTGTGAAAAGTGTCCAAAGGAACCATGGATTTGATGAGGTAAAATACCAAGAGGCTGCTCACTGCATCCGTTATTACTAGAGTTTGCAAATATCCTAAACACATGCAGTTTAACACAAGAATTCCAGGTGAACAATTGAGAAAAACTAAAAAGCAATAATAAAATACAATGCCAAAGACAGTTTATAACTCAGAAGACACATACATGTACTGCTTGCCTAGAACTGAAATATGCTTCTGAACAGAATATATGGGCGGTCAGATACCAGAAGATCTTGGATACCCCAACATGGAAGAAGCCAATAGCGATGAACAACACTGAAAAACAAGTAAAGAAATGAGCTTTTTTGCAAACAAAAAGTGAGCATCAAGGCACGTATAAAATCTGCTATATAAATTCAAGGGATGTAAGAGGAAGTTAAGGATTTATGATCCATCCATGATAACGGTTTCACATTAACGAGGGCAGGGAAACTTTACCCAAATTGGTTCAAATCTTTCAAGCCCAGAGACCTTGAACAATCTAACGAGCACTTGACAAATTAAATATTACAATGATCGGAAAACCAAAAGCAGTAAATCTGAATCAAATCAATCTGACCATAAAAAGGCCCTTAAAAAAAATAGAAATTTAAAAATCTAAAATTGAATTCAAGGAAAGAGAAATCATTTTCCAAATCCACATGGACATGATAACCCATATCTAAATAATATACAGAGAGAAGAGATCTCAAGTTATGAACCTTCGAAAATCGGTTGGATGGCCATGCAATGCATGATACAGAGCCTCATGGTGCGCAGATCTCCATCAATTCCAGATCAATAATCTGATCCAAATCTCGATTTTTCGACTGAAAGAAGAAAAGAAAAGAAATTAACTTGCGTTGTGAAGAGGAAAGAGAAAAGGACTCTGTTTTTCTTTCGATGAGGAAGAGAAAAGGACCGTTGAGAGAGAGCTAAGTGCTCGACAGACTATTATATAATTGTTTGCATTGATACTGAAGAGTATTTTATTGAAGGGAAATATGTGGGTTCAAGATTATTGTAAGATGTGGTACCAAAATTAACAATGGTTATCATTACCAAACAAACAAAATTGGTTATGGTGTCTTCTCAAAATAAAATGAAACCAACAATAGGGCGCGCTCTCACCATTCAGGCAAAAGTGGCCCAACAATGGTTGCTTTAGGCCATATTTGTGGTATAGCGACGAAACATTCATAGTTGATGCCACTGAATCCAGCACCAGTTGCCAAGTCCATGAATTTAGGGGTCATCATGGGTCGGGCTAGGGCTGGCCCTACCCTAAATTTTAGGGCTTAGGGTCGGGCCGGGCCGGGCCTAATCAAAGTCAACAAAATTTAGGACTGGGTAGGGTCGAGTCGGGGCTTAAATATGCTAACCCTTACCCGTCCTAAAAGCCCGATCTGCTAGAGCCAAAAGGGCCGGGTCGGGCCGGCCTTCCGAATAGGGACAAATAGGGCCGAAATGGGCCTTATTTTGTATAACTAAAAAAAGAAAAAAAATTATTTTTTTTTCCTTAAAATGTGACTCAATGATGATATAGGTAATATAAGACTCATTATTTTTTATTGATCATATTTAATATATACATACACACACACACACAAACACACACACACACATATAGAAATTAACTTATAACATTTATTAATTTAGTTAAGGTGGTTATATTCAATTAACTATCTTTTTAAATCTCCTAATATTAATTGTTGTGTAACAAAGAAAATAAAAATTAAAGAAAACAAAGCCTATGTTATAGAAAATAATAAAAATAATATATAAATTTTAGGGTTGGGCCGGGTAGGGCTTTTAGGGTTGGGCCGGGCTTGGCCCATACGGGCTCAATCGGGTCGGGCTTCATTTGCATGATCCTTACCCTACCTTATTTGAGAAATGGTAGGGCCGGCCCACCCTAATGTAAGGGCCGGGTAGGGCTTCGGCCCTATGGGCCGGGCGGACTTAGGACCGAAGGGCTAAATGATGAGGCCTACATGAATTCTTGTTGGGTCCTCTCCTTCCCTCCTGGGCATTGAGTCATCATAAGCTCATCCAGTTGGGTGGTGATCTTCTCAGTAGTGCTTGTTTCCGGCAAAACTGGAAGAACTGCCTCCAAAACGATTACTTTTCCATCGTCTGGAGTAGCACTGTAACAATTCTTCAACAACTTTATGCAGTCCTCATCCGTCCAATCGTGAAGTATGCCCTAAAAAAACAATCCAAAAAAATTGAATGGGTAAAGCTAGCTTCACATGCGTATACAGTTCATTTCAAGCCAAATGAATATAAAAGAAACCGGCACTTGAGAAACTTAAAAAATAATCGACCTTTAAGAAAATGGCATCTCCACTTGGAACATGGGCAAACATGTCTCCTCCAACATGTTCGACACCTGCAAAAAGATTAAATATATTATTATATAAAATATATACACAAACACACATATATATACACACACATACAGTCTAAAAGTACCGCGGATATCCACACTTAAGCAAAATGTGCGAATTTCTAGTTTTTCTCCAATTTCCGATCATATTTATACATATTAATCGTTCAGTTTTTAGATCCTAATGTATAGATCACTTATGTAAATTTTCAGCCAATTTAATAATCGTTAAGGCATCCAAAACTGCAATTTACAATTATAAACACGAATGGTTCCGGTTTGACAGATTCGGTTCATTCGTGTAAATTACAGATTTGGATGTCTTAACGATCATCAAATTGGCTGAAATTTTGTATAAGTGATCTATACATTAGAATCTAAAAACTGAACGGTTAAGATGTGAAAATCTGATCAGAAAGTGGATAAAAATGGGAAATCCGTACTTTTTGCTCAGGTGCGGACATATATGCATATATAATACATGTATATATATATATATATATATTATTCTTTCGATCAAGAGTATTTTCTTAAGTAATTCAGTACTGAAAAAGTGTAGATTAAGGTCGTACCAGGAGAAGGGTGAGCATATTTATAACATGCGGCAGATCGTAATTGATTCCCTTAATATGAGGGTATTTGGAAGTGATTAGACTGAAAGCTACTCCCAAACCACCACCAACATCGACAAGCTCCCCAAGGTGCTCAAAACCCCTGTAGAGATCAAGAATCCGCTTCACAACAAGAGTGGTGTGGTTGAACATTGCTGTGTTGGAAACCTGATTAAACCTCGGGTCCGAACCTGAATACTCAAAGGTAGGCATGCCATGGAACCTCTCAAATGGAATTCCACCTTCAATAACTGCGTCTTTCAGTTGTGACCTGCATATATGATATATGAGTTAATTAGTGTGTACAGGATTAGGTCAATTATATCAATACATAAATCTGTACACGCATTCTTACTTAATTAACTCCAAAAGCTTAAATTCGAACGTACGTGGAGTGATGAGAACATACCAACTGTTTATGAAGACCTTGCATGTCTTGGAACAATGGCATGACTAAGCCCAACGAAACGCCATCTTCAGTCACAAAGTGCTTGGACACCGCGGAGAGCCTGTAGAGCCTTTGGCCATCAACCAGAGAGCAACCAAGTGCAGGGTGAGTGGCGAGGAGCCTAAGGATTCAAAGAGTCCGAACCTGCTCTGGGCCTCTGGCTATGATATCAAAAAGTCCGAGCTCAATGGCTGATTGCATGGACATGGGCAGCGCAGATGAAACAACCAGCTGCACAGCATAATGAAAGCTTTCTTCTTCTTGCTTTCTTTTATCGTCAAGAACTATGGCTTGGGGTTTTGTTTCCAATGAAGAGGCCATAATATTTGGGAGTAGTACTGTATATATTATCTAGAAACCCTCTGTGTCTTCATTGATTTAGGTGCAGTCGGCTATTTATAGAATTATAGGAAAATATCGATTGATAGTACGTGTCCTTTCCTTCGCTCCTTTTGGGCCTTGTTCCTCATTGGCTTTTAATCTCAGCCTTTAACGGCATATCCCGGGGCTCATGAGACACCACATCAGCAAGTGTCAGGGAAATTATAATATGGTTTTAGACTATAGTACACGTGGCGGTTCTGATGATATTATTGACTCATATAACTTAAAAATATTTTTGATTGGTCTCTTTATTTAATTTATTTTATTTTTTTCACCCTTACATACCAAATTCAAATGATATTATTAGTTGGGACCATCACATGACAGTGTCACGTGATACTTCGAGACCACAAATAATTCCTTAGTTTTGAATATTAAATGCAAAAATTTAGCTTTTCCACGTTAAGAACACTTAATAGCGTTTACAATTTTTTTTTTCTTCCTCATCTCAGTCTCTTTTCTCTTATTCGATAAGATGATAACAGTAACCCTTTTTTTTTTGTTACAATTCGATAATAGATTAACAGTACCTTTGCTTCTCCATTTTTCACAAAGCCAATCAAGCTATTTTCTAGGTAAAGGGAATTGAAATATTAACGAGAAAAGAAGGAAGAAGTTGGAGGAACTTAGATTCAAAAATTATTAAAGCCATTTCAATTGAACAAACTCAAGAAATGAAGAAAATATATATATCTCTTTTGTTTTTTTACTTTGTCATGTGGAACTCAAAGATTTTCTAGACTCAAGATAAATCTCTTCAGTTCATGTGAAATGCTCTAACTGTACATTGCAGCACAGTGTCTGACCACTTTGACAGTTTCAGGGTTCGAACCTAGATTGAGGAGCACACCCAACTAGGCAAAAACTATTAAGCCACTTGCAGTGGTTAAATATATATCTCTAAATTCTCTAATTTCTCTAATTATAGTCTATATTAAAAGGTAAATCCTAAAATACTGTTCATTACTATTCAATAAATAGTGATGTGATGATTTTGTCCCTATATTTTGCAATATTTACATCTCTCTGTCTCTCTCAAAAACCATTTCATTCTTAGTCCCAGCCAAGACAAATAATTAACGCAAAATTCAACCCCACAGCAGCGCGGTTACTTAGCAACTAATTCTAACTAATCACATAAATTCCACAACCCTCGTTTCTTTCCCATCTTTACCTACTAAACTCTAACTCAATTTCCTTAATTCCACAACCCTCTTTTCTTTCCCATCTTTACCTACTGCACTGTGCAAGAACTACTTCAATTGGAAGCTTTGAGATGATTGACTCTTTGAGAGCTCGGAGTCCAAATCCAAGATTCATCTTAATCAACCCCTCCCTCATCCTAAGGGAGATAGATCAATATCAATATATTTACAGGCTTAAATAATTCATTGGGCTTGATGTGGGGTGGAGTTTCTCACACGCAGTCGAGAGAATGGGATCCCAAACCCCGGCAGAAACCCTACGGATCAATTTCTTATATTGCTCCTGACATCTCCATATTGCTTATGATGTTGTAAGACAGATCTAATTGGGATTGAATGATAATATGAGATATATCTAATTAGATTCTACGATATTTTTATCGAATTTGACATTTCTTAGTTCATGAAATGGCTTGAGTGATATTGAAGTGGAAATTAAATCCAGGTCAGGAGGTGAATGCATCCATTTAATGTGAAGCTGAGGAAGACATTTTAAGGTGCAGGTCAAGAGGCAAAAAGGAAAAAATAAGGGCAGTGTTAACTGTTAAGGTCAATTAACGTCAAGAAGAGGATCGATCCAAATCCTACAAAATATATTAAGTGGAATCTCATAGGAACTAAACCTGCATATTATATATATATATATATATATATATATATATATATATATATCTGTATATATATCTTAACTATCATCAATTTTGCTGAAAATTTACAGCGATGATCTATACACTAGTACCTAAAAATTGAACAATCGAGATGTAGATATGCGACCGAAAATAGACTCAAAATTCGAAGTTCACACTTTAATTTCAAAGCGGAATTGTGCTCTGAATAGGATCTGATATATATATATATAGGCGTGTTCTGAGGCAGACATCAGCAGTGCTGCAAAAGTGCAGACCTCTATGCTTTCGCGGCGATCAGGTGCCGACGGCGGCACTGCTCTTGCCATACAGAGATCATGGGCATCCTGGATTGCGTCACCATGAAGATGAAAGCGAAGGAGATAGAGGTTGAAGGTTTAGGCAACGACATCACCTAAAACTTCAAGCCCGATCAAGGTCGACTGCAAACTGGTAGCCGGTGAGTCCACCGGCAAAAAAAAGCTCAAGATCTTGTTCTCCGTCTGGTAAGAGCAGCGCCGCCGTCGGCGCCTGATCGCTGCGAAAGCATAGAGGTCCGCACTTTTACGGCACTGCTGACGATGAGGACAACAAATTGCTCACAGCAACTAAACGTGCATTTATATATTATTAAGGTAGTCAAATGAGAACAACATATTAGTCCATAGTTGGAAGATCCGAAGGACAAATGATGTTGGCGGGCGAATAACAGACAAGATTGGTGGTGTCAAGAATCTGCAATCTGATCTTAGCATCTTACTCTAGAGAAGTTTTGATCCCTTAATCTCGATTAACAAACATGCATGAATTGAGGTTAATCATGCGATATAATTTAAATTTTTAATGCACGACGACAGTCACTGATGGCTAGATAGCCGAGCTGTGATTTGAGAGGGCTTGCCGACCTTTATTTATTTAATTTTTTTTTAAGAAGTGGAAATAGTACAAATTCTATGTCCGGACCCGAAATTATACTATATACTAAAGTAGTGTTTTCCTTATGAATAGTGTTATGACTGTTTTGCCCTTGACCCTGCATGTTTTCTACGGGATTGTCCTCTCCAACTGTTTGCGTCATGTGTTGCCGTGTGGGTTTGTAGTAACTTCGTGAGAACAATATAATTTTCTCAGAAAGAGAGTGAGAGAGTGATTATGCGTTTAGGTTAATTGAGATCAGTCGGCGAGAGACAGTGTACAGCTTTTCCATTTTAAGAGGTATTTGTTGGATTTTTTAAAAAAAAAAAAAATTCATATAGGCTTTTTTGATTGATTTGGGGAATTACCGTCGATCACGGCCTTGCTAAGAAACCGGAGGATCCGAGCCGGGATACAATTCCGATGATTCAGTTAAGGACCCAAGTTACAGCACTCTTGAAGAAATCCATGCTCAGTTCTCAAAGCTCTCTATCAATAGTGCATCCAAGGCCCGGTGAGTGATATTAGACCTTTTTTTTTTTGTTAATGGGTTCTTTGATTTATGACTCTGAGGATAATAATTTATTGTATAAGAGTTGGAAATTTAGTGGGTATAGATATTGTGAAGGTTTTTGATCTTAAAGAAGACCTTGATGGGGAGTAGATGATTGCCCCTGAGCTTAATCAGAATGATGTTGAAAGATATGAACATGTCCAGAAGATGATTCAAGGTTAGCCTTGAAATGTTTACTTTTCAAAACAATGCATGCCAAGTTTCCTACTAAAGTTTACCCTTTTGAGCAATTTTACAAAGAGAAGACAAGCTGCCTATTGGAGATAAATGTATTATGTATATCCTTCACATTCCGTTAATAACAACAAAATGATAGAACAAATGGTCATCTTCAATTTTTATGGTGTACTAATGAATCTTCTGTCATTGTTTGGTGGCAGACAAACAGATTGAGAAATTGAAAGTGGAGTAATGTAAGCTCTACTTGAGGAAGAATGGGTTGAGATTGACTGAAGTTAGGGAGGAAGTTTGTTATCAAAGCTTTTGTTGGTAAGGTTATGTCGGTGCTTTAGCTTTCATGGAGAAGTTAACAAGTTTAACTTTTGTTATTGTTCTCAATCTTTAGTTTGTTATTGTCAATCTCTGATATTGAATTCATTGTTACTAAGTGGATCAAGGTACCTGACATCATTGTTATTGGACCCTATTTTGGGAAGCAGATATTTTCTTTTTTGCTTGATAAATGATAATGTTGATTATATTGATAACTTCGATTATTCTAGAATTGTATATGGTAATGAGAGTTGCGTCCTATATTTAAATCACAGTTTGGTTGTCACCTTTGAAAGGTTTTTGAGCTGCAAAATTGTTGCAAATCTCCTTTGATTTTGTTTCTTCTTTGTTTCCTTTGGTTTCTTGATTGATCCTCTTGAATCTTCGTGTATAATTTGAAAGTTTTTCTTTCTTATTCTGATTTTAGATTGTAAATACTGTTATGTATTTTTTTTCTTTGTTCATTTAGCATGCTAGAGGGATGCGGAAACAAAATTTATACATTTAAATTGATTAGTAAATTGGAATGGAGGAGGTAACCCAGTTAATTAGGTCTACCTTCTATAGAAAGAGTTTCAGATTTCCAATAAGCAAGGCTTGGACATCCCCATCATCAATAGGTGGACTTCGTTATTCTGCCATGAATAAGGGGAGTGGCAATATGTTTTCCTAAGTTACATGTTAACAGAGAGCAACTTATACAAACAAGGTAATAATGGTGGCTCATTAAGCTTTTCAGAGTAGTCCTAGAATCCAAATAACCTTTAGCAAGCTCAAAGATATCGCACCAACTACTCAAGTCGTTTTGAAAGAAAAGTAGCAGGAAACCTTCATCGCCAGAGGTTTATAGCATCAAATTGAGAATAAGGTTTTTCATGAAGACATCATCATAACTAATCTCACAACATAGAGAACTTATGATCGGTAAGGAATGTTAGGGAGACATCAATATTAGAAGCTGTATACTTTTATGTGTATGATCTACAATGAAGGTTATAGTTGCAATTTGGTCTGTTTGTGGATTAAGAAACTAAATCAAAATGTTGTTTACAAGCTAGCTACTTTATCTTATTGCATGTCATCCTTACATACCATTGTTCTTTTATTTAGGCTATTGGCATTAACAGAACCAAGCCAAATCCTAAAGGTGAAAGACCCACAAGCATTGATACAGAGAGCAGTAGAGAAATATATGAGCTAACGACACAAATGCAACTTCTAAAAGTTCCTCACAAGATGACCAGAGAGAGATATTACTCTTCAAATGAGAATGTGCCAACATTGATACAGTTATTGGCATTGAGAAAAAACCTAAAAACCAAGTCAAGCCATATGATCTAGATAATGAAACTATTGGAGAGCAGATAAAAATCCAGATATAGTGGTACTTAAAGATGGGATTCTGGAAGAGTGTCAGAACCAGAACATCTGTTATGGAAATGATAGATAACTTTTTGTTGCATGCAATTATTTGGCTATTTCACATTTCTTCTATACACTTGATTTGAATAGCTTGGATTCACTTTGAGCTTTAATATATTGTATTTTTGAACCTCTCTATGTTCGATCTCTTTGGACTAGAAAAAGATGGTTAAAGCAATGCCTATTTTAGGTTCTCCGTTTGCAGTATGTTTTGGAGACTGCAAATGATTGTTAGATTAATGCTCAAGGAATTTTTTTTTTATGAGTTTTCTTTTTTATACTCTATTTTCCTTTCCCAATTTGTAAAAATAAAAACAGTTTCAATTAACGCTTCTTAGATTATAAATCACTCTATTATATATAAATTCAGAGAAACACGTATAAATTCAGGAAAACAACCCCGCAGTATCGCGCAGGCTCACTTGCTAGCTTATATTAAAGGAGAACACACTTGGGCAGGCGAACCGAATCAAACTGGGCCCAAAATAAAAAAACAATTTATACAAAAAGCTGAAGGAAGGTTAATCCGTACCTAACGAATTGAACCCGCTTTGCTATAACAACCAAGCATGAGCCCGCTAGCTAAAGATGGAGATGTATGGAATATTCAAAGGCAAAAAAAAAACACGTGCAAGAGCCCACAAGTTGTCCCCTGCTTTCCTAACTTGGGTTGTTGAAGATATTCCAATTTCTTTAGGGCTAGAATTGTGAACTATGTACTTTATTCTTTTTCCAAGTGAAATCACAAGTACTCCAAAAATAGAGTAATTGCGAGAAAAAGAGAGAGATTAATTTCATTGGCCCGAACTCTTTGGGGCGTAAATTCTTTTGAATCCAAAAATTTCTTTGCATGGGTGATTTGAGGGGTATCGCAGAATTTTTTACGGACAGTCTTAACTTTTGTTTGAAGGACAAGTTTGCTGCTTCTTCATGAAAAGGTTCATCTTAAGACTCAATTTGAGAACTACCACGACTTCATTGTTAGATCACTTCAAAATGTGCTTTAAATGTCTCAACTGCATTTTGGATCTCCATTCTTGAATCGTTCTCTTAAAGTACTCGGTCAAAACAAAAATAGTTTGAACATTATTAGGAACATGTGTGTTTATATTGACATACGAACACATACGGTTTACATTGTGGATATAGTTAAATGAGTAAATAGTTATAAGATACCTATTGAACAAGGAACAAAAACGTACATGAATAGATTCAGATAATTAGATTGCACTGTAGGTTAAGCGGGCCCAACAAGCGATCGATCTTTTGTGGCCGTCATTGAAACCTTTTGTGGTTGTCCCAAGTCATGCAGTTTTTCCCGTTAAGCTATTCTCTACGACGAGTTTAGAGCCGTCGACTTTCGAAGAGAGATCGAGAACAAATGGAGTTCTCAGAACAACGATCATTTCAGAAACTTCTAATTCGAGAGGAATTCACATTATCACACAGCTATAAACTTGGTCTTGATCCGTCTCAATTCCTTTCTGGTTCTAGAGGAATTCGGGAATTCTCGGATGGGTAGCTTTCCGGTTCTAGCTAGACTGGTAGTACCGTAGTACACTTGTATTGGAGAAGCAATCATGTTAATTAATATATGCATGTGGACTGATATCATATTTAATGGTATAAATAATTGAACCGACCAATACATATTATTTGTAGGCCCCTTATTTGTATTTTATTTCTTAATTACTCGTTTGACCGATCATGATCTATGTACTAAAATTACTTATACTACCTACCGACAGAGTTTATTTCTTACTAGTTTGATCGATCATGACATATAGATAGTACACGTACTGTTCAACATGCAAACCAGGGGTAGCTAGCTAGTTTGTTTTAAACATGCCCACACTGGTTCCAGATTTCTTATTAATGCCCTTGTCCCAGAAATTCCCGTAGAATTCACCGTAAGTGAAACTCCGGTAGAGGGCCGGATGATCATCATCAACCAGTTTCGGGGCAGGTTTGATCACAGCATCGTATGATGGGCAGTAGAATGTTGGGATGGAGATCCTTTCCTTGTCGCTATTCACCACCGCGCGGTGGAGTATACTCTTATAGCGATCATTGCTCAAAACCTAATAAAGACAACATAAAAACCGTCACATATAGAAAAGTAATTATTTATTAGGTATCTTGACGTATTTTATTATCATATTATACTAAATTATAACAGTCCATGGTACATATTATTTTCATTAATAATGTTTCTGTTGAAATAACTGGCATAATTATGTCAAACCCCAAAATCCGAACTTCTTGTTACATTTCAAGTCACTCGATCATCTAGAACTTCTTGTTACATTTCAAGCCACCTACCCATAAAACTCGGAGCCAAAATAAAAGCTAGCCATGCGTGTTGACTATCTTGAGCACACGTTTCACTCATGCAAATTATATCAATGGCGTCACCAATCCAAAAGATCGACTACCAAGTAATCTGACGTCATGGGATTATTGTTACTCATGAGTTTCTAGTTCTGACCTGCATTTGGTCGCCGAGGTTGACGATGAAGGTGTGAGGAATGGGCTTGACAGCAACCCATTTCCCGCCCTTGAGAACCTGCAAGCCTCCCACGTCGTCCTGGAGGAGGAGGGTGACGACGTTCGGGTCAGCATGCTCGGGTAAGCCGTAGGTCAGCTCTGGCTGAGGGCATGGCGGATAGTAATTGATCGCCATGTGCTGCCCATGCTTTGCTAGGGCCTTGTTGATGTAGTCCCGTTCCAGTCCCAGGCTTTCAGAGATGCCTTGAAGGAGTCTCACTGCAAGGCCTCTGACTTTCTTGCAATACTCTGCCACATCTTCCCTGCGAGAAGGTTCAAATTAAAGTGAACAAACTCCGTGAACGGAATAACTAGAGACCGTTACATTGCAAATTTCTAGAATAGTTAATGTCCTTCAACCGTTCTGACGAGTTACGTTGGAGACTACGAATGAATCTAGAGTATTAGACTAAACGTCTGTTGTCAAATTTTGAATAAAAAGTTTGGGATCAAAATCATGTACGGTACGACTATTTAGCCTCCAATCCTCCATAAAAATTTTCTTATGTGACGGCTATTGTAGCTTTAACACAGTTATATATGTTGCAAGAACATCATGCATTGAGGTCGAACAAGATTATATCTTTTAAGTAATTCGACTATATGGCCGATGCGGGAGTAGAAATATAAGTTCCAATTATAGATACCTGAAAGAGGGAGGGTTGGCTGGCCACTCATGAATGTAATCCTCTAGAGGGTGGCAGTGGAGTCTTAGGTAATCTCTCCAGCAGGATACTTCCTCAACTCTGACATTGAAGCTAGTCGACAGTCTTATGGTCTTATAAGGGTCTTCAGAGTAAACCTTCATCCTTTCACTCTCTGGCAAATGGAAAAACTCCTTTGCCACAGCCAACAAGTTATCGATCACTGCCTCGTCAATTCCATGGTTTTTAACCTTCAATGGTAAATTAGTGGAACAAATAGAGGTTAATTTACTTCCAGTAATGGAGAAGGACTTTGATATGCATGAAACTTAATGTGTGTGAGGTGTACCTGAAAAAAGCCATAGTCTTGGCAGGCAAGGCCGATCTGCTTAATGATTTCAGAGCGCCGTGAGCCGTCGAAATCTTGGAGGTCGATGAGAGGAATGGACATATCAGAGGACTGAATGACCTGGTCAAGATTGGGACGATCATGTTCGGGTCGGACGAATTGAGAAGGAACATGGGCTGCACCAGATACAAGGTCGGATATGAGTACTGAATTTGGAGGTGCCATTGTAATGTGGACAGTGAGAAATGCTGTGCTAACTAATTTGAGAGGAGATGGCCCTTCTTGGGAGCTAGCTCCTCTATTTATAAGCTGGGTGTCATAATAACCATAAATGAGCGCAAGGCTGGTCCTGAGTTTGTCAAGGCCTGATATGTAAAAGATTGAATTTTACTGAAATCTTCATTAATCAATTACTAAAAATTCAAAACCCTCACATTTACAATGAAAGGTACTTAATCATTTTTTTGAGACCATAAAAATCTGATAATTAAAGTAATATTAAATTCATTTCATAAATGATACAAGAATATGGTCAGAATTGATAGAGTTGAAAATGGATATAATTAATTATTCACTATGTTTTTTTCTCTTTACAAAGTTCTATATGTAAGTTTTAAAATTTGGATACAATCGAAGAAAAAAGTTTTAAAATTGGAGGTTTTAGGCACATGCTTACTTCACCTAGGCCCAAGGCTGGCACTGAATAAGCGAGAAGATTAGTAAAAAAAAAGAACAATGAAGAAAAAGAGATAGAAATCGCACATTTAATTTAGACACAAAAAGGAAAATGTGTTAGGTCCAAATTAGTTTTGACCAAACAAATTTATGAATGATTCGTGTCGAGAAATTAATTAACTTTTAGTACCCCAGATATATCAATATATATATATATATATTGCATAACTCTAATAATGGAAGTTAGTTTTGAATTAAGTGTCTGATCCTTGACTAGCGGATATAAAATGAGATTTTTTCCCACAAGTTTTCAAAATTTTTCCATTATGTCTACTAGAAGTTTAGTATGTGATTTTTTTTTCAGTTTTTTTTTTTGTAAAATTCAATAAAACAACTATTGACCCACAAATAATACCTTTCATATCCTCAACAAATTTTATTTATCCACAGTAAACACTTTATTGATTTATTGACCCTCAATAACCTCTTTTTGTTCTTATTGGGAAAATGGTAAAAAAAAATATCCTTATCAAGAAATCCACATATACGAAAAAAAATGTGAGGAAAATTAGTTAGATGATTTTCTTTTGATCCGAGTGAACTGAAATATCGAGTAAAAGATAATTATAATTGGTTGTGAGCAGATTCATAACTCTTGCATTTTCTATAAACTTTATACTTTTTCAAACAAATTAACCACATTTCTTGCAAATTCTTTTAATTTTGTGTTTTATCAAAAAATTTCACCTTTACTTTATCAACTATCTTTCAATGAGATTTTTTTATGAAACTTCATTGCATTTTGCCATAGATCAATTATTATTTGGAGATTTTACTCTTAATCTTACTGACAATAACCTGACGTAGGGCTGTAAATGAGCTGAGTCAGAGCGAATACCAAGGTAATCATGTTCGGCTCATTTGTTTTCTATCGAGCTCGAACAGAGCTAAAGCTTGAATTTTTTTTTTCTCTATGCTCAAGCTCGGCTTGGCTTGAATATTTTTCTTAAGCCCGAGCTGGGCTCTGCTAAGCTAGATTAATTGGACGAGCTTGAGCTTGGATATTGGCTCATTTGACTTTAAATTTAAAAAATAAAAAAGGAAGAAAGAAAATTTAAAATTATAATCTAAATTTAATGTCTAACAATCAAATTTAGATTTATGGTTCTTTATTATAATATATTTTACTTAAATTCTCAAATTCTCTTTCAATTGAAAAGGAAGGTAATAAAAAAAATTAAAGATTTGGGGTTAGAAAAATTATATATTTTGATATTATAAATTTTCATGAGTCAAACATTAACAAACGAGCTGAGCTTTAACAAACTCGAGCTACTCATGAAAAATACGAGCTTGCTCAAGAGTTACACGAACCAAATATATCTTTGTTCAAGCTCGGCTCATTTTTTTGTCCCGCTTAATATTGAGCTCAAGCTCGCCTCATTTATCTTACGAACACGGGCAGAACAAGCTAAAATCGAGCCGAATACTAGTCGAACACAAGCTGTATTAAGCTACTTATAGCCCTAACCTGATGTCATCCACATTCCACATTTGATGCCTGACCTCATTCTCAACAGGAAAACCTACTTCTTTATGTAGATAACGTAAATAAACCAACACAAAAAACATCCATACAAATTCACATTCTACATTTAATCCCTAACCTCATGTTCAACACAATACCCTTTTTTTTATTGTGAATAACGTCACTAAAACAACACGGAAAACATCCCTACACTTGAAAAAAAAAAAAAAAACAGCATCAGTGCAAGAAATTAGTAGGTGTCAGCTTATATGCAATTGCATAGTATCATCACGAAATATATGCTTGGAATTAGGCCTCATCAAAAAACCCGCGGATCAAGTGGGCCGATGGAGGCCCGCCGGCCCGGAGGGCCAAAAGCCCAGCCCGACCCGTTAAAAAGCCCGCAAAAGCCCGCCTAGGTGGGCCTATAGAGGCCCGCTAAAAAGCCCGGAAAAACCCGGCCCCGCCCGTCAAAAGCCCGCTAGGCCCGGCCCGTAAAAGCCCGCCTAGGCCCGGCCCGTAAAAGCCCGTAAACTATTTTTTATATATTATATATATTTGTGTGTGTTTGTGAATATATATATATATATATATATTAATATATATGTGTATGTGTGTATGTTTATATATATATATATATAATAGATATGTGTGTGTGCTTATATATATATATATATATATATATATAGAGAGAGAGAGAGAGAGGGAGAGAGAGAGATGTGTGTGCACTGTGTGTGTGTTTATATATATATAGATGTGTGTATGTGTGTGTTTATATTTATATATATATATATGTGTGTGTGTGTGGAAATTCTCATAATTTTTATAGAAAATATGTGCATATATATTCTAAAAAACAAGTGACAACGGTTGATCAATTAGATCGGATTTGAAAATATGATGAAATTAGCTAATTTTTTTACCACACTCATAATTTGTTGTAATAATCACATCCAACGGTCGGTTTTTTCATTTTATTTGAATTTATAGAGGTTGCTCTTTGGAGTGTATGATATATAAATATAGGTTTATAATAGTAACTAAGTTTGACCTAGTTGATCGAATTCGAAACGAGAACTAAATTGGCTGGATTTTTTACAGCCACTATAAAACATTACAATCTCTCCATCGAACGGTTGGTTTCTCCAAATTCATCTTCCACTTCATGGTTGTTTTAGAATGGACATCAATATTTTTAAATGCAATGTACAAGTCATATAACTTTAGGTGACAAATTGATATAGGCCGACGTCTATGTAATAAAATTAAAATTTTTATTTTATGTACAGGTACATCCATCGATAGGATATTTACAGATATGATGTGAAAAAATAAGCATGTTTTGCGGTTATCAAGCCATCGGTCAATCAAGAAAACATACAAGCGACTACGGTTGACCAATCCGATCGGGTTTGAAACTATGGTGAAATTGACTAAATTTTTAACCACACTCATAATTTATTGTAATAATCACATCCAACGGTCGGTTTTCCCATTTTCTTTGAATTGATAGAGGTTGCTCTTTGGAGTGTGTGATATATAAATATAGGTTTATAAGAGTAACTAGGTTTGACCTAGTTGATCGAATTTGAAACGAGAACCAAATTAGCTTTATTTTTTACAACCACCATAAAATATTACAATCTCTATATCAAACGGTTGGTTTTTCCAAATTCATTTTCCAATTCATAGTTGTTTTAGAATGAACCTCAACAATTTAAATGTAATGTATAAGTCATCCAACTTTAAGAGGCAAATTGGTATAGGTCAATGTATTTGTAATTAAAATTGAAATTTTTATCTTATGTCCATGCACATCTATCAATGAAATATTTACAAACGTGATGTAAAAAAATAAGCAAGTTTTGCGGTCATCACGCCACCGGTCAATCAAGAAAGCATACAAGCGACTACGGTTGACCAATCCGATCGGGTTTGAAACTATGGTGAAATTGACTAAATTTTTAACCACACTCATAATTTATTGTAATAATCAAATCCAACGGTCGTTTTTCCCATTTTCCTTGAATTGATAGATGTTTCTCTTTGGAGTGTGTGATATAAATATAGGTTTATAAGAGTAACTAGGTTTGACCTAATTGATCGAATTCGAAATGAAAACCAAATTAGCTGGATTTTTTACAACCACCATAAAATATTACAGTTTTTCCATC
This sequence comes from Rosa persica, assembly GCA_025331145.1. Classification (NCBI taxonomy): domain Eukaryota; kingdom Viridiplantae; phylum Streptophyta; class Magnoliopsida; order Rosales; family Rosaceae; genus Rosa; species Rosa persica. The sequence goes on from WFKR01000001.1 coordinate 33,553,685, forward strand.
CAACGGTTGGTTTTTTCAAATTCATTTTCCACTGCATGTTTGCTTTAGAATGAACCTCAACAATTTAAATGTAATGTACAAGTCATACAACTTTAAGAGGCAAATTGGTATTGGTCAATGTATTTGTAATTAAAATTGAAATTTTTATCTTATGTCCACTCACATCCATCGATGAAATATTTACAAACGTGATGTAAAAAAATAAGCAATTTTTGCGGTTATCACACCATCAGTCAACCAAGAAAACATGCAAGTGACTACGGTTGACTAATCTTATTGAGTTTGAAACTACGGTGAAATTGACTAAATTTTTAACCACACGTATAATTTATTGTAATAATCACATCCAACGGTCGGTTTTCTCATTTTCTTTGAATTGCTATATGTTGCTACTTGGAGTGTATGATGTATAAATATAAATTTATAAAAAATTAGTGTCTTTAAAAATTTAATTATCAATAAATTAGTATCTATATATAAATATAGATTTTTTTTGGTACAATATAGATCTATTATCTTTGGTTGTATTTGATCATTATCCAATGAATTTCCAAAGCTTGATTAAAAAAAAAATATATTTGTGTCTTTAAATATTTATTTATAAATAAAGCCCGCAAGGCCAAGCCCGGCCCGGCCCGAAAAAGCCCGCAAGGCCCGCTTTATATGGAAGGGCTTGGATCATTCGATTTTTAATAAAGCCCGACCCGGTCCGGCCCGACCCGCCATTATTAAAAAATTTAGCAAGACCCGGCCCGGTCCGGCCCAAGTCCGCAATGAATGGGCCGGACCGAGCCCGGCCCGGCCCGTTGACGACCCCTACTTGGAATGGACAATCCAACGTAAATAAACCAATACGAAAAGCATCCATACAAATCCACATTGTTTATTTAATCTATAGCCTCGTGTTCAACACGGTACTCTTTTTTTTTCTTTTTCTTTTTAGCGGATAACCTGAATAAACACAGAAAATATCCATACACTTCAGAAAAACAGAATCAGAGCAAGAAAAGCATATGCCAACTGATTTGCACTTGAATAATATCATCACGAAATAATGAAATATATGCTTGAAACAATCTAACGTAATATTAACAAATTAAAAATAATTTCTTAATTTATGCAATCATAACTCAATTGAAACATGTAATAATTTATTTTCTTTTTTTGATGATAAAAGTGAACCTATGCCACAAGCACCCAAGCATATCTACTTCTACACATTCTTCAGACAAAAAGGAAAATCATATGAAAATAATCGACTAGAGGAACGCGTATGCTAGTTGAACATCTTTACAGAAAACAACATGAGAACAAACTAAACTATACTTAAAGAATTATCACGAAACACATACTTAGATCTAACACATGAAATATTCATAATGATGAAAGTAATTTTTTTTTTATCTTTTGCATTCACAATTCGCTCTCTTAATTTTCTTTCAAAATGAGTTTAATTAATTAAAACAATTAATAGATCTAACACATGAAATATTCATAATGATGAAAGTAATTTTTTTTTATCTTTTTTGCATTCACAATTCTCTCTCTTAATTTTCTGTCAAAATGAGTTTAATTAATTAAAACAATTAATTAAATGGCAATTCAATCAGATTTGGAAACACTGAAACAGCACAAACCAAGGCTTAGTTTGGGAATGCAGTGCTATGAGAGAAAACACTTCCAAACTTGCTGTGAGATGAAGCACTTCCGAACTTGCTGTGAGAGCAAGTAGCTGAGTGTTTAGTAAACTAATTTTAAAAATGCTGTGAGAACGAAAATCAATTTTTGAATGTTTGGTAAATTGGAAGACAAAAGTGCTTTAGCGGGATATAATTACCAAAATAGTCATACATGCTAAGATATGCTATTAAGATAGATAATATTGTTTTTTGATTATGTAACCATACCAAATCAAAGAATTACTCATGTATTATCCTTGTACTCTTGCTTGGACTGAATAAAGGACTTACTTTAAACTCTTAAATATGCATATTATGTTTTACTATTACACAAAATAAGTCCAAAATATTATGATTAATTTCCCGACCATAGTTCAACAGGAACTATTACACAAAATATGACGATTATCATATGTGAAGCCCAAGAGCAATTTTAACAATAACACAACTAAAACAGAACATAAATTTGGAGTTCGGTGATTTGTTTAAAACACATCAAATTCAGAAAAGTGACCACACTAGGCCAAAAAATGAATCAGATGACAGTTAAAAATTGTTGTGTGATTACCATGTTTGCTAGTTTGATAGGTCATGCCTTTCATTTCAATCATCTAGGCTTAAAATTTAATGTCATGTGATTCTACACTTTCTGGAAAATAAGAAAACTGGTTTGATAGTTCATATAAATTCAGAAAGTAGAAACTAGGCCTTGAACTGGATTTAAGTGCTTGTACAACATATGATTGAAGCTTCAGCATTTCTGATCTTTCCCCTCAAGTCTTCTAAATGTTTGCTTGCACTTCCTACAAAGCCTGAAAATAGAACAAACTCTAGCATTAGCAACCTGCAGCATGCACTTATCCACAACTCTTGCATCTGGTGCTTTAAATCATAAAAGTTCAAAACTTTAAGAGCCTAGATCAAGCAAACTTGAAAGAGAAATAGGGTCTAACCTGAAATGTGTTCTTCAGCAGCTCATCAACTGTAAAGTTCAAAAAAAAAAAAAAAAAAAAAAAGGAAAAGACAAGGAGATCAAATTTTAGATTAAACAAAAGGATGATCCATTTACATATTTGAAATGCGTTTTCCAAACTCTACCTTCCTCCATTATCAATTGAAACTGCTTGATCGCTACTGGATTAGGAGTACTCATCTTCTTTTCTGTCGGTTCCCTCTATAGATATTTAACCATAAAAGAAAGACTGCAAATTTTAGTTCAACTACTGTAAACCCGAAACAAATTGCAAAAGCATTTCAATTTTGTATTAGTAAAATTCATATACATCCCAAATTCAATCAATCTAATGCTTTTATACATCAATTCCATTTATTCATCCCCACCACAAAATAACAGATTTACTTAATCTCAATATCCCAACAGAAACATATTCACAACTCAAAGGCTTGGAATTCTTACCTTGTACTAGTTCTGCCGAGACCATAGTCTCAATGGCCTGCTGGTATAAGGAGAGGCACTAACTCCTTGGAGGTACTGGAGCCCGATTCAATTTGGAGAAGGAAGACCGGAGAAACCCAGAATCCAGGATTCCGGCAATGGAATGTGCGGGGTCCTTCGAGGTAGAGTCGACGACGAGGTTTCTGGATTTTGATGTCCGGCTTCCTCTGAGCACGGTGATGGCGGGGGTGTGTTGAGGAAATGGCCGGAACTCGATGAGAGCTACGGAACAGCGCCGTTGTGACTTTGATGGTCGTGTGAGGAGGCTCGCGGAGGTGGATGGCAGTGATTTTCTTGGGTTTTGGTCGGAATTGGATCCTGATCCGATTGGTGGCGACAGTGTCCTGAATTGGTGGCCGGGAATGGTGGTCTCCGAAGATGGCAGAGAGAAGCGGGAGGGAGAAAGGAGAGAATTAGGTGTGCAGCCGAGGAAGAGAGAGAGCTAATCCTATAAACTCGATGTAATTTTCAGAAAAGAATGCGGACAGAATTGGAAATTTGGTATAATTCATTAATCTTGCACTGTTGCTCCGTGTTTTTCACAGAAGCAGCTCCAAAAGATATGATTTCTAGGAGAAGCTATTTGGCCCAAAAGCAACTTCTAGTAAACTTTACCAAACACTATCTCATAAGATCAAAAGCAGAAGTAGCCCTAAAAACAGTTTTAAAATCAATTCCAAATTAAGCCCGAGTATGGTTTGAAATGAAGGTTAATTAAATAAGATGGATTAGCAGGTGTACTAAGCCGATAATATATCATATTACAATAAAACATAACGCATTAGAAGATGTACGTTTGAACTTATCTAAAGCTCTTTGCGTATTAATTAATAGAATTTTTTTTTTTTTTTTTTAAAGTCAATCACATTTAGCATGGAATAATACATCCAAAAGATTAAAAAAAAATTGCATTGAATACAGGAAAATAAAAAAATGTGCCAATTTCTGGCATATCGATTTAGTACTGAACCAGACAATCGACGTTGTCTACTTTTCGGTTTCAGAGAACCCCCAACACGTTTTTCCCCGGGAGCACATATCAGCTAAGCCATATACGGTTGCATTCATTGCATCAGAGTTTCACTGACAAACGAGATAGTCCATACAAAACAACAAATTAAACACCACCGGCCACAGCTCCAGTCTCTTGCTCAATATAAGGAGGTGATCACTGATTGATCTCATCTGAGGCAGCTTCGCCATATCATTTGGATCCTTGTACCGATCCACCGCGCGCCGCCTCTCGATCGACTCTTCCTGAATGCATGCATCTTAAATATCACATTTAATTTACCGGCCGGTTTAACAGTTTTCCTGTTCTTTAATAATATAAAACCTAAGTAACGTCGAGGAAAGTTAGGAAACAATAAGTATACTTGTACGTTATCGTCATCCAAACACTGCCATATAAACTGGTTTTCATGATCTGAGCTGTATTTCCAAGGATATACACTAAATTAACGGCCAGGATGCGTCGGCACCACCGTGTCCTCGCCTTCTTTGCTCTCCTCCTTCCTCTGGTCATTGCCTTCGCAGACAGCGAGGTCATTGTAGTCGGTGGTTGGAGACCCATTGAGAACATTGGTGATCCCCATGTGAAGGAGATGGCAGTGTTCGCGGTGTCGGAGTACAGCCAATCCCAAAAGAAGAAGTTGGTGTTTCAGAGCGTGGTCCAGGGAGAGACTCAGGTCGTAGCAGGCATCAAGTATCGGCTCGTCATTTCTGTCAAGGAAGATGATTCCTCCGCGAATTATGAGGCTGTTGTATGGGAGAAGAGATGGATGAAGTTTAGGAAATTGATCTCTTTTGATGAAGTGAATAATTAATAGTGCTGGTGCTTTTTTCTTTTTCATTAATTTGTTGTTGTTGTTGTTGTTTATAAAAGGTCAAATTCTATTGCTTTCATTTCGTGTGCATCTTTTATATTCATGGTCGGAGTTGAATGGTTGATATTGAGAGACTGATTATTCATCTTCATTTAGTTCATTTTCTGATTATTAATAAAGATTTATACGAATTAGTCAAGCACGATCCACTTTGGACTTGTGTGAGCTACGTTCACTCAAGTCAAAGTAATCCCTTTCTAAGGAGGGAACCCCTTTGTAAAATGAGAATGACCACCGTCTAGTTGGCCTTGGACGAAGATGTGGTCTTCTTGTTTACAATGTCCCAATGTGCCCAAGTGCAGAAGGAATTAAGGCCTAACCATGATCTAAATTCCAAAACTCGAGTAAGGCCAGCTATGACGGTTTGGAATATAGAGCTTGATGTAGGCCTATTTTGATAAGCATAACAGTGATGCAGATGCATAAGAAGTCAAGCTACGACGTCCAAATATGATATGGCTTAAAATTTATAAAAGATTCTTGCATCTTGCATTTGCATAACTGGTGATGTAGATGTAGGCCAATTATGACGGATTAAACTACGCAGTAGAATCACAGTAATGTCAAGACTTTTTATGGCTTCTAATACCCAATCAAATCAAGCACTAACACACCTAACTTATGATAAAACATCTGAGGGCATTTTCAAGACTTTTAATTTATGGCTTCTAATACCCCATTAAATCAAGCTCTAACCATCTGAAAATCAACTATAACCGTTTCATTACTCAAATAATAACACTAATTTAAAGAGCTTCTAAAACTTAAATCTCACGTTAAATGTTTAGTTCAGACATTGTCTCAAGACAACTTTAAAATATTTTTGTTATGACTTTCTTTTGTGTTGGATCAATTCTTGGTGTCATTTGATTGTATAAACGGATGCAACAAAAGTGAAATATATTTTGGGGCACACTTTGTATGTACTCTTTATCTCAAAAAAAAAAAAAGTATATTTGGAACCAGCCAACAAGGCAAAAGAGAACTAGGCCAAGTCCCAAATTACAAATAGTGAAAAAGCCCAAACCTAAAACAATAGAGTGGCCCTAAACCCATACCCAAACGAAAATACCTAACGAAAACGACATTAGAGCCGCCCAGAAGCTTCTGGATCTCTCTCTCTCTCTTTCTACAAAGCAGGCGCGTCACATGATCCCCCTATAATCCGCACCCTAACAAAGCATACGGCACAGATCGCTTCACCTCCATGACGTGAACGATTGTGATCTCTCCCGAAAAGTAGTGGGTTGTCCATACCGCAACACCAACAGTACCGGATCACTGTCACCACCATCACCACGTCATGTGCACCACGTGCACCGCACGAGAGCCCTTTCATCCTTTTCATCAATCTTTGACCGGTCATAAGCCCTTGTCTCTTTGCAAGTAGCGGTTTCCACACTAGCCACGTCGGCCCAATCCCCGCCTTTTGTCCGCGTGTCCGTACCATCTGACCGGTAACCACCGGTAAACTCCACCGCCACGTCAGTGGAGGGCCCCACGGCGCACAGCTGGAGGCGCTTTTACAGACTTAGCCTTCGAGGGGGAAGGGAGCTTGTGGACGAGAATCGACGCTGGGAAAAAGAATTTAAAAAAAAAAATTGAAAAAGAAAGGAAAAAGCGCTTGTGGGCTAGGACGAACCGAGCCGCTAAATTTGCGACACTTGGCGCGATCTTGAGGCTCTAGAGGGCTCTGAGACTACAGCAGCCATAAGGAAAATAAAAACAGAAAATCAAAAATCCACCAGAAAAAATAGTGGCTGAGATTGCTCCTTGCTCACAAGAACTGAGAGAGCCTCTGGTGGGGTGTGAGGGCGTTATAGTTCGCTTTCTTCTACCAGGTTCCCACTCCCTCTCTTATACTCTTTGCTTTTGCTCTGGAGATTTTCGCGTTTAGTTTCGATTGCTCCGATCAAGTTTTCGAGGCTATTAGATCTCTCCGTTGCCGGAAACTATGCCGTCACCGGCGAGTGTGCGGTGACAATTCCGGCTGGTGTCTCAGTCACGGAGAGAGCTCTCATCCGCCATGGAAGGTACTCTTTCTCTCTCGTTTCCTTAGGAATTGAGCTTGTCTCTTACTCTCTTTGGTTGCTGATGCGAAATTAAGTTGAAAATATTGATGATGAATTTGAGCTTTGAGCTATTGAGTTTTGAATTGAGTAAGGGAGGCTCAGCTCAGTAAGTGATGAACAAAGCTCAGATTTGAGCAATGAAACTTTGATATTTCGATTTGGTCAGCAACCAAACAGAGGTTAAGATTTTGCAGAGGAAATATGGAAAATGGTTGCAGGTTTACTGATCGAAATTTCTTTTTCTCTGCGTGTTGGCCTTGTTTTTTCGTAGTTAAAGGTTTTGGCGTCTTCTTCTTCTTCGGGTTCATTTTGGTGAGGATCATGAATAAGGAAATTTATTTTAGTTCATTCGGTGAAGCATCTCTCTGATCCTCTCTCTATGTGGTTTCGGTGGATTCTGAAATTGTTATGGATCAATTTATGTTATATATGAGTATCTAAATGGCTTCGGTTTCGTGAGAAATTCGAGTGCTTAATTGTGCTTCTATAAATCAGAGACGGATCTCTACCCATTCCTGTGTTTCTTTTGCAGTAGTAGTAGCCCCTTCTAAGCCTAGTTTGAGTAGTACAACCACGACGGCTTTACTAGTAATAGCATTCGGTGCTTTCACTAATGAAAGAAGGTTCTTGTTCTATACTTTGCTGGTTAGAGAGGATTTGAAGCAGCGCTCAGCTGCCCAAGTCCAGTAATGGACAATTTCTCATCTGGGGAAGATTTGATCATTAAGGTAACAAAAGTGCTTTGGTTTAAAATTTTAATTGTGTAGCAAATGGTAAGTAGCTGAATTGTGGAATCCTAATGGTAGGCAAGAAAGCCATATACTATTACCAAGCAGCGAGAGCGGTGGACCGAGGAGGAGCATAATAGGTTTCTTGAAGCCTTGAAGCTCTACGGGCGAGCATGGCAGCGCATTGAAGGTTAAAATTTGAATGACCTTTAACTTTAGGCTCTTCCTCCTGTTTATTTCCGCACTAAATATCTTGTTAGCATCTACTGCTTTGAGCTAAATCCCTAAATAGCTCATCTTAGCAGTTTTGACATGATATATTGCTGTATTGTTTTCCTTAAGTTGGGGTCATCGTCTCAATCTTTTTCCTCTTCTGTTGTTACTTTGTGGTTTGCAGATCATATAGGAACAAAGACTGCTGTGCAGATCCGAAGTCATGCACAGAAGTTCTTTTCAAAGGTCCATCCATACCTTTTCATCTTCTTCTTTTGCAAGATGTGTGCTTTGGTTTTTATGGTTTGGTTATACACAACATTGATCCTTTGAATTGCACATTTAGGTTTTTATGAAACACAGTTGATAATTTTGCTCTCCATAGCAGGTTGCATATAATTTCATTGCCATGACTAATAACTACATAACCATGTCATCCTGTCATTTGTCTGCGTGATACTCTGAGGGCCGTTAGAGGTTCTTGTAAATGCTAGTCTGGTAGAAGGTACTTGTTCTTTCATATGCTTGTTAGCTGCATATTGTCTAGTTATTATATATAAAAGACGGCCCAGTACATGAGGCTCCTGTGAATGTGAGCTGAATCCGCTACTCAAACTGCAACTGGATGGTTGATTGGGGCAAGCAATACATGGAACTGACTGAAACTATTTTATGCTTAAAATGTTTATTAATGCTTGCACATGCCATATCAGAACCTTCATGAATTGACTGAATCATAGAATTCATACTTGGAACAAACACAGTTATAAAAATTTTAAATTTCTCCAAAGGCTTATCTCTATGGAAAATAAAGCAAGTAAGCAAACAGTTTAGATGCAGAGTCTTCCTTTGGCTGGGAGAACCTTCTCTAGCATTGTTTATGTCAAAAATAGATGGCAATGAAAAGTTTAAGTTCCATTCCTTTTATATTGTCAAGCAAACTGTAGCAGTATGTGATAGGTAGTAAAATCCTTCCGGCCTTAGCACTCTCCCTTTGGATCCTTTTGGAAGGAAAAAAAAAGCGATGCTTATGCATTTGGGGTTTAGGAATATATCAAATGAAGGGTTTTTTTCCCCTACCATTATATGAGAATGAGAGAGATCTAGATCCAGATCCAGATCCAAGATGTCGACTTTGATACGTATGCTGATTTAGTCTTTGCATATTGGAAATGATGTTTGCGGACTTCTAGTAATGTATTTATTAGATGATTTAGATATTGGGTTATCCACTAGGACTTTAATTTGTGCATGCAAGCTGCTATGGTGTGTAAGTTAGTATTTGCCTGGTGAGCATCAAACAAGTTTTTGGTCTAGTGTTTCACGAGTTTCTGGGTCATGAGATCAGATTTCCTTGATTGTCCTACAAAAGAACCTGAAGTTGACTGTAGCCTGTAACAAGTCTCAAGTTTTTTTTCCCTCAGGCGTATGTGACCTGTGTATAATTTGCTTATATGGTGAGTAAGGTTAATTAATTCTAAACAGAAGGGAAAGTTAACTGAAATCTACTAGCTTTGGATAAGTTTAATCTTAAAGTAAAGACATGAAGTGACTCACTTTCAGTGCAATCTTAGGCTTCAAAGATAGATACTTTACTACGGGTTTAAACGTGAAATGGAGGCTACTACAGGTTTGAAGTGTGCATGGTTTTTGAAATTCTTTGGGTATAACTGTACAGGAAAATAGAAATTTAGGTAGGTGCTATTAAAGTTTGGAATTTGGTGCTATCCTAGGATTTTGATGACCCGATAGCAGTAACTTGGTGTCATGCCCAAATAGGTTCTTGAGATTTATTTCATAGATTCTTTTAATTGGCTGATTACTTTTTAAAAGACGTATGAAATATGTTCTGTTCTAATCTTGCTTTTTTAAAACTCACAAGGGTTCGAGAGTTGAGACCCACAGAGATAAGATTCATTTCAAACATTGTTTCTTTGTTTATTTTTCTTTCTATGACAAATGCAAGTTATCTTCTTACATTTACTGAACACATACCTCTCTCTCTCCCTCTCCCTCTCCCTCTCCCTCTCCCTCCCTCCATGATTACATGTGATAACTTGTTTATTTTCACCTTTCCAATCACCTTTTACATATTCTGTTGCTCATGCATTTTCTTCTGCTTTGGGAAAATAAGAGCTCATTGATTTCTATACACAAACTTTTAGACTTATGTTTTCTTTTTCAAAATTTGGCATGCATTCAATGAAGGATCAGCTAACATTTCCATAAAACAAGAATCAAGTATTGATTTTTCTTAGACAGATTATGCATACGAACCTTTTTTTTTTTCTTTTTTCTCTCTCTCGATGAAGATGCATATCATCCCAATATCACACTACCCCCCCCTGATATATTGATCCAGAATCCAACATCTGATACCCTTTGACCACCTGACCAACTAATGCAGCTTCAAACACTACCAAACACATTTGTCCATACTTGAAACACTTCCCAAGAAAGCTTATAGATCTGAACAGTAATTTTCCTGTTCTTAGTAGACAAAATAATGAAAAAGGCATTTGAGGTTATCTCAATCTATAGTGCTACTTAATTCAGAAACAGATATCACTAGATCAATCTAATATTCACCCAATATCGACCTAGTAATAATACCACCTGCACCTGGATTAAAGTCATTTGACTCTCCTCACTTGGATTATTACTTCTGAAATGTTTTGAAATTTGCAAGAAGAATTGGCTGCCAGTCAGTAAATGCTGGACGACAAGTATGATATAAGTTTTGTGCTGACTTTGTTTAATACTGAGACATGAAATTTCTGAGTTTCCTCTGATTAGTCTCTGTAAACATCTACGTATAGGATCTTGTTCCCTCACTTTTCCCTCCGACCATTATACCCGGACACACGATTTTTTCCTATTCTAGAAGAAAAAGGGGTTTGGTATGGCCAGATAGCCCTCTTTTCATGTAATTATGTCGTTGCGGTTCAAGTGACTATGATTCAGTTAAGATTGCATATAATATGTTTGATGGATCACCACTCTAGCTATCTTTTAGGTGAGAGTTTGAGCATCTTTGGTATCTCAGGTTTTCATTTGCTTCAAATGCTCCAGATTATGGTAATGCTGAAGTCATGAGTGTTCACTAATGTTTGATTGCTAAAATTTAATTTCTGATGTTCCATTAGAAGGATAATCAGACTTCTTGTGCATTGAGGCCTTTTTATGGTATCATTATAATTTTTTTGAATTTCCGTTTCCTCATATCGAACTGTACCGTATCCCAGTACCTGTACCCGTTTCCATGCATTACTAATACCTATATTGGAAAATGGAAGAATTAAGTTGTGAGGAGTATGATGATCCTAAGAGTTGCAACTAAAGAAAAGATATAGGTCCTGTACATTATGTTGATTTTCTGGTAAAATTTTGGTTCAAAATTTGTTGGATAAAATTTATACTAATTGTAGGATTAATCATTAAGCCAATGTTTCTTAGCGACCTTGTTACTTAATATCTAGATTTATAGTGAACTTGGCATTCTAGAAGACTTGGAAATGAATCTTGTCTCCATAAGTAGGTAATGGCTTTGACTCGTTAATTAGCCCACGTGTCTTTGCAACACACCTAATAATGAGATAAATTAATTATTATTTTTAAATAGCAAAACCTTCTGGTACACCTTCAATCTGTAACAGAAAAACCTTTGATCTGGGTGCGAGGTTTCCCCTTCCATGAGGTCTAAAATAGCAAAACCTTCTGGTACACGTCCACCCCATGCTGGATTTCAAAGCAAACCCTAATCTGGTTGAAAGATTATAAATAATAAATTAGAATACAAAGAAGGAAAATGCGTAAACAAAGTTTGTTGGCCAGTCAATTTGAGTAGCTTAGTATGTCATCAAGCTCTGCTGGTTATGGATGCAATTGGAAACGTCTCTCACTGCCAATATATAGTGAGGCCAACTATCCACTGTTCCCTGGGGTTATCAGTATGGCCCGTGGTCCTTGTTTTGACTCGTGGTCCCAGAATGGCTCTTCCTTTGAACTGCATACAGAAAGCTTCTGCACTAATCAGGAGTCTTGTATTAATGGCATACTCCTGGAAACCACTACCAGTTTCCAGCCATCATCTCTTCATATCAATACTCCTAGACCATGTACCAAGGGTTTTTATTATTCCTTTTGTTCTCATCTCCCACAGAGATTGCAGATGTCGTAACCATGGTTACACACTACACTGATATGAACTAGTCTCCCATCTCTAGACATTTGCTGCACCATTTATTAGGTACATGTTTCCGAAAATGTAGGTTAAATTATTGATACTTGAGCTATTTCATTTTCAACAGAGTATTTGAGACATTGAAATCCATTAGACCACTGCTTTTGGTGCCCAGTAAATTTTCTATTTAAATTCATTATCACTGACGAAAAGAATGTTTTTTTTAACTTCCAGCTGGAGAAGGAGGCAGTCAGTAAAGGTGTTCCTGTAGGACAGTCAATTGACATAGATATTCCGCCTCCGCGCCCTAAAAGGAAACCAAGCAATCCTTATCCTCGGAAGTCTAGTGAAGCTGCTCCAACATGGTCCACGTCGCATGTTTTACCAAAGGATGGAAAACTTGTGTCATCAGCTTCTTCTTCACATTGTAAACAAGCAGTGGACTTGGAGAAAGGACCATTTGATGAGGTTATTATTTTTATTCTTTAAGAATAAGGACTTTTATAGTTCTCATTTTACTCTTTTCTTTATGTAACTTTACTCACCTGTGACTTGATTAGCAGAGGTCCAGTGGAGAAGAAAAGCCAAGTTATGGAAAAGAAAACAAAGATGAAAATTGCTCAGGAGTCTTCACCTTACTCTCAGAGTCTCACTGCTCCTCTGTGTCTTCTGCAAACAAAAGTTCGATACCTGCACAGGCGGCGCTCAGAAATGCTTGCACTTTTAGAGAGTTTGTGCCTTCAGTGAAAAAGGTAATCCCTCGAGATGGCAATGAATCTTATGTCACTATTGAACTTAAAGGAAATGAGAATTTGAAGAAAACTGATGCCAAAAAGATAGTTCAAGATAATGCCACAAGTGAAGCCTCAAAGTTGGAGAACACTAATGCTTTTAAGTTGGTTCAAGGTGAGAAAGCAGATGATTTGAATTGTTCATTGCCAACAGATGGGATGCGAAGTGCTCCGACCTGCCCGAGGAATGTTCCTATACACATACTGGATGGGAGCGTAGGAGAATGTAATCAAACTACAACCCCAAATTTGTCATTGTCATTCCAGGATTCTGTATTTCATCCTATGCGAAAGATTCGTGTACAGCCTAACCTGTTTACAAATCCAGCTGCATCTACTACTACTACTGAAGTATCAAGATCTTGTATTGACCAATCATTTCCAGCTATTCTGCCTCCATTTACCCCATTCCACCACAATCAAGAGGACTACCACTCATCTCTTTCCTCCACATTTTCAAGTCTTATTGTGTCTTCTCTGCTACAAAACCCTGCAGCCCATGCTGCGGCTAGCTTTGCAGCCACATTCTGGCCTTACTCAAATGCGGAGAACAAGGAAGGTTCTCCTGCATGCTCTGCCGGAGGTTTTCCATCTAGCCAAATGAACTCCCCTCCAAATATGGCAGCAATTGCTGCTGCCACTGTAGCTGCAGCAACTGCATGGTGGGCTGCCCATGGACTGCTCCCCTTGTGCGCTCCTCTTCAAACTAGCTTTAGCTGTCCTGTGCCCGTGCCCATGACTGGAGTTTCATCAATGGACAATGATCAAGCTCCTGCAGCCGAGACAGAGAAGGGACAGGATTCTCTTCAAGTTCCTTGCTTGCAGGATCAACTGCAGGGCCCAGAACAGTCAGAAGCTGTGCAAGCACAACATTCACCTCCAAAATCGCCAACCACGACCTCATCAGACACTGAAAATGGAGGTGCAAAGCCTGATATTGGATCAAAAGCTGATGATAATGGGAAGGACATAGCAACAACTGAAGTTCAAGATTCGAACAAAGCAAAGAGCAAAAAACAGGTTTTCCTTTAATATTGTCACAGAGTGGACTACAAGTCCTGTTTCAGTTACTTTGTACTTTTTCCTAATTTAAATAAAAATTCTCTGTTTTTTTTTTTCTGAAAACAAAGCCAAGAGCAAAAAAAAGGTCTTCCTTAAAAATTGATCAGTTGACATAACTCACTACTAGTCCTCCTTTTATTACTTTGTATTTTTCCTCTAGTTTCAATAAAACAGTATTTCTTATCTTGCAAAAAAAAATACATAGGTGGACCGTTCTTCGTGTGGTTCAAACACAACTTCCTGCAGCGAAGAAGAGACGGATGCATTAGAGAAGCAAGAAAAAGGCGAGGAAGAACTAAAAGAACCTGACATAAACCCAGCATCTGAGTCTAGTTATCGCCGCACTAGAAGTATAAGCAACATGAGTGATTCTTGGAAAGAGAGACACATGAATGATTCATGGAAAGAAGTCTCTGAAGAGGTATTTAAACACATTTGTTTAGTGTATCTATTTGGACGAATCTGTTTATGATTTAATTGTTCTCTTATCAAGTCAACTATCTTTATTAGGGGCGAATGGCCTTTCAAGCATTATTCTCAAGAGAGGTATTGCCCCAGAGTTTTTCACCTCCACCTGACCTGAAGGATAAGGGGCATCAGGACACTATAGAAGGACAGCAAAATAGTGGTGAGAAAGACGGAAGAGCTCTAATGTTAGACCTGAACAGCAAGGCCTGGGCACCATTTTGTCACCCAGAAGTGGAGCAAAATGCATCACCACCAGGAGGGCTCAATGATGCAGGGGGGCTGTTGACATTAGGCCTGGGATATGGAAAGCTAAAGGCTCGTCGAACAGGATTCAAGCCTTACAAAAGGTGCTCTGTAGAGGCCAATGAGAACAGGGTGGCAAATGCCAGCAGCCATTGTGAAGAGAAAGGTCCCAAGAGGCTTCGCTTGGAAGGGGAAGCTTCGACTTGACATTCGATATTGCATGCAAAATCAAAGGAAACCTTTGCTTTGCATGTAATGTTATTGTTACCCCCTTAAGTATATTATATTCCTTTGCGTTTCATTTGAATTTTCAAGTTAAGGAGATCAGGAACTTGTCTGGGTGTGTGTACCGTATATATGTCTTGCATTTACTCATTCACTACCTTGGACCTTTGCAAATGCACTTGGAAGACTTTCTTCATTCGATCGGCCATGATATGGCACTTTTAAATCTACTCATCAGATAGAAATTTCGAAGTCTACCCATGCTTCTGCTGCTTAAAGATTTTCGTCTCATGCAATTGGTTACAGGCCGCTTGATTGTGCTTGTAGTTCTTGCAGCTGAACTGTAGGCATATTTTCAGATGTGATGAGAAGCTTTTGCATTTACACTGAAAATAAAGAGTGAAGCTTTCTGATTGTTCTGGCTGTTGTGAGAATGGTCCTCATACGCCGGAATGCAAGTATCATAATACATCGAAATAGTTGAATGGTGGAAAATACATTAAAAGTCTGATGTCCTGGTTTTTTGGTCAAATATGATGATAAGATCCAGTTTCACTAGTGAGAAAAAACGTGTAATTCTTTCCTATGACCAGTTGTGTACAATCATTGTGTCACCTTATGCACAGAGATACATAGATGATTGTATACAAAGGCCGATGGGGAAGAAAGATCAGCGTTTTTGCACACCAAGAGCCAATTAGTGAGAACTGATTGCCGTAAGTGAAGTTTGGCACTTGCTATAGCCAAGCATGAGTACAGCCACTATCCATAGTTACAATTGTGACCATAGAAAGAATAGAAAAGTTATTTACACAAAACTCGTGCAATAAAGGTAATCTCGTTCGATATTGCCTGTGGTCTAACTACAGACTTCCCTATAGTAGATATTTGTCACTGTTAATAATCATCATCATCATCACTCACGTAATAAAGTCGTGTCCATTCCCATCATTCCCCAAAGTTCCAAAAACTGCCTGCTGATCTGACCACAATTTACACCAAACCGGTAATATGCACAAAAAAGGTAGTTCGTTGAGAATGGCTGTACACCAGTAATATTTACTTGGAAATGGAGTCTTTGAATTGCACAGGAGTGGGATCTGGTTTGAGAAACTTAATCCGATGGGACTCCAAGTTTACCATGTATTGTTGGACTCGCTTCTTATTGGCCGGAGTCAAGGAAAATGGAGGGTTTATGGGCAGAGAGGTTGCTTCTCCTGCAATAAAAGAGAGCAGAAGCAGAGCTTTGGTGTACAATGCTGCTGCACTATCCTTGTTCTCCATATACTCGTCAACCTAGAACATAGACAAAGCCTACATAGTCAAAAGATAGTGTCATCTGCAAACAAGATTGCAGATTTATATGAAAAAATAAAATAAAATAAAATAAAATGGCAGCATAAAAGGAACTCACAGCGGCTTTTGTACCAACGTCTAGAGCTTTTTGGAATATAATTTCCATCGCATCTGGTACTTCAGCAGCACCTACAATATAAATGACACAATGAGCAATATATACATTGTAAAACCAGAAAAATCATTTTTACATATTGAACGTCTAACCATCCATATCTTGGACATGATAGGATAACTTCTCTGCGCGAACAATTGCAACTAGGAAACCTTGCTCGGCCCAAACTGAAGCAGATGAAGGCCTAGTAAAGTCTACATTTTCTGAATTGTTTACTGATAAGCCACCCTGAACAACCGAGGACGCATTTGCTGAACTGCTTTCGGGTGTTTCATCCTTTTCAATTGATGCCAGCCAACTGCTGCAAATTTCAATAGCTTTCTTCCATATGGCCAAAACAACCAGTTCAACTGAAAATGACTCTAGATACAGTCCTGCATTATACTGCAACCAAAGTAACCATTACTTCTATACAAGAGAAAGATAGAGAGACTTCTCGGTAAAAAACTGAATTACCCTTCTGTAAAAAATATCAATCTCTGCCTATATGTACATGTTCCAAATGAAGCAAGTAACGTACCTTTTCCTGAGAAAGATCAGCAAGGACCTGAGCATGCTGATGTAACAGATGGAGCATGGTCGAAGGATGCAATATAGACAGTCCTTGCACTTCCAGTAACAGAGTTGATGCACAAGATGCTGGTTCTATAAATGATCCTTGAGTTTGTGAACTTCCCACACCAACAGAACCAGCTGCCAGCTCCTCTGTTTTGATGACACGTGGTATACCATGATCTTTCTGCTTTGAAGCACAGATAGAAGCTCTAGTTGTGGAATCAAGTTGCAGGGAGTGTTCAAGGTAATAGGAGAAACTTTCCATCGATGCAAAATGAGAATTAACCATTACGTAATCTTTTTCAATGGACTCCATTGAATCCGAAACTGTAGAAACCAAATTAAAGTAATTAAAACAAAGCAGCAGCCTACAGAGGAAACTACAAACAGAAATACAAACCTCGAAGCTGATCCTGTAAGTTTGGATCTTGATTAACAGATTTCCTCAGCCTATCACATGTAAAATCTGGCACAAGCCCTTTAATATGTGCAGCTGAATCTGAACTCAGATTTCCAATAGAGGAGTTGATGGGATGCCTGGCATGCAATTGCAACACCTTAACGGAGGCAGAAGAACTGGGCTGTTCACCTGTTGATTTAAGTGGTGAAGTGTGTTCAACTTCCACCATCACCCTGCAGATTATGAAAAAAGAAACTATTCTAAGCAGCTCCTTCAATTTCAGCTTGACTGCGAATATAAGTGGACAAAATAAACTGCTATTATATGTACTTTTAAAATTGATACTCAATTTGTAGTTTTGTACTAATGCATCCGTAACCAATAAATAATAGAATTATAAGCTACGAAATTAAATGCTTTACCCCGCTTCTCTGAGAAACTTGTGATTGAAGAACTCCTGAAACGACAGCCGCTCAACTGCATTGAAAGTTTGATTTTTACACTGTCAGCTATTTTGAAGAGTTTAGCAACTTTAGATATTCATATGACAGTTGGTGTATATTCTCCCAATTGATTAATTACACACAAGCATATTATCAGAGATGCCTTAAAATAGCAACCATTACCTGGATTTAGACGCAAAAGGTTTCTGCAGAGATCTACACAATCTGGATGCAATTCTTCCAAAGCACCTTGTGGAAACCGCAGCTCAGTAGATGTCAGAACATTATGAAAAAGCTGTATATAGCAGAAAAATTATTAAAACACAATATAGCTCCTTCAAATATATAACTTTCTTACTAGCCCTTTCAGTGGCTATTTCTTTAGATGTGCATGGCAAATCTTAAAATTTTCCTATACAAGAAATCTTAAAATTAAAAACCTGTAATTGACTATTCCCATCAAACGGTAGCTTCCCAGTCACCAGCTGATATAAGATTGCTCCAACACTCCATAAATCAGCCTGCAAAGACCATGACTAAGTCAAATATGACATAAGACTGGCAAAGATGGTTAAAAACATGTCAATAATGTCACTTTCACAATGTATCACCTTTGCATCATATTTCTGGTTCAGAATAATCTCTGGAGCCATGTATAATGGTGAACCGCAAAGTGTGTCAGCCAAGTCTTGGGGTGTGACGGATCTGCAAGACAGGTGAATCAAATAATTAATGAGTCCGGAAGGAAAAGGGAGACCAAGTACCAGTTACATGTTGAAATATGGATCACCAATATTTACAATTTCATATTGCCAATAGAATTTACTAAGGTTTTCGAATTATTCTTGACAGAAGAGGCTGCTTCAGAAATACTTTTAGAAAAACGATCTTCTGCATATAGGAGTGATAATTTTAATAAACTTCTCCAAGTAACTTCTCTGCTTCAGTTCATGCTGCTTCATTCTCACTAGTATATTACTTCCATAAGCCACAGATGAAGAACAATAAATTTGGATAACAGAAAAGGAAGAAGCTGAAGTTCAAAAAAGCAGAACTCTTTTTACCACATGGTTTATGTTGAAGGTGCAAAAATTGTATGACCTTAAGACTAACCTGACAACTAATAATGTAAATGGACAAGAAGTTTATTGGGTCCTTCTAAGCAGGCCAAAATTGGGATAGTGCTAAACCAGTGGTGGTGGAATATATTAGCTATGAACCTTTCTACTAGGAAATGTAGTCATGGCAGGACCACATACAAGCACCACAAAGCTATATAAAACCATTTACTGGACAGGTAGCGGAGATTTTACTTAGGTTGCAGCAGTAAACTTCACAATAAATAGAATATTTAGGATCCTACCTTGCAAAACCAAAGTCCCCTATCTTCAGTAGTGGGGTTTCCTCATTGGCTGACAAGAGCAAGTTCTACAAATTCAACGAGAAAACCAAGTAAGTCACAAACAAACTGGCTTAAAATTGTCAATGTCATAGAAGTTTATACAATGACGTGTGGGTGTTACATAGTTATACATTGATTGAGAATACGTCAAAAAAGTTCTCATGAGCCACAAGCACAACCAATCAGAAAAAAAAAAAGAAAAAAAAAAGCAGAATACCGGATAAATTTGGCAATTTGCAATTTTTGGCCGACTGATGTGCTTATTAGAATGACAGTCAGAGTTAAATCACCTACAGTATAACATAATAACCCAACAAGGAACACCGTACCTGTGGTTTTAAATCCCGGTGGATGAGGTGCTTTTCCTGAAGCACTTGCAATCCTGCAGCTGCTCAGGACAAATCCCAATTAAACATGTCAACATCCACATAACCACTCACTAGAATAGGTAAAAAAATAGCAAATATGGAAGAGAATCAAAGCTTTATAATCACTAATAAGAGCATTCCTACTCATCCTAATCATAACTCAGAACCTAACCATCCAGAAATCAATTCTCCCAAAAAAGCACACACACCAAACTCCCCAATCATTAAAGAAGCTTTTAACTTTTATCCAATTCAAGAGGCAGAACTCAACTTGGAGCACAATCCCAATTAAGCAAACACCATAAACATGAACTACACTACCAAAAACAATCAAACCGAGCATAGAACACAATACCCAATTGCCTCATGAAGTGCCTGGCCACAGTTTCTGAAACTTTCCCATGGCGCTGAATATAAGCCCCCAAGTCACCACCATCACAGTACTCCAGCACAAGGTAAATTCTTTCCTTGGTCTACAAAACCCAAAAGAACCCACATTTAAAACCCAAAACAGTCCAATACCCAGAATTCAAAAGCTCTCAAAACCCAGAAGAAAAAGAAAAAAAAAAAGTTACCTGGATGGCCTCAAAAAGGTGAATAATATTGGGATGGTTTATGGTGCGAAGAATCGAAATTTCCTTAAGTAAACTCTCGCTGACTTTTGGGCTCAAGTGTTTCTTGTCAATCTCCTTCACCGCAACTTCAATACCCAGTTGGCGATGGGTCGAGCGCCACACGACGGCGAACGAACCCGACCCGACTTTCGGGCCCAGTATGTAGTCTCCGATCAACCGGGACTTGTTGGTGTTTGATGGGCCGCCGCCGAGATTATCCATGGCTCTGTGGTACTGGGTTTCAGTAGAAGAAGAAGAAGAAGAAGAAGAAGATCATTATGAAAGAGTGGAGAAGATGAAGGGTGGCGATGGAGGTTGTGGGCAGTGTTAATGGTGGCTCTGTATTTGAGAGGATAAAAGGAGAATTGGTCATATTTGGGAATTGGGAACCAAAACAAGCCGTCGGCTTTTATTACTTTTTGCGAGGAAACGACGCCGATATTGCCAATAAGAATTTGCAGAGAGAGAAGAGTCCCAAAGTGACACTTTTTTGCTTTCGGAGAGTGAGGGAAGCTTTATCCTGGAGCCAGAGGATGAGTAGACCATAAGCATATTGGGTAAACCTGATTTTATACTGTGGTAAAAACCCCAATCATCTTCTTTTTAAGTGCTTGTAATGGGGTTTTAACTTTTAGAAAAGATTACAAATCATTCTGATGGCCATCATCTTTAAGGATTAGCCGATAGATTTGTTTCATGTGGTTGAGATTCATTTATCTTTTAGAATTTTATTCATTAATTTCTATTGTATGAATCACAATAATTTTAATACTCGATAAATTAATAATTTCAATTAAATAATATACTTTACTGATCCTGATTTGGAGATAATGTGTTAAATTGATAATTCGCTAAATTTATAAGATGTTACATTTTAAAAAAATCATATAGACTTCTTGTGATATATAAATTAATAATTTCTTGATACATAGTGTTTATAATTCGACTATGAAGTATTCATAAATAATGATTCAATCGTTGTTTATTTCTTCTTGAAATTGATATTATATTGGATCTCATTTCTGACTTCTTTTATAAAAACAAAAAACAAAAAAAACAGCGGCTGCCCTCAAGCCTTGATTAATGAAACTGCAGAATATAATAGAGGGGACATTTCTTACTTTTCTTAACATGGTAAGAAATTCAGGTGTGGTTTTCTCATGTTGCAACAAAAAATTATTTAATGTCACACTGCTTGAGAGCTTCTTTTCACGAAACAGACTTCATAATAGAACTATCATCTTCAACTTCATCATCTTGATCATTTCCCATAGTCCATGACGCTTTAAATTATCTGCTAGTCAGTCAACATAGCATATTGAACAATATACAACAATATCTAAGAAAATAAATAATACTTTGATAAATTTATAAGTTATTAATTTATCGATTATTTAAAGTTTGCTAAATTAATAGAATTTCCTTGACCCAGAGCTATTAATTTACAGAAATTTAACTGTATTAAGTCTTCCCTTTAGTAGACTATCAGTAATTTGTTGAGATTGCTAACTATAAAGAATGCAAACAAAAAAATAAAAAAAATAAAACATTTCATATCGCTTTGCAACCATTACGATGATTTTGGGCCCTATATAAATACTGTCCCATATTGCATATTGCAAGTCGCTTCGCTAATATGAACACCAGATTTCTGGACTTAGAGAACTCTAGGCAACCCATTCAGTGATTAAGGGTGTTCAAACCCAGATCACGATCTCGTGAGACCCCATGAACTGATGAACCTTTAACATTGGTTTCCTAATTCCTAGTACAGTCTATTGTATAAAATTTAACCCCAACGCTGAAAGTCCAATGTATCTGGACAACAAATGAGTCTCTTACATTATGTTACTTTTAGTCAAATGGAAGGGTTTAAGCAGTGTGGCTTGTATAAAATTTAACCCCAACATTGAAAGTCCAATGTATCTGGACAACAAATGAGTCTCTTACATAATGTTACTTCTAGTCAAATGGAAGGGTATAAGCAGTGTGACTGGTAGGCTATAAGTGAAAATTTCACAATAAAGTTGATGTATTAATGAACTGAAGTTCTATGTTGCATGACAGTATAATTATTATTATTATTTTATCAAGATCACACGGTTTCTTAAAGACTTTCTAGGTCTAGAGACTAATCCGCGCCGGGAGATCATGTCAGAGCACTTCCTCCCCCTGATCACCAAAAATAGATTGGGATTTAACTCCAATCAGCGTTGGTAGGATTCGAACCCGGGTGTGGGGGTTCCACATCTGGAGGTTCAGAGACTAATCCGTGTCAGGAGATCATGTCAGAACATTTCCTCCCCCTGGCCACCAAAAATAGATTGGGATTTAACTCCAATCAGCTTTGGCAAGATTCGAACCCGGGTGTGGGGGTTCCACATCTGGAGGTTCAGAGACTAATCCGTGTCGGGAGATCATGTCAGAACACTTCCTCCCCCTGGCCATCAAAAATATATTGGGATTTAACTCCAATCAGCGTTGGCGGGATTTAAACCCGAGTGTAGGGATTCCACACCTTGAGGTTCTTACCAACTCGACCATCTGTGATGGTTACATGACATTATCTTAGTTATTGATGTCATCGTAAGATTTTAATTCTTTAACTTGTCACTTGGGTTATGATTAATAATATATAATATTAAATACAAAATAGTTTATTTATTATAAAAATGAGAAAGAGAAAATAAAAAGTTAAAAATCATAAACTAACTACTATTGTCCCTGTGAAAATTGTACCCTATAACTTTCTTAAAAAAAAAATTAAAAAAAAACCTTTATTTATCCAAAATTGCACATGATTTTTGTCAAAATTGCATGTTCATATTCTCTCACCAAAATTTTTTCATTCACAAAAAATGACGTTTAAACACTTTCTGAATTAACAAAACTCAAAAATCATAATGCAAATTTTCTCTATGGCTTTTCAACATAAAAAATAATAAAGTCCTTAAAAAAAATCTTTCACGGTTTCGTTGTTCCTCAATTGGAACATGTTCTAAAAGCCGTGTTGTACGAATTGTGAGCTTATGGTATAGAAGTTTCAATAAAAATATTGTTAGCGAACAAGGGTTAACATATTCCGACATGTCATTGCACTTCGTGTGTGCCCCCATGACACCTCCCAACGTGCCAAATCATGCAAAGTCTCAATCTATCCAATTTGTCATGTTTGTTAATCTCACCATTGGAAAAACATGATATTTATAATGTGGTTTCAATTGATGGGGTTAAATAGCGACAAACGTAACCCATGACTCGCTATTGCATCGATATTACCCTAACTTAACTACTTATTAAGTGTTGAGTTTTAACACAAAAAGCCTTGGTAAAGTTAAGTGTGAACCACCTAATTATAAGTTATATTTTCGTTTGTCACTTTTTAATATAAGACTTTTCTTCTCTAAAGTACGGAATACTTTAATGAATTTTTTTGTTATAATTTTTCAAAACTGAAAAGCAAGAAAAATTCGTAAAAAATATAAATACAATGTGCAAGACACCTTAACATTTGATGTATGGATACACCTGGAGTACTTAAGCCATTCTAAGTTTAAGGAGCCTTACATTTTTTCTCTTATTAAAATGATATTACTAAGGGGTCTATTCCCTCCAAGGGGTTAGTGAGTTACAGGGCCGGTCCTACGTTTTTCAAGGCCCTGAGAGAAAAATAACATAACTTGTATATTCATCAATAAAATAAAATGAAAAAAAAAAGTCTTCAATAATTGAGATATTTAAAGAGAAGCCAAATATAAGTCCACTAAACTTTGAATGTACATACTGGCAAAGAACAATAAAACGTGGAATCAACATTGTTCCTTCTTGTTTTTCCTTTTCTGATCGAGATCGACTTGCAACTCTAACTTCCAATTGCACCTAATATTGAAAATTGAAAACGAATTAGCAGATTGTTAGAAATCAACAGAACCCAAAAATCAAGTACCCCAGTTATCAAAATTGAAAAACATCCAATACCTATTTTGATTTGTATGTCAGCCTACAACCATGGAAAGCCAAAGATTCATATGAGCATAGTAGAAAAACAGAAGCATAGAGAGGAGAGAGAGAGTTGGTGATGATAAATGATGAGAAGAAATTGAAGGATTGAATAACCAAAGAAACCATATGAAAGAGAATTTTCTTGATTTCAAGGTTTGGGAGAGAGTAAGAGATGCTAGAATAATGACGTAGTGCGCATAGTTGGAAGAAGAAGAAGAAAAGACGTCGCAGATTGCCTCTAGAAATCTGCAATATTATTTTAATGTTCTTTACTTATCTTTATATATAATTATATATATAATTATATTAAATCTTATTTAAAAATATAGTACCCCCTTCTCTGATGTGCCCTATGTGGTCGCCAACGTTGCCCAGCAACAAGGTCGGGCCTGGTGAGTTAGTAACTGAGTCAAGACTATAATTGTGGTCACCTAAGTTTGACTCTCACTAGCTCGCCTTCTTGCGTTAATAGAGTTTAGTTGGTAACTCTTTGATACATTTCTTAGATATTTTCTTAAAAATAATTGAATATTAAATTTGCATGTATATATATCACATCATTGCCTAATGGTGTATCCACAAATTGTTACTCGGCAATGACCTAAAAAATAAAGACATGTAGCTAATGTTCTAAGTTTGATCTAGCAATTACACCCTAAATAGTTTATCTACTTAAATGTCTTCTTACTTGACATGCAAGTTAAGGACTTTCTCTCTGAAATGTATCAGACCAGATCATTCATTATTCCCAAGTCTTAAAACTCTATATGCTTAAACCAAAATGCCAACAGTTTGGAGATGAAACTAGGGGGCATAAACAAATTTCCATCAATTTCACCATACCTAAAAGCATACCAGCTGATCGATCGACACGTAACCCTGGCCGAACTTTGGCATCTCCAAGTTCCCAATACACACAGAGAGGAGTCACAACAATTACCAAGAAGAATGCTAACCCCAAAACTTATTGTTTCTCATTTCTCCCAAATTCTATTTCATAATTTAGGCTGCAAGTGAAGCAAGCAAACTCAAATCCTGTGAGCTAACACATGTCAAAGCCTTGTTACAACAAACGCGGCTCTACATGGAAACCCACCATGCATGCCTGGCATTGGGGCTAGAGAGATTTACAATTCACAACTCACAGGGGTTTCAAATATACTTGGTTTATAGTAGGATTAGTAGCAAAGATTATATATAAGTTCCATAATATATAGTATATTACAGATCTGACATTCCGTAATTATCAAACTACATAGTTTAATTGTACGTTGATGTTTTAAAATACCAAATCTCGAAGGCCATGCAAAATATATATCAGATTTTATATATGAGAGAGCCTTTGAACTTGAATCGAAAACCTCCCACATTGGCCACGCTCACAAAATGCACAGCATTCCATATGAATATATGGTGATATTGTACTGACTGTAGCCCATTCCCCAGACAAATCGTCTCCTCTTTCTCAAACTCCTAAGCTTGCTAGCTATAGCAATTTACCTATCCCATTACGTTCCGGTAGCTCTATACTATACATATACAGTTTCTTATATCCAAGTACGGACTCGAAGCCTATCATTTATTGGACCATTCTTAGATACGTGTGGAGACTTGTACTTAAAAGGATAGTTACGAACTTTGTTTGATATACATCATATTGTTGATTAATTGTTTCAGCGTTTAAAGTTTTAGATCGATGAACGGACTTTAGTTTGTGAAAATATATGGCTTGAAGTTCTGTCCCCATTGCTTCTCCAGTTGCAGTTGCATGATGAGTTATAATGAGAGCGCGTCATACATTGTTAACTTCTTGGTGATAGATCAAATCATAGATTATTGACAACCAAATTTAATGATATTGATATAGGGCTCTCTTTAACATGTCAAAAACATAAGCTTCACTATATGTGTACGTGTATAATGTATGTACAGAGTCGTATTATAAACTACTCTCTCTCTCTCTCTCTCTCTCTCTCTCTCTCTCTCTCTCTCTCTCTCTCTCTCTCTCTCTCTCTCTCTCTCTCTCTCTCTCTCTCTCTCTCTCAAGCATTGACACAGAAAATGCCATATATTTACAACACGTACAGTCCTATATCAAACTGAAGTACTCATCTTTTCTTCTTCTTTTAGTACCTTAAAGTTTCCTTGCAAATATTCTCTCAAGTCAGCACTTTCACTGACAATGTTACCTCTATCATCTCTAGCTTCCTTTCTTCTCCTTACCCTCTTCAAGTTCTCAGCCATTTCTCACTCTCTCCAGGAACAACACCAGCTACCACAACCAAATTTGTGCCATGAAAAATGTGGAGACCTTCAAATCCCCTTCCCATTTCACTTGAACAAATCCTGTTCTTCACTCTCTGATGCTTTCCATCTCTCTTGCCCCAACTCATCTACCCTCTTCCTCAACATTGGCTCCGAAAGCTACCACATCCTCGAATTCTTCTCTGATGGTTTGGTAGTGGATTTTCCAGGCTCCTCTTCCTACTGCCGCCAGTACAATGACTTGAACTCCTTTGATTTCTTGGGAAATGACCACTTTGGCCTCTCTGCTGACAATGTCATAGGCCTCTATGATTGTGAGGACTCTTCTCTGTGCAAAACAGAATGTGAAACCATTGACTTGCCTGGCTGTGATGGCAATGAAAGCCACGGCTCTCCTGCTTGCTGCTACCCTCTTTCTGATTACAGCCTGTGGCATCTTGGTGACAAGTTCTCAGTGTTTTCCAAATTTGGGTGCAGGGGCTTCTCAAGTTGGGTTGTTCAGAGAGGCTCCAACTTGGGAAAGAGAGGGGTAAAGTTGGAATGGGCGGTGCCAAGAAACTCATCCAAGGGGGTTTGTGCTACCAATGGTTACATTATCAATGCCACATCAATTCAAGCAGGGGTTAGGTGTGCTTGTCAAGATGGGTTCATTGGTGATGGATTTGCAACTGGAGAAGGATGCATCATGTGTAAGTATTTATCAATAAATCATTTTAAGCATATTCACTCTGTTATGTGGGTCTTGAATGCCCATTTCTGATTTGAGCATCTAGTATTGAATTGCAGAAAATAGATTTTAACTTATTATCAAAGACTGTCACTACCAACATCATGATGGAGGCAACTCTATGTGATTTGGAATTATGAGAAATCAGGTTCACTCCCTCTTTCTGCAGAATTATTATAGTGCAATGATAAGAAATGATTGATATGGCAATGAGTAGAACCAGGAATATTAGATACCTGGCCCATGCATAAAGCAGTTTGATATGCTTTAATCACTTTTCAATTCCAAGTATAGACACCACAGCAACAAATAGTCGCATCCAGTGATAGAGAAATGGTTGAAATACAATGTAATACGTATCAGAATTGTTAAACAGGTATCATGCATGTTCATCCAGTGTTAAGGGGATAGTCACACATGCATACAATGAAAAGTTGTACGCTTTGACTTACAAATTTACTGACATGCCTTTTACAGCCTGCATCAAAGAGAGAAGGGAAGCATATGGAGCAGATTGCTTAAAAAAAAGGCATGGTAGCAAAAAACTTTTAATTATAGCAGGTAAGTCTAAAAAAATCTTCATATGCATTGTGTTTTGACAACCTGATCACATAGTAAAAGAAGTTTTGGCAGAGACTAATTGAAGCTGCAAAGTCGTATCAGCTTCAATTTGATATAAATGAATTGTGACATCTTGAATTGCAGGAGTTCTTGCTCCCCTCTTCATCACAGCCTCATTGATTGCACTTCTGTATCTACTCAAAAGGCCTGTTAAACCGGCAATGTTTGATCCAGCTCAGAAGGTTCACTTCCACAGCACCATATCATTCCGAAAAGCTAGCAGGACTCGATTATTCACTTACCATGAGCTAGAGGAAGCTACCAAAGCATTTGAAGAGGATCAGAAGCTTGTAAGTGGAAATACTGGCACAATATTTGCTGGGGTTCTCGGGGATGGATCCCACATTGCTGTGCACAAGATAGATTGTGAGAATGAAAAAGACTTGATTCAAGTCCTATCACAAATAGAGGCTTTGTCTGCTATTCTACACCGGAATATAACCCGATTTCTTGGATGCTGTATTGACTTAGCCTACACTCCACTACTGGTGTATGAATATCCAGCAAACGGTACCCTCGAGGATCATTTACACCAAACAGGAGGACCACATGTTGCTCTTGACTGGTACAAGAGGTTGAGCATTGCTGCTGAAACCGCAAGTGTTCTTGCCTTTTTGCAGTATGAAATTTCTCCTCCCATTTTCCACTGTGATCTCAAATCCGGTTATATCTTTATTGATAATGACTTTTGTAGTAAACTCTGTGGTTTTGGACTACTGGTTTCGAGTCATGAAGAAGGCTCGCGTTTTCAAAGAACAGATGTTTATGCTTTAGGTGTGGTGCTTCTTGAGATGATTGCAGGCTCAAACTGCTTGGACTTGCAAATAGCCCTGCAAAAGATAAGAGGTGGGAAGCTAGAAGAGATTGTGGATCCACTTCTTTACTATCATGAACAACCTTCCTATCGCCGTGAGCAAATAGAGACAGTTGCAGACCTTGCAATGAGGTGTTTGTTGTTTGGTGGAGATGGAAAGCTAGGAATGTATGATGTAGCCAAGGAATTAGTACATATCAGAAGAGAGAGCAGTGATGGGGGTAGCAAGAGAGGGCCTGCACTTGAGGAAACGTTTTCAAACTCCAGCCTCCTTCAGATGATATCAATGTCTCCTGATTCAGCATGTATGCCTAAGCATTGATGTGTTCTAATCGGTAATATATGCACTCTCTGTGTGTGTTGATGTTGGATGCACATTCTTGAATCTTGCTACTTCCCTTCGTTGTATAATAGCTGAAGTGAATTCAAACAGACCAAATCTTCAAATCTTTCATTGATCCTCTATGTCTCATTGATGATCAGCTAATGTGATCTGAAAATGTGTTCCATTTTTACATTATGCACTTTAAGTACCTATAAAATTGGCTCGAATCACTTAAATTTTCTATACGAAAAGAAAAAAGCATACAACCGGCGCGGTTCCAGAAAGAAATTTACGTACATATAGCAAGACTCGATCAATTTTACTTATTTAAGATTAAAAAAAAGTTATTCATTTCCAAAAGAATCCATATATATTCCTTTCAACATCAAAGGTTCAACGTAACAGGTGGGTTCTGAAGCTACCTTCTCTCCAAAGCAGACAGATGGGAATGCCTCAGAGTTTTTGACCAACTTCCTCTTTTCTCTCAACCTCTTTCCTTTTTCACATACTATAAATATTTTGGTCCAAATAGTGCAAGCCTTGGTATTCTTCCTCTCTTTCAAGTTTCTGTCTCTACTCCCAGACAGCTCTAGCCATCAAGGTGCGTATGATTCAATCAACTCTTGTATGTTTTGCTTGCAAGTTTTTGGTGTCTAGTGGTTGTCTACCAAGTTTTCGACTTTTTTTTGTCCGAACTTTGAACCACATTTGTGACTTGCGTTAATTTGTGAGGTGTAATGTGGGGTGTTTTTAAAATAAGAGGAAGAATGCATGTTCAACATCGTACTAGCTATGTAACTGATTAGCAGATTGGAGTGTTGCACCAGATTGTACGATCGAATTACTATTTTTCATCAGCTTCTTGCACATTTTTTTTTTTCTAATGATGGAGTCCTCCAGTATTCTATTTCTTGTTTGAATGTTTTACTATGATGCATCTGGTTGCTTTTTCACTTTTAACTAATACCTCCCTACATTTATATAGATGACTGAAGAAAAAAAACCAACTCCGAAATTAAATGAGAGGATTCTTTCATCTTTGTCAAGGAAATCAGTTGCTGCACATCCTTGGCATGATCTTGAAATTGGTACCTAGCCTATTCTCTGATCTCATAATTTAGCTTTTGTATTTTTACCATGGTCCATGTAAACAATAAGAAACTGATCATTTTGTAAAATCTTGTGTGCAGGGCCATCAGCTCCCCAAATTTTCAATGTTGTATGTATTATTCACAACAACTTCATCAAGTAGCCTGTAGCCAAAACTTGTCACTAGATGAAACTGATAAAATGTGGCCAACACAATATTAGCATAAGTTTCTGATGATTTACTTGTTGGAATGGTTCAGGTTGTTGAGATATCACAGGGAAGCAAAGTCAAATATGAACTTGACAAGAAAACAGGACTAATTAAGGTAACAAAAAAAAAAAAAATCACAGCTTTCTGAGATCAAAGCTCATTGTCAAAGGCTGCAATCTTACAATTCTTTGAATAAATTCTCAGGTTGATCGGATCTTGTACTCGTCAGTGGTCTATCCTCACAACTATGGTTTCATCCCTCGCACCTTGTGTGAAGACAATGATCCACTGGATGTCTTAGTTCTCATGCAGGTGATTCCTTCGATTTTCATATCACCATGCTGGGTGTTAATTCTTAGTTTAACATTTGCAGTTTCAAATGCTACATTTTCCAAAGCAACAGTTGACATTCCAAATCTACATGACTCTTAAGTCCTAAGTACTGATTTGGATAAGTGGATTAAACAGGAACCTGTTATTCCAGGTGCATTTCTGCGTGCCAAAGCCATTGGACTAATGCCCATGATTGACCAGGTACTACTCTTCCAAGAGCATATAAAGTGAAGTTTGATCTTTCTATCACTACTGTATGTATTTGAATCTTTTCACCTTGACTTGTGTAACTATGGATTTGTGATTTGTAATCCAGGGAGAGAAAGATGATAAAATCATTGCAGTATGTGCTGATGATCCAGCCTATAATCATTACAGTGACATCGGAGAGCTTCCTCCTCATCGCCTCACTGAGATTCGTCGCTTCTTTGAAGACTGTATCCCTTACAATATTACTTTTAAAACTCAATTCACTACTTTTATGTTGTTGAACACTTTTTGGGGCTTAGTTATAATATGAGGAACAATGCATGGTTTTGCTTAACATATTGCATAGACAAGAAGAATGAACACAAAGAGGTTGCAGTGGACGAGTTTTTGCCTTGCTCAACTGCCACGGAAGCTATTCAGTACTCGATGCAAGTCTATATTACAGCACAACAAGCTCTTGACTCACCAGCAACTTAACTGATTGCTAGAACACCATATTACACTCTTCTGATCAACTTGTATTTTCCGGTGCAGGGATCTTTATGCAGAGTACATAATGCTCACCTTAAGGCGGTAAACTTATATATAGGCTACAATACTCCACTCATTACAATAAGTCATTTCATTGATGATGATTGCGGAAGAGTCCCCACAGAACTTCAAGTTTTGCTAGCTTATTTGTATTTCGGATTGTGGTTGATGCTTGGTTGATAAGTGACACGAGTACTAGAAAATGTTGATACCATCAGATGTTTAAACTAGATTGTGTTATTAATTATTCACAATCTTGCTATTTGAAGCAATACAGAATTTTTTTTTTTTTTCAGAACAATTAAACCACTTTTAATGTTTCTTATGTTTAAGAACAAGCTAAATTGACACAGAGAGAGAGTAATATTTCAGAGAGAATGGAGATTTCTAGTATGTTTATTCATCTCATACAATGGGGTATTTATAGAGATACATTTGTAGTGTGAAAGCTCAAAGAGAAAACCAAAATGATAACCATCTTAATGATGAATTCTGCCATGCTTGTTGCCCCTTGGTAAAGCATGTTTACATAAGTCTTCATACACTCAAGTACCTATGTTTATACACTCAACTACCTATCTATACATTTTAAGTATTTGTTACATGATATAGACATACATAGTATTATACATTTATACTACAACACTCCCCCTTGGATATTTCATGTTCAATAGTATTGTGTTGGTGGTGCGCTTCGAAGTTGCCTCAATAAAAACCTTGCCAAGTAATAAAACCTTGTGGGAAAAACAACCTTGGTCGAAAGGGAAAAAGAGCACAACGCGCGTTGAGTGTGAAGTATATTTCTGGATACTCCCCATGATTTAGACTCCCCTTGAAAATCGTGGGAGTTCGGATATCCTTCTCAATCCGATGCTCCTTACATGTTTCTCGAAAGAGGATTTTGGTAGTGACTTAGTAAATAAGTCAGCTACATTATCTTCTGATCGGATTTGATTTACTTCAATATTTAGAAGTGTTTGCTGTTGCTGACTGTAGAAGAATTTCGACGACATATGCTTGGTATTGTCGCCCTTGATGAAACCTAATTTCATTTGCTCAATACAAGCTGCATTATTCTTGTAAATGTATGTAGGTTCATTTGTGGTAAATTTCAAACCACAAGTTCCTCGAATGTGTCTATTTACAGACCTTAGCCATATGCACTCACGCACGGCTTCATGTAGTGCAATAATCTCTGCATGATTTGAGGAAGTAGCAACAAGAGTCTGTTTTGTAGATCTCCAAGATATCGCGGTGCTTCCCATGGTAAAGACATAACCTGTTTGGGAGCGACCTTTGTGAGGGTCAGAGAGATACCCTGCATCAGCAAAGCCCGTCAAAACATCATTATCATTTTGATGGAGGGGAGGAGGAGAACGTTGGTCAATATCAATCGTATCTTTTAGGATAGTGTTGCCAGCGTTCATATTTATTTTCTCTTTGTAGGGATAAAACAAGCTCATATCAATCGTATCTTTTAAGTATCGAAAGATTGTCTTTATACCAATCTAATGGCGGCGTGTTGGTGCAGAATTATGTCGAGTAACAAGTTTACTGCAAATGAGATATCCGGTCTTGTGCATTGAGATAAATACAATAATGTGCCTATCGCACTTAGATATGGTATTTCAGCCTCTAATAAATCTTCGTCCTCATCCCTTGGACGAAACGGATCTTTCATGGGCTCAATGCTACAGTTGATCATGGGAGTACTCACAGGCTTTGTTTTATCTTTATTAAAGCGCCTTAGTAACTTTTGAGTATATGCTGACTGATGGATCATAATCCCATCATTACGGTGCTCGAGTTCTATTCCGAGACAAAACCGTGTTTTCCCGAGATCTTTCATCTTAAATCAGATTTCAAATATGTAGCAGTTTCTTTTAACTCATCTAGAGTTCCAATTAGGTTAATGTCATCGACATAAACTGCTACAATTGCAAATCCGGATCTTGTCCTTTTAATGAACACGCAAGGGCATATTTCATTGTTAACATATCCCTTCCCAATCAAGTAGTCACTTAGACGGTTTTACCACATCCGTCCGAATTGTTTCAATCCATATAGTGACCGTCTTAATTTAATTGAAAACGCGCTCCGTGGTTTAGAGTCACTTGATTTGGGTAATTGAAGTCCATCTGGAACCTTCATATATATCTCTGAATCTAGATCCCCATAGAGATATGCTGTAACCACATCCATGAGCTGCATGTCAAGTTTTTCAGAAACTACCAAACTGACAAGGTAGCGGAACGTTATAACGTCCATTACGGGAGAATATGTCTCCTCGTAGTCGATTCCAGGGCGTTGTGAGAAACCTTGCACCACAAGGCGGGATTTGTATCTAACAACCTCATTTTTCTCATTACGCTTTCTAACAAAGACTCATTTATGACCAACATGTTTTATATTTGGTGGTGTCAGTGTTATAGACCCAAATACCTGTCTCTTTGTTAGTGAATCTAATTCAGTCTGGATCGCATCTTTCCATTTGGACCAATCTGCTCTTCATTGACATTCTTCAACAGAGCGAGGTTTGATATCATCGTATTCTATAATTTCTTTTGCAATATGATATGCAAATGCATCATCAATAACCATAGAATTTTTATCCATAATTACATGTATACTAGTGTAATTCATGGAGATCTCTCTATTCTCTGGAATTGGTTCTGCCATTGGAGCGTCCTCCAATGATGTCTCTTGGACATAACCATAATCCGGAATTTTTTCATGAGATGGATTATTTGTATTGATGATTAATGGATTATTTTGTGTCAAGCTCGCTTTCTTTCTTAGGTGAGAATCCATCAAACCAATGGGTCTCCCGCGCTTCCTGGCAGGAGCCATAGGTCTAGCCACTGTATCACCCATAGAGGGGATGTCATGTCCTTTAATTTTAGGGACATCAATCCTTGCAGGTACGTTTGCAGCAGGTATGTGTGATCTTGTCACTTTAGCGATATCAGAAAACGCATCAAGCATTTATTCTGCTACGTTCTGAAGATCGAGAATCTTCTGTACTTCTATCTCAGACTGTGTGGTTCGGGGATCAAGATGAGACAAAGTGGGGACAGACCACGACAATTCCTTTCTTTTCTGTTGAACATTAGTGTTCTTGTCTCCCCCTAATGACGGGAAGACTGTCTCATCAAAGTGACAATCCGCAAATCTAGCGGTAAATAGATCACCTATCAAGGGTTCTATGTAGCGGATAATGCTTGGAGAATCATATCCAACATAAAGGCCTAAGCGTCTTTAAGGGCCCATTTTGGTGCGCTGTGGCGGCGCAATTGGCACATAGACTGCCCATACAAATATGATTAAGTGTGAGACATCAGGCTCATACCCAGTCACCATTTGGGACGCAGAAAAGGGTTGGGTGGCGGTGGGTCTCAGACGAATAAGCACAGCTGCATATAATATTGCATAGCCCCAAGTAGAAATAGGGAGATTGGTGCGCATAACCAATGCCCTGGCTACCATTTGAAGTCTTTTAATGGCAGCGTCTGCGAGTCCATTTTGGGTGTGTACATGAGGGATATGGTGTTCGACCTCAATCCCAATGGACATGTAATAATCATTAAAGGTTCTTGATGTAAACTCTCCAGCATTGTCAAGATTTTTTAAATTGACTTAATAGGATGATCAGGGTGGTGAGCCCTTAACTTAATGATTTGTGCTAGGAGTTTAGCAAATGCAGCATTTCTTGTGGATAAGAGCATGACATGTGACCAACATGTCGATGCATCAACCAATACCATAAAATATCTAAATGGTCCGCAAGTTGGTTGGATAGGTCCACAAATATCACCTTGTATTCTTTGTAAGAATGGTATATTTTCTTTAGTGTCCTTTGCATAGGATGGTCTTGATCCTACCTTTGGTAAAGAGCAAGCTTTGCAAAATGAATGATATGCTTTAGAAGTAACTCTTTGGACCAATTTTTGGGTCGTATTTCTTTTCGCTTTGAAGAATGGATGTACGTGTGAAGTTTTTAATATACGGAGCATCATATCACGACCTGGATGTCTCAAACGGTCGTGCCAAAGCTTGTATGTGTCAGGATCCCATAAATTATCATTCATGACATGGTTGGATTCAATGACTCTAATAGTGATTGCATACAATCCACTAGAGCGACACATAAGTTTCTCTAATACTCGTGTATTTCCGTAGTTTTTAGAGGTGATGTAAAGGAACTCTTGTCCATTCTCACAATGTGTTTCCACATGAAAATCATTGCCTCTTATGTCTTTAAAGCTTAATAGGGTTCTTCCAGCCCTTGGAGCGTGTAGAGCTTCGGCGACATTAATATTTGTGTCATTTGGTAACAAAAATTGAGCTGGTCCTCGACCATGAATCAATTGTGATGGTCATGCCATCGTAGTTACTGAGGATCGACTAGGTGTCATCCATAAAAATAATTGCCTATGTCGATATAGTATGTGTGGTGCCACTATCAAGAAGGCATTCCAATTCTCCGGAAAACATACTGAAAAATAATAAAGTTCGGAATATTAACACATGTCCATGATATTGAATGATAATGCGATACTTTATTAATAGGGAAAATAGCCAATGATTACATCAAAGTTTTTCATAAGTCTATTCCAAATATCAATCAAAGTTTTTCATAAGTCTATTCCAAATATCAAACTTTAGACAAATTGTTATCACTCAATCCGTTTGGTAATTCCAATAAAATATGACCAGGAAAGTAGAGAGATGTTGGTGAAGCGAGGCTCGCTAAAATACCCGATCTCCATTGCTTTCCTAGACATCATACTTCATTGGGTACGCCACATAAGAAGGAGTTTAATACAATTGTTATTTATTGACTAAGGCACATTTGCCATTCTTGGAAATAGAAAGAGGATTATTCTAATTAAAGTCTGTGGCATCCTCGTGCTCTTCATTTACAGCATTGAAGTCCTCAACGGTGAGATTGACATCTTCACTATTTTCATCTTCGGCAAGGTTGGCTTCTTGCTCTCTTGCTTCCATGTACTCCTTGTAGTGTGCAGCTAATTGGGTACTTGCATGACATTGTTTAAACCAATGCTCGATTGATCCACATCAATGACACATGTCATTGTGGTTACCTCCCTTCATTTGAGGTACAGGTTGTGCACGTTGTGCACGTTGTGGATATTCTCTAGGAGGGTTCCTGCTACTACCACCACGCATGGTGCGACCTCCACAGCTCATGGTGCTATTTCCACGGCCGGTGTTGCCATATCTCCCTCTTCCACATGTGGAGTTGCCATCACGTGTGCCCGCTCTAAAGTTGCGGTTTCCTTCTTTATTGGGGCGGTTATATGGATATGTTCGTCCTTCATGTCCCCTATTATTAAGATACACATGTCCCCTATTGCTAGGGTATCACTCCTTGTGCCTTCTCTTGGGTGCATTATAATTTGCCTCACGAACGCTCTTGGTTCCAATGGGTCTTGAATTATAATTCTTTACGAGAATGTTGTCGTGCTTTTAGGCTACCGATAAAACATTAATGAGCTCATTGAACCTCGTAATTCATCCAGCATTTACTTCAGTGCGATATTGCTTTGATAGCAAAATTGCTGCAACGGGGAAGGTGGAGAGAGTTTTCTCAATTATCTCTTCTTCTGTGAGGGGTTTTTGACAGAACCTCAACATGGATTTGAGACGAAGAGGTTCTGAATTGTACTCAGCAATAGACTTGAAGTTGGAGAAGCGTACATCGTTCCATTGAACATTCAAGTCAGGGAGGAGGGAATCTTGGATATTGTTAAAGCGCTCTTGTAGCGCCTTCCATAGATCCTTTGCATCTTTGGTGGACATGTACTCTAATCTAAGTGCTTTGTCCATATGACGTCGCATCAAGATGATTGCTTGTGCATGCCATTTGGGTGTTCGAGGGAACGCAAGGGCCGGGTCTGGTGCATGGATGATTGGCAATATCCCTTTCAATGTGAGATGGTTCTCAACGTCGGTTTTCCAGCTATGGTAATCCGAACCTGTTGAGTCAAGGATTTGAGAATCGAGTCTAGGTTCATTCGACATCCTTGAAGATAAGAAAAAAATATTAGTTTCGGAGTTTAAAGTTCCACGAAAAATAATAAGATTTCCGAGCTATGCTACCAAGAAATCAATTTCCAAGAATCATTGGAAACACTCTTAGTTCATTGATTACGAACTCTCTTAGTTCGTTTGGCGTGAATTTCTATAATTTCGCTTTTGATTGTAAGTTCCCGAGAAAAAGGAAAAAGGAGAGAAAATGAATAAAAACTCAAAAAATGGAACTTTTTGTAAAGAATACCATGAAATAGTGTTGCCGGAAAATTTGGCCTGATAAATTATCGAAGGCGATCAGAATGATCGTTTGAAAAAATTGAGAAAAATCATCCGAAAAGTCTCCAAAAAAATGTTAGAAAAGTCGCCGGAAAATTACCCAGCAGATCTGTCGACAGATGTGTCGGCAGCTGCTGCGCAGCGTCTCGGCAAGTGCTGTCAGCAGCTGCTGCCCAGCTCTCGGCAAGACCCGACAGCGGTCCGGTTCGTGCTCACAGTTGCCGGCGGCCGGTTTAGGCCTTTTCCGACCGGTTCCGACTATTCTGAGGCCGGTTCCGGGCTTCTGGAATCAAGGGCTTTGATATGAGCTAGGGTTTGGGGATTTTTTGTAGGTTTGGAAAAATGACTTCGATTGATGATGAACTCTTCTCTTGTCAATTTTCGATTCTAATTCTAGAGTAACTTCGTGCAGATAACGTGTTTAAGAACAAGCTAAATTGACACAGAGAGAGAGAGAGTAATATTTCAGAGAGAATGGAGATTTCTAGTATGTTTATTCATCTCATACAATGGGGTATTTATAGGGATACATTTGTAGTGTGAAAGCTCAAAGAGAAAACCAAAATGATAACCATCTTGATGATGAATTCTGCCATGCTTGTTGCCCCTTGGTAAAGCATGTTTACATAAGTCTTCATACACTCAAGTACCTATGTTTATACACTCAACTACCTATCTATACATTTTAAGTATTTGTTACATGATATAGACATACATAGTATTATACATTCATACTACAACATCTTATTTGTTTTCATACATTAGAGTTTAGAGATGGAAAATGTCCAGTTCCAGTTGAACATGATTACTTGCTTTGCAAAGACAGAAACTTCTAATTCCTAGAAATACAATGACAGATTTTGATAATAAACCAACACAAAAAAGGAAAGTAAGTCCAATAATTGAATATCGGGATAATGACCACTTACCCAATTTCAACTTAAAAATTATCCACTTACACCACTAAGAGTTTTTTAACCCCACTTACCCAATCTAACATCTTTTGACATTTTCGCCTCTATTATTAAATTGAAACTGATTCTCTCCCCCCTGTCATCGATATCTCTCTCTATCTCTCTCTCACCCACGACTCGGCATTGGTCACAGTAGACAGATTGTCTGGAGCGCGTGACGTCCTCCTAGACGATATCCAAGGGAAGGACGACGGCGGGGTCAACCCCAAGGACGATACCAGGTCAGCAGGGAGGGGAAGAGCGAGGAAGACGTGAGCGTGGCAGCCAAGGAAGCCGCGCAAGTTGTCACGGAAGGCTTCCGACGACTCCGGAGGAGGAGGGAAGGTGAACAGGTCGAGCAGATCGGCGGCGACCTTCCTCCTAGCTCTCTTGGTAGCCCTCTCATTCACAACCATGTTAGATCTGAGCTTTGTTGAAAAAACCATGGTAGATCTGAGATCTGACCTCTTGTTGTCCACGTGTTCGACGCAGAGGAGGCGAACCACGTAGAGCGACTGGGACAACATCTGGAGGAGCGAGACCTCGCTGAGGACGGTGGGAGGCACACCTTCTTCATCCATCTCGACGCGCATCTTCTTCAGAGTGACCAATTGGCCGGTGGCTTTGTCCTTGGTCGGTGGCTTTTTTTTTTTTTTTTGGGTCTGACAGAGGAGAGAGAGTTGGAAACCAATTTACTAATGAAGATAGTGTAATCTTTTATTGGCTTTTAATCGAGTCTATTGGGGGGCAATTATATGATTATTGAGGGTAATAATAAGATTATTGAAGGGTAATAATATGATTATTTGGGCAATAATATGTTTCTTGGGGGGCAGTAATATGAGTATTGGGGAGCAATAATATAATTATTGAGGGGCAATAATATGATTATTAAAGGGCAGTAATATGGTTATTGGGGGCAATAATATGGTTACTATGTATTATTATAGGGCAATAAATTCATACGCAAGAATCCGGTCATTAGTCCGGTTGCTGAATTCCGATCACCGATCGCCGAATTCAGGTCACCGGAGTCTGCTACCTGCCACTGGTCACCGAAGTCCCGCAAGGTCTCCGATGACTTCTCCCTCTAAGTGAGAAAGGAGGAGAGGGCAAAAAAGTCCTAAAAATAAATAAATAAAGAATTAATTGGGTATTAGGAAAATATTCTCTTAGAGTATTTAGGTAAGTAGGCAATCTCTTAGAGTGTTTGGATAAGTGAGAAATTTTTATCCTAGAATTGTGTAAATGGTCATTATCCCTTGAATATATATGAACAATGCGAGTCAGAAGTGCAAGTATCTGGTTTAAATTAAGTCAGAAGTCCAATAATTTCGTTTTAGTATTCAAAAGTTTTATGAGCTTATCATATTTAGAATGGCTAGGTCATGTTTAACAGCCTAGTGAAACATAGAATGTTGATTTGCTAAAAACTGCTTGCATTTTCTACTATTGTTGAATTGAACAACATTTTAAGCATTTCAGCAAAAGTGCAAAATCAGCATCAGAAGCTAAAATATGTCCAGAACTTACGAACCGGGATTCAAATTGTTGGAAGTCAATAAAACGAAGGCATGGATTGTGGTCAATGTCACTCGCTCACTACAACATTTACACTAACATGTTTTTCTTGTTTTACCATTTAGCTATTGTGAGGTATGATAAAGTAATCTAGGGTTCACATTCAAAACCAATTGGCAATGGATGGAGTGGCCCAAATCCTTATAAACCCATAGGTAAGGTCCTATTTTTCACATGTGGGATGTATATATTCTCAACATGCCCCCGCACGTGTATTTTCAAGCCATACACATGGACAACTTTGGGTGACGTGGAGCCCATATGACCGTTAGGCATGCACACATGGATAATCTGCTCTGATACTAGGATAAAGTAATATGGGGTTCACATCCAAAATCAATTGACAATGGATGGAGTGGCCCAAACTCTTATAAACTCATATGCAAGGTCTCATTTTTCCCATGTGGGATGTGTGTGTGTGTGTGTGTGTGTGTGTGTATGCTCTGATACCATGATAAAGTAATCTGGGGTTCACATCCAAAACCAATTGGCAATGGATGGAGTGGCCCAAACCCTTCTAAACCCATAGGTAAGGCCCCATTTTTCCCATGTGGGATGTATATATTCTCAGCAAGGTATACATATAACTGTATATAGCTAGACAGATTTCTTTGAGCGCATCTTTAATACATTCACAGATGCATAAGTGTAAGTAGTATAAGTTTTACCATAGGCAAAGCTGTAATGTTTTCTCTGGTCTTCCGTCATAAGGTGTCTATATAAGGCCACCATATGTTGTATGTTTCGATAATCTAAATATCAAGAAAAAAGATCAAGAGGGATGATGGCCATTATTATTGGCATGGAGTTGAATTTGATTTTTATTATGGTTGATGTCACCTCTGGTTAGAGGGTAATTCTACAGTTAGCTGTACTTGAATGTCTCTCTTCTTCCTCTTTCATTCCTCCTTGGCCATTTGCGGGTTGCTTGGTACAATTGTTTGACTCGTATTCGACACATCTCTTTCACCTGCTCGCATGTTCCTCGCGAAGGAAACTCAGTTACCGATAGATTTGCTAATTTGGGGCTGCTTTCTTCCTCGCTGATTTGACATGTCACTCCTCAACTTGAGGTTTATCCTTACTCGCGTATGGATGCTTTGGGTTTTCCGTTTTACAGACAATCTTAATTTGTTGGATATTAACGCACCATTGCATGATGACTTAAGAGTTTGATTCTAGGTGTTCAATGTGCTGCGCTTCTTTGGTTAGTTGGCAAGGGTGGCAGTTTGGGAGGCATAATTAACAAACCTTCTTTTTGCAACTACAAGATGAGGGACCAACGTCAAGGCTGGACTTGCCTTCCTTTATCAAGGTTGTTGCTACATGTTTTTAGAAATGACAATTCTTAGGTTCACTCAAATGGTGAATGAGCCTCTTCATTCTCTCTTGCGATAATGTATAATAACTTTATAATTTTCTAATCTAACCATTCATGTTGTACAATGTAATACAAAGATCAGTTCTGTAAAAAATCAATCAAATTGAAGACTATTTAGTTATTCATTTTTATAAAATACATGGACGGTTCATCATAATAGTAGTAAGTGTTGTTGGAACCATCTATTTATTTGATTTAATTAGATAATTAAACGATTTTCGATTCGATTGATTTTTTACAGAAATGATCTTTAACTGCCAATATAAGATATGGACGTTGGATTATAAATTTATCAAGTAAAAATATGTTAATCGACAATGGAGGTGAATATACTCATTCACCTTAAGGGTAAACCTAAGAAATGTCCCATTTGAAAATTCGCAGCTTAGCAAAGGTTTTACTATTAATATGACGAGAATTCCTTGGCCGGGCTACTCCTTTTCTTTTTCAGTTTCGGTTTTCTTTAGATTCTATTTGTTTTGGGAGAATTTCTAGAAATTACTTTTTTGAGGGAAGGTTTTGGCTGTTCTCATATTTTTTTTTAATAAATTTAAATGGAGAGACGGGCGGTAGGTTTCCGGTTGTAATGGCTCATTTTCCTTTGGGATTTTGAGTAGAAACTTTACGTTCTGTTACAGATGAACTAATATTGCCTAACCCTCTATTTATTGAAAAATAAATAAACAAAAATAAAAAAGATCAAGAGGGATGACATTCTTCCTCTCATATTTTATCACAACTGAAGTTGGAAGTTAAAATTAATCCAAGTCTAAAGTTCCACGAGAACAACTACTATTTGTCGAGTCCCTTGGACGCTTAATCTTAGGATCTGCTGCAACAAAGATCAAGCAGTCAAGTATCATGTATGCAAGGCAGACACATCAAAAATGGAAGTTGTTAAAGGAATGAGTCAATAATGTCAACACTAAAAAATGCACATATGTCAATAACTTATGAAAAGACCGGTGAACCAACTAATTAAAATCAAAACATCACTACCTTTGAATTGCTTTCAACCTTGCAATTGATTTTTAGCGATAGATAGTGTTTAAACATTTATATTAATTAACACTACTTTTTGCAAGACAGATTACTCTAGCATTAACAGTGATATATTAATTAACACTACTTTTTGCAAGACAGATTACTCTAGCATGAACAGTGATATATTCAATAGATTAGGTAGACTGGTTTCATTTATTACCAACCTAGTTTAACCTAATTTCAAATTAACGATTCCGAGCTAATTTCAAATTAACGATTTCGAGCTAGCGTACGACTGTATGAAACTGGTGTATAGCTATGAAGAACTAATCTATATGTGAT
The DNA here is from genome assembly GCA_025331145.1 of Rosa persica. Lineage (NCBI taxonomy): Eukaryota > Viridiplantae > Streptophyta > Magnoliopsida > Rosales > Rosaceae > Rosa > Rosa persica. Next base: position 33,596,646 of record WFKR01000001.1, read on the forward strand.
TTGCCGATACATTAAAATATTGACACGTTGGCTGACATTGATATTGAAAGCGACTCTGCCATTCTGATTGCTGCTCTACAGAGTGAGGAGAAGAATTTCTCAGAGGTAAGTCGAGTTCTTGATGATTGTAGAGATTATCTTGATGCTTTCCAATCAGTTAGAATTCGGTATATTTACCGTGAAGCAAATGGTGTTGCGGATAGACTTGCACACCTTGCTAGTTGTTTTGCTCTTGATGATGTTTGGTTAGATGAGACTCATGCTATTATTCAGGACATTCTCTACGAGGATAAGTGTCATTGTTCTTCGGTAGCTCGGGGTTCAGGTTTTATGTCCCCCCCCCATGCAAAACTTTACTACTATTAATATAATAAATGGAACCGAGCGTGGGGCAGAACCTCCCAACTAAGCTGGGTTCCAAACCCTTTATAAAAAAAAAAAAACAAAATCTTAAAAGCAATGGGATCCGTGTTAGGCTAATCCATATGAACCAGACACAAATGGTGCAAAAGTCGAGGTTTGATTCGATCTGAATTGGCAATCCACGTGAGATCCACTCATCCACCTCTACACACTGGTTTTTCCTATAAAAGATACCCAACTTTCAGGGCTCAACGTAGCGGGTGGTTTCTATGCAGCTACCTTCTCTCCCAGGCGGACACGTGGCAATGCATCCCACGTTTTGACCAAACCCAGCCCCCTCTCTCCCCCCCTTTCACTTCTCACCTGCTATAAATGTTATATACTCCTCCATTTTCCTCCTTGGTTTCTAGCTCCAAGTTCTCAGCAGCCCTAAACAACACCAAAGTTCGTGTGCTTTAACTTTTTCTTTGTCAAAGTTCCAATCTTTTTTTTGTTCTTTTTCAAAAGTTTGAGTCTTTTAGTTTTTGGGTACATGTTTTAATTCACGTTGTCATTATGTGAATCACTGAATCTTGCTAATGACGATCTTGTCTTTTCTGGGTTGTTGGCATATTGATTTACAAAGGCTTGTTTGGATTTATATTTAGGAAGATATGAATACCAACCATGAATGGAGTGTCTTCAACATCCCTAGCTAATTTGCTATACCTTCTAAATTGGTATTAGAGGATTCAAATTGGGCATATTCATCTGTCATCATTGTCTTCCTTATCAACCATTTACATCTTCCAGCTCAAATCTCGTTCTCTCCTTTTGAATTACATTAATTAGATTGGTAAATTTACCATCATATGTTTGCTAATTGAACTATATGACTGTACATTGTTTGCTAATTTTTCATAGCTGTTATTAATGGCAGCCTATGATATTTAATCTACTTTTCAAGAAAAAACACAGATCTATATCATCTTTGCATGTTTGATTTTTCCTGCATCTGATTTTCTTTACTTTGAACTATAATTACCTGCATATGGTTAGAGATGACTTCTGAGGAGAATGATGAAAAACCACATAAACCAACTCCCAAGTTAAATGAGAGGATTCTTTCGTCTTTGTCAAGGAGATCAGTTGCTGCACATCCTTGGCACGATCTTGAAATTGGTACCTACAATATTTCGATCTCTTTTCATTGATGAAAAACTATAGAATGGAAGAAAGTATCTTATCAAACTCTTGTCTGCAGGTCCTACAGCTCCACATATTTTCAATGTGGTATGTATCTCACTGTAACCTTTTTGTCAAGTAACCAGCATAAACCAAGGCTTCTGTTCTCGAGGAATAGGTACTCATTGATCTTTTGTTGGAATTAACGGTTCAGGTTGTTGAGATTACAAAGGGAAGCAAAGTCAAATACGAACTTGACAAGAAGACGGGATTAATTAAGGTATGAAAAAATAGTTACTTGTTTGACACCAAAGGGGAAGCTACATATTCTAAGATCCACGTTTCTGTTTTCATAAGTATCAGAGTTAAGATTGCTCTTTATGTTAAATTCTCAGGTTGATCGGATTTTGTACTCGTCTGTGGTCTATCCTCATAACTATGGCTTCATCCCTCGCACCTTGTGTGAAGACAATGATCCACTTGATGTTCTAGTCCTCATGCAGGTGCTTTCTTCGATATAATTTTCATGTTAATTTATTCTACAGATTCTTGTTAACTAAATTCTTTGAGTGGTTAAGGAAGTTGGAACTCATATAATGCCAAAGGGACAAAATACATTACCTAATGCTACATTTTCCAATAAGCTACATGTGTCCCTACATATATAACCCAACCTACTGTATCGCATACTTTCATATTAGCTGATACATAAGTATTCATCAAATTCAGTGAATTTAACAGGAACCTGTCCTTCCTGGTTGCTTTCTGCGAGCAAGAGCCATTGGAGTGATGCCTATGATTGACCAGGTACCATCCCTTAGCTCTCTGGAAAAGGGAGTAATGAACCCCTACCATTTATTTCTATTATATTTTGTGCATCAACTTTCACAAATTGAGGAGTTCTCCTTTTAATTTAGGGAGAGAAAGATGATAAGATCATTGCAGTCTGTGCTGACGATCCAGAGTATACGCATTACACAGAACTCAATGACCTACCTCCTCACCGCCTTTCTGAAATCCGTCGCTTCTTTGAAGACTGTATCCTTCACAATCTTGTGGTTAAACATGACGCCCATTATACTCATGTTTTTTTTTAACTTACTTGAACACCATTCCCCAATGGGTTTCTTAACATATTTCTAGACAAGAAAAATGAGAACAAAGAGGTCGCGGTTAACGCCTTTTTGCCTGCCACATCCGCTCTTGAAGCTATCCAGTACTCCATGTAAATCTCTCTTGTAAAACTACAAGCTGTTTAACCATGGTGTCCTAAAGTTCTAGCATTCCTTACCATATTCCACTCTCCTGACATGTATGTTCTGGTGCAGGGATCTTTATGCTGAGTACATACTGCACACCTTAAGGCGGTAAACATTCCTATACAGGCTACATTCCGCCAATTACAATAAGTCATTTTGTCGATGGCAGAGGAAGATCTCAAGCAGAATTTCCCTAATTTTACATTTTGTACCTTGGATTATTATTGGTTCTTGTTTGGTTGATCAATTAAGCAAAAGGAAATCATAGAAACTGTTTGTTTACATCATTTTTTTTTTTTTAGGAAGACACTATATACTTAAATTCGGTATTCCATATTCATTATGTCCGGTTTAAGCACTATTCAAGGAAGTATCATGTTACAGAGCTTCAATGTTACAGATGAGGTCAAAGGAGAAGGGGAAAGTACAAACTCCGACCTTGGTTGGAGGGAAAAATCCTCCCCAATGCTCTCTTCAAAGTAGTTTACCACAAGAAGAGTTTTACTTTCAAATCTCATTAATGCAGTACCAAAATACCTTCAGCCAAAGTCACTTCCTATAACACAGTTTTCCATGAAAAATTCACTATTCTCTACTTTTGAGATTTTATGTTTAAATACCAAGGATGAACTTATGGTAGAGAACAATTTCATGATTTTTAAAGCACTAGAATTATATTTTTGTAAAAACATTCATAAAGTCGTATTTTGAGAAATTCTACTTCAATTTGCAGTGATACAAGTGTTCTTATTCCGTCACCAAAAACATGCAAACAATCTTTTTCCTTTCTTCCTTTGTTCCTATTATTTTCAGGAAGATCTGAATTTCGTAACAGAATATGATGACAACGTTTCATGAAAATTCATCTGGATTTGCTATTTCGTTACAGAATCTGATGACAACGTTTCATGAAAATTCACCTGGATTTGCTACATCAATTTAATGAACACTAGAGCATTCGGCAGTCTAGCAGATCTTCAGTGAAATATTGAGGCTGAAGACGGAAGCATTTAACTGCAAAAAATAGTTGCATCGCCATCACTTGTATAACTTATTCAATAATTCCAATAGAAGAACTGCTGCAGAGTCTTTGGCTTTCTTGACACTCGGCATAGGCTCTCCTACGCATTCGTCTATCCATCCCCTGTCAGTCGTATTCACGCGTACAGCAAACGTAAACTTCTTTGCATGTGCAGGGCCACCCTCATTGACACACCTAAAGATGAAAACATATCACATCCGTAAACAAATATAACCTTCAAATAATATGGAGGACTCTAGAGGTGGATGTGACCCAATAACTACAAGAGTCTTCAGAATTTCTCACCTGTAGAATGGCATAGGCCAGTTTTTACGCAAGCATATGTCATTCAAGGTTTGCCTGGTAAATGTTTGGATACCGTTCTTCTTCTTCCCGTTATCTTCCTCCTCCCTCTCCTGCTTCTCCTTTGCTTCAGCTGTGTCCTTATCTTTTAAAGCAGCAAGAGCATTCCTGGCAGCCAGTTTCTGTGCCATCTTCTTTTGTGGATTCTGAGCAATTCCCACCTTGACACCATCGATCAAGACTTCAACAGTAGCCAAATTGCCACTTCGACTGGCTTTGTATTCCAAGCCTTCAGCCTGTTGCTGGCATCTTTCTTGCAGCTCACGGACTGGATGCATTGGTAGTGTCTCTGGGGTGACCATTGGTTGAAGCAGAGGTTGAAACACCTAATAACATAAGAGATTGAAAGGGCAGCCATTCATGTATCAGTTCAACCCAATTCGTTACAAAAAGAAATGGAACAATAAGAGGTTGAGTATGCTATGTTGACTGGGAATTGAGTAAGCTATGTTGACTAGGACTTACCTTCCAAACAACTGCAGTATCACGTTCACTATCGAGAAAAATAGCACCGGCAATAGATTCAATAATGTCACCAAGAACTTTGGGAGCTTTACAATCTCCCAAACCAAATGAGTTGAACCCAGGCTTTGTTAATTCATTTGCAGCTTCCTTCACAAAGTCATGAATCTGTAAACAGAAATCCAAAAAAACAAAAAAACAATGCATTATGGAGGGCCCGTCCATCCAAGTATTAAAAAAAATAGTAATAATAAAATATTCTATAAAAATAAAAAATAAAAAGCCAAGGAAGAAACTGGCGAACCTGTCTTTCAAGAGCACTGGATCCATGTCGAAGGTGTAGATGGAGATTATGTTTTACAGCAACACGAGCAAAATTTTCATTGTTAACAGCAGCAGCTCTAAGATCGGTCAACCTGCCTGGAGGCAGATTTGTGTATGTGAAGAACAAGTGCTTTGTGATGAGATGATCTAAGACAGCATCGCCCACAAACTCCAACCGCTGATAGCAGGCTACTCCCGAAGATGGTCGGGAAGCATGACTAATGGCTTCCACCAAGAGGCCCTTGTCTCTAAATTTAATATTCAGAGCACCCTCTAATGCATCAAAGTCGATGCTCCGAAGAATGCTATCTGGAACATTAGATGGCCTTGTTGTGCTCTCTATCTCGTCAGCATTAAACTCTACATCAATTCCAACCCATTTCATGAGATGGTTAGCAGCATTTTTCCCACCTTCTACATAATAAACCCCAATAAGCGCTTCAACAACATCTGCAAGTGTCTTGCTTGACAGGACTCTATAAGAACTCAAGTCACTCTCCAGCTCGCCATCCTCCAATTCATCATCCTCATATTCATTAACCAGGTTGTCTGTTTTCCGTCGAGTCACATCCTCTAGGTCAAACAAGGATGATTCTTCATCCTTTGTATACTCATCAAAGACAGGCAACACCCCAGGAGCCGCCCATCGAGATGGAGCAAAGCGATCTGCTTGGATATATGATTGAAGTCCTCTTTTCAATGCATAATGATACAAAACCATGTTACTGACCATTTGTTGTCTCATCCTAGTAAGCTGACCTTCGTGTTTCTGAGGGTATTTAAGAAAAAGAAATCGACTAACAACCCATTTGAGGTAGGCATCACCCAGAAGCTCAGCTCTTTCATAGCAAAATGTCTCCTGGCATGAAGCAGCAGTTAATGCTTCCAAAATCTGCAGTCGAACGGCACAAGTCAATCAAAAAGCACTTAAAAGACCCTTTAAAATCAAAAATTGAGATGATCAAATACCTTAAAAGCAGGGACAGGATAATTTATTATCTCCTTAAGTTCAACCGCTAGCAGCATGCTTTCAACCCTTCTCATTATTGAGGGTAATCTTTGGGCACCACGGACAAGTGATCCAGACAGTGGGTGTATTAAACAAAGCTCAGGAGGAAGAAATACATAGTATGTTTTGTCCAGAGACTCTTCTGATTCACCTTCAAGTTCTACATGAAAAGCTACATTAGTTAAAAGAAAAGGGGAAAAGCAATCTAATTCTTTTAAGGACGGATATAAGGGTAGATGCATACCTTCCATGTGGTCAAACCTGGGGGACAGGAGATTCTTACAATATGAGACACCACGTCCTTTTATTAGAGGCTGTTTCTTATACATCAACTGAACTCCATACCTATAACAAAATAGGTCAAGCAGCCAAATGCACCCATTATCATGCAAGAAGAAAGAAGAAAGCTTCTCATCTGTAAGGATTTACAGCTATTGTCACTGGAAAATTTCTGGAACATTCATTAATGAATCCAGATATTTTCCACCTGACAATAACAAATTATTTCCTTTCACAGATAAAGGTTAGGCAGTGTCTGGTTCGTGAAAATGAAAACAAATATCATTACCCGACAAGGGAATATGAAAGATGTTTTCATTCACAATATTTCTAAAAGCTGTTTTTGTTGGTTAAACAGAAAACAGTTTCAGAAAATCTAGAAACCAAACACAAGCCTTAGCTTTCCTCTTCCTTCAAGCACGTTTGCTGGGGTGCATTTGTAGCTATCCATTAGAATCAAGCTATTTCTAATTAAATCTTAAAAGGAATGATTAACTGGAAGGGAAAAAAAAAGTCAGACTATTAAGGCTGGGAATGTGTATCATACTTTTGCTTGTAATAATCAGCATATGAGCTGTACTCCAGAGGGCCAAGATAACCTTCTTTCCTCGGGAAAGAGTTTTCTGCAGTCATATCATAGCATATTGAATCAACATAAAATCTCTTCCCCGAGTGAGCAGCTGTAACAATTTTCCCTACCAAATCTTCAACATTGGTACAACTATCTGCCATCATCAACTTGCGTTGCGGCAGATCCACATCCTTTCGCATTTCAAAAGCATCCCGATCAGGGATCAGTCCAGAAGCTTTAACAACATCAAACTGTGCCACAGCTCCTCTGATACCATAGGTTGGATGGGATTTTTGCCCAAAAGCCATGCCATGACGCAGTTTACCAAAACCATACTCCCTTCTGTCACCTCCTAGGGTTCGCTCATTTGTGCCAAGGTAAACATCGGGCCTAGCTCTTTGAAGGGGATTGCTCCACGCATCCGCACCAATTATATTTTCAACCAGATCCCAATCTATTTCTTTCATAGGATCTCCACACTTATCGCTAACCACGGGAACAAATAAATAAGCCTTTGCAGGATCCCAAGGAGTGGTGGAAGGTTCAACATCCACATCCAGTACAATACTCATCAATCTTACATGGAAACTTTTAAGGGATGCCAACTGTACACAACCAGAAATTGAAGATTTGCCATTTGATTAGCAGCTGAAATCTAAGCGCTAAATCATTTTGAAATCAATAAAACCGAAGTAGAGTACCCAACTACCAACCTGACTTTCACTAATACGAATTGAACCCCTAAAGACAAGGGAAGCCTTTGTAGTCATGGTCCGAGCAACAAATAGATCCATCGACATCGATAACACCTATTAACAGCAAATGAAGTTTTAAAAAGCAGGCAGGCGAAAAGATATTTATATTTTCACCTTGATGGTAATGAAAATAGGTACCTCTGCATCCAGCTCATTGCCTAATAGAATTGCAAAATCTGAAACTTGAGTCAAGAAAGGATCTTTTGAAGAGCCAATGTCTACACATTTCACAGAATACATGTAAACATGAATCAATTTGGCCTCATTGCCAAGATCTCTTCCAGCTAAGATCCATTCTCCCTGAAATGCCACAAAGCAGTAAAGCATGAATTCTGTAATACCTGACTAAAAACAAGGAACCTTCAATGTGGATAAAAGCATATAGTATGCAAGTTGAACTTACCTGGAGAATATTAGCTACGCCTTCGGGATAGAACTCTCTGTGCCTAGCAGTTCCAGGAAGTGGATCTCCTTCGTCATTCTTGACAACCTTTTCTTTTTCTTCCCCAACTCCCCTGTCGGGCAAGAGCATGTCGGTAAATGCTCCCATCTCATGGAGTTTCTTACAAGCAGCCAAACAAACAGCCTGTTGCGCAAGGTGCATTGAACTGCACACAGGGCCTTCAAGTGTCTCAAATGGTGCATTACAAGGGAGTTGAAGCTTGCATGAATATTCAGTCGGGCCTTCTTGCTTCTCATGCCTCACCATAACAAATTCAGGATGAAGTATTGAGTACCTGATCAATGAATTTATGGCAAAATCAAGATTATGGACCTATCATTCTTAAATGTTGTAGCAAAGAATAATCTGATAGAAGAATTACCTGTCACTTGGAAGCTGAGAGCAGTAGAAATGGATTAATCCAACAGCAGAATTTAAGCTCACCAAAGCACCAGTTGATTCCACCTGGTACACTGTACCTGGTGCTGTTTCCACTGAAATTAACCTTGAAGTATCCTTCAAATCACTCAGGTCGGTCCTCTCAATTGCTTCTTTCCGTAAAGTCTCCTCGCTATTTCTAGCATTCCGTAAAAATGCTTCATGTGACAGATTTGCCCTAAGAACAGTGAGCAAAAATTGAGTTACTTCATCCATTTTGTCTGAAAAATTATAGATAGGGCCCAATGCAAGTACCTTTCCACCATCAAGATATAATCTGACCCAGGTTTTCTAGCACGGCCCCTAGACTGAATATAAGCCAAAACAGTTTTTGCAAGGTCGAAGCGAATAACAACATTGCACTGTCGAATATCAAGTCCTTCCTCAGCAACACTAGTTGCAACTAACAATGTCACCTACAGAGATAATCAAGAACCTTTTAGATAACAGAACAACTTTTTTCTAAGAATTTGCCTTTTGTTTAATTAATTCAAAATTCATAAAAAATGAAGTTTCAACATACACGACCATCCTTGAATTTGGCAATTGTGTCCTGCATTTGGCTACTTCGCATTTCCTGACTATTATTGTGGCCAATCAAGCTTGCACACTCGATAAAACCTAGAGATGGAAGCTCAGCAAAGACCTACATGCTTGGAAGAACAACATAATAAGGAAATTGAACGATATCATTAAGAAAAACAATATCAAATAGCAATACAACCTTAGGAAGAACTAAAGCAGAGACAACTCGCTCCACAAAGATGATTGCACGGAAATCTTCTGTATGCTGATACTTGAGAAGAACTTTAATTAGTGACTGCACTTTTGGCGTCACCTTCCCATCAGCTACAGCAGCTCCTATTATCACATCTACATGCTCCCCACCAGAAACAACTGCACCGCAGAAGTAGATAAAATGCTGGTTAGTTCAAGGAATAAATGATGAAGAGCATACTTGACACATATAGGCAACACCAATGCATGACATGTTACCTGTAACCCTAGACCCTAGAAGACATGGTATGCCATTGATAGTCAATGATAAGGATACTTACAGTTGACATTAAAATAGTCAGGGACATAATTTAAATTTCATGTATACTATTCTCATCATTTCCCAAGTCAATTTGTACCAATGACTATTTTCCTTCCTTTAACTAATGGAGAAAACAATTTTCTTAGATCATCATGATTTTTTGGGAGCTATCAAGATCTAATTTTGTAAACAGATAACATAACTGAACAACCGGACTAACCATGACTATCAGGTAGCTCTCCTTCCTCAATTTCGTCATGAGAAACGCCACTCTCTGAATCTGGTAGTTTTGTTTCCTTGTCAGAAGCAGCGCCCTCTGACAGATGACATTGTAAAAGGGATACAACTCTGATCAGGTAAGTTTCTTGAAACTTGACATCAAGCTGGTAGTTTGCCCTCTCATCATTTTGTAAAGCTGTCAAGAATGATTGTGCCACCTGCGAAGAAATGAGTTAGCACTTCTTTCACAAATTTTTGATTGCTGACCAAGAAACATACAGTTGAGAACAATTCTAATAACCACTACCTTGTAAGCACACCACTGACCCAGTTCACCAAGTGCATAATTAATAGCCCTCAGCTTCTGAATTAGGTTAACAGCCCCATCACTTTCTGTTCTTTCTGAAACACCATACACTTGGCGTAGCTCTTCCTTGGCCCCAGCATCTCTAGCTCCCATAAACTGCCATTTACTTCTTCTAGAGCTAGACTTTGCAGCTTCTTCAACTTCCACTTCCATCTGTTTTAGCTGTTCGTGAAAGGACCATAAGCTGGCTGCTTTGTCATACTCCACAACAATTTCTGAGGGCATCGGAACATGCTTTTCCAGGTCCTTCCGGTCCTTTATGGTGCAAACAACAGAGTCCAGTTTACTTTCAAGATTACGAATCTTTATTGCACAATCTAGTTGATTGGAAACACCTGAATAGAACATAAGCAGAAGAAACAACAATATACTGTTACTTAAAACCATTTCCATGTGAAAACAAGAGTTGAATCTAAGATACAAATATTGAGCAATGTCAGCGACTGACAAAAAAGAATTACCTTTTAAGTTAACAGGAGAAGCAGTCATTCCAAATACAGATGGTCTCTTCTCTTTTGGGGTCGTATGATAGAACTCGGACATCACTAAAGAGTATGGATGTTTCTTCACAGCGTGATGGCACTCATCCAGAATCAATAGATTAATCGATTCCATCTTTATAATGCTGTGTCTTAGAATGTTCAACAGAATTTGAGCTGTCATTACTAGAACCTGCAATGAAAAATATCAGGCAGTAATCAAGGACTGAGCAGTAACCATCCTAAGTTACAGGATCAAGTGGAGTGGATATCAACCTATGCAGAATAAACTTTTCCATCAGAGCCAAAAATACTATACTCTAAAGCCTATAGAATATTTTAATTTGTGGATTAAGTTTTACAGATCACGGCTACATTTCAGGGATTTTTAGTCTTATGGACATTTCAAAATTTTTGCTTTTCCTTTATATATGTAATTTGTACACTCCCACTCTACCATTGAAAGTCATTCCAGTTTATTTCCCTCCCAAAAGTACTATAACCCAGCCAAGGTGAACTAAGCATAGAATAAACTAATATAAGCAACAACAAAAAAAAAAAAACATAAGAACTTAAGGTAATGATTATAAACCTCTTTTATAACATAAATTCAAAAGACAAAAGTTTATCACTAGAAAATAAGAAAAGTAGCAAACATAAGGGTGAACATATGTTCTAATCTCTAACAGCAAAAAGCTGGAACATACCTGTTTAGTATCAAACTCACGCTGCCATCTTCGTGTATCCCAAAAGTCTTGACCCATCTCACCACAATAATGGCCCACTTGGAAACCAGTTCGCTCGCGAATAACTTCTGCTTGCTGAAATTCGACAAGCAAGATAGTTATCATTCCCAAAAACTGATATTGTAATGGACGAACTACAACAACAACAACAACAACAACAACAATGAGTCTCCAAATTCACGCATGTATTACCTGATAAACAAGCGGAACTTTAGGAACTAGAAACACAGAGAGCATCTTTTTATTCTTCTTTTGCAAATCATTGCAGACACTTTGCATGAGGAGAATGGCAATGAGTGTCTTCCCAGCCCCAGTTTCAAGAAAAGCTATCGTATTGCTCTTCTTTGCCTGTTCAAGAACATCCAATTGATACTGTCTGGCTCGTTCCTCAGGAATCTTTTCTTTCTTCAGCTCTTCAGATTTCTTCACATCCTTTTCATTGGTTTTGTCATTAGCGAATTTCTCCTCTTTCTTCTGCTGAGGTTCGTAAGCTCCTAATCTAAAAACAAGCTCATTTGACCCCAATTTATCCCTCTCCCAATAACCCTTTGCTTCCCAATCTCTACTATCCCTCCTATTACTACCATAACTCTCTCTTCTCCTAGTCCGATCTCTATCCCTGTCCCTATCCCTATCCCTCCTATCAATGTCATCCCGAGGATCACGAGGCCTCTTCCGACCAGAATTCCTCTCCCTCAGCTGATATTGCACTCTGCCTGAACTATACCTCTCGTTCCTTCCATTATCTACCGCAACCCTCTTGGGGCACCGCTCTTCACCACTCACATCTCTTTCCCTCACACCCCGATTCCACCTCCCATTACTCTCATACTTGCTCAAACCATTGTGATTACGCTTAGCAGCAGAAGCCGCCTCCACCGCCACTCTCCCATCTCCATTAGCACCCTCAGAATTTCGACCCCCACTCAGTCCATTGGAAACGCCAGTCGCCCCAACCTCCTCCACATTGCCACTACTCACTACGCCATCCCCCTTCCCATCCGGCAATCCAGCTCCACTTTTGATACTGTCAAGAATGTAATCAATCCCGCCGAAAAAATCGCCCACCTCCTCCTGATTGCAACCATTCCCACTCACCACCACAGCCGCAGCACCCGGATTTTCGGAAAAGTCCACAAAATCCCCAATGTCCTCACAAGCATCCAGCCAGTAAGAAGCCCGAACCGCCTCTCCCCCGTTGCCACCACTGTCCCCTGTAACCCTAGCCGCCTCTGTATCCATTCCAACCCCACAGTCGCAACAAAGCTCTGCAAATTTCAGCAATTTCTATACCTATATAACCCTATCTATCACAAACCTCACTAAATTTGTATTCCTTTTCTCCAATACTCAATCAATAACAACAGAACAAAATCCAAAACTGCGCCGAAAACACAACAATCAAGAACAGCAATCCAAATCAATCGGAAGAAGCAGAGTCATAAAAGAGAGAGAGGGAGAGTGAGAGAGGAGTGGATAGACCGTACAGAGACGCAGAAGCTGATCAAAAACGAAACCCTAAATTCAAATAAATTTTTTTTTTTATGGAAGAAATTTTTTTTCCTTTCTGAGATTCCACGGTCTATCTACGCCTGTTCTGCTCTCTGTCTCTCTTCTATTCTTCTTCTTCTTCTTCTTCTTCTTCTTCTTCTGTGAGACTCGTTTGACCAGAGTCAAAACCGAACCCTCAACCCCAACCACCTCACGCGTCCACCGTGCTCTCTCTCTAATCCCTAAAATCCTCGATTACTTTCTGCTACTGCTTTCAGAGCTCAGACACACAGAAATAAAAAAGAAAAATAGCGACTTTTCCGATAATTAAAATAAATATTGAAAGTCATGAAAATAATGAGACTTAAAAAAAAAGTAATATAATATTAAGAAAATATCAGAAAAAATTTATTATTTAGATAAAAACTATATAATCAAATAAAAATATACTTAAAGTAAAATATCGAGCCACTTCGTGTAATAAGGATGGTCGAGAGACCTAATATGAAACTCTTATATCCAGCGTTCGAGTCTCAACTCTCAGCAGTTTGTAGCCATCAAGTTTTAGACTCCTTTAAAGTGATACGCCTGAGGCGGGAAATTAATCTGACTTTGCTAGGATAATTTCGTAAACTTCAGTCTAAATACTGAATAAGTGAATGTGTTACTGAATCGCTAACAAAATCAAAATGACCTACTGCCTCACTCCTGATAAAATAAAACATATACATATATATATATATAAGAAATATATGAAAATTAATATTGGTGTCTTGAAGTATATATTTTATTCGATACAAATTCTTTTTTTTTTTGAAGATCCGCTATAATAATGAGAAAGGTTTCCACCTATACGCACAAATCGGTCGATAATATCAGAATCCGACGAATCCGCCCAGCTGGACTTACTAATAGGATGCCCTGATGTGTTACAAAATTTCACTTTAGCCAACGATCCTATCATTGGAATAATTGGAAATAATGTATCAAGCTTCTTCATAGCATTATCCATTAAAAACTAATTTTCTAACAATTGACTCTGTACCACTGAAATATTCGGTCATGATCGGGATAGCGGACCCAAAGCTATGGAATTTGGGCGTGGGTCTTTTGCCGAAATAGAATGGCCTTACTTTTTCTTTTTATTTATTTATTATTTATCATTAATGTGGGTTTATTAAGTATAGTATGCCCGGCGCGAATCAGCCTACATTATCCAACAAAACGGATCTATTTAAACCACGATCATGAACAAGTGCATAAATATACTCCCGAAAGATAAGTATTCTTACATGTAATAAAATACATCGAAAGATTTAAAAACTCAATCCCTCTCCTGCTTAATAAAAAAAATGTAATAATTTTCTTTTTCCATTATATTAATTAAATTGGTCAAGTTCGAAGAAATGAATTTTCATTTTCAAACTTGAATGAGCCTAAGCCTAGTAGTTAATTGATTAAAATATACAAAATACTTTCTAAAAGCCATTATTTTGCCCCTTCCACAAAAAAAGGGAATCCTTTGTTACAATAGAAACAGAAGTGATGTGGATTATTCAAGAATCGAAGTCGATTTGCTTTATAAAAAGAAGATATCAATGAACTTCTATGAAATGGTTTCACGGGATTCAGCCAATTGTCTTGATCGTGGGATATCATTGAGAAATAGGAATAAAGATTTATCAGACTATGATGGAGTGAATGATTTGATCAATGAATATTTATTTCATTTTTCAATTTTGATTTTGAATCGATTCACAAAAATTCTTTCTTTTTTCATATAAATAGATATAAAAAAAATTATAGAACTGGTTGGAGTCATCATTAATCATTTTCAATCATTTGGCGATAGTATTTCAATACAATGAAAGTTGTAAGCTGTGTTTTGGGGAGAGTTATTGTCTATCGTCGGCCTTTATGTAAAAAACAGAAATTTTAATATTGATAATATTTAGTTCTTGCTTTTTCCCCAATTTTCTTATTTTTTAATTTGTACTTTAATTTACGTTTCTACCCGTCGTCCCGATTGGGAGATTCCCCAGTGGAAGTGTGTGGGACTGTGGAATCCCACCCGGAAAATTAGGGGTCGGACTGGACTGACCGGGAAAAGGCAAAGGCAGTACCATCTCTATCTCTCTCCTAAAGTCAATGGACGGTAAGATTGGATTTTATTCGGCAGGAGGAGGAGAATGGTGGGAGGAAAAGAGGGAATAATTTCCTGAGATCGAGCTGAATATTTTTATCCTATCAGATCTTGTGGCTGGGACCCAAAACTGTGGCCGGTCTCTGTTTTGGAGTTTAGAGTTATGCCTCCATGTCCTATATTCCCATTTTTGCTCTTGCATAGTGCGTGATAGAAGATCCTGTCTTAGTGGCTTTCAAAATTTTAGCTCTTGTATCATAATCATGAGGAAGTGTGAGAGTACCAATTTTTTTTCTGAGATTAATAATTAAAGTGAAAGATCTTTTTGCCATAGATAACAGCTGGCGCGTAAATACTATTTACTTCAATATTTTTTTAATCATAAAAAAAAATGTAAAGTGTATTAATCAAAGGGAACAAGTCCGGTATGATACATGTGGTCCAAATGGAACATTATCCCGCACTAGAAGTCCAAAACGAAAAGGAAAAACCAAAGCTTAGCGCGACCTCTACAAGATTGGTCTTCAACAGAATCTACGCACCACCAGCATCGATTAATTTTCGGAAGGTGGAAGAGCTCCGCCAGCACCTTTCAACAGATTTTCAAGCCCAATATCCATTTCTTTTTCTTGGATTGAAAGAGATTTTGGTTCCCACAAAGGGTATCCTAGTCTCCTACTTGTCATGAGATTTTAACCTTATGTCTGTCGTGACAACTATCAAATAATTCGAGAACAAATATAGCCACTCAAGACATGGGAGAGGAATACTTGCAACTTGCAAGTGACCATCCATGAGAGATATTCAACGGTAGATGAGAGTGGTTTTCAAATCTAGTGATTACGATGAGAAGACAGGTCACACGAGGATGAGTTGGGGAAAACTTGAGCTAAATAGTTTGGACATGCATCCAGACAAGAAAACCACCTTCCCTCGCAAACCGATAATCTAGATCTCCCCTTAACAGACCTAGGTATGGGTTCAAATAAAGATAGATGAAGGGGGCTATTGTTTGTTTGTTGTTGTTGTTGTTAATTCTTTCTATATATAGGCAATATGTTCTCTATGGTGATTAACTGTTTTTGGATATGTTTATCTAAGGAGATAAGATAAACAACCGACTGTAGGAACTCATTCTGACCTAGCCCATTTATACATGCTAAACATGCCTCATGTGTGAGATGAAAGCCACACGGTATCATTTAAACCAAAAATTGGAAGAACCTGCAATTTTTTGTTTTATTTTTCCTTTTCATAAAAGACTCTCGAGCAACTCGAATTACACGTGTCAAAATTATGAACACTAGAAACACTTAAAGAATGACTTAGAGCATCTTTAGCAGATTCTCTATTCTGGCTCCTTAGCTATTTTGGAGAGCATGTTTGGCTTTTGATATATTTTAGCAGCTGCACTAGACTCCTAAATGGCTCTCTATTATAACTTTTAGCTATCTCGCTCCTAAATATAAAGAGCGAGATGAGGCTTTGTATAATTTAATACATTCATTTTTAGTTATTTTATATAATTTATAAATACATTTAAACTATTTAATCTTCACTTAAAAAATAATATAAATTCAAAACTAGCTAAAATAAAAAGCACTGATACAGACGTATTTCTAAAGTGGCTAGCCAAAATAACTTTTTAGTTACTTTGGTTAAAATTTAACTCAAAAATGGCTAGCATTACTAAAGATGCTCTTAAAGTCTAAAGTTTGATTCTCATTGATCATATAACTTTTCTAGTATTCAAACATTACGAAGTTTGTTGCTCGAAAGATATGCTTCAAAAGTCTATTTCTTCAAAGTTGGAAGAATCAACTTTGATCAAGTATATAAAACACGTCTTGAAAAAAACTATTGTATATATGTGAATGAAAAATTGAATGGAGCATACATTTATACTATACAATCTTCTAGGAGCTTGAACTCCAAAGTTCTCTGCCCAAGTATATGATGATGGGCCTGAAATATGAGTTGAGAGTATATATATGGAACACTTTGCAGTGAAATCCATTCACTTGAGACCAAGAGAACTAGCGCATGTATTAATTCCATAGATTTGATTTTTCTAAAGGCAAAAAATGCGTGCGCAAAAGAAGGGGGAAACAAAAGTTAGGTTGGTGGCATAGTGTCACGGGCCGAACTTTGCAATGCGCAAAGCGGATCGTGCGGCACTTGCTACAAAGCAAGTCAGCCAAGTGAGTACCTTGTAAGGAACAATGAAACCACACGATATTAAAATAGTGCTAGCGACAAGCAAGAACACGATGATATAAATGTTGGGCAACCACGAAGAACAAATGAGTAATCTAAACGAAAGATCAAGGAGCAATCTCATGGGACACAGATGATTGAATAATTCCTCTTTTATTGATGATAAGACTGCAAGGGAGGCAAAAGTACATGTGCATGCCTATACTAGTTCTGTAGTCCAAACTATGCCGACTAGGAACCCCTCCCCATACAGCATATCGGGCTTACATGAAAAGGCCAGGGGAACACATGCAAAAGGCCGAGGAGAATAACTGCTAAATAAAATAAATTACATAATTTGTAAATTACCAAAACACCCCAAGCACACAAGCAACCAACCAAAGGCTTAACTAATGACCCTCGACAAGGTTGCTTATGGCATTACAAGTGTGGCCCCAAACATCCTGCCCCACTTAAGTTGTCGGCGCTCTCGACGACGGCCTTGGTCTTGAAATCTTCTATCTTCTGCTTGAACTTCTTCTTCAGGTCTTCAGCATTCTCCCAGCTTGTTTCTTCGTCTCCAAGACCCTTCCACTTAACAAGAAACTGCTGGCGCGAGCGCTCTGACGCTTGGATCACTCTTTCTGCCAGGATCTCCTCCAGTTCTTTTGGCTTGGGTGGATGGATGTCGACGTGCTCTTTAACAGGCTGGTTGCGCGCTTGATCTTCAAGGTCTAGCAAGTGCGGCTTGAGGTTGCTGACATGGAAGACGAGGTGAACTCTCATCCAAGCTAGAATGTCAACTTTGTAGGAACACTTCCTTACTTTAGAAATGACAGGGAGTGGTCCTTCATACTTCCTGAATAGTCGCTTGTCCCTGGAACGTAGGAACCTGAGTTGTTCTAGGAGCAACTTGACAGGGACCATGTCTCCTGCTTTGAACTCTCTGGGCTTGCGGCCTTGATCCGCCCACTTCTTCATTCGTCTTGCTGCTTTCTCCAGAAACGCTTGTGCAATTTCTGCATTGGTCTTCCACTCTTTTGTGAAGTTAAAAGCACACGGGTTTTTCCCTCTGTACACTTCTTGAATTGTATGAGGCAAGAGAGACTGTTGACCAGTGACCACTTCAAAAGCACTCTTGTTGGTGGATGAGCTTTTCTTCGAGTTGAAACAAAATTGTGCAACATCTAACAACTGCGCCCAGTTTGCTGATTGGCATGAACAAAATGGCGCAAATACTCATCCAACATCTCGTTGAACCTTTCTATTTGTCCATCAGTTTGCGGGTGATAACTCGAAGATATGTTGAGCTCAGAACCAAGTAGCTTAAATAGCTTGGTCCAGAACATTCCTGTGAACCTGGTGTCTTGATCACTGACAATGTTTTGAGGCACACCCCAGTACTTCACAACATGCTTGAAGAAGAGGCTTGTTGTATCTTCTGCCGAGCAATACTTTGGAGTCGGCACAAAGGTGGCATATTTCGAGAACCTATCGACTACAATAAGGATTCCAGATAAGTCTCCGACCTTTGGGTGGTTAGTAATGAAATAAAGGGAGATACTTTCCCACGGGTGAGTCGGAATGGACAATGGTTCCAGTAACCCAAGAGCCTTCTGTCGCTCGATCTTGTCCTGCTGGCAGGTTAGGCAGGTCTTGGTGTATTCTGTGACATCATCCCGTATTTGGGGCCAGTAGTAACCCTGCTTGAGTAGTGCGTGGGTTCTCTGCCATCCAGGGTGACCGGCCCATAAAGTGTCATGACACTCCCTCATGAGCATCCTGCATAATCCATCAGTTCGCGGAACAAACACTCGTCCCCCTTTAGCCATCAATATGCCATCCTCCATCCAAAACCGGCGGCTTTTCCATTCCTTCACCATTTTGATGAGCGATTGGGCCACATGATCTTTCTCCAAGCTCTCCTTGATATCTGTGGTAATGACACTACTCGACAAAGCTGCCAACATCTTGAGGGTGGCAAGGTCGGCCTTACGGCTTAGGGCATCCGCAACTTGATTAGTGTGACCAGCCTTGTGTTCGAATTGGAAGTCGAACTCTGCGAGAAACTCCTGCCATCTAGCTTGCTTTGGGGTCAACTTTGGCTGAGTCAAGAAGTGACTGACTGCGGAGTTATCTGTCTTTACAAGGAACTTCGACCCCAACAGATAATGTCACCAAGTTCTTAAACAATGAATCACAACTAGCAACTCCTTCTCTTGAGCCGTGTATTTCTGCTCAGCTTCCGAGAGTTTATGACATTCATAAGCAACAGGGTGTCCCCGTTGTAGGAGGACTCCTCCTAAATCACAGTCTGAAGCGTCCGTATGAACTTCGAATGGTTAATTCAAGTCAGGTAAAGTTAGGACCGGATCTTCCATTACAGCCTTCTTCAACTCTTGGAAGGCCTTCTCACAATTACTACTCAAATCCCATGTCGCTTCCTTCTTCAAGAGCTCAATTAAGGGGGTTGTCTTCTTCGAGTAGTTCTCAATGAAACATCGTAGTAATTAGCCAACCCAAGAAAAGAGCGCAGCTCTTTCACATTCTTGGGGTTTTGCCACTCCTTTATGGCTTCCACTTTCTCCATGTCCATCATGATTCGACCCCTTTCAATAACATGACCCAAAAACTTGATGGTTACCTGCACGAAGGAACACTTCTCGTGCTTAACATACAATTGGTTATCTCGTAACCGTTGAAATACCAGCTTCAGATGCTCTATGTGCTATTCTAAAGTAGAGCTGTATACTACAATGTCATCTAGATATACCACCACAAACTTATCCAAGTACTCATGGAAGACTTGTCTCATCAAAGTGCAGAATGTCGCCGGCGCATTGGTCAACCCAAAGGGCATTACCAAGAATTCAAAGGCGCCATATCGAGTAACGCACGCGGTTTTAGGCTCGTCACCCTCAACAATGCGGACTTGGTAGTACCCCGAGCGGAGATCAAGCTTGGTGAAGTACTTGGCACCACTAAGCTGATCAAACAGATCCGCTATCAGGGGGATCGGGTACTTATTGCGCACTGTGACTTTGTTAAGGGCCCGGTAGTCCACACACAGTCTCCAGCTTCCATCGTGTTTCTTTTGGAACATCACCGGCGCACCAAATGGGGCTTTAGATGGTCTAATGAACCCAGCCTTGAGTAGGTCTTCTAGCTGCTTCCTAAGTTCTGCCAGTTCGGGAGGAGCCATTCTATAAAGTGCTTTTGCAGGTGGCTTGACTCCCAGAAGTAGTTCAATATCGTGGTCCACACTCCTCCTTGGGGGTAGTTCCTTGGGAAGTTCGGGTGGCATCACATCTGCATAACTCTCCAATACCCCCTCGATTTCTCTCGGAACCATTTCCCTCTTGCTATCACCCTTCATTGGAGGAACTGCTACATATGTAGGCTCAAGGCACCTCACGCCTTTCTTAAATTGGAGGGAAGATAAGAGACGGGGTTCACTTAGTTGCCTGATTCTTGCTGGAACTACACATGGCCTTTCCCCCATAATGAGCAAGTGTTGGGCGCTAGGAATAGGGATAGCTTTGTTTGCTAGCATGAACTCCATCCCCAATATGACATCAAAGTCATCCATTCGGACAACTATAACATCTACTTTTCCCTCCCAATTGCCCAACTTGAGTGGTACCCTAGGGACAGCCCCGTTGTGGGCGAGGCCTTGGAATTCACAGCTTTCATGCGACTAACATCCTTTTCCAACTTCAACCTCAACCTTCGTGCTTCTGTCTCCGACACAAAGTTGTGCGTGGCTCTTGTGTCAACCATCACACTCTTGGCAACCTTCCTATTAACAAAACCATCCACGAACATTAGGCCCTTGGCCTGATCCTTTTTGGGTGGTTGGGGTTGTTTCTTAACAGCACTCAAGAATCTCAAAGCTCCCATGTGGCTATGTTCCTCCTCCGACTCCTGCTGGTCTTCTGTTTCTTTTGACTGAATGTGGGCTTGTAGGGCTGATAAGTCTGTCTTGTGAGGGCACTCGTTTACTCTGTAAGGTCCTCTACATAAGAAGCAAGACACTGGCCTTGAGGTGTACCCTGAAGGATTAAAGGGTCGACGGTGAAGACTCCAGTTGAGGCACCCGGCCTGGAAGTTGTCGTGTCCCTCGCATAAGTGGTCCTCCTATCCCCTCCTCCTGAGTTGGAGAATTTGGACTCCGCTCCCCCACTTTTACTCTGCCCCGGCCTCAAGGATCTGTTGGCATTCGTATTCAAAAAGGACTGAGTCTTCTTGCTGGAGTTCTCCTCAAATGTGTAATCTGTCAGTCTCTCAGCAATAGCCTGAGCGGAGGCCAAATTTTGGACCCTCTGCCCCTGAAGCTCGGTTCTTGCCCATGGTTTTAAGCCATCAAGGAAATAAAACAACCGATCTTTCTCTGACATGTCCAGAATGTCGAGCATGAGCACAGAGAACTTGTTCACAAAGCCCCTGATGTTGTTGGTGTGCTTGAGCTCTCTTAGTTGCCGTCTGGCAATGTATTCAACATTCTTAGGGAAGAATTGAGCTTTAAGCTCTTTCTTTAGGTCCTCCCACGTATCGATAGTGCACACTCCTATTTGAATGTCATTGTATTTGGTTCTCCACCAAAGTTTAGCATCTCCTGACAAATAAATTGTCGCCATATTCACCTTCACCTCTTTCAAGTCCGGCTTTACTGCTCCATATCAAATAAGAAGTTTTCAAGCTCCTTGGCGTCTCGCGCCCCTCCAAAAGCTTGAGGTTCTGGTATCTTTACCTTTCTGTAGTCTGTCACAGGTTGGTTTCCCATCGCACGAATGGTCAAGTTGAGCTTGGTGTTCATCTCCATCAGCTCGTTCTTGAAGGCATCGATGGTGGCTCAGACATCTTCTGTCATGTTGTCCACAGTCACCTGGAGTGTATCAAAGGCATCACTCATCTGCCCCATTTGCTTGTTCGAAACGGGAGCTTCTTCCTCATTTATCTCCTTTTCGTCTCCTCGAGCTTTACATCTTTCAAGGGCCATAACTCAGTCCCTAAGGCTCTCCACCTCTGTCATCCGTGCCACCAAATCATCTAGGTTGACACGGTCCAACACGCTAGTTATCTCAATCAATCTATCGGGCACCCCCGCAAGTTCTTCCAATTGTTGGTCATACCAATCGAATCTTTGTTGGTTTGTCATTTTGCCTGTCATCATAGCGAGTGTCTTGAGCCGAGTTGGCTCTGATACCAACTGTCACGGGCCGAACTTTGCAATGCGTAAAGCGGACCGTGCGGCACTTGCTAGGAAGCAAGTCAACCAAGTGAGTACCTTGCAAGGAACAATGAAACCACACGATATTAAAATAGTGTCAGCGACAAGTAAGAACACAATGATATAAATGTTGGGCAACCACGAAGAACAAATGAGTAATCGAAAGGAAAGATCAAAGAGTAATCTCACGGGACACAGATGATTAAATAATTCCTCTTTTATTGATGGCAAAACGGCAAGGGAGGCAAAAATACATGTGCTTACCTATACTAGTTCCGTAGTCCAAACTATGCCAACTAGGAACCCCTCCCCATAGAGTATATCGGGCTTACATGAAAGGGCCAGGGGAATACATGCAAAAGGCCGAGGAGAATAACTGTTAAATAAAATAAATTACATAATTTATAAATTACCAAAACACCCCAAGCACACAAGCAACCAACCAAAGGCTTAACTAATGACCCTGGACAAGATTGCTTGTGGCATTACAAGTGCGGCCTCTAACACATAGGAATCCGGATTGTTCATTAATTCTTGGTAGTGTTTCTAGTTGAAAAGGAACTGGAATGTGAAGAAGAAAGATGAAATGAGAGAGCTCGACGCAAAACACGCATAAGCAAAGTACAGTATTTATTTCAAATTTTCAATGGCTTAAAGCAGGTTGGCCATGGTGATCTTTATCATCTCAGACACTACTTCAGTGACAGACAGACATACATCGCCCAATTGATTCAAGGCCCACACCCAACTCTCCAACCCACTTTTCAAAATTCTCTGCACCATGTGCATCTTGCACGCACTGAAATATTGAATTCTCAGTATTAGGGTTTACTTCAGCAACCCACAAAGACATAACGTTTGAGGTTTCTTTTTACCTATAATTGTACACAGATTCATATATAAAGACGTGTGTCATAAACGAAATGCTAATTAAGGAGCTTAAGAATTTGGTCCAGCAGGTGATCTTCTCTTATATATGTTGCAGATGATCTTGTTCCCTACGGTTGTAAGCTATGTATTCTTACATATATTAGCTGCGGCTTTTATGGATAGTTATTACTTTGTTACCAGCTAATAGCTATAAACCCTAGCCTTTTTTTGAAAAGCTTTCAACCATATCTGAGATCCACATGCATTTTAATTAGTAGCATCTATATGCATTATAAAGGCATGCTTTGGACCACTGGTGCTTAATTAACATAATAAGGGCTCATAATCATTTCATCTTGCCGGCCTATATAGGTTGCCTTTATACTTCATAGGCTTTAATAAGTACCGCAAATAACATAGCATGTTTACCCTAATTTCTTAGACTCTAACCACAAAAATATGTGTTTTATTACATCGGTATCAGGTAATATACAGTAGTACGAACACAGATCTAGATAAGTAAAGTCGATCAGTACGAATAAAGAAACCAAGGGGGCAGATGACCTTAGTCAGGTAACATTTTGGTAGATATATAGTGCATGTAATAAGTATGTTGCTTCTATACCTAATGATGCTTTGAAGAGGGTGCCTAGATAACCAGATAGCTAGTTAGCCACACGCGTACACTTATACTTTCTCAAGTAAGGTTAACCTCATTTATAGAAAGTTACAAACACTTATTTGAACTAGGATCGATATCATTTATTTTATAGGTTACTCGTGATATATGATTCTATAAAATTTAGTTAAATCGAAACTGTTTAATTAGCTATTTGATTACATCCTATGTTTTGGATTTGTCTGTTAATATATCACCATTTTAGATGACAAAATAGTTATTAACATGGGTAGATTTTCCAGAGTTACTTATTAAAGAAATATCAACAAGTTTAGTTATTAAATTCATTGTATGGTTATCGAATTGACCATGTTCACAATTCTTTAAAATGTTATATTCTATTGGAGAATGTCTTTATGCATATAATTAAAAGAACCAATATCGTTTCCAAGCTAACAAAAAAATAACTAGTCCGATCCGGATCATAACATGATACTGATCGAACATAAATAAATGGGGCGGGCGGGGTTGGGCTTGGTGAGAGAGAGAGAGCGCGCCATATTGTACGTACTATGGCCTCATGCCAGATGTAACAGAAAAGAAAGCGACTTAACAGAGAGTGAGGCTTCTGAGAGACTCAACGGTTTGTTCAGAAAGCAGTGTGGGATCGAGAGAGCTAGGCATGAATCAATGCCATTGCTAGTAGCTAGACTACTACCAGTGTGGGCCTTGTTTGTTATATAAACTTTCTTTCTTTTGAGAAAAGAGAAGAGGAATGGGGGATCTGATCGGACCTCTGAAAACAGTAATTTGCTGCTGCTGCTTGATAGTTATAATGATCCATGCTTTCTTCGATCTTCTGCCATGCCGGCAGGAAAGCCCCACTGGGTTAAATCTAAAGGGAATTATTTGGGTAATCTCGCCAAAGCTAGGAGAAAGAAAGCCTCCATTTTAACCACCAGGCGGGGTTGTCGAGCTTCCAGGCGTGGAACCCCCACACCCCGGGTTCGAATCCCCTCTCCTACACTTTGTAGTCAGTTTGTAGTGGAATTTTTCTCATAGACGTGCAGTTGATTAGTCTGACTTCGGCTGAGATATCATGCATGAGTGTGTGTCGCTAACTTACACCCCAATAAAAAAAATAATAAAAAACCTCCATTTCATTATCTTTGGCTTTGATCCTTGTGTGTCCCCTATCTCATTGCATATGGTCCTACAGATACCCATATATGGTGTTTCCCATTAAGCATGTGTGTTGTTTATTCAAGACAGCTAGCATCCTCTAGCTTCAATTCCTAGTTCGATTCTTTGCTATGATTTGGAATATCATTATCATCGATCATCAGATGGATATGGGACTCATCCATATGATATTCTTAATGAACTTTTTTCTTTTGAGATGAAGAAGTTGTGATAACTTTTACTTTTTAACTTTTCTACTTACTTCTCCTCGAATAATGATTGACTTGCGAGGAAATTTTCCGAACTTGCAACTAATTGGTCTATTTGCATACACTGGTCCTTATTCTGCCGATTACATTTTGCCCTACTCAAGCATCTTTAAGACATCTTTAACCAATAATTCACATGCACCCCAAGAGCTGGAAGACAAAAAAACGGTTTCGATAATTCGTGTGTAGTTTGTTTAGAGCTTGTAGAGAGACACAAAACCAGAAATGTGATGGGTAGCCTTCTGTGTCTTCGGGTTAAGCTATAATGAAACACCTAATAACATAATGTCATCCAAATTGTCACAAACTACTTCTACATATATACAATTTTTTTATTTTGAGAGAAAAAATTTATCAACAGTCAAAATTGTCACAATTGCCGATCAAGAACTTAAAAATAACATTTAATATATGGCTAATAAATTCAACCTGTTGATAGAAACTATGTTTATTAGTACACATAAATTTTGTCTTGTTTAAAGAAATAAAGAGAGTCTCACATAGAAAGATTAAATGCTCATCTTTAATAGCTAAACTAAACTACCATCACTCAAAAGAGATATAGGTATGACTATATGACTATCAATTTTTCAAATAAAGACTATTAAGTTAGCTTTGGGGTTGAGAATGAAGTAATCGAATATGGTTAAAAATTGATCCATATCTTGTCTTGATTTTCTTTGCTCTCCCGTTTTTGTACGTCCATGACAACTTTGGATTGAGTGAAAAATTGTTTGCACTTTATTTATAAAATGCGGTTATGCTCGTCTCACATCTTTCAGAAATGTAGAAGTTGAATATTATGTGTTGACAAACTATCATAATACTTTTATGTGATTTGGTGGACTTTTAATTGGTTCATCCCTTCATACGTTTCATCGTTTTCATCTTGTAGTTTCACTAGTTTGTTTGTTATTTTCTACAAATAAAATTTTGGCTTAATGAACATTGAAAACGCATTTTACTACCCAAGATATATACATATATATATATATGCGCGCGCACACAAAAAAACAAAAATACAAGCATTTATCTGTTGGGTTCAATGAAAACATTATAAGATATATGATAATATGATGATGGCCGATGGAGTATGATTAGTATTTCTGGTTATTTTGTCATATTAGAGAGAGAGAGAGAGAGAGAGAGAGAGAGAGAGAGAGAGAGAGAGGTGGCCCGGGGGGACAAATTGCCAGCACCAGAATAATTGATGGAAGAGAATGAAGAAACTGTAAGGTAGACGTAGTCAGACTGTATGGTAGTTGATACTGAATGGTGATCCATCTGGTTTGGTTCGATTTCTACTCTGTAGCTAGCTAGCAAGCTGCCCACCCAAATCAATATATATATAAATTCTCACCTATTTCACACTTGCTTGCATGTGGTCCTAGAAACCAAGCTAGCTTGGCTAGACCTATTATTGTATGCAGCAGAACAGAAAATTATATATGCACTCTAATTATCATTACCACAGAAAATTTCTGGATCTTAAAAGATGAACATTAAGTGCGTAAGCACGAGTACTGCGGGAGCTGGCTAGGATCGATCGAATAAATGAAAAGAGAAGAGGGAGAGAGGGAAAGAGGTCCCAAAGGCCCGAATAGGTTTTCTGATAGGCTTTAGCTTTAAAGAGAGGGAAGGGCTGGCAGGGAGGACAGGGCGGCACCACTAGCCAGTCATGACTATCGACCATGCATCCCCCACACTCTGATGGTTTCCTGTGACAGTTCCTCGGAAATTCTTGCCAAAACTCGCCTACCACCTGTTTGTATCCAGCGAACTATTCAGTGATTAGTATTTAAGATTTTCCGACAAAAGAAAGTATTTAAGATTTCTATATAATAATATTTTCAAAAAGAAAAGATTAAAACAAACACAGTGCGTTTTAGACAAAATTATTTTGAGGGTTTTACTTTCTCGCCAACTTTGTCACGCCATAACTTCTATTTTTATTGTTCACATTTTAAAAGACCTTGGTATTTCGAGGGTATTGAAGACACTTGATCTAAGGGATGGCAGAAAATATTTAGATAACGGAGACAGAGATTATCAATTTAAAACATAATGAATTACAAGTTTCATCCTGAATTGACAAGATAAGGATTTAATATATTCAGAGCTACTCACTTAAGAGATTATTTTTTTTAAATCTTAAGTGACAAATACATCTGACGATTGAGGATAACTATATAACTTTAAGTTATTATAATTTTTAACATTCTAATTTAATTAATACATGTGGCTGAGATAAACTTTTACCTTACGGTCCCTTAAAATTATGTTTTAGGTGAGCAAGATGTTTATAAATTTACCTTTTGTCCTGTGAATGTATTTGTGTTTATGCTTGACTCTTACTTTTGTTGTAGGAAGACTAAATGCAATGATAGAGATGGAGATTAAAATGAACATGTATTTTTTCTTTAGATGAGGCCGGCAAGATATGCATAGTGGTTGAAAATTAAAAACATTGAAATGGGAGCTATATATTCCACATAACGAACGGGAATGAAAAATCCTCGAAAACTAATGTGCGTGCAAATCGCTTATCATGACTAGTCGTAAATGTTTAGTTCTAAGCTAACTAATTTAAATTACAAAAGAAGTGTGTATTAATGAAGAATCTCAAACTTTTTAAATAGGGATATCGGTATGCTAAAATTTTAAAGTTCTAAGAAGATGGGATGGTAATGTCACTAATGTGAGTGTGAACTTGGAGATGAAATTAGAAGTTTCAAAATTTCGGCTTCAACAAAGATAATTTTAATTTTTTTTTTCTGTCAATATATATGTGGGAGCAGGAGCTCAGCATAAACAAAGATAATATATGAGTGGTACCTGCAAGGTTTTGTCCAAGCCATAATGTGGAAGATGAAAAATGGACCACAAAAATCAATGGGCAGGTCAAATGTGTACAAATATAGTTCCCAATGAAAATTGGGACCAATATCTATGACAATGTAACTAAACTGAAAATATTTGAACAAAAGAAAGGAAAAAAAACTCAAACTGAATAGTATAAGAAAACTTATAAGAATAATTTAGTCGAGCATTTTGTTTTTAAAAAAAGAAGCAGATAATTTATTCCTTATTATAGCCAGAACAATACATACATCAATTTCTATATTTGACCAAGTAAACAATCAAAACTAACAAGTACCACTCATTACAAACAAGTTTAGCTCCTTTGTTCTTAAAAACGAGCCTATCAAAAGGACTAAAACTTGATTAACCTAACTCTCTAAATAGCAATCTCAATCGCCTAGTACAATTGAGAAAACTAAGAATCAAGTAATCAAATGGTCAAAATCCATTGAATAGGCAAAATAAAACTACGAGAAACTAAACCTTTTCCTTGCCCTTGTAACTAAGGCAAAGAGGCGGGTCTCGACCAAAGTAGTTGTTGAGAAGTCTAGTGACGTTGAGCATATTGAAAATGAAAAAGACCTAGGACTGCAAATAGGGAATGGGGACCATGATGGAGGGGTTTCCATATATAGGGATGAGGGTGCTTGATGATCAGGTCCACGGTAGGGTAAAAGCAGGGAGGGAAGCGCAGGTAGATCACGGGCATCGGGGTGGTGCATTCAGCCGGGATGAGGTTGACGTTATGAATGTCATTGTGGGTGAAAGTAGCAATGTTGGGCTCCAAGGAGGGCGACGAGGTGCTGGCTGATGTGCCATTTGTTTTCCTCAACATAAGGGAGGGTTGAGGGGCCGTGCTAAGAGAGGACGCCGTTCAGGACTGTCGCCTTTTCTACTCTGATTGGGGGGTTGCCATCGGATTCGGATCCAAATTCGGGTAGATTGAGACTTGAAAGAGAAAGTGGGGACGCGCTAGGGGTTCTAGCACTTTGAGTTTATTTGACTATGCATCGTCTCAACTAAATTGGAAACAATTAGAAAACTTATAAGAATTTGAAATGATAAGAAGCCCAATTATTAACTTTTTAGATTATTACACTAGTTTTTATCTATAACTTTAAGTGTAAAGTTTACACCATTTGATGACATTTGAGTAAAATGATACATAATACGAGCATAAATCATAACCTTATGTAACGTGAACATTAAACCTAGCTAGCTAAGTCACTCGATATTTTATTGTAACACGTGATGACATTTGAATAGAACAATACACAAACATACAATGTATTTTATATTTTATATCAAATACACCCCTAACACCTTACACAATATTGCTGTTTCAATTGTTTGCTATGAAGTATCTTTTTTCTCCTCAAGTTAATAAGCATTAATAGTCAGATGCACGTCAGGTTGCCCGACCTTTACTATGATAAGGACTGTATGTTTTTGGTTAGTTGATAGATATAGGTTTTCTTCTCGTGTGATTTTTGTGTCCTAGCTTTTTATTGCTATTAATTTTGTTGTTGATGACATTTAATAATTAAGAAGAGCAGTGCATACTCTCTCTTCCCCCTCCCTCCCTCCCTCCCTCTCTCTCTCAAATAAAAAGAGGAGGAGGAGGAGAAGAAGAACAACAACAGTGCATACCAAGCAAGATGGATGATTTTTCTTGGCAATTTGAACCACATGATCATCATCATGGTTACCTTATCATAAGGCCTCGTTCGGTTGCCGGAAGGAAATTTGTTCCCTAGTCTTTCCCATGAGCATGGGAAAGTAAATTTCCCACTAGTTTCCATGCCAATGTTTGGAAACACCGGGAAAGTAATTAGAAAATGTATTTTACTTTCATTTCCGATGTTTGGTTTGTACATGAATAAGAAAATAGATAACATTAATTTTTCAATAATATCCTTATTATCAGAACATAAACAATTCAAGATTCAAAAGTTTCATGAATAATTTGGTAATAACAACAATTAAAATAATCTTTAGAGTAGGTAATCAATGTGCAATTAATGCAGAGAAAATATGAGGGAAAATGAATCCCATAGAGTGGGAGGATCCATTTTCCTCCTATTTTTCCTTCATACATGAAAGTTGTTCATTTCCTTGGGTGTGCCAAACACATGAAATGATCAACTTTCATTTTCCAACCTTTCCATTCCTCAAACCAAACAGGGTCTAAAAGAAACAACAGAAAAAAAGATATTCTATGCCTCCACTTAACCAATTAGACTCATAAACACCAATTTAATTTTGGAATAAGATCTTCCAAAAACTTTTTTGGTACTGTTCTTGTGGTGACCTCCAAAGCGATATCATTTTGGAGCATTAATTAATTTGCCATTGAAAAGTCCAATAGAAATGTATTAGGGTTTGGTCGAGAAGATACAAGTCAAGGACAAGAAAAGAATATTAGTATTGGGAAAAGTATTTCTAGGGCTTTTTTATTTGAATATTTAAGGTTGTGAAGCGAATAAGTATGAATTTTAATTACATTTGTGATAATATGTATCGGATGGACATTATGGATATTATATATGAGATTCTTTTAATATTTAGAATTAGACTCTTATACTCTCGATATTTCAACGCATCTAAATATTGAAATAAGTTATAAAACAACGACTTCATTCTCACAAAACAAATACTTTAAATATATAAAATTAGAAGAATAAAGTCACTTGTACTACATTTACCGATCATTAATTCCTTGATCATCACATCTCTTTCACACAAAATAATTTTAGCATATACATGGCAGCTTGCGAGAGATGTAAACAAGTCATTAAGCATATTAATTGTATGTGTGCGCCTGATTAGGGAACCATTTCTTTCGGAGTCCGACCACGGCCGGTGATCGAACAGAAGTCTGGAGGCGCATGCAACCAGTCTGTGTGCCTGCAGCAGACGATCACTGACCATAATCACTCATCATATCAGTGTTCGCTAATTAAGCTAAAGCTCGATCGCCTGGGCCTGGGGACTTGCTGGCTGGCAGGACCAGCAATTGTAGCTATAGTACACTATCAATGACACCAAAAGTCAAAAAAAGAAGAAGGAAGAAACCCCAAACCTAACCCTCTAGCTATAGCTAACGTGCCCTCTTTCCACCACAAGTGGCCTATAATAATAGAAAGAACTACAATAACACTAACATTGTTATCTTTATTGTGCAGATGAATTCCCACATTAACTAAGTTCCAGCAGCCCTATCTCTTCTGGTGTTCTAGCCTTGCTGGTCTTCTCAGCACAGAGAGAAATAGATAGGTAATTAGCCAAAAATTATTGAATAAAGAAAAGGACAAAGCTCACATGACCCAAAACCCCATATCCTTCATATCATGGGTCCCTAGCTAGCTAGCTATGTATAACAGTTTCTTCTTCTCCCTCAGTCCCCTCGCTCTCTTCTTTCTTCTCAAGAAGAAAAACTGAAGACGGATGTGTTTTTCTGCTTTCTTCTCACTTCTGAAGAACATCTAGCTCAGCTTCATCAATGGAGGTAATTAATAATCAGCTACTAAATTGAGCAGTACAATTAAAGCAACATCATCGGTCAGCCATCTAGTCCTTGCATATGCATGATGATCTCTCTTCTCTTATCTGACTTGGTCAACAATACCCAACAACTACTATTCCACCTTACGATGTTTAGGGTTTGAGTGAAAGAAGCCACCGGCCCTTTTACTGTGGGACTCAAACTGAGAGCTAGATAGAGCTCCCTTTTGGCTCTCTCTAAGTCTATAGGGCCTCAGAGATCTAAGCAATTAACTGGGTAGTTGCTCCAGGTAAGGTCTTGTAATTCATTCATTATCGGTATTTATGATCTTAATCTCTCCATTTTATTTTTCACTGATTAATTAAGATATACTATACTAAGCAGGTAGGGTTTTGAATCATATTGCTCCAGATCCAGGAATTGATATATAGTTAGGCTGAAATTGGAGGCGGGTCATGGAGTACTTTGTGCAAGGAGATCAAAAAGGGTATTCTGATAAAGAAGAGGATCAAGAAGAGGAAGAAGAAGACAAGAACCACATCATTAACAGCAAGTACTTATCTCCTTCTTACAATTATGGGTCATCATCATCCTCCTCCCAAACCCCAGAAGCCATAAACTTCATGGACTTGTCACTAAGAAATGCGAAAGACGACGACAACAACAACAACAACAACGATTGGCCCCCAAACAGTGAGCGAGAGCACATGTTTGACAAAGTTGTTACCCCAAGTGATGTGGGCAAGCTCAACCGTCTAGTGATCCCAAAACAACATGCCGAGAAGTACTTCCCACTCGATTCGTCCACCAACGAGAAGGGTCTGTTATTAAACTTCCAGGACCGGACTGGGAAGCCGTGGCGGTTCAGGTACTCTTACTGGAACAGTAGCCAGAGCTATGTGATGACCAAAGGCTGGAGCCGATTTGTCAAGGACAAGAAGCTTGATGCTGGTGACATTGTGTCCTTCGAGCGGAGTGTAAGGGACTCAAATGTCTTGTACATTGACTGGAAACGCCGCCCTCCGCCTCCTCTACCGCCTAATCAAACCTCTCTCTGGGGAGGCGGAGGGCGATTTTACTCGCTGCAGCGGCCTCCATTAATGTCAATGCCGCTGCGGCATCACGAGCATTTTCATTACAACATTCAACATCCATACCATCACCAGTATCAGTATCATCAGATGAACCCCTACCAATTGCAGCAGCAGCAGCAACAACAACAGTACTACCACTACAGCGGAATTAGTCCCGCCGTGGTGATTGATTCAGTGCCACTGGTCCAACATCATCACCATGGTAAAAATATGAGTCCTACTACTAATAAGCGGCTTAGGCTGTTTGGTGTGAACATGGAGTACAGTCCGATGCAAGAAGATGAACCAGAACAATGTCAGATATTGTCTTCCACAGTGGCTTCGCTCTCTCCACATCAACATCGTCATCATCACCTTCCTTCTTCTTCGCTTTCTCAACCTTTGGAGTTAAGGCTGCCCAATTATGCTGCCCCACTGCCCGGTTCAGCGGATCAGCTGCTCTCTGAAAAGGGAAAATCTACTTCCTTGTCGTTTTATTTGGATCCCTAACCTGCATTTGATGAGGCTTAGTTCAGATAAAGGAAAACCTGCTACTTCCTTGTCGTTTATAATTGTCTTTGATCATTAGGAACTATATTATATATAAAACAAAGTGATATATGAATTAGCAAATCAATTTCTTTACAGCAATATATATTACGGGTTCTACTAGCTAGTAGTGGATACTATGCACTTTGAATACATTGATCGATCATATCATTGGATCACTTCACATCTAAATCTAAGACACAAAAAAGTTGACAGTACTGATGATAAATTCTTCGGTTTAAAGATCCATCAATTGCGAGAAACAATGTAGGTATGCCAAGGTATGGAACAACTAAGTCTAATCAAGGGCAGTAGTACTTAAAACTTTCAGTGTTTTATAGAGACTTACAATATACAGCTATTTATTCAGTAAATTTACACATCAAACATCTGATTTTTATGCCATATTGTTGTTTACCAGTTATGTGCTTATCTTTCTGTACTTTCTGAATTGTGTTAATTAAGTGTTTCTTAGTTGCTTGCTGCTGCAGCTGCTAAGTTAGGCATCCTTTACAGCTGGTAAGGCACAGAAACTTCAGTGATATTGTCCAGAGGTATAGCATGAATAGCTCCCACATATATTCAAAATCTCTAGTACCATATGCATTGTCAAGTATTTTACCCTAGCTAGCTACGTTTAATCTTGGTAGTTAAATGTAGTCGTCTTAATCAGTTTTGGTTATGTCTTAATTACTTTGGATAGGAGTAATCCCTTTGTTTACTTCATACGTGTTATACTACATTGTTAAATGCAAGATGTTTAATCACCCAAGAAAAATGTAAGAAGTCTGATGCTAGCTTCTGATACAAATTTTTCTTCGAAACGGTCTGTTTTGTAGATTTATATTGTATATATATGTAGATTCAAGTGCTTCAAGTATACATCGCCTTTGTGTAATTCATGCTTTGCTCACAAGTCTAGCTAATCATGCATCTCTCATTTCTTAGTTATGATTTTCACCTCGTGATCATGATTTGTACTTATCAATCCTCAAGCTTATTAATTGGTTATCTTATTAATTTTAACTTATATAAGGTACGTACGTATATTAGAGGATACAATAGTGTATTGTTAGTTAATCATGTTAAGTATATACGAATTTATTGCATGTCATGTGATGATGGAAAACACAAACAAATAATTATCAAAGAAAGGCAGCTCATATCTAATATGAAGTAGGATCACGTATATAGATCATGACTTGATTGCTTAAGATGATAATTAAGTACTACACATTCTTCAACTAACTGCTTCATGGTATCCCTCTTACTCCGAGTCTTATAATAATTAGTCGCAGTTCTTGCCAGTGTTGCACTAGTTATGCTTATATTTACGCCATGAAAGCTTAATAAGAACGTACTATATATATATATATATATATATATATATGTTTAGGTTTCCTTTTCTACGTGGTGATCGGTAAGGTTCCAAAAAATATAATGCTACTGTGAGATTAGGGTTCATATATTTAGTGTAACTCAACAAATTCCAGTGCCTGACTGATGCCCCGCTAATACAGTAATCTTTCATTGAATCTTCCAAACTAGCTATTATATATGTAGTTTTAATGTAAATATAAAAGAAGTGATAATCTTGCTGATCGGACTATAATTTTTGGACAGGCGTTTTAGAGCTTACTCCATAATTTTTCATAATTCATAAGAATATAGAATTCATACCAATATCAAATGATATTAATCAATCTCAAACAGCTAGCATGTAGGATAATTAATATATATATATATATATATATATATATATGTATATCTTCACTGGCTCGAGGAAATGGAAAACCCTAATTTCTGGTCTGAATAACAAACCCTAATTTGATTTTGTGGATGTATGTAGCTAGCATAAAAAACAAAAGAAATTAATATAAATGAAAGTATATATGTATATACATTAAAGTTGTATATCATTGCGAAGATTAATTCAAGCGGTGATCGAGTACCTAAAATGGTTGGTTCAAATGTTCAATGATGCACATAATATATAGATTAAGGAAAACCATTAGACATGCTGATTTTGTTAAATAAAGGATTGACTAAGCATTGAAAGTAGATCTAGGAGGTGCCCATTCTATAGCCTCTAGAGCAAGTATACATAGGGTGCTAGGCTCACCTAGGAGTCACCATTGATGATGATGATAGAACAGATCACATGGCACAGGTAAAAGACAAAAGAGCAAACAAATTCCTTGAAACGTATGTAAAGTCTTTATGCGAACATGCATATACAATCTTTTATGCTAATTTCTTAATCATTAAATATTGCGAGATTCATTGTAGATAACGCTCGCGTACAGTTCTCTATGCTCATTTCTCAACCACCGATTATTTCATGAATCACCATACACGTCAGAATGTCATTAGTATTTCCCAAATCTAATCCTCAAACCATCAATCTCAAGATGCTTGTGCACAACTCCATTTAACCAAGCAACAACAGTTGCATGGACCACAATAGGGTGGTCTAGCTAGCTAAAGCCAACTATGAATCCCAAGAAGGGTTGTTTTGTTTCGTTTTCACTACACATTTTGAATTCAAATGTGCTACAACCTAGCTAAAAAGAGAGAACATCTCAATGCGACATCGTTTCAATGAAATGGGAATAACCAATGGGCCTAGAGATTTGGGGCTTAACCCCAACATTTCAAGAAAATGAGGGAAGAGCCCAAATTGGGTATAACAGAAAGAAGAACAGTGGCGCCAGAGAAACAGAGACAGAGAGAAAAACAGAGAGGAAGAAGAAAAGGGTCTGAAGCTGATTGATGGAGTATCGATGTGTGGAATGTGGGGCTCGAATGATGAGGCTTTTCGTTCAATACTCACCTGGAAATATTCGACTCATGAAATGCGTAATTTCTTTTTTCTCTGTTTTCAATTTCACTGAATCACAAGAACCCATTTTGATTTTACCGGAGGTAAAAAAGGGTTTCAATTTCTGTGATTAGGTTAATTGCAAGGCGGTTGCGGACGAGTACATCGAGTGCGAGCCCATAGTAAAGCTTCCATCTTGGTTTGTTCTTCGTTTTTGTTTTCACAGTTCAATAAAGATTGAAACTTTTTTTTTTTTTTTTTTGGGATTTTTGTTGGATACTGTCAGATTATTCTGATTGATTTGATTCTGCACAAGAAGAAAGCTTATACCCATTTGCTATATAATGTGATTGACTCGCAAGCTCCCGCCTTTCAGGTACTGAAGTTGCTTAGTTTTGCTTAATGGGCACTGTGTTTAGTTTTATAGTACAGCTTTTGGTTACTGGGTTTTTGAGTAATGGTGACTTACTGGCATAATTTGCAGGGTTTGTTGTGGAAGTCAGCTTTCGGGTTTCTTCTTTTGGATGCTTGTATCCATTCGTATTCGGATTATGAATTTCGGAATTTCTTTAGTTTCATTTACAAATATGTATCAATATATATGGATTGAGTGCCTTAGCTATATACTCAAGACAGGAGTCTCTTTCTGGAAAGGACCAAGGAAGAATGGGGTTTGTCCATGAGCTTTGCTTCTTTGCTTTGGAGGTTTCAAAATGTAGGTAAATTTTGTTGGATTTTATGTGTTTTTGATTTCTAACTTGATTTGCATTGTGATGAGTCGGAAATGTTTTCATTTCAGATGCTGATGGATGTTGTCTTTGGGAATTTCATGTTTTTTTCTACCTTTGTGCTTGCTACGAGGGCTCTTTTCAGCAAATTCCCTAGATCACTCGGGTAATATTCCCTAGTCATACTTCTCAGGATGAATCAGCATCGAGGCATCCTTTCATTACCTGTCTTTTTGAAAATTAGATCAGAAAGCACGCATACTTAATCATTTGATAAGCTGAGAAGTTTGAATTGGATAATTGCTTATCTTTGATTTGTGACCAGTTGAAAATATTGAGTGATAGTGGATACCCAAGAATATGGTGATCCTAAGATTAGTGAGAATTTGGTCAGAAAGATTAGAACAACATGGTTTGAAATTTATGGAATGGAAGGAAAGTAATACAGAACATACAAGGACAATGGTTTATTATCATCCATGTCATGGCTTAAAAGAATATAACGGTAATCTTCTAGCCAGCCTTTAATGCTGTGATAAAGATTTTTTCGTATTTGTTAGAGCATAATATATACGTTATAATGTACACATTATATGATTCTGTGTACTCTGATATAGGTACAAAGACCTTCTGCTGGCAATACTCATTTCAAGTTACTTCAAGATGTTTCTAATTGCAATGATGGTATGGTTTGCACATCTAATAGTTTCTTTTTCTATTTTTTTTTTATCCTCTCCTTAAGTAGACTTCATGTCTAATCTGAATGAAGCACCCCTTCTACAGGTCTGGGAATGTCCTTCTGTGATTTTGATCATTGATTTATTTGTATTATCCTCCAACACTGTGGCACTCAAAGGTTTGACGATAAAGTATTTACAGTCTCGGACATCATTTTACAGTTTTCAATTTCAATATCTGCATCACAATTTATGCCTGGTATCTGCTAAAGCATTTATCCAAGTAGTGAACTGTTGTGTAATGTAATGTTCATGATGTAAACAGATACTTTTTCTTGATTTGATGTGGAGGTGTGCATTAGCTAATATTATGTTTTCATAGCATTTCTCAAATTCACCATGTGCAAGATTTTATAACTTTGGATGATGACTGCAGTTGAACATCTTTCTTTTTCTTCTTTGGGTGAAGCAGTGATAACTCGGTCAGCTATGAGTAGATGTATAGCAGCCTGCTTCAGTGCTCATGCTGTAAAGTTTTTAGTCACACAAAGGTGCTGGACTTGGGAACTTTGAGATCTTTTCTCACACTGTTTGTTATAGGAGAGATCTGCTATCATTGTTGTGTCTGAAATCTCTTTTCTTTGAGAAAGGCGGCACTTCTGAAAATTGTTTTTGTTGTTTCCTGCAAAGGAAGAGGCAGTGACAGATAATTAATATGAGTCCTGTAATATATGATGCAGTAAACATGTAAAATGTTTGTCACAAAGGAAATCAATTTCCGATAGCTTTGGTTCTCCTTGCAGTTTTATATTCATGCATCTTTTAGCAATTTACTATAAACCACTTACAAGTTTGGTTAATAGTATCAATCCATTAAGTTATTCTGTATTTGAACATTGTGCAGCTTTCAGTATAATCTAATGCTCTAACATTAGCTTGTGCTGCATATAGAAGGTTAGATCTAAGTAATGAGCAAGATGCATCCCAGATTAAATGACGCCTAATTCCTTTCTTCCGCTTAAGTAGCCATGAAATGACATATCCAAATGCCCGAAGTCAGTATTCTAGTGATCCCTCCTCTTCTAGGATGATAGGTTTGTGTTTTCCTTCCCACGAATTTATGGAAATATATCACAGATGCTCATTGCTGACTGAATGCAATGGCCATTTTCTGTTGAAAACCGAGCGACTAAAAGCCTGTAAGCCTGTATGCATTGTAGTTCAAATAGAAGACGGAATAGAATACACAAAATTCCATTGGATGTTAAAGCTTCATAATGAACAAAGAGTACAATAATATTAGCGTAATACAAAAATATTAGCGTAATACAAACAAGAGCAGTTTGAACAGCAATACAATTTTTATTTTCAGTCTGAAGTCCTCTCTATGACCTTTGATTGTATTCATACATCTCGGAAATGATTGTAACCACTACTCCATTAAAGGATGGGGCCCAAAACTTCCTTTTTCAATAACCAGACAGATTGCTGCAGCCTGATTGTTCTTCAGCAGCTATGTAATACCGCTTACAGATTAGCGACTATGCTACAGTTGTTTGTCCATAGTGGCCTCTCAGGCTAGGACTACGAACTTGGTCCGTATGCTTTACTGTTTGAAGGAGATGCTTCCTGGAAAATGGAAGAATCCTATAAATTGCTGCCAGCTTCGAACTGTTGTCTACTTCCAGGACTTTCAGTTTCTTCTGGGCAAGATAAACAGCAAATATAATGCCTCTGCATCTTCACCAACCTGTAAACAGAAACCAGATTTACTTAAGGAATGTAGCAAATAGCCTTGAAGTTTCAGTATAAAATTTTATTTACTGTGAAAGAAGGGTTCTTTAATGTTATCAGATTGATTATCTCACCTTGGCTTGTGATGCTGCTCGATTCTTCTAGGAGAACCTCCCGTGTTTATTTCTGTGACTGTCACCGATATCGGATGATACTGATGTTTAGTGTATGTCCTTTGATCTTAAGGACAGGCTAATTGCAGAGTATCTGCTTGAGGAATGACTATTGGTGATCCTGAGGATTTGCTAATGGGGATGAAGATATGGATACTTATGCCCTTGAATTTTAGGACATCTGAAAACTATGGATATGAGGAACAAATATTGGTACTTTTGTTGACACGATAAGAGGAAGGAATGTTGGTACTTATATGGACAAGACAATCTGAGGAATGAAAATCGGTAGAAATCTTTATGTCCCTGGACTCATTGCATTCAGAGTAGGGCGTTCCAACCATATGGATTCGCTGGTCTCTCTTTCAACTAAGAGTTCACTAGGGGATGCTGCGACACAGCAACACCGCCCCCTCTCAAAGAAAAAGAAAAAAAAAACAGGTACAGACTAGTTCAGCTGTCCTGAGTTGTAACTGTATGCCAAAACGATTAAGAAGTTTCCAAAGCCTCCAGTGCAAGAAATGCAGAACACACCGAGCATTTCACATAACTTAGAGATCTTTGAATCATTTGTAGGAGAATATCACCAACTGTAATAATGCGAGTTACAGACACTGATATTCTCCTATAAACAAAGGTTGATTAGCTACATTGGGTGTTTCTCCAATGGCTAATGTAGAATAATCATTTACCGACATATAGTTGACTTCGGTGTTTCCGTCACTGCTACCTCCTTCAATAAATCTACCTGAGAACTTTTCAAGAGAAGGCTCAAAACCATCTGTTATAGATGGCAAATCATCCCATTCAATAAAACAATTATTGTCATAGGAAAAATCTCTCGGTTCTCTATTTATTGATAGTAGTTCCTGCGACAGAAATGAATAAGATTCCAGATTTTCTCCTGGTTGAGGATATCCCTGAATTAACAATCACAAAAAGAAATAGTTAAGCTTGGATACACTTCTTGCGCTGCTGAATATTTAGAAATTCAAATAAGAAAGGGTTTAAGAGCATGCTTATTCTCACCTCTGGAATCGCATTTGCAGCTTGATTTTCAGAATTAGATGAAGAGTTGCTATCTACTTCATCAATATGATTCTTCTTCGTAAGAAAAGGGTCATTATCCCCAAATGAATATTTCCTCTTACGAGATTCATCATTTTGGACATTGGTGGTGCCCGGCTTTGTGTATATTGGTGACTGCAGTTGAGGTGGATGAAGGGGTAAGGCCAGATTTCCTGGCTCATCAAGTGGCTGTTAGATCAAGAATCACAAACAAGATAATGTTAGTTACATTTTCAGTATACTTCTTGTGCTTCAAATTGAAAATTTCATAGCAGAAACTAAAAGGCATGTTTGTTCTCACCTTTTCAAACATATTGGGTGGCGGAGGTGGATGAAGGGGTAAGGCCAGATTTCCTGGCTCATCAAGTGCCTGTAAGATCAAGAATTACAAACAAGATAGTGTTAGTTACATTTTCAGTATACTTCTTGTGCTTCAAATTGAAAACTTCATAGCAGAAATTAAAAGGCATGTTTGTTCTCACCTTTTCGACCATATTGTGGGGCGGAAGTGGATGAAGGGGCAAGGCCAGATTTCCTGGCTCATCAAGGGGCTGTTAGATCAAGAATCACAAACAAGGCAGTGTTGGTTACAATATACTTCTTGTGCTTTAAATTGAAATTTTCATAGCAGAAATTAAAAGGCATGTTTGTTCTCACCTTTTCGACCATATTGGAATCAGATGAATTGCAGCTATCAGCTGGTTGACCTTCAACAGAGATCCAAAGATCATTCTGATCAATATAAAAAGGATCAGTTTGTGAGCCTCTAACTTCTTGCTCATTACCATCATATTCCCTAACAGCATCTTTCAGCAACTCGAATGCCAGGTAATATTCTGCTTGTGTAAGCATACCAAATTCTGCAGCTTCATTTTCGAAACCAGAGGCGATGTGGCAGCTGCCACCACCATGTTCAGTGTCACCATCATTGCGATTAGGAATCGGAAGAACATTCTCCAGCTGTTTGGATGCTTGATTTTCAATATTGAAGGCCATACTGCAGCTACCGCCACCATGTTCAGCTTCATGATCATCATTGCTATTGGAAATCGGAAGAACAGTTCCCAGCTCTTTGGATCCTTGATCTTCAACATTGGAGACCATACTGCAGCTACCACTATTAGGTTCACCTCCATCGCACAGTGGATCATCCTGCTGATCATGATCAAACTTGCCTGACTTGTTCTTCAAGCGGCAGAGAACAAAGTCCCCGACCTGCTCATCAGAATTGGCCTTGGTGAGATAATACTCATGGATAACCCAGTCAGTCTTCTGTTTCTTCGGCAGGTAGAAGGTCATGATCCTCTTCCCCCCGATCTGCTTATCAGAATAGGGCCGAGTGATTCTTTTGTCACCGCCTTGCTTCTTCCAGGAGCCTTCCTTGGTAGCCCTGTTGATTTGAGTGCCTTTGCCTTTGCTTTTGCTTTTGCTTGTGCTGTGTTTAAAAACTCGCCGACTGAAGAAGTACCACTCCATGTCCGGAGAGTCCGCCATGGTGAACCACTCCCTCTCCAGAAATTCCGCCCTTGTGAACACCAGGGCTGCAAAATTGCAACACGACTCAAGTCTCGACCTGTCCCAGATTATTTATAGCCGGAAAACACATGCACGTACATACATGGTGTGTGAATGGACTGTGAATCAAAGGCTAAAAATTTAGTTTGAACTACTTGATGGTTAAGTAAATCCACACGCACAGTACATACAAAACAAGTGGATATATATATAGAATCCGGAGATCGATGGCTTTGCTTAATAATTACCTGGTAAATCGCGGGGCTCGTGGTCGCACACATTGATTTCAGGGATGATGGCCTCGATTTGGGGATCCTTGCGCTGATTCTTCTTCTCCAAGTAATGACTCAGCAGCTCCTCGTCGGATGGCTGGAATCGGAAACCCTTTGGAAGTGTGATCCGGCCGCTGCTCATCATCTTCTCCGAGCAATAGATCGACTGTTGTTTTAGGTGTGGAAGTGCAGAGGAAAGAGTGAGGTGGCATATATAATAGTCCAAGGTGATCAATATGCTTCCGAGTTCAAAGTCACTTGAGCTTACCGAGCAAGTTCAGCTTGCAACATTGGTGGGTCCCACGTCTGACGAAGACCAATCCCGCGTTTAATTCCCTACAGTTTTACTGTGCTTTTGAGGATTTTTCGTGTTTTATCTCATCTTATTATCTTAACCCCCTTTTGGAAGTTCGGGCCTTTGGAGGCCCCACTTTCTTATTCCTTTTACTTTTCTCTGCTCATCCATTTGAGACTGGGAAATAAAACAATAATACACGCACCCAGGAACATTCAGGAACGTTGGCCAAAAATAATTGGAGATATTTTTGGCGGGAACATTCTAGAGTCTCATCCAGTGGATCAAAGTTTTGTTCAGGAACATGATAGAGTGACACTGTTAATCTTTCGATGCTTATTTATTATATTTCCAGACTGAATTAATTATGTAGCATATAATTTCCAAAAAATAAAATATGTAAAATAACGTGTAATTTTTTTTTTGATCGGACATGTGAAGTTCAATATGTGTCAAAGAAATTATTTATACAAAAAATAAAATAAAAAATAAAGAAAATATTGTGATTTTTCTTTTTATTTTTTACAATTTTGTATTCTCAAAAGAAAAGCTTCATATGAGTTTTGACTTTTGGCTTTTGACTTTTGACTTTTGAGGGAGTTTGTTTCACTATTGAGCACGATTGGATCATTGGAGACAAGCTTATCCTAATATCTGGTTCGTACGCTTCTTGTTGAATGCAGTGGTCCCAATGGTTGCGTTTCTGTAATTTGTGGTGATAATTATAATTTAGGTTTATGAAATTTTTTTTTTTCAAAAGAACTTTTGTTGTTTTGGTTAGGTTCAGGTTTAAATTTGGTGCTATAAGATTAATAGTAGTTAGTGCGGCTTTTGTTTGTTTTAATTTTGCTATGTCGACTCTGTTTTAGTTTTTTATGAATCTTTGATTGCTTTGGTTAATAAAAAATTGTGATTCACAATTGAAGAAAAATAGTTATGCAATATACTTGGAGAACATCTAAAACCTATGTGATGAAAAAAAGTAACAAAATAGAATACAAAAGTGATACACTAGTGACTAGTCTACCATAAATTAAAGTTGGCATAGAAGACTACTTAAAGATCAACACGTTTTTAACACAATTTTGCTGGTCAAGTTTTCTCTTTGCATTCAAAGGCATCAGTATTGCTTAATTCTAATTTTGCATAAGCAGATTGCCAGTGAGAGGTTTCAATGCCCTTTAACTTATTTTGTTAGTTGCCATGTCATATACCCAAATCCCCAAACTCAGTCTTATAGTGATTTTTTGTCTTTGCTATTGAACCATCAACAGAAACATGGAGATAGTAGTAGACAAAATCCCATTAAACTTGATAAATTACTTATAAGGATTCCATCTATTAACAGTCATCTATGAGTGCTATAAAATATGATACAGTAAACATGTAATATGTTTGTCACTAATGAAATCGATTTTCGGTAGTTTTCAGGTCTCCTTACCATAATTGTATCTTTTAGCATTTTACCATAAACCATTGACAAGTTTGGTTAATAGTATCAACCCATTAACTTATTCTGTATTTGAACATTGTGCGGCTTTCTGATATAGGACGACATTTTAACCAATTTCATCAAAAAATCTAGAAAAAAAAAAGAAGTGTCTTCACATTAAGAAGAATAATTTGAATATTGAAAATTGGTATTCAAATAGGTTTCTTAATGATGGAATTAATCATAAATTACTATTTTAGATATATCGGGATTCTCGAGTAAAATCTTGATTGAGATTCCAAGCATAATATATCTAGGATTCTATTTCCGATTTTTATTTAATAAGGTTTAATTAGGTTTTCTAGTTTTAGTCTACAATAAATTGTTCTTTAAGTTTCCTAGTTGTATTAGGTTTATGCTATGTGCCCTATATAAGACATCTCTTAGATTGTAATTTTCATTCAATTGATCAATAAAAAAACCAAATATTAGAGAAGTTTCTCTATATTTCTTACGGCTGTGTCCGTAATTGCTAGTGGATTCTAGCCCATCTCATATGGCTTCGAAGCTTGATGGAGCCTCTTACTATCGTGTTCACGCTTCTCCCATCATTTGGTATCAAAGCAGGTATCGCCCGCTCCTTAGCAGACGACGATCCAAGGGAGAAGTTCACTACCACCAACCTCAACGACGCTGGTCGTTGAGTATCTATCAAAGAAAGTTTCGTTGAAGAGGAACACACCAAGGGATTTGCCCTAGAACAACCTCATCAATCCAAA
This sequence comes from Rosa persica, assembly GCA_025331145.1. NCBI lineage: Eukaryota > Viridiplantae > Streptophyta > Magnoliopsida > Rosales > Rosaceae > Rosa > Rosa persica. The sequence goes on from WFKR01000001.1 coordinate 33,641,429, forward strand.
AAAAGAAGAAAAAAAAGAAGAAGGAACATGGAACGTTGGATATTCACAACGCCAGGTTACGACGACTTCCGAACTACATGTATCATCAAAGATAAGGTATGCTCGGTAATAATTGACAGTGGTCTATGAGAAAACTTTGTGGCAAACAAAGTTGTGGATTATTTTCAATTACCGACAGTGAAGCTGAGTGATCCATACTGGATTCCATTTGGGGAGGATGAATATGCACAAGTAACAGAGGTTTGTAAAGTTCCTGTCTTTATGGGAAAATTTTATAAAGAAGAGATTACTTGTCATGTAATTGACATGGACGACACTAATGTGCTTTTTGGAAGACCATGGCATGAAAGCGTTAAAGGTGGTTATTGCAAAGACAACACATTTATTTAGATGAGAGTCGCACAAAATGAAAATCAAGCCTAGAAGGAAGAACATGAAGAATGACCATCTCGAGATGTGTGAAAATGAACATGAAGAAGCCACTTTGAAGATTGAAGAGAAACTCATTAAGGACAAGGAAGCTGATTCATTCATCACATCGATATCCATGTCATGCATGCCTAATTGTGTTCAAGATCAACCCAAAGAGAAGTCATTGCCCATTTCTTTTCAAGCAGAGGAGTTCAAGTTTCAAGATGCTTATTCTAAACTTGTCTATGGTATTGGATTCATAATGATACCTTTTAATTTCGAGAATATTGAAGTTGATGGCTTATCATGTTTTATTTCTACTACTGATCGAGCTGCATACAAGTGGAACTCGAGGTCGAGTTCTTTTCATGTGGAGGAGACTGATGTAGGACGAGATTTTAGCCAATTTCAACAAAAAATCTCAAAAAGAAAGAAATATCTTCACATTAAGAAGAATAATTTGAATATTGAAAATTGGAATTCAAAGAGGCTTCTTAATGATGGTGTTTGGCTCCAGTTTTTCTTGAGTTGGTCAACAGTCTCTTTTCTTGCGTGGGCGTGCCAGCATCGTTCGGGTGCAGTCGTCGGGGGTGTCCCTTGACCTGACTTCTTCTGAGCGATTGTGGACGAGGAGAGCACCAACCTCGTCGTGGGGTTCTTTGTGCCTCGTGGCGAGGACTTTTGCTGAGCCTTTTCAAAATCACAATCGATACTCAATGTTGTAGATCGAGCAGAGCGAAAACCACTGGGAAGTGAGGAGAACTTGCTAAAGCGTGACTCTAGCTTGGCTGGTTTGCGAGGGCGTTACCCTTGCTTGGCTGGTTCCGTAACCGTTGTGGTCGTGGTACTACAGTCGGCTCCCAAGGAGACTAGGACCAAAGCACTTTGACAGAGGATTTGGTGGTACTGAAAGTTGGCTCCTAAGGAGACTAGAACTTAGAGTGTGATCACCGATAAGAGAAAGAGAAGGAGAGGAATTGCTCTTAGAGAGGTTGCTCTAGAGAGAACTTAGATCATCTTATAGATGTTTTGATGAGTGAATTGGTGAGATGATACTTGTTGTAGCCTCTATATATAGGCTTCCAAGCAACACTATTTGGCCTGTAAACAAATCATAGTGGGTTAGGCAAAATTCACTAACACTTAGTGGATTTGGTTAGGCCAAATTCACTAACACTTAGTGGATTTTGTTAGGCTAAATTCACTAACACTTATTTATTCCTTTAATTTTTATCTCCACTCAGAATTCATATTTAAATTTCGACTTCTTCATATGAAATGATCCACCATGGATGTAGATTATTGTGGTAAAATTTCAGAATTTATTTCCATGTGGTTGGGCTGAAAATGCTACTGGACTCCTTACAGGTCCAGTTTTCCAGTTTTGCTTCTGCAGAAAATTGGACTGATTGTTTGAAGGTTTTCCACTTCGAACAAGCTCTAGCACTCTTCATAAGAAATAATCCTTGGGATGTCTAGAATGAATCTGGAAAGTTTCAACTCATTTGAAGTTCGGATGGTTAGTCTGCCGCCCCTCCTTCCTTGTTTAGCTCGGTTTCTCCTAGCCGAAGTAGGAAAATGTGCTAAAGTTGACTTTTCATTTCCACGCTTCCATAGTAGGCTTTATTTAGCCTCTAAATATATATTTCGAACTTGTCGACAATATATAGCTTGAGCCACTGATATTGGCTCGATTTCTCCAAGACGTGCCTTGTCAGGCCAAAATGCTCATTTTGGGTCCAAACATTGCCCCCCAGACCTCGAAGTCAAAGGTCTTCGTCTTGATTGAAGAGGTCTTGAATCAGTACCACTCGTATAATATCGTTGCTCTGAAGCCACTTGTATTGGCTTGACTGAAATTACTTGATTGATTCCATATAGGCCTCTAAATAGGCCATAAAGCTTGGATGCCACAATCTGAATTGCCTTTGTCATAAACTGATGTTTTCTTTGCCAACTTTATTGTCCTAGTATCTGATGTCTGGTATGCAGTGAATTGGAGAAACTTAGGCAGGTTGTAGGATATCAGAACTTTAGCGTGCCCCCCATGCGAAGGAGACTGCTTTTGATTGCGAATGAGGATCCTTCTCTTCTTTGGTGGTAGCTTCGCCATGTGTATAGCAGCAAGTATCTGCCTTGATCGCTGGCTCTCTGTTGATTTTCTCAAATGTAGGTGTTTGGAGCCTTTTTGCTGGCTAGATCAAGTTTGATCAAGGCCTATAGTACTTGGCAAAATAAGATGTTGAATAGAAAACTGTTTGCTGCCATTTAATCCTTCGCGAATCTTATGCTGAAGATGATGATTGAATCATGGCTATCATCATCATGACATGTGACGAAATGAAACCACCATATTTGCTACAACTTTAGCATCTAAAACCGCATTGGTTTTAATCATGTTTTATTAAAAAAAAAAAAAATATCAGGCCACTATGTTGGCCCTGCGGTAGTAGGAAAAGGTGGAATATCTTCACTGTCGCCTTAGATGCGATTCTCAAGATAGAATAGTGATTCATTAATTATCAACTAAGGCCACTCACTGGCCCAGCTAATAAATTAATCTCCAAAAACACTTGAGTTATAAATCAAGGTATAATGGAGAAGTGTTCCTATTATGGGCTATGGCCTATTATGGGCTTCCCATCCGCCGTCCCATAGTGGCTCTTCGGCAGGTGCCTGGTGATTTTAGCAGTTGGGGACCAAGGAGGAAAGTGGGCTTCTGGCCTACCATCACTCTCGAGGAAAAGGTTTGGTATCAGGAGGTCCGAGTGAGAGATTTGGCCCGATGGGATGCGGTGGGTATTACCCAAACCATCGATCTATGCTTCTGTCTTCCCCATAATACTAGCCCTGCACCGCTTGCAGCTGCTCTTTGCTTCTGGAACACTTCCAGCAATACATTCAATTTCCGGTTTGGGCAGATGAGCATAACTCTGCTGGATGTTCTTACCATCATGGGGTTGCCCATTGATTTTGACCCCTATGTGCATGGTTAGTTTGATGGTATTCAATTTCCTTTGAGAATGGATATGGCTGGTCGGGGGCATCACTGTAAATCCTACCCTGTCTGGCGTGATTATTACCGCACCCAGTGTGACCAAACAGGAGGTATCGCATTCCTGGAATTCTGGCTTTGCAAATTTATCTTTTGCACTTCTTCCAACAAACCTACTGGGCACTGGAATTCTCTGGCCACTGCTCTCTACAATGGTATTTGCATTGGCCTTGGGCAACCTGTATTGGGTTCGTTATATCGCTCCCTTTATAGAGCTGTAATGCGCCCATTTGATACCGACATTAGTGGTCCATTCTGGATCCTTGCCTTTTGGTTGCAGATTTATTTCCCTCGCTTCCGTCGCGGTGATATTCCAAAGGAACCTCCATTCGATTCCCTTTTGGGGAACTGGCTTTGTGGCAACATAAGGCATCGAGCTCTACCCTACTCCGAGTGTTTTATTTACTTGTACTTGTTGGGAGAGATGCCGGACCCAAAAATAGTCCTTTCTAGGCGATTCCCTCCTCCCCTTGATGATGGCTTTTTGCCCAATGGACGCGATCATAGCGAAAGAGCCCTCTTGGCCTTTCGTCGAGCCATCTCCTGCTCGGATATTGGTCTTACCACCGACCGCGTAAGTTATGAGCTCTATGCCCCTAACCACTTTGCTCGCCAATTTGGGTTGGCCCAGTTGGTACCCTGGCCTCTGGTTGATTCTGCCAATTACTACACCTCTTGGCGGAGATTAGCCCCACCTGGGTCTGCCTCCTTTCAGAGTCAGTTTACTTTGATAGTGATTCCTCCTTGGGTCAGAGCGCTGTATCCCCTCAACGATGTCGACAATGATTATGTTGATTGGTGGAAAGAAGTGTCTGTGAACTGTTGGGACCTGCCACATGACGAACTCTTCGTCCAGATCTTTCGTGGAATGAGTAGTCCTGGTCCGGAGGACCGCAAGATTTTTGAGCGCTTCTCCAACCCTACAGCACAACCTCGGCGACTTACTCTACCTTCTCACTCATCGTATGCAGGGATACAAATCCATGAGCCTAGGGCAACAATAAGTTTTTATCTTTCTTCACCATTCCTTTTCCTTGTCTTGATTTTCCCGCTCTTATTCCTGAGTGTGTTTTGCAGCAAACTACCCGGAGCAAGACGGCCTCTGTTCAAGCTGGGAAACAAAAGGCAATAGCAGAGGGGACTCCTGAGGGAGAATCTTCTCATGATGAAGATTCTGCTGAGGTAATTTGGTTAAGAACGATCCCAAACTTGCATTTTTGGTGCTTTCCCCCTTTTTGAATTGTGATTCTTTTGTCGTGCAGGCCACTGCTATCTTTGCTTGCAAACGCGATCGAGCTCAATCCGTCGAAGAGAGTTTTGAAGATGACGAAACTCTGGGAATGCGATTGGTAAACTCCGGCCCCGTCTTATTCTATTTAAATTTCAGAATCTGTGCAGGATCTTCATTATGTATCTTTTGACAGGTTCGTCAGAGGACCACTGATCCCTCTCGCCTGAGCGAGGCTAGATCCTCAGCTGCTGCAGAAGAGCCAACTCTCTCGCTAGTTCAAGCATCAACTAACCCCGTGGCGCCTCTTCCGTCTTCCACATCTAAAGAGCATCTGCAAGGTCCTACCATTTTAATAACGATCTCCGATGATGAGTCCTCGGAGCATGAAAGCGTGGAAAGCCACTCTGAGGCTTCTGCCGCTTACGAGGAACTGATGACGACCGAGATTCTCACGGCACTAGAGGTCCAAGAGGTGAATGAGGTGAGGCCTCTTCCTCTTGGAGACCACATATCAGATATTGACCCGACAACTCGAGAGGTAAGCCACTGTTGGCCAATGTTTTCCATTTCCCTTTCTGATCCAACCCCGCTCTCTGACATTTCTGAATCTGATCAGGATTCTATTTGTACCGAGGAGGTGGCTGCAAAAGTTGAGGGTTCTATCGGCGGGACAGTCGCCCCAGAGATGGAAAATGATACTGACGGAGGTGGTGCCCCCCAAGTCTTGCGAATAAATGAGACAACCGTCGGAGCTGAGGGCTCTATGCTTGAATCTGCTCCACTTGCCTATGGTGAGCCGCGAGTTGAGTTTCCAGATTCTCCTGCGGCTGAAGGGACAGACCAACCTGTTGAAGATGAAGAAATTGAGGAACCTGTCCACCCATTTGCAGTGGTGGTTCGTGATCCTGTGGCGTCTCCGCCGCCTCCTCCTCCTACCAGATTCGAGAGATTGATGAGGGTGTTGGAGGTAACTCCTCCTTCTACTGTGGATGAGGCTAAGTTGGTGCTTCATGAACATCTAGGTCCTTGGGTATTGGAGACTGACATCCTCCCGCGAGTCTTAGAAGCTCTAAGGTATCTCCGCCAGGAGAAAGCTTTGACTTCATGGCAATTTAGTGCTATTGACTCTCTGCTGAATGAACTTGATATGGCTCGCCGACGTCAATCGGCCACGAACACCCAGGCTCACGACGCTCAAGAGGCTTTGAATAGTGTCTCTCAAGAAATGGACCTTTCCCGCGATATTTTAAATGAGCGAGCCATCCGCCTACGGGAACTACAAATCCAAAGGTCCGACTTCAAACTTCAAATCGAGAACCTCCAAGCCCATTTAGCCTTTGTTGAGAATGCGATTGTTGCAGAAGAAGCTCAACTCGATGAACCTTTGGCTGCTTCTGAAGAAATGGGACGGAACCTGGCCCGTATCAGAGAATGGGCCACTCAGGCCGAAGCTGGTGCCATTGCTGCGAAACGCCACGTGGAAGAACTTTGTTTGAAATTGAGCTTTGCGAGTCAATCTCTGTAGGCCCCCTCGAAAACCGTGCGGCTTCCCACATGCTATTAATCTCTTCTTTTCCGAGATTTAAGGCATTATTCGTAAAGAAAATAATCTCGTGAAAAGAACAGTTACCTCCTCGAAAACCGTTCGGTCTCCTCACATGCTGCTAGTCCATTTTTTTCTCGAGATTTGGAATCACTAATCTCGATTTACTGTCATCAGTTTTGAAATTGAGCTTCATCCAAGGGTGGGGATTTGCCTGAAGTCCCTATAAATAGTTGTATTTTGGGAAGGGAATACTCACAACAACTTTTCTGAAATATTCAAGAAATGTCCTTTCAGTTCATGCTTCTTTTTCTCCTTCACAAATCTTCCCCTCATGAAATGACCTTTAGCCTCTAAATTTTTAGGCTTTATGGCGTAATCTTAAGCCTGGGTTAGGCCTTATGGCGTAATCTTAGGCAACCCCTTGTTTCGCCCTTCTGGAATTTTACAATAACAATGCCAGGCTTCAGATTGGTTTAGAAACGCAAGGGGGCTCCGAGTGTGGGATCCACGATCATGCGAGATCATTTTTGTTAGGATCCCACACGCGGAGCGAAACGGAGAGAGGGAGGAAGGCCACTTTGTGGTTCATCTTTCCTCCTCTGTTTCCTTCCTTCTGGACCCGGCCCATGTTGTGCCCTCCAGATGGAAAAGGCTTTGGTTCTCACCTCCTTCTCCCCCTTTCTCTTCTTGAAAGAATCTTAGAGGGATGAGAAGGGATGGGCTCTTTGAAGGAATGGGTTCAAGCTACAGAATGGTTGTTCCTATACTTTACGTCCAACTAATGGTGGTTACCATGGCTAGAGGGGGTGCAGAGACTCAAGCTGATATTCGGTTCATTCACTCTCTGCCCTTCCCGGAGATAATGGTGCGGCTCAACCGACGTTGGATTCCATATCTGCTTCCAATTGAGGGGGCTTGGATGCTCCGTTTTCTCTCACTGGAGTCTCCCTTTCTCATGGATAATGGTGTTGGCCAAGCCTATGTTGTATTCCTCTACCGCTTCCATGTAAATGGGGCGCGGAGGCTCCGTTACTTCTCTTTTTCCTTCCCTGAAGTTTGCCTCTCCTTGGTATAATGGCGTTGTTTAACTCGACATTGGATTCCATAGCTGCTTCCACTTGAGGAAAGATTCAAAAGATATCCGAGGATTCCTGTTTTTGTATTTTAGCCACCTTTGGCTTTGTAATGAATGTACTGCTTTTGGCCGCAAAGCCACTTTATGAATACAATAATATTTTGTATCCTGATATTCCAATATCCGTGAGAAGCCAAGAATTGTGTCTCGCAAGGCCTCAAATGTAGGCCCCCATAGTTGTATATTGAAAACAATATGAACTTTTAAAATATGTTCTGCGTTAAAACGAGCCTCGCGATGAGGGTTTTGAGAAAATATTTATCTTTTGGATCCACTTGCTGGCCCCAACTCAAGTTGCATTAATTAACTGTTGAAAATTCCACCGTGAAAAAATAATCTCATGAAAAGAACAATTACCTCCTCGAAAACCGTTCGGTTCCCTCACATGCTGCTAATCCATTCTTTCCGAGATTTATGGCAACTTTAATCACGCTTTACTGACACTTAGTTTGACTCTTCTCTTTGACCGTCCATCCAAGGGCGGATATTTGCATACCTATATCTTCCTCCACATTATAAACCCAAATTTCCAATCCCAAAATCGTTTCATCAACTCGAATATTTCTAACATCAATCTTTCTTAATTACTCATCATCACCACTCTTCAATTTTTGCATTCTCTCAATCCATCACCAATGGAACCACAAAACCGGCATCCAACTAAGGATGGAGGAAGTAACAAAGCAGCCCGGAGTAGTGCTAACATGCTTCGCAGGAGGAGCAGTACTAGGTGGATTCCTACAACAGATCAGATAAGAATCCTCAAGGAGCTTTTCTACAACAAGGGCGAAAGATCCCCAACTATAGAGCAGATTCAGAGGATCTATCTCCAGCTGAAATGGTACGGCAAGATCGAGGTCAAGAACGTCTATTATTGGTTCGTGAACCAAAGGGCTCGGGAGAAGCAGAAGAAGAGGTCAACTTCGGATGTTCATGTGCCCATGCAAAGATCAGGCCTTGTTGGTGCTGATAATGTTACCAATTGGAAACATGATATTAACTTTGGATCTTCTGCACCTGCTTCTGCTTCTTCCGCTTGTGTGATGATTGCTTTTAACAGGCAGATGGGGAACTATGGCTGTTATAGATCTATGAACATGGAGAATAGTGCTAGGGATTGTTCAATCTCAACTGGAGCGGGAACTAGTTCTACTTTCTTTGACATGAATGTAGAACAAACTTTCATGGAACAAAGAGGAGAAGATCAACAGGAGATTGAAACCCTTTCACTGTTTCCCGTGCATAGTGAGGACATCTTTAGCAAAAAGAAAACTACTTCCGATGGAGGTGGTGGTCACAGTGGTGGCTCTTACACTTCCCTTGAGCTCAGCCTTTCCTGCAAGGCAAGGCTGGAAAAACCTTTCTGAGCCGCTGACTCGGCTTAGTAGCTTCGTGAGTGTAGGAACACTTAGAATTATCCCCTAAGAGTTGTATCTATAATTTTTTTTTTTAATAAAATAGCATGAATATTTATATACAAAGTTGCCCAGTGGGCGGGGTTAGGCTTAGTATGGTATAGTGTTGCCCCCTAGTGTTGCTAGACATAGCGAAGAAATGATTATGGGCCTTAAAAACAGGCCTTCATAAATGGGCTTTGTGAGTGTAGGAACACTAGAATTGTCCCCAATGTCTCATGCGAATAAATTGTCTATGACTCCTCCGAGTCCCAAACATTGGGAAAGTATTTCTTCAAGTATCTCCCATTGATAGGGTTATGATGGACATCTCCATCTAGGTCCTTGAGATGAAAAGCTCATTTCTCTAAGATTTTATAGATGATGTACGGGCCTTCCCATCTTGGAATCCATTTGCCGCGACCATCTAATTTTTCGCCAAGGGGGAGAACTGCTTTCCAAACCAACTCTCCTTCGCTGTAACTCCTTCCCCGCGTCCGCTTGTCATAGGCACGAGCGACTCGTTGCTTTTCCATGACCAAATTATCTAAAGCCTCTAAGCGCTTTTCGCTAAGGTCTTCATGTTCCTGCCACATAGCCTAAACGTAGTCTTCTCCAATGAGATGATGTTGCTCTTGAACTCGTAATGACTGGACGTTGACTTCCAATGGCAGGACTGCATCATGGCCAAACATCAAAGCATAAGGTGTTGTCGCGGTGGGATTCCTCTTAGAGGTGCGGTAGGCCCAAAGAGTTTCATAAAGTGTCTCATGCCACTGTCGTGGATTAGCTTCCAACATTTTCTTCAGCAAATTGATAATGATCTTATTGCTGGCCTCCGCTTGACCGTTAGACTGAGCATAATACAGACTGGAATGGATGAACTGTATTCCCCATTCTCTTGCCAGTTTATCAACTTCACCGCCCATGAAAGCTACCCCCCGGTCCGAAACAAAAACTTCTGGGATCCCAAATCTGCAGATGATGTTTCTGAATAGGAATTGTCGCAACGTGCCACCAGATGCTTCCTTCAAAGGTTCTGCTTCAACCCACTTTGTAAAGAAATCAGTTGCAACGATGATGAACTTATGTTGAGGTGATGAATGTGGGTGAATCATCCCAATTAAATCCAGCGCCCATCCTCTTGCAGGCTAAGGCTGTATAATGGGCTGCATTGGAATATTAGGAACATGCTGGACCGGCCCATGAGCTTGGCAGTCCAAATAACCTTTAGCGAACGCGATACAATCCTTCAAGATACTGGGCCAAAAATATCCATGTCGTCTAAGCAACCATCGCATCTTTGGACCTGCTTGGTGAGCTCCACAAATGCCAGAATGAACTTGGCGCATGAGTTGTTTGGCTTCATGGCCATAAACACATCTGAAATCCATGCCATCTTCTCCTCGTCTGCGAAGTTCATCACCTCTGAGGAAGTAGTTGAGGGCAAGATAGCGAATCCTTCTATCTGTGGTCTGATCAGGATGCTTGGGATAATTGATCAAAGGGATGGGCCAATCCACGTCAATGGATTCCAGGGTTGCGACTGACGTATCGTCTGAGGATCTCTTCTCACCATCGAAGAAGGAAGGGTGCGACGCTCGACTTTAAGGATTCTCTCCCGCATGCCATATCTCAATGTTACCCCTGTTGCCAGCTGGGCCAACTCGTTCGCGGTAAAATTTCTCTCGCGAGGAATGTGCTCAAGATGTACGTTATCAAATTGGTCCAACAGTTCTAATGTCCTGTTCCAATAAGGGACCAATGTGAAGCTATTGCATCTGAACTCATTGCACAACTGATTGATAACCAAGAGAGAATCGCCAAGTATTTGTACATCTCTAATTCCCATTTCCAGCAGTACTTCTAGGCCTATGATTAAGGACTCATATTCTGCTTGGTTGTTGGTACATTGAAACTCCAACTGGAATGAGTACGAAAAGTGATCTCCAGCCGGATTCTCCAGTGCAATTCCTGCTCCTGCTAGTGTATCCGTTCTTGACCCGTCAAAATATAAAACCCAGGGCTGGAGTGAGACTGTGGCTTGATACAGTGTGGCGTACTCTGGGCGATCTAAATTTGTGACAGCGACCTCTAAATCTCTAACCGCAGGGAGATCTAGCATAGGGTGATGTGCCAGAAAGTCCGCAATGGCTTGCCCCTTTACTGCTTTCTTATTTCGCAATCTGTGAGTGTCCTACTGAGGTAAAAGATGGCATGTTCGACACCCTCTTCATCATCCTAAGCGAGGAGGCTGCCAATGGGAGCCTCAACTGCTGAAACATACAACTTTAATGGAAATCCAGCTCTGGGAGAAACAAGCACTGGCGGGCTCGCCAAATAGGCCTTGATTTTGTCAAAAGCCTCTTGATGTTTAGGTTCCCACACAAACTCGTTCTATCCTTGCAACTTCAGCAGTGGGGAAAAGGGCTGGATTTTGCCCGCAGAGTTAGAAATGAAACGTCGCAAAAAGTTGATCTTACCCAGTAGTCGCTGTAATTCTTTCTTCGTTCGCGGGGAAGATGCTTTGATGACCGCGTTTGCCTTATCCTCAGGGACCTCAATGCCCCTTTGATGGACAATGAATCCCAGGAAATCGCCTGCCTGAACTCTAAAAACGCACTTGGCGGGATTCATTTTGAGCTTGTGTAGTCGCATGCGCTCGAAAACTTTTCTGAGATCGGTGAAGTGATCTCCACTCTTCTTAGACTTCACGACGACGTCATCAATGTAAACCTCTAAGATCTTCCCAAGTATGTCGTGGAAGATCAGGTTCATGGCTCTCTGATATGTTGCTCCGGCATTCTTCAGTCCAAAAGGCATGACCACATATTCAAAAACTCCCGTGAACCCAGGGCAGCGGAATGCGGTCTTGTGTCTATCTTCCTCCGCAACCGGTGTCTAGTGATATCCCGCTGTGCCATCCATGAAAAACAACAGTTCGTGCCCTGCAACTGCATCTACCAACATGTCCGCCACCGGCATGGGGTAGACGTCTTTAGGTGTAGCTAAATTAAGGTCTCTGTAATCCACGCAGACCCTCATCTTGCCATTCTTCTTGCGAACAGGCACTATATTGGACAGCCACTGATTGTACTTGGCTACCCTAATAATGCCTGACTTGTGCATCTTTTCAACTTCCTCTTTGACCAGTACTTGGGTCTCTGAGTTCATTCTTCGCGGCTCTTGCTTCAAAGGCCTCTTATCAGGTAGCGTTGGTAGTTGGTGGCATACCAAGTCTGGTGATAGGCCTGGCATGTCCTCGTATTTTTCCACGAAGCAGTCCTTGAATTCTAGCAATAAGTCGATGAGCCTCTGTTTCTCGCTAGACTCTAAGTAAGTGCTGATAGCCACTTCTATAGGCTCATCAATTCTTCCCAGATTGACCTTTTCAGTAGGGTCCCTAACCTTCGGAGGTGTGTCATCCAATACCGCTGGAGCAAGCTGAATCTCTTCTTCCTCCTCTTCTTGGTCCATGAACTCTTCATAAACAATTTCTAAGGTCGCAACTCGATCATAGGCCTCTTTTTCCACCAAGTATGAGGATAGCCTCTCGTACAAGGAATGGAAGGCCTCTATCCCTTCCTCTGGAAGGTCGTAATCCATTAATTACCCATTGTGCGGGGCACAGCATGGCCGGGCCTCGCTAGGTCTTCTTTTGCAAGCGTGAGTCCCCACTGTGCCAACTCGGAAGCCGTCACCCCTGTGGGGCGGCCCTTATTGTCGATGCTACCGACTTGCAATGGAGTAATTGGCTCCAAGTAGTACTTGTCATCTACGTAATTTGCGGAAACAGAAAAAGGGCGGGGATCTGCTTTAATTATCTCAGCCTTAATTTGTCACCATATTCCACATAATCAGCTCTTGGTGGAGTGTTGATGGAACACAATAGCTTCGGTGAATCCAATCTCTTCCCAGGATGGCACTGTAGGCCGCGTAACAATCCGTAACAAAGAACGCATAAACGCTTTCTGAGGGACCCACCTTGATTTTTAGGAACAGTAAACCTAACGTCTTAGTTACTGTGCCCGCGAAGTTCTTCAATGTGAGAGAGGTAGACTGGATCTTCTCCTTCTTGATTCCCAAAAGCTGCATGGTCCTTGTAGTAATGACATTCACAGCCGCGCCGGTATCAACCATTATCTTGCTGACCTTAGTCCCATTAATTTCTGCTGTGATATACAAAGGTCGCATGTGTTGCACCATGGCGGGTGTGGGTCTTGTGAAGCTCATGAAGAAACTCTTGCTGTTAGCATCTTCAGTCTCAAGGGACACTACTTCTTTCACCGGCGTTGTTGCGGCTGAAGTGATCTGCAACTGCTGTTCTCCAATTGCGTCAGCTTCTATGCATTCCTGCCCAGCGACCGGTAAGGCATACTTAGCAGGGAGCACATAAACCATATTGCAAGAGATATCCACCATTTCTGTTTCGTCCATGTCATCATCAAGATTGAGCTTGGGTTCATCTGCTGGGATATCGGCGTTAAACTGTTTAACCATGAAAGCAACCAAGGATTTATCTACTGGGACCACCGCTTTGGCTTGTTCGTGCTCCTGTACTATAGGAATCTGGTTCAGTGACTCTGAAATTTGTTTCGTCCCTGACACTTCCTCTGGGAGAGTGACCACCAAGTTTTGAGCTTTCTGCACAATCGTGGACCGATTGTCTTTGCCCCCCAGCTTGTCAAAGATGGAAGGCTCGCTATTGCTTCCTTCGCGAGATATTCTCCGCCAAACATTGTCTTTACGAGCTAGCGGCGGTTCTTGCCTCGCCGGAACTAGGGATTTCTCCTGAGAGCTGATCTTGGGGGCACATGGCTTTTGCCCTTGGCGTAATATTTTGGGCTGCGGTTTCTGAACTTGCGGGGAAACGAATCTCTCGGAGGCCAGTACCTCCAATTGTCTTTGATACTCTTCTGGAGGTTTCAGTAATTGCGATGGTTTGATTAGTCCTTGATCTAGTGATTCCAAATTTCGCTTTGCTTCTCCAAACCTTCGTTGGAGTTTTCTCTTCTTTGAAGAGCTCATCTCCACCGCCTTGCCATTCTTTTGGGTATACCATCTCCCTTCTTTGATAGAGGATGTTGATACTGGCGGAATGTAAGGTCTGGTAAAAACCCCTTGCCGCTTATCTGCTTGCCCTTCTTCCCTCCCAGTCTTCAACTTTTTGAATAAGTTTGAGTCCTTTGGTGAAGGAGTTTCTAAACCACTGTGTACTCTTGGGCTGCATGGTTGGAAGTTTCTAGAGGATGATACTAACCGTATTGGCGGCAGAGATCCAAACTGGACAGTCTGGGATGTTTCCTCATGTAGGGCTTGAGTGTCACATTCGTCCTTGCACCGAGAGCATAGGACAATGGGTAAACGAGTCTTGGATTCCCGCTTCACGGTTTTGTCTCCAGCCCTTATCAAATCCTTAACCGCATAGTCTGGATTTTGATTATGCTGATCTTTTTCACCCCATGCCACGTCCACCATGTTGATGCCGGTATCTGGGAAGGGATCTAGGTCCACCAACGCTGCTGCTGTTGTTGGCACCTCTACTTGCAAACTACCATTATTTAACCAGATTTGGATCTGATCCTTTAGCTTAACACAATCGGCTGTATTATGATTCCACATATTATGGAGTTTGCAGTATTTCTTCCCTCTTAGCTGCTCTGGTTTGGGAAATGGGCCGAAGTCGGTTTTCACCATCTTCGCGGCGATCATTTCATCCAAGATTTCATGCTCTTTGTTCGCGTCGTAAGTATAACTTGCGAACTCTGGTTTGGTGAAAACCACCGACTTGAGCTTCACCAGTTCTTTGCACAGCTTCAGTTGCTTTAGTGTTGAAGCCTTTTTTCCGGTGAGTTCCAGCGCAGCAATCTCGTCTTCTTCAGACTCGTCAGCCTCTGCTGTACTAGATTCCTCACTCTTGTAGTAAGGATCAAAGGGACTGGATTGATGGCTGAGCGCAGCCACTATTCGGCGTTTCCCTGGGATGTATGTCCCTTTTGAGGCGTTTTTTATAGCGTCCATTTCCCTGAGCAAGTGCTCGAAACTTCCTACTTCTGTGATCAGTTCCCCCATGGAATTGACCATGCTTCCATGCTGTTTTTTGCGTTGGCGGGGCTCTAAGCCTTTGATTGCCAACTTCACAAGTTCTTTCTCCGGCAGAATCACGTTCAACTTTCCTTTCTGGATCTGAAAGCGCTGAAGGTACATGACAACAGATTCAGTTGGCTACTAAGCCATCTGAGTGAGTGAAGCCAGATCTACTTCCGGCTCGATAGTCCCGAAGGTTTCTTTGAACAGCTTTTCCATCGTGGGCCAACTCGTAACTGATCCCGGTTGCAGCTTAGTGAACCAAGTGAAGGCAGACCCCGATAGAGAAGTAGCGAAGATATTACATTTCAGATTGTCATCGTTCTGGTACTGGCCACATTGTACTCGAAACCTAACCAAATGGGCTGCGGCATTTTCGACTTCCTCTCCCGAGAAAGTAGAGAACGTAATGTTCTTATATCCCCTAGGATAAGGTGACTGTGTAATATGCGGTGGGAAGGGCCCCTGGTAGGCCTCCTCCAAGTTAGGCCTCTGGTTCGCGGCCCTGATCATTGCTTCTACCTCCTCTCTCCTTACATATCTTGGATCAGGAGGAGGCGGGTGAACCACTGTATCTTCAACTGACCAGATCAATGGTGGTGCCTGTGAAGCTTGATTAACCAAAGACATGCCACCTCCGTGGGTCATTTTATGTCGGGTTGACGTCTGCGACGCAAAACCCACTGCTGGCTGACCTTTTGTGGTTATGGTAACCTTCGCTGGACTTTCAACCCAGTCGATACCATAATGACTTGCTGGAGGTGGATCATGGTGCACGTATTCAACTCCGTCACTGTCATATTGGGGAAACGGGCTATGATCAACAAAGGCCCCTTCATTGATTTTCAAAGTCCTGGTCCCTTGCGTGACTGATGACGTGGCGTTGTTCTTCCCACCCGCTGCCAGAGTAGTCTCTTTACCTCTGATTGATGCGGCAATAACGCATGTGGATGTACTACCGCCGCGAGCATTTGGTGGTATGTACTTAGCAGATATGGGGGACTGACCTAGAGAGCCTAGAATGACACTAGGATCTCCCAATGTTTTATGTAGAACCTCTCTGGCCTGATCGAGGTCAGCCTTCTGCATGGCCACCTGGGTTACGACGTTGGATCCTTCTTTGCGAATCGTCGCGACTTCCAAAGCAATGTGTTTGCTTGCGACCAACAGCTCTTCATGGTTCTTCTGCATTTTTTGGTTCATGCCATCCAATTGCCCTTGTGTTTGTTGTGCCCCTAGCTCAAGCCTCTTGATCGAGATCGTGAACTCATCAAGCCGTCGACGGTCCTCCGCAAAGGCTTTTTCCATCTTCTCATGGTATGCGGCAGAATTCTGTTGAATGATATTAAGCCGCTCTTCTATGGTCGCATTTTCTGGAACGAGAATAGGCACAAAGTCAATAGTTGTAACTGCGCTCGCGGCTTCCTGGGTGATGCTAGATGTATCGCCAGCCTGATTAGGCTGGGCGGCAGGAACTTGCTCGCCTTCAGTAGTAGGATGTCTATTTCCTCCTCGTTCAGTTGACATCTCTGTCGATGGAGGGTGGGAAGAA
The DNA here is from genome assembly GCA_025331145.1 of Rosa persica. NCBI lineage: Eukaryota > Viridiplantae > Streptophyta > Magnoliopsida > Rosales > Rosaceae > Rosa > Rosa persica. Next base: position 33,657,840 of record WFKR01000001.1, read on the forward strand.
AATCTCTGGATTACCTGTTCTTCAGAAAGACCACGACAGTCTGCACGCGAGTGCGGTCTGTAACTAGAGGTCTTATGTTTCGGGCAGTTAACGTAAACCTTTTGATAAGGGTTTATGCTTGACTTTCCAATGGCTTCTGGAAGTCTGAATTCAATAAGTAGCTGAATTCAATAAGACAATGTGAATCAAGGTTTAGACCTGCGGCCCAAGTATAGTCGCCTAGACACAAACTTTCTTTCAAATCCTTTGGGCAACCTTACTGAAATGGCCAAGTGGGGGAGGGCGAACAAAAGAGGCAGAATCCATTTTGGCATGAACTACTCCCACATAGTGGTTTAGGCCCATTTGCACGCACTTCTGGATTCAATAGCCTGTTATGAACGTTGTCCCCTTTCTAGACACCATTTCACATAGGCTATACTTACTAAGATGAGAAAGATCATAAGTGTGAAGACAGTTCAACAAGTGTTAATAAAAACCGCCCTTAACCTTAATGGACCTGAACTAGGCACCAATAAGGAGTTTAGGTCAATATTAACAAAAGAGACTTCACCTATTCCGTTATGATTCACAACCCCTTACCAACCTCATCTTTTTAATAGTGGTGTGGTTTACAGCTCGCATTAGGTCCCACTGGTCGTGCCAAAATGTTTGGCTCCAGTTTTTCTTGAGCTGGTCAACAGTCTCTTTTCTTGCGTGGGCGTGCCAGTACCGTTCGGGTGCAGTCGTCGGAGGGGTCCCTTGACCTGACTTCTTCTAAGCGATTGTGGACGAGGAGAGCACCAACCTCGTCGTGGGGTTCTTTGTGCCTCGTGGCGAGGACTTTTGCTGAGCCTTTTCAAAATCACAATCGATACTCAATGTTGTAGATCGAGCAGAGCGAAAACCACTGGGAAGTGAGGAGAACTTGCTAAAGCGTGACTCTAGTTTGGCTGGTTTGCGAGGGCGTTACCCTTGCTTGGCTGGTTCCGTAACCGTTGTGGTCGTGGTACTACAGTCGGCTCCCAAGGAGACTAGGACCAAAGCACTTTGACAGAGGATTTGGTGGTACTGAAAGTTGGCTCCTAAGGAGACTAGAACTTAGAGTGTGATCACCGATAAGAGAAAGAGAAGGAGATGAATTGCTCTTAGAGAGGTTACTCTAGAGAGAACTTAGATCATCTTATAGATGTTTTGATGAGTGAATTGGTGAGATGATACTTGTTGTAGCCTCTATATATAGGCTTCCAAGCAACACTATTTGGCCTTTAAACAAATCATAGTGGGTTAGACAAAATTCACTAACACTTAGTGGATTTGGTTAGGCCAAATTCACTAACACTTAGTGGATTTTGTTAGGCCAAATTCACTAACACTTATTTATTCCTTTAATTTTTATCTCCACTCAGAATTCATATTTAAATTTCGACTTCTTCATATGAAATGATCCACCATAGATGTAGATTATTGTGGTAAAATTTCAGAATTTATTTCCATGTGGTTGGGCCGAAAATGCTACTGGACTCCTTACAGGTCCAGTTTTCCAGTTTTGCTTCTGCAGAAAATTGGACTGATTGTTTGAAGGTTTTCCACTTCGAACAAGCTCTAGCACTCTTCATAAGAAATAATCCTTGGGATGTCTAGAATGAATCTGGAAAGTTTCAACTCATTTGAAGTTCGGATGGTTAGTCTGCCGCCCCTCCTTCCTTGTTTAGCTCGGTTTCTCCTAGCCGAAGTAGGAAAATGTGCTAAAGTTGACTTTTCATTTCCACGCTTCCATAGTAGGCTTTATTTAGCCTCTAAATATATATTTTGAACTTGTCGACAATATATAGCTTGAGCCACTGATATTGGCTCGATTTCTCCAAGACGTGCCTTGTTAGGCCAAAATGCTCATTTTGGGTCCAAACAGATGGAATTAATCATAAATTACTATCTTAGATATATTGGGATTCTCGAGCAAAATCTTGATTGGGATTCCAAGCGTAATATTCTTTAGTATCTAGGATTATATTTCCGATTTTTATTTAATTAGGTTTAATTAGGTTTCCTAGTTTTAGTCTACAATAAATTGTTCTTTAAGTTTTCTAGTTGTATTAGGTTTATGCTATGTGCCCTATATAAGACACCTCTTAGATTATAATTTTCATTTAAGTGATTAATAAAAAAACAAAATATTAGAGAAGTTCTCTATTTTTCTTACGGCTGTGCCCTTAATTACTAGTGGATTCTAGCCCATCTTATATGGTTTTCGAAGCTTGATGGAGCCTTTTACTATCGTGTTCACGCTTCTCGCATCATTTGTTATCAAAGCGGGTATCGTCCGCTCCTTAGCAGACGACGATCCAAGGGAGAAGTTCACTAACACCAACCTCAACGATGCTGGTCGTTGAGTATCTATCAAAGAAAGTTTCGTTGAAGAGGAACACACCAAGGGATTTGCCCTAGAACAACCTCATCAATCCAAAAAAAGAAGAAAAAAAGAAGAAGGAACATGGAACGTTGGATATGCACAAAGCAGATTACTACGACTTCCGAACAACATGTATCATCAAAGATAAGGTATGCTCGGTAATAATTGACAGTGGTTTATGAGAAAACTTTGTGGCAAACAAAGTTGTGGATTATTTTCAATTACCGACAGTGAAGCTGAGTGATCCATACTGGATTCCATTTGGGGAGGATGATTATGCACAAGTAACAGAGGTTTGTAAAGTTCTTGTCTCTATGGGAAAATTTTATAAAGAAGAGATTACTTGTCATGTGATTGACATGGACGACACTAATGTGCTTTTTGGAAGACCATGACATGAAAGCATCAAATGTGGTTATTGCAAAGACAACACATATTTATTTAGGTGGGAGTCGCACAAAATTAAAATCAAGCCTAGAAGGAAGAACATCAAGAATGACCATCTCGAGGTGTGTGAAAAGGAACATGAAGAAGACACTTTGAAGATTGAAGAGAAACTCATTAAGGACAAGGAAGCTGATTCATTCATCACATCGATATCCATGTCATGCATGCCTAATTGTGTTCAAGATCAACCCAAGGAAAAGTCATTGCCCATTCCTTTTCAAGCAGAAGAGTTCAAGTTTCAAGATGCTTATTCTAAACTTGTCTATGGTATTGGATTCATGGTGATACCTTTTAATTTCGAGAATATTAAAGTTGATGGCTTATCATGTTTTATTTCTACTACTGATCGAGCTACGTACAAGAGGAACTTGAGATCGAGTTCTTTTCAAGTGGAGGAGGCTGATATAGGACGAGATTTTAGCCAATTTCAACAAAAAATCTCGAAAAGAAAGAAATGTCTTCACATTAAGAAGAATATTGTGAATATTGAAAACTGGTATTCAAATAGGTTTCTTTATGATGAAATTAATCATAAATTACTATTTTGGATATATAGGGATTCTCGAGCAAAACTTGATTGAGATTCCAAGCGTAATATTCTTTTTTTTTTTTTTGAATGAAGGGTTGTGCAGCTACCTTCAAGCCTTGATTAATGAAACTGTGGAACACAAGGGGGAGACATTGAGCCTAAACCCCTGATTACAATAAGCAACTAGAGTATGTCCCGAAATAATATCAGGAATCTCTACACAATACTTTTATTCTAACAAGCACCAACTAGTAAAGAGCGCTCTACTGGCTGCTCCATTTGCTTTGAAGTAGCACTGACATAATGGAAAGATAACTCGATATGTAACACGATTACAACGTAGCATAATTGTCAGCTTTAGCACAACTTTCCTACTATGTTGCCGCCAGATGATAAATCTGACGGCACTTAATTTCATCTTGCCACTAGGCGGTAGTAACCATTTGACACAACAAATAACTCGCTGCCAACCTAGAGCAACTAAGGCACATTGAGTGCATACAATGGCACAAGGCCCTACTAGTTTGACACAACAAGTGTAGACACTTATTTCACGCCAAAGACGTGACCAACATAAATAACTGCAGTAAATAAAAACAGGAGTAAAATAACTTGCCATGACCAGGCCCAAAAAGAGGGCCCAAGCCCAAACAACAATCCAGGATAGGGGAAACCTACACTCTGCCAGCCGTCCCTGACCTAGATCCACTATAGCCAACGCAGCCATCCCGCAGCCTTCGTCAAACCGCCATCAGCGATCTGTCATCCCAGATCGGAACCAAAGCCTGCAGAGAAACCATCTTCGACACACCTTGGAGAAGCCGAGTGGAAACCCGCCCATCCAGATCGAGATCCGAAGACCTGAACCAGATCGGGCTGCTTCGATTCACCCCCTGCCACGCCGCGTCGACCGCCTCACCGTCTGATCGCTTCCAAATATGAAATCGTATCCATCGAATAGGCCATCGAAGAGAGAACCATAAGCCAGCAGCCGCAATTTTCTCCTCCTTCACTGACATCCACCGTAATCTCACCGATCGGAACTAGAACATTGATCGAGAGACCCGGCCTCACACCCAACTCACACCGAGTCGATAATGGTCTGTCCGACGAAGGCGTAGTGGCACGCCGCCGGACAGGGAGGAAGATCTGGTCTTTTTCTCTCAGGCACGTACAACGTGTTCTAACCCTCTCTAGGCGTTCTATCTTTTAGCGTAATATTCTTTAGTATCTAGGATTCTATTTCTGATTTTTATTTAAGAGATAAATTCTGTTTAGTCTCTGTACTTTACCTCTCTCATCGTTTCAGTCCATGACATTCTATTTTAATCTAAAAACTCCCTAACATCACAATTTCCCTCCAATAAGTCCATGCCTTGAGTGAAATGTCCAATATACCCCTATGTTATTTCTTTTTCCTTTTTTCTTTTTAATTTCTTTTTTCATTTTTTTCTTTTTCCTTTTTAATTTCTTTTTTTTCATTTTATTCTTTTTCCTTTTTAATTTTATTTCCTTTTTTTTCTTTTTTCCTTTTTTCCTTTTTCTTTTTAATTTCTTTTTTGCTTTTTAATTTCTTTTTTTCTTTTTCCTTTTTAATTTCTTTTTTGCTTTTTAATTTCTTTTTTTTTCCTTTTTAATTTCTTTTTTGCTTTTTCTTCTTTTTTTCTTATTCCTTTTTAATTTTTTTCCTTTTTAAGTTCTCTTTTCTTTTTCGTTCTGCCTACTTTCTACTTCCTCAACCCACCAATCCCATTCTGATCAAACTCCACCACCCATCTGTTTCTCAATCAACCTACTTCTCTCTCTCCCACTTTCTCTCTCCACATCAAGCCTCAATTTGAAAACTTTTCACTGAAAGTTATTATTTTTTAACTTTTCACTGAAAACTACTATTTTTTCAAACTCTGAGGTTTTTGGGTCCTGCTCAAAATGGTGATTTGGATTTTGGGTTTGGTTGAAATAGTGGTTTTTGATGGCCAAGTTGACAAAAACCAGAAGTGAAGAAGAAGAATAGCGATGGAAAAGAAAAATGGACGCCGGCGTGGAGAACAAGAATTGGGGTTTCGGGTCGATCTGGATTGGTTCGCCGACGTGGCGCTACTGATGCAGCAGAATACGATGATCATTAAAAAGGAAAAAGAAAAAAAAAAGAAAAAAAAGAAAAAAGAAATTAAAAAGGAAAAAAGAAATTAAAAAGAAAAAAGAAAAAAAGAAATTAAAATGGAAAAAGGAAAAAAGAAAAAGAAAAAAAAGAAATTAAAAAGGAAAAAAAAAAGAAATTAAAAAGAAAAAAAAAGAAATTAAAATGGAAAAAGGAAAAAAAGAAAAATAAAAAAAGGAAAAAAAATAAATTAAAAAGGAAAAAAAAAGAAAAAAGAAATAACTGAGGGGTATATTAGACATTTCACCCAAGGCAGGGATCTATTGGAGGGAAATTGTGAGGTTAAGGAGTTTTTAGATTAAATTAGAATGTCAGGGACTGAAACGATAAGGGAGGCGAAGTACAGAGACTAAACAGAATTTAACCCTTTATTTAATCAGGTTTAATTAGGTTTCTTAGTTTTAGTCTACAATAAATTGTTCTTTAAGTCTTCTAGTTGTATTTGGTTTATGCTATGTGCCCTATATATGACACCTCTTAGATTGTAATTTTCATTCAAGTGATCAATAAAAAAACCAAATATTAGAGAAGTTTCTCTATGTTTCTTACGGCTGTGCCCGTAGTTGCTAGTGGATTCTATCCTATCTCATATTCCTTTTGACGCTTGATGTAGCCTCTTATTATCGTGTTCACGTTTCCGGCATCACTTTCAATATAATCTAATGCTCTTAAATATTACCTTGTGCTGCATATAGAAGGTTAGACCCAAGTAATGAGCAAGATGCATCCTAGTAACCTAGTTTAAATGACACCTTGTAGGTGAAATTATAACAAAAAATTATAATTTCTCTTGAGAAACTTGTTAACAAAAGGCTAAGACGCGAGTATCTCGCTCTCTTTAAGAAGATTCAAGCCCTCTGCGGAACAATGTCGGTGCACCAGAAAATCTCTTGACTTGTCCCCTTAAGGATACAACAGCCCAACAACAAGTTGTGTGGTTCACACCAATCTGCATAAATTGGAGGAACCCAAAGCTCCACTAAAAGAACACATTTCTTTGGCTAAAAACACACATGACACTTTGAGGGATTTTGGAACGAAAATTGATGGGTGAATAGTAGTGTTTCGTAATAGTATTACGTAAAGAGTAAGGATATATTTTAGCATGCAACAAATGATGCTATTTATAGGCTCTTAGGACACTCCATACAATTAATAGGGTAGTAACCAATAGCTATAAGTTACAAGAATTAAAACCAAAATAAATCAAAATAAAACACCAAGAGTTATAAATAAAACTCAAAATAAATTCTGAATTTAAACGCATAAATAAATTCAGATTTTAAACATAAAATAAATTCATCTAAATTTAATTTCAATAATAAATAATTTTAATAATAAATAAAATATTAAAATGTTCCAACCCACCTCATTCCTTTCTTATGCTGAAGTAGCCATGACGTGACATGTCCAAATGCCCAAAGTCAGTATTCTAGTGATCCTTCCTCTTCTAGGATGATAGTTTAGTGTTTTCCTTACCACGAATTTATGGAAATATATCACAGATGCTCATTGCTGACTGAATGCAATGGCCATTTTCTGTTCAAAACCGAGCAATTAAAAGCCTGTATACGTTGTGAGTTAAAATAGAAAGAGGGAATAGAATACACAAAATTCCATTGAACATTATAGCTTCATAATGAACAAAATGTACAAATAATACTAGTGTAATACAAACAAGAGCAATATGAACAGCAATACAATTTTTGGTTGCAGGCATGGGTCAGACTCTCAGTCTGAAGTCCTCACTATGACCTTTGATTGTATTCATACATCTCGGAAATGATTGTAACTACTACTCCATTAAAGGATGGAGCCCAAAACTTCCTTCATTAATAACCAGACAGAATGCTGCTGCCTGATTATTCTTCAGCAGCTATGCTGTAGCTGCTATGTAATACCGCTTCCAGATTAGCGACTATGCAACAGTTGTTTGTCCATAGTGGCCTCTTAGGCTAGAATATGAATTCGGTCCGTATGTTCTACGGACTGAAAGGAGATGCTTCCTGGAAAATGAAAGAATCCTTTAAATTGCTGCCAGCTTCAAACTGTAGTCTGCTTCCAGGACTTACAGTTTCTTCTGGGCAAGATAAACGGCAATATAATGCCTATGCATCTTCACCAAACTGTAAACAGAAACCATAATTAGTTACGGAATGTAGCAAATAGCCTCTCAAGGTTCAGTATAGAATTTTATTTACTCTGAGAAAGAAAGGGTTCTTTAGTGTTATCAGATTGATTATCTCACCTTGGCTTGTGATGCTGCTCTGCAGTCGGATTCTTCTAGGAGCACCTCCCATGTTTAGTTCAGTGATTTTCATCAATATTGGATTGATATTCATGTTTCGCGTTTGTCCTTTGATTTTAAGGACATACTAATTGCAGACTATCTGCTTGAGGAATGACTATTCGTGATCCTGAGGATTCACTAATGGGGATGAAGGTATGGATATTTATGTCCTTTGATTTTAGGACATTCGAAAACTATGGATATAAGAGAACAAATATCGGTATTTCAGTTGAAACGATGTTTGATCTGAGAAAGGAGTATTGGAGCAATATCAACAGAGGAAGCTCCACCTCTGAGGAACTGCTTTCGAGAAAAGATATCTTTATTTCCCTGGACTTGTCGCATTCAGAAAAGGGTAGATTTCCTGGTGGCATTCCAACCATATGCATTGGCTGGTCTCTCTTCCAACCAAGAGTTCACTGGGGGATGCTGCGACGGTGAACTCTTGGTTGAAAGAGAGAAAACAGGTGCAGACTAGCTCAGCTGTCCTGAGTTGTAACTGTATCCCAAAACGATTAAGAAGTTCCTAAAGCCTCCAGTGCAAGAAATGCAGAAAAGCTGCGATTGTATGCCAATCAACACAGCTGAGCATTTCATATAACTTGGAGGTCTTCGAACCATTTGTAGGAGAATATCACCGACTGTAATAATGTGAGTTAGAGACACATCATTACTGAACCCTCCATTGATATTCTCCTATAAATAAAGGTTTATTAGCTACATTGGAGTGTTTCTCCAATGGCTAATGTAGAATAATCGTTTACCGATACACAGACGACTTCGATGTCTCCGTCACTGCTACCTCTATCAATAAATGTATCTGAGAACTCGAGAGAAGAGTCAAAACCTTCTATTATAGATGGCAACTTATCCCATTCAATAAGATTATTGTCATGGGGAAAATCTCCCGGTTCTCTGTTTATTGATGGTAGTTTCTGCGACTGAAATGAATCAGATCCCAGATTTTCTCCTGGTTGAGAAGATCCCTGAATTAACAGTCACAGAAAGAAATAGTTAAATTTGGATACACTTCTTGTGCTGCTGCATATTTAGAAATTAAAATAAGAAAGGGTTAAAGAGCATGCTTATTCTGACCTCTGGAATCGCATCCGCAGCTTGATTTTCAGAATTTGATGAAGAGTTGCTGTCTACATCAATATGATTCTTCTTCGTAAGACGGTCATTATCCCCAAATGGATATTTCCTCTTACGAGATTCATCATTATGGGCATTGGTGGTGCCCAGCTTTGTGTATATTGGTGACTGCAGTTGAGGTGAAGGTGGTAAGGTCAGATGTCCTGGCTCATCAAGTAACTGGTAGATCAAGAATGACAAACAAGATGGTGTTAAATACATTTCAATATACTTCTTGTGCTTCAAGTTGAAAATTTCAGAGCAGATATCAAAAGGCATGTTTGTTCTCACCTCTTCAACCATACTGGATGAATTGCAGCCATCAGCTGGTTGACCTTCAACAGAGATCGAAAGATCATTCTTATGAATCTTATCAATATAACAAGGATCAGTTTGTGAGCCTCTAACTTCTTGCTCATTGCCATCAGATTCCCAAAGAGCATCTTCCAGCTCCTTGAATGCCCGGTTTATTTCTTCTTCTGTAAGCATACCAAATGCTGCAGCTTCATCTTCGAAACTAGGGGTGATGAGGCAGCTACTTCCATGTTCAGCTTCATTATCATTGCCATCGGGAATCGGAAGATCATTTTCCAGCTGTTTGGATGCTTGATTTTCAACATCAAAGGCCATACTGCAGCTACCGCCACCATGTTCAGCTTCATCATCATTGCCATTGGGAATCGGAAGAACAGTTCCCAGCTCTTTGCATCCTTGATCTTCAACATTGGAGACCATACTGCAGCTACCACTATTAGGTTCACCTCCATCGCACAGTGGATCATCCTGCTGATCATGATCAGACTTGCCTGACTTGTTCTTCAAGCGGCAGAGAACAAAGTCCCCGATCTGCTCATCAGAATTGGGCTTAGTGAGATAATACTCATGGATAACCCAGTCAGTCCTCTGTTTCTTCGGCAGGTAGAAGGTCAAGATCCTCTTCCCCCCGATCTGCTTATTAGAATGGGGCCGGGTGATTCTTTTGTCATCGCCTTGCTTCTTCCAGGAGCCTTCCTTGGTAGCCCTGTTGATTCGAGTGCTTTTGCCTTGGCCTTTGCTTTTGCTTGTGCTGTGTTTAAAAACTCGCGGACTGAAGAAGTACCACTCCGTGTCCGGAGAGTCCGCCAGGGTGAACCCCAGGGCTGCAAAATTACAAAACAACTCAAGTCTCGACCTGTGCCAGATTATTTATAGCAACAAAACACATGCACGTACATACATGTTATGTGAGTGAATGTGAATCAAGGCTAAAATTAAGTTTGAACTTAGATGGTTTGGTAAATCCACACGCACACTACATACAAAACAAGTGGCATAGAATCCGGAGATAGATGACTTTGCTTACCTGGTAAATCGCGAGGCTCGAGCTCGCACACATTGATTACAGGGATGATGGCCTCGCTTTGGGGATCCTTGTTCTTCTCCTCCAAGTAATGACTCAGCAGCTCCTCGTCGGAGGGCTGGAATCGGAAACCCTTTGGAAGTCTGATGCGGCCGCTGCTCATCATCATCATCATCATCATCCTCATCATCATCAACTCTCTCTCTCTCTCTGTCAATCTGAATACTGTGTTGTTTTAGGTGTGGAAGTGCAGAGGAAAGAGTGAGGTGGTATATATAATTAGTCCAAAGTGATCACTGTGTTTCGAGTTCAAAGTCACTGAGCTTCCCAAGCAAGTTCAGCTGAGTGGAATGGAAAGTGGGGCCTTGCATCCTTGGTGGGTCCCACCTCTGAGGACGACCAATCCCGCGTTTAAATTTTTTACACTTTAACTGTTTTTTTTTTTTTTTTTTCTTGAGGAATCTAATTTTATCTAATCTGAACTCCCTCTTGGAAGTTCAGGGCTTTGGAGGCCCCACTTTCTTATTGGTTTTTATTTTTTTGTTCGAAAAATCCATTTGAGACTGGGAAATCAATAGTACAAACACCCAGGAACATTCAGGAACAATGGCCAAAAATATTGGAGAAATTTTTGGCGGGAACATTCTAGAGTCTCATCCAGTGGATCAAGGTTTCGTTCAGGAACATGATAGAGTGACAGAATTTCAACGCTTATAAATTATTATATTTCCAGACTGAATTATGTAGTATATAATTTCCAAAAAAAAAATGTAAAATAAAATAAAGTGTAACGTGTAAGTTTTTTATTTTTTTTCTTTGAGGGGACATGTAAAGTTTAATATATGTCAAAAAAAATTATTTATACAAAAAAATAAAATAAAATAAAGTGCAACGTTATGTAGTATAACTTGTAAGGTTTTTATTTTTTATTTTTTTTGATCGGACATGTAAAGTTCAGTGTGTGTCAAAAAAATTATTTATACAAAAAATAAAAAAATAAAAAATATATGATGATCTACACTCTGGAGATTTTTCTTTTTATTTTTCACAATTTTGTATTCTCAAAAGAAAAATAACTATGCTTCATATTTTGGGTTTTGAGGGAGTTTGTTTAATTATTGAGCTCAATTGGATCAATGGAGACAAGCTTATCCTAATATTGATCTGATTCCTGTTCTGTGCGTACGCTTCTTGTTGGATGTCTCAATGGTTGCATTATTTGGTGCTATAGGATTAGTGCGGTTTTTGTCTGTTTTAATTTTGCTATGTTGACTCTTTTTTAGTTTTTTATGAATCTTTGTTTTTTGTATTGAAATTCATTTGATTATTTTGGTTAACAAAAAATTGTGATTCACAATCGAAGAAAAATAGTGATACAAATATGAAAAGAGAGTTTTACGGTGCTAGGGTTTCTGGCTAGGGATTCTCTTGCATCATCATCTCTTAGCACCTCTCTCTCATTATGGTTGATCACGTCACCGCTTGTTTGGCAACAACATTGGCGATCTCTGAAGATGGTCGAACGTCCTTTGGTCCAGCTGGTGCTGCTGTTGTGTCCACCCACCCCTTCGCGGTAGGGAAACTTCTCTCTGTCATAGTCAGGCACCGGGCCGATCCCAAGGCATTCTTGGGGACCAAGACCTCACTCTGGGGGCTTGGAATCGCTTCACTGCTCGTGCAAATAAGGATCGTTTTGTGTTCTAGTTTTCAGACTCGGAGGATCGTCTGAGGATTGTCGATGGCGGCCCGTGGTTTTTCAGTAAGTGAGTGTTGGCCATAGCTAATTTCGACGGTCTGCAGGATGTGGCACAAGTGCTAATCTCCTCCATTCCTGTCTGGGTTGAGATTGTGGATTTACCTCCAGCCTTGGTTATTGAAGAGCTGTGGCGCTTATTGGAGCTACTCTAGGGGAGATCATGCACCTGGATAAGGCTGCAATTTGTAAGGGTACGCGGCACGGGTTCGGATTCACCATGCCTTGTCATCACCGGTGAAATTAGGTACTCCATCCATCCATCTTTGATTTTACCATAGGTGCATCTGCAATGGTGAGGTTCAGATATGAGAGGCTGGTAGGGTTTTTTCAGGTCTGTGTTTTCATGAAACATCAGCGGTTGGGCTATGCTGGTCCCCCGAAAGCTCTACAGGTGTCTGTCGGGGCCATCCCCAACCTTAACTCAGTTAGGGCTCCTAATCAAAAGACTCCGAGCTTAGTGGAGGTGCTGGCTCAATCCCCAGGACCAAACCTCTTTGCTTCTATGCCCAAGTCGGGCTCATTTTAAGGCATCCGGCATGAAAGCCATATGAACGAAAGTAGGTAAAAAAGTAAACTAGACAAAAGGGTACCACTCCATAAGATCAGATTTACCAGGCATTTGAAATTCTCAAATCCCTGGACGTGGGTAAATAGAAAGGAAAAAGCAGACTTTCTTTGTAATATCCCAAAAATTAGTTATTAATTCCTAATGATTTTTGAGAATTAATAAAGTGTTCTTTAGTATAACTTCGTGGTTCGAGGTGGAGTGGAATTATTTTCGAGCGAATAATTATTCGAAATGCATATTTTTGGGGGGTTACGAAGTTGACTTTTTATACGCAAGGATTTTGTGGAAACTTCCTTCATGAAAATTGTAAAGCTCGTCAATACGAATTCGTGGACATATGGAACACGAAAATCGGAGTACGTATGAAGAAGTTATGGCTTTCGAAAAAAGTTTCCATTTTGGTTAAATATGAAAAATCCCGAAAAAAAATCAGAAAATTCGAAAATTTCCAAAAACAGAAATTTTTCTCTCCCCCTCTCTCGACCTCAGTTCCACCCAGCCAACTTCAGCGGCTTCGTTCTCCGCCGTCCGGCCACCAATCAGTGCGCCGTTTGTTCCTTTCTCTTCGCCTAAGTCCCAACTTCATCTCCGTGAAGTTTCACGGTGTGGGTAGACCTGTGCACGACGCTGCAAGGCCGAGAAGTCGCACGGTGGAGTTGCAAATCGCCTCTAGTCGCCGGCCTTTGTTCTCCCAGCTCTGGCCAACATAGCTTGTGATCCTTGAGGGTTTTTCTAGCCTAAAAGACGTAGAAACTATACCCAAGATGGCTTGTAGCGATTCGATCTGTGGTGATCGAATTTTGAAGCTTTTGAAACTAGGGTTTTTCAGATCTGTAGGCTTGCGCGGTAAAATTTAACTTTTTGGCTTATAATCTGACTATGGTGTAGTTACGAAAATTGCAATTGGAGTTAAGATGAAGAACTTTCATGTTGGAAGTTTTGTCAAATTTTGACTTTCGGTGGGCGCCGCCGCCATTGTGGTAGTGGTTTCTGTCCATTTCCGACCACCCTAAGAACAATTTCTGTCTATTTTCGTGTTCTACGTGTCGATACGATCGTTTGCATATATAATTCATGAATTTTGGATGTCGTATGATTAAGTTATGAATTTTCAAAATTTTAGGGTTTTCAGTTCGATTGATTTTCGATTTGTGAGGATCCGGCAGTCTAATCGACTTGTAGTTTTGATATATTGTTCGTATAAGTATTACGGAAACCTCGGTGGTCTCGGATGTAGTTTTGCCTCGATTGGCGTTGCTTTTGGATTTTTGGATTAATTGGGAGTTTCGGGAATTAATTGTTTTTGTGTTTCGTGTACTAAATCGAGGTCGTATTTTATTAAGTATTTGACAAGGTTTTTTAGACGAATTGTTGCACTTGTGTATCTCGTATGGCGTATGAAGACACAGCTGGAGTTGAGATGAGTAAATGTCACGTGGTTCATTTATGAATCGAGTCGCTTATTATTTGAAATTGATTGATAAATTGTGAAATCGTTTTCGAAAATAAAGATTTTTTTTCAAATTATATGGACTTGATCGACTACGGTTCATAGGATTGCGGTTCACTGGTAAGAAAATGAATTTAAGTATAAAATGAATTTCTTAGTTTTAATGTGTATGAACTATAGTTGATATTAGTGGTCATTTATGCGTGAATTACTACGTGTGTGTGTATATATATATATATATATATATATATATTTACGTGAAATATATAGGTTAAATACTGTTTACTCATTGTACTTTTGCTCGAAAAACACTTCAGTCCCTGACCTTCTAATTTCACACGTTTAGTCCCTGTACTTCAAAATTTCAGACCAATCGGTTCTTACAGTCTAAAAGTCATGATGAAATGTCTATTATACCCTCAGTTCTTTTTTTAATTAATTAATTATTTTATTTTTTTTGGAAAAGGAATTTTTTTCCCTTTCTTTCTTTCTTTTTTTATTTTATTTTTTTTCTGTTTTTTTTCTTTCTGTTTTAAAAAAATAAATAAGTAAAATAAAGAAAAAAGAATTTAAAAAAAAGAGAAAGGAATAAATTTATTATATATATAAAAAAAGAAATGAGGGCATAATAGGCATTTCACAACGACTTTTAGACGGCAAGGACCTATTGGTCTGAAATTTTGAAGTACAGGGACTAAACGTGTGAAATTAGAAGGTCAGGGACTGAAGTATTTTATGGTCAAAAGTTCAAGGGCTAAACAGTATTTAACCCAAATATATATATATAGATGGTGTGACATTGGATGAAATAATAATGGTGCTTGTATTAGATTATTATTTCGAGCACATATTTTATACAGAAGTATAATATATCATGTCATTGATTGAGAATCAATGTTGGTTTATGTTGTTTTAAAGTGATTTGGTGTTGAGGTTGTGTAACATTTTGAGTCTTGTGTGACTTTTTAAATGTTTTGGTCTTTGTACCGAGGGTCACAGTAGTGACTGAGGGTGGTTATCAGAATCATGCCCTTAGCTGGGGTATGGTTACGACTCAGTTAGAGCTCTAGTCTGTCCGCCATTGTATGTCATGATGGGTAACAAGCAGGTTACTTGCAACTCATGAGTACGTGTTTTTAAAAGAGAATTTGGGGTGTATTCTTCTTTTATTTGTCCAAGGAGGGACTTGAATTTCATATTAAATTGTGAGTTGAAAATAATATGATTTTGTCACTTTGGTGACGTATGTTACCGTTATGAGGTAAGGTTGTCAAGTTTTGAAAACTAGTCATTTTGAGATTGTTTTAATGGAGTTGAAAAGGTGATTTCTGCTTTATTTGTATTGTTTTTATTATTGATTTCGGTTTTATTTAAATGGTTGGATTTTAATGTAATATCCAGAACTAAGTTATATGCTGGGATTACTACCTTTTGAATTGCTTGTTTTGATGTAATCTCTAGAACTAAGTTATATGCTGGGATTACTACCTTTTGAATTGTTTGTTTTAATGAAATCTCCTGAACTAAACTATATGCAGGAGTTGTTATGATTTGAATTGTGTGAATTTGGTGATCTCTTGAACTAATTTTCTATGCAGGGATTACTAATTTTTAGTTAGTGTGATTGTATGTTTGGTTGTGTTTGGAGTTGAATATTGTTGCTTTAATTTATCTCACAAGCTGAGAAATATTAAGCATGCGTGACGTGAGTCATTTTTCATATGAGCTTTAAAAGCTTACCGAGTTTGTTGTTTACAATCCCGGTGCACTATTCCATGGTGTAGCGGTTCTTTCTACAGGTCAGGATCACCAGGGTTGAGATCGAGGCGAGGAGTGCAGCAGTGTTAGGTTTAGAACCTATTTTTGTTAGTGTACTGCTGTTTTTGGTATGCTCCTAGCGAGCATGTACATTTGTATATTTGTTATCACGAGTTTTGTAAACACTTGTTGATAACGTTCGGCTCGAATGATTGAGTCTTTCTTGTGAGTATGCTTTTGAATTATTGTGTTGCTTAGTTTAAATTGAAAAGTTTGTATGTAATTTCGGGAAGTTGGTTATGTTATCGCGTTTCGGATTCGAATATCTTTATTCGAAATTTGGAGCGTGACATTCTTACTTTCGAGGTATGCTACTATCTTCTTTGAGTTTCTCTCCTTTGACGGTCAGATCGATCCCTTATTGAATCCAATGACTTCTCTCTTTACCTCTTTGCATATGTTCCTAAATGGGTGTGCACCCCTATGGGCCGGCCTCCCGCTCTCTTATGCAGCATTTATTAGCTTAGCGGAGTTGGGACATCCCAGCTTTGCCTTCTTAGCCAGGGAGACCGCTCGAGTTCTAGTGGGCTCTAGCAGTGGATAGTAGTAACCTCTATGCAATAGCTGCATAGTTGGCAAAGATCTTGTCCCCTGTCCGGCCGGCCAATCCCATGTTGGATGCTACTGATGTCCCATCTCTTAGTGGGAAGAAGTGAATGGCCTCTACGACCTTAATGCAGTATAGCAAGTGTAAGAAAATAGCAGAGGTTGCACCTCCAGTGGAGGATGTTAACCTTGATTTTGAACCTGAACTTGCTTTGAAGAGTAATAATGGGTCATTTTGGTCTCCCTCGCTAAGAAGGCAAAGGGATGTCCACCTGGTTGTAAGAATAATCTGAAACCTAAGAAGCCGATCTCCGAGGGTCCCAAATCTCAGAGGAAGAGAAGCTTTAAGGTTGTGGAACACCTCTCATCTTCTGGGGAGGGCAGCTCGGGCTTGGATGCAATAATAGTACCCTCTGCTGTTAGGGAGGAGCACATGTCTTTTGGTAAAGATATTGCGCTAGAGGAAAGAACTCTCACGGGTACCGTAGAGTAGGGTTCCTTTGTTGGGAACATGAATAAATTGGGATGGTTTTTTTACTGTAGTCGGAAATCATCCTAGTAGTGTCGAAACTGGTTTTCTACATCACTTGAGCTTCATCTCATGGATTCCTTATGTCTGATTAATCTAGATTTTGTCTTAGAATTTTCATTCATGACTCTTTCTGTCGTTGCCCGGAGTTCGGGTGAGTCATATCTTATAGTTTTTTTCTACTTTACTATAATGGACTGACACCCCTTACGTTAAAAAAAGAAAAATAGTTATACAGTGTACTCAAAGAATATCTGAAACCCATTTGATGAAATCACAAAGGAGAATACAGAAGTGATACAATAGTCTACCATAAAGTGAAGTTGGTATAGAAGACTACTTAAAGATCAGTACTATTTTAAAACAATGTTGCTGTTCAAATTCTCTCTTTGTATTCATAAGCATCAGTACTGCTTAACTCTAATTTTGCATAAGCAGATTGCCAGTGAGAGGTTTCAATGCCTTTCAACTTATTTTATTAGTAGCCATGTCATATACCCAAATCCCCAAACACAGTCTTATAATGATTTTTTTTTGTCTTTACGAGCCATCAACAGAAAAATGGAGATAACAGTACACAAAATCTCATTAAACTTGATAAATTACTTATAAGGATTCAAACTATTAACAATCACACACATTTGCAACTACAATTCCATCAACCAACTAGCTACTATTCAAACTATTGAAATTAGACATGATCTGTCTAACTGGTATGCCAACTTCATCGGTTGAATTTTTTTTCTTAAATGCAGATTGCCAATTATTGTATTCTCCACAGTAGAGAATGGCATTTGAAACATTTCCTAGCTTTCTGTATATTGATGATTGCATCTTTGAGGGCTGATAATCTTGTGGCTGAAGCGAATGTGGAACATCTCGCAGCTTTATGTATATTGGTGACTGCATTATGAAAGGACAGTACTCTTGTGGCCGAAGCGGATGTGGAACATCTCGTAGCTTTGTGTATATTGGTGACTGCAGTATGGAGGTGCAGTAAACTCTAAGGTTACCAGCCCCTAAATTTTAAGGGCCGGTAACCTTGTGGCTGAAGCGAATGTGGAACATCTGACAACTTTGTGTATATTGGTGATCGTAGTATGGAGGGGTAGTACTCTTGTGGCTAAAGTGGATGTGAAACATACTCTTGTGGCTGAAGTGGACATGGAACATCTCGCAGCTTTGTGTATATTGGTGACTGCAGTATGGAGAAGCAGTACTCTTGTGGCTGAAGTAGATATAGAACATCTCACAGCTTTGTGTATATTGGTGACTACAGTATGGAGGAGCAGTACTCTTGTGGCTGAAGTGGATATTTGGTGACTACAGTATGGAGGAGCAGTACTCTTGTGGCTGAAGTGGATATAGAACATCTCACAGCTTTGTGTATATTGGTGACTGCAGTATGGAGGGGCAGTACTCTAGTGGCTGATGTGAACCAAAATGTGAATCCAGATTTTGTGCTGGCAGATCACGTAACTGAATTAACAATCACAAAAACGCAAGCATTAGTTCATACTTTTATGTGAGTTAGTATAGGAAGATGTTCGAAGAGGATGTGATTTCACATATCATCTACAACTTCATTTCTAACTTAGACTAAATGTAGTTAGCAAGCTCATTATATCATTAGTGGTTGCAAAGATATTCCTGTAACATAAGAATCAGCAATTTCTGTTTCCAATGGGTCTTGTGACTCAAGTTTTGCTATAGTCTTGGATTTATAGCTGAAATGTTTAACAACAACAGAAGCATGTTCAATCTCACCTGTGGAAACACATCATACACAGTCTTATCTTCATCACAGGTTGAAACTTCATTCTCGTCCAATAGACAAGAATCACTATCTCCAAATGGTGATTGCAACGCATTACAGTCACCATTAGTGACATTGGTTTGCAGAACAGCTTCCAGCTCTTGGGACACCGGTGACTGCAGTGCTGAGGAGCAGCAGTCATCCAAAGGCTGAGGTTGATGGAATAGCAACTCCTCATTTCCCTGTGCCTGAGTATAAAACAGGATTCAAAATTATAAGCAAGCAAGGCCTTAATTTCGATATACTTCTCGCGCTCCATATCAAGACAACAGAGAACATTTTCGTTCTTACCTCTTTATTCATTTCATAAGCAGTTTGATTTTCGCAATTAGACACACTCGTGCTACCAGGTTCTCCTTCATTACTGACCGAAGACTCCTTCTTATCTGATGTAATATTCAAGCGACAGATAGCAAATTCGCCCTGCGTAAATTTGAGGCGAGGTCATGGTTAATAAGTATGAATCTCTATGACACATCAAACACATAACTCATTTATAACTCCACTAATGTCTTCGACATACTAAATCCACTAAACACAGCACAATCACAAAAAACTGACAAAGAGAAATAGAGACCGACCTGGGCCTGCTTCGGACCAGGAAGATAGTACTCATGAATGACCCAGCTGGTCTTCTTCGATTTTGGCACACGACCCTGGTAAAAAGTCAATGTCCTCTTATTCGCAATCACAGCTTTGGATCGTCGAGCCTTAATCCCACGCTCCGGGCCTGTGGTTTTCCAGTATCCCTTCTTCGTGCTCCGCTTCGAGCGAGAGCTTTTCTTGTACTTATAAGCCTTTCTGGTGAAGAAGAACCACTCCATGTCTTGAGCCTCTGTTTCAGTCCCCAACAAAGCTGCCCAAAAGCCCAAAACACGAAAATCAGAACCTACCCTGTTCTTAATGCATCATATTCAGAAATGGGTAGCGACTAAAATTGAGAAAGGTTGAGTCTTTAGTTACCAGGAAGCTCAACCGGCTCGTATTTGCAGAGTTCTATTTCAGGGATGATTTGGTTGATTTCGGCATCATTTCCACCATGAATCGTCTTCTTCAAAAAGTGGTTCCCAAGCTCCTCTTCGGTGGGATGGAACCTGTAGCCTACCGGCACTGAAAGCGGCGTCGTTTTTTTGTCTCTGCTCATATTGTTGTTGTGATATATCTCTATTTCTCTCAATGTTGAGCTCAGAGAAGAGAAGAGTGAAGGGTGTATATATGGCCTTCAAGTTCAAGTAAACCCGATGTGTCGTACGACCCGACCCGATTACGTGTCATGTTTGTCTGTTGCGACTAACCCCTCTAGCAAGTTTAGATGAAAAAGTGAGGAATCCATTTCTGTGTAAAGATTTGCTGCAGGGTTTTTGATTGGAGAATGGAGAAGTGTCCGATTGGGTTTCCAGACGTGCTTCACTAGTAGTCAAGACCTTGCTCTCGAAGGAGTCCAGGTGGGTCCTCATTATTCTATTTCTAATGGGTGCTTTCAACCAAATCTTTTTCTTTTTGTCGATTCAATCAAGCGCAATTGATGAGAAGCAAAACTTTCCAGCTGATGCGGTCACTTAAAGAATATTGCTAGCTGGAATTACACTTTTCCTCTTTGGTCTTGTTAGAGGGGACTGTACGTATTCTACCTTTGTTTGTTTTCTCCGGCCAAAAAAAAAAAAAAAAAAACAAAAAAAAACTTGTAAAATGGTACAAAACTAGAAACCCAGCAAACTCTGAACCAAGTTATAGCAACCACTCTTTATTTTCACCTTTTCTTCTTTGTGTTATGTTTCCCAAACTTGTGATAAATGTTACTTGAATTGCATAAACGCCCAACTGTTCAAATATGAGATCTTATGAGACATCAGACATGTTTTTGATTTTCATGTTTTAGGATAACAGTATACTTGATTCGCAATATATAAATAATTAAGTACAGAAAGCTGGGTAGGGATTTTTCAAATACTTGATGACGACTGTTTTACCAAGCAAGGCACAGCTAGCGGCATAGGAGCCGGCTCGGTGTCAGCGGCTTCGTGCCGCACTGGAGTGATCCAATATGTTCTGAATGATTGATGCTTGATATTCATGTATTTGAGGAGATGTCAGAAGATACGAGTTTTGCAAATGAGAACTTTCAGAACTTTGGCAGCCTAGCTTATCTATTTTTGAAGGTGATTTGTTGCTAACAGTTGTTATGTTATGCTTCTACATGTACTCTTAGTATTTTCTATTTTTGATCTAGTTAAAGAAGAATATCCTACCTGACTACAGAAGAAGGGATTGCTGCCCCCATGAACCAAATTAAACAAGAAGAGAAAGGGTGAAATGTTACCCCCTCTTTCAAGCCATAGGTTCCTTTATCACAATTTTCCGGTTTCCTTTTTAAATAATTTCGGAGTATCTCTCTGTTTTGCTTTTTATAATTTCTGATTTTATTTTACAACTCAGAGAATGTGGAGATATGATGAAAATTGAAGAATGCAAGACTTTGACCCCCTTGGACCTGCCAGAACAAGAGAAAGCATATATGGTTGATACTTATTCTTGCCTCAAATAAAGGTTGGAGAGGGGTGGAACTAATAAGAGAAAGCTTGCCCAGATTTAGCTCGGGTATTAGTTTGTTCAGTATGTTGAGTATGTTATAGTTTAGGAATTTAGTATGTGATAGTTTGGGATAAACTGAACAATGAGAATAACTTTTTCATGCTCCTGTTTAACCCTTGACATGATTTCAAGATGTTGGAAGAGCCCTCTTCAGGGCACATGTAGAGGGTCAGCTGAAGGTTAACATATCTTCATGATTTGTTCACTATATTGGATGCTGATTCATGAATGTAAACTGATTGTGACACACTGGCATTCATGCAGAGTGATATAATGTCTAACCCTGAACTATTTTTGACTGTTGATCTAGAATAGCCTCTGGCAGTTTTGGAGCAAAAGGAGGTATGTCTTACAAGATGTTATTTTTACACAAAATGTGACTTCATCTTACTTCTTATTTACCTTGATCTATTCCTGCTTTATGCTGGTAAAAAGCTTCTCTTCATTACCAACTCAGATTATCATTATACAGACAACGATGCAATACTTTTTTTCCTAATGATATGGGTTGGCGGGATCTATTTGACATTGTAAGTATGTCCATCTACTTAGCTTTGTAAGTTCCATTATGGCATGTTCATTATTCTCTAAGGCTTATCCTAGGGAAGTCTGAGGATCATTCTTTCGTTAGCGATGCTGAGATTAACAGTGTAAATCAGTTGCAGTGGTATGCCAAATTCATATATATTCAATGCAATCTGACAATGGTTGCAAATCTTGGATACACATCCGAAATTACAGCCAGTCAGAACTCACAACCATTTAACAAAATTTGACAACTAAGTTGGTGAAGTTTGAGCTTGGTTTAAATGGATATCAACTTGAGTTTGTGGACAGTCAGGGTTTGCATTATATATCAAACTTTTCATTGTCATTCAACAATTAAATACAAGTGTGTACGCATGTAGTTAAGATGGCAAGCTGTCATGGGACAACAAACAATTAATCCCCTACCTGTCCTCTATAGCAGACATAACTAATTAAACCCCCTTTGTCTAGCTAGCTACAAACTATTGATAAGTCAGTCTTCCTTACTCATGTACCTGTGGTTATCCTGGTTTACATTAGTTCTCAATAGATATAAATAAATATATGAATCCAATCATAAGTTTTTGTTCTATCAGATTTATTCATGCTCGGTTGCTCATAGAACATTTAATGTGTAACTTTAAATGAAAGGAATTGAAATTCATAGACTAAAATCTATGTGAGATATAGGGTTAAAATGATCTGCCACTTTTATGGTGGTCATGTCACCATGCTAAGATTCTGGAGTTCATGCTAAGTGCCAAGCCCTCATTTTGGCTTATGTTTATTGCTTTGAGTTGCAGTGGTGGTGCCTATGTGGCTTATGATGAAGCAAACACAAACTCCAACCTGATCAGTTTGAAAAATTCCTCATATGATGTTCATGTCGTATCTCCTCGAAATTACTTTGCGTTCACCCCTCTGAGCATTGTTGAACCAATTTGCATCATAGTCAGAAAACTCATTAGCAGTGACAAAATATAAGCTGTTGCTTGTCTATCTCTGTTTATTAATAAACATTATTTCGCTTAGTGTTCATTAAACTGTTATCAGAGTCTCTGGTTGACTACATGCCAACAATTCTTTGATTAGATAGTAGCATACAAGGAAACTTGAAGTTATGTTAACTTGGAAATCAGGTTCATGTCCCTGTAAATAAAACCCCTATTAATTTTTGTAATTGCAATGCCACTTTGTGCCAGAATTCAATTGCTTTATTCCATGTATCTACAAATCTTTTATGCTCTTATCTATTATATTATGAATGCAATATCTTTTCAGCATTGGTTCCTTGCTTTGTTTCTGTACACAGGTAGTTTTCCCTAAGAAAATACAGTCACTTGATTGACAAATAAAAGGAATGAATAGTAGATATATCTTTTGGGTACCTAATATTACTATGTTGTTGATCCGTGTGTACTTCTGAAACCATCCCGACTGCATTAGATTACATTTAATTATGCTCCCACAACTAGACTCTGTAAACATGGAATTTTTGCTCTTTTGTTAGCCAAGTTGCAGAAAAACTTGGTTTCCTTAATTCAGTATACGTAACCTTTACCCTTTGCTCTTTGCAAAACTCTCAAGTCAATCAAGTATTAAGCTAAAGTTTTCAGGTAGTGACAGTTGGAAAATTTCAAGGAGGTCAATGATATTTTTAATTCTAATGATATTTTCACGCGAGCATGTTTGGAATAGATAGACTCGATGCTGTTCTTCTCATCAAAATTGGACTGATATAAGAAGATGCTGGATATACAGATAGAGATGGCTGAAGTTTAAAATCACTTAAGAAATTCTGTATATATTGTTATTATGTTGCTCAAGTTTATTAAACTTTTCAAACGCAGTTTTAAGTGGATTTAGATATATGGGAACAAGCAGAGAATTAAGTAATAGGGTAAAATCTTTATATGCTACCTAAACTATCACGAAATGTATTTTTTGGTACCTATAAATTTTTAGGGAGTCTAGTGGTACTGTATTATTCTTCCGTTAGCCATTTTAGTACTTCTGTTAATTATTCCGTTAAAGTATGAGTAAAATCGTAAAACACCTATTTTTCATATTTCTTTTACAAAATTTTTATTAAACTAAATTAAAATAAACTAGACTAGGTTAAAAGAAAGACCTATAATCGAATTTAGTGAATATCTAGATTTACCTACCATCTCTATTGATTAATCCTATTAATTGTTCGAGAAAAACATTATGTCAAAATTAATATATATTAAATTTTCATAAAATAAAGTAACTAAACAAAAATAAAAGCACTTAAATTAATTGACCCAAGTATCCCAATAACAGTAAAGAATAAATTGGGTATTTTTTTATATGTCAAAATATTTTTTAATTATAGATATTTAATATATTGAATTATATAATTCTAAATATGAATGAAAAGACTATTTTACCTTTGTTATTTTACTCACATGACTGTCGCATGACTGCCACGTAGACATTTTTAACGGAATAATGAACGGATGTACTATAAGGGCTAACGGAGGGATAGTATATGTACCACTAGACTCTCTGAAAATTTGTAGGTACCAAAAAGTACATTTCGTGATAAGTCGGGTACTATATGAGGATTTTACCCTAAGTAATATACTGTTCTAAACTTCTAACTTGATTGCTGTTGGTATTAAGGTGTAAATGTGAAGTGAGATAGAATAGTAATCTAGAATTGAGGAAGAATACTTAACCTGTGAATGTTCCTTAATGGTTTTGGTTTGGTTCCTTTTCTATTTTGTATTGAATTAGTTTGGCTATTTGGATTCTTTTCATTATGAAACTGTAACTTCATTCAATCTCTGTTGTTAGTTCAGTTAGAAATAAAACAGTTGATAATTGTTATACAGCTTGAATGCAATTATACCAGCCACTTCGAAGCGCGGATTCAGTAAACCCGACATATCATATGACTTGACCCGATTACTTGTCATCTTTGTCTGTTGCGACTAACCCCTCTAGCAAGTTTACCGAAAAAAAAAAAAAAAAGTTTAGATGAAAAAGTGAGGAATCTCTAAACTTTTTCCATTTCTCTATAAAGATTTGTTGCAGAGTTTGAGATTGGAGGATGGAGATGTCCAATAGGGTTTCCAGACGTGCCTCAAGACCTTCCACTCGAAGCCTCGAAGGAGAATAGGTGGGTCCTCATTCTTCTATTTCTAATTAGCGCTTTCATTCAATTAACCAAATTCTTCTCTTGGAATAATATCCGGAGAGAAGAACATTCCCTAAATGATGCACTAATCTTGGACACACTCAGAATATTGCTAGCTGGAAGTACTCTTTTCTTCCTCCGGCTTCCACGGCCTTGTACCATGATCTCTTGGATTTTGTTGTATTAGGGGAAATTGTATCTAGCCTTTGTTTGTTTTTCTCCATCGAACCAAAGAAAACTTCCTAAAATAGTACAAATCTAGAAACACAGCAAACTTTGAACCAGCTTGTAGTAACCATTCCTTATTTTCACATTTTCTTCTTTCAGTTATACTTCTTCTTTTAAATAAAAATTTTTATAAGACGTGTTTTTAGTTTTCATATCTTACTATACGAATATATTTAGTATACAATATGTAATAAAGATATTAGTAGGCAAAGCATATCAGATGACACGATCATGTTAGACAATAACTCCTCATTGTTACGAAAATTCCTTACTCCTCCCAATGCAATAATCCATTAATGTAAGACGAGATAAACTCGGCCAGAAAAAGGAAATGGGAAAATTAATGGGCCTAGCGACTCGGTTTTAACCCAAGATTTCAAGAAAACTAGCGAAAAGCCCAACTTGGTGAAAGGGATTCAATTTATGAATAGGCTAAGTGCGAGCCCACAGTAAGCTTCTGTCTTGGTTTCTTCTGCATTTTCGTTTTCACGTTTCTACAAAGATTGAAACTGTTTATTTTTTAGATTTTTGTTGGGCACTGTCAGATTATTCTGATTGATTTGATTCTGCACAAGAAGAAAGCTTATACCCATTTGCTATATAATATGATTGACTCGCAAGCTCCCGCCTTTCAGGTACTGAAATTGCTTAGTTTTGCTTAATGGTAATTGTGTATAGTTTTTAGTTACTGGGTTTTTGAGTAATGGTGATTTCTTGACACAATTTGCAGGGTTTGTTGTGGAATTCAGCTTTTGGGTTTCTTCTTTTGGATGCTTGTTTCGATTCCAATCCTTTTACTGGTCTGGAAACTGTGTCACTCAAAGGTTTACAGTCTTGGACATCATTTTACAGTTTTCAATTTCAATATCTATGTGACCATTTGTGCTTGGTATCTGCTAAATGCATATATCCAACTAGTTTATAATGTTAATGATGCTTGGTTCCTCCGTCCTAAGAATTAAAGGCATGTATATATCGTGAGTTCAACTAAGAAACATTGAATAATATACACAAAATTCCCTTAAACATTAAAGCTTCATAATGAAAATATCTACAAGAATATTAGGGTAATACAAACAAGAGCGATATAATGAGTGATACAATATCTGGTTTTAGGCATGAGGTGTTCAGACTTAGTCTGAAGGCCTCTCATGACCTTTAATTGTATTCATACATCTTGGAGATGATTCTAAGCGGACAGAATACTGCTGTCTGATTAAGGCCTCTCTATGACCTGTAATTGTATTCGTAAGAATACTGCTGTCTGTAATTGTATTCGTAAGAATACTGCTCTGTAATTGTATTCGTAAGAATACTGCTGTCTGTAATTGTATTCATAAGAATACTGCTGTCTGTTTGAAAATTCTCCATTTTGGTTTTTCGTTGGCTTCCCACCCCCGGTGGAACTTGTTCTAAGAAAGTCTCCAAAGCCTCCAGTTCAAGAAATGCAGAAAAACTGTGATTGTATGCCAATCAACAGAGCATTTCATTTAACTAGGAGATCTTTGAACCATTTGTAGGAGAATATCACCAACGGTAAAAATGCGAGTTAGAGACACATTATTACCGAGGCCTCTTTTGATATGCTCCTATGAATACAGTTTGATTAGCTATACTGGAGTGTTGCTCCAGTGGCTAATGTAGAATAATCATTTACCGATCCATAGATGACTTTGGTGTTTCTGTCACTCCTACCTCCATCACTAACTGTATCTGAGAACTTTGCGAGAGAAGAGTCAAAACCTTCTATTAAAGGTGACAAATCATCCCATCCAATAGAATTATTGTGATGGGAAAAATCTCTCGGTTCTCTGTTTATTGATAGTGGTTCCAGTGACTGAAATGGATCAGATCCCAGATTTTCTCCTGGTTGAGAACACCCCTGAATTAAAAATCACAGAAAGAAAAAGTTAAATTTGGATACAATTCTGGTGCTGCTGCATAGTTAGGTGTTTAAATAATAAAGGATTAAAGAGCATGCTTATTCTCACCTCTGGAATTGCATCTGCAGCTTGATTTTTAGAATTAGATGCAGTGTTGTTAGCTAGTTCATCAACATCATTGGTTGAAATATGATTCTTTCTAGTAGGAGAAGGGTTATTATCCCCAAATTGATCTTTCCTCTTGCGACATTCATCAATATGAGCATTGGTGGTGTGTGAAACATTGCCCAGCTTTGACTGCGGTTGAGGCGGAGGAGGTTGATCAAAGAGTGAGTCCAGATTTTTTGGCTCATCAAGTAGCTGTTAGATCAAGAATCACAAACAAGATAGTGTTAGTTACATTTTCAATATACTTATTGTGCTTCAAATTGAAAATTTCACAGGAGAGATCAAAAAGCATGTTTGTTCTCACCTCTTCAACCATATCGGAATCAGATGAATCGCAGCTATCAGGTTGACCTTCAACAGAAATTGAAAGAACATTTCCCAGCTGTTTGGATGCTTGATTTTCAACATTAATGAAGGCCATACTGCAGCTACCGCTACTAGGTTCACCTCCCCCGCAGAATGGACCTTCCTGCTTATCATGATCAGACTTGTCGGACTTTTTCTTCAAGCGGCAGAGAACAAAGTCCTCGATCTGCTCATTAGAATCGGCCTTAGTGAGATAATACTCATGAATAACCCAGTCAGTCTTCTGTCTTTTCTGCACTCCAGTTTGGTAGAAGGTCAAGATCCTCTTCCCCCCGATCTGCTCATGAGAACGTGCCCGAGTGATTCTGCGGTCCTTGCCTTGCTTCTTCCAGTAGCCTTCCTCCGTGGTCCTGTTGGACCGAGTGCTTTTGCTTTTGCTGTGTTTAAAAACTCGCTGACTGAAGAAGTACCACTCCATGTCCGGAGAGTCCGCCATGTTGAACCACTCCCTGTC
Source organism: Rosa persica (assembly GCA_025331145.1). Taxonomy (NCBI): domain Eukaryota; kingdom Viridiplantae; phylum Streptophyta; class Magnoliopsida; order Rosales; family Rosaceae; genus Rosa; species Rosa persica. Next base: position 33,686,000 of record WFKR01000001.1, read on the forward strand.
CAGAAATACCGCCCTTGTGAACACCAGGGCTGCAAAATTGCAACACAACTCTCAGGTCTTGACCTCTACCAGATTATTCACGTACATATATACATGTTATGTGAATGACTGTGAAACAAGGCTAAAAATTTAGTTTGAACTACTTGATGGTTTGGTAAATCCACACGCACAGTACATACAAAACAAGTGGATATATATAGAATCCAGAGATTGATGGCTTTGCTTACTTACCTGGTAAGTCGCGAGGATTGTGCTCGCACACATTGATTTCAGGGATGATGGCCTCCATTTCGGGATCCTTGCGCTGATTCTTCTTCTCCAAGTAATGACTCAGCAGCTCCTCATCGGAGGGCCGGAATCGGAAACCCTTAGGAAGTGTGATTCGGCCGCTGCTCATCATCATCTCTCTCTCACTCAATCTGAATCGACTCTGTTGTTTTAGCTGTGGAAGTGCAGAGGAAAGAGTGAGGTCGTATTTATGTTGTCCCAAGTGATCGATCACTGTGTTTCGAGCTCAAAGTCACTGATATATCTTCCCGAGCAAGCTCAGCTGAGTGGGATGGAAAGGCTTGCGTCATTGGTGTGTCTCACCTCTGACGACCAATCACGCGTTTATTTCTTACATTTCACTGTCCTTTTGAGGAATCTGACTTTATCTCAACTCCCTCTTGCAAGTTCAGCCTCTGTTTAATTATCCATTTGAGGCTGGGAAATAATACACACACCCAGGAACATTCAGGCACATTGGCCAAAAAAATTGGAGAAATTTTGGCGGGAACATTCTGATGTCTTATCCAGTGGATCAAAGTCTTGTTCAGAAATATATATGATACAGTGTCATTGTAAATCTTTCAATGCTTATTTATAGATAATTTATATGTCCAGGCTTGAATTATGTACTATATAATTTCCCAAAAAATTGTAAAATAACATGTAAAGTTCAAAATGTCTCAAAAGAATTATTTATCCAAAATAAAATATATTAAAGAAAAGATGATAATCTTTACGATTTTTTTTTTTTTTAACAAAAGAAAGGTAACAATGCTTCATATTATAGGTTTAGAGGTAGTTTGTCTCGCCCTTGAGCACAATTGGATCATTGAAAACAAGGTTATCTTAATATTTCGTTCCTATTCTGCAATGGTTCTTGTTGGATGCAGTGGTCTATGCTCTGTTAATGTAGTTTGTGGTGATAATCATAATTTATGTTTATAAATTTTGTAGAATTTTTATTGTTTTGGTTAGGTTCATGTTTAAAATTGGTGTTGTGAGATTAATAGTAATTAGTGCGGCTTTTATCTGTTTTAGTTGTGCTATGTTGACTTTGTTATTGGTGCCATCGAGTTAAAGTTATCGTATTTACCAGTAGTTTTTTATGAATCTTTGATTTTATATCAAAATTCATCTAATAAAATTGATTACTTTGGTTAAAAAGAAGAAGTTATACGACATACTCAGAGAACATCTGAAACCCATGTGATGAAGAAAAGTAACAAAGTAGAATACAAAAGTGATAGACTAGTCTATCATAAGGTAAAGTCCGTTTAGAAGACTACTGAAAGATCAGCACTATCTTAAAACAATGTTGCTGGTCAAATTCTCTCTTTGAATTCAAGGGCATCAGTACTGCTTAACTCTAATTCAAATTATTATCTTTCCGTTTTAACATTTAAGCTTGCACAAGCAGATGGCCAGTGAAAGGCTTCAAACTTTTCAATGCCCTTCAACCTATTTTATTCTGCATTAGTAGCCCTTCAACCTATCTTATAGTGATTTTTTTGTCTTTGCTATCGAGCCATCAGCAGAAAATCTGTTGATGGAGATAACAGTACACAAAATCCCATTAAACTTGATCAATTACTTACAAGGATTCAAACTATTTAAAAATCACACATTTGCAACTACTATTCCATCAATCAACTAGCTACTACATTTCAGTAACTGTAAGTAACTATCAAGAATGAGGCCCTGGACAATTCTACCCAACAATCTGAGTGCAGAGAACAAACCATCAATACCGCTAAAAAAATTCATGTTACTTGGAAGATTGTCGAATCTTTGTAGGACAATATCAAACTGGCCTCTTGGATATCAGTAGCTACACTGGAGGGTATTTCCAATAGCTAATGTAGACGAATATTGTACTTCAATGTTTGTATCATTGCTTACTCCACTATCTCCATGGCAGACCCTTCCTTGAGTTTGGCAGGTTAGAGTCTTTGAAAGGAGTCTGTGCTGTTTGATCAGACAAGTAATAATCTTGGTAAGCAAAGTTTCTATTCAACAACTCTGTGAGAAAAGAGTCATTATCCCCTAATGAAGATTGCAACTCATTGCATTCAATATTGTGTAGAGCATCTCCAAAATTTGTGTACATCAGTGACTGCAGTGTGGAATCTTGTGGCTGGAATGGATAAACCACTGATTCCAGATTTTCTTTGGTTTGAGGATGATGCACCTGGATTAAGAATAAAAAACAAACAAACATTGAGTTTGGTGCTTGAACATACTTGGTTGAGATAAAATTCATATAGCAATATAACAGCATACCATTCTCACCTCTAGAATCTTATAATCTGTAGCTTGATTTTCAGAATTAGACATGATCTGTCTAACTGGTATGTCAACTTCATTGGTTGAAATTTTTTTCTTAATTGTAGATTGCCAATTATTGCATTCACCACTATAGAGATTGGCATCAGGAGCATTTCCCAACTTTGTGTAAATTGGTGACTGCAACTTTGAGGGCTCGTAATCTTGTGGCTGAAGTGGACGTGGAACATTTTCCAGCTTTGTGTATATTGGTGACTGCAACTTTGAGGGCTCGTAATCTAGTGGCTGAAGTGGATGTGGAACATCCCGCAGCTTTGTGTATATTGGTAACTGCAATAAGGAGGTGCAGTAATCTTGTTGTTGAAGTGGATGTGGTACATACCACAGCTTTGTGTATATTGGTGACTGCAGTATGGACGGGCAATACTCTTGTGGCTGATGTGGACCAAAGAGTGAATCCAGATTTTGTTCTGGGGGATCACGTAACTGAATTAACAATCACAAAAATGCAAGCATTAGTTCATACTTTTATGCACATATTGAGTTAGTATAAGAAGATGTTCTCAGAGAATGTGATTTCACATATCATCTACAACATCATTTCTAACTTAAGAGTAAATGTAGTTAGCAAGCTCATTATATCATCAGTGGTTGCAACGATATTCTTGTAACATAAAAATCAGCAATTTTTGTTTCCACTCGGTCACAATAAGTTTTGCTATAGTTCTTGGATTTATAGCCGAAATGTTTAACAACAACAAAAGCATGTTCAATCTGACCTGTGCAAACACATCAGACACAGTCTGGTCTTCATCACAGGTTGAAACTTCATTCCCATCTAATAGACAAGAATCACTATCTCCAAATGATGATTGCAACTCATTACAATCATCATTAGTGGCATTGGTTTGCAGAACAGCTTCCAGCTCTTGGGACACCGGTGAATGCAGTGCTGAGGAGCAGCAGTCATCCAGAGGCTGAGGTTGATGGAATAGCAACCCCTCATTTCCCTGTGCCCGAGTATAAAGTCAGGATCCAAAATTATAAGCAAGCAAGATCTTAATTTCGATATACTTATCATGCTCCATATATCAACACAACAAAGAACATCTTTGTTATTACCTCTTGATTCATTTCAGACACACTCGCGCTACAGAGTTGTCCTTCATTACTGACCAAAGAATCATTCTTATCTGATCTAATCTTCAAGCGACAGATAACAAAGTCGCCCTGCGTATATTTGAGGCGAGATCATGGTTAATAAGTATGAACCTCTATGGCACATATCAAACACATAACTCATTCATAACTCCATTGATGTCTATGACATGCTAAACACTCAATCCACTAAACAGAGTTAGAAACAAAAATAAAACAAGGAAAGAAAGCTCAGTTATCTTCTTCTGTAGCAACTTGTGGTTTATTTAAATGTGGCTGATGGGTTCAGGGCAATCTGTAACACTGCTAACACATTGAAACAGGGCATGAGTTTGAGATCATAGCAAGATGAACTCAAAGAATTAATAATTGGTTTCAGTAATGTTTTGGTTCCTATCTTGCTTTGAGCTCAACCGGTTGGGCTTTTACATCACGTGTAATTAGCCTATTCACTTCCTCGGTTGTTAATTAGTATATGCATGGCACAATCACAGAAAACTCATTCCCTGTTTCACACTTCCATGGCACAATCTGGAGAAAACTGACAGAGAAATAGAGACTGACCTGGGCCTGCTTCTGAATAACTCCATTTTCAGGAAGATAGTACTCATGAATGACCCAGCTGGTCTTCTTCGATTTTGGCACACGACCCTGGTAAAAAGTCAATGTCCTCTTCTTCGCAATCACAGCTTTGGATCGTCGAGCCTTAATCCCACGCTCCGGGCCTGTGATTTTCCAGTATCCCTTATTCGTGCTCCGCTTCGAGCGAGAGCTTTTCTTGTACTTATAAGCCTTTCTGGTGAAGAAGAACCACTCCATGTCTTGAGCCTCTGTTTCAGTCCCCCACAAAGCTGCCCAAAATCCCAAAACACGAAAATCAGAACCTACACTGTTCTTAATGCATCATATTCAGAAATGGGTAGTGACTAAAATTGAGAAAGGTTGAGTCTTTAGTTACCAGGAAGCTCAGCCGGCTCGTATTTGCAGAGGTCTATTTCAGGGATGATTTGGTTGATTTCGGAATCATTTCCACCATGAATCTTCTTCTTCAAATAGTGGTTCACAAGCTCCTCTTCGGTGGGATGGAACCTGTAGCCTACCGGCACTGAAAGCGGCGTCGTTCTGTCTCTGCTCATATTGTTGTAGACTTCTTGTTGTGTTGTATCTCCTCTCTCAGTGGTGAGCTCTGAGAAGCAGAGGAGAAGAGTGAAGGTGTATTTATGGCCTTCAAGTTCAGGTAAAGACAATATGTCATACGACCCGACCCGATTACGTGTCATGTTTGCCTGTTGCGACTAACCCCTCTAGCAAGTTTATATGAAAAAGTGAGGAATCTCCAAACTTTTTCCCATCTGTGCGTAAAGATTTGTTGCAGAGTTTGTGATTGGAGGAGGATAGAGATGTCCAATTGGGTCTCCAGACGTGCTTCACAAGTAGTCAAGACCTTCTGCCGGAAGGAGTCTAAGTGGGTCCTCATTATTCTATTCCTAATGGGTGCTTTCATTCATTTAAGAACCCAACTAGATCTCTTCCTCTATCTCTTTCTTTTGGTCGATTCAATCATATCAAGCACAGTTGGAGAGAAGCAAAACTTCCTGATGCGGTGACATATACAGAATATAGCTAGCTGGAATTACTCTCTCTCTCTTTTCTTTTGGCTTCCACAGTCTTGTGCTATGATCTGTTAGATTTTGGTTCTGTTAAAAGAGGCTGTACGTATTTAACTTCTGTTTTGCTCTATTGGAACAAAAAAAATTCCTAAAATTGGACAAAATTAGAAACCCAGCAAACTCTGAACCAAGTTTTTTTTTTTTTTTTTAATAAACAGAGGATTTGCCTAGACGGCTCATCCCCTATTGAAATTTATTTCGAATAAAAGAAAAGAAAGGAACAAAAGGGAGGAGGGGACATAAAACCAAAACTCCTCCGAAGAAAACAACATAAAACTAAAACTCTTCCAAATAAAATAAAAGGAAGAGAAAACAAATGATAAATACAAGAAAAAACGTAACTAACGAACACGAAAATTAGGCAACTCCAAGGAGTCCTTCCGACAATAAGAACGAATAAGATCTGGGGGTATGTCCCACCAAGTTAAACCAGTAGAAGAAAGACCCATGTTAGCAAGAGCATCTGCAGCTTGGTTTCCCTCACGATAGATGCGTGAACAACGAAAATGCATCTGAGAGATACGATGCAAACAATTATGCCACTCAATTCGTAGCTACCAAGGTACCAAGTGAGGAGAATGAAGGTATGGAAGGATAAGAGCCGAGTCCACTTCTAACCAAATATATTTCCAGTCCCGGACCCAAGCTAACTCAATAGCCTTGATGACTGCCATAACCTCCACTGCCACAGAGCTTGGAATAATAAGATTAGAGCAAAAAGTACCTATAATACCACCTCTGAAATCTCTAAAGATGCCACCATAGCCCGCATGCCCAGAAGAGCTACGCCAAGCACCATCAATATTAATCTTTACCCAACCAAGAAGTGGAGGATGCCAATTAACTTCGACAATATGTGGAGCCTTACGGGGCTTGCAAGGGACAGGAAACTGCTTCAAAATAGTAAGATCTTGACTAGAATTGTACATGCAACCAGAACCAATTCTATTGGAGGAGCTAACTTGCCCTTTAATTAATCCTCAAGCATTACTCTTGTTGGCCTGCACACCATCAAACTTAGCCCGGTTTCGAAAATGCCAAATGCACCATAATAAAGCCACAAAAGCGGTGAGCCATAGCTCACGCAATTGAGGAATGCGACTATGATCCAAGCCCCGTTGTAACCTCTCCATAAGGGAACCATGAACCATGCCTAGCTTAAACACATGCACTAAGCGTTGCCATAATGATGATGCAAAAGAGCAAGAGAGAAAAATATGCTTAAGAGACTACACTTGAATGTGACAAAGATAACACCGAGATGCAAGAGAGACCCCTCTCTTTTGAAGGAAGTCATCCGATAATATACGACCACTTAACACCTTCCAAACTAGTAAAGACATACGAGGAGGAATAAACTTTGTCCAAATTAATTTTTCCCAATTAGCAACAGCATATATGGGCCTTAGAAAACCATAAGCTTCACGTGCAAAAAGCATACCTGAATGAGAAGGAATCCAGATGCATTGGTCCACCGCTTGATCATTAATTGAGAGTGGAACGTGTTGTTGAATGAAATTACACAAAAATCTGGGAAGTGTAATTGAAATAATAATGGGAAGGTCCACTCTCCATTAGAAATATAGTCTGCAACTAAAGTGCCAAGTTGATTCATTACACCACCATGCAAACCAAAACAATTCATTTAATGGGAGGCCCACAAAATTATCCCTCCAGAATAATATTTCTTCCCCATTTCCAATTAACCTTCTGCCATTTTCCTTAATGAGTGGCCAAAAACGTTTCACCCCAGGCTAGATAGAAGATAGTGCATACGACCTCCTCAATACTCCCGCACAAAAAAAGCAAGCTCGAAGTAAAGAGCAACCATCTAACGTCGAAAATGAAACATCCCACGCTTTTTTGAGAAGACGAGAATGATTTAGAACCCGTAATGGCTTAAGGCCTAAGCCACCCTCTTCCATCGGTGAACAACAATTCTTCCAAGCAATAAGAGGGACACCCCTCCTTTCAATAGAACCTGACCATAAATAGTTCCTACACCATATCTCCAAACGCCGAAGCAATGAAACCGGCCACTCATAGACTTAGAAGCTGTATATTAACATACTATATATAACTGATTTAATCAACTGCAGTCTACCCGCCATTGATAGTAAAGAGCCCATCCAACTCGAAAATTTCAAGCGAATCTTGTCCGCAATTGGCTGAAAATGAGATGAGTGAGGCTTACCTCGAAAAATAGGCACACCTAAGTATGTAAATGTCGTCGAACCCAACTTCATTCCCAAAGTAGAAACAATTGAATTCTGCCTCCTGCGAATATGCTTGCTAATGAAAACATCAGACTTGGCTCGATTAATCACTTGTCCCGAATTAAGACCATATTCCTTAAAGAAATCCATAACAGCCTTTAAACTACGCCGATCACCCTGACAAAAAACTATAACATCATCGGCAAACAGAACATGTGATGGAGATTGAGCACCATGAGACGAGATAGTGCGCATGTGACCGATTGTGTCACGCCCCGAATTTTAGAATAACAATTCTAAATCCGAAACATGAATATACTACAACACAAAATAATCATCCTGAAAATTTTTCTTTTCTTAACATACTCACCACACATAATAAAATCAAACCGAATTTAGTCTCGGTTAATTATTACAACTCAAATCCAAATGTAATGTAAAGCTCTAAATGAGCATACACACACAACACGACTAAATAAATAACATGACTGCTGTAACACCTAAGCAGCCCGGTCACCTCCCTGGTTATCCTGACCTGCAGGAATATCCGCTACACCAATGAATAGTGTACCGGGATTGCAACAACACAAAACCCGGTAAGCTTATGAAAGCTTGTATGAGTAAAAGAATGAACTGTTGCTTAATTTAATCTCATTTATTTCCACACACAGCAACACTCAATTATTTCCACATATGCAAATAATAACAATCTCAATCAACACCAATTCAATATATCATGACAACCCCACTCACAACTTTTCCCACAACTCTCATCATCGTATTTATAAAAATACGGTACCTGACAGACTAGAGCTCTAACTGAATCGTAGCCCGTCACCTGGCCTAGGTTATGGCATCCGACATATTTATCAATTATTGTATTTCATCAATATGTATACCTATATACATATTTAGAACGTCCAATAATTCCACATACTCAACCAATCGTATCCCATCATCCACACTAGGATTAGAGCGTCCGATTTCCCACACCAGTCATTACATCGACCCTAAACCCATAAATGAACACAACATATAATTTCACATACTGAAATCAACCCAACCAAGATACATCATATTATTATGGAATTACACAATTGTAATATAATCAACTCAATCAATTCCACTCAATCATATCGTCAATCATCCAATCCACTCATCAATATATATTTTCCACGTAAATATATATATACGTAATCATCCACTCAGGAATGACCACTAATACCATCTATAGTTCACACAAGAAAATTATGAAATTCATTTGTATAGTTAAAATTCATTTTACTTACCTATGGACCGTGGTGATTCAAGTCCATTAAATTTTAAAACAAATATTTAATCCGCAAATATTTTTCACACAATTACTAAATTAAATAAATTAAAATGCTCGGTTCGTAATATGAACCACGTGAGTTTTACTCACCTCGAAACTCCCGCTGCGTCTTCAATATAATTATAAATTATAATTTATAATTAACGCCGCTAGCCCACGAAATTAAAATCCGTCAATCACCTAATCAAATGTGATTCGAATTTAGCCAACAATTTCAACTCATAATTTAACCACTAATTAACGGTCAGATTCTAATTTACATTAAAATCCGACGAGCGGTTTCTCACGAATCGCTCCCCTAATTACCGTTTTTCACATATACGAAGATCCAACGGTCGGATCTTCGCCCATGACCACACAAAGCCTCTGGGACAGTAATATGATCATCATAACAATTTTACAAGTTCATCCAACGGTCATAAATTCACAGATCAAAAATCTAACGACCGAAATCGATCGAAATCACAAAATTCATAACTAATTCATACGATATCCAAAAAATGCGTATAATACGCCGAAATGATCGTATCGAAACATAGAATCATAAAATGAACAGAAACCAAATTTTAGACCTCCGGAGGTGGCCGGAAAAAGCCGCCGGAGTTAGGGACAGAGCCGCCACCGACCACCACCAATGGTGTCGGGGCCGAGCTTGTCCCCTTCGTTTCATCATTCTGAGCAACTTTCATAACTAGCACAAGACCTAAAAATGAACGGAAAGCGTCGAAATTACCGATTTACAGTCGGTGGCCGGAAAAATGCAGAAACCGGTGAGCTTGAAAACCGACGTGAAAACTGCAACCTCAGGCCCCGATCCCTTCTGGAAACTTGTTCAGAACTTCCTTGCGAACTCAACAAGCTTGGAATCACAAGAAACGATCGTGTATAGCTCGAGATATCTTGATCGAAAGTTTCGGTATTTCGATCCGTTCGGGTCGAGCTCCGACGAACGTGAAAACGTTCGACCCAGTTCCGGTCCTTCTTGGTGCTTGTAGAGGAAGTTGAGGCGAGCTCAATGAGACAAGAATCAAGTGAAATGGTGGAGTGTAGCTCGAGATATTGAGATCGAACCGAAAATGGACGTTTTCGGTTCGGGCTTCGCCGCCGCCGCCACAGGCTGCGCCGCCGTGTGAGACTGCCTCCGGGAGCTAGAGCAGCTCGAGACAAACACCTGGGACTTGGTTTGAGGTCGAGAGGTGGTCTGTGGAGGGAGAACAATTAAGGAGAAATTTTTCTCCTCTTCCGGCGCTGAGTCTGTGAGAGAGAGAGAGAGAAAACAGTTTCTTTCCAGAAACTGACGAGGAAGAAGAAGAAAGAAAAAAAAGAAGAAAGAGGAACCGGTAGGAAAAAAAATTAGGGTTTGCAAAAATTTTTCTATATATACAAGTTTCGGAAAACTTCGAAATTCGATAACTAATTCAGAAAAAATCCGATCTTCGTGTTCCGCATGTGCACGGACTCGTATCGACGAGCTCTACAACTTCCCTGAAGGAAGTTTCTCCAAATTTCGTACGTAGAAAAAGTCGATTTCTCAAACCGAGTATTTCGAGCTTCTCATTAAAATAAACGTTTCGAAACTTTGATAATTGTAAAAATGAATGATTATCGAACATAAATCGTGAAATCGTATAATAATCATTCGATACAATAACTCGAAATTAAAATGGAATTTGCGGGTATTACAATCTACCCCCCTTAAAGGAATTTCGTCCCGAAATTCAAGTACTCATTTCCCCAAAAAGCTGTGGATACCTCGTCCTCATGTCAGATTCTAACTCCCATGATGCATCACCCTCATCATGATGACTCCACAACACCTTCACGAGATCAACCTCTTTCCTACGAAGTTTCTTTGTAGACCTATCCAAGATACGAACAGGTTCAACTACAAACGTCACATCCGGGTTCACTTCGATCGTACCGTGGTCAATCACGTGAGACTCATCTCGAACATACTTCCTGAGCAGAGACACATGGAAAACGTTGTGCACACCCGACATGCTAACAGGTAAAGCAAGACGATATGCTAAGTTACCAACCCTTTCTAGAATCTCAAAGGGTCCAACATACCTCGGTGCGAGTTTTCCCTTCTTGCCAAATCTCACTACACCTTTCATTGGTGAGACTTTCAAGAACACAAGATCACCTGTCTCAAACTCCAACGGTCTCCTCTTCAAGTCAGCATAACTCTTCTGTCTACTCTGTGCAGTTCGGATTCTGTCCCGTATAGTAGTGACCTTCTCTGTAGTCTCCTGTACAATCTCAGGTCCGATGAGCCCTTTATCCCCTGCTTCCGCCCAACAGATAGGAGTTCTACATGGCCTACCATAAAGAGCCTCATATGGAGCCATACCGATACTAGAGTGATAGCTGTTGTTGTAGGCAAACTCTACCAATGGCAGATGATCCGCCCAACTACCCTTAAAGTCCAGAACACAAGCTCTAAGCATGTCCTCCATCACCTGATTCACTCTCTCGGTCTGTCCATCTGTTTGTGGGTGAAATGCAGTGCTCATAGCAAGAGACGTACCAAATGCCTTGTGGAACCTACGCCAGAATTCCGATGTGAAACGAGCATCACGATCCGATACAATCGTCACAGGTACTCCATGAAGCCTCACTATCTCGTTCACATATAACTTACACAATGCATCACCTGAGTACGTTTTTGCCACCGGAAGGAAGTGTGCTGATTTAGTCAACCGGTCAACAATCACCCAAATCGAGTCATAACTTTGCCTGGATCTGGGCAATCCAGTCACAAAGTCCATAGAGATGTCTTCCCATTTCCACACAGGAATCGATAAGGGGTTCAACATTCCTGCTGGTCTCTGATGCTCTGCCTTCACCTGTTGACAGGTAAGACACTTCGACACGTGTTCCGCCACATCCCTCTTCATACCATACCACCAAAACTGCCTTCGTAGATCCATATACATTTTAGTACCTCCTGGATGTATAGTATATCGAGACCTATGTGCTTCCCGCATGATCTCCTCCCTGAGGTTATCAACACTCGGTACATACAATCTCCCTCGAAATCTCAACCCTCCATCAGCCCCAATCATCCACTCAGAAGGACCCTCCACATCCGGGTCAACAGTAATCTCAGAAATCCTCGCCTGAGCAAACTCATCAAGTGTCTGACCCTGAATGATCCTGGAGATCAAGGTGGGCTGTAAGGTGATACTACCGAGAAAGATTCCCTGTCCTGCTACTGCGGGCATAAGGTCGAACTCAGATGCAGCTTCTAACATGCGCCACTCCTGCACCATAATCGATGCCATGATTACCCGCGGTTTCCTACTCAAAGCATCCGCCACCACATTCGCCTTTCCGGGATGATACTCCAAGGTGAAATCATAGTCCTTAATGAGCTCCATCCATCTCCTCTGCCTCATGTTCAATTCCTTCTGGGAGAATAGATACTTCAAACTCTTGTGATCAGAAAAGAGTTCGAATTTCTCACCATAAAGATAGTGCCTCCAAATCTTCAAGGCAAACACCACAGCTGCTAGCTCTAGATCATGAGTAGGGTAATTCCGCTCATGTACCTTCAACTGTCTAGAACCATAAGCAACAACACTACCATTCTGCATCAACACACACCCCAAACCCTGATGAGATGCATCGCTGTAAATGACTAGTCCACCACCACTAGTAGGAATAGTCAACACCGGAGCTGTAGTCAATCTAGTCTTCAGCTCAATGAAAGCCTTCTCACACTTATCCGACCATACAAACTGAGTGTCTTTCCTGGTCAATTTGGTCAAAGCCGAAGCAATACCAGAAAACCCTTCAATGAAGCGCCTGTAATAACCGGCCAATCCAAGGAAGCTACGGATTTCTGTAACCGTAGTAGGGCGACTCCAACTCATCACTGCTTCAACCTTCGAAGGATCCACAGAAACTCCATCCTTCGAGACCACATGACCAAGGAACTTGACTTCACTCTGCCAGAAGTCGCACTTCTCGAACTTGGCAAATAGTTTCTGCTCTCTCAATGTCTGCAGCACTATTCGCAGATGTCTCTCATGCTCCGCTGACGACCTTGAATAAATCAAGATGTCGTCAACGAACACTACCACAAACTGATCCAAGTAAGGACTGAACGTACGGTTCATCAAGTCCATAAATGCTGCAGGGGCATTCGTGAGACCAAAAGGCATGACAAGAAACTCAAAATGTCCATACCTGGTCCTGAACGCCGTCTTTGGAATATCTTCCTCCTTCACCCTCAACTGGTGATATCCAGACCTCAAGTCAATCTTCGAGAATACAGTAGCTTCTCTAAGCTGATCGAACAAGTCATCAATCCTAGGTAAAGGGTACCTATTCTTGATGGTCACCTTGTTCAACTGTCGATAATCCACACATAGACGAAGTGAACTATCCTTCTTCTTCACAAACAACACTGGTGCACCCCAAGGAGACACACTTGCCTGAATGAACCCTTGTGCAAGTAAGCCCTCAATCTGAACCTTCAACTCCTGAAGTTCAGCTGGAGCCATTCGATAAGGTGCTTTCGACACAGGTGAAGTTCCTGGTATCACATCAATGGAGAAGTCCATTACCCTTTTCGGTGGTAACCCAGGGATCTCCTGAAACACATCTTCATACTCTGAAACTACAGGAATCCCTGTAATCTTCGAAGTACTACTCCCTGATTCAATATGGGCCAAAATCCCTATCCTCATGGTGATGTCAGACTTCAGGCAACGGTAATGAAACACCGGTTGTCCCGGAACATGGAAGGACACAATCATCCTAAAGCAATCAATAACAGCATGGTTCGGGCTCAACCAATCCATACCCAAAATCACATCATACGTGTGATCCGGAATCACAATCAAAGATGCAGAGAACTCTCTGCCACCAATCCCAATAGGGCAATCATCACAAAGCATGCTAAGCTCAAGAGACACACCGAGAGGTGATGTAACACACAATGATCTAGTCAGAGGCATAGCAATCAAACCCAAAACATCCACAACCGAACTAGATATGAAAGAGTGTGAGGCTCCCGTATCAAACAGTACTCTAGCAAGAAAGTGATAAACAGATAAGGTACCTTCCACTCCCGTGCCTGCCTGACCGATGGCAAAGACCCTAGCATGAGCAGGTGGTAACTGCCTCTGCTGGTTACCCTGCACTCTACCCTGAATCCGAGGACACTCCCTAGACTGATGCCCTGCCTGTCCACAACTGTAGCATAACCTACCCCGTGGCTTCGTGCACGCACGAGAGATGTGGCCTGGCTCGCCACAGTTAAAGCACTTCACTGGAGCTGCTGGTGCTATCTGCCTGATAGGCATAGCCTGAACAGGAGGAGCTACTGCTGCCCTAGCTGGAGCCTGATGCTGAAACTGAGTCCTCTGTCTCTTCCAGAACCCACCCCTGAAGTCTCTAGCTCTACTGCTCCCTGCTATGGCCTTCCCCTTGCCCTGGAAGTCTCTCTCAGCAGACTCCTTCTCTCTACGAATCAGGTTCTGCTGCTCAATGATCTGTGCCTTAGCCAAGATCTCTCTCTTGGTCTTCAGCTCCAAGATAGCTACATCACGCTCGATCGAAGGACTCAACCCTCTCTGAAACTTCTTGGCCAAGTCCTCATCCTCCATCTGCCTCACATACTTGTACAATCTGGAGAACTCCGCATCATACTCAATTACGGTCATCTTCCCCTGTACAAGTGCAAGGAACTCTCGCTCCAACCTCTCCTTCACTGCTGGTGGAAAGTACTTCTCCCTGAACAGCCTCTCAAAGCCGTCCCATGTCAAGGTAGACACCTCAATGCTCCTCTGAGTGACGTTCCACCACACCCTAGCCTCATCCTTCAGCATGAAAGCGGCTAGCTTCCTCTTATCGGTCTCAGTACAATCAAGCAGATCGAAATAAGTCTGCAAATCCTCTATCCAACGATCCGCCACCATATAGTCTGTGCCTCCTCCAAACTTGGTTGCTCCCAAGCGAGTAATTTCCCTTGCTAGCATCAGCAAGCGAGCAGGATTATCAACCACAGCTACAGGAGGAATAGGCTGATCCTCATATGGTGCATCTTCCTCCGACTCGAATACTTCTTCGACTGGAGGGGCCCTACCCCTTCCTCGGCCTCTACCCCTGCCACGAGGTCTACCTCTACCCCGACCTCTGGCCTCGTTTCCCTCAATCTCCATTACCTAATAAGCATGATATACTTGGTTAATACACGCATAACACTTAAACAAAACATAAGTCAAATGCAAGTCCATATTAACCAAGTACTGATCATACATAACAATGCTTAAATTTCCTAAAAGCACTAACGCTCCTAGCCAACCTAACGCACTCACATACCCAATGACATTGTCAATACCGAAAAGCACACGATGGGGATCCGCTGCAGACGGGCCATCACTCGGTAAGTATTGACATATCACCAAATATGTACCTTACGCTCTGATACCAAACTGTCACGCCCCGAATTTTAGAATAACAATTCTAAATCCGAAACATGAATATACTACAACACAAAATAATCATCCTGAAAATTTTTCTTTTCTTAACATACTCACCACACATAATAAAATCAAACCGAATTTAGTCTCGGTTAATTATTACAACTCAAATCCAAATGTAATGTAAAGCTCTAAATGAGCATACACACACAACACGACTAAATAAATAACATGACTGCTGTAACACCTAAGCAGCCCGGTCACCTCCCTGGTTATCCTGACCTGCAGGAATATCCGCTACACCAATGAATAGTGTACCGGGATTGCAACAACACAAAACCCGGTAAGCTTATGAAAGCTTGTATGAGTAAAAGAATGAACTGTTGCTTAATTTAATCTCATTTATTTCCACACACAGCAACACTCAATTATTTCCACATATGCAAATAATAACAATCTCAATCAACACCAATTCAATATATCATGACAACCCCACTCACAACTTTTCCCACAACTCTCATCATCGTATTTATAAAAATACGGTACCTGACAGACTAGAGCTCTAACTGAATCGTAGCCCGTCACCTGGCCTAGGTTATGGCATCCGACATATTTATCAATTATTGTATTTCATCAATATGTATACCTATATACATATTTAGAACGTCCAATAATTCCACATACTCAACCAATCGTATCCCATCATCCACACTAGGATTAGAGCGTCCGATTTCCCACACCAGTCATTACATCGACCCTAAACCCATAAATGAACACAACATATAATTTCACATACTGAAATCAACCCAACCAAGATACATCATATTATTATGGAATTACACAATTGTAATATAATCAACTCAATCAATTCCACTCAATCATATCGTCAATCATCCAATCCACTCATCAATATATATTTTCCACGTAAATATATATATACGTAATCATCCACTCAGGAATGACCACTAATACCATCTATAGTTCACACAAGAAAATTATGAAATTCATTTGTATAGTTAAAATTCATTTTACTTACCTATGGACCGTGGTGATTCAAGTCCATTAAATTTTAAAACAAATATTTAATCCGCAAATATTTTTCACACAATTACTAAATTAAATAAATTAAAATGCTCGGTTCGTAATATGAACCACGTGAGTTTTACTCACCTCGAAACTCCCGCTGCGTCTTCAATATAATTATAAATTATAATTTATAATTAACGCCGCTAGCCCACGAAATTAAAATCCGTCAATCACCTAATCAAATGTGATTCGAATTTAGCCAACAATTTCAACTCATAATTTAACCACTAATTAACGGTCAGATTCTAATTTACATTAAAATCCGACGAGCGGTTTCTCACGAATCGCTCCCCTAATTACCGTTTTTCACATATACGAAGATCCAACGGTCGGATCTTCGCCCATGACCACACAAAGCCTCTGGGACAGTAATATGATCATCATAACAATTTTACAAGTTCATCCAACGGTCATAAATTCACAGATCAAAAATCTAACGACCGAAATCGATCGAAATCACAAAATTCATAACTAATTCATACGATATCCAAAAAATGCGTATAATACGCCGAAATGATCGTATCGAAACATAGAATCATAAAATGAACAGAAACCAAATTTTAGACCTCCGGAGGTGGCCGGAAAAAGCCGCCGGAGTTAGGGACAGAGCCGCCACCGACCACCACCAATGGTGTCGGGGCCGAGCTTGTCCCCTTCGTTTCATCATTCTGAGCAACTTTCATAACTAGCACAAGACCTAAAAATGAACGGAAAGCGTCGAAATTACCGATTTACAGTCGGTGGCCGGAAAAATGCAGAAACCGGTGAGCTTGAAAACCGACGTGAAAACTGCAACCTCAGGCCCCGATCCCTTCTGGAAACTTGTTCAGAACTTCCTTGCGAACTCAACAAGCTTGGAATCACAAGAAACGATCGTGTATAGCTCGAGATATCTTGATCGAAAGTTTCGGTATTTCGATCCGTTCGGGTCGAGCTCCGACGAACGTGAAAACGTTCGACCCAGTTCCGGTCCTTCTTGGTGCTTGTAGAGGAAGTTGAGGCGAGCTCAATGAGACAAGAATCAAGTGAAATGGTGGAGTGTAGCTCGAGATATTGAGATCGAACCGAAAATGGACGTTTTCGGTTCGGGCTTCGCCGCCGCCGCCACAGGCTGCGCCGCCGTGTGAGACTGCCTCCGGGAGCTAGAGCAGCTCGAGACGAACACCTGGGACTTGGTTTGAGGTCGAGAGGTGGTCTGTGGAGGGAGAACAATTAAGGAGAAATTTTTCTCCTCTTCCGGCGCTGAGTCTGTGAGAGAGAGAGAGAGAAAACAGTTTCTTTCCAGAAACTGACGAGGAAGAAGAAGAAAGAAAAAAAAGAAGAAAGAGGAACCGGTAGGAAAAAAAATTAGGGTTTGCAAAAATTTTTCTATATATACAAGTTTCGGAAAACTTCGAAATTCGATAACTAATTCAGAAAAAATCCGATCTTCGTGTTCCGCATGTGCACGGACTCGTATCGACGAGCTCTACAACTTCCCTGAAGGAAGTTTCTCCAAATTTCGTACGTAGAAAAAGTCGATTTCTCAAACCGAGTATTTCGAGCTTCTCATTAAAATAAACGTTTCGAAACTTTGATAATTGTAAAAATGAATGATTATCGAACATAAATCGTGAAATCGTATAATAATCATTCGATACAATAACTCGAAATTAAAATGGAATTTGCGGGTATTACAGATTGTCACCAGATTAGCAAGACCTTGACTTAACACTTCTTCTGCTAAACAAAAACTAAGGGTGAGAGGGGGTCACCCTGCCTCACACCACGGCCACATGAGAAATACCCAATTGATTTGCCATTCACATTAAGGGAGAGTTTAGCAGAAACAAGGAGAGCTTGAACCCAACCAACAAAAGTTTGATGAAAAACGAAAGCTTGAAGAACATATAGCAAAAAGTCTCATGATAAAGTATCGAAAGCTTTCTTAATATCAGCCTTAATAGCAACATTACCACCATAGCATTTATTATCCAAATGATTGAAACACTCTGACGTTGATAAGATACAATTTGAAATTTGACGTCCCCGCACAAAAGCATGTTGTTGAGGGGTGATGATTCTGGAGGCAATAACAGCTAGTCGCATGGACAAAATTTTTGGGAGGCAATAACAGCTAGTCGCATGGGCAAAATTTTTGGAATAATCTTGAAAACAAAGTTTGCCAATGTAATCGGATGAAATTGAATAATGGAATCAGCATGCTCTACCTTTGGAATTAATACTATAAGACTCGAATTGAAAGAACCTGGCAAAGTACCAAAGCGGACAAAATATTGCACCGCTGCGACCACATCCTTACCCACAATGTCCCAACAAGACACAAAAAAATAACCATTAAACCCATCTGGGCCAGGGGCGCTAGCAAGGTCAATGCCTTTCACCGCCACTAAGATTTCTTCTTCTAAAGGGGGAGTAATAAGGCGATCATTATCCGTATCTGTAACCAAAGATGGTATAATTCTTGAAACAAGACCAGTGTCTTGGCAACTGCCATGATTAGAGAATAGCTCCGTATAATAATCAACAATATGACGCTCAATAGGAGCAGGATCCTCCAAAACCTGATTGCCATCCTTGAGAGAAGAAATGGAAGAATGAGCTTTCCGAATCTTACACATTGCATGGAAAAATGTAGAATTGCAGTCTCCTTCACTCAACCAGCACAGCCTTGATTTCTCACGTAAGAATGACTCCTGCACCCTCATGGACTCACTCAAATTGGCTTGTAACTCAACCTCATTTGCAAAGTCGACATCTGAGCCCCCTGAATTAGCAATGGACAACTGTAAAGCCTCAAGCTCTACCAGATTATCTTCAACTCATCGATTAACATCACCAAAAACCTCCTAATTCCAAGTACAAAGAGCTTTTCGAAGAACCCTCAGCTTATGTTGGAGAACCAACAATGGACATCCAGAAGATGTAGAGGAATTCCAACTTTGCTTTACAAAACCATGAAATTCCCTATGATCAAGCCACATATTCTGGAATCGGAAAAAACTTTGACGAACCCCATCAGACTTCGTGAAAGACATAAGTAATGGATTATGATCTGAGGTAAGCAGAGGCAAAGCAGAACAAGTAAAAGACTCCCAAGAGTTCAACCATTGTAGGTTTGCTAGACATCTATCAAGACGTAACTCCACATTACCTCGTACTCCACTTCTCCTGACCCAAGTAACTTGGGCTCCCTTAGTGTCCACATGCACCAATTCGCACGTGTCAGACATAGCCTGAAATTCCTCACAAGACAAACGAGATAATGGAGCACCACCCTTCTTTTCATGAGCGCCCAAAATTGCGTTGAAATCCCCAAAAACTAACCAAGGCCCATAGACAAAACGAGCTTTAATATCTGCAATATCATACCACAAACGACGTCGCTCGGCAATCGTAGTTCTTGCATAAACCGCCGTTATAATACAATTAATGGAATCAAACATCATTGGGAAAGTCACCCGCTATTCAGAAGAAAAGAGAACTTGAACTGAATGAACCAAAGAAGCTTTGCAAAAAACCCAAAGGTTTGGCAACAAACTCCCTCTATCATTAGTGCTGACAGCAACCAAATTCAAAGAGCGCCAAAAGGAAACAGGAACACGGCTCATAGCTACAAAAGGTTCAGAGATACATAACACAAACCTGATGGAGTCATGTTTCAAAAAGCAACTGTAGAGAAATTTGGGTGCGAAGAAATCAAGAAATCCCCTTTGAGCAATTGTAGCAAAATAAAACAAACCTGATGGAGTCATGTTTCAAAAAGTAACTTGCTCACTAGATGATGATGAAGAGGTGGAAGCGGAAAAAGTGGTGGAGGTAAAGGGTATGAATATGAACAACATTCTATGGGTGGAGGATTGAACCAATTTACCTATGAAACTAATTTTGACCATGTCACCCAAGATGAAGACTACAAAGCGGTGCTCAAGAGAAGATTATATATGTGAGGAGAATTAGAGTGCAACTAACGATCAAACACTTCATCTGATGTTGCTTCAGTTGCCTTAAATTTTGACTCTACCAGTTTAGACACAGAGCGTAGTGAGATCTCATATGAATCTCATGAATGCAACAGTCGATTTGGCTATAATGTTTATGGATATAATCAATGTAGAGAAGTGCATGACCAGTCATCTAGTTAGATTTATTCTTATTGTTCTTTTATAGGAGAAACAGTCGGTAACTTCAAAGAGATCTATAATTATCATACAAGTTCATCATTATAATTCATATTACATGAGTGATATGTTTTGGTCTCCTTAATATATTTTTGTAGATCAGCGAGTGTTTTCAACCACTTAGAGTCTCTTTTTAGATGTAAATAAATTTATTATTTATATATATTTATATGTAAATCTAATAACTTGAATTTTTCAAATAATCTTTTTTTTCTTTCTAAAATCTCAATAAATATGTACAAACCAATATTTTAATCCTTGCTTGACACACAATATAAAAATAATGAGTTATTTATATTAGACGAACATCTTTTTTAAAATAAAAATAGTAGGCATGTGACACGCCCATGTTCCAAAAAAAAAGATCTACTCATTATTACGAAAATTTCTTACCCATCTGTATGCAGTAACCCAATAATGTAAGATAACTACATAAGGGTCAAGTCGGCCAGAAAATGGAAATGGCAAAATTAATGGGCCTAGAGACTTGGGTTTAACTGTTTAACCCAATATTTCAAGAAAACGTAAATTGGGTAACAGATAAACTGCGCGCGCGCGCGAGACTGAGAGACACCGAGTGAGAGATGAAGCTGAAAAAGGGTTTCAATTTCTGTGAATAGGCTGAGTGGGAGCCCATATTAAGCTTCTATCTTGGTTTCTTCTTCATTTTCGTTTTCACAATACTACAAAGAGTGAAACTTTTTTTTTTTTTGTTTTTTTTTTTTTAAGGATTTTTGTTCGGCACTCTGATTGATTTTGATTGTGCACAAGAAGAAAGCTTTATACCCATTTGCTATATAATGTGATTGACTCGCAAGCTCCCACCTTTCAGGTACTGAAATCAGTTTTTCTTCTATTGAATGCTTGTTTCCATTCTTATCCTTTTACACGTCTGGAAATGTTCTTCTGTGATTTTGATCATTGATTCATTTCTATGATCCTCCAAATGTCAGATGATAAGGTAATAACAGCCTTGGATATCATTTTACAGTTTTCAATTTCAACATCTACGTCACTATTTGTGCCTGGTATCCAGCTAGTCTAGTGTTGTGTAATAGAATGTTCACGATGTTTAGTTTTCTTCCCTCGTAAGAATTAAAGGCATGCATACATTGTGAGTTCAAACAGAAACAGGGAATAATATACACGCAATTCCATTAAACATTAAAGCTTCACAATGAACAATATCTACAAGAATATTAGGGTAATAGTGTAATACAAACAAGAGCGATATGATGAGTGATACAATATTTGGTTTTAGGCATGAGGCGTTCAGAGCTACTCTGAAGGCCTCTCTATGACCTTTAATTATATTCATACATATTGGAAAGGATTGTAACCATACAGAATACTGCTGTCTGATTATTACTAATATGTCTTTGAGACTCCAGCAACCATGTAGCAGCAGGTCCTATGAAACTCTGCTTCCAGATTACTGACTATGCAACAGTTGCGTTGCCCATAGTGGCCTTTTAGGCTAGAACTATTGACTTTGGTCCGAAAGATATGCTTTACTGATTGAAAGGAGATGCATCCTGGAAATGAAAGAATCCTTTAAATTGCGGCGAGCTTCAAACTGTTGTCTGCTTCCAGGACTTTCAGTTTCTTCTGGGGCAGTAAACAGCAATATAATGCCTCCGCAGCTTCACTGACCTATAAACACAAACCAGATTTAGTTAAGGAATGTAGCAAATAGCTTCAAAGCTTTAGTGTAAGATTTTATTTACTGTGAGAAAGAAAGGGTTCCTTTGTGTTTTTGGATTGATTATCTCACCTTCGCTTGTGATGCTGCTCTGCAGTCGGATTCTTCTAGGAGCACCTCCCATGTTTGACTCCATGACTAGATATTGGATGATATTGGTGTTCTGAATATGTCCTTTGATCTTAACGACATACTAATTGCAGGCTAATTGTTTGACGAACGACTATTGGTGGTCCTGAGGATTCACTACTGGGGATCTGAAGAAATGGATGTGGACAGGTATGTCCTTTGATTTTAGGACATTTGAAAACTATGGATATGAGGAACAGGTATTGATACTTAGGTTGACACGATGTTTGATCAGAGGAAAGGAATATTGGTACTTCTATTGACAAGACGATCTGAGGAATGAATTTAGGTAGTAATGTTGACAGAGGAAGCTCCACCTCCAAGGAACTGCTTATGAGAAGAGATCTTTATATGCCTGGACTCGTCACATCCAGAGAAGGGTAGAATTCCAGATGGCATTTGAACCATATGCATTCGCCGGTCTCTCTTTCAACCAAAAGTTCACTAGGGGATGCTGTGACACCAGCAATGCCTCCCCCGCTCCCAAAAGAAAAAGAAAAGAAAAACAGGTACAAAATAATTGCAGCTGTCAAAAGTTGTAATTGAATGCCAAAACGATTAAGAATTTTCCAAAGCCTCCAGTACAAGAAATGCAGAATAGCTGCGATTGTATGCCAATCAACACAGCTGAGCAGTTCATATAACTTGGAGATCTTTGAATCATTTGTAGGAGAATATCACCGACTGTAATAATGTGAGTTAGAGACGCATTATTACTGAGGCGTCCTTTTGATATTCTCCTATAAATAAAGGTTGATTAGCTACAATGGAGCGTTGCTCCAGTGGCTAATGCAGAATAATCGTTTACCGATCCATCTATTACTTCGGTGTTTCCGTCACTGGTTACTCCTCTACCACCATCAATAACTGTATGTGAGAACTTTGCGGGAGAATAGTCCATACCTTCGTATAAGGATGGCAAATCATCCCACTCAATAAAATTATTGTCATGGGGAAAATCTCCCGGTCCTCCGTTTATTGATGGTGGTGTATAATCGTAATCCTTTGGCAGAAATGAATCAAAGTCCGATCCCAGATTTTCTCCTTGTTGTGAATATCTCTGAATTAAAAATTACAGAAAGAAAGAGTTAAGTTTGGATACACTTCTTTTGCTGCAGCATAGTTAGAAGTTCAAATAAAAAGGTTTTAAAAGAGCATGTTTATTCCCACCTCTTGAATCATATTTGCAGCTTGATTTTCCGAACTAGATGCGGTCTTGCTAACTAATTCGTCATCGTCATTGGTTGAAATATTATTCTTCTTCGCAAGAGAAGGCTCATTGTCCTCAAATGGATATGCCCTCTTACGACATTCATCATTATGGTCATTGGTGGTATACATTGGTGGCTGATGCAGTTGAGGTTGCGCAGGCGGATCAAAGAGTGAATCCAGACTTTCTGGGTCATCAAGTAGCTGTTTGATCACAAACAAGAAAGTGTCAGGTAACATTTTCAATACAAGTGCTCCATATCGAAAATTTCATGTAAGAAATCAAAATGAGAGTTTGTTCTTACCTCTTCAATCATATCAGATAAATTGCTTTTATCAGGTCGGCCTTCAACAGAGGTCGAAAGATCATTCTTATCTATACGACCAGGATCAGTTTGCGTGCCTTGGAATTCATGAGGATTGCCAATGGGAATCTGAAGAGCATTTTCCAGCTCCGTTAAAGCCAGGTATTCCTCTTCTTCTGTAATCATGCCACCACCAGTATCAGCTTCATCACCATTTCCATTGGGAATTGGAACGACATTAACCTGCTCAATGGATGCCCAGTTTTCTTCAGCTTGATTTTCAACATTGGAGGCCATACTGCAGCTAGTGCTACCTCGATCGAAGAATGGGGCATCCATATCATGATCAGAGTTGTCTGACTTATACTTCAAGCAACAGACAACAAATTCCCCGATCTGCTTAGGAGGATCAGAATGTGCCTCAATGAGATAATACTCATGAATGACCCAGCCAGTCCTCTGGGATTTCGGCACTCCGCGTTTGTAGAAGGTTAAGGTCCTCTTTCTCCCAATCACAGCTTTGGAGCGTGGGGCTTTGATGTCGCGGTCCTTCCCTGTGATCTTCCAGAACCCTTCCCCTGTAGTCCTGTTGGAGCGTCTGCTGTTAGGGTACTTGTATTCACGCGGAGTGAAGAAGTACCACTTGCCCGGACTGTCCCAAGACTCTGCCCATGCAAAGCAGAAGAAGAAAAAAGAGAAAAACTTCCTGCCCAGATTTTGCGCCATTGTGAATGCCAGTTCTGCAAAAATGCAACACAATACACATGAATGGTCGTCCAGATCATTAACAGATAAACTCTACTTTTACCTACACAAAGATACAAACTTGGCTTTGATGATGCAGTATTTTAACCCCATCCCTCTCTCTCCTGTCTCTCTCTCTCTCACCACATTGTAATAACCAGAAACTCAACAATACCTAAACCTCACATGTTCAAGATACTAGCAAGGATTCCAGTTAGTCAGTAACTGCTTCAAATTGCTAATAACTTCATATCACAATCTCATAAAACGAACATCACAGGTTCCAGACCTAGGAATCTATAGTACTTATTAACATTTGAGGATTTGAAATTAGCTGGACAACCACAAGCACAACTCATGGGGAATGAAAAATAACGTTAATAATTCATTTCAAATAATTACAACTCCATCAGGCAACAAAATTATATCAGCTCAATTCACTTAAAAAATAATGTTCCGGAGATAGTTTAATTACCTGCTAACTCAAGAGGCTCGTGCTTGTACATATCGATTTCAGGGATGGTGGTGGTGATCTCGGAGTCCTTGCACTGATTCTTCTCCTCCAAGTCACGAAGCAGCCTCTCGTCGGTGGGATGGAATCCGTATCCCGGCGGAACTGGGAAGTCGCCGCAGCTCATCTCTTTCACTCTGAATAGCTGATTTTGATCGGTGTTTTGTTTTTTGTTTTTTTGCTCTAAAGCGCAGAGGAAAGAGTGAGGTTTATGCATAAAGTCAAGTGAAGTGCATTGAACTAAAAGTCCTGAGCTTCGGAAGCAAGTATAACTGTGTGGTAATGACTTGCATCATGAGTGGGAATCTGATCCCACCATTGACAACCAATCAGGCTTTAGTTTTTACATTTTCTTTGGCTCTTTAAGGGAATCTGATTTATTGCTACCTGCTCTTGGAAGTTCAGCCTTTGGTGCATTGGTGGCCTTTCTTTAGTTGTTCGTTTATCCATTGGACACTGGTAACATTCAGGGACATTGGCCAAAATAATAGGAGATATTTTTTTCCGAAATAGATTGGAGAAATTTTTGTTGGGAATATTCTAGAGTCTCAGCTTAGTGGATCAAAATTTTATTCACTGTAAATCTTTTAATTTTTTTAGTAAAAATATTTCATTGTCTATAAAAATGTCACATACTTTCAATTTTCATTATTGTCATTCTCTAGAAAACATGTTGCATCTGACAAAAAGTTACTACACGACCAAAAAGTACCGACTCGTTTTGAAGTTAAATTCTACCAGGCAATATCCCTATTGTCCGGCAACTTTTAATGATGTACCGGTGTCGTTTGTCACTCTTGCCAACATAAGCCTAACCATGCTCATGGGTCATCCACACAATGATGACAACATATCGAGCCTCAAAAGCTAATTATTCTATGATTTCGTGCCCTTTTTCAGCGATTTCGATAATTTCTAACGCTAATACATTTATGAAAGTTGGTCATTCATCATGTTCTACATTTTTTGTGACTTGGGTTGCAACTTTAATCCATACATGGAGTAGATGGTTGCTCTAAGTCTCACTTAGAAAAGATGAGATCAATTAGGTAAAGACACTTTTTGTCAGTCCCATATGGATTCGTTCTTATGTTTTCTGGTTGAACTATTAATAAATTTATATTTTTCTAAAAAAGAAAAAATAAATAAAAGAAATAAATACAATCTTTGTACCTTCAATTATCGTTTTATGTTTGTGCTCCACTAGACAAATATTAACGGGTTGAACAAAGTGATAATAAGTCTGGAATTTGGATGGCTTTATATTCCACCAATGGAGTAAAAGCATCTCCCACGGTAGGTTATAAAGCCATTTTTAATATAAATTAAAGTTTCTTCGATGGTAAGCCACTTCCCAAACTTCAAGAAAGAAATTTGGCCTAGCTAAAATTTGTAGGCCAAATTTGGACTAGGTTTTGGTAAGCGAAATAGTGGGCCATGCTAATTTTTTTAATTTTTTTAATTTTTTTTCCCTTTATGAATATTTCTTAACATTATAAATAACACATGTATATTTTCCTTTAATAACTTTTCTTATATACATGCGTTATTTACAATGTTACGAAATATTAAAATTATATCATTGTAAAGATATTGTTGAGATCTTCAATATGAGCCTAATATTCACCAGATTATAGAATTTTTAAAATAAATGTGTAATGATTAATTTTTATAAAATATTTATCTATACTATTATTTAAAGAAGAGAGTCTGTCACTTTGTCAACAAAAATAGAAACTTTTTACTAAAATATCCCTCAAATATTAAAAAACCTTTGAACTATAATATCTGAGAAGGACAAAAAGGCCATTTTACAAAAATAAAAGGAAAAGAAAAGAAATTTAACCAAAGAATAATTAAAAAAAGGTGGAGCAATTTTCTCCATACTCTATGAAATAACTACCCACGTAGTTCCATACCCATTTGGTGTGTTCAGCGTCTAGTTTTGATTTAAGTAAATAGACTAGTTTTATTAGTAGCTTTGTCAAAACCATACTCGGAGATATATTCCGAGCTGGAAAAAAGAGTACTAGAATGTGAAGTATTAAAACATGAACAACAACATAAATTAAAAGAATGAAACTAACAATTATTGAAATACATATAAAAAAGCTAAAATTAGCTAATATTTTGGTAGATTATAGCCGTTGGATATGATGATGTTTGATTTTTGGCTTACAGAATTGGCCTACGGTGGCAGCATTGTTTTTTGTTAATAGACCAAATAGGTAAACTTAAGAGAATATTATGTTTTTAATAGGCTAAAAACATTTTGCTTTTTTTTTTTTTTTTTCAGACAAAAACATTTTGCTTTTGGCTTATGGTGGAAAATGCCCTTGGAGGAGAGGGCAAAAACACTATCGTATATCAGTGTTGCTTGTCAAATTGTCTCTTTGTATTCACAGGCAACATTACTGGTCAACTCTACTTCAACTTATTCTCATCCTTGTAGGGGCAGTGGGAATGTGAATTGTTGTGAACATGTAAGATGTTTGGTAGAATTTATTTGCTTATCTATCAATACAATCAGCATTCATTTTTATTTCATGTTTTGTGACAAATTGATCAGTTATCAGTTTATGTATTGGTTTTAAGCTTCCTTGAGCAGATGGCCAGCAAGAGGTTCCATTTCCTTTAGATTGTTTTGTTCGGTATTAGTAGCCATGAAATAACCAAATCCCAAGACTCAGTATTATAGTGAATTATTGTCTATGCTATTGAGCCCTCAAATAAAAAATGGGAGACCATGATACACAAGATTCCATTAAGCTTGATAAATTACTTTTCTAAAATATAAACAAAAATCATACATATTTGTAAAACTAGCTATTCATTTAATGACAATTTTGTTCATAATCAGGTATGAGTTCCCGGACCATTCCACTGAACAATCTGAATATCGAGAGCAAATCATCAATACCGCCAAAAAGTTCAGGTTACTTCAAAGAGTGTTGTGGAATCTTTGCAGGATAATATCAGACCTCCTGTAGTTCATTAGCTACATTAGAGAGTATTTCCAATAGGTAATGCAGACGAATTTTGTACGCATCCATGGGCTACTTCAGTGTTTGTATCATAGCTGCTTACTCAACTATCTCCATGGTCGACCTTCCCGATGACTTTGGCAGGTTGGAGTCTATGGAAGGAGTCTGAGCTGCTTGATCAGAAGAGTAATGATCCTGTTCAACAGTGATTGTATTCAACAACTTTGTGAAAGAAACGTCATCGTCCCCAAATGAAGGTTGCAATTCACTGCATTCAATATTATGTGAAGCATCTCCATGTACTACGTACATCATTGATCACAGAGTAGAATCTTGTGGCTGGAATGGAACCACTGATTCTAGATTTTCTTTGGTTTGAGCATGATGCACCTGAATTAAGAATAAAAAACAAACAGGCATTGAGTTTAGTGCTTGAACATACTCGGTTGAGATAAATTTCATATGGCAATATAGCATACCATTCTCACCTCTAGAATCCTATACTCTGTAGCTTCATTTTCAGAATTAGACATGTTATGTCTAACTGGTATGTCAACTTCATCGGTTGAATTTTTTTTCTTAAATGCAGATTGCCAATTATTGCATTCACTATAATAGATATTAGCATATGGGACATTTCCTAGCTTTGTGTATATTGGTAACTGCAGCATGGGGGTGCAGTAATCTTGTGGCTGATGTGGTCCAAAGAGTGAATTCAGATTTTGTTCCGGTGGATCACGTAGCTGAATTATCAATCATAAAAAAGCAAGCATTAGTTCATACTTTTTACGCACATATTGAGTTAGTACAAGAAGATGTTCAAAGAGGATGCGATTTTATATATCATCTACAGCTTAATGTACGTAGTCAACATGTTCATTATATCATCAGTGGTTTTGAAAGATATTCTTGTAACATAAGAATCATCAATTTCTGTTTATAGCCGAAATGTTTAACAACAAAAGGCATGTTCATTCTCACCGGTGATAAAACATCGTCCATAGTCTCATCTCTATCACAGGTTGAAACTTCATTCGTGTCTAGATGACAAGAATCTCCAAATGGTGACTGCAACTTATTACAATCATCGTTAGTGCCATTGGCTTGCCGAACAGCTTCCAAC
The DNA here is from genome assembly GCA_025331145.1 of Rosa persica. Lineage (NCBI taxonomy): Eukaryota > Viridiplantae > Streptophyta > Magnoliopsida > Rosales > Rosaceae > Rosa > Rosa persica. Next base: position 33,715,338 of record WFKR01000001.1, read on the forward strand.
ACTAGGGATGCTGGTGACCGCAGTGCTGAGGAGCAGCAGTCATCCAGAGGCTGAGGTTGATGAAAAAATGATTCATCATTTTTGTGCGCCTGAGTACAAAAAAAGAAATCAGAATTATAAGCAAGCAAGATCTTACTGTTGATAGACTTCTGGTGCTCCATATCAAGACAGAGAACATGTTCATTCTTACCTCTTGATTCATTTCATCAGCAGCTTGATTTTCCCAATTAGACACACACGCGCTATCTGATTTATTCTTCAAGCGACAGTTAACAAAGTCACCCTGCGTAAATTTGAGGCGATGCCATGGTTAATAAGTAGGAACCCCTATTATATCACGCAATAACCAGCAATGAAAATCTTTTCATTGTGGACACACATAAACACATAACATATACGTACTAAACCCTTGATGCAGTGAACACATCACAATAACAAAACCAAAAGAGAAATAGAGAATCACCTGGGCCTGCTTCGGATATGAATCAAAATCTGATCCCAGATTTGTTCCTGGTTGAGAAATTCCCTGAAGTAACAATCACAAAAAGAAAGAGTTAAGTTTGGATACACTTCTTGTGCAGCGGCATATTTAGAAGTGCATATAAGAAAGTGTCAAAGGAGCATGCTTATTCTCACCCCTGGAATCACATCTGCAGCTTGGGTGTCAGAATTACACGTGGTGTTGCTAACTAGTTCATCATCATCATTGGTTGAAATATTGTTCTTCTTCGGAAGAGAAGAGTCATTATCCTCAAATGGATATTTCCTCTTATGGCATTCATCATTATGGACATTGGTGGTATGTGACTGATGTAGCTGATGAAAGCCTTGGGATTCATGCGGATTGCCAATGGGAATCTGAAGAGCATCTCCTAGCTGCTTAAATGCCAGGTGTTCTTCTGCTTCAGTAATCCTACCGCCACCAGTTTCAGCTTCATCATCACTGCCATTGGGAATTGGAACAACATTAACCTGCTTATTAGACGCCAAATTTTCTTCAGCCCGATTTGCAACATTGGAGGCCATACTGCAGTTACCGCTACCGCTATCTCGATTGCAGAATGGAGCATCCTCGTCATGATCAGAGTTGTCTGACTTGTACTTCAAGCAACAGACAACAAAGTCCCCTATCTGCTTAGGAGGATTAGAATGTGCCTCAATGAGATAATACTCATGAATGACCCAGCCAGTCTTCTGGGATTTCGGCACTCCACGTTTGTAGAAGGTTAAGGTCCTCTTTCTCCCAATCACAGCTTTGGAGCCAGGGGCCTTGATGTCGCGGTCCTTGCCTGTGATCTTCCAGAACCCTTCCCCTGTAGTCCTGTTGGAGTGTCTGCTGTTAGGGTACTTGTATTCACGCGGAGTGAAGAAGTACCACTTGCCCTGACTGTCCCAAGACTCTGCCCATGCAAAGCAGAAGAAGAAAAAAGAGAAAAACTTCCTGCCCAGATTTTGCGCCCTTGTGAATGCCAGTTCTGCAAAAATGTAACACAATACACGTGACTGTTCGTCCAGATAATTAATAGATAAACTCTACTTTTACCTACACAAAGATACAAACTTGGCTTTGATGATGGCGGTATTTTAAACCCATCCCTCTCTCTCCTGTCTCTCTCTCTCTCACCACATTGTAATAACCAGAAACTCAACAATACCTAAACCTCACATGTTCAAGATACTAGCAAGGATTCCAGTTAGTCAGTAACTGCTTCAAATTGCTAATAACTTCATATCACAATCTCATAAAATGAACAGCACAAGTTCCAGACCTAGGAATCTATAGTACTTATTAACATTTGAGGATTTGAAATTAGCTGGACAACCAGAGAACCCCTAAGTTTACAAGCACAACTCATGGGGAATGAAAAATAACGTTAATAATTCATTTCAAATAATGACAACTCCATCAGGCAACAAAATTTATATCAGCTCAATTCACCTCAAAAATAATGTTTCGGAGATAGTTTACCTGGTAACTCACGAGGCTCGTGCTTGCACACATCGATTTCAGGAATGATGGTGCTGATCTCGGAGTCCTTGCACTGATTCTTCTCCTCCAAGTCACGAAGGAGCCTCTCGTCGGTGGGATGGAATCCGTATCCCGGCGGAACTGGGAAGTCGCCGCAGCTCATCTCTTTCACTCTGAATAGCTAATTTTGATCGGTGTTTTGTTTGCTCTGAAGTGCAGAGGAAAGAGTTGGGTTTATGCATAAAGTAAAGTCAAATGCATCGAACTAAAAGTCCTGAGCTTCGGAAGCAAGCGCAACTGTATGGAATGACTTGCATCATAAGTGAGAATCTGATCCCACCATTAACGAGTGGCAACCAATCAGGCTTTAGTTTTTAGTTTTTACATTTTCTTTGTCTCTTTAAGGGAATCTGATTTATCGTTACCTGCTCTTCGAAGTTCAGCCTTTGGTGCCTTGGTGGCCTTCTTTAGTTCTTTGTTTATCCATTTGAGACTGGGAACGTTCAGGAACATTGACCAAAATAATTGGAGATTTTTTTTTAAATACATTGGAGATATTTTAGATCCTATTCAAGTCTCACTAAGATCAAAGTTTTTTTCACTGTCAGTTTAAAGTGTGTAAGAAACTATTTTTATATAAAAAAAATAATTACATATAAAGTCATTTTGTTTTTTGTTTACTATTAGGAAAAAATTTCATTGTTTATAAAAGTGTCACATAATGCTTTAAAAAAAAAAGTCACATAATTTCAATTTTCATTATTTACGAAAAATATAAATGCGTCCAAAAAATTAATGTCATTCTCTAAAAAATTTGCTGCTATCTGAAAAACTTATTACACGATCCAAAATGCACTGACTCGTTTTGAAGTTAAATTCGACCACACAATATTTCTGTTGTCCGGCTAACTTTTAATGATGGACCAGTGTCGTTGTGTCATTCTTGCCAATGCGAGCCTAACCATGCTCATGGATCATCCATACAACGGTGATGACAACATATTGAGCCTCAAAAACTAATTATTCTCCTATGATTGTGTACCATTTTTCAGCGATTCCAACAATCTCTATACACTATTACATGTATGAAAGTTAGTCATTCGTCATGTTCTCCATTTTTATGCCTTGGATTTTAAATCATACATGGAGTAGATGGTTGCTCTAAGTTTCATTTAGAAAAAGATGAGATCACTTAGGTAGAGACACTTTTTGTTAGCCTCACATGGATGAGTTGTTATGTTGTTTTATGGTTGAACTAACATTTTTCTATAAAAAAAGAAGAAGAAAGAAATAGATACAATCTTGGTACGTTTAATTATTGTTTTACGTTTGTGCTACACCAAACACATAATAAAGGGTTGAACAAAGTGATCATCAGTTTGGAATTTGGATGGCTTTATATTTCACCAATGGAGTAAAAGAGGGCAAAATCACTATCTTAAATCAATACTGTTGCTTGTCAACTCTAGTTCAACTTATTCAGAGGCAGTGGGAATGTAAATTGTTGTGAACATGTAAGATGTTTGGTAGAATTTATCTACTTATGTTGGTTAAATCAATCCAACCACCTTTTTTTTTTTTTGGGAAAATATTCAGCTTTCAGTTTATGTATTGGTTTTAAGCTTCCTTAAGCAGATGACCATTAAGAGGTTCCATGTCCTTTCAGATTGTTTTGTTCTGTAGCCATGAAATACCCAAATCGCCCAACTCAGTCTTATAGTGACTTATTGTCTTTGCTATTGAGCCCTCAAATGAAAAATGGGAGGAAATGATACACAAGATTCCATTAAGCTTGATAAATTACTTACAAGGTTTTAAACAACAACAATCATATACATTTGTAACTACTACTCCATCAACCAACCAGTTATTACATTTCAGTAACCGTAACTACTACTACAACAATAGCCCAACTAGCTATTAATTTAGTGACATTTCTCTTCATGAGGTCTGTGACCACTTACCGAACAATTTGAGTAGGGAGAGCAAACCATCAATAAGCTAAAAAAGTTCACATTACTTGGAAGATTGTCGTACCCTTGGAGGATAATATCAGACCTCTTATAGTTCATTAGCTACATTGGAGGGTTTCCAATAGTTGATGCAAATGTATGTTGTTCCCATCCATGGGCTACTTTAGTGTTTGTATCATAGCTGCTTACTCCACTATTCCTATGGTAGACCCTTCGCAATGACTTCGGTAGGTTGGAATCTATGGAGGGAGTCTGAGCTATTTGATCAGAAGAGTAAGATTGCAACTAATTGCATTCAATATTATGCAGAGTGTATCCATGTATTGTGTACATTATTGACTGCAGAGCTGAATCTTGTGGCTGAAATGGATAAAACGCTGACTCCATATTTTCTTTGGTTTGACAATGCACCTGGATTAAGAATCATAAACAAACAAGCATTTAGTTTGAAACTTGAACACTTGGTTGAGATTAATTTCATATAATATACCATTCTCACCTCTAGAATCCTAGAATCTGCAGCTTGATGTTTAAAATTAGACATGATACATCCAACTGATATTTCAACTTCATTGGTTGAATTTTTTTTCTTAAATGCAGATTGCCAATCATTGCATTCACTAAAACAAAGATTGGCATCTGGAACATTTCCCAGCTTTGAGTATATTGGTGATTGCGGTATGAAGGGGCAGTAAGTGGACGCAAAAATGAATATAGATTTACTTCTGGTGGGTCACATAGCTGAATTAACAATCACAAAATAGCAAGCATTAGTTCATAGTCTCATACGTCTTATGCGTATGATAAGTTTGTATAAGAAGTTGTTCAAAGAGGATGCGATTTCACATATCATCTGCTACAACTTCATTTTATAACTTGGAGATAATGTAGTTGACAAGTTCATTATATCATAAGTGGTTAGAAAGATTTTCTTGTAACATAAGAATCAACAATTTCTGTTTATATTCGTGAGTTGCGATTTAAGTTTTGCTATAGTGAGGAGGTTAAGAGGAGGAATTTTGCAAGAACTGGTGCAACTCCAAGAAGAAGGCTTTCGCAAAGTACTCCAAGACCTATGAAACTGACGAAGGAAAGAAGAATATTGAAGAACAATTTGAGAAACTAATTAAATATGCTACTGCTATTCAAGTTTTGGCTCACACTCGGATCAGGAAGATGCAAGGTTTGAAGCAGAAGAAAGCACATCTCGTGGAGATCCAGGTGAATGGTTTGGGCACCAAAGTCCTCTTCTCCCTTCTTTTAGTAAATGATCCAATAGTGAAGCAAACCCTTCTCACTAGCTACACGTCATCTTCCTCGCAGTACCACCGCCTGGAAAGCTACACAACTACGTACTGCTTTTCGTTCCTATGTGGATTCTGGACGTAGCTTTTAATTCCTTTGGCTCCATCTTTTACCGTGCTCATCTCTAGCTGGCTCTGTACTTCGTTATCGATACGATCGGATCTCTAAGACTCTAATCTCTTTTGTGCTTATTTACAGTTACAGACCCAGGACTGAAAGTGTCTTCAGCAGCGTCTTGGTCCTCATGAAGAGGCTCTCCCCTCCAACAGCATCGCTGCACCGAGACGGTTGCTTCGATGGCGGATCCATGAGAGAGAGAGAGAGAGAGAGAGAGAGAGAGAGAGAGAGAGAGAGAGAGAGAAGAGAGTTTCAGTAGTCCGGGCTCAACCTGAAAGAAGACCCGACCGGGTAAGACAAGAAGGCGGACCACAGGCGTCTGGTTCTTCTCCTCAGCGGCGATCTACTTCTGATCTTAGTTTCCCAAATGACAATGGCGGCCACTGAACGGATCCTGAACTTCAGCCGGTTTCTAAGAATTTTTGGTGACCGGCGACGACAATCATCGGTGGGCACCGAGGTTCTGGGCTAGGAGCGTGAGGGAGGGGGGAGAGAGAGAGAGACAGAGAGAAAGAGAGAGGGAGGGAGTGTCGTGACCCTGATTTTTAACACAAATAAAAATTGATGTACAATCTCATAATTATACATGTGTGATCGTTCAGCCATCAATACGAAATACCTGAAAAATTTTTCTCTTTAAACCAAATACATACTAATGCCCTGAACCCACTATGTCAATATTGACCCGTTTCACAGAGTCATATATTACATAAGCTTACGAATTAGATTGTCAACAAAAAAAAATGAAACGTAAATGATCCTCAGAGCTTACTACAACAGAAGTCCAGATAATGGTAAAGTCAGAAAATTGGCTTCCTACCGTTAAGCGGCAGGTACGCTATCCCATAGTCAGCCATGATTATCCTGACCTGCAGGATTAACCCCTATCCCATTGAATAGTGCACCGGATTATCACACAACAAACCCTGTAAGTTTGTGAAAGCTCGTATGAGTAACTCAAAACAACCAACACAACTAACACTAGAAATAAGGAAAAAATAACTCACACTTTGATTCCTTAAAAGCACGTAACATAAAAAGTAACTCACTCTTTGATTTCTATCAAAATGTCAATAAGGAAAACAACTTACACCTTGTTCCCTTCAAAACCGTTAATAAGGAAAGCAACTCACACATTGTTCCCTAAAAACACGTAATCTCATGAGTTAGATATAACCTTTCCCTGTTACCCCATCAATTACAATGGCAGACAGACTAGAGCTCTAACTGAAATCGTAACCACTTGTTCGGTCAAAGACGTGATTACTCGATAGACTGCCTAAGGTTGCTCACAGACTTTCATTCCTCGGACCTCTCAGTGCCTCAGAATAAAATATTAAAGTAGTCACTCAAGACTCAATTATTACATAAATATCAGTGCTTTTCAACAAATAGTATCAACAATTTCACAATCATTTGTTTTCCAAAAAGCCACAACGCAAAACAATAAAAAACATCACTCATGCAAATTGTTTTCATGAATCAACCAAAATCTACCAACACATATATATTTCACGTAAATATATATATATATATATATATATATACACACGTAGTCATTCGCTCAGGAGTGCCTACTAATACCAACTATAGCTCACACTTGAAAATTTTATTTTTGAGCAAATAAAAATCATTATATATAATCCCATAATTATACATGCGTGAATAATCAGTCATCAATACCTAATACCTGGAAAACTTTTTCCTTTTAATCCAAGTACATACTGATGTCCTGAAACAAATATTACGATACGTACTCGTTTACAGAGTTATATAATACACACCTCACGAATTAAATTGTCAACAAAATAAACGTAAGAGGTTTCTCAGAGTTCATAACATAGCGGAAGTCATAATCATGGCAAAGCCAATGAAACTTGCTTCCTAAGCTTATTGCTGTACCCAAGCTACCTCAGCTTCAGCCACGATCAGCCTCACTTACAGGATTATCCGCTACATCGTTTGAATAGTGTACCGGGATTGCGATAACACAAAATCCAGTAAGCTTTTTGAAAGCTCGTATGAATAAACAAGAAAACAATGATAACTGAACACACACAAAGTAACTCCAAAATACGCAGAAACATAAAAGAAAGAATACTCTCAAGACTCTCTTTTAAAATTCATACTTATGAGACTCAAGTAACCTCAACGTTACCCTTATAAGACCACTCACATTTGGCAGACAGACTAGAGCTCTAACTGATCGCAACCAATAACTCGGCGCAAGAGCATGGTTCACGATAATCGGCAACCAACAATTCCGTAGAGCATGGTTCACCGATATCAGCAACCAACAACTCCGAAGAGCATGGTTCACTGATAATATGCCAAGGTCACACCCGTGACCCACTGATCTCTACAGATCAAAACAATTAATGAAGTCACGCTTGACTTCACAATGTTACTCAACTCTCAATACTTTTCAAAAAATAAAACTCAACTCGTTTCTCAATATATTGTTTCTCGAAAGTAAACATTCAAACAATAATAGTAACAAAATCATGTATATTGTTTCCTCAACACAAATCCATCAATACATACATATTTCACGTAAATAATATATATACATAGATATTCACGCAGGAATGCCTATTAATATCAACTATAGTTAGCAGTTAAACATAACCTATAACTATAAAAGTAATTTCGCTAGTAAATGAACAATGTGAGATTACTCACCTCTATTCCAGCTGCGTCTTCTATAAATCAAAATCATAATAATCCAAATGCTCGTTAACTCAAACCGTCAAGTACCTAATCAAGTACGGTCTTTACTGAGCAAACGAAAAACGGAATAACTTAAACGACGATCCAATGGTCAGATTCTAAAATAAAGATGATTCAAAGGTCGGATCGAATTTAAACGATGATCCATCGGTCGGATCCTCATGGATCGCCCTTGGAAAACATCATATCAAAATTATATGAAAATCCGACGGACGGATTCTCACAAATCGCCTCCCAAATCCCTATTTTACAATTATATGAAAATCTAACGGTCGAATCTTCACCCGTGACCACACAAAGTCATCGAGACAGTCATACGATCAACATATCAAAATTTGAAGCAAAACCGATGGTTGGATCTTCGCAGATCATAAACCGAAGATAAAACGTAAAAACTGTAAAACGTAAATCCTTTTATCAAATTTTTCTAAAATTGCCTTGTAATATAACAAAACGTTCGTATGGATGCATAGATCATCGTCTAGATAATAAAAACTCAAAATATGGTCTGACGCACCGCCACACTCGGCGGTCAGACGGTGGTCAACGTCGGTCAACCACCTCCGATGCAAAAATCGTCAACTACAAACTTGCTCAAAATGAAGGGGTGATTAACTTTCATACCTGGAGCTAAGCGAGATGAGGTCTAGATCGTCCTAGATCAAGCTTGGAAGTTGGATTAATCTCGGCCCTCTAATCAGATTCCAGATTGAATCACAGCTATCGAAAACTTCAAATCTCGATCTTTCACTCCACACTCAAAATTGTCATGCATGGCTTATATGGGGATGATAAGGGGGAAGAGGAGATCACGAAAATGAGGATGATCGGGTCGGCTACTCGGCTTGGGGGGGCTTCGATCTAGTTTTCGGGGCAGCGGCTGGGTGTCACGAGTCGCACTTAAGAGTTGTGCTATCGTGACACTTTGTAAGGAGATGACGAGAGAGGCGAGCCTTGAGGCAAGGAGATGCCAAGTGGGGTGAGCCTTGGGACAAGGTGAAGTGAGAGGAGCGAGCCTTGGGAGCCCAAAGGCGAACTTGAAGCTAAAGTGAAGACGAGTGGCATTGTCATAATTAAGTGGAAGTTCTGGTTCGAGGTACTTCGGCTTGGAATTTGGGAAAACTCCAAACACGAGAAATGTCCGGAACGTCGAAAAGAGTTCAATGCACTTGACGGCATGTCATTTGGATTTTCTGAGAATTAGTTATGGACAATTATTCTCCTCGGCTATTTTGATGTTTCCTCCCAATTTGTGCATGTAAGGGGGAGACATGGTGTTGAGCTTCTACCACCCCCGGTGCTGGCCTTCATGGGGTACTAAGTGAGCTTTTCCCAGGCACCCTTGGGGGCCTAGGAGCCGGGCATGTGTCGTCAGAAATTGGTGGCATATGTTTCCACGAGTCAGGATGTCTCGTGGACTGTATTGGCTGAAAGGCCAATATTGTGGGTCGACGTCGGGGGCGAGGTTCGTAAGAGGGCGATCCTTATGCCATCGGTGTTAGACAAATATGTGGGCTTACGGAAGATATGTCGGGATGCAGGGCCTAGGTGACTTGTCAGGTTGGTACTGAAGGCTTGAGTATACGGCCAGGTATTACCCATGAGCCGAATGAGCTATCTAGGTGATGCTCATAAGGCGAAGTATGAGGGCATGTGTTGCCCAACTGCCAAATAAGTTGCAAAAGAGATGCTCACGAGGTGAGACACGACGACAAGTGTTGCCCGCGAGTCGAGCGAGTCATACTAGTGGTGTCCATGAGTCGCAGAACAAGAACAAGTGTTCCATATAAGCCCATGGGGTCGTGCAAGTGATGCCATAAGATGAAGTAAGCGGGAACGTGCAGTCCATGAGTCAAGTAAGGTGCGTAAGTGACGCGCACAAGGTTAAAGTATGCGGGCATGGGTTGCCCTTGAGATGAAAGCGGAGTGAGTCGGATAAGCAATACCCATGAAGTGAAGTATGCGGATATATGTTGTCCATGAGCCTAGTGGGTTAGATAAGCGATGCCCGAGGGGGAGTATGCAGACATATGTTGTCTGGGAGCTGAGTGGGCGGCAGAAGTGATGCCCACGAAGCGACAGAGTGTGCAAGCTGCTAAGAATGACTCTAGGAAGAAACGTGAATGGCAACTTAGTCTCGGTACATGATCATGCTATTTTCTATCGATGTGCGGGACGCACGCGAGTCAGTAATGGGCTGGCGTAAGCCAAGATGACACGAAAGCCTATCGGTTGGGCGAATGTATCCAATTTTCGCGTTCCATAGGTAGTTTACTTGCTTAGTGTCAGGTTGCGAAGCAAAAGATATTTTAGGCATTGGAGGATTTTTCTTTTTCTCTTTTCCTTTATCTTTGGCTACTGGCCACATATGCACGAACTCGTATCGATGAGCTATACAACTTTCATGAAGGAAGTTTTCCCAAATTTTGTATATATAAAAAGTCAATTTTCACGACCCCTTAAATAACGTTCATTTTGAAAATAAAATCGATTCGAAACCGAATTCCTCGGACAAAGACTAACAAAATAGTCTCAAAATTCATAGTTCAAATAATAAGATAATTATTGAATTACATAAATTTAATATGTGAAAATTCGAGTCTTCACATATACTTAAACTCATTTTCCTATATGTGAACCACAGTCCTATGAATCGTAGTCGATCAAGTTCATATCATTTCAAACAAATATCCTTTTCGAAAGCTATTCAAAATTAACGAAATAATTCCGAATAATAAATAAATCTGTTCGTGAATGAACATTGTGAGATTAATCACTTCAAAATTCTTGCTGCATCTTTACACTACTAGACTGCTTACAGAACGCTTTCTATCAAGTACCTAAGGAAAGTATAGCCTTGATTCAGTCAACAAATCATAATTAAATAAAGTTCGAATCCCCAAATCGAACTAAAATCTCAAAGTAACGTCAATTGAGGCGAAACCACTTCTGAGACCTCTCAAAGTCTCCGGAATATTTCCATGATCGATATGTCCAAATCAAAAGTCGACCGGGTGCTTGAATCCTCACGAATCGAATAAATCGAACAGTCCGAAACCGTAAAAATTATAACAATTTCATACGGACCCAAAAAATTGTATATTATATATCGAAACGCTCGTATCGACGAGTAGAAGATATATAATACAAGAAACAGTCCTTTACATGGTTTGAATGCCGCCAGAACCCTGCCACAGGTGGAGGCACACTGCTGCCTGCCAAAACTCAATATTTCACAAAACTCCCAACATCAAAGATCTTCTTCTTAGCATACTTACCAACTTTCATAACTAGCCTCAAGTCAAAATCTAAACGAAAATGACTGAAAACTACCTCGCAGACCGTGAATCACTGTTCAATCAAACTTGAACCAAATTTCACCTGAATCGACCCAGACAACCACCACCACAGATCGACCAGGGAGGCTCTTACGAACTCAAAACAGGAAGCATGAAGCCACGACGTCACCAGAACTGAGTTTTCCGACCGGGTCCGAATATACCAAACTCCGCCGCTTTGTTGCGTCGCACACGGTGAATATCGCCGCTAGCGGATGCCACAGGGAGGAGCGCACGGTGGAGACGAGCTGATCTGGAAAATTTCACCGCCAGAGATCGCCAGAAAAGCCGGGTCGGGTCAGTGGCAAAGAAGTGAGAGAGCGGAGGTTTTGATTTCCGGAAATAGAAACCCAAATAAAAATAATAAATTTTCCAAAAGGGAAATTTCTATTTATAGTGGTTTCCAAAAATATCCAAAACTTTCGCAGATCATAACTTCAATATACGAGCTCCGATTTTCGCGTTCCACATGTCCGCGAACTCGTAGCGACGCGCTTTCTAACTTTCGTGAAGGAAGTTTTTGGAGAATTCCAATGTATAAAAAGTCAACCTTGAAGCCCCTCTAAATCTACGTTTTTCGAATAAATAATTGTCCTAAACAATTCCACTTCACATAAGACATACGAATAAACACAATAACAAAAATTCATACAACTAGTCCATTATTAATTACTAAAATTAAATAACGAAAATCCAGGTCATTACAGGGAGTGTGTTGCTCGTGCCGGGAGAAAAAGGAGAGATGGAGGAGCATGAGATTAATGTTTTTTTCCAATTAGGCTGAGGGTAAAAATGTCAATTGAGTTTAAATCGGGTAAAGAGGAATAAAAATCTGTTGCTGGAGTAAGTATGATAATTTTGTCTAATTTTAGTGTTTTATTTTCTTGTGCCAAGGACCCATTTAATTTCTTGTGCCAAAGATGAGTTGAGAGTCTTCAGAGTACATCATCACTATGCACCAATACAATAGGACTTGGTCCATAGACAAGCCAACTATATATCAAATCCAAGTAGAGGTTGGTTTGTTTCGTTTCTTCCTGTACAAGTATAGGCAGAACCGCAGAACTACGTTAAAAATTTTCGGAACTGTAAAGCCGCGGCAGCCCATCTCTTTCAATTTGAAATAGCTGATTTTGATTGGTGTTTAATTTGCTCTGAAGTGCAGAGGAAAGAGTGAGGTTGTATATAATAAAGTCGAGTGCTTTGAAACTGAGAGTCCTGAGCTTCGGAAGCAAGTTCAACCGCATGGAATATTGGAATGACTGGCAGCATGAGTGGAGTCCCACCAATGACGACCAATCACGCGTTAGTTTTTACATTTTCTTTGACCCTTAAAGGGAATTTCATTTATCTTTACCTGCTCTTGGAAGTTCAGCCTTTGGTGGCCTTATTTGTTTATCCATTTGAGACTGGGAACATTCAGGAACATGGGCCAAAATAATTGGAGAATTTTGTTTTTTGGAGAAATTTTTGTTGAGAATATTATAGGGTCTCAGCTGAGCGGATAAGTTTTATACACTGTAAATCTTTTAATGCTTATACAGATAGTTTATATTTCCAGTGTATGCATGGCGTTTAAAGTGTGTAAGAAAATATGTTCATAAAAAAAAAACATATAAAGTCTTTTTTTTTTTTTTGGGAAAATTTTTTATCATCTATAAAAATGTCACAAAATTTCAACTCTCAGTATTGTCATTCTCTAGAAACCATGTTGCCATCTGACAAAAAATAACTACACGATCAAAAAGGTACTGACTCATTTTAAAGTTAAATTCAACAAGGCAATATCTCTATTGTTCGACCAACTTTTAATGATGGACCGGTGTCATTATGTCACTCTTGCCAACATGGGCCTAACCATGCTCATGGATCGCCCATACAATCAATAATGACAACGTATCAAGCCTCAAAAGCTAATTATTCTCCTATGATTTTGTGCTGTTTTCTATTGATTCCGATAATTTCTAACACTAATACATTTATGAAAATTAGTCATTCGTCATGTTTTACATTTTTTATGACTTGGATTGCAACTTTAATCCTGTTTGGCTCCAGTTTTTCTTGAGCTGGTCAACAGTCTCTTTTCTGCGCGGGTGTGCTAGCACCGTTCAGGTGCGGTAGTCGGGGGTGTCCGTTGACCTGACTTCTTTCGAGCGATTGTGGACGAGAAGAGCACCAACCTCGTCGCGGGATTCTTTGTGCCTCGTGGTGAGGACTTTTGCTAAGCTTCTTCAAAATCACATAATCGATTAGCTTAAGGGAAATTCGAGTGAGGAGAAATCTTCTCAAGGAAGATCAGAGTGAGGAGAAATCCCTTTGAGCTTGGCGAAAATGTTCTTCGTGAAGGCTTTGCTGGCTTTCTCCTTGAGCTTGGCGAGAATGCTATCTCTTTGTTCCAAATCACACAATCGATACTCGACGTCGTAGATCAAGCAGAACGAAAATCACTGGAAAGTGGGGAGAACTTGCTAAAGCGTGATTTTAGCTTGACTGGTTTGCGAGTATGTTACCCTTGCTTGGATGGTTCCGTAATCATTGTGATCACGGTACTACAGTCGGCTCTTGATGAGACTAGGACTGAAGAACATTGACAGAGGGTTTGGTGGCACTGACAGTCGGCTCCTGAGGATTCTGGAATTGGAGTGTGGTCACCGGTAAGAGAAGGGGAGGGGTTGCTCCGGAAAGGCTTGGATGATCATAGAGATTAATTGATGAGTTGTGTCTTGTTACTTCGTCGTAACCTCTATATATAGGTTATCAGGCCACAGTGGTTGGCCTTAAACAAATCATGATGGGTTTAAAAATTAAGCACTAATGGAATAATGATGTGTTTTCCAATTAAGCACTAACGGAATCATGATGGGTTTTCCAACTAAGCACTAATGGAATCATGATGGGTTTTCCCTGTTGGCCACCATGAAATGTAGTTGAATGCTTCCCCACGTGCATGTCATATTCCTTAATTGAATGGAGTATGAATATTCGCATGGGTGTGCCTTTTCTTGTAGCTTGCATAATCTTCCATAATTATGCAGGTAAGCTTTATTTAGCCTCTAAATAATATATTTCGAACTTGTCGATAATATATAGCTTGAGTCACTGACATTGGCTCAATTTCTCCAAGACACGCCTTGTCAGGCCAAAATGCTCATTTTGGGTTCAAACATTGCCCGCCAGACCTCAAAGTCAAAGGTCTTCGTCTTGACTGAAGAGGTCTTGAATCAACATTGCTCTTATAATGTCGTTGCTCCAAAGCCACTTGTATTGGCTTGACTGAAATTACTTGACTGATTCCATATAGGCCTCTAAATAAGTCATAAAGCTTGAATGCCACAATCTGAATTGCCTTTGTAATGAACTGACACTTTGTTTGCCAACTTTATTGCCCCCCATGTATCTAATGTCTGGTATGCAGTGAATTGGCGAAACTTGGGCAGGTTGTAAGAGATCAGAACTTTAGCGTGCCCCCCATGCGAAGGAGACTGTTTTTGATCGTGAATGAGGATCATTCTCTTCCTTGGTAGTAGCTTCACCATGTGTATAGCAGCAAGTATCTGCCTTATTCGCTGGCTCTCCGTTGATTTTCTCAAATGTAGGTGTTGGAGCCGCTTTGCTGGCTATATCAAGTTTGATCAAGGCCTAAAGTACTTGGCGAAATAAGATGCAGAATAGCAAACTGTTTGCTGTCATTTAATCTTTCGCGAATCTTATGCTGAAGAGGATGATTGAACCATGGCTATCGACATCATGATATGTGACCAAGTGAAACCACCATACTTGTTGCAACTTTAGCATCTAAAACGGGTTTTAATCATGTTTAACAAAAAACATCAGGCCACTACGCTGGCCCTACTGTTGTAGGGAAAGGTGCAATGTCATCTCTTCACTACCGCCTCAGATGCAATCATCAAGATGGAATAATGATTAATTAATTATCAACTAGACCCACTCACTGCCAGCTAATAAATTAATCTCCAAAAATATCTGAGCCACAAATCAAGGTGTAGTGGAGAAGTGTTCCTTGCGAACAAATTTTCTTCGCGAACATTTTCTGACTATTTCCTTTAAGGAAGATCTGAGTAAGGAGAAATCTTCTCAAGAGAGATCTGAGTGAGGAGAAATCTTTTTGAGCTTGGCGAAAATGTTCGTCGTGAACACTCATTGACTTTCTCCTTGAGCTTGATTTAATGAGGACCCAAGACCTTTAAAATGTTTCTCCAATATTTTTTTGAGGAGAAATCTCCTCGAAGCAGATCCGAGTAAGGAGAAATCTCATTGAGTTTGAGTCTCTGTTCCATCACTTCAGCTCCTCATCTTGATGTTCAACTTCCTCTCAATAGATGATGGTTTGCTTTCTACAAGATTACGGGGGAGGCCATCTATGCTTCACTCCAAGCTCCGATGTATCAAAATTTATAGCATGAAAACCCTTCTTGTGAGAGCTTGTAGGAAAAGAACACGGATACTTCGCGTCAAAGACTTGGAAGAAATTTGGCTTGTAGGAGGAGTAATCTTGCCCCCCAAGTATCCTTGTTGGTTGGTGAAGCATGATCTTCAATTGGAACTTTGGAGATGAGGATGGACATAGATTGGCTCTGTCACCGACTACCATGTCATAGAACATGGTCTTTGTAGAATTAGCCACGAATTGGCTTTTGCATTCGACCACTTGTTGGTCTGAATCTCCATATCAAGGACTTCAAAGAACCTGAACTCCTTCATATGCTTTTTGGAACCGATAATCAAATAATAATTATCATCACATTCATCATAGATTGGCTCTATATTGAGATCATATTTAGAGTCACGAAAGAGTGGCATATCAAATATTTGTTTGCCTCTATACTCATTCCAGACATCATATTGAGACGCCTTTATGGATTATTTAGTACCATCATAGACACATTTCTTTGGCAAGAAATTTGGAACTGGATAACTGTAAACAAGAGTTAACTTGTATTGATGATACTCAAATTTAGGATCGCGAATGATAAATTGGCCACTAGAATATTTATTCTGGCCATTTATGCAACGTGGGTTGTAGATGTTTTCTCCACATATATCAAAGCCACTGCATGGCCCCAAAACAATAGTGAAGAATTTGAAGTCGAATTGACCAATAAAGCCACAGATTGGCTTTCCAAGGCCACAACTTAATTGATAATTAAGTTGGCTATGGCTTAATTGATGATATGTATGACAACGTCCAGAGCAATGAAAGCCACATGCATGATAATTGAGTTGACCATTTTGAGCATACTTTTGATCACTTTCATGACCGTGGTAGCGTCCAGTAGCAAGACCGCATCTCTTTTGGCTAGATTCTCTTGGAGGCTTTTCTTCTATCTTGCTTTTCCGGAGAAACCCAGAAGCAAAACTGTTTCAAGTCTCTCTCTTTCTTCCAAACTTCATCTTCCATTTCCGAAGAAATCTAGAAATGGCACCCAAGAAACCATTCGTTATCAATCAAGCAGATGAAATCACTGAGAAAGCCGCATTCACCTGTCGGACTAACATGGGTGTTCGATGCAGAAGTTAGATTGGAGATAAGAGAAGTCGACTGATGGGCTTTGGTGGAGGTGATAATCAAGCGAGCCTGGGTCCCACTCCTCGCGATCGTTTTTCAGATGATGATATGGCCTATTATGGGCTTCCCATCCGCCGTCCTATAGCCACTCTTCGGCAGGTACACGGTGATTTTAGCAGTTGTGGACCAAGGAGGAAAGTGGGCTTCTGGCCTACCATCTCTGCTGAGGAACATGTTTGGTATCAAGAGGTCCGAGCGAGAGATTTGGCCCGATGACATGCGGTGGGTATCACCCAAACCATCTATCTATGCTTCTGTCTTCCGCATAATACCAGCCCTGCACAGCTAGACGCCGCTCTTTACTTCTGGAACACCTCCAGCAATACATTCGATTTCTGGTTTAGGCAGATGAGCATAACTCTACTGAATATTCTTACCATCACTGGGGTGCCCATTGACTTTGATCCTATGTGCATGGTCAGTTTGATGGCATTCAATTTCCTTTGAGAATGGATATGGCTGGTCGGGGTCATCACAGCAAATTGTTCCCATTCTGGAACAACTATTACCGCACCCAGCGCGACCATACATGAGGTATCGCATTCCTGGAATTTTGTCTTTGCAAATTTATCTTTTGCACTTCTTCCAACAAACCTACTAGGCCCTGGAATTCTTTGGCCACTACTCTCTACAATGGTATTTGCGTTGGCCTTGGGCAACCTGTATTGGGTGCATTATATCGCTCTCTTTATAAAGCCGTAATGCGCCCCTTTAATACTGACAGTAGTGGCCCTTTCTGGCTCCTTGCCTTTTGGCTGGAGATTTATTTCCCTCGCTTCCGTCGCGGTGATATTCCAAAGGAACCTCCAATCGATTCCTTTTGTGGAACTAGCTTTGCCATAATGTAAGGTATCGAGCTCCACCCTACTTCGAGTATTTTATTTACTTATACATGCTGGAAGAGATGCCGGACCCAAAATAGTCCTTTCTAGGCCATTCCCTCATCCCCTTGATGATGGCTTTCTGCCCAGTGGACGAGATCATAGCGAAAGAGCCCTCCTGGCCTTTCATCGCGCCATCTCCTACTTGGATATTAGTCTTGCCACCAACCGTATAAGTTACGAGCTCTATGCCTCTAACCACTTTGCTCGCCAATTTGGGTTGGCCCAGTTGGTTCCCTAGCCTCTGGTTGATTCTGTCAATTACTACACCTTTTGGAGGAGATTAGCCCTGCTTGGGTCTGCCCCCTTTCAGAGTCAGTTTACTTTGATAGTGATTCCCCCCTGGCTCAGAGTGTTGTACCCCTCAACATGTCGACGAGGATCATGCTAATTGGTGGAAAGAAGTGCCTGTGAACTATTGGGACTTGCCATATGACGAACTCTTCACCCTGATCTTCCGTGGCATGAGTAGTCATGGTCTGGAGGACCACGAGATTCTTGAGCACTTCTCCAACCCTGCAGCACAACCCCTGTGACCTATTCTACCTTCTCGCTCATCGTGTCTAGGGATAAAAATCTCCGAGCCTGGGGCAACAGTAAGTTTTCGTACGTCTTTCTTCACCATTCTTTTTCTTTGTCTTAATTTTTCCTGCTCTTATTCCTGAGTGTGTTTTGTAGCGAACTACCTGGACTAGGACAACCTCTATTCAGGTCAGGAAATAATAGGCAATAACAGCGGAGACTCCTGCGGGAGAGTCTTCTTATGATGAAGATCCCGCTGAGGTAATTTGGTTAAGAATGATCCCCAACTTGTATATTTGGTGCTTCCCCCCTTTTTGAGTTGTGATTCTTTTCTTGCACAGACTACTGCTGTCTTTGCTCACAAACGCGGTTGAGCTCAATTAGTCGAAGAGAGTTTTGAAGATGACGAACCTCTAGGAATGCAATTGGTAAACTCTGGCCCCATCTTATCCTATTTAAATTTTAGAATCTGAGTAGGATCTTCACTATGTATCTTTTGACAGGTCCGTTAGAGGACCACTGATGCTTCTCGCCTGAGTGAGGCTGGATCCTCAGTCGCTGTAGAAGAGCCAACTATCTCGCTAGTTCAAGCACTAACTAGCCCCGTGGCGCCTCTTCCCTCTCCCATATCCACAGAACGTCCGCAAAGTCCTACCAATCTAATAACGATTTCCGATGACGACTCCCCGGAGCATGAAAGTGTGGAAAGCCACTCTGAGGCTTCTGCCACTTATGAGGAACTAATGACGACAGAGATTCCTGCCGCACTAGAGGTCCAAGAGGTGAATGAAGCAGGGCCTCTCCCTCTGGGGGACCATGTACCAAATATTGTTCCGATAGCTCGAGAGATAAGCCATTGTTGGCCAATGCTTTCCATTTCCCTTTAGATCAAACCCGCTCTCTGACATTTCTAGCGAGGTTATTCCATACCACGCGGGACCTTGAATGATGGAGACTAAAGGGAAATGGAATAAGCTCGCTAATCATATGGAGACTCCTTGCAGCACCTTGAATGATCGGGCCACTCACATGGGGGAGCTAAGGCTCTAGAAGTTAGACATATAAGCCCAATTCCGACATCTCCAAGCTTGTTTGGCCTATGTGAACAACGAGCTCAGTGCGGAGGAAGCCCAACTGGACGCTCCCATGGCTGCCTCCGAAGAGTTGACTCGCCGCTTGGCCCAAGCTGAAGAACGGGCCTTGTTGATTGAAGATAGGGCCCTGGCTGCAGGCCTCTAGGTTGAGTACTTTGTGTGAAGCTTGATTTTGTAGGCTGGCCACTTTAGGCCTCTTATAACTTACAGTAGTGATTTCCTTAGGCCCAATTGTAGTACAAAATATTTATATACATACATATATATATATAAATATTCTTCTTGTAATACTGACAACATCTTTATTTCTTAACTAATATTTATCTTTTGGATCCACTTGCTAGCCCAACTCAAAACTCTTGGTTTTATCTTCTTAATAAGTCTAAACTTCGCATTAACTAACTGTTGAAAACGGTTGTGAGAAGATAATATTGAAAATGGAACAGTTACCTTCTTGAAAATCTTTCGGTTCACCCACAAGCCAATAATGTCTTCTTTTCCGAGATTTAGGGCAACTTTAATTAAGATTTAGTGACACTTAGTTCGACTCTTCGACTATCCATCCAAGGGTGGAGATGCTTTTCCGATACTTAGAGCAACTTAATCAAGGTTTACTGACACTTAATTTGACTCTTCTCTTCGACTGTCCATCCAAGGGTGGAGATTTGTATGCCCTGATCCTATAAATAGTTGCATTCTGGGGATGGGAACGCGCACGCCAAACCCTCCTCTGAGTTTCAGATCCTCAAAAATGGCTTTTCAATCTTTGCTTCTCTTTCTCCGTCTTCACAAAATTTCACCTCATGAAACCATTATCAGCCTCTAGACTTTAGGCCTTATGGCGAAATCTCAAGCCTGGACTAGGCCTGATGGCTTAATCTCAGGCCACCCCTTGTTTCGACGCTCTGAAAGTGTAGATACCTCTACTAGCAAGCTAGTTTGCTATCTCACTAAGCATAAGTAACATCCTCTTTGGGGGGCCCACAAGCCATGGTGGAACCCAACCATGACATGCATCCCGTAGCCTGATGTCCAAGCTACGCCACGGTAGTCAGAAGTGGCCAATACCTCGTCGGGAAGCCACCTTTCCGACCTTGCCAAGTTGTCTTCATAATATTGCTTTCTAGACTACAATAGTGGTTTTGCATCCCACATCTAAGAAAATATAAAGGAATGGGGTTTCCTTACATATAAAAGGCACTCCTTCTCACACTCCATGAACATCTCATGTAATCCTCTTGGACCGCAAGGCCCAACACACATAGTTAAACATTCAAGTGGACGTAGTCTCCCGCTAAGGCGGGAGGTGAACCACTATACTTCTTGTGTCTTCTCTCTCTCTCTCTCTTTACGTTAATTAGATCCCCACGGATCCAAACATTAACATTGGCTCCGTCTGTGGAAAGCCAACACAAAAGCTTTGTCATTTACCATTGAGTTAAGTCATTTTAACGGAGCTCAAAATAATTTTTCTTTGAGTTGTATAATTGATATTCTTGGCGGCAGCTCGTGCCATCTACCAAGTCAACGCTTGGTCAATGCCGAGCAGGGTTGGTCAACATCCATAAGAAAAGTCAACGCTGCATTACCCCATTCTCAGCGGTAACTTGGGCCAAGATCAAGTAGCAGAATAGCTTCTAGAGGCCAACATTACACCATTATTGGCGGTAATAAAAAAAAAAACAAAATTGCTGCCAATTTACTCTGGACACCCGGAGATCCACTTCGGACACTTTGGCAATCTTCAGTTCGGCGTCCCCGCTAGACTGTACACCGCTAGCCCAGGCATCAATGGAGATCATCTCTTTACGCAAACTCACTTGGTCAGGCGTCATATTTCAGAGGCTTTTGATCACCATTCCCATCATTTGATCATCATTGCCATCCTTTGGCCTCCGCCTGTTATTCACCACCATGCAAGGCTCCGTCATCTCTCTAGCTCTCTGTCACTCACTTGCTGTCCCATCAACGTTAAGCTTTAAGCTTCATTAGCTGCAAAATTCCTCCGCTATGATCCATCAGCGGCACTGCTGACAAGCTCGCTGACCAACCAAAAGGCCCGCTGACCAAAGCAACCAGCCTTCATTTTTGGTTTCGAACTTCAGGCTACAAATTTCTATAGCAGTCAAAGCTAAACTACCTCCGTTAAGTGGCATCAGCGGTAACTCAACACCACCAAGCTTCTTCAACAAACCACCATCAGCGATAGCCCAGCATTCTTCGTCACGTCTTTTGGACACCCATGAAGCAAAAGGCTATTCCATCTTTCTAGAAGCAACGTATCGTCGACGCTAGCGAAATCACAGAACCGCCACCAGCCTCTTCTGGAACGATACCGATAGCAAGGCTAACCACAGCTAGTTTATCACCGCCTAACACCATCCACCAACAGTGCCTAGAGCCACAGCAAGCGGCCTCATGAGATCATCTGTTTGGCTCCAAAACCAGTAGGCTCGCAAACTGTCTCTTTTGAGCGTGTGCACAGGCGTGCTAGCACCATGGGGTGCAGTCGTCGGGGAGTCCCTTGACGTGACTTCTTGAATCAAATGCTGTAGACGAGGAGAGCACCAACCTCGACACAAGGTTCTTTTCTATGCCTTTCGGAAAAGGACTTCTTTGCCTTACGGGTAAGGACTTTGGTTGTGATCTCTTCGCGAAACCGAGTCGATACTCAACGAGGGCGTTACCCTTGCTTCGCTGGTTTACAAGCAGGTTGTAGATAGGTTTGCTCTGGAGAGGTTTTGATAATCTGTTTGATTAGGTTGAGAGTTGTGTGTTTTCCGTCCTTGAAACTTGGTATTTATACTTAGGGTTTCGACTGTTCCTTGCTATCGAAGGATTATTGATTGAAGTTTCCTATTCAATCTCCACTACTCGATTCCAATAAGGGTTCGCTTTCCTTATGGATTCCGGAATGGACGAAGCTGTAACCCAAATCCAAGTAGACTTATTTTTGGGCCGCAGGTATCGGCCCGCTATGCTAAACCCATAAACGATCTTGCCAAAAATATTTTTGGGCTCAAACATTGCCCCCCAGGCCCCGAAATCAGGCTCGCAAAAATGTAACTGATTGAAGGGGACTTAAACGACATGTCCGCTGATCAAAACGATGCCAGTAATGAAGGTTGCGTCTGTTCACTTCGCGAAACGTATTTTCGTCTTTTCGCTTCCTTTATAAAAACTCTTATTTAAACTACAGCTGCTTCAGACCTATCACATCAAAAACTCTTTCAGTCCCCTAAATCCCGTAAAACCCTTCTCGCTTCATCATCATCTTATAACAAACCAGAAATGGCTCCCCCAAAGAAAATGATCATCGATCAGGAGGAGGAGATCAATGAGAAAGCCGCCCACACTTAGGGAACCAGTATCAGGGCTCGCTGTCACATCCACACCACTATTCAAAGGCCGTTGTTACTCAGGCTTTCTAATAATCACGCCGGCCTAGGCCCAGCACCGCGAGATTTCATCCCGGACAACGCTATTGCCCTTTACGGCCTGCCCATCCGACGACCCATTCTAGTCCTCCGAAGGACCCCCGGAGATTTAAGAAGTTGGGTCGCACACCACCATTGAGCCAAAATAGAGTACTGGCCATCCAATATCAGTGCTGCAGAGCTTTTGTGGTATCACGAAACACGAGCGCGAGATCTGGGTCGTTGGAATGCTACAAGTATTACCCACACCATCGATCTATGTTTTAATCTCCCGCGCGGCGGCAATCGCTCATCGCTTACTGCCTTTCTCTGCTTCTGGAACACCACCACCAACACCTTCGATTTTTGTTTTGGCCAAATGGGTATCACCTTGCTCGATATTCTCACCATCACTGGGTTACCCATTGATGAGGAGCCATACGTGCATGGTCAGTTTGACTCTACCACCTGCACCTCGACCATGGTCCAGACTGGTCGTAGCGCTCGCAGCACCTCTTACCCACGGTGGCTGGCCGATTACCGCAAAGAGCACAATGCCACTAGAGGCATTGCTTTTCTAGAGTACTGGCTCTACCGATTCATTTTCTGTATTTCCTCCAATAAGCCCACTGGTCTTTGGGCTTCATTGGTTATACCCTCTACAACGGCCGTCGCGTCGGGCTGGGACAACCGGTGTTAGGTACTCTCTACCGCACCCTGTACCAGGCAGTTATGCATCCATTCGAGACCAACATCTTAGGTCCCTTTTGGATCCTCAATTTCTGGATTCAGGTTTACTTTCCTTTCTTCCGTCGCGAAGATAACCCATTGCTTCCGCCGGCCAACGCTCTTCTAGGTCAGTGGCTGTGCCGCGAGGCAAGGTACGCATCCCTACCATACTCCGAGTGTTTCTCCTACCTGTATGTTTTGCACGAAATGCCATACTGCGATTTGGTGCTTGGACGAAGATTCCCATCTCCACTCGAAAATGGATTCCTTCTTGGGGATAGCAATTATAGCGACCGCGCGTGCTTGGCTTTCCGCTGTGCTATCTCTTGCTCAGACATCACACTCGTTGCTGAGGAACTCAGTTATGAGCTTTACGCACCCAACCACTTTGCTCGCCAATTTTGTCTAATCCAGCTAGTGCCCTTCCCTCTCTACGACGCTTGGAATTACAACAACTCCTGGCGTAAAATTGGCCCCCCAACCGGGCCTCCACCGACACAAAGCATACTCGCGCTGGTTGATCTCCCTGATTGGGCCAATTCCCGCACCCCTGTTGATGGGAATGTTGAAGACTATGAGCAATGGTGGTCAGAAGTCTCTGTCAATTGCTGGAGACAAAGGGATGACAAACTTTTCACGACTATCTTTGAGGGACTGAGATACCCCTACGATGCTGACATTGAATTGCTAGCTTGTTTTCCTGAAGAGGAACCCCGTTCGCCACTACCTGAGCAGGCTCTGCGACCCGCACGAGTCTCGCGTCCTGCTCAAGCTGGAATCGTGATTTGCGAGCCTACCCAAGAGGTAAGCTCCCTTAGCTGCTAGTTCATTAACGTCCTGTACCCATTACCCTTGTTTCTATTTTCTTATCTCCAACTTTGCTGTTGTAGTGTAATCGACCAACCGCGAGCACTCCGTCCACGGATCAAACCGAGAAAGGGAAAACAAAAATCAATAGCAACTGAGCCTGAGGTCGAGGATTCTTCTGATGATGAAGACCCAGAAACAGTAAGGAATTCCCTTTCACTTAGCGCTAGCGTATTTCCTCTTGAAGTCTAACTCGATTCTTCCTCCATCTTCATAGATTGCAATCGCTCTGGCCCGCAAACGCAGCCGCGCTCACCCTCGGACCGATTAATGGGCAGAAGATGAACCCATCGCTGATCGTTTGGTAAAATATTTTCGAAGCGAGCCTTGAAATTCTTCTTTTTATGCGTACCCCAAGTCCAAATCTTATAACGCTCCTCATTTGCAGGTTCGTCACAGATCCTCTAGCCAAACTGGAGAAGGGTCATCTGCACCTCTAATTGCTAGCATAAGTGATTCCTAATTGGCCCTAGTTCCAGTGCAGGTCTTTGATAGTTCGCCTGAAGCTGGAGAAAGAGAACTACCATCAGATACCTCTCGCGAGCAAGTAGCACTTGACTTGGTTCCAGACTCTGGTGAAGCTGCCCAAGAACCAGTGCTTTTAGCAATTCTCCGCGAGCCTCATATTGTAATTTCTACCAAGTGATGTATTCTGATTCCTGCTTCTTTCTGCATTCTAATGTCTCGCTATAGGGTCAAAATGCTGTTCCTAACGAGGAGGTGGCTGTTGCTGCCGAAGAAGAGATAGCTATCGACCACCCTGCTGAACCGGCTGGTGACAACTTGGCTGATCAGGAAGCTGCCCCCCAAGCACCTGAAGTAAAGGAGGAAGCAAAAAATCCTGAGTCAGCGGCAGAGTCGATTCCTGCCACGGAGCCTCCTGAGGCTCCTGTTGGTGTGGATCAAACCCGCCACCTGCGCCTCCCTCCAGGTTAGAGAGACTGGCTCGCGTGGTTAAAGTTATCCCACCTGGGGTTGTCGATGATGCTAGAGAAGGCCTTTGTCATCTTTTGGGACCTGATATCCTGACGCCTGGCACGTCTGCAAGAGCCCTAGAGTATCTTCGAGGTCTTCTCTATGATCATGTTATCACTGAGGATCAATTCTGCGAAGTCGATGAACTGTTAGAGGCACTTCCCCAATGGCTGAATGAAAGGGCGGCCGCAAGCGCGCAGGCCAGACAGACCTAAGCACATTATCAAACTCTCGCGCAGATGGACCACTCGAGCGATTTCTTAAGTAACCGCGCCATCTTGATCAGAGATTTGAGGCTCGCACAGAGTCACCTCCGGTCCCAACTTCGGGAAGTCTAGGAGCAACTAGATGCTGTGACTGCCAGGCTTGCCCATGAGGAGCCTCTGCTAGAACAACCACTAGCCGCCTTTGAAACTTTATCCTAAGATTTGGCTCAAGCTCGCGAAGCGACCCAACAAGCAGAATGAGCAGCCGTCGACGCCAGCTTTCGTCTGGATCAACATCTCATCCGCATGTCCTATGCAGGCCGAAATCTTTAGGCCTCTATCATTAGGCCCATTGTTTTGTATGAACGGTGGTATTATTATTTAATTGAATACTCGGCCCACATTACCTAGCCCAAATATTTGTCCATATATACGGGAAGTTAAGTGTTTTAACTCCATCTTTAATGCGTATTAACATCATTTGAAAAGATGATCTTGGAATGGAGTGGAGCAGTTACCTCCTTGAAGACTGCTCCGCTTTCCACGCATTGTCAAACCCTTCATTTCTAAGATCCTTTCATTCAATTCTATTGATAATCCCATTGATGGTATTGAAAGTACTCCAACTGCCCATCGAATAGTTGAGCCACTAAGGTTGGCTCTATAAATACCTGTACTTTGGAGAAGTGAAACAAACACAAACATGGCTTTTCTAGAAATATCTTTACAAACCTCGCTTCTCTTCCTTCTTTTCCTGAAATCTTCCCCAAACGATTTTGCCCTTAACCTCTAAACCTTAGGTTTTGTAGCTTAATCTCATGGCCTGGGTAGGTTTTATAGCCTAATCTCATGGCCGGTCGCATGTCTTTGGTCTCTGGAAACCTGAATGAGATTCACCAGTTTCTGTTAGACTGAAGAACACGGGGCGCTTCGAATGTTGGATGCTACATTCTGGGGATTCCCTCTCCTCAGATGTTCCCGCGTGGAGCAAAACGAAGAAGGGCGGAAGGCCACTCTAGGCCTATCATTCTTCTTCCGCAGTCTACCTCTAGGGTCTGATGAAATGACTTTTGTTTTTTCCCCGGATGTAGATGAAGCAACTAGTCGCGCTCTCCTGAAAACGCCATCTCCATCCCAGAGGATAACCATCTGGAAGGGTTGTGATGTGTTATTTCCTTCCTTCTCCTTCCAGTAGCAATAAATGCAGTGACGACTCAGATCAGAGGAGGGTGAAGAGCGGAAAAGGAAGAGTGATCACTTCTCTGCCCCCTTTTATGCAAGATCCAGAAGCTCTTAGAAGATATGCAATTCCTTTAATTGTTTTAGCCACTTCTGGCCACAAAGCCACTTATGAATACAATGAAATTTTTTTGACTTTGTTATTGTGGCAACAATCATAAGGCCTCTGGAATAGGCCCTTACATATATTCCTAACATATATTGTCAAGAAAATTTTTGAAAATTTGAACAGAAAATTGGTAAAAGGCTATTCAAAACAGGTAACGCACATCCAGTAGCCTCAATCAAGGCCTGGTTACATAGTATTGCCCCCTAGTGTTCATAGGTGGAGCGAATACAGAAGGATAAGGCCACAGAAAAGGCCTACATGAAGTGAACCAAGAAATATTAGGCTTGCCCCCCGATCCCAGAAATTGAAGAATCTGGGGGATTGTCGAACTCCCAAACACTGGGATAATACTTATTTAGGAAGCGACCATTAATGGGGTTGCGGTGGAGGTCGCCATCCAAATCTTTGAGGTGGAAAGCCCCACGTTCCAAAATCCGGTGGATAACAAAAGGCCCTTCCCAAAGCGGAGTCCACTTAACGCGGCCGGTCAACTTCCAAAGGGAAGCATTGCCTTCCAGACGATGTCACCCTCTTGTAACTGCGGCCACGGGTCCTCTTATCATAGGCGCGAGCGATGCGCTGTTTTCCCTGTATCAAGCAATCCAAAGCCTGTAAGCGCTTCAGGCTCAAGTCCTCATGCTCCTGCCACATTGCTTAAACGTAATCTTCACCGATCAAATGATGCTGATCCTGTATGCGCAGTGATCGACCATTTAGTTCCAAAGGAAGGAGTGCGTCATGGCCAAACATCAGTGCATATGGTGTTGTAGCAGTAGGATTCCGTTTAGAGGTGCGGTAAGCCCAAAGTGTCTCGTGCAATGTCTCATGCCACTGGCAAGGGTTCTCCACAAGCATCTTTTTCAGTAAGGTAATGACGATCTTGTTACTGGCCTCTGCTTGTCTGTTGGATTGAGCGTAATAGGGTGTACTATGGACAAACTGGATGCCTAAGTCATTGACTAGCTGTTCCACATCGCCACCCATAAATGTTGCCCCCCTGTCTGAGACCAATATTTCTGGGATGCCAAACCTGCATATAATATTTTGAAAAATAAATTGGTGAATGGTAGCCCTGGAGACCTCTTTCAAAGGCTCAGCTTCCACCCACTTGGTGAAAAAGTTCGTAGCGACGATGTTGAACTTGTGCTGGAGTGTAGAGTCCAGTACCCAGCCTCGCGCAGACTAAGGTTTGATAATAGGCTACATAGGGATATTGGGAATATGCTGGACTGGTCCATGTGCCTGACAGTCCTGGCACCCATTCACGAAAGTGATACAGTCTTTTAAAATGCTGGGCTAGTAATATCCATGTCTTCTGATGAGCCAACGCATTTTCAGACCTGCCTGATGAGCCCCGCACACACCTGCATGTGCTTCTCGTATTAAGCGCTTAGCGTCACGACCATAGACACAACTGAAGTCCATGTCATCTTCGCCACGTCGGCGTAGCTCGTCCCCTCGGAGGAAATAATTCAGAGCCAGAAAACGGATCTTCCTATCTGTTATGGGGCCAGATTGCTTGAGGTAATCAATCAAAGGAACACGCCAATCCACATCGATAGGTTCTAAAACCGCGACCATCGGTTCATCTGGTGGGTCAGGGCGAGCGAACCATGAAGGCAATGTGTGTTTCTCCACTTTGAGGATTCGTTTGCAAACTCCATATTTCAATGTAATCCCTGTAGCCAATTGAGCTAGTTCATTAGCAGCAAAGTTGCGCTCGCGGGGAATATGTTTTAAGTCCACATCCTCAAACAGGACTAAAAGCTCAAGCATTCGGTCTAAGTATGGCATGAGCAGTACACTTGAGCCATATTTCAATGTAATCCCTGTAGCCAATTGAGCTAGTTCATTAGCAGCAAAGTTGCGCTCGCGGGGAATATGTTCTAAGTCCACATCCTCAAACAGGACTAAAAGCTCAAGCATGCGGTCTAAGTATGGCATGAGCAGTACACTTGAGCACTTATATGTGTTACGGAGTTGATTGATCATGAGTAAAGAATCGCCGCGTAGTTGAACGTCTAGCACTCTTAGTTCTAACAGCAACTCCAGGCCTATAATGAGGCCCTTGTATTCTGCCTGGTTATTGGTGCACCAGAACTCTAACTGGAAGGAATAGGAAAAACGATCGCCTGCTGGATTTTCCAGGACAACTCCTGCCTCTGCTCGTGTGCCTGTTCTGGATCCATCAAAGTACAATACCTAGGGCTGGAGAGAGAGCATTGCTTGATCATTTCTAGTAAGCATGCCAAATTCGGGCGATCCACTGTTGTAACAGCGACTTCTAAATCTCTCACTGTCGGAACGTCAAGCATAGGATGATGCGCTAAAAAGTCCGCGATGACTTGACCCTTCACTACTTTTTGTGGAACATATTGGAGCGAGAATTCTGACAAGGCTAGCACCCACTTGCCAATACGACCCCTCAGATAGGTCGCAACAGCATATACTTAACCAAGTCGGTTTGAGCGATGATGCAAGTTGTGAAAGATATCATATAATGCCTCAACTTACATGCTGAGAAGTATAGCGTAAGACACAGCTTCTCCATTGGAGAATACCTTGTTTCACAATTTGTGAGTGTTCTACTGAGGTAGAAGATGGCATGTTCGACTCCTTCCTCATCATCTTGAGCGAGTAGGCTGCCAATGGAGGCCTCAACTGCTGAAATATACAATTTTAATGGGAATCCAGCTCTAGGGGGAACAAGCACTGGGGGACTCGCCAAATAGGCCTTTATGTTGTCGAAAGCCTCCTGATGTTTGGGTTCCCAGACAAACTCATTCTGCCCCTATAACCTCAACAGCGGGGAGAATGGCTGGATTTTCCCTGCAGAGTTAGAGATAAAATGTGGTAAGAAATTGATCTTACCCAGTAGTCGCTGTAACTCCTTTATGCGCGGGGGGAGGGGGGGGAGGGGGATGCGTTTTATCTCTAACTCCGGAAAATCTTTGGCCTGCACCTCGAAAACATACTTAGCCAGATTCATCTTGAGTCTGTGTAGTCGCATGCGCTCGAAAACCTTTCTGAGATCCAAGATGTGGTCCCCGGGCTTCTTTGACTTCACGACCACGTCATCGATATAAACATCCAAAATCTTCCCAAGAATGTCGTGAAAGATCAGGTTCATAGCACGCTGATAGGTCGCTCCTGGGTTCTTCAGTCCAAAAGGCATAACCACCTATTCGAAAACACCTGCAAACCCAAGGCAACGGAATGCGGTCTTATGTCTGTGTTCCTCTGCAACCGGAATCTGGTGATATCATGCAGTCCCGTCTATGAAGGATAATAATTCATGCCCTGCTACTGCGTCTACTAACATATCCGCGACCGGCATAGGTTAGACGTCTTTAGGTGTAGCCAAATTAAGGTCTCTGTATTCTACACAGACCCTCATTTTGCCATTCTTCTTACGCACATGCATAATATTGGATAACCACTGATTGTACTTGGCCACTCTTATAATGCCCAACTTATGCATCTTCTCAACCTCCTCTTTGACTAGGACTTGGGTCTCAGAGTTCATTCTTCGCGGCTCTTGTTTCACAGGCCTCTTGTCAGGGAGTGTTGGTAGCTGGTGGCATACCACGTCCGGTGACAGGCCTGGCATGTCTTCATATTTCTCCGCGAAGCAGTCTTTGAATTCTTGCAATAGGTCGATGAGCCTCTGTTTCTCGCTAGGCTCCAAATATGCGTTGATAGCCACTTTCATAGGCTCAGCAACATATTCAAGGTTAACTTTCTCGGTAGGGTCCCTAACTTTGGGAGGTGTGTCTTCCAATGCTGCTAGTGCTAGCTGGATTTCTTCTTCTTCCGCTTCTTGGTCAGAGAGTTCTTCGTTGATAATTTCTAGGGTCGTAATTCTATCATAGGCCTCCTTCTCCACCAAGTACGAGGACAGTCGTTTGTACAGAGAGTGGAGGGCCTCTATCCCTTCTCGTGGAAGGTCGTAATCCATCAATTAATTATGGGTTTGGGCACAACGTGGCCAGGCCTTCCCAAGTCCTCCTTTGCTAGCGTGAGTCCACACTGTGTTAATTCTGAGGCCGTCACCCCTGTGGGGCGGCCCTTCTGATCGATGCCACTAACCTGCAATGGAGTGATTGGCTCCAAGTAGTACCTGGCATCTACATAATTCCCGGAAACAGGGAATGGGAAAGGATCTGCCTTGATCACCTCAGCCTGGTCAGTGACCCTGTTCCACATCACCAGTTCCTATGGAGAGTTGACAAAACACAATAGCTCCGGTGAATCCAGTCGCGGCCTAGAATGGCGCTATAGGCTGCGTAGCAATCTGTAACGAAGAACGCATGTATTCCCTCTGAGGGACCAACTTTGATTCGCAGGAATAGTAGGCCCAACGTCTTCGTTACTGTCCCCGCGAAATTCTTAAGCATTAGGGACGTAGACTGGATCTTTTCTTTCTTGATTTCAAGTAGCTGCATGGTCCTGGTAGTGATGACATTGACCGCGGCTCCGGTATCCACCATGATCTTGCTAACCTTGGTACTGTCGATCTCCGCCGTAATATATAAAGGTCGCGTATGTTGGACCATAGCAAGTGTGGGTCTTGTGAAGCTCATGAAGAAACCCTTGCCATCAACATCTTTGTTTTCCAACGGTGCTGCCTCCTCTATCGGTGTGGTCGCTGCTGAGGTAATCTTCAAAGACTGTTCGACATCTTCCTCAGTTTCTACGCATTCCTGTGCAGCAACTGGCAGCACATATCTTGCGAGTAACACGTAAACCATGTTACAGGAGGTGTTAACGATATCTGTCTCATCCATAACCTCCTCAGGGTCTATCTCGGGCTCATCCATCGGTATGCCAGTGTTGAGCTGTTTAACCAGCCGATTGACCAAAGATTCCTCTATGAGGCCTTTCGTTTCACCCTGCTGGTGTTCTTGCATCGTTTCCAACTGCATTGGAGGCTCTGAACTCTGCTTTGCTGTTGAACTTTCCTTCAGGGGTGTCATCGCTGCGCTCTGGACCTTTTTAGGTTTCCACTGTAAAGCTTCTGTAGTGTAGCCCTTGCCCCCCAGTCTCCTAAAGACTGAGGGTTTGGCTTCTGGTTCTTCGTGGAACAACCTGCGCCTGACATGTGGTGGCCTACTTGGCGAGTTTTCTTTCCTAACTGGCAGAGGTGTCCTGTCCTTTGTAATCCTGCACAAAACACTGGGCTTAGTGGCCCCTGACTCCGATTGTGTTTGCTTTTGGAAACTGCGGGGAGCCACCAATGGCTTAGCGACCAATGCCTCCATCTCCTTCTGGTATTGTTCAGGAGATTTGACCAGTTGTGAGGGTTTAATCAGGCCCTGATCCAGAGCCTCTAATGATAACTTGGCCTCTCCAAACCTGCGCTGCAACTTCCTTTTCTTAGAGGGGCTGATTTCCACCGCTTTCTCTTTCTCTTTCGTATACCACTTGCCTTCTTTAATGGTGGAAGTTGAAGCAGGTGGGATGTAAGGTTTTGTTAAGACACTGTTCTTCCCATCCTGTCTCGGTTTGGCCGCGGCCGCTCTCAACTTTTTAAATAAGTTCGAATCTTTTGGGGATGGTGGTGACTCCTCTCTACCCCTCACTTTGGGGCTAGAAGGTTGATAATTTCGCGATGGGGAAGCCCACTTGATTGGCTGGAAAGACCCAAAGCGAAAAGTCTGCTAGACTTCTTCATGTGACACTGGGATGCCACATTCTTCCTTGCATCGCGAGCAGAGGATCACTGGTAAGGCCTCGCTTGTAGGTCTAACCTTCTTCTTTCCTGGGATCTCATCCCCGTTTTCTTTTGTTCCACTAGGGGTTAAGTCCAAGGTCGGTTTCCTTTGGTTCTTTTTGGTCCAGTTGACCTTGACCATGTTGATCCCAGTATCCGAAAAAGGGTTCGGGTCTACTAGCGCTACCGCCGGAGCTTCCACCTGTAGACTACAATTATTGAGCCATACCTGAATCTGATCCTTCAGTTTGACACAATCAGCTGTGTTATGATTCCACAGGTTGTGGAATTTGCGATACTTTTTCCTTTTAGCTGATCTGGTCGAGGGAAAGGGCCGAAATCCGTCTCCACCATCTTCGCAGCGATCATTTCGTCTAAAATCTCATGTGCCTTGTTGGCATCATATGTATACTTCGCGAACTCAGGTTTAGTGAAGGCTACAGACTTGAGCTTGACAGGTTCCTTGGGTATTTTCAATTGCTTTAAAGCAAAGTTCTTTCTTCCTGTTAGCTCAAAGGCAGAGACATCATTATCTTCTTCATCCTCCTCAAACTGGACAATTTCTTCGCCAGGATTATGGTAATAAGGATCATAAGTAGCTGGTTTATAGCTCAACGCTGCCACTTTGCGGTGTTTCCCTGGCATGTAAGTGCCTTTGGATGAATTCTTTCTGGCGCCAGTCTCCCTAAGAAGATGTTCAAAGCTACCGACCTCAGTGATAAGCTCTCCCATGATTGAATCATGCTACCATATTGCTTCTTTCGTTGGCGGGGCTCCAAACCCTTGATTGCCAACTTAACCATTTCTTTCTCAGGCAATACCATGTTCAGCTTGGCCTTCTGAATTTGGAAACATTGAAGGTACGCCACGGTGGACTCAGTGGGTTGCTGAGCCATCTGAGTAAGAGAAGCCAAGTCAACTTCTGGTTCTATGGTCCAAATGTTTCTCTGAAAAGCTTCTCCTTCGCTGGCTAATCAGCCACTGATCCTGGGCGGAGTCTAGAAAACCATCTGAAAGCAGCCCCTAAAAGGGAGGTGCCAAAGATCCTGCACTTGAGGATTTCATCATTCTGATACTGGCCGCATTGCACTATGAACCTGGCCAGATGGGTTGCCGCATTCTCGGTGTCTTCCCCTGAAAAAGTAGAAAAGATTATATTTTTGTATCCTCTGGGAAAAGGCGTGAGCATTATATGCGGCTGGAAGGGCCCCTCATAGATTCCATCCACCTGGGCCCTAGGGTTGGCCATCCTGATCATCTCCTCAACCTCATCGCGTCTCACATAATCTGGATAGGGAGGGGGAGGAGGAGTTGCCACAGTCTGGTAAGCTGTCTGCTGTGGTGTGGCTTGGCCAGCTGTCATCGTCCCCTCTCCCAGCCGGGCGGTTCTGGAAGTAGGCTGTTGGAGAGTTATCGCTGGTGGGGATGCATCCTTCACCAGAGCCATTATCTTGATTGAGTTTCCTGTCTGGTCAATGCCGTAATAATTATCTGGAAGCTCATGATAAACATTCTCCGCCCCATCGTTGTCTTATTGAGTGAATCGAACAAGGTCGGTAAGAGTGCCTTCACCAGTCTTTAGGATCTTACTCTTCTGCGGGGCTTGAGGGGTAGCTTTTGTTCCACCAATCACCAAAGCACTTTCCTTGCTTTTAGCTAACGCAGTAGCGACCGGTGTAGACCGTGTAGCCGTGCTGCTGCTAGCCTTCTCCCTAGCATTCGGTGGTATATACTTGCCAGACCCAGAAGGTTGGCCAAGTGAACCAAGGATGGCATTAGGATCCCCTAAAGCTTTGTTCAAAACATCTTTAGCCTGGTTTAACTCAGCTCTCTGCATGGTGACCTCTGTTGCAAGGTTAGAACCATCTTTGTGCATGGCCGCGATCTTGGCCACAGTATCTTTGTTCTGGGTGCTAAAAGTGTTAACAACACTCAGAATTTCATCATACTGCGTACGAGTGGTGTCAGCAATCTTGTCAGTATGCGTTCGGGCCTCTTTAGCAAGGCGGCGTTCATGTTCTTTGGCCTCCTGGATGGTATGTTCCATTCGCTGATCATATTCGTGCATCTGCTGCTCCGACCTTGCGATCGAAGCTGCCAGATGCTTTCCAAAATTCTCGTTGTTGAGCATAAGGATACGGATACGTTCATCCAGGCTAGCATCCTTAGAGATGATGACGGGTTCAAATTCAGCTTCAGTTGTCTCCTCGACCGTTGTGGCTGCGGAAGACACTACCTCTGCAGTAGGAGATTTCTCTCCCTCAGTGGCGGACAGCTGATTTATCTCAGGTACAGTTGACATGTCTGATGATGGTGGGTCGAAAGAGAACTTTTCTGTCACCTGTTCTTCAGAAAGGCCATGACAGTCCGCTCGAGAATGCGGTATGTAACTGGAGGTCTTATGCTTTAGGCAGTTAGCATAAACCTTTTGGTAAGGGTTCTCGCTTGACTTTCCAATGATTACGTTCACGAAGACACGTTATGCAATGGTCCCACTGGGCGTGCCAAAATGTTTGGCTCCAAAACCAGTCGGCTCGCTAGCTGTCTCTTTTAAGCGTGTGCGCAGGCGTGCCAGCACCGTGGGGTGCAGTCGTCGGGGAGTCCCTTGACCTGACTTTTTGAATCAAACACTGTAGACGAGAAGAGCACCAACCTCGACACAAGGTTCTTTTCTATGCCTTTCGGAAAGGACTTCTTTGTCTTACGAGTAAGGACTTCTTTGCCTTACGGGTAAGGACTTTGGTTGTGATCTCTTCGCGAAACCGAGTCGATACTCAACGTTGTAGGTTGAGCAGAGTAATCATCGAAAAATTGAGGAGAAAACACAAGGTTTGCTAAAGCGTGATTTTAGCTTCGCTGGGCTGCGAGAGCGTTACCCTTACTTCGCTGGTTTGCAAACAGGTTGCATATTGGTTTGCTCCAGAGAGGCTTTAATAATCTGTTTGATTAGGTTGAGAGTTGTGTGTTTTCCATCCTTGAAACCTGGTATTTATACTTATTTTCGACTGTTACTTGCTATCAAAGGATTATTTATTGAAGTTTCCTATTCAATTTTCGCTGCTCGATTCCAATAAGGGTTCGTTTTCCTTATAGATTCCAGAATGAGCGAAGCTGTAACCCAAACCCAAATAGACTTATTTTTGGGCCGCAGGTATCGGCCCGCTATACTAAACCCAGCAAAAGATATTGCCAAAATACTTTTGGGCTCAAACATCATCAACCTTCAATCTCCTTCACTAGCGTTGTGCCCGGCAGCTTCTGCTTCGCTCTCAGAGGCAAGTCCGTCGAACAGCAGTCCGGCATTCTCAAAGAAAAAGCCAAGCTCCAGTCGGCGGCAGCTATCTTCCGCTGAGCTCCGTCAGCGACAACAGTCGTCGGAACCAGCAACGATAACCATCACTGGCAGCTTTCTTTTGATAATCTCCGTCAGCGTTCAACTCTTTATTCAGCGTCCATCACTGCCTTCCGCCGCCGGCAATAACAGCTCGCTGCCATCATAACAGCACCAACGCACACTGCTAGGAAAGCGCCTACAGCCACCATTGCTAGGCACACCTCCACCGCTAGCCATGGCTGCACAGCCTCCGCTAGCTACCTACCTCCTTCACTAGAAACAGTTCCGCTAGCCACGACCGCCAGCAAAGCTTTGTAACCGCTAGGAACCACCGCCAGCTCAAAGCACCGCTAGCAACGAGCAACGGACACCGCCAACCTTCCACCACTAAACACCATCAGCGGCACTTTCTTCAGCTAGGCTCCGTCAGCAGCAACGGTCGCCGGAACCAGCAACGGCAGCCAGCCAGCGGCACTTTTTCCTCTAAGAACCATCAGCGGCACTTTTTTCGCTCATCTCCGTCAGCGGAAAGGCTAGGCTCAAGTCAGCGGCAAAGCAAGCTTCTGAGCTTCAGTCGGCGGCAGCGGCGGAGCTCCATTCAGCGGAAAAACCAAGCTTCAGTCAGTAGCAACTCTCTTCCCCTAAGACCCATCAGCGCCAGCCACCACCGGTCTTCCTGATCAAACACCAGTCTTGGTTCGGGGTTGCCTTCGCGCTCAGATTGCTTGACACTCGATCAGAGCAAAGAGATTAAAAGCTAAGTTTCTACAATTTAGCGACATGTGTCCGCCATGTTCTCCCCCTACCCGATAGAGCACCACGTGCCTGCACTTTGCATAACTTAATGGCTTAATGCCACTTAGTCCTATAAAAAGCATGATCGTACACATTCTAACACACACGTCGCATTCACCCCCATGAGTAGTAGTATTATATGCGTTTATTGCTATGCAGGGACTACCTCTATTAGCCTCATACACCATCACGTGTAGCTAATTAACAGAGACCCATAGGCTCTAGATATTTATGCATGTACAGCTCCTTTAGGCAAATCAAAAGCATGCTTATTAAACAAACAAGGCTACATGACCCATATATCCCTCCATGATCTATTAAATTACACCAGCTTGCTTATTAAATTGCATGGGCTTGCTATTTGCCACATCGTATGCTTGCTACATTGCCCATCATATATAACTTTGAATCAAACACAAAGCACCGATGCCACTCTTTTGTCCTCTTCTGGAAACTAGTTGCTGTGTATGTCAGAGACTAGCTCATTATCCATGCTTCAATTATCATTATATATGTATATTTGAGCTATGCATCCATACCTTCATCGTAAATATTGGTCACTGAATTATAATTTATTTAACACTTAACTCACTGTATTTTCAACAATATCACTTAACTTACTCAGTTTTACATCTGTCTTTCACTTAACTCACTGTCGTTAAGTATGTCATTAAAAGCTATTAAAATTGAGGGTATATTTATCCAAACACTAAAAAAATACATTTCTAACTTTTTTTATTTTACAAAAGATAATTTTTTTTCAAATTATATTTAAGTTAAAAAACTTATTTTTTTAGTAGAAATCTCAGAAATTTAAAAATTAAAAAAAGTCTAATAAATGTAAATTGAGGGTATATTTGTTTAAACACTAAAAAAATGCATTTCTAACTTTTTTTAAAAAAAAAGTCAATTTTTTTTCAAATTATATTTAAGTTAAAAAAAATCATTTTTTATTATAAATTTCATAAATTTAAAAAAATTTGAAAAAAAAAATCTAATAAATGTAGTTTTTTTTTTAAGTTAAAAATGATTTTTAAGTGTTTTGACAAATATACCCTCAATTTTAACGGCTTCTAAAGGTAGAATTAACGGCAATGAGTTAAGTGAGATAGATGTAAAACTGAGTGAGTTAAGTGATATTATTGAAAATACAGTGAGTTAAGTGTCGAATAAGTCATAACTCAGTGATCATTGGTGATATTTCCCCTTTTACAATTTTCATGGAATTCAAATGTATTTCTTATTCAAGAATAAGTCATAGGTCTCCCACTCTGAACCTCGCATTTTTCAAATGCCTAAATGGTGTTGTTATATCTATCTATCAATTTGACCTTCAAAATAGGTACACATATAAGCAAATGTCATGTGTCTTCACTCGTCAGTTACTAGTTACTACATAATACTTGTCTATTCTAGCAAAGCATATATGCAAAACACTAATGTTGATTCTACATATTCATGTACTAATCACCTATTTTGTTTCAAGGAGACATAATCACCGATCATCCCTCCAAATAGTGAAATCACCACCCTTCTACTAAGAAACTTCGCCAAAGCAATATTGGAGCGTCATGCTTGGACAACTCCAACATGATTTGGGTACTTATATCAAATCCAATTCTAACTTGCTCCAAATCGGCATAAGATAAGTAACTATTTACGCTCTTTCAATTTGAGCTATTGCCATGCCATGCTTTTATAACTTTTGAGCATGCCTACAACATTTCTTAGATTTGGCACAACTTTCTAGGCCTCACATGCTAGATATGCCATGCTTCACATTTCGATATCAATGATCCCTAAGCATGTTTACAAAATACAAAATGTTATTAGCAACTTTACTACAAGTACATGCTATACACATATACCATGCTTCTATTTAATTGCAACCCGATGAAATAAACATGTGACGCTTACCTAAACAAGTTATACCATGCTCATTTATCATTGTTCATACAATTACAAACTTTACATATATTGTATGTAAACATATGGTCTAGCCTCCGGGCACCATACATTGTCAAACTTTCCCCACGTAAAAGAGACCTAAACGGGTCTAAACTCCATGAGTCTATGGTCTACGACCAACCGCCAGGCGGTAAGGCTACGCCTCATAATGACAATGACCGCTACGCGGCATTGCAGTCAAGCATTTTTCCTCCGAGAAAGAGTAAAGGGACCGGTTAACCCGACCCACGACAGCCATTGATCCGACAGTTAACCCCCGACGCTTGGGTATCAAAGATTAGGTTCGCTACCTAACGCCCACTGCTTATACGCAGCTCCCCTCATCAAACAAATTTTCCGACCATATGAAGGTCTACAGCCAGGAGTTGGGGACTCCTAGCAGGGGCCCACCCGAAAGGGCATAAAGCGTTCGCTCCTACAAATTCTAGATAGATGACGCACTTGTACTAATTATGCTCGATATACAGCACAAAACTGCGCTTTGGTATCAACCCCGCAAGAATACCCTCCTTGACAGAGGACTTCGAGGACTTGTACATACAGCCCAGCATAATTAGCAACGGTTACGCTCATGCCACATGACATCACCTTTGAGCTACCTGTTCATGCCTCAGCAGCATCTCCGAGCTTTCACGCTCATGCTTCAGCGGCATCTCTGAGCTTTCACGCTTATGCCTCAATGGCACAGCCGAGTTTTAACGCTCTTGCCTCAACGGCACCACCGAGCTTTCACGTTCATCTTTCACTCTCTCGCCTTAGCAGCACCACCGAGCTTTAACGCTCTTGCCTCAGCGGCACCTCTGAGTTTTCACCCTCCTGCCTCAGCTGCACTGCCGAGCTTTCACGCTCTTGCCTCAGTGGCATCTCTGAGCTTTCATGCTCTCACCTCAACGGCATCTCCAAGCTTTAACGCTTTTGCCTCAGTGGCACTGCCGAGCTCCCCGCTCACGCCTTCTCGGCACCTCGACGTTCCCGCTCCTTCCCAGTAACCCCCCCGAGCTTCCCGCTCACGAGCTTCGGCTCATGAGATTGCCGCTCATGCATTCCCGGAAACCCTTGAGTTTCCTGCTCATGCCTTCCCAGAAACCCTTGAGTTTCCTGCTCATGCCTTCCCGGTAACCCCCGACTCATGCCTTCCTGGCAACCCTCGAGCTTCCCGCTCACGCCTCCCTGGCATCTCTAAGCATCCTGCTCACGCCTTCCCGATAACCCCCGAGCTTCCCGCTCATGCCTTCCGGCATTCTCAAACTATACACTCATGTCTCCTCAACATGATACACATTAATGGAACATTAAATTCTTCTACCATTTGTTCTTTGCAACAAATCGAATTCTTTTCACGTTCCACTAATACGAGCTAAAAACCAAACAAATACAACGGTACACACGTTCATTATTCATGACTTACAAATGCATACCTTAGCGGCACTCATGCAACTTACATCTCACTAGCGTAACCCCATCAAACTCGACCTCGTTCGTTTCCTTGCGCACGTCACACATATGCAATCCATATGCTCACACGAACATATGCACTCTCGAGTCGTTATGTCATAATTGATCATACTCCGCGCCATTCACACTTATACATTAACATGTATCATGCGCCTCATACGGTTATATATGCCAATGCATATCAATGTAACTCATATTCGTTGCCTAATACAACAAGCATTCAACATATGCGTGCTTTTGTCCTTGTTGTGCAGGTTAACTAGTCCATTCTGGCTTACAGAGTTGGGGGACTTGTAGGGGCTAGACTCCTCTCGGACGTTACTTATGCTTGAGGACTTCATGTTTATAACTCCCTAACCAAGAAGCTCCTCTTACTTGGGGACTTCGGGAACTTGTAGATACCTCTACTAGCAAGTTAGTTTGCTATCTCACCAAGCATAAATAACACCCTCTTTAAGGGGCCCACAAGCCATGGTGGGACCCAACCATGATATGCATCCCGTAGCCTGATGTCCAAGCTACGCCACGGTAGTCGGAAGTAGCCAATACCTCGCTGGGAAGCCACCTTTCCGGCCTTGCCAAGTTGTCTTCATAATATTGCTTTCTAGACTACAATAGTGGTTTTGCATCGCACATCTAAGAAAATGTAAAGGAATGGGGATTCCTTACCTATAAAATGGACTCCTCCTCACACTCCATGAACATCTCATTACATCTCATGTAATCCACTTGGACCGCAAGGCCCAACACACATAGTTAAACATTCAATTGGACCTAGTCTCCCTCTAAGGCGGGAGGTGAACCACTATACTTCTTGTGTCTTCTCTCTCTCTCTCTTTATGTTAATTAGATCTCTTCGGATCCAAACATTAACAGAAAATCTGGATGGAATGTACTAGGCTTCAGATTGGTATAGAAACAAGAGGGGACTCCTAGCGTGGGATCTCCGGTCATGCGAGATCATCTTTGTTAGAATCCCACACGGGGAGCGAAACGGGGAAGAGAGGAAGGCCTCTGTGGTTCGTCCTTCCTCCTTTGTTTCCTTCCTTCTGGACTCGGCCTGTGTTTGTGCCCTCCAGATGGAAGGGGCTTTGGTTATCACTTCTTTCTCCCCCTCTCTCTTCTTGACAAAATCTTGGAGGGATGGACTCTTTGAAGGAATGAGTTCAAGCTACAGAATGGCTGTTCCCATACTTCACGTCCTCACAGTGGTGGTTACCAAGGCTAATGGGGGTGCAGAGACTTAAGCCGATATTCGGTTCCTTCACTCGCTGCCCCTCCTAGAGATAATGGCACGGCTCAAGCCGACGTTGGGTTCCGTAGCTGCTTCCATCTAAAGGGGGCGCGGGGGCTTCGTTCCTCCTCTTTTTCCTTCACTAAAGTCCGTCCCTCATTGGGATAATGGCGTGGCTCAAACCGTTGTTTGGTTCCTCAGCTGCTTCCATTTGAAGAAAGATTCAGAAGATATCCGAAGATTTATGTTTGTATTTTAGCCACTTTTGGCCTTGTAATGAATGTACGGCTTTTAGCCGCAAAGCCACTTTATGAATACAATAATATTTTCTTATCCTGATATTTAAATACCTGTGAGGAGTCAATAATTGTGTCTCACAAGGCCCCAAATATAGGCCCCATAGTTGTATATTCAGGAGTTTCAAAATAGTATGAACTTTAAAATACACTCCGCATCCAAAGAACCTTGCTGCGAAAGCTTTGAGAAAACCCACACCTCCACCCAATTTTCCGACGAAGGTGTTTTCTCTGCGAGAAAAGAGACAAAGCTCAAAAATTTTCTAAGCCGCTGACTCGGCCTCGACCTTAATATAGTGTTGCCCCGCTAGTGTTGCTAGGCGCAGCGAAGAAACTATGATGGGCCTGAAAAAATAGGCCTTCATGAATGGGCTTCGAGAGTCTAGGAACAATAGAATTGCCCCCTTATCTTATGCGACGGAACTGTCAATGACTTCTCAGAGTCCCAGACACTGGGAGAGTATTTCTTCAAGTATCAGCCATTGATAGGGTTGTGATGGACATCCCTATCCAAGTCTTTGAGATGAAATGCTCCTTTCTCCAAAATCATATAAATGATGCATGGGCCTTCCCATCTGGGAGTCCATTTGCCGCGAACCATCTA
Source organism: Rosa persica (assembly GCA_025331145.1). Classification (NCBI taxonomy): domain Eukaryota; kingdom Viridiplantae; phylum Streptophyta; class Magnoliopsida; order Rosales; family Rosaceae; genus Rosa; species Rosa persica. Next base: position 33,757,794 of record WFKR01000001.1, read on the forward strand.
ACTTTTCGCCAATCGGGAGAACTGCTTTCTAAACTAACTCTCCTTCACTGTAACTCCTTCCCCGCGTCAGCTTGTCATAAGCGCGAGCTACTCGCTACTTTTCCATGACCAAACTATCTAAAGCCTCCAAGCGCTTTTCGCTACGGTCTTCATGTTCCTGCCACATAGCCTGAACGTAGTCTTCTCCAATAAGATGATGTTACTCTTGAACTCGTAATGATTGGATGTTGACTTCCAAAGGTAGGACTGCATCATGGCCAAACATCAAAGCATAAGGTGTTGTCGCGGTGGGATTCCGCTTAGATGTGCGGTAGGCCCAAAGAGTCTCATAAAGTATCTCATGCCACTATCGCGAATTAGCTTCCAACATTTTCTTCAACAATTGATGATGATCTTGTTGCTAGCCTCTGCTTGACCGTTAGACTGAGCATAATAAGGACCGGAATGGATGAACTGTATTCCCCATTCTCTTGCCAGTTTATCAACTTCACCACTCATGAAAGCTGCCCCCCGGTCCGAAACAAAAACTTCTGGTATACCAAATCTGTAGATGATGTTCCTAAACAGGAAGTGTCGCAACGTACAACCAGATGCTTCCTTCAAAGGTTCTGCTTCGACCCATTTTGTAAACAAATCGGTCATGACGATGATGAACTTGTGTTGAAGTGATGAATGTGGGTGAATCATCCCAATTAAATCCAGCGCCCATCCTCTTAGGGGCCAAGGCTTTATAATGGGCTGCATTGGAACATTAGGGACATGCTGGACACGCCTATGAGCTTGGTAGTCCAAACATCCTTTAGCGAACGCGATACAATCCTTCAAGATACTGGGCCAAAAATACCCATGTCGTCTGAGTCACCAACGCATCTTTGGACCTTCCTGGTGAGCGCCGCATATGCAGGAGTGAGCTTCTCGCATGAGCTGTTTCACTTCGTTGCCATAAACACACCTGAAATCTACGCCATCTTCTCCTCTTCTACGCAGCTCATTATTTCTGAGGAAGTAGTTGAGGGCAAGGTAGTGAATCCTTCTATCCACAGTTTGATCAGGATGTTTGAAATAATTGATCAAAGGGATGCGCCAATCCACGTCAATGGGCTCCAAAGTCGCTACTGACGTGTTGTCTGGAAGATCTTTTCTCGCCATCCAAAAAGGAAGCGTTCAACTCTCTACATTCAAGATTCTCTCGCCCACGCCATATCTCAACGTTACTCATGTTGCCAGCTGGACCAATTCGTTAGCGGCGAAATTTCATTCGCGAGGAATGTGCTCAAGATCCATGTCATCAAACTAGTCCAACAGTTCTAGTGTCCTGTTTAAATAAGGGACCAGCGTGAAGCTAATGCATCTGAACTTTTCGCGTAGCTGATTGATGACCAGGAGAGAATCTCCAAGTATTTGTATCTCTAGGCCAATGATTAATGCCTCATATTCAGCCTGGTTATTGGTACATTGAAACTCAACTGGAATGAGTATGAAAAGTGATCTCCAGTCGGATCTCGAGTACAATTCATGCTCCTGCCATGGTATCTGTTAGGGAACCATCAAAGTACAATACCCACGGCTGTAACATGACCGCTACCTGGCCATCGGTGAAAGGTTTGGAGCAATTTATCTGACATGACTTTCCCCATAAATTTGCCGCGACCTCTAGCTCACAAAGCTCTGGAGCGTCCAGTATGGGATGATGCGCTAGAAAATCTGCGATGGCTTGAGCCTTCACAACCTTTTAAGGGACGTATTGTATAGAAAATTCTGAAAGAGCCAAGACCCATTTGCCCATTCAGCCCCTAAGAATGGGTCGCAACAACATATATTTGACCAGATAGGTCTGAGTGATTATGCATGTAGTAAATGACAACATGTAGTGGCTCAGCTTACATGCAGAGAAGTATAACGTTAAACATAGTTTTTCCATTGGTGTGTACCTGGTTTTGCAATCTGTTAACATTCTGCTAAGGTAGAAGATGGCATGATCCACTCCCGCTTTGTCGTTTGTGCCTGCAGGCTGCCTATTGAAGCATCCACAGCTGAGGTGTAGAGTTTGAGCAGTTGGTTTGGTTTTGGAGGAACGAGAACTGGCGGATTGGTTAGGTAGGCCTTTATGCTATCAAAGGCCTCTTGATGCTTCACTTCCCAAACAAATTCTGTTTGTCCTTGCATCTTTAGTAGAGCAGAAAAATGCTGAATCTTGCCGGCCGAATTGGAGATAAACCGTCGTAGGAAATTGATTTTTCCTAACAACCTTTGCAACTCCTTCTTTGTTCGCGGCGGCGAAGCATTGATAACTGCTTTAGCTTTATCTTCTGATACCTTAATACCTCTATAACATACAGTGGATCCCAAAAAATCACCTACTTGAACCCTAAACACACATTTCGCAGGGTTCATTTTTAGCTTGTGACGCCGCATACATTCGAAAACGTTTCGCAAATCTGAAATGTGATTACACCGCTACCTGGATTTAAGGACTACATCATCTATATAAACCTCTAGAATCTTCCCTAAGATGTCATGGAAGATTAGGTTCATTGCTCGCTGGTATGTGGCTCTTGCGTTCTTCAAACCAAAAGGCATGACCGCATATTCAAAAACTCCTGCGAAACCTAGGCATCTAAAAGCAGTTTTGTGTTTATCTTCTTCCACCAATGGACTCTGATGGTAACCGACAGTTCCGTCCATAAAGGAGAGAAGTTCATGACCAGCTACTGCATCCACCAACATATCCGCTACCGGCATGGGGTAAACGTCTTTGGGAGTGGCCTTATTGAGATCGCTGGAATCGACGCACACCCTCATTTTCCCATTCTTCTTTCGAACTGGAACAACATTGGACAGCCACTGATTATACTTGGCTAACCTGATGATTCCTGACTTATGCATCTTCTTGACTTCCTCCTTAACCAACACCTAGGTTTCTGAGTTCACTCGCCTGGACTCCTGCTTCACCAGATTTTGATCTGGGATAGTTGGTAGTCTCTGGCATACCAAGTCAGGAGATAATCAGGGCATATCTTCATATTTCTTCGCGAAACAATCCTTATATTCCCGTAATAAATTGATGAGCCCCTATTTTTCTTCGGGCTCTAAGTTTGCGCTGATTGTTACTTCCAATAGCTCGGTTTTAGTCCCCATGCCAAGTTCACCTTTTCTGTAGGATCTCTAACCTTTGGAGGGGTATCGTCCAATGATGCTGGGGCTAGCCGAATGGGTTTTTCTTCCTCCTTACGGTCAGAAAGATCTTCGTCAACATATTCCAATGTTGATACTCTTTAGTAGGCCTCTGTTTCAACTAAATATGAGGATAATCTACCACATAAAGAATGAAAGGCCACTACTTCTTCTGTGGGGAAGTCTTGATCCACCAATTAGAACTCGGAGATGGCACCGCATGTCCAGGCCTTTTGAGATCTTTTTTTTGCAACCTCGAGCCCCTATTGTGTCAATTCAGAGGCCGTCACCCTTATAAGACAGCCCTTGTTGTCAATGTCGCGGACCTGCAGTGGACAAATAGGTTCAAGATAGTACATTGCGTCCACATAGGCTGCGGAGACCGAGAAAGGTTGCGGATCTGCTTTGACTATTGTCGCCTTGTCTGTAACTCTGTCCCACATGATCAACTCTTGATGAAGGGTGGATGGGGAACAATAACTCCGGTGGATCCAGTCGCGGGCCAGAATTGCGCTAAATGTCACATAACAGTATGTAACAAAGAAGGTGTAAGTCCCTTCCGTTGGACCCACCTTGACTTGTAGGAAAATCAGACCCAATATTTTGGCTACCGCCCCCGCGAATTTTTTTTAGCGTAAGGGACGTGGATTGGATCTTCTCTTTCTTGATCCCTAGCAGATGCATGGTTCGGGTGGTCAAGACGTTGACTGTTGCGCCTGTGTCTACCATGATTTTGCCAACCCATGTCCGGAACCCTTACACTAGTATCTGCAGCCTCTACTGCTTCGACCCCCTTTAGTGCGGAGTTCTTTTCGAGAATTGGCGCCGCTGAGGTGATCTTGAATGACGATTTGTCCAAAGATTCACTTTCTTTTGCTTGACATTCTTGAGCTGCCACTGGCAAAACATATTTTGATGATAGGACATATACCATGTTACATGTAATGTCCAACATGTCTGCCTCCTCTAATTCCGCCGCCGGGGAACTCATGTCAACTTCTACCGCTAACTTGCCTGCGACTACGCGGCCAGCGACCCTTCTTAGATCATGGCCTGCTCTTGCTGATCGGCCGCGAAGGGATATTCCCTCTTGGGTGGCCCATGCTTCACCGATGAAGCATCTCCTGATTTTGCAACCGCTATGCTTTGAACCTTCTTAGGCCCCAACTGCACAATTACAGACTGATTGTCTTTGCCCCCCAGCCTGTCAAAGATTGAAGATTGCTAATCTTGTTCCTCGCGGGATATCCTTCGTCAAACGCAAGGTTTGTGGGTTGGCAGTGATTCTCACTTCGCGAGAGCTAGGGACTTCTCTTGACTGTCCTTCCTGCGAGCGCTGGTTTTTGAAGCCAGTTGCGACATCTTAGGACGCCGTTGGTAAACCCGTGGGCCGATGACCCTTTGGAGGTCAGTGCCTCCACCTGTCTCTGGTATTCTTCTGGAGATCTCACCAACTGCGATGGTTTAATCAACCCCTGATCCAGCGCTTCCAAGGTTCGCTTTGCTTCTCCAAACCTCCGCTGGAGTTTTATCTTCCTTAAAGAGCTCATCTCCACCGCCTTGCCCTTCTTCTGTGTATACCATCTCCCTTCTTTGATGGAGAACATCGACACCGGAGGAATGTAAGGTCTGGTTAAAACCCCTTGCCGCTTATCCGCCTGCCCTTCTTCCCTCGCGACTTTCAACTTTTTGAATAAGTTTGAGTCCCTTGGAGAAGGAGTTTCTGAACCACTGTGCACTCTTGGGCTGCATGGTTGGAAGTTTCTAGAAGATGATACTAACCTTATTGCTGGCAGAGATCCAAAGCGGACAGTCTGGGATGTTTCCTCTTGCAGCGCTTGAGTGTCACATTCTTCCTTGCAACACGAGCATAGGATGATAGTTAAATAAGTCTTGGATTCCCTCTTCGCGGCTTTGTCTCGAGCCCTTTTCAAATCCTTAGTCGCGTGGTCTGGACTTTGATTATGCTGATCTTTCGCACCCCATGTCACGTCCACCATATTGATGTCGGTATCTGGGAAGTGATCTAGGTCCACCAATGCTGCTGCTGTTGTCGGCGCCTCTACTTGCAAACTACCTGTGAAGACCCGAAATTTTCATTTAAATAAATATATGTAATTCAATATTTTTTCAATAATATGAATTATGAATTTTTGGTTTGCTTCGTATGTCGTTATGTGAGGAGAGGGGTTTCGAACGAATTTTATTTTCGAAACGAACATTATTTAGGGGGTCGTGAAAATTGAATTTTTATACGTTCGAAATTTGGAAAAAGGAAAGTTGTAGAGCTCGTCGATACGATCTCGTGCATATGTGGAACGCATTATTCGGAGTTCGTATGAATAAGTTATGAATATTTGAAAATTAGAATTTTTCTATAAATATCATGAAAATCAGATTTTTTCATTGAGGACAAAAAAATCTCATTTTTGCGGATTACCCCCCAGCCCTTTCCGCTCTCTCTCTCACGCGAAACGCCCCCCCCCCCCTTTGCTGACCCGACCTGGCCCCATCTCCCTCCTCCGGCCTCCACCGCCGCCGACCCGGCCCTCCCTGCACTCGGCCCGAGCCGTCCAACCGCCTGGTGCCGCTGTCTTGCTGCGCCGCTGCCTCCTGCAATGGCTCGAAGCACCCCAGCCCCGTGAGCCTGACCCGACCGGATCTTGGCCATGCCTGCGTTGCACGGGCCGATCCGCCACCTTTTTGTGATATTCTCCTCTTATTGATCATCCTCATATCCTCCTTGCATAAATATTTGGAGTGTAGAGCGATAGACCAAGATTTGAAGTTTTTGACGGCTCAGAACAGATATAGGATCTGATGAGAGGGTCGAGATAAATCCAACTTCAAAACTCGATCTAGGATGATCTAGACCTTATCTCGAAAAAAGTCAGGTATTAAAGTTGTTCATTATTCGATTTTGAAGAAGTTTGTAGTTGACAACTTTTGCATCTAAGGTGCTTGACCGGAGTTGACCGCCGTGTGTGGCGGCGCGTCGGATCATATTTTGAGTTTATATTATCTGGACGATGATCTATGCATCCATACGAGCGTTTTGATATATCACAAGGTTATTTAAGAAAAAGTAGATAAATAGTGGATTTACATTTTGACGTTACTATTTACGGTTTTTACATTTTATCTTCGGTTTACTTCAAATTTTAATATGTTGATCGTATGACTGTCCCAATGACTTTGGGTGGTCACGGGCAAAGATCCGACCATTGGATCTTCATATAATTGTAAAACAGTGATTCAGAAGGCGATTGGTGAAGATCCGTCCGTCGGATTTTCGTGTAATTTTGATAGGATGTTTCTAAAGACGATCCGTGAGGATCTGACCGTTGGATCATCGTTTAATTCTATCCGACCGTTAGATAGTCTTTATTTTAGAATCCGACCGTTGGATCGTCTTTATTTTAGAATCCGACCATTGGATCATCATTTTAGTTTATTTCATGTTTCGTTGCTAAGTAAAGACCGTACTTGATTAGGTACTTGACGGTTTGAGTTGACGAGCATTTGGATTATTGTGATTTGATTAATAGAAGACGCAGTTGGACTAGAGGTGAGTAAATCGCACATGGTTCATTTAAGAACTGAATTTAGTAAATTATATTGATTTGACAATAATAGACATTACTGTGTAAATGTCTATGTGTATATATATTCATTATGTGATGATATATATATATATATATATTTGTTGTTGAATTATGTTGAGAAAACAATATGCATGATTGTGTTGCTATTATTGTTTAAATGTTTACTTTTCGTGATTTATATGTTGAGAAAGGAGTTGAGTTTTATTGTTTGAGAAACAATAAATTGTTTTGATCTGTGGAGATCAATAGGTCATGAGTGTGACCATGACATACTACCAGTGAACCACGCTCTTGTACCGGGCTGGTGGTTACTAATAGCATTATAATCGTGAACCACGCTCTCGCGTCAGGCAGGTGGTTGTGATAAGTTAGAGCTCTAGTCTGTCTGCCAAATGTGAGTGGTCTTATGAGGGTAACGTTGAGGTTACTTGTGACTCATAAGTACGAGTTTTAGAATAGAGTCTTGAGAGTATTTATTCCTATATATTTTTGGATATTTTGGAGTTACCTTGTGAGTTTATCTTTATTAATATAAATTGTGCAATCTTTAAATTTACTCATACGGGCTTTCAAAAGCTTACCAAGTTTTGTGTTGTTGCAATCCTGATACACTATTCAAACGGTGTAGCAGATAATCCTGCAGGTCAGGAGAATCAGAGTGGTGGTCGAGCTGCTTAGTGTAGCAGTAATTGATTTATCGCATTTGCTTTTGTGAGGTTTGTTATGCTCATTGAGCTTTACAATTTAAGTTTGTGAGGGTGTGGTGTAATAAGAAACTTGAAGATTCAGTTTTCGGATTATTGAGTGTGTGAGGTGTGGTTGTTTTATGAAAAAAAGTTCTGGACGTTTATTTGATTAAGTGGTTTACTTCATGTTTCGGATTTGAATTTATTATTCAAAATTTCTGGAGTGACACTACCGTTATTTAACCAAATTTGGATATGATCCTTCAGCTTAACACAATCGGGTGTATTATGATTCCACATATTATGGAGTTTGCAGTATTTCTTCCCCTTTAGCTATTCTGGTATGGGAAATGGGCCGAAGTCGGTTTCACTATCTTCACGGCGATCATTTCATCCAAGATTTCATGTGCTTTGTTCGCGTCGTAAGTATAACTTGCGAACTCTAGTTTGGTGAAAACCACCAACTTGAGCCTCACCGGCTCTTTGTACAACTTCAATTGCTTTAGCGTTAAAGCCTCTTACCTTGTGAGTTCCAGCGCAGCTATCTCATCTTCTTCAGACTTGTCAGCCTCTGCTGTACTAGATTCCTCACTCTTGTACTAAGGATCAAAGGAACTGGATTGATGGCTGAATGCAGCCACTGTTCGGCGTTTCCCTGGGATGTATGTCCCCTTCGAGGCTTTTTTCATAGCGTCCATCTCCCTGAGCAAGTGCTCGAAACTTCCTACTTCTGTAATCAATTCCCCCATAGAATTGAACATGTTTTCATTCTCGAAAAGCCCGATTCGGTTCGGTTTTGAAGTTGAAAATATCAGTTCGGTCTAGGAACCGACCTGAATTTGTTTTCTCGGTTCGGTCTCGGGCCTCAGATAATCTTAGACTTAAGCCCGAGAGCATCAACAACATTCAATATGTTCCTACTATCGAGGACATTGAATTTTATGAAAGTGTGGAGGATGGTATGATTTTTATTTTTGGAATGGCTGCCTTATTAATTTATTTCAAGTTTATACTTTATAATATAATGTAGTAATGTACCAAAATCTGGACATTTTTTGTTTTAACTTTGCACTTTTGTTGCTTTGCAGAACATGCAAGGGAGGAAGGTGTTGGTACAATTGATCAGCCTGAAAAGCCATCCACGTCTAAATCATCTAAAGAATCAAAGAATTCTAAGGTAGTTAATGCAGGCAAAAGTAAAGCAACAAAATACGGTACTACCCCAATTTTTCTTGAAAATTGTTCATTTTATTGGTTATTGATAACTTGATATGGATTTGGCCTTAATGATATGGATTTCTGCATTTTATTGGTTATTGACGTGTTGCTTTAATTGGATTAATGGTTACTACTTCAATGTTGTGTTGCTGATTTGGTATCTTTGTGATTTGGTATCTAGGTTGCTGATTTGGTATTGTGTTCAATGTTGTTGGTTGTTAGTGAAACTGTGCATAAAGTTACAGAATGCAGATCTTATCTGGTTTGAAAAATAGCATGCTGATATGATCTGTTATCTATGTGATTTGGTATTGTGTTGATGTTTGTAATCTTGTATGTGAAATAGCAACCTGCATTGTTGATTTGGAATGCACTCCTAGTTTGTATGGGAACCTGCATATTATAGATCATTAAAGACTAGAGAGTACTACATGTTTTGCTTTACTTTTTAACTTTGTATTTGTAAACTGATCAAGTTTGAAATGTGAATGCAGAGTTGTAGACATTACAGATTTGTGCACTTGTCGAATTGTCATAGAGGTCTGGACTTGTGGAGCAAGGCAGCAGGCCGAGTAGCTAGAGCCTAGAGGCCTGCAGCAGTTGTAGACTTGTAGTTGTACCATTCTCAATTTGAATTTCAGTTCATTGAACATTTAGTTCATTAGTTGAGATGATTGAAAAATTTGGATTGTTTTCCGTTGGATAATGTATTTGTGGGTTTGTGACTTTGTGTTGTAAATTGTGGCTAAACTTGATTATTGCATGATTACAGTCATGTAAATGAGTTTATTTCACAGGTACCAAAATGGCAAAATGAGTGGCAAATCTGCCGGAACTCTCTTCATAAAACTGAGAAAACAGGCAAAACCAAACTGCCCGAAAAACCTGGAAACCCGAAAAACCAAACCGGCCCGCCTCGATTCGATTTTTGTCTCTTTTCGTTTTGGAAAAAGCCCGAATCGGCCTGAACCAAAAGTTTCTGGTTCGGTCTCGGTCTCACTAATTTCAGGACCGACCGAGCCCAGCCCTAGGCTTGATAGTCCCGAAGGTTTCCTTGAATAGCTTCTCCATCGCGGGCCAACTCGCAACTGATCCCGGTTGCAGCTTAGTGAACCAGGTGAAGGCAAACCCGGACAAAGAAGTAGCGAAGATGTTACACTTTAGACTGTCATCATTCTGGTACTGGCCACACTGGACTCCAAACCTGACCAAATGGGCCGCGACACTGTTGACTTCCTCTCTCGAGAAAGTAGAGAACGTAATGTTCTTATATCCCCTAGGATAAGGTGTCTATGTAATATGCGGTGGGAAGGGCCCCTGGTAGGCCTCCTCTAGGTTAGGCCTTTGGTTCGCTGCCCTGATCATTACTTCTACCTCCTCTCTCCGTACATATCTTGGATCAGGAGGAGGTGGGTGAACCACTGTATCATCAACTGGCCGGATCAATGGTAGCTCCTGTGAAGCCTGATTAATGAAAGATACGCCGTGTCCATGGGTCATTTTGTGTTGGGTCGACGTCTGCGACGTAAAACCCGCTGCTGGCTAACCCTTTGTGACTGCGATGATCATTGATGGACTTCCAACCTGTTGGCTCGCTAAAGGCTGGTCCTGGTGCACGTATTCAACTTCGTCGCTGTAGTATTGGGGAGACGGGCAATGGTCAACAAGGGCCTCCTCATTGATTTTCAAAGTCCTGGTTCCTTGCGTGACAGATGACTCGGCGTTGTTCTTTCCACCTATTGCAAGAGTAGTCTCTTTACCTCTGACTGATGCGGCAGCTGAAGTTAGAGCGGATGTGGCCATATTGCCGCTGCTAGCTTTTTCTCGAGCATTCGACTGTATGTACTTGCCTGACCCTGCGGGTTGGCCAAGCGAACCAAGCATTAGGATCTCCCAGAGCTTTATTCAGAACCTCTTTAGCCTGGTCTAAGTCAGCTCTCTGCATGGCTACCTGGGTCGCGAGATTGGATCCCTCATTTTTGATAGCCGCGACGTCTGTGGTGAAGTGTTTGCTTGCGGTCAACAGCTCTTCGTGGTTCTTCTGCATTTTTTTGGTTCATGTCATCCAATTGTCCTCGTGTTTGTTGTGCCCCTAGCTCAAGGTCGTGAACACATCAAGCTGTCGGCGGTCCTCAACAAGGGCTTTTTCCATCTTCTCATGGTATGCAGCAGAAATCTGTTGAAGGATATTAAGCCGCTCTTCTATGGTCACATTCTCTGGAACGGGAATAGGCACAAAGTCAATAGTTGTAACCGCGCTCATGGCTACCTGGGTGATGCTAGACACATCACCAGCCTCATTAGGATGGGCGGCGGGAACTTTCTCACCTTCAGTAGTAGGCTATCAATTTTCTCCTTGCTCGGTTGTCATTTCGGTCGATGGGGGATTAAGGGAAAATCTCTGGATTACCAGTTCTTTAGAAAGACCACGATAGTCCGCACACGAGTGCGGTCTGTAACTAGAGGTCTTGTGTCTCGGGCAGTTAATGTAAAACTTTTGATAAGGGTTTGCGCTTGACTCCCCAATGGCTCCGATCGCGAAGAAACGCTATGCAGTAGATCCTACTGGGCGTGCCAAAATGTTTGGCTCCAATTTTTCTTGAGCTGGTCAATAGTCTCTTTCTCTGTGCGGGCGTGCCAGCTCCGTTCAAGTGCGGTTGTCGGGGGGTGTCCCTTGACCTGACTTCTGTCAAGCGATTGTGGATGAAGAGAGCACCAACCTCGTTGCGAGATTCTTTATGCCTTGTGGTGATGACTTTTGCTAAGCTTCTTCAAAATCATACAATCGATTAGCTTAAGGGAAATTCGAGTGAGGAGAAATCTGCTCAAGGAAGATCCGAGTGAGGAGAAATCCGTCTGAGCTTAGCAAAAATGTTCTTCGCGAAATGTTCCCTGCGAAGGTTTCGCTGGCTTTCTCTTTGAGCTCGGCGAGAATGCTATCTCTTTGTTCCAAATCACACAATCGATACTTGACGTCGTAGATCGAGCAGAGCGAAAATCACTGGGAAGTGGGGAGAACTTGCTAAAGCGTGACTTTAGCTTTGCTGGTTTGCGAGGGAGTTACCCTTGCTTAGCTGGTTCCGTAACCGTTGTAGTTGCGATACTATAGTCGGCTCTCAAGGAGACTAGGACCGAAGCACGTTGATAAAGGGTTTGGTGGCACTAACAGTCGGCTCCGGAGGATTTTGGGACTGAGGTGTGGTCACCGGTAAGAAAAGGAGAGGGGTTGCTCCGGAAAGGCTTGGATGATCATAGAGATTAATTGATGAGTTGTGTCTTGTTACTTCGTCGTAGCCTCTATATATAGGCTACCATGCCACAGTGGTTGACCTTAACCAAATCATGATAGGTTTTCCAATTAAGCACTAATGGAATCATGATGGGTTTTCCAATTAAGCATTAATGGTATCATGATGGGTTTTCCAACTAAGCACTAATGGAATCATAGTTCATTGATTACAAACGCTCTTAGTTCGTTTGACGTGAATTTCTATAATTCCGCTTTTGATTATAAATTCCCGAGAAAAATGAAAAATGAGAGAAAATGAATAAAAATTCAAAAACGGAAACTTTTAGTAATGACTTCGATTGATGATGAACTCTACTCTTGTCAATTTTCGATTTTAATTCTAGAGCAACTTCGTGCTGATAACGTGTTTAAGAACAAGCTAGATTGACACAGAGAGAGAGTAATGTTTTAGAGAGAATTGAGATTTCAAGTGTGTTTATTCATCTCATACAAGAGGGTATTTATAGGAATACATTTATAGTGTGAAAGCTCAAAGAGAAAACCAAAATGATAACAATCTAAATGATGAATTCTGCCATGCTTGTTGCCTCTTGGTAAAGCATGTTACATAAATCTCCATACACTCAAGTACCTATGTTTATATACTCAAGTACCTATTTATACATTTTAAATATTTATTACATGATATAAACATACATAGTATAATAAATTTATACTACAACAACTATTACATTTTAGTGACAATTCTCTTCACAATCATGTATGAGGTCTGGGACCATCCTGCCTAACAATCCGAGTACACAGACTAAACCATCAAATAACACTGCTAAAAAAGCTCGTGTTACTTGAAAGATCGTCGTATCTTTAAAGGATACTATTAGACCTCTTGGAGTTCATTAGCTACATTGGAGGGTATTTCTTATATCTAATGCAGACGAATATTGGACCCACTCATGGACTACTTCGGTGTTTGTACCATAGCCGCTTATTCTATCATCTCCACGGTAGACCCTTCCCAATGGCTCTGGTAGGTTGGAATCTATGGAAGGAGTCTGAGCTGTTTGATCAGAAGAGTAATAATCCTGGTCAGCAATGCTTGTATTCTGCAACTTTGTGAGAGAAGAGTCATAGTCCCCAAATGAAAATTGCAACTCATTGCATTCAATATTATGTAGAGCATCTCCATATAATGGATACATCATTGACTGCAGTGCTGAATCTTGTGGCTGAAATGGATAAAATGATGATTCCATATTTTCTTTGGTTTGACGATGCACCTAGATTAAGAATCATAAACAAACAACCATTTAGTTTGAAAACTTGAACAGACTTAGTTGAGATTAATTTCATATAGCATACCATTCTCACCTCTGGAATCCTACAATCTATAGCTTGATTTTCAAAATTAGACAAAATTGGTATGTCAACTTCATTGGTTGAAATGTTTTTCTTAAATGCAGATTGCCAATTATTGCATTCACTAAAACAGAGATTGGCATCTGGAACACTTCCCAGCTTTGTGTATATTGGTGACTGCAGTATGGAGAGGCGGTCATCTTGTGGCTGAAGTGGACGAAAAAGTGAATCTAGATTTACTTCCGGTGGGTCACATAGCTGAATTAACAATCACAAAAAAGCAAGTATTAGTTCATAGTTTCATACTTTTATGCGCATAACAAGGTTTTATAAGATGTTCAAAGAGGATGCGATTTCACATATCATCTGCTACAACTTCATTTTATAACCTGGGCGTAATGTAGTTCACAAGTTCGTTATATCATCAGTGGCTAGAAAGATATTCTTGTAACATAAGAATCAGCAATTTCTGTTTCTATTCGTGCATGACTTGCGACTTAAGTTTTGCTGGAGTGAGGAGGTTAAGAGGAGGTTTTGCAAGAACTGGTGCAAGTCCAAGAGGAAGGCTTTCGCAAAGTACTCCAAGACCTATGAAACTGACGAAGGAAAGAAGAATATTGAAGGACAGCTTGAGAAACTGATTAAATACGCTACTGTTATTCGAGTTTGGGCTCACACTCAGATCAGGAAGATGAAGGGTTTGAAGCAGAAGAAATCACATCTCATGGAGATCCAGGTGAATGGTGGCACTACAAAATGTTCAACTACAAAATGCACATTCATTCTTACCTGTGCGCACACACCATCCATAGTCTCATCTTCATCACAGGTTGAAACTTCATTCTTGTCTTCTTGACAAGAATTAATATCTCCAAATGGTGATTGCGACTTGTTACAATGATCATTAGTGCCATTGGCTTGCAGAACAGCTTCCAGCTCTAGGGATGCCGATGACCGCACTGCAGAGGAGCAGCTGTCATCCAGAGGCTGAGGTTGATGAAGAAGTGGTTCATCGTTTTTGTGTGCCTGAGTATAAAATCAAAATTCAGAATTATAAGCAAGCAAGATCTTAATGTTGATATACTTCTGGTGCTCCATATCAAGACAGAGAACATGCACATTCTTACCGCTTGAATTTTCCAATTAGACACATCCGCGCTATCTGGTTCCCCTTGATCACTTACCAAAGAATCCTTCTTATCTGATTTATTCTTCATCACACACCCGCGACGAATAACAAAGTCACCCTGCGTAAATTTGAGACGATGCCATGATTAATAAGCAGGAATCTCTATATATTATGCAATTAATAACCAGCAATTGAAAATATCTTCATTGAAGAGACACATAAACACATAACAGATACTAAATTCTTAATCCACTGAACACATCACAATAACAACACCGAAATAGAAATAGAGAATCACCTGGGCCTGCTTCGGATATGAATCAAAATCAGATCCCAGATTTGCTCCTGGTTGAGAATATCCCTGTATTAACAATCACAAAAAGAAAGATTTAAGTTTGGATTCACTTCTAGGGCTGCGGCATATTTAGAAGTTCAAATAAGCAAGTGTTTAAAAGAGCATGCTTATTCTCACCTCTGGAATCACATCTGCAGCTTGATTTTCAGAATTAGATGTGGTGTTGCAAACTAGTTCATCACCATCAATGGTTGAAATATTGTTCTTCTTCGTATGAGAAGAGTGATTATCCTCAAATGGATATTTCCTCTTACGGCATTCATCATTATGGACCTTGGTGGTATACATTGATGACTGATGTAGCTGATGCAGTAGAGGTGCCGCCGGTGGATGAAACAATGAATCCATATATTCTGGATCATTTAGTAGCTGTTTGATCAAAAACAAGAAAGTGTCAGTTAACATTTCCAATATACTTCTTGTGCTTCATATTGAAAATTTCTTGGCAGAAATCAAAATGAAAGTTTGTTCTAACCTCTTCATTCATATCAGACGAATTAATTCCATCAGCTTGACCTTCAACAGAGGTCGAGAGATTACAAGGTTCAATTTGCAAGCCTTGGAATTCATGCTGATTTCCAATGGGAATCTGAAGAGCATCTCCCAGCTTCTTAAATGCCAGGCGTTCTTCTGCTTCAGTAATCGTACCACCACCAGTTTCAGCTTCTCCATCATTGCCATTGGGAATCGGAACAACATTAACCTGCTCATTGGATGCCAAATTTTCTTCGCCCTGATTTGCAACATTGGAGGCCATACTGCAGCTACCGCTACCGCTACCGCGATAGCAGAATGGGGCATCCTCATAATGATCAGAGTTGTCTGACTTGAACTTCAAGCAACAGACAACAAAGTCCCCTATCTGCTCATCAGAATTTGCCCGAGTGAGATAATACTCATGAATAACCCAGCCGGTCTTCTGGGGTTTCAGCACTCCACGTTTAATGTAGAAGGTCAAGGTCCTCTTTCTCCCGATCACAGCTTTGGTGCGCGGGGCCTTGATGTCTCGGTCCTTGCTTGTGACCTTCCAGGACCCTTCCCCTGTAGTCCTGTTGGAGCGATTGCTGTTAGGGTACTTGTATTCACGCGGAGCAAAGAAGTACCACTTGCCCTGATTATACCAAGACTCTGTCCTTGTAAACCAACAGAAGAAAAAAAAGAAAAGCTTCCACCCCAGATTTTGCTGCCTTCTGAACGCCAGTTCTGCAAAAACGCAACACAATACACATGACTGGATCATTAATAATAATAATTGAAATTGATAGTGTTCTGGTTCCGAAGATGGATCACCTGGTAGCTCACGAGGCTCGTGCTTGTTCACCTCGATTTCAGGGATGATGGACATGATTTGGGAGTCCTTGCCCTGATTCTTCTTCTCCAAGTGGTCACTCAGCAGCTCCTCCTCGGTGGGACTGAATCGGTATCCTGGTGGAACTGTGAAAAGGCCCCAGCTCATCTCTTTCACTTTGATCAGTGTTGTTCTTTCCTCTGGTTTTAGGAAGTATAGGGAAGTGCAGAGGAAAGAGTGAGGTTGTATTAAAATGTCTAGTTGAAGACCAATAACGCATTTAAGGGAATATTTATAGATAGGTTTATATCTCCAAGGAATTATGTAAAATTCAAAATGTTTTGTCGAAAATTCCTTTCCTTTCTCTCAATGTGAGGTCTAAGAACAGAGTGAAGGCGCATTTAGTCTTCAAGTAAACCGGGCATGTCACACCCGACTACGCGTCATTTTTGACTGTTGAAACTAAACTTCTTTAGCAAGTTCAGTTTTAGAGAGAGGAATCTAAACTTTTTCCAACTTTGTGTAAAGATTTGTGATTGGAGAATGGAGATGTGCAACTGGGTTTGGAGACGTGGCTTCGTAAGGAGTCAAGACCTTCCTCTGGAAGGAGTCTAAGATGGGTCGTCATATCAATTTGTAATCGGTACATATCATCCATTCTTCTCCTCTTTTTTTTTTTTTTCTTTTTTTTTTTTATGTCCGAAGGTACATTCATTTTTAGGTTAAAAGTTCCAAGTTTTCTAGTAGAAATTAGAAACCCATTAGTTTTACATTCCACGTTGGGTTGTGATGTTAACAAAACTGATGAAAAGATTGAACTCTCTCTAAACCCTAGCGCCCGCCTTTCGGCTGCTTCCATGGAGGTTCTCGTCACCTCCACGTCCATGTTCGTTGGCAGATTGGTTCACGATATGATCGGTTGCGGCGGTGATCAGAGGGTTCAGTCTTGGGCTCCATGGCAAGCTGGTTTTTCTTTACTGGAAATTTCAAATCGAAAGGGATCGGGCTTGGCTGACTTTCATTAGCCAGGTTCGGAATGCTTTGATCTTTGCTATTGCTACAGGTGATGTTGGATGGTGGCGGCTTTGTGGCTGTACATCGCTGTTCGTCGAAACAGGCTGGGTCCAGCCTTGGCCAAGACTGCAATTGCCAGAGTTGCAGATGATGCCGGAAAAGATGGGTGTTAACAGCTTCAATGCGGCCATCAATCTTGATGCTAATGTTGTTTGAGCACCACCGGACATGGCCTCTGACATCTCAACAACATCGGTTCGGCTGGATGTCAGCTCGCTGAGGCCCGACAGGGCGGTGATTCGAAGCGGCGACACCAGGGATCGTATTTGGTTTTGGGTGTCCATATCAATATGGTTTGCTGTGTATTTGGGTTGTGTTTGGACCCAGGTTCAACCGCGATTCTGGGGGATTTCGACGGCAAGGGTTCTCTTGATGTGGTGGCTGTCTGATCGACCAAAGATGATGTCGGCAACACCGTCATGGTGTTGTTCAGCAGGGCTGCTAGATTTGGGCCTCAGTAGGCTTCTTGGGCCCCTAGTTGGTTTTGGAGCTCTGTTGTACTCAGAAATCTTGTCAGCACATTCCCTAGATCACTCACGTAAAATGTTTCCTATTAATTTTTCTCAGGATGAATTGAAATTGTGGCGTTCTTTTATCGCCTGTCTTTTTGGGAACTAGAGTAGAGTTGCTTCGTTGGGAACATGAACAAATTGAGATGGTTTTTTTATTGTAGTCGGAAATCTTCCTAGTAGTGTCGAAACTAGTTTTCTACAGCACTTGAGCTTCATCTCATGAATTCATTATGTTTGATTAGCCTAGATTTTGTCTTACATTTTTCATTCATGACTGAATTCCAAATGAGTTATATCTTGTAATGTTTCATACTTTACTATAATGAACTGACACCCCTTGCGCTCAAAAAAAAAAATTATACATTATGCTCAACGAATATCTAAAACCCATTTGATGAAAGGAAGTAACAAAGTAGAATACAAAAGTGATACATGCACGTCTACCATGAGGTAAAGTTAGTATAAGACTACTTAAAGATCAACACTATTTTAAAACAATGTTGGTGGTCAAATTCTCTCATTGTATTCAAAGGCATCATTACTGCTCAACTCTAATTTGGCATAATCAAATTGCTAGTGAGAGGTTTCAATGCCTTTCAACTTATTTTGTTAGTAGTTATGTCATATACTCAAATCCCCAAACTCAGTCTTATAGTGATTTTTTTTTTTTTTTGTCTTTGCTATTGAACCATCAACAGAAAAATGGAGATAAAAGTACACAAAATCCCATTAAACTTTAGAGGTTTCAATGCCTTTCAACTTATTTTGTTAGTAGTTATGTCATATACTCAAATCCCCAAACTCAGTCTTATAGTGATTTTTTTTTTTTTGTCTTTGCTATTGAACCATCAACAGAAAAATGGAGATAAAAGTACACAAAATCCCATTAAACTTCATAAATTACTTCCAAGGATTCAAACTATTAACAATCACACACATTTGCAACTACTATTCCATCAACCAACTAGCTAGTGTTCAAACTATTAAAATTAGACATGATCTGTCTAACTGTTATGTCAACTTCATCTGTTGAATTTTTTTTCATAAATGCAGATTGCCAATTATTGCATTCACCACAATAGAGAATGGCATTTGAAACATTTCCCAGCTTTGTGTATATTGGTGACTACAACTTTGACAACTGGTAATCTTGTGGCTGAAGTTGATGTGGAACATTTCCCAGCTTTGTGTATATTGGTGACTGCAACTTTGAGGGCTAGTAATCTTGTGGATGTGAAACATCTCACAGCTTTGTGAATATTAGTGACTGTAGTATGGAGGGGCAATACTCTTGTGGCTGAAGTGGATGTAGAACATCTTGCAGCTTTGTGTATATTGGTGACTGCAGTATGGAGGGGCAGTACTCTTGTGGGTGATGTGGACCAAAGAGTGAATCCAGATTTTGTTCTGGCAGATCACGTAGCTGAATTAACAAACACAAAAAAGCAAGCATTAGTTCATACTTTTATGAGCATACTGAGTTAGTATAAGAAGATGTTCAAACAGGATGCGATTTCACATATCATCTATAACTTCATTTCTAACTTGGACTAAATGTAGTTAGCAGGCTCATTAGAGCATCAGTGGTTGCAAAGATATTCTTGTAACATAAGAATCAGCCATTTCTATTTATATTCGTGTCTCGCTGACTTAAATCTTGCTCTAGGCCTTGGGATTTATAGCCGAAATGTTTAACAACAACAAAGAATGTTCAATCTCACCTGTGGAAACACATCATACACAGTCTCACATTCATCACAGGTTGAAACTTCATTCCCGTCTTGAACACAGGAATCACTATCTCCAAATGGTGATTGCAACTCATTACAATCATCATTAGTGCCGTTGGTTTGCAGAACAGCTTCCAGTTGTTGGGATACTGGTGACCGCAGTGCTGAGGAGCAGCAGTCATCCAGAGGTTGAGGTTGATGGAGTAGCAACTCCTCATTTCCCTGTGCCCAAGTATAAAGTGAGGATCCAAAATTATAAGCAAGCAAGATCTTAATTTCGATATACTTCTCATGCTCCATATATCAACACAAAAAAGAATATCTTTGCTACTACCTCTTGATTCATTTCAGACACACTCGCGCTACTGGGTTCTTCTTCATTATTGACCGAAGAATCCTTCTTATCTGATCGAATCTTCAAGCGACAAATAACAAAGTCACCCTGCATAAATTTGAGGCGAGATCATGGTTAACGAGTATGAATATCTATGACATACACCAAACATATAACTCATTTATAACTCCACTGATGTCTATGACATACTAAGCCCTGAATCCACTAAATGTGGTTAATGGGTTCAGGACAATCTGTAACACTGTTAACGCATTGAAACAGGGCATGAGTTTGTCATAGCAAGATGAACTCGAAGAGAAGTTAATAATTGCTTTCGGTAATGTTTTAGTTCCTATCTTGCTTTGAGCTCAACCAGTTGGGCTTTTACATCACGTATAATTAGTATATGCACATGACCCCGTTCACTTTTCTGAGTTGTTAATTAGTATATGCATGGCACGATCACAAAAAACTCATGCCCTGTTTCACACTTCCATGGCACAATCACAGAAAACTGACAGAGAAATAGAGACTGACCTGGGCCTGCTTTGGATACGGAATAACTCCATTTCCAGGAAGGTAATACTCATGAATGACCCAGCTGGTCTTCTTCGATGTCGGCACACGACCCTGGTAAAAAGTCAATGTCCTCTTCTTCGCAATCACAGCTTTGGATCGTCGAGCCTTAATCCCACGCTCGAGGCCTGTGATTTTCCAGTATCCCTTGTTCGTGCTCCGCTTCGAGCGAGAGCTTTTGTTGTACTTGAAAGCCTTTCTGGTGAAGAAGAACCACTCCATGTCATGAGCAGAGTCAGTCCCCAACAAAGCTGCCCAAAACAAAGAACACGAAAATCAGAACTGACTCTGTTCATAATGCATCATATTCAGAAATGGGTAATGATTAACATTGAGAAAGGTTGAGTCTTCAGTTACCAGGGAGCTCAGCCGGCTCGTATTTGTAGAGGTCGATTTCAGGGATGATTTGGTTGATTTCGGAATCATTTCCACCATGAATCTTCTTCTTCAAATAGTGGTTCACAAGCTCCTCTTCGGTGGGATGGAACCTGTAGCCTAGCGGCACTGAAAGCGGCGTCGTCTTCTCTCTGCTCATATTGTTGTTGTGATATATCCTCCTTTCTCTCAATGGTCAGCTCTGAGAAGCAGAGGAGAAGAGTGAAGGTGTATTTAAGTTCAAGTAAACCCGACATGTCACACGATCCGACCCGAATACGTGTCATGTTTGTCTGTTGCGTCTTGCAAGTTTATATGAAAAAGTGAGGAATCTCTAAAACTTTTCCATTGGTGTGTAAAGATTTGTTTGCAGAGTTTGTGATTGGAGGAGGAGAAATGTCCAATAGGATTTCCAGACGTGCTTCACAAGTAGTCAAGACCTTCTGCCGGAAGGAGTCTAAGTGGGTCCTCATTATTCTATTCCTAATGGGTGCTTTCATTCATTTGAGTATCTAACCAGATCTCCTTCTTTTTGTCGATTCAATCATATCAAGTACAGTTGGAGAGAAGCAAAACTTCCCGATGCGGTCACTCATTTTTGATATATACAGAATATAGTTAGCTGGAATTACTCTCTCTCTCTCTCTCTCTCTCTCTTCCCCTTTTTTGACTTCCAGTCTTGTGCCATGATTTGTTAGATTTTGGTTCTGTTAAGAGAAGCTGTGCGTATTTTAACCTCTGTTTTTCTCTATTGAAACAAAAAAAATTCCTAAAATTGAACAAAACTATAAACCCTGCAAACTCTGAACCAAGTCATAGCAACCATTCCTTACGTTCACCTTTTCTTCTTTGTGTTATGTTTCCTAAACTTGTGATAAATGTTATTTGAATTCCACAGATGCCCAACTGTTCAAATATGAGATCTTATGACACATGTTTTTTAATTTTCATGTTTTAGGATAACAATAGACTATATACATATTTAATACCAAAGATTGAAATATTTATGAGAGGCCGTGCAACTTAATTGTTTGATAAAAATGCCTAGAGGTAAAACTTCTCAAGGCAGATTTAGGTGAGGTGAAATCCATTCAAAGCCAATTTTGATGGGGAGAAATCTCGTTAAAGTGAATATAAGTGAGAATTTAGAAGTAATTATCTAAAGACTAATCTGTGTGAGGCTAAATTATTTCAAGATAAATATATTGGTGAGGAGTAATTCTCTCAAGAGGATTCTGGGTGAGGAAAAATCTCTTTAAAGTGAATTTGAGTGAGAAGTAATCCCTGCAAGAGAAATTTGGGTGAGAATAAATCCTCTTGGACCAATCTTAGCAAAATAAAACAAACCTAATGGAGTCATGTTTCAAAAATTAACTCACTCACTAGATGATGATGAAGATGGTGGAAGTGGAAAAAGTGGTGGAGGTAAAAGGCATGAGTATGGACAATATTCTATGGGTGGAGGATTGAACCAATTTACCTATGAAACTAATTTGATTATGCTACCCAAGACGAAGACTACAGAGCTAAAATAGGTAGTCATGGTGCTCAAGAAAAGATTATATATGGGAGGAGGATTAGAGATGCAACTGACAATCAAATACCCCATTTGATGTTGCTTTAGTTGCCTTAAATTTTAATTCTATTAGTTTAGACACAGTGCGTAGTAGGATCTCATACGAATATCATGAATGCAACAGTCAATTTAGCTATAACGTTTATAGATATAATCAACGTAGAGAAGTGCATGACCAGTCATCTAATTAGATTCATCCTTACTATTCTTTTATAGAAGAAATAGTTGGTAACTTAAGAGATCTATAACTATCACATTCATCATTATAATTTATGACTCCATGAGTCATGATGAGCATTTTTTTAAACCACATAGAATCTCTTTTTGGATGTAAGAAATTATTATTCATATCTATTTATATGTAAGTCCAATAAATTAAATTTAAAAAAAAATTAATTTGTTTGATAATTTTTTTTTTTAACTAAAATTTCGATAAATATGTGATATTTTAATCCTTAGCACGATATATGTAATGAGTTATTAATAGTAGAAGAACCATCCTTTTTAAAATAAAAATAGTGGGCGAACCATATCATATGACACGCCCGTGTCCCAGAGAGAAGATCTGGTCATTATTACGAAAATTCCTTACACATCTGCATGCAATAACCCAATAATGTAAGATTAGGGTCAAGCCGGCCAGAAAATGGAAATGGGAAAATTAATGGGCCTAGAGACTTGGGTTTAACCCAAGATTTCAAGAAAACTAGCCTAAAACCCAAATTGGGTAACAGAGAACTTTGCGCACGTGTGGGAGACAGAGAGACCGAGTGAGCTGAAAAAAGGATTTCAATTTCTGTGAATAGGCTAAGTGCGAGCCCATAGTGAGCTTCTATCTTGGTTTCTTCTTCATTTTCGTTTTCACAATCCAACAAAGTTTGAATTTTTTTTTCCAGATTTTTGTTGGGCACTGTCAGATTATTCTGATTGATTTGACTCGCAAGCTTCCGCCTTTCAGGTACTGAAATCAGTTTTGCTTATTTCTCATTGTTTATAGTTTTGTAGAACAGATTTTTGTTTCTGGGTTTTTGAGTAATTTCGATTCGTTGATACAATTTGCAGGGTTTATTTGGGAAGTCAGCTTGGGGGTTTCTTATATTGAATGCTTGTTTCCATTCTGATCCTTTTACAGGTCTGGAAATGTTCTTGTGTGATTTTGATCATTGATTTATTTGTATGATCCTCCAACACTGTGGCACTCAAAGCTTAGATGATGAAGTATTTAAGAGTCTTGGACATCACTATACGTTTTTCAATTTCAATATCTACGTCACTATTTGTGCCTGGTATCCAGCAAGTTTAGTGTTGTGTAATATAATGTTCATGATGTTTAGTTTTCTTCCTTCCTATGAATTAAAGGCATGTATACATTGTGAGTTCAACAGAAACAGGGAATAATATACGGGCAATTCCATTAAACATTAAAGCTTCATAATGAACGATATCTACAAGAATATTAGGGTAACAGCGATACAATTTTCGGTTGTAGGCATGGGATGTTTCAGACTCAATCTGAAGGCCTCTCTATGACCTTTAATTGTATTCATACATCTTGGAAATGATTGTAACCATGCGGAATACTGCTGTCTGATTATTACTAACATGTCTTTGAGACCCCAGCAACCGTGTAGCAGCAGGTCCTATGAAACTCTGCTTCCAGATTACTGACTATGCAACAGTTACGTTGCCTATAGTGGTCTTTTAGGCTAGAACTATGACTTTGGTCTGCTTTACGGATTGAAAGGAGATGCATCCAGGAAAATGAAAGAATCCTTTAAATTGCTGCCAGCTTCAAACTGTTGTCTGCTTCCAGGACTTTCAGTTTCTTCTGGGGCAGTAAACAGCAATATAATGCCTCTGCAGCTTCACTGACCTATAAACAGATTCCAGATTTAGTCAAGGAATATAGCAAATAGCTTCAAAGCTTTAGTGTGAAGATTTTATTTACTGTGAGAAAGAAAGGGTTCCTTTAGTGATATTGGATTGATTATCTCACCTTGGCTTGTGATGCTGCTCTGCAGTCGGATTCTTCTAGGAGCACCACCCATGTTTGACTCCATGATTGGATATTGGATGATATTGATGTTTTGAATATGTCCTTTGATCTTAAGGACATACTAATTGCAGGCTAATTGTTTGAGGAACGACTATTGGTGGTCTTGAGGATTCACTACTGGGGATCTGAAGAAATGGATGTGGATAGGTATGTCCTTTGATTTTAGGACATTTGAAAACTATGGATATGAGGAACAAATATCAATACTTAGGTTGACACGATGTTTGATCAGAGGAAGGAATATTGGTAATTTTATTGACAAGATGATTTGAGGAATGAATATAGGTAGTAATGTCGACAGAGGAAGCTCCACCTCCAAGGAACTGCTTATGAGAAAAGACATCTTTATATGCCTGGACTCGTCACATTCAGAGAAGGGTAGACTTCCTGATGGCATTTGAACCATATGCATTCACCGGTCTCTCTTTCAACCAAAAGTTCACTGGGGGGTGCTGTGACAGCAGCAATGCCTCCCCCGCTCCCAAGAGAAAAAGAAAAGAAAAACAGGTACAAAATAATTGAAATTGCAGCTGTAGTAAATCGTAATTGAATGCCAAAACGATTAAGGAAGTTTCCAAAGCCTCCAGTACAAGAAATGCGGAATAGCTGCGATTGTATGCCAATCAACACAGCTGAGCAGTTCATATAACTTGGAGATCTTTGAATCATTTGTAGGAGAATATCACCGACTGTAATAATGTGAGTTAGAGACGCATTATTACTGAGGCGTCCTTTTGATATTCTCCTATAAATGAAGGTTGATTAGCTACACTGGAGCGTTGCTCCAATGGCTAATGCAGAATAATACCGATCCATCTACTACTTCGGTGTTTCCGTCACTGGTTACTCCTCTACCACCATCAATAACTGTATGTGTGAACTTTGCAGGAGAATAGTCCATACCTTCGTATAAGGATGGCAAATCATCCCACTCAATATAATTATTGTCATGGGGAAAATCTCCCGGTCCACCGTTTATTGATGGTAGTGCGTAATCGTAATCCTTTGGCAGAAATGAATCAAAGTCTGATCCCAGATTTGCTCCTGGTTGAGAACATCTCTGAATTAACAATTACAGAAATAAAGAGTTAAGTTTCCATACACTTCTTTTGCTGCAGCATATTTAGAAATTCAAATAAAAAGGTTTTAAAAGAGCATGCTTATTCTCACCTCTGGAATCATACTTGCAGCTTGATTTTCCGAACTAGATGCGGTGTTGCTAACTAATTCGTCATCATCATTGGTTGAAATATTATTCTTCTTCGTAAGTGAGGGGTCATTATCCTCAAATGGATATGTCCTCTTTCGACATTCATCATTATGGTCATTGGTGGTATACATTGGTGGCTGATGCAGTTGAGGTGGCGCAGGCGGATCAAAGAGTGAATCCAGATTTTCTGGGTTATCTAGTAGCTGTTTGATCACAAACAAGAAAGTGTCAGGTAACATTTTCAATACATTTTTTGTGCTCCATGTCGAAAATTTCATAGAAGAAATCAAAATGAAAGTTTGTTCTTACCTCTTCAATCATCGAAATATCAGAGGAATTGCTTTTATCAGGTCGGCCTTCAACAGAGGTCGAAAGATCGTTCTTATCTATACGACAAGGATCAGTTCGCGTGCCTTGGAATTCATGAGGATTGCCAATGGGAATCTGAAGATCATCTGTCAGCTTCTTAAATGCCAGGCGTTCTTCTGCTTCAGTAATCGTACCACCACCAGTTTCAGCTTCTCCATCATTGCCATTAAACTGATCATTGGACGCCAAATTTTCTTCAGCTTGATTTTCAACATTGGAGGCCATACTGCAGCTAGTGCTACCTCGATCGCAGAATGGAGCATCCTTATCATGATTAGAGTTGTCTGACTTATACTTCAAGCAACAGACAACAAAGTCCCCTATCTGCTTAGGAGGATCAGAATGTGCCTCAATGAGATAATACTCATGAATGACCCAGCCAGTCTTCTGGGGTTTCGGCACTCCACGTTTGTAGAAGGTCAAGGTCCTCTTTCTCCCAATCACAGCTTTGGAGCCAGGGGCCTTGATGTCGCGGTCCTTGCCTGTGATCTTCCAGAACCCTTCCCCTGTAGTCCTGTTGGAGCATCTGCTGTTATTGTACTTGTATTCTCGTGGAGTGAAGAAGTACCACTTCCCCTGACTGCCCCAAGACTCTGCCCATGCAAAGCAGAAGAAGAAAAAAGAGAAAAACTTCCTGCCCAGATTTTGCGCCCTTGTGAATGCCAGTTCTGCAAAAATGTAACACAATACACATGACTGTTCGTCCAGAAAATTAATAGATAAACTCTACTTTTACCTACACAAACTTGGCTTTGATGATGCAGTATTTTAACTCCATCCCTTTCTCTCCTGTCTCTGTCTCTCTCTCACACCACATTGTAATAACCAGAAACTCAACAATACCTAAACCTCACATGTTCAAGATACTAGCAAGGATTCCAGTTAGTCAGTAACTGCTTCAAATTGCTAATAACTTCATATCGAATCTGATTAAACAACATCACAAGTTCCAGACCTAGGAATCTATAGTACTTAATAACATTTGAGGATTTGAAATTAGCTGGACAACCAGAGAACCCTTAAGTTTACAAGCACAACTCATGGGGAATAAAAAAATAACGTCAATAATTCATTTCAAATAATGACAACTCCATCAGGCAAAAAAATTATATCAGCTCAATTCATTTTAAAAATAATGTTCCGGAGATGGTTTACCTGGCAACTCGCGAGGCTCGTGCTTGCACACATCGATTTCAGGAATGATGGTGGTGATCTCGGAGTCCTTGCACTGATTCTTCTCCTCCAAGTCACGAAGCAGCCTCTCGTCGGTGGGATGGAATCGGTATCCCGGCGGAACTGCGAAGTCGCCGCAGCTCATCTCTTTCACTCTGAATAGCTGATTTTGATCGGTGTTTTGTTTGCTCTGAAGTGCAGAGGAAAGAGTGAGGTTTATGCATAAAGCAAAGTCAAATGCATTGAACTAAAAGTCCCGAGCTTCGGAAGCAAAGCATAACTGTATGGAATGACTTGCATCATAAGTGGGAATCTGATCCCACCATTAACGAGTAACAACCAATCAGGCTTTAGTTTTTAGTTTTTACATTTTCTTTGTCTCTTTAAGGGAATCTGATTTATTGCTACCTGCTCTTGGAAATTCAGCCTTTGGTGCCTTGGTGGCCTTCTTTAGTTCTTTGTTTATCCATTTGAGACTGGGAACATTACATTGACCAAAATAATTGGAGACTTTTTTTTTAAATACGTTGGAGATATTTTAGATTCTATTCAAGTCTCATTAAGGGATGTGTATTGTATATATAATTATTAGAACTTTTTAACAAATTTATAGAATTTAAAAGTTTAAGTATATTCAATATAGATTTTTAACGGCCCATGAAAATGTCAGGGTATTCAATCAGGATTTTAAAAGACTTTATGAATTCCACTAAAATTTATGAGTATTCAATTAGGAGTTTTAAAAATGAATGAAAATACAGATATTTGAATACCTCATTTATACTTAAGGACTTAGAAACTCATGGATAATTATGGATTTTGTAGTGTTAATTATACACATCAAACTCTAATAATTTTCTAGCCACCAGACCAAAGATTTGGAAAAGTCTATGATAGACTTTCTTTTTGCGGGGGAAGAGGTTGATCTTCCATCATCTTTCTTTCTTGTTTTTTTTTTATGTCTTTTCTTTAATCGTTTATGCCATCAATGTTTTTGGATACCCAACATATTCACTAATACCCAAATATTGTGGTCTACCCCAAAAACCTAAAATAGTGTTGCTATGAAATATTGGATTGTGTCTTCTTAGTTATTCTCATTTATTTGAGTTTATATTTACGGTTCAAATGAAACTTGAAAAATTGAACTTCAATTGATTGATATATAAATATATATATATAAGATTTTTCTCAGGTAAGGACGTCCTTACCTAAGGTCTAGGTACTGATTTAGTGTTTTCACCCACTTTCCGATTACATTTTTATATTTTAACCGTTCAGGTTTTAGGTCCTAATGTATAAACCACCTCTGCAAAATTTCAGTCAAATTGGTAATCGTTAAGGCCTCCAAAATTACAATTTACACGAACGAACCGAATCTATCGAACCGGAACCGTTCGTGTACATTGTTATAAATTACAGTTTTGGACGCCTTAACGATCACCAATTTGGCTGAAATTTTGTAGAGGTAATCTATACATTAGGACCTATATTTAAAGGCAGTGACCAATATTTTGTTATGATATATGTTAATTGGCGAAAACAAGATTGATGAGAATAATTAACTATAAATATCAAATGATTTATATTGTATCTTTATGTTGGTTGGGAGATTATGAATGAGAGCATACTAGCTAGACAGAGTAATAATAATTCATTTGAGTCAATTTCTACCAGAAGATACTTGATCATATAAGAGGCAACAACTATTATCTTGTTTTGCGTTTGGGTTGGATTGATTGATTTTTTTTTATGTGTTGGGAAAACTATAGAAGTCATTCATAATAAAAGTATATAGATTTCATAAATCAATAAAAAGTCCATGGCTAAAATCAATGATTTTTAGAAATCAATAGCAGTCTATCAACTTTTTAAAGAGTCTATGCACTTTTCAAAAAATCTGTCATTTCAAAAAAGTCTACACAAATCCAAATACAATAAAGTTTTATTCACTGTAAATCTTTTATATTTCCAGTGTATGGCGTTCAAAGTGTGTAAGAAACTATTTTTATATAAAAAATAATAATTACATATAAAGTCATTTTGTTTTTTGTTTATTATTAGGAAAAAATTTCATTGTTTATAAAAATGTCACATGATGCTTTCAAAAAAAAAGTCACATAATTTCAATTTTCATTATTTACGAAAAATATAAATGCGTCCTGAAAATTATTGTCATTCTCTAGAAAACTTGTTGCTATCTGAAAATGTTACTACATGATCCAAAAGGTATTGACTCATTTTGAAGTTAAATTCGACTACGCAATATTTATATTGTCGGCCAACTTTAATGATGGAGCAGTGTCATTGTGTCACTCTTGCCAACGCAAACCTAACCATGCTCAAGGATCGTCCACACAATGATGATGACAACATATCGAGCCTCAAAAGCTAATTATTCTCCTATGATTTTATACCTTTTTTCAGTGATTCCAACAATCTCTAAACACTATTACATGTATGAAAGTTACTCATTCGTCATTTTCTCCATTTTTTATGACTTAAATTTTAAAATGGAGTAGATGGTTGCTCTAAGTCTCATTTAGAAAAAAATGAGATCACTACAGACACTTTTTGTCAACATCATATGGATGGGTGGTTATGTTGTTTTATGGTTGAACTATTAATGAATTGTCAATTTTTTCTATAAAAAAAAAAGAAAAAGAAAAAAGAAAGAAATATATACAATTTTTAGGGGAAGTCTAAGGTGTGTTGATGTTTGTCATACATCAACTTTTTAATAAATATATATTAAATTAAATTAGTTGGTGAAACTTGTTGTACAGGTCAATAGGTTATCCACTTATAATTTTACTTGTGTATTTTGTTTAAAAAAAAAATTATCATACTAAGTACTCATTAATTGTTTTATACGTAAATCGTTCAAAATTTTGTAACTGTTGTAGAGAAACTGAAATTGAGAGGAACTTGCTGTGTGTTCTCATTGATAATAGGGGTATCTTTATATAGAAGATTACAATGCATAGAATCCAAATTGTACAAGGAAAGTAATCGTACATTGAATAGGAATCTAGATCCTTCTAATGTAACCCTATTACCACTAGGTAAGTAACCTAGAGTTTGGGTCAAACACAAAATAAAGATTTCCTTAAACACTCCCCCTTGTGTTGCCCAAACGTGGTGCTTCTCTCGTTGACTCGCTAAAAACCTTGCCGAGTAACAAAAACCTAGTGAGACAAAAATAACCTCGGTCGAAGGGGAAAAAGAGCACAACACACCCTTCACCTTTCGAGACCATACATGTAGACATCTCCCCCTGATGTCTGCATCTCCCCCTAATGACTACGATCATGGGAGTTCGGATAACTTCCGCAAACGATGCTACCAACATGTTTCTCGAAAGTGGAATTTAGGCAATGACTTAGTGAGCAAGTCTGCGACACTGTCCTCAAATCGAACCTAGTTCACTTTGATCTTAAGGAGAGTTTATTGTTGTTGATTATCCTTAATGTAGCCTTGCTTTATTTGTTCAAAACAAGCAGCATTATCCTAAATTCTTATACGCTCATCGATGGTAGACTTCAAACCACAATTATTCGAACATGCGTAATTATGGATCCAATCCATATACATTCACGAACCACATCGTGAAGAGCAATAACCTCTGCATTGGTCGAAGATATAACGACTAGGGTCTTTCTGTAGACCTTCAAGATATCACGGTCTTTACCCATAGTGAACACTTAACCAGTTTGGGAATGACCTTTGTGTGGGTCAGAGAGATACCCAACATCAGCAAAACCTTCCAAAATGCCAACTTTGTTTTGGGATAGGGAGAGTGGACGCAGGCCAGTGTTGGCGGCGTTCCTGGTGTGTGATGGGTCGAATCCATCATCTCTCTGTAGGGATAAAGCATACCCATATCAATCGTACATCTCTAGTATCAAAAGATATCTTTTACACCAATCCAATGACATCGCGTTGGCGCAGAGCTATACCTTAGCTAACAAGTTCACAACATATGAGATGTCCGGTCTTGTGCATTGAGCTAAGTACAATAATGAGCCCATTGTACTCAAGCATGACACCTTTGCCTCTAGCACATCTTTGTCATCATCATACGGACAAAGAGGATATTTTTCAGGATCAAGACTACAGACGATCATGTGGGTGCTTGAAGGCTTGACCTTGTCAAAACGCCTAAGCATCTCTCAACACAATGCTCAAGTTCCAAACCAAGACATAATCATGTTCTCCCAAAATTCTTCATCTCAAAATCAGATTTCAAGTGTTCAGCGGTTTTCCTTACGTCTTTAAGGGCTTCCAATGAAGATCATATCCAACATGAACCGCGATAGAATCCGATACTTATTATGGAAACGCGGGGGGATATCCCTTCCCAATCAAGTAGTCACTTTAGTGAACGTTTCAATCTTATTGCAAACGCACTCTAGAGCCACTTGACTTGGGTAAATGAAGTTCACCATGAACCTTCATGTACATTCCGAGATCCCCATAGAGATAAGTAGCGACTACTTTTCTAAGCTGCATGATCAGTTATTCGGAAACTACCAAACTGACAGGGTAGTGGAGTGCAATGACATCTATTACGAAAGAATATGTCTTATCGTAGTCGATTCCAGGGCGATTTGTGGGAAGCCTTGCGTCATAAGGCGAGATTACCATTTTTTTTTCTCAACACGCTTTCTAATGAAGACCCATTAGTCAACAGGTTTTATGTCAGGAGGTGTTGGCATCACTGGCTCAAAAACCTTTCTCTTCATTAGAGAATCCAACTTAACCTGGATCGCATATTTCCATTTAGGCCAAGTTTCTCTATGTTGGTATTCATGCTTCAATGGAGCGTGGTTCAATATCATCATACTCAACGAACTCATACGTAATGAAATGCGTGACTACATAATCAATTATGATGGAGTTTCTATCCTATGTCTCATGTACACTAGTGTAATTTTCATAGAACTCTATATTCTCAGGAATAGGTTTTTACGTTGAGGCGTCCCCCAACGATAACCATAACCCGAAGGATACTTATAAGACGGATTTTGCGTGTCGATGATCTAAGAATTAGGTTGTCTGGACTACCATCATAGTTATTTCTGCGAGATTGGGTGTGTCCATGGGAATGTGATGTCCAACATCTGTCCCAATGCAATAACCATCGAAAGTCTTCAATGTAAACTCTCTAGCATAGTCAAATCCAATTGACTGAATAGGATGATCTGGGGAGTGAGCCCGTTGTCATATGACATGTGCTAAGAGTGTAGTAGAAGCAGTATTTACAGGTAGACAATGGCACCACACGTGACCAGCGTTTTTCCGTGTCAACCAACATCTGAGATATTTAAACGTTCGCAAGTTGGTTGAATCAGTCCACAGAATCCCCACGGATTCGATGTAAGAATAGAATGAGTATTTTCATATCCTTTGCATAGGACGGTCTCAGTCCTAATTTCCCGAAGGAACAAGCTTTGTAAAATGAGCAAGAGGCCTTAGAATCAACCAATGAGGATTTTGGTTGTGCCTGAACTTCTGTAGCGCTTTGAGAAACAAAATGCTTGACTACATCACCCATCATGGTGTTGGAACCATGGAAAGTGGCATCCATGGCGTCTTGGCCATGGGGAGAAGCGTCAATGGCGTCATGACCATGGTTGGCGCCATTTATGGCATTGTAACGAGTGACTTGGGCGACCCTATGGCGTCCCAAAATAGCTGTAGCGCCAGATGCTGCGGTGGCTGCTGTCTTACTAAGTCTTGGAATCAATTTTCGATTCTTGCTTCTTCTCACTCTGAAGAATGGATGTCTGTGTGAAGTCTTTAGTATACAGAGCATCATATCACAACTAGGATGACTTATTCTGTCGTGACAAAGTCAATATGTGTCTAAATCCAAGAGATCTTCTCTCATAACTTTATTGGATTAATAGCTCGAATAGTGACATAGAGTCCACTAGAGACACATAAACTTCTCTAAGATGCGCCTTTATTCACGATCATTAGAGGTATTGCAAAGGAACACATTTTCGTTCTCTACATGCGTTTTCACATGAATCCGTTGGCTATTCATAGGTGCGATTTACCCTACGAGCGTAAAGAGTTTCTGTGATAGTAATCAAGGTGCCATTTGGCAAGGAAACTTGGGCTATTCCATGTCCTTGAATTAATATTGATGGCCCAACCATCGTAGTCACAAAGTTATATGCTCAGAAAAATGGCGTCATAATGAAAAGAACTTGAAATTTTAGTCATAAGCCAACGGAATTACATTATTGTCTCTTTGACCAACGAAAACCTAATCCAAAATGCTAGCTAATGCAAAACAATGGTAGTCGTCTAACTTCTTTCAGTAATTCCAAAATAAATATGACCAGGTGAGTAAAGAGATGTCGGTGGAGCAAGGCTCGCTTAAGTACCACTAATCTCAGAACCTTCCTAGACATCACACTTACTTTGGTTGAGCCTACTTTGAAGAATGGCTTAAACCATTGGCATTTACTGCAATATATTGCCTATTACATCTCTTGGAAAAATAAAGACGTAAACAGAATTGATGATCTACTGATCCCAGCCAGATTTGTAGTTTTCAACCCTCACTCTAGATCATCTTCTTGATCTTCTTGTTCCACATAGTGAGCTTCTCTTGCTTCAAAATATGCTTTGTAGTGGAGACATTTCTTCACGAGCTCTACAAATGTGTGCCCAATGATCAGACACTCCACATCGAGAACATACATCTCTTTACTCAAACTCCATTGATTGAGGCACTTTAAAAGCGTCATTTAGATGGCTATTAATGTTGGTATTGCCACCAACATGGCCGGAGGCATTGCCTCCCTCTCTCTTTCTACGTTGACCTATTTGGTTTCGTGTTTGCCTATTTTGGCGATTACCTTCTGAAGTAGAGCGACTATATGGACCAGAACATCCATAAACATCCCTAAGATTAGGGTTTTGCTCTTGGCACCCTCTCTTAGGGGCACGATCATAATTGGACTCCAGAATATGCTCTGTTCTCACGGGTCTCGAATTATAGTTTTTCACAAGGATGTTGTCATGCTTTTTAGAGACATTCATGGCTCCAACGAGCTCAAGAAACCTTGTGATCTGTCTTGCAATAACATCGATTCGATAGTTCTTAGCAACCATCAATGCAGAGACGGGGAAGGTAGAGAGAGTCTTCTCAATCAACATTGCATCTGTGATCTCTTGACCACAGAATTTCATTAAGGATTTAATGCGAATTGCTTCCGAGTTGTAGTCAAGAACTGACTCACAGAAGCGGAGGCTATGCCATCTCACTTCTAAATCAGGAAGCAGGGAGTCACAGAAGTTGCCAAATCTTTCTTCGAGTGAGACCCACAACCTTCTGGGCTCTTCTTCATTCATACATTCATACTGGAGTGAATCATCCATATGACGAGTAATTAGAATGATGGCTTTCGCCTTATTTGCCTCTAAGGCTGCTCTATTTGCTTCTAAAGCTTGAGCTTGCTCAACAATTAGCACATCTTGGCTAGGCTCAAGAATCGACTCCAAGATTTCATCGGCCTTGAGATGCTGGCGGACATCACGAACCCACCTGTGATATCCAGAGCCAGTTGTTCCCAATGGAGCAAAGTCCAATTTGTTCAGGTTACTCATCTTGAAAGAGAACAAGGAAAAAGGTTAGTTTCGGAGCGGAAAAAGCTACCACGAAAACAATAGAAATTTCTGAGCGTAGTCGCTTCCAAGAAATTTAGGGATTTCTTAGCGTAGTCACTTCCAAGAAATCCAATTCCAAGAGGAATTGGATTAGATCGAAACAAAGATGTGTTTGTGGTCGATCATAACATCTCAACAAACTCTAAGTTTGGAGGACTCTACAAGCTCCAAGCTTAGAGTAAGCACGAACCCCTACAGTTCGGCTTAATTAGGTCTCCCCTATGATGAAGAAAATTAGGGGGGGTAGAAGAAGGGAGGTTGCAAGTCCCCAAAAAAAAGAAGAAGAAATTAAAAAACTTCAAAAACGAGAACTTTTAGAAAAGTTTACCATGAAAAGAAGCAGGAAGTCTTGACCAGAAAAAGATGTTGAAGATGACCGGAAAAAGTTGCCGGGGTAGTCGGATACTAGGCCGGAAGCTAATGGTCGGCGGTGGTGGCCGAGCTAGGCAGGTTGCTTGCAGGGGATGTGCGGAGCACTTGCAGGGGCTACCGGCAGATGTTGCAGGGGCGTAGGCAGGGGTCTCGGCAGGTGTCGGCAACTGTCAGCAGAGGTTGTGCGGGGCTGTCGGTAGATGATGTAGGGGTTGCGCGCGGGGCTCGGCAGGGGTCGCAGGAGCTGTCAGCAGCTTCTTGGCAGATGGCGCTGAGGGTTGCAGGGGCTGTCGACAGGTGTGTAGGGAGCTGTCGAGGGCCGTCGAGCGAAGGGGCGCGCGCAGGCTTGTGCGAGGGCTATCGGTATCTGTCGACAGATGTTGACAGAAGCTATGCAGGTGCGTGCGGGGACTGTGGGCAGCTCTCGGCAGGGGCGTGCAGGGACCTCGGCAGGACTCGACAAATGCTTGCATGGGGTAGGGGCCGGTTCGATTTTTCCAAAGGCCGGTTCAGGGGTTCTCCGACAAGTTCAGGTAGTTCCGCTGCCGATTCTGGGTTCCTTGAGGTTAGGGCTTCAGTATGTGGGGTGGTGGATGTTGGAATTTGAGGGCTACGAAATTAGGATTTCAGGGTTAGGGCTTCGTGCTGATAATGTGTTGTAGAGAAACTGAAATTAAGTGGAATTTGCTGTGTGTTCTCATTGATAAAAGGGGCCTCTTTATATAGAGGATTACAATGTATAGAATTCAAATTGTACAAGGAAAGTAATCGTACATTGAATAGGAATTTAGATCATTCTAATGTAACCCTATTACCACTAGGTCAAGTAACCGCCAAACACAAAATAGATATTTCCTTAAACAGTAACAAAGATCGTAAATATAGTAATTACTTCAATTACAACTATAAGTATCACTAAATACGTAAAATGTGGTGGTTTGTTGTAAAGTATCTCATCGATGATATAATTTACAAAAACAGGACTCTAGTTACACAAAGAACAACTGGATTACAAGAATAAGGACTTGAGAAGTTTTAGGTCTAATATGATTATGTACCATATCGACAAAACATTTGTTGTAACATTGGTAAAGTGATCGTTTGTTTTGTAAATGGAAACATATTTTAAGTGATTGTCATAAAATGACCAGAATTACCACTTTACACCTCAATTGTTGTCATTTATAGTAAAATGCGTTATCAAACCAGTAATTATCTCATGGATGATGATATTTACACAAGAAAAGTATTAGTTACAAAATAGAGAACTTTATTACACAATTAAGGACTCACGCCTCATTTACTGTATATACATAAAGTTTTACCACTTTAACAGCAATTGGTTGTCAAATTAGTAAAATGGTTCTCAAACTTGTAATATAAAAAATTACCATAAATAAGAGCTTGATTGCTACTTCTATAACTGACAAGACCCGCCCCGAAATTTCCCTATGAAATTCCAGGTGGCCCTGCGGGGTCCACTTTTCGAGAAAATTCAACAGAACTTTCCCAAAAAAATGAACAACCCTAGCCTGCAAAGAATTAAAATTACACTTCTAGCATACTGTCCTTATACTTCTGGAGCCATCATGCTCCCCAAAAACCAACAACTCAATTTCCATAATAAACAATTCTCATAGGTTATCAGAGCAATTCTAAAACAAATAAAAAGAGGATAAGGATCGATAGATCCTACAATGAGGAAGTAGTGCTAGCTATGCCTCAATTCCATGTACGCCCGATCTCGACTAATATTGCCTGCAAACTGGGCATTTGAAAACAAAGGACCCAGGGGAAATTAACTTAAAAACACATTAGAGTGAATGGATAAAAATAATTAACAATATAATTTAATTGAACAAACTTTAATACTTTCCCATAATTTGAAATATTTACAAAAATTTCGATACAGGCCACTTTTATAAAATATATTTCTCGCCACATGAAAACTCGCAAAAACAGACCAGCCTCGCTGGTTAGAAGAAATCGAGCCAGTCTCGCTAGTTAAATAATAATATCATACGGAGAAGAACGATTATCACCATACGAGTATATCAGAGCCCCTCAAGCTCTACCCTCGACTCCCTCACATATAAATTATGTGAGGAGGAGAAATAACAACCTCTACTACTCACGTGAGAAGAAGAATAAATCACCTTGACTTCACCCACAAACACAAAGTCAATGAGAAGGAGACATAATAACCAACTCAAGTATGGTGAAGGAAAATAATCCAAAAACTAGTAAATCCATAAAGCTTCCCTAATTCCTCCCGAAATAAAATACGTATATTCCAATGACGTGGCCCCGCACGTCAAAATATTCTCAAATTCATAAACAAGTCGGCGAGAATAATAAGTGTAAATAATTTCCTCGAAAATCTCATCTCCGATAATATTCCAGAATCTCAAAATCGACGAATAAAATATAATATTGAATTACGGAAATCATCTTAGAAAATAATTCTTCGAAAATATCATAAATCACATTTTCAAATAATAATCATATATCGAAAATAAATATCAAAAGCTCAATATCAAAAAAATAGTATCACAAATTCTTTTCTCAAATCATAATCGAGATAAATTATAATTAATCTCCGAAATCAATTCATATTCTCAAAAACGAATCATAAATCCAAATTCGAGCATAATAAGTTCATATCCGAAATTCATATGGAAAAACCAATACCAAAATTATAATCCAAAACAAAATATTATGCTCGCTAAATAAAACGTTAATTAAATAAATCAATAATTTCAAAATAAATGAATGCATCATTATTTAAAACAAAAGTCCACTCACAGTACTATTTAGGTGACCACATATACTGGTTGCTTCGTCGAGCAGTGGCTCAATACGTCGTCTTGTACAATTATACTCCGTGAACAATAATTCAACAATTAAATACGATTCCAAAAATCAATCCTCTTAAGTCAACATCTCCATTTCCTTCCCCAATTCAACCCAAACTTTACCACTAACACCATTTCAATAATTTACAAGTTCTACGGCAGATTCGAGAGAAATCCAACGGTCGGATTCTCGTAAAACGTAACTGGAATTCTAAATTTCAGAAATTTAAATTAAATATTCAAACTTCTCCAATTTCTACCAAAATCACATATGCAAGCTCTATATCAAATATAGGATTTAATCAACAGAAGTTAAATGACTGTTCACGCACTGCGAATCACTGTTCAATGCTCCGGTAATCATTGTTCATGCCCCGGCGACCTTCACCTCCGGTCACCAAACTTTGACAGCAGCTTCGTCTTAACTATCCAAACATTTTTCTCAACTACCACAAAGTCAGAAAACACATGAAAATACCCGAAACTAAGCTCAAACAGTAAAATCGAATAGTACCCAGAAATTCAAACCTTCGATTCGTGCTCCACACTTCAAATTTGATCAAGAAACTTTGAGGGATGGTTGTATAATCCAAGAGCTCCACGACCCAGAAAGAATCATCTTCGGAGGTGGTTGGAAACTCAAGTTCCGACCAAAAATCTAAGAAAACAGCAGCACCGTCCTCTTCTTCTCCTTGCTGCACATTCTACAGTTCAAATGAAGCTATCAAACCAACCCATAAATGAAGAGAAGGAAGAGAGCACCGTCCTCTTTCTTCTTCCTTTTTCTTCCATAGTTGAAATTCTGTAAACCCTAACCCCTCAACCTAAACCTAAACTCTAAATTTTCCAAAATTTTCCTAAACCGTAAACCCTAGCCCCTAAAATTTTTTATATTCATTTTTAAGATCCTCCTCGGCGAGATATTCCCACCTAGATAAGATATCTGCCCTTTGACAAGATATTTCTTTATCGACAAGATATCTGCTCCTCGATAAGATATTACTTCTTCGATGAGATATCTCCTTCCCAAAGACATATCTCCTTCTTGACAAGATATTTCTTCCTCAACAAGATATCTCTTCTCGACGAGATATCTCCTCCCAACGACATATCCCCTCCTCGACAAGATATTTCTTCCTTAAAAGATATCTGCTTCTTGATAAGATATTTGTTCCTCAGTGATATATCTCCTTCCCGATGACATATCTCCTCCTCACAAAGATATCTGCTCCTGGACAACATATATCCTCCTCAACAAGATATCTTGTCCTATTTTTCACGATTGAGTTCTTTCATTGCACAGAAAGCTGACCAAGTGGCTACTAGTTTTATCTACATAGTTCACTTGTACATTGCATTACGATATATAGTTAAGACTTCTACTACAAAATTCATCTAATTTCGTCTATATTTCATCTAATATGGTGTAAAAAATTTAACCAAATTTTTGAAAATCCATTGACATAACACTGATAAATACTTGCTTAACGTCATGTCTACTGTTTTTCACGTTTGAGTTATTTCATTGCACAGATAAATACTTGCTTAAGCCAATATACAATATGTTGTGGATACACGTCAATGATTGAAATCAAAATATCCCCTATTTCAAATTGCGTAACAAAAATTAATGTGCGTACTAATGTAGACCAACCGTAACAAATACTAATGTGCATACTAATGTAGAGCAACCTTCATCAGACACAAGGCGTGGGACACTGACTATTAGGTGTGAGAATTATGATAATTTAGACTTCTACTATAAAATTCATGAACAATTGAATGTTGTCTCTTTTTTTTGTCATGCAATCTCTTTTCTTGTTATTCATGTACTCCTCTTCTTTTTCTTTGAGCAGAACAAACCAACCGCAATGAAGTCACTCTCCCTGTTGTGCATGTATTTAATCTCTTGTAGTCCTTTTTAACATCAAAATGCATAGCCTTTGCATAAGCATCATAAAAGGACTCAGCTTCCTCCACAGTCTAAAACTGCAGTCTTTTAAGATCTTCTATAAACAACTAATCATACCGAACTCCCTTATATTGCATTTCATTATGTCACTTCCATTTATCGAACTTTGGAATAGCAAACCAATATCAGACATTGAGGATTCATATGATCTATCCATGCCTGAAACAAAAAAAAAAATTATCCAAAAAAAAAAACAAACCACAATCGATTGGTGAGGGTAGAAACGAGTGTAGAAACAATTAATTTGACCCAAATAGATTCCTAGCCAACAATAATAAAACTAAATGTTGATCATAAAATAATAATATCGTTGTCAAGCAACAGAGGATATATATTGTTGTCGATTATAAGATGTACAGAAATAGCATAACCATTCACAGTTTCAAGAAGGCAAGTAACCTGATTGCCCCCGTTAAGATGTCAGTCTAAACTACTTGAAATACCCTAGTTTACATTAATTTGTAGCCAACACAAACTTTCAAAATAGCCCAAGAAACAAATGGAAAGCAGGTACAATATGCCACAGCATACAGAACTTAAGAGATGTCAACATAACCGAAAATGCATAAATAAGGATACATACCGTTGTACAAGCTAAAGATTTGACTTTCTGAGAATTTGCTGTCAGACCAACTTGTATGAAAGCCTGAAACAAAAGCAAAGAGAAATGCTTTTACAGATGCTTTTAATAATCGAATCTAGACCCATAAGACATTCTATTTACAGAAGAAACGTAAAGATATAGCCTTTTTGAGTGCAAAAATACTAGAAGGAATAGGTCTGGCATTCCAATATATCATCACAAGTACAACACACAAAACTTTATAATGTTAATTGATAGGTAGTAATTGAATCCTAATCAAGTTTAGTAAA
This sequence comes from Rosa persica, assembly GCA_025331145.1. NCBI lineage: Eukaryota > Viridiplantae > Streptophyta > Magnoliopsida > Rosales > Rosaceae > Rosa > Rosa persica. The sequence continues at coordinate 33,798,598 of WFKR01000001.1, forward strand.
ACCCCCGGTATCCTTTTCCACAAGAAAGTAAGTTGAATAATCATCAGGGATAAGCAATTAGATGAACATGAAATTGTCTTCGTTAGTTCCAAATTGATCACGAAATTGAAGCAAACAAGGTTAATGAATCAAGATTAATTGAATGTTAGATATATATGAGCTCCGTCAGGCCTCAATATATATATATATATATATATATATATATATATATATATACACACACACACACACAATGCTTCTCCGGTGCGGACATCCGCACTTTTTGCTTAGGTGCGGATTTCCGGTTTTGACCCACTTTCTGATCACATTTTCACATCTTAGCCGTTCAGTTTTTAGGTCATAATGTATAGATCATCTCTGCAAAATTTCAGCCAAATTGATGTCCGTTAAGGCATTCAAAACTGCAATTTACAAAAATTAACACGAACGGTTCCGGTTCGACAGATTCAGTTCGTTCGTGTAAATTGCAGTTTTGGATGCCTTAACGATCATTAAATTGGCTGAAATTTTATAGAGATGATCTATACATTAGGATCTAAAAACTGAACGGCTAAGATGTGAAGATGTGATCGAAAAGTGGGTCAAAACCAGAAATCCGGACCTCTGCAAAGTTATATATATATATATATATATATATTTATAAAGCGGAAGTGTTTTACTATGAAAGGAATACAAAGGAGAAGTTTGGTTGTAGAAGGAACCGTGTCTCAACTAACATTCTCAACTCCTATATATACAATTGGTAAGTAACCATGGTTAACAAAAAGTAACTTGAGTTAACTAACTATAGTTGTAAAAATAACCTAACTAGGGTTACAAGTTATCAAGTCACTAACCATGGTTAGGTTAAAGTGACATGTGTACAATATCTACAAACTTCTACCGCCTTCGAATCGACTGTAGACTTTTTATCTTGTCGGTTTTGTCGGTAATGCAGTGTGGGTCCACTATGCTTCCATAGCGTTCTCCAGATTGTGGTAACCCACGTCATCTAATCCCAAACTCTGGTTTGAGCTGGAATTGGCTTCTTCTGGACACTGTAGGTATGTGAAATCTTCAATCTCGTGTGCCTTCATCATTGGGATGTCAAGTTGTGTGACATCTGTGGCTATGGTAGCCAAAAGGTCTTCTGCCTCCTTCTGTTGTTCAGGAGTAGGCTGATAGTTGCTTGCCATATGAGTAGCAAAAATTCTTCTTCCATCGGTCATTTTAAGCAGATCCTTTTAATTTGTTCAAATGTTGAGTCAATAATATCATCCAACAATTCTGATAATTGGAGAAAACTGGTTATTTTCTCTAGCGTAAAATCCTCACTCCAATTTATTTGTTTCAATGCTTGGAGGATGGCATGTTTATATTTAAAAATTTTTAACCTTCTCAGCATCTAGTTGTGCTACCAGATTTGATATTTGAGTTGACAGCTGGGTTAGCTGCACTCTGAAGTCCTTTTTGGTTATCTCCAGGGTAACTCATCTCATCTTGTTGTAAGATAAGAGTATTAACTGTTTTAGTTAATTCTTGTATCTGTTCTTTAGTCTCTGTTTTGAGATCTATGTCTACAATTTGAGCAAGAAATTGAATTTTTTGTTCAATCTTGCTTGTTGTAGTACTTAGATTAGAAAAAGCAAGATTGAACAAAAAATTAGAAAAAGCAAGATTGAACAAAAAATTCAATCTCTTGCTCAAATTGTGGACATAGATATCAAAACAGAGACTAAAGAACAGATACAAGAATTAACTAAAACAGTTAATACTCTTATCTTACAACAAGATGAGATGAGTTACCCTGGAGATAACCAAATCCCCATATTGTTCTATGGAACAGAAGATATAATGCTTCTTCAAAACAAAGAACCAAAGCAAGATGAACATAATAATATAGTAGAAATTTTGGACGATTGGAAAACAATATATAAGGATCCACAATCAACAATTGAGGAAAGAAATCATATTTTAAACCAAATAAGAACAACTTGTTTGGAATACGAAGACTTGCTTTCTTATTTCAACTATGACATTAATATGTTGACTGATGATGAAACAACATCTTCAGAGTCACAAGAAGACGAAAATGAAATAAATACGTTAAGTCATGAAGACACAGATACAGAAGAAAAATCTTCTGACACACAAAAGAAAAGAAAGGCTAAAGAGTCTCTTCCTGAGTTTAATAATCAAGAAGCTTTTGAAGAATACTTGAGAAACACTCAAGATGACACCTATGATGATTTTATTAAAACAATAAATTATGCTTCATCTTCTGGTGTCAAAAATGAACCTATGGACCAATCAAGTCCAAGTTATACTAGAAGAGATGATATGAATAAACAAACAGTGGCCTAAAACGGGACATATCTTGACTTAACTCATATACCATTTAAAGATCAAGAAAGAACAATAGAAGATTGGGTACAATCCATGTCAATTCTTATAACTAATTATAAAAACGTGTGGACAAAAGAAAGATTCTTAGATTATATAGCAGCAACATTGCAAGGAGACACTTTGCAGTGGTTGAAACAATGGGAAGGATCCCCAGAAGGAAAATTACAAAAATTAAATTTATTAACCAATTTTAAAGACTTTGACTCAATACTACATGGCTTTACACAAATAATAAAAGAACATTTGTGTGGGGCAACGGATGAAAAAATCATCCATGAAGATGCTGACTATATATTGTCAAAGATAGAACTTTGCGATATATGTCGGTTTGAAGAATATGCTCAAATGTATAAAAAGTACTATTTTAAAGTGAGACCAGAGTCAAGCATATACTGGTTAACACAATTTTTTCATAAACTCCCAAACTCATGGGATGAATTAGCATTAAGAAGTTATCCCGACTTCTTAAACAGAATAAATAAAAATGATAATTTAGGTTTCAGAATTAACTTCGTTCTGAGACTTATCACTGATAGATGTGTGGAAGTTAGAGCTAAAAAGCAGGTTAAAAGCCAAATTAGCAACGATGCAAGAGGCAGAAAATGTTGTGATAGTATACTTAGAGAAAATTGAAAAATAGGTTGCAGCCCACAACCAAGATCCTCTAAAAAGATAAGATACAAATGGAAACCATTTAAAAAGAAAAAAATTTCAAAAAAGAAAAAGTATATTAGAAAGAAAAAGCATAAGGGAAAAAACCCTAAGCATAAAAAATGCCGATGTTATATCTGTAACGAAGAAAGACATTATGCTCCAGAATGTCCTAAAAAAGGAAAGAATACAAAAAAAATGGTCAAGATGGTTGAAGAAAACAACCTAGAGATATTGTTAGGAGAGGAAATCTCTGACGATGAAGACATCCTTTATGAGCTAGAAACTGAAAGTGATGGTTCAGATGAAGAAGAATTCATTTTTATGCTAAAAGAGCATATTGAAGAAAACTCTGAAGAAGAACTTCAGAATATAAAATTAAAAGACGTCATTGGCGAAGAAATAAGCTTTTCTAATGAACAGCTACAAAATTTAGAAAAGGCGAAATACGCTATAAATAAAGACGCTATTTATAAAAATTCAAGATTTCAAATATTTTCTCATAGAATATTTGAGCAATTCAGTGGAAACACCACATCTCAATGTACTGAAGAAGGAACAATGGAAATCCCATTATTTGATAAAAGGAGAATAGAAAGATGGAGGAAAAAACATCCAGAAATAAGATATGTTCATATTGGTCTAATTCAGATCACTATAACTGCTTTATTTAGGCAAGGTTTGGATACACCAATACTTGTTGTAGTCTTTGATAAAAGACTGAATAATCCACTTCAGTCAATGATTGGAGGTATTCAATCTAATATGGTCAATGGAATAGTTTGGTTTAACATCAAGCCAAATTATTTTGTATCTATAACAGATAGAAATATTGAAAATTCAATAAAAATAAAAATTCAGCTCAAAAACTTAAGCATGGATCACAACTCCCAGGATTTAGCAATCCAGTGGAGGACAGTTCATGAGCTAACAAGGCTCCCTCAAACATCTTTAAAGGAATTAGATAAAAATATTGTCGAATTGTTTGTACCAAGACCATTCGACACAGAAATACAACCAACGTTATTATGTTGGAAAAACTTAGAAATACCAAAACAGTGGTTATTTAATAACTTTGTAGGAGACAGTCTTAGTAGTAGCAAACCATCTACTATAGAGTTTCCGGCCTCCGGAAACAATATCTATTTTAGAGACAAAAGAACACAAAGCCAAAAGTGGTTAGAACTTCCACGAAAGTGAAGTGTGCAAGAAAATACATCATTAATCATAAACAATGATGGTGACAAGACAAAGGAAAAAGGAAAAAAATAAAGAAGAAGAGGAAGAAGAAACTATTGTACTAAAACAAGTGAAAATCCCGATCATGCCGGGAACAAGTTATGAAAAAGAAAGAAATGAAAATAAATAAAGAAATAATAAATTTTTTTGAAATGTATTACAATTCAAACGGGAATGAAGATATCCTCTTTGCCCCTAGACAAGGGAAAAAGAGATACACCTATGTTTTAGGAGAATTTAAATTTACAGGCTATAAACCATATAGTCTTTGTTCGTTAATAGATACAGAAGCAATAGTCTGTGCTTGCAGGCCTAATGCTCTACCACCAGAAAAATGGACATTAATGAAACATCCCATTAATGTCTCGGGTATAAAAGGAAAAGATATAAAAATTGAGCATAAAGCTAAAAAAGTAGCAATCTGGTTAAATTGTGTTAAATACATAATACCAAAGATTATAGCTTTTCCAGAAATGAATAGAGATGTGATATTAGGTAACAATTTTACGTTTGCCTATTATCCAATTCTGCTTGACATAGGGTACATCGCCCTTAATGTCAACAACCTTCATAGTAAAATACACAAAATTTCATTCCTACCACAGCACAAATATAAGTGTCATAAAGGTTTCGCGCCAAACAAGCGTGGTGACCAACATGATAAAGAAAAAGAAGAAAACATTGTAAGCTCTACTATTGAAAAAATTGACAAACAACCTACCAAACCTAACCTTCCTACCAAACTTGGAGAAACAAAACTTCACGTACTCAGCGAAACACACTGGGTATACAAAATCTTAGAAGAAAACTTTAGTGAGGATCCACTAAAACTTTGGATAAAAAGTCCAAGATACTGTACACTTAAACTTCGCAATCCTGAAGTAATAATACGGGTCAAACCAATGATCTATACCAGACAAGATATAAATGAATTCGACATTCAGATAAAGGAACTAAAAGAAAAGCATCTCATAGAAGAAACTGTGAGTCCACATTCTAGCCCTGCATTTATGGTAAGAAACCATGCAGAAATTAAAAGAGGAAAAGCGCGTATGGTAATCAACTATAAGCGTTTAAATGAGCATTTAGAGTTCGATGGATATTTTATCCCTCGAAAAGATGTTTTAATTAATCAAACCAAAGGAGCTAAAATCTTTAGTAAATTTGATTGTAAATCAGGATTCTGGCAATTAAAATTAACAGAGGAGTCAAAACCATTGACTACTTTTAGTACTCCATGCGGACACTACCACTGGAATGTTATGCCTTTTAGGTTAAACATAGCACCCCAGATATTTCAAAGATGGATGGACAGTATTTTTAAAGACCTTAAAGATTTCTGTGTTGTTTACATAGATGATATCTTAATTTTCTCTAAAAACAGAGAAGATCATAAAAAACATCTTCAAATTCTGTGTAGTAAATTCCAAAAACATGGAATTATACTATCACCCAAGAAAATTGATATAGAACAAGAATCTATAGACTTTCTTGGAATAACTCTAAACCATTCAGGTATAAAACTCCAAGAGCATATAGTCTCTAAAATAAGAGACTTTCCTGAAGAATTAACTGATAAAAAACAGTTACAAAGTTTATTAGGAGTTTTAAACTATGGAAGAAGTTTTATTAAAGGCTTATCTCAAAAAGAGATTCCTTTAATAGAAAAATTAAAGAAAAACAAAGAATTCTGCTGGACAGAAAATGACAAAAAAATCCTACAACAAATTAAACAGGATTTAAACAAAATCCCAGAAGTTTATTTCCCAAAATCAGGAGATAAATTAATCCTAGAAACAGATGCTTTAGATAACTGTTGGGGATGTGTATTAAAAGCAATCCCTGCAGATAAGTGGGAAGAAAAGAATCCTCCTATGTCTGAAAATAAAATAAGAGCTAGGAAACAACCTATCTCCAAGAAACTTCAAAAAAAAGAATTAATATGCGGATATAATTCCGGAAAATTTAAACCAAATGAGATTAAATACATAATCTTTGAAAATGAGCTCTTGGAAATAAAACTTGCTTTAAAAAGATTTCATATTTATCTAGCTCCTAAGAATTTTATTAGCAGAACTGATAATCAAGCAGTTCGTGACTTCCTTATCAATAAAAGAAATATTTTAGAAGGAAGAAGATTAAAATGGTATAATCATATTGCCATGTACACTTTTGAGGTAGAACATCTCAAGAGTTCTAATAATTTTCTTGCTGATTATTTGAGCAGGTATGGATAAAGGCAAGGAAATCATAGATCCATCTAACACAGGATGGATTACCATTGCTAAAAAGGCAACATCTCAAAATGTTTCCAGTTCACAAAGGCCAACCCAGCCTCAGTAAAGGCCAAGTCAGCCTTATTTTCAGAACAAAGCTAAACCAGCTTATGTTTGCTATGTTGTCTTTGAAGGATTCCAAACAGGCGTCTTTCATAGTTGGGCAGAATGCTGTACCGCGATAACCAGATATCGTGGGGCATATTGGAAAGGTTATACAAATTATGATATTGCTGTGTTGGAATACCAAAAATATGTTATAGCAAAATTAAGATGTCAAGTGCAAAAAACACAAGATATCAGAACCCAATCATCTCAATCAGAGGTGAAGGATTTTTATAATCCAAGCCTTCCTGGAGAAATTTATAATTATGTAAATGGAGTATGGAAAGCCCATATTTCAGGAATCAAAAAGGACTTCAGAGTGCAGCTAACCCAGCTGTCAACTCAAATCTCAAATCTGGTAGCACAACTAGATGCTGAGAAGGTTAAAAATTTTAAATATAAACATGTCATCCTCTAAGCATTGAAATAAATAAATTGGAGTGAGGATTTTACGCTAGAGAAAATAACCAGTTTTCTCCAGTTATCAGAATTGTTGGATGATATTATTGACCCAACATTTGAACAAATTAAAAGGATCTGTCTTTTTGAAAAAGCAAGAAGTCATCTTCCTGGTCATATTTTCTCTGATATTTATCTTAAAATTCATAATCATGAGCAGGTAATACAAGACTTGTTTATGGAGTATTCAGAATCTCTGAATATGAGAGAGTTTGATATTCCAAAGCTCAGTTTCATCATAAACCATGATGACTGGGAACTTGCAGCCATTGAATGGGGAATAGTTAATCATATTATTTTCCAGAGCTTAAAAATTGATGAAATAAAAAATTTTCCTCAATTCATCAAAACAATGGTGTATCATGTAGCAAAAAGCTACAAGCTCTCCAAATATTTGACTTTCAGTATTGTAAGTACAATCGGATGGAGAGAAAGAGAAAAGTTCTTCCAACCATACCAAATATGGTTGTTGACTGAAACAGAGGATCATCAAGTTAACCAGGCTATGGTCCCCAGCGAGAAAGTTAATAGGGTAATCAGCACCCTAAATTTAGAGCACTATGCAACCAAGTGTGGAGCTCAGCTGAAGCAAGTTGCTGAAGAGGTCAGACAAAGTAATCTGCTTAAACTGACCGATGGAAGAAGAATTTTTTCTACTCATATGGCAAGCAGCTATCAGCCTACTCCTGAACAACAGAAGGAGGCAGAAGACCTTTTGGCTACCATAGCCACAGATGTCACACAACTTGACATCCCAATGATGAAGGCACAGGAGATTAAAGATTTCACATACCTACAGTGTCCAGAAGAAGCCAATTCCAGCTCAAACCAGAGTTTGGGATTAGATGACGTGGGTTACCACAATCTGGAGAACGCTATGGAAGCATAGTGGACCCACACTGCATTACCGACAGAACCGACAAGATAAAAAGTATACCGTCGATTCGAAGGCGGTAGAAGTTTTTAGATATTGTACACATGTCACTTTAACCTAACCATGGTTAGTGACTTGATAACTTGTAACCCTAGTTAAGTTATTTTTGCAACTATAGTTAGTTAACTCAAGTTACTTTTTGTTAACCATAGTTACTTACCAATTGTATATATAGGAGTTGAGAATGTTAGTTGAGACACGGTTCCTTCTACAACCAAACTTCTCCTATGTATTCCTTTCATTGTAAAACACTTCCGCTTTATATATATATATATATATATATAAGCTCTACCTCTCCAAGCTCATTCAAAGAGTGACGGGCAGTCATAAGGTTCTGCCCAGTTTCAACTTACCTAGTTCTTTATATTGATTAGCTACTTTTGATTATAAGTTTCTTCCTAGTTTCAACCTTGATTATAAGGTTAGCTAGTGTAATTAAAGAGAAACAAGAATTATGTAAGAGCACTGCCATGGACTCAGATTTGGTAAAATTGAATACAGGAAGGAAATAAGGTTAATTGAAGAAAACTTGCTGTGACGTATCCTTCCTCATCGCTATTCCTCTTCCAAACTCTAGGGTTTTGTCATAGGACAATATTGGACAAAACTGGACGAGTAGTCCTCTATTCTTCGTCTTCTCCTTTATTGTCCATATGTAATTGAGAAGTTTGAACAAAAAAAAATTAAAAATTTATACAGGTTAATGGGTAAGCAGGTTACCACTATTGAATATCATGGACCGTCAGATATATTCATATTTTAATTATATTTAACGGTCTAAAATATTTTAAAAAGTTGATGTATGACATACATTAACATACACTAGAATTTTCCAACCCGTTAACCTGTATCAACTTTTTTTTTTTTTAAGATTCCCAATTACATATCAAAAATAAAATTTAGAAAACCCTAAATTGAAAAGAAGAAGAAGACTAGGGGAAGAATATTGTCTTCGTCAGATTACTCATCCATTTTTTACAAACAGTACGTCATTCAGTTTTTGTCTAATTTTTGTTCCAAGAGAAAACCCTAATTTAAAGAGGCGAAGACGAGAGGAAGGAGGAAGAGCTTGATCGAGGAAGGATCGCAGCACGCTGGTAACTTTTCTTCAATTAACCTTGTTTGCTTCCTGTCAACGTCATTATCCAGTTCAACTTGAAGTAGGCAAATTGATTCTTTGTACACTTTGATATATGCATACCAATCATCACTCAAAATAGTAATTGGGACCTCCAGTTCTTCAAATTCTTGATTTTTAGTATCAAACGACACAACCCTAACCATTAAATCTTTAGTAGCAAGTCAATATGCCATTCCATTCCAAAATTCAGATCGAGTAGAAAACTTCATGGTATTGAGCCAAGGTGGAATGACTTGAATAATCTTCCAAGAAATTGTGCTAAGAGTATAAACCTCCATTTTGATGGAATCAGGCAGCATCATCCTTATCACCTTATAGTCATTTAGATCTGGGTGGAATCCAATTAAGAGAGGTATGTCAACATGCTTGGGAAAACAGTCCACACAATAATGATCGAATGTTGGTTGTGGAAGAGTCCTGAATTTCCTAACAGAGGGGTTCCATATGTATATAGGGCTATTTGAATCCATTATTCCCAACAAGACACAATAAACCGTTCGTTGAAGCATATATCTTGAAGTAGTCTAGTCGGGATTTATAGTCTAGTTGGAGATGAAAGGGAGGTTTTAACTCCAGGGACTAAAATCTTTCAAAAGGAAAAAGAGAGTAACAAAGCCCAACTTGGTCTAACCTTGAGCGGTCATCCGTAATTAGATGGGTATGGGAATGTTGTTTGATAAGTGTTGTAACAAGTAACAAAACTTGAGCTGCGAATCAAACCCCTCCACTGCTTGCATACACATTAAAACCAAATAAGAGATTTTATTGGGAGTCTTACTAAGATTTCCATGTGGAGATCTTCAGCGATGGAACTAGCTAGCAACATCCTCACTGCATTTGTTTCTCATCCTAAAGAACATACTTATTTAAGTAACGGTTAAATACTGTTTACTCCTTGTACTTTTGCTCGAAAAACACTTCAGTCTCTGACCTTCTAATTTCACACGTTTAGTCCATGTACTTCAAAATTTCAGACCAATAGGTCCTTGCCGTCTAAAAGTCGTGATAAAATGTCTATTATGCCCTCAGTTCTTTTTTTTTAATTAATTAATTATTTTATTTTTTTTGGAAAATGAATTTTTTTCCCTTTCTTTCTTTCTGTTTTTTTTCTTTCTTTCTTTCTGTTTGAAAAAAAAAAGAATAAATAAAATAAAGAAAAAAGAATTAAAAAAAAGAGAGAAAGGAATAAATTTATTATATAAATAAAAAAAAGAACTGAGGGCATAATAGACATTTCACCGCGACTTTTAGACGGCAATGACCTATTGGTCTAAAATTTTGAAGTACATGGACTAAACGTGTGAAATTAGAAGGTCAGAGACTGAAGTGTTTTATGGTCAAAAGCTCAAGGACTAAACAGTATTTAACCCTTTAAGTAAGGCCATGTTGGTGGTGGTGGTGGTCCTCGTACTGCCAGTGGGTATAGCATGCAAATAGACATATCAATGTCATATATGCTGATGAGCAATAGTCATTTGACTTGTTAAAAATGATGCAGTGTTTGTAACGTAAATATAGCTAGATATCATTATACTAAAACTATATTTATCGGTCTTAATCAAAGGCATGGCCAATAGGCCTTTTAGACCATGCTGAGATCATTTTTGTAGTAGAAGTTTAGGGCTTTGGTGTTGATATTTTGTTGGGACAGAATTTGATCAATTGTTAGGCTTGTAGTTGCTTTATGTTTTTCAGCCACCTTATAGGCTTCTACCAGTTGTTTAACATAATGTCAATAGAGTAATGAAGCAATGAACTTGAAAGTTTTGATCCTTATTTTTCACTTCTCGACTGCTTTCCTAGGTTACAAAGATTTAAAAGACCAAGTAATCTGGTAGTAGGTCTAGTCTTCATTATAAATTATATAACAGAACTGACCTCATGCAAAGGCTTTCCAGGTTCGGTACGTAGGGTTTATGAAATCCGTGATTCCCCTTGCTTGGCCTATGTTCACATTACGAAACTAGTACTAACTTAGCAAATCTTATAGAAATTAGAATCTAATTACCTTGTTGATTAAAAAAAAAAAGAATATATCTTTAATGAATTTATTGGGGTTAATGTCAATTCCCCAATTATTTTAGATGCTGCCCTGGCTCTTCCTTAAATTGGTCTACTATGTATGCACATATTGTTCTCAGTACAGTAATTTTATTTTAATAAAGGATCCTACAAGTTTAAATTTGACATAAATAATCTATCTACAAATACCATGAACTATATGTTGCATATTAGTTTGTAATCCTAGTTTGTGTAATTTTTTCTTTGATCAGGCATGGATGGATCGTATGAATCTTTGATGTCTAATGGAAGTGATGGTAATGAAATGCAATATAAGGGAGTTCGGTATGATAAGTTGTGTATAGAAGATCTTAAAAAGCAGGAGTTTAAGACTGTGGAGGAAGCTGAGTCCATTTACAATGCTTATGCAAAGGCCATGGGTATTTATATATGTTAGAAATGACTACAAGAAATTAAGTACACACAGAACAGGGAGCGTCACTTCATTGAGGTTAATTGGTTTTTCTGCTCAAGAAAAAAGAAGAGAAGAGTACATGAGTAACAAGAAAAGAGTTCGCATGTCTAAATCTTTTCTTATGTTTATGCACATCTTATCGTGTATTAGGCGCATTAGGCTTGCTAACAACTTCTTTATCAGTTTTGGTCATCATTTTATCCTTTTGTTATCTTTTGGTGATTTTTAGTTGGGTTACTTTTTGTGACAACGTCAATGTTGATACAGCGATGGCACAAAAAAAAATCTAATATGAGGCTTTGTTGCAGGTCAAGTCATGAAACTAAGTAATTTTAATCAATATGGCTGCAAGCCATATTTAACATAAACAACACTAGTAACCTAACATCTAATACAGTGAAGAGTTAATAAGGGTAGTCCTGTCTTGACAGAAGACCCAAGTGACTCTTCGCTTAATTTGATGTACTAGTATGGAATTAGCAAAAGTATGACTATGAAATTACCTTATTTAGCTGACAAAGATGGTGGAAGTCTAAACATAAACGACTTTAGATAAATTTTGTAGTACGTCTAGTTTTCGGTAGTGCAAAGTATAAGTAGAGTTGCCTATTTGAATAATCTTACAGAGGAAGAAATATCTTGTGAAGGAGTAAATATCTTATCGAAGAGGAGATATGTTGACGAGGAGCAGATATCTTGTTAAGAAAGAGATATGTAGTCGAAGACCTTTAGGGTTTAGATAAACAATACTTAATAAAGAATAGGAGTACTATTAGGGTTTAGGGTTGCCTATTTGAATAATCTTGCAGAGGAAGAAATATCTTGTGAAGGAGTAGATATCTTATCGAATATGAGATATGTTGACGAGGAGCATATATCTTGTTAAGAAAGAGATATGTAGTCGAAGACCTTTAGGGTTTAGGGTTTAGATAAACAATATTTAATAAAGACTTTAGATAAGTTTTGTAGTAGAGCTCTAAACTATGGTAATGCAATATATAAGTGAACTATTTTATCGAGGAGCATATATCTCGTTGAGAAAGAAATATCTTGTTAAAGAGTAAATATCTTATTGAAGAGTAAATATCTTATTGAAGAGGAGATATGTTGCCAAATAGGAGATATATTGACGAGGAGCAAATACCTTGTTAATGGTGAGATATGTTGCTGAGGAGTAGATATCTTGTCAAGGGTGAGATATATTGTCAAGGAGCAGATATCTTATCAAGAATCAAGTAGAAGACATGTTGTCGAGGAGCAAATATCTTGTCAAGAAAGACATATGTAGTCGATGAGCAGATATCATGTGAAGGAGAAGATATCTCGTTGAGGAAGAACTATTTTATCAAGAAGTGGATATCTTGTCGAGAAACATATATTTCATTGAGGAAGAAATATCTTATCGAAGAGCTTCGTAATGAATATATAAAATTTTAGGGAATAGGGTTAGGGTTTACGGTTTATGCGTTTAGGGGTTAAGGAGGATCTTGATAATGAATATATCTTGTTGTTTTGTAATTTGTTAAATAACATTTAATACGGATTAGGAGTACTATTGTAGTTTCTAAATAACTGAAAAATTTAGGATTTAGGGTTTGGAGTTTAGAGTTTAGGGTTTAGGGTCTTGTAAATTTTAGAAAACATTAATTTTTCAATATATTGAAATGGAAATCCTTTATGATAATGGAAAAGAATAATTAAATCTTTAACATCAGTAAATTTCGTCCATAAATTATAACTCTACAACCTATAGTGGTAAAAAGTGGTAATTTAGTTGTATTAAGTTTTAATACTTAACTATTACAAGTTTTCAGAATCACTTTACTAATAAAACAACCAATGTGTTGTTATAATGGTAAAACATCAGATATTTAAGTAAATTTGTGGTGAGTCCTTTACGGTGTAATAAGATTGTTTATTTTGTAACTACTGTCGTTTATGAGTTATTTACTTATTTGACAATGTTTTTTTCTAGATTTTACGGCAATTGAGGTCCAAAATAATAACCAAGGTTGTATTTATGGTAATTCTTTAATATTACAAGTTTAACAACCATTTAACCGGTAAGACAACTAATTGTTGTAGAAGTAATAATCACGCTCTTATTTGTGGTAACTTTTTATATTACAAGTCTGAGAACTGTTTTACTAATGTGACAACGAATTGCTGTTAAAGTGGTAAAACTTTATGTCTATGTTGTAAATGAGGCGCAAGTCCTTAATTGTGCATTAAAATTCTATATTTTGTAATTTAATACTTTTCTTGTGTAAATCTCATTATCTATGAGATAATTACTCGTTTGACAATGCATTTTACTATAAATTACAACAATTGAGGTATAACGTTGTAATTATGGTTGTTTTTTATGATAATTACTTGAAATATGATTCTATTTACAAAAAAAAAACGACCACTTTACCACTGCTACAACAAATATTTTGTTTATATGGTAATTAATCACATTAGACCTAGAACTTTTCAAGTCTTTATTCTTGTCGTTAAGTTATTCTTTTTGTAACTAGAGTCATTTCTTTTGTAAATTATATTATCGATGAGACATTTTACAACAAACAACCACATTGGACGTATTTAGTGATAATCATAGTTGTAATCAAAGTAATTACTACACTTACGAACTTCATTACAAGTTTTTGAACAATTTACATATAAAACAATAAATGAGTACTTAGTATGGTATTTTAAGTACACATGTTAAATTATAAGTGAATAACCTGTTGACCTGTACAATAGGTTTCACCAATTATTTTAATTTAATAAATATTTATTAAAAATTTGATGTATGACAAACATCAACACACCTTAGACTTACCCTAACGGGTAAGCAGGTTACCGCTATTGAATATTCCAGACCGTCAGATATATTCAACTTTTAATTAAATCCAACAGTCTAAAATATTCAAAAAACTTGATGTATGCCATACATCAACATATACTAGAATTTTCCACAACCTTCGGGGTTAAGGTGGCCTCGCTAAAAACCCTGCTTGATTAGAGCATGTAAAAAAGAGCATCAACCCCCATATCATCAATTTCTACATTAAGCTAAAATGATATCAGTAAGCCAAGGTGTCCCTGCTTCCTGCCAGAGTCTATCTTCATCAGCCATCAAGGCATGCTTATCAAACTTTTGGCATATGTAGTAACAAAAAAAAAAAAAATTCAAAACCAACGGTTATATGTAATAAAATAAAATAAAACCCAACGTCTAGATGATGTCAGCAACGGTCATTGTTGACATCATGCATAGGTCACAACCCACACCTAAGGGCCTCCCCTTTATGATATGTTTTTTTTTTTAAGGGCTAAAAGGCTATTCATGAGGCTATATGTCATTTAGCCCTAACATTTGGCCCTTTAGCCCTTAGTTTGGTGGGTTGAACATGATTTGGGCTAAAATATAGCCCTTTAGCCTTTTATGAATGTGGGTTGGAGAAGGCCTAAGTAGGCCTCATCATATGGCCCTTGGGCCCTAAGCCCGCCCCGCCTGTAGGGCCGAAGCTCGGCTCGGCCCTTCCATTAGGGCGGGCCGACCCGACCCTTTCTCAAATAGGGTAGGGTAAGGGTCACGCAAATGAAACCCGGCCCGATTGAGCCCGAAAGGGCCAAGCCCGGCCCGGCCCTAAAAGCCCGGTCCGGCCCGGTCCTAAAATTTATATTTTATTTTTATTATTTTTCTATATTACATATTTACATAAAAAGAAATAAGAAATATGTTATTTTAGAGAATGGATATTAGATTGAACATTTGAACCCAATTAATTTATGTAAATCTAATTTTTATATCATACACTCCAAAGAGAATGGACACTAATTTTTTTATAAATCTATATTTATATATCATACACTCCAAAGAGCAACCTCTATCAATTCAAAGAAAATGAGAAAATCAACCGTTGGATGTGATTATTACAATAAATTATGCGTGTGGTTAAAAACTTAGTCAATTTCACCATAGTTTCGAACCCGATCGGATTGGTCAACCATATTCACTTGTATGTTTTCTTGGTTGACCGATGGCGTGACAACCGCAAAACGTGTTAATTTTTTTACATCACATTTTTAAATATTTCATCAATGGATGTGCGTAGATATAAGATAAAAATTTCAAATTTAATTACAAATATGTTGGTCTATACCAATTTGCCTCCTAAAGTTGTATAACTTATACCTTGCATTTAAATGAATGATTGAGGTTACCCTCCATGAGCAAAATGGGGGACGAAATGGAATTTTTTAAAATGAACTGCTGGATGTTGTTTTCATATGAATATATGTTAGTGGTAGAAATTTCAGCAATTTCCGCCTTCGGTTGGACCTCGATCTACCCGGTCAACTCAATACCCTAAATAGAACATAAAACAAATATGCTCTCAACCGGTCCTTGGCAATTCAATTTTTTCGATCTTTCAGCTCCCACACTCTCATGGGTAGGGGGTCTACTTACGGATGTCAAAATTCCGCAACGTTTGTCCGCGCATGGTGCCGCTCCCCTTAGGGAAGTTTGCTTGTGCAAAGCGTTGACCGCTACGTTGGACGCCTTATTCGCGGCAGATCAGCCTAATTTCTTTACACAATACCTATCAATGTTGTATAAACATATGAGAATTATCAGATTGGTCGATTTTCATTTCAAAATTTTTGGATCGCACATAATCCTTATATGTCTTGTAATGTAGTATAACTAGTTTATTAGACTTGTTACCCTCCATGAGCAAAATGGGGGACGAAATGGAATTTTTTAAAATGAACTGCTGGATGTTGTTTTCATATGAATATATGTTAGTAGTAGAAATTTCAGCAATTTCCGCCTTCGGTTGGACCTCGATCTACCCGGTCAACTCAATACCCTAAATAGAACATAAAACAAATATGCTCTTAACCGGTCCTTGGCAATTCACTTTTTTCGATCTTTCAGCTCCCACACTCTCATGGGTAGGGGGTCTACTTACGGATGTCAAAATTCCGCAACGTTTGTCCGCGCATGGTGCCGCTCCCCTTAGGGAAGTTTGCTTGTGCAAAGCGTTGACCGCTACGTTGGACGCCTTATTCACGACAGATCGGCCTAATTTCTTTACACAATACCTATCAATGTTGTATAAACATATGAGAATTTTCAGATTGGTCGATTTTCATTTCAAAATTTTTGGATCACACATAATCCTTATATGCCTTGTAATGTAGTATAACTAGTTTATTAGGCTTGTTACCCGCCATGAGCATTGTCAGATTGATCAATTTCCATTTTGAAATTTTTGGCCCGCCCGAATAAGCCATAGTTTTTTTTTTTTTTTTTTCTATTTTTTAATTACGTTTCTCTTTTTTCTATAATATTCAATTTATCTATTTCTTTGTAATTGATTTCATAAGTTTTGTTTTCTTTAATTTCTATTTTCTTTGTTACACAACAATTAATATTGGGAGATTTATATAGATAGTTAATTGAATATAACCACCTTAAGTAATATTAATAAATGTTATAAGTTACAAGTATTATATGAATATAAAATATGTTCAATAAAAAACAATGAGTCTTTTATCACCAATATATACCATTAAGCCATATTTTGAGAAGAAAAAAATAATGTTTTTTTTTTTGTTAAACAAAATAAGGCCATTTTCGGCCCTATTTGGCCCTATTTGAGGGCCGGCCCGACCCTACCCTTTCGGCCCTAACAGATCGGGCTTTTCGGGCGGGTAAGGGTTAGCATATTTAAGTCCGGCCCGACCCTACCCGAACCTAAATTTTGTTGACTTTGACTAGGCCCGGCCCGGCCCGACCCTAAGCCCTAAAATTTAGGGTAGGGCCGGCCCTAGCCTGGCCCATGATGACCCCTAGGCCTAAGTAGTCAAGACCTTTCTCTCGAAGGAGTCTGAGATGAGTTGAAATCAATACATTTCATCCTTCTTCTTTTTTGGTCTGAAGGTGCATTCATATTTAGGTTAAAACTTCGAACAATACACTTCTAGTAGAAAGTAGAAACCCTATTTTACATTAGACGATGATTTGTTTTGTTTGACAATTTTCGTAATTTGTTTACATTTTCTTAACAAAGAACTGTTTTTACCTAACAATCAAGACCTCGTTGAGTATGAAACTATTTTTTTCTGGATTCAAATTTGCTCACCATTATTATTTTGTTGTGATTTCACCACCCTATTAAAACTTGTCACATCATATAGAACTAATTTAATACTTAAAAAATATATTCTTTTAATAAAACATCATGATTAACTATAATTATATTTTATAACACTTGACAGTTTTATATCGGAGACACCACTAAAATATTGGTGTTGAGCAAATTTGGATCCTTTTTTTCTTGTGCCAAAGATGAGTTCGGACTATATCATCACTAGGCACCTATACAATAGGAGTTGGTCCAATAGACAAGCCAACTATATATCAATTCCAAGCAGGAATTGGTTTGTTTCGTTTCTTCCTGTACATGTATAGGCAGAACGGCTTCGTTAAAAATTCTGTGGATAGGGTAATCGCAAGGATGTTGCAGATGACTGGTACGTAGAGTCCGAGCCCATAATAAGTTGTTATCTTCGTTTATTCTTTTCATTTTGTTTTCGAAATTCATCAACGATTGAAACTTTTTTGTTTTCTGTTGTTTTGTTTTGTTGGTCACTGCCAGATTCCAGATTATTCTGATTGATTTGATATAGGAGTCTCTTACTGGAAAGGGTGGAGGAAAAATGGGGTTAATTTGTCCATGAGCTTCGCTTCGTTGCTTTGGAGATTTTTATTGGAGTTCATGTGTTTTAGTAGTTTTCTAACTCCATAATGTTTTCATTTCAGATGCTGATGGATGTTGTATTCGGAAGTTTCATGTGTCTATCTATCTTTCTGCTCGCTACGAGGGCTCTTTTCAGCTCATTCCCTAGATCACTCTGGATAATGTTTTCTATTAATTCTTCTCAGGATGAATTGAAATTGTGGCGTCCTTTTATTACCTGTCTTTTTGGAAACTAGTTCAGAAAGCATGCATGCTTAATCATTCGATAAGATAGAAGTTTGAACTGGATAGCAGCTTCTGGGATCTTTGATTGCGACCACTGGAAAATATTGAGAATTTGGTCAGGCTTAAGTCAATATGGTTTAAAAGGAAATTCTAAAAGGACATAGTTTCAAGTTTATTGAATGGAAAGTAATATAAAACATGTAAGGACAATGGTTTGTCATCACTCAATGTCATGGCTTAAAAGAATCATAACAGGTATTCTTCTAGCCTGCCTTTAATGTTGTGATAAGGCTTTGTTTTGTATCCATTCGTACATAACACAACGTTTTAATGTAGATATAATATGATTTTGTGTACTCTGACATAGGTACAAAGACCTTCTGCTGGCACTATTTATTTCAACTTACTTCAAGTTGTTTCTATTTGCAATAATGGTATGGTTTGCAAATCTGATAGTTTTATTTTCGCATATTTTTACTCTACTTAAGTATACCTGGTTAGACTCAATGGCTGTATCTGATTCAAGCAACCCTTTCTACAGGTGTGGGAATGTCCTTCTATGACTTTGAACTTTGATTTATTTGTGTTGTCCTCCAACACAGTGCACTCAAAGGTCAGATGATAAACAGACAAAGTATTTACAGTCTTGGTCATCATTTTACATTTTTCAATTCAATATCCAGGTCATTATTTGTTCCTGCTTGTATCTGCTAAATGCATATATCCATGAAGTTTAGTGCTGTGGAATATGTTCATGATGTGCATGGATACTTTTCCTTGATTTGATGTGAAGGTGTGCATTAGGTAGACTATGTTTTCGTATTATTTCTCAAATTCTCCATGTGCAAGATTTTGCAACTATGGATGATGACTGCAGTTGAACATCGTTCTTTTTCTTCTGTGGGTGAAACAGTGATAACTCGGTCAGCTATGAGTAGATGTATCGCAGCCTTCTTCAGTGCTCATGTTGTAAAGTCTTTGCGAACTTTTAGATGTTTTATCACTTTTTGTTTGTTATATATAAGACAGTCCTTCTTTGAGAACAAGTATTTTAGTTATGTCCTCCAAAGGCAGGGGCAGTGACAAGTATTCAATATGAGTGCTGTAAAATATGTAGTAAAGATATACAATGTTCGTTCTTTAAGAAATAGATTTGTGATATAGTTGATTGAATCCATACCATTCAGTTCTCCTTGATCCTTGAGCATTTTACATTATTTTGTCAACATCTTACAAGTTTGGTCATTGTTATGAAATAGAATTTTTGTATAGTTTGATCAATCCATTTAGTTTTTCTGCAATTGAACATTTGCAGCTTTCAGTTTCTTTTCTGGGTTTCAGCATAATTCAATTCTCCTAAACATAAGCTTGTGCTGCTAATGATGTCTTAGACCTTAGTAATGAGCGAGATGCATCCTAGTTTAGACGATAATTCCTTTCTTCTGCTTAGTGATGCCATGACATATCCAAATGCCCAGTCCATTATAGTGACTTTTCCACTTCTAGGATGATATTTTAGCTTTATCCTTCTTGAGAATTTATGGAAGACTATCACAGATGCCCATTGCTGACTGAATGCAATAACCCCATCATTTATGTTAAAAACGAGCAATTTAAGGCATGTAATACGTTGGGAGTTAAACTAGAAAGAGGGAATGAAATACAGAGAATTCCATTAAACATTAGAGCTCCATAATAAACTATATGTACAAGAATATCCGGGTAATACGAATAAGAGTGATATGAAACAGCAATACAATTTTTGGTTGTAGGCATGGGATGTTTCAGACTCAGTCTGACGGCCTCTCTATGACCTTTAATTGTATTCATACATCTTGGACATGGTTGTGACTACATTAGTGGATGGAACCCCAAAACTAACTATACTAATAACCAGACAGAATAGTGAGAATACTGCTGTCTGATTATTAGTAATATGTCTTTGAGACTCCGGCAGCTGTGTTGCAGCAGGTCCTATGTAACACCGCTTCCAGATCAGAGTGACTATGCAACAGTTGCATTGCTCACAATTGTCTTTAAGGCTAGAACTATGACTTCCGATAGATATGCTTTACGGATTGAAAGGAGATGCATCCAGGGTAATGCAAGAACCTGTAAAATTGCTCCAGCTTCAAACTGTTGTCTGCTTCCAGGACTTTCAGTTTTTTTTTTATGGCAAGGGAAACGGCAATATAATGCCTCTGCAGCTTCACTGACCTGTAAACACAAAACATATTTAGTTAAGGAATGTAGCAAATAGCCTCAAAGCTTCAGTGTAAGATATTATTTACTTTGAGAAAGAAAGGGTTCCATTAGTGTTTTTGGATTGATTATCTCACCTTGGTTTGTGATGCTGCTCTGCAGTCGGATTCTTGTAGGAGCACCTCCCATGTATGACTCCATGACTGGCTATTGGATGATATTAAGGTTTGCGTATGTCCTTTGATCCTAAGGACATATTGCAGACTATTTGTTTGACGAACGACTATTGGTGATTCTGAGGATTCACTATTGGGGATCTGAAGAAATGGATGTGGATAGTTATGTCCTTTGATTTTAGGACATTTGAAAAGTATGGATAGGAGGAACAAATATCGGTACTTCATTTGGCATGATGTTGGTAGTAATGTTGACAGAGGAAAGGAAATTGGTACTTCTATTGACAAGATGATCTGAGGAATGAATATAGGTAGTAATGTTGACAGAGGAAGCTCCACTTACAAGGAATTGTTTATGAGAAAAGACATCTTTATATGCCTGGACTCGTCACATTCAGAGAAAAGTAGACTTCCGGATGGCATTTGAACCATATGCATTCGCTGGTCTCTCTTTCAACCAAAAGTTCACTGGGGGATGCTGTGACACAGAGATGCCTCCCCACTCCCAAAAGAAAAAGAAAAAGAAAAACAGGTACAAAGACTCCAGTACAAGAAATGCAGAAAAGATGCGATTGTATGCCAATCAACACAGATGAGCATTTCATGAACCATTTGTAGGAGAATATCACCGACTGCAATAATCTGAGTACACATTATTACCGAGGCGTCCTTTGATATTCTCCTATAAATAAGGTTGATTAGCTACATTGGAGTGTTGCTCCAATGGCTAATGCAGAACAATCATTTACCAATCCATAGGTGACTTTGTTGTGTCTGTCACAGCTACCTCCATCAATAACTGTATCTAAGAACTTTGGAAGAGAAAACTCAATACCTTCAATTGGCATATCAGCCCATCCAATAGAATTATTGTGATGGGAAAAATCTCTCAGTTCTCTGTTTATTGATAGTGGTTCCAGTGACTGAAATGGATCGGATCCCAGATTTTCTCCGGGTTGAGAACACCCCTGAATTAACAATCACAGAAAGAAAAGTTAAATTTGGATACAATTCTGGTGCTGCTGCATATTTAGTTTTTTAAATAAGAAAGGATTAAAGAGTATGCTTATTCTCACCTCTGGAATTGCATCTGCAGCTTGATTTTTAGAATTAGATGCAGTGTTGCTAGCTAGTTCATCAACGTCATTGGGTCAAATATGAATCTTTTTAGTAAGAGAAGGCTTATTATCCCCAAATTGATCTTTCCTCTTGCGACATTCATCAATATGGGCATTGGTGGTGTGTGAAACATTGCCCAGCTTTTTTGGTGACTGCGGTTGAGGTGGCGGAGGTTGATCAAAGAGTGAGTCCAGATTTTCTGGGTCATCATGTAGCTGTTATATCAAGAATCACAAACAAGATAGTGTTAGGTTACATTATTCAATATAATTCTATTGCTCCAAATTGAAAATTTCAAAGAAATCAAATACCATATTTGTTCTCACCTCTTCAATCATATCAGAATCAGACGAATTGCAGCTATTAGTTTGACCTTCAACAGAGATCGGAAGATCATTCCTATCTTTACCACAAGGATCAGTTTGCAAGTCATTCCTATCTTTACCACAAGGATCAGTTTGCAAGCCTTTAAGTTGATGTTCATTGCCATCAGATTCCCAAACAGCATCTCCCGGCTCCTTGAATGCCAGGTTTTCTCCTGCTTCTGCAATCATACCCTCTGCTACAGCCTGATTTTCAACATTGGAGGCCATACCGGTACCAGTTTCACCTCCATCGCAGACCTGCTTATCATGATCAGATTCGTCTGACTTGCACTTCAAGCGGCAGAGAACAAAGTCCCCTATCTGCTCATCAGAATTGGCCTCGGTGAGATAATACTCATGAAGAACCCAGCCGGTCTTCTGGGGTTTCGGCACTCCACGTTTAATGTAGAAGGTCAAGGTCCTCTTTCTCCCAATCACAGCTTTGGAGCCTGGGGCCTTGATTGCGCGGTCCTTGCCTGTGATCTTCCAGTACCCTTCCCTTGTAGTCCTGTTGGAGCGAGTGCTCTTGATGTACTTGTAATCACGCCGACTGTACAAGTACCACTGGCTGTCCCAAGACTCTGCCCTCATGTACGACTCCCTGTCCAGTAGTTCTCCCCGTCCAAGCACCAGTGCTGCAAGAATGCAACACAGTCCAAACCTTGACCTCCACAACATTTTATTTATGCTTTTGTTACATGCATATGTTTGAATCGGTAGATTATCTACCTGGTATATCGTAAGGCTCGTGGTTGCAAACAATGATTTCGGGGATGATGGCTGTGATTTCGGAATCCCTGCCCTGATTCTTCATCTCCAAGTAGCTCAGCACCTCCTCGTTGGTGGGATAGAATCGAAATCCCTTCGGAATTGTGAGGCTGCTGCTGCTGTCCATCTCTCTCTCTCTCTCTCTCTCTCAGTAGCTGCTTTTGATCTGTGTTTTGCTCAAAAGGGTGGGGAAGCTGAGAGAGACTATATATGAAAACAATGAGCAAAGGCGCTATTCAAGTCCTGAGCTTCCCAAGCAAGTTCAACTCAATGAAAGGAATGGCTTGCATCATGATTCCTGAGTGGGATCCCACCATCATGACCAATCCCGCGTTAACTTTTGCATTTTCTTTGTCTTTTTAAGGGAATCTGATTTATATTTTACCCGCTCTTGGAAGTTATCCAATTGAGACTAGGAAAAACACCCAGGAACATTCAGGAACATTGGCAAAAAAAATTAAAGAAATTTTTGTTGGGAAAGTTCTAGAGTCTCAGCTAATGGAAGTGGATCATAATAGTGTCATTGTAAATCTTTCACTGCTTTTATTTATTGATAGTTGAAGTTTTCAGAAAAGATTTTATCCAAATATTATAGACACCCCAATAATATATGATCATCTTTTTATTTTGGTTATTCATTTTGTTTTCACAAAAAAATAAAATAAATTAAAATAAACAATGCATCATAGTATAAAGAAATGAGAATTTGTGATCCATAGTCGAAATATAATTTTTTTTAATTTTTTTTTTTTAAGGGAAAGGTGGTCAAAATTGTATTAATGTTTCAACAAACAATACATAAATAGCAAACCTTCAAGGAGTTGTCAGAAGAGTCATTTCTCAGAGTATACTAAAAACTTATTCTAAGGACAGAATAAACACTTATCACACCCATTAGACACTGTCTGACTTTGTTGATCCAGAAAAACAACAAAGTCAGACAAAAAATGGTAGACGTGTAAAAGTGTAAAACTTAGGTAAGGCTGCTAGCAAATATATTCCACCCATTTAACATTGTAAATACCAAAACACCCCCTCCCACCCCTTACGCACCCCATTGGTTAGCTCTACATAGGGCTGCCCTACCCAAAAATGTCCCTTAAAAGATTAAAATACCTTTTGTTCAATAGAAGATTCAATAGAAAACATATTACTGGATTAAAGATAGATTTTAATAAATAAAGTCTTTGTATTTTAAATTAATTTTTTTCTTTTGACAAGTTGTATGTTAAATTATTGTTTTCTGTTTTTGCTACACTAGACATAGATTAAAGAGTTGAACAAATTAGTCACATCATCAATCTACAGAATGCTTTATTCCACCTGTGAAACAATGGCTCAAACACTAGGAATGGTATCTTAAATCAACGTTGCTTGAGCAGATGTGAGAGGTTTTGGATTTCTTAGTTTTAGTTTAGGTGATATGCTTGTACATTTCATCAGTTCTATATTAGCAGTCATGACATATCTAAATCCCCAAACTTAGTTAGATAGTGCATACTGATTTTTCATCTAAGCCCTAAACGGAAAAAGAGAGAACCTAAGCCAAACAAAGAGCTGGACTTTTGAGAGATTGCACTTTGTCTGTCACGCCCCGAATTTTAGAATAACAATTCAAAATCCGAAACATGAAAATACTACAAACTCAAAATAATCATCCTGAAAATTTCTTTTCATAACATCCTCACAACACGAAATAAAATCAAACCGAATTTAGTCTCGGTTAATTATTACAACTCAAATCCAAAATGAAATGTAAAGCTCTAAATGAGCATACACACCTCACAACTAAATGAAATAACAAAAACTGCTGTAACACCTAAGCAGCTCGGTCACCTCCCTGATTATCCTGACCTGCAGGAATATCCGCTACACCATTTGAATAGTGTACCGGGATTGCAACAAAACAAAACCCGGTAAGCTTATGAAAGCTCGTATGAGTAAAAGGAAAGAGCTATTGCTTAATTCAATTCATAATTATTCCCACACACAACAACACTAAACAATTTCCACATCCACAAGTACTAACAATATAAATCAACACCAACTCAATACATCAAGATAAACTCCAACACACATCTTTCTACGCAACTCTCAACATCGTATTTATAAAAATACGGTACTTGACAGACTAGAGCTCTAACTGAATCGTAGCCCGTCATCTGGCCTAGGTTATGGCATCCGACATATTTATCATTATCGTATTTCATCAATATGTATACCTATATACATATTTAGAACGTCCGATAATTCCACATACTCGACCAATCGTATCCCATCATCCACCCAGGATTAGAGCGTCCGATTATCCCACACCGGTCACTACGTCGACCCTAAACCCATAAATGAGCACAACATATAATATCACATACTGAAATCAACCCAACCAAGATACACCATATTATTATGGAATTACACAATTGAAATATAATCAATTCATCAATTCAGTCAATCATATCATCACTCAACATTATATATTTTCCACGTAAATATATATATACGTAATCATCCACTCAGGAATGACCACTAATATCATCTATAGTTCACACAAGAAAATCATGAAATTCATTTGTATAATTAAAATTCATTTTACTTACCTATGGACCGTGGTGATTCAAGTCCATGAAATTTTAAAACAAATATTTAATCCGTAAATATTTTTCACACAATTACTAAAAATAAATAAATTAAAACGCTCGGTTTGTAATATGAACCATGTGAGATTTACTCACCTCGAAATTCCCGCTGCGTCTTCAATATAATTATAATTATAATTAACGCCGAAATAGCCCACTCAAATAAAATCCGTCAATCACGTAATCAAATATGATTCGAATTTAGCCAACAATTTCAACACATAAATTAACTACCATTTAACGGCCGGATTCCAATTTACATTAAAATCCGACGAGCGGTTTCTCACGAATCGCTCCCCTAATTACCGTTTTGCACATATACGAAGATCCAACGGTCGGATCTTCGCCCATGACCACACAAAGCCTCTGGGACAGTCATATGATCATCATAAAAAATTTACAAGTTCATCCGACGGTCCTAATTTCACAGATCAAAAATCTAACGATCGAAATCGATCGAAATCACAAAATTCATAACTAATTCATACGATATCCGAAAAATACGTATAATATGCCAAAATGATCGTATCGAAACATAGAATCATAAAATGGACAGAAACCAAATTTTAGATCTCCGGAGGTGGCCGGAAAGGGCCGCCGGAGTTAGGGACAGAGCCGCCACCGACCACCGCCAATGGTGTCGGGGCCGAGCTTGTCCCCTTCGTTTCATCATTCTGAGCAACTTTCATAACTAGCACAAGACCTAAAAATGACGGGAAGGGATCGAAAAGTACCCATTTACAGTCGGCGGCCGGAAAAATTCCAGAAACCGGCGAGCTTGAAAACCGACGTGAAAACTGCAACCTCAGGCCCCGATCCCTTCTGGAACTTCCTTGCGAACTCAACAAGCCAAGAATCACAAGAAACGATCGTGTATAGCTCGAGATATCTTAATCGAAAGCTTCGGTGTTTCGATCCGTTCGGGTAGAGCTCCGACGAACGTGAAAACGTTCGACCCAGTTCCGGTCCTTCTTGGTGCTTGTAAAGGAAGTTGAGGCGAGCTCAATGAGCCAAGAATCAAGTGAAATGGTGGTGTGTAGCTCGAGATATCGAGATCGAACCGAAATCGACCCTTTTCGGTTCGGGTCGTGCCGCCGCCGCTACAGGCCGTGTCGCGGCGCAAGGCCGCCTCTGGCAGCTGCGCAAGGTCGAGAAGAAGCTCCTGGAAGTGGTTGCAGCTCAAGTAGTGGCTGGAGGAGGAGATGGGAGCTGGGTGAACTTCTGCCCTGTTTTTGCGTCTCGGCCGCGCGGAGGGAGAGAGAGAGAATACTGCTTCCTTTCCAAAAACAGAAAGAGAGAGAGACCGGTGGAAATTTAGGGTTTTTTCCTATATATACGAGTTTCAGAAAACTTCGTAATTCGATAACTAATTCAGAAAAAATCCGATCTTCATGTTCCGCACGTGTACGGACTCGTAACGACGAGCTCTACAACTTTCATGAAGGAAGTTTCTCCAAATTTTGTACGTAGAAAAAGTCGATTTCTCAAACCGAGCATTTCGAGCTTTTCGTTAAAAATAATCGTTTCGAAACTTCGATTAATGTAAAAGTGAATTATTATCAAACAATAATTGTTAAATCGTATAATAATCACTCAACACAATTACTCGAATTTAAAATGAAAATTGCGGGTATTACATTGTCCTTCCCGTCAGACCCTTTTTTTTTTTTCTTTCATTTTTCTTCATCAGCAATGATATTTTTACAAGCTAAGAATAAAATATTACACAAGATTCCATTCAATTTGATATATTATGGTTTTGTAACTACTACCCCATCAACCAACCATCCATACATTTCAGTTCAGTAATTATAACCACTACTCTAATAATAATCAACTAGCTATTGTATTAACATTCTCTTCACAATGTTAAATTAGGTTTGATACCTTTCTGCCTAACAATCAGATGGAGAGCAAAACCATAATTAATGCTGAAAATTCGTGTTACTTGGAAGATCTTCATATCTTCATAGGATAATATCGTACCTCAGTAGGTAGTTCATTAGCTACATTGGAGGGTATTTCGAATATGTACCCATCTATGGACTATTTTAGTGTTTGTATCATTGCTTACTCCACTATCCTCATCATAGATACTTCCCAATGACTTTGGCAGGTTAGACTGTTAGAGTCTTTGAAAGTATGTAGTCTGTGCTGTTTGATCAGACTAGTTAATCCTGGTCAGCATTGCTAATTATTGCATTCACCATAATAGAGATTGGCATCCAGAACATTTCCCAGCTTTGTGTACATTGGTGACTGCAACTTTGAGGGCTGATAATCTTGTGGCTGAAGTGGATG
This sequence comes from Rosa persica, assembly GCA_025331145.1. Taxonomy (NCBI): domain Eukaryota; kingdom Viridiplantae; phylum Streptophyta; class Magnoliopsida; order Rosales; family Rosaceae; genus Rosa; species Rosa persica. Next base: position 33,826,820 of record WFKR01000001.1, read on the forward strand.
TGGAACATTTCCCAGCTTTGTGTATATTGGTGACTGCAGTATGGAGGGACAGTAATCTTGTGGCTGATGATGTGGACCAAAGAGTGAATCCAGATTTTCTTCAGGCGGATCATGTAGCTGAATTAACAATCATAAAAAAGCAAGCATTACTTCATACTTTTATGCACATATTGAGTTAGTACAAGAAGATGTTCAAAGAGGATGTGGTTTCATATATCATCTACACCTTAATGTAGTTAACATGTTCATCATATCATCAGTGGTTGGAAAGATATTCTTGTAACATAAGAATTAGCAATTTTTGTTTATAGTCGAGATGTTTAACAACAAAAAGGATGTTCATTCTTACCAGTGAAAACACATCATACATAGTCTCATCTTCATCACAGGTTGAAACTTCATTACAGTATAGAAGACAAGAATCTTTATCTCCAAATGGTGATTGTAAAAAATTACAATCATCATTATTGACATTGGTTTGTAGAACAGCTTCCAGCTCTAGGCATGTTGGTGACTACAGTGCTGAGGAGCAGCAGTCATCCAGAGGCTGAGGTTGATGAAAATACGATTCACCATTTTCGTTTGCCTAAGTATAAAATCATGATTCAGAATTATAAGCCAGTAATTAATATACTTCTCGTGCTCCATATCAAGACAACAAAGAACATCTTGGTTCTTACCTCTTGATTTATTTCATCAACAGCTTAATTTTTGCCAATCGGACACACTCGCGCTAACAAGTTCCCCTTCATCACTGACTGAAAAATTCATCTTATTTGATTTATGGGTTAAATACTGTTTAGTCCTCGAGCTTTTGACCATAAAACACTTCAGTCCTGACATTCTAATTTCACACGTTTAGTCTCTGTACTTCAAAATTTCAGACCAATAGGTCTTTGCCGTCTAAAAGTCGCGGTGAAATGTCTATTATGGCCTCAGTTCTTTTTTTCATATATAATAAATTTATTCCTTTCTCTTTTTTTTAATTCTTTTTTCTTTATTTTATTTATTCTTTTTTTTTCAAACAGAAAGAAAGAAAGAAAAAAAAACAGAAAAAAAAAATAAAAAAAAAAGAAAGAAAGAAAGGGAAAAAAATTCATTTTCCAAAAAAATAATAATAATTAATTAATTAAAAAAAACTGAGGGCATAATAGACATTTCACCGCGACTTTAGATGGCAAGGACCTATTGGTCTGAAATTTTGAAGTACAGGGACTAAACGTGTGAAATTAGAAGGTCAGGAACTGAAGTGTTTTTCGAGCAAAAGTACGAGGAGTAAACAGTATTTAACCCTTGATTTATTCTTCAAGCGATAGATAACAAAGTCGCCCTGCATTAGGTTTTCACTTTTCAGTGAGTTCATGGCTAGAAGTAAGTTCCAATTTCCCTTACATAATTACCAGTAAATGACGATCACATTGACGACACAACTCATTTATGACAATCTATGATATACTAAACCTTAATCCATTGAACACAACAGTGAGCACTATAACAGATTTTCATTATAAAGAAAGGAACTCTTTGTGAATGAAACATAAACAGAGCTCAACCTGGGCCTGTTTCTGATATGAAATCACTTCACCTATTTATGATATGAAATCACTTCACTTCCAGGCAGAGAGTACTCATGAATGACCCAGCTACTCTTCTTCGATTTCAGCTCACGGCCATGGTAAAATGTCAAAGTTCTCTTCTTCCCAATCACAGCTTTGGATCATCGACCTTTAATCCCATGCTGCTGTCCTGTGATTTTCCAGTTGTTTGAGCCCAAAAGTATTTTTGGCAAGATCCTTTAGTGGGTTTAGCATAACAGGCCGATACCTGTGGCCCAAAAATAAGTCTACCTGGGTTTGGGTTATAGCTTCGCCCATTCCAGAATCCATAAGGAAAACAAGACCTTATTGGAATCAAGTAGCGGAGATTGGATAGGAAACTGCAATCAATAATCCTTTGATAGCAAGGAACAGTCGAAACCCTAGTATAAATACCAGGTTTCAAGGACCGAAAAAAACAACTCTCAACCTAATCAAACAGATCATCAAAGCCTCTCCAGAGCAAAACTACCTGCAACCTGCTTGCAAATCAGCAAAGCAAGGGTAACGTCCTCGCAACCCAGCGAAGCTAAAGTCACGTTTTAGCAAACCCTATGCTTTCTCCTCAACTTTCCGGTGATTGCTCTGCTCAACCTACAACGTTGAGTATCGACTCGGTTTCGCGAAGAGATCACAACCAAAGTCCTTACCCGTAAGGCAAAGAAGTCCTTTTCCGAAAGGCATAGAAAAGAACCTTGTGATGAGGTTGGTGCTCTCCTCGTCCACATCATTTGATTCAAGAAGTCAGGTCAAGGGACTCCCCGATGACTGCACCCCACGGTGCTGGCACGCCTGCGCACACACTCAAAAGAAACAGTTTGCAACCAACTGGTTTTGGAGCCAAACATTTTGGTTATGTTGTTGGAATTCTTAACTCAAGGATTTAAGATTGAGATTGCAATTGTATTCTAAGCTACTGAATGTTCTTCCACTGAAGGTTTAAAATTTCATTAGTAAGGTATAGAATTTGCACATTACAGAGACATTAAAACACATAAAGTGGGGATGTTTTCTTTTAGCCACAGCAAAGAAACATTCATAGAAATTAGTGTTTTAAGAATTCTGGTTGTGTGGTAAAGAAACTAAAGGCTTGTTGTATCTTCTTGCTCACATGTGTTGTGCAATAAGCAAACTGCAGAATGGGGTTAAAATTTAAAGAATAAACTCAAATGCTTGATAAAGAATGTTTCATGTATATTTAATATAGAATGTATGAATTTTACAGAGTGCTTATTAAGGTTATTTCTTTCTTTTTCAGTTATGAGTCAGATGACAAAAATTGAAACTATGGACATTGACTTTAAGAAGTGGAAAGAAGATGTAGAAATAGCTCTAGGACTTATGGACATTGACTTGCCACTTAGAGTTCCTGAACCACCAAAAATTACTGCTACTAGCACAAGACTTGAAAAGGATAAAGCTGAAAAATGGGAGAGCAACAATAGGATGTGCATAAAGATTATGCAGAGGGCAATGACTGATACAGTAAGGGGAGGGATTCCTGTTTGTGAGAAAGTTGCAGATTTTTCTAGCAGCCATTGAAGACAAATTTAAGGAAAGTGATAAAGCTGAAATAAAAAATCTCATGAATACCCTTTCGACTATGAAGTACGATGGTAATGGAAGTGTTAGGGAGCATTGTTTGAAGATGATTGATATTCCAAGTAAGCTGAAAACTCTAGAAGTTCCTGTAGCAGATCCATGGCTAGTTTATTTAGCTCTTTCTTCTCTGCCTCCTCAGTTTAGTCAACTAGTCACAACCTACAATACTCAGAGAGATAAGTGGACGATTAATGAACTCATATCCATTTGTGTGTAAGAAGAGAATAGGATTAAGAAGGAGAAAGGCAAAGTTGTTGCCACAGTGAACTTGGTGACAAAAGGGCAGTCAAAGAACTATGGAGTTAAGAAGCCTACATTCAAAAAAATTTCTAAGGGCTCATCTTCTGCTGGAGGATCTCACCTTTTTGAAGATAACAAAACTTCCAACTCAAACGTTTTCAAACGCTTTTCTGTGACAAAGTTGGGCATTTAAAGAGGAACTGTCACAAATACAGAAATTGGTTGACAAAAAAGGGTATGTTTTCTGTTTTTGTTTGTTTTGAATCTAACTTAGTACATGTTCCTTCTAACTCTTGGTGCCTAGATAGTGGTTCCCCTATTCACTTAGCTAATACCTTGTAGGGATTCATAAAAAGGAGAACACCAAATAAAGAAGAACAAAACTTGTTCGTAGAGAATGGAATGAAGGTTGCAGTAGAGGCCATAGGAGTTGTTATGCTTTTGTTAGGATCTGGTTTTTTGTTAGAATTGGATAATGTTTTCTATGTACCTTCCATGAGAAGGAATTTGATTTCTTGTTCCCAACTTGTTGACAATGATTTCAGTTTTTTTGTTAATAAAATTGAGTGGAAATTATTTTATGATAATTCTGCTGTTGGCAATGCTTTTCGATTTAATGGCTTGTGGCAATTGGAATGTTCATATCCAATTGAGTCTTTTCTTGTTGAATTTGCTGGTATCAAAAGAAATTTAATCAATGAAAAATCTTCTACTCTTTGGCATAAAAGATTAGGACATATTTCTAAAGAAAGAATGCAGAAACTGATCAAATAAAACATTCTGCCTGATTTGGATTTTTCTGATTATGATGTCTGTGTTGATTGCATTAAAGGAAAGCTGACAAACTTTAGAAAGAAAGGGTCAACTAGGAGTCTGCAACCTTTAGAGCTAATTCATACTGATATTTGTGGTCCATTCTCGACTCAAACCATATGTAGGAACCACTATTTTATCACCTTCATTGATGACTATTCTAGGTTTTGTTATTTGTACCTTATTTCAGAAAAATCACAAGCACTTGAAAATTTTAAAAGTTTTAAAATGGAAGTTGAAAATCAGTTGGAAAGAACAATGAAGGTATTGAGATCTGACAGGGGAGGTGAATACTACGGAAAATATGATGAAGCAGGGCAACATAAAGGACCTTTTGCATTGTTTTTAGAGGAATGTGGAATTGTAGCTCAATACACAACACCTGGGACACCGGAGCATAATGGAGTAGCCGAGAGGAAGAATAGGAAATTGTTGAATATGGTTAGAAGCATGATGTGCACTACTGGACTTCCTAAATTTTTGTGGGGTGAGGCACTGAAGATAGTAAGTTATATATGCAATAGGGTGCCTAGTAAAGCAGTAGATAAAACTCCCTTTGAATTTTGGATTGGTAGAAAACCTAGTTTGGCACCCCTACACGTTTGGGGAAGCAAGGCTGAGGCTAGACCATATAATCCGCAGGAGAAAAAGTTAGATTCCAAGACTGTCAGCGGTTTCTTCATAGGTTTTCCATAAGAATCTAAGGGTTTTAGGTTCTACTGTCCCAAATATCATCTGAGGATTATTGAAACAAGGAATGTTAAATTTATCGAACAAACTTAGTTGCAAGAAAAGGAGGATTTAAGTGATTTTCTCATTGAACAAGAAGAAGCAGTAGCTAAAAGTTTATCTCAGCAACATCAGAATTCAGAAACCTTCTTCTCACCTATGCCAGTTGTTCACCCTTCTGTTAGTACACTTCCTGATGAAGAAAATCTGGAAAACCATGTTCCTGAGTGTATCATTCCCATTGAAAATCATCACAATCATGATCCGCAGATGCTAGATCAACTCGCATTATTGTACTTAGCACAATGCACGAGACCGGACATCTCCTTCGCTGTGAACTTGTTAGCTAGATATAGCTCCTCACCAACACGACGCCATTGGACTGGTGTTAAAGATATCTTTCGATACCTCAATGGTACGATCGATATGGGCTTGTTCTATCCCTACAGAGAGATGATGGATTCGGACCCATCAAATAACCGGAATGCCACACATGGTGGATTGCGTTCCCTCTCCCCATCCCAAAACGATATAGGTGTTTTGGAAGGTTTTGTTGATGCTGGGTATCTCTTTGACCCACACAAAGGTCGTTCCCAAACTGGTTATGTATTCACCATGGGAAACACCGCGATATCTTGGAGGTCTACAAAGCAGACCTTAGTCGCTACCTCTTCGAATCATGCAGAGATTATTACTCTTTACGAAGCAGTTCGTGAATGTATATGGTTACGATCCATAGTTACGCATATTCGAAGTAATTGTGGTTTGAAGTCTACCACAGATGAGCCAACAAGCATTTATGAGGATAATGTTGTTTGCATTGAACAAATGAAGCAAGGCTACATCAAAGGCGACAACACCAAGCATATAACGCTCAAATTCTTCTACAATCAACAACAACAGAAGCTCTTCAAGATCAAAGTAAACCAGGTTCGATATGAGGATAATGTGGCAAACTTGTTTACTAAGTCATTGCCTAAATCCACGTTCGAGAAACATGTGGCAAGAATTGGCTTGCAGAAACTATCTGAACTCCCATGATCGTATCATCAGGGGGAGGCGCAAACATTAGGGGGAGATGTCTACATGTATGGACTCGAAACGTGAATGGTGTGTTGTACTCTTTTTCCCCTTCGACCGAGGTTATTTTTGTCTCATTGGGTTTTTGTTACTCGGCAAGGTTTTTAACGAGGCAACGAGAGAAGCACCACGTTTGGGCGACACAAGGGGGAATGTTCAAGGAATTCCAGATTATGTGTCTGGCCCAAACTCTAGGTTACTTGACCTAGTGGTAATATGGTTATAGAATGATTTAGAATCCTATTCAATGTAGAATTACTTTCCTTGTATGTTCAGATTCTATGCATTATAATCCTCTATATAAAGAGGCTCTTATTATCAATGAGAATACACAACGAATTTCGCTCAATTTCTAATTCCCTAAAACAGTATTTAGATTAATGTATTGTTTTTCTAGCTCACTTTTAGCTTTGATCCTCCATCGTTAGCTTTTCGATTTTTGGTTAAGTATGGAAATTCATATTACAGAGGACTTATCAATAAATGGCCGACTTTGAGATTTGGTTCTCTTCTCCACTTCTTTATTACTCAAGACAGAGCAAATTAATGTTTAGTCTTCACTTATATATAGTCAGTGCATAACCTTTATTTCTCTCTTTCCGAATTAGGGCTAGAAAAGAAGTGCAATGGGTGTAACTGATTTAACTGAGGGTGGAACTGGTGAAAACTAACTTCAGCGCCCAAATTTGACATGTACTGTGCTACCAGTCTTCTACTTCCTATTACTGAACCAAGAGGCTTGGAATTCAAATCAGTCAACTATATCCTCTACCAATTTATTCGCCTCTGCAATCTCCTGATCGGAAAGCATGGGAGCCAAAGAGCCTGGCATAAGTGAGTTTTCGGAGATGTAGGTGTTCTTGGCGAGAACCGAAAGCAGAAGATCAAGACAAAACGACACTAATGAAGAAGCTATGTGAGATTGAGATGAAGAAGAATTCTTCAGTTTTTTTTTTAATTTTTTTTGTAAAAATGATATAAAAAGACAATTTTACCCTTAAAAATCAAGTCATATGCGTAGCTCGTGTTTCAAGTCAACGGTTTCATAACGGAAAATGAAAGGAGGTATGATGTCGATACGAAAAAATGAGTTCATGTATCATATTGATTATTTTGTAAGTTCAGGTATCATCTAAAAAAAGTCTCAAGTCTTTGGACACTGTTGGTGAAAAATTTCTTTGAAAAATGGGGTAGCTTTTGGGTTTATCTGAATTTGCATTCTTTCGTTGATGACATCACTTTTGGATTTTGGATTTTGGATTGTACAGTTATAAGAGGTTCTTACTTCTTACCCCACCATTTTTCTTAGATAATCCCCATTTGACATAGAATCTCTGCTTTATATATCTTTAGTTAGTAAGGTTTATTGCTTAATGAAGTGTTTGTATTTATTTAAGTTTTTTTTTTTTTAGTGACAAAATTTGTTTAAGATTTAGAATAAAGTTTTGTTAACAATTGTACAACTCGTAGGAAAGGCTACTATGATATCTCAATTAGAGAAAGTCCAGTATCACCATTATATGGGGTGGTGGCGCAGTTGGCTAGCGCGTAGGTCTCATAGCTTAAATAGTGAGTTATCCTGAGGTCGAGAGTTCGAGCCTCTCTCACCCCATCCAGCTCTTTTTGTTAAACCCAACGTCCCTACCATAATACATTACCATAAAGGCTGTAGTACATTTCCAAACCATCATAATAACGATTAATAGTTCAGCTCTTTTTGTTAAACCCAACGTCCTTACCATAATACATTACGGTAAAGGCTGTAGTACATTTCCAAACCATCATAATAACGATTAATAGTTCAGTAGAAGGGAATAATGTTAATCTCTAGTACACCAACTCTAAACATTGTTCTGCTTCTGCAAGGAATAGCCAACTTAAAAACATATTTGATGGGCCAGAAAATAATAACAGAAACAAAAGAAAAGAGAAAAAAGAAACCCATGCTTCCTTTCGCGACAAGAAACTGAGACTGGGATTACGACCTCTTTGAGAAAGATAAGTAAAGGTTTGAGACTCATACTTTCTCTCCCATTTGAAACAAATTCCCCAGCCAAAATATGGAGCCAAAATAGGCCGTTGATCAGGTTCAAATAATACACTATTGGGTGATATGATCTTTGGATTATTGGGGATGTTTTCCATACAATGAACGAACCCTTTGATCTGCTATGTGTTTCTTCATAACTGCATTGCCCGGTCATATGAGTCTGGAACATAGCACCAGTGGCATGAAGAGTTGCGGACTCTGGAATGAAATCAAAGTGACTGCTTTCATATAGAGAACTTTCGTCAGTTGCTAAGGTCCTCGAAGGCATATGAGAACCCTGTGGCTCCACTGGGAAACTAGGACATGGTTGATACTTGGTTTCCTCAGAGACTGATTGGAAACTTGTTGGAAGTATCCTTGATCCCATTGATTGGGGTCTACTTGCTGCTCTGTTAACCGAGAAGGCATTCTTCCCACATGAGCTTGAAGCAACAGGTAAACTGAAGGCCTGAAGAATAAAGTCACAAGGATATAAACAAGTTTCCAAATCTGGATTATGAAAAAGTTTAGCAATGTGTGAATGCTTTAGCTGTGCAAACTCTCAGCACAACTCCAAATTTGATTTTACCCCAAGACTGAAGCTTGTTAAGGAGAGTAATTCCTAAACATGTTGTGATATTCTCCTATGTATACATATATTGCGGTTCAATTGCCACTGGAGCATTTTTTTTTTCTAAAACTAATGGAGAGTAAATTCTTACCTGTCCAGCTCCTTCCATATCTTGGTCCTCAACATAATGTTTTTCCTGCAAAATGAAATGAGATTTAGTTGAGGGAATAGCCTGCTTGAAGCTTAATATAAGAGTTTATATATCTACTGTCTGAAAGGTTCTCCTCATGATTCTAAGCTGCAGTTTTAATTCACTCACATCAGCCACAAGTGCTTGTAGCGCTTCCTTATAACCAAATGATTGCACAGTTTCAGTCCTCCCCTTGTGCCATGAGATGGATGATTGTGCAGTTTGTCTGATTATAGATGGTTGCCTGCACCTGCCTTCGTTTATAGAACTCTCATCAGTGACTAAGGTGATACAATTAATCCTAGGTCCATCACCCTGTGCCTCCTGTAACAAAATGGGACTTGGTTCATGCTCGATTTCGTCAGTCACTGATTGAACACGGTCAATATCCCAAGGTTTATTGACTGCAACATTAACAGAGGCATCATCCTTCCCGAATAACTGGTTAAGAAGCATATCATCTTTATCTCGTTCGGGCAGGCCGGAAGCAACAGGTAAAGTAATTTCCTGAAGAAAAAGTGGCAAAAAAAAAAAATTCTCAAAAATTGATTTCACCAAAAGATTCAAGCTTTTATGGGAGAATATCACGGAAGAGACCGCAAAATGTGGTCGTAAGCATATCATTAACTATAATAATGCGAGTGACAAGAACTTAGAAGGAGTCCTCATGATATTCTCCTCTAGATAAAAAAATATATATATTGAGGTTCATGAACAACCTTCAGAGCTAATGAAGAGTAATTATTTACCTGTGCAGCTTCTAAAAGTTTTTCACCCACACTGGAATGGTTGGGAGTAGTGTGTGTTCCCTCTTCGAAGGAGTAATCATCCTGGTCAATGAAAATTGACTTCAAGAACTCTGTATCATCTTCCGTCTCGATATTGTTAGTACTACCAGCATTTGCACCTCTCAGCATGGAGGAGAGATAAACATCTGATTGAGGGGACGCAGGTGATGCCCATGAGGAACAGAGTGAACCCAAAATTTCTTCAGGCCGAGTATTTTCCTGCATTGTGATTTGCGAATCATAATTATGTTTTAGTTACAAATTTGCTCTTTTTGGGCACAATTAAATGAAGAAGTTCATTTGAGAAACCTTTAAATTAAAATCACTCATGCTCATCATTTCCTCACCTCTGGAACGCCCGCCCTATGAACAAGTGCTAGTAGATTTTCAAAATCAGATGGGTCATTAGTCCTAGGTTCACCTTCATCACAGGCTCCAATCTCAGTACTCTCACCTTTTTTCTTCAAGCGACAGAGAACAAAGTCCATCTACACAGTTAGAAAGTAGCTCAACCATTAATTAATCAAAACACCGAAGGGTTGGAACAAAAAGGGTTTAGTAGTTGAACTTAGAACAAAACAGCATTGGCCTTAAAGGGGTTTTGATTTCGAGTCATTTCTTATTCCTTCACCAAAACCCCTTCAAGCCAACCATCCTCAAAGTAATTTTTAACAATGCTGCATTGTATCACTAAAATTCTGTACCTAGAACACAACATGTATATCACATTGCAAAGAGAAGCAAAACCCAAGAGGGTTTTAGTGTTGAACTTAGACCAAAACCCATTGGCTACATTGATATCATATATATAGCAAAGAGAAGCAAATGTTTAGAGTGATCACCTTAGGAAGGAGGGTTTCAGGGATGTAATACTCATGGATAACCCAATTGGTCTTCTGGCCTCTCCGAACTTTCCCTTTATAGAAAGTCAAAGTCCTCTTCTTGCCGATCACAGCCTTAGACTCTCGAGCTTTGATCTCACGCTCTCTCCCGGTAATCTTCCAAAACCCTCTCTTGGTGGCCCGGTTGACCTGGCTTCGGTTATTTCTGAACTGGGGTTTAGAACCACTCCTGATCAGACTTTATCAATGAAAACCCTGACACACCCAGTTTACAAAATTTCAGTCTCGATAGAACTAAACATTTAGACAAAAAAAGGAGGAGAATTGAAGCAAAATGGGGTTGGCTTCGTTACCGGGTAAATCCCAAGGCTCGTAGCTGCAGATGTCTATTTCGGGGATGATGTCGTTAAAGTCGTGGCCTTGTATCTTGTTGTTGAGGTAGTAATTGACCAGCTCCTCACTCGAAGTTCTACTGCTGCTGTTGCCATCTCTGGCTTTCATCAAGAGACAATGTGTAGACTTGAGGTTACTCTCACTGTCTCGCTCGCTCACTCACTCTCACAGTCAATCACAGTTGATCAAAAATGGAAGTGATCAACGACCTATGTTTTGCCTTCGTGCTAATTACTTTGGATTTTGCTGCTTCTGTTTAGTTGGTGGATCCAAACGAACTATAGCAGTGAAAGTGTTGGTGTCTTATATGCTAGATTGATTCCCCGCCTTGCTTTTATCAGTCATGAGAAGCTAAAGTTGATGGATGACACTGTACTGTACTCGTGACTATACATACGGAGGGATTCTTTTCTAAAGCAAAACAAAACTACAAGAAATATGGGTATTATAAACGCGTGTCTATACATAATACAAGGTCCTTTCTCCAAGAGATTTTTTTTTTTTTAACCATTTTAAGGGGATACTTTCTAGGGAAGGGCACAGCTAGATAGAGTCGACGAGGGTCAAATGACCTTCAAGGACTTTTGGTTAAAAATATCTTATATTTTTGGCTTAACATGCTTGTAAAGTTCTTGTTGACCCCTCTTAACTCTTGTTATTTCTTTCGCTTTTCACGATTATTTTATCTAGTTTTTGAATAAAATCTCCATCTGCTGTAGATTTAAGTCACATCTTATAAGGAAATTAGGATTTTTCTCATTTTTCTTTCATTCTTTATTGAGTATAAATTTATTACTTAAATATAAACTCTAACTTGAAAGTTGAACTATATTTTTGACCCCTAGCTCATATTACAAGTTCTAACTACGCCACTACTTGTAGAGTTATAGGATCTACTTTTCAATCACATATCTGTCATGCCCCAGACCTGGTGTTAATGGATTTTAACCACCTAACGCTAAATCTGAGGTATGAGTGTTACAAACAAAATGTAAATAAACTCCTTGTTATAGGCTCTTCATTATAGGCTCATCCAATCCATTTCTGACTCGATAAATTCTTAATACTTCTCTGCAAAAGATATTAAACATGGTTGGATGATCAAAATTACGCTCTATGTGAGTTGATCATGTAATATGCCAATAAAGCCATATCATTTTATACACACTAGAAATTTGTATATCATCACATCATCCCTTCTTTTTTATTATCTTTCAATTTAGTGCACCCCACGGGAACCTAATGGCTTTCTCTAGCCCTATACCACCGTATGACACATCCTTACCTCGGCATAATCAATCAAGGAGTTTATATGTTCCATGACTAGTCAAACAATGGATCCAACACATTATATATAAACCCCACATACTTCACAAATAGACATGCTTCACTTGAAAATATAAAGATATTTCGTAAATAACTAAAATCATGTTTTTTCACTATTTTTGTAGTAATAAAAATATTTAAAACATATTACACAACTCACTCACCTCAACAATACGCATCACCTCGCAGAATATCAATCGAAAACTGAACCTCCTAAAACAAGCCTTCTAGAAAAGTTGGATATAATTAAAATCTTCATGGATAGAAAGAGGCATCAAAATGAATCCATAATTTTTTACGGATTATCAAAAGTTATGATCCATTGAAGTTTTAGAGAGAGAATTAAAATGAGAAAAATTGAGGAGAGAGTAGAGAGAGAACGGAGAAAGTGAAAGAAACTAAGGAAGAGCTGCTGGTCCCAACACAAACATTTTATAGGCCCCTCAATCGACACGTGTCAACAGAATGTACACTTGGTGCCATGTTTCAACACATGAAACTATTCCAACATTTGGACACTTGTCATGTGACTATTCTCCTTGTTGATGTCATCGCCATCCACACGAATGACGTCATGACCAGCTGGTCTCTCCTCACATGCCACATGTCACCTAATAGCCAATAAAAACGCACCATGTCAGCAAGTATTTTTCTTCCTATCAATTCGGATATTCATAATTATGATTTACTATTATTACCATGAAACATATTTGATTTACCTATTAATTCGATTTATCACAAAGAATATGAATTTATTGACTCAATAAAATTTGGTCTAGTGACATAAGTCTTCTTTTCATAAGTGAAAAATCGTGAATTCAACTCATATGAAACCTACTTTTAACAGTAATGCTATTTTTAACAGTAATGAAGATCGTGAGTCGAACTCACGGAAAATCTTCTTATAATTAAACAACTTGATTTAGGATCTTAAGTTTGAAAACAAAAACACTTATTCAGTACACCGTAGTTGGAGCCTGTACTGGGGATCCGAAAACACACAACTTAATTTTGTCATCGATCACTTGGTAAGGGGCATATTTGTAGGTGGGGCAGGCCTCCCACTAATGACCAAAATCATAACAATGACCACACCTCTTTGAGGACAGCACGTCGTCCTCAGAACAGCATGCAAGTCCCAGCTTACAACGACCCTTGCAAACTAGATCATAGAGAGTTTGCCTGGTGGAACATTTTCTAGCACGGACATTGTGAGTTAAAGTGATCAAGGTTACCACAAATGGGACAACCTTCTCCTTCTCCACCATCTCTATCTTCTCTGTTTTCTTCCTTTTTAGAGTCTTTCACATACACGTAATATTCAACTAATTCCATCAGGAAACAAAATGGGTCCTTAATCCACAAGAACAATAATCCCCTAAAACTTTCTCCAAAAGTTAACCCATAAGGACGTAATTACAAAAAGTTAGCTTGTAATAAGACTGGAATAACTAGTTAACTACCCGTGTGACAGAACAATCGAAAGTCGACTATTTTCTGGTGTGTCTAGTACCACTTCCCATAGGAAATTAGTTCCCCAACAAAAAATATGAAAAAAATCAAGCCTCCTATCATGTTCCAAGTGTATACTACTGGAGGATGTGATCCTCGGCTTAATGGGGATTCCTTCCAGACAATGAACGAACTCTTCCAATCGCTGATGCTTGTTCCAGTTTGTTTCTGCTTCATACCCTTTCCTTCATCATTGCTTGGAGGCTCCACAGGCTTAGGCTTAGGCGTTAGAGGCTCCACAGGCTTAGGCTTAGGCGCTGGAGGCTCCACAGGCTTAGGCCTTAGAGGCACTACCATAGGCTTAGGCATCTCGGACAACTTGTTTGGGTACTGCAAAATGAAATCAAAGTTTGTTGAAATAGCTTGCTCAAAGCTTCAAAAGAAATTACTTCTTTGAGCTGCAGTTCTAATCTTCTCACCTTGACTTCCTGCATATCACTGAAAGAGCCAGTCTGCAGCAAATATATTGCTTCATTCTTGGATTCCTCCAAATTCGCTGACTGAACACGATCAATATTCTGAGGTAAGTTAGCTGCAACGTTGACAGGGGAGGCATTCTTCTGCAAGAACTTAAGAAGCATATCATTTTTATCTCGTACAGATGGGGTTGAAGCAACAGTTGAACTCATGCCCTGAAGAAAAAATGTTAAAACATGAATAAGTTTCCAAAGCCTCAAAATGTGAAGCAAAGTCTGAGTGGTTATAGCACAAACTATCAACGCAACTCAAATTATGACTTTACCACAAGTTTCAGTTTCTTTAGGAGAATATCACTTAAAGAGTTAAGAAAATGCAATATTGTGGGTGAGAAACACATTATTAAGCGTAAAATATGAGTGACAAGCACATCATAAAGAGTCCTGATATCCTCCTACAGATATAAATACTGAATCCCACTAGGCAGTCCAACTGAACTGCTTCTTCAACAGCCAATGGAAAGTACTTCTTTACCTGTTGATGTATACCCTCATCATACACCTTAACCACCGACTTTGGCTTGCTTGAGTGGTTGAGAAGAGTAGTGCGTGATGTTTCTTCCACAGAGTAATCACCATCGTCAACCAAACATGAGTTCACAAACAATTCCACATCTTCCGAATCATCATGTCCAATTGCAGATTGACTACCGGCATTTACACGCACAATATTATCTCCCATCATGTAGAAGAAATAATCCTGTGATTGAGGTGACTCAGGAGAGGGAAAGTCAGGCCGAGTATTTTCCTGCAATGTGATTTGCAAATCCTATAGAAGCAAGTGTTAGTTGCAGGTTGTTTCTTTGCACCATTAAATGAAGAAATTCATTTAAGAAAGTTTCAAATTAAGACTCATGCTCAATAATCTCACCTCTGCCATTAGATTCTGAAAATCAGATGCGTTGTTAGTGCTAGGTTCACCTTCATCGCAGGCTTCAATATTAGTACTCTCATCTTTTTTCTTCAAGCGACAGAGAACAAAGTCCCTCTGCACAGTAAACAACATCAGGCTCAGTTAGTAAATAATCAAAACCGAAAAGGGTTTAGTTGTTGAACCAAAACCCATTGTCCCCAAAGGGGTTTCAATTTCAAGTCAGTTTTTGATTCTGAAACCAAAACCCCTTCAAGCCAACAACTCAAAGAAAGTCCTAATAATGCTGCAAAAAATAGTATGACTAAATTTCCATATCTATAACAGAAACTTAACATCATATTGCAAAGAGAACTTAAAACCCTTTTGGGTTTAGTTCCAGTGCTGCACTTAAAACCCATATACAGTTTGCTCAATAGTAAACAATCAAAGATTCAAAACCCAAAATGGTTTTAGTAGTTGAACTTAAACACATTTTCTCCAAAAGGGTTCCAGTTTGAGTCATTTCTTGAATCCGGAGCCAAAACCCCTTAAAAACCAACCGTCCTCAAAGAAATCATCCTTGTATTTACAAAATCTTATCAATTTCCAATGACTCTATCATTCAATTTTCCAATCCAAAACACAATATTAATATCATATTACAAAGAGAAGCAAATGTCACAGAGTGATCACCTGCCTAGCAGCATTAGGAAGCAGAGTTTCAGGTATGTAATACTCATGAATCCCCCAACTGGTCTTCTGCCCACTCCGAACTTTCCCAATATAGAAAGTCAATATCCTCTTCCTCCCAATCATAGCCTTGGATCCCCGAGCTCTGATAGTACCCTCTTTCGCAGTAATCTTCCAAAACCCTCTCTCGGTGGCCCGGTTGGCCTGGCCCTGTTTCTTGCCGGACTTGTAATCCGGTCTACTGAAGTAGAACCACTCCTCATCATCCGACCTTAACGGTGAAAACGCTGACACACCCAGTTTACATAATCTCAGTCTCGACAGAACAAAACATTTAGCCAAAAGAAAGAAGCAGAATTGAAGCCAAATGGGGTTCAGTTTCGTTACCAGGCAAATCCCAAGGCTCGTGGTTGCAGATGTTTACTTCCGGAACCTCGTTGAAGGCGTAGCCTTGCATCTTCTTCTTGAGGAAGTAACCGACCAGCTCCTCCTCTGTTGGGTGGAATCGGTAACCCACCGGAAGCTGTGTGGGGTCGAATCGGTAACCCAACGGAAGTGTTGAGGATGACGCAGCCATCTCCGGCTAGCTTTCATAAAAAATAAAAAAAAAATAAAAAAAAAACAGAGAATGTTGAGCTTCTTAAATACTGTGGAAACTGTTACTCAGCTAACTCAGTAGTCATGGATGATCAGAAGAATTGTGATGCTTGGTTTGGGTTTGAACTTTGAAGACGAATACATTAAATAGTATGGAATGACTTGTTTGTTTGGTCCAAAGTCTTTGGCTTTATGCCTTACCGTTAAATATTACCTACGTAGTTTGGTGGGTTCCGCGTACGATAACCTTGACGGTGTTGGGCTTCCTGGAAGTGAGGATGTTCCCGCGTTCTTTGTTCTTTCTCAGAAGCTCAACTCTTCCATGAAAGCATTGCGTGTATTCATGCTCGGAGCAAATGAATGAATCTATTCCCCTGTCAAACATGTAATTTCAGACTTCACAACATTCATTCTACTTTGAAATGAGACTGAAAAAGAGTGATGTAACACGTTACTTACATAAAATGGAGATGAGATGGATATGAACAAACACTTAAAAAGAACTCGTTTGGCGAGTAGGAAATCATGATATGAAATGTAATTGATTTATATTTTCCATTCTGATATGCCGTTTCGTTGTAATTAAAGATTGGAAAGGAAATAAAAAATAAAATTTGACTGGAAATTGACACTCTCATAAAGCCCGAATAGAATTACATAGTTAGGAGTGACATTCTAATTCTATTTTCCACTGTCAAATGCAAAATTACATTAATTATCCCTCTAAAAAATTTATATTCCTCTATCAATATTCCGTATAAGTTGATGTCATATATGTACTTTAATTAGTAAAAGGGCATTATTGAAAATTATAAATTTATATTTCATTCTTATGACTTACCAAATACAACAATAGAAATGGAAAATTAATTCCAGAATTTATTTTTCAGTAATGTTCCAAACACCCACATGAAAATACCAAAACATATTCCATTCCATATCGGTTTGGAAAGGAAAATAAATCATTTTTATTTTGACATTCCTACAAACCAAATGGGGCCAAGGATTCGAGTCGAATACATATTATCCATCCTATATAGGAATAAGAGATAATTGATCTATAGGTTTTTCTATTGGAACCTCTAAATTTACTTACTTGACCTCCTATGCTTTTTACACCTCATATCAAATTTTTAAATACTAAATTTACTTATTAGATCTCACTAAAGTTCCTCAAATAACCTTATTCATATAATTTGCAAACAAACTATTATCTTTAGAATAAAAATTAGTCACTTCAATGATTTTATTACTCTATAATTCTTAATTACATATCCATTCCTTAATCAAACAACATAAATATCTTTTTTAATAGTTAAAAAAAAAAATCAAACACAAGGTATCGAGTTTCAAATATTAATTTCTAATCAACAAGAAAATAACATGAACTATTATGTGGTTTTTTGTTTTAACTTTCTTTATTTTTGATTTAGCTGTGCAAAAAAAAAAAAAAGATTAATTATCTTTTCTTAATGTTTATTTTATTTTCTCTATTTTTTGTACTTCATCATTAATTATTTAAATATTTTTTTAGCTTTTTTTCCTAATGCTAGCCCATTTTTTGTTTTTTGCAAATATAATGGATACACTTAGATTTTAGGTCATTATATGATTTAGGGTTTTTGTCCATTTACCCTATTTCTAGAGATTGTTTTCCCACCTACCTCATTAAGTTTTTTTAATTCTCCCTTATCAAAAACACTCTAAGAAAGTCTTCTCTAATACCCCATTAAGGTTTTTTTTTACTATTTTACCCTCATCCCTTTGTTAATTAGAGAGAGAGAGAGAAACCATATGAGATTTCGCCGGATTCCGGTCACCGGCCGTAGGAATCCGACCAACTTTCGCCAAAATTAGCTCACCGGTTTCTGGTCATTGGTCGCCGGATTCCAGTCACCGGCCACCGTCCACTGGATTTTTCTGGAAACCTCGCCGGAGGTCCCTAAAGAGGTCGTCGGAAATCTCATAGGTCGCCGAAAAGGTTTATTGCCCCCAATAGACATCTATTGCTCCCAAATAGAACTTTTAGTTGCTGAGATGGGAACTAAGAGCATTTTTAGCAGACTCTCTATTTTAGCTCCTTAGCTATTTTAGAGAGCATGTTTAACTTTTTATCTATTTTAGCAGCTGCACAAGACTCCTAGTGGCTGTCTATTATAACTTTGAGCTATCACGCTCCTAAATATAGAGAGCGAGATGAGACTCTTTATAATTTAAAACATTCATTTTGAGTTACTTTATATAATATATAAATACATTTAAACTATTTAATATTCCTTTAAAAAAAATATAAATTCAAAATTAGCTAAAATAGAGAGCACTAATACAAACATATTTTTAAAGTGGCTAGCCAAAATAACTTTTTAGCTATTTTAGCTAAAATATGACTAAAAAATGGCTAGCATTGCTAAAGAAAAAAAAACTTTGATTAAAGAAAAAAAAAAGATTACATCAATTCAAAACGTCTATTGCTCCCCAATAGAACTTTCAGTCGCCAGAATGGGAACGATTCACTTTAGATTTAGACAAATAAAACTTTGATTAAAGAAAAAAAAATTACATCAATTCAAAACGTCTATTGCTCCCCAATAGAACTTTCAGTCGCCAGAATGAGAACTAATCTCTTTAGATTTAGACAAATAAAAGTTTAATTAAAGAAAAAAGAAATGAGAAGATTAGATCAATTTAATATTGGGCCCTAATAGACCTTTAACACACTTTTATTGCCCCAATAGAACTTTTTTTTGTTTTTTTTTCATTTTTTCTTCCCTTTTGGGCCTTCTACCCCCAATACCAAAAAAGAAAAGAAAAATCGAAAATGAGAAATTGATTTAGGCACCCAATCATCTTTCTCCACTGCCACAGCTTGGGTCGAGCACCAGCGGCATCCAGGAGGCTATCAGCAACTCCAAGGAGACGGCGAGGAGTCCAGAAGGCCATCAATGACGTCGTCTGGTCATCGTTGTCAGTGCGACGGCTGTTGGGCTGAAGGGGTCCAGCTTGGGAGAGCTCACCAGTGAGCTGCAACGAAATCTGTGCAAGAAGTAGACCAACGCTGGAGTTGGAGATCGGGGAGTAGATCAACGCCGGTCGGAGATGGAGAGATAGAGAGAGAGAGATAGAGAGAGAGAGAGAGAGAAAGAAAGAGAGAGAGAGAAAGTTTCAGATCGGAAGGGAGAGAGGAGAGAGAACGTGGGCATATGGATAGTTTATTAATTTGACTGAGGGTAAAATTGTCTTTCTACGTTAAATTGGGTGACATGAAATAAAAATTTGTTGCTGAGGTAAGTAGGATAAATTTGTCCAATTTTAGTGCTTTGGGTTAAAGACACTATGATTTATCTTGTTTTCCCTCACTAATACGCGTTCAAGATATATATCATACATTTTTGTGTCACTTGATCTTAATCATAGTTTTAATTTTTATTAAATATATATGAATGCTTTAATGAGTATGTAGTTAAATTTGAAAAATAAAAATAGATAAGGAAAATAATAAAGAATGCAATCTAATATTATTGAATTGGAAAGTTTAGAGAAAATCAATATAACATTTTTTTGGGTATAATTATTGTCCTTGATAGTCATTTTATAGTAGGTTATATATTTCATTTAATAATTCATAATATAGTTATTTTTATTAACTTTTGATATATTTGATAAAAAAAAAAACTTTTGATATATGGTTCTGCTTGCATGTTGATTCAGTTTGTGTTAGTAAAGATAGTGGAAGTTACTAGGGCTGAGATTTTCGAACCGGGGACCCGTGGAACCGGCCCGGACCGCACTGAAACTGCCGATTTGATTCGGTGTATAGTTCTGGGAGAGGTGTCTTTTCAAAGACCCGAACCGTTTTGCATCCTTCCGGTTCGGTTTCAGTTCCGGAATGCTGCAACTACTAGGAACTGGGAGAATCGAGCTTTAGGGATTTTGCATATATGGACCTGTATTAGCCCATTAGCCCAGTTTAGGTAACCCAAAAACAGAAAAAATCCCCAACCTACTACTCATTCTCGATCAAATTGACCTAGCCCCGAAACTGAGCTTCAACCTCCTTCTTCAGTTCTTCTTAAGCCTTCAAACTGACCTAATCTAATTGAAGATTGAGATGCTAGGTCGGACCTTCCCCAATTTCTTCCATTCTAAAATCCAGAAAGACATAAACCCCCAGCTCATCTTCATCCCCAATCGGCCCTTCCCAATTCGAACTTTCAAAGGAGATGGCTTCGATTCCTTCAATTCCTTCCATTCCTTTAAATTCAAGTAGTAAGGCTCGGTCTGGGAATGAGAGATAGTACATGTTTCAGCGGCATAACAAGGAGATGAAAAAGTTGAGTCTCACGATCCTGGCAAATCGAAGAAAGGTGCTGCAGGTAAATGTGGTTGGGAAACTAGAAAAAATGGTTTCTTTTCTTTGTGGCTAGGAACCGGTTACAACCTGTAACCGAACCGAAAGTAATGGTTTCGATTCTGTTAAGGTTCCGGTAAAAACAAAAAAAAGGGAACACCAAACCGACAAAAGCATATCGGTTCCGGTTCCAGTTCCGGCAAAAAATGCCAAAACTAGAACCTATCCCAGGCATAGAATTATGTATCAAAATCATTTATTTCATTCTATACTCATTTCATGTCAGTAATCATATGTAGTACTTGGATTATGTATAAAAATGAGTAGTTGACTTGACACATAATATAAAGTTAAACTTTGACCCAAACAGTGTCCCGGCAACCCTCTTCCCTAACAAGTCTCCTCAAACTCTTTTGTCTCTTTTGACCCAAGTAGTTGGATTATGTACAAAAATAGAAAGACAATATGTAAATAGCTAATTCATGCTTTTCCACCATTTTAGTAGCAAATAAGAATATTTGAATTACACAACTCACTCACCTCGAGAGTACGGATCGCCTCCCATAATACTAATCATAAACTGAGTCTCCTAAAACAATTTTTATAGAAATAACTGTTGGATCTAACTAAAATTCTCATGGCTAGAAAAAGGGCATCAAGAAGAATCCATAACTTTTCGCGGATTCTGAATCGGAGTTACGGATCAAAAGTTATGATCCGTTGAAGTTTTAGGAAGAGAGGAGAGAACGGAGAAAATAAAAGAGAGTGCTGGTACTCTTGGTGCCACGTGTCAACACACAAATGTCCCACTATTTGGACACTTGTCATGTGACAATTCCCCCTTGCTGATGTCATAGTCATTTCTATGAATGACGTCTTCATCAATGATCTCTCCTCACCTGCCACCTGTCACCTAATAGCTGATAAGAACTCGCCACGTTAGCATACCATTTTTCTCCGAGTAAACTTCAAAAATTTCTTTAAAATAGCTCGGGAATTTAAAAAATTCACCGAAAAATGATGTGAATTCGAGGTGACATCTACTTTCCATTTTAACCTGAAAATAAATTCAACTAACTTCAAAATTTGAGATCTCACAATATCAGCATCTTGACCGGTCAGTTTTTAGGTCTCCATGTATAGACTATTTCTGTAAATTTTCAGCCAAATTGATAATCGTGCGGGTATTCGCAATTGGAATTTACTATTGTTAACATGAAACGGTTCAAGTTGAACGTATTTAATTTGTCTATTAATTTGGTTTATCATAAAGAATATGAATTCATTGGCACAGTAATATTTGGTCTAATGACATAAATTTTCCTTTCATAAATGGGAGATCGTGACTTTGACTCACAGAAAACCTACTTCTAACACTTATGAAGATCGTGAGTTCAACTCGAAGAAAATCTACTTCTATCTAAACAACATGATTCAGGATCTTGTTTGAAAACAAAAAATGAAGCTGTAACTTCTTCAGTACACCGTAGTTGGAGGTAAGGGGCATATTTGTATTTGGGGCAGGCCTCCCACCAATGACCAAAATCATAACAATGACCACACCTCTTGAGGACAGCACGTCCTCCTCAGAACAGCGTGCAAGTCCCAACTTACCACAACCCTTGCAAACTAGGTCATAGAGAAGGCCAACTTCTTCGCCTGGTGTAACATTTTCTAGCGATGGACATTGTGAGCTAAAGTGATCAAGGTTACCACAAATGGGACAACGCCTTCTCCTTCTTCTCCACCATCTCTATCTTCTCTGTTTTCTTCCTTTTTAGAGTCTTTCACATACACATAATATTCAACTATCAGGAAACGAATTGGGTTCTTAATCCATAAGAACAAAAGTCCCCTAAACTTTCTCCAAAACATCATAAGGACGTAATTACAAAAAGTTAGCTTGTAAGACTGGAATAGCTAGTTAACTACACGTGTGACAGAACAATCGAAAGTCGACTATTTTCTGGCGAGTCTAGTACCACTTCCCATATGAAATTAGTTCCCCAACAAAAAATATACAAACAATATGAACAAAAACAAGCCTCCTATCATGTTCCAAGTGTATACTACTAGAGGATATGATGGGGATTCCTTCCAGACAATGAACGAACTCTTCCAATCGTTGATGGTTGTTCCAGTTTGTTTCTGCTTCACACCCTTTCCTTCATCATTGCTTGGAGGCGCCATAGGCTTCTCGGGCAACTTGCTTTCGTACTGCAAAATGAAATCAATCTTTGTTGAAATAGCTTGCTCAAAGCTTCAAAAGAAATTACTTCTTTGGGCTGCAGTTCTACTTTTCTCACCTTGACTTTCTGTGGATTATATCCTTGTTTTATACTTGATGCATCTGACTGTGCAGTTGCAACCCTCACCTTTTTCGGAGTTATGTAGTCATCTGGTTGAAGAGGAAATGCGGGTCCTGATTGTTTTTCTGCTCTTTCATTTATAACTATGCCACCTTTCCTGCGCCCGCTTTCATTTAAAGAACTTTTATCAGTGGTCCTCGAAAGCATATCACTGCCAAAGTCAGCCTGCCGCTCGGTATTCCGAGGTAAGTTAGCTGCAACGTTGACAGAGGAGGCATTCTTCTGCAAGACCTTATGAAGCATAACATTTGTATCTTGTACGGACAGGCTTGAAGCAACAGGTAAACTCATGCCCTGAAGAAAAAGTGTTAAAACGTGAATAAGTTTCCAAAGCCTCAAAATGTGAAGCAAAGTCTGAGTGGTTATAGCACAAACTATCAACACAACTCAAATTATGACTTTACCACAAGTTTCAGCTTCTTTAGGAGAATATAACTTAAGAGTTAAGAGAATGCAATATTGTGGGTGAGAAACACATTATTAAGCGCAATAATGTGAGTGACAAGCACATTATAAAGAGTCCTGATATTCTCCTACAAATAATTAGGCAGTCCAACTGAACTGATTCTTCAATAGACAATGGAAAGTACTTCTTTACCTGTTGATGTATACCCTCATAGTACACCTTACGCAACGACTCTGGCTTGCTTGAGTGGTTGAGGAGAGTAGTGCGTGATGTTTCTTCCAAGGAGTAAGCATCCTCGTCAACCAAAAGTGAGTCCGCAAACAATTCCTCATCTTCCGAATCATCATGTCCAAATACAGATGGCAGCACAAGGCAGTCATCACTACCGGCATTTGCATGCAGAATATTGTCTCCCAGCACGGAGGAGAAATAATCATGTGATTGAGGTGACTCAGGATAGGGAAAGAGTGTTGCCAACATTTCTTCAGGCCGAGTATTTTCCTGCCATGTGATTTGCAAATCCGACAGAAGCAAGTGTTAGTTGCAGGTTTGTTTCTTTGCAACATTAAATAAAGAAATTTATTTAGGGAAGCTTCAAATTAAGACTCATACTCAAAACTCTCACCTCTGGATTACTTCGCCTATCAAAAACTGTTATGAGATTCTGAAAATCAGATGAGTTGTTAGTGCTAGGTTCACCTTCATCACAGGCTCCAATATTAGTACTCTCATCTTTTTTCTTCAAGCGACAGAGAACAAAGTCCCTCTACACAGTAAACAACATCAGGCTCTGTTAGTAAATAATTAAGACCGCAAAGGGTTTAGTTGTTGACCCAAAACCCACTGTCCCAAAAGGGGTTTCAATTTCAAGTCAGTTCTTGATTCTGAAACCAAAACCCCTTCAAAGCAACCATCTCAAAGAAATTCCAAACAATGCTGCAAAAGTTAGTATGACTAAATTCCATATCTAGAACACAAACTTAACATCATATTGCAAAGAGAACTTAAAACCCATTAGAGTTTGCTCAATAGTAGACAATCAAAGATTCAAAACCCAAAATGGTTTTAGTAGTTGAACTTAAACACATTTTCTCCAAAAGGGTTCCATTTCGAGTCATTTCTTGCCAAAACCCCTTAAAACCAACCATCCTCAAAGAAAGTATTATCAATTCCCATAACTGTATCACTCACTTTCCACATCTAAGCACAACCAACATTGGTATCATATTACAAAGAAAAGCAAATGTCACAGAGTGATCACCTGCCTAGCAGCATTAGGAAGCAGAGATTCAGGTATGTAGTACTCATGAATCCCCCAACTGGTCCTCTGCTCATTCCGAACTTTCCCAGTATAGAAAGTCATAATCCTCTTCTTCCCAATCACAGCCTTAGACTCCCTAGCTTTTATTTCAGGTTGTTTCGCAGTAATCTTCCAAAACCCTCTACGGGTGGCCCGGTTGGCCCGGCCCCCTTTCTTGCCGGACTTGTACTCCGGTCTACTGAAGTAGAACCACTCCTCATCATCCGACCTCAGCGGTGAAGTCTCTGACAAACCCAATTTACATAATTTTCAGTCTCCACAGAAGTAGACATATATTGAAGCTAAATGGGGTTCTGTTTCATTACCGGGCAAATCCCAAGGCTCGTAGTTGCAGATGTCTATTTCCGGGATGACGTCGTCGAAGTCGTGGCCTTGTATTTTCTTCTTGAGGAAGTAACCGACCAGCTCCTCCTCTGTTGGGTGGAATCGGTAACCCACCGGAAGCTGTGTGGGGTCGAATCGGTAACCCACCCGAAGTGTTGAGGATGACGCAGCCATCTCCGGCTAGCTTTCATAAAAAAAAAAAAAAAAAAAAAGAACAGAGAATGTTGAGCTTCTTAAATACTGTGGAAACTGTTACTCAGCTAGCTCAGTAGTCATGGATGATCAGGAGAATTGTGATGCTTGGTTTGGGTTTGAACTTTGAAGACGAATACATTAAATAGTAGGGAATTGACTTGTTTATTTGGTCGAAAGTCTGTGGCTTCATGTCTTACGTTGGTTATGACATCGTAGTTTGGTGGGTCCCGCGCACTATAGCCATGAGGGTGTTGGGTTTCCTGGAAGTGAGAGGATATTCCCGTGTTCTTTGTTCTTTCTCAGAAGCTCAACTCTTCCATGAAAGGATTGCGTGTATTCATGCATAGGGCAAATGAATGAATCTATTCCCGTGTCAAATGTACGTAATTTCAGTACTTCAAAACATTCATTCTGCTTTGAAATGAGATGGAAGAATGGCGTAACACTTTTACTTTCATAAAATGGAAATGAAATAAGTGGGAACAAACTCTTAAAATGTATTGGAGTCAAATACATATCCTCCATCATGTATAGAAATACAAGAGAATTAATCTATTTTTATTAACTTTTTGATATTGGGTACTGCTTGCATTTTGATTCGGTTTGCGTTAGTAAAGATAATGGAAGTTACGTATCAATAGATATTCATTCCATGTCGGTGACCATATGTATTAGTGAGATTATGATTATGTACAAAAATTAGACCGTTCTGTGCATGGCAACAAAAAGAAGTAGACAGGCAGTAGTGCAGTGAGGTGAAAGGTCGTTATCTGTTCTTCTGTCCCCTGTAATAGTAGTTTTAGAGTTTCTTCTTGAGGAAGTTGCTTCAGTGATGTGTTCCATCAATCAATAATCTACTTATAAGTAATAACCACCACATCAAAAACTGGATATTTAGGAAGAAGAATGCTTTAATAGGGGTCCTTCAAAATCCAGCTGTTTCTACTCCTTGCCTAAATAAAACTGGCCAAGGCTCGCGAGAAACAGTACATTGGAACGAAGACTATCATACATAAAGAATATTCTCTACTCCAAAATGACTTTTTTTCTTTTTTTCATGGAAACACTTTAATCCATAAACACTCATGAACCTGGAGCCCGGAAGGGATTGGTCTCTGTCGGCTATACAAGGTTCCTACAGATTTACAAATCCCTTTCTGCTCCACCAATCCACAAGTCTCTTGAGAATGATTTATGACTGAGAACAACACCACATGTTTTCTGGTGAAAGTACAACGGTCAGTCTAGCATGATCCGAAAGTGTGTAATTTTCAGGCCATATTCCCCTCTCCGCCTCACTTGGGTAAAGAACTGCATTCTTCACCTTGAATCCAAGGGCTTCCTTGGTGCCTTCCTCAGACTCCTCTCTACTCCCAGTGAGGCTTTCCTTTTGGTCTGACCCTGTACAACTCCAGATCATATTCTGCAATGCCAATGACTATAACATCAGGGCGAAGCTTATGCAAGATAAAAGCTGAAACCATAGGAAATCAAAATCCCAGAAGTTATGGATGATAAAGTTACCTTGAATTCTTCATAATCAAGGACACCATTTGCATCTGTGTCTGCTTGGATCCAGAGATCCCTCGACTCCTGGAAACCCAGTCCGGATGGATGACCAATTAAATTAACCTGAAAAATTCTTATATAAGCAAGTCTTATCTTTCTACTTGAACTTCATTAAAGTGACAGTGAATAGAGCAAACCTGATGGAGTGCTTCACAGAAAGCAGAGGAAGTAATAAATTCACCATGGTTGTCGCCCTTCAAAAAGGCAAATGCATCATTTTCAGCCATCGAAGCTTTCCGAAGCTGGCGCTGAAAAAAAAATAAATAGAAAAATCAGCATAAGATGCGGAAAGATCAGAAGGGCTGATAATCTATACATTTCATCAAAGCTTGCTTGCATTTTAAGATCAGATGCATCATCCTGGAACTGTTTTAACAGATTATGAGCACTATAAATCTGCCAGAATGCAACATTCGGGAAGTATTTTGAACAGAGCTTATGTGCACTAAATGTCTGGCTGGTTTGCCTGTTTATTTTATTTTTCAATTAAATCAACTTGCATGAAATCAGTTCTCATCTTATGCACCAAGGAATCATACAGTAGATTGGGGGGGGGGGGGGGGGGGGGGGGTTTGGGGGGTGGGGGTTTAGATGAATGGTACAATATTACACTAGAGACTTGGGTGAACGAAATGCTTACCCTTAATATTCCAAAAACAGCTTCACACCAACTGGTCTTTAATGGTTTACGGGACTTGTTAGGATTACAAAGCCAAATGAAGTCGACTCCACAGATGTTTCCCCTATGGTTGCGGTGGCTAACCCACTGTAGAAAATAAAGAAGAAATCTGCAATGAGTATAAATGATATGCACTATG
Source organism: Rosa persica (assembly GCA_025331145.1). Classification (NCBI taxonomy): domain Eukaryota; kingdom Viridiplantae; phylum Streptophyta; class Magnoliopsida; order Rosales; family Rosaceae; genus Rosa; species Rosa persica. The sequence goes on from WFKR01000001.1 coordinate 33,854,496, forward strand.
CAGATATAACCAAGTAATTCAATGAGTTCAAATTTGATATCCAGAAAAACCAACCTTATGGGCATCATTGTCAGTATATTGATGAGCAGTGTCATATGTTGATTCAAACCCCTGTGATCTAAGAAACTTGTACACATGACCACGCTTGCTTCCATTCCAGTCACTGCAGAAAATAATACATGAATACATAAATGAGAATGAACATTCGATTCTCTGGTTCAACATAGGCTATATAACTAGAGATGACCTCTCAATCTTACAATTCTTTTGTATGTGAAGGTGAGAATTTGATTCCAGGTCTTTGGTGCAACACCAAGAGGTATATCCTTTAAACTAGCACCTTCAAAAGGATATGCATTTTAAAGGTCTGCTTCAATATGTTGAATGTAAGAGTCCCACATCAGAAAAGTGGCAACAACGTACAAGTTTTCATCAGTGAGACCTTTTAAGATAACACACCCCACACCTGGTGGATGTACATAAATTGATTTTGGGACAGTAAAATAAAGCAGACTATTGATTCCAATTACTTCTTGGGCATGCAAAATTCCCACATCGGAAAAGAGACAATAATCTACAATAGTGGGTGGTCACTAATAGTACCTCTCACCAGGTTAAAGTATTACATGGAAGAGCTTTATAATGGAACATTAATTGAGAAAGACGAGCGCAACTCACCCACAGAGTATGATGGGCATATGGTTTAGCTTGTTTTCATTTTGATAGGCCTCCACAAATTGCAAAATTTTGTAAACCTATTCAAAGAAAGGACAAGACATTGAGGTAAGCACTACAGGCAGCAATGAACCATGATATGCATAAAACTTGACAATGATAAAGGATATATTTTTCACTACCTGATGCAGTCTTACAATACAAAGACTGGAATCATGAGGAAATAACAAGTGAGTGTTCACAATAAGAATTTCTTGTTGAAGGTTGCCTCTCTGGATTTGTGAGAAGGGAGCAGTTAACTGAACATGTAATAGCTGAGCAACACGGTCTCCAAAATCATTAAAGTGCAACTCTCGATAGTTTAGAACTCTAAAGCAATCGCTTCGAACGGCAGTCAGCAGACCTGTATAGAGCACATAAAACAAGTCAACCCCATACATGATGCAGCAGTACTTACGGAGTTACAGGAGCTCACTTCAGTCATCAGTTCATGACAAGAATCATAGAATAAATGAATTATAGATTATTGACAGTAGAAGCCTATGTAACTACGTAAAACATGAATCCATCAAATTAAACTACATGTGTCAAGAATTATGTACATGTTTAATCAGAACTTCCAGTTACTTATACAGCTAAACTAAAGTTGAAAAAGCAATAAGACTATAAGTTTTACCAAATTTAACAGCAAAAGGAATGATGTCAAACAAGTCCAATGTGTCTAAAGTTTGAACCGAGAGGGAAAGGGACCGATTAAAGGTAATAACATACCATCCCCACGGTCGTTAGTGCGGGCAAGCTTGAAGGTACTATAGCCAGCATCACCAAGCCTCTTCAGGTACATATTCACAAATTCTTCATTTCCAACCCAGAACTCCTAATTTTACAAAAAAGGGTCTACTCAGCACATATAGTTGGACAGAAACTGAAAAGTTTACCCTGTTCAGTTTAGACAGAAATTCAGCACAAAAGAGCAAACGGGTACACAAAGATCACCTGGAGACATATAATAGTAGACGATTCATACAGTAACCAATCCAAAATCTTCTGATTCCTGGTCACCCAGAATGAGCTGAATTGACTCTCACGAAGCCCTTGATTCTGTTCCACACCACAAGAACAATGAAAAACTTCAGAACACAATCAGACAGTAAGCAACTCAACAGATTCATAAGCAAAATGGGAGAGTTTGTGGACCTGCTGATCGAGTCGTTTGTAGATTGGAGCCAGAATATTGAAAGTTGTACAGGAAATCAAGCCAGGCCCTGCCCTTGTCTCTGGCTTTGGCTCCTCCACTGATACAAAGCTTCTTGAAAGGCTCTCATGGACATTAGGATTGGAGTCTCTGTCTCTCATACTACGGTTTGCCACCTGTGTTTCAAATACCCAATAACTCAAAAACGAGCTCCAAGATTCCAAACCCAACAAAACAGAACCAAATCTATGTACAGAAACAAAGAGATTGACATTATTCACATACCATGTTAAAACTCCTTGCAACTGTTCTTAACGATGATAAAGTTGCTAAATTTGCTGCGAAAAAATGAGACAAAGTGCGATGGGTTTTGGAGAAAGTTCCAATCTTTGCTAAGGATGTAGTTGTGGGTGTGGAGGTTTAAAAGCAATGCTTGGATTTCATCACTCACATGTAGTTAGTTTATAGAGGGGATTAGAACAATGAGGTTGAGACCTTTTGTCGTGCGGGGTAAGGATAGAAATGAATCTAGTCATTCTGGCGGTGGTAGGGTCCAAAAGCGAAGCTTCTATGCTTCTATCATCACTCGATGAGAATATGAGAAGAGGTTTGTAAGGTACAGCTAGGATTTACGCTGTAATTGCCATCTTCAATTGTTTATATAGTGACTAGTATCTAGCTCTTAAACCCTAACTATGATCAAAAGGAAGGCCGTGAACCTCGCCGGCTCAGTTAATATTGATTTACTCGTTGCTTGGGTTGTGGAGTTAGTTTGTATGATTATTAATTTAATTTTTTTTCTTTATAGCGTATACTATATTTATGATCTTATTGATATCTGAACAATTATAATCTAAAATATAAAAAAATTTATAATTATCGAATAATTAAGAAAAAACATAAAATGATACCTTGGTATTTAGTTTGAGATCCGTAGTGCAATATATGATACCATTTAAATTCATGATGTTGGTTACTCATACTAAGATTTTGCATGATTGCTTCCTACTCCAACTAAAAGGAGCTTTACATGATAAAGTAAATTGTCGATGAGGTTATGTTCGCAGCAATTATATATAAAAGATTCCTTTCATACTTGTTTTTTTCTTGTTCGTCACCGAAAGCTATATGAATTGAGTAACAATGATATCAAAAGTTATTGTAAAGATTTTTTCTGATTCTAATGTGCCAAATGATAACACGACTAGCTAATAAACTTGAGTACCAAGAATACCTTGGCAAGTTGGCGTTAAGAAAAATAAAATCTAAAGTAGGATCTTAGATTACCTAAATGAAAACCATGTAGTTAGGTCAAGAGCATATCATGATTCTTGCCCAAAGTATTTCAGTTTTTTGTTTTTTAAAAAGCAATAAGTAATCCACCTCATGGGTTGAGAAGCCTTTATTGATGAAGTGGAGTCGAACTACTAATTTAAAGAATTTTTAATCTTTTGGTCCAAATAAGTTCAGTATGACAAATAATTAGATTGAAGACCGGAAATAAATCCTTAAATGTATGTGACACCATCAAGGTTTTCCGCTCCAATACCTGCTCCAGCAAGGCTCGGCACTCACATTACCGCATGAGTCATGACCATAACCACTGATGGACACCGATAGCATCAGGAAAAAACACCAGCATCACCAGTTATCATAAAAACCTATATGTTTTTAAGTGTGTCTTAAGTAGTAGTCTTGTTTTCGGCAAGTGTCTATCTTGAAACATAACCATAACTCATTAGGATGCATGTGTAGTTTGAGAGTTTGAAAACCGACACATTCTATCGCATCATTCACATCCTATAGCAAGAAGCATGCCACATGACATTGGAGATCAAACGCGCAAACTTAACTCGGAAAGAACTAAGCAAAGAGACCACCGTGTACGTCGGTACACCAAATTTTCTTCTTTGCCAAATGCGAAGTTAATTTGGTTAAAACCTTATACATGGCAATTCCGGATGCCTCCTTTTTTGCATCACATAGAACGATACCACTAGTGCAATAGAATTATATTCTTAGTTCATTTCGTAGTGCATAAGTTGGAGCATTCTGTATGTATTATTCATAAAGAATGTGAAGTCTTTCGACCGGTGCGTAACAACTTATAAAGTAATGACTTCTTTATTGATCGTCAACCCTATATTTTACATGATATTGGAGCATGATTTGTCAAAATGTTAGTATATTTAGAAATTTAGGAGTGATTGCTTACATATTTCGATAGAAGTTTATAATGAATTGTATGAATATATCTAGATGTCGGTACTGGTAAAGTAATATGTACCCTCAATAATTCTGCTTAAAGCTGTGGTATTTGCCTTCTCACTTCATTATGACCGGGTGCATTTTGAGTCCGACCGCTTGCAGCTGGTCCAAGCAGTATTATCTCAAGAAGAAGATGCTTCGGTGCTAGGTAACGTACGTAGTAGAAGAGATTAGAACTTAGAAGCTTGCCTAAACTCTCCTAATTTTTCTCTTTCACATGAAAATCGTCAAGCAAATGGTGTAGCTCATACACTGGCTCAGACGGCCTTACAATCAGATGTATCTCACTCTTGGTTCTTGTATGCCCCCTACTTTATTAGGAATATCCTTTTGAGTGATTTCAATTGCTAGTTGAATGAAATTTATTATAGTTCAAAAAAAAATTTGATGGACTGATTGGACATTCTAAATAATGCTCAGGAGATTATACAATTATTTTTCCAACTTATAGAATGATCTATGTGCAAATATCGAGTATCAAAAAAATATCAAAAGATTCAAGGAAACATCGATTATAATGGACATATCAAGAAAACATTAGATATTGATGAAAATTATACAAAAATTAAGTTTGGAGAAAACATGTAGATTCAACTAAAACAAAATTCTGCACCAGAAAAAAAAAATCTTATACTCAATATCAGTAAACAGTAAAAAATAGAAATATGGATAATTTAGGCCTTATATATCTCTGAACAACAGCGTGGTGAATCTTCAAAGTTCAAAGTACATCCACATACTTATTCCTCCAAATTTTAATGTAAGACCATATTACAAAAGATAGTAGCATCTAGATAGTGTTGATTATGGCTACAAGTGGGAAAGTTTTTACTCTAGTCAATCCCATAAGTCTGTGTGTATCCCATCTGCCACCAATCACCATTATGCTTTGTATTATTGTATATGCTTTATGTATGTCAATAATATCCAGTCCGCTACGTATTTAAAGCGTATGGATCCACCTGTTTTATTTTCTTGGAGCATTTGTATTAATTTTCAGGTATGATTCTCTTGGAGGATCGAGCTCAATTTAATTTTTGATTAGGTAAATTTAGGATTAAGCTTCATATGCACTGCACTTGAAATTATGACAGTGCATATTTAATGAAATATAGATGATCTGAAGATGCATGCAACTCAAGTAACTGAACGAATCACACATAATGGGTTTTCAGTCTTGGATTTAAGATTTGGCCATCTTAAAGTGCAACAGACCGGAGAATATGAGTGTAAATGTCAATCATCATGCATCAAAAATAGGATTGTAGAAGAACTACTCACTAAAAGTCAATCACTTAGCTTCTATATGTTATAAGGTTTTTTTTTTTTTTTTTTATGTGGGACTTCTATTTTCTACACTCGTGCTTTGCATCGAGCTACACGACCCCAATGATAATGATATCACGCCCCGAATTTTCGAATAACAATTCAAAATCCGAAACATGAATATACTACAACACAAAATAATCATCCTGAAAATTTTTCTCTTCTTAACATACTCACCACACAAAATAGAATCAAACCGAATTTAGTCTCGGTTAATTATTACAACTCAAATCCAAATGTAATGTAAAGCTCTAAATGAGCATACACACACATCACGACTAAATAAATAACATGACTGCTATAACACCTAAGCAGCCCGGTCATCTCCCTGGTTATCCTGACCTGCAGGAATATCCGCTACACCATTGAATAGTGTACCGGGATTGCAACAACACAAAACCCGGTAAGCTTATGAAAGCTTGTATGAGTAAAAGAATGAACTGTTGCTTAATTTAATCTCATTTATTTCCACACACAGCAACACTCAATTATATCCACATATGCAAATAATAACAATCTCAATCAAACACCAATTCAATATATCAAGACAACCCAACTCACAACTTTCCCCACAACTCTCATCATCGTATTTATAAAAATACGGTATTTGACAGACTAGAGCTCTAACTGAATCGTAGCCCGTCACCTGGCCTAGGTTATGGCATCTGACATATTTATCAATTATTGTATTTCATCAATATGTATACCTATATACATATTTAGAACGTCCAATAATTCCACATACTCAACCAATCGTATCCCATCATCCACACTAGGATTAGAGCGTCCGATTACCCACACCAGTCATTACATCGACCCTAAACCCATAAATGAACACAACATATAATTTCACATACTGAAATCAACCCAACCAAGATACATCACATTATTATGGAAGTACACAATCGTAATAAAATCAACTCATCAATTCCACTCAATCATATCATCAATCAAATAATCCACTCATCAATATATATTTTCCACGTAAATATATATATACGTAATCATCCACTCAGGAATGACCACTAATACCATCTATAGTTCACACAAGAAAATTATGAAATTCATTTGTATAGTTGAAATTCATTTTACTTACCTATGGACCGTGGTGATTCAAGTCCATGAAATTTTAAAACAAATATTTAATCCGCAAATATTTTTCACACCATTACCAAAAATAAATAAATTAAAATGCTCGGTTCGTAATATGAACCACGTGAGTTTACTCACCTCGAAACTCCCGCTGCGTCTTCAATATAATTATAAATTATAATTTATAATTAACGCCGAATAGCTCACGCAATTAAAATCCGTCAATCACCTAATCAAATGTGATTCGAATTTAGCCAACAATTTCAACTCATAATTTAACCACTAATTAACGGTCAGATTCTAATTTACATTAAAATCCGACGAGCGGTTTCTCACGAATCGCTCCCCTAATTACCGTTTTTCACATATACGAAGATCCAACGGTCGGATCTTCGCCCATGACCACACAAAGCCTCTGGGACAGTCATATGATCATCATAACAAATTTACAAGTTCATCCAACGGTCATAATTTCACAGATCAAAAATCTAACGACCGAAATCGATCGAAATCACAAAATTCATAACTAATTCATACGATATCCGAAAAATGCGTATAATACGCCGAAATGATCGTATCGAAACATAGAATCATAAAATGGACAGAAACCAAATTTTAGACCTCCGGAGGTGGCCGGAAAAGGCCGCCGGAGTTAGGGACAGAGCCGCCACCGACCACCACCAATGGTGTCGGGGCCGAGCTTTTCCCCTTCGTTTCATCATTCTGAGCAACTTTCATAACTAGCACAAGACCTAAAAATGAACGGAAGGCGTCGAAATTACCGATTTACAGTCGGCGGCCGGAAAAAATGCAGAAACCGGTGAGCTTGAAAACCGACGTGAAAACTGCAACCTCAGGCCCCGATCCCTTCTGGAAACTTGTTCAGAACTTCCTTGCGAACTCAACAAGCTTGGAATCACAAGAAACGATCGTGTATAGCTCGAGATATCTTGATCGAAAGTTTTGGTATTTCGATCCTTTCGGGTCGAGCTCCGACGAACGTGAAAACGTTCGACCCAGTTCCGGTCCTTCTTGGTGCTTGTAGAGGAAGTTGAGGCGAGCTCAATGAGACAAGAATCAAGTGAAATGATGGAGTGTAGCTCGAGATATCGAGATCGAACCGAAAATGGACGTTTTCGGTTCGGGCTTCGCCGCCGCCGCCACAGGCTGCGCCGCCGTGTGAGACTGCCTCCGGGAGCTAGAGCAGCTCGAGATGAACGCCTGGGACTTGGTTTGAGGTCGAGAGGTGGTCTGTGGAGGGACAACAATTAAGGAGAAGTTTTCCTCCTCTTTCGGCCGGTTGCGTCTGGAAGAGAGAGTGAGAGAACCAGTTTTTTTCCAGAAACGGAAGAAGAAGAAGAAGAAGGAAGAAAAGGAAAAAAAAGAAACCGGTAGGGAAAAAAAATTAGGGTTTCTAAAATTTTTCTATATATACAAGTTTCGGAAAACTTCGAAATTCGATAACTAATTCAGAAAAAATCCGATCTTCGTGTTCCGCACGTGCACGGACTCGTATCGACGAGCTCTACAACTTTCATGAAGGAAGTTTCTCCAAATTTCGTACGTAGAAAAAGTCGATTTCTCAACCCGAGTATTTCGAGCTTTTCGTTAAAATAAACGTTTCGAAACTTCGATAATTGTAAAAATGAATGATTATCGAACATAAATCGTGAAATCGCATAATAATCATTCGATACAATCACTCGAATTTAAAATGGAAATTGCGGGTATTACAAATGACTACATGTTAAGCGTCAGCATTATGTCTAAATATGTCCTATGAACATACTTTGCAATTGCATTTCTCATTTTGCACACAGATAATTAAATTAAGGAAAAGGGTTGTATATATGTTAAAACGTCTGGAGTATCAACAAGTTATATTCATTTCCATCATTAATTATTTGATTACACTTGTCAAATTTAAAAAGTAATACCATATTTAATGTTGATAATAAATTATAAAGAATATGATAGAGAAGACATTGGAACTCTAAATGAAAAATTATAAAGATTGTAACTTTTCTTTTCTTTAAATTATATTCATTTCCATCATTAATTATTTGGTTACACTCGTCAAATTTAGAAAGTAATATCATATTTATTATTGATAATAAATTATAGAGAATATGATAGAGAGGATGTTGGAACTCTAAATGACAAAAATATAAAGATTTTAACTTTTGAATTCATTTAATAAATATTCATTAGAGAAACTATAATTAATACTCATTTAGCTCCTCCTGGATCCTTCTTGATGGTGGAATGAATAGATTATGAACTTCTTGATGGTGATGATGAATGGAATGGTGATGAAGATATGATGTTCTTTTGGCTAATTTTGAGGGTAGTAATAGAATTTATGGTGGTGGTGCTAGAGTTTTTGGTGGTGGAAGATGGTAGTTGTGGTAGTGATGATGTAGGAGATGGAGTAATAAAGGGAGTATGTGTTTGGATTTTGGGAGGTGAATATGGAGGTTTTGTGGTGGAGATGGAGAGAGAAAAGAGATGTAATGGGTGGTATTGGTAGTTGTTGAAAAGTGTAATGAATGGATGCTTATATAAGGAAGAGAAAGGTGTAAAATGATGAAGAAAGACAAAGGGAGATGCTAGTATGTCTCTTGGAGGAAAGGAAAGAGGCAAGGAAGTGGAGTGTTAGAGTCGGTTTAGTTCACAAAACCAAGGGAAAAAGTAAGAAAATGATGGTGTATGTTAGAGTAGATAATAATGGATAAAAGATGGAGATTAGACATTTATACCCTACAAAACATAGAAGATTTTGTATGCTAAGGGTGAACTTTTGGGGCACTTAGGGAGTAGGGATAGTGTGTGAAAGAGGGGAAAGGGATGAAGTTGATTTGGAACCAAAAGGTTGAGATTTGGTTAGGATAGAATGATGGTGAATAGATGTAATAAAATGAGTATAATGTTATTCCTCTTACTTGCTCTTCCATGAGTATGACCGGAAAATACATGGCACCACCATAAGTGGTGGTTGGCCACCACTTGTGCCTCCAAAAATGGTGGTTTGCAGGAATTTGAAATTTTATTTTTTGCTCCACATTTACCCTCATTCTTCCTAGGTCCAATTCTCCACTTCATAATCAAAATAGATATTTCATTCACAATCTTCTTAGATAAATAAGAAAATAATTTAATAAAAGCTAAAATAGACTCAAAATTAGTTAAATTCAATATTTAAAGGAATGCATATATATATGTAAATTATGGTCTAACAGCATCGTAGAACTTCTATAATATTGGTCTTATTATTTGTTCATTTTCTATTTTACGGATAGGGGGAGATGAAGAGTTTAACTAATTAATTGAAACATTTACCAACACTTCGTTCAAGAATATATTTGAAATACAAGTCATGACTACAGATCATTAAATAAAATGAAAAGTGCAAGTGGGAATAGGAGAGTGGAAAAATCAATCATCATACGCTAAAAATAAGAATTTGTAATGACTTATGAGGAGTATCAATAATGTTATTTTCTTTATGTTAATTTACAATTTTCATTAGATAACCTTCAATATCAAAATAACTCAATAAAGACTAAGCCAACAGCTTCCTCTCAAAATGGAAAAAAAAAGGCTAATAGTTGCCGATCAAACTCACTTTGCTGGGTCATAACAAATTAACAACAAACTTTCTCCTTTTTTTGTTTTATTTTTTTTCTATTTATTTTTTATTCTTTGTATAAAAAGATGATCAAATGATTTCACTCCTACTACCATGGTGACTCGAACATGAACAAAACTTTCTCCTTTGCTCCCACTACTTTTTATCTGTACATTCTCAGACTCAGTACTACTCTCACACTCTCACTCACACAGACCCTTACCCTTGCAAACCCTTCTTAGAACATACATTTCTCTTCACCAAGCTAGCATAGTAATGGCTAGTAGTAGCAAAGCAGCAGATGATTACTTGTCCTTGTTGAGTAGCTTGCCACCGGGCTTCCGATTCCATCCCACAGAAGAGGAGCTAGTGAATCACTTCTTGAAGAAGAAGATTCACGGCGAAGATTTCGGACATGTCAATAGCTTGATTCCTGAAATTGACTTCATCAAGTTCGAACCATGGGACTTACCTCGTACGTAATTGAAACAACACTTGATCTTTCATCTAGACTTTGCATTGTTTCAAACTGGGCGATCGATCACTAGAATGGTTTTCTGCATGTACGCAGAGCAATCGCGGAAATCACACAATGAGTGGTTCTTCTTCAACCAACTTGAGCCGAAATGGAAGAAGTCCAACCGTATTGAAAGAGGCACAAAAAAAGGAAGATGGAAGTCCATCGGTACAAACCGTGATGTAACCAGCAAGGATGAAAACTCTCGATCAGTGATTGGGAAGAGGAAGATTTTGACATACTATTTGCGTGGCCGAACCAAAAAAGATTCAGAGACCAAAACCGATTGGGTTTTGCATGAGTATCATGATGTTTCTGATGAATCCCTATCTTGTTTCTCAAGTAGTAATCCACCAGCTCCTCATTTGTGGGTTGGAATCTGAAGCCGACTGGCAATCTACTTAATAACAAGGAGTAATCTGTTAAAGATTTACTGTTACTACTGGTCATCACCATATCATGAGCCAGGCCATGACTTCCATAGTTCTTCAAGCGTCATAGAACAAGTTCCCTCTACACAAAGTAAGTTAGAAATCAGTTACATAATATAAAAAATTAAATTGTAAGGACCGCACTAGAATCAGATGTTTACTCTATTGCCAATTGATTTTTGATTGTGATTGTGAAGCTCGATTAATCGTAAGTCAGGGGTTCTACATTTCAATCTTGTTGGAGAGGAAAGATCCCACATTGGAAAAGTGACAAATAAAATATAACTCATAAGTTTGTGACTCTTACTTAATAGTACCGAGACTTTTTGTGCTTAAAACCCAACACCTAATGGGTGGTTAAGTTGGGACAGTATCGGTACAATGATGAGTCACGGGCCACGCATGTCGCTGTTTAACATTGTATCAGAGCGGGTCTTTCTCCAATTGCGTCTCCACGTAGGCACGTATCATGAGCCCAAATTGGGGTTCCTTGTATTGCCATCGAAATATTCCGATTGGATTATTACCAAGTGTCCAATGTGGGTCTTGGATTGTATTGACCAAGTTTCCGACATCAGACTTGTGTCCCAATTTCCATTGGATTAATTAATTTCACGTGCAGACCTAGAATTAGGTTGTACGTGAGGGGCGTGTTGGAGAGAAAAGATCCCACATTGGAAAAGTGACAAATAAAATATAACTTATAAGTTGATGACTCTTACTTAATTGTACCGAGGCCTTTTGTGTTTAAAACCCAACATCTAATGGGTAGTTAAGTTGGGACAGTATCGATACAATGGTGGGTCACGGGCCACGCTTGTCGCTGTTTAACATATCTCACCAAAAAAAAAAAAAAAAAAATAGACACACACACAAATTCTGGGGTTTTGCATGAGTATCATGGGTTTTAATCTTTCCCTTTATTAATTGATACAGATGTTATGTCGTTACATGAATATATGAATTGCATGTTGCCTTGTAGCAATTGCGTTTATAAAACCCCAGAATGTGTGTGTGTGTCTGTTTTTTTTTTTTTTTTTTTGGTGAGATATGTTAAACAGCGACAAGCATGGCCTGTGACCCACCATTGTATTGATACTGTCCCAACTTAACTACCCATTAGATATTGGGTTTTAAGCACAAAAGGCTTTGGTACAATTAAGTAAGAGTCATCAACTTATAAGTTATATTTTATTTGTCACTTTTCCAATGTGGGATCTTTTCTCTCCAACACGCCCCTCACGTATAACCTAACTCTAGGTCTGCACGTGAAATTAATTAATCCAATGGAAATTGGGACACAAGTCTCATGTCGGAGACTTGGTCAATACAATCCAAGACCCACATTGGACACTTGGTAATAATCCAATCGGAATATTTCGATGGCAATACAAGGAACCCCAATTTGGGCTCATGATACGTGCCTACGTGGAGACGCAATTGGAGAAAGACCCGCTCTGATACAATGTTAAACAGCGACATGCGTGGCCCGTGACTCATCATTGTACCGATACTGTCCCAACTTAACCACCCATTAGGTGTTGGGTTTTAAGCACAAAAAGTCTCGGTACAATTAAGTAAGAGTCACAAACTTATGAGTTATATTTTATTTGTCACTTTTCCAATGTGGGATCTTTCCTCTCCAACAAGATTGAAATGTAGAACCCCTGACTTACGATTAATCGAGCTTCACAATCACAATCAAAAATCAATTGGCAATGGAGTAAACATCTGATTCTAGTGCGGTCCTTACAAATTAATTTTTTATATTATGTAACTGATTTCTAACTTACTTTGTGTAGAGGGAACTTGTTCTATGCCGCTTGAAGAACTATGGAAGTCATAGCCTGGCTCATGATATGGTGATGACCAGTAGTAACAGTAAATCTTTAACAGATTACTCCTATTATTAAGTAGATTGCCAGTCGGCTTCAGATTCCAACCCACAAATGAGGAGTTGGTGGATTACTACTTGAGAAACAAGATACATGACAATGATGGCATAGATTCAAAACAAGTTGATTCCATCATTTCTGAAATTGATTTCTACAAGTATGAACCTCGGGAATTACCAGGTAAATAAAACATCGATATATTTTTATATTTTTCTTCTAATATGCATTTCAATCGAGGGTGGATGTATAGATTGCTAAAATGCTTTTGTGCACAGCAAAATCACGTAGCAAGTCAAACGACGAGTGGTTCTTTTTAACTCGACTCAATCGGTACAAGAACACCAAGAACATTAGTAGAGCCACGAAGGAAGGTACATGGAAGCCCAATGGTAACGAGCGTGATGTAACCAAAGAGGATAACTGGGAATCTGTGATTGGGAAGAGGAAGTTTTTGCCCATAGATTGACACATCTTGCTAGTGTCTCTTACTCGTGTGATTATCCAAAATGTACTCTATGAGGATTCTTGTACTAGTACTCGAGGTGTACGTAACATGCCCCCTTGTTGTACAATCATCCTTCTTATATTAATAATAATAACGAGCGTGGGGCTGAGCCTTCCAATTAGGTTGGGTTCCAAACCCCTTTTCAAAAAACAAAAAAAACAAAAAAATAGAACCAGGTGATCATTCTTTCCAAAATTGTTTGCACACTTATAATGCTTCCACTTAAGTATGTTGTTGTCGTTGTGTGTGCAAAGCATGAACGAATAAACTTAGCCTCATCGAACATCGAATACACAATGTTCCTCCCAATAGTAGAGAGCCTTTTGAGGAGAGAGTGAAATTACTTATGATAATTTTTAACTAAATTGATCAACATTAAGGTACCGAATCAAATCAAATTAATATATAACTAAACTATAGTTGTCATATATATTAATTTGATTTCATTTGGTACTTTAATGTTGATCAATTTGGATAAAAATTATCATAAGTAATTTCGCTCTCTCCTCAAATGGCTTTCTACTATTGGGAGGAACATTGTGTATTCGATGTTCGATGTGGCTAAGTTTATTCGTTCATCCTTATACATATATATATATATATATATATATATATATATATATATATATATATATATGGGAAAGCATCACTAATGGTCACTGAGTTGTGATTTATTCGACACTTAACTTACTGTATTTTCAACAATATCACTTAACTCACTTAGTTTTACATCCGTCTTTCACTTAACTCACTGTCATTAATTATGCCGTTAAAAACGATTAAAATTGAGGGTATATTTGTCTAAACACTAAAAAAATGTATTTCTAATTTTTTTTTTAAAAGACAATTTTTTTTTCAAATTATATTTAAGTTAAAAAATCATTTTTTATTAGAAATCTCATAAATTTAAAAAATTTAAAAAATTCTAATAAATGTAAATTGAGGGTATATTTGTCTAAACATTAAAAAAATGCATTTGACAATTTTTTTTCAAATTATATTTAAGTTAAAAAAATCATTTTTATTAGAAATTTTAGAAATTTTAAAAAATTGAAAACAAAATCTAATAAATGTAGTTTTTTAAAGTTAAAAATAATTTTTAAGTGTTTTGACAAATATATCCTCTATTTTAACGACTTCTAATAGTAGAATTAACTGCAGTGAGTTAAGTGAAAGACGGATGTAAAACTGAGTGAGTTAAGTGATATTGTTGAAAATACAGTGAGCTAAGTGTCGAATAAATCATAACTCAGTGACCATTGGTGATATTTTCCCATATATATATATATATATATATATACACACACACACACACACACACAGTCTGGTTACGGTGCGGATGTTCGTACCGAGTGGACAGTACGGATTTCAGGTTTTCCCCCACTTTCCTATCACATTTTCACATCTTAACCGTTCAGTTTTTAGGTCTTAATGTATAGATCACCTCTGTAAAATTTCAGCCAATTTGGTGATCATTAAGGCATCCAAAGCTGCAATTTATCATTATAAATATGAATGGTTCCGGTTCGACAGATTCGGTCCGTTAGTGTTAATTGCAGTTTTAGATGCCTTAACGATCACCAAATTGACTGAAATTTTGTAGAGGTGATCTATACATTAAGACCTAAAAATTGAACGGTTAAGATGTGAAAATGTTATCGGAAAGTGGTCGAAAACAGGAAATCTGTACCGAAATTTCAGTACGGACGTCCGCACTTGAGAAAAATCTTATATATATATATATACACACACACACACACACACACACATACAAGGCCCTTCTAGTGAGGGATTCCTTTTTTTTGTCTTTTCTAGGGATAGGGCATTAGACCAACTTTTCGGTCATATTTTCACATCTCAACCGTTCAGTTTTTAGGTCATAATGTATAGATCACTTCTGCAAATTTTCAGCAATTTGATGATCATTAAGGTATCGAAAACTGCAATGTACCATTATAAACACGAACGGTTCCGGTTCGACAGATTCTGTCAATTCGTGTAAATTGCAATTCTGGATGCCTTAACGATCACTGAACCGTTAGTAGAAGGGCCCTCTATATATATAGAGAGAGAGAGAGAGAAATTACTTATGATAATTTTTAACTAAATTGATCAACATTAAGGTACCAAATCAAATTAAATTAATATATAACTAAACTATAGTTGTCATATTTAGATATATATGACAACTATAGTTTAGTTATATATTAATTTAATTTGATTTGGTACCTTAATGTTGATCAATTTAGTTAAAAATTATCATAAGTAATTTCTCTCTCTCCTCAAAAGGCTTTCTACTATTGGGAGGAACATTGTGTATTCGATGTTCGATGTGGCTAAGTTTATTCGTTCATGCTTTGCATCAAGCTATAGATCCCAACAATAATGAAATAAATTGTGTCAAACTTCATTATAACCTAGAAAAATACATTGATCTCAATTTGTACACTGGTATATTAAGGATAAGCGTTTTATGTCAAAACGTTGTTCGTCGATAGTCAATCCACAACATTGCTCCCATGCATGTCATTACTTATAACATCGTATGTGCTCCTCTTGTTTACATTTTGAACAAAATACTAGCTAGCTTACTTGCTTTGTGCAAGCTAAGGAACAATGCTGATGACAAGGAGGCCGAGTCTCATACGGAGGACATTCAACAGGTGAGAATCACCGGCATAGATAGATATTATCTCTAAAGCTTTTCTCACCAAGGAATTTAGTTATTTTGTTTGATTTGAAGAATTGTTGAACATAGCAGTATGCAATATTTTCATTTCATCAATTCAAACCATTCATGTTTTTAGACTTTATCATATTTGCAAAACCCATCTGAATTTCAGATTGTGCAAGCAAGCATGCATAGTGGGTACCGTCTCACATCAATCATCACATGCAATCCTTCAAACACACGACACGTGCTATTAAAATAATTTAATCTTCTTCTCATTATTGTTCACAACATGACTTTTCCTCCACCGAAGTGCTTGCAAGGGAGCCATCGCCTAATAGTGACTGTAATTGCTTATACTCTTCGATTGCAGATGATGATCGCGAATTAACAGAAATTGTCAATTGGCTCCTTGTTGATTCTGAACCAGACTCGTATACTCTGTTCAATCACTCAACTACCATGCAGATATAATTGGCCAGGTCTGATTAAGCAAGAGTGACATAAATAGTCCATAGACTGAAATTAACAAAGTAGGCCAGCATCTCTACTGATGTCTTCTGCTATTCATAACGATCTTGTGTTTGTCTGATGTATATTCTCTACGTAATCCATCACCAATGATCAGTGGCAAATTTTTATTCACCAATGTGCTGTTTGCAAAGGGAGTATCATTTTCTTGGCGTCTTCCACTATCTCTCATGGTCCGGCTTCAATTTTTGGTTACATTTATATGTGGAACACAGACAGAAAAAGAACAAGCCCAAGTTAATGTAATGCTGGAGGAAACGTGTGAGATTTGGAGATACAGAGAACTTCAGTATCCAACAGTGCTATTAATTATTACCACATCACTATCTGCAAACAACATTAATTAAGATTTTAGAGGCAGACCCGTGTGGCCGAGATTTGCCCTTTGTTTTTTCTGGTGCCAACTTCAAGTATCAGACATTCTGAAATATGTTGACATATAACATAAATATGTCAACATTGAAGCCACCCTCAAGTATAAGGAATATAAATAATATTATAGGAATTTAAGAAAGGTTGCCGAACTCACGATAATTAGATTTCTTTCACTAGTTAGGGTGTTAACCTAAAAAGAGCTATAATATGCAAATGTACAATCACAAACTTTAGTTTATAAAGAAATCTAGGCTCATAGTGAGTATGTGCATTGATGGTAATGAAATTGTTTGTTTAATAGAGTGGTGAACCAAACTAGATGCTCAAATATAAACTAAATTACTCTATAATTAAACTAGTGATCTAATGAATGAAAATTTGAATTTGAATTGTCTACCACTAATCCTCTTGCAAGTCTAATACATTTCAATATGAATGATGCTAAATCAATTAACCAATTTATCTCCTTGCATTTCTCTAGGGTATGACAAGGGACATGCTCTTTTGTGATATCAAGCAATCCCTCTTGAGTGTAGTACTTAATTACTTAAGTCATACATTACAATCCGGTTACATATCTAGTGCATTACTATAAAGTTTGGAGATAAAGAAATCATGCAAACCAAATAAACTTATTTCTTAGTAATTGTAATTCACAACCCCTACATGCACACCTAGTGTGCTTTCATGCTTTAACATTCAAAGATTACCAAGCTCTAAATATTATACCATGACATGGCAAATATACATACTCAAAGTGATAGATTCTAAGCATATGCATTCAACTCTTGAACTATCATGTAGGCATGTTAATCAAAGTTTGCACACATCGTATTATAGCATCAATTCATACAAGATTGTGTTAGCTTGCTAGCTGGTTGCTGGTTTTACAAAATAAAAGTTCAAAGCATTCAACATAGAGTAAACTATATCCCCAGCTTGGAGTTGTAATGATCTATAATATCACTCAAGAATCTAGCTATATGAACTTGTATCTGATATGCATACACAGCTGTACCAATTTTACACTTATCACATAATGAGAACATCATCGAACTCCGAATCTGATTTCTTCTTTTTTACTACGAGCTGTGAGTGCTTAACCACAACATTCAACAAGGCTACACCCTAAACACTTTTGCTTATTCTCTCTTCTTCTTTCTTCTGATTACATTTGCTTTCCTTCATTAATGAAGGGGACAGAGATGACTGCAACCATGACTTTTCCAGAGGGCTTTAAGTTCCAACCATCAGAAGAGCGGCTAGTGAACCATTACTTACGGAAGAAGCTATTATTCCCGGAAATTGATTTATGTCAATATGAGCCTCATGAACTACCAGGTAATACTTGCAATATTTTCTTGGTTTGTATTATACGATCAAGTTTTGTTCTCTTATTCCAGACCTGTAGTTGGTTTTGGTTTTTTATTTTGTTCTTGTCATTTCCATTTTTCACCAACCCTGAATTTGTAAATGAAATTAGCTGTCCAAGTTCTAATCCAACTGCTCTGTATACTATGTAGCATTATCATCGATAGAGTCGAATAAAGAGTGGTTTTTCTTCAATCGGGGGAGAGGCAGAAGCACTAGACAAGGTTACTGGAAGAAAACTGGATCTGGCCGTAAAATAAAGGCTTCAGATAAGTCGATCATTGGTGAACTGCGGCACATGATTTTCCATTGCTCTTCCAAAGGGCAAGTGACTGCATGGGTTATACGCGAGTATTCTCTTCTTCCCGACCAGGTAATCCTTCTTTCTTCAGTTTTGTGGGTTATGAAACCTACTAATACTAATTTCTCTGCAAGGTTAGAAAGTCTACGATGCATCGGCAAAAAAGCATGCCATTGATTACCTTAAAAAAAAAAAAGAGTGGTTGGGCAAAAAAATAAATCTCCGAAGGCACATATATGCATGTGAGATGCTGAGCTCACATTGTGAACCTCATTATGAGGTTCTGTCTAGCAATAATAGAGAGGTAAGTGGCTAGCATTAGAAATGATATTAGCTATGTGAAGATTTCCAGTTCGAGACTTAATGCATTTAAGAGCTGTGTCGAGAAAGAGAAGTTAGAATCTAGAAAAATACTTGGATGTTCTAAGTCGGCTTATATGACAATTGATTTTCAACTTAATCATGTAGAGAAGCTTCGTTCTTTATCACCTACTCTTTTATTGCTATACTTTGTTTACATGATGAACTGTGACTTAATCAATCATGTAGGGGGAGACAGTTTTGTGTCGGTTAAAGTTAAAGTCAGTTGATTATATTGAGACTACTTCTGATGATTTGGATATGGAGGACGTTCCAGAGGTGAGAATAATTAGCATGGATATCCATATCAACAATTAATCTATATATGTATTATATGAGGCTCTTCGTTTTCCATTCATAGAGATGTTTTGGGGATTCTAGCTTTTGTTTCCATTAATTGGTGTTTTCCTGTTTATGATGTTCTTGGTTGAGAGGTTTTAGTTTTGGTCCTCCTTTTGTCACTTTCTTTACAATAGTTATTTTTCTTGTTGTAATGAGGTTTTTGGTGAGAATGTGGAGTGTTTGTCCCACATTGAAAAAAGACTTTGCAATAAAATTTATAAAGATTTTGAACCTCTCCAATCATTGCAGATTGACTTTAGAGTATTTATCACATACAATAAGTTTTGGTTGTAAAGCTTGATTAATTTTTTAATCAACGTTCAATGATGGTTGATTGCCTCTTATTTAGATGATCAAGTTCTTATACGATCTTATTATCAATGCTCAATGATGGTTGCCTCTAATTAGAAAATCAAGTTCATATACGATTTTAATGTGGAGCCCAAAAGGTATGAACTAATGCTTATTTTTGTGATTCTTAACTCAGCTACTTGAGCAGCCGGAAGTAAATCTGGATTCACTCTTTCCTCCACTTGAGCCACAACAGGAGTGCCGCCCTTACGTACTGCAGTCACCATTATCCACAGAGCTGGGAAATGATCCAAACACCAATGTCTATTACAGTGAATGCAGTAAGTGGCAACGTGCATTAGGGACCGATGATTCATATCTTAGACATCTGAAAAGAATTTCAACCAATGATCATGAGAAATCAGTTGGACATGCCATGGCTAAGTTTCAAAATCGAGCTACAGCTCATACAATTTTGGAGGTGAGAATGGTATGCTATTCAAAATTGATCTGAAGCACAAGTATGTCCAAACACCAAACTCACTGCTTGTTTCTTTATGATTCCTAATCCAGGTGCATCCTCAAACCGAAGATTCTGCAGAACTCGGTGATGCTCTGATTATAATGAATGTAGTGAGCTTCAATCTCCATTTGTGGACAATGATTCATCTCTTACAGATTTTTTGAATACATGTATTGCTGACCAGGCTTATTACTCCTCTGAAGAATCAGCACTGATTCCTTCCAAAGACTCCAACCTAGCTACTAAACTTATAAGGAAGGGTCTGTGACGGGAATAGTGGAGTAAGAGGCGATACAAACACTGAAGTAGTCCATGAAGGTGGTGAACCAGAATATCAAAGCAGGCGTTGTGAACCACAAGAGGTCCGATAAGAATGTGGCTCGTATTACAAACAGTGACATTGTCCTACAAAGATTTACACTCCCACTCATGTTGTGTCCTACAAAGATTTGCACTCCCACTCATGTTGTTAGGTAATTGTAAATGTATTTTGGGTTCCATTGGGTAGTAGTTATTTGGGTTTGTTTCATTTTACCCATAATTTTGGCACTTCTAATATCATCGCAAATGTATTTTGGGTTCTAATCTCAATAGAATAGTAGTTCTTTGGGTTAATTTCATTTTACCTAGCCCCTCTGACTTTTTTATTTTAAATCAGTTGTTCCCCTGCATTTATAATTTTGTTACTTCATATCATCATAGAGGATCACTCTAGACCTAACTGGTTAGCTTCATTTTAAGAAGCTAACCATCTTTTAGACCAACTTTTAGTCACATATTGACATCTCCACCATTCAGTTTTAAGATTCCTATGGTATATCACTTATGCAAATTATCAGCCAAATTGATTATCGTTTGGGTATTCATAATCATGATTTACTAATCATAAATACGGACTGTACGTTCAGGTTAGACAGATTCGATTCCTCCATTGATTTGATCTAGTTGGGGGGTCAACAAACCTCTGATTACTTTCAAAATCACAAACATCTTCATTTTTCACTGTGGCCCTGAATAAAAGTTTTATTGCCCCCAACAAAAGTTTTATTCGGGGGCAATAACAAATTTTATTGGGGGTTGATAACCCTCCTAGAACTTTTATGAGACCTCCCTATGGACCTCAAACTACTGTCGATGTCTGACAAGATCTCTGACGACCTCCTGGGGAATTTCGGCCAAGTTCGGTAAGGTTCTGGCGAGGTTTCCACAAGTCTAACAACCGGTGATTGGAAACCGACATGACTCAAGTTTTATTGTGTCCTAATAAAACATTTATTAGTGGGCAATAATAAGTTTATTGTCCTCAATAAAACATTTCCTAACTTTTATTTCTCCCCATTAAAACTTTTATTGCTCCCCAGTAAAACCTAAATAGTTTATTCCCCCCCCCCCCCCAAAAAAAAAAAAAAAACCTCCGGTGAGAGTCTGGCGATGTTCCGGCAAGGACCAGTGAGATTCCGACGACCTTCGTAGTGATTCCGACAAAGTCTCCGATGACTTTTTTCTCTTCCACTCTCTTTTTCTCTATGTGAGAAAGGGAGAGGGCAAAATTGTCGGAATAATAAACAAAAAAAATTAATTCGGTATTATGGCAAAAAATATACAATGAATAAGTAGTCAATCTTATAAGATGTTGGGGCAAATAGATCGTTATAGTAGTTGAAATTTTGGTAAATTGACATTTTTCTCTTTTTTTTTTCTCTAAGTAGTTGAATAGAATCAACTTTCAATTACAAATAGAAAAGAAATATCAAATTAAAATTTTTAAATCGTATCTAATTTTGAGGTGGTCCAAGGACAGCATGAAGCACAAATATGCCTGCTTAAAATGGCCTAACCACCCCCGAGCCCCTTCTCTCTCTCACACCCAAAGTTTTGGACTCTTCAACACAACTGTAATTTTCTTTCCTACCTAAAGACCCTAGGAGTTGCTCTCAACCCCACTATCTTTAGTCGTCCAATTTATAGTCATTGATAGAAGTTCCTAGACCATTTCATCAATGCACGTTCATGATGCAACCCTCATCTCTCTCCTTAACTCTCTAGGAAAACTAAAAGGTCCAAACATAAATTTAACCATATATTTATTCTCAATGCATATGAACTTAACCATGCAATTTCCCATACACGTAGAGTTATGTATTCATCATTTCATCCCATGTAAAACATCTCCACTGAAGAGGGATAGTCCAGCTGAACCACCCAGATCAGCTTCTTTCATCAAGCAACACAGCCGAGCCGAGCCGATCCAAGCCGGATAATTAAGCACCAAACCCGACACAATAGGGTAAATTCAGAGAATTTTTACTTCCAAAAAAGACACCAAAAGTCCTACACTGGCTTAACTAGTTACCCTTAAGCCTGATGAACTTCTGAAAAAGGGGTCCAAAACACACTAAGGTGCCGAAGAACGAAACTTGCCCAAATGAATCGAGTTGGGGCAACCGGTTTGCATCCTCTACCTGTAGGCAATGCGGCACGGGACTGGCTGTGCTGGGATGGCGGCCTGTCGTTCCTGTAGATGTTCATTTTTTTACACTACCTTTAGACAAATTCCAACTAATTAAAATCAAATGCGACCAAATCTTTAGGTCTCTCTATATTGTCTTAGTCCCAGTACTATGCCAATCACCTACCTTTGGTCTCTGCCAATACTCTATAGATAACTGGATGAGTACTCCAAATACCGCAAGTGGTTTTTAATACTCCCTAAGTGCTTTTTAAGTTCAAACCAGACCCAAAGAATGTGTATTTAGGTTCTCAGCTGGGGTTTAATTCCCACCTATTATGTGTTTAAAAGAACCCTTTGCTTGGAACAAAATTAAAGAACAATTTACAAATAGTCGATCCATCACTCTCTTCCACTAGCTAGTGTCAGTATAATACTCCGCTAATCCATCACCAATGATATCGGTTGCGAATTTGCTATCACCTACCAAACACAAGGGGTATTTCTTAGGAACCAAATCATCCTTGCTTCATGCTACCAAGGCACACGTGAATTCGCAGCCTGAATATTCCTCTAGAGTGGAGACATTTCCTTCATACTCGACTCTAGACATAATTTCTCCACAAAATTCTGCAGCGTAAGTTGAGGCTAATATGCTCTTAATTTATCGAATGAAGATTGTTGTCATTTTGTCGATCTAAACTATTGATTAAGCTGAAATTGTTATTGTTATAAAGAGTTAATGTCATGTATGGTAAGAGAAATTTAACCACCATGATTT
The DNA here is from genome assembly GCA_025331145.1 of Rosa persica. Lineage (NCBI taxonomy): Eukaryota > Viridiplantae > Streptophyta > Magnoliopsida > Rosales > Rosaceae > Rosa > Rosa persica. The sequence goes on from WFKR01000001.1 coordinate 33,878,023, forward strand.
TTCCTTAAAGAAAACTCATTGGACACTTTACAAGTTTGATAAATTATATCAACACCATGATAAAGTTAAATACCTTTTTTCAATAAAATAAACCCCAGACCCATTTCTGGATGTGGATATAATAAGAGAATAGTTAGTTGACCTTTCTTCATCAAAGTGAGCTTTAGAAGAAACCTCTCAACCAACAAAATAAGCCGAAGTTTTCATTCATATATCTAGATGTTTATGTAGGGAAGAAGAGGGGATCATGCAGGAATATATCACAGCTCACTAGACCAAAAACACAATGAATTGGAATCTCTTGCTTCCTGAATATCCAGCATGGCAACCCGAATGGAACCGCGGAGATATTCGACTAACATTCTTCAAATGTTTAAAATGGCAGGTAGAAGAAACCTTGAATCCAATCGAGTGCCCTTACCACTACTACTGTGATAGTGTTTATCCTGGAAACTATTCACCTGTTGTGGATAATCTGGTTCTTTTCTTCGTAGTGTCTACATACTTGGCAACCTTGGTCATAATGGTAATGCACATTGCAGGAAGAGCGCAAAGTTGTGTTCAGTCGAAAAGATACTTGCTTCCTTCTGGTCCCATTGCCCTTCCGCTGATCATCCTGGCCCTAGCCAAGGGCCACCGAATCAACACCACGTTCCCTCTCTCAAGTATTGGTCCGGCCATCCTACAATTGGTTCAGATTTCGGCTCTAACCTTCACCAATGGAGGTGACGACATCAAGTATGTGTTTTTCGAGGCATCAACCATCTCTGGAATTTTACATGCAAGCATGTACCTGGATGCTGTCATCTTACCTTACTATACTGGTTTTGATGCTCTGGTGAAATCAACATTTTCGGGTGAGTGTCCATCTTGTGTATGTCGAAATGAAAATTTGGTAGTGGGAGGGACACTGGTATCCTACACAGGATGGTCCTTGACCACTTTTTTGGTTGTGGGTACCCTGTGCTGGAGAGTTGTATGCAGGCTCTATGGAAGCAAACTAGGAAAGTTCATACTGATTAGGTCTTTGCTGGAGAGTTCAAGTTGGATCTTAATGATAATAGATTGTGTTTATCTCACCACAAACTCGCCACCAGAGAGATTGATGTTGCGAGTTGCTGCTTTTGGAGGCATACTTGTCTTGATTTGCCTTTGTGTAATCAGAGAATTATGCACTTGTATCACACAACTACATTCTGTGTATAAAAGTAGGACAGCAGATGTTTGCAACAGAAGCAAGATAGAAATGACAAAATGATGGAACATATATTTTCATAGCCAATGAACTATAATCATACGAAGATTATTCCAAGAGTAACTAGTCTTTTTCTTGTATTCAATACGCAAGCTATTAAAATCACTGTAATCCAACAGCACAAAGCGGATCTTTAACATAAATCAAAAATGCTCTGGGCTGATTTACTTCTTGCAGGGTGGTAGCACTCTTCACCTTCAACACTTCCATTCCACCAGAAGATGAGCTCGAGTAATATTCCAAAGCAACTCACAGAAAAAACCTCCTTCTGCTAGTGTCCATCTCAGGCTAAGAAAGAGAAGAGAAGAGAAAATTGCAAACAATTGAGTAACAATATTTTCAATATTTTCTTATGATAAAGATATGAAACGATGTACTGAAATGAATTGACTGATAAGTGGATTACCTTGTGAACCCACTCAAACTCCCCGCCTCTAGGATCAAATGTCCCGTGCTGTAGACTGATCAATTTAAGGGTAAAACGAGGACCACATTCCTGAGTGTTTAAGACATGAAAGACAGTTAAGATCTACATTTATAAATGATAAAATAAAGAATAAAGACATAAACGTAAACTGCATGCTATAGTAGATGTGGCAATACCCTGCCTTCCTATGTCACATTAATGGACCAGAACAAAACACAAGGACATTTCAAGTGGTGGAGGAAATTCAGTCAGGTCCCTCGCCCAAACCAGATCAAGACAAGAAAGCAAATGCAAGAGGAACAAATACATAAGTGACACCAACCTGTAGACGGGCAAACGGTTTTGCTTCAGTAATAGTGTCAGCTTTGGAATCCTTGGTCTTTTTACCCTTTACTTCAGCCTGTTTAGTCTCTTTGGTTTCAAAAATGTACCTGAACACATAGAAATTAATGATCATCAGTAAACAAAAAGCTCTACAGCAAAGGAAGGTATATAAGATCACAAGAATAAGAAAGAATCACTGCAAGAACTAAAAATTGCAAAGGAGGCACACCGATGATGCCGGAAGAATATAAAATCTCGCTGGTTGTGGAAAGTTACAACTCGCCGACCACGAAAGTTTGGTTCTTGAGGGAAAAGTGACTGTATTAATCTGAAGAAAGCAGGTGAAATAAGAAAACCATTAGGAGCTTGAAGGCAATTCATTCTTACATAAGAGACCACTTGAAGCTAATTGTACAGGGAAAAAAATGAAATTACCACAACTTGTGATGAGGTGTATTAGAACCAAAAATTCCTAAATGCATCTAATATAATGTGAAAAAACATTTCAAACAAGTTAAGGATTGCAACCTTCCAATACGATGACCAAGGCGTGTTGTAAAGTTGTTTAATACAAGCTCAGGCTCATGACTGGTTGGATTTCCATGATTCTGCAGGCATACCAAATAAAGAATAAGGAAAAAAAAATGACAGTTAACACACACCCTACATTGATTCCCTAGAGATGAAAAGTTAATACTTCGCAGAATTTTAGTCTTTTGGACTCTTTCAAGTTTTTGAATCTCTATGACTCCTCTTTTCTTCAACTGAAGAAAATAAAAACCTTTCATCGCAATATGTAGCAAAACAGTATAAAGATGGTACTGTTTTGATGCATGCAACATATGGCAACGAACCTTGATATCCTTCCGTAAAACGAGCTTTGAGAGCTTGAAATGGGCAGTAGGTCCATTAGGTAAGCCAATTATTAGGAGAGCATCTGAAAAATGATTGCAATACTTGAAGTCAGATAAAAAAACAGGGAAAATATGGGGACAATCTCACTTCACAAAGATTTTAGAAGTTAAAGACATCAGAAGCAAAGCCTGAGAGACCAACCTGGTTCCCGGCGATTGGTATGAACAACAATTAAAGAAGTGAATTCCTTTTTATTTGCATATTCTATAATCTGCAACAAGAAAAAAGATTACATATATTAACCGTTTGAACTCCATGTTTGTTACATTGAAAAAATGAAAAACAAATTGATATAAAAGGTAGAAACGGTACCTTTTTCAAGTCATAAGTTCCTCTTTTATAGTACTGCGCATTTGGGATCACCGAAAGTAGTTCCTCTATAAACGCAGGACCCCTCTGTAAACCACCAAAACAACAAAAAGCATAAACCTTACCACACATTGGCAATCACCTTGTAGTAAAAGGTATCAGTTCCGTAACCAACAAAAGCTAAAATGACATTGAAAACAAGTAAAAAGACAATACATACAGAAGAGTTAAATCGGCAAGTGGTGATCAGTATCTTCGGATTCGATTCACGCTTCAAAACCGCACTAAACTCATCCGCATCATTTCTAACAAACAACTGCAAATTGCACACACCACAAAAAACCCCAACATTTTCATCTCCATCCATAAAAACATAAAATTTCCACCAGCCCAACCAAGTAATTCAACAAACCTCTTCGTCGTCGGGCCTACAAACAGTCTCATCCTCCTCCCTGGTGTTCTCAATCGTCTTCGGAATCTTCCTCACCGGAGGCTACACAATCCAATTACCAAATCGAAATCAAATACTACATTTTTCTACAAAAAATAAATTAAAAAATTCCGAAATCTTAAGTACAAATCAATGCAATTAGCCGAATACCAAAAAGATTCAATTTTCATAGGAAATAACAGCAATGGGGCTAAACCCTATACCTCTTCGCCGAGCTCGAGAGCTCGCTTTTCGGCGGCGTCGCGAGCCTTGACCTTCTTGCGCTTGTCGAGCTTCTTCTCTTGCTTGAGCTTGGCGTGGACGGCGGCTCTCTTGTCCTTGTTCTTTATCATCGACGGGAGTATCCCCTTCTTCTTCTTCTCGATCTCCACTGCTACTGGTTTGGGCTCGTCTCCTCCTTCGTTCTCGCTCTTCTTCCTCTTGAAGCCCATTTTGGTAATTTGCTTCGATTGCTATGGGATCAGACCCAAATCGGAGTGCTCTGCCGGAGAATCGGAATTGGGGGTTTTTCTACGGCTACAGTGGCGATTAGGGTTTTAGGGTTTTGCTGCGCACCGTTTTCATTCTCGTTTTGGGTTTTATAAGTTTTATATGGTGTTTTTACGTTGTTACCCTTCTTCCCCAGTTTTTTTGTTTCTTTTGCAATTGGCCATGCATTTCACTATTTTGGTCTTTTTCCTTTCTCTCTCTCTCTAATTTTTTCTTTTTTTGAAAACCCTAATAGCACGTGTATTTTAGAGGATTGAGATGAATTGGAATAAGCTATTGGCAAAAGTATCGAGTTCAAATACCAACTCCCACTGTATAATTGAGTCTTTGAAAGAATAAGAGAATTTAACAAGTTTTGGTAAGTTTTTAATGTGAGTTTTACTTGCATTTAGATGCATTTTATATTAACAAAACGCGTGAGAAATCAAATATTGGAATCATTTTTGATTCGTTTTCGTATTTTTGAGTAATCAAATGTGCGATAACTGTTGTTAATATTGTTTCAATTCTTTGATGCCTAAAGTTATTAGCATCTCACACCGACTCACAGTATAGTTTGACTTCATTTTCAATATGTTGTGGTAGTTTTGTCGTTTGTCACATTTAGGAACAATTTAAGATATGTGTAATTTAATGTTATAAATTGATAGTTGATACGTATTAATCAAGTTTAAGGGTTTATGGATGTGACTATGTGAGGCGCTCAAATGAAGAAAATAATAAACTAAAATTTAAAATTAATCTTAAACATGATTTTTTTTATTGAAAAATAAAATAAAAAAGTTTTTTTATTTTTTTATAATTTAACCTTTTTTTAATTGAAAATTTCGGGAATAATATATATTCGCGAATAATTCGGCTGATTTCAAAAATGTGAGAATTTTTCCAAATCTTTGAGAATAATTTGGAAAACAGGAAAAATTTTCAGAAATTCGTTAATTGACTAACTAGGCTAGAGCTAATTCTGCTAAACACTTGAGAGTATCTTTAACTTATATATAGGTCCAAGTAAACCACTCAGGTTCTCCCAATAATAACGTTATCCAGGTGTGCTCCATATATGAACATCATGTAAGGATTTTGACAAAGTAAAAGCAGATAATCTCTCTTTTTATATGCATTTACCAAGAAGCAGCATCTAATTCCCTTTTGACAAATAGTTAGTTTTTGGTAAGAATTTATGTAGCAGTACAGAGCAATCCACTATCCAACTTCTGGACTATCACACTTTAAAGCCAGGGAGTTTACAGGTTGCAAAATTCTGCTGTCTCTTGTTTCAATCGGTTAATGGTTCATGCAGCATTTTATCTGGTCATCACTGTTCTGGAAACTATAATTTTTCCATTGCTAATAAGATTTTGATTAACAACACGGATGTATGTTGAACCCATATCAAGGGACATCTGCACCTTCTTCAGCTGCTTGTGTCTGCCTCATCACATTTTCCTTTGCATCATTGCTTTTCCCCCACAGTAGAACATACATTCCCACTATGACTAGGACAGATCCCACCACACTGGTCAGCAATGACAAGCTTTTAGCAGCAGGATATATAACATAATCAACTGTTAACTACAGTTTGCTCCTACACAGTATCTTATACATTGCGTCTATCTCCAGACTGCTATCACCCATATATCATCACTTATTTATTTAGCATAAATTGATTCTCACGTATCGACACGCCAACACAAATTGGTCTCAAGTCTTGGTTCAAATGTCACAATGTGGGCTAATATGTTGCTTTTGTTAGCTTTGAAGATGAACTTGCATGAGAGTTAATGTGAAAAGCACCTTATATTTGGATGCACAGTGTGTATATATATAACCCAAATGACATGATCAACTTTAATTCATGCAAAATTGTTTTCTTGTCACAGAGATACAATATTGTTATCATGCTGTGTCAATGTGAGTCATCTAATATGTATTGATTAACAACATAACATGTCAAGACAAGAATATGACCCATATCGATATGTACAGAAGGAAAAATATGTTTGAGCCAACCTTCCAAGATAGATTTGTTCTTTCAAGGTTGAGAAGTCAAACATAGCCACAAAAATCTGGGTTAAGGGGGTAAATGCTGCTGTAAACAATGGACCCTTTTGTTTCACACACCATGACATGCCTACATAGCACAACCCTGATCCAATTGCTCCCTGTCTCAACCCAAATAAAACCTCTTAGTTACTGAATATAGACGACAATATGAATCTTAACAAAGAGAAAATTTGGTTACTCACTGCATATAGGACACTTAATATCTCCAACTTCCCCTTCAAAACCCACACTGACATGTTCATGTTTCTCTCGGTAACCAAGCCCAAGATGGCTGATTGAATGGCGCCGAAGAAGGACAAGATAGCTGTGCTAGAGTACTGAAATGGGTAGCTCTTGCCAATCTTGGCTTGTATGAGAAACCATGAAGCCCACAAGAGGCAACCTGCTGCTAAAAGCAGGGAACCAACTGCCCACTTCTCTTTATCCTTTGCTGCTCTCCTCATATAGTCATGGTCTTCATTTTGATCAGCTGTGGCATGGGAATGTTGGTTGGTTAGTGGCATTCCTTTGTATAAGGTCAATGACAAAGCTCCGCCAATACATATCAGAGCACCCAAGATCTTTGCTCTGCCTCCCTTGCTCCTAATGTTTACTTTCTCTAGACTGGAAGATGTTCAATAGAATGAAGTTAGAGTTGGGGCTAGAAGTTATTTTTCGGTACTCTTAACAACGAGATTGAGACTTTTGGAACAACAAAGTGCAGTGTCGGAAAAATTGTATATTGTAAGAGCGCAAAGGATAATCAATCAAGCATTAATCAAAGTAACTCAATAAATTTTACCCAAATGGTAGTGCCAATAGGAAAGTGTTCACAGGAACCATGTTGATGAATGCACAGGAATAGGTAGCTGAGGTGTATTGGAGTCCAAGAAGAAACAAGTATTGTGTGAATGTTACCCTGAAAGATAATATCAAGTATTCACCATGGATTAGTTACTCGATGCATGATACCATTACCAGAAATTAAACAACAAGATCGATCTCATCAATTGGTGTTTCCTTACTAACCCAATTAGAGCACTGAAGAAAAGGTGGCATATGATGCCAGCTGTAAGTTCGGGTCTGCTTTTTCTGCTAGAAATTTTCATGCATCACATTTATTTGATTAGATGACTCAAACGAGTTCGTAAATGTCACATGTAAAATATATGAGTAGGACTAATGTGAATTTGATATTCAAGGGGGAACAATAATTATTCACTGGCGGAAACTAAAAAATTAGCTAGGACTTTAATCTTAAAATCTCTTGAAAATAAGACTCGGAAATCATGTTGAAGAATTTAATACGATGGTCGTGATGAGTTTAAGTGTAGATCTTACTTTGCTTTAATCTCAAAATCTCTTAAAAAAAAAATACTCGGATATCATGTTGAATAATTTAATAAGATAGTCGTGAGGAATTTAAGTGTAAATCTTACCTTTCCCAAAAGAAGGCAATGGGTGTCAATAAGACACAAGATATTAACTGCCTATAAGTAACCACCACCAAATTGTGTACTCCTCTATCCAACGTCAACTTAAGAAGCACATTGACTCCAGCAAAAGCTAGGTTTATGGCAACCATGGCAACAGTAGGCATCCATTCTCTATAATTCACCATCTCTAATATGACTCTTCCTCTCAGTTCTCTGATTATTATGATTGAAAGCATGATATAGTTAGGCTGATTGTGGTTTATATAGAAAAGGAACCACTCTCCCAAACTCGGGGATAAACCATTGTTTAATACTCTGCATCACTCCAACACTTTATGCCAATAATCAACATGCAAATTTTTTTAATAATTTGTTTACTCGTTTTTGCTGTCTTTCTACTCGAACTTTGCCATAAAGTTAATGATAGAATCATTTACCAAGATCATAACAGTGCATCACCGTCTATGACCTCATATAAGTCATCAAAATTCTCCTGAGCTATTTTCACATATTCCTAATAATAAATAACTGTATTCTTCATCCCACTCTTGTTCTTTTCTTTTCTTGACAAGTCATGGCATCTCAAAATAATGGTGGAGGCAGACATGATAGGCACTCATTTCTTCAAAGGGGTATCTAATACTTTCTTTTACAGAATGTATTAGTGCATTATTTGGGTGAAACTGTTGATATATATACGTTCATTGCCGTTGGTCATTTGGATGCATCATATATTAGAAGAACAAATGAACAATGTGTCATATCTTAGAATATGATATAAGCTATTGTAAAGCATTATGGTACGTTTTTGCTAATTGTTTATTAAATCTGAAGACGAAATGCTGGTAATGCTTATAGCACATGCTGAAAAACATTGTGATATAAATTATAATTACACCGACATATTCTAATCAAACATAAATGATTATATTCTGGGATTCACTTTTTTTTAAGGGGTTTGGAATCCAGCCTCATTAGGAGGCTCAATCCCACGCCCGAATAAAATTAATTAAAAAAGAGTGATTGTACATCGAGGGGAGGCATAAAAACCTTCACCTCGAGTATAAGTACATGAAAACAACCAGAATAAACCAAGCAGCTGATGTAACAAAATACATTTTGGAACACCAAAAAGGAGCCCGAGAAAAGCAAGACTAAGAAAACCTATAGTTGGGATGCCCTGAGAAATCATGACCAAAATAGGATAGCAGAAACGGTGGTAGAAAATCCCACCAAACATAATTCTCCATGGTGGCACCATAGTTGGCAAGCTTATCTGCAACCGAGTTACCCTCTCTAAATATGTGTGAAATATGGATATTCATTTGACGTTCAATGTACATGCAATTGGCCTAAGCTATACGCAAACGCCAAGGGACAGATAATGGTACCTTGAAATATTGTAACAAAATCAATGAATCCACCTCCAACCAAAGGTTACTCCATTGTTTTGTCCAGGCTATGCGCACTGCCTCAATGATTGCTAACATATCCGCATCAAGAGCACTAGACACTTTAACATTAGTAGAGAAAGCACCCATAAAGGATCCTTCACTGTTTCTAAAAATGCCACCATAACCAGCATGTGCATGATCATGAAAAGATCCATCCGTGTTCACTTTCACCAAATGAATAGGAGGAGGCTGCCATAACACTTGCACAACTCTGGGGGCTTTTTGCCGCAATGGTGAAAGACCCAAGAGCTCAAAAATCAGCATAGATTGCGGGTTAGCCGAAGGGGTGAAAATCAAACAAGATGATTCCTTAAGAGACAGGATTAGCTTCTGTTTGTAACCATATTAAAATCACCCCCTTCATGCTTTAATCTGTTACGCTCCGTCCATAAATTCCAAAGTAGACTGCAAACAGCAATAAACCAAAGAAACTTGGAAGAAATATAGACGCCATAGATATAGTTGTCACCAAAAAGATCAACCAACGACATACCTGGATGAAATTGAAGCTTGAAAAGTGACCCAACCCAATGCCAGATTGATAAGGAAGCTTCACAGGTAGCAAATAGATGTTTAGTGCTTTCAACATTGGCTCTACACAACTGACATCTAGAACAAAGAAAAGAGCCACGGCGTTGGAGCAGCTCATCAGTGGGTATTCTGTTAATCAAAACTTTCCAAGTAACCAAACTCTTTCGAGGTTGGATGGCACCATGCCATATCCTGCTGCCCCAAGGCACCACTGGCAGCTGCTTTGCCAGCAGGCAGTAGGCGGATTAAGCAGTGAGGACTCTTGACTTCTCCAGTGCCCACACCGGTTGGTCTGGCATGTCAAAGGTTGGTAATTGAACAGAAGAAATAGCCTCCGCTGCCTTTTTATGAACCTGTCTGAAACTTCAAGGAATTGTCCAGTCCTTGTTGTGAATGAAACTACTAACATTGTCCTCAAGAAAAGGAAGAATATCATGAGCACAACCGATAGAGTCTACAAGTACTTCGCCCAACCAATTATCTTTCCAAAAACGTATCAATGTACCATCACCCATAACCCATTGCAGATTTGAATGAAGCCGCATCCACAACTTCTTGAGACCTAACCAAATCAAAGATTTCTTATAAGAGCTGGTGGGAAGGAAGCCTGGAGTAGCAGGATAGCAGAAGGAGATGCTTTGGTGACTACTTCCTAACAACGCTTCAGGAGCAGCGACTTGTTGAGGGTAAAAAGATCTTTCAAACCCAAACCAACTTGATCTTTAGGTACATAACAATTCTTCCAAGCAACAAGTGCAGAACCATTTTTTAAAGGATCACCGTTCCAGAAGAAATTACGTAACCACCCCTGGACTTTCTTCAATAGCTCATGGGGCCATTCATAGACTTGAAAACTGTAGATAAGCTGACTTCGGACAACAGAATCAATTAATTGCATCCTACCTGCCTGCGAAAGCAATCTACCTTTCCAGGAGCTGAGCTTGCTTTTGACCTTGTCAGCAATAGGTAGCAAAAAAGCCGATTTAGCTCTTCCCACAAAGATGGGGACTCCCAAATAAGTGAAAGAAAAATAGGACTAGGAAAATATGAAGATAATATGCAAATTATCTATTTTAATTTTTACAACACTTGTATTTTAGGCCTACAGGACTAGGAAAATATGAAGATAATATGCAAATCATCTATTTTAATTTTTACAACACTTGTATTTTAGGGCTAGGCTTTGAACTAATAAGTGAGGTAGGTACATGGGTTATGGAGGTTGCAAAAATAAGACTTCGTGGAGCCCTAACTTAATAGTGTTACATCACCAAACATTGATCCTTGAAAGCTTAAATCTCGAAGGTAATCTCTATTATTTACATTAGTATTTTTGGATGTCGTCTTTGATGTACATCAAGTAGATACTATAACCAAGAGTTATGGGAATTGGACATGGAGATTTCCTTCGTGAGATCATGAATCACCCCATCTACAAATAATATTCTCGACATTCTAATGACATTTATGGAATAATACACCTATAAATAGGGATTCACATACATTAAGTATCACTATACTCCTCATCATGTGAATTTGTCACTTCAGCAAAGCAAAATGTAGCTTATGAAGTGGTGCAAATATGCATGAGGCAACAACTATAGCCTCATAGAAATGCCTCCTTATAGATATAAAGTAACCACCAAGAACATAGCTAAAATAGTTACATATCATCAATCAATGCTCATGTTGATAAGGAAACACCATGAGGTCCATATGCAAAAAGAGAGATATAGCATGTGGAGGAAATGTATGCCAAATGTCAAGCCCAGGTTTGCCAACCTATCGGCAATCGTATACCTCTCACATAGAACATGAGAACAATCAAATGTCATTGAGGGAATATGCCTTAAACAAGTTGACCAATTAAGCAAGAGGCCACAGTGGAACGAAAGAAGGAGAAGTACTGCACTACTGCAAGCAATACCACTAGTGGAAGCACTCTCAGGCTAAATATTATTATTCCACCAAGTTAAAATGCAATTTCAATTCTCAGATTAGTTCATAAATTTCGCGAAGAAAGCCATCCAACGACCCAACTCTTCTTGACAAAACCAAACCCAAGAAGCAACCATGCTCATGCTGAAATACTCCTCCACAAGTAGCAAGTCCGGGGTTTCCCTTAGCCAAACCATCTTTTTTAAGTTTAATCCATGAAGAAATTGGAAGATGTCAAAGAGCTAGATGTGGAGCAATGTGTTTTCGAGAAACCAGTTAAAACCCAAACCATGAGGGTAAAAAGACAACCAGTCAGCCAAAGATTCTTCAATTGAGGTGAGAATAGCTTACTAAATATTAAATTTCAAAAATCACCGAACAACCAAAACTAACTATACACATGAGCCGCTGTAATAACAAAGGATCATAGTTGAACTAAGTACAAACTTCAATTGAAAATAAATATTAAACACCACACATTTACACAATCTAGCTATAAACGTGTCATTCACATTGCATCTTATTGTTAAAAAAGTTTTATTTTCATGATCAAAATAATGAAAAGTAACAGATTACACAAATTTTTTAACTGTATTAACGAGATTAAGAAAAAACTTCAGCATAAATCTCAAATCATACAATTAATAAGGTGCTAAACTATTAGCTTTTGACATATTTGATGATCAAATCAAAACTTATGGAGTCTTTGCTAGTCGTGAATTGAAAAGAATCATATCTTTATGTGCTTGGAAATTCAATGCTCCATGGAAGGCCTCTATTCCAAGCCAAAGCCCACAATGACGCTTCTGAACCGGGAGACATACTCTTGGTGGCCTCCATCACCAAGCCCCCGACACTCGCAAACCTCCTACACCCTCCTCAGCCCCTCCCTCTCTCCAAGCCTCTCCTCCTCCGAATCCTACACACCCAATTCCTCGACGCCTCCAAGAAACTCGACTTCTTCACATAGTGCTCTCTCACGCATTTCATCAAACACTTGGCTAGCTAACAACATTTTATCTGGTCTACTGTACTAGAAACTTCAAAATTTCAATTGCTAATAAGATAAATTAAAGAGGCTGCAGGTAGTTAGGTTTGGATTAACAACAGGTTCGTTCAAATCCATATCAAGGGACATCTGCACCTTCTTCAGCCGCTTGTGTCTGCTTGATCACAATTTCCTTGGCATCATTGCTTTTCCCCCACAGTAGAACATACATTCCCACTATGATTAGGACAGATCCCACCATACTGGTCAACAATGCCAAACTTTTTAGCAATAGAATAACAGAATAGTTACATATATTATGCAGCTTTCAAATATACTATACTATACATATTGTTTTTCATAGTACTGCATTCTTTTGTTCAAAAGTTTGAGTTTCATCAAAGTACTAATATCCCAATCTAAATGTTTTGACAGGATTAATTTTTGCGAAGTACCAAATTAAACTACTCTCACCCATATGCAATCGCTTATTTATCTTAGAATTAAATTAAGCCTTAAAATTGTTGATAAAAAGGGTCTCAAGTTTTAACCCAAAATCTCACAACGAGAATAAATGGAACCTTTCTTTACTTCATCTGCCTCTTGTTATACAACATGGTGCAACGTGAAAAGTATCCGGATTGTGAAAAATGTAATCAACCCGATCGAAGATAACACTATATGTTAAGGGAAAATATTTTCTCATCAGAGAGCTATTTAGTAGGTTTTTTATTTATTTATTTTTTAACATGTTGCATGTCAGAGGTGAGAGATATTGATGATTGATCATGCGCGCTGAACATATAATTGAACCAACCTTCCAACATAGACCTGTTCATGCCAGGTTGAGAAGTCAAACATAGCCACAAATATCTGGATTAAGGGAGTAAACGCTGATGTAAACAGTGGACCCTTTTGCTCCACACACCATGACATGCCTACATAGGTCAACCCTGATCCAACTGCTCCCTGTGCAAACCCAGATAGAAATTTCTGAGTTCTTGAAGATAGGCAAAACATGAATGCATGTCAATGATCGAAGACTGAAGAGAACTAAATACTCACAGCATATGTGACACTCAATATCTCCAACTTTCCCTTCAAAACCCACATTGACATGTTGATGCTTCTCTCAGTAAGCAAGGTCAAGATGGCTGACTGAATGGCACCAAAGAAGGACAAGATGGCTGTGCTAGAGTACTGAAATGGGTAGCTCTTCCCAATCTTGGCTTGTATGAGAAACCATGAAGCCCACAACATGCAACCTGCTGCCAAAAACACTGAACCAAGTGCCCACCTCTCTCTCTTCTTTTCTGCACTCACCATATAGTCATGGTTTTCGATTTCAGCTGTGGCATGTGAGTGTTGATTGGTCAGTGGCATTCCTTTGTATAAGGTCAATGACAAAGCTCCACCAATGCATATCAAAGCACCCAATATCTTAGCTCTGCCTTCCTTGCTCCTAATGCTCACTTTCTCTAGACTGAAAAAGATCCATAGAATGAAGTTATTTCTTGCTATTTTGAGGAAGAAATTGTGACTTTCAAATGACAAAGTGCAATGTTGAAAACAACATATCTTGAAGAGTGCAATATATAATCGATTATTAAGTAATTCACTAAATTCTACCCAAATGGTAGTGCCAAGAGGTAAGTGTTAACAGGCACCATGTTGATGAAGGCACAAGAATATGTAGCTGAGGTGTACTGGAGTCCAAGAAGAAACAAGTATTGTGCGAATGTTACCCTGAAAGGTAATATCAAGTATTTGCCATCGATTTAGATCAATTGTCAAATAATTACACCGCAAAAGAACCTCAAAAGAAGGAAAAGAAGAGAACTTTAACTAACCCAATTAGAGCACTGAAGAAAAGGTGGCATATGAGGCGAGCTGTAAGTTCAGGTCTACTTTTTCTGCAAGAAATTCATTTGTATCAAATTACTGAAAAGATAACTCCAAGCGGATCCATGAAGTTCATAAGTAAAAACCATGAGTAGTATTATTATGAATTTAATATTCAACGCGAGATGATGGCATTTTATGTTAGGCTTGCTTGGCAATGTGCTAATAATATAGATGATGCATCCTCTACCTGCACGTAGAGAGACAAGTAAACAGACATAAATACATGCGTGTGTGTGTGTACACACACACACACGAAAATGTTCTGAAGAGGACGTCCGCATTGTTGCTAAAGTGCAGACGTCGGCGTTGCAGTTCGGCTCTGGTTTCGACGGAGCGGTGGGGCTTGCCGGACGGAAGGCAGGGTTCGGACGGAGCGGTCTGCAGTCGGTGGAGTCGTCGGCGACGGGGTTATAGCTCGCTGAAGAAAACCTGCGATTGCAAGTCGGGTTGCTGCCCATAACCTGCAATCCCGACCTCCTCCGACCTCGAACGCTGCCCAAAACAGTCCGGGATGCCTCCGGCCTCCCTCCTGCAAGCCGCGTGCCTGGAACGCGTCAGCTACGTCGATGTCCGCACTTTAGCGAAGTGCGGACGTCCTCTTCAGAACATTTTGGTTTCTCTTACAAACAGAACTTTTATACCGTGTTAATAGCAAAGGTGTCCCAAAAGTTCAATGAAG
Organism: Rosa persica; assembly: GCA_025331145.1. Lineage (NCBI taxonomy): Eukaryota > Viridiplantae > Streptophyta > Magnoliopsida > Rosales > Rosaceae > Rosa > Rosa persica. The sequence goes on from WFKR01000001.1 coordinate 33,893,167, forward strand.
CATAATCCATTACTAAGAATGCAATGAGATGATGAGAGTTTACGTATTGGTCTTACCTTTCCCAAAAGAAGGCAATGGGTGTCAAGAAGACACAAGAAATTGACTGTCTATAAGTAACTACAACCAAATTGTGCACTCCTTTATCCAGAGTTAACTTAAGAAGCACATTGACTATGGCCAAAGCAAGGTTGATGCCAATCATGGCAACCACTGGCTTCCATTGTCCATAGCAATTCACCATCTCTAATATGAATCCCCCTCAGTTCTCTGATTACTATGATTTAAGTAATAAGGAAGTTAGACTCATTGTGCTCATATATATAGAAGAGATCTAACCACTCTCCCAATTTTTGATAAAACATTGATTAATGCTTTGCATCACTTCAACACTATGCCAAGAGTCGACATGCCTGCCATAAAGTCAGTGATAGAATCATTTACCAAGCTCATGATAGTGCATCACCATCTATGCCTACCTCAGATAAGTCGTCAATATTCTCTGAGTTTCCATTTTCACATATGTTCCTAATTTTAGAATATGTATATTGTATTTATATTAGAATGTTTTTCAGCATGCATTTGTTTTATGACCGTTCAAACAAGCATCAGGAGCATTTCTTCTTCAAATTTAATAAAAAATTAGCAAGAACCATAATGTTTTACAATATGGCTTATATCTTATATCTTATTCTTTTTTTTTTTTTTTTAGAAAAAAGACGGTGCGTCAATCCTCAAATCTTGATGGCTTATATCTTATTCTAAGACGCATTGTTCATTTGTTCTTCTAAACAATGCATGCAAATGACCAATAGCAATGAACATTAACATTTTCATGCACCCAAATAATGCACTCATACATTCTGGTAAAGCAGGAAGCGTTAGATAGCACTTTGAAGAAATAAGTGCCATCATGTCTGGCGCCGCCATTTTTTGAGTGGCATGAAGAATACTAGTATCTACTTTATATTCCAGGATCAACTTGATATGTACTCCCTGTGTCAGCATAGATATATGCATTGTACATGGACACTAGGAAGTATAAGATGATATGGAGATCATTTACTTCACAAGACCTGTGTTTTTGGCCTAGGTTTTGAAACAATAATAAACTTCTTAGAACCATAATAAATGATCAAATATTGATTTTTTTTCCTGAATAAAGGGTTTGGAACCCAATCTAAATGGGAGGCTCAACCCCACGGCCGGTTCCATTTATCGTATTAATATAATGCAGCGAGGGGTACATAAAACCTGACCCTTGTGCACCAGAATTATAATGACAATAATCCTCGTAAAGAACATCCTGAATAATAACAGGAGTCTCATCTATTCATACATCATCAATCAACGATAAACTAACCAGATGTACAAGCTTATCTGTAACACCATTTGCTTCATGGTAGATATGTTGAACTCTAACTGATTGAAAAGCAGACATATAATCTTTACAATCATCTAAAACTCGGTTAGCTCCGAAAAAATCTTCTCCCCACAATTGAGTGTAGCAATTAGAAGGGCATAGTCGCTTTCAATATCTATATCCGATTAACCTTGGTGTATACTAAGAAGAAGACAAGCTATACACGCCTCTGCTTCCATGTTAAGAGCCGAGTGCGCATGCACAAAAAGTCTAGCCATAGCCGCAATACCCATACCCTCATCATTTCTGACCACTAAAATATTGATCTTTGAAACCTTAAATGTTGAAAACAATCTCTATCACTTTGATTGATATCTTCTAACAACAAACAACCACGTATTTTAAGCATATTTCAAAGTTGTTAGGATCATGGAACATGAAAATCTCTTATGAGAGATTATGAATTACTTAGTCAACTAATAATTTTTCAGCCATTTAGCCATTTTTGTGGAATGATACACCATACCAACATTTGTTGCATAAACTAATAAGTATCAACCTTTTTTTTTTTTAAATAAACCTTTTGTTATATATATTTAAAAGGACCAAACAACAAAAACTAACTGTAGATCAAACCGCTCTACCAAGTAACAACAAATTGATCGATAGTATGGTTAAGCACAAATCCAACTAAAAAGAAATACCAAACTCCAATTACCCTTTGCACGAATCGAAGTATAATCGAATCATTCACATTGCATCTCATTGTTCAGAAAGTCTCAATTTCATCTTTGAAGTAACGAAAAATTTTACACAAATTCTATATGTAGCTGTGACATTAAAATAATACGAGCTTGCTGACATCACAAGTCACACAATCAGGCTAAAATATTCCTCATCAAATCAAAACTTGCATACATCATGAACTAGTATAAGCCCAAAACTCTAAAGACCATAGGACCAAAACCATATGAAGGAGTGAAGCTGCGGATGTCCAAAGGCTCAAGACTAGAACCTTGTTTGGTTTCTGCAAAGGGTTAAAGCGCCGCCCATGAAGTGAGAAAGATCAAATCTTTACATGTTCTTGGAAATGCAATGCGCCATGGAAGGCCTCTATTCCAAGCCAAACCCCACAGCGGCGCCGCTGCTGCTGCTTCTGAATTGGGAGACATACTCCTGGTGTCCTCCATCACCAAGACTCTCTCCCAGTCCGGCACCCGCAACCTCCCACACCCTCCTCAACCCCTCCCTCTCTCCGACCCTCTCCTCCTCCAAATCCTCCGCACCCAATCCCTCCACCCCTCCAAGAAACTCGACTTCTTCAAATGGTCCTCCCTCACCCATTCCGTCAAACACTCCCCCGCCACTTTCTCCCACATCCTCCGCACCGCCTGCTGCGCCGGGTTCCTCTCCGAAATCCCGGAATTACTTAACAATATGAAACAACATGCTGTAATAGTCCATTCCGTAACCTTCAAGTCTTTGCTGGATGCCTTCATAAGGGCTGGTAAGTTTGACATGGCAATCGAAATTTTAGACATTATGCAAGAACTGGGTGCCGAGCTGAGTACTGACATGTACAACTCGGTGTTTGTTGCTTTAGTTAGGAAGGGTCAATTGGGTTTGGCTATGTCTTTTCTTGTTAAGCTTCTAAAAGGTGGGTCTTCTCAAGTACCCAATTGCATTGCCTGTAATGAGTTGTCGGTGGGTCTTAGTAAAAGGTGACATGACTCCATGAGGGTAGAGTTTAAGCAGGTGTTTGATAAGCGATGGATACTTGGGGTTATAATATATGTATTCATGCATTTGGGCGTTGGGGTGATCTGGCTACTAGTTTGAGTATGTTTAAAGAGATAAAAGACTTGAACTCGGGACTCGTTTTTCCCTGATTTGTCTACTTATAATAGCCTCATTCCTTTTATAAGAATGCAAGCTTAGCGCGCAAAAGCAAACATCAACTAGCTAGTAGGCTTCCATACCTTTGATAAAAGTGGGACCCAGGTTTAGCACAGTTTCTTTTAGGGCTGGGCTAAAAAGACCGAAAGATCGAGGAACCGAATGAAACCGACCCGATTTGGCCGGTTCTGTTCGGTTTTGTCTCCTATTTCTACTTTTTAGTTTCTGTTCGGTTACGGTTCTCAACTTTTGTTCCTTGTTTTACCCGAATCAAGAGACTACACTGCATAATTGCACTTTCTCCTCTGCTTTTATATGATTATAAACTTGTCTGTGTACTTTTTCTTTAATAAAATACAAACTCTACCCTATAGCCTCCCATTTTTCTTTGTCCCCGACTGCCACACCCATCCTTTCCTCTTTCTTTGTGCCCTTTTTCTTTTTAATTATACTTATATTATCTTTTTACTCTCATTTCTCTGTTTCTGTCGGCAAACCCCTTCTCTCATTCTCTTTGTCTCCTTTTCTTTTTAATTATACTTCATACTCCCATCTCTTCCCACCTAGCCGCAACCATTCTTCTTCATCTCTTCTCTTCCTCCTCCTCCACTTCTTCATCGTAACAGTTATTCCAATCTTACAGAGGTTGTACTCTTCCTCCTTCTTCTTCACTTTTTCATCATAGCAGCTATTCCAGTCTCAGAGAGGTTGTACCAAGCTACCAAAGACATAGTGTCATCACTTTGAACCCATCTTTTCTTCTTCTTCTTCATTACTAGTATCGAGATTTCTCCATGAATTTGTGTTCTAGACGTGTGTTTTAAAGCCAGAATCTCATATTTCTCCATTGAATCACTACCATGAACGAAATATAACAAGATTTTCAGATCGATTTAGATTGAGATTCAAGCATAAATAGAACAGAAGAACCGCGAAACCAAACTGATTCCTGTTGGTTCGAGTTTTGCTCGGTTTCAGAGTTTTAAAATCATCAAACCGACCCGAATTTTATTCGGTCGATTCGGTCTCGGTTCTTGCATTTTTTTCTGTAAACCCGAATAGTCCCGCCCTAGTACTTTCTTTTGACACAATTCCAAAATTGTATTGTGATAAGCTTTCATAATCATCACCCGAACTTGGTCGTAAATACTTTGTGATCCCAGAGGTCCGAATTCTGATTGCAACAGAAGCAAAGGACGAAACTACCTTAGGTAAAAAATAAAGTAAATAAGTGTGGATGTATTCTATAATCTATAAAGTAGACTCTACATTTCTTCGAATTGCTCTGTATTAACCTTCCATTCCCTACCTTAAGAAGTCTAAGGGTGACGACGTGAGGCCTGCAACTGAAATAATCAGAAACACTTTTGTGGATCATAGACTTCAGGAAGCGGCTTAGACAAACTCTTAGAAAGATACTAAAAGTATAGAGCATATGCCTCTAACGCTTTGAGATCCGCCACAAATAGATCGACACTAGTGAATTCTGTCATGGTGGATTTCCAACGTCAATTTCCACTAAAGAAAAGCTATAAGCAATTTGAACAAATTATAAGCTACATGTCAAAAAACATGCAAGTACACATGCATAGCAGCAAGCCCAATTGTATTTCAAATTCAGTCAGGATGGTTTTCTTCTACAAAAGTGTCTCCTCCAAAAATGCACATTTCGTATCAATTACCAATGGTAAGCCATATTTCATAGTATAAGCTATAAAATCACACACAGAGCATAGCATATCATTAGTGCAATACATTGGCAACCGCATCTGCTAGACGATTGAATTATCTCTGTCAAATGTCACTGTCAGAACATTACTTTAGGACATGATTACTTAGAGCAACTCCACCGGTGGAGTTTTGACTGGCTGTCATGTGAGATTGATGATGTGTTGACTGAGCAAGGGGAAAATATTGCCTCCACCGGTCCAAATTTAGCTAGCCAAACCTTGGTTTTCCTTGACCAAGTCCAAGAAAAATTCCAAGCCCATGACATTTTTCTTGCCCAAGCTTGGCCGGCTGCCAGCTCGGCCCGCATGAGAACGTGGCTTTGTTCAGAAATTAGAAACCAACAGTCCTTTAATCTGGGTTGTTGGTTTCAATTAATGTTGAGAATCTAACGGTTTAGGAATTAATATGTATATATAGGGTTGTAACAGTAAGAAACGGGAAGAAAAAAAATTGTAAAAACTTCTAAAAATCATACAAAAAATTTCTCTATAAATACCTACAATTTTTTCTAACATCTCACACCCAAAAAATTATATTTCATTTATGTAAGCATAAATTCTATGAAATAAAAATTGTATTTGACATTAATTATCCATAAATCTCCATTATTACATCTATTTACATCAAATCTATTTCAATTCTCAAAAAAAAAAAAAAAAATTAATGAACAGTAAATCTGACTGGTCAAGAAACGGAATGGGTGGAAACCCATGTCCAGTGACAGTAAATAGTTTCTTGACTGGTCGACCCTTTAACATTTCTTAACTACGGGTGGACTTGCTCTTAGAGAAGACGTCTCTATTTCTCAAAGAAGATGCAAACAAAACCTAGCTAATACAACTAATATGACAAGACCAATTTAGCCCTCAAGCTCGGAAACGGATTTGACAGCATTGTAGTCATAAAGGTGACATCACTAAATGATTATTCAGCACAATAATCAAGTCATTATTTGAATATATAATACAGCTGACATAAAAAGGTCACATATTCAATTCCACAGTTACTGCTCTCTGCTAGTAAAAATTGGAGCCATTATGTCAAAGTAAGAAAATTCACTCCTACACAGTAAAAAAACACTTCACCAAATTCAAACCATCAGCTTCACATTACTTCATAGTTCATACTTCATACTATACTTGATTTAGCGCTAAAACGATTCACCTATTCGAAAAATATAAACTTCGAGGTTACGAAGCCAAACGACATCTTCGATGGCTTTGAACACCTTCGAAATCCGAAGAGTCTTATTCGCCCACTCCAATCCTCTGCTTCAGAAACTCTGCATCTTTGCTGACCACCTGACCGAAGTGCCCGAAATCCCCCAAAGCTCGTCCCTTTATTGCTCGCTTACTCTTGTACGTCGTCGTTTTGGCTCCCCTTGGCTGTCGCAGCACTAACGGAAAATTGGTGGTTAGTTATCGGCGATTCAGTGGGAGGGGTTCATCGGTTTGGATTTAACGACGTGAGTGAATTATGACGGTGATTCAGTGATGGGGATTTGAGGAGGAGGAAGAAGAAGAAGAAGAAGAAGAATGAGTACCGGCAGTGGGAGAAGCGTTGTGGGCGGTTTGTGAATACAAAAGCAGGTGGAGAGAGTTTAACTGTGTGTGCTCGGGTGTAGGATAGGCTCAGCGAGTACAAGTGTGACACGTGGAACTGAAAAATGATTTTTTATTGCTTCTCTTGAATTGTGGATGATTGGGTGGATTTCGATTTTGTAAATGTTTAATGACTCAAAAATCACAACATGCGTTGAACTTGATTGAGCAAAGCCCCAAAGTATTCTTGCATGATATTTGAAATTACTTTTGCAGAAAATGATAGCTTTGAGATTGAGTATACGGAGTTAATTTTGGCATGGTATTGGCACAAATAAAGACTGATATTTCCTCTTCCATGTTGTTAGTAAGGTTTATGAAAAGTTTGGTAAACAGGCTTGAAATGCTTGAAAAGTGGCTGAGCTAAACAAAAGTAAGATGGTTTTGTGACACTAATGGTTGTGATGCTTGTAGGGTATTTATAAATTACTCCCAGCATTGATTGTGAAGATCAAAGATCAGCTTCACATACGTCTAACAAGGAATAAGTTTGTTGCTGGAATAATGGCCTAGTCCCCAAGTAAAAGGTTTAAACCTTATCAGATCTGGAAGAAATGCATCAACTGGTGATGAGGTTATTTCTGATGGCTTGTTTGGTTTGTTGAAGCCCCAAGGTGAGATTGCTTTCTATAGATTGAGTACTAGGACTCCTGATTTGTTCACTTAATATTGAAGCTTGAATATTGAGTGAAACTCTTTTATTTTGACAGCTCTCATCATTCCTGTTACAGAAACTCATGGGTTGAAGCAATAAGCTTGTTTTGCAATGAGTATTAATCTGTTAGTCAAGGGAACTCCCTCTGATTACATCTGGTACATATCGTCAGTGGCAAAGCATGAGTAGTTTGAAGCAATCATGGAAAATTTATGGAGTAAAGAACGTTGCTATTGAGGAAGCTGAGGTGGAATCACAACCTAGTGAAGTTGCCAAAATATAGGGGCACTTTTGATCAGGGTTGTACGACAGTGAAATCACCATGGTCGAGCCTAATATCTTGTCCCTTTTGTCGGAGTTAGCAAAGACGAGGCCTAACAAACTTCGAAGGACCTGAGAATTCTAGGAAGCTTGTTGTTGTGTTACTCCCTGCAGCTCATTCCTTATTCATGGCAGTGAACTGGTTGTGCGTTTTTTTCAATAAAGGGCTTAACAAGATGCGTATGGCGTGGGAGCTAAAAAAACATGAGTTTCAGAAGAAGAGATCCCAACAGTGTTGTATACAAGTTAAGATATATGAGATAAGGGGATTGGACAGAAGATGAGTTTGAAAGGATGAAAAACTATGGATGAATTTGGGACACGGGAAGCATGGGAGAAGAAGAGTGCTAGAGAGCTTGCTAGCACACTCCATTCTACCTCCTTTCTTGGTTAATAATATAGCTATTTATATGCAATTTCACAAGCTAAAAGAATCTTGGTTGAAGGTCTATACTGCTGGGTAAGGAGTAAGTTACTGCTGTGTGAAAAATGATGCTTGGTTGTTTGGTTTGAGGTTATAAGAGAATTATTGGTAAAAAGATTTTTTGTTTATGATTGATAAATAAGGCTTGGAAATTTGGGTTATCTCTTCTTCACTTACCGGTATTAAGAGTTAGGTTGTTGGGCTTGAATTTTGGTCCCAAGTCCAAAATCACCAACGATCCTAAAACTAATAACGGGCCTCATGCAATTCTGTTACCTTCCACACCACACCCATTCTTGTAAGCCCCAAGTGCATGAATGTGGCTTGGGTCCACGTGTCTAGCATGATGATTTGTGTGTAATTCACCTTTCTTTTTTATTACGCTGCAATATAAATTAGGCCTGCTAGATGGATTTTTGGGCATCAACAACACCAAACTCGCCATAGATTTTTAGGTTGAGATCGTTGCCATATAAATTAATATGCATATGTTCATGTACATTTTGCATTTCTTGATGAAGGCATTAATCTCAACTTACATATTGCATTTCTTAATGACATCATAAGGAAGAAATGTTATTGTTACATATTAGACGAAATGTTAATGACATCATAGGTTGTTGGGCTTGAATTTTGGTCCCAAGTCCAAAATCACCAACGATCCTAAAACTAATAACGGGCCTCATGCAATTCCGTTATCATCCACACCACACCCATTCTTGTAAGCCCCAAGTGCATGAATGTGGCTTAGGTCCACGTGTGTAGCATGATGATTTGTGTGTAATTCGCCTTTCTTTTTTATTACGCTGCAATATAAATTAGGCCTGCTAGATGGATTTTTGGGCATCAACAACACCAAACTGGCCATAGATTTTTAGGTTGAGATTGTTGCCATATAAATTAATATGCATATGTTCATGTACATTTTGCATTTCTTGATGAAGGCATTAATCTCAACTTACATACTGCATTTCTTAATGACATCATAAGGAAGAAATGTTATTGTTACATATTAGACTAAATGAGCATATATATAGAACTTTACTCAGGAACAGATTTTCAGTTTTTTTTTTCCACTTTCTATCGCATATTCACATCTTAACCGTTCAGTTTTTAGATCCTAATGTATAGATCACTTTTACAAATTTTCAGCCAAATTGATGATCGTTAAGGTATCTAAAACTCCAATTTATATTAATGAACCGAATCTGTTGAACTGGAACCTTTCGTGTTCATTGTTGTAAATTGCAGTTTTTAATGTCTTAACAACAATCATTTTGGCTGAAATTTTGCAGAGATGATCTATACATTAAGACCTCAAAACTGAACAATTAAGATCTGAATGTGTGATCAAAAAGTGGGAAAAAACTGAAAATCAGTACCTAAGAAAAGTTACCGACGTCCGCACCGTAGCCGGACTGTATATATATATATATATATATATATATATATATATATATATATATATATATATATATATATATTGTCTATCTCCGCTATGGACGTCCGTACCGTGTGAACGCTACGGATTTCCCGTTTTCCCCCACTTTACAATCACATTTTCACATCTTAACAGTTCAGTTTTTAGATCCTAATGGATAGATCACTTTTACAAAATTTCAGAAAATTTGGTAATCGTTAAGGCATCCAAAACTGCAAATTATAACAATGTACACAAATGGTTCCCGTTAAATAGATTCGGTTTGTTCGTGGGATGCCTTAAAGATCACCAAATTGGCTAAAATTTTACAGAGATGATCTATACATTAGGACATAAAAACTGAACGGTTAAGATCAAAATATGTGATCGGAAAGTGTGTGAAAACCGGAAATGCATACCGAAATTTCGGTACAGACTTCAGCACCTAAAAAAAATCATATATATTGTTTGGACCCAAAATGAGCATTTTGGCCTGACAAGGCACGTCTTGGAGAAATCGAGCCAATATCAGTGGCTCAAGCTATATATTGTCGACAAGTTCGAAATATATATTTAGAGGCTAAATAAAGCCTACTATGGAAGCGTGGAAATGAAAAGTCAACTTTAGCATATTTTCCTACTTCGGCTAGGAGAAACCGAGCTAAACAAGGAAGGAGGGGCGGCAGACTAACCATCCGAACTTCAAATGAGTTGAAACTTTCCAGATTCATTCTAGACATCCCAATGATCATTTCTTATGAAGAGTGCTAGAGCTTGTTCGAAGTGGAAAACCTTCAAACAATCAGTCCAATTTTCTGCAGAAGCAAAACTGGAAAACTGGACCTGTAAGGAGTCCAGTAGCAATTTCGGCCCAACCACATGGAAATAAATTCTGAAATTTTACCACAATAATCTACATCCATGGTGGATCATTTCATATGAAGAAGTCCAAGGTTAAATATGAATTCTTAGTGGAGATAAAAATCAAAGGAATAAAGAAGTGTTAGTGCTCTCACCTAACAAAATCCACTAAGTGTTAGTGAATTTTGCCTAACAAAATCCACTAAGTGTTAGTGTGCTCAAACCTAACCCACTATGATTTGTTTAAAGGCCAAATAGTATTGCTTGGAAGCCTATATATAGAGGCTACAACAAGTATCATCTCACCAATTCACTCATCAAAACATCTATAAGATGATCTAAGTTCTCTCTAGAGCAACCTCTCTAAGAGCAATTCCTCTTCTTCTCTTTCTCTTATCGGTAATCACACTCTAAGTTCTAGTCTCCTTAGGAGCCAACTTTCAGTACCACCAAACCCTCTGTCAAAGTGCTTTGGTCCTAGTCTCCTCGGGAGCCGACTGTAGTACCACGACCACAACGGTTACGGAACCAGCCAAGCAAGGGTAACGCCCTCGCAAACCAGCCAAGCTAGAGTCACGCTTTAGCAAGTTCTCCTCACTTCCCAGTGGTTTTCGCTCTGCTCGATCTACAACATCGAGTATCGATTGTGATTTTGAAAAGGCTCAGCAAAAGTCCTCGCCACGAGGCACAAAGAACCCCACGACGAGGTTGGTGCTCTCCTCGTCCACAATCGCTCAGAAGAAGTCAGGTCAAGGGACACCCCCGACGACCGCACCCGAACGGTGCTGGCACGCCCACGCAAGAAAAGAGACTGTTGACCAGCTCAAGAAAAACTGGAGCCAAACATTTTGGCACGCCCAGTGGGACCTACTGCGAGCTGTAAACCACACCACTATTAAGAAGATGAGGTTGGTAAGGGGTTGTGAATCATAACGGAATAGGTGAAGTCTCTTTTGTTAATATTGACCTAAACTCCTTATTGGTGCCTAGTTCAGGTCCATTAAGGTTAAGGGCGGTTTTTATTAACACTTGTTGAACTGTCTTCACACTTATGATCTTTCTCATCTTAGTAAGTATAGCCTATGTGAAATGGTGTCTAGAAAGGGGACAACGTTCATAACAGGCTATTGAATCCAGAAGTGCGTGCAAATGGGCCTAAACCACTATGTGGGAGTAGTTCATGCCAAAATGGATTCTGCCTCTTTTGTTCGCCCTCCCCCACCTGGCCATTTCAGTAAGGTTGCCCAAAGGATTTGAAAGAAAGTTTGTGTCTAGGCGACTATACTTGGGCCGCAGGTCTAAATCTTGATTCACAGTGTCTTATTGAATTCAGCTACTTATTGAATTCAGACTTCCAGAAGCCATTGGGAAGTCAAGCATAAACCCTTATCAAAAGGTTTACGTTAACTGCCCGAAACATAAGACCTCCAGTTACAGACCGCACTCGCGTGCAGACTGTCGTGGTCTTTCCGAAGAACAGGTAATCCAAAGATTTTCTTCCCACCCTCCATCGACAGAGATGTCAACTGAACGAGGAGGAAATAGACATCCTACTACTGAAGGCGAGCAAGTTCCTGCCACCCAGCCTAATCAGGCTGGCGATATATCTAGCATCACCCAGGAAGCCACGAGCGCAGTTACAACTATTGACTTTGTGCCTATTCTCATTCCAGAAAATGCGACCATATAAGAGCGGCTTAATATCCTTCAACAGAATTCTGCCGCATACCATGAGAAGATGAAAAAAGCCTTTGCGGAGGACCGTCGACGGCTTGATGAGTTCACATTCTCGATCAAGAGGCTTGAGCTAGGGGCACAACAAACACAAGGGCAATTGGATGGCATGAACCAAAAAATGCAGAAGAACCATGAAGAGCTGTTGGTCGCAAGCAAACACATTGCTTTGGAAGTCGCGACGATTCGCAAAGAAGGATCCAACGTCGTAACCCAGGTGGCCATGCAGAAGGCTGACCTCGATCAGGCCAGAGAGGTTCTACATAAAACACTGGGAGATCCTAGTGCCATTCTAGGCTCTCTAGGTCAGTCCCCCATATCTGCGAAGTACATACCACCAAATGCTCGCGGCGGCAGTACATCCACATGCGCTACTGCCGCATCAGTCAGAGGTAAAGAGACTACTCTGGCAACGGGTGGGAAGAACAACGCCACGTCATCAGTCACGCAAGGGACCAGGACTTTGAAAATCAATGAAGGGGCCTTTGTTGATCATAGCCCGTTTCCCCAATATGACAGTGACGGAGTTGAATACGTGCACCATGATCCACCTCCAGCAAGCCATTATGGTATCGACCGGGTTGAAAGTCCAGCGAAGGTTACCGTAACCACAAAGGGTCAGCCAGCAGTGGGTTTTGCGTCGCAGACGTCAACCGAACATAAAATGACCCACGGAGGCGGCATGTCTTTGGTTAATCAAGCTTCACAAGCACCACCGTTGATCTGGTCAGTTGAAGATACAGTGGTTCACCCACCTCCTCCTGATCCAAGATATGTAAGGAGAGAAGAGGTAGAAGCAATGATCAGGGCCGCGAACCAGAGGCCTAACTTGGAGGAGGCCTACCAGGGGCCCTTCCCACCGCATATTACACAGACACCTTATCCTAGGGGATATAAGAACATTACGTTCTCTACTTTCTCGGGAGAGGAAGTCGAAAATGCCGCAGCCCATTTGGTTAGGTTTCGAGTACAGTGTGGCCAGTACCAGAACGATGACAATCTGAAGTGTAATATCTTCGCTACTTCTTTATCGGGGTCTGCCTTCACCTGGTTCACTAAGCTGCAACCGGGATCAGTTACGAGTTGGCCCGCGATGGAGAAGCTGTTCAAGGAAACCTTCGGGACTATCGAGCCAGAAGTAGATCTGGCTTCACTCACTCAGATGGCTCAGCAGCCAACTGAATCTGCTGTCATGTACCTTCAGCGCTTTCAGATCCAGAAAGGAAAGTTGAATGTGATTCTGCCGGAGAAAGAACTGGTGAAGTTGGCAATCAAAGGCTTAGAGCCCCGCCAACGCAAAAAACAGCATGGAAGCATGTTCAATTCCATGGGGGAACTGATCACAGAAGTAGGAAGTTTCGAGCACTTGCTCAGGGAAATGGACGCTATGAAAAACGCCTCAAAAGGGACATACATCCCAGGGAAACGCCGAATAGTGGCTGCGCTCAGCCATCAATCCAATCCCTTTGATCCTTACTACAAGAGTGAGGAATCTAGTACAGCAGCGGCTGACGAATCTGAAGAAGACGAGATTGCTGCGCTGGAACTCACCGGAAAAAAGGCTTCAACACTAAAGCAACTGAAGCTGTGCAAAGAACCGGTGAAGCTCAAGTCAGTGGTTTTCACCAAACCAGAGTTCGCAAGTTATACTTACGATGCGAACAAAGCGCATGAAATCTTGGATGAAATGATCGCCGCGAAGATGGTGAAAACCGACTTCGGCCCATTTCCTAAACCAGAGCAGCTAAGAGGGAAGAAATACTGCAAACTCCATAATATGTGGAATCATAATACAGCTGATTGTGTTAAGCTAAAGGATCAGATCCAAATCTGGTTAAATAATGGTAGTTTGCAAGTAGAGGCACCAACAACAGCAGCAGCGTTGGTGGACCTCGATCCCTTCCCAGATACCGGCATCAACATGGTGGACGTGGCATGGGGTGAAAAAGATCAGCAGAATCAAAGTCCAGACTATGCTGTTAAGGATTTGATAAAGGCTGGAGACAAAGCTGTGAAGCGGGAATCCAAGACTCGTTTACCCATTGTCCTATGCTCGCGGTGCAAGGAAGAATGTGACACTCAAGCCCTGCATGAGGAAACATCCCAAACTGTCCAGTTTGGATCTCTGCCGCCAATACGGTTAGTATCATCCTCTAGAAACTTCCAACCATGTAGCCCAAGAGTACACAGTGGTTTAGAAACTCCTACTCCAAGGGACTCAAACTTATTCAAAAAGTTGAAGACTGCGAGGGAAGAAGGGCAAGCAGATAAGCGGCAAGGGGTTTTTACCAGACCTTACATTCCGCCAGTGTCAACATCCTCCATCAAAGAAGGGAGATGGTATACCCAAAAGAATGGCAAGGCGGTGGAGATGAGCTCTTCAAAGAAGAGAAAACTCCAACGAAGGTTTGGAGAAGCAAAGCGAACTTTGGAAGCACTAGATCAAGGACTAATCAAACCATCGCAATTACTGAAACCTCCAGAAGAGTATCAAAGACAATTGGAGGTACTGGCCTCGGAGAGATTCGTTTCCCCGCAAGTTCAGAAACCACAGCCCAAAGTATTACGCCAAGGGCAAAAGCCATGTGCCCCCAAGATCAGCGCTCAGGAGAAATCCCTAGTTCCAGCAAGGCAAGAACCGCCGCCAGCTCGTAAAGACAATGTTTGGCGGAGAATATCTCGCAAAGGAAGCAATAACGAGCCTTCCATCTTCGACAAGCTGGGGGGCAAAGACAATCGGTCCGCGATTGTGCAGAAAGTTCAAAACTTGGTGGTCACTCTCCCAGAGGAAGTGCCAGGGACGAAACAAATTTCAGAGTCACTGAACCAGATTCCTATAGTACAGGAGCACGAACAAGCCAAAGCGGTGGTCCCAGCAGAGAAATCCTTGGTTGCTTTCATGGTTAAACAGTTTAACGCCGATATCCCAGCAGATGAACCCAAGCTCAATCTTGATGATGACATGGACGAAACAGAAATGGTGGATATCTCTTGCAATATGGTTTATGTGCTCCCCGCTAAGTATGTCTTACCAGTCGCTGCGCAGGAATGCATAGAAGCTGACGCAATTGGAGAACAGCAGTTGCAGATCACTTCAGCCGCAACAAAGCCGGTGAAAGAAGCAGTGTCCCTTGAGACTGAAGATGCTAACAGCAAGAGTTTCTTCATGAGCTTCACAAGACCCACACCTGCCATGGTACAACACATGCGACCTTTGTATATCACAGCAGAAATTAATGGGACTAAGGTCAGCAAGATAATGGTTGATACCGGCGCGGCTGTGAATGTCATTACTACAAGGACCATGCAGCTTTTGGGAATCAAGAAGGAGAAGATCCAGTCTACCTCTCTCACATTGAAGAACTTCGCGGGCACAGTAACTAAGACATTAGGTTTACTGTTCCTAAAAATCAAGGTGGGTCCCTCAGAAAGCGTTTATGCGTTCTTTGTTACGGATTGTTACGCGGCCTACAGTGCCATCCTGGGAAGAGATTGGATTCACCGAAGCTATTGTGTTCCATCAACACTCCACCAAGAGCTGATTATGTGGAATAGGGTGACAAATAAGGCTGAGATAATTAAAGCAGATCCCCGCCCTTTTTCTGTTTCCGCAAATTACGTAGATGCCAAGTACTACTTGGAGCCAATTACTCCATTGCAAGTCGGTAGCATCGACAATAAGGGCCGCCCCACAGGGGTGACGGCTTCTGAGTTGGCACAGTGGGGACTCACGCTTGCAAAAGAAGACCTAGCGAGGCCCGGCCATGCTGTGCCCCACACAATGGGTAATTAATGGATTACGACCTTCCAGAGGAAGGGATAGAGGCCTTCCATTCCTTGTACGAGAGGCTATCCTCATACTTGGTGGAAAAAGAGGCCTATGATCGAGTTGCGACCTTAGAAATTGTTTATGAAGAGTTCATGGACCAAGAAGAGGAGGAAGAAGAGATTCAGCTTGCTCCAGCGGCATTGGATGACACACCTCCGAAGGTTAGGGACCCTACTGAAAAGGTCAATCTGGGAACAATTGATGAGCCTATAGAAGTGGCTATCAGCACTTACTTAGAGCCTAGCGAGAAACAGAGGCTCATCGACTTATTGCTAGAATTCAAGGACTGCTTCGCGGAAAAATACGAGGACATGCCAGGCCTATCACCAGACTTGGTATGCCACCAACTACCAACGCTACCTGATAAGAGGCCTTTGAAGCAAGAGCCGCGAAGAATGAACTCAGAGACCCAAGTACTGGTCAAAGAGGAAGTTGAAAAGATGCACAAGTCAGGCATTATCAGGGTAGCCAAGTACAATCAGTGGCTGTCCAATATAGTGCCTGTTCGCAAGAAGAATGGCAAGATGAGGGTCTGCGTGGATTACAGAGACCTTAATTTAGCTACACCTAAAGACGTCTACCCCATGCCGGTGGCGGACATGTTGGTAGATGCAGTTGCAGGGCACGAACTGTTGTCTTTCATGGATGGCACAGCGGGATATCACCAGATACCGGTTGCAGAGGAAGATAGACACAAGACCGCATTCCGCTGCCCTGGGTTCACGGGAGTTTTTGAATATGTGGTCATGCCTTTTGGACTGAAGAATGCCGGAGCAACATATCAGAGAGCCATGAACCTGATCTTCCATGACATACTTGGGAAGATCTTAGAGGTTTACATTGATGACGTCGTCGTGAAGTCTAAGAAGAGTGGAGATCACTTCATGGATCTCAGAAAAGTTTTCGAGCGCATGCGACTACACAAGCTCAAAATGAATCCCGCCAAGTGCGTCTTTGGAGTTCAGGCAGGCGATTTCCTGGGATTCATTGTCCATCAAAGGGGCATTGAGGTCCCTGAGGATAAGGCAAACGCGGTCATCAACGCATCTTCCCCACGAACGAAGAAAGAATTACAGCGACTACTGGGTAAGATCAACTTTTTGCGACGTTTCATTTCTAACTCTGCGGGCAAAATCCAGCCCTTTTCCCCACTGCTGAAGTTGCAAGGACAGAACGAGTTTGTGTGGGAACCTAAACATCAAGAGGCTTTTGACAAAATCAAGGCCTATCTGGCGAGCCCGCCAGTGCTTGTTCCTCCCAGAGCTGGATTTCCATTAAAGTTGTATGTTTCAGCAGTTGAGGCTTCCATTGGCAGCCTCCTCGCTCAGGATGATGAAGAGGGTGTCGAACATGCCATCTTTTACCTCAGTAGGACACTCACAGATTGCGAAACAAGGTACACTCCAATGGAAAAGCTGTGTCTTACATTATACTTCTCAGCATGCAAGTTGCGGCATTACATGTTGTCCTTTACTACTTGCATCATTGCTCAAACCGATCTAGTCAAGTATATGTTATCGCGACCTATCTTGAGAGGCCGTATTGGCAAGTGGGTGCTCGCCTTATCAGAATTCTCATTACAGTATGTCCCACAGAAAGCAGTAAAGGGGCAAGCCATTGCGGACTTTCTGGCACATCACCCTATGCTAGATCTCCCTGCGGTTAGAGACTTAGAGGTCGCTATCACAAATTTAGATCGCCCAGAGTACGCCACACTGTATCAAGCCACAGTCTCACTCCAGCCCTGGGTTTTATATTTTGACGGGTCAAGAACAGATACACTAGCAGGAGCAGGAATTGCACTGGAGAATCCGGCTGGAGATCACTTTTCGTACTCATTCCAGTTGGAGTTTCAATGTACCAACAACCAAGCAGAATATGAGTCCTTAATCATAGGCCTAGAAGTACTGCTGGAAATGGGAATTAGAGATGTACAAATACTTGGCGATTCTCTCTTGGTTATCAATCAGTTGTGCAATGAGTTCAGATGCAATAGCTTCACATTGGTCCCTTATTGGAACAGGACATTAGAACTGTTGGACCAATTTGATAACGTACATCTTGAGCACATTCCTCGTGAGAGAAATTTTGCCGCGAACGAGTTGGCCCAGCTGGCAACAGGGGTAACATTGAGATATGGCGTGCGGGAGAGAATCCTTAAAGTCGAGCGTCGCACCCTTCCTTCTTGGATGGCGAGAAGAGATCCTCCAGACGATACGTCAGTCGCAACCCTAGAATCCATTGACGTGGATTGGCGCATCCCTTTGATCAATTATCTCAAGCATCCTAATCAGACCACAGATAGAAGGATTCGCTATCTTGCCCTCAACTACTTCCTCAGAGGTGATGAACTTCGTAGACGAGGAGAAGATGGCATGGATTTTAGATGTGTTTATGGCCACGAAGCCAAACAACTCATGCGCCAAGTTCATTCTGGCATTTGTGGAGCTCACCAAGCAGGTCCAAAGATGCGATGGTTGCTCAGACGACATGGATATTTTTGGCCCAGTATCTTGAAGGATTGTATCTCGTTCGCTAAAGGTTGTTTGGACTGCCAAGCTCATGGGCCGGTCCAGCATGTTCCTAATATTCCAATGCAGCCCATTATACAGCCTTGGCCTGCAAGAGGATGGGCGCTGGATTTAATTGGGATGATTCACCCACATTCATCACTTCAACATAAGTTCATCATCGTTGCGACTGATTTCTTTACAAAGTGGGTTGAAGCAGAACCTTTGAAGGAAGCATCTGGTGGCACGTTGCGACAATTCCTATTCAGAAACATCATCTGCAGATTTGGGATCCCAGAAGTTTTTGTTTCGGACCGGGGGGCAGCTTTCATGGGTGGTGAAGTTGATAAACTGGCAAGAGAATGGGGAATACAGTTCATCCATTCCAGTCCGTATTATGCTCAGTCTAACGGTCAAGCGGAGGCCAGCAATAAGATCATTATCAATTTACTAAAGAAAATGTTGGAAGCTAATCCACGACAGTGGCATGAGACACTTTATGAAACTCTTTGGGCCTACCGCACCTCTAAGAGGAATCCCACCGCGACAACACCTTATGCTTTGATGTTTGGCCATGATGCAGTCCTGCCATTGGAAGTCAACGTCCAGTCATTACGAGTTCAAGAGCAACATCATCTCATTGGAGAAGACTACGTTCAGGCTATGTGGCAGGAACATGAAGACCTTAGCGAAAAGCGTTTGGAGGCTTTAGATAATTTGGTCATGGAAAAGCAACGAGTCGCTCGTGCCTATGACAAGCGGACGCGGGGAAGGAGTTACAGTGAAGGAGAGTTGGTTTGGAAAGCAGTTCTCCCCCTTGGCGAAAAATTAGATGGTCGCGGCAAATGGACTCCAAGATGGGAAGGCCCGTACATCATCTATAAAATCTTAGAGAAAGGAGCTTTTCATCTCAAGGACCTAGATGGAGATGTCCATCATAACCCTATCAATGGGAGATACTTGAAGAAATACTTTCCCAATGTTTGGGACTCGGAGGAGTCGTAGACAATTTATTCGCATGAGACATGGGGGACAATTCTAGTGTTCCTACACTCGCAAAGCCCATTTATGAAGGCCTGATTTTAAGGCCCATAATCATTTCTTCGCTATGTCTAGCAACACTAGGGGGGCAACACTGTACCATACTAAGCCTAAACCCGCCCACTGGGCAACTTTGTATATAAATATTCATGCTATTTTATTAAAAAAAAAAAAAAAAAAAAAATTTATAGATACAACTCTTAGGGGACAATTCTAAGTGTTCCTACACTCACGAAGCTACTAAGCCGAGTCAGCGGCTCCGAAAGGTTTTTCCAGCTTTGCCTTGCAGGAAAGGCTGAGCTCAAGGGAAGTGTAAGAGCCACCACCGTGACCGCCACCTCCATCGGAAGTAGTTTTCATTTTGCTAAAGATGTCCTCACCATGCACGGGAAACAGTGAAAGGGTTTCAATCTCCTGGTGATCTTTTCCTCTTTGTTCCATGAAAGTTTGTTCTACATTCATGTCAAAGAAAGTAGAACTAGTTCCCTCTCCAGCTGAGATTGAACAATCCCTAGCACTATTCTCCATGTTCATAGATCCATAACAGCCATAGTTCCCCATCTGCCTGTTAAAAGCAGTCATCACACCAGCGGAAGAAGCAGAAGCAGGTGCAGAAGATCCAAAGTTAATATACTGATCCTCATGTTTCCAATTGGTAACATTATCAGCACCAACAAGCCCTGATCTTTGCATGGGTACATGAACATCCGAAGTAGACCTCTTCTTCTGCTTCTCCCGAGCCCTTTGGTTCACGAACCAATAATAGACGTTCTTGACCTCGATCTTGCCGTACCATTTCAGCTGGAGATAGATCCTCTGAATCTGCTCTATAGTTGGGGATCTTTCGCCCTTGTTGTAGAAAAGCTCCTTGAGGATTCTTATCTGATCTATAGTAGGAATCCACCTAGTACTGCTCCTCCTGCGAAGCATGTTAGCACTACTCCCGGCTGCTTTGTTACTTCCTCCATCCTTGGTTGGATGCCGGTTTTGTGGTTCCATTTGGTGACGGATTGAGAGAATGCAAAAATTGAAGAGTGGTGATGATGAGTAATTAAGAAAGATTGCTGTTAGAAATATTGGAGTTGATGAAACGATTTTGGGATTGGAAATTTGGGTTTATAATGTGGAGGAAGATATAGGCATGCCAATATCCGCCCTTGGATGGACGGTCAAAGAGAAGAGTCAAACTAAGTGTCAGTAAAGCGTGATTAAAGTTGCCATAAATCTCGGAAAGAATGGATTAGTAGCATGTGAGGGAACCGAACGGTTTTCGAGGAGGTAACTGTTCTTTTCACGAGATTATTTTTTCACGGTGGAATTTTCAACAGCTAATTAATGCAACTTGAGTTGGGGCCAGCAAGTGGATCCAAAAGATAAATATTTTCTCAAAACCCTCATCGCGAGGCTCTTTTTAACGCAGAACATATTTTAAAAGTTCATATTGTTTTCAATATACAACTATGAGGGCCTATATTTGAGGCCTCGCGAGACACAATTCTTGGCTTCTCACGGATATTGGAATATCAGGATAAAAAATATTATTGTATTCATAAAGTGGCTTTGCGGCCAAAAGCAGTACATTCATTACAAAGCCAAAGGTGGCTAAAATACAACAACAGGAATCCTCGGATATCTTTTGAATCTTTCCTCAAGTGGAAGCAGCTATGGAATCCAATGTCGAGTTAAACAACGCCATTATACCAAGGAGAGGCAAACTTCAGGGAAGGAAAAAGAGAAGTAACGGAGCCTCCGCGCCCCATTTACATGGAAGCGGTAAAGGAATACAACATAGGCTTGGCCAACACCATTATCCATGAGAAAGGGAGACTCCAGTGAGAGAAAATGGAGCATCCAAGCCCCCTCAATTGGAAGCAGCTATGGAATCCAACGTCGGTTGAGCCGCGCCATTATCTCCGGGAAGGGCAGAGAGTGAATGAACCGAATATCAGCTTGACTCTCTGCACCCCCTCTAGCCATGGTAACCACCATTAGTTGGACGTGAAGTATAGGAACAGCCATTCTGTAGCTTGAACCCATTCCTTCAAAGAGCCCATCCCTTCTCATCCCTCTAAGATTCTTTCAAGAAGAGAAAGGGGGAGAAGGAGGTGAGAACCAAAGCCTTTTCCATCTGGAGGGCACAACATGGGCCGGGTCCAGAAGGAAGGAAACAGAGGAGGAAAGATGAACCACAAAGTGGCCTTCCTCCCTTTCTCCGTTTCGCTCCGCGTGTGGGATCCTAACAAAAATGATCTCGCATGATTGTGGATCCCACACTCGGAGCCCCCTTGCGTTTCTAAACCAATCTGAAGCCTGGCATTGTTATTGCAAAATTCCAGAAGGGCGAAACAAGGGGTTGCCTAAGATTACGCCATAAGGCCTAACCCAGGCTTAAGATTACGCCATAAAGCCTAAAAATTTAGAGGCTAAAGGTCATTTCATAAGGGGAAGATTTGTGAAGAAGGAGAAAAAGAAGCATGAACTGAAAGGACATTTCTTGAATATTTCAGAAAAGTTGTTGTGAGTATTCCCTTCCCAAAATACAACTATTTATAGGGACTTCAGGCAAATCCCCACCCTTGGATGAAGCTCAATTTCAAAACTGATGACAGTAAATCGAGATTAGTGATTCCAAATCTCGAGAAAAAAAGGGACTAGCAGCATGTGAGGAGACCGAACGGTTTTCGAGGAGGTAACTGTTCTTTTCACGAGATTATTTTCTTTACGATCGTTGTTTTTCAACGAGTGATTAATGCCTTAAATCTCGGAAAAGAAGAGATTAATAGCATGTGGGAAACCGCACGGTTTTCGAGGGGGCCTACAGAGATTGACTCGCAAAGCTCAATTTCAAACAAAGTTCTTCCACGTGGCGTTTCGCCGCAATGGCACCAGCTTCGGCCTGAGTGGCCCGTTCTCTGATACGGGCCAGGTTACGGCCCATTTCTTCAGAAGCAGCCAAAGGTTCATCGAGTTGAGCTTCTTCTGCAACAATCGCATTCTCAACAAAGGCTAAATGGGCTTGGAGGTTCTCGATTTGAAGTTTGAAGTCGGACCTTTGGATTTGTAGTTCCCGTAGGCGGATGGCTCGCTCATTTAAAATATCGCGGGAGAGGTCCATTTCTTGAGAGACACTATTCAAAGCCTCTTGAGCGTCGTGAGCCTGGGTGTTCATGGCCGATTGACGTCGGCGGGCCATATCAAGTTCATTCAGCAGAGAGTCAATAACACTAAATTGCCATGAAGTCAAAGCTTTCTCCTGGCGGAGATACCTTAGAGCTTCTAAGACTCGCGGGAGGATGTCAGTCTCCAATACCCAAGGACCTAGATGTTCACGAAGCACCAACTTAGCCTCATCCACAGTAGAAGGAGGAGTTACCTCCAACACCCTCATCAATCTCTCGAATCTGGTAGGAGGAGGAGGCGGCGGAGACGCCACAGGATCACGAACCACCACTGCAAATGGGTGGACAGCTTCCTCAATTTCTTCATCTTCAACAGGTTGGTCTGTCCCTTCAGCCGTAGGAGAATCTGGAAACTCAACTCGCGGCTCACCATAGGCAAGTGGAGCAGATTCAAGCATAGAGCCCTCAGCTCTGACGGTTGTCTCATTTATTCGCAAGACTTGGGGGGCACCACCTCCGTCAGTATCATTTTCCATCTCTGGGGCGACTGTCCCGCCGATAGAACCCTCAACTTTTGCAGCCACCTCCTCGGTACAAATAGAATCCTGGTCATATTCAGAAATGTCAGAGAACGGGGTTGGATCAGAAAGGGAAATGGAAAACATTGGCCAACAGTGGCTTACCTCTCGAGTTGTCGGGTCAATATCTGGTATGTGGTCTCCAAGAGGAAGAGGCCTCACCTCATTCACCTCTTGGACCTCTAGTGCCGTGAGAATCTCTGTCGTCATCAGTTCCTCGTAAGCGGCAGAAGCCTCAGAGTGCCCTTCCACGCTTTCATGCTCCGAGGACTCATCATCGGAGATCGTTATTAAAATGGTAGGACCTTGCAGATGCTCTTTAGATGTGGAAGACGGAAGAGGGGCCACGGGGTTAGTTGATGCTTGAACTAGCGAGAGAGTTGGCTCTTCTGCAGCGGCTGAGGATCTAGCCTCGCTCAGGCGAGAGGGATCAGTGGTCCTCTGACGAACCTGCCAAAAGATACATAATGAAGATCTTGCACAGATTCTAAAATTTAAATAGAATAAGACGGGGCCGGAGTTTACCAATCGCATTCCCAGAGTTTCGTCATCTTCAAAACTCTCTTCGACGGATTGAGCTCGATCGCGTTTGCAAGCAAAGATAGCAGTGGCCTGCACGACAAAAGAATCACAACTCAAAAAGGGGGAAAGCACCAAAAATGCAAGTTTGGGATCGTTCTTAACCAAATTACCTCAGCAGAATCTTCATCATGAGAAGATTCTCCCTCAGGAGTCCCCTCTGCTATTGCCTTTTGTTTCCCGGCCTGAACAGAGGCTGTCTTGCTCCGGGTAGTTTGCTGCAAAACACACTCAGGAATAAGAGCAGGAAAATCAAGACAAGGAAAAGGAATGGTGAAGAAAGACAAAAACTTACTGTTGCCCTAGGCTCATGGATTTGTATCCCTGCACGCGATGAGCGAGAAGGTAGAGTAAGTTGCCGAGGTTGTGCTGTAGGGTTGGAGAAGCACTCAAAAATCTTGCGGTCCTCCGGACCAGGACTACTCATTCCACGAAAGATCTGGACGAAGAGTTTGTCATGTGGCAGGTCCCAACAGTTCACAGACACTTCTTTCCACCAATCAACATAATCATTGTCGACATCGTTGAGGGGATACAGCGCTCTGACCCAAGGGGGAATCACTATCAAACTAAACTGACTCTGAAAGGAGGCAGACCCAGGTGGGGCTAATCTCCGCCAAGAGGTGTAGTAATTGGCAGAATCAACCAGAGGCCAGGGTACCAACTGGGCCAACCCAAATTGGCGAGCAAAGTGGTTAGGGGCATAGAGCTCATAACTTACGCGGTCGGTGGTAAGACGAATATCCGAACAGGAGATGGCTCGACGAAAGGCCAAGAGGGCTCTTTCGCTATGATCGCATCCACTGGGCAGAAAGCCATCATCAAGGGGAGGAGGGAATCGCCTAGAAAGGACTATTTTTGGGTCCGGCATCTCTCCCAACAAGTACAAGTAAATAAAACACTCGGAGTAGGGTGGAGCTCGATGCCTTATGTTGCCACAAAGCCAGTTCCCCAAAAGGGAATCGACTGGAGGTTCCTTTGGAATATCACCGCGACGGAAGTGAGGGAAATAAATCTGCAACCAAAAGGCAAGGATCCAGAATGGACCACTAATGTCGGTATCAAAAGGGCGCATTACAGCTCTATAAAGGGAGCGATATAACGAACCCAATACAGGTTGCCCAAGGCCAATGCAAATACCATTGTAGAGAGCAGTGGCCAGAGAATT
The DNA here is from genome assembly GCA_025331145.1 of Rosa persica. Lineage (NCBI taxonomy): Eukaryota > Viridiplantae > Streptophyta > Magnoliopsida > Rosales > Rosaceae > Rosa > Rosa persica. Next base: position 33,917,994 of record WFKR01000001.1, read on the forward strand.
CCAGCGCCCAGTAGGTTTGTTGGAAGAAATGCAAAAGATAAATTTGCAAAGCCAGAATTCCAGGAATGCGATACCTCCTGTTTGGTCACACTGGGTGCGGTAATAATCACGCCAGACAGGGTAGGATTTACTGTGATGCCCCCGACCAGCCATATCCATTCTCAAAGGAAATTGAATACCATCAAACTGACCATGCACATAGGGGTCGAAATCAATAGGCAACCCCGTGATGGTAAGAACATCCAGCAGAGTTATGCTCATCTGCCCAAACCGGAAATCGAATGTATTGCTGGAAGTGTTCCAGAAGCAAAGAGCAGCGGCAAGCGGTGCAGGGCTAGTATTATGGGGAAGACAGAAGCATAGATCGATGGTTTGGGTGATACCCACCGCATCCCATCGAGCCAAATCTCTCACTCGGACCTCCTGATACCAAACCTTTTCCTCGAGAGTGATGGTAGGCCAGAAGCCCACTTTCCTCCTTGGTCCCCAACTGCTAAAATCACCAGGCACCTGCCGAAGAGCCACTATGGGACGGCGGATGGGAAGCCCATAATAGGCCATAGCATCATCTGGCAAACGATCGCGAGGTGTGGGACCCAAACCAGCTTGACTATCACCTCCACCAAAGCTCATCAGTCGACTTCTCTCCTCTCTGGTCTGACTTCTACATCGAACACTCATGTTAGTCCGCCATGTGAATGTGGCTTTCTCAGTGATTTCATCTGCCTGATCGATAACGAATGGTTTCTTGGATGTCATTTCTGGGTCACAAGGGACACTTCTCCATTACACCTTGATTTATAGCTCAAGTGTTTTTGGAGATTAATTTATTAGTTGGGCCAGTGAGTGGCCCTAGTTGATAATTAATGAATCACTATTCTATCTTGAGAATCGCATCTAGGGCGACAGTGAAGATATTCCACCTTTTCCTACCACCGCAAGGCCAGCATAGTGGCCTGATATTTTTTTTAATAAAACATCATTAAAACCAATGCGGTTTTAGATGCTAAAGTTGTAGCAAGTATGATGGTTTCACTTCGTCACATGTCATGATGACGATAGCCATGATTCAATCATCCTCTTCAGCATAAGATTCGCGAAGGATTAAATGGCAGCAAACAGTTTGCTATTCAACATCTTATTTTGCCAAGTACTATAGGCCTTGATCAAACTTGATCTAGCCAGCAAAAAGGCTCCAAACACCTACATTTGAGAAAATCAACAGAGAGCCAGCGATCAAGGCAGATACTTACTGCTATACACATGGCGAAGCTACCACCAAAGAAGAGAAGGATCCTCATTCGCAATCAAAAGCAGTCTCCTTCGCATGGGGGGCACGCTAAAGTTCTGATATCCTACAACCTGCCTAAGTTTCGCCAATTCACTGCATACCAGACATCAGATACGGGGGCAATAAAGTTGGCAAAGAAAGCATCAGTTTATGACAAAGGCAATTCAGATTGTGGCATCCAAGCTTTATGGCCTATTTAGAGGCCTATATGGAATCAATCAAGTAATTTCAGTCAAGCCAATACAAGTGGCTTCAGAGCAACGATATTATACGAGTGGTACTGATTCAAGACCTCTTCAATCAAGACGAAGACCTTTGACTTCGAGGTCTGGGGGGCAATGTTTGGACCCAAAATGAGCATTTTGGCCTGACAAGGCACGTCTTGGAGAAATCGAGCCAATATCAGTGGCTCAAGCTATATATTGTCGACAAGTTCGAAATATATATTTAGAGGCTAAATAAAGCCTACTATGGAAGCGTGGAAATGAAAAGTCAACTTTAGCATATTTTCCTACTTCGGCTAGGAGAAACCGAGCTAAACAAGGAAGGAGGGGCGGCAGACTAACCATCCGAACTTCAAATGAGTTGAAACTTTCCAGATTCATTCTAGACATCCCAATGATCATTTCTTATGAAGAGTGCTAGAGCTTGTTCGAAGTGGAAAACCTTCAAACAATCAGTCCAATTTTCTGCAGAAGCAAAACTGGAAAACTGGACCTGTAAGGAGTCCAGTAGCAATTTCGGCCCAACCACATGGAAATAAATTCTGAAATTTTACCACAATAATCTACATCCATGGTGGATCATTTCATATGAAGAAGTCCAAGGTTAAATATGAATTCTTAGTGGAGATAAAAATCAAAGGAATAAAGAAGTGTTAGTGCTCTCACCTAACAAAATCCACTAAGTGTTAGTGAATTTTGCCTAACAAAATCCACTAAGTGTTAGTGTGCTCAAACCTAACCCACTATGATTTGTTTAAAGGCCAAATAGTATTGCTTGGAAGCCTATATATAGAGGCTACAACAAGTATCATCTCACCAATTCACTCATCAAAACATCTATAAGATGATCTAAGTTCTCTCTAGAGCAACCTCTCTAAGAGCAATTCCTCTTCTTCTCTTTCTCTTATCGGTAATCACACTCTAAGTTCTAGTCTCCTTAGGAGCCAACTTTCAGTACCACCAAACCCTCTGTCAAAGTGCTTTGGTCCTAGTCTCCTCGGGAGCCGACTGTAGTACCACGACCACAACGGTTACGGAACCAGCCAAGCAAGGGTAACGCCCTCGCAAACCAGCCAAGCTAGAGTCACGCTTTAGCAAGTTCTCCTCACTTCCCAGTGGTTTTCGCTCTGCTCGATCTACAACATCGAGTATCGATTGTGATTTTGAAAAGGCTCAGCAAAAGTCCTCGCCACGAGGCACAAAGAACCCCACGACGAGGTTGGTGCTCTCCTCGTCCACAATCGCTCAGAAGAAGTCAGGTCAAGGGACACCCCCGACGACCGCACCCGAACGGTGCTGGCACGCCCACGCAAGAAAAGAGACTGTTGACCAGCTCAAGAAAAACTGGAGCCAAACATATATAACCTTGAGTCATCTTGTAAACCTTGAGGTCTTGATGTTTAGGTTAGTTTTTGTGAGTGCAAAACGAAGATTAACAATAGTATTGCACTGGACTTCATTGTATCTTAAAGGCATATTTGATTGGCAAATAATATCTTAAGGAAAGCGTTACCACAACGTGTCTTAGAAGCATAAACTCTCTCATAATCCTGTAGACACAAGAAACTTAATGAAAATAAAATTCGTTAAATAAATCGGTCAATCTTTAAAATTCTAACCAAACAAGTTTAGTTGACACATGAGTCCTGCAAACGATACACATGGCTCGCGCGTCATCAAAATTATGTGAGCTCCAAGGACGATACATGTCAAAACACAAGTGGTTTATCAATTAATGACGTGGAAGCGTTAACTTATCGCTGATTGGTTGTTGTTCAAGTTAAGCATTAAAACGAATCAATCATATTAAACTGATTGATCTCGATGAAAATCAAGCATTAAATACAAATATCGATAAAATTAAATTGATTAATTCTGATTGAAATCAACTATTACATACAAATAGCAATCAGATTAAATTATGTAATTCTGATTGAAATCAATTATTAAATCAAATCATAATTGATGGGCAAATTCCTTAAATAAAAAATAATAATTAAATCAATCAATTAAAACTGATTGATTTAATTACACAATTAAGGAATATGATTAATGTTGTGTCATCAATGCATTCCAAGTCGAGGGAGACGCTGACACTATAAATATCCATCCTCAAATCAAAATGAGGGACTTCAGACAAACAGAAGAAATCTCTTCAAAGCTCAAAAGTCTCCCAAGCTTGTGAAGAACCATCAAGCTGTCAAATAGCCGATCCTTTCACCTCACTTACTTCAGACAGACGGAAGAAATCTCTTTAAAGCTCAGAAGTCTCCCAAGCTTGTGAAGAACCATCAAGCTATCAAATAGCCAGTCCTTTCACCTCACTGACTTCAGACATACAGAAGAAATCTCTTTAAAGCTCAAAAGTCTCCCAAGCTTGTGAAGAACCATCAAGCTGTCAAATAGTTGGTCCTTTCACCTCACTGACTTCAGACAAACAAGGGAAATCACCTACAAGCTCAGAAGTTGTCAAACTCGCGAAGAATCAACAAGCAAAGCACACGTGCCGGTTCATCCATCATTAAAGCCATACTCGCCACGTGACACCTCTCGTGGTTCAATTCTGATCAAGACCAAGCCTCTATAGCCCTTGATCATCCGTCGTCTTCAAGTCGTCAACAAAGCAAAGCTTCTGCCAAGTTCTTCATCAAGCTCATGGAGAATCAATAAGCACCAAACACACGTGCCAGTTCATCCTCTACTAAAGCTTAAGAGCGCTAACCACATGACACCACTCGTGGCCTAAATCTGATCGAGATCAAGCCTCTACAGTCCTTGGTCAACCGTCTTTCCCAAATCATCAACATAATAAGAAGTTCACACTACAACCGTTCGATCCAATATCAAGTGCTCGCCACCCTTGGATCAAACCAACAACGGAGATCAAATTAGAGGAAATTCTTGTGAAAGAGTAACTACAGAGATTATAACCCTCAAATTCATTAATAAAAAATATATTATTTTGTACAAGTGTCCTTTCATTCATTACAAGATTTTCATGTTTACAAATCCATACCCACAAAATTGTTCTAACGTAGAATACAAGTTGAGCACAAGGCTTAAAACAAGCACAACATTGGAATGCCACCACCATGGAACCACTCAAAACAGTTTTATATGTACAATTCTACCTAAATGAAAGCTAAAGATTGTTTACATAATCAATCTAACACGTGTAGACAAACAATAAGTTTCTCATACAGACTTTCATTGAAGATGTATAAGCTTCACCAAAAAGGATCATTCATCATGGTAAGTAAAACATCTGAATCAAAAGAGAAAAAGTTCGACGAAAATCAGAACAAGTTATATTGGACGAATCAAGAACTAATTGTGATTTGATTTTGTTTCCCAAGAGAATGATATCGAATCATAAATCATTGACCTCAGGGAGCTTCCACATTTAAGATTTGGGAATCATTTACCTCACAATCAAAGATAGTAACTCCGGTATGGTAAAAATCCCATTGTTATTACTCATTTGTTGGGTCTAGATCAGTTTTGGGATTTATGTTTATACCTTAATTGTAAATTGTGATGAGGTTTTTAACTGTGGTTGAGATGCCTTCTTTAAATTCTGTTTAGTCCCTGAAGTATGTATTCGTCATCGTTTTAGTTCCTTCCTTTTTAATTTAATCTCAAATCTTCCTGAACTCACAATTTCAGTCCAAACTGGTCCATTCCCTCTATTTCTTCTGATAGCTGGATGACGTGTTAATTAGCTTTTCTCTCTCTTTTTTCCCTTATTTATCTCTCCTTCTTCACCTCCTCAATCTTCCTCACTTCGTGCTTATCTCAGTCTCTCCCACTTTCCTCTTAAACTTTCTAGTCTCCACCTGTGACAGACCCAAACCCCGCCCAATCCCGCAGTTTTCCGATCGTACGAACTTCATCGGCCCTTTAAGCCCGCCCAATTAAGCCCTAATAATTTTCTATGTTTTCTATTTTTTAAATATGTTTCTCTTTAGTCTATAACATACAACTTATCTCTTTTTTGTAATTGATTTCCTAAGCTTTATTTTCTTTAATTTTTGTTTCCTTTGTTAAACAATTTAGGAGATTTAGAGAGATAGTTAATTGAATATAACCATCTTAACTGATATTTATAAATGTTATAACTTATAAGTTAATTTCAATATATATATATATATAGAGTCCTTCTTGGCTAAGGACTTCCTTAGTTTTTCTTAGGTACGGATTTCCGGTTTTAACCCACTTTCCGATCACATTTTCACATCTTAACCGTTCAGTTTTTAGGTCTTAATATATAGATCACCTCTGAAAATTTTCAGCCAATTTGGTGATCGTTAAGGTATCCAAAACTGCAATTTACCATTATACGAACGGTTCCGGTTCGACAGATTCAGTCCGTTCGTGTAAATTGCAGTTTTGGATGTCTTAACGATCACCAAATTGGCTGAAATTTTGCAGGGAGGATCTATACATTAGGCTCTAAAAACTGAACGGTTAAGATGTGAAAATATGATCGGAAAGTGGGTGAAAACATCAAATCCTCACCTAAGAAAAACTAAGGATATCCTTACCTGAGAAAAATCCTATATATATATATATTAAATATGATCAACAAAAAACAATGAGTCTTGCATTACCTATACAACCATTGAGCCACATTTTGAGATAAAAAGTAAAAATAATGTATTTCTTTTTGTTAAACAGATTAAGACTCTTTTAGGCCCATTCCGGCCCTATTTGGCCCTGTTCGGAAGGCAGACCCCACCCGGCTTTTCGGACGTATAAGAGTTAGTATATTTAAGCCCCGACCAGACTCCACCCGGCCCTAAATTTTGTTAACTTTGACTGGACCCGGTCCGGCCCGACCAGACCCTAAGCCCTAAAATTTAGGGTAGGGCCGGCCCTAACCCGACCAATGATAACCCCTATTCAGTAATACTGTTTCAAAAATCAGAAGTCAGCAGAAGTATGATGGGCCAACTGATTGATCGAGAAACTTGCGCAGCAAATTAGATATATTTACTAATTTGTCATCGTCTCATTTTCTTCTATCATGAAGAAGAAGATGATCATATACTCAATTTTCAAACGTGAAGTTGGCGACAGCGTTGTACTAATGATCACCACCATCAACATCGGGTCGAGATGAATTTCGCAGAAGAATTAACACCTCCGAAACAAATTACTAGTTGCACTTGCAGTTACCGGCGGAACATTCCAAAACCACGTTACTTGTTATTTGCATGAAAAAATCATGCATAAGTTACTGAATATGAAACCTGCCTTCAACAATGTCACCAATATTTAAGCAGCCAGCAGTATGCATAGCTTGAAGAGTCCGGGTAAGCGCCTCACTCATAGTTGGCTTTTTCTCTCTCAAGTTTTCCTATAAGAAAAGTAACAAAAAGTTAGGCATCATCTTGGAAAACACACAAAAGAAATACATGAGTTTTAGAAAGAAAAAAGAATCAAAAAAATGGAAAACAAGGCAAAAAATCAATCTCCAGATTCTAGCGATCGATCGTTTATGGGCTCCGAACTTTACTTCTTCTCCTTGAGTTGCTTGAATTGTTTCTTGCTTTTTTTGTGCATTGTAGAACTTGATTGTGACGTCTAGAAGCCTTTTATTAAGTCTTACAACTCTACTACTTTGTTTCCTTGTGGATCTCAAACTCTTTTCTTCAAAGAAAAGTTATAATCCATCCAAAATCCTTTTTGAATCAGAATTCCACACACTTTCCTTCTTTAAGCCTTCTTTTCCTAATTTGCTTTAGAAAGCCTAATAAACACAAAAACAAATAAATTATCTAAAAATAATATAAACTAACGAAGAAAAGCATAGGGTTAAATAAAAAAAATGTCGTATAAATATGCTTCTATCAAACTCTCCCACACTTAGCTTTTACTAATCCCTTAACAAAATAAAAACAAAACAAAGATTCAAAGACTAAAGAGTACAAACTAATGAAAATCAGTAAGACTCAAACGGAGCTGACAAAAAAATAGCTAGCTTTTTCCAAATCTCCTCAATCTCCCACTTGAGTTTACTGAACTTCCTCTGACTCCAAGCTATCAAAATTGTCCTCGTGTTCTCAATCTTCTTCTGAACCCTAATAAAAGGGTAACTGTCGATCATCACCACCTTCCCATCCACGTCTGACTTGCTCCACACACTCCTCATCCAGCAACCATTGCTCCTTGAACAGGAATCACTTTTTCTTCCTCTTCTTTTTGGGCCTGCAGGCTCTAACTTCAATCATTATGGGCAAGTGATCAGATTTTGAGGGGTTTAGGTGCAGAACACGTGATGCCGGGAAAAGTTCGGACCATTCTTTGGAGGCCAGAAATCTGTCCAACCGTACCTTTATCATCTCACCCCCACGCTTCCCTTTCCACGTGAAACTCGGACCAACATAGTTCAAGTCCTGCAAACCACAGCCCTCAATACAGTTTCTGAAGTCTTCCATCTGTTTTGGACAACGAGGAGGACCCCCCTCCTTCTCAGTTGCAAAAAGAATTTCATTTAGATCTCCACTCACCAGCCACAAACTATAACTGCTTTGCCCTAATCTAGATAGCAGTTCCCTGAACCCGGCATTCAGGCTTTGGATGCCCATAGAGCCCAGTAAACCTCCATCTGTTCTGATCAGTAGCATCACCAATCATAACATCAATGTGATAATTCAAATATGTGTTAAGAGAAACATCAACCTCCGACTTCCAAAACAAGCAAAGTCCCCCAGCTCTAGATTTCTTGCCATTAGGCTTAGTGATTATTATACAATCAACAGAGAGCACATTTTGGTAACCCAACTGAAAACGAAGTTGTTTCATCTCTTGCGTGGTACAACGTGTCTCACTTAAGAAGATACCATCGAGAAAGTTGAGGGAAATCGACCCTTTAAGTCCTTGCACTGTCCAAGGATTCCTGATCCCTTGGAAGTTCCAGCACATCACATTCATGACTCGTGATGGGTCGAGGCCGGACCTATCACGAAGGGACATTCGGGAGTAACAATAACCTTCTTCACCAAGTAACCAGCATGAGTAGACTTGCTAGGCCCCTTGTTTGGTGACCCTAACCTTCTTAATCGACTTGGACTTGTCTCGGCCCAACATTTGTGCTTCAACTTCAGTATCTATTACAGGCCCAGACACAATTTCATCCTTATAAGTAGCAAAAAGTTTTACACAAATTCTATATGTAGTCGCAAGATTATTATTTTAATCTTGCGACTACATATAGAATTTGTGTAAAACTTTTTGCTACTTTGATGATCAAATCAAAACTTTTTTATACATCATGAACAAGCATAAACCTTGAATCAAAAAAAAAAAAAAAAAATGAACAAGCATAAGCCCAAAACACTAAAAACCCATATCAGAGTTATAGCTGCGGATGTCCAAAGGCTCAAGACTAGAACCTTGTTTGGTTTCTCCAAGGGGTTAAAGCTCGAGTCTTTGCCACCCATGAAGTGAGAAAGATCAAATCTTTACATGTTCTTGGAAATGCAATGCGCCATGGAAGGCCTCTATTCCAAGCCAAACCCCACAGCGGCGCCGCTGCAGCTGCTGCTTCTGAGTTGGGAGACATACTCCTTGTGGCCTCCATCACCAAGACTCTCTCCCAGTCCGGCACCCGCAACCTCCCACACCCTCCTCAACCCCTCCCTCTCTCCGACCCTCTCCTCCTCCAAATCCTCCGCACCCAATCCCTCCACCCCTCCAAGAAACTCGACTTCTTCAGATGGTCGTCTCTCACCCATTCCATCAAACACTCCCCCGCAACTTTCTCCCACATCCTCCGCACTGCCTGCCGCGCCGGGTTCCTCTCCGAAATCCCGGGATTGCTTAACATCATGAAACAACATGCTGTAATAGTCGATTCCGGAACCTTCAAGTCTTTGCTGGACGCCTTCATAAGGGCAGGTAAGTTTGACATGGCAATCGAAATTTTAGACATTATGCAAGGACTGGGTGCCGAGCTGAGTACTGATATGTACAACTCGGTGTTGGTTGCTTTAGTTAGGAAGGGTCAGTTGGGTTTGGCTATGTCTATTTTGGTTAAGCTTCTAGAAGGTGGGTCTTCTCAAGTACCCAGTTGCATTGCCTGTAATGAATTGCTGGTGGGTCTTAGGAAAGGTGACATGAGGGTAGAGTTTAAGCAGGTGTTTGATAAGCTTAGGGGGAATAAGTGGTTTGAGATGGATACTTGGGGTTATAATATTTGTATTCATGCGTTTGGGTGTTGGGGCGATCTGGGTACTGGTTTGAGTCTGTTTAAGGAGATGAAAGAGTTGAATTCGGACTCGGTTTTTCCTGATTTGTCTACTTATAATAGCCTCATTCATGTGCTGTGTTTGGTTGGGAAGTTGGATGATGCAGTTACAGTGTGGGAGGAGTTGAAGTGCTCTGGCCATGAGCCGGATGCCATTACATATCGGATTCTTATTCAGGGGTGTTGTAAGTGTTATCGAATAGAGGAAGCTACTAAGTTTTTTAGTGAAATGCAGAACAACGGGTACAATCCGGATACGGTTGTTTATAATTCGTTGATGGATGGGTTGTTCAAGGCGAGGAAAGTTAATGAAGGGTGTCAGATGTTTGAGAGGATGGTTCAGTATGGGGTGAGGGCCTCTACGTGGACGTATAATATTCTGATTGATGGGTTGTTTAGGAATGCAAGGGCCGAGGCTGCTTACACTCTATTTTGTGACTTGAAGAAGAAAGGTCAGTTTGTGGATGGTGTTACGTATAGCATTGTTGTTCTGCAACTTTGTAGGGAGGGTCTGCTTAAGGAGGCGCTAGAATTGGTGGAAGAAATGGAAATGCGAGGCTTTACTGTTGATTTGGTTACTATATCGACACTCATGATTGGGCTGTATAAGCATAGTCGATGGGATTGGACAGACAAGCTCATGAAGCGTATTAGGGATGGTAATCTGCTGCCTAGTGTTCTTAGATGGAAAGTCGATATGGAAGCTACAATGAAAGCTCCACAGAGCAAGAAAAAGGACCTTACACCACTGTTCCCAAGTAAAGGTGATTTCAGTGACGTTTTGAGTCTAATAAGTTCTGCTGCCTCGAAAATGGATGGAGACGTTGACTCAGATGATGCTGGGGTTAAAGATGATAATAATTTGTCCACAGATATTGATCAGTGGTCATCATCTCCACATATGGATCACTTGGCCAATCAATTGAAGTCCACTGACCACGCCTCTCAGTTGTTTTCGCTATCTAGAGGGCAACGAGTTCAAGCCAAAGGTGAAAGCACTTTTGATATTGATATGGTAAATACTTTCTTATCCCTATTTTTAGCCAGGGGGAAGCTGAGCATAGCTTGCAAATTGTTTGAGATTTTCAGTGATACGGGTGCAAACCCTGTGAGTTACACTTATAATTCCATCTTGAGTTCGTTTGTCAAGAAGGGCTACTTCAATGAGGCATGGGGCGTGCTCAGTGAAATGGGAGAAAAGGTTTGCCCCACAGATATAGCAACATACAATATGATAATTCAAGGTTTGGGGAAGATGGGAAGGGCCGATCTAGCCAGTAGTGTTCTGGATAAGCTAATGAAGCAGGGTGGTTATCTTGATGTTGTCATGTACAACACCTTGATTAATGCGCTGGGGAAGGCTAACCGGATTGACGAAGTAAACAAGCTATTTAAGCAGATGAAGAGTAGTGGAATAAATCCTGATGTTGTCACTTTTAATACGCTTATTGAAGTTCATAGTAAAGCAGGTCGACTGAAAGATGCGTATAAATTTCTGAAAATGATGCTGGATTCAGGCTGCACACCAAACCATGTCACTGACACCACTTTGGATTTTCTGGGTAAGGAGATTGAGAAATCGAGGTACCAAAAGGCATCATTTGTACGAAATAAGGATGACTCCTGAAGAGTTTTCTTCTGGTCCAGTTTGATTTTAGTCAAGTTGGTTGTGACTTTCAAGTCTTATGTTTGATGATACCTTGAAGGCCATTCCATAGAGGTAACTATTGTAACATGGAATTTTCTTCTGTAATCATCTTCTTGAAATTGTATGTGATGTAGTTCAAATTGCTAACAGAAATATAATGTGATTTTTAATATTTTCTCCAAGACGTAGAAATCCAATTGAGCTTTGTCTAAGCTATCAGCATGCCTCAAATTTGGTAGTTTGGAACGGCTGCGTGCCAAATAGTATATAAAACTGAACAGAGATGATAACCGACCTTCTAACATCATCATCAGGCTCTGTATAAGTACAATTAAAAAAGTTGTATCTCATTTGATTTCTGGTTAGCGCATTTCAAAACACAGTTACATAGCATACATTTTCTTGATACACTGTCTTCTTCCATGAATCGTATTCATTTATTGTCTGTTTAAGTTGCAAAATGCATATGACAATTTTCCCCCAGATCGAAGTGGTTTCACGACTTTCTCATGTCTATTTCCTCGCTATCTTCCTACAATGGTCTTGTATATGCTCATTACTCTCAAGGACTGCCAATGGGTTTCTTTCTACGTGCACCTGTTCAAAATAATCAATCAAGACTGAAGTAAGAAAACGAAAGGAACTAGCTCATGTGGGGAATAGCAGTGCATTTTGACCTTCATAACAAGGATTATTATAGAATGACAGTTGAAGCTGATACAATTTGACATGAATAATCCTAATACAGACAGAATGTTTCACATCCAGTTCCCTTTTCTAGTTTCGAGTCCAAAATTGGGAGGAGGAATTTGGCAAATTAAGATGGTTCGAAAATATGAGGAAACGTGAAACTGTAAATGTGTGTGACATTACTACCAACAGATCTTAGCAACATGCAAATCAGCTTGTGATCAGCCCACTGAGGCCAATAATTTTGGAGCAACTCACCAGATATAACATATAGGTCTGAACACTAATAAGGAATGAGAAGAAATTTTGGCCGAAAGCATCTTTACAATGAAGAGCAAATAGTTTAAATAAAAATTGATCATGATTGATGTTTATCAGGTACACTTTCTATACATAGATGCAAGCGTATTTAGTAACTGATCGCCCGGACATAGGGTTGTTATTACAGCATTATCTTATGCAGAAACCAAAGACTCAGAGATTATGTGTACGTGTAGCTGATATCTCAACAAAGAAGAATTTATATGTTCATAGAAGTCCAGTTATTAAGATCTAGAATGATTTAGGAGCAAGGCACTTAAACTGTTCAATGTCTTTTGAAGAAAACGTACCCGCAGAACTCTTGGTCCAGAGAACCTCACTATTGATAGTACTGAGGTGCTGATCGTCGAGGCGCTTCCATGTTTTGATTGATTTGACCGCTCCCCAACCTCCAGTATTTGTTTTCTCTAAGGTTGCTGTTACCACCCTTGCTCTCCTATCCCATCCTGCCTTCCCATATGCATGGTATCCAAATCCCCCAGCATAACAAAGGTTAATGCCAGTAAGCTTCCCACAGAAGTCATTGAGGTGATCATGGCCTGTGAAAGCTGCCTTCACATCGCCTGCTTCAACCAGGGTTGTGAAGAAGCCAGAGTTCACAGAGGCAGAGCTAATGCCTTCTTGCCTCACTCCTGTGAAGTTTGATGAGTCAAAACTAGCATATTCTGGTAACGGTATGTGAAAGTATGCGAGCCCTGGAGCAGGTGTTTTCTGTGCCTGTGGCTTTTTCATGTATGCTTTCTGCAGGGTAAAATGAATTATTACTTCCTAATGCAGATCTTAATCATCAAGAAATTACATTTGGTGGTTATGTGCATGGGTTGGTAGCAACAATTTGTGAAGTAAATGTCGTACGAGAATAAGAAAACTGGTGAATGAAACAATGTGATTAGTACCTTTAGCTTTGCTGAAGTTTGTTGGAACCAAAATTGCTGGGAGGGTTTGATCCAACCATAGCCAGGGATAGAGGGAACTGTGGAGTAATCTCCACTGTCAAGGAAGTATAGATTGAGAACCGATTTGTTTTCAAAACCAGTACCCTGAACTCCACCTACCTCTAGGTTATAGTTCCCAAAACCATCAATAACATCTTGATCCAAAGGATTGAGTTGGGCCAGGGTGCTTTTATACCCAACTATGTGCTTCATAACCCCTTCCCTCGAAAGGTCCGACTCCTGATCATGGTTCCCCAAAACAGCTGCCCACGGAATGTTGGACGCGATTGCTGGGGCAAATGCTGCATCCATTGATTTAGCAGCATCCGTAGCATCAAACCCATATATGTTATCTCCTGTTGCAAACAGGTCATGTCAGAGAGCCAATCAAAGAACCAGAGCTAAGGACTCAAGCAGAATCAAAACTTGCCGAGCAAAGCAAAGCAAGAACAGCACTTACAAACTAAAATGTAAAAGTCCCTGCAAATCAGATAAAACAACCCATCCACCCCATATTGACATCATCTCTATTTTTCCTAACAATGTAAGGAAGAATAACATTACTGAATTCACTGTGAATACACATTCCTGCTCAGTATCCGATTCAAACAACTCAAAAGTAAAATTCAATGCAAATCAGATAAACAACAACCCACCAACCTTATCGACATCATCAAGTACTATTCTGAAAGTAGGAGCTTTCCCAATAATGCAAGAACCTTGTGTTTTCAGCCATATTATTGAACTTGTGTTGGTATACAAAACAAACTACTACAGAGTAAAGTCAGTGTGCAAATTACACACTGTCATCCTTTGTTCTTCTCAGAGATGGGTTTCTTCTAGCAATTACAGAAAAGACTGTTTTGATTTTTGATTAGTATATAATGCTGTATTAGTAGTGTTCTGAAATTTATTATAAGCATCAACAATAAAAATAAAAATAAAAAGAGCAAAAAAAGAAACATGAACTATAATAAGGACAAGGAAATGAGAGAGAGCAATACCGGTGAAAACAATGAAATTGGGCTTCTCAGCTTGAATCATCCGCTGAACAAACGCCGTGGTATTAAGGTCAGAGCAACCCGCCACCTGTGACGGAAGCACATCCTCACACGGCGTCGTTTTACCATCGGCATAGTGCATGTCCGCCACTTGCAGTATCTTAAACTGCCCGTCACCCCCAAACCTCAGCCTCATGGGTTTCTCTTCATGGTGCTTCGCCGCCACCAAAACCCAGATCGGAAGCAACGCCACCACCGCCGCCGCCTTGAAAAAAAGACCCATTTACACCCTTTTCACTGCTTCAAAGTCTCTATCTTTTATCTCTTCACCGCAAACATTGCTGCAAAAACTGCAACCTTTTTAACTTATATAAGCGAGTGTGAAGTGTGAACCACCATTTGCATGTTCTTGGCGTTTTGTCAGCACAAAAAAAAAACCAGAAATCTTTCAAAATCAGAAATCTTTCTCTCTTTTTTTATCCCATATTTTATTTTTGACAACCCAAACAAGATTTGCAGTGTCTCTCCCTCTGTATGATTTGTATTTTGGGTAAAAGATCAGAAATAGTAGATTATAACTATGTTACATAAAAGAATAATAAATTTCTCACTTCAGGTTTGAGTTGCTTGTGATTTTGGGGAAGGGATTAGGGAGCTGCATCATCTTGTAGACACGTGGCACAGCCTCATTGGAATTTCCACCCATGATCGACCAGGAAATATATGAGAGAGACAGGAATCTTTGCCTGGTTAAGGTACGAATGTACTGGAGACAGTTACACCTACACGTATGAGATCTGTTCCTGCGATTCAGGGAACTTAGAATTGTGTCATTGTCTTCTAATAAATAGGAGTGGTTTACTGCTCGAATTTTGACTAAATCATGGAATTATATAAGGTGAAATTTAGCAAAAGACGTTGTTTACGGAAGGTAATTTCACGTTTCATTGTTTTTTTTTTTGTGCAACAATCAATCTTGCAAAAATAAAGCGGGATCGTCTACGGTCTACGGTACAATAATGTACCGATACATCAAATAGACTAGTTCAATCAGAAGTAAACTAGCTCGGTACAATGATAGATTAGTCTACTTATGTATGGAGTCAGTCTACCTCTATATTAAATCTAGTCTATTTAATGTATTGGTACATTAATATAGCATAGAATTTTCCAAATAAATCAACTAAATCGAATCTCCTTTAGTTATATGGTTATCATGTTTTCATTTTAGTTTTATGTGAAACCAATCTAAATAACTAAACGGATTTCACTAGTTTGCTAATTATTGATGATTATATATGAATGGAACCTAATAAGTGAATAGTTCAGATCATTGAATTACATTACATAGTAATCAGGAAATAACAATTTTACTGAGGGACAAATCCATCTATATAAATTTTGGGTTTTATAATTCTAATGTGTGAGAGCATTTATTTTACATGAAATCCTCCTTCTCCTCGACCTCTTCCATTAACAAATGCTTGGAATTATTAAAAGAACTAAAAATTCAGAACTTTACAAAGCTAAACTAACATTTGGTTAATAGCACAAAGAGAAGAGGATTCAATATTTTAACTGTTTCAAGGGATACAATGAGTAAATAGCAACAGCAAACAGCCAAAAACTCTTGTTTCTTGCTTAACATATTCTTGTAATACAAAATAGACTTCCTTTGGATCAACTTCTCTTAATTGATTGGTTTGGGTCATGAAAAACACTACTAAACCTACTATTTCCACCCTATGATATTGGCAACGGATCAAAAACTTGTGCTGCATAGTTGTTTGCGTGCCCTTGTAGCTTATATGATCAATAATAATGTGGTTGATAGTTTGATACATTTCCAGCTATATGTACTCAAGTACTTTGGCTTTTAGCCCTTCACAAGTTGAATAGTAACACAAAGAGGAAGGGATTTATGTAAAGTTATTGTTAACCTTTCAACTCATGTGGGGTGGCATGGTGTCTTGTGACTATGATAGTCTCTGCTTGTCATGAGATCCATACTAAAATCCAGAAGCCAATAAAAAAGTATAAGCTTCCAGAAACAAAATGCAGACTGGCTTTGATTTTTACTTACTTGGACATATATGTAATGTGATGAAAATTGGGTTCCATGCTTTGTATTCTAGATCGGAAACTACTTGGACATACATGTAATGTGATGAAAATTGGGTTCCATGCTTTGTATTCTAGATCGGAAACAGCTCGCTGTTTTAGCACTTTTCCGAGATCCTCAGTCAAATCTCTAAAACAGAAGAAACTGAAACAACCAAAACTGGGTAACAGAACTGTTCAAGCTTAAGCCAGAAGGTTACTAAATGTTAGACCTAGCAAGCCTAATCTCTCATTGAAAACCCAAGTCTACCAACATACTCAAAGTTTCTCTATTTAAAATGATCCTTCTAACTTTACTATGAATTGTATCTGTACTATTTATGAGGGACAACAAATCCCATTCCCACGTAGGTAAGCAAATTCCAGAAGGACCACACCTGTCGTTCCTTTGCATTACATCCATCAGTGAGATTCCTGTGGTCAAACAAAAGGTTCCTGAACAGCTGTCAATGAGAAAAAGCATGCGCAATTGAAATATTGCAAGCTAAATTGGTAATGGTGGGTCAAGCTGTTCCCACATCTGTATGATACATGAGTGCCTTAAAATGATTACAGTAACTGTAATAGTCAATGGTTCATCCAACACTCCAGTGAAGAGATGAAAAATGACAACCAGCAATGTCAAAGTTCAAAGAAGCCTGCCAACCCTTATAACTTAGGATTCCAATCTCCATTCTGTAAAGTTCAAAAAGTAGGAAAATGATATCCCACTTTACTTTAGTACTATTTACAAAAATTATTGAAAAAACTATCTTTTCAGATTCCTTCTGGCTTCAATTGAGCAGAATCAAGCAATTTCTGTAATGAAATGTATGTACGTATCTCGACATGATTCGTCAAACAACTATCTGAAGACTGGTAAGAGAATGTTTGCTGTCATATATAACACCCTAGACTTCTACTATAAGTTCTTTAAAACACAGTTAAACTTTGAGAGATCTCACGGAACACCATAGGCTTCAAGGAATTCAGCTATTAAAGGAAACTGGTTTTAGAGCAATTCCTTACATTGAAATCCAACTTGCATTAATCTCTTTCAATTAAAGAACAGTTAACAACAACGGCAGGATGTAGGACATTACAACAGAAGAAAAGAGATACACTGATAATGCAGCTAAACAAAATTACAAAAACTGACTCTGAAACAGATATCAAACTAAGGTTTCTTATCTTTTCCTCCAATTGGGGATGCCTTGAACCAAGGTATCCAAACTGAGGTTGTCTTCTGATACTGCCTGTATGCTTCTGCTCTGTAGTCCTGTTCTAACATTCGCTGTTCCACAAGCTTTGTCACATAAGCTAAACACATTGTATTGAGGAAAGAGCCGATGAAGGTCCAACCATGTCCGAGGTTCCATGCAAATATAGCGAGTCCCCACCACCATAATTGCTCTCCAAAGTAGTTCGGATGCCGTGAATAACGCCACAACCCCTCATCAAGAGTGACCACAACTGGCTCTCCGAGCGCTTTTAGCTTCTTGTTTTTACTTGCAAAGTTATAGAGTTGTGTGTCAGCATAGTATGCTATAGCAATGCCAGAAATGCAGATCATGATGGCAGCAAAATCCCATATGTTCAGTGGCACATTAACTGAGTGGATTACATACATTGGAAGGCATAGTCCAATTAGAAAAACCTACAAAGATTGAAAACGGCCATCAAAAACAATCAGTAGCCTTGAAAGATCATCCAGACATTTCAATGAACTCATAAAAACCAGTCTGAATTCAGATCTATCAGTACCTGCTGAGAGAGATAAATGGCGAAGAAGGAAGCCCACCACCAGTGCTTGCCGTATTGTGAGATCATATTGGTGAATCGCCAATCCTCCCTGGCATTCCACTGCCAATTTTCCCGCCTAAAATAGTTGTGAACCATCCTGAGGCTCCAAACCCAAGTCATCAAAATTGCAATAATGGAGCGCCACCAATCATAATCAGCCAGAGGGTGAGCCCTATAGTAGTGAACTAGCATTACTGGTATCACTATCCAATACAAAGAGATCATCTGCACTCAAATCATGTAAACAATTCAATTCATAAGAAATTAAGAACCAAAAAATAAAAAAATATTTCAAATGAAGATTTACGTACCCAGTGATTAGATAAGATTTGGCTGATGACCCAGAAGAGGACATTGACATTGAGGAAGAAGAGGGCATTGGCTAATAGAAGAGGGTGGTGATAGCACCATTCCCAAAGGGGAGACAGACTCCCAGTACTACTGGTTTGGTCACTCTGGTTGTTGAGAAATGAAAGGTAGAAGAGAATGGAGGGAATGGGAGCTAGAAATGCTATCACTGCATGCTTCAAGTTACTACTAGCCATGGTTGTAACTTGCAAGTACATCACCAGAAGAGAATAAAGGCCTGTTTTTATAGTCCTACTTCCTAGTTCCCTACTATAAAAAGAGGCCCATCCATGATACTAGATAGTAGAAAAATAAGAATGATCTTTCTCTTTCTGCTTGGTGGGTCAGCAAGATCCCTCCATATAATCATTAGCACAGGTACTAATCATCTCAAATGCATTCACTCCATTAAA
Source organism: Rosa persica (assembly GCA_025331145.1). Classification (NCBI taxonomy): domain Eukaryota; kingdom Viridiplantae; phylum Streptophyta; class Magnoliopsida; order Rosales; family Rosaceae; genus Rosa; species Rosa persica. Next base: position 33,937,019 of record WFKR01000001.1, read on the forward strand.
GATGTTCTTCATTTCATAAGGTTAACCATGTTTTTGTCTGTTCTTACTTAACGAAAAACACTCTTCTCTTCTTTCACCTTGATTTTTCAGCAATTTAACTAAGAATAAAGTCAATAAACTATTGGACTCCTGTCCGCATAGAACCCACCATGGTAGAATTAAAAAAAGCACCCACCTATGTAAATGAGTCTACAAATGTAGTTTGTAAATCCAGCATCTCTTGACCTTAAATCGGTTACCAATCTTGTATCAAAACTTCCTTAATCACAACTATTCACTTAAGGAATCTCATTATTTGAGGTTCGGGAACTCATTCAACAGACCAAAAACGTCCAATAATTAAAACCATCTATCTAAAGGTAAATCAAGCAAATGCTTATGTTGTGAATGTTTTTATGCATCAAAGTATCAAAGTAAATGTGAATACCAAAAAAAAAGTACAAAGTAAATGTGTATCGCACAAGTTCTAAATGCTAAATGACATTTGAATTCTAACGACGCGTGCTTGAGTAATTAAGCAATCATCAATCATAAGAGGTGTGCAATATGCAAATAAAAACCAACTCCTCCATACACATCGTGTAATTATGAAATGGCTCCCATGACTGGTGTTTGCAATGATGTTGAACAGTAACACTGAGGAATTTATGTATATCTTCAACTCATGTGGGGTCTTGTAATCATTATCTAGGATCTTGTGCTTCTTTGTCATGATATGCGTATTAAGATAAGATAAGAAAAGAAATATGAGTCTAAAGAAAACAAGATGCAGAATGGTGGTGTTACGTATCTTCATTAACACAGAAAGACACCGTTGCCAGAGATCAAACCCAGGTCACCCACATAACAGGCCGTTAGACTCACCACTATACTAAATGTCTAAAACAACATTTTGTTGGACGCACTATAATGTCTTGATAATTGTTCGCAACCATAAACATTATTCTGCCATGGACTCATTTGAAGTTTCCTGCTGCTAATGCACGTACTTCAGTACTGTAACTGAAGGTTTCATACCATCTGAACTCTCATGGTCACTACTTCTACTTGGATTGCACAGCGTTTTGGGTATGAATAGTTTAAGAAAGGTAAAATTCTGACCAGTCTATCTAATTCTAGGGCAGTTTCCATGCATCTCTTTCACTGGCTCACATGTTTCTGGCACTCTTTCCAGATTCTTTATTACTCAATCATATCTTCACAACATAAAATTATAAACCACCAACACTCCAACCTTCCAGCTCTCAAAGGAAATAGAGAGAGAAACGATTAGCTCTTAGCCCCTATACTCGAAAAGGTTGAGCAGCATTCCAAGGGTAACAAGAAGCCTAAGCTCATTGAATTACCTCACTATAAAACATTGTTTTGGTATGTAACATACTCAAAGATTTTGTCTGTAAAAGAATCCTTCTGATGCTACCATGTTCATAAGGTGACAGTTCTGTACTATATTCAGATGGTCTGTCATATTTTCTCACAAAAACAAGAATTTTCTAAAGGAAGACCATAGTCCATTACCATAATTCCCCACTAATTCCGGCTAAATAAATGCCAGGAGGACCACACATCACCTTCCTTTGCAGCAGACGCACAAGTGGAATCTTGAGGTCAAAAGAAAAAGTTTCTTATAACTGTTTCCAAAATATGAAAACAAAGCTAAACAGATAGCTGTCCATGAGAGGTCAAGCATGTGTTTTTGAATATAGAAAGCTAAAATAGGTAATAATGGGTCAAGCAGATCCCACTTCTGTAGGTAATATTCTATCACATCAGTGCTTTAAATGGGTAGAATGGCTATAATCCATCCAACATTCTCTAGAGAAGGATGATGATAGACAACACTGTTAAAGTTCGAAAATTCCCTACCTGTGTAACTTATGACCCCAATCTCCATTTTCTAGAGTTTCACAGAACAAGGCAAATGATATCCTAGTTTAGTAGTTCCTATATACTTGCTTTTCTTTTCTAATCTATTTCTTCTGTGTATTAAACTTCCAATATGCCAACTGAAGCAGTGGACCCATGCATCCAATTCTGTATTGGAAGGCATTATGTTTTAAAGAACTCAATCAGAAGACTGGCAAGGACATATGTGTTGTGTCATATACAAACATTGAGCAGAATAGACTTCTCTATTAAGCTAAGGACTTCATACAACCAAGTTTAAGAAGGAAGCCAGAATCTTATGGAAATGCATATTCTCAAGAACAATTTCTTACAACAGTATGTTAAAGTATGCACAAATAAATTCCAAATTGCATTCACTTTTTTCAATTAAAGAAGAGTTGATGACAATTCCCGCGCATAAGGGCAATATAAGAACAAAAGAGATATATGGTGCGGATAAAACAGTTGGAAAAGCATAACACTTACTGAAACATCAAATCAAGCTTTCTTATCTTTCTCTCCAGTTGGAGATGACTTGAACCAAGGGATCCACACTGAGGTAGTCTTCTGATACTGCCTGTATGCTTCTGCTCTGAAATCTTGCTTCAGCATTCGCTTCTCCACAAGCGTCGTCACATAAGCCAAACACATTGTATTGACAAAAGACCCGACAAAGGTCCACCCCTGTCCCAGGTTCCATGCAAACACAACCAGTCCCCACCACCACAATTGCTCTCCAAAATAGTTGGGATGTCGCGAATAACGCCACAACCCCTCATCAAGATTTGGCACAACCGGCTTTCCACCCTTTTTAAACTCATTGTTTCGACTCACAAACTCATGGAGTTGCGTATCGGCAAAGTACGCAACAACAATACCAGAAATGCAGACAATGATGGCAAGAAAATCCCACATGTTCAATGGCACATTAACCGAGTGGAACACATACAAAGGAAGGCATATTCCAATCAGAAAAACCTACACACATTAAAAACAACAAATTAGCAGCCATTTCCACTATGCTTGAAATCTCATTTGACACATTTCATCAAACACTTAACATACACAAAAACACAGAGCAACCATTACCTGCTGAGAAAGATAAACAGCAAAGAAAGAAATCCACCACCACTGCTTGCCGTACTGTGAGTTCATATCAGTGAACCTCCAGTCCTCTCTGGCTCCCCATTGCCAATTTTCCCGCCTAAAATAGTTGTGGGTCAGCCTAACGCTCCAAACCCAAGTCAACACCACTCCAATCGTTGACCGCCACCAGTTAAAATCAGCCAGAGGGTGAGTCCGGTAGTAATGAATCAGCATTACGGGTATCACAGTCCAATACAAATCGATCATCTGCACCAAAAACCCAGATCATATAAGCACAAGATCACATTTTTAATCGCTGAAAGCCAAAAAGATCAGATTTTTAATGGAAATTGAGGTACCCAATGGCTGGAGAGGACTTGGCTGATGACCCAGAAGAGGACATTGACGTTGAAGAAGAAGAGGGCATTGGCTAGAAGAAGAGGGTGGTGATAACACCATGCCCAGATAGGAGAGAGAGCTTCAGGGCTAGTACTGGTTTGGTGGTTGTGGAGGAATGTGAGGTAGAAGAGAATGGAGGGAAGGGGAGCTAGAAATGCAACCAGGGCGTTCTTGACGTTATTAGAAGCCATTTGGGGTTTAAGCGCATCACTAAGAGAGGAATAGTGGTCTGTTTTTATAGTCCTAGGTCCTATTTTTCATGGTGAGAAGGTGTAGATGAAATTCAAGAAAATGTGTGTTGAAGCTTTTATCTTTGTGCTTGGTGGGTCTAGATTCCTTGAAATGATCACTAGCTGAGGTACTAATCATGTCAAATCCATCAGGAATCTGCTAAGAAAATCATCTATGGTTACCAAAAATAAAAGTATAACATCTTTTTGGTAACCATGCCTCACTTACCTAAAACTAATCTATTTTTACCTTACTAGTTTTTCAACTGTATGATTTCTAAATGCATGGCCATCTGGTGTGAAGATAAAACGCTTTCAATGGTGTCTGATACTACTTTCAACTTTTTGCTCATTTTGGATAAATGGAACTAGGCATTTTGTTCATTTTATAACTTGAAAATTTTGTGTTCAACTCGAGAATGAGTGGTTGTCTGATTTTTTATTTCTCAAGGTCTAGGTTGTATGTCCCATTTTAAGTGTTATGGACATGAAGTTGGGTCGTCCGAACCTCAAAAGAAAGAAAATACTCGATACAGTACGTTACAAGCATTTTGACAATGTTATTTTTTTTATAAAGTATTGAAATATGAAGGATAACTGAATCTAAGCATCATGGTTTTATGGTAACTAGAACATATGATAAGTTAATAACCATATACACAGAACTGAGGCAGCCATAAACAAAACATGAAATTATGAGATGGTTACCATGTATATATGGTGTCTGCAATTATGTTAATTACTTTGTAGCTTATGGGTACGTGTTGAGAGCAATGATATACCTCACTTGGACAGTGTACTGCGCACTCGATCAATCACACACTACATAGCTTCTCTACAATTGGTCCCCCTCAAACTAGCTCTTTTGCTTCTTTAATTAGTCCCTATAATCTGCACCAGATCAAGTTAAAAGCAAACTAAGCTGTGACCATATAAATATAGCATGCGGCGCTTGCTGCATCTGCATATGCATATGCCAGCTGCTTCAATGGCTGATCGAGCAGTCGAGCACCCATAGAAAAGCACTTCATGAAAAGCATCCACTTGAAAAGAGATCGATCGAGCTGGTAATGCCTAATGTTTTCTTTTTTAATTTTCTACTCTCCCTTTTGCTCTTGGCAAGCTAATGCAGAACTTGTAAAAAGCGATGGTTTGAGAAGTTTTACCAGCTCTGGCCTTCAACTTTGCTCAATATTAATTTGTTCGTTATGTCTGCTAGCCCATGTTAACTGCACTGGTCCCTAGTTCTGATTGTCACTCTCGTCCTCGAATCATCAAATTGACGGATCTAAAACCTACCTCGTTGCGGGGAACAAGTGTTCTCCACCTCGAATCATCAAAGGGGTAAGGGTGTTGTATGAAGGATGTTATTTATGGATAGCGAAATTCCCGATGGTTAAGCAATGGAGGTGATTAAACCTTCAAAAGTGCAACCCTCTTGTTGTGAAGTCCCACGAGCAGAAGCGAGCTAGAAATTTTAAGATGGCTTTTTTGGTCCATCTACAACATAGATACGTCAATATTGAGCTAGATCTTTATAGAAGTCATCCTATATATTTAGCATGTATGTCTCACCTGATACATTAATGAGAAAAGACGAAGTATGACCATTTTCAAGCTTGTCTAATAAATCGCCCACAAAATGCTCGGATTGATACAGATTTTGTGTTGGTTTAAAACATCATTCATAAAAAAATAAAAATAAAAAAGACTAATTTCTAGAGTAACGTTACAAAATGCAAAAAGCAGTACATAGAATATTACAAATTCAAAGGGCATTCCTCAAGGATTCCCTTCATTTAACATCACAATAAAGTACATACTAGATGGTTGATCATGTTTATTTCCATCCTCTCCTTCTTCGGTCTTCAGCTTCATAGTCATTGTCTTCGTCATATTGATCAAGCCAGTAGTAGTGCTATTGCTGGATGGCTTGTTTCCAGGAAGTTCAGGACTTTCTTCGTTACCACCACATGTAGTTGTTGGCTTTTTGATGGGTACACTAGTCTTGTTTAAGTGTTGACTGTGTTGTAAAATCTCCTTGGAGCGCTTAATTTCAGGAAGCTCATGACATCTTGCCTTATTTATTGAATTCTTGATGGCTAGATAAGCCTTGTTTAAGTGCTGCAAAATCGCTTCGGAGTATTTGTCTTCGAAAAGAGTAGGGGTGTTGTTGCTGCTAGTTTCTTTGTCATCACCAATTGTTGTTGCCTTTTTGATGAGTACACAACCTTTTAAGTGTTGTAAAATCGACTTGGACCACTTAATCCCAGGAAGCTCATGACGTCTTGCGAGGTTTATAAACTTTTTGATGGCTTTAGCCTTGTTTAAGTGCTTCAAAATTGCTTTGGAGTACTTGTTTCTCCGAAGCTTATGAGTTTCTTCATCATCATCATCATCAGATCTTGAGAGATTCTTCGGCATTTTCCATGATTGTGAGAAGCTACGTGGTGGTGTGAAGTACTCTTCATTGTGACCGTCTTCAAGATTAGGAAGATCACCATTCTCAATACCAGGATTACCAGCCATCGTCATCTTAAAGATATGGTATAGTGGATTCAGAGGAGGAATGATTTATAAACAAACTAAGATGGTATGGCAGGATATAAAGAGAACGTATGTACGTAGATCGAATCGAGAGCAAAACAGAGTTCGAATATGTGAACGTACAGCTTAGTTACTGCCTTATTTATACAACTCAGGAATGAAAAGTCCTCCTCCTGAGAATAGGATAGGAGTTATGAAGGAAAAGTTCCTCCTGAGAAGAGGAAATAAGTTATGAAGGAAAGTCTTCCTCTTGAGAATAGAAACAAGTTATGAAGGAGAGGCCTCCTCATGGGAATAGGAGATAAGTTACGAAGGAAAGTCATGCTACTGAGAATAGGAAACAAGTTATGAAGGAAAGTTTTCCTCATGGGAATAGGAGATGAGTTATGATGAGAAGGGTTCCTCATGGGACTAGGAAAGTTTTTTTAGCTAAATAAATCTATTAACGCGGACTGCAAAATGATATCGGTAGACATTAGGACGCTACTTGGCTTTTCTTTCTTTTAATTCCAGTTCCAACTAGGAGTAGAAAATAAGGCTAGATAGTTACCTCCCAAACCAAAAAATTTATGTTCTTCTAATTCAACCCTGTGAAACCCTTCATCTTTATTGAAAGCCCAACCTCCTTTTGGATCTTAATCATTGCGATAGGCTGGCCTTGTGAGTTTGAATCATTTACTTCATGCAAATTGAAAAATAATGGGGTTTTGATTTGAACTCTTAGTGTATATTTGAAATATCTTAACAGGAGTTAATAAATTACATTGAAAATTGAATAATAATTGAGTTGTGTTGTGTGAGTCACACGCTAAATCGATGAAACTTATTTTTTATAATCCATAATTCTTATAAAAAAACTGATAAGTTTTAAAATTTTTGACCGTATAAGTAAATGTAATGCTGTAGTGTTGAGGAAACCGACAGCAATAAATTGTTTCGGAAATAAAAAATATGACGTGGCAGATCGAGGAAACGACTATCTGACTGAAGTCGTATTATATAAGCAAAGAAAAAAGTTCTTCTTCTTCTTCTTCTTCTCATTGTGTGAAGCTGATTCGATTTATAGAGCCTTTGAGAATTCACCAAAATCAAATTTAGGGTTTTCGTAACCATGTCTGCTCGGTATCTGAAGAAAGTGTTGAAGGAAGAACAAGAGGAGCGACAACTGGAATCAGACCACGAAGAAGAAGAAGACGACGACCACCGCCAGCTCAACCCTTTCGACCTCCTCAACGACGACGACGACCCCCAGGTTCATTTTGTTTTTCCGCATTCAATTTAGGGTTTCAAATTTCCATACTTCATAGTCTGAGGATTGTTGGGTCGCTATTGGATTCTGTAAAAGGGTTTAGTTGTGAATTCTGATTCAGTTTAGGGTTTAAGAAAATGAAAGGGAATTTGAGATTAAAGTTGTGAATTTTAGTGTGTGAGATTAAGCTGTTGGATTATGTAGAAGGGTTAGTCTGGATGTTAAGTTTTGGTTTTCGGGTGGGTGCAGGAGGATGAGTCAGAAACTGTTGATGAATCCTCGAGTGTGGTGAAGCCTAGTGCTGATGTGGTTTCGACATCCAGTCAAAAATCGAAGAAGAAGAAGAAGAAGAAAGGCAAAGAGGGCTCTTCTTCTAATGCAGCTGCACCGAGAGTTAAAAAGTCGCCGGATGAGGTTCTTGAAGAGTTCTATGACTATGCGCATGAGAGACAAGCAGAGACGAGGGCAAGTGGTGAAGCGGTTAAGCATTCGTATGAAAAGTATGTGCCCTTCATATTGCAAGTGGATCCCAAGTACTTGAATGCCGACAATGAGATGCGAAGAATCTTTGGGGCTAAGGTGGTGAAGTCTTTTGAGAAGAATCAACAGGGTGGGAGTTCTAGAATGGCGCGTGGTGGAAGACGCGGCGCGGTTCATAGGAAGTCTTTCCTTGTCACTCCGTTGGAGCATTGGCCTCGCTGGGATGGTGCTATGAACATGGAACTCCTTCACTCGCCTAATGGATACTATGATTATCGGTAAGAGCATGGTCTGTTGCTTAGTTTTGTAATTTGAAATAGCTGCATGACTTGTTAGTTATCTCAACTTTTCTGCAAGTAGGAAAAGTTACTTAATGTTACTGTAGTGGGCTTAAACTTTGTAGATATTGTTTGCCATCATCAAGAAAAGAGTTCTCAAGTAGGTACCATCATCAAGAAAGAGTTCTCAAGTAGGTAGTATAAGCCATAGCCATATTTGGTTAAACCTATGTTGATTGTGGTAGAAAATAGCTGCAAATGGAAGTATGACTAGTTTAATGGGGTTCATTGTGTTTGCCGTCATATTCATTTGAATGTGGAGTATCACCAAGGAAAGTTCTCAAGTACAAAATCATAATGTGACTTGAAGTTTGAACCTGTATTATCACAGAAATGGTTTGCCTTTGCAATTGAAAAATAGAATCAGATGCAATTTTCTGTTTGGAGATACTTAATGCAGAACCTTGTACAATATCAAATTGGCTAATTCTTGTGTCAAGTTACAAAATGCTAACCCATAAGGAATGCACTCTTCACAAAACTATCATTGGTTCCATAATCATGATCCAGCTATTAAGACAACTGTTTAGTGCTGATGTGTAGGCAATGGTAACTGTGTTTTAGATCCCACTTTGATGTAACAATCCCAAGGCTGAGAATGACCTTTTACTTCAACCTAGATTTTTGTGGTTGCTTTCTTTCTTTTATTCTTTTAGATTTGTTAGTCCCTTCTTTTTTTTTTTTCTTTTTTTTTTTTCACACAGTAGAATTTTCAAAACATGCTCAGAAGCAGTACTATCAAGATTTGTGATATTTCATCTTATAAATTTTTGGTTTGGCATGCATCATATTCTTGATTTCTCTTATCTGCAGATATACCTATTCATCAGCCTACCGTCAAGCTCAGAGTGCATTTGAATCTGCCAAAGCTATACACGATCTCAATGCCATTGCAAGTGTTTTATTATACTATCCTTACCATTTGGATTCGCTACTAACCATGGCAGAGTACTTTAAGTTTGTGGGTGAGCATCAAATGTCAGCAGATGCTATCTCGAAGTGCTTATATGCTTTGGAATGTGCATGGTCTCCAATGTTCACCCCCTTTAAGGGTGATTGCCAAGTGAAATACAGCCATGAAGCAAACAAACCTCTGTTCGTTGCACTTTTTACTCACATGAAAAGTATGGACAGACGTGGCTGTCATCGATCTGCTTTAGAAGTTTGTAAGTTTTTACTGTCACTAGATACTGACGATCCAATGGGGGCCATGTTCTGTATTGACTATTTTGCGGTGAGGGCAGAGGAGTATGCATGGCTAGAACGTTTCTCCGAAGAATATAAAAGTGATAACACCCTATGGTTGTTTCCAAATTTTTCGTATTCCCTTGCCGTATGCCGATTGTATCTTGAGAAAGCGGAATCTTCGAAAGATCCAGCTCTGGAAACCACCAAGGCTACTTCGACTGATCTTATGAAGCAGGCATTGATGCTTCATCCCACAGTCCTCAAGAAACTAGTGGCAAAGGTACCTTTGAAGGAACGGGTGTGGACGGATATACTCAAAAATGCATTCTTCCAAGCAGATGAAGTAGGAATCCCCTCCTTGGACCACCTGATTAACATATACGTTGAGAGTAATCATATTATATGGAGGCTTCCAGAATTGCAGAAATTGCTGCGGGAAGCAGCACAGCTGGTGATCGAGACTCTAAGACAGAATAGTAGCGAAAAGAATGATTGGGCATGTGTGAGAAAAGAAGCATTCTCATCTGACAAGAATGAGTAAGTATGCTGTCACATTGTTGCACTTCAGCTACCCCTTTTCTATTTCAAGTAGTAGGTTAATAAATATTTTTGCACCAACTTAAAAAAGTTTATATGTGGATAGTTAAGCCTGAATTTGGGACTGTTGTGTGTTTCAGAGAATAATTATGACTGACTGCCTGCTTGTTGTTTTATACAGGTATTCCCACTTGTTGGTTTCAGATTTCTCTTATACATTGCCTGCTGCCCCACCTGAAAATTTGCAACATTTTATGGCCAATGCAAGGATGGAGGATGTTGTGCATAATGAGCATCATCTTGTCAATCTAAATGAGGGTGGCCATGCTCCCCGTGATGTTGCAAATCGAAATCCATTAGCGGTCTTGTTTGAGTCGGTGTTACCATGGGTTCATTATGGGGAAGGAGCGGCTGTTGAGGAGGAAGACCAACAAAATGGCCATGGTCCGGGCAATCAAGAACATTGAGTGTTAATGACATTGAAAATATGCTATAGCAAGTTTTAGACAAAGCTCTCTAGTGTTTCTGCTACAGGCCACTCAGAGAAAATATTTGCAATTCTCTTTTCTGTGGCAGTATTACATATCATACTTTAGCTGCTGACAGGACCATTTGATCGAAACTAAGTACCATATGAATTTTCTTTTTCTTTTCAGAATACCCTTTATGTGTTACCTGTTAACCTTTTACATTTGAATTTATACGTGTTGCATCACTATCTACTTCCGACAACTCTTATCTTAGAAGAGAATTGGAAGTAGCAGGACCATCCCATCACTAGCTCATCAGTCTTGCATGGACAGCTTGAAATGTACTGCAAAAGCATTATTGCATTTAATTTGTCAGCTGTTTGCATGAAGTCAATAGCTAACCTACAAGGCTACAGCTAAAATGGTGTGGCCAGAAAACATTGCATCGAGAGTTCTTCTCTTAACCACAGAAATTGTTCTACACATGGATCATTCGATTCGAATGTTGGGACTGATAATTGATATTGATTAAACTCCTTGATAGATGGAGTTCAATCCACTCACCTCTGCCTTATAATGTTATATGTCACTGCTTTGCTCTAAGGCGCGCTCCCATACGACCTAGCTCTTGGTGGTGGATTCAAGTTGGCAATTTGCCTTGTCAAATGTTTGAAGTGCTAAGCAATTGTTAAAACATTATAAGAGTGATAATTTCGAGCAAAGAGGCTTTTGTCATAGGCAAGCTAGCTATGTTGAGAGAGCGACATAAAAGTAATTGCTTGAAGTGACTAACATAAAGGCACCTTACAAAGTAAAACAAGGGGTTAAGAATGCTTCTTGATCTCGACCTGTCTTTCGATGTGGTGTACATGACATCATGGTGCAACCACAATCCGGTCTACTGAAAGAAGCTAGAGTCTAGAGAAAGATCCCCCAATGGGGAAATTGGAATGATCCTTTCTATGTATATCCATAAAAGGCCTAAAAAGCTTTAGAATCATAACCCCAGCATTAGCATATGCATCGCATCCAATTTCCTTTTTTAGAGTTTAGGCCTTGGAATTGAATGGGGACCCAAATATCCATCCATTCATCATTGAATCCCATGTGGCATGGGCCCACTCTTCTCTTTTTCTTCTTCCATCCCCATACCTCCCTCTCCTCCATACAAAAACAACTAATATAACTCCCGATTCCAATTCCAACACTCTCTCTCTCTCTCTCTCTCTCTCTCTCTCTAAACTCCCGTCCTTTCCCAATTACCCAATTCCTCTCTACTTTCTAGGGTTTTGAAATTGGAACCACCAAAGCTAAAGCTGCTCACCTCCTCAGAAAACAGGGCATACGTGTATTAACCCACATTTCACATCAAGGAATCCAATTCTTCACCTTTTTCCTTTTTCCAGAGGAAAAGAAGAGTCTTGGCTCTCCAACCACACCCAATTCATGGTCTTTGTTCTTCCCCCAAGGAGAGAGAAAATGGGTTTGTAGAGAGAGAGAAAGTGGTGGCGACTATGTAGACGAATTGGGTGAGAGATAGAGAAATAGATATGTTGGCAATGGAGAAAGATTTTGATGCCAAGTTGAAGATTCAGGGGAATTCTTCTTCTAATGGTGGCGCTGCTAATAGTAATGTTCAGAGAGCCAAGAACTTTGCTTTCAGGGCTCCCCAAGAGAATTTCACCATCCAAGACTTTGAATTGGGCAAGATCTATGGCGTTGGTTCCTATTCAAAGGTCTCTGCTTTATTGGATTTCCTTTTGGATTTTTATTGCTTTCATTTTGTCAATATGTTTTGTCATCTGGGTTCTATTGTAGCTTTGGTTTTAGCATGGTCTGGTTTGGTTGGTATGTGATTGATTTGAAAATTAATGTGTTGCATGTTGCATAAATGGTAGCTTTGGTGTTAAGCATGGTATGATTTGCTGGAAGGAGTTATTGGGATTTTTGATAGGCGCTTCTATGCACTTATAGATTGTATTAATTGTTTAGAACCTAGAAACGTCTGGTTTGAGGGGCGGTCATGCCTTTGTCTTTAGGGAAGGATATATGATGGGATACGGGCGTTTCGAGTTCTTAGCTCTGAGAGTGATAGAGCTCCTAATCTGCATATGCTTGTTGTGAGCTTACAGAGAACTAAAAGACACAGGAGTTTGTGATAATGGTATGTCTGGTAGTGAGATGGAGGGGGACCTGAAATGATGTTTCAGTTGTGATATTTCACTTAATTTGTACGAATAGTTTGCTGCGTAACTGACAAATTAAGCATTTTATTACAAATAAAAAATGTAGATTGGGTGCATCATTCTATGTACAATGCATTTTTTTTTTGTAGTTTAATTCATACATGCTCGCTCAGATATATATATATATATATCTCTGTATTTGTGACGAGCATATTCCTTGAGTTTTTAACGTCATTCTTCCCTTTTTCCTTTCTGATGGTTTTTCCTGCCAGTGTTAAATTTTCTTTTCTTTTGTTATGAATGAGAGGATGATGAAAACTGATGTGCAAGCACAGTACCATATCTTGGTTTCAATGAGTGGCACTTCCACACGAGATTTCTGACTCTCTATAAAGGAAATGTTATGTGGTTACTGTTTTAGTGAACAGGTCTCATACACTGCTTGAGGTTGCTGAACTGTTTACAGTGCTCAAATTTGTAGTTTCTTATATGTCTGTTGTTTCCATAAATTGCAGGTTGTGAGAGCAAGGAAGAAGGATTCAGGAATTGTCTACGCATTAAAAATCATGGACAAAAAGTTCATCACCAAAGAAAATAAAACAGCTTATGTGAAGCTGGAACGTATTGTTCTTGATCAGCTGGATCATCCAGGTGTTGTGCGGCTATTTTTCACTTTTCAGGATTCCTTTTCACTGTGTAGGTATTCTTGGACGTTACCTCTTTTTAGTCCCACATTTTTTCTCTATTGTTTGTGTGCCATTCTGGAATCTCATTGACACTTGTCACCTTAATTTTCTGTGAAGATATGGCACTGGAATCCTGTGAAGGTGGAGAACTCTTCGATCAAATAACAAGGGTAAGCTTGAACCTTGATTGCTTACCACACATGCTTATCAGGTTATTGTGGAGTCATCTCTGAATCTGATTTTTCCATGAGAATAGTTCATTTAATGGTCTTTTCTTCACTCAACTTCATTCTTGTACAGCAGTATTCATGTTTTATTCTTGAAATTTTATTACCTTTCCAATTTTTTATGTTGACTCTTGCACAACTGGTCATGTCTGTTGAGCTCCAAATGATTTCCCAAGTATTAAGATATAAGAACATGCCAAAGTATAGTGTGAAAATTTTCTTTATTTTGACTTTCTGTTTTTGTTTTTTAATATACTTTTAGTTCATGGTGCTTTATCCCTCTAGATCATCCTACTGTATGCATCATTTCGTTAAATTGTGTGCAGAAAGGTCGTCTGTCTGAGGACGAAGCTCGCTTTTATGCAGCAGAAGTTGTAGACGCACTTGAATATATACACAGTATGGGATTGATACATAGAGATATAAAGGTATTTTCTTAAGAATATACTTGTGTACTTTAAGGTCATATGGAGTCATGCATATTCTAATTGATTTCAAATGGCAGCCAGAGAATTTGTTACTTACAGCAGAGGGTAATATCAAGGTTGCTGATTTTGGGAGTGTAAAGCCTATGCAGGATAGCCAAATTACAGTCCTTCCAAATGCAGCATCAGGTATTACAATTTTAATCATAAGCCTGCATTGCTTGAACAATATGATGAAACTGATATGTTGATGTCATCTGTAGATGATAAGGCTTGTACATTTGTTGGGACAGCTGCATATGTTCCTCCAGAAGTCCTGAATTCTTCCCCTGCAACTTTTGGGTAAGGGATTTATGTTTGAGTTGCCAAGCCCTGTACTTCATTTCTAAATGATATGTTCAACTTAGTGTAAAATTTGTAGCTCTCTTAACTAATATTTGGGAAGTATGTCTTATTCTCTCTCTCTCTCTCTCTCTCTCTGTTCATTGTTTCTGCTCTCGTTAGTATATGACCTATGTAGGATAACATTTTTTCCCTCTCGTTTGAACATATCAACACAGAAATGACCTCTGGGCACTTGGCTGCACCTTGTACCAAATGCTTTCAGGAACTTCTCCTTTCAAAGATGCAAGCGAGTGGCTTATTTTTCAAAGAATTATAGCAAGAGATATTAGGTTTCCAAATTATTTCTCAGACGAAGCTAAAGACCTTATTGATCGGTTATTGGTAAGCTACCAACTCATACTTGTTATTCTAGCTTCTATTAGTCATGCTTTGCTATTGACTTAGTCTCCCCCTCCCCCCATTCTTAATACTTATGTTATCTCTATGATATACCTCTGTATTTTTGATACATCCTTCTTAATAATGGTAGAATCTAGGCAGTATGGTTCTCAAAGTGACTTCAATTATCAATATGTATATAGAATGTGTAGTTATTTTGGATGTTGCAACTAGTATGTAGATGAAGCCTTCAATTACTGCACAACTGTTGCAGGATTTAGATCCCAGTAGGAGGCCTGGTGCTGGACGCGATGGTTATGCTGCACTGAAGATGCATCCATTCTTTAAGGGGGTTGACTGGAAAAATTTAAGAGCGCAAACCCCTCCGAAACTTGCCTTGGAGTCGGGGGTGTGGCTTCTGTTTTGCTTTAATTTATTACTATAAAGAAATCCAACTGTTCCTTGCCTTGTTCCTCTTTTGCTTCTAAAAAATCATTTTTCGCATTCAGTCAGGTGAGGCTGATGATGTCCGTGATAACTCATGGAACCCTTCACATATTGGAGATGGCGCAGCAAGACAAAATGAGGGTAACACTGGTTCAGCATCCTCTTCTGAAGCATCTGGTCATGTAACTAGGCTAGCTTCAATTGACTCCTTTGATTCAAAATGGTATGGTCTCAATATCCATGCTTCCTACTTAGCATCATTAATTTTCATTTTCAAGAGATTGAAGTTCTTTCAGTTCCAAAATCTGTTGTGAACTCAAGTATAATAATAAATTCTGTTGTTAACAGGCAACAATTCCTTGACCCTGGTGAGTCTGTTCTCATGATCTCAATGGTGAAGAAACTTCAAAAGCTGACAAGCAAGAAGGTGCAGCTTATTCTCACCAACAAGCCAAAGTTGATATATGTAGATCCTGCAAAGCTGCTGATGAAGGGAAATATAATTTGGTCTGACAACTCTAATGATCTCAATGTCCAAGTTGCTAGTCCTTCACAGTTCAAAATTGTTACGGTATGCTCTCCTTGCCCTATTTTTCTCAGCTTTTGCTGTATTCATATGAATGCTGTAATTTATGTAGAACAATATGATGTAAAATTGTGGAGCGGCAAGAAATATGATCGTGTGATAGTCTTGTTGATAAAATTGCTTCTGAGTCTTTAATTGGTTGCATTTCCTTTTACCCAGCCCAAAAAGGTACTGTCATTTGAGGATGCAAAACAAAGAGCATGGCAATGGAAGAAGGCAATTGAGGGGCTTCAAAATAGGTGAAATCTGCTCATGGTTTTGACAGATATTCTTTTGAGATTATGGTATTGCAGAGGAACAAGGATGCCACTGATAAGATTAATGGAAGCGGTGCTGAGGTCAGCAGATTCATCATTTCAATGTGCAAAGCTCCGTCTTTCTGTTGATGCCTAAAACCTAGTATGTGAGAAGGGTTTTTCCACCCATTTTCATGCCTTGTATGGCATAGTTTTGTACTATGTGAGGTCCTAATTGTAGGGTCTGTAAAGGGGCTGGGATCATTACTTGTTTATTGTATTCAAAACTACCATCCATTAATGAAAGTTTTAAGATCTTTACATTTGGAAGATCATTTTTCATTTTGTTTAAACTTCTTGAGATCAATGCAGATGCAGTTTACTGTTAAAATGAATTACAGCATGGCATAATTGGCAACTCCAGTGAAACCGGAATGCGATACATTGCAAATCTAGTGACAAGTTCGATAATGTGCAGATTTGTATTATCAAGCAAAACATTACACTATATAGAGTGCATCTTCCATGAAATGGGTTGCCAGAGTTGAGAATTCATGAAGAGCATACGCTTGATTCTTGAGATTGATCAGCTCAATCCATGGCCGTCTCAGATTACTGTTTGTGTCTTTGTTATGTAATTTTGATATGGTCTAACATGCATGTGCTTTCTTTGACTGGTCTAATGTTGAACAGAAAAGACAAAAAGTCCTTGTAGTCGTTGTAGTCTTGTTTCATGTAAAGAATTAGCCACACGTTCTCCAAAAAAAAAAAAAAGATAGAAGAATTAATCACACGCTAACCTTTCTGCCAAACCTCATCCCTAAAATGAAAGTAGTCAAGGATCAAGTGTTCTATATACTAGTGTTCCATGGCTGGTAGTTCTCATCGACTTCAATAATTTTTGTTCATTTATTTAAAAGGAGACTATCATGGCTCCAAAACAAGTTGCAGAATGCTTGCTTACTCTGGTTATGATCAATCTACTAGCTGTTTCTTCATTTTCTTTGCCACTAAATAGGAGATCTTTGAAGCTCATCCAAGAAATAAACCGGAAGGGGCCTTACATTGGCCTCATCACAGTTTATCCACCAGAAGAGGCTGCTTTTTTCCACACCGGGGCTTTTAAGCCTAATCCAAAGCATCCTTTTCTAGATTTCTCAGGTCGGTACAGTTGTTTTCTCCCCTTCTTTCTTTCAAACCTTTTGAACAAGAATTTCACAGTAGTTCAGTACTTGAGTTAGTATAAAAGGTAGTGTTGTGTTGCAGGTAGGCGATTCCGGGTGGGAAAGATCCATGATAAGAAAGTCGTCTATGTGAGATGTGGAGTTGGAATGGTACCCCATACTTTTCTACTGTCCCTTTTTTTTTTTTTTTTTTTTGAGAATATTTGTACTGTTCCTTAATTACTGAACAAGTATGAAACACGATCCCCAAAATCTTAAAATCTTAATTGGTGAGAGGAAAAAGTTAAGCCATCAGATTGTTTTATCAGGTGAATGCTGCTGCAGCAACACAGCAAATGCTGGATCTATTTGACGTTGTCGGCATTGTTCACTTTGGCATATCTGGCAATGCCAATAACTCTATGTCTATTGGTGATGTTACCATTCCTCAACAGGTTGCTCACACTGGCATATGGGATTGGGTGGTAACGTATATTCTAACCACATTTTCATCTTTCATGTGATCCTACCATTTATTTTTCCTCATGATTTGCATCAAATTCTTTACTAACAGAACCCAAATAGAACTTTGGATCTGGATGATGTTGCACAATTAGACTTTGAAGTATACAATGAACCAAAAGGAGGAGAGAACCTGTTGGGACACATTGGATTTAGAAATGAACAGTTCTATTCTGAGTCCGGTAATCCAAATACCGCTCGGCCATTGTTTTGGGCAAAGACTACTCGAAAGTGGCTTCAGGTTGCTGCCCATTTGGAGGTTAGACATCGATAACCTTGTTACTATTGAAGTCTTTGCAAGAGAACACTGCAGACTTGTAGAAAATGACTGATAGGAATTCTAAATGTAACTTGTGTCTTGTTGCCTCAGGGAGTCGAACTGTTGCAATGTGTGAATTCGAGTTTGTGTCTGCCACAGAAGCCCAAGCTAGTTGTTGGTCTTAGGGGATCAGCAAGCAATACTTTTGTGAACAATGCAGCTTACAGGAACTTCCTTTTTCAAACTTTTCGTGTTTCCTCTGTCGACATGGAAAGCTCGGCTGTAGTAATGGTTAGTGTCCAATTGCTGAACCGATCTTTTCCCCCATTTTTGTCTAAAACTGCTAATATAACTGGTGGTTGTGGCAGACAAGCTTGTCAAATGGCTTCCCGGTGATTGTGATCAGAGGGTTATCAGATTTAGCAGGAAGGCAAGCAGGAGAGAACCCGATTCAGACCTTTGGGCCTCTGGCAGCTATAAATGCTTGCAAAGTAGTTGTACAGTTCATCAAGGACTTGCCAGAGGCAGGGTATGTATAATCTTAATTGATACTCAGGTCAAGTATGACAGTAGGGCAAAAAGAAATTATTAAGATTATCAAATTAATAAAAAATAGTTATTAATGCAGCATTCCACTGCATCTTCATCAAATTATGACAGTAGGGCCTCAAGTTATGACACTAGCATTCCACTGCATCTTCATCAAATTATTTAAATCCAGTTATGACATTAGGGCCTGAAGTTTTCATCAAATTATCTTGATCTTAGCTTTTATGTTATAGCATAACCACTGCGTCTTCCTTTAATCCGCCCAATACCAAATGAAGGCTCGATTACTGAGGGTGTGAATTTTCATTGATGTTCTCTTGTTTTAACCTTTGAAATTGTCACCATACTGCTCTTAATAGATACTTGCTCCCCAAGAGTAGACAAAGAAGTCCACCTCCCCCTTGGAGTCTAACTCAGCCTTCATTTTTGAAATTTCTTCTTCATTCATAGCCTCCAAAGCTTCAAGCACATTCTTTTGCTTCTTCTCGAAAGCAGGGGCAATCTCTTTCTTTACCGGAGATATAACCAATTTCTCCACTTGTCTTGGTTCTGAAAGTTGTTCATGCGCCTCATGACGACTCTTCCCCGAATGCTCCTTCAAGTCATATGCCGATCTATCTGCAACACCAACGCACTCAATCCAGCCATATGAAGTCTCAATCTCAGCATCCCAGCAGTCACCAGTATAGTGAGCCATCTCTTTAGCAAGGTGTTGCCTGAACCTTATACGGTTCTTGTCTATACCTAGACGAGTCAGGAAGAGATATACTCTCCCAATGAAGTAGCCAAGAGTTTCATTCTCCACAATCTTAGAATGCACTGCTTCCCCCAGAGAGATTAATCTTGCAGATTGGCCGGGCTTTTGTTCATCCCTTGGGAACATAGGAAGTTGCAACTTGTCAACGGTGGGGAATTTCATGTGAGATTTGTCTTCAGGATCAACAAAGTGCTCAATCTCCGCGAGTGTGAACTCACGGACTCTCAACAGGCCTTGGCGAGGAGATATCTCGTTTCGAAAAGCCTGGCCAACTTGAGCAACAGCAAAGGCAGCTTGCACCCGTTGTCATAGTAAATGTCCATAAAATTCACAAATATGCCTTGTGCAGTTTCTGGGCGAAAGAAACCAGTGCTCGAACCAGACGGACCGATTGATGTTTGAAACATCAAGTTGAAAGGATAAGGATCGGAGAGAGGATGGTTATCTGTTTCGGGGGCTTTAATCCCATATTTCTTGATGCATGCACCCAGCTCTTCAGCTGATAGACCATCCAATTTAGAAAGCACGTACTTGTTTCAGCTCCATTGCCATCTCTGGACTAATGCGACGGTCCTGATCTTCAAGCTTCTTATTGCAGAAATCCTTGAGCAAGTGATCAGCCCGGTAGCAAGTCCCACAGGCACGAAATTAGAGAGGTGCTGGGTTGAGCTGCAGCCCACATCATTTTTGTGGAAAAAGTATTTTAAGTATAGATTTTATATAGGGTGTTAGCCTCTATAAAGTCAAAAATCTTCTCCCATCCTCTTATTTTAATTAGCCTCTGTCCCAATTTTCCTATTCTAATTTTTATCTAACTTAGTCATCAATTAAGAAAATGGCTCTAAACTAAAGAGTTTTGGTTTAAATTTTAGTAGCAGTTTTCACAAAAAATTAACTTCAATTTGCAGCCCACACGGTTTTTCAATTCTAATTCCGTCTCTGAAGTCCCTTTCTTCTCATCCTTAACCATGGGATCAGTGAACTTATCTACATGGCCAGATGCCTTCAAAACAGCCTCTGGCGTGAGGCAAGGGCAGTCAATCTCCCACATGCATGCATGTTCTCTTCATGAACAAAGTGCTGATGCCAAAGCGAAAGGACGTTCTTCTTGAGTTTGCAGCCGGGCGAGCCATAGTCGTAGAGGCCAGCAACGGCGCCGTAAATCTTGAAAGAAGGGAAGTAAAAGAAGCGTCGTTTAAGAGTGTTGGCCAGAGCACTGCGGGAGCTTTCTGTATTATTACTCATGAAACTAGCAACCTTTCATTCAGGAAGAGAAAAAAGAGACCGGTATTGATTATTATTATTATTTTACATGATTAGCAGAGAGGTTAATTTATGTTGATTGAAACAAATTATGCATGATGATTCGTCGGATGGGTGACCCAAATTTACTTAAATTTTATTTTAAATTAAAAAAATATTTGGTTATTGCTCCCCTTTCCTATTCAAAATTCGCTTTTTAATTTTCTACCCAAGATGAAATCTTTCTCTAATATTTTGTTTTTCTGTTATGGGATCCTCCACATTTGCCATGAAGCAACAATTCTTCATTACAGCCGGACTGAGCCAAGCAACGATCAACCTAGAGTCCACTCTCTAGCAGATCTTGAATGCCGATATTTAACCTCGAGGCTTACAACCTTTGCATACTAACATCACCTCACCCAACAACCACCGCACCGCATTAGGTCTTTACCCTCTCCACTATCCAATCCTTTAGATTTTAAGGCAATAATGGAGAAATAGTTGAGATTAAGGTCCCCTTCCTAAGGTAAAATGAACAACCAAAAAAGCGACTTTTTAAATATCAACCGATGGTATGTCAGGTCAACCACCACCAAAAAAGGTAATTTTTGTGGCATTGGCTTCACCTCCACCTTTTTATAACTTCCAAAACTGGAGCCTAGTCCATATGAACGAGGAAGAAGAAACCCCAACGGGGGTGCCGCCACGTGTCTCACATGCACTAGCGTCATCATCACAACCTACTCACTCGCTTCAGGAATGGGTCCCCGGTAACACTACCAATGGGCCATGAGGCTCAAGTCCTCATCTACCTCCTCGAGACACAGAGGCTCAAGTCCTCTTCTACCTCACGCTCAAGCCCTCATTTACCCCACTGGGCCAGAGAGGCTTGAGCCCACAAAATTATAAGGCTGATACTAATTTGTTCCTTTTTGACCCTGAAAAGTAATCCCGCAAGTGAGCGGGCCTGTCAATATTACAAAACTATAACTGGTACATTCGCATACTTGGCGATGAGTGCATTGCCCCGGCAAATTAACTTGTGGGATGTAAGGGATGCAAACCAATTTTTGTTAGGAGCTCAGTTAAACAGGTCTTTCTCTGCTCTGTTCAACAAATAAAATGAGTATATTATTGACAATGGGCCTCCATGGATGATGGAGCTCATTGAAGCTGATTTTTTTCCCTATTGTTTAATGTTTCTAATTAGTTGGGGTGTCGTTATCCATTCTAAAATAATAATAATAATAATTAGTTGGGGTGAAATGTGAGATTTAGGTACCGTATCTCTTTGTCATATTATGTAATTTTATTAAAAATGGTTGGATTTGAGGACAGCCGTGTTAGTCATTTCTGCAAAAAATTCAATAAAAGTCAACATTTAATTTGTAACTGCTAATGTCTAAATTCTTGGTTATATTGGTGCATTTAATTCGTAACAAAGAATAAGATTCCGGACTTGGCTTACTTTCTGAGACCTAAACGCAACGCATCAACCGACCCATTAATTTGCTAATTTACTATATACTAAATCTCCTACACTGTTCTTAAGCACTGTTCATCACTGTTTACTTTGAAATTACAGTTTTGCCCCTACTTTTGATTGAAATGACCATTCTCCCATATCTTTTTTTTTTTTTCCTTTTTTATACAATTATGCCATACCCTTTTATTTTATTTTTTTATGAATGAAAACCATTCTGTATTGTATCTGTAAATTGCTATAAATCATGAAAAAAAATTATTTTTTTTGTTGTATCCCATTTGTTGCTAATTTATTATTCACAACAAGATAAATTATATTCTAAGTAGCGCCAATGTTTTTTAAATTGCGAATATTCATTTATTACATCTGAAACTTAAAAAAAAAAAAAAAAACCCGCAGGATCGCGGGGGTCAATCTGCTTGTATTAATTGATTCCCCACTCCTCCTCCAAATATGCACGGCGGAATTATATCCCAAACCAAACAAATATTAATTAATTACTATAATCAATAATTAACATGCACGCTTTAAACTGTTAATTAATTGATTATGAACATCATCCAATCACACACAGATAATACGCACACAAGGCAATTCCTTAGCTTCAAGGACATAAGATTAGCAAGGACATAAAATTAGCACACACACTTAGCTATCCGTTTCTGTTAGTTGAATTCAACACCACACTAACAGCACGAGTACAGTATTAGCAGCTATCTGTTTCATGCATATGTAACATTACAAGCATTGTTGACAATGTATGACCAGAAATAACTTGATCTAGCTTGTCACTAAACAAAGAACGATCACCGCATTTGTTCTTCAGCTAAATTAAGCATTACATGCATGATAGTACACTCTAAACATTTTTATATGTTCCGAAACTCCAAGCACAAAAATTGTGCATACTTGCAGTAGTAAATACCAATTCTTTTTGAAATACAGTAAAGCAAACTTTAATCATGCTCAGGGAATCTGCAGATTTGCTTCTACAATCAAATTGCCCGAAATGAGGGCTCATAATTACTCAAATCTCAATTTCGAACCTAAAAGTGAGAGAGGTTACTAACAATCACGAAGATCAGAAGCTCCATGGTGTTAGGAAATTAATCCCCCACAACCTCTTGTCTATCTTTGAATGATAGTGGAAGAGTATGCAATGGTCATTCAACAATTATTCCTTACAGCCTGATTGAGCCAAGCAATGATCAACCTAGAGTCCACTCTCAGCAGATCTTGAATGCCAATATTTAACCTCGAGGGTTACAATTTGCATACTAAACATCACCTCACCAAACAACCACCACACCGCAATAGGTCTTTACCCTCTCCACTATCCATCCATTAGATTTTAAGGCAATAATGGAGAAATAGTTGAGATTAAGGGCTCCTTCCTAGGATAAAATCAACAACCAAGACACAACCCTAGTTAGTAATATTTGGGACGGGAATTAAACGTAAAAAATACGTATATGAATAATTTGGTAAGTTTTAGTGAAAAATACTTTGAAAAATTCGCTCATAAAATACCGAAAACGGCAAATTATAAAATTTGATACGTACGTGTTTAAAACGAAATGTAATGAAAAATACGTATGTAAAAATACAAATTGATATTTATCATTTCTACTACTTATATGTAGTTATATGACTTTCAAAACATAAAGTTTGAAGAAAAATCAAGGTGAATCATAGCTTTTCTCAAATATTATCGTTTGGATATACAAAACTTCAACAAATCTAAGTTATTTAATAAATAAAAAATGTAAATAATATTATTAATTGTATGATTCTTTAATTATAAAAGTTTAAAATTCAAAATCAATCTTAAATTTGACTTTTTTAATAAAAAAGAATAAAACAAAAAAATAATTATTTTTTATTTTTAAATTTTTTATGTTTAGCCTTTTTTTTTTCAATTGAAAAATTCGGGAATAATACGTATTCGTGAATAATTCAGCTGACTTAAAAAAAAGTGAATTTTTCCTAATTTTTGAGAATGATTCCGAAAACGGGTGTTTTTTTTTAAAATTCTTTAGTTCACAAATAATTCACGAATTAACTAATTAGAGAGTAAATATACAACTTATAAGATCGAGAGTCGAACAAAATACCAACCCTCCATATAAGTATCGCCTACGACACAAATTTACACAATCACACACATGTGACACAATGATAGGTTACCATCACAAGTTCACAACACATTATTATTCCATTATCAGAGATTCAGAACAACATAGTTAGCATTGTGCAACACTATAAATGATACAAAAATATGCAAGTGTAGAGACACAAGGTTAGGTAAGGAAGAGAGTCGTCGAAAGGAGGCGCACTTGTAGCTCGCCAACACTTGCGAATCTGACCTTCCCTTGTTATATTTTGGCTTTTCGTTGGGTCAAACTCCTCAGCCCACCAAAAATAAAGAGAGAGAGAGAGTTAATTCAATCACAAATTTCACATATGCACCTTTTCTGTTTCTGAGTTTGATTGAGCCAAAAAATATAAAGAGCAAACAGAAAAAAGAAAGAGCCTTTCTTTTCTCTCTCACTCTGTGTATAGAGAAAAAATAAACATGGCGCTCTCACGGCTTCGACACCCTGTGATCTCACGCGCCCCTTCTCTTTTCCGAGCTCGCCTTCTCTCCTCGTCCGCCAGATCACTCACTCGGTATGGTTCTCGATTCCGTTTGCTCATTTGATCAACTTTAAAGGAAGGGTCTTTGATTGCGTCACTGAATTTTGGGTTCTGGGTTAGTGGATATTTGATTGAATTGAGCCTGGGATGATGAGAATTTTGGGTTTTGGGGTGTTGGGTATTGGCGGGTGTGTGTTTAGAGTGGCTTTAGTTTTGTAAAGCTTGGTTCTTTGAGCTAAGAGAGCATGGTTTGGGATTGTGTATTGAGGATTGGTATGTGGGAGTTTTTTGTTTGGGAGTAAATAGTGAAATGTGTTCACTGTTCGTGATATAGTAATGGGTTGTTGGTGGTTTTTGCGATGTGATTTCTGTTCTTGCTTGATGATGCAGAAGTTCCAGTGTGCAGAATTTGACTGTGGGAGGTGATAGTACTGTATTAAGGTATGTAGTTGTCGACTTTTCACTTACGAAATTGAGTTCTGGTTACTTAGTTACCATGATAATTGTTCATACTGCATTTAGTTTTTGTCATTTATTTGAGGAATAGTGGTTTATCCTTTTCCAACCAGAGGAGGGTTTATTTTGATTATTGTTGTCTCCACTACCATATTAGGAGTGTCGGGGTCGCATGTTAGCATCGTTGGTTAAAACTTAGAATCCTGGAATCAACAATGGCATCATAGATCCTTCCTGATTCGTCTAAACACATGCGATTTTCCCATGTTTCTCGTACACCCAAGTAATACTTATTCAAGCTAGGTCTAGTTGGGTTGGGTTATAGCTTGCTTTGGTAGTACTTTATCCTCTGTGTTTGTGTGTGCTGGCATTTTACTGACAATGAAATGGATCAGGCCTGCATCTTTGTCCATGCTCACTGGAGTCCGGTATAAATTTTCATACCTCAAGGTTAGTGTTTGAAATGTCTATTAGTAGATAGTACATACCTATCCATGTATAATAAAATGCTGATGCTGTTATCATTTTCAGCCTTGGACGGGTGTCAAGCATTACTCAACTACCGGTATGGCTTTACCATTTAGTTACAGATCTCTTTTATTATAAACTTAAGGCGTTTGGGTTCTTAGTAGTGTAGTTAACTCCATTTTGACCAGGTTGATTGTTATTTCAGATCCTTTGTATGCTGTCCTTGATATGCCTGCTTTGTCTCCTACAATGGTAAGCCTCAGGGAATAGTTTTACTTCTTAACATCTTAATTAGTAGTTTAATGTCTCTCTCATGTTTATTACTGACGTACCATTTTACTTGGTAGAGTCAAGGTAACATTGCTAAATGGAGGAAGAAAGAGGGAGATAAGGTTAGTTATGCAAAACGTTCATAAACTGAGGTTCTAGGTTTCATGTGAGCTGATATATACATGCAGAAGACATATCCTATCTTTCTTAGGCTAAAGATGATGACAAATTTTTTTTTTTTTTTTTGAATAAGACTATTTGTTTGTTTCATCAGTAAATTCGGTTTTCTGACTGCTGGTTAAATCTAACAGATTGAAGTGGGTGATGTACTATGTGAAATTGAAACTGACAAAGCTACTCTTGAATTTGAAAGTCTTGAAGAAGGGTAAGTCTTATTCTTTTTGTATCATTGCATAATAATAAATTTGATTTGGTGAGGAAATAATGCATGGTTTACATTTGCTTTCAAGTAATACTTTATCTGGTTCAAATCTGCTGTTCAGATAGTTTGACTTAGCCTCAGACAATTGAAGTGTTTTATCTTCTTATTTGTTTAATTTATCATCAATTCATTATTGATATTACCATTATTAGTATTTTTCATCCCTGATGTCGGTATTTGTATTTCATTATTATTATGGTCAGAGAGAATTTTAAAGAGGAAAAAGAACTATTTGAAATCATGTGATTCTGACAAATTTTATAATCTCTATTACACTATCTTAGTATATATATCTATATATTAAATTTATTTATACTTTCTGTTGCAGGTTTCTAGCCAAGATACTGGTACCTGAAGGTTCAAAGGATGTGCCTGTGGGACAACCTATTGCAGTAACGGTAGCCACTAATAATATTTATCCTTGCTTGCCTTATTTCTCTTATTCATGAAGACCCGTGCTCACTGGCGTATCACTCACCCATGCACACAAAAACACACATAAGCTGGAGTTAAGAGAAAATAGTTATGTTATCTAAAAAGCCAATTTAGTGCCAAGTTCACTTCTTCGCTATTTGATAATTATTACTTCTTCATAATGTTTCATATCTTTTGTACTGCTAGTCCTTATCATTCAGATTTTAATTGTTTTATTTCTTATTTTTTATAATTAAGAATTACTTTGATTACTACTCAAGCAATTAGTTATTGTAGACACTAATTTTTTTGCATTCACAAGGTCGAGGATCAAGATGAAATCCAAAACATCCCTGCTAATATTGTGGGTGGATCTGAGGTGAAAGAGGACATACCACAACATCAGAAAGATGAGGCACAAGATACAAGTTCTGTGGGGATAAACACAGCAGACCTTCCTCCTCACACTGTTGTTGAAATGCCAGCTTTGTCTCCAACAATGGTAAGGAAATTTCATTTGTACTTTGTGCCAAATTATCAGGCTGAATTCTATCCTGTAGAGCTTATGGTTGCTTTTCATGTGTTACTGTTCAGAGCCAAGGAAACATTGCTGTGTGGAGAAAGAAAGAAGGAGATAAGGTTAGTTATATTTAATGTATGATTTTGATTGCCAAGCAGCACATTTTTGACCTGAATATGTTATATTTGTTAACCAATGAAAATGACTGGTTTTCTTGAATAAATATTAACAGATAGAAGTTGGTGATGTGTTGTGTGAGATAGAGACGGACAAAGCCACCCTTGAATTTGAATGCCTTGAAGAGGGGTAACATATACAATCTTTACTCATGCTGAGTTTTCTGTTGTAGTGCACATGAACTTTTGGTTATGTTAGTGTCACTGTGTGTTTAGTGCATTATCTATTTGGTTGTTGTGTATATCGCAATTGAAGAATTTGATACTAGTACATTTTTTTTATGCAGTTGACATCACTAAAAGTTTGTAACTGTGGCTGTGTCGATGAAATGTCTGATTAGCATGTACCATGTGTTCAGCATGATAAATAGAATTTAGGAATCATTGTTTTATAAACCATGTTGAGTTGGAACAGTAGCTCTAAAATTTTAACCAAGAGAACATGAGGAATGTTGACTTTTATTTTTGTTCTAGATAGCTTTTAAGAACACTAGAGGCAAAGGAAATTTAAAAGAGTACTGTGAGTGGAAGACTAGGAAGGTATACAGTTAAATTACACCATATAGTCAGCTACTAATTTTGCCTGTAATTAAGGTAATTACTGCTGGTTAAACATGTCAACTGGTCTATTGCTATGTTTTCCTGTTTAGTTGTTTTCGGATCATTTGCAGCTTTAAAAATCCTGGTTCTACTCCTTTCAATTATTTTCTTACAATCATTCTTCTTTTATGCTTTGGTGAATAGTTGAGAAAAAGTGCATACATAGTTTTTAATGATTAACTCTTTCCAGGTAATCTTGATAATTTATTAAATGGATTTTTGGTTGTAGATATTTGGCTAAAATACTAGCACCTGAAGGTTCAAAGGATGTGGCTGTTGGCCAACCAATTGCAGTAACAGTAAGTGCAAAAAGCTTGTAGGACTGTATAATCTGCCTTTTACTCATCCTCGAGGAAGTTTTTGTGTCCAAAGCCCTTATAACATGAAGAGCTTCTTCAAATCTATTATTTCATCCAGTTAACTGATGAAATATATTACTGATCTCATGATGTCAAACACATTTTTGGTGTCTTAAGACATATAACATCACTTATTTACAAGAATGCTAATTCTTGTTGTTTGGCAAGGTTGAGGATGCAGCTGATTTGGAAACTGTAAAGAATGGAGTCAGTGTTGGTTCAAGTGTCAAAGAGGAAAAACCAATCCATCGTGATACTAAATATGAAAGTGGAGCAGTAAAAACGACCACTGTCAAGAGGATCAGTCCAGCAGCTAAGAATCTAATTCTAGAACATGGATTGGATACATCGTCATTGAGGGCATCAGGTGCTCATGGTACACTACTGAAAGGGGATGTTTTAGCGGCAATCAAGTCAGGAACTGGATCTTCAAAAGTTTCATCATCTAAAGAGAAGGCACCTTCATCTTCTCAAGCACATATAAAGATAGCTCCAGCATCACCAGAGTCGAGGTCTTTACAGCAGACAGATTGTGAGGAGTTTCCCAACAGTCAAATTCGCAAGGTAGGTTTCATTGACAGAATTAGTAGGTTTGGGAAATAAGGTTTATCCTTTCAGTTTTGAACTAGTTTCTCTAGCCTCGAGGATCTCTGTAATTTATGACTACTTATCAAACTATAGAATTGGGTGCACAACATATAAAGGCAGCCATGCTTAAACCAACATGAATTACAAGGGATGTTAGGCGTTTTACATGTGGATGCCAAAACGATGAAATTTTTGAAATCATTTGTATAGCTTACAGTTGCAAACTAGGGCAACTTAGTGCATGCCAAAACAATGAGATGATCATTACTGATTTATTGTTTGGGGTAAAATTAAACTTAGGTTCTCTTATGTAATTATATCATCCTGTATATTTGTTTTCCAATATTCTTTTGAGCTGTATGCATATTGTCTAATTCTTCAAACATTTTGGCTGGGATATCAATATTGCTAATATGTCGTTTTGCTCAAGATGTTGTTGAAGTGTTCACAATCTGTTTTGCAGGTGATAGCTAGTAGGTTGCTGGAATCAAAACAAAACATACCACACTTGTATTTATCCTCAGGTCATGTAACTGTTTGGTGAAACCTTCACTTGTTGCTACAAAGTAATCCTTATCTAAAATTTGTTCCTGTTGTCTTTCAGATGTTATACTGGATCCTCTTCTTTCTCTTAGAAAGGATCTTAAAGGTATAAGAAGCACTTCAAAATTTACTTCTTATTCGGCCCTTTGGCATTGTTTGGATCTAATCATTTCTTTTGGTGGGTTCCTGAATTGCAGAGCAGCATAATGTTAAAGTTTCAGTGAATGACATTGTCATTAGAGCTGTAGCTATTGCACTCAGAAATGTACCGGAAGCAAATGGTAATGACATATGAACGGGCATTTTGGTTCAAACAAATTTGTTACTGACTGTAGAATTTATTGGGGGTGGGAGTGGGCATCAGGGCTACTAGAAAAATAGTTGTTGTACAAAAGTGTATTCATTTGGAATCAAATTGGTCCTTTCAAATAATCTTCTGATAAGTTGCATTTCGTTTCCCAACAGCTTACTGGGATGCTGAAAAGGGAGAAGTCATTCTTTGTGATTCTGTTGATATATCAATTGCTGTCGCTACCGACAAGGTGAGGTGCTGGTTTTTAGCTTTCCAGAAAGTACTTTACAGCTCCCATTGACAAGATAGGGTTTTGATACAGGGTCTGATGACTCCAATTGTGAAAAATGCGGATCAGAAAACAATATCAGCAATCTCCTCAGAGGTATTAGGAATTTTAGTTGTTTCTTGTGAATTGCTTCCATCCTTTTACTTTCCTTTTATCTTTCTGATAAAGGCAGTGCTCAGTTATGGAACATAAGTTACATAATATAATGTTCACTGGCTTGATATGCCCATCTTATGTATGAGTTGACAACCAAACTTGGTCTAAGGTGGCCATCCTTTAATTATTTCTCAAAAATTTTATTTGAAAAATGTTTGTATTATTATTTTTCTGTAGTTCAATATATTTTATGCTCTTTGTTTGTCAGGTCAAGGAACTAGCTGAGAAGGCACGGGCAGGAAAGCTTAAGCCAAGTGAATTCCAAGGAGGGACTTTCAGGTGAACTTATTTCTAATATTAGTTGCTTTTCCCCATGTTTCTTTTGTTAAGTAAGTAGGTACAAACTATGTCGCTATTTCTTTTTCAGCATTTCAAACTTGGGGATGTTTCCGGTGGATCATTTCTGTGCAATTATAAATCCACCTCAGGTTCTCTCTTTCTCATATCTATCATTATCTATCTATCTATCATTATCTTTAGTTATTTTTTGGTTTCTTTTCTTGCTTTTCGTTAAATTATTTTGTAGCGTACTCTGATTAATATTACATCTATCTATCATTATCTATCTATCTGTCATTTTCTTTAGTTATTTTTCGGTTTCTTTTCTTGCTTTTCGTTAATTGTTTTGTTGCGTACTCTGATTAATATTACATACTG
The DNA here is from genome assembly GCA_025331145.1 of Rosa persica. Taxonomy (NCBI): domain Eukaryota; kingdom Viridiplantae; phylum Streptophyta; class Magnoliopsida; order Rosales; family Rosaceae; genus Rosa; species Rosa persica. The sequence goes on from WFKR01000001.1 coordinate 33,967,794, forward strand.
AGAACTTGAAAATGGCACAACAAATTTGTTAATGATCAAGTTGCAACAAACTTTCTTACTACTCATCTTGAACGAAAGTTTGAGCTGTTCTATGCTGGATGTTGCTTATTTTTGCCTGGGATCTCGGTTGTTCTGAAAATGAGTAGATAGTTCAATATCTTATGTACATTTATCTTTACATCTTCAGGCCAGTATCCTTGCTGTAGGCAGAGGCAACAAAGTTGTTGAACCAGTAATTGGAAGTGATGGTAAAATATTGCTTAGTCAACTTTACAGTTTTAAGTATTCATGCTCTTTTGGAGTAGGCCAATAAAGTGAACATCTGTTTCCCATAGGAATTGAAAGGCCAGCAGTTGTCACAAAAATGAACTTGACATTATCGGCGGATCATCGTGTTTTTGATGGCAAAGTTGGAGGTACACAATGCTACAATCTTTATTCCAAATTGCACTTGAGTAAAAAAGGCCAATTTAAGTGTTCAAAGAGATAGTTCACTAGAGAAAGAGATCAATGGGCTGATAAGCACCACTGTTTACTCCTATTTTATTTTCACTTGCTTATGATATATATATATATATATATATATATATATATATATATATGCCAATCTATTTTGCAGGTACATTCCTCTCAGCTTTACAATCAAACTTCAGTGACATCCGAAGACTTCTTTTGTAAATGACAAAGTGAGATAAAGCCTTAAGTTAAGCTATGGGATTTCCCAGAAATAGCCATGATGGCGATTCTCTTTCAAAAATCACAATATTTTGTTCCCAGGGATATCCATTCCCTGCACATTCGCATTTGTTGTGCCATCTTTTGGTTTGCAGAACTGTTGCTGTCACTTCAAATTCAATTTTCTATTTTGTGACAGCAATATAGTTGAGGTACCAATTGGTGCAAGATTTTGCATTACTTACCTTCTGATTCTAAAAATTTTCTTCCCTTTAATAAAGGGAATAATGTACAAACTTGGCACGAAAAAGATTACGATTTTTCATCAATAAAGTTTCCTTTCTAATGTGCAGAATTTGGTTGTTTTTGCCTCTTATGTATTTTCCAATTTAATTTGTTCCGAGGTCTCTACCACACAGGCCTCACTTGCAATGTGCAATCTCCGTTGATAAATTTGACCAAGGGAATTCTAAAGTAAAGTGTTAGCTCCTAATACTGAAGATGAAAAATGGGTAAAATGTGATTACAATTTGCAAATGGCACCAGCTGCCAATTTTATCCGCCATTTGATGGAACCGGAACAGAACTTTAATACTGATGATTGTTCTTTGAAACATTGTGTACCAAATTGATTGATTATTGAAGTATGATAATCTGTCTGAATGTGATTAGGCTGGGTTTAGTGTTTAATAACCACAGTAAATTCAGGTCTTGTTTAGGTATAAAAATTGTAAAATAATGGTAATCCCATCCACGTCACTTTTTTCTATCAATAGCGCGGTTGGTTTAGTTACCATCCTTTTACTTCTTAGAACATAGGTTCGATCCCTAATTCCGTAGGAATCTCAGTTTCTTTTCTTTTATTTCTGTTCTGTTCATTTTTATCATCTTCTATATTCCCTTTTTTTTTTTTTCTTTTTTCGCAGAATTTCTTATTTATTATTCAACAGTGCGGCTATTGTCATCCTACCATTTTCTTTGTTCATCCTACTTACTCATTACATCTTATATTTTAATTTTAGTTGTTATCTATAAAAATATCCTTATATGAATAATCCAATTAAAAAAAAATTAATGAAAATTTCTCATTGAATGCATACTAATAAAGAAACTAAAATATATTAATGTTTCCTAATAAAGTCATAATCTGATTTACTTCCATTTTTAAAATTTTTCTTTCAATTTAAATATTCGTTTATTTCAATCCATGTTAAAATATTAGTGAGTTAACAGCTATGAGTAATGAAAAGAAGATTGATTTTTCTCTGTGATTTAAAGTTTTACTTTTGGTGTTCACAAATGGTATTGTAAAGATTTTGATGAAGTTAACACTAATAGTTTTATGAATTGAATAACGAATTAAGATAAATATGCAACAAAAAAGATAAAAAAAAAACAGTAATAAATTCAAATTTGGGTGAAGAAGATGAAGATTAATGTCATCCAATGAGAAATTAAGTAGTTGATGAGCCGTAGCTTCTTGGTTAGCTAGCTTAACTAATATCATGGAGGTCTCGGGTTCAAATCTCACCGACATTAGGGGTGGGGTGGGGAGTTACACTTACATATTTAGGTTTTGGAAAATACGTGTATTTATTAGTTATTTTGCACTTGGATAATATAGTCTTTTAATAATTCAAGTGCTTATAGGGTGAACTAAGAAAATCAAGAAAATCGTAGGGTAACAATAGCCGCACCCTTATTCAATCTTGATTATTACATAATCATATATTTTTCATTCCTATATTTCCTTTTTATTCTTACTTCATTTCAACATTTTCTCCTCCTTGATATTTTGAACTTCATGAAATTTTCTATTTAAAAGAGTTATATATATACTTTATTATATCAATTTGGCTAAGTTTTTTTTTAATACATTCTTTTTATAATGTTATAAATAGTAAGGCCTCATTTAGATTTTTGCACTAGGTTTTTGAAAATTCAGGATCGGCCCTGAACACAAGGATTAATCACAAAATATTTAGATACAAATATAGGTTATCCTGAATGACAAACATATTAGAAGAAAATGACAAACCTTCAGAGTTCATGTTGTTGATGAAGTGGTGGCTGAGGGCTTCTGCTTTTCACTAAGATGGAGTACCTCTCTATAGGTCAAGGTTCTATGTACTCAGGTTATAGTGAAAGCAGGGACCAAAGCTCTTATATAGAAACTTTGCAGAAGATATCTCCCATAAAATATATCTAAGCAATATATTCTCAATAGATTTTCTTATTACATATATCATAAACTATTGATCACAAGTAAATAGCTATACGATTCTCAAATATTCAACATTCTAGATTACATGTTGAACTACCAGATTTGATTCACAATACAACCCCATTGTACTCAAGTCCGGGTGCCAATATATTCATCTAAAGCTAGAAAAAGTTGTTACATACTCTTCCGTTGCCATCTACAGACAGACAAGAAGATAGTGGTATTACCCACAGTAGTACATAAAAATAGACCTAATCATTAGATATTCATGTATGTAGATATAGCGGAAATCTTCTTTTGGTACTACTCCAGAGGTGCTAGAGAAACATAGAGTGCGCACAAATGCTTAACTTCCTAATACGAGGAAATTATTGTAATTAGACATACTAAAAAGCATAGAGTTTGAGCATAGAGTTTGGGCCCCGAGCAGAAGAACCTCAGCCCAAAGTAGAAGCCCAGACCCAAGGTTAACCAAACCTAGGCCCAAAACCATGGCCCAGCCTTAATCCAATCTTCACACCCATGGAGTTCACGCTGCGCACCACCATTAAGGACACTATTGCCAAGCGCGCCGCTATAGTCGTCCGTCACGTCACCCAACAGCTGTCGTGCGACAAGTCTCACAACGCCCACCGCCACAGCTCGCCGCCTCCTGTAAGGTAAGACTATGACTCAAAAAAACAGACAGAAACCCAAACTCAAAAACTGAGTGCGGATCTCCTGCCTTCAAGCCGTCGCTAACCCTACATGTGGTGTCTTGTTGCCTCAGCTGCTTGCAATATGTGTCTCAATCTACGTTGACCAATGATGATGATGAATGCTCCATCCATAGCGATGTTCAAATCAGAAAAAAATTGACGCTCTTTCATTTAGCCATTGGGTCAAGCTATGCAAAAGAATAAGCCATGGAAGCCATTCGTCCAATAGCAGGAACGACATAGGCACCGGCGAACACCGAACGAGCCACATTTGGAAGTCGATTAGGGTTCCGTCTGTGAGAGAGAAATACAACCCCATTATTTAATCTCCAAGTAAAGCATACAATCAGTGTTAATTAACTTAATGGCAATGATGTGTTCACATATAATTCTTACAGAATACTCACGCATCTTTTTTTTTTTTTTTTTACCCCTCTCTCTTTAATACATTTTAAATAGCACAAGATCATTTTTGTGAGTGCTCGAATCCCCTTATCATTTTAGGAGGTAAGGTTATCTGTCCTCAAACTACTTATATATATTTAACATAGTATGGGGCTGATTGCTTTTTTTTTTTTTTTTTTTTTTTTAAAAAAAGAATTCCCTTTCCATTTTAGTTGACCAAAAGAAAGGAAGAAAGAAGAAGAAGAAGATCTAAAAGGGTCAAGCTTAAAAAGAAGAAGTTGAGTCGAGCCAAATGGCAAAGACTATAGCAAATTTTGTCAAATCATCCAAAGAGGAAATGATAGATTGATGTGGATTGAGAATCTCTAAGGCCAATGCCAAGGGCATAAAACCAATAATTTTTATAATAAATTACATATAAGTGTCATTTTGAGATTTTAATTAGTCATAAGGCCACTTAAACTTTTTTATACACAAAAGGCCATTTTAGAGCCCAAAACCATCCGATTCTTTTTGTGCTATTCCTATTTTGCCCTCAACCCCCTTTCTCTCTCTTCTTCGATTTGAAACAGATCGAATTCTCATATCTCTCTCTCTCTCTCTCTCTCTCTCTCTCTCTCTCTCTCTCTCTCTCTCTCTCTCTCTCTCTCTCTCTCTCTCTCTCTCTCTCTTTCCCTTTCTCTCCCCTTCACAAACTGACACGACGAGTTGTAGACCTCACGATCTGCCCTCAACCCCCTTTCTCTCTCTTCTTCGACAAGCGGATTAACCTTCGGGTCTTGGATAGTGGTGTCGCAATTTGAGCTCTGGAGATCCGTCGGCACAGCGATCAGTGACGCTTCTCCTTCAGATTATTCTCCGTCCAACTCCGGTTATCCCCATCTTCCTCTTGAACGTCTTCCAGAATATGCCGGCTTGTGGTCGAGTTCTCCGGCGGGGTTAGACTCCACGAGGCAAAGGCTGGCAGCCACGACCGGAAGAGGATGTCGTCGACGCGTGTGGAGTCGTCCTCCAAATTAAGGGTGTAGCTGACGCCTCCGTCCTCCGATTCTGAAATTGAGATTCCAGCACCGGTCCCTGATTTCCTGAATCCTCACTGCTTTTCTGCTTTCTGAACCTTCAACACCAAATTTCGGCAATTACTGCTACTTTTAGTGGCTTCACTTCACCACCGACCTTAGCCCATAGAAAGTTGTCTTCAATGGTCTGGTCTTGTCGATTTTTCAATCATTTTGAAACCTGTTTTTCTAATACAAGTTTTTTTTTTGTTTCAATTTGAAGGGTTAGATCATCTTGAAGGGTCAGAGATTTGGAATTTGATCGTTCTATGTGTTTGTTTTGCTGAGTTTTTGATTTTTGTATAGTTTTGAGCTTGAATTATGCATCATTACTGTTTTTGGAAAAGGTAGAAACTCAGTTGTTGAATGATGCTCATGGATACAAGTTATGTTGATGGATTATGATATGTGCAATACATTCAAATTTGAGCAGTGCAAGGCTATATTTATAGTTTTGAATTTTCATTGTAGCTTTTGTATCGGTTGGTAATAGCTTTCTCAGTCGGTGATAGTAGTTTTGTCAGGCTATGATAATAGTTTTCTCAATCTCTACGAATAGATTTTGTTTTGCTTAGTAGTAGCTTTTGGTATCGGTGAGAATAATTTTTGGTGATGGTTAAGTAGCTTTTGGTGTTGCTGACAGTAGTTTTTGTTGCTGGCGACAGTAGCTTAATGTTGGTAGGAGAGAGTAGCTTTTAGTGTTAGTGGGAGTAGGTTTTGCTACTGGTGACAGTAACTTTTGTGACTGCCGGAAATCTTCTTACAGTAGCTTCTGTTGCTTGTGACAGTAATGTTTGATGGGAGTAGCTTTTCGTTTTGGTGACAATTGTTTTTGTTACTGGTCATAGTAGCTTTTGTGACCTCACAGAAGGTCGCTGGAAATCTCATCAGAGTAGCTTTTATTGCTAGTTACAGTAGCTTTTGGTGTTAGTGACAGTAGTTTTTGTGGTCACCGGAGTTCGCCGGAAGTTGGCCGAAGACCCGTCAGAGTTTGCCGGAGGTCAGCCGGAGACCCGCCGGAGTTGACCAAAGACCTCACCGGAGAGGAGAGAGAATAATTGTTGACTTTGTACTCTAGTAACATTTATGTAAATATGTTGGTTTTTAATATCCAAAATATAACACCATTTTTAATCTAGTGGTCTTATGAGGGAAAAAACTAGTTGATGGTCTTATGACTAAAAAAACATTCAAAGATGCACTTATATGTAATTAATCCTAATTTTTAATTATAATTGAGAGACTATTATGTGCTGCCAAATTTTGAATTGCAAGTCTTTACTGGTAGGCCTCGTTTGATTCGCGAAAAGAAAAATAATTCCTTTATCTTTCCCATTGAAAGGGAAATGAAATTTCTTTTGAAGTTTGAAGTTTTAATTCCGTTGTTTCGTAACATAAAGAAAGTTATCAAGAAAGTTATTAAAAAGTTTGTAATTAATGTAATAAAGTAATTTGTTGTGAATAATAAATACAAAGAAATAAAGCTTAAAGTGATTCCTTTGGTATTTGGAAAGAATCACATTCACCCTCATCTTCTCTTCCCTCAGGCAAACATTTCTTTTCCTTTGGCATCCCAAACACAAGAAATAATCAAGTTTCCTTTCCTGAAATTTACTTTCCGCTAACCAAACGAGATCATAGTGTCCACATATTTTCGATTTTGAGAAACACAGCCATATATTCAAATCTTTAAGCATCGTCCTTCCCATCACATCCATCTCAAATGAATAATTCTCTTGCTTTGAATATTATCATGAGCAAGCAAGCTAAGAACCCAACTAATTAGAAGTACGAACTTACTTGTATGCAGTTATCAAAACCAAACTTGCACTCCTCTTTATATTTCCTTGCTTCTTTACAGTCTCACCCTACTGGTGTCCGAATATTGATTTCAATGTCGTAAAGAGGGGTGAAGATGATATCCCGATCGGGAATGATAGAGATGTAGGGTTTACTGGCAGTAGGGAAACAAAGAACAGCACGTTTACAAAAACGAGTAGCAGTGACCAAAATTCTACTGCCAAAGGATTGTGGGGTTCAGTCTTCTTTGAGATCTATGAGCCCAATGGAAAATGATATGATAAAAACTGATTGATGAGCCACATTATTGATCCAAGTTTGAGAGGTAAGATTGCTGCCGAGTGCCTGAATAAGTTCACCGAGATACCTATCGGTTGCATGCATGACAATGGAACAGAACAGCTGTCCAAGACTGATGTTGTTGAAGGAATTGTGTCCTAAAACAATCATTTTGATGTAATTATTATTAATCAAAAAAGGGCAAGTTTATTGTTCATTGTTTATATTTAATATTTGATTGAACAAGGTCCAAGGAATATGAGTTAAAGAGAAAGTAATCTAAAGAATTAGATGTGTGAGACCTTTACTCTGTCACACTCTTATCCTAAAAGGTTCCTAGTCATAGGATTATCACCTGGACATTGATAATCCGGAAAGACTAGCACATACTATGTATGCTCAATATGGAGGATGATATGTCTCTTGTCATTTGTGTAGAGACACTAATACAAGTATGTGGGTGATCTTAACATAAAGAGTACACTGAACGCGATCATTAGAGTTCTTGTATGGAGTCTTACTTACATGTCAAACTTGAACTCTAAATTGCAATAATACAAATTAGTCCTTTGACCTGAGACACCATAGTTGTCTTATGAGTGAATGGATTATCGCTTGATGATGCAATAATATTATGTCCTGTAATGGATATAATAGATGCATTCATTGGTATAATCAATTCGGTCATGGAGACATGTGAGTGTACAATAAGGAATCTCTATCCTTAAGTAAATAAGGTGTATGTTCAAAGATGTGATTCAATGAGTCTTTGGCCAAAGCATTGAAGAGATTAAAAAGGAGTTTCTAATCACATTCTAAGAATCACATAAGAATGAAAATCACATTAGGGGATTGACATGTTAATTCCATACCCTGATAATGTGATTTAGAACATAGTGTTAGAGAAGGACCGTATTGTATTGTAATTCCAATTGAATAGGTTCTTTGTCATTCTATATTAACTAGGGTAGTCATGATATGTTGCAAGACGTCACTCATGACTTGTGAAGTCCCCGAGGATTAATAAACATTTATAGTCCTAATAACAAGGGAGAATCAAAAATGGAGTTTTTGATTCGTAAACAAAATAGAATGGTTTCTATAAACTTCACTGCCTTGTTAATTAGAACCTAAGAGATCGCACACCATATAAGTGGATCCTTGAGATTGTATATGAAGAAGATTAAACAAGAGTTGGTTATGACCAAATAATTAATTAGATTTATTATTTGAACATAATTAGGAGTTTCGGGTAAAACCGAACCTATTGGGCCTAAACGATTGTCGGGTTTTTGGTGTGGACTTGAGCTTCACTAAATGAGATTTAAATGAAAGCCCAAGACACAATTTTAGTGCCCAATAAAATGTATGGACCAGCCAATATATTGGCTTTATGAAAGTCAATATTTTTCTTTTAGTAATTGGATTTATTTCCTATTATATAAAGTGAAAGCATGGACAAAAATGATAAGTGTGTCTCCACACTATTATTTTCAGATTAGAGAGAGAGAGAGAGAGTTCTCCCTTGGTCCATTACAAAATTAAAAGGAAAGAAGAACACTTGCATAATTTCTTCTTTTTTTTCATCTTTCTTCATCTCTTGATTCACTTGGTGAAGATCCTTAGAGGCCATATATTTTTGTGGCTTTACTTGTTACATCAAGGAGAAGATCACAAGCACAAGAAAGAGTACAAGAAGGAGTTCTTAATTCAAGGTGCTTCAAGGTGGAGGAAACATACACAAGGAGAGATCAAGGAGAGGAACTTTGGTGGTTCACTTGGATCGGATTAAAATCACGCTCCAAGGGTGAGTAGAACATAAACTACCTCTTTGTTCTTCATTACTATGCATGCTATGTTTATATACATATCATAATAAGCCAAGATCATGGGTTAAAGGAATGAATTTTATGTTTAGTTAGTAGTTTAATTGTTAAACTAATTCCGCACTAATTAAAAAGTTTTGAAATCCATCCATTCCTTCAGTTGTTAGGGGGCTTGAACTCGCATTGCAGCTTCAGCAGTGTGCAGAAGGGAATATCAACTGCACTGAAAGGAATGTTGAGACTGAAACAAGCAGTAGTGAGCAAAGTTGTGCCACCAAAGATTCCATCAAATGTATATCTGCGACAATATATATTCTCTAAGATAAACAAGCCAAGTGGGAGATGAGCATCATTTCAATGAGAAATGAAAGCATTTGAAATGATGAAAGCAATCTGGACAGAATCATGAACTGGTAAGTATATTGCATTATATATTTCTACTGGATTGTATGGAAAATTATCAATAGAATGTAATATATTTGCTGTGCCACTTCCAAAATCACATTGCAGTACATGACTACATTCTATAAAACAATGTACTGGACCACTAAAGCAAACAAAGAAAAACACTTCCTCAATAATAGAACACACTTTACAAAATAAAGTCCTGAACATTCCAAGACTAAAATCGCTGCCGTTGATGCTGAACGAAAAAATCATACAACAACCCATCCTAGAGCTCGGTCTTTCTTTTCTTTCGTTTAATGCAAGCTTTATTTCGAGAGTTCTAATGAAATACGGTGCTTGTAACTAGGTTCATAGCGCCTGTAAAGTCTTTTAAGCTTAATTATCCTCCTTCAACCTTCAACTTTCCAAAGTCCAAATTTTGAATTAGAAAATTAAACACAGAGTACTGTTATGCTCATGATTCTATAAGCAGAGTAGCTTCCCCTGTTTGCAACTTCATCCTTACTCTCCAATCTCTCTCCCTACGATGAAACCAATCATCACTCCTCTCTACCTCTACTTGTTCCTCCACGTCCTCACTCTCTTCGTCACCGGTCAGTCGCCACCATACATTCCGGTCGACGATATCACCCTCGCCTGCGGCAATTCCGGCCAACCGAGCTCCAATGGCCTCAGAAAGTGGAGTGGAGATATCGATTCAAAATTCACCCCAATAGGTAACGCATCCCAATCCATTGATGCACCACGATCGTCCACCGCTAGCCAAGTCCCTTACACCAAAGCTCGGCTCTCTCGCTCCCAATTCACTTACAGAATTCCCCTCTCTCCCGGCCAAAAATTCATCCCCTTGCATTTCAATCCAGATACATACAACCCGGACTTCCAACGCTCCAATTCCCTCTTCTCCGTCACCGCCGCCGGCTTCACTCTCCTCAAAGACTTCAACGCCTCCGTCACGGCCGACGCTACCCGCAAGTCCCCGCTGGTCAGAGAATTCTGTGTAGACATCAAGACAGGATCACCTTCAAACCAAGCAAAGATGCGTACGCTTTCATCAACGGAATCGAAATCGTGTCCATGCCCACCGGTTTTTACTATACTAATTCAGCCCATTTCATCGACACCAGCGCAAGCACATATGCGATCGGAAACAACACAGCTCTAGAGATGGTGTACCGAATCAACGTCGGCGGAGGCCCCATCTCGCCGGAAGCAGACACCGGAATGTACCGGAATTGGGACACCGCTGACGAAATTTATTTGGATAATTTAAGTAAAAAATTCAGCTTGCTATCACAGAACAATACAATCGAGCTCAACTTTGTCGAAGTTCCAAAATACTCTGCCCCAAAACCTGTTTACATAACAGGTCGGTCAATGGGGAGGAGCAAAAATATCAACAAGCACTATGACCTCACATGGGTATTTCCCTTGGATCCCAAGTTTTATTACCTGGTGAGACTCCATTTCTGTGAGTTTGAATCTGATATTACCAAGTCCAGAGATCGAGCGTTTCAAATCTTCATGGCCAATCAAAGCGCAGAAAATATTTTTGATGTTATCAGAGAGAGCGGAGCAAATGGGAATCCAGTATACAAAGACTACGTTGTGGGCATGTTCAAGTCTCCAGTTGGAAGCGAGAAGAAAGTTAACCTCTCTCTAGTACTCAGAGCGCTCAAGAAAGATTCATATACTACTTACAACGATGCCATCTTGAACGGGCTAGAAATCTTCAAGCTCAGCGACCCGAGTGGGAATCTTGCCGGACCCAACCCCGACCCACCCCCGCTGGACGCAGCAAAGGTACAACCGAGGAAGAAGTCTACCCCTATGGCAGCTATTATTGCAGGTGTAGTTTCCGGGTTACTTACGCTCTCTCTTCTCGGATTTTTTGTTTTCCGGCGAGGGAGAAAGGCCAAGGACTATAGCTCAAGTAAAGTAAAGTGGGGTCTGCTTTCTTTTTCAACGACTACTAAGTCCACCACGCCTTGCGGTTCATCTCTGCCGACCGAGCTGTGTCATCACTTTTCATTGGCGGAGATCAGAGCCGCCACGCAAAACTTTGATGATTCGAACGTCATTGGGGTTGGCGGGTTTGGTAACGTGTACAAAGTTACCATCAACGGTGCGTCTGCATCTATAGCTACTTCACAAGTAATTTTGGCTCAGAAGACTCATTGAAGATTTTAGTGAGAAACAAGAATCCGCAACAACCATTCTATGTGACAACAAGTCTGCAATTGCTATGAGTAAGAATCGTATTGCCACAGTAGGGCAAAACATATTGCCTTGAAGTTTCACTACATCAGGGATGCAGTTGAAGAGAATGAAGTGGATTTGGTCTACTGCAATACTGAAGACCAATTTGCAGATATATCTTCACCAAAGCTCTACTAAGAGAGAGATTTGAATAACTGAAAGGCGCATCTAATCCCATACTGTCTAGTTTATTAATCATAATCATCGTATATTAAGTAAAGAATCTTTCCTCATTGAGATTTGAGTTGATAAAAAAATCAAAACAATCCCTAAATAGAAGTGTCTGGTCACGTATCTTGGAATCAAATTGCAAACAAAGTTACGTGATTACTAAATCACCTTAAACCCTAGAATGCAATCATCCTAAACCCTAATGTTTCTGAAACTGCTGAGAGAAACATAGAAAAACGAACACACCCAATTCCTCTCTTCAACCATTTCTCTAGCATTTTATTAAAAAGAAACTTCTCTTCTTAACCAGTGACGACAACGGTGAGATGATTTTGGTGTATGACTATATGGAAAATGGGACCCTACGCGATCATTTGTACGACTCCGAAAATCCACCTCTGCCTTGGGAACAAAGGCTTCAAGTTTGTATTGGTGCGGAGCGTGGGTTGCACTACCTTCACACTGGTGTCAAGTGTATGATCATCCACCGAGACGTGAAGAGCACGAACATCTTGCTGGACGATAAATGGGTGGCCAAGGTCGCTGATTTCGGGTTGTCGAAAATGGACACGACCACCATGTCCAAGACCCACATTAGCACCATGGTCAAAGGCAGTTTCGGCTATCTCGACCCGGAGTACTACCGTCGTCAACAGTTGACTGAGAAGTCTGATGTGTACTCGTTCGGCGTGGTATTGTGTGAGGTGTTGTGTGCTAGGCCGGCTTTGATCCGTACAGCGGACAAGAAGCAAATGAACCTAGCTGCATGGTTTAAGACCTGTCATGGAAACGGAACGCTTGACCAAATCATTGACCCGAATTTGAGGGGTAAGATTGTAAATGAGTGCTTGAACAAGTTTGTTGAACTTGCAATTAGTTGTATGCATGATAATAGGAGTGAACGACCGTCCATGAGTGATGTTATATGGGCGCTTGAGTGTGCATTAAAACTTCAACAGACCACAGAGGGTTCGGATTTGGATTTCAATGCCGGAAAGAAGTGTGTAGATGAGGCTTCACTGGTGAATGATATTGATGCAGGGTTTAGTGGCACATAGGAAGACTCGTCAGGTTCGAAGAACAGCAGGGTGACCGAAACTAGTAGTAGTTACCAAAATTCCAGTGCTAGTGATTCCATTAAAGGGTTGTCAGGTACAGTCTTCTCTGAGACCTACGATCCCAATGGAAGACGATTCGATCATATATGATCGTTGAGTGAAATTGTACATGTTGTGCATTTGTGTTTAATGATCTCACCTCAGTTTGTAACTATATATGTTGTGTGCTTTAATCCAAGTGAGCAGTGTGACGATGTTATTTTGAACAAGGATATAATATATCATTTGCTCTTACTTTTTGTGCACCTATCAGAACCCTAGTCTCCTTTTGCCATTTCAAAGGAAGTCTTCCACTTTTGCAAGTAATTTGAAAGATTATGTTGTACATAGGGTTGTCAATTCCGGTACGACCCAATAACACGATCGGAAACCTGCCGAAATAAAGCGGGTTGAACCCATGGTGTCATTGAATTTGGTATTATGTATGAGAGGAATGTGGAGCCAAAACTCTTTGGTTTATGTGATAGTGATTGGGGAGGCAGTGTTGATGATTTGAAAAGCACATCTGGGTATACTTTAACACTTGGAACTGGTGTATTCTCTTGGGCTTCACAGAAGCAAAAATCAGTGGTCTTATCTACAACTGAAGCTGAGTATGTGTCTGCATCTATAGCTACTTCACAAGTAATTTTGGCTCAGAAGACTCATTGAAGATTTTAGTGAGAAACAAGAATCCGCAACAACCATTCTATGTGACAACAAGTCTGCAATTGCTATGAGTAAGAATCGTATTGCCACAGTAGGGCAAAACATATTGCCTTGAAGTTTCACTACATCAGGGATGCAGTTGAAGAGAATGAAGTGGATTTGGTCTACTGCAATACTGAAGACCAATTTGCAGATATATCTTCACCAAAGCTCTACTAAGAGAGAGATTTGAATAACTGAAAGGCGCATCTAATCCCATACTGTCTAGTTTATTAATCATAATCATCGTATATTAAGTAAAGAATCTTTCCTCATTGAGATTTGAGTTGATAAAAAAATCAAAACAATCCCTAAATAGAAGTGTCTGGTCACGTATCTTGGAATCAAATTGCAAACAAAGTTACGTGATTACTAAATCACCTTAAACCCTAGAATGCAATCATCCTAAACCCTAATGTTTCTGAAACTGCTGAGAGAAACATAGAAAAACGAACACACCCAATTCCTCTCTTCAACCGTTTCTCTAGCATTTTATTAAAAAGAAACTTCTCTTCTTAACCAGTGCAAACAACCCAGCCACTCGAAAACGAAAACAGATCAGAAAAATAGGCATTCCATTGTTTATGGGAAGAATCTGATTCCTAATGAAAAATCGTCATGTTTATGCACTCAAAATGCTATAGTAGTAGTAGTCTTGCTCTCTTTGACAGCAAGAGGTTCATACCATTGAGGACCAAATCCAGCAGCTTTCCTCGCTTCTTCGTTGAAAGGAGGCTTCAAAGGCCCCCTAAAATGCTTTCTCACAACTTCATGGAACTTCTCAATCACTGCATCTTCCTCATTTCCATCCAAACCTTTTCCCATCGACCTCAGGAAAACATACTTAAACCATTTCACTCCCGCAGCACAATGCGTGATCTCTTCAGGGTACACCACGCTCTCCAGCAGCCCCGCCGTCTTCTCATCACCCCCATTGCGAATCCTTGCAATGGTCGTGGGCAGCACATCCATTCCTCTCGCCTCATGGACACAATGCTCCACCGCCAACCGCGCCAACAGGTCATCCGAAGTAGCAGTCGCCGAGTCCCATAACCCGTCATGCGCCGGCAAAGCCCCATAAAACGATCCCATCTCCTCCAGCCTCGAAGCCAAGAGACTGAAATGTCTCCCTTCGTCCTGAGCCACCTTCACAAAATCAGTGAAAAACTCCACCGGCATTGCCTCTTGCTTACCAAACCTGGCAATTATGTCCTGCACAAACACCAAAACCGTAAGCAACAAAAAACAATATCGAATCAAATCAGAGACTATAAGCAACAAAAAACAATATCGAATCAAATCAGAGACTAGTACTGTAGTGTACCCAAGACAAGTCAATCGCCCAACTCTCCGTGTGCGCCAAGCTATGAACCATTGCTTGCCTGCTCTGCAAGCTACCGCCTCGGCCCAGCTTCGGCATCTGACTCGGCGTCACCAGCTTCACCTGCACGCACCGAATCTCATTGAGGAATTTCATCGAGGGGATAAACAAGCGATCATGAGATTACCGTACTTGGGTGAGCCTGGCGGGGCGGTCCGGTACGACGAGGTCGAGGGTTGGGTGGTAGGGGAGAGTGATGGTTCCGTTGAGCCATTCTGAGGCGACAGAGTCGCCGAGTCGGGCCTTGTCGAACGGGTCGGCGGTGTTTAAAACTCGGAGCGCCGCTTCAACTAAGGTCTCCATTGATTGAACCCAAGCTCCTTCATTTGTGTGGCTACAAATAGTGGCAGTAAAAAAGAAAAAAAGAAAAAAAAGGAAAAAAACAGAGATAGAATTCGGGTTATTTGAACCGATTATTTTGGGTCGGGTTATAGTTAAAGGGGAAACGGACTTTTAGTTTATGGTCCCTCTTCTGTCCCTGATTGAGAATATAGTACCTAGCATTTAGAAAATGTTATTGTATTTACTCAACTTTAACCTTGTTTTACAGTTTAGTCCCTAACAAAAATATTAAGGTTAAATACTGGTTAGTATCATGTGATTTATGTCCAAAATCAATTCAGTCTACGAACTTCTAATTTCATCAAAAACACCTCTGCATTTTCAATTTTGATCTAATAGGTCAAACTAGTTAATATTTTATTATGGGTTCAAGTTATAGTTGGATTATTTGTTCAAAAACTATTTATTTTTAATAGTTTGACCTACTCTTAAATTGACCAGAGGTAACCTGCAGACACCACATCATAAAACATAAGTCATATATGAGCTACGTTAACAAGTTAAATAACTCAATTGTCAGAAGACTAACAAATTGGACCTATTAGATCAAAATTGAAAGTATATGGATGTTTATGATGAAATTAGAATTCATTGACTGAATTGATTTTGAATCCAAACCACAGGGTAATAATATGTATTTAACCCAAAATATTAACTTTACTCAATTTGTTATGATCCGGTTCAGATAATCTATTGATTATGTAGTCAGTCGTGTTTAACTGTTATTGGATTTAGATCTAATGACGAATAATAAAGCACAATTGTGTAATACTAATTAATTGACCACAAAATTATTAACTATGTTTCCAAAGTCTTTTTTTTTGTCAAGTCAAATAAACATTATATTCTTGAAAAAAAAAAGATACACACTAAAATGAAAAAAAAAACTTTCATTCACTAAAGAGAAAGTATTATAAAAATTTTTTTAGGAAAAACTCTACTTTTTTAATTTAAAATTTTATTAAATTAGCAATTAAAATCGCTCAAAGGGCATCCTTAATAAATACACTAGCATATAAAAACTAAGAATGATTAATAATCAATACCCACAACAACTTGAGCTAAACTATAAACTATACTATTTGGTCTACGATTAACATGAGCAACAATTAACTGAGGATAATTTCCTAATAGAAGCTTAACCTCCTCCAATAAAAAAAAAACCTAGAAACGAATCATTCTCCACTTGACTGTTTTTTTTTTTTTTTATCTCAAACCCTGAAGATTAAACTTAGAGCATAATAAAGGACAAATTTAAATTTAAACAAGCAAAGCAAATACAGTGGAGAAACCCAATATTGTTCATACATAGGTGATGCATGGCTCCCTTCACATACATAGCTCCCAACAAAGCCAATACAAAGAAAACAAGATAAATAAAAGATGATATTTATTCGTAATTTTAAAGACAAGTAAGAAGTAGTAAAATCAAGAAAATGAGCAACTAGCTAATTAGGGGATTGATTTGATGGCTTCTCCTCCTCTAACGGCATGGGGAATCGGCACATGGGACATAGATGATTAATGTGCAGCCACGGAAGAATGCAATCCCCATGGTAATAGTGGGAGCAGGGCTTCCGAGTCAGCATCAGTTGATCAACATCTTGTTCTACAAAATCCACCCAACAAATTGCGCACGACGGCGTGTGTTCCATAACAGCTCTATCAAGGCTCATATTTTCCAAGCCCTCGATTGCTGATCGAGCCGTATGAGTATCTATCCGTAAATCGACTTCGAATATGGCCATCACAATAGGCGGCTAGATCGATTCTTTGGGATCCTTCTTTTTTTCAAATGGAACGAACAGAGATAGAATT
Source organism: Rosa persica (assembly GCA_025331145.1). Lineage (NCBI taxonomy): Eukaryota > Viridiplantae > Streptophyta > Magnoliopsida > Rosales > Rosaceae > Rosa > Rosa persica. The sequence goes on from WFKR01000001.1 coordinate 33,984,943, forward strand.
AGACCGATTCCCTAAATGCCTTTCTGGATATTCCTCAATGTCCGGGCTATTCACGGAACGTGAGAAACAGATGAATAAGCATAAGCATCTGCTTCCGGAAGAAATCGAAGAATTTCTTGGTAATCCTACAAAATCCCTTCGTTCTTTTTTCTCTGACCTCTAACTCTTCAAACAGAATTTCGAAAACACGTGGATGGTAAAATTCCAGGACATCCATGGTCGAAAGATACGCCGCGATCTGCTGTTTATAATAAGACTCGTATCGTTTCTGCTTGATGGTACAGATATCTACCCAAATCGACTCATCATCTACTATGTCGCCCCCGTCTTCATAAATAACTGGGTCAACCAGAGAAGAGCGCCTTCCGCGTACCTTAACAGACTTCATGGTAATCGAAACATTGTCTTCCCCTATGGCGACCGGGGGATTTGCATGTGCGCTCCAAACGGGTATCATACTCTTTTTCCACCACAGACATGATTTGCATAATCAAACATGGAGAGCGTCGAGGAGGCTAGGCTTATATATATTTCAGGAAGAACCCTAATCCAATTGGGGTTCAAGCTTTCATTCACCGACAAGGATTTGGAAACAGCCAGGCTCTGCCTTCTCCAATTAAGTCCATCTTTATTGGCAAAATGAAAAAAAAAAATATATATATATATATTTAAAGTTTGAACACCAAAGTAAAGTGCGATTTTCATTATTAGTTCTTCAGTGATGTATATTTTCATCAAAAGCATTATATCTAGAAATTATATTTTATATAATTTGGTAAAAAATATCCGCAACTTTAACGGGTTTTTATCACCGCAAAGACGAGACGGAGGTAAAAATTACATAACAAAAACGATATTTTTTTAAGTAGTATGTGTGGACGGGTAAAAATTAAGGGACCAAACAGATATAATTTGTTATTTTTCAAAGAGGACCTGAGATTGGAGGTAATTATATTCGTCTTTGACTCTCTGGAACTTTTGAGAGTTTCCGACCTCTGTGGGCTGCAGCGATGATGATGATGACTCAACACCCGGCGGCGCCGAGAGCCGAGTCGACTCACAATCGACTCTACGAGTTCGCTAAAGACGCCCTCACCAAAATCTTCGTCCACCCCTACGCCTCGGTCTGTCTCTCCCCCTAAACCCCTCGCTCTACTCACATACACGTGTATTCATCTAATTGGCTGATTTGTGGTGGTGGCTGTGAAGGTCTGTGAGTTGTACTGCGGCGGCGGAGGACTCGACGCCGAGAAGTGGGACGAGTTCCAAATCGGTCACTACATTGGAATTGGTATTTCATCATCCTTGTTTTCTATGCTTCGTTTGGTTTTTGTGTGTATATGAGTGTGATGTAATGGTGGTGGGTGAATGTGATTGATAGATGTTTCGACGTCCGGAATAAGCCAGAGAAGAGAAGCGTGGGAGAGCCAGAGGAAGGGTTACACTGCTGACTTCTTTGAGCTCGACCCCTGCATGGTCAGCCCTCTCTTTCTGTCTCTCATTTTGAAAAAGTAGAATGACAGTGTTGTTCATGTTTATGATTGTTTCAAAATTAAGTTTTCGAGTGTTCAAATACTGCTGCATTGGTTAGAGAGGTTTCCACCTAATCGATTTAGTCCCCATTTTGATCTCAACTTGTTACTGGTTTTCCATGAACTAAAACGACACCGGTGGACGTTTGTGTTAGTTTGTGTTGCGCATTTTCGATCATAAGTTTCGGCTATGTCTGGTGACTGTCTTAAAATATTTGCGTTGGAGATTTATATTTTTTTTTGCTGCCTTTTAACTTGATCAATCCAATTAGTGGTTGTTTGGTTAAAACATGGCTTGAAATTGGATCATTTTTGTGTTTGACAGGAAGATATTGAGCCACATCTGAATGAGGACACCATTCTGGCTGATTTAGTTTGCTGCTTGCAGAATTTGCAGGTTCCAATATACTTCTTATCATCTTTCCCTTTTTCTTTTTGGTTTTAACTGGCATTTGTTTTCTTTAAGAATCCCATGTTTCGAATCTTAGAGGCTTTTTCGCTTGCAGCTGTGTTTCCAAACTGAAGAGAAAGCAAGGAGGCTCTTGTTAAATGTGTCGTCGTTACTGAAGCCAGGGGGTTATTTTTTTGGTATTACTCCTGACTCATCTACAATATGGTATGAAATATGCTTGCTAAAGACCCGTCCATTAATTAGTTTTGTAGCCAGCATTGAATAGCTTATTTATTTTCATATCTATGGAGATTGTTGTTGCTAGGTTATTAATGTTGTAATTGTACAGGGCAAAGTACCAGAAGAATGTAGAAGCATACCACAACAGAAGTGCTGGCATGAAACCAAACATCGTCCCCAACTGCATTAGATCAGAGAACTATGTGATCACTTTTGAAATTGAGGAAGAGAAGTATGTATTTTTAGATATTAGGGATCTTAGCTTTTGTTTTCTTGGGTTGTTCCCTTTTAATCCCAATGAGTTTACTTGAAACTTCCAGGTTCCCCTTATTTGGAAAGAAGTACCTGCTAAAATTGGCTAACGATCTCCCACCTGAAACCCATTGCTTGGTTCATTTCCCTAGCTTCATTAGGTATTATTTCTTTCTTGCTTCCAAAGCTTGATTCTAATTGTAGGTTGTTGTTTTGTTTGGTGTGACATACATTTTACAATCTGTCATTACCAAAGTTTATCTATGTTCAAGGCTTGAGTTTACTAATGATCCTTAGTTTAAGATGGCTTGCTCACTCATACTTGTTTGAAATTGATCAAGTTCAATCCTGACTCTAAAGTAAATGGAAATTCAACTTTAGATTATACATTGGATTATGAATAATTTCTTCTAACTATCACATGTGTCTGGAACTCTGGATTGCTGTCGTCATAACGCCATGGATCAGGTTAGCTAGAGAAGCTGGTCTTGAGTATGTGGAGATTCAAAATCTAACTGAATTTTATGATGACAACAGGTTTGAATACTAGTTCTCTTCTTAAATTCATCACAAGAAGATAGCTTACTATACAATCATCTGAATAAATCTCTGAAGCCATATTCTATTCATTTCAGAGAACCCTACTTCAACTTATCATGGCTGACTTCTAAATTTTATTTTATTTTTATTATTTTTTATTTTTTTTGCTTTAGAGCACAGTTTGCAGGCATGCTAATGAACTATGGTCCAAACCTTGCGGATCCGAGAGGCAGACTTCTTCCTCGATCATATGATGTGTTAGGTGATGCATTCATTCTATCTGTCTTTGTAGTATTGCAACTATTGTTTATAGTTCCTCATTTGCTTGATACTTTACTTTTGCAGGTTTGTATACCACATTTATATTTCAAAAGCCAGACCCTGATATTGCTCCTCCACCTATGACACCGGTGCAGGATGCACCATACATTATTGATGAGGTTAGTATTTTGAAATTCGCCAAGAATACGCTGAAATTGGGCCTAGGAAGAAATTCTACATTTTCAATCTGAGAATCATCTTGTTATGTTCATTATGGTTCTGATTTATGTGATTTCACTATTGAATGCGTTTGCTTTCAACATTGTAGAAAGAGTGGCAAGGAACCTTCTGGAGAGATGATGAAAAGAGTGCACCTGTAGAGCCGCCTCCTCTTCCCGGCCTAGGGAAGATCAGCGAGCAAAAAGGGATTTTGGGTCCTGGCCCTGCTGAGTTGCGTTTTTCTGAGCCACTTGACCTGGTGGTTGTTGCAAGCAAGAAGAATTAGGATTGGAAACACTGATTTTAACATAGTGGTCACTCTTGTGCAAAGTTGTAACATTAGTGTAGACTGAGGGTTCAGAACTTCCCGGGTAGACTTTGTGTTAGATGATTCTTCTTTTCCCAGATGGAATATTGTACTCGTTTCCTGGGTGAACTTATAAGCTATATATGTACATTTCGTGTACTAGGGAAATGTACTAGGTTAACTTAATCTGAAGAATGGAGCTTTTACATTTGAAAAAGCAATTTCAGTTCAACAGAAGCCCAATTGTTCAAAGACCGGTAATGAAATTGAACTTGTTCAGGAAAATGCATTTATAATTCGGAATTCTTCAGTCTTGTCAAAATTTTCTGTATCATTGTTCCCCAAAGAAAACCAATATTAAACGGAATTTAGATAAATAAATTAAAAAGGGTTTTGTTGCTAATGGAAAAAAACAGGTTCACAAAAATAAATTGCACGCCCAGTGGGACTCGAACCCACAATCGCCTGATTAGAAGTCAGACGCCTTATCCATTAGGCCATGGGCGCTTGTTGGTATGAGATGCTTGTGCTTAAAAATATAAATGGTAAATTTGAAGTTAAAACTTTTTTCCTTGCACGGTAAACGAGATGTATACAGAAATTACCATAGCTGACTTTGACCTCAAATTTGATAGTGATGTAGAAAGGAGATGAGGATGGTTGTTGGTCTAACTCTGCTACGGTGATGGGGACGCAATTTGGGGTTCTGGGATCCAATCATCCAAATCCCCACAATTTGAGGGATCAAATTTTCAATCAAATAATTCAGAAATATAATCATGTCATTATTTCATAGTATATAGTAAAATTATAGGTACGTAGCGTTGTTGTGGTTGCGTGCTCTTTGCATGGTGAACACTTGTTCATCTCTGGCATTGTCCAACGCAATCCTTCCCTCTCAGTTTTGACATCATCTTTAGTTTTAGGTGGATGATAGGCTCTCTACCTCAAACCCCAATCTTTGTGTCATCATCAACTTCTGTCATCAAATCGTCTTAAACTTCGTACTATACTACTACAGTGTCTTCCCAACTTGGATTTCCATGCTTGCTTGAAAATAAATAAATAAATGGAAAATCGATGAATCGAACACTCTTAAATATCTTTTATATTTACTGAAACTCATAAATCGAAATAGTTCTTATTTTCATGCTCATGAGGTAAACAAGCAAGATTTTTTTTTTGTTTTTTTTGTGAACCCTATTGCTTATCTTTCACTATCATGTCCGTGAGAAACCCTATTCCCTCCTCCCTATTAGCAGTTCACAAGTCTTGTTGGGACACAAATAAATGTGAAGGCCTTTAGGCTAAATGTGCTTTATAGTGTGTGACACGCACAAGGAGACAAGTATTAGCTGCCAAAAAAATCCGGCGTAAGGGCTAAGAAAGCTACAAAAACCGTTCAAGAAACAGGAAGATTATCCTACTAAACATAAAACCTGCACAATCCATTGGCACAAATTACAGGCTGCAAAACTGCAATCATTCTTAACCGAATTGAATTATTCACAGATTACTTGAATAGTTAAGCTCTCTCTCTCTCTCTCTCTCTCTCTCTCTCTCTCATACAGTGTACACGTATTAGCTACCCGCCAATAACACCTGTCTTTGTACCTCAGGAAGTTTCCCATTTGCAATTCCAAGACTCTCTCTCTCTCTCTCTCTCTCTCTCTCTCCCTCTCCCTCTGTTGTTTCTGTAGTTTTGTGTTTGAGAGAAGATTAGAACCAGAGAAATATCAGTGAAACCAGAGTACTGGAAGAAGATACATATATATAAATATATATATATATACACATATATTTTGAGAGAGAGAGAGAGAGAGCAATAATGAAGGGTTCACCAAGAAATTATGATTACTCATTCAAGATTTTGCTGGCTGGTGATTCTGGTGTTGGAAAGAGCAGCCTTCTTTTGAGTTTTATCTCCGACTTTGTTCAAGACCTTTCTCCTACAATTGGTACTACTACAACTACTGCTCTTTCATCCCCAATCTCTTCCATTTTCTTTTTGAAATTAATGACTCAGTCACATGTGCAAGTATTAACTGGGTTCTATCTCTTGGGAAATCCTGGGGTTCTGTTGTCTTCATGTTGCAAGCTTTGAACTCCAATGGTGGCATGCATTGATTTTTCTTTCTATTTCTTTGTTGTCTTTGTATATGAACTTATGAAGAGTCTTTAAGCTATCACCACTAGATGGAAGTAACCAAATTATAAGGCCATACTTGTATCCGTCTACCTGAGCTCCAAGATTATGACTTATGAGCGCTCTTTTTCTATACAATTGCATATCTTCATGTTGGACTTCAAGGAAAAGTTTAAAAAATTATACTTGCTTTGAATTCTCTGATTGTTATTATAGTTGGCGCTGATCTTCTGTTCCAACCATTTCACTTTTCCAGGTGTGGATTTCAAGATCAAACAGCTTTCAATTGATGGGAAGAGATTGAAGCTAACTATATGGGACACAGGTATCCAATGGATTTTGAATTTCCTCATTCGCCATTTCAATGGAATTGGTTTGTGAATATTTTGTGTTGCTTTTGCGCACAGCTGGACAGGAGAGGTTCGGAACAGTAATAAGCTCTTACTACAGAGGTGCACATGGAATCATTCTCGGTATGTCATTGCATTTACAAAAACATTTCATTCTGCATCGACTGAGTTATCAACTGATCATTTATTCTTGACTTGTCTATTGTCTACACATGTTTCTGCTCTTCACATCATATAAATATGTGTTCAGCCATGGAAGCTACTTATATTTTCGTTTCTGTTCATTGGTTGAGTTGCTAATTGATATCAGAGCATTAGCTGAACTATGGCAAATCAAAATAGGACTGATTTCTCATTGGATTTCAATCTCCAGTGTATGATGTAACACGGCGAGAAACCTTCACAAATTTATCGAATCTATGGGCAAAGGAAGTAGACCGGTACTCCACCAATCAAGAATGCATTAAAATTCTAGTCGGAAACAAAGTTGACAGGGTAAGTTTGGTTCTGCTAGCTGTGGTTTCCTGCATATACAAGAATACGGACAATCGTGCCTGCTAAATACTCAAATCTGATTGTGTTGTGCAAAACTTTCCAGGATAAAGAGAGGGTTGTAACCAGAGAAGAAGGGATGGCACTTGCACAGGAGCATAAATGTTTGTTTCTTGAATGTAGTGCTAAAACTAAAGAAAATGTTCAGCAATGCTTTAAAGATCTCACATTGAAGGTATCAATCTCACATTTAGAATCTCTAAGACCTCACATGCTTCAAGGCTTTCATCTAATCACACATCACCAGTCTTCTAAGTTCTAACCAATTTGTTGGTTTTACAGATGCTGAAGGTACCAAGTTTACTGGAAAGTGGATCTGTGGACGTGAAGAGACAAATTTTGAAGCAGAAAGAAGTAGACCAGATGCCTTGTAGCGGCAATTGCTGCTCTCAATAGAGAACATTAGTCACGCCAGTACAAAAACTGGTGTAATGCAATTTAGGTGGACTCAGATCTTCAAAAATCCTTCTAAATCCTTGTCATCACTTCCATGATTTTTTTTTTTTTTTTTTGGGTTTCATAATAGTTTCTAGCTAGGTTACTGAACTCTGCAGATGTCAAGGGTTTGCTCGAGTGCTTAGGGCGTTTCAAAGACTTAGAGTTTGTTAGAGAATAATGCTTCTGTATCTACAAGTGTCTGTAAATTACGTAAGATGTACAGAAACTGCTACAATACAGAAAATAGCTTAAAATGTGCACATGGAAAGTTGTATTTTGCATCCTTCTTTTTGTTCTGAGCAATTTTATCATCTATTCGTTCTTTTCCAAAATTTCTTATGTGTTCAATTCTGTTACTTATGGTACACATGGCTTTTGCTGATGAGACTAAGAGCTTTATTTATGTCAAATAAAATTATAATCAAAGTAAGGCCCATAAAATGGACCAGAATCTAACCTTAGCACACAGGAGTTGTACTCCACCTCCAGCAACTCAAGCATTCTTCTATTTCGTCTTACCCATCAAAAATCTTATACTTTTCGCAAAACAAGGCTGAATGTGTCACTCGAACTTGAATGACCCAACTCGGATACTGCCACCACCATTTCAAATTAGCTAAAATTCATGGTCTTCGAGGATTTCTGGGATGTCAGTTAGAAAACAACGAGCAAACAAGAGCTTCCTCTCTGCCGATCAAACCATGGTTTGCATCAGCTTCTAAAGGTTCATGAATGTCTTCCAGTTCTGAAGCCAGAATGATCAGCTTGTAGCAGTCATTAACATTGTAATATAGCTTCGAACCTGGCTCTAGTTTTTCCTTTGGCAACATTGTCGAAGCAGGACGTGTCGCTGGGGATTTGTTATATGGCATCTTTCAAACGTTTTCACACATTCTGATTCATGTGGAAGGCTCCTTTTTGTTACCAATAATCTCCACATGAACAATGCCCATCTTTAAAGTGATGGAATCGATTCACGTCTCTTACGATAATCTCCCTCCCATAGATTCTAGATATGAACTTGGTGGCTGTATGACAATCTCCACAAATTCTAAGGTTCTTTGTCACACGAAGAACTACTCCAGGATCAGTATTAAGAAGTCCAAAGGCAATGGCAAGCTTTTCACTGTGGGTTGTAAGGTTATGTTCTTTCTCCTCTTCACTAACATCATGCAAAGCAAACCTAGTGTCAGGTACATAACCAGCTGCCTTCATCCTTTTCGGTAACTCCTCCAGTAACATGTAAATTTCCTTTGCTTGAGAGTGAGATGTATCTCCACCAAGAAACAGATGGGCTTTCCCATTGACCTCTATCCAACTGCCTCCAGGGCTCTTCTTCATCCCTTGAGATTTTAATAGAATTCTCAATTTGTCCACCTCCTTCCACATGCCAGCTTCAGCATATATATTAGATAGCAGGACATAGTTGCCACTGTTGTCTGGTTCCAAAATGAAGAGATTTCTGGCTGCAGTTTCGGCAATTTCCAAGTTTGGGTAGTTTCGACAAGCTGATAACAGTGCACCCCAAACGCTTGGCCCTGCTTGCATTGGCATTTTATCTACAACATCCATTGCTTCCATCAATCGCCCTGCACGACCCAATAGATCAACAACGCAAGCATAATGTTCGACTCTTGGTTCAACAGAGTATACTGTCTTCATGCCATCAAAGTATTTTAAGCCAACATCAACAAGCCCCGAATGACTGCATCCAGATAACAGTCCCGTGAATGTTATGTGATCAGGTTGAACACCGGCTCTCACCATCTCCTCAAAAGTGGACACAGCTTCTGATCCACGTGCATGGGGCGCATAAGCAGTGATCATAGTATTCCACACAACCAAATTCTTCTCACTTCCACGAATTCTATCAAAACACTGATGAGCATCAGAAAGGCTCCCACATTTGGCATACATTGCCACCAGCGCGGTCTGTATGGAAGCATTCGAGTCCAAACCAATCCCGCTAGCAAACCTGTGAATCTTTCTCCCCCGCTGTAGCGCAGCCGAATGTGCACATGCAGGAAGAACACTCATTATTGTCACCCAATTCGGTTTAACCTCCGAATCTTTCTTCAACATCTCATCAAACACACTCAATGCCTGCTCAGCCAGCCCATTCTGAGCATACCCCGATATCATAGCAGTCCAAGACACAATATTCTTGCACCTCATTTGTCCAAACAACTCCTCAGCAGAACAAATCTCACCCACTCTCATGTACCCCGCAATCAATGCATTCCACGATGAAACGTCTCTCACAGACATTTCATCGAACAGCTTACGTGCATTGCTCATCTCACAACATTTCACATACAAGTCAATCAAAGAAGTCCCAACATACATATCAGACTCCAACCCAGTTCTCAAGCTCAGCCCATGAACACATTTCCCTATCCAAATATTCGACAACTCTGCACAACACTTGAGCACGAAGGGGTAGGTAAAATGATCACCCTTTAGGCCTAAGCAATGCATCTGACCATAAAATTCCACAGTTTTCGCAGAGTAACCATGAAGAGTATAAGCCCGAATAATTGAATTGTACAAAAGTGGAGATGGGTACTTCACTCTATGAAAGACATTAACAGCTGAGCCAAGATGACCAGAGCTGGCGTACATTGCAACCATTTTGGCGCCAAGATAGGCATTGGGTTCGAGGCCACGCAGGACCATATGGGTGTGGACCTGTTGGCCTAGCTTCAACAAGTTTTGGCCAGTTAAGGATTGGAAAATTGGTGCATAGTCTAAGATGAAACATGGGTTTTGTGCTAGTAGTGGCTTTAACAGAGTACGCATAGAGCAAAGCAGTCCCGCCAAATGCCGTTGTGAGTTTTGTGTTCTGAGTTTTCATTCCAACTTATGTACTGGTGACATTGAAGTGGTGTCTAATGGTATAATGCTATAGCATTAGTCCAAAAAATTTGTCATATCAAAGCATTTTTATGCCAAAAGCCTATAATAATTTATAATTGTATTTTCTCGGAACAATAAGGTTCGTGAGTGGTAAAAATGAAATAAATACGGCTTTTTAATTTGTTTGGTTTGTAAATTATTCCTAGTTATTTCCTACAATCATTTGTGCCTGTTGCATTATTACACCACTCGTTGATGGGCCTCACCACCTCACTAGCTAGCTTCATTACATGTATGTGCAACTACATTTTTTTTTTCTTCTCATTAACAAGAGAAACAGAGAATTCGAACTCAAGACCTCTTTCACTAAAGAGGAAAATAATATTATTGGACTACAAGTTAGTTGATATGTGGCTCGTTGAACAATTTCTGGTAAATCATAACTTTTTCAGTGTTATTTTTATTTGGTCATGTAGCGAACTCCATTACCTAAGTTGATATTTGTTTTAAATCTGAAAAGATTACGTAGAGGACAAATGGGTTCTGAGAAAACAGCTTGTTACAGTCTCGAAGGAGTCAACTAGCTAAGGCCCCAAGGTTGATCAAAACAATGTCATGGTCCGTGACCGGTTCCTCTTGTACTCTTGTTGTTCAGCTCGAACCTGCCGGTTTTGGTTGGTTTGGTCACTAATCTTTTATGCTACTATACAGTCACTAATAAGGAAGAGTTTGATATCACCGATTGATACCATTTTCCAGCTGTTACCTTTATCCTGGTTACTGTCTTCCCTCTATGAATCTTCACCACTCTAACCCTTCCTTGTTATTCACGTATATAAGCTACATTGTCCATTTGCATTTCCTAGCACGACGCAGTAGACCCGAAACAGAGGAAAATGGCCTATACTGGCCTGATCAAATGCGCAATATTGGTTTTAGCTCTTGTTGCTAGAGCCAATGCTATTCATATTTATCTTGATTGGGATGTGACCCTTGACAGCACCATCAAGCCTGTGTCTATGGATCAACCTGTAAGAACCGGTTGCTTTTAATTTGCTCGGTTTTCTGCTTGTTCTTACAGTTAGAGAATTTGAACCTGTGCTTGTTTTAATTGTTGAGCAGGTCATCACCATAAATGGGAAGTTTCCAGGGCCTTTCATCAATGCCACAACCAATGACTTTGTTCATGTCAATGTCTTTAATAATATGGATGAGCCTCTACTATTTACATGGTATGCATGTATAGTTTTGTACAACAAATAATTTTGCATGGATCCAATTTCAGACCTGTGAAGTTAACAACGATAAATGATTGTGGTGGTGGTGTAGGAATGGTATACAGCAAAGGCTAAACTCATGGCAAGATGGAGTTTCCGGAACAAATTGTCCAATTCTACCTGGTACAAACTGGACTTATGTGTTCCAAACCAAGGACCAGATTGGCAGTTTCTTCTACTTTCCATCCATCAACTTCCACAAGGCTGCTGGAGGGTTTGGAGCTATTCGTGTCATCAACCGCAATGTCATTGCCGTCCCCTTCCCTGCACCAGAGGCCGAATTTGATCTCCTCATTGGTGATTGGTCTTATGACAGCTACAAGGTCTCTTTCACTTGAAATTTTATTCATAAACATCATGACCAAATTAGCTTCAGTTCAAAGTTCAATTTTATTTTAGGCTCACATTTTATTTTTCGGACATGGAATTGGAACAGACAATTAGGTCACAGATGGATACTAGCGAGACGGCTTATTATACCTTTCCAGATATTATGTTGATGAATGGCAAAGGCCCTCTAGATAATCAAATGTCAAAAGACCATGAGTCCTTCGATGTCACACAAGGTACATTTTAGCTAGGATTGAGAGCTATATGTATCTACTGAAATATAGTGTGTTCAAGTATTTATGATTGCATGTTTTTTATATATTCAGGGAAGACATACAGGCTCAGAATATCAAATGTGGGGAATGCTGTGAGTTTCAATTTCAGGATTCAGAACCATCAAATGGTGTTGGTTGAAACAGAAGGGTCATATACTAATCAGATTACTTTGGATTCTCTGGATGTACATGTTGGTCAATCCTACTCAGTTCTTGTCACAGCAAATCAAGATGAGGCTGACTATTACATGGTGGCATCTCCCAAGCTGCTCAACATCTCTGATTTTAGCAGCCTGGTGGGCGTAGGGGTGTTGCACTATTCGGATTCTGTCTCAACAGTTGGCGGACCGCTGCCAGAAGGGCCTGACCCATTTGATGTTGATTTTTCGATGAATCAGGCCCGGTCTATTAGGTAAAAATAAAATACAAAATTGATTTAAATTGCACTTGTTAGAACATTAAGTTGGTTCGCTCGTTAATATGTTGAATGGTTCAAATTAACAGGCGAACAACATAACATGTGTGACTTTGTGGCGAGAGAGTGTTTTTCTCTTCTACAGAGATTTAATTTTCAATTAGTACTTTCATCACACACATCCTGATATTTCTCCCCCAATTAACTTTTTCATGACCAGGTGGAACTTAACTGCTGGAGCTGCAAGGCCTAATCCACAAGGTAGCTTCAACGTCTCAAATGTGACCCTCTCCCAAACCTTCGTCCTAGAAAGTACAGTGGCTCAAATTCATAATCTACCACGTTATGTTGTCAACAATGTGTCGTATGACACTGTAACGACCCCACTGAAACTCGCTGATCACTTTGTCAATGGTTCCGGTGTGTATCAACTTGATTCTTTTCCAGTGAAATCAGTCAACCCCGATGCTGGTTATGGAGTATCTGTAGTGACTGGAATCCACAAAGGGTGGATAGAAATAGTATTTAAAAACAACCTGGCTGCCATGGATTCTTGGCATTTGGATGGTTACGGATTTTTTGTGGTTGGGTAACCCTCTGTTAGCTTTAATATTTCTTGATAGCTAGACATATTATTATGGCATATTATGATCTGACAATTCAATGTTCTCAGTACCAGTTTACCTGATCTAGAATCTAGATGACCGGTGGTGGACTCTACGAATTTCTCTTGGCAAAACATGATGAAGAAATACCATACCCTGCTTCTTTCATTTCTTTTATCACACACCTTTTGCTCTCAACTAGATCCACTAATGAGGTTGAGAGTTTACCAAAATATCATGCTACACATTTTGATAGCTTCAAGCAAATTATAGTGTGCATACAGTAACCAAACCACAAACATTATGCTTGCAAACTCTCACTTGATCGATTTTTACTAATGTCATCTAATCAATAGGTCCAAACCGAGTAGTAGCAAATCCTGAAAATTCCATATGACCATGTAATGCAAAACATGTACGTTGGACACTAGTCTGATCCTGTCAAATATTAACAAGCAGGTTCGGCATTGGAGATTGGACTACAGAATCACGAAGCACATACAACCTCTACGATCCTGTTGTAAGATCAACCGTGCAAGTGTACCCGGGAGCATGGACTGCAGTTTATGCATTCCTAGACAACCCTGGAATGTGGAACTTGAGGTCACAACTACTGAAGCACTGGTACTTGGGACAAGAACTCTACGTACGAGTTTTTGATGCTGATCCTGACCCTGCTAAGGAGCGCCCGCCACCAGATAACCTCCTTCTATGTGGTAACTAGTTCATGCAATTTCATTTATTATCAAGTACTTATAAACAGTTTTATTAGTTCTCGGGAAGATTAATTGTGCGTGCTTTCGTTCTATTTGCAGGGATTTTTTCTGATTCCCCTCCAGCCCCAGCTCCAGGTCCATGGACAGGAGAGTGGTGATTGGAAGCGGACCTTAATTTGTAGTAATATATATAGCAATAATGTTCGAATTTGTTTAATTGGCTACATATAAGTATGACATGTACTACTACGCACAAAGCATTCTTTCTGTCCAGAATCCAGATCGGTTGTGCTCCAACTTAAAATTACTTGACTCATTAGTTTGGCTTCATATACTTTTTCTTTGTTGCAATATGTTGTTGAGTCGTGAATTATGTCATGTTATTATTTAGGTCTCATAGAAGGTGTATCTATATAACGAAAAGCCTTCCTACACTCAAATTGCAGGTGTGGTAAAAGAATTATATCTGTATGGTAATAAGGCAATCTGAAATATAGCAAATGAGGTAATGAGTCCAGTAAATATTGAACATGAATGTATGTTCAGCCGTACGTTCAGGCTATCTTCCCTTGCGAATAGCCACCTGCCGTATAAAGATTCAACCTCAACATTCAAGACTGAAAGTAGAACAAATTTTGTAAAATCACTAGAGAGCATGATCACTCCCTTGAGGGCAATCATATAGCTAGATCGACTTCATCATATTCGTTAATTCATAGTCTTCAAGGGAATCCAAGGGTCTTCTTCCCAAAGATCCCATTAGCTAGATTAAGCTTGCGACATCCGCGGACATCAAGTGACTCGAGCTGAGGACAGCCATCAAGAATTTTTCGCTAGGCATTACCCCTTTCTTTCATTCATCAATAGGGCCCTGGTCGGTCACTTTTCGGATCGATAAGTGGAAGTCATAAAAAAGAGATGTTTCTCTTCGCACCTCAGATCGAGAGGAAGGGTAGCTTGCAAGCGGGCCTATTCCTTTTTTTTTTTTTAGAAAAAGATTCGCTGTCTTTTAACCAGCTGTTCTTCTTTGTCAACTCCTACTAAGGACCTATAGGTTCGCCTACTTGACTTATGAAAGATAATGAGAATTGTTGTAGTATAAATATATAAATATATAAATACCGTATATGTCTATATTATATAATAAAATATGTAAAAGTATTTAGATAGATACTTGAGTGTATAATCATAGGTACTTGAGTGTATGAAGATTTATGCAAACATGCTTTGCCAAAAGGCAACAAGCATGGCAGAAAATCATCATCAAGATGGTTATCATTTTGGTTTTCTCTTTGAGCTTTCACACTTCAAATGTATTCCTATAATTACCCCTTTGTATGAGATAAATAAACACATTGAAATCTCCATTCTCTCTGAAATATTAATCTCTCTTTCTGTTTGTCAATTCCTCTTGTTCTTAAACACGTTATCAGCACGAAGTTGATCTAGAATTATAATCGAAAATTGACGAAAGAAGAGTTCATCATCGATCGAAGTCATTTTTCCAAACCTACAAAAAATCCCCAAACCCTAACTCAGATCAAAGCCCTTGATTCCAGGAGCCCGGAACCAGTCTCAGAATCACCGGAACCGGCCGGAAACTGCCTGAACCGGCTGCCGGAAGCAGAAAAACCGAACCGGACAGCTACCGGACCGCTGCCGAGGGCCTACCGAGGTGCTGCCGAGAGCTGCGCAGCAGCTGCCAAGAAGCTACCGACCCCTGCGCAGCAGCTGCCGAGCATCTGCCGACATCCTGCGCAGCAGCTGCCGAGCAGCTACAGAGACGCTACGCAGCAGCTGCCGACAGATTTTCGTGGCGACTTTCCGACAACTTTTCCGGCGACTTTTTCGACACTTTTCCGGCGACTTTCCTGGCGACTTTTCGGACGATTTTTCTCGACTTTTTCCAACGATCCTTCCGATCACCTCCGATAATTTTTCCGGTCAAAAATTTCCGACAACACTATTCCAAGGTATTCTTTACTAAAAGTTCCCGTTTTTGAGTTTTTATTTATTTTCTCTAATTTTTCCTTTTTCTCGGGAACTTACAATCAAAAGCGGAATTATAGAAATTCACGCCAAACGAACTAAGAGCGTTCATAATCAATGAACTAAGAATGTTCACAATGATTCTTGGAAATTGATTTCTTGGTAGCATAGCTCGGAAATCTTATTATTTTTCGTGGAAGTTTTAACTCCGAAACTAATATTTTCTTCTTATCTTCAAGGATGTCGAATGAACCTAGACTCGATTTTCAAATCCTTGACTCAACAGGTTCGGATTACCATAGCTGGAAAACCGACGTTGAGAACCATCTCACATCAAAAGAGATATTGCCCATCATCCATAAACCAAACTCGGCCCTTGTGTTCCCTCGAACACCCAAGAGGCATGCATAAGCAATCATCTTGATGCGACGTCATATGGACAAAGCACTCAGACTAGAGTACATGTCCATCAAAGATGCAAAGGATTTATGGGAGGCGCTATAAGAGCGCTTTAACAATATCCAAGATTCTCTCCTCCCTGACTTGAAGGTTCAGTGGAACGATGTACGCTTCTCAGACTTCAAGTCTATTGCTGAGTACAATTCAGAAGCTCTTCGTCTCAAGTCTATGTTGAGGTTCTGTCAAAGACCCCTCACAGAAGAAGAGCTAATTGAGAAAACTCTCTCCACCTTCCCCGTTGTAGCAATTTTGCTATCAAAGCAGTATCGCACTGAAGTAAATGCTGGACGAATTACAAGGTTCAATGAACTCATAAATATTTTGTCGGTAGCTGAAAAGCACGACAACATTCTCGTAAAGAATTATAATTCAAGATCCATTGGAACCAAGAGCGTTCGTGAGGTAAATTATAATGCACTCAAGAGAGGGCACAAGGAGCGGTACCCCAGCAATTGGGGACATGTGTACCCTAATAATAGGGGACATGAAGGACGAACATGTCCATATAACCGCCTCAATAGAGAAGGAAACCGCAACTTTAGAGCGGGCACACGTGATGGCAACTCCACACGTGGAAGAGGGAGATATGACAACACCGGCCGTGGAAATAGCACCATGAGCCGGGAGGTCGCACCATGCGTCGTGGTAGTAGCAGCAACCCTCCTAGGGGATATCCACAACGTGCACAACCTGCACCTCAAATGAAGGGAGGGAACCACAATTACATGTGTCATAGATGTGGATCAATCTAGCATTGGTTTAAACAATGTCATGCAAGTACCCAATTAGCTGCACGCTACAAGGAGTACAGGGAAGCAAGAGAGCAAGAAGCTAACCTTGCCGAAGATGAAAATAGTGAAGATGTCAATCTCACTGTTGAGGACTTCAAAGCTGTAGAAGAAGAGCACGAGGATGCCACAGACTTTGATTAGAATAATCCTCTTTCTATTTTCCAAGAATGGCAAATGTGCCTTAGTCAATAAATAACAATTGTATTAAACTCCTTCTTATGTGACGTACCCAATGAAGTATGATGTCTAGGAAAGCAATTGAGATCGGGGTATTTAAGCGAGCCTCGCTCCACCAACATCTCTCTACTTTCCTGGTCATATTTCATTAGAATTACCAAACGGATTGAGTGATAACAATTTGTCTAAAGTTTGATATTTGGAATAGACTTATGAATAACTTTGATCTAATCATTGGCTATTTTCCCTATTAATAAAGTATCGCATTCAATGTCATGGACATGTGTTAATATTCTGAACTTTATCCCTTTCAGTATGTTTTTCGGAGAATTGGAATGCCTTCTTGATAGTGGCACCACACATACTATATTGCGACATAGGCAATTATTTTTATGGATGACACCGAGTCGATCCTCAGTAACTATGATGGCAGGACCATCACAATTGATTCATGGTCGAGGACCAGCTCAATTTTTGTTACCAAATGGCACAAATGTTAATGTCGCCGAAGCTCTATATGCTCTAAGGGCCGGAAGGACCCTATTAAGCTTTAAAGACATAAGAGCCAATGATTTTCATGTGGAAACACATTGTGAGAATGGACAAGAGTTCCTTTGCATCACCTCTAAAAACTACGGAAATACACGAGTTTTAGAGAAACTTATGTGTCGCTCTAGTGGATTGTATGCAACCACTATTAGAGTCATTGAATCCAACCATGTCATGAATGACAATTTATGGGATCCTGACACATACAAGCTTTGGCACGACCGTTTGGGACATCCAGGTCGTGACATGATGCTCCGTATATTAAAAACTTCACACGGACATCCATTCTTCAAAACGAAAAGAAGTACGAACCAAACATTGGTCCAAAGAGTTACTTCTAAAGCATATCATTCGTTTTGCAAAGCTTGCTCTTTAGCAAAGGTAGGATCAAAACCATCCTATGCAAAAGACACTAAAGAAAATATACCATTCTTACAAAGAATACAAGGTGATATTTGTGGACCTATCCAACCAACTTGCGGACCATTTAGATATTTTATGGTGTTGGTTGATGTATCGACACGTTGGTCACATGTCATGCTTTTATCCACAAGAAATGCTGCATTTGCTAAACTCCTAGCACAAATCATTAAGTTAAGGGCTCACCACCCTGATCATCTTATTAAGTCAATTCGTCTTGACAACGCTGGAGAATTTACATCAAGAACCTTTGATGATTATTGCATGTCCGTTGGGATTGAGGTCGAACACCCTGTCCCTCATGTACACACCCAAAATGGAAGCTGCCATTAAAAGACTTCATATGGTTGCCGGGGCATTGGTTATGCGCACCAATCTCCCTATTTCTGCTTGGGGCTATGCAATATTACATGCAGCTGTGCTTATTCGTCTGAGACCCACTGCCACCCAACCCTTTTCTGCGTCCCAAATGGTGACTGGGTATGAGCCTAATGTCTCACACTTACGCATATTTGGGTGTGCAGTCTATGTGCCAATTGCGCCGCCACAGCGCACCAAAATGGGTCCTCAAAGACGCTTAGGCCTTTATGTTGGATATGATACTCCAAGCATTATCCGCTACATAAAACCCTTGACAGGTGATCTATTTACCGCTAGATTTGCGGATTGTCACTTTGATGAGACAGTCTTCCCGTCATTAGGGGGAGACAAGAACATTAATGTTCAACAGAAAAGACAGGAATTGTCGTGGTCTGTCCCCACTTTGTCTCATCTTGATCCCTGAACCACACAGTCTGAAATAGAAGTGCGGAGGATTCTCGATCTTCAGAACGTAGCAGAATCAATGCTTGATGAGTTTTCTGATATCGCTTAAGTGACAAGATCACACATACCTGCTGCAAACGTCCTAAAACTAAAGGACATGACATCCCCTCTATGGGTGATGCAGTGGCTAGACCCATGGCTCCTGCTAGAAAGCGCAGGAGGCCTATAGGTTCGATGGATTCTCGCCCAAGAAAGAAAGCGAGCTTGACATAAAATAATCCATTAATCATCGATATAAATAATCAATCTCATGAAAAAATTCCGGATTATGGTTATGTCTAAGAGACATCATTGGAGGACGCTCCAATAGTAGAACCAATTCCAGAGAATAGAGAGATCTCCATGAATTACACTTGTATACATGTAATTATGGACATAAATTCTATGGCTAGTGATGATGCGTTTGCATATCATATTGCAAAAGGAATTATAGAATACGATGATATCGAACCTCGCTCCGTTGAAGAATGTCAACGAAGAGCAGATTGGTCCAAATGAAAAAATGCGATCCAGACTGAATTGGATTCACTAATAAAGAGACAGGTATTTGGGTCTATATCACTGACACCACCAAATATAAAACCTGTTGGCCATAAATGGGTCTTTGTTAGAAAGCGTAATGAGAAAAATGAGGTTGTTAGATACAAAGCCCGCCTTGTGGCGCAAGGTTTCTCACAACGCTCTGAAATCGACTACGAGGAGACATACTCTCCCGTAATGGACGTTATAACGTTCCGCTACCTTGTCAGTTTGGTAGTTTCCGAAAAACTTGACTTGCAGCTCATGGATGTGGTTACAGCATATCTCTATGGGGATCTAGATTCAGAGATATATATGAAGGTTCCATATGGACTTCAATTACCCAAATCAAGTGGCTCTAAACCACGGAGCGCGTTTTCAATAAAATTAAGACGCTCACTATATGGTTGAAACAATCCGGACGGATGTGGTATAACCGTCTAAGTGACTACTTGATTGGGAAGGGATATGTTAACAATGAAATATGCCCTTGCCTGTTTATTAAGAGAACAAGATCCGGATTTGCAATTGTAGCAGTTTATGTTGATGACATGAACCTAATTGGAACTCTAGATGAGTTAAAAGAAACTGCTACATATTTGAAATCTGAATTTGAGATGAAAGATCTCGAGAAAACACGGTTTTGTCTCGGAATAGAACTCGAGCACCGTAATGATGGGATTATGATCCATCAGTCAGCATATACTCAAAAGTTACTAAGGCGCTTTAATGAAGATAAAGCAAAGCCTGTGAGTACTCCCATGATCAACCGTAGTCTTGAGCCCATGAAAGATCCGTTTCGTCCATGGGATGAGGACGAAGATTTATTAGAAGCTGAAATACCATACCTAAGTGCGATAGGCGCATTATTGTATTTAGCTCAATGCACAAGACCGGATATCTCATTTGCAGTAAACTTGTTAGCTCGACACAGTTCTGCGCCAACACGCCGCCATTGGATTGGTATAAAGACAATCCTTCGATACCTAAAAGGTACGATCGATATGGGCTTGTTCTATCCCTATAGAGAGAAAAGAAATGTGAATGCCGGCAACACTATCCATAGTGACCGACGTTTTCCTCCTCCCCTCCATAAAATTATGTTCTGACGGGTTTTGCTGATGCAGGGTATCTCTCTGACCCTCACAAAGGTCGCTCGCAAACAGGTTATGTCTTTACCATGGGAAGCACCGCGATATCTTGGAGATCTACAAAACAGACTCTTGTTGCTACTTCCTCAAATCATGCAGAGATTATTGCACTACATGAAGCCGTGCGTGAGTGCATATGGCTAAGGTCTATAAATAGACACATTCGAGGAACTTGTGGTTTGAAATTTACCACAAATGAACCTACATGCATTTACGAGGATAATGCAGCTTGTATTGAGCAAATGAAATTAGGTTTCATCAAAGGCGATAATACCAAGCATATATCGCCGAAATTCTTCTACAATCAGCAACAACAAACACTTCTAAATATTGAAGTAAATCAAATCCGATCAGAAGATAATGTAGCTGACTTATTTACTAAGTCACTACCAAAATCCCCTTTCGAGAAACATGTAAGGAGCATCGGATTGAGGAGGATATCCGAACTCCCACGATCTTCAAGAGAAGTCTAAATCAGGGGGAGTATCCAGAAACATACTTCACACTCAACGCGCGTTGTGATTGTTTTTTCCCACAGGGTTTTATTACTTGGCAAGGTTTTTAACGAGGTAACTTCGATGCGAACCATCTACACAATACTATTGAACATGAAATATCCAAGGGGGAGTGTTGTAGTATAAATGTATAAATACCGTATATGTCTATATCATGTAACAAAATACGTAAAAGTATTTAGATAGGTACTTGAGTGTATAATCATAGGTACTTGAGTGTATGAAGACTTATGTAAACATGCTTTGCCAAAGGGCAACAAGCATGGCAGAAAATCTTCATCAAGATGGTTATCATTTTGGTTTTCTCTTTGAGCTTTCACACTTCAAATGTATTCCTATAAATACCCCTTTGTATGAGATGAATAAACACATTGAAATCTCCATTCTCTCTGAAATATTACTCTCTCTTTCTGTTTGTCAATTCCTCTTGTTCTTAAACAAGAATGGGTTATTCACAAAGGAAAAGGCGCTACTTAGCCCTACTGTTTTAGAAGTAAGCGGCTGAGTTAGCCTAGCCTACCCTACTAATGTATTGTTAGTAGGGTATAGTAGGCGAGCGAGTTAGCGAAGATGCTTAGGCTAATAGATAAGAGAGCGCATCCCTAACAAGCTGGAAGCGGCGTAAACCATGCATGGTTTCTGCAGCAAGTGCTTCATCCTCATCCTGGTGGTGTAACCATTTGTTCAATTTGAATGATGTCAAAAGAGGGCAATTAAGAGCGCCTGATATTGCTTCTAGAGATTTCCTTGAGTAATCACCGCATAATGAAATTTCAAGTCCCTCCAACAATGGAATATGTCCATTAATTTATATGTCCATTTTTTATTTAATTACTCTTTTTTCTTTATGATAATTTTTTTTTCTTCTGTTTAAGGAAATCTCTAATTTGTGTTTGGCTCAAACTCTAGGTTATTTGACCTAATGATAATAGGGCTATAGAAGGATTTAGAATCCTATTCAATGTAGAATTACTTTCCTTGTATATTCAAATTCTATGCATTGTAATCCTCTATATAAATAGGTCTTTATTATCAATGAGAATACACAGCAATTCTCTCTCAATTATGTTTCTCTAAAACACGTTATCAGCATGAGCTCTAACCCTAGCCCTAAAAACGAAAACCCTAAATCTCTATAGCCCCCGCAGCTGCCCCTACAGCGACCTCGCGGCATCCCGTAGCGGCCCCGTAACAGTCCTCGCAGCATCTCCTCAGCATCCTCGCGAATCCCTGCAGCATCCTCGCGGCCTCACCACATCCCTGCAGCAGTCGCGTCCCCGTAACAGTCCTCGTGGCATCTACTCAGTATCCTCGAGACATCCCTGCAGCATCCTCGTGGCCTCGCGACATCCCCGCAGCAATCGCATCCCCGCAGCGGCCCCACAACAGTCCTCACGGCCTCGCGACATCCTTGTAGTGACCCTGCAGTATCTTTGCACTGTCAAGCCAACAACTTTTCCGGCCAAGATTTCAGGCATCTTTTCAAGGTAAACTTTTCTAAAATTTTCCCTTCTTGAAGTTTTTCAATTTCTTCTTCTTTTCTCGGGGACTTCCAACATCCCTTCTTCTACCCATCTTTCTTCATCATAGGGGAGATCTAATTAAGCCGAACTGTGGGGGTTCATGCTCACTTCAAGCTTGGAGCTTGTTGAGATCTCCAAACTTAGAGTTTGTAGAGAATTTATGATCGACCACTTACGTCATTGTTTCGATCTAATCCAATACCACTTGGAATTGAATTTCTTGGAAGCGATTACGCTCAGAAATTCCTAATTTCTTGGAAGCGACTACGCTCAGAAATTTTATATGTTTTCGTGGTAGCCTTTTACGCTCCGAAACTAACCCTAATTTCTTGTTCTCTTTCAGGATGAGTAACCTGAACAAACTGGACTTCGCTCCATTGGGAACAACTGGCTCTGGATATCACAAATGTTTGTGATGTTCGCCAGCATCTCAAGGTCGATGGAATCCTAGATACGATTCTCGAGCCTAGGTAGGACGTGCTAACTGTTGAGTAAGCTCAAGCTTTGGAAGCAAATAGAGCAGCCTTAAAGGCAAATAAGGTGAAAGCCATCATCCTAATGACTCGTCATATGGATGATTTGCTCCAGTACGAGTATATGAATGAAGAAGACCTAAGAAAGTTGTGGGTCTCACTCGAAGAAAGATTTGGCAACGTCCGTGACTCCCTGCTTCCTGACCTAGAAGTGAGATGGCATAGCCTCCGCTTCTGTGATTTCAAGTCAGTTCTTGACTACAACTCGGAAGCACTTCTCATTAAATCCTTAATGAAATTCTGTGGTAAAGTGATCACAAATGCGATGTTGATTAAGAAGACTCTCTCTACCTTCCCCGTCTCTGCATTAATGGTTTCTAAGAACTATCGAATCGATGTTGTTGCAGAACGAATCACAAGGTTTCATGAGCTCATTGGAGGTATGAATGTCGCTGAAAAGCATGAAAACATCCTTGTAAAGGACTATAATTCGAGATCCGAGGGAACATAGCATATTTCGGAATCCAATTATAGTTGCGCCCCAAAAAAAGGGCATCAAGAGCGAAACCCTAATCTTAGGGATACATTTGGACGTTCTGGTCCATATAATCGCTCTACTTAGGAAGGTGACCGCCAAAATAGGCGAATACGGAACCGAAGAGGTCAACGTGGAAAGAGAGAGGGAGGGAATGCCTCTGGCCATGTTGGTGGCGCCACCAATACTAAGAGCCATCTAAATGATGCTTTCAAAGCACCTCAATCAATAGAGTCTGAGCACAGAGATGTATGTTCTCGATGTGGAGGATCCGGTCATTGGGCACATATTTGTAGAGCTTGTGAAGAAATTGTCACCGCTTACAAAGCATATTGTGAAGCAAGAGAAGCTCACAACGTGGAACAAGAAGATCAAGATGATGATCTAGAGTGAAGGGTTAAAGACTACAAATCTGGCTGGGATCAATAGATCGCCAATCTTGTTTAAGTCTTTATTTTTCCAAGAGATGTAATAGGCAATCGCCATATTATTTTTGTAGTAAATGCCTATGGTTTAGTCTTTCTTCAAAGTAGGCTCACCCAAAGTAACTGTGATATCTAGGAAGGTTCTCAGATTATTGGTACTTAAGCGAGCATTGCTCCATCGACATCTCTCTACTTACCTGGTCACATTTATTTTAGAATTACCGAAAGTAGTTAGACGACTACCATTGTTTTGCATTAGCTAGCATTTTGGATTAGATTTTCTTTGGTTAAAGAGACAATGATGTAACTCCGTTGGCTTATGAATACAATTTCGAGTTCTTTTCATTATGACTCCATTTTGATTCAGAGCATATGACTTTGTGACTACGATGGTTGGGCCATCAGTATTAATTCAAGGACATGGAATAGCCCAAGTTCCCATTGCCAAATGACACCTTGATTACTGTCACATAAACTCTCTACGCTCCTAGGGCAAATTGCACCTATAAATAGCCAACGGATTCCATGCGAAAATACATGTAGAGAACGGAGATGAGTTCTTTTGCAATACCTTTAATGAGTGCGAACAAAAGCGCATCTTAGAGAAGTTTATGTGTCTCTCTGGTGGACTCTATGTCACTATTCGAGCTATTAAATCAAATAAAGTTATGAGAGAAGATCTCTTGGATTTAGACACATATTGGCTTTGCCACGATAGGATAGGTCATCCTGGTCATGATATGATGATCCGTTTACTAAAGACTTTATATGGACATCCATTATTCAGAGTGAGAAGAAGCAAGAATCGAAAATTGATTCCTGGACTTAGCAAGACCGCAACAATTACAGCATCTGGCGTTGCAGCCATCTTGGGCCGCCATAGGGCCGCCCAAGTCCCATGTGACAACGCCATTAATGGCGCTACCCATGGCCATGACACTATGGAAGTCCCTTCCCATGGTCATGACGCCATGGATGATTCTCCCCATGGTCGAGACACCATGGATGCCACTTTCCATGGTTCCAACGCCATGATAGATGATGTAGTCACACATTTTGCTTCTAATAGAGCTACAGATATTTGTATGAATTATGGTTACACACAGACTTCCGTGTTAAAAATTATTTATATTTTAAAAATTATTTTATTTATGTCAGACATTCACACAGACTTATGTATGAATTAGAGTTAATACAGAAAAAAATCTGTGTGAAACTTATTTCCAAATAAAATAAAAACAACTTAACTATTTAAAATTTAATAAACATATTTATCTACAAAATATTAATTACAAAAACCATATAAAATATTTATAGACAAAATATTAATTCTGAAAACCATATAAAATATTTATATACAAAATATTAATTTCGAAAAACATATTTGTTATCTAGAGCATCAGTACCCTCCCCCCATATAAAAGCCAAGCCTTCCCAAAACCACCCACTTTCTAAGCTTCTGCAGCTCCAAGAAAACCCAAAGCCCTCGAGAACCCCAGAGCTCAGATCTCGCCCCCCCTCTCTCACACGGAATAGTAGTTGAACACCATGGTACTCTGCCTCTCTCTCTCTCTCTGATCTATCGCCGGTAGCATTTGAAGGGCGTTGGACCGTGTCCCGCAAAGATAATTATAATGGTCAGTGTTTGTATCAGTTTAAAGATCAATGATTTAGATTTGTGGTTACTATTTCTCGTAGATCTGCCTAACCTACTTCTCTTCCAATATCCTCTAATTTTGATTCGAATCATTATGGGCCTCCGACCTCAAGCCATAACCAAATCTAATCCAACACTTCAAGCTCGCAGTCAAATCAATCATTGAAGAAATTATGCGAACAAGTAAGGGGATTGGCAACAGAGTTTTCTGGTTTCTATGGCTACCTAAAGATGAATGGATTGGGTCACTTTTCTGAAGATAAGGAATCTAGCAGGACTAGTTGTAATGGGACTCATACTTCCCCATGGATTGGTGGTCTCGATTTGGTGGTATTGAGAATTAAAAGACCGCTTCTTTCATGGTGGCTGTAGTGGGTGCTTAAGGAGTGAATCTGTGCTTATGGTGGAGGCATTGGCGGTTTGTAAAGCATTAGAAAGGTGTATATCATGGGAGGATGGAAGAGCATAATGCTGGAAACAGATGCAAAGCTGGTAATTGAATACTTACAATGACAATAATTTGAGGGACCAAAAAAATAAGAGGATAATAATTTGAGGGACCAAAAAATAAATATGTAAATATGTGAATAATTTAATAAAATTCAATAAATGTATTTGGTACACACATATTTTTTTGGTAATGGGACATAATTGCTGGAGTTGATTAAAGTGGTGGGACCCAGCCAATGCATTCACACGGATAGACAATTCCGTGTGTAGTAGTATTAGCAACGCCAGTAATACGTACAGATATGATTTCACACGGATTCTCATCCGTGTGTGATGGGTGCTTTTTCTTGTAGTGAGAGTCAGGTTTGTCCACATAGGAATGCCTTATTGACCATACATGTCAACAACTAATATGAGTTGTCCACGTGTATTTATTGTTAAGAACATAGATGAATCTCACATGGAAAAGTGGGGACTGTATCTATGAGTTTGGTTATGAAGCACAAATTATTTTATCATTATATCAAAGCCAGATTTTCTCACATGTGAATGCCTTACTGACCATACATGCTCAATGACCAATATCAGTTGTCCACATGTATTTATTGTTGAAAATATATATGAACACCACATTGGAAAATGGGGACCATGCCTATGAGTTTATAAGGATTTAGGTTCATCTCATTCATTGCCAATTAATTTTGGTTGTGAATTCCATATTACTTTATATGGTATGATGGTATTAGAGCCAGGTTATCCCATATATGAATCTCTAGCAGCCTGACGGACTCTATGTCACCTAATATAAGTTGTCCACGTGTATGACTTGAAAATCTGCCACACGTGTAGGGGAGTGTTGAGAATATGAAATCCACATGAAAAACTAAGGACCATGCCTATAAATTTATAAAGA
This sequence comes from Rosa persica, assembly GCA_025331145.1. Classification (NCBI taxonomy): domain Eukaryota; kingdom Viridiplantae; phylum Streptophyta; class Magnoliopsida; order Rosales; family Rosaceae; genus Rosa; species Rosa persica. The sequence continues at coordinate 34,012,016 of WFKR01000001.1, forward strand.
TTTATGTCAACTTTATCCATTGCCAATTGGTTTTAGATGTGAAGCCTACAATACTTTATCATTCATCAGATTTAAATGACTATAGGGGATAGTGAGAATGTGGTGTGTGAATCTCAGATTGAAAATGTGAAACCTTGCTATAGAGTTTAATAAGTATTTGAGCCTCTCCAACTATTTCCAATTAGTTTTAGCTGTGAAGTTGAGATTACTTTATCCAAACTAAAAGTTGTTGGGAATTGAAGTTGGCATGCCTTCTTTTACAAATCGTACCCCTTCCATATAACGTAAACCCCCATTCATGAGTAATTTTAATGAACATGTACATGAAAGTGGTGCAGTTTGTAAAAAAGGGTGCCTATTTTACTCTGGAGTTGATAGCAACATCAAAACATAAGTTTATGATTTGATTTATCTATACTGTCATTTGCGCTTAGTAGTTAATCATTCTACTGTTGTTCTGTTCTTGCCAACTGCAAAGAATACCATATAATTTTTCTGAAAAAATTAGTAAAGACCAAGTTGGATGATGAATTACTTGTCAAGAAAAGGTTCTTTGTTCTTGCCAACTGCGAAGACGTGAGACTACCCTAATTCTAAAGATTAGTAAAGATCCAGTTGGATGATGAAACGAGACACGACAATGGTACTTGTTAAATTTGCAATGCTGCTATAGAGAGGCTACCCAATATGATCAAAATATGTGACTATATCACCTTTGCTTATACGGAGGCTTTAACAAAGAGACAGACTTATCGCATGATCTGTCGAACCGGAACCGTTTGTATTTATAATGGTAAATTACAGTTTTAGATGCCTTAACGATCACCAAATTGGCTGAAATTTTACAGAGGTGATCTATACATTAGAATCTAAAAACTGAACGGTCAAGATGTGAAAATGTGGCCAGAAAGTGGGGGAAAACGGGAAATCCGTACCGTCCGCACGGTACGGACGTCCGCATCTTAGCCGGACTATATATATATATATATATAAAGATTCTAAAAAACGCTAGGTACTAGTCGGGCTGTAGATAGGGAACTAGCGCCTAGACGCTTAGGAGGGAAACTAGGCGGCGCTTAAGCAGTTTTGTATTTTTTTTAATTTTTATAGCATTTAACTAAATAATTATTTAATTATTTTTTAACTAAATACTTATTTAATTAACTATATAAAATTATAGCTGGGCGGTAGAATTGAAGTAGGCAGTAGAATTGACGATGGAAAAAATACCACTTATCCAACAAAAAAGAAGAAGCAGCATTCAATTATGCTTCTTGTTGCCCTACACACGTGCCCATCCTATCGTTTTCTCTCTCTCTCTCTCTCTCTCTCTCTCTCTCTCTCTCTCTCTCTCTCTCTCTCTCTCTCTCTCTCTCTCTCTCTCTCGACTAACAGCAGCCACGAATTACTCTCTCTCTCTTTGAAACAATAAACTACTGCATTCATTTTCATTCCCTTCTCCTTTTCTCTTGTGCGAAACCATCTTCTGGGAAACCAATAGCCACCACCTCCACATTCTCTCTTATCTCTCTCTTCATCGATTTTTCTTAACTTTCTTCATTATTCAGTCAATCATCACACAAAAGAACTGGAAACAATAACCAAGACCACAACGACGATCAATATTCTAGCCTTCTGTTTTTTTAGCTATTCTTATCAGAGTCGATTCCTCCGCTTTCTCTCTTTCTCTCTCCCCGAGCCTTCAAACTCCATGAAACAACTAATATATCCACCTAGAAAGGCCGCTTAGTGCCCAACCACACCCGCCTAGATGCTTAGTCGCCTGCCTAGGCCACCTAAGCAGCCGCCCAACAACGCCGGTTTGACATTTGTCAAGTCGGAGAGCTGCTACTCAGTGCCTAGGCAGCCTGAGCGTGCAAGTTTTAGAACATTGATATATATATATATATATATATATCCCTTTCTTTAAGGTTTTTTTTTTGTCATTTCAATGGATGTTTTATGGGACAAACTTTTCTAAAGCATTTCGACATCTCAACCGTTTAGTTTTTGAGTCATAATGTATAGATCACTTCTGCAACTTTTCAGCCAAATTGATGATCGTTAAGGTATCGAACTAGATTAAATTAATGAATGAACAAAATCTATTCAAGCTTAACAGTTCATTATAAACATCGTAAATTGTGGTTATGAATGCCTTAACAATTATCAATTTGGCTGAAAATTTACATAGGTTATCTACTTATATAGACCTAAAAATTGAATTGTTGAGATGTGGATTTGTGATCGAAAAGTTGGTCTAATAAGCGATCCCTTAAAATTGCTAAAAAATGGATCCCTCACTAGAAGGGCCTTGTAAACCCTAAACCTTTCATATTTATAATTATAAATTACAGTTATGGATGCCTTAACGATTATCAATTTGGCTGAAAATTTGCAGAGGTTATCTACTTATATAGACCTAAAAACTGAACGGTTGATATGTGGATTTATGATCGAAAAGTGGGCTTAATAAGCGATCTCTTAAAATGGCTAAAAATGGGATCTCTCACTAGAAGGGCCTTGATATATTACACATATAGGGTTTGCTCTGTTATAAAGGAGTGTTCGACAAGTCAGAGGATGACAATCATCATCTGTGTGGACCAAAAGTAGGCCACAGCTCGATCTCGTTGCTGGATGAATTTGATGATCTCAGAGTAGTTGGTAATTGGAGCTCATGATCATGATAATCATGGTGATCAGTACTGAAGCAGTTCCCTGATTCCGGGTACGTCATCGTTTCACGGCCATCGAGTTGTGCAGCCAGGACACGATCAAGCGCTGCACAGTTGGTGAGGCCAACCGAGTCCACGCGTTGATGACCCACCGGGTCATCATTCTCTGCAGACGAGTTTGGGCTCTCTAGGCTAGGAAGATTCAAGAACCTATCAACATCGTCATGAAACCCATGAATGTGGTTCATGATTAATGAGTTGTTTGCTTCATTAGTTTCTTCCTTGCAGGTCCTTGATCCCATGCAGTCAAGTATATGCTTCAAAGTTTCCTCATCATTATAATCACATGAACTAACAAAGATACTTGTAATATTATCTGTTGTGATAGATGAAGTTGGTGCAATCAAAATTGGGCTGACTATGGTTTTGTGAAGATTTTTCTTCTTGAAGATTCTGCAAACCACCCATCCCTCCTCTTGAGATGCCTCCCCAACAACAACGGAAACCTAATTAACAGAAATAATGTTCAAGCACAGACTGATAAATATGTTTGCGGAATACAAAGTTTTTGTACTCTTACATTTCTTGATGATTTTAAATTAATGACTTACATTAGTGATTCTGCTAGTGTTTTCGTCGAGTCTATACTCGTGCATGATCCAATCAGTTTTTTGTCCACGGGGGGCTCTTCCTTTGTAGAACACGAGAGTTTTCCTCATACCGATCCGCATGCACTTGCTGCGTATCCCCTTATCACGGCCAGTGGCCTTCCAGAAGCCGGCAGCTGTTGCACGATTTGTGCGTGTTCCTGTAGGATACTTCTTGTCCTTGTGGCTAAAGAAATACCAATCATTTTGTGGTGTGGTTCCTATGTTGCACTTTTCTACAAAAACCAATATCAATACATGGTTATTTCATATATATGGATGATGAATAACTTGTTGGAAAGATAGACTCAACTCTCTAATTGATATTTATGTACGTACCTTGGACGTCCCATGGTTCAAGTTTATTGAGATCGACCTCGCGGATGACATCCAGATCAATCCTCTGACCGGAGACCTTCTTCCTCAAGTAGTACTGCAAGAGCTCCTCTTCGGTTGGATGAAATCTGAAACCTGGAGGGACTTGAGATTGCCCGTTCACAGATATACTCATGTTTTCAGTCATTTTGAATTTAAATAAAGGGTTATTTCTTCACACTCCACAGCTGTTAGAGAGATCTAGTTAACAAGATGTTGTACGCAAAGTATGTAAAGGGAACGACTATATATATACAAGCGTTTGTTAGTCCTAAAAGGAAAAACATGCATGAAGGAATTCAAGCTTTAATTTGTTTATTGTGGGGTTCGTTTCATCATGCTCCGAGAAGAACCATATGGTTCCTACCTACAATATTTTACATATTACATAACAGATGATTGAGAGACGGACAGGGAATTTAATTACACTAGCTAATAGGATTAGCTAGAGTCAGCGAGGGCTTAAACTCACATCCACAACCAAGACCTTCGACCTAAAAATCCTATTGAGAAAAGCACCTCTCAAACAACCGTTCGTTACGAGAAAAAAAATGTGACGAATGGAGATTATCAATATTGGCCTTCTAGAAAAAGCCCCACTTTAAAAATGAGGCAATTATCAAATTGCTGATCAATGTTATATTCTTGTTACATAAGATTTAATAGTTTCTATAGCCAGTCTCTTATTAGGATTTCACATTTTGGGACTTCATGCATCTTCATATTGATGTCTAGTAGTGGTGGAATCAAATATGTTGTTCATTAAGCAGGTTCATAATATCATTATACAGGAAAAACAAAAGCAGTACTTATATCGTTGAGAACTTGAAGACTGGAGGATTTACCTTTCAGCATTGGGTTTCATGCATTAGTTTCTGTAACTTTTGTACCTTCTCGTCAGCAATGGCGAAGACACACACACACACACACGGGTTCATTATATATTCTCTGAATTCCTTAAAGCCATTCATCATTTTGTGCTGATTAATATTGTCAGAGCAACAACTCTGGTTAATTTATTTACTAACAAGCATTTGAAGGATTTGTTACTAAACGAAGTAAAAGTAAAAACATTTACGGTCAAGTAAGCTTCATGCGGCAAGAGAATAGCCAAAAAGTGGTTCTTTTAAATGTTCTCTTGGACTGAACCAAAAACTAAAGTGTGGTTTCTCAAAAACTTTAGTAATTTGTAAGTGCTTTAGCTTTCCTTTGGTTCTGGATTACTTGGTCTTGTAAAATTAGTGTTTTTTTTTTTCACTGCTTCGGAATTCGGATTAGAGTTGAAACTTATATAAAGGCCTACAAAAGTATATAAGGTCAAGCCCTTCATTATTGTAAATACTTACTCGAGCTTAGGACAGCTTGGGAGTCCCACATCGCTCCCTTCCAAAGGAGTACAAGACAGTAATAGTATCATTCCACCAGCAGTTTGATAAAGACTTTCAGCACTCTCTGCAAGTCTAAAGAAGATACATATATAAAGGTACTGACAAGAAAGAACTTCCTCGTTAGTCTCTGATTAGCAAAATGTGACAACATAACCATTTAGTACCAGCACCACACATTTTCATCGCGAGTATTAAAAAACCTCTATACTATATAGTTCTTTCATCATTGAATACTAGAAAACAAAGAAATTTTGAATAGAAGGACATGCTATCAATGAAAAGTAGTTTTTTTATTATTATCATATGACATGGGTATAAATATCCTAGAAGTTTGCATGAGAAGCAAAACTAGTTAGGAGCCCATGCATGTTAATATTATTATTGTTGGGAAGGTCTCAGTTGTGGTGAAATGTCACAATCGAGTCGCAAAAGATTACAATGATACCATCAGCATGAAACGAAACCCTACCTATGTTGTCAACAGAGTTTGTCATTATTGTTTTGATTTTAGTTTGGTCTAATAACTTCAAGAAACTGAGCAGGTACTCTGAAAAGACATGTATTCCTGTAATGACGCATGTCACTGTTAGCTAGACTTATACTAGCTCTTGCAACAAATTTGATCAGGCAAGTGAAATGTGTAGCGAACCTGCCTTCTTGCATGGCATTATACAACAACAATTCTATAGGGCTCAGCAACAATTACTTTAGAAAGTACATTTGGCAGGCACCATCCAAGAGTTTTGATTAGGTATTGTTGTAATCTGTTAGTCGTGAGTTCTTGTCATTCTAACGTGTTTTACGAATATATGATGATATTGGACAAAAATGAACATTAATTAAGTATTTGGTGTTTCATATATTCTAGATTGATTAGGAACTTACTCAAAATTAACCTCATCTAAACAAGAAAAAGGAAGAAGAGAGAAAGTGAATATACTGGCCAGCATCTTGTTTAATAAAGTTCAATATAGCATGTGTTTGATGATTGATCTTGAGAAAATAATATTAGGGCTCCATCTAATTCTACTACCATAAGTCGCTAGCGTGATACTAAAGGTGCTTGTACTTCACAATTTAGCTAGCTGAACGGTAAGTGTACGTCCTTGATTAAAATTCTTGAAGCAATTACAAAACGACAAGCTCTAAATACACAAAACTAACACTTCAAATATTCCTTTTAAGATTTCACGGACATCATTATTGCTGGGTTCGTACTCACTATGACTTCATCTCTATATTTTAGTGAAGGATTGTCGTATTGTAGCCCTAGCTAGGTTCTGCTAAAATTCACGGTGAATGAACAAAAGGTAGAAGAAGGCTAGCAAGAAATCGAAGAAATTCTAAGAAGGAAGACTTAGAAGAAAGACTACTGGTATTTGGTATTAGTATGATAATTTTACAAAGCTAAGAAGCTTATCTATTATTACATGATTAGACTCGGTCTATTTAGACCAACTTTGCTAACAGAGGGCCGTAACAAACTTCATTCTCCATTTCCAGATGATTGACACGTGTAGTTTGACTATTAGAACTTTGAATTTCTTGTGCTTGTTGACCACATTTGCTGAGATTACTCTCACAGGTTCTGTAAAACAAATTAGAAGACTATAATTTGTCTGTCATCAGGAACAAGAGGGACAGTCTGTGATGCTGTATGCAGTCGTGATTATCATGTTTCAATGAGATTTCATGGTGGTTTTATATGCAAATTCTGTTTTATCAAATAACGGGGAAATTAAACATGCATAGAGACCTTGGTATAATATTGAACAAATATACACGAGAAAATTAGGTATTTGCCACTTTTCTGGTATACGATTGGACATATACGAAATCCGACAACTATTAAAGAAGAATACATGATTAGACAGTTGATAAGTAATCGCTACAGATGATGAAGAACAGACGACCTGAAAACAACCATGCAACTTTTTCATTGAAAACAAGATTTTGTGGGGGTGTGGAATCCTGTTTAATTCTTATAATTCTACCACCATGCATGATAGAACTCACTGGGCCGGTTCATTTTAATCACTAGAAATCAAGGATTCCTCACCTAATCTCTTGTTGCTATTGGAGACTGCAGTATATGTATATTACTTGCTTTTCTATACAGCAGATATGGATATCTGTGCATGATTCGTGACTCTTGCTAGCTTCCAATTTGAGAAAAAGTTGAACGACGATATGTGATTATTGAAGGGGCATTCAAACAATTAAGGTTCTTTCTTTCTGTTTTTCCTGTTTCTGACAGACAGAAACTAGGGTTCTTCAATATGCATGCATGGATGTTTGTGTGTTCTTTGTCTTGTTCTTATGAACTTCTAGCTACTTCAGAGTATCAATAATGTCCCCCTACTTGTGCAATATTTATCAGAGAGTACTACTTAATTCACAATTTAATCATTTGTTAATTAGCTAGCACACTTATGAGTCAGAGGGAGTGACAGGTTTTAAGTCACGCGCAGCTTTTTTGTTTTCGAACGTCAAATGATTTGGTGAAGTTATAAAATGTCCCACGAGGAGACAACACGTACAATTAAATTTTGGTCATAATGAGTATTTTCATATCCTTTGCATAGGACGGTCTCAGTCCTAAGTTTCCTAAGGAATAGGCTTTGTAAAACGAGTAAGGGGCCTTAGAAGCAACCAATGAGGATATTGGTAGGGCCTGAGCATCTGTAGCTCTATTAAAAGCAAAATGTGTGACTACATCACCTATCATGGCGTTGGAACCATGGAAAGTGGCATCCATGGTGTCTCGACCATGGGGAGAATCATCCATGGCGTCATGACCATGGGAAGGGACTTCCATAGTGTCATGGCCATGGGTAGCGCCATTTATGGCGCTATCACATTGGACTTGGGCGGCCCTATGGCGGCCCAAGATGGCTGCAACGCCAGATGCTGTAATTGTTGCGGTCTTGCTAAGTCCAGGAATCAATTTTCGATTTTTGCTTCTTCTCACTCTAAATAATGGATGTCCATGTAAGGTCTTTAGTAGACGGATCATCATATCATGACCAGGATGACCTATCCTATCGTGGCAAAGCCAATATGTGTCTAAATCTAAGAGATCTTCTCTCATAACTTTATTGGATTTAATAGCTCGAATAGTGATATAGAGTCCACCAGAGAGACACATAAACTTCTTTAAGATGCGCTTTTGTTCGCACTCATTAAAGGTATTGCAAAGGAACTCATCTCCGTTCTCTACAAGCATTTTCGCATGGAATCCGTTGGCTATTTATAGGTGCGATTTGCCCTAGGAGCGTAGAGAGTTTATGTGACAGTAATCAAGGTGCCATTTGGCAATGGGAACTTGGGCTATTCCATGTCCTTGAATTAATACTGATGGCCCAGCCATCGTAGTCACAAAGTCATATGCTCTGAATCAAATGGAGTCATAATGAAAAGAACTCGAAATTGTATTCATAAGCCAACGGAGTTACATCATTGTCTCTTTAACCAAAGAAAATCTAATCCAAAATGCTAGCTAATGCAAAACAATGGTAGTCGTCTAACTTCTTTCGGTAATTCTAAAATAAATGTGACCAGGTAAGTAGAGAGATGTCGGTGGAGCAATGCTCGCTTAGTACCAATAATCTCAGAACCTTCCTAGATATCACAGTTACTTTGGGTGAGCCTACTTTGAAGAAAGACTAAACCATAGGCATTTACTACAAAAATAATATGGCGATTGCCTATTACATCTCTTGGAAAAATAAAGACTTAAACAAGATTGGCGATCTATTGATCCCAGCCAGATTTGTAGTCTTTAACCCTTCACTCTAGATCATTATCTTGATCTTCTTGTTCCACGTTGTGAGCTTCTCTTGCTTCACAATATGCTTTGTAAGCGGTGACAATTTCTTCACAAGCTCTACAAATGTGTGCCCAATGACCGGATCCTCCACATCGAGAACATACATCTCTGTGCTCAGACTCTATTGATTGAGGTGCTTTGAAAGCATCATTTAGATGGCTCTTAGTATTGGTGGCGCCACCAACATGGCCAGAGGCATTCCCTCCCTCTCTCTTTCCACGTTGACCTCTTCGGTTCCGTATTCGCCTATTTTGGCGGTCACCTTCCTAAGTAGAGCGATTATATGGACCAGAACGTCCAAATGTATCCCTAAGATTAGGGTTTTGCACTTGATGCCCTTTTTTTGGGGCGCGACTATAATTGGATTCCGAAATATGCTATGTTCCCTCGGATCTCGAATTATAGTTCTTTACAAGGATGTTTTCATGCTTTTCAGCGACATTCATACCTCCAATGAGCTCATGAAACCTTGTGATTCGTTTTGCAACAACATCGATTCGATAGTTCTTAGAAACCATTAATGCAGAGACGGGGAAGGTAGAGAGAGTCTTCTTAATCAACATCGCATTTGTGATCTCTTTACCACAGAATTTCATTAAGGATTTAATGAGAAGTACTTCCGAGTTATAGTCAAGAACTGACTTGAAATCACAGAAGCGGAGGCTATGCCATCTCACTTCTAGGTCAGGAAGCAGGGAGTCACGGACGTTGCCAAATCTTTCTTCGAGTGAGACCCACAACTTTCTTAGGTCTTCTTCATTCATATACTCGTACTGGAGCAAATCATCCATATGACGAGTCATTAGGATGATGGCTTTCACCTTATTTGCCTTTAAGGCTGCTCTATTTGCTTCCAAAGCTTGAGCTTACTCAACAGTTAGCACGTCCTACCTAGGCTCGAGAATCGTATCTAGGATTCCATCGACCTTGAGATGCTGGCGAACATCACAAACATTTGTGATATCCAGAGCCAGTTGTTCCCAATGGAGCGAAGTCCAGTTTGTTCAGGTTACTCATCCTGAAAAAGAACAAGAAATTAGGGTTAGTTTTGGAGCGTAAAAGGCTACCACGAAAACATATAAAATTTCTGAGCGTAGTCGCTTCCAAGAAATTAGGAATTTCTGAGCGTAATCGCTTCCAAGAAATTCAATTCCAAGTGGTATTGGATTAGATCGAAACAATGACGTAAGTGGTCGATCATAAATTCTCTACAAACTCTAAGTTTGGAGATCTCAACAAGCTCCAAGCTTGAAGTGAGCATGAACCCCCACAGTTCGGCTTAATTAGATCTCCCCTATGATGAAGAAAGATGGGTAGAAGAAGGGATGTTGGAAGTCCCCGAGAAAAGAAGAAGAAATTGAAAAACTTCAAGAAGGGAAAATTTTAGAAAAGTTTACCTTGAAAAGATGCCTGAAATCTTGGCCGGAAAAGTTATTGGCTTGACAGTGCAAAGATAATGCAGGGTCACTACAAGGATGCCGCGAGGCCGCAAGGACTGTTGTGGGGCCGCTGCGGGGATGCGATTGCTGCGGAGATGTCGCGAGGCCACTAGGATGCTGCAGGGATGTCGCGAGGATACTGAGGAGATGCCGCGAGGACTGTTGCGGGGACGAGACTGCTGCAGGGATGTTGTGAGGCCGCGAGGATGCTGCAGGGATGTCGCGAGGATGCTGAGGAGATGCTGCAAGGGCTGCTGCGGGACCGCTACGGGATGCCGCGAGGCCGCTGTAGGGGCTATGGAGATTTAGGGTTTTGGTTTTTAGGGCTAGGGTTAGAGCTTATGCTGATAACGTGTTTTAGAGAAACATAATTGAGAGAGAATTGCTGTGTATTCTCATTGATAATAAAGGCCTCTTTATATAGAGGATTACAATGCATAGAATTTGAATATACAAGGAAAGTAATTCTACATTGAATAGGATCCTAAATCCTTCTATAGCCCTATTATCACTAGGTCAAGTAACCTAGAGTTTGAGCCAAACACAAATTAGAGATTTCCTTAAACAGAAGAAAAAAAAAATTATCATAAAGAAAAAAAGAGTAATTAAATAAAAAATGGACATATAAATTAATGGACATATTCCATTGTTGGAGGGACTTGAAATTTCATTATGCGGTGATTACTCAAGGAAATCTCTAGAAGCAATATCGGGCGCTCTTAATTGCCCTCTTTTGACATCATTCAAATTGAACAAATGGTTACACCACCAGGATGAGGATGAAGCACTTGCTGCAGAAACCATGCATGGTTTACGCCGCTTCCAGCTTGTTAGGGATGCGCTCCCTTATCTATTAGCCTAAGCGTCTTCGCTAACTCGCTCGCCTACTATACCCTACTAACAATACATTAGTAGGGTAGGCTAGGCTAACTCAGCCGCTTACTTCTAAAACAGTAGGGCTAAGTAGCGCCTTTTCCTTTGTGAATAACACATTCTTGTTTAAGAACAAGAGGAATTGACAAACAGAAAGAGAGAGTAATATTTCAGAGAGAATGGAGATTTCAATGTGTTTATTCATCTCATACAAAGGGGTATTTATAGGAATACATTTGAAGTGTGAAAGCTCAAAGAGAAAACCAAAATGATAACCATCTTGATGATGATTTTCTGCCATGCTTGTTGCCCTTTGGCAAAGCATGTTTACATAAGTCTTCATATACTCAAGTATTTATGATTATACACTCAAGTACCTATCTAAATACTTTTACGTATTTTGTTACATGATATAGACATATACGGTATTTATACATTTATACTACAACACTCCCCCTTGGATATTTCATGTTCAATAGTATTGTGTAGATGGTGCGTATCGAAGTTGCCTCGTTAAAAACCTTGCCAAGTAATAAAACCCTGTGGTAAAAAACAACCACAATGCGCGTTGAGTGTGAAGTATGTTTCTGGATACTCCCCCTGATTTAGACTCCTCTTGAAGATCGTGGGAGTTCGGATATCCTCCTCAATCCGATGCTCCTTACATGTTTCTCGAAAGGGGATTTTGGTAGTGACTTAGTAAATAAGTCAGTTACATTATCTTCTGATCGGATTTGATTTACTTCAATATATAGAAGTGTTTGTTGTTGCTGATTGTAGAAGAATTTCGGCGATATATGCTTGGTATTGTCGCCTTTGATGAAACCTAATTTCATTTGCTCAATACAAGCTGCATTATCCTCGTAAATGCATGTAGGTTCATTTGTGGTAAATTTCAAACCACAAGTTCCTCGAATGTGTCTATTTATAGACCTTAGCCATATGCACTCACGCACGGCTTCATGTAGTGTAATAATCTCTGCATGATTTGAGGAAGTAGCAACAAGATTCTGTTTTGTAGATCTCCAAGATATCGCGGTGCTTCCCATGGTAAAGACATAACCTGTTTGCGAGCGACCTTTGTGAGGGTCAGAGAGATACCCTGCATCAGCAAAACCCGTCAGAACATCATTTTGATGGAGGGGAGGAGGAAAACGTCGGTCACTATGGATAGTGTTACCGGCATTCACATTTATTTTCTCTCTGTAGGGATAGAACAAGCCCATATCGATCGTACCTTTTAGGTATCGAAGGATTGTCTTTATACCAATCCAATGGCGGCGTGTTGGCGCAGAACTGTGTTGAGCTAACAAGTTTACTGCAAATGAGATATCCGGTCTTGTGCATTGAGCTAAATACAATAATGCGCCTATCACACTTAGGTATGGTATTTCAGCTTCTAATAAATCTTCGTCCTCATCTCTTGGACGAAACGGATCTTTCATGGGCTCAAGACTACGGTTGATCATGGGAGTACTCACAGGCTTTGCTTTATCTTCATTAAAGCGCCTTAGTAACTTTTGAGTATATGCTGACTGATGGATCATAATCCCATCATTACGGTGCTCGAGTTCTATTCCGAGACAAAACCGTGTTTTCTCGAGATCTTTCATCTCAAATTCAGATTTCAAATATGTAGCAGTTTCTTTTAACTCATCTAGAGTTCCAATTAGGTTCATGTCATCAACATAAACTGCTACAATTGCAAATCCGGATCTTGTTCTCTTAATGAACATGCAAGGGCATATTTCATTGTTAACATATCCCTTCCCAATCAAGTAGTCACATAGACGGTTATACCACATCCGTCCGTATTGTTTCAATCCATATAGTGAGCGTCTTAATTTTATTGAAAACGCGCTCCGTGGTTTAGAGCCACTTGATTTGGGTAATTGAAGTCCATATGGAACCTTCATATATATCTCTAAATCTAGATCCCCATAGAGATATGCTGTAACCACATCCATGAGCTGCAAGTCAAGTTTTTCAGAAACTATCAAACTGACAAGGTAGCGGAACGTTATAACGTCCATTACGGGAGAGTATATCTACTCGTAGTCGATTCCAGGGCGTTGTGAGAAACCTTGCGCCACAAGGCGGACTTTGTATCTAACAACCTCATTTTTCTCATTACGCTTTCTAACAAAGACCCATTTATGGCCAACAGGTTTCATATTTGATGGTGTCAGTGATATAGACCCAAATAGCTGTCTCTTTATTAGTGAATCCAATTCAGTCTGGATCGCATTTTTCCATTTGGACCAATCTGCTCTTCGTTGACATTCTTCAACGGAGCGAGGTTCGACATCATCGTATTATGTAATTCCTTTTGCAATATGATATGCAAACGCATCATCAATAGCCATAGAATTTATGTCCATAATTACATGTATACTAGTGTAATTCATGGAGATCTCTCTATTCTCTGGAATTGGTTCTACTATTGGAGCGTCCTCCAATGATGTCTCTTGGACATAACCATAATCCGGAATTTTTTCATGAGATGGATTATTTATATCGATGATTAATGGATTATTTTGTGTCAAGCTCGCTTTCTTTCTTGGGCGAGAATCCATCGAACCTATAGGCCTCCTGCGCTTTCTAGCAGGAGCCATGGGTCTAGCCACTGCATCACCCATAGAGGGGATGTCATGTCCTTTAGTTTTAGGAACATCAATCCTTACAGGTACGTTTGCAGCAGGTATGTGTGATCTTGTCACTTTAGCGATATCAGAAAACTCATCAAGCATTGATTCTGCTACGTTCTGAAGATCGAGAATCCTCCGCACTTCAATTTCAGACTGTGTGGTTAGGGGATCAAGATGAAGATCGAGAATCCTCCGCACTTCTGTTGAACATTAATGTTCTTGTCTCCCCCTAATGACGGGAAGACTGTCTCATCAAAGTGACAATCCGCAAATCTAGCGGTAAATAGATCACCTGTCAAGGGTTTTATGTAGCGGATAATGCTTGGAGTATCATATCCAACATAAAGGCCTAAGCGTCTTTGAGGACCCATTTTGGTGCGCTGTGGCGGCGCAATTGGCACATAGACTGCACACCCAAATATGCGTAAGTGTGAGACATTAGGCTCATACCCAGTCACCATTTGGGACGCAGAAAAGGGTTGGGTGGCAGTGGGTCTCAGACGAATAAGCACAGCTGCATGTAATATTGCATAGCCCCAAGCAGAAATAGGGAGATTGGTGCGCATAACCAATGCCCCGGCAACCATATGAAGTCTTTTAATGGCAGCTTCCATTTTGGGTGTGTACATGAGGGACAGGGTGTTCGACCTCAATCCCAACGGACATGCAATAATCATCAAAGGTTCTTGATGTAAATTCTCCAGCATTGTCAAGACGAATTGACTTAATAGGATGATCAGGGCGGTGAGCCCTTAACTTAATGATTTGTGCTAGCAGTTTAGCAAATGCAGCATTTCTTGTGGATAAGAGCATAACATGTGACCAACGTGTCGATGCATCAACCAACACCATAAAATATCGGTCCGCAAGTTGGTTGGATAGGTCCACAAATATCACCTTGTATTCTTTGTAAGAATGGTATATTTTCTTTAGTGTCTTTTGCATAGGATGGTCTTGATCCTACCTTTGCTAAAGAGCAAGCTTTGAAAAACGAATGATATGCTTTAGAAGTAACTCTTTGGACCAATGTTTGGTTCGTACTTCTTTTCGTTTTGAAGAATGGATGTCCGTGTGAAGTTTTTAATATACGGAGCATCATGTCACGACCTGGATATCCCAAACGGTCGTGCCAAAGCTTGTATGTGTCAGGATCCCATAAATTGTCATTCATGACATGGTTGGATTCAATTACTCTAATAGTGGTTGCATACAATCCACTAGAGCGACACATAAGTTTCTCTAAAACTCGTGTATTTCCGTAGTTTTTAGAGGTGATGCAAAGGAACTCTTGTCTATTCTCACAATGTGTTTCCACATGAAAATCATTGGCTCTTATGTCTTTAAAGCTTAATAGGGTCCTTCCGGCCCTTAGAGCATATAGAACTTCAGCGACATTAACATTTGTGCCATTTGGTAACAAAAATTGAGCTGGTCCTTGACCATGAATCAATTGTGATGGTCCTGCCATCGTAGGTACTGAGGATCGACTAGGTGTCATCCATAAAAATAATTGCCTATATCGCAATATAGTATGTGTGGTGCCACTATCAAGAAGGCATTCCAATTCTCCGGAAAACATACTGAAATGGATAAAGTTCGGAATATTAACACATGTCCATGATATTGAATGCGATACTTTATTAATAGGGAAAATAGTCAATGATTACATCAAAGTTATTCATAAGTCTATTCCAAATATCAAACTTTAGACAAATTGTTATCACTCAATCCATTTGGTAATTCCAATGAAATATGACCAGGAAAGTAGACAGATGTTGGTGGAGTGAGGCTCGCTTAAATACCCTGATCTCAATTGCTTTCCTAGACATCATACTTCATTGGGTACGCCACATAAGGAGTTTAATACAATTTTTATTTATTGACTAAGGAACATTTGCCATTCTTGGAAAATAGAAAGAGGATTATTCTAATCAAAGTCTGTGGCATCCTCGTGCTCTTCATCTACAGCTTTGAAGTCCTCAACGGTGAGATTGACATCTTCACTATTTTCATCTTCGAGAAGGTTAGGCTCTTGCTCTCTTGCTTCCCTGTACTCCTTGTAGCGTGCAGCTAATTGGGTACTTGCATGACATTGTTTAAACTAATGCTCGATTGATCCACATCTATGACACATGTCATTGTGGTTCCCTCCTTTCATTTGATATTGTTAAAGCGCTCTTGTAGCGCCTCCCATAAATCCTTTGCATCTTTGATGGACATGTACTCTAGTCTGAGTGCTTTGTCCATATGACGTCGCATCTAGATGATTGCTTGTGCATGCCTCTTGGGTGTTCGAGGGAACACAAGGGCCGGGTCTGGTGCATGGATGATGGGCAATATCCCCTTCGATGTGAGATGGTTCTCAACGTCGGTTTTCCAGCTATGGTAATCTGAACCTGTTGAGTCAAGGATTTGAAAATCGAGTCTAGGTTCATTCGACATCCTTGAAGATAAGAAGAAAATATTAGTTTCGGAGTTAAAACTTCCACGAAAAATAATAAGATTTCCGAGTTATGCTACCAAGAAATCAATTTCCAAGAATCATTGTGAACACTCTTAGTTCATTGATTACGAACGCTCTTAGTTCGTTCGGCGTGAATTTCTATAATTCCGCTTTTGATTGTAAGTTCCCGAGAAAAAGGAAAAAGGAGAGAAATTAAATAAAAACTCAAAAATGGGAACTTTTAGTAAAGAATACCTTGAAATAGTGTTGCCAGAAATTTTGACTGGAAAAATTATCGGAGGTGATCGGAAGGATCGTTGGAAAAAGTCGAGAAAAATCGTCCGAAAATTCGCCGGAAAAGTGTCGAAAAGTCGCCGGAAGAGTTGTCGGAAAGTCGCCGCGCAAATCTATCGACAGATGTGTCGGCAGCTGCTCGACAGCTGTTGCGCAGCTCTCGGCAGGACTCGGCAACTGCTGCGGAGCTCTCGGCAACACCTCGGCAGCTGCTGCGCAGCTCTCAGCAGCGGTCCGGTTCGGGTTTTCTGCTTCCTGCGGCCGGTTCAAGCAGTTTTCGGCCGGTTCCGGCAATTCTGAGACCGGTTCCGGGCTTCTGGAATCAAGGGCTTTGATATGAGCTAGGGTTTGGGGATTTTTTGTAGGTTTGGAAAAATGACTTCGATCGATGATGAACTCTTCTTTCGTCAATTTTCGATTCTAATTCTAGAGCAACTTCGTGCTGATAACGTGTTTAATAACAAGAGGAATTGACACACAGAAAGAGAGTAATATTTCAGAGAGAATGGAGATTTCAAGTATATTTATTAATCTCATACAAAGGGGTATTTATAGGAATACATTTGAAGTGTGAAAGCTCAAAAAGAAAACCAAAATGATAACCATCTTGATGATGATTTTCTGCCATGCTTGTTGCCCTTTGGCAAAGCATGTTACATAAGTCTTCATATACTCAAGTACCTATAATTATACACTCAAGTACCTATCTAAATACTTTACGTATTTTGTTACATGATATAGACATACACAATATTTATACATTTATACTACAACACCTGCTTGCTAGCAAGACTCAAAATTCAGGGACCAAATTGAGACAGTAAAAGCTCAAGGACCAAAATAAGAAATTCATCAAACTTGGGGTGCAGTGGTCTAATTTACCATAAAAGTTATTTATTGCAAGTTTGCAACTCTTCCCAAATAACCTAATCAAATTCATGAAGAAAATATCAGAACATTATAAGACAAACCTTTTTCTAACCTTTTAGTTAGCATAGTGAGACTGGTCTTGATCAATAAAGTTCAATGCTTCTTCCTTTGAGAAAACATTGACACGGCTCACCCTGTTTGAATGTGTAACACCATAGATCTTGTCAGAAACTTTCACAAGCTCTTGCCGGAATGTTGTAGTTATAAATTGGGTAGGTTCTGTATCTGCCAGGCGTCGGATCATATCTACAGCAGGTAATTAAGGAACATCCATGGCTGTAAAACTTCCAACGTAGACATGTCTAAAAAGAAATGTAGACAAGGCGCCCATTACAAACATAGACAAAAGTAACATTTTGAAAATCAGAAGACACCAAACGTCATTCTGCAAACGAACCAATACCCACAGAAGTTGATCACAAAGCAGCCTAAAGTCATCATAAACTGTATTAGTCAAGCACATCCTTTTCACAAAGACAAAGTGACTCCTTACTTATATGCTACTTTAATTTGATGTCTCAGCTAGATACCTATCAACCAAGTCTTCTTTCACAAAATATGCTATTTTCTGAATTTATCTTTTTCTTCTGTGCATTTGTGCAGGCTTTGTCATACAAGAACATTTAGTCTCCATTAGTATGTGCATTACAAGCGACATTCTATATCCAGACTCAAAATTAACAGTGTACCATTATTTGTTCTGGGTTATTTTTCATTTACTTACGATCCTTGGGAATAGAAAGACACGTTCCAGCACATAATAAACTTACCCCCATGAGGCATTAACCAGTTACACAGATTAATATTCAGAAAGGAGGTTCAAAGTTCCAATTAGAGACACTTGTATAGGTTGCATACATTTGACTATGATGGAGACACCTAGAGTTGAGTGACATAAATTTTATCAGAGGTGGCTAATGGACTGGATAAATTTTATCAAATGAAAGTGAAAACTAAATCAATTTCAGAAGAGGTATAGAACTCCACAAAGTACGACATAAAGGATACTTCCAACAGCAGTTCTGTACTGAGGATCCAGCGCTGCATCTATTTCATCGAAAAGATAGAAAGGAGCAGGATCACATTGCTGGATTGCAAAGATAAGTGTCAACGCAACAACAGTTTTCTGACCCCCAGACAACTGCTTCATGGACTGAGTCTCTCCTTGGCCGGTAAAAGAAACCTGTCAAAAAAAAAGGTGAGCCAGAAAGATTATGTTAAACTGATCGATAGCATCCAACAAATCTTGGACTGAAAATGTCATCGAATATCTTAGTAAAATCTAGTAGTGTGCCAAAGCCTGGGTTCCTAGAACAGGAGGAAAATATCATCTTTCTAAATAATTATCATTAAATTAAACTATATCAGTAAAATCTAGTAAGTGTGCCAAAGCCTGGGTTCCTAGAGCAGGAGGAGATGTTGCCTTTCTAAATAAATTATCAACAAATTAAACTTTCAGTTTGCTTACTACTAAATGTCACAAATAAGGTGGAGATGTCTTTTTAACCCAAGGAAATGAGATTTTATGCCAGAAAATACATGCCTTTACTTTCACACCAATATATTTCTCAGATCTATCTGTTTCTGGTCCATCGTCCTCATCCAGATCATCGCCAGCATGGATACCATCCTGTCAACATTACACCCATGTTCATTTAAAATCACATGAAATAGAGACAAGTTTCTACAATTAAGACAATTTTATACCTTAAACTCTATAAAAGAAACAGTAAAATATTGGAAAAATTCCTTGTGTATGCTTCAATCAAAACACTATCTATTGGCTTCGTAAGTTTTAATTTTTGGATTTGAAACCTATTATGTTTATTTAAGCAGACACCAAGACAATAGCGTTTTTCTTAGTTTTGCATGAAAATAGCTCCTCAACTAGAAGACATGAATGCTTTTAAACCTTTATTTTAAGCCAAAGTCATGCTCAACAGATAAGAAAAAAATCCTAATGATAAAATCTACCAACCAACGAAAAGTTTTTGCCGATCGAAACAATCTGTCAAATTTTGTACTTCTTGAGTTCTTGTACAAAAACAGAGCCACAAGGAGAATTGAGAAACTTTCAAATGGAGTGGGGTGTGAACAAAGATAGGCCAAGTTCCAAGCTTTCCAAAACACAATCAAGAGAGGATGACGCTAACAAGAACTATCCTAACACTTTCCAAATATTCGAAAGGTTGTCTAAAGAAAAATTCAATGAAATGTTTTTGAGCACAAAATGGGTACAATATTTTTTAAAACAACATGTCAGTGATAGCGGTGTGACCGAATTAACAGATTACAATAATTTAGTTTTCTCACCGATACTGAACCAATAAATACATAGCATCAACTAAATCCACATATCTCAGAACTGGCTATAAAGAGCAAAAACTGAAGAGATCAAGTTCAAAAGAAAACCTTTCTTTTCACCATGAGAAGGTGACCATGGCCACCTTGCACAAGTTCAGAGAAAACTTCTCGAAAGTTCCTAGCAACACCTTTAAAAGTGCGTTCTATTGATTCATCCTTCCTTTGATCTAAGAAAGATATAAGTTCTGCAATTTTCTGCACAATTGAAAAGACCATAAATCAAGATAATCTAACCTTAGCCAACATCAAAGAAAAAGAAGGGGAAAAAAAAAAAAAAAACAACTATGCATACAAGAGATCTGACAGAGATTCTAGTGGAAGTGATACCTCATCACCTGCATCCAGTTCAGCTTGCCTTCTCTGGAGTTCTTCACGTTGTTCTGTAAAATTTACATACTGGTCAAGTGCTTTCTTGTTGACATGACTAAACTGTTGCAGTTGCTCATTGCATCTGTGCAGCATTTTATGCAGTTCTTTGATGTTCCTTCCCTTAAACCTACCATTCCAGTACAAGCAACTATGAGGAACCATGCCAATTGTGAAACGTTTGAAGGTACGATAAAACATATAAGAATCTACCAGCCACATATATCAAAGAGTAAGAACTATCATCATATATGTCGGAATATAATGGTTGATTTACAAACTAACAACCCTACAGGATCCAGGCCACTAGACCTTGGCTGAAGTAACATGTGAAATGGGAAAGAGAAGGCATAAAAAATCTAAAGCATATAAATAATCTCAATAAATGGATAATCTGGCACATAAAAAATATATAATAAAAGGTTTGAGACCTCAAAAAAACTCCAAAACATATGTGCATAAACATCATCACTCAATAGAAGATAATTCAAAGTATGAACAGAAGTAATACGTTTCAAAAGCATCTGATGCCAATGCACCCAATTCCCTGATTTTCTTTGAGTACTCTTCTTGTTTTGCAAGATACATATTGCTTTTACTCAGTAGCTGCTCTAGCTGTTCGGCTTTATCCTGAAGTGTCCTCTCAAAGTTGTCTTTCTTGTTCTCCATTCAGAAGTGGTCATCTTAGCAGATAATGTAATCATTTACGATCTAACATGGTAAAAGGACTACCTTCCACTTAGTCTTTTCATCCTTAGTTTTCCTCAAATGCCTTGACTGACCATCAATACTTTCAGAAACGCCTGATGTGAAAAACTCATATGTTAACAAACAGGAGCAGGAAAACAACTTAAGAAAACAGCAAATCATTGGCCTCACTTCTGAGCTGCTCTGTTGCATCTTCAACCAATAATCTAGCATCATTCAGTTCCTGAACCTTTATTTCATCTTCACCATGCAAATTATCAGTTTCCACAGAAGATATTATTGCCATTAGTTCTTGCTTCCGCCTGTTAAGGTTCGCAGTTAAGTTAGTCTCGAGCTCTGCCTTTCTTGCTTCAGTCTGTCAGTAAGAAGAATAAGAAAAATGCACATGAGGAGACATTAGAATGAAATTTGCACATAAAAATACATGAATAGAGAATGCTACATACGGCTTACCTCAGTTCGATCCACCTTGCATGTAATAAGCTTCTCTTTAAGATCTGCTATTTCAGGGTTCAATCTTGAGAGGAGATCCTTCTCCTTCGGAGTCAAATGATCAATGAGATCGGTGCCCATTTCAGCCTGCTTCATGGCCATACTAGCTCTAAGCTGATCAGTTTGAGTCTGCACATCAGCAAGTGATTTTTCCTACAAAAGAGGGAAAAGAATAAGCCAGTAGAACAGAAAAATAATAATAAAATAAAAACTAGTATTTAAGGCTCAGATTGCTGCACGAACTCATCTCAAAGCCCAAAAATACCTTATTCCCAAGTGCTTTAGAAATTAAACTTTCCTGCTCATTAGCATTCATAATGTCCTGCTTAAGCTGTTCCAGTTCTAATTTGTTGTGACCTCGATTAGCATCAATTTCCTTCTGCTTAGTTACAATATCTTTAATTTTCTGGTCTATCTGTGAGCTAAATTTAGTAAAAACAAGACTAAAAACTTGAAAAACTCATAGGATCATGAAGACAACACTGCAACATTCACTAGAGAAACTATGGTACCTTGAATGTTACTTTTTCATATTTACCAGTTATGTAACTATCATCACATTATAGGAGTAGGAAGGAAACATACACTAGACAGTATACATGTTATTACAGAATACATATTCAGGAGGGGCAGGCAATTATGTTTGAGCTGATGAACAGGGACCTTAAAAGAATTGTACAGAACTGTTGCAGAAAAACCCTAACTCAGCTACTCACTTTTCAAAGATTTGGTCTTCTTTAAAAAACAGAGGAGCAGCACCTTCTTCCTTAAACCAGCACTCAAGACATTTTTATATGTACAGAAGAATTTGAGGGAAAAGCAAATGAGAAGTCTAGGCCAAAAGTTTGCAAACAAAATATCAACTCCCAATACCCAATCTTCGCAAGGCTTTTCAGAGTGAGTTAAGAGTAGGGGTGTCCAGAACTTTCCATATGACACCACTGGACAGCACCTATCAACTTATGCTGGTCTCATGCAAATTTGATCTATGAAATTAGAAAGCAGCAACTCAGATAATATATAAAGATTTTATTAAGAGGATATCTTGACGCAAAAATCTGATTTTCTCAAGTTCTTCTTCTTTCAAGTTGATAGATTTTGCATTCTGTGGGATTAGATTCATAAACTTCAATTTTGAGCGTCTATGATCATAAAATCCTCCTGTCATTCCACCCTTCTTGCTGACCTGATCTCCTGTTAGATAATAAAATGTGGTCTGTCAGGGCATTAGGATATAGGACCAGTTATAAAAATACAGTGCAGAAAATATGCAGACAAAGTCTGCAGCTCTTACAAACCTTCTAAAGTGATGCAATCTAGACCATCGGTACGAGCAACCTTTGTGGCCACATCCAGATCTCGACAAACAACTGTTCTTGCAAATACCTACAAAAGATAAGAACATATAATCATAAAAAGTCATTCTTGAAATTGCACGAAGCTTCAGTTCAACACCGCCCAACATGCATATACAAATT
Organism: Rosa persica; assembly: GCA_025331145.1. Lineage (NCBI taxonomy): Eukaryota > Viridiplantae > Streptophyta > Magnoliopsida > Rosales > Rosaceae > Rosa > Rosa persica. Next base: position 34,034,968 of record WFKR01000001.1, read on the forward strand.
GACAAAATGTAAGCCTTTATACTTAGGAGAGAACATATTCTCAGATAAACCCACTTAAGAAGATTACGAATTTTTAAAACTCTCTTATCCATATCAAGCATGATACTGTTTCACCAGAATTCATGTGATACCAAATGCAAGGGTCAATCCAAATCATGTAGAAAACATAAGAATAAGAGCAATTGCATACCAGCACAAAAGCAAACCTACCAAGCAGTGTCAAGAAAATATCAGTTTTCCATATTTCCCCCTTTACATGGAAGTTCAAAAGCAAGACCTCTTGGTCTTTGAACTTAGTCCAAAGCCAGGTAAAAGGAACTGGGGAAACAGAAGTTACCCCGAATAAAATAACAGTTTGTTTCTCTAGATAGTGTCACAATTAGTAGTCAAGACTTTACCAGTTCAATAAATGATCTTTCAAGCTTGTTTTTGTAGAATTGAAGCCCGTTTTGTGAGACATAGATAATGATGTTGGAAGTCTTCTTGTAAGTAAAATTGTGACATTGATTTGGAAGTGACCCTGCATGAAGTGTGTTGAACTTTTTACAATGTTATTAAGGAAAAGAAACATTTTCTTTTAGGCAAGGAAGTTACTGTTGTTCTGTTCAAGACTAAAGTTTCTAGTCTTCTCTTTAAAACATTTAGGTAGTAGATCGAGGTAGTTACTAAGAGTTCATGCATTAACTACACATAAATGTATTAGAATTTGAGATGACAGTAAATATAGGAACAAAAGGCAAAATCCACCTTGAAAGTGGAAATTATAAAATTAGAGGTTCTACAACCAAGGATAATTTCTTAGACAAATAACTCAACTACTAAGGTGGGATCAAAACTTAATATGGACCCAACACCAAATAATACTTTTACAAGATTATTCAGGTACAAGCTAACCTGAGCAAATGCAGCAGTGTACTTTGGAAGAAATTTTAACCTCTTCAACAAATGAACCAGATCTGAACTTTGTGGATAAGTTACCCTTGGAGCCGTCACCCTAGTCAGAGGGATAAACGTAACACGGCCACCTTTCAGTGAATTAAGGTGCCTGATTATCTGAGTTGATATATCATCATTTTCAACCACAACATGAAATAAGCTGTCCAGGAAAGAACAATAATAAATAATAGAACTTCAACTGTAACCCAATGATAAAGATGACACCAAAGAACGGGGTAGAAAGTTAGTCATTAGATACATGTTCCCAGCAGCAACGTCCACCGCAGTAAATAACTTTTCCTCACAATCAAGCAGCTCAATAACACAACCAAATACCCCAGGAATATTATACTCTCTGCAGATCTTACGAACAGAACTTAGCCCTCTCCTCACATCCTGAAAGTATTACACAGGGGAAGATTGAAATGTTACATGTAATTCTGGGTAAGGATAGTATTTTGCACTTCTACTGCACAATTGCCGTCACTGTGGTGCATATATCAATTTGATATCTATCCATGTTCAGCATATCAGAAGCTACAAAAGGTCAATAAAATGATTACTCACACCAGGAGTTGCATGATCAAGGCTCTTCTCTGCCTTCTCAACTTCTGTTCGCAGTTTCTCAATTTCAGCAGAAAGTTCAGTTTCTTTCCTCCATAGGGTCCTACGACCAAAAAACAGTTAGTAAATTCATATTAGAATTGAAATTTAAAATGGTAATTACAAAGACTCATACTTGCACTCATCCTGCATCTTGCCGCTCTGTGCTTTATGATGACTGAACTCTTCACGTGACTGAGAGATGACAGACTCCATGGTAGTAATTTTTTTTCTTTGAGATTCAATGCAAGTACCCTGCTCATTCAACTCAGCATTAAGACGTTTGATTTCATCCTGAAGCTTTTTCTCCTGGAACATACAACAATAGAAAATAAGCTTTTTACAGATGCCGTTTGCCCTGCCATCAAGAGAGCATAAGGACAATCTTTCAGAAGTTCATAGATGCTACTCTGTTTCTTGTAGCAGGAATTTTATTTTAGGATATATCTGAATGATTTGGTCCATTTGGAAAAGGATGAGTTTGCTGTGCTTTTAGAGACTTGGGCAGGACCTGCTTGGCCAATTATTTTTTTCATCACATGTAGTAGAAACATCGGGGATGTTCTATTAGAAATCATGTAGGAGAAGGCATTCTATTTGCTCCTCACCAGTTGGTATGTAAACCTGGTGTGGATGATGCTTTTCTTCACCATTCTTATTCTTTAAAACTCCCCATAAATTTTAAGCAACAAAAACTGCTTGACTTTACCCACTCATCATTCACCAATTAAACTCAATATCAGTAAAAAAACAACTATAAACCTAGGATACAATTTCTTTTTTTAAGTTTTGTATAACTGTAGCCATGTGTTCAGTTAGATCTGTCAATAGATCACAGTTTGCTCCGAATCTGTACTTATTTATATGATATGAATTTATTGGTTCAATCAGATGTTCAGATTTATGATCTGAATCCCATAATCAGTTAAATTAAATTGACTTCCATTACAGCCAGCATGCTTGACAAAAGATTTGAGAAAAGATTAGCAATTAAAATGAAAGACAAAAAAAGAACAAATTAAAAATAAATTGAAGCAAATTTTCTGAGGAACGCCTCAAATGGCTCTGAGTGGCATAAGGTTCTATATCTACTAATTGTTATTATGCAATACATAAAGCACCAAATAGTCAGATGACATGAGCAACACGCTGATATGACATATATGGTCCACAAAATGCTTAAAAAGGAGGTCATACCTGTGCCAAATTTGAAGAAAGAACTCGTTCAAGAACATCAATTTCCTTTTGAAGCCATTTGTCACGAGCAGCTTTACTTGGAAACTGGGTCGCACGACCTTGTTTTTGATAAAGTATGCTAAGCTGCTTCTCGCGCTCCATTATTCTATATTCCGAGAGAACCAGTTGTGAGAAAAAAATACCAGCACCTAGCACCACTTTTGCAAATCTCAGAATAAATAACATTATTTGGAATGGACTTAATAAAGCATGAGTAGATAACACATGACTGTTACAAAGCCATAGTTCAGTCATATAAAACAGGTGCACAGAGTACTTAAAACTGATTAAATAAATTGTTCGAGTAAAACAGAAATGAGGAGAGGCAGCCATGTAAGATTTAAGTTTCCCAGGGCAACTTAATCTTACTTTCCTATAATTGCACCAAAGTTAGCAACCATAGGGATAGCGCAGGAGGTAGACAACTGGATTAGTGTGCAAATTAACATGGTATTTGTCTAATACAGGGAGACTAGATGAACAAATTTTGTAGCCTGCACATGAATGGTATGGAGATGACATGACATATTATAAACAAAAAATAAGATTATACATTTTCAAAGGGATGAAGCAAAAGAATAGCTGATATAACTTTCTGATATCAAATATCTATAGACATACCCCTTTGTCATCTCCTTTTCCCTCATGACTTGATTCTCATACAGAGGACTTATCTTCTCAAGCTCATCCATTGAATCCTGAATTTCTTTCTGCAGACTTTGTAGTTGTTTCACAGCATCCTCCTGGAAGCATGAAAAGATCAACATATGCAGCATTTGAGTCCCTCCCATCACTAGCAACAGAACATGAATCGGAAAAAACAAAAAACAAAAAAAATTACTGCTGAAGGGATAATTAATATTAGAATATTACTTTGGCTCGGATGTTTCCAGATATCTTCTCCTGTAGATCTTTGACATCAAGCTCAAGCTCTGTGTTTCTTTATTGCTTCTGTTCTTCGTTTTTCTACTGCTTCTTTCTCTTTATTTAAAGCTTGTAGCTCTTTTGTCAGATCTTTCAAAGCCTTATCCAAGTCCTTGCACTTTTCATGGGCCTCCAGCACGCTTTTATACTTTTGCGTCGATGTTTCAGAAAGCTTATTTCGAGCGTCTTCTACCTAATTCCGGATGAAAAGCATACAGGTTGAGAAATAAAGGTCAGTCTAGACTGTCGTGATGCACACATTACACACAGCTGCCTTCCTACTAAATAGGAGTCAGAGAAAAATTAGACCCTAACTTCTATAGAAACGGAAGGCTAGAAAGACTAATTCTGACTCTACCATAACTCATCCACACCCAACTATAAACTTTATATACCTATTCCCTTCTATCAATAAAACCCAAAAAACTGCTTACCCAATAGATCATTTCTACTAACCTCTGTCAGCCTTTGACGAGCATCCTGAAGTTCCTTGTCATATATAGTGTACTCCAGAGATTTTCGCTGCTTGTCAAGCTGCTGATACTTTCTAAGCTCCTCTTTCTCTTCGTCCAGTTCCTTTAATCTCTCATCCAAGTACTGAACAACTTGAATTATCTGCTTTCTGTTGTTACCTGATTAGCAAAGAGAAAAGAGAAATGTGAGAAAGCATAACTAATTACCATGAAACAACCAATGTATTGATGACTTACCAGTGTCCTGCATGATTTTCAAACTTTCTTGACGTCTCTCCTCATACACTCGAGTGTCACCAATTTCCTTAAGTAAATCCAGTCGCTCAGAATCTTTCATCAGTGTCAAGGATGCTATCTATGAAACAGTCACCATTTAAAAATAAATAAATATTCTTCAATCATAAGTATAACTTAAGTTTAAACAAGTTGCACGGCTAAACCTTTCCTTGCTGCACAACATAATATGGATTGGAGCGAGAGAACCCAGCACTTTCCAGTAAATTCATAACCTCAGTTTTCCTGAAATTAAAGATATCTTCTGTCATTCAACAGACTCCATGGAAAAGTCTAGTGATCAAACCACATAATATGCAGTCCTGAATTTTTCTGCGGGGGAAGTTTATATACTCACGTAATGTGCTTTCCATTCAAGAAATACTCATCCTTCTTTAAACCAATTGTCCTTCGCAACCGCACTTCATCCTTGTCATCCTATTAAAAAGTGATACAAAAGTGCAAGGAAACCCAATCACCTCATTTCTTGTTAATAAGATAGACAGTGAGATGAGAAACATACTTTTATTAGAAAGGAATCTAACTTAAAAGAAAAGGAATGAGGAGATGCAGCATATTACCGGTATTCGATTGTCAGAGTTATCGAAGACAATTTCCACAAATGCAGATAAGACTTGGTGCCCTGCACCTTCCTGTACGTTCAATATATATATTGCAATAAAAGCTGTTTACTAAGCAAATGGTTCAACATCGTTGATGAAAAATACAATCATTTAGTAAGACATACATGGAGTAGAGCGTGCCGATCGTCACTCCGAAGGTTCTGGAAAAGGTCACTTAGGACAAACTGAATTGCTTTAAAAAAAAGTACAAAAATAAAAACAACACATTTCAGAATGGGTCAAGAATTGGAAAAAGTTCTTCCAGAAGAATTAAAAATACAAATAAAATACTTTCCACAGGATTAAACCACTGCAAGAATCGTTTTTTACTTGCTACTTACCATGGAAAAAGTTCGTCTTTCCAGACCCATTAGCACCAACTGCAGTAGACATTGTTGAAATATCAATGTAGGGCAGATTTGGAATATCAATCCACTTTATAAAGCATATGCTTAGACTACATTAAAAATATGAGAATCATGCACCCATACAGATTTCATCAACAACAGAAAGCACAAAAGCAAAAGAAGGAGATTGTTACCAACACGGTTGATTTTTGGACTGAATGGCTCAGTAGCAACTTGTTCTCTGTAGCTCTTAAATCCTTCAATTATAATCTAATTCCAGACCATAGACATCAAAAAATTAATAGAAAATGGTACAAAAATAAATAGTCCACTATAGATATCACTTAAGAAAACAAGGTAATTGAACTATACCTACAACCAAAACTCACCTGCTTTATGTGCATTTTGAAATCACCCGACTGTCAACCTCTGTGAGAAATATAAAATTAAAAAACTATCAACTTACAGTCATAGTAACAACTCAGGATTCCCACAAGGAATGTACCTAAAGGCTAAAGCAACAACTCTTAGACACCAATATCCATGGGTGTTCTGGCAAGGGAAAGATACACACACCCCACGTGCATTTACTTACAAACGCCATCCAAACAAAACGTAACTTAGTATTGTGGATGTACTTTTAAAGCAATCTATACCATTACAGAAGTGATTTGCCACTATCCTACGTACTGATAACTTTGCTTTAAGCCAAAGCACAAGCACTCGAAAATCATAGAAACTAAAACCCACAATCTGCCATCGATTACTATTTTTGAAACCTAATGGTGTATGGCCGATTGAAAACATGGATTTGTTACTGAAGGAACCAATGCCAAGTCCACAAAACCCAATCATACTTCTTCAGAGACGTAATCGGAAATTCAAGCTCTCGACCATGAGAAGCTGGACTAAAACAACACCACCACTATGAAGGTATCGAACTGAACTCAAAACCCTAGCTACACCCAGGGGTATATAACTATATATACAGTCTACAAACTAAAATTAACTCAAAGACCCAGAAAACCACAAAGAAACTGAGCGATTCAAAGACTTTCGAACCGAAAATTGAAATTACATTTGGTTCGGAATTTAAGCTAACGATTCGAGGAGAAAGAGATACTTACCGGTTGAATTTGACAATTGAGTTCATACCATGAAGAAGAGGAGAGAGACGGCGAGGAGTGGTAGCAGTGGAGTAAGTGTTTGCTCAAGCTTGGGTTTGGGGTGGTGCGCAAGCTAAGCCGTGTGGGCTCGGCACGGAGTTTATAGCAGATAGGAGGGAAGTATCAGGCGGCAAAAATGAAAAAGGGCAAAAACTTTAAATGGTACATGCACTATTGAGAAAGGTATCTTTTGGCAAAAAGAATGTGTTATAAATTGTCCCTCTGACTAGTCACGAGGGTTGGGTCTGCTAGGGTTTTTTTAGGGTTTGATCGCGCCGATCAAATTCTAGGGTTTTCCTGGTGATCTGAGTATGGTTTTGCGAGCAGAGTGATCTGGTTTGTCTGTCTGAGCGGCTGCGAGCAAGAATGAGAGGGTATTGAACGTCGTTTTGCTGGTATGCGTTATCGGAGAGGGAGTCGAGGGGTTTGAGGATAGGAGGAAGCGCTGCAAGGTCAGCGCTGCAGAAATTGTAGGGTGTTCACGGCAAAGCCATATCGTCGGCGGAGCTTTTTGGACCTGTTCTCGAGACTAAGGGTGGATAGAACTTGTTCTCCACAATGATAAATACGGAGGTCATGGTTCTTGGCATTTGGATGACTATGGTCTATAGATTCTGTTTAGTTGGGTAAGTACAAGATAGACTCTAGATTCATCAATAATGTTCTTGTATTTTTTTTTTCTTTTTCTGGAGGAAATGTCAAGGAGGCTGACAGGCTGTCTCATGTCTATGTTTCCAGCGTTTATGATCTAGTAGTGTACGTGTATATGGTTCAGGTGTATCTGGCCTCGAGGTTGGAGTGCTGTGTATGCGTATATACCTTGACAACCCCGAGATGTGTTACTTAAAGTCACAACATGCACTTGAAAAAATTGGCATCGGGGTAGGGAAATTTATGTGGTCAATCTCAGTGTTCAAGAAGCTAGGATATCAGGTTCATACTTCGTTAACTTCTGTAGCTTAATACATAACTATCTGCCTTTTTTGTTTGGCAGGAAACTCTGCCCGTAGCTACACCTTATGCGACATCTCCGCCACATCTAAAGCCATCTAGCGTTAAAAATTATAGCAGCAGGACATACAAACTAGCTAACCACTGCTAATTCACTTGAATCAGTCATAATTCTAATTACACGCATGCTTTCCCTAATGTTTCTTAATTAGGTTCTTGAAAACCTTTTTCATACCTAACCTATATTTCTATGTATCTGTAGGTTTGAACTTGCCTTTAACTGATTGTTGCAACGTTCTTTCAACTATGCAGGAGGTTCATTCAAAGAGTACACTAGCTACAAGTATGGAAGACCTATATATAGTTCATGGCCGGTTAGTACTTAGCTCTTCATCGAGGTGCTGCCTGAAAGCGTACTTTGAAAGAATTATAGTTTCTAAATGATTCCACTGATCGATGACTGTGAACTGTTTTTGCATGTAGAAATTAATTTATAACAATTGATCGAGCTTGATAAATTCCTCCAGTACCTCTCATATAATGTGATTGTCATTAACCACTTCTCATAGATATTACTGTGGAGCTAACTCCAGATATGTGTTTCGATATCATTCTGCGATAGCTCTAATCACCCTATTGTCGATGAGCTAGGTGGATTGCATCAAAGAGTTTTGATTATGAATGTTACTTTGAGATTGGAGCGCCCCACATCATGCAGATGCAAAATGTAACTATTTGCGTTGATGAACGTGTAGGAATACATAAAATGTGACTAAAATGTAACATTTTTTTTTTTTGAGTTGGAAAGGTCACTCTTTTTTACTACTGAGCAAGCAGTACAATAATCACTTGTCCATAAAGCAATCAGTAGAGGCCATTACATAGAGCACACTCCTCACATAAGCATGTCACACCCATATTTTTTTAATTAAGCACAAAACCAAGAAACTAAATAATTGTGAAATTAAATAAATTACCTACGAAGTCACTTGTTACTTACCTTTCATCTCCGCTCAAAAAAAAAAAAAAAAAATAAACCCACCATCCTTTCGTGAATAAGGATGGAGACCACAAGCTAAAACATAAAATGGAAATCTAGAAATTCTAGAAGCCCAAAAGACCCAAGGTTGAATAGAAGTCCAACTTAATTGATATTAGCATCTCTCACTCTAGCTTATCGTTAGTATTTAATTCGATTAAATTCGAAGATTTGCCATCACGTTACTTTTTCTTCTTCTTTTTTTCTGAGAATTGCCATCACGTTACGTATAACTCGTGTTGGTGATAAAATGGTTCAAAGCTCACCATTAGTTCCAACTCATTATTCTATCTTTATCCTTTGTGCAATTTAAATATGATATTTATTGCAAATTAACTGGTCCAGGGCCTAGTTTACATTGCTGGCCGAGAAAAACAAGGAAAGGAATTCGTATTCTTATATATCTCTTCTACCTTGTTTCAAAGTTTCCCTCTCCATTTTCTTTTGAACCTTTTGCTCCTTGGCTCTTTCTATTTACACTGAAATTTCCGAAGCTATTTATTCTAAGGCGCTCATTGCTATGCTAAACCATTCTAGTTAAAACCAGCTAAACCCTCTCTGCGGGAGACAAAGTCTCAAAGTCCATGCAATAACATGGCATTAAAGTCTGGAAGTGATCGCCGTTTTCCATGGCTGATTCTCCCTGCAACTCTTCTCATTGTCCTCCTTGCCTATGGAGCTCATGCTGAGGACATTTTTCTTCAATGGGACGTCGCCGTCGATACGAATATCAGACCTGCATCCGTGGACCAACCGGTATGTATGAACAGATTAAACTATGTGTTATTTTCCAAGTTCGTATCCCTCTTCCACCTAATTCAAAAAATGAAAATGAAGATTTGTGTTTCAGCTCATAATCCATCTCTTTTGTTGTAAAGTAGGTGATTACAATCAACGGGAAGTTTCCAGGGCCGCTTATCAATGCCACAACCAATGATATTGTTCATGTTAATGTGTTTAATCATATGGATGAAGAGCTGCTCATAACATGGTATGGCCAAATCTCTCATGTTTTCTTGCACCTGAGAATCATACTGAAATCAAAATATATATAGAGAAAAAGTATAAGGAATTGAAACATTGTTGGAGTCTTGCACTTAGGTAAGCACAGGTAGTGAGGGAGGGTGGAAATTAGGTTAAAATTACGGTAGGTCAATACTATGAGTAGCCCATCTTACATTTCTGAACTGTCAAGCCGGCACAACAGAAGTTTTTACTTGATCATCCAGATTGATAGATCGGTTACACTAGAGCAGCCAGTTTTTTTTTTTTTTTTTTTTAAAAAAAAAGTAAAATAATTTCATCAACCTCTTTGAACATTAGAGTATAACACTCGCACAACACTTAAAATTAATGGCCGGCAATACTTGTGAGCTAATTACAAGCCCCTAAAGATTAAAGAATTCTATTGCAGGAATGGGATACAACAAAGGCTAAACTCTTGGCAAGATGGAGTTTCCGGAACAAATTGTCCCATTCAACCTTTTACAAACTGGACGTATGTGTTCCAACTCAAGGATCAAATTGGTACTTTTTCCTACTTTCCCTCCATCAACTTCCTCAAAGCTGGTGGGGGATTCGGTCCGATTCAGATCCATAATCGTCCCGTCATCCAAGTTCCATATCTGAAACCGGAAGCCGAGTTCGATCTTCTCATTGGTGATTGGTATGAGACGAGTTACAAGGTAATAATTTTGCACCATGATAATGATCTATACATATCGTTATGCACAATGTTGATTTTGAATAACATAAAATTATGTTTCATAAATATAACAGGATCTTAGGTCCATACTCAGCAGCAAACAAATGGCCGCCTACAATAGTACCCCTGATAAAATCTTGATGAATGGAAAAGGATCATACGGGGATCCTCTAACAAAGGCGTATGAGTCCTTCACTGTTACACCAGGTACAAATAGGGTTTAGTTTAGTGTGTGTGTGTGTATATATACACACACACGTTATGTTATCGGACGATCTGATATGTCCTATTGTCGAATTGTCATTTACTGGCACTTGCTACCGTAATACATCAAATGCAATATATACTTATATAGGTAATTGCATCATTGATAACAGTTATGTGCTTATACTTTTGCAGGGAAGACATACCTAATTAGGATATCAAATGTTGGAAGTGCGTGGAGTTTGAATTTCTTGATTCAAAATCATCGAATGGTGCTGGTTGAAACAGAAGGATCCTATACTAATGAAATCACCTTGGATTCTCTTGATGTACATGTTGGACAGTCCTACTCTGTGCTTGTCACAGCTGATCAAGCCACTTCAGACTATTACATGGTAGCAACTCCTAAATTGCTTAAAATCACAAATATGACCAAATTTGGAATTGGTGTGCTGCACTATGATAGCTCCACCACAGCTGCTAGTGGACCTCTACCAATTGGCCCTGACCCTTTTGATATAGAACTATCCATCAATCAAGCCAACTCCATCAGGTAAACACAAAAACCAGCATTTTTTGTTGAAGGTTGCACTCTGCTCTTGTGTTTATGTCTGGAATAACATTGTGCTTGGAGTTTGGATTAAACATTTTTAGTTTATCTTTACACTTAAAATAAATATTAATATATATATATATATATATATATATATAAATTAGCTAGAAATAAGCACGGAACCAGCATCCTCACATGAGCCATACTCTTTGTTGCATATTCGTCTTACTAGGATTGAACTTTATTACTTGTGAAGGTGGAACCTCACTACAGGGGCAGCAAGGCCTAATCCACAAGGATCCTTCAACGTTCATAATGTGACACTATCACAGACATTCATACTAAGTGCATCAACAGCAGAGATTGATGGTGCACCCAAGTTTACTGTCAACAATGTGTCTTACTTAACCCCAGATACACCATTGAAGTTGGCAGATCACTTGGTCAACGGTTCTGGAGTTTACGAGCTTGATGAATTCTCTACTAACTCTACAAATGTTAAACCTGAGCGTGGAGTTTTTGTTGCGAGTGGGATACACAAAGGGTGGATAGAACTTGTTTTCCACAATGATTTGGAGGTCATGGACTCTTGGCATTTGGATGGCTTTGGATTCTTTGTTGTTGGGTAAGTACAAGTCTAATATATCATCAAGGAAACGTTCAGTTGTCAAACTTTTAAAGAGTTGCAACGACATGAAATGTTAGAGTACTTTCTGATACTGATATATATTTTCAGCTACGGCCGTGGAAAGTGGAGTGCTAAGTCGCGCTCAACCTACAACCTTTATGATCCAGTGGTGCGTTCTACTGTACAAGTGTACCCACGGAGGTGGAGTGCGGTTTATGCATACCTTGACAACACTGGAATGTGGAATTTGAGGTCACAACACTTGAAAAATTGGTATTTGGGTGAAGAGCTATATGTGAGAGTCTATGATGCTGATCCCAACCCTGCAAAAGAGAGGCCTTCCCCTAATAACATTCTTCTTTGTGGTCAGCCTCATTGTTTGCTAAGATAATTTCCTTGTGTAACAAGCTAGGATATAACATTGAAATAATGATGGTTGCTTTTTTTCTTTTGCAGGAAAATTTGCCCCGCCCACTCCTCCTTCTGGACCGTCTGCGCCTCCTCCAAAGCCATCTAGTGCACTATCTTTGCAAATTACAGCAGCAGGGTACGTACTAATCAGACAAACTAGCTAGCCACTGCTAATTCACTTGAATCAATTTTGATTATATGTTTTCCCAATACCAATTAATTTCTTGAGAACCCTTAGCTAGTCTCTTTCACATCTAACCATTGCTTCTTACTTTTTGTAGGTCTCATATTGCCATTATCTGCATTATTGCAACATTCATTCAAATATCCAGAGGTTCATTCAATTTTTGATAAAGGGGCCAAAGAGGACCTAGGTAGAAGTTAGGAAACTATTTTTTCTCTGAGGATATATAATTTAATTCATTGGCAAAAGTCCTATAATATATGATATATATCTAATTAGTTAATGGATTATTTGTATATTATCCTATTATGATACAGAAGTCAGTTTCTGAGAACTACTAGTCTCCCCATAAGATGTTTGGGCAAGTAGTTTGATGCTGCAGTCTCCAGCTTATCTCCTATATATACTCTTAAGTACTTAACTTAGTTTGTGGCAGCAAGATTCTTGGATGAGTACCATTAATTCCAAACCAACAAAGACATACTGTAATCAATTGATCTTGATCAATTTCAATATGACATATAGTCATATATGCTATACTTAGTTTCTTCTAATACAAGTATTAAGAACGCAATCACTTCAACAAAAGACTAAGAGATACTCTTATTTATGTGTTTTTTTTTTTTCTTCCTATCTGACCTTTAGCACCTGATGAACAGACTGGGTGGATGGCGCAGCATATGCTTGATTTTCCCTAGCCTTTAAAATGAGATGAATTCATCATGAACCTCGACGACTTAGTTTTTGTACCAGAACACTTCTAATGTGGATTCTGAATTCAAGACTTACTAAGAGATTCATTTTGGATACATAGTTCAGGCAGAACCAAATGTGTACCACATTAAGCACAAAACTCTCTCTCTTTCCGCATATCAGAAGGATTAACCTTCAAACAAATAGCAATAACTTCTTGAGTCACACTAGAAAATGATCCAGTTGAGCAAGTTCATAATTTCCTGTAGACTCTGTTTAGGGATTTTATGGCTCGTCCACCTCAACAGTTGGCATTGGGTGCCGGCACAAGGGACAAATGTGACTGATCTCCAGGGACCAAACTATGCAATCTGCATGGTACTGGTGTTTGCAGGGTAATCTAGTAATGACTTCATTAAAAAGTTCTGCAAAGTCCTCAAGACAAAAGGGCCACGATGGGGTGGATTTAATACCAGCTTCTTCCAAACTATCAAGTCTTATTGTCATCAAACCCTCAACTGATGATCTACTTGCAGGAATAAGATTGACCCTATACGTTTCAGTACATTCCCTTGTCACCCTATTATAGAGCACTCAACCAGTCAACCTCAAGGATCTTGTGGCAAAGTCTACATACAATGAAAAATTGAGTTGACTGAAACAAAACAGTACCTAAAAGTCATATCTAAAGAGCCTCACCCTTGTTTCAATCACCCTCCCAAGAGAATTTCTTGAGATATTTGAGGGTAAGGAAAGATTCACATCTTTTAACACATGTATGATGTTGTTATCTTTTCTCAACCACATCCATATATCTCATGGATCTATAAGAGATGGGAAATTCTACAGTACCTGCATGTATGTGATACACTCATTTACAAATCTGACAATAATTTTGTTGTTATTGTGGTAAATAGAGTTATTTTTTGGGTAATTTTAGTTCCATTAGAGGTAATTACTCCACATACGATATTTTTACAAGTTTATGAACAAATTGTTGTTGATGTGGTAACTTAGTTCAATTATATGCAAATGTGTAAAATAAATGTGATAACTTTGTTGTCAATGTTGTAAATTTGGTTAAACTAAATTGTAATTTTGGTTCAATTAGATGTAAAATGAGTGTATAATAAACATCCAAGTACTATAGACAACCCCCATGAACATATGGAATACATAACATCATATTTCTACTCGTAAACATTTCCAATCTCACAAGGTCAAAATCATCAACAAGAGAGAGCAGATGTTTTAAAGGCAAAGAGAGAAGATGCAGAGAGATGGAAGAATGAGAATATGAGATACAGGGTTACATTCTGTATTCTAAAGCTCCAATACAAAGTAGATTTCTGCATTTCGAAACTACCCCTGTTTATGTCCAATCAAGGAATCTGGTTTAAAGGTCTTTTACATTGGAACAGTTTCTGAATCCACCAGTTCGAGTTGTCTTCCAGTATTCCTCATTTTGATCGCCTGAAAAGCCTCAACCTTTCCATCCACGAATTATAGCATAAGGTACGTGACTGATTTTGTTATTGCTAGACTCACGAATCACTATTACTTTCTAAGTTTTCTCGGTGGATTTTATTGAATTTGAAAGAGATTGTGATTCAAAGTTCAAATATTTCGTTCTTGCTGAATTCGCGGTTACTGATTTTAAAGTTTAGTGTTGACCATGATATTGATATCGTCCATTTTGAAGTTTCAAAGAAACTTAATTTCTTTCTTAGTGTTTGGTTTTCCGGAACTTTAAAATGTTATCTTACTTTGTAACTAATGTACTGCTGAGTTCTGAAAACATTGTTTTACTGAGTTAAGTTCATATCCATTCAAGCATTTGGTCACTGATTAAACATGTTCAGTCTTTCTAGTCATGAGTGGTATAGTATGTTGTTTAATGTTCATCAAAGTTTCTTTAGCATAGAAACTAGCATTGAAGTTGGTTCTGCACCAGAGGCCATGCTAAGGCATTATCTAACTTCTCTCCATTATATTGGTCTTGAAAAAGTATTCATGTTTAAGTATGAAATCCACGTTCGTTTTAGTTCTTTATTCACCTGTATCTATAAAGGTATGAGTTCATTATTTGCTCACTTGTGATTGACAACTTGTGTGGGTAGTTATTAATGTGGGAGGCCTGTATACCTTTGTTTCGAGATGAAAAGACACCAGATTCATCGATCTTAGCCGTAACTAGCCACATACAAGTGACGTCGCCAGTTCTTTATCGTGGTACATGACCCTATGTCTGCTTCTGGTGATCCTGAAGGAACTAAAGCAATCTATCCTTGATGTTTCTGGCCATCTGTACCACATTCATATGAAGATTTTCTCGCAAGGGTCAGATACTCAAGAAACTTGCGTTACAGAGGTACACCATATGTACACAGTCACATATACTCATTGAAACTTAACTTCTTCTTCTTCTTTTTTTTTCTATATAAGAGAAAACTCTTCACTCTACATTAGCCAACTTTTTTCCAACTGAGCCATTAGGTACTTTGAATCTCTTTAATTTCTCTAAAATATATTTTGGTTAACTTTCAGGCATTAGGTAATAAGCCCTGTCAAGATTGAAGTTAAAACCTTGATAAACATTGTCTAATTAGGTCAAATGTAGGAACCTGGCTACCAAAACGATTGACATCCTGAGTATTTTAACAAGATATAAACTAGAGAGTTGGTCTGGGAAGTCTATTTTTGTTTGGGTGGATACATGAACTGATATCGATTGTCTAAAGGACTATGACATTCCAGATAGCCTGGATTAGACTGAAGTTGTGACCTCTGTCTATGATGAGATTAACATTATGGTGTTAAATACAGATGCATTTGGCAGGATCCTCTAATAGTATTGACTGTGAAATGGGCATACAGCTTGCTTATGACAACCTTCCTGGAGAAATTTGGTTGGTGAGTTTATGGAAGCTAGCATTGCCACTCAATATATGAAACTCTTTGGCTGCTGGGTACAAATAGGTTATTAACCACTGATTATTGAGCCAAAACAAATATCACTAATAATCCCTGGTGTGACTTTTGCAATGGATTTCTGTAGAATGGGGAACATTGTGATTAGGGGTTTCTTGAAAGCTGTTGCTGTTCAGCATACTATATTGTGAATCATAGATGTACAGAAGTTGGAGGGTCATAGACAGTATCGTCATTAGCCCAGTCTATTTGAGCAAATGAAATGGTTCTGCAGTTGATGGACTTGTTTCCCAGCGACAAATTATACTATATACTAAAGCAGTGTTTTCCTTAATGAATAGTGTTGTGACTGTTTTGCCCTTGGCCTTGCGTGCTTTCTACGGGATTGTCCCCTCCGGCTGTTTGCGTCATGTGCTGCCGTGTGGGTTTGTAGCAACTTCGTGAGAACAATATAATTTTCTCAGAAAGAGAGTGAGAGAGCTATTATGTGTTTAGGTCAATTGAGATCAGTCGACGAGAGACAGTGTACAGCTTTTCCATTTTAAGAGGTATTTGCTGGATTTGTTTTTTTTTAAAAAAAAATTCATATAGGCTTTTCTGATTGATTTGGGGAATTACCGTCGATCACGGCCTTGCTCAGAAATCGGAGGATCCGAGCCGGAATACAATTCCGATGATTCAGTTAAGGACCCAAGTTACAGCACTCTTGAAGAAATCCATGCTCAGTTCTCAAAGCTCTCTATCAATAGTACATCCAAGGCCCGGTGAGTGATATTAGACTTTTTTTTTTTTTTGTTAATGGGTTCTTTGATTTATGACTCTGAGGATAATAATTTATGGTATAAGAGTTGGAAATTGAGTGGGTACAGATATTGTGAAGGTTTTTGATCTTGAAGAAGACCTTGATGGGGAGTAGATGATTGCCCTGAGCTTAATCAGAATGATGCTGAAAGCTATGAACATGTCCAGAAGATGATTCAAGGTTAGCCTTGAAATGTTTACTTTTCAAAACAATGCATGCCAAGTTTCTACTAAAGTTTACCGTTTTTAGAAATTTTACAAAGAGAAGACAAGCTACCTATTGCAGATAAATGTATTATGTATATCCTTCACATTCCGTTAATAACAGCAAAATAATAGAACAAATGGTCATCTTCAATTTTTATGGTGTACTGATGAATCTTCTGTCATTGTTTGGTGGCAGACAAACAGATTGAGAAATTGAAAGTGGAGCAATGTAAGCTCTACTTGAGGAAGAATGAGTTGAGACTGACTGAAGTTAGGGAGGAAGTTTGTTATCAGAGCTTTTGTTGGTAAGGTTATGTCGGTGCTTTAGCTTTCATGGAGAAACAAGTTTAACTTTTGTTATTGTTCTGAATCTTTAGTTTGTTATTGTCAATCTCAGATATTGAATTCATTGTTACTAAGTGGATCAAGGTACCTGACATCATTGTTATTGGACCCTATTTTGGGAAGCAGATATTTTCTTTTTTGCTTGATAAATGAGAATGTTGATTATATTGATAACTTCGATTATTCTAGAATTGCATATGGTAATGAGAGGTGCATCCTACAGTTAAATCATAGTTTGGTTGTCACCTTTGAAAGGTTTTTGAGCTGCAAAATTGTTGCAAATCTCCTTTATTTTGTTTCCTTTGGTTTCTTGATTGATCCTCTTGAATCTTCGTGTATAATTTGAAAGTTTTTCTTTCTTATTCTAATTTTAGATTGTAAATACTGTTATGTATTTTTTTTCTTTGTTCATTTAGCATGCTAGAGGGATGCGGAAACAAAATTTATACATTTAAATTGATTAGTAAATTGGAATGGAGGAGGTAACCCAGTTAATTAGGTCTACCTTCTATAGAAAGAGTTTCACATTTCCAATAAGCAAGGCTTGGACATCCCCATCATCAATAGGTGGACTTAGTTATTCTGCCATGAATAAGGGGAGCGGCAATGTGTTTTCCCAAGTTACCTGTTAACAGAGAGCAACTTATACAAACAAGGTAATAATGGTGGCTCATTAAGCTTTTCAGAGTAGTCCTAGAATCCAAATAACCTTTAGCAAGCTCAAAGATATCGCAACAACTACTCAAGTTGTTTTGAAAGAAAAGTAGCATGAAACCTTCACCGCCAGAGGTTTATAGCATCAAATTGGGAATAAGGTTTTTCATGAAGATATCATCATAACTAATCTCACAACCTAGAGAACTTATGATCGGCAAGGAATGTTAGGGAGACATCAATATTAGAAGCTGTATACTTTTATGTGTATGATCTACAATGAAGGTTATAGTTGCAATTTGGTCTGTTTGTGGATTAAGAAACTAAATCAAAATGTTGTTTACAAGCTAGCTACTTTATCTTATTGCATTTCATCCTTACATACCATTGTTCTTTTATTTAGGCTATTGGCATTAACAGAACCAAGCCAAATCCTAAAGGTGAAAGACCCACAAGCATTGATACAGAGAGCAGCAGAGAAATATATGAGCTAAAAACACAAATACAACTTCTAAAAGTTCCTCACAAGATGACCAGAGAGAGACATTACTCTTAAAATGAGAATGTGCCAACATTGATACAGTTATTGGCATTGAGAAAAAACCTAAAAACCAAGTCAATCCATATGATCTAGATAATGAAACTATTGGAGAGCAGATAAAAATCCAGATATAGTGGTACTTGCAGATGAGATTCTGGAAGAATGCCAGAACCAGGACATCTGTTATGGAAATGATAGATAACTTTTTGTTGCATGCAATTATTTGGCTATTTCACATTTCTTCTGTACACTTGATTTGAATAGCTTGGATTCACTTTGGGCTTTAATATACTGTATTTTTGAACCTCTCTATGTTCGATCTCTTTGGACTAGAAAAAGATGGTTAAAACAATGCCTATTTTAGGTTCTCCGTTTGCAGCATGTTTTGGAGACCGCAAATCATTGTTAGATTAATGCTCTTTTTTTTTTGGATGAGTTTTCTTTTTTATACTCTATTTTCCTTTCGCAGTTTGTAAAAATAAAAACAGTTTCAGTTAACGCTTCTTAGATTATAAGTCACTCTATTATGTATAAATTCAAGGATAAATTCAGGGAAACGCGTATAAATTCAGGAAAACAACCCCGCAGCATCGCGCGGGCTCACTTGCTAGTTCTTATCTAAAGATAAGCACTCAGTCTCAAAAAGGGCAAGCATAGTGGTTATTGCCTTTTGAATAATGAATCTTACACATGCTTTATGTGGTATGGATGCTTCAGATATGAATTTAATCTTCATTTTCCACACTTTTTATTTAAGTTCAACATGAGGATATTGATTTTAATTCAGACAGGAATAGCTGCAAACAGGCTTGCATTCAAGTGATGTTAATGCTTTCATGAAAAGTAAATCATTAAATCTTCTGGTTTGACTATGTTGTTTGAAGTCAGCTCTACATTTCTAATCTAGTGTGGAGCTTAAAGTACGGCTTGTATATTTATAATTGGTTTTAGTATTTCAGCTACAGATTTGTGCTTAGAACGTAATGAATTCATATCTTTTGTTTTAATTGTATTCCTCATTAAATGTTTTCACACTTAAAACAGGTGGAAAGTTGCAGGAGGAATTGGAGATATTCATTTACTATCACTTATGTGATTGCATTCTTATCCGATTAACTATAACCTTCACGTCAAAGATGTGACCAAATTGGCATTGGAAAGGAGCACTCAACCTACAATTTTATGATCCTGTGGTGTGCTCTACTGTACAAGTGTACCCAGGAGGGTGGAGCGCAGTTTATGCGTTTACCTTGACAAACCTGGAATGTGAATTTGAGGTCACAACACTTGAAAAATTGGTATTTGGGTTAAGAGCTATATGTGAGAGTCTATGATGCTGATCCCAACCCTGTGAAAGAGAGGCCTTCCCCTGATAACATCCTTGTATGTGTTTCCTTGTGCAACAAGTCATGATATAATTGTTGTAGTATAAATGTATAAATACTATGTATGTCTATATCATGTAACAAATACGTAAAGTATTTGGATAGGTACTTGAGTGTATAATCATAGGTACTTAAGTGTATGAAGACTTATGAAACATGCTTTACCAAAAGGCAACAAGCATGGTAGAAAATCATCATCAAAATGGTTATCATTTTGGTTTTCTCTTTGAGCTTTCACACTTCAAATGTATTCCTATAAATACCCCTTTGTATGAGATGAATAAACACACTTGAAATCTCAATTCTCTCTGAAATATTACTCTCACTTTCTGTGTGTCAATTTCTCTTGTTCTTAAACACGTTATCAGCACGAAGTTGCTCTAGAATTAGAATCGAAAATTGACGAAAGAAGAGTTCATCATCGATCGAAGTCATTTTTCCAAACCTACAAAAAATCCCCAAACCCTAGCTCATATCAAAGCCCTTGATTCCAGAAGCCCAGAACTGGTCTCAGAATCGCCAGAACCGGCCGGAAACTGCCTGAACCGACCGCCGGAAGCAGAAAACCCGAACCGGACCCCTTCCGGGTGCTGCCGAGGCCTTGCGCAGCAGCTGTCGAGCAGCAGCCGACACATCTGTCGACAGATTTGCGGGGCGACTTTCCGAAAACTTTTCCGGCCACTTTTCGACACTTTTTCGGTGACTTTTCCAGCAAATTTTCAGACGATTTTTCTCGAATTTTTCCAACGATCCTTCCGATCACCACCGATAATTTTTTCAGTCAAAATTTCCGGCAACACTATTTCAAGGTATTCTTTACTAAAAGTTCCCGTTTTTGAGTTTTTATTTATTTACTCTCCTTTTTCGTTTTTCTCGGGAACTTACAATCAAAAGCGAAATTATAGAAATTCACGCCAAACGAACTAAGAGCGTTCGTAATCAATGAACTAAGAGTGTTCACAATGATTCTTGGAAATTGATTTCAGCTCGGAAATCTTATTATTTTTCATAGAAGTTTAAACTCCGAAACTAATATTTTCTTCTTATCTTCAACGATGTCAAATGAACCTAGACTCGATTTTCAAATCCTTGACTCAACAGGTTCGGATTATCATAACTGGAAAACCGACGTTGAGAACCATCTCACATCGAAGGGGATATTGCCTATCATCCATGCACCAGACCCGACCCTTGTGTTCCCTCGAACACCCAAGAGGCATGCACAAGCAATCATCTTGATGCGACGTCATATGGACAAAGCACTCAGACTAGAGTACATGTCCATCAAAGATGCAAAGGATTTATGGGAGGCGCTACAAGAGCGCTTTAACAATATCCAAGATTCCCCCCTCCCTGACTTAAAGGTTCAGTGGAACGATGTACGCGTTTCAGACTTCAAGTCTATTGCTGAGTACAATTCAGAAGCTCTTCGTCTCAAATCCATGTTGTGTTTCTGTCAAAAACCCCCTCACAGAAGAAGAGTTAATTGAGAAAACTCTCTCCACCTTCCCCGTTGCAGCAATCTTGCTATCAAAGCAGTATCGCACCGAAGTAAATGCTGGACGAATTACGAGATTCAATGAGCTCATAAATGTTTTATCGGTAGCCGAAAAGCACGACAACATTCTCGTAAAGAATTATAATTCAAGATCCATTGGAACCAAGAGCGTTCGTAAGGCAAATTATAATGCACCCAAGAGAGGGCACAAGGAGCGGTACCCTAGCAATCGGGGACATGTGTACCCTAATAATAGGGGACATGAAGGACAAACAGGTCCATATAACCGCCCCAATAAAGAAGGAAATAGCAACTTTAGAGCGGGCACACGTGATGGCAACTCCACACGTGGAAGAGGAAGATATAGCAACATCGGCCGTGGAAATAGCACCATGAGCCGTGGAGGTTGCACCATGCGCCGTGGTAGTAGCAGCAACCCTCCTACGGAATATCCACAACGTGCACAGCCTGCACAACCTGCACCTCAAATGAAGGGAGGGAACCACAATGACATGTGTCATAGATGTGGATCAATCGAGCATTGGTTTAAACAATGCTATGCAAGTACCCAATTAGCTGTACGCTACAAGGAGTATAGGGAAGCAAGAGAGCAAGAGGCTAACCTTGCCGAAGATGAATATAGTGAAGATGTCAATCTCACCGTTGAGGACTTCAAAGCTGTAGATGAAGAGCACGAGGATGCCACAGGCTTTGATTAGAATAATCCTCTTTCTATTTTCCAAGAATGGCAAATGTGCCTTAGTCAATAAATAACAATTGCATTAAACTCCTTCTTATGTGGCGTACCCAATGAAGTATGATGTCTAGGAAAGCAATTGAGATCGGGGTATTTAAGCGAGCCTCACTCCACCAACATCTCTCTACTTTCCTGTTCATATTTTATTGGAATTACCAAACGGATTGAGTGATAACAATTTGTCTAAAATTTGATATTTGGAATAGACTTATGAATAACTTTGATGTAATCATTGGCTATTTTCCCTATTAATAAAGAATCGCATTATCATTCAATGTCATGGACATGTGTTAATATTCCAAACTTTATCTCTTTCAGTATGTTTTCCGGAGAATTGGAATACCTTCTTGATAGTGGCACCACACATACTATATTACGACATAGGTAATTATTTTTATGGATGACACCTAGTCGATCCTCAGTAACTACGATGGCAGGACCATCACAATTGATTCATGGTCGAGGACCAGCTCAATTTTTGTTACCAAATGGCACAAATGTTAATGTTGCCGAAGCTCTATATGCTCCAAGGGCCTGAAGGACCCTATTAAGCTTTAAAGACATAAGAGCCAATGATTTTCGTGTGGAAACACATTGTGAGAATGAACAAGAGTTCATTTGCATCACCTCTAAAAACTACGGAAATACATGAGTTTTAGAGAAACTTATGTATCGCTCTAGTGGATTGTATACAACCACTATTAGAGTCATTGAAACCAACCATGTCATGAATGACAATTTATGGGATCCTGACACATACAAGCTTTAGCACAACAGTTTGGGACATCCAGGTCGTGATATGATGCTCTGTATATTAAAAACTTCACACAGACATCCATTCTTCAAAACGAAAAGAAGTACGAACCAAACATTGGTCTAAAGAGTTACTTCAAATGCATATCATTCGTTTTGCAAAGCTTGCTCTTTAGCAAAGGTAGGATCAAGACCATCCTATGCAAAGGACACTAAAGAAAATATATCATTCTTACAAAGAATACAAGGTGATATTTGTGGACCTATCCAACCAACTTGCGGACCATTTAGATATTTTATGGTGTTGGTTGATGCATCGACACATTGGTCACATGTCATGCTCTTATCCACAAGATATGCTGCATTTGCTAAACTCCTAGCACAAATCATTAAGTTAAGGGCTTACCACCCTAACCATCCTATTAAGTCAATTCGTCTTGACAATGCTGGAGAATTTACATTAAGAACCTTTGATGATTATTGCATGTCCATTGGGATTGAGGTCGAACACCCTGTCCCTCATGTACACACCCAAAATGGACTCGCAGAAGCTGCCATTAAAAGACTTCAAATGGTTACCAGGGCATTGGTTATGTGCACCAATCTCCCTATTTCTGCTCGGGGCTATGCAATATTACATGCAGCTGTGCTTATTCGTCTGAGACCCACTGCCATCCAACCCTTTTCTGCGTCCCAGATGGTAACTGGGTATGAGCCTGATGTTTCACACTTACGCATATTTGGGTGTGCAGTCTATGTGCCAATTGCGCCGCCACAGCGCACCAAAATGGGTCGTCAAAGACGCTTAGGCCTTTATGTTAGATATGATTCTCCAAGCATTATCCGCTACATAGAACCCTTGACAGGTGATCTATTTACCGCTAGATTTGCGGATTGTCACTTTGATGAGACAGTCTCCCGTCATTAGGGGGAGACAAGAACACTAATGTTCAACAGAAAAGACAGGAATTATCGTGGTCCGTTCTCACTTTGTCTCATCTTGATCCCCTAACCACACAATCTGAAATAGAAGTGCGGAGGATTCTCGATTTTCAGAACGTAGCAGAATCAATGCCTGATGCGTTTTCTGATATCGCTAAAGTGACGAGATCACATATACCTGCTGTAAACGTACCTGTAAGGATTGATATCCCTAAAACTAAAGGACATGACATCCCCTCTATGGGTGATGCAGTGGTTAGACCCACGGCTCCTGCCAGGAAGCGCGGGAGGCCAATAGGTTCGATGGATTCTTGCCCAGGAAAGAAAGCGAGCTTGACACAAAATAATCCATTAATCATCGATACAAATAATCCATTACATGAAAAAAATCCGGATTATGGTTATGTCCAAGAGACATCATTGGAGGACGCTCCAATGATAGAACCAATTCCAGAGAATAGAGAGATCTCCATGAATTACACTAGTATACATGTAATTATGGACATAAATTTTATGGCTATTGATGATGCATTTGCATATCATATTGCAAAAGGAATTATAGAATACGATGATATCGAACCTCGCTCCGTTGAAGAATGTCAACGAAGAGCAGATTGGTCCAAATGGAAAGATGCGATCCAGACTGAATTTGATTCACTAACAAAGAGGCAGGTATTTGGGTCTATAAGACTGACACCACCAAATATAAAACCTGTAGGCCATAAATGGGTCTTTGTTAGAAAGCGTAATGACAAAAATGAGGTTGTTAGATACAAAGCCGGCCTTGTGGCACAAGGTTTCTCACAACGCCCTGGAATCGACTACGAGGAGACATATTCTCTCGTAATGGACGTTATAACATTCCGCTACCTTGTCAGTTTGGTAGTTTCTGAAAAACTTGACATGCAGTTCATGGATGTGGTTACAACATATCTCTATGGGGATCTAGATTCATAGATATATATGAAGGTTCCAGATGGACTTCAATTACCCAAATCAAGTGGCTCTAAACCACGGAGCGCGTTTTCAATAAAATTAAGATGTTCACTATATGGATTGAAACAATCCGGACGGATGTGGTATAACCGTCTAAGTGACTACTTAATTGGGAAGGGATATGTTAACAATGAAATATGCCCTTGCGTGTTCATTAAGAGGACAAGATCCGGATTTGCAATTGTAGCAGTTTATGTCGATGACATGAACCTAATTAGAACTCTAGATGAGTTAAAAGAAACTGCTACATATTTGAAATCTGAATTTGAGATGAAAGATCTCGGAAAAACACGGTTTTGTCTCGGAATAGAACTCGAGCACTGTAATGATGGTATTATAATCCATCAGTCAGTATATACTCAAAAGTTACTAAGGGGCTTTAATGAAGATAAAGCAAAGCCTGTGAGTACTCCCATGATCAACCGTAGTCTTGAGCCCATGAAAGATCCATTTCATCCAAGGGATGAGGACAAAGATTTATTAGAAGTTGAAATACCATACCTAAGTGCGATAGGCGCGTTATTGTATTTAGCTCAATGCACGAGACCGGATATCTCATTTGCAGTAAACTTGTTAGCTCGATATAGTTCTGCGCCAACTCGCCGCCATTGGATTGGTATAAAGACAATCCTTCGATACCTAAAAGGTACGATCGATATGGGCTTGTTCTATCCCTACAGAGAGAAAAGAAATGTGAACGCCGGCAACACTATCCATAGTGACCGACGTTCTCCTCCTCCCCTCCATCAAAATGATAATGATGTTCTGATGGGCTTTGCTGATGCAGGGTATCTCTCTGACCCTCACAAAGGTCGCTCCGAAACAAGTTATGTCTTTACCATGGGAAGCACTGCGATATCTTGGAGATCTACAAAACAGACTCTTGTTGCTACTTCCTCAAATCATGCAGAGATTATTGCACTACATGAAGCCGTGCATGAGTGCATATGGCTAAGGTCTATAAATAGACACATTCGAGGAACTTGTGGTTTGAAATTTACCACAAATGAACTACATGCATTTACGAGGTTAATGCAGCTTGTATTGAGCAAATGAAATTAGGTTTCATCAAAGGCGACAATACCAAGCATATATCGCCAAAATTCTTCTACAATCAGCAACAACAAACACTTCTAAATATTAAAGTAAATTAAATCCGATCAGAAAATAATGTAGCTGACTTATTTACTAAGTCACTACCAAAATCCCCTTTCGAGAAACATGTAAGGAGCATCGGAT
Organism: Rosa persica; assembly: GCA_025331145.1. Taxonomy (NCBI): domain Eukaryota; kingdom Viridiplantae; phylum Streptophyta; class Magnoliopsida; order Rosales; family Rosaceae; genus Rosa; species Rosa persica. The sequence continues at coordinate 34,060,966 of WFKR01000001.1, forward strand.
TGAGGAGGATATCTGAACTCCCACGATCTTCAAGGGGAGTCTAAATCAGGGGGAGTATCCAGAAACATACTTCACACTCAACGCGCGTTGTGCTCTTTTTCCCTTTCAACCAAGGTTGTTTTTCCCACAGGGTTTTATTACTTGGCAAGGTTTTTAACGAAGCAACTTCGAAGTGCACCACCAACACAATACTATTGAACATAGAATATCCAAGGGGGAGTGTTGTAGTATAAATGTATAAATACTATGTATGTCTATATAATGTAACAAATATGTAAAGTATTTAGATAGGTACTTGAGTGTATAATCATAGGTACTTGAGTATATGAAGAATTATGTAACATGCTTTACCAAAGGGCAACAAGCATGGCAGAAAATCATCATCAAAATGGTTATCATTTTGGTTTTCTCTTTGAGCTTTCATACTTCAAATGTATTCCTATAAATACCCCTTTGTATAAGATGAATAAACACACTTGAAATCTCAATTCTCTTTGAAATATTACTCTCACTTTCTGTGTGTCAATTTCTCTTGTTCTTAAACAATAATCATATAATGCTAGATTGATTTTCTTCTTTTGTAGGAAAATTTTCCTAGCCGGGCACTCCCCCTTGTGCACCGTCTGCACCTCCTCCAAAGCCATCTAGTACGTGCATCATCTTTGCAACTTACACCAGCAGGGTGCTGGTTATACAAACTAGGTAGCCACTGCTAATTCACTTGAATAAATTTTGATTAAATGCTTTCCTCAGTGTCAATGCATTTCTTGAAACTTCCTAGACACTCTCTTTCACATCTAACCTTTGATTATGTGTTTTCCCCAATATGCATATTATCTGCAACATTCATTCAAATATCTAGAGGTTCATTCAACATTTCATATGGGGGCAAAGAGGACCCTAGGTAGAAGTTAGGAAACTATTTTTTTTTTATGAGAGGACATTCAATTCTGTTAAAACAATAATGCTCATTGGAGTGTTCTAAACTGTTCTCAAATTACCTAGATGAATCCAGAACTTGTCTATAACCTAGAATTATCAAAGTCGGTGGCAGCAAGTATCTAGAAGAATCATGCAAGTTGGAATAATTATGTCGGTGGAGTTAATTATTTGAAGGCCGGTGGTGTAGTGACCAAGTCAGTTATGTCTCTCTATAAATGTATGCTGCATGTATCTTGTAAACTAGCAATGAACTAAGCATTTTTATTAATCAAAAGCTTCTCTCCTCTGTTTTACATTCATACAACCTCCTCTGTTTCTAACTCTTAACACCTCCTCTACTTCTATTCCTAGCTCACCTAGCTCCTAAACATCTTTTTCTAAACACATTGTCCTAGCCCACTACTCCTAAAGCTTCCGCACCAAATTCCAACAGTGGTATCAAAGCCACAAATTCTAACAGTGGTATCAGAGCTTGTTCGATAATCTATTTTGGGCGTTGATTTGTGTCTTCCACCATGTCTACCTCCACCTCCAACCAAACATCTATTCCTCTTCCCATCTTCAAGGGAGAAAACTATGAGTTTTGGAGTATCAAGATGGGAACCTTCTTCATGTCTCAAGATCTATGGGACATAGTAGAGAAAGGATTCTCAACTCTGGAAAATCTAACAGTGGAGCAGTTGGGGCAAGAAAAGAAAGAAAAACAAAGAGATGCAAGTGCTCTCTTCGCTATTCAACTAGCAGTGGACGATACAAATTTTTCAAGAATCATGGGAGCTACCACATCAAAAGAAGCTTGGGATCTACTAAAGGAGGAGTTTTAAGGAACTCAAAGGTACGTTCCGTCAAATTACAAACTATGAGGAGAGATTTAGAAAATTTGAAAATGAAAGATTCTGAGATCGTAAAAGATTACTATTCCAGAGTAAAGGAAATAGTAAATCAATTAAGAGCCTATGGTGAAAATATTAGTGAGACTAGAGTAGTTGAAAAAATGCTCATTAGCCTCATTGAAAAATATGACCCAATAGTAACTGCCATCGAACATTCGAAAGACATATCGAATATTTCGGTGACAGAACTGATAGGCTCTTTAGAAGCTTATGAGAAAAGATTGAGTAGTCGGAATGAAAGTTCTATAGAAAGTGCATTCCGATCTAAACTCAATATACGATCTCAGAAAAATGAAAAGAAAAAAAGTTTGAAGAATTTTCTAGAGGAGGAGATAGACGCAATATTGGGAAAATAGAAAGGATTTTAAGAAAAGAAGAAATTATCCTCCATGTGGGATTTGCAAAAAGAATAATCATCAAGAAGAAGATTGTTGGTTTCGAGGCAAACCAAAATGCCGAAACTACAACAAGTTCGATCATATCGAGGAAAATTGTTTCCTCAAGAAAAATCACCGAGTAGACTTTTCAGAAGACAATGAGCAAGATGAGAAGCTCTTCTATGCATGTCACTCGGCGATTGAAGAGAAAAGCAAGAAGTGGTATGTGGATAACGGCTGCAGCAATCACATGTCAGGAGAAAAAACCATTTTCTCCAAACTTGATACTTCCCAAAAGTCTCAAGTGAAACTAGGAAATGGAGAAATGGTGAAGACTAAAGGAAAAGGTACGATTTCCATCCTGACTAATTTAGGAACTAAAAAGATTAATGATGTTTTATTAGTTCCTAGCTTGGAGCATAATCTCCTAAGTGTCGGACAAATGATGGAAAATGGATATGCTATATTATTTCATGGAGACTTTTGCAAAATATTTGACAAGAAAAGAAGGTTGGTCTTCAAAATAAGGATGAAAAATAGAAATTTTCCAGTCCAATGGCAACAAATGGCCATGAAAGCAGAAGTCAAGAAGAAAAATATTGGCCTAGAGAAAAAGCAGCCGAGGATTCCACCACATCAAGCAAATAAAGAAGGAAGTTCAAATCCTTTGAAGTTTAAAAGTTGTGAAGCTGCAATGAAGAAGAAATACTTAAGTGTATAGATAGGTACTTGAGTGTATGAAGACTTATGTAACATGTTTTACCAAAGGGCAACAAGCATGGCAAAATTCATCATTGAGATGGTTATCATTTTGGTTTTCTCTTTGAGCTTTCACATTACAAATGTATCCTTATAAATACCTCATTGTATGAGATAAATAAATACACTTGAATCTCCATTCTTTCTGAAACATTACTCTCTCACTCTCTCTGTTAATCTACGTTTTTCCTTAAATAAGTTATCAGCACGAGCACCTAGCCCTTGCTAGCCATACAGTGCGCTGCCCCTGCGCTCGTTCCTGTACAGATAAGCCTGCTTTCACGTCCCGAAACATCTTGTTCAGGACCTTTGATCAAAATACTTTCTTCATCGAAGCTGTTCATCTATGTCTCCTCTATCTGACCTCCAAATTTCAGCCCTGTCGGAATCTTTTTGAGACCTGTACACCATTTGAAGTGGGATCTGTTCAGAAGTGAATTTGCTCCGAATTTCAACAAGTAAGTTTTAAATACTAAAAGTTCCAGTTTTTGAGTTTTTATTCATTTTCTCTCCTTTTTCCTATTTCTTGGGAACTTACAATCAAAAGCGGAATTATAGAAATTCACGCCAAACGAACTAAGAGCGTTCGTAATCAACGAACTAAGATTGTTCACAATGATTCTTGGAAATTGATTTCTTGGTAGCATAGCTCAGAAATCTTATTATTTTTCGTGGAAGTTTAAACTCCGAAACTAATATTTTCTTCTTATTTTCAAGGATGTCGAATGAACCTAGACTCAATTTTCAAATCCTTGACTCAACATGTTCGGATTACCATAGCTGGAAAACCGACGTACAGAACCATCTCACATCGAAAGGGATATTGCCAATCATCCATACACCAGACCCGGCCCTTGCGTTCCCTCGAACACCCAAAAGGCATGAACAAGCAATCATCTTGATGCGACGTCATATGGACAAAGCACTCAGATTAGAGTACATGTCCATCAAAGATGCAAAGGATTTATGGAAGGCGCTACAAGAGCACTTTAACAATATCAAAGATTCCATCCCCTCTGACTTAAAGGTTCAGTGGAACGATATACGCTTCTCCGACTTCAAGTCTATTGCTGAGTACAATTCAGAAGCTCTTCGTCTCAAATCTATGTTGAGGTTCTGTCAAAAACCCCTCACAGAAGAAGAGCTAATTGAGAAAACTCTCTCCACCTTCCCCGTTCCAGCAATTTTGCTATCAAAGCAATATCGCACTGAAGTAAATGCTGGAAGAATTACGAGGTTCAATGAGCTCATTAATGTTTTGTCGGTAGCCGAAAAGCATGACAACATTCTCGTAAAGAATTATAATTCAAGACCCGTTGGAACCAAGAGCGTTCGTGAGGCAAATTATAATGCACCCAAGAGAGGGCACAAGGAGCGGTAGCCTAGCAATAGGGGACATGTGTACCCTAATAATAGGGGACATGAAGGACGAACAGGTCCATATAACCACCCCAATAAAGAAGGAAACCGCAACTTTAGAGCAGGCACACGTGATGGCAACTCCACACGTGGAAGAGGGAGATATGGCAGCACCGGCCGTAGAAATAGCACCATGAGTCCATGGAGGTTACACCATGCGCCATGGTAGTAGCAGCAACCCTCCTAGAGAATATCCACAACGTGCACAACGTGCGCAACCTGCACCTCAAATGAAGGGAGGTAACCACAATGACATGTGTCATTGATGTGGATCAATCAAGCATTGGTTTAAACAATGCCATGCAAGTACCCAATCAGCTGCACGCTACAAGGAGTACAGGGAAGCAAGAGAGCAAGAAGCCAACCTTACTGAAGATGAAAATAGTGAAGATATTAATCTCACCGTTAAGGACTTCAAAGCTGTAAATGAAGAGCACGAGGATGCCACAGACTTTGATTAGAATAATCCACTTTCTATTTTCCAAGAACGGTAAATGTGCCTTAGTCAATAAATAACAATTGTATTAACTCCTTCTCATGTGGTGTACCCAATAAAGTATGATGTCTAGGAAAGTAATTGAGATCGAGATATTTAAGCGAGCCTCGCTCCACCAACATCTCTCTACTTTCCTGGTCATATTTTATTGGAATTACCAAACGGATTGAGTGACAACAATTTGTCTAAAGTTTGATTTTTGGAATAGACTTATGAAAAACTTTGATGTAATCATTGGCTATTTTCTCTATTAATAAAGTATCGCATTATCATTCAATGTCATGGACATGTGTTAATATTCCGAACTTTATTCTTTTTCAGTATGTTTTCCAGAGAATTGGAATGTCTTCTTGATAGTGGCACCACACATACTATATTGTGACATAGGCAATTATTTTTATGGATGACACTTAGTCAATCCTCAGTAACTACGATGGCAGGACCATTCCAATTGATTCATGGTCGAGGACCAGCTTAATTTTTATTTCCAAATGGCACAAATATTAATGTCGCCGAAGCTCTATATGCTCTAAGGGCCTGAAGGACCCTATTAAGCTTTAAAGACATAAGAGCCAATGATTTTCATGTGGAAACACAATGTGAGAATGAACAAGAGTTCATTTGCATCACCTCTAAAAACTAGGGAAATACATGAGTTTTAGAGAAACTTATGTATCGCTCTAGTGGATTGTATACAACCACTATTAGAGTCATTGAAACCAACCATGTCATGAATGACAATTTATGGGATCCTGACACATACAAGCTTTGGCACAACCGTTTGGGACATCCACGTCGTGATATGATGCTCTGTATATTAAAAACTTCACACAGACATCCATTCTTCAAAACGAAAAGTAGTACGAACCAAACATTGGTCAAAAGAGTTACTTCTAAAGCATATCTTTCGTTTTGCAAAGCTTGCTCTTTAGCAAAGGTAGGATCGAGATCATCCTATGCAAAGAACACCAAAGAAAATATACCATTCTTACAAAGAATACAAGGTGATATTTGTGGACCTATCCAACCAACTTGCGAACCATTTAGATATTTTGTGGTGTTGGTTGATGCATCCACACGTTGGTCACATGTCATGCTCTTATCCACAAGAAATGCTGCATTTGCTAAACTCCTAGCACAAATCATTAAGTTAAGGGCTCACCACCCTGATCATCCTATTAAGTCAATTCGTCTTCACAATGCTGGAGAGTTTACATCAAGAACTTTTGATGATTATTGCATGTCCATTAGGATTGAGGTGGAACACCCTGTCCCTCATGTACACACCCAAAATAAACTCGCAGAAGCTGCCATTAAAAGACTTCAAATGGTTGCCAGGGCGTTGGTTACGCGCACCAATCTCCCTATTTCTGCTTGGGGCTATGCAATATTACATGCAGCTGTGCTTATTCGTCTGAGACCCACTGCTACCCAACCCTTTTCTGCGTCCTAGATGGTGACTGGGTATGAGCCTGACGTCTCACACTTACGCATATTTAGGTGTGCAGTCTATGTGCCAATTGCGCCGCCACAGCACACCAAAATGGGCCCTCAAAGACGCTTAGGCCTTTATGTTGGATATGATTCTCCAAGCATTATCCGCTACATAGAACCCTTGACAAATGATCTATTTACTACTAGATTTGCGGATTGTCACTTTGATGAGACAGTCTTCCCGTCATTAGGGGGAGTCAAGAACAGTAATGTTCAACAGAAAAGATAGGAATTATCGTGGTTCGTTCCCACTTTGTCTCATCTTGATCCCCGAACCACACAGTCTGAAATAGAAGTGCGGAGGATTCTCGATATTCAGAACGTAGCAGAATCAATGCCTGATTCGTTTTCTGATATCGCTAAAGTGACGAGATCACATATACCTGCTGTAAATGTACCTGTAAGGATTGATGTCCATAAAACTAAAGGACATGACATCCCCTCTATGGGTGATGCAGTGCCTAAACCCACGGCTTCTACCAGGAAGCACCGGAGGCCCATAGGTTCGATGGATTCTCGCTCAAGAAAGAAAGCGAGCTTGACACAAAATAATCCATTAATCATAGATACAAATAATCCATCTCATGAAAAAATTCCAGATTATGGTTATATCCAAGAGACATCATTGGAGGACGCTCCAATGGCAGAACCAATTCTAGAGAATAGAGAGATCTCCATGAATTACACTAGTATACATGTAATTATGGACAGAAATTCTATAGCTATTGATGATGCATTTGCATATCATATTGCAAAAGGAATTATAGAATACGATGATATCGAACCTCGCTCCATTGAAGAATGTCAACGAAGAGCAGATTAGTCCAAATGGAAAGATGCGATCCAGACTGAATTGGATTCCCTAACCAAGAGACAGGTATTTGGGTCTATAACACTAACACCACCAAATATAAAACCCGTTGGCCATAAATGGGTTTTTGTTAGAAAGCGTAATGAGAAAAATGAGGTTGTTAGATACAAAGCCGGCCTTGTGGCGCAAGGTTTCTCACAACACCCTGGAATCGACTACGAGGAGACATATTCTCCCATAATGGACGTTATAACGTTACGCTACCTTGTCAGTTTGGTAGTTTCCGAAAAACTTGACATGGAGCTCATGGATGTGGTTACAGCATATCTCTATGGGGATCTAGATTCAGAGATATATATGAACGTTCCATATGGACTTCAATTACCCAAATCAAGTGGCTCTAAACCACGGAGCGCGTTTTCAACAAAATTAAGACGCTCACTATATGGATTGAAACAATCCGGACGGATGTGATATAACCGTCTAAGTGACTACTTGATTGGGAACGGATATGTTAACAAAGAAATATGCCCTTGTGTGTTCATTAAAAGGACAAGATCCGGATTTGCAATTGTAGCAGTTTATGTCGATGACATGAACCTAATTAGAACTCTAGATGAGTTAAAAGAAACTGCTATATATTTGAAATCTGAATTTGAGATGAAAGATCTCGGGAAAACACGGTTTTGTCTCGGAATAGAACTCGAGCACCGTAATGATGGGATTATAATCCATCAGTCAGCATATACTCAAAAGTTATTAAGGCGCTTTAATGAAGATAAAGCAAAGCCTATGAGTATTTGTCCAAGGGATGAGGATGAAGATTTATTAGAGGCTGAAATACCATATCTAAGTGCGATAGGGGCATTATCGTATTTAGCTCAATGCACAAGACCAGATATCTCATTTGCAGTAAACTTGTTAGCTCGACATAGTTCTGCGCTAACACGCCGCCATTGGATTGGTATAAAGACAATCTTTCGATACCTGAAAGGTACGATTGATATGAGCTTGTTTTATCCCTACAGAGAGAAAAGAAATATGAACGCCGGCAAAACTATTCATAGTGACCAACGTTCTCCTCCTCCCCTCCATAAAAATGATAATGATGTTTTGACGGGCTTTGCTGATGCAGGGTGTCTCTCTGACCCTCACAAAGGTCGCTCTCAAACAGGTTATGTCTTTACCATGGGAAGCGCCGCGATATCTTGGAGATCTACAAAACAGACTCTTGTTGCTACTTCCTCAAATCATGCAAAGATCATTGCCCTACATGAAGCTGTACGTGAGTGCATATGGCTAAGGTCTGTAAATAGACACATTCGAGGAACATGTGATTTAAAATTTCCCACAAATGAACCTACATGTATTTACGAGGATAATGCAGCTTGTATTGAGCAAATGAAATTAGGTTTCATCAAGGGCGACAATAGCAAGCATATATCGCCGAAATTCTTCTACAGTCAACAACAACAAACACTTTTAAATATTGAAGTAAATCAAATCCGATCAAAAGATAATGTAGCTGACTTATTTACTAAGTCACTACCCAAATCCCCTTTCGAGAAACATGTAAGGAGCATCGGATTGAGAAGGATATCCGAACTCCCACGATCTTCAAGGGGAGTCTAAATCTAGGGGAGTATCCAGAAACATGCTTCACACTCAACGCGCGTTGTGCTCTTTTTCTCCTTCGACCAAGGTTGTTTTTTCCCACAGTATTTTATTGCTTGGCAATGTTTTTAACTAGGCAACTTCGAAGCGCACCACCAATACAATACTATTGACATGAAATATCTAAGGGAAAGTGTTGTATTATAAATGTATTATACTATGTATGTCTATTTCATGTAACAAATACTTAAGTGTATAGATAGGTACTTGAGTGTATAAACATAGGTACTTGAGTGTATGAAGACTTATGTAACATGTTTTACCAAGGGGCAACAAGCATGGCAGAATTCATCATTGAGATGGTTATCATTTTGGTTTTCTCTTTGAGCTTTCACACTACAAATGTATCCCTATAAATACCCCATTGTATGAGATGAATAAATACACTTGAATCTCCATTCTCTCTGAAACATTACTCTCTCCCTCTCTCTGTTAATCTACGTTTTTCCTTAAGCACTCTCCTCTGTTTTACATTCATACAACCTCCTCTGTTTCTAACTCTTAACACCTCCTCTACTTCTATTCCTAGCTCACCTAGCTCCTAAACATCTTTTTCTAAACACATTGTCCTAGCCCACTACTCCTAAAGCTTCTGCACTAAATTCCAACAGTGGTATCAAAGCCACAAATTCTAACAAATTCATTGGACAGAGTCCTATATCTAATTACTTCATTGGTTATTTGTATAGCGTCCTATTAATTTATGATACAGAAGTCAGTTTCTTAGAACTAGTTTCATGCTGCAGACGTTTATCTCCTATAGTCCAAGTACTTTCTTAGTTTGTTGCAGCAAGATTGATGGAAGAGTACCACTGATTGCAGACCATCTAAGAAATAATCGATCGATCTTAATCAATTTCAATATGACATATATGCCTAGGATACTCGGTCTCTTTTTATATTTAAAAGTATTAAGAATATGTTGTAGTATAAATGTATAAATACTGTGTATGTCTATATCATGTAACAAAATACGTAAAGTATTTAGATAGGTACTTGAGTGTATAATCATAGGTACTTGGGTGTATGAAGACTTATGTAACATGCTTTGCCAAAAGGCAACAAGCATGACAGAAAATAGTCATCAAGATGGTTATCATTTTGGTTTTCTCTTTGAGGTTTCACACTTCAAATGTATTCCTATAAATACCCCTTTGTATGAGATGAATAAACATACTTGAAATCTCCATTCTCTCTTAAATATTACTCTCTCTTTCTGTGTGTCAATTCCTCTTGTTCTTAAACACGTTATCAGCACGAAGTTGCTCTAGAATTAGAATCGAAAATTGACGAAAGAAGAGTTCATCATCGATCGAAGTCATTTTTCCAAACCTACAAAAAATCCCAAACCCTAGCTCATATCAAAGCCCTTGATTCCAAAAGCCCAGAACCGGTCTCAGAATCGCTGGAACCGGCTGGAAACTGCCTGAACCGGTCGCCGGAAGCAGAAAACCCGAACCAGACCGCTGCCGAGGTGCTGTCGAGTGCTGCCGAGAATCTACCGAGGTGCTGCCAAGAGCTGCGCAGCATCTGCCGAGGTGCTGCCAAGCAGCTGCCCAGAAGCTACGCAGCAGCTGCCGAGGCCCCTGTGCAGGAGTTGCCGAGACGCTGCCGAGAAGCTGCGCAGCAGCTGCCGAGCAGCTGCCGACACATCTGTCGACAGATTTACGGGGCGACTTTCCGACAACTTTTCCAGTGACTTTTCGACACTTTTTCGGTGACTTTTCGTGGCGAATTTCCGACACTTTTCCGGAGACTTTTCGACACTTTTCCTGCGAATTTTCAGACGATTTTTCTCGACTTTTTCCAACGATCCTTCCGATCACCTCCGATAATTTTTCCTGTCAAAATTTCCGGTAACAATATTCCAAGGTATTCTTTACTAAAAGTTCTCGTTTTTTGAGTTTTTATTTATTTTCTCTCCTTTTCTTCCTTTTTCTCGGGAACTTACAATCAAAAGCGGAATTATAGAAATTCACACCAAACGAACTAAGAGCGTTTGTAATCAATGAACTAAGAGTGTTCACAATGATTCTTGGAAATTGATTTCTTGGTAGCATAGCTCGGAAATCGTATTATTTTTCGTGGAAGTTTTAACTCCGAAACTAATATTTTCTTCTTATCTTCAAGGATGTCGAATGAACCTAGACTCGATTTTCAAATCCTTGACTCAACAGGTTCGGATTACCATAGCTGGAAAACCGACGTTGAGAACCATCTCACATCGAAGAGGATATTGCCCATCATCCATGCACCAGACCCGGCCCTTGTGTTCCCCCGAACACCCAAGAGGCATGCACAAGCAATCATCTTGATGCGACGTCATATGGACAAAGCACTCAGACTAGAGTACATATCCATCAAAGACGCAAAGGATTTATGGGAGGCGCTACAAGAGTGCTTTAACAATATCCAAGATTCTCTCCTCCCTGACTTGAAGGTTCAGTGGAATGATGTACGATTCTCAGACTTCAAGTCTATTGCTGAGTACAATTCAGAAGCTCTTCGTCTCAAGTTCATGTTGAGGTTCTGTCAAAAACCCTCACAGAAGAAGAGCTAATTGAGAAAACTCTCTCCACCTTCCCCGTTGCAGCAATCTTGCTATCAAAGCAGTATCGCACTGAAGTAAATGCTGGACGGATTACGAGGTTCAATGAGCTCATAAATATTTTGTCGGTAGCCGAAAAGCACGACAATATTCTCGTAAAGAATTATAATTCAAGACCCATTGGAACCAAGAGCGTTCGTGAGGCAAATTATAATGCACCCAAGAGAGGGCACAAGGAGCGGTACCACAACAATAGGGGACATGTGTACCCTAATAATAGGGAACATGAAGGACGAACATGTCCATATAGCCGTCCCAATAAAGAAGGAAACCGCAACTTTAGAGCGGGCACACGTGATGGCAACTCCACACGTGGAAGAGGGAGATATGGCAACACCGGCCGTGGAAATAGTAGCATGAGCCTTGGAGGTCTCACCATGCACCGTGGTAGTAGCAGCAACCCTCCTAGGGAATATCCACAACGTGCACAACCTGTACAACGTGCACAACCTGCACAACCTGCACCTCAAATGAAGGGAGGGAACCACAATGACATGTGTCATAGATGTGGAGCAATCGAGCATTGGTTTAAACAATGCCATGCAAGTACCCAATTAGCTGCACCCTACAAGGAGTACAGGGAAGCAAGAGAGCAAGAGGCTAACCTTGTCGAAGATGAAAATAGTGAAGATGTCAATCTCACCGTTGAGGACTTCAAAGCTGTAGATGAAGAGCACAAGGATGCCACAGACTTTGATTAGAATAATCCTCTTTCTATTTTCCAAGAATGGCAAATGTGCCTTAGTCAATAAATAACAATTGTACTAAACTCCTTCTTATGTGGCGTACCGAATGAAGTATGATGTCTAGGAAAGCAATTGAGATCGGGGTATTTAAGCGAGCCTCGCTTCACCAATATCTCTCTACTTTCCTGGTCATATTTCATTGGAATTACCAAACGGATTGAGTGATAACAATTTGTCTAAAGCTTGATATTTGGAATAGACTTATGAATAACTTTGATGTAATCATTGGCTATTTTCCCTATTAATAAAGTATCGCATTCAATGTCATGGACATGTGTTAATATTCCGAACTTTATCCATTTCAGTATGTTTTTCGGAGAATTGGAATGCCTTCTTGATAGTGGCACCACACATACTATATTGCGACATAGGCAATTATTTTTATGGATGACACCTAGTCGATCCTCAGTAACTACGATGGCAGGACCATCACAATTGATTCATGGTCGAGGACCAGCTCAATTTTTGTTACCAAATGGCACAAATATTAATGTCGCCGAAGCTCTATATGCTCCAAGGGCTAGAAGAACCCTATTAAGCTTTAAAGACATAAGAGCCAATGATTTTTATATGGAAACACATTGTGAGAATGGGCAAGAGTTCATTTGCATCACCTCTAAAAACTACGGAAATACACTAGTATTAGAGAAACTTATGTGTCGCTTTAGTGGATTGTATGCAACCACTATTAGAGTCATTGAATCCAACCATGTCATAAATGAAAATTTATGGGATCCTGACACATACAGGATTTGACACGACTGTTTGGGACATCCAGATCGTGACATGATGACTGGACAGTGCAACCTTCATGATACTGGTGTTTGCAGGGTAAGGTTGTAACCATTTGATCAGTACATTCTGCAAAGTCCTCGAGACAAATAGCACATGACGGGATGAGTCTGATAACAGACTCTTCCAAACTATCAATTCTTGTTTTCTCCAAACTCTTGATCGATGATCTACTTGCAGGAATAAAATTGACCCTATTACGGTACTCGTCCTCAAACAGGATGGTTTCTATTGCAACCCGATCTATAATGTCATGATATTGCGCAGCACCGAATAAGACCACAGTGATGTCCAGTATATTCACAGTAATAGGCAAATTATTAGCTACGTCAAACAAAATGCGCGCAAATATTTTGCTAGAAATAACTTTGTGTTCTTGTTGTGGGACACCCATACTCGAAAGATACTCGCGAACGATGCTTGTTGGGCTGGAGCAACTGCCGAGCAAAAGTCCTTTCTCAGTCACGAAAGTTGGTTCACCATCTGTTGTAAAGTCTGCTGGATCATCATACCAAAGCCGGGTTTGCTTGAAGAGACGTAGACGGATCGGATGCACACGGGGGAAATCCAAACTTGGTACTGAGTGCCCTGTTTCTACTTGCAACACTGTGCTAGCGAATATATGCCTCTCTGTGGACATGCTTGAAGAACTGATATTCAAGGAAACAATGGAGAGTAAGGTAGTTTTGAGGGCGAGGGATTATATAACTAGCGCAATTAGAGTCTCTTCTACAAGGACTAGGAAAACACCTAAAATTACCTCTCTTCTACAACGATTAGGAAAACAAAAATATTCATAATTTGTGAAAGCCTATAAACCAAAACCAACAAGGATTAGGAAATTGGTGTGTACAGAAATTACTTCCGCCAGCTAGAAAGTCAATTCTAAGAGTCTCAGTAACCAGTCTCCGAGTTAGTCTCAGTCTACCAATTTGTAATCACACTCCGACCGGACCGGCTATTAAAATACTTACAAAGTTGGAAACCGAGGGAAACAATAACTATATTCACAAAACCCAACAATCGAATTCACAACATAACTCCAATTCACAGAGGATAACATTCAGCAAATCTATAACAATGTACAGATGCAAGTACAAAAAAGAAATCACCTTTTATTAGCCTGGGAAATGACAATTTCGAAGGCTTGTATGCATCAAAACCAATCTAGAATTACCCAAAAACGAAGAGAAGCAAAGAGTCTCCACCTTTTGGGCCTTTCCGTCGAGCCGAGCTCGAGCTCGACCTCAGGTCAGGTGCGGCGCCTTGGACATCAAGCCTCAGCTGAGGAACCTGCACCTCATTATTTATCAAACAGCAACCCGGCCAATTCGACCCGGTTCGGTTTAAATTTAAAAACCCAGCCCAAACCGTATTGTTTGTTATTGAACCAAACCGCAACATTACCTTAGAGGGGTGTATTGTATATATAATTACTGGAACTTTTTAACAAATCTATGGAATTTAAAAGTCCAGGTGTATTCAATATAGACTTTTAATAGTTCATGAAAGTCTTGGGGTATTCAATCAGGATTTTAAAAGACTTTATGAATTCCACCAAAATCTAGGTGTATTCAATTATGACTTTTAAAAATGATTGAAAGTACAAAGGTATTCAAAATATCATTCATACTTAAGGACTTAGAAACTCATGGATAATTATAGACTTTGTAGTGTTAATTATACATACCAAACTCCAATAATTTTCCAGCCACCAGACCGAAGATTTGGAAAAGTCTATGATGGACTTTCTATTTGCGGGGGAAGGGGTTGATCTTCCATCATCTCTCTTTCTGGTTTTTTTTTTGTGTCTTTTCTTTAATCGTTTATGATATCAATGTTTTGGATACCCAACATGTTCACTAATACCCAAATATTATGGTCTACCCTAAAAACCTAAAATAGTGTTGCTATGAAATATCGGATTGTGTCTTCTTAGTTATTCTCATTTATTTGAGTTTATATTTACGGTTCAAATGAAGCTTGAAAAATTGAACTTCAATTGATTGAATATATATATATATATATATATATATATTTCCTCATATAAGGATGTCCTTACCTAAGTTTATGGAATGGATTTGATGTTTTCACCCACTTTCCGATCACATTTTCATATCTTAACCGTTCTGTTTTTAGTTCCTAATGTATAGATCATCTATGCAAAATTTCAGCCAATTTGGTAATCGTTAAGGAGTCCAAAACTGTAATTTACACGAACGAACCGAATCAGTCGAACCGGAATCGTTCATTTACATTGTTGTAATTTGCAGTTTTGGATGCCTTAAGGATCACCAATTTGGCTGAAATTTTGTAGAGGTGATACATTAGGACCTAAAAACTGAACAGTTAAGATGTGAACATATGATCGGAAAGTTGTCGAAAACAGGAAATCCGTACCTAAGCTTAGGTAAGGATGTCCTTAGTGTGGCCGGACTATATATACGTCAACGCAGCTGAGGCGTTCCAGGTGGCGACGGTGGCGCGCAGCTTGCAGGAGGGAGGCCGGAGGCTTCCCAGACGGTTATGGGCAGCGTTCGAGGTCGGAGGAGGTCGGGGTTGCAGGTTCTGGGCAGCAACCCGACCTGCAACTGTAGGTTTTCTGCAGCGAGATGCAACCCCGTCGCCGGCGACTCCACCAACTACAGATAGCTCCGTTCGACCCCCGCATCCGTTCGACAAGCCCCACCACTCCGTCGAAGCTCAATCAAGGCTGCTCCGTCGACGTCTGCACTTTAGCAACAGTGTGGACGTCCTCTTTGGAAATGTTTCATGTGTGTGTGTGTGTGTGTGTGTGTGTGTGTCTGATTGTTAAGGCATTGATAATTGCCTTAAAGCTAGTATAGTTCAGGTTGACAGATTCAGTTCGTCTATTGGTGTAAGCAAGTTAGATACCTAAACGGTCATCAATTTAGCTGAAAACTTGTAGAGATGATCTATACACTAATACATAAAAACTGAACGGTCGAGATGTGAAATGCGACTAAAAACTGACCGAAAACTCGAACTTCAGACCTTAATTTCAAAGCGGAGCTCCGCTCTGGATAAAATATGTATATATATATATATATATATATATATATAAAGACAATGACCAATATATATCTTGTTATCATATATGTTAATCGACGAAAACAAGATTGGTGAGAATAATTAACTATAAATATCAAGTGATTTATATTGTATCTTTATGTTAGTTGGGAGATCAAGAATGAGAGCACACTAGCTAGACAGAGTAATAATCATTTATTTGAGTCAATGTCTACCAGAAAATACTTGACCATTAAAGAGGCAACAAACTATTATCTTGGTTTGCGTTTGGATTGGATTGATTGTATTTTTTATTTTTTTTATGTGTTAAGAAATCTATAGAAGTCATTCATAATAAAAGCATATAGATTTCATAAATCAATAAAAGGTCTATGGCTAAATCAATCGTTTTTAGAAATCAAAAAGAGTCCATCAACTTTTTAAATAGTCTATGGACTTTTCAAAAAGTCTGTCATTTAAAAAAAGTCTACACAAATCCAAATACAATACACCCCCCTTAGTTTCCGGATTTTGAATAAAACACATTCATTTTCCATGTTTTTTTTTTTTTGAGAAGATTCATTTTCCATGTTTGGGAAGCACCAGAATGGGAAAGAAGAAATAGTCAGGGGTGTTTAAGTAAATATGATTCAAGAGAGATTGATGAGAGAAGTGTGTTTCATTATTAAGAATAGGAGCCCTATATAAAGGGATTACAAAGTACATGTTCTAATGATACAAGGAATACTATTCCGAATAAGACTAAGAATTCTAGAACATTCTCTCTTTTTACTACTCCTAGTTTGATTAGACACACAAAGCTGATTTTCCTTCAACACTCTCCCTTGTGCAGCTCAAACTTGGTGGTAACACTTCATCCGTTGCCTCGTTAAAAACCTTGCTCGAGTGAAAAACCCTGTGGGAGTAAAATACACTCGAGGAGGAGAAAAGAGTATAACACATCCTTAACTCTTCGAGATCGAACATGTAGGTATCATAACTCCCCCTGATGTCAATATCTCCCCCTGATTGCTACAATCATGGGAGTTCAGATAACTTTCTTAATCAGATACTCTTCACATGTTTCTTGAAGGTGGGTTTAAGTAACGACTTAGTGAATAAGTCCGCTACATTATCCTCTGATCGGATTTGATTTACTTCAATCTTTAGAAGCAATTGTTGTTGCTATTTATAAAAGAACTTAGGCGATATATGCCTGGTGTTGTCGCCCTTGATGAAACCTAACTTCATTTGCTCAATACAAGCTGCATTATCCTCATAAATGCATGTAGGCTCATCCGTGGTAGACTTCAAACCACAACTTCCTGGAATATGTCGAATTACAAACCTTAGCCATACACATTCACATACAGCTTCATGTAGAGCAATAATCTCTGCATGATTTGAGGAAGTAACAACAATGGTCTGTTTTGTAGACCTTGAAGATATCGCAGTGCTTCCCATGGTAAAGACATAACATGTTTGGGAGCGACCTTTGTGAGGGTCAGAGAGGTACCCTGCATCAGCAAAACCCATCAAAACATTATTGTTGTTTTGGTGGAGGGAAGTAGGGGGACACTGGCCACCATGAGTAGTGGCAGCGCCGGCGGCAGCAATTCAATGGACGGTGGCGTTTTGCCTCTTGGGGTCCGATCCCAAATTTCCCTCATTCCTTTTCTCTCTGTAGGGATAGAATAGGCCCATATCAATCGTACCTCTTAGGTATCGAAAGATTGTCTTTACAGCAATCCAATGGCGACGTGTTGGCGCAGAGCTATGTACAGCTAACAAGTTCACTACGAATGAGATATCTGGTCTTGTGCATTGAGCTAAGTACAATAATGCACCTATTGCACTTAAATAGGGCACTTCGGCCTCTAATGGTTCTTCGTCCTCATCCTTTAGACGAAACGGATCTTTTCCGGGCTCAAGACTATGGCCGATCATGGGAGTACTCGCAAGCTTCGCTTTATCTTCATTAAAGCGCCTTAGAATGTTCTGAATATATGCAGACTGATGGATCAAAATCCCATCACTACGGTGCTCGAGTTCTAAACCAAGACAAAACCGCGTTTTCCCAAGATCTTTCATCTCAAATTTGGATTTCAAATAATTAGCAATTTCCTTTAACTCATGTAGAGTTTCAATTAGGTTCATGTCATCAACATAAACTGCTACGGATTACAAATCTGGAACTTGTTCTTTTAATGAACACACATGGGCATATTTCATTGTTAATATATCCCTTTCCAATCAAGTAGTCACTTAGACAGTTATACTAGATCCATCCGGATTGTTTTAACCCATATAGCGAGCGTTTCAATTTTATTGAAAACGCACTCCGTGGTTTAGAGCCACTTGATTTGGGTAATTGAAATCCATCTGGGACCTTCATGTATATCTCTGAATCTAGATCCCCATAGAGATATGCTGTAACCACATCCATAAGCTGCATGTCAAGTTTTTTGGAAACTACCAAACTGACAAGGTAGCGGAACGCTATAACGTCCATTACAGGAGAATATGTCTCCTCGTAGTCGATTCCAGGACGTTGTGAGAAACCTTGCACCACAAGGCGGGCTTTATATCTTACCACCTCATTTTTCTCATTACGCTTCCTAACAAAGACCCATTTATGGCCAACAAGTTTTACATTAGGGGGTGTCTGCGTTACAGGCCCAAATACTTGTCTCTTTGCTAGTGAATCTAATTCAGCCTGGATCGCATCTTTCCATTTAGACCAATCCGCTCTTCGTTGACATTCTTCAACAAAGCGAGGTTCGATATCATCATCTTCTATAATTCCTTTTGCAATATGATATGCAAACGCATCATCAATAGCCATAGAATTTCTATCCATCATCTCATGTACACTAGTGTAATTCATGGAGATCTCTCTATTCTCTGGAGTTGGTTCTGACATTGGAGCGTCCCCCAATGATGTCTCTTGGACATAACTATAATCCGGAATATTCTCATGAGATGGATTATTTATATCGATGATTAATGGACTATTTTGTGTCAAACTCGCTTTCTTTCTTAGACGAGAATCCATCGAACCTATGGGCCTCCAGCGCTTCCTGGCAGGAGTAGTAGGCCTACCCATAACGTCACTATCATTGTGAGAGGGGACGTTGGCGCCATGCTCATGTACTCTTGAGTTGGCGTCATGTCCTCTAGTTTTAGGGACATCAATCCTTGCAGGCACGTTTGCAGCAGGTATGTGTGATCTCATCACTTTAGCAATATCAGAAAACGCATCAGGCATCGATTTTGCTACGTTCTGAAGATTGAGAATTCTCCACACTTCAATTTCGGACTGTGTGGTTCTGAGATCAAGATGAGACAGAGTGGGGACAGACCACAACAATTCCTATCATTCTTGTTGAACATTTATGTTCCTATCTCCCCCTAACGACGAGAAGACTGTCTCATCAAAGTGACAATCCGCAAATCTAGTGGTAAAGAGATCGTCTGTCAAGGGTTCTATGTAGCGGATAATTGTTGGAGAATCATATCCAACATAAAAGTCTAATTGTCATTAAGGACCCATTTTGGTGCGTTGTGGAGGCGCAATTGGCACATAAACTGCGCACCCAAATATGCGTAAGTGTGAAATATTAGGTTCATACCCAGTTACCATCTGGGACGCAGAAAATGGTTGAGTGGCAGTGGGCCTCAGACGAATAAGCACAATTGCATGCAATATTGAATAGCCCCAAGCAGAAATAGGGAAATTGGTGCGCATCACCAGTGCTCAAGTAACCATTTGTAGTCGTTTAATTGCGGCTTCTGCGATACCATTTTGGGTGTGAACATGAGGAACAGGATGTTCAACATCAATCCCAATGGACATGCAATAATTATCAAAAGTCTTTGATGTAAACTCCCCAGCATTGTCTAATCTTATAGACGTAATAGAATGATCAGGGTGGTGAGCCCTTAACTTAATTATTTGTGCTAGGAGTTTAGCAAATGTAGCGTTCCTTGTGGACAATACATAATATGTGACCAGCGTGTCGATGCATCAACTAACACCATAAAATATTGAAATGGTCCTCATGATAGTTGAATAGGTCCACAAATATCACCTTGGATTCTTTGTAAGAATGGTATATTGTCTTTAGTGTCCTTTGCATAGGATGGTCTCGATCCTAATTTTGCTAAAGAGCAGGCTTTGTAGAATGAATGATGGGCTTTAGAAACAACCAATGAGGATTTTGGTTGAGCCACAAAGTCACAAAAGACCTAAGAAGTGAAATTTGGAGACGAAAGAGCATTGGTGGCGTGAAAGCCACCCTTGGGCCGCAGGGGGACGGCGGCGCTGGCCAAGGATGGCCGGTTTTGGGGGTGAACGGCGCCGGGAGGTGCAGGGGCTCTTTCGGAGTCCAAAATCTGATTCTTACTTCCTTTCGTTCGGAAAAAAGGATATCCGTGTGAAGTCTTTAATATACGGGTCATCATATCACGACCTGGGTGTCTCAAACGGTCGTGCCAAAGCCTATATGTGTCGGAATCCCACAAATCATCTCTCATAACATGATTGGATTCAATTATTCGAATAATGGTTGCATACAACCCACTAGATCGACACATAAGTTTCACTAAGACTCGTTTATGTCCGTAGTCATTAGAGGTGATGCAAAGGAACTCTTGTACATTCTCACTATGTGTTTCCACATGAAAACCATTGGCTCTTATATCTTTGAAGCTCAATAAGGTTCTTCCTGCTCTAGGAGTATAAAGAGCTTCGGTGACATTTAAAGTTGTGCCATTTGGCAACATAAATTGAGCTGGTCCCCGACCATAAATCAATTGAGATGATCCAGCCATCGTAGTCACAAAAGATCAAGCAGGTGCCATCCATAGGAATAGCTGCCTATTTCAAAGGATGGCATGTGTAGTTGCACTATCCATGAGACATTCTAACTCTCCGAGAAACATACTGAAAAATAATAAAGTTCGAAATTAAAAATATGTCCGAGACATTGAATAAAATAAGTCGATACTTTATTAATGATAGTAATTATTACATCAAAATGTCTTGACCAAAATCTAATCCAATATAAAAATCAAATCGTAGTCACTTAATCCGTTTGGTAATTTCAATTTGGTTGTGACCAGGTAAGGTAAGGTGAGATTTTGGTGGAGCGTTGCTCACTTTTAAAATCGTTCTCTCAGTTCAAACATTTCCTAGACATCACAATTACTCTTGAGTACGCCTAGTGAGAAAAAGTTAATACAATAAGTCATTTTATTGATGAGGGCATAATTGCCATTACATAATTCTTGGAAAAATAAAGGACTATACTAATCAAAATCTGCAGCATCCTTGTGCAATTCCTTGTCAGATTTGAAGTCCGTTATGGTGAGATTGACGTTGGCATCATCACCATCTTCTTCTCCTTCTTCGGCAAGATAGGCTTCATGCTCTCTAAATTCTCTATATGCCTTGTAATGCGCAGCTAATTGTTTGCTTGCATTGCATTGCTTGAACCAATGCTCGCTTGATCCACATTGATGACACATGTCATTTGATTTCCTCCCCTTAATTGAGGTGCATTGTTTGCACTTGAGTGGCGTCCCCTAGAGGAATTGGTGCCATTCCCACTGCCTTGGGTGGTTCCTCCACATCCTGGAGCCCCACGGCCTCCTCTCCCACATTGCCATGTGTTGCCATGTGTTCGTCTTTCATTCTGACGATTACCTTCCTTTGTAGGGCGGTTATATGGACCAAAACGTCCGTTGTGTCCTTATTTTTAGGGTTCCGCTCCTTGCACCCTCTTTTGGGTGCATTATTATAATTCGCTTCATGAACGCTCTCAGTTCCGATAGGCCTTGAATTATAATTCCTCACGAGGATATTATCATGTTTTTCAGCTACAGACATCACATTAATTAGCTTATGAAACCTCGTGATCCGTCCAGTATCGTATTCAGTTCGATATTGCTTTGATAGCAAAATTGCTAAGATGGGGAAGGTGGAGAGAGTTTTCTCAATTAGTTCTTGCTCTATGACGGGTTGTCCACAGAACCCCAACATGGTTTTGAGGCGTAGAACTTCTGAATTATAGTCAGCTACAGACTTGAAGTCGGCGAATCGTAGGATTCCCTTTGAAGTGTATCGTTGGTAATGTCAATGATACCCTTTGAACTTCTGAATTATATTCAGCTACAGACTTGAAGATCTCACTTCAAGTCTGTTGAGTCAAGTGAGATGGTTCTCAACATCCGTGGCCCAACTATGATTTTCCGATTCAGTTGAGTCAAATATGGGAAAGTCAAGCTTCGGCTTCGACATCCTGAAATAAGAAGAAGAAATTTATTAGTTTCAGAGTTAAAACTTCCACGACAACTAAATAATAAGATTTCTGAGCTAGATTGGATTAGACCGAAACAATGATGTTTGTATGGTCAAAAATCGATGCTCACAGACGCTCTTAGTCCGAAGTCTTTACGAGCACTCTTATTTCGTTTATAGCGTGAATCCCCACGATTCCGCTTTTTATAGAATCGAACCCACGTTCTATGAAAGGTGGGATGAAGAAGAAGGGAGGTTTTTAAGTCCCCGAGAAAAGAAGAAGAAAGTAAATTGCAGGAAGCAAGAACTTTAATCTTAAATACTTACTTGTTGATTTCGGGTTTTGGATCACGCATGTGTTGATGCAGACGTGATGAGGTGTTAAATGCGTGGGGCAGCAGGGGCTGCAGTGATGTTGCAGTAGCGGGTTGCAGCAGGAGGAAGAAGAGCTGTTGAAGCAGGTGTGCTGCAGGGGCAGCAGAAGCACGGCAGATGCTGCAGGGGCAGCAGGGTAGCAACGCAGGGCTGTAGGCGCGTAGGCGAGCAGCAGCGTGTGCAGGGGCGCGAAGACGCAGGCTGGCAGCAGGGGCCTCGGGGGGCTTGCGGGGCTGCACAGGCAACAGGCGCAGGGGCGCGCAGGAGAGCAGCAGCGAGCGAGGCTAGCGCGGGCTAGGAGCTTGCGCTTGCGACGCTATCCTATGGGAATTTTTCGGTTTTTAGGTTTTTTGAGTTTTAGGGCTTTGGGTTAGGGCTCGTGCTGATAAAGTGTTTAAGTAAATATGATTCAAGAGAGATTGAGGAGAGAAGTGTGTTTCATTTTTGAGAATAGGAGCCCTATATATAGGGATTACAAAGTACATGTTCTAATGATACAAGGAATACTATTCTGAATAGGACTAGGAATTCGAGAACATTCTCTCCTATTACTACTCTTAGTTTGATTAGGCACATAAAGCTGATTTTCCTTCAACAAGGGGAAAGTTGTGGCCCATTGCTGGTCTATGGTTATTTGTAGCCTTATTGGTGTTTTAGAGAGTTTAATTCCCTTTTTTGTTTTTAGAATTTGGAATGTATGCTCAAATTTGATAATCTGATTCTAAGTTAGAAGTAGGTATTTTGGCTTTTGTACTACATCGTATCCCTGCTTATAACTTTCTTTTTGCTGAAATGAAGTATGGTATATGAATTTGATAAAAAAATAAATAAATAAATACAAAATTGGGGGAAAGTGAAGTCTCACATATTCTATGGATTCATTTTCCCTTACTTTTTCCAGGTATTGACTACTCACTTTTTACAATTTTATTAAAATAAATTGGAATTTCTTAACAACTTTTTCAATGTTACAACGAGAGGAAATAATTAGTGAAAGGCCTCATATGTGTTTGTGTGTGTTATTGACTTGTAATTACTGTAATCCGACGCTACTATGGTCGATAACCATGAGGCTAGTATAGTAGAGCCGTAGAGGTTAATATATTTAGGCTGCAGGGTTGGGGGGGCTGTTAAGGTCCCTTGCGTATAAGCAAAGCACGGCGATCTGTTTGGTAAACCAAGAAATGACCTGCTTTGCTTCTAAGCCCAGGCTTTTTCAGAGAAAAAGCATAAACCCGGCTACCCCTGCTTTTAGAAGCAGAAGCTGGAACTGTAGCAGAGAAACTGTAGCAGAGTTTTAATGAAATTTTCAAAATACCGAAAGCTACTCGGTAAGCTTTTTCTTAATGTGAGATTGATTTTGCCATCAGTACTAGTTTAGGGTCTGGATTGTTGATGTTGTATTGTAGATACCCAATTTGGCTCAAAATTTTCTATTGGGTTTTATGAGGAGCGTGAGTTTGCACTCTATGTTTCTTCAATTTCCGATGAGCTTAAAGTACGAGTAAGGTACTTGAAAGAGGGTCAGAATCTCTTATGAAGAATTGATTGTGGCGTGGTCCAAGGTCTCTTTGCAATGCTTGTGGGCTCTTCTGGGCAAACAAGGTCAGTATATCTTATGATGAATTGATTGCTTGTTTTCTTTTATTGCTATGGTTTTTAGAGGGTTGGTTTCTGTTGGTTTACTGAAATTATTGTTGGTAAGAATTATGGATAAGGATTGAGAACTTAGAAGGAGTAATTGATAATGTTGCTTGCGCATGTTGTTTGATTTTGCATACAACCTTGATTGTGGGATGGGGGTACAATGCTAGTAATCAAGGTTGGTGTCTTGTCAAGCTGCTAGTTTAATTGTCTGAGCGTATTGCAAATTGTGTCAATGGTCGAATTTTGAATATGATTATAATCCTCATTGCATTGCTGAAGCTGCTACCATGATTTGACAAATTGTAAATGGCTTCATTCCCATAGCATGTATGAGAAAACTATTCACATTATGCTTCCTCCTAATTTGCTGTGCATGTTCTAACTTCACTACCACTTAAAGAAAGAAAGTCTGGAGATTGCTTCCTAACCAAGAACAGAACTCTGCAGTATTTCTAGTTTATATGTTTCTCGTCAAATGTCAGGAAGTTGTGGAAGTCTAATAGGTTGACTGAAGTTTCACCTTTCAGAGATTTGGATGCCATGTTCTGAGCATTCCCAAGCAACTTCTTTCCTCTCAAATTTCTGGTTTGCAGAAGGATCAGGACCGAGATGGAGAGTCAAATTCCACTGCTGTGGATGCAAAACAGGTAGCTACTTGGATTGTGAACTTGTCAATTTTCTATAGAGGAAATGTAGTTTGGTGATATTTCGATTTGTCAACAGAATATAACAAAAACATATTACTTAATCCAAATCTGTTTACAAGACTATATGCTATAAATCAGTTTGAGTGGTAATGATGTGAGTGCATTAGAAATGAAATATCTTGACATTATGATATATCAAATCGGAATGTTGCTTGAGAATCTGTACTATGTCAAAATAAGACAAAATGGACTTCTTAAGGGAAATGTATTTTGATCTTGTATAGTTGTATTAAATATATATCATGTCATATATGTAGGTGAGGAGGAGTATAGTACTGGTCCAAGGTTTTTGATACATTAATGCTGCAGCCTTGGTAATGGACACTATTCTTGGAGATCAACTTGCCACCTCTATTGTTCAACCGACATTATTCCTGGAGATCAACACTCTTAAATATTATCATTTGAGGGCTTTGTAGCATGCCAATTAAGAACTGGGTGTATAATATACATGCTTTATTTTAGTTGCTAATAGTCTTTATTTTTTATGTACTGAACTCCTGATTCACTCTTCCCCTAGAAATCAATAGCAGCTTGCAAGTGGATTTCACGTATAGCTTGGCAATGCTGTTGCTTCTTAACATTTGTTCTGCCTTCCTTGCATAGTCTAATACATTAACTGTATAGTTATTTTTAAAATTGTGCAATATTAATCATATAGTCACCATCATTTATAAAAGTTTGACAGTTATGAATAATTTATATTAACACAATAAATATTAAACTAACGATAACAAGAGCACTTCAAGTACAGCATATTACCAAACAATCAAAAGCAAAATAATCTTTCATGTCCCTTTTAAAAAAAAATAATCTTTCATGTCCAAATTGATCATTCCACAAACAAAAAGCATAACCCAATTTTGAGTTTACTAAACACTTTGTCACTGCTTTTGCTACTGACAGCATTTATAAAAAGTCAATTTACCAAATACTCAGCTGCTTTGCTTTTCAGCCATTTATTCTAAGAAATAAGCAAAAGTCAGTTTTTTTGCATTTATAAAAAGTCAATTTACCAAACACTCAGCTGCTTTGCTTTTCAGCCATTTATTCTAAGAAATAAGCAAAAGCCAGCTTTTTTTAAAAGCACAGTCATATCAAACACACCTTTAATTCGCCACAAAGCGGAGAGGACTACATACTCTAAGCTGTGTTCAGCATCGAAATGTTAGCACCGTTCCTGACAACAGTATGCGCCTAGGCGGCATTTGGGTCAGATTGGAACTGCATTAGGATACTCATTGGGGACAATAATCACATTTGTATCACTCACAGGCATATGGGTTTACCTAGGGGAAGTAATGGTGGTATGCTCCAGAAATCTACATCACAAAATACTAATGTCCCAGAACTCCCATGTTCACTCTATCCCTCTTGCTATCACGCATTGGTCACCTTCTGATCGCATTCAATGTCCCGAACGGTCTCTATGTAGCTTCAATAATCATCGGGTTTTGCTTTGGTGGACAGTGGCCACTGATATTTTCAGTAACTTCTGAATTTTTCAGGCTTAAGCACTTCTCTACTCTGAACAATGCCGCTGCTGGGAGAAGACCCTGCCAATCCATAAATCTCCAAGGTTCACGTTTACTTCCAAATACCATTAAGGATGAAGAATGTGTAGTTTGTAGATCGACTGCCGAATGCCAGCCGCTATTTTACAAGTCATTTAATTGGTGGTGCAGTAAAAAAGGATTCGTAGAACATTCAAGGGATTTGTATGTACAGCATTCAGGGTGTATTAATGAAAGGAAAATATTGATTCTTCTGCTTTTCAACATGGCTGGCCTTTCCAGAAGAAACAGTTAAACTGGACTTTAGAATGGGAAAAAACAGGTAAGATACTCGAAGCTTTCTGAATTTGCAGATGTAGAAAACCGATCCAGTGTTGTTGTCTACAGAAAGCTGAAAGTAATGGGAAATGTTCGCTATTATATCATCCACTATCTGCAAGTAGAAAACCGATCCAGGTCTGACAATAGCCAACATTTCAAGGAATCCTCCACTGCCATCAGATACAACTCAAGCTGAACACTAGAGCAAGAAACAGATACCAATTAAAGTCGAAATTTGGTTTGCATTTTGAAGAAATTCAACAGATACTAAGTAGAAATTTGGTTTGCATTTTGAAGAAATTCAACGGCCATCCACCAACAAACACACTTCTCTAGCTGCCAAAACAACAATGAATTTACATTTTAGACTCTGGGGTAAACAAAATTAACTTTGTATAGAGGCCTACTAGAAATAAAAGAGTGCCAGATCCCAAAATACATCTCCACAAAAGAGGTCCAACTGTTTTTTGCCTCAACTCTGATCCAGCAGAAAAAATCCATATCCTGACTAATTCATTTCTGCTCTCTGCTTCATCCCAGCTTCCTGATCACTGAAAACAAGATCAATAAAACAATCAGGCATAGTAAGTAACCACTCTTCTCGAGTAACATCCGGACCAGGCAAGAATTTTGCAGTTGCATCATTACACACTCCTGTAACAATTGCCCTTGTTGCAGCCCTAGTAGTAGCATTAGCAGACAATGAACCAAGAGACCAAGAAACTTCCTTGTAGAGCTCACTAAGCTTCTTCAGCTTCTCTTGGAGATGTCCAGCGTGCTCAGCCTCCAACTTCTCAGCATGAACTTTAGTTATCAACTCTGTGCTAGAACTCTCGAGCACATAAGTAGATAGACCCAAAGTTTCTGCAACTTCAACGGCAAGCAGTGCAGCAGATGCTTCGCCATCCAAACGGTTGCACAAAATGTGGTCCTCGACAGACGAGCTTGAATTACTCCATAGGAATTTCTGACCAAAGCAACTAGAACACATTTGGTATCCAACTTCCTCCACAATGAATCAATATTAATCTTCATTATACCATCCAATGGAGCAGTCCAGCAATCAAGTCTGAACAAAGAAAAAAAAACTGAACCAACATTCAATCCATTGAACTTGCGTAATCCCACACTCGCAATCAATTGATAAGAAATACAATAAGCAAGGATCAGATTTAGTTAAATTGAGATGCTAGAATTGAGTTTCCCATCTGACATCATGGGTTGAAAAAGAGGATTTGGAAGACACAGGATGGGGTAAACGTTACAGAGACAAAGTTCATGCATTTTCCAAAGAAAAACACCACATATAATTGCAACTGTATATCATTAGAAAGGAAGCAAAAAGATCATCCATTCAGTCACTACAAACAACCAGCCTCCAAAATGATCATTCAAGTATAAACACAGATCAGTTCTTATTCTCAACAAGCCCAGAAGTTACCAAATTTTGTATTTCTGCTTCGCAACAAAAAAATATTTGACCTAGACAACCAAGACTCTGAAGAAAAGTTGGACATAAATGAAGAAAAGTTAATTCATTAAAAAAATTTATGCACTTCTTTCCAACTAAAGGGAAACCACAGCAATAGACCGGTTGACATTTTAACCAGCAGTAATTACCTAAATTCTATGCAAAATTAGTAACAATGTACTCTTTAAGTTTCCATTGCCTCTAGTAATATTAAAAACTATCTAGAACAAAAACAACCTCATGTTCTCTTGAAAAATGTGAGAGTTACTGAACACATGACACATGCTAAATATTAGAGTTAATAATCCCTAAATTCTAATTACCATGCAGAACACATGGGACATGCTAATCACACACATTTCTAGCAAGTTACTCAAACAGCACACAAACACATTATATTAAACATCCCAACAGACCCGAATAACTCAGCTGTGGGAAAGTTTTAACTACTTTATTAGGCATAATTTAACGTTCAATTAAACCAGCATTATCAACATTTCTACCAAGTATCTCAAACAACATAAATACCAAATACTTAAGTATAAAAACAAAAATCAATCTTAAGAGTCATAAAAATGAAATGAGTACAAAGACCTTTTTTCATCAGCAACCCAATAATCACCTTTCTTGAGGTCCTTTCTAGCAAGAGCTTCCTTCAGAAGTCCTTTCGAAGATCCAATTCCTGACTTGATAGCTGCTAAAACATCCCCTTTCAGTAGTGTACCGTGAGCACCTGATGCCCTCAATGAGGATGTATCCAATCCATGCTCTCGAATTAGCAACTTAGCTGCACGGCTGATCTTTATGATACTTGAACCAACAGTGACATCATCAACCTTGACAAACAACAAGAATTATTATTCTTGAAAATTAGTGTTCTTCAGACACAAAAAATGTATTCTTGAGATCAGTATTTCATCAGTTAACTAGCTGAAAACTAGTTCGCTACTTAATCAATTGACAGATTTGAGGAACATATTATAAAGGCTTTAGATTTGAAGAACATATTGACAGATTTGAAGAACATATTAATATCCCAGCCAAAATGTTTGAAGAATTAGACAATATGCATACAGATTAAAAGAATATTGGAAAACCAATATACAGGATGATACAATTACATAAGACAACCTAAGTTTAATTTTACCCCAAACAATAAATCAGTAATGATCATCTCATTGTTCTAGCATTCTTGTAAATTAGTGTTGTTATATGTCTTCAGACAACAAAAATGTGTTTGACATCATGAGATCGGTAATATATTTCATCACTAAACTAGTTCGCTACTTAATTAATTGACAGAATTGAAGCTCTTCATGTTATAAGGGCTTTAGACACAAAAACTTCATCAAGGATAGTAAAAGGCAGATTATACAGTTCTACGAGCCTTTTGCACTTACTGTTACTGCAATTGGTTGGCCAACAGGCACATCCTTCAAGTGCTAGTATTTTTGCCAAGTAACTGCAACCAAAATCCATTACAATAAATTATCAAGATTACCTGGAAAAAGTTATTCATTAAAAAAATTTGTGCACTTTTTTTCAACCATTCACAAAAGCAAATGATCCCAAAACAACTAAGGGGAAACCACAACAATAGACCAGTTGACATTTTAACCAGCAGTAATTACCTAAACCTATGCAAAACTAGTAGCTGTCTATACTCCTTCCACTCAATGTACCCTTTTAAGTTTCCTTTGCCTCTAGTATTATTAAAAACTATCTAGAACGAAAATAAACCTCATGTTCTCTTGATTAAAATTTTAGAGTTACTGAACACATGGTACATGCTAAATTTTAGAGTTACTGAAAATAATGTTTGGATATGAATATCAAAAAATCCAACAGTGTAACTCATCCAAATCATCAACTTGAGCAGCCAATTCAATGAATTTCAGTTGGAATTATAATTGCCTCAATAGTTAGAACACCAGCATTATCAACACTTCCTATCAAGAAGTGTATTGGGTGGAACTTGAGCTACCTAGGCTATTGACACAACTTAAATAGCAGACCCCAATCACTCAGCTGTGGTTGGGACCAACTTTTAACTACTTGACTAGGCAAAATTTAACATTCAATTAAACCAGGACTTGACTTACAAAACTATCAAAAACTTGAATTGCATTTCTAGCAAGTATCTCAAACAACATAAAATACCAAATACGTAAGAAATAAAAAGACAATCAATCTTAAAGAGTCATAAAAATGAAATGAGTTCAAAGACCGTTTTTTATCAGCAATCCAACGATCATCATTCTTGGAAACTTCAAGAGCTACCTCCAGTTGTCCTTTCTGAGCCTACACATAAACAAACACTAAAATTTTAGCTCTACCTCTGTAAACCCAAGTTTAATTATACACCAAACAATAAATTGATAATGATCGTCACATTATTTTGGCAGATGCAAAAAATTCCTCAAGGATAGTAAAAGACATATTATACAGTTCTAAAAGCCTTTTGCACTCACTGTTACTGCAATTGGTTGGCCAACAGCCACATCCCTTGAACCTTCAACTGTTAGTATTTTGCCCAAGTAACTGCAACCAAAATCCAATACAATAAATTATCAAGATTACCTGGAAAAAGTTAATCATTAAAAAAATTTATGCACTTTTTTTCAACCATTCACAAAAGCAAATTATCCCAAAACAACTAAGGGAAAAACATAGCAATAGACCAGTTGACATGTTTAACCAGCAGTAATAACCTAAATTCTATGCAAAATTAGTAGCAGTCTATATGGTATAATTTAACTGTATACATGCTAAATATTAGAGTTAATAATCCTTAAATTTTAATTACCATGCTGAACACATGGTACATGCTAATCACACACAGAGACTTGTAATTACCAAAAACTTTAATTGCCTTAGCATAAGCACCAAATACTTGGATATATAAAGACAAAATGTGAAAATACCTTTTTGATTGAAGATCCACTTCCTGCTCCACTTTCAGCTGCATCCACAACCTTGATCCACACACAACAACATCAGATCTAATCCCCAAATGCCCAGAAACACAAACCCTAAAAATCAATTCCAACCCCATGAGATCTAATCCCCAAAATCCCAGAAACACAAACCCTACAAACCAATTCCAAACATCATAAAAATTCAGAGTTAACCTTTTCCCTTGCGCGCGCGCTCTCTCTCTCTCTCTCTCTCTCTCTTCGTTCTGGCAGATGATGAAGGTAGCGATAAGCTCTTCACTTCTCTATGCGAAGACATGGCCGATATTGTTTTAAGATTATATACTCTCGTCTCCGAACGCCATGTGTAAAATCAAAAAAATGAATATATTGCATTTCATATGCAAAAGAAATTAGCGGATCCAATGGCTAATTGGCTATATAATTTCAATAAAAAGAAAAAAGTGTTACATAATTCAATTAAGCATAGGCCTGAAATCAAACAAATTAAATTTAATCTACATATGAAGGGGAAAAATGAATTCTCAATACTTAGGGAAAGGAATTGAAAACAATAATAATAATAAATCAATAAATCACAACTATAGAGCCCTCAACCTCATAGATATTGAGGCAAAGGCTTCATAATAATGAAAACTTGAGTTAATTGAACCAAAAAAAAAAAAACATATATAAAGGAACTCACCCTTGTGTCAATCACAATCCTATGAGAATTCCTTGAGATTTTTGAGGGTGAGGAAAGATGCACATCTTTTGAACACATTCAAGATGCTGTCATCCTTCCTCAACCACATCCATCTCATGGATCTCACAAGCTGATTAACACTATAGGCCTCATAGACATATGGAACATATGACACCCTATACCTCCTCATAGATAACATCTCTCAACAAAGTTCCAATCTCACTAGATCAAAAACCATGAACTAGAGAGAGAGCTCTAGGAAGTTCAAAGGCAAAAGAGAAACAAGATGCGCAGAGAGAGAGAGAGAGAGATGAAGAATGAGAGGCAGGGTTGCAACTTTGGAACGTGTCTATTAGAGTCTGTTATATATAGTCATATGTTGGAGAATACAAAATTATATAATTACCCCTATTTATGTCCAATCAAGTGCGTTACAAGGAAACAAACGGTGGTTTTACGGTCATCTTACACAGAGAACACGAAAGCATTGCTGCATAGGATTATTGCCCAAGAGTTAGTTTCTGTAACGAACTTGACCTGTACTTCGTCTTTCCCCAGTTCGTCGCCGGAAAAGGCTCAATCTTTACATCCCACGAATGGTAACATAAGGTGGTAATTGATTCAAATTAAGGTAATTTTTTATTGCTGGATTCACAAATCACGATTAATTTCTGAGTTTAATTTCAAACGGGATTGTAGGAATTGGATTCATGAATCTGACGATTAGTTTCCCAAGTTTTAATTGAATTAATTGTATTGGATTTGAATGTTAATTGGATTCGAAAGAGGATTGTGATTGAAAATTGATAGATTTTGGGATTGCTGAAGGGTAATTCATTCTTTACTGATTTGAGAGTTCATTGTTGAGCATAATTCATGATTCAAATTGAAGTTTCATTTTTGATTATGACCCAAATTGAAGGAAAAAACTTTCTTTTCTGAATTACTGGTTTTACTGAACATCAAACTTTCTTTAATGATTCAAAATTCAAGGTTTACCTGTTACCATTTCAGATAGAATTTCAAGCATCTGGTTCTGTTTAGCATACTCTGCATATCTCTACAAGTCCATGTCCCCTTTTCTCCCTATCTTTGTTTAGCATACTCTGCTTATCAATACCACAACCAAGAATCGTTCTGATATATTTTAATTTCTATTATGAGTTAAACTCTAGCAAATTGGTAGGTACTTACAGTGAGGGATTCGGACGCCAGACCACATAGGAGAGAAAACAATGAATAAGACTCTTTCTAGTACCCGTGTTGGTTACATATAACCTGACTCATTATACTATCAGACTGGTGAAACTGTGTAGAAACTAAAATAACTGTCAAGTCATGCCTATCACTTTTATTTTCTTTAAGAAATAATGAGCTTCAGTAATAGGACTACATAGTATGGAGCAATTTGAATCCCAGTTCTAACAATATCCATCTCTTGCAGGCTTCATGGCTCTCTGCTTTCTATGACAGACCATCGATGTTTTGCAGGAGGTGTTTAGTGGTTTGAGACTGTAAGTTTTAAAGAAGTATCTTTCAATTGTGTTGTTACAATAATCAGTTCCATAGTAATGTAGGAAAGTATTTGGTGAAATGTGACTTGAGAAATATTGCAAGTATGAAAAACAAAGCATTGTAAGTATAAGAACGATGGTAGCTCAAACATACAAAGTTTTTGTTGTCCTGATTTTGTGTCATCATTAGAATAGTCTATCTGAGCAAATGAAATGGTTCTGTAGCTAATGGAGTTATTGCGCCGCGACCAAGTCTTATCAATCTGTCTCACGAAGGCCAAGCATGGTGATTATGGTCTTTTGAATAATGACTCTTAGACATGCTTTATGTGGTGTAGATGCTTTACAAACTAGATCCTGTGAATGTAATCTTCATTTTCCACTCTTTTTAGTTAGGTTCAATGTGAGGATATTGATTTTAGTTCAGACAGGAGTTTAGCTGTAAATAGGCTTATTTAGGTGATGTTAATGCTTTTTATGAAGAGTAAACTATTAAATCTTCTTGTTTGACTGTGTATGTTTTTTGGAGTCAGTTCTGAGTTCTGACATTTTTATTTCTTGTATGGAGCTTAAAGTAAGGCTTGTATATTAATCACTGGTTTAAGTATTCCAGCTACAGAGTTATGCTTTGAACATAATGAATTCATATCTTTTGTTTAAATGTATTTCTTATCAATTAAATTCCTACTTAATACAGGTGTAAAGTTCCAGAGAGGAATTGGACATATTCATTTACTATCCCTTGAGAAAAAAAGTATGTGCTTATCAGATTTCCAACGTCTCTGTAAAACTTGAACAGGAGGTCATTCTAGGGGAGATATTATGTACAAGCAAGAAGCGGTTGCAAGATAAAACAACCAGGCCTAAAGATTAAAGAATTGTGGTGCAGGAATGCGATACAAAAACTATTACTGCTGGCAAGATGGAGTTTGAGCCACAAATTGCCTATTCTGCCATGTCAGAACTGGACCTACCTGATCCAGCTCAAGGATCAATGCTGGTGTGGATTTTTGTTCAATGGACCGTAATTGTCCAGTCATCCATCCAAGTTACCATTTCCGCAACCAAAGGCAGAATTTGATCATCTCATTGGTGATTGGTGCCAGACGACTTACAAGGTAATAATTCTGCACCATGTTAATGATCACACACATATCATTAAGCACAAATTTGATTGTGATTAACATAAATTATATGTCACATAAATCTGATATGATCTTAGGTGCATACTCAGCAGCAAGCTAATGGCCGCCTACAATAGTACCCGTGATAAAGTCTTGATGAATGGAAATAGATCATCCCGGGATCAATCCTCTCACAAAGGCCTATGAAACCTTATCTGTTGCACCAGGTACAAATAGGGTTTAGTTTAATACTGATGTTTGTTCTCTTATTTGACTGAGATGTCGAATTGTCAGTTACTGATCCAAAGAAGCGATTACTTGCCAACAGCCCAAATGCAATATTTAAGCAATTACGTGCATCATTATAATGTCTAACGATTATGTGCAGGGAAGACATACCTAATTAGGATATCCAATGTTGGGAGTGCATAGAGTTTCAATTTCATGATTCAAAAACTATCGAATGGTGCTGGTTGAAACAGAAGGATCCTACACTAATGAAAGCACCATGGATTCTGTTGATGTATGTGGTGGACGGTCCTACTCTGTGCTTGTCACAGCTGATCAAGCCACTTCAGACCATTACATGGTAGCAACTCCTAAATTGCTTAATATCACTGATATGACCAAATTTGGAATTGGTGTGCTGGACTATGATAACTCCACCACAGCTGCTGGTGGACCTCTACCAATTGGCCCTGATCTGTTTGATCTAGACTTCTCCATCAAACCAAGCCAAGTCCTTTAGGTAAACATAATAACCAGCATTTGTTGTTGCATGGTTGCGCCTCTCTTCCTTCTAATGATCTTGTGCTTATGTCTAAAACAACATTGAGTTCGGAGTTACAGGAATCACTTTGAGCTTATCTTTGCGATTAAAGATCTATCTTAGAAAAATAACTAGCTAGACATTAGCACAAAATTGGCATTATCACATGATTGTACTCTGTCATTTATTCATCTTAGTGGGATTGAACTTTATACCTTGTTAAGGTGGAACCTGACTACAGGGACAGCAAGGCCTAATCCACAAGGAAACTTTAACGTAGATATTGTGCATCAATAGCAGATATTGATGGTGCACCCAAGTTCACAGCCAACAATTTGTCTTACTTAACCCCAGATACACCATTGAAGTTGGCTGATCACTTGGTCTATGGCCCTGGAGTATATGAGCTTGATGAATTCTCTACTTGCTCTACGAATGTTAAACCTGAGCATGGAGTTGTTGCAAGTGGGATTCACAAAGGCTAGATGGAACTTGTTTTCCACAATTATTTGGAGGTCATGGATTCCTGGCATTAGGATGGCTTCAGATGTTTTCTGTTGGGTAGGTACCAAGTCTACATATCATCAGGGAAATGTTCAATTGTCAAACTCTTAGTTGTAACATGACAGGGTAGACTTTCTGATACTGACATATTTTTCAGCTATGGCAACGGAAAGTGGAGTGTTAAATCTCGCTCAACCTACAACCTTTATGATCCAGTGGTGCGGTCTACCGTACAAGTGTACCCAGGAGGGTGGAGTGCAGTATATGCATACCTTGACAACCCTGGAATGTGGAATTTAAGGTCACAACACTTGAGAAATTGGTATTTGGGTGAAGAACTGTATGTGAGAGTCTAGGATGCTGATCCCAACCCTGCAAAAGAGATTTTTTTCCCCTGATAACATCCTTCTATGTGGTCAGCCTCATTGTTCTTGTTAAGATGGCGTCCTTATGTAACAAGCTAGGATATAAATCATATAATCATATAATGCTAGGTTTTTTTTTTTTTTTTCAGGAAAATTTGTCCCGCCGGCCACTCCCCCTAGCTTCTGCACCTTCTGCTCCTCCTCCAAAGCCATCTGGTGCATCATCACCTTTGACAATCACAGCAGCAGGTTACTAATCAGACAAATTAGCTAGCCACTGCTAATTCACTTGAATCATTTTTGATTATATATGTATGTATGTTTTTCCCCCAATATCAATTCATTTCTTGAAAATTCCTATCTAGTCTCATTCAAATCTATCTAACCTTCGTTTCTTACTCTTTGTAGGTCTCATATTGCCATTAACTACATCCCGTGTTTTTTTTTTCCTTCAGTTTTCCTAATTTTCCGACTTTGGAAGAAAAAAAAAATACTTGCAATGCCGAAAGATTTCTGAATTTTATATTTTATGTCATAGATTGATAAGATTCTTTCCCTGACTCTTGAGATATATTGATGTTTTCCCAGCTACATAAAAATGTGACAAATATGCAACAAACATGAGAACTCATTAAGCACATTCTTATTTTTATCTTTTGTTGAACAATGATCAATTACACGTTGATGTTTCCTCATCCAAGTAATAACTTGACACATATGCAACAAACGTGATTACCATAATTGTTCATTACATTTATATATATATATATATATATATATATATATTGTTGAACATTAATCAATTACATGTTCATGCTTGATAGAGAGTGGCATTATGTTAGTATCACAATTGTATGCATGCGAAAAGAGAGCTAGTACCGTGATTTTTACTATAAGTTCGCTCACAAAAACAAGCTCAACATAGATTTGTAAAGAGTAGCATTTTGCCTAGACAGAGTTTTGAATTTTCTTGCCGATTATCTTGTTTAAGTGCATGTAAAACTCTAGCCCATGGCCATTGGCTCTAATCATATCAATTTGTATTAAAGAAAAGTTACATGTTGATGTTTGCCACCACCAATAATAATTTGATACATATACAGCAGATGGAAGAACCATACTAGGGATGATAATGAGGAGGGTATGGGCTAAAGATCAAAATACCATTTTTGTTCCCGAAGTCATTCTCTAGTCTCATCCCACATTGATTCCCGTTGGAGTATATAGGGGATTCCCCATACTCGTACCCCATGGGGATAAAGTTCACATACCCGCCCTGGATTCTCGTTAACATATATTTTATAATTCATTCTATCATTAATAATTATACAATAATCGATATGAAATTACAATTAAAAAATCATAAGATATTAAAGAATTGTTCAAGGAAATCCAGATTATGTATCTGGCCCAAACTCTAGGTTACTTAACCTAGTGGTTATATGGATATAGAAGGATTTAAAATCTTATTCAATGTAGAATTACTGTCTTTGTATGTTCAGATTCTATGCATTGTAATCCTCTATATAAAGAGGCCCCTATTATCAATGAGAATACATAGCGAATTCCTCTCAATTTTAGTTTCTCTACAACACGTTATCAGCACGAAGCCCTAACCCTGAAACAAATAGCCAAAACCCTAAATTCTCAATCCCAAGATCCTCAGCATCCTCGTGGCACTCCTTAGCATCCTCGCGACATCCCTACAGCATCCTCGTTGCCTCGCGACATCCCCGCAGCGGCCCCACAACAGTCCTCGCGGCATCTCTGCAACGTCCTCGTGGCATCCTTGCAACGACCCTACAGTATCCCTGCATTGCCAAGCCAACAACTTTTCCGGCCAAGATTTCTAGCTTCTTCTCGAGGTAAACTTTTCTAAAATTTCCTGTTTTTCAATTTCTTCTTCTTTTCTAAGGGACTTGCAAACTCCCTTCTTCTACCCCCCCCCCCCTTTCTTCATCATAAGGGGGACCTAATTAAGCCGAACTGTGGGGGTTCGTGCTCACTCCAAGCTTGGAGCTTGTTGAGATCTCCAAACTTAGATTTTGTAGAGAATTTATGATCAACCACTTACGTCATTGTTTCGATCTAATCCAATATCACTTGGAATTGAATTTCTTGGAAGCGATTACGCTCAGAAATTCCTAATTTCTTGGAAGCGATTACGCTCAGAAATTTTATATGTTTTCGTGGTAGCCTTTTACGCTCCGAAACTAACCCTAATTTCTTGCTCTCTTTCAGGATGAGTAACCTGAACAAACTGGACTTCGCTCTATTGGGAACAACTGGCTCTGGATATCACAAGTGGGTTCGTGATGTTCGCCAGCATCTCAAGGCCGATGGAATCCTGGATACGATTCTCGAGCCTAGGCAGGACGTGCTAACTGTTGAGCAAGCTCAAGCTTTGGAAGCAAATAGAGCAGCCTTAGAGGCAAATAAGGCGAAAGCCATCATCCTAATGACTCGTCATATGGATGATTCGCTCCGGTACGAGTATATGAATGAAGAAGACCCCAGAAGGTTGTGGGTCTCACTCGAAGAAAGATTTGGCAACGTCCGTGACTCCTTGCTTCCTGAACTAGAAGTGAGATGGCATAACCTCCGCTTATGTGATTTCAAGTCAGTTCTTGACTACAACTCGGAAGCATTTCGCATTAAATCCTTAATGGAATTATGTGGTAAAGAGATCACAAATGCGATGTTGAT
The DNA here is from genome assembly GCA_025331145.1 of Rosa persica. Classification (NCBI taxonomy): domain Eukaryota; kingdom Viridiplantae; phylum Streptophyta; class Magnoliopsida; order Rosales; family Rosaceae; genus Rosa; species Rosa persica. The sequence continues at coordinate 34,099,946 of WFKR01000001.1, forward strand.
TAAGAAGACCCTCTCTACCTTCCCCATCTCTGCATTGATGGTTTCTAAGAACTATCAAATCGATGTTGCTGCAGGACGAATCACAAGGTTTCATGGGCTCATTGGAGCTATGAATGTCGTGAAAAGCATGACAACATCCTTGTGAAGAACTATAATTCGAGATCTGTGGGAATATAGCATATTTCGGAATCCAATTATAGTCGTGCCCCAAAGAAAGGGCGTCAAGAGCGAAATCTAATCTTAGGAAAACTTTTGGATGTTCTGGTCCATATAATCGCTCTACTTGGGAAGGTAACCGCCAAAATAGGCGAACACGGAGCTGAAGAGGTCAACGTGGAAAGAGAGAGGGAGGCAACGCCTCTGGCCATGTTGGTGACGCCACCAACACTAAGAGCCATCTAAATGATGCTTTCAAAGCACCTCAATCAATGGAGTCTGAGCAAAGAGATGTATGCTCTCGATGTGGAGTATTCGATCATTGGGCACAAATTTGTAGAGCTTGTGCAGAAATTGTCACCGCCTACAAAGCATATTGTGAAGCAAGAGAAGCTCACAACGTGGAACAAGAAGATCAAGAGGATGATCTAGAATGAAGGGTTAAAGACTACAAATCTGGCTGGGATCAATAGATCGCCAATTCTGTTTAAGTCTTTATATTTCCAAGAGATGTAATAGGCAATCGCCATATTATTTTTGTAGTAAATGCCTATGGTTTAGCCTTTCTTCAAAGTAGGTTACCCAAAGTAACTGTGATATCTAGGAAGGTTCTGAGATTAGTGGTACTTAAGCGAGCATTGCTCCACCGACATCTCTCTACTTACCATAGGGCCGCCCAAGTCCCATGTGACAACGCCATAAATGGCGCTACCCATGGCCATGACACCATGGAAGTCCCTTCCCATGGTCATGACGCCATAGATGATTCTCCCCATGATCGAGATGCTATGGATGCCACTTTCCATGGTTCCAAGGCCATGATGGATGATGTAGTCACACATTTTGCTTCTAATAGCACTACAGACGCTCAGGCCCAACCAAAATCCTCATTGGTTGCTTCCAAGGCCTCTCGCTCATTTTGCAAAGCTTGTTCCTTCGGGAAATTAAGACTGAGACCGTCATATGCAAAGGATATGAAAATACTCATTATGTTCTTACATCGAATATGTGGGGATTCTGTAGACTGATTCAACCAACTTGTGGACGTTTAAATATCTCATGATGTTGGTTGACACGCAAACACGCTGGTCACGTGTTGTGCCATTGTCCACTTGTAAATGCTTCTTCTGCTACACTCCTAGCAAATACCATATGACAACGGGCTCACTCCCCGAATCATCCTATTCCATCAATTGGATTTGACGATGCTAGAGAGTTTACATCGAAGACTTTCCATGGATATTGCAATGGGATTGATGTTGGACATCACATTCTCATGAACACACCCAAATGGTTTCGCGGAAACGACTACGATGGTAGTCAAAACATTGGTAATGCGCAACAATATTTTTTATATCCGCTTGGGGTGATGCAATATCGCATGCAGCTATGCTAATTCGTCTACGACCTACCACCACTCAATCTATGTGTTACAGCTAGTGACTGGGTACAAGTATTTTGTACTTATGCACATTTGAGTGAGTCATTTATGTGCCAATTGTGCCGCCACAGAGCACTGTAATAGGTCCTTACAGATGAATGAGAAAATTGGATTTGAGACTCCAACCATCATCCTTAATGCCCTTGCTAGGCGATCTCCTTACCGCTAGATTTGCAGGTTGTCACTCTGCTGAGACAGTCTTCCCGTCGTTAGGGGGAGATAAGAACATAGATGTTCGACAGGAATGACAGGAATTGTGGTGGTCTATCCCCACTATATCTCATCTCGATCCCTACTAAAAATGACGAGATCACACATCTGCTGCGAATATGCCTGCAAGGAAGTACGTCCCTACAAGAGGACATAGTACCATCCTACATGGAGGTAGGCATGGTGCCAACTCCAAATAGAGTGGCACTCTGGCGTTACAGGCCATGGCCCCAGCTAGGATGCATGGGAGGCCCGTGGGTTCGAATGATACTTTGGCACAACTCAATCCTTGGATCATCAAGACTCAAAATTCGTCTCATGAGAATCTTCCGGGTTATGGTTATCATTGGGGGATGCCTCAATGTCAGAACCTATTCCTGAGAATATAGAGCTCTATGAAACCTACACTAGTGTACATGAGATGTGGGATAGAAACTCCATCAAAATTGATGATGTAGTCATGCATTTCGTTGCGCATGAGTTTGTTGAGTCCAATGATATCGAACCATGCTCCATTGATAAATGAATGCCAACGTAGAGAGATTTGGCCTAAATGGAAAGATGTGATCCAGGTTAAGTTGGATTCTCTAACGAAGAGGAAGGTTTTTGAGCCAGTGATGCTAACACCTTCTATCATAAAACTTGTTGACTAATGGGTCTTCGTTAGAAAACTTGTTGAGAAAAAGAGATGGTAATCTCGCCTTATGGCGCAAGGGTTCTCACAAAAACGCCCTGGAATCGACTATGATGAGACATATTCTCTCGTAATGGATGTCATTACACTCTACTACCCTGTCAGTTTGGTAGTTTCCAAATAACTGATCATGTAGCTTACAAATGTGGTCACTACGTATCTATACAGGGATCTAGATACAGAATATACATGAAGGTTCATGGTGAACTTCATCTACCCAAGTCAAGTGGTTCTAGACCACGGAGCACGTTTACAATAAGGTTGAAATGCTCACTAAATTGACTACGTGATTGGGAAGGGATATGCCCACGCGTTTCCATAACAAGTTTCGGATTCTATCGCGATTCATGTTGGACATGACCTTCATTGGCAACTCTTAAAGAGTTAAGGGAAACCACTGAACACTTGAAATCCGAGTTTGAGATGAAAGTTTTTGGGAGAACACGATTATGTCTCGGTTTGGAACTTGAGCTTCGTGTCGATGTATGCTTAGGCATTTTGACAAGGTCAAGCCTTCAAGCACCCCCCATAATCGTCTGTAGTCTTGATCCTGAAAATGATCCTCTTCGTCAGTAGGATGATGGCGAAGATGTGCTAGAGGCAAAAGTGCCCCACTTAAGTGCAATACGCGCATTATTGTACTTACCTCAATGCACAAGACCGGACATCTCATATGTAGTGAACTTGTTAGCTAGGTATAGCTCTGCGCCAACGTGATGCCATTGGATTGGTGTAAAAGATATCTTTCGATACTTGAGATGTACGATCGATATGAGCTTGTTCTATCCCTATAGAGAGATGATGGATTCGGACCCATCACACACCAGAAATTCCTCCAACGCTGGCCTACGTTTCCTATCCCCACCCCAAAACAACATGTGTTTTGGAAGGTTTTGCTGATATTGGGTATCTCTCTGACCCACACAAAGGTCATTCCCAAACTGGTTAAGTGTTCACCATAGGTAAAGACCGTGATATCTTGGAGGTCTACATAACAAACCTTAGTCGCTATATCTTCGAACAATGCAGAGATTATTGCTTTTCACAAAGTGGTTCGTGAATGTATATGGATTGCATCCATAATTACGCATGTTCGAACAATTGTGTTCGATGTCTACCACCGATGAGCCTACAAGCATTTAGGATAATGTTGGTTTTGAACCAGGACTACATCAAAAGCGACAACACCAAGAATAATCAGCAACAACAGACTCTCCTTAAGATCAAAGTGAACTAGGTTCGATCTGAGGACAGTATGGCAGACTTGCTCACTAAGTCATTGCCTAAATTCCACTTTCGAGAAACATGTTAGTAGCATCGTTTGCAGAAGTTATCCGAACTCCTATGACCGTAGTCATTAGGGGGAGATGCAGACATCAGGGGGAGATGTCTACATGTATGGTCTCGAAAAGTGAAGGGTGTGTTGTACTCTTTTTTCCCTTCGACCGAGGTCATTTTTGTCCCACTGGGTTTTTGTTACTCGGCAAGGTTTTTTAATGCGGCAACGAGAGAAACACCACGTTTGGGCGACACAAGGGGGAGTGTTCAAGGAAATCCAGATTATGTGTCTGGCCCAAACTCTAGGTTAATTAACCTAGTGGTAATAGGGTTATAAAAGGATTTAGAATCCTATTCAATGTAAAATTACTTTCCTTGTATGTTCAGATTCTATGCATTGTAGTCCTCTATATAAAGAGGCCCCTATTATCAATGAGAATACACAGCGAATTCCTCTCAATTTCAGTTTCTCTACAACAAGAATTTAATTTTTTTAATTATTAACATATTTTAAAAGAACGTTCATTTAAATATCAAATAATATGAATAACTATTATATATATATATATATATATTAATTTACTATTGAGTGGGGATAAAATGACAATCGCAATACCATCTCCACCTCATCCCCGATTTGAGAAGTTGAATATTAGGAATTTCCGGCTCTATTATCCGATTAGCCCCAAATTTCTTTCCCATTACAGTGAATACCTGATGAGTATCCTACTCACCAGAAATGAATACCTTATGGGTATCCTACCCACCAGAAATTTTTGTCATCCCTACCATACTCGTTAATTAAATTTTTATTTTTATTTTTATTTTTAATTGAATAATTACTAATTACAATTCATAATCTAAATTTGCATTTTGTTTATCGGATTTATCTATTTAATTATTATTATTTGATTTAAATTTCGAATGGAGGTATATTTTGCAAAATTTGATGCATGCACTAAAAATAGGGTGCGGCTATTGCCACCCTATGAACCACTTTGTTCACCCTACATGCTCTTCTCACCCTACATATATTTTTTTAGTTTCAAGTTTACTTTGTTCACCCATTTATAGTACCCAAAATACCATTTTTCCTACATGCTCTTCTCACCATATATATTTTTTTTTTTAATTTCAAGTTTGCTTTATTCACCTTACATGCTCTTCCGTTTTTTAAGAATGCAAGAAATCCACATAGTTGAGCTTAAATGATTGACCTCCTCAGGGAGCTCAGCAAAACCCATTATACAAGAAGCAAAGAAGAGGGCCTTCCAACTCGATCTAAGGATGGTCTTCAAGAAATCAATATTCAAGTCCACTCAATTCTATGATAATGACCTGGAGAAGAATTCTAATAGGTATGTTGTATGCGTATGTATGTTTTCATATGGCAAGAGAATCCAACTTGAAGAAAAGTAAACAAAAACGTGATTATATCATTTTTAGGCTCCAGTAGTAGGTGTTTTCAGACTCCATTAGCGTTAATATTTTTGAGGCGTAGTTGTTAACATAACATGAGAACGATTGAAGATGATGAGTGCTACAAAAGAAAGTGTTAGGTTTTAATGATAATTGAAACGATTAAGTTTCAAGTTTAAGTATGTGTCCTATAGAGAATAAAAAAACATATTGTAATTTTTAATAAGATACTATCCTCTATTGTAATTTTATTTTAGGAACTTTTGGTCTTTTAATAAATCAGAAAATCGTAGGGTGAACAAAATGATTCACCCCTAAAAATATTAGACATCCAATTTCGAGCTACATATTGGTTTAGTTCCCCACCCACAATGAAGGAAAAAAAAAAACAATAGACAAAAAGGTCCCTTTGATCTTGTTCAGGATTTTATGACTTTTATCCACTAGGTTTTCATAAATTTTTTTTTTTGGGACAAATTTCATAAAGTCTTGTAAACTTTTGATCTTCAATGAACTTTCCGTTATTATAAAAAATAAAAATAAATAAAATAAAATATAAAAAAAAAACCAATTCATGTCAAATATTTATCTCGATCCTCTTTCAAATTTTGGCCAGGATTTACAGATATTAACAACATCTATATGAAACATTACCTTGAAAAGCTAAAACATTAAGTTAAGTGAAGCATATCCTTCACACCCCACGTTGGCACATTCATCCTTGACCTCACAAGAAAATGTCAGTGTGAGTCATCGTTCCCTATTAGGAATAGACTATAAGGGAATAAATTGTTGTAACTACTTACCTTGTATATGTTGTGTAGTACAGTAGTACACAGTAGTTGTAGTACGATTGTAGTCTCTTTATATACACCACAGAATGGGTGTAATATTATCATCAAGAAATTCATTATCTCAATCTTGTCTTATTTGACTTGGTATCAGAGCGAAGATCCGAAACGGACTTTGTCTCTTTATTCTCTCTTTCTTTTTCTCTTAATTAGAGAAAAATAGTTTTTAGCACCCCAATTGTTAGGGTTGTTTTTTGACTCCACCGACATCAGCCTTCATCTGTCAAAGATCGGTTTTGTCCTGTCTCTTTCAGGTCGTCTGTTCCCTTCAAGGTTGACTTCACCTGTCTACATCAGCTTCACGTTCACCGGCTTCATCTTCCAGATCACCCAAGTCCAGGTCGCCCAGGTCGCCTCCATCTCTTCAGATCGAATTCGTCGGTTCCCGGCGTCGCTGAAGAGCACCCATATCGTCGACAAGATCGCCGTCTTCCTCTTCGGGTCGGGTTTCTCCTTCTTCTTCGTCTGTGCCCCGGGTTTCTCCTTCTCCAGGCACCAATCTCTTCCGGCACCGATCTCGACCCAGTCCCGTCTGGCCATCTGCTCCATCTCCGACCGTGCTTTAGTCCACGATCGTGCCCAGACTTGACTCAGTCCGACGTCGTCTTCCAGTCGCTCGCCTCACTCGGTCGGACCAGCCTCAACTCGGTCAACTCAGTCTCACTCGGTCAGAGTCAACTCAGCAACAGGTTACCCTTAAAAAAAAAAAAAAAAAAAAAAAAAAAAAAAAAAAAAAAAGGTTTCTGTTATTGTTATTTTCCGCTGCAATTGTTGGAATTTCCTATCTTTTTCCGCTGCATACTCTGTGATTTTTGCTACTGTATTGTTGTTATGGGTGGTGATAAAAGTGAAGGTCAAGGTTCTAAGGCCAATGAGGTTCAGAAAGTTGAGGTCTCTGTCAAAAGCTCAGAAGGTGGTTCTTTTGGAGGTACCAAACTCACTGGTACCAATTTCCGAACATGGAAGATTCGTGGAATACACAAGATAGGGCATGTGACAGGAACAATCCAGGTTCCTAGTGAAGATGACGTGGAGGCCTATGCTAAGTGGGGAGATGATGATGGGTTTGTAATGTCAATTTTATTCAGAGCCATGACTGATGATGTGCTACAGATGGTAGAGGAATGTGAAACTGCTGAGGCAATATGGAAGACGTTGGGAGATCTCTATACAAATGAGTCTGATTTTATACAGGTTCATGAACTGATGTGCAAAGCTGCAGGAATGCAACAGAATGGACAACCAGTGTCTGTGTTTTTTACCAAGCTGAAGAATGTATGGGCTGAGATTGATCAGAAGCGTCCTTGCAAGATCAAGAATCAGGAGGATATTACATGGTACCAGAAAGAGAAGGAACTTGAGCGGGTTCATGCATTCTTGAGAGGACTTGATGCGAAACATAATAGTGCCAAGGGAGAGTTGCTCAGAATGCCAGACTCTCCTAGCTTGACCACAGCTTTTACATATATTCGTAAGGATGAATCTCAGCAGGAAAGTCTCAAACAGGCACACGTTGAAGTTTCTAGCCTAGCCATTCAAGCACCAGCACCTTTACTCCAGCAGCAGCATTCGGTCCCACTTCATCAACAAGGACCTCCACCAGGTTTTGCCCATCGCCCTCGTCCTCAGTGTTCTTATTGCAATGATATTGGGCATGTTCGAGAGACTTGTTGGAAACTGCACCCGCATCTTAAACCTAAAAAACAAGGTTATCGTCCTAAGGCGAAAGCAGCTGCTGTTCAATTGGTTCAAGAACCAGATTTCTATGGAGTGGCTGGACAGGATCATCATACGGCAGGTGGGACTATTCCTACAGCCTCTATAGCTGGTCGTGGTAAGATTGGTATGGCTTTAAAGGTTTCTAACTTTGTTGGTTCTGATACATGGATTATTGATTCTGGTGCCTCTGACCATATGACTTATGATAAATCATATTTTACTGAATTGTCTTCCCCACCAGTGTCCTATGTCACCAATGCCAATGGTGAGGCTTTTCCTGTGTTAGGGTCAGGGTCAGTGCGTATTACTCCCACTTTAGAACTTCATAATGTGTTATATGTGCCTGACTTGTCTCATCACTTGATATCTGTTCCACAGTTGAATACTGAGTCTAAATGCTCCGTAACCTTTTATCCTATGTATGTGATTTTTCAGGATCTTCTCACCAGGGAGTTAATCGGTCGGGGGTATCTGAGGGGCAGGTTGTTCCATCTGGATCAGACATATGCAGGGGAGAAACCAGGGGCACAGTCCCGCGCCGCTTTGATTTCGACTTCTGATAAGCTAAGTGAAATTTGGTTGTGGCATCGCCGTTTAGGGCATCCATCTTTTAGTCTTATGAGAAAAACCATGCCTACTCTGTTTATTGGTGTGGATGAGTCTGCTTTCCATTGTGAAACATGTGTCTTGGCCAAAAGTCATCGTGCTACTTATTCTCCTAGTATTTCTAATAAAAGTGTTATTCCTTTTGAGTTGATTCATTCTGATGTTTGGGGACCTTCTAGAGAACCCACTGTGTCCGGTATGAGATATTTTGTGTTGTTTATTGATGATTGTACGAGATTGTCATGGGTTGCTCTTCTTAAAACCAAAGATGAAGTCTTTCCAGCTTTTCAAACTTTTCGCACTCTTGTTCAAACACAATACCATAGCACCATTAAAGTCCTTCGTTCTGACAATGGGGGAGAATATGTTAATCATGTTTTCCAAGAGTTTTTCAACACCCATGGGATTGTTCACCAAACCACATGTCCACAAACACCAGAGCAAAATGGAGTGTCTGAAAGGAAAAACCGTCATTTACTTGATATGGCTCGTGCCCTTCTCTTTAGTGCTCATATGCCTAAGTATCTTTGGGGCGATGCTATACATGCTTCCTCCCATCTTATCAATCGTCTCCCATCTAGTGTCCTTCAGGGAAAAATTCCATTTGAGGTTCTTGCATCTCATGTCTCCTTACCTTCATTTCATAATCTTCCAGCTCGTGTCTTTGGTTGTGTTGCATTTGTCCATGTCCCTAAAAACCAGAGGTCTAAGTTGGATGCCCGAGCACTTAAGTGTGTGTTTGTTGGTTACGGAGGTTATCAGAAGGGGTACAAATGTTATATCACTATGGATGTTACTTTCTTTGAGGACATGAGTTATTTTTCCTCCTCAGATACAGCTCTTCAGGGGGAGAATTCATATTTTGAAGAGCTATATCATGGAGAGAGGGAGGAATCAGAAGAAGAAGGAGAAGTTGCACAGGCAGGAGGTATTTTGACTGATCCAGTTGAGAGCATTGGCTCATCACCTCCAGAAGCAGAAGCTCCAGACATCCAGACACCAGTTTCAATCATTGAACATGCAGTTGAAGACACAACTGCCCCTCCTGTCATCACTTCTACCCTTGACCCACAACTTCCTGGTACAGAAGATCACCCATTTGAGGTATGTCCATCCATTGATACTAGTAGTAGTGAGTCTAATGTTGAGCAATATGTGTTACCACATAGGACCACTCGAGGTCAATCAGCCAAAAGATATGAACCTACTCTTACTGCCAAATCAAAATACCCAGTAGCCAACTATATGTCCACTAGGAGGTTGTCTAAGTCATATGAATCGTTTGTGAATCAAATATCTGCTGTATCAGTACCTAACAAAGTGCAGGATGCATTGGGAGATCCAAAGTGGAGGAAGGCAATGGATGAAGAGATGGAGGCATTGCAGAAGAACAATACTTGGCAACTTGTGCCTCCACCACAAGGCAAGAAGGCTGTAGGTTGTCGTTGGGTGTTTACCGTGAAGCATAATGCAGATGGATCAGTGAATCGGTACAAAGCACGCCTTGTAGCAAAGGGGTTTACTCAGACGTATGGTATAGACTATGATGAAACTTTTGCTCCTGTTGCCAAGATGAATACTATTCGGGTTCTGCTCTCATTCGCTGCTAGTTTAAACTGGCCACTCCGACAGTTTGATGTCAAGAATGCATTTCTTCACGGAGAGTTAGCCGAGGAAGTATACATGAGCCTTCCACCGGGGTATGTAGTTGCTTCTCCCGGTGATTTTGTATGCAAATTGAGAAAATCTCTGTATGGTCTCAAACAGTCACCTCGTGTTTGGTTTGGAAGATTTTCACAGTTCATGCGGAAGGTTGGTTACAGGCAGAGTAACTCAGACCATACCTTGTTCCTCAAGCATCAACAAGGGAAGGTAACAGCTCTAATTATTTATGTGGATGATATGGTAATCACTGGTAATGATACTGTTGAGATGGATAGACTGCAGAGACAGCTAGCTTCTGAGTTTGAGATGAAGGACTTGGGTGAGCTCAAGTACTTCTTAGGAATTGAGGTAGCCAGGGGGAGAGAAGGAATCTATCTGTGCCAAAGGAAGTATGTCCTTGACTTGCTGACAGAGACAGGTTTATTGGATTGCAGACCTATTGATACTCCTATTGAGCAGAACCATTGTTTAGCTGAGTATCCAGATCAGGTACCTACTGATCGAGCTCGCTATCAGAGGTTAGTTGGGCGCTTGATTTATTTAGCTCATACTAGACCAGATGTTGCATATGCAGTGAGTGTGGTGAGTCAGTTCATGCATAATCCGAGTGAGAGTCACATGGATGCTGTTATGCGAATTCTGAAGTACTTGAAGTCAGCTCCAGGAAGGGGAGTACTGTTTTCTAAACACAACAACATTCTTGAGGTTTGTGGCTTCACAGATGCAGATTGGGCTGGAAATATCACAGACAGGAGGTCGACATCAGGTTACTTTACTTTTGTGGGAGGTAATTTGGTTACATGGAAGAGTAAGAAACAGAAAGTTGTGGCACGTTCTAGTGCTGAGGCTGAGTATAGAGGTATGGCTCACGGAGTGTGTGAATTGTTATGGCTGAGAAATCTGTTACGTGATCTGGGTTTCAAACTCAAAAATACCATGCAGTTGTATTGTGACAACAAGGCAGCTATTGACATATCACATAATCCAGTACAACATGATCGTACTAAGCATGTGGAGGTTGATCGTCACTTTATAAAGGAGAAGCTAGATGCCAAAATTATTAGCTTTCCTTTTGTTCCAACTGAAGAGCAACTTGCAGATGTACTTACCAAAGGAGTTTCTAGGAAGGCGTTTTATGACTCACTAAGCAAGTTGGGCATGGTTGATGTATATGCGCCAACTTGAGGGGGAGTGTCAGTGTGAGTCATCGTTCCCTATTAGGAATAGACTATAAGGGAATAAATTGTTGTAACTACTTACCTTGTATATATTGTGTAGTACAGTAGTACACAGTAGTTGTAGTACGATTGTAGTCTCTTTATATACACCACAGAATGGGTGTAATATTATCATCAAGAAATTCATTCTCTCAATCTTGTCTTATTTGACTGAAAAACCAGTTGGTGTTAATTAAGCTTAAAAGTTGACCCAACTTCCAAATTAGCACAAACCCTCTCTCTCTGATCTGTGAGGTAGACATAGACCAACTCTTACTTAGAACAGCTAATGATGCTTACTAACAATCCCATATGATACCAATTGTACAAGGCTGTTTAGTCGTCCCCTTTTTAATCCTGTCTTGAATTGGATGGTTATTAGCGCCAACTTTGTGCTCACACATGCTTGTAGCCATCATAAGCACCACAAGTTCTATTAGTTAGGCCAACTTTGCAATATCTAATTATGTAGTCCACTCTCAACCAGAAGCAAAATAAAACTTGAATTATAGAATGTGCATTAGACATGAGCCACTAATTTGACATGGATTGTCGGACTTACCTGCACTGTGTGAATCCGGTGTGTGGTGGGAAGCACCCGTGTTTAATCTCTTAAAACTATCGAAAATTTTATTCATGCATGGAAGGTAGAGAAGTGTCCAGATCTTGATCACTTCACTACAAAACGCTGCCTCCTAGATGACCTAAGTGGTGTTTGAGCCCAAATTTGGAGCCCAACAAGTGGCAATTCTTAAAACATGTTTGGGGGCCAAATTAGATCGAACTAAGGACAGAAAAGGAAGAGTACTAAAGTTTGGAATTACATTCTCCCTTCTGTTTCCGTCATCGAGCATATATATTATATTGCAAATTAAAATAAATTTTAATTCACTGATATAATGAATGACCTCATATCTCGTGTATCAATATAAAAATAAATTCATACATGAGGTCAATCAACAGCAATATGCAACAATGGGGTTACAAATAACACTACTTCGATCAAATACTAAATCCTGTTGTTTCGATCACCAATACAAGAATCAGTAAATTACCAATTTATTCCTGTTGTCCAGTTATAAACTCGATAATGAACTACTTTAGTACTTTAAGGTTTGTGGGTCATGAAGCAGTGGATCATTCCATATATTGCTTAGGTGTACACAGTGGGGTAGTAACTAACAAAGAGGTGACCAAGCAAAGAAAGTGACAAAAATAGGCAACTAGACACATTATTTTAGTAGCATATATTGTTATATACAGAATATAAAGAGAGAAAGGACCATAGGTGGATTCATGTGGGAATTGCAGTGTCTCAGTGGCTTTCCACACTTTTTATTCTATTCTTATCACTTACATCAATGGCAGCGGGCTTTCTTGTAAATGAAACAATGAAACTCACACCATCACTAAAATTGGTTGTGAGATTGTAATGGTGGTGGTGACAACCTAGCTCTATCTAGCACTCCCCAAGTGTTTCTCACATTTCTCCCACTAGAAAACGACCAACAAGAAAACCCTATTGGAAAGCAGAGGACAAAGCCCCAATCATTACATGGTACTGTTAACAAGCTTGTGGATCAAATACAATTGTCCCACATCGGAAAAAGTATGACTGTAGAAAAATTTTACACTGACTTAGCAAAGAATCGAAGTCCATATATTTGATATCGTTCAACTTGAATCAAAAGAATCCAAAGAATTTCAAAGTAAAAGGAAAAAAAAAATATATGGTAATTCACATCAAGTTGACCAAACTGTGAGAAGGAACTAGAATTTTTTTTTTTTTTTTAAACCTTTCTTTAGTAATGACAATCCACCAAAATTCTTAACCTTTCTTGTTGCTGCTGCTGCGGAGGCTGCTGCGGTTGTTGTTGTTGCTGCTGTTTGGGTGCAAACACAAATTTGGATTGATCTCGATGATGATGATCGTCTTCGGGTGCTGGAAGATTGAGATCCAAATCCAAAGGCAACATGCTTCTTTGCTTCTTTAAGGGCTGTTGTTGGTGGTGGTGTTGGTGTTGGTTGTGTTGTGGTTGCGGAGCTTCCAAGGCTAAAGGAACTGTTGGAGGAGGAGCTGTCAACGCCAGGGTAGTTGGTGCTCCAACGGGCGCCCGGTGGCGCCTCATGTGGCCTCCCAAGGCCTGACCGGAGGTGAACTCCGCCCCGCAAATGGAGCACTCATGAACTTTAGACTTGTTGTTGTTGGTACTCAAGACCAGCCCCCTGTTACTCAAATGAAGAGAAAGTGGGGATGAGGAGGACGTGCTGTTGTTCATGTTCATGTTCTTGAATAATTGTGTGTCTGCTTCATCCGATGGTAACAGCCCAATTCCAAACTGCTTCTTGTCATCCACATTTATCACTGCTTTTGGCTTCTTGTGACTCGCCCGGTGACCACCCAATGCTTGGAAAGAAGGGAAAGTCCGGTTACACGTCTTGCATTCATACACATAATACCCGCCAGCTGCGGTAGCCGGCCCAGCCATCTTGGCGGGCCCCACGGCAGCGGCGAGGGGTGTTGCTTCCAGGAATCTCCGACTTGTTGTTGTGGTTGCGTTGTGATCGTTATGGGCTTGGGGCAGCTTGGGGCCCGAAGAAGGACCCCGGGATTGGCCTTGCGCCAAGAGGATCAAACAATTCGCCATGTCCTCCTCTTCCTCGGTGCTGTCCTGGAACTCCGTGGAGGTGGTGGGGGACGAGTTGGTGGTGTTGTTACACTCACCACCACCGCCACCTTGGCCACCGCCATCCGCGGTGGACGAGTTCGTGGGGATGGCGAAAGGGATGGGGGATTGAGGCCTAAGGCGCTTTGTGCGCTTGCCCTTGATAATAATGTTGTTGTTGGTGGTGGTGGTGGTGGTGGCGGTGTTGTTGTGTTGTTCGTTGCAGCCTATGATGACTTCTTCCTCTTGATGATCATGTTGATGATCGGCTTCTTCCATGTTTGGCTGTTCCCTCTCCTCCTCTACCTGTTGAGACATGAAAGTGCTTAAGAGACAGAGGGAGAGATTAATGGGTTGGGAGGAAGCAAGAGGAGGAGGGTTGGGGGAGGAAGAAAGACTGGTTTTAGTGGTTTTTATTGCATTAATATATATAGTGAAGAATTATGGAGTCATCACAAGGCCACCCAATATACACAACAGTAACTGTGAAATTTTAGTCCCCCAATCTTTGCTGAGCTTTCAAGGTATTTATAAACATATTTATATTAAAAACAAGAATTTGTTGTAATTTTAGAGAGTGAGAGTTTTAGTAAATGCTTTAGAGATAGCCAAAAACAACCAGATATAACAGAAGGGTTGCAAATTTAGAGATTGGAGAGTGTAAAGCCAGAGAAGAAGAAGAGGTTGTTAAACGCAAACTCCGTTTCATGCTCTCTTTCTTTCAATCATTTTTTTCACTTTTGCCAACCCACACTTGCAAAACCAAACAATTTTGTTAGCGCGTGCACCCGACTTTGCAAGTTCTGTCCGTACTTGTTGTTGCACACTACTAGTGCTACTCCATCTCTTCACTCCAACAATATCAACATGTGACTTGTCCAACAAATTAGGTACAAAGTCTAAGCTTGTAATAAACTAGTAATTAATGTAAGTAGCTCAACTTGTGGATTAAGTTTGAAGGGAATAGGACTTGGGATATCACTTACCAACTATTCCAAAAGTATATTTTGCTTCTTCTTCTTCTTCTTTTTTTTTTTTTTTTTTTTCATAGAGATGATAGTATTGGCCAGATAAAGTAATTATTATGTAGTTTATCCTTGTGCTTCAATTTCAAATAATTAATATCAACTAATCGAATTTTGTTACACAACACATTGAATATGTATAGGTTGACTTTTGAGTATGTTATATCCCTCTTTTAGAGAGAAGAAATTTTAGTAGGTTCTAAGTAATCGATACTTTAAAGGATAGCTAGGCATATATTTTCTTTTAAAAGTAAAATACTAGGCAAAATATTTGGGTTCTTTTATTGAGACATTTCTCAAGATCTAAAAATCTCCAAATGTGTTTGCTAAAAGTTAGTTAAATTCCTTGGTTAATAGTGATTTTCTTTATACTTCTTCGCACTTGGAACACGAGTTTCGAATTAGCCAGCCGGCCTTAATAGACAAAAGCCAAACAAAGTATAGTAAACCCTAGCTAGCCTACAAGGTATCAGTAACCAGTCTGCTTCACCATAACTCAAGACAGCTGAAATCTGAATTGTGAGGCCTAGGCTTGGAAGAGGAGGCGGGGCTTGCATACTCGTCCCCCATTTTTTTTCTTTGGGTGTGTCATAATATTATCGCCTTTTCCTGAAAAATATGAGTCTAATTTCCATGAATTTTTCATTTCTTTTGCGGAAATGGTTTCTTTGGTTGTGGAAGTTAGTATGGAAGGCGCGTGAGTTATACAGCTATTCCAACCACACCTAGTGATCGAAGACGTCCTATTGAAGAGAGACTCCAAAATTACAGGCTGCAGATACTCGTGGATGTGTACATACTATTTTAGTATTACAGAAAACCAGAGAAAGAGAAGTGGAATTTACAAAGTGTGTTGAAGGGAAGCAAGCAAAGGCAAAGAGGCAACAAAATACCCCCATTACTTTGCCTCAACGATTTGTATTGTGTGTGAGTTTATGAATATGAATATGATCGATCGAGATGATTGGAGTGCAAGCCTGGAACTACGGAATCTGCGGTGCTCCCCCCACTCCCACTTCTCCTCTCTCTCCCTCCCTCAACATAATTGGAACATTTATTTTTGTATCCATAGATCCTATTATATTCTATTCTTATGCATACAATTATATGACTTGTCGTCAATTAAGTATTTTCATGCTTGCATGACCATACATTAGAGAACTCTATGTGTGTCTTTCTTTGTTAGCAATTACTAGTGAGTTTACTCCTATTTTAAGGAATGTCGGGAAATTACTTCCCACTAAATTATCTGAATCCCAAGCCTCTAAATTCATGGCTCATGTAGATCTCTATTAGTTCACAGATTTTTAAGTCATATGTACAACTCAATTAATACTAATTATGCACAAGGTGATGCTAGTCATCTATCCGTCATCACATCACACACACAAGATATGAAGATTTTACGGTTACCGTTATAAACAGAAAAGAGAAGCATACACTACAAGTCCGTTTGAGAGCATGAGAGGTTTCTCTCCATCGATGAGTGCAGCCTTATTATTAGAGATTTTGCTGTAGATGACTAAATGTGCAAACTTTTACGTACTAAAGTGATCACATGCTTGACCAAACATGAAACTTTATATAGTTACCTTTCAAAAGAAAAACTAGCGTCAATAGTTACGTACGTACCTTTAAGAGCATGAAATGTTTTTAACCATGCATAAATAAATCTCGCATCATCTGGGATACAATAATCATTAATGAAAGAGTATGTGTAGGATTGATTGGAGAAAGATCTATCTAAAGTATGTGTGTTCTTAGTTTTCTCGCCATTAGAACTTTTAAATCAGACCCAGCTTTTAGCACCCATGCCATCTTCGAATCAATTGCTTTTGGGGTGAGTGTTAGATTGCCTTCAAAGCTTTCGTCTCACTAAGAGAAAGCACAAAAACAAAAACGATTAGATGCCTTTTAATTTCTTGTATTTCCTTTTCTTTCGGTTTCATGGTTCTTCTTACATACTCATTCAGGCTACCATGTGCAAGTTGGATGTGTGGTCTCTTAAAATACCTCTATATGCCAACCCAAAATGGCAAAGGAGAAAGAAATATATACACTAATTAATAATATGCAAAATAAGCATGACTTATTCACATATATAATTTTGAAAGAAAGATCGTTTTCCCACTATTGTAGTAAGTTGGATAAGTATCTTCTTGAGTGTTTCATAATGTGCATTATGCGCACTATTAATTATCTTAATTAATCAATGATCAGTATCATGTGTAGTGTTGACCTAATCACAAGCCATATCCTTATATATATGTATGTTTTTAAATTATCAGACATCTCTGATTATCTCTTAATATATAGAAAAAATAGTCAGTCATTACCCCAGTTCCCAAATAAGTAGCATCTATAGTAACAAGCTACATGATTATCAAATAATTTATGTATTAGTGATTTTCTATGTACAAACTAATCATTGAGGTTCACATCCAAATGATGAAACTGAGGCAATTATATGGCTGCGAATATAATATTATCAAGAACAAAATAGAATCGAAGCAACTACTCATTATCAATTAGAAAAAGTTAAACAGAAGATGTACTGTTAAAGTGAAGTCATGGATTATTGTTTAACAAATTAATAGATACCCTATCTTTGGGATGAAGATCTCTGATCTTTGCTTAGTGGTAGACTACTTACTTGTCTACTGATCGATCTGTTTGTATTCCAATAATATGCATGAATCTAATTTAATTTCTTTTCTCAATAAAGTACAGTTAGTTCTAATAGTAAACTAATTTACACTACCAAGTAAAATATAAAAAAAGTAGAAAAATTAACTTTTGGAAGTAGTGTTTTAAGAACATTAGTGATCGATATTCAGTATTGTACGTTAGGTACTTTCACAGTGCTTTTTCCAGTACTGAAAATGCTTTCAAAGTAACTAAAAATGACAGTTTATCTTGTTGTAAATTCTTTTTATATATTGTATGTACAGAAGTACTTTTGGTATGTGCTTTCAGGAGAAGCACGTACATGAAAATTGGGTGATTAGGGCAAGAAGCGTTTCCATCTAATTTGTAGGCGGAGAATTTGAGTCCCCTTGGGAATTTTTAATGAGTTGGAGGTCTTGGGCTTTGAGACGTTGCAGGATCTGTCTATTCTCAATTGTAATCGGTTTGGGGTCCAGATGTTAGTTGGGCTCCTGCCAAGGCTTGTCTCGGGTAATCAAGAAAAACGATCGATCATTAAGTTCCTAGGTCGGGGGGACCTGCCTCCCCCCTTCCAAATACTCCTTTGCCAAAAAAAAAAATGAGTTGGAGGTCTTTTCTTAAACAATAGTGGTTCTTTTTAGGTGTCTATGTTGCTCATATTGATCTTCCAATTGCGATGAACGTGGGGTTGTTCGCCGTCACTGAGACTATTTGTATAGTGTTTCGGTTCCAAAGTGACATTACATTTGGCTTGAAGCAAACTTGAGTCTAGTTCATAGTTAATTTCTTCATTCTCGCACGCAGGCTTCCTTGGCGTCACTAGATTGTTTGGGATAATTGTTTGACTTTCATTAAGCCGTATAGTAACCGTATAGTAATTCCATATATCCTTTTTGGAGGGTGGACAGGCTTTCCTGTCCTAATATCCCTGTTGTGAGAGGATACTGTTGCCAAATCTCTACTTAAAAGAAAGTAAAAATTTGCATGATGTGGTTTTTTACTTTTTAACAACAATTTTTCGTATATTCGGGCATCTATGTATAATGCTAATGCGTAAACTATTAGCTACTTTATTCATTGAATGCTTGTTATTCCTTTCTTTTAATTTTGGTTTCTTGTATCTTACAATATATATCTACTTAAAATGCTGGTTCATGATTATTCGTATTACTATAGCATGATGCAAGGTTTAATTTATTGTTGTCATTTCGCACCAACACCAATCATCCATGGACTGAAGAAGAAAAGATTCAAAAGAATATATAGCTAATTAAGCTAGCTAGTGCATGGGTTGTGTGCGGCACGTATATAAAGATCCAAACAAAAGCAGCCTTATTAGGCTAATTAGCTAGCTTAGCTCAATTTGGAGAAGCAAAGGATCACTTGTGATCATGGCTACCTCTCCATGGCTTCATCTATAAGTAGCATACAGTGTACAAGACAAGATAACCATATAATAAACTATATACGTGTAGTGCGGCAACATACAATATTACATTATATAGCTAGCTAGCTTGGACTAGGAAATTGCTAACCAGTACCCAGCAACTATGCCTCTGAATATTACCCACTTTTCCAAAGCCAATATTATAACATATCCATCTGTAGTACTACTTCACAAGTCACCTCTCACACAGAGAGAGAGGTTTTGTAGCTTCAGAGCCACTCAATGGAACATGTTTGTTGTAACTAAACGACCCAAGACACTAAAAACAATTAAATGTATAACAAAATCAATGTATCCATCAAATTATTATATGCTACACATAGTTCTTCTAATTTTTGACGTTAATTTGATATGCACAAGCACTTTTGAGGTCGAGTAGTTTTCTGATATAGTACAAGAGTTTGATCGAGTGCAGGAGGAAGGTTCATCTGCAAACTCACGTATAGCACGAGTTACAGAGTGTACGATTTAGGGTCAGGGGAGTAGAAAGCATAAGGAAGAATCCCATGATCGATGAAACCAATCAATACAGCCACATCGAGGAGGTAGATTTAATATAAATATGTATGTTCAATTCTTAGTGAGGTCACTACTCCAAGTCCCAAGCATACTTAATGCCACATTAATAACTAATTAGTTAATGCAAAAAAGACATCCTTCCCCTCCCCCCTTCTCCATGACAAACAAGACAAGACAGACTTGCTACCTTGTAATTGTGTCTCTTACAAGATACAACAACCAGTCGTATGCTCATACTTAGTTGGATAGAGTATCGTAGGATATTATATTTTATATACTCCATTTTATTTTGGAGGTAAGAATACTCTAGAGAATTTCCAGAAATTATAAGACTTGAGATTGAGACATTGAGGAAAAAGAAACAAAGAAAGAAAAAAAGAACGATGTTTAGAGGAAATTGGAACCTGTAATTTTTCTTTATAATGATTTTTTCATGTAAGAAATTGATCGTTCATAAAAATTCTGCGAAGCGAATTAGGTTGAAACTAAATGTTAATACAAACTTTATGCAACCATCTAAGTATCAACATGAGATATGTGATCCATCATAATAACGGAATGTTTTCACTTTTCTCAAGTACTCCATGGTAGACTTAAAAGTTCTGAGTGAAAAATCATTCCTTTTTTGGCTGGGCTGACTATTATAAATTGAAAAATGATTTCTTCAAAAACCAATCTAGTGTGATTAATTAAAATGATGATAATGAATTCAGGAGGAGGCAAGATATATGGTGTCACCGGCCAGTAGGGGACCTAAATAGTAAACAATGCAGGTCACATACAAATTTGATATTTAAAAACATTAAGAAGATGTTTAAATTAATGTACAATATTTTCCTTTCAATTTGACATTGTATGATCAACTTGCTTTGGTTTACACAACACCGGCCAAAGTCATTGTCCAAAATTGAGGGCTTCAATATGAAATTAGTGTGCAATATATGTTTGGAGAAGAAAATAACAGCCCAACACACAGTGTCATTCTCCAAATTAAGAATTAACTCAATATGAAACTAGTGTTGAATATGATTTCTTCTATTCATTACACTTAAGTGGTAGTGGAAAAAGGTGTGTGTTGCATAAAATTGAAAGATTATGACATTTTCTTTTCTTGACTAGTGAAAGATTATGACTAAACTAATGAGTATCTGAAGCGTATTTTTTGCTTTCAAGCGACAACACCCTTTATATACCTTACCAGATCGACCACCAGTATCTTCATACCTAAGCAAAAACTACTGATCTAACCTAATATGTTTTCAAAAATTAAAAAGAACCGAGGAGGTGTGGTGCTTTGTATCTCAAAGTAAAACTCAAGCAAACTGTAACTAATTCAACATCAATCACTGGATCTACATTGTGATTTGTCCATCAGATGTACACACATGCATGTTGCGTTTACTCTTCAATGAATGTACAGACAATATATCAGAGGTAACTGGATCGGATGCCCAACTATCAGTTTAAAGATTTTTTCTTTGCATAAGGCGATCATGATCTTCCATTCAATAATGTTCTGTTGATTAGTGAGTTACGAACCGGGGCTCTAGGGTTATTAAATGAACTCCAGTCACCACATGAGTTGTTGATTTTGAAGCAAGCCAAATTCGGACGACAAATCCCTTAACTACACTAGAAAGTGGAATTTCTTTGAAAATCAGTTTTGAGTCTCCTTACATGTTTCTCAGTTTCTTTTAGTGAACGCACTCCATGAATTTAAACCAGTAACCTGCCCCGATTTGAAGAATTCTGAAGCTCTCGTGTTGCTCAAAGCCCCTCAAGAAATGCTCGACCGCCCCTGGAGTGGTTATATATATATATATATATATATATATATATATATATATTTGGTCGGGATTATATAAGTTGCAGTCTAGAA
Organism: Rosa persica; assembly: GCA_025331145.1. NCBI lineage: Eukaryota > Viridiplantae > Streptophyta > Magnoliopsida > Rosales > Rosaceae > Rosa > Rosa persica. The sequence continues at coordinate 34,121,405 of WFKR01000001.1, forward strand.
AAGTTTGGTCCAATGTTTTTAGAGGGATTGGTTTTGCAGAATTCCCAAATCTGCGAAATCACAAGCGATAAGACTTGCAAAGAACCAAAGATGTTATAGAAAAAAAAAATAGCATGAAGACTGCACAAATGGATGAAAAGTGTTTTACGAGTTCAACTTGAGCTTCATATGCCAACAAATTTTATTAACAGGCATCTCCATTGCTTCCATGGTAACAAGTTAAATGAGATTCACATTATCCTCCCGAGAATTCAGTTAAATAGAAATACTTCGATTCTTCAAAACATACTCCACTGCGTAATACATATATACAAGTGCATCAGAAAGCCATTCGGCTTGCTTCTCTGCCATCTCAGGAGACCAGACTAAGGGTGAGTTTGGTACGACTGTGCTTTTCAGAAAAGCTGGCTTCAACTTATTTATGAGAATAAATGACTGAAAAGTAAAACTGTTGAGTGCTTGATAAACTGGCTTTTTAGAAGTGTTGTCAGTGACAAAAGCAGTGACAAAGTGTTTGGTAAACTAAACTAGCTTGTGCTTTTTATTTTTGAAATGACCAAATTAGACATTAGAGATTATTTTGCATTAATTATTTTGAATTAATCAAGAAAATAGGAAACAGATGGCGCAATCCTAGCCATCTATCCCTCCATTGTTTCATCCCAGCCCTTGAATCAAGTGTAAGTTGGGGTATATACACCCCTTGATCTGATCAAGGAGAGGGATTAATCAGAAGGCACGAGAGAGAGAGAGAGAGAGAGAGAGAGAGAGAGAGAGAGAGAGAGAGAGAGAGAGAGAGAGAGAGAGAGAGAGAGAGAGAGCTGGGAGTGATGAACCGGACGCTACCGACCCGAGAAGGAAACCCGACCATGGCGCCACCGTCCGGCCACCCCATGACGGCGCACACTAACCATTTCCCTTCGTCTCTGCGTCGCCTACATCCCAGTAGCTTCTGATCGCCCATGCACGGGACAAGGAGGGAGACACGACGGTGAGTGCAGCGACTGCTCCGCAGAGTTTCTGCAGTTTCCGACCACCTCCTGGGCCACTTTCGGTAAGGAAACTCCTCCTCTCGTCTTCCTCTACCCGTCTGGGTGATTAATTTTCAATTTTGGAGCACGTTTTGACATTTTCATTTATGGGTTCACCTCGGTTCTACCGTGTTCTTCGACACCGGCGACCTTCCTGACCATTCTGGGCTTGGTTCTCATCTTGGCTGCACTCGTAGACCAAGAATCAAGACGCTTGTTGGGTTATTGGCATCACAATCCTCAACGTGGACTTGAGAAGGTATAATCCTAAACCTTGAAGGAAGCGGTGACGGGGAGCTGCGAGGATGCGGCGGTGCGGGTGTGAGGAGGGAGAGAGATGCCTCGTAGGGTTAACGAAAATGGTTAAGCTGAAATTGTTTCAGCTTGGGAGGGCAATTTTTGGCATTTTGGAGGTTTCATTAATCTACAGGAACTCCCGCTACAGTATTTCGGTGGCTTATGGCTTCTGGAAGCTGCATTCTTCAGCTTCTGCTTATCTAAGGAAGCCACAACAGCTTCTGAAAAAAGCTGCCAGGAAGCTCAGTTACCAAACGACAATTTGAACTGGGCTTATAAGCACAGGAGCTGAAAAGCTCTCCCAAACACAGCCTAAACCCCAAGTGTTACTCCTAGTCCTCTTGTGGGATAAGGACTTGAGAGCCATACTCCACTGGCTGGGGAACTTATTACATCACTGGTCAATTGTGGAATTTACAACATTCTTAGTGAACCATGCAGCAGAAAGCAACTCATATCCCCCGAGGCTCGACAAACACAGATGTCGTCCTTGCGGGCACAGTAAAGCATCCCGAGCCTATGTCATAAGTAGATCTCTTCACTATTTCATCATTTGACTTAACCTGCACCAGGTTCATAGTAAGGAGCCATGAGAAAAGAAAACAATGTCTATATCTGAAGCGACTTCAAGAGATATGACCACAGCATCAAACATACTGAATCAAACAAAAAAAGAGTTCACCCATCACCATTTCTTTTCTCCCGAAAATCCACAATGCTCTCTTTGATGGCCCAAATTTAGGCAAATTTTCTCTACCATTAAGAGTTTACTCCACAAAACACAATTACCTGTACAGGATGCAATTGAAGGGTCCTAGCACGAATAGATGAACTTGTAAATGACACCTCAGTTGGGCGTGCATTGACGATAACCACAATGTAGGAGTAGCTGTGCACCAAAATGTTTACAAATGCATTATTCCTTCCATTATTGGCATCATCAGAATTAAGGACTAAAATGTAAGTATACCGACATTGGATCCAGTTGAGATAACCCTGGTAGTCCTTCATGACCATCTTCAATGCTCATTAGTATGACGCCAGGGACTGATGCAGGGCCAGTATTGTGGAAATGTACGCGTTCCTAGAAATTAAATATCTGGGAGTAAATTTGGTTCGTCTCTTGTCGTTTGTTACCAATTGCAAGTACTTTATGACAGTTGAAGCCTTAATATAAATAAAAGGTAGAAAGGGTGCAAGACTGAAGAGGAAATTACAAAGAAACAAATAATGATTATGGGTGAAAAGACAGCATGTTCAATTTTATCCAATATTATCTGTGTTGAGATAGGGATCCAACGGAAGTTTATAGCTCACTAGGCAACAGGAGGAGGCAACAAGTAAGAGAGGAATTCAAAGCACATATTTTGAACACAAACAAAAGCCCTAATACATGACCAAGTTAAAATCACTACTGTCAAGCCAGAGATGGATATAGTGCTGACTTGACTCATTACCAGATTCGAAGCAGCACACTTTATGTGGGTCCTGAATCCTGATTTATTCGAATTTCGGTACCGACCTAAGTTTTAACCCAATATACAAAGTCATTCAGAGCATAATATTTTCTACCAGGAGTTGGCCATATTGGACATATACTATAGGGAGAAATAAGGGTGTGCAGGAAGCCCCTCACCTGAATAGCATTTGCTGTCCTCAGACGGAAAAGTGGTGAAGAGTACCTAATACGTAACAAATCTGAAAAATTCTCCACAGCAGCATGGATGTGACTCTTCTGAGGCTTAAAGGATGGCTCTGCTAATCTTGGTTTCATTCTGGAAAAAGAATCAGTCAGATATTATCAATCGCCATATCATTCTGAAGAGTCTGTGAAGCACCACTAGGAAGGGTTTATACATCACATTTCAACCTGACTAAGATAAATACATAAGTTCTTACTGTGGCCAGCTCTTTTCATTTTTCTCTTTTGGAGGAAGGCCAACACCCCAATTGTTGGAATTATAAGTGAAGTCAATCCTAGAAATCAAAACAACCAAATATTAAAATGGAGAAAGACGTCTTACATCTAGCAATTAATCCTCCATCGGCATGATCATGTAGGAGTAAGGTATCTATTAATGACCGCAAAGATCAGTTCCACCTTGTCACTCAAAATTAGTATTGTCATGGAAAAGATCACATACTCAATTACTCATTCTACTAGTTAAATTATGATTGTCAAAAATCTGACTTAGAAATTATGATATTATCTGAGAATGAGACTAATAGGAAGACCTGTTGAACCAATCACCAGAATTGTATGAGTCGCGATCAAGTGATTTGGACCGGAGCATCTCATCGCCGGAGTGGAAAAATGGAATTCCCTGTAATTAGGAAATCATTAAATAGTGATTGGTTACATTATATACCAAAAAATGAATCATATGATAATCATAATAACACTGACAGCCTTCCTATGCAGGGATATGAAAATTAATGTCCCAAGTTTCCAGCCAAGGTTGGTCAAACTAATTCAGGTTGGTGAATTAATGGAGTTTGGAAATAGTTAGTTTGAGGGTATTAACTATAGTGTTGGAGCGAGTACACAGCATATGAATCAAATCCTAGAAGATGGATCTCTCCATTAATTAACACAGAATACAAACACTCAATAATCATCTATTACTTACACCAGAGATAACAAAGTAGAAGACAATGACCCTGATACAAAATGAATCATGGAAAAATAACAGGCCACGAGATACGAACTTCATGTGCAGTTATTGAGGCCTGACATATTTAGTCGCATTTGCACTATCCTCCAATACACCTCTCTAGGAATAGAAGGTACAAAAAGAAATTAAAGGAAATATGCAGCTCTCTCCTGATTAGATTTAGAGAAGACTTGTTCCATTTTGAAATGCAAAGAGATGCTATTGGCCTGCTCAGAGAAGAGCAGCACGAATGAGATAGGGCATTCATTTCATTGTTACCTATAAGAGGCTGTTCCCCCAACATGACCTGACTACAGACTACCTAATTACGCTGTCTCTTATAACCAGTCATAAGGATATAGGACAAACTCCCATCCCTTTCTTGTCATAAGTCACTTTGTAACTGCACTACATACCTTCATAATCTATGATGAATGTAGTTGTATAAAACAAACACTCTTAGATATAAATAAAAGAGTACATGAACAGTTTTTATCATATAATAGCATTTGCTACCTGTGATAGTGCTATTATGCTTGACGCCAAGAGATTTATCCTGCACCTCTCTTCTACAGAAATTTCAAATGGAGTCTACAAGTAATGGATAAAGTTAGATCAGAAGTTAAAAACCTGAAGTAAGATAAGACACTGTAGAAGTATGTTGAGCATACCTTCAGACTCACGATGTCAAAAAGAGTTTCGTTGTCATGAGCTGAAGCATAATTAACCTGAAAAGCAACAGAAGTGGTCAAATGCATGGTCTTTTTATGTCGAGATCATTATTCTAACTCTGAAACATTAGTGGCTACAGCAGTAACAACAATGTCAACAAATAAATCAACATATGACTTAAAGAATCCTAACTATAACAAATAAAGAAACAAATATAGTGTCCAGAGTTGGGTTTGTTAAGAGGTCGCACATTTAGCCATGACCCCTTTAGAGTTTCATGATCCCCAACCCCACTAGAAGTTGGCTTTCCGATTTACCTTAATTATTGCAGGGTTGCAATCATCTTTCAAGTAAGGTAGTCTTGCACTTTTTGTATCTTTAAATTTCTAAATATGGGACTCTTGATTTAATAAAAGTACTTCTGAGATCCATATTCTCCAAGAATTCCTTAATTCTAACCTGATCCTCAATGTTTTCATTTCTCACCAGCTAGCATCACTCTAACTTCCTAAGCCACTCAACCACTGGCACTCAAAGATATTGAACTTCCTAAACTCAACCATTCCACTTGTTTCCAGAGGGTATTAAAATGTGGCTCAACAAATATCATCCTCAAAAAGAAATAAAAGTTCATAGAACTGGTGATCATAAACAAAAAGTCACAAGAACCAATCTTACGAAGTCTAATTGAGATCCTTACAGTTTCAGTAGGGTCCAAAGCATATGCTACACTTGTCCCACCATATGTCAATACTTCTGATCCTTTTACCTGAAGAAATCATCATATAAACATGTCAACTTATACCTATTACCCAAAACTTGTTCTAGTAAATGTCAACATAATTGAGTTGTAATTTCAACTAGTCATTGATACGAGGAGATAGCTATAAAAAGGGTGTTACCCATTAGTTACTATTACATAATCAATGCTTAAAAGGGTACCACACTACATTAATATATACCGACTGAATAATATTGATAAAGATATTGTTAAATATTAATGTTTCAGTAAATATTACAGTTGCAGCCTGGATCAAACCATAGATACAGATGCAAAGTGCAAGTTTAGATAATAAAAACCAGACCAAAGTTATCCTATAGAATCAAGGTATACCTCTTTCCCTTCATAATTGGTTAGCACAAAGTCCCTCAAGTTTGCAGCCATACCAACCTGAATTGTTGTACTCCAATCAGATATAATTGCAGAAAAGAAGAAGCCAAAAGAAGAAGAGAAATAGGATGTGGTGTAATCAGTTACACAATATCTAATTCGTGGCTGACAAAAGAAACATTTAAAAGTGATGCAAATAATGACACGAAGAAGAAAAGTCAAATCCACAACCACAGAGAACAATATTTCTTAAGAATTTTAGTCCTAGTGCAGCCAAGAAGAACTCATATGAATAATGGAAGGGAAGAGCATTTCAAACTCAGTTTTATTAGCATCAAAAAGATGTTTTCATAACTGGAATGAATAATGGAAAGGGAAGAGCAGGAGTCCAGTGTCTGACTACAAGTTTTCAATGCTAAATACATATGCCCAAAAGGTAAGCATTATAAATACAAGAAATGCATCAAGAGTATAAACCTGAATGTGATCCTTTGATTCAGCAAGCATACGTTCTGCAACAACTTCTGGGCCATGATCGTAACCATTAGGCTATAAAAGAAAGAATAGAACCTTTGTCACAAGAACAAAAGATTGAATAAATTTACTAATCAAAGATACTGTACATAAGAAAGAAACCTTCCCCATAATGATGATCAAAACTATAGTAATATACAGATTACAACGTCACTGATACAAGGATTTATAGTTTCACCATAGTAACAGCTGTAGGCAACAAAAAGGTGCTGGAAGACTAGCTAGCATTTAATTTCTTAGAGAAACAATCAACTAATATATACAGAATTCTTTTGAAAAAAGAGTTATTACATACCTGTAATAGTAGACCAGTCACAAATCCTTGCTGAAGAGGATGGCCAAATGGAGAACCACCCAGTATTGCATCCCGTATTCGATCATTAAAACTGCATTCAATTTCCCAAAAACTTAATGCCTTGTGCCATTAATTAAAAAAAAAAAAAACACTTTCATAAAGAGATTCCCTCAAAAATAGAAGTATAAAACCAATCGTAAATATAGGCAGTAATAAACGATACAGAAGAAAAGGAAAAGTCAGTGCAGTTCCCTCACATGCATTTGACTAAGATAAGCTGCTGCAGCAAAAAGTCGAAGTTTAAGTGTGTGACATGTGCCTATTTCTGTCTCTTGGATATTTGAAAAGGTGAGAAATTAATCGGAAGCAGGTGTATATGTATTCAAATAGTCAACAACTGAAACTAAAAACTTGATGAGACAATCCTAGTCTATAGTCTATATATGATTCCTGCATAGAATCCTAGTTCCAATTTTCTAAGACACTAAGGTAAATAGATATTAAGACTCCACAAGATGGAAAAGAAAAGGAGTACCTCCCAATTCCAGTACCACAAATATTGAACTGCGATGCATTTACTCCACGCCCATTGTTGGCCACTTCACCAAAATCCCATCCTTCACCATATCTAGATAAAAGGGGACAAAAGGAAACATTAAGCCAAAACCCTACTAGAATTTAAGTATATCATAAGCAGGAACACAGCTCTACAAATAAAATCCACGCATCAATATTAAAAGATGTAGTAATAGTCTCTGAAACGCTTAGCATATCCAAACTTACATATAGATACTTGAGCCATCTACTCCATCTCTATCCTTTGTTAGGCCACAAAGTGCATCTTTTGCTTTCACCTATACACACATTAGTAATTTTAGGCAAATGACTATTGTGCATCCCCTCAGTAGACCATGCAAAATGGCTTAGATTACATACCATTGTTCTTTTCATTATATGACCCATAAGGTCAAACCGGAATCCATCAACCTAGCAAAATAATCATAAAATTTTTAGTAATGGAAACCCCCAGTTCAAACCTAAAAGCATATCTTCATTGATGTAGAAACATCAACACTCATTAATCCAACATTGAATCTGTGAACTATAGAGATGAGAAAAATGTCCATTATTCTGATAAAGGGGGAGGGAGAGAAATATTCATTCTTTTGATCAAGAGGGAGGAAGGATTTGAACTTCGGACATCTTCACAGAAAGGGAAGAGAAATATGAGGAGGCCACAGGCTAGTTAATAAAGTTTCCATTTCAAATGTGACTTCAAGAGACTATTTTGATGTATTTGAGACACCATTTTGAAGAGTACATAATTACCTTAAAATCAACTGCCCAGTGCAAAAGATCATCAAGAATTAAACGCTCTACCATAAAATGCTCGCTAGCAGTGTTGTTTACACATGTACTATTCTCAATAAAACCATCAGTGTTTCTTCTCAAGTAGTAACCTGGAACAATCTGTAACCAAACTTTAAGTCACAAAATTCAAGAAGACATATAAGACGGGAAGAATTCTATAATACACAAGCCACTCAGGATAACATCTAAGATCGGACTGCATATTCTATATATAGTGGGATCTTATAAACAATAATAACAAACCATGACCTTATCAAGAACTGAATTTTCATCAAATGGCCCACTTCCATGCAAATGATTGTAGACAACATCCAAGACAACACGAAGGCCAAAACGATTAAGTGCCTGCAACCAATATAACCTGTTTTTTAGTCATTTGTAAGTTGTAACCCAAGTAGACAGGAGACAAACAAGGGAGGGAAGGAGATTCTCATTTTATATAAGTATCATCTCACAAGACAAACAAAACACAAGATATTTGGCCCAAATTAGTGAAGTGAAAATACAATACCAGACCTGAACCATCTTCCTAAACTCAATTGCCCGGTATGAACCATTTGCATTACTTGCATAGCTTCCTTTAGGGACCCCCCAAAGGACAGGGTTGTACCTTCAAACACAAAATAAAATTAAGCTAACACAAAGTATCTTATAATCATAATGTAAAAACAAATCAGCAGGAGCATACCCCCAGTTATACCCATCATCATTTTGGATAGCTGTAATTAGAGCTTGTTGCTCGGATGAATCTGAAGGAAACTTTTCAAGAATCTTGGAATCTGGCCATGTGTCATACACATACATGAAGTAACCAAGCAGATAACAATTCAGCTGCTTTGAGCCCAAACATTTTATATTTTAGAAGTGTTTATATATACACACATGACCGGTACATGCTATTCTGTTTTACATCAACATCAAAGGATAAGTATCCTCTCCATTTGAAGTTGGCCCAGTTGCTAACTGCTATATGCTGTGGAAGCCCCTAAATAGGATCAACCCATTCAAGTCCCACATGCTTGGAGTGACCCATATCTCAACAGATCCTAACCATTTGGACTTCAAACAGCCAGATCCAACATCAACATCATAAGACACACACAGATACATAATAATCTGTGCAGCGTCCACAGATACATAATAACATACTGAGTAACAAATTAGCGCGTGCGCCCGCGCGCCAGCACAGATACATAATAATCTGTGCAGCATCCACAGATACATAATAACAAACTGAGTAACACACTAGCATGTGTTACCGTATGATATCACCAAGTACTACATTAAACTCTAACAAAATAAATTTCTAAGAGTATTTGATGCATAATCATACTCATGTAATTGTATCAAGGCTAAAAGCATTTCTACAAACCTACAAAGAAAATAACTCTGGTTCTTTTTTTTCCTTTTCTTTTCAAGTGATAATAGGGATGAGTGAGAGAGAACAACGAAGTTTGCGCTTAGATATTCTCTTACCTACACTCTTCCAGTTCCCCTTCTCATCATCAACACCTGCAAATTGGTAGGCTGGCAGTAGATGGACATGAGTGATACCAGCATTTGATAATTTCTTCAAATGAGATACGCCAGCCGAGTCCTTCAAAACATACATGCATACTGTTAATTTCTAATTTACTATACTCTCATAGCATTCGTCTACTATGTATAAACCCACATGTGACTGAACAGAAGTTCTTACAGAAGATAATCGGCAGTGATATATATGCTTTTTCAAGATATAGAAACAAAGGAAACACTATAAGTTCTGGTATGAAAAGATTACACATTAGATTTACCACTAATGAAAAAAGCGTGGCTATATTTGAACTCCAATTTTTAACATTAGAATACTTCAATGACAAATATTTGGGGCTCTCTTTACCTGCGAAGTGAATGCCAGATATCCACCGCGAAATTCAGGAAGCACTGTCTGGTCATTGGCACTGTAATGGAAAATCAGTGTAGAACTCGGTGCAATACCAAAAAAATATAATCATATATAAGAAAAACAAGCACATATTACTTGTTAAAGTGTAACGCTAAAGTATATCACTTGAGCCATCTTTAGCAAATTGGAAAAAAGTGGCATTTTACAGATCTCAGGACTTTATGTTAGAGCAAAAGCACGGGGCGGCAAAGAGAGAGGGTGAGAGAGAGACAACAGCTTAAATTTTTGAAGTGATGGGCATAAACTTCATGCGAGACTTATCCTTAACCCAAAAACTCTATTTAGTAGCTTCGACCTCGTGAAAAGCCTATAATGTGTAATCTGTTATTCTGTATATTGCTTTATGGCTTTATGTTCAAACAAGAATGGTAGAGAAGTTCTCAAGAACACTCTAATCAACACTGAGACTAGTGATTACCTGAAATCTCTTATGTGCAACTCGTAAATACTTATGTCCGAAGAAGAATGTATATCAGGTTTCTCATCTACCAATTTATCCCATCCTTCTGGTTTTATATGATCAGAGTCAAGATTGATGAACAATGTCCGCCTACCGTCTGCTGAAAGCCTACTCCAAAGATAAAAAGTTAATCAAAGGGAAGTGTCAATAAATACACATATATTATACCTAGATGAATCTCCATGACTAAAAATATACTATCAGATGGTAATGCTGCATAACTTGGAATATGGAAACACCTTAGCTATATTCCATAACTGTTGGCTAAATGAGACAACCAGCATACCCTCTAGCATATGGATCATTTGCATAGCACTTTTCAATTTGTAAGGTGCTAGGGTGGTATACAGACACTTCATACACATAGTAGCATCCTTCCCAAGTTTTTGGTCCTCTAGTACTCCAAACGCCATTAACTTCCTCAAGCTGCACAATTTCTAAAGGATTTCCACCCGATGGCTCCTTATAGATCAATACAGATACTGCCTGCTTTGAAGACATGCGTGATTGCTTAGACAATTACAACTCAGAGAGCATGGTTAGTTGGTAATATACTAATATAAGATACCTGAGAAGTAGGTGCCCAAAGGTAAAGGGACACAGCTTCTTTTGAATACACTGCACCAAGGGGACCATCATACGAGAACAATTCGTCTAGGACGCCCGGTAACTGCAGACCAGTAGCATCGCTGCACCTTCCATCAGCTGTACAACGCGAACATAGACAAACCACATATTCATTGACTATTCAAAACACCTGGCTGCTTAATCTAACTGCATTGATCATAATCTAAGAGAGCGACAACAGTCTTACAACTGAAAGTAGCAACTGCCAACTGGGCTTTGAGAAGAGATTTGACATCCAGATCAGGGGGGACCCTAAACGCTCTGTAGTCTTTGATATGAGGAAACTTTCCTTTCACCTAACAGCATTCATTTCGATACATGGATCAGTTCTAAGCACTGCTTCAAAACTTCTCAAGAGGTCACATCCAAGAAAAAAAAAACTAAAGACAATGACAATAATCATTGGTAGGTCCAAAAGAAATAATAAAAAAGTTCACACTGCTCTCTACATTTTCTGGTAGCCCATGTCTATCTTCTTGAAGCTGAACTTTTACATCCTCACCTGTCAGTACAGAAGTCACATTAACCTTTAAGTCCCAAATTCAACATAATCATAACTAGTAGGTTTAGAGTTACTAACACTATACCCAAAACTCCATCACCCGTTAATGACAACGCCGCAGTTTCACTAGCGAATAAGTAGCACGAATCATTTCCAGCATCCACATCCCAGGCAATGATTGATTCACTAACCCAGAATGCCCTTGATTTCAACAAGCTACCCTGCACCTGACCCACCATTGTTCACAAATTCCACGGTCACTCACAACTTGATCAGAGAAATGGGAGTCCTATCAAATTCTCTATCCATATCAAATAGACCAACGCCACACAAAATTTTCATCTCAATTCAGTCTTTATCAATAACCGTAACAAAGTTCGATTCTTTAACCCAAAACCAGGACCAAATCGAATTCCTTCATCTTATGTTTCTACAAATTTACCATCACAACTGATTTCACTATAACATTTGAAGTAAATTTGATTTGATTCTTCAAATTGTGGATAGACTTTGGGGAGAGAAATCAGAAACCTGGGGTTGTGAGGTTGAAGAGGAGTCCTGTTCGGCAGTCATGGGAAATGAGGATGAGCATTGAAGTAGCGGTGTTCTGGAAAACTTGGCGGAATTTGGCGGGAAGGAGGAAATGGGTTTGGCTCGGGAGGTGAAACGACGGCGTATGGAGGATGAAGGATAGGCGCGGCGGTGAGGAGGGGAATGACTGTTGACCGTTGGAGGAGGAAGAAGTGGACAACAAGTACATAAAGGCATCGGAGTGGCCTCTCTGCTTTTCAGATCCGTTCTGTTTCTGGTGCTCCACCTCAGTTACTAATGAGTAGATATTTAGTTTTTTCTTTTTTCGGATTTTTTGGAGGGCTGATCTCTCCATACGTGGTCCAATAACAATGCAACAAGTGTCGATTTGTTTTGGGCTCAATTTGTATTTATTTCTTATTTATTTTTTATAAATGAACTACGGTGCTCCCACGCTCCACTCCTTTGATGCAAGAATGGTTGATATGAGGTTGGGGAGAGAGTGAACATGGATGGGAAGGTAGTAATTGAGATCAACGTCAATGGAGTCGAGGTAGAGGACTTTCTCTTGGAAGTCGGAGTGGAGAGGTGAGATTTTGAGCTTTGATTGGTGGGTCGGATGTCTTAAGTGAAGTATCAAAGAGAGAGAAGACATAAATCAAAGTTCAACATTAACTAGCTCGCAACTATTTGGTCCCATATGTTCGCACTTGATAACACAAAGTCTCCTACATATACAATACATGCAGCGATGGTGTTTGTTTCTGCTTCCTGTTTTCTCTCTTTATTTTTCCCTTGTGGCTTAATGAAGTATCATTTCATATCAAAAAAAAAAAATTACAATACATGTAAACTAGAGAGTTCAATTTATCCACCCATGCTTTACTAGTTTAAGAATTTAATCGATAGAAACATCACTTTGTGATTCAAAGGATTTGCCCCCCAAAGAAATGGTATTTTTCAAGATGTTCGTCACATACAACACTATTCCGCCATTTTCATCTTCTACCAAATAGCAATTTTGGTCATTGTGGCTGCAATTTCTGATTTGATTTTTAATCATACCATTTTTGATATCCTAATGTGCTTATACCGAGCTCACAAACACCCAAACGTGTTGCAATCACGTTTCATCATGTCACCATCTTTTTTTTAATTTTTTTTTTAAAAAAACATTATACGTAATTAAGATTCACTGAAAATCCAACATCCACATTTTAATGGTTAAACATAGATACATATTAAGATTCACAGAGAATTCGACACCACATTTCTGTAAACATACCTAAGCAAGCTATCAAGTATGGTTAAAAACAAAAGCATGCTATCAAGTATCTCTCAAAATAAAATGCAAAAGCCTCGTAGCAATCCCGGATTGCTTCCCAGTTGAATACAGCAATTGAGTCCAATGGTGACACAAACTTATAACTTTTCATGGATCCGGTCAACCAAATATGGCCAATATTTTCTAACTTCGTCATAGATAAACGTTAATCCCATCCCACGTTCATAGTAATGTTGAAATAGATTCCTTAGGAATCTCAGAAGATCATGCACATTAGACGTATCGTACTGATCAGGTGGAAGAGCAATAGGGGGAGGAGTAGGGCTTGGGGTAGGAGCAGAGCTTGCTGTAGGAGAAGCAGCATGAGCACTAGTGGTTAGGGTAGGAGAAGCAGAGCTTGCATGGGGAGCTTGAGCACGAGTGGTTGGGGTAAGAGAAGCATGATCACGTCACTATCTTTTTATTCTTCTACTTTTTATATTTTGATGTTTCATTTTTTTAAAAATATAAAATTGTCATGGTCTTCTTTACTCACTCTTTGAGCAAATAAACACAATTTTTCTCCTCCGAAAGATGACTATTTTGTACGTTGGTGGTCTAAAATCTAGTGTCGAGAAGAGTGATCTTTGAGCCATGTTTGAGAAATTAAGACGTGAAAATTATTATAGTTTTTTTAAAATTAATTTGAATATGTATTTACAGCTTAAACAATCATATATCTTTCAGTGTTGTGATTAGTATGATATTGTACAACACTAGGGTAACATATGATGCCATAGATGAGTTTGAGAATTTTTATCGATGCGCAAAATGCACACATCCACACACCACAATTTTGTATTCCATCAGACTAGAGTCCACTGCTCAAATGAAGAAGAAATAGTTTTCAAAACCAAATTATTGCATGCATTTTGAAACGCTGGGCAAATTTTTCTTTCCGTATATTGCTTCCAACTTTTCATCCTGCATTGAACCCTGTTCATCCTTTCTACTTCATTTGGCATATCATATCCAATAAACTCTTCCACCTCTTACTTATATAACAGAGTGAACCACATAGATTTAATCAAGGGAGGACCGAAAATAAATCATTTGTTGAATTAAAATGCCTAAGAGACAGCTCATATTTTGATCCAAATATAGCTTCATCTACTCTAATTTTATCCTTTCTTGTTGATAGAAGGTAAAAATCATTTTTGTCAGCTACATGATGTGCGGCCTAACCTCTTCTCAAAAGTCAAGAGATTTTAATACAGTCTGCTTTGAGATTACGATTCTTTGGCACAAATAAGAACAAGACTTCTTTTTTTTTTTTTGAAAAAAAAAATGAAAAGACACCCTATGTAATATGGTTATATGTCAATATGTGTTTAGTAGTGTGAATAAAATGAAACGGTAAAGTTTCATGGTAAATAGTAATGGAAATACTTGTACAATGTAAATTTGTTATTTGTTAAACTCTTTTTATATTTTTGTTTTTCATTTTAAGTAAGAATAAATTTGCCAATGTCTTCTTCACTCAGTCTTCACGCAAAAAATCTTCCGAAGATATTGTTGAAACTACAAGGTTTGGAGGAGCTTGAAGGTGTCCTTAGTCCTTGAGTGGCCTATGCTCTGCTCAAGTCTCGGTTTACTCCATAGGATGATATCATGAAGGGCAAAAAAGAAGTCAAAATGGAATTCGTTCATTCACCGGCATGATTTTGGTTATATCTTATACTATAATTATATGATTCTAGTTATATCTTATAGAAACCAAGGATCGAAAGCTTTTGTAGTAATGAAATACCATTAGTATTTGGAATCATATAACAATATTACATCTGGATTGTCTTAATTCATTTTTTTTTTGTCAAACAATCCCCAAATACCACAAATCATTTACCTAACTCGCAATGAAATCTCATATTCAGTTCAAACAAACAATCAATTTCACGATTACAATGGATTAACTATATATTTTACATAAAGTCTTTCAGCTCTTGGAATAATCTCTTATTCTTCGATATTAAGCTCCATTTGTATACTCTTTAACAAGCCCTTAGATGATGCAGCGATATAAAATGTCTCACCCTCAAATTTGTACTCTCTAAGACCATGAATACCCACATGGGATCGAAGCTTCTAGAACAGCTTGATGTTTTGAGCTCCTTTCGCAAGAATAGCATGTCGCAAAGTTTTCGTTGTCTGTACTAGAACCAAAAAGAGTTTTTTTTTTCCTGTAAATCTTGGCAATTGGTGAGCCAATGGTCAAGTACTTCACACCTTTAACTCCTAATTGCTTGATCCGTCTCTCAAAATAATCGTCATGAAGTATATTTTTGTCGAAGAAGAAAAATACATGTATCTCATGTCATTCGACTGAGAAAGTGTCATATATTTCTACATACCAGTCTTTTACAGTCCCTGTCTCAACAGTAGCATATGTCACTCAACTTGTTGTATAAATGTGACATAGGACAGGCTTTCAACAGTGGTCTTAACTTCAAGCGCCGAAGACACTAAAGAATGGATAACCAATATCCTAATTCTTTTGTATCAATAAACTGTCTCAAGTTAATTGAATCAATAAAATATCTTTTTTTTTATAGCAAATAAATCCTAGAAAAAAAAAACTCCTTTCTAAATAACTCCTTCTTCGTTCTTCCTGGTTCATCCTCTTCCTCTTCCTCTTCCTTATCACTGGTCTCCTATTCAGTATAGAGGTAGACTGGATAGCTAATGTAGTATAAAGGCCTCCAAAACTTTTTAGTTCTCAATATGAAATTCTAACAATTTAATGAGATTTTCATGCTTTAATTCGTACACCCTTTTATGTTGGATCGAAATTACTAATCACACACTTTTTTACATGTTAATTAGAACACAAAAAGATGTATGAATAATATTTTTAAAACAAAATGGTGTGTGAATATCACCTCTCTCTAAAAATATGCTTTACCTATAGTGAAATTATGACATGGGACATTTTGAATAAAAAGTGGTCATGACATGATTTGTCACTCGTGATATGCCTTAATCGTATATTAAAAAGTTTCAAACCTTATCAACCTCATTTTTATTGAAATTATCTCTTTACCATAATCTCACCATTGGTATCCCATGCGCATGATTTTTAGGACATTTATCAAGCTAAAATATCTATTCAATTTTTTTAAGTGTGTCATCTGGAACAAGTCTAAAATTCATGCTTTATCTATGTTGAAAATTATGGCATGTGTCATTTTGAATAAAAAGTTGTTGGTTTGGCACTTGTTGTATGTCATGACATGTGAAAACAAGCCAAATTTTGCCAACACCCATTTTTATTGAAATTCCTATACCATAACCCATCATTGGTGGAACATTATTTTTAGGTAGCGTTCTATGTGACGGTTCACAAACGTATTGTATTTTCTAATTTTTATGATTTGCCAAAGTCTCAAACCAAGAAAATCATTAAGAGAATACAAAATTAGAGATTTTGAGTGTAGTCATTTGAAACAGGTCCTACAAATCATGTTTTACATAAAATCAAATTATGTCAAATAGGGGTCTTGAGTCTTGACATGGTTTCATAGTCGTGGCATGTCAAATCTTGCATTTTCATTGATATTATCTAATGTCATAATCTCATCGTTGGTAGTGTTTGGACCCAAAATGAGCATTTTGGCCTGACAAGGCACGTCTTGGAGAAATCGAGCCAATATCAGTGGCTCAAGCTATATATTGTCGACAAGTTCGAAATATATATTTAGAGGCTAAATAAAGCCTACTATGGAAGCGTGGAAATGAAAAGTTAACTTTAGCATATTTTCCTACTTCGGCTAGGAGAAACCGAGCTAAACAAGGAAGGAGGGGCGGCAGACTAACCATCCGAACTTCAAATGAGTTGAAACTTTCCAGATTCATTCTAGACATCCCAATGATCATTTCTTATGAAGAGTGCTAGAGCTTGTTCGAAGTGGAAAACCTTCAAACAATCAGTCCAATTTTCTGCAGAAGCAAAACTGGAAAACTGGACCTGTAAGGAGTCCAGTAGCAATTTCGGCCCAACCACATGGAAATAAATTCTGAAATTTTACCACAATAATCTACATCCATGGTGGATCATTTCATATGAAGAAGTCCAAGGTTAAATATGAATTCTTAGTGGAGATAAAAATCAAAGGAATAAAGAAGTGTTAGTGCTCTCACCTAACAAAATCCACTAAGTGTTAGTGAATTTTGCCTAACAAAATCCACTAAGTGTTAGTGTGCTCAAACCTAACCCACTATGATTTGTTTAAAGGCCAAATAGTATTGCTTGGAAGCCTATATATAGAGGCTACAACAAGTATCATCTGACCAATTCACTCATCAAAACATCTATAAGATGATCTAAGTTCTCTCTAGAGCAACCTCTCTAAGAGCAATTCCTCTCCTTCTCTTTCTCTTATCGGTGATCACACTCTAAGTTCTAGTCTCCTTAGGAGCCAACTTTCAGTACCACCAAATCCTCTGTCAAAGTGCTTTGGTCCTAGTCTCCTTGGGAGCCGACTGTAGTACCACGACCACAACGGTTACGGAACCAGCCAAGCAAGGGTAACGCCCTCGCAAACCAGCCAAGCTAGAGTCACGCTTTAGCAAGTTCTCCTCACTTCCCAGTGGTATTCGCTCTGCTCGATCTACAACATCGAGTATCGATTGTGATTTTGAAAAGGCTCAGCAAAAGTCCTCGCCACGAGGCACAAAGAACCCCACGACAAGGTTGGTGCTCTCCTCGTCCACAATCGCTCAGAAGAAGTCAGGTCAAGGGACACCCCCGACGACCGCACCTGAACGGTGCTGGCACGCCCACGCAAGAAAAGAGACTGTTGACCAGCTCAAGAAAAACTGGAGCCAAACATTTTGGCACGCCCAGTGGGACCTACTGCGAGCTGTAAACCACACCACTATTAAGAAGATGAGGTTGGTAAGGGGTTGTGAATCATAACGGAATAGGTGAAGTCTCTTTTGTTAATATTGACCTAAACTCCTTATTGGTGCCTAGTTCAGGTCCATTAAGGTTAAGGGCGGTTTTTATTAACACTTGTTGAACTGTCTTCACACTTATGATCTTTCTCATCTTAGTAAGTATAGCCTATGTGAAATGGTGTCTAGAAAGGGGACAACGTTCATAACAGGCTATTGAATCCAGAAGTGCGTGCAAATGGGCCTAAACCACTATGTGGGAGTAGTTCATGCCAAAATGGATTCTGCCTCTTTTGTTCGCCCTCCCCCACCTGGCCATTTCAGTAAGGTTGCCCAAAGGATTTGAAAGAAAGTTTGTGTCTAGGCGACTATACTTGGGCCGCAGGTCTAAACCTTGATTCACAGTGTCTTATTGAATTCAGCTACTTATTGAATTCAGACTTCCAGAAGCCATTGGGAAGTCAAGCATAAACCCTTATCAAAAGGTTTACGTTAACTGCCTGAAACATAAGACCTCCAGTTACAGACCGCACTCGCGTGCAGACTGTCGTGGTCTTTCCGAAGAACAGGTAATCTAAAGATTTTCTTCCCACCCTCCATCGACAGAGATGTCAACTGAACGAGGAGGAAATAGACATCCTACTACTGAAGGCGAGCTAGTTCCTGCCGCCCAGCCTAATCAGGCTGGCGATATATCTAGCATCACCCAGGAAGCCACGAGCGCAGTTACAACTATTGACTTTGTGCCTATTCTCATTCCAGAAAATGCGACCATAGAAGAGCGGCTTAATATCCTTCAACAGAATTCTGCCGCATACCATGAGAAGATGGAAAAAGCCTTTGCGGAGGACCGTCGACGGCTTGATGAGTTCACATTCTCGATCAAGAGGCTTGAGCTAGGGGCACAACAAACACAAGGGCAATTGGATGGCATGAACCAAAAAATGCAGAAGAACCATGAAGAGCTGTTGGTGGCAAGTAAACACATTGCTTTGGAAGTCGCGACGATTCGCAAAGAAGGATCCAACGTCGTAACCCAGGTGGCCATGCAGAAGGCTGACCTCGATCAGGCCAGAGAGGTTCTACATAGAACACTGGGAGATCCTAGTGCCATTCTAGGCTCTCTAGGTCAGTCCCCCATATTTGCGAAGTACATACCACCAAATGCTCGCGGCGGTAGTACATCCACATGCGCTACTGCCACATCAGTCAGAGGTAAAGAGACTACTCTGGCAACGGGTGGGAAGAACAACGCCGCGTCATCAGTCACGCAAGGGACCAGGACTTTGAAAATCAATGATGGGGCCTTTGTTGATCATAGCCCGTTTCCCCAATATGATAGTGACGGAGTTGAATATGTGCACCACGATCCACCTCCAGCAAGCCATTATGGTATCGACCGGGTTGAAAGTCCAGCGAAGGTCACCGTAACCACAAAGGGTCAGCCAGCAGTGGGTTTTACGTCGCAGACGTCAACCCGACATAAACTGACCCACGGAGGCGGCATGTCTTTGGTTAATCAAGCTTCACAAGCACCACCGTTGATCTGGTCAGTTGAAGATACAGTGGTTCACCCACCTCCTCCTGATCCAAGATATGTAAGGAGAGAAGAGGTAGAAGCAATGATCAGGGCCGCGAACCAGAGGCCTAACTTGGAGGAGGCCTACCAGGGGCCCTTCCCACCGCATATTACACAGACACCTTATCCTAGGGGATATAAGAACATTACGTTCTCTACTTTCTCGGGAGAGGAAGTCGAAAATGCCGCAGCCCATTTGGTTAGGTTTCGAGTACAGTGTGGCCAGTACCAGAACGATGACAATCTGAAGTGTAATATCTTCGCTACTTCTTTATCGGGATCTGCCTTCACCTGGTTCACTAAGCTGCAACCGGGATCAGTTACGAGTTGGCCCGCGATGGAGAAGCTGTTCAAGGAAACCTTCGGGACTATCGAGCCAGAAGTAGATCTGGCTTCACTCACTCAGATGGCTCAGCAGCCAACTGAATCTGCTGTCATGTACCTTCAGCGCTTTCAGATCCAGAAAGGAAAGTTGAATGTGATTCTGCCGGAGAAAGAACTGGTGAAGTTGGCAATCAAAGGCTTAGAGCCCCGCCAACGCAAAAAACAGCATGGAAGCATGTTCAATTCCATGGGGGAACTGATCACAGAAGTAGGAAGTTTCGAGCACTTGCTCAGGGAAATGGACGCTATGAAAAACGCCTCAAAAGGGACATACATCCCAGGGAAACGCCGAATAGTGGCTGCGCTCAGCCATCAATCCAATCCCTTTGATCCTTACTACAAGAGTGAGGAATCTAGTACAGCAGCGGCTGACGAATCTGAAGAAGACGAGATTGCTGCGCTGGAACTCACCGGAAAAAAGGCTTCAACACTAAAGCAACTGAAGCTGTGCAAAGAACCGGTGAAGCTCAAGTCAGTGGTTTTCACCAAACCAGAGTTCGCAAGTTATACTTACGATGCGAACAAAGCGCATGAAATCTTGGATGAAATGATCGCCGCGAAGATGGTGAAAACCGACTTCGGCCCATTTCCTAAACCAGAGCAGCTAAGGGGGAAGAAATACTGCAAACTCCATAATATGTGGAATCATAATACAGCCGATTGTGTTAAGCTAAAGGATCAGATCCAAATCTGGTTAAATAATGATAGTTTGCAAGTAGAGGCACCAACAACAGCAGCAGCGTTGGTGGACCTAGATCCCTTCCCAGATACCGGCATCAACATGGTGGACGTGGCATGGGGTGAAAAAGATCAGCAGAATCAAAGTCCAGACTATGCTGTTAAGGATTTGATAAAGGCTGGAGACAAAGCTGTGAAGCGGGAATCCAAGACTCGTTTACCCATTGTCCTATGCTCGCGGTGCAAGGAAGAATGTGACACTCAAGCCCTGCATGAGGAAACATCCCAAACTGTCCAGTTTGGATCTCTGCCGCCAATACGGTTAGTATCATCCTCTAGAAACTTCCAACCATGTAGCCCAAGAGTACACAGTGGTTTAGAAACTCCTACTCCAAGGGACTCAAACTTATTCAAAAAGTTGAAGACTGCGAGGGAAGAAGGGCAAGCAGATAAGCGGCAAGGGGTTTTTACCAAACCTTACATTCCGCCAGTGTCAACATCCTCCATCAAAGAAGGGAGATGGTATACCCAAAAGAATGGCAAGGCGGTGGAGATGAGCTCTTCAAAGAAGAGAAAACTCCAACGAAGGTTTGGAGAAGCAAAGCGAACTTTGGAAGCACTAGATCAAGGACTAATCAAACCATCGCAATTACTGAAACCTCCAGAAGAGTATCAAAGACAATTGGAGGTACTGGCCTCGGAGAGATTCGTTTCCCCGCAAGTTCAGAAACCACAGCCCAAAGTATTACGCCAAGGGCAAAAGCCATGTGCCCCCAAGATCAGCGCTCAGGAGAAATCCCTAGTTCCAGTAAGGCAAGAACCGCCGCCAGCTCGTAAAGACAATGTTTGGCGGAGAATATCTCGCAAAGGAAGCAATAACGAGCCTTCCATCTTCGACAAGCTGGGGGGCAAAGACAATCGGTCCGCGATTGTGCAGAAAGTTCAAAACTTGGTGGTCACTCTCCCAGAGGAAGTGCCAGGGACGAAACAAATTTCAGAGTCACTGAACCAGATTCCTATAGTACAGGAGCACGAACAAGCCAAAGCGGTGGTCCCAGCAGAGAAATCCTTGGTTGCTTTCATGGTTAAACAGTTTAACGCCGATATCCCAGCAGATGAACCCAAGCTCAATCTTGATGATGACATGGACGAAACAGAAATGGTGGATATCTCTTGCAATATGGTTTATGTGCTCCCCGCTAAGTATGCCTTACCAGTCGCTGCGCAGGAATGCATAGAAGCTGACGCAATTGGAGAACAGCAGTTGCAGATCACTTCAGCCGCAACAAAGCCGGTGAAAGAAGCAGTGTCCCTTGAGACTGAAGATGCTAACAGCAAGAGTTTCTTCATGAGCTTCACAAGACCCACACCTGCCATGGTACAACACATGCGACCTTTGTATATCACAGCAGAAATTAATGGGACTAAGGTCAGAAAGATAATGGTTGATACCGGCGCGGCTGTGAATGTCATTACTACAAGGACCATGCAGCTTTTGGGAATCAAGAAGGAGAAGATCCAGTCTACCTCTCTCACATTGAAGAACTTCGCGGGCACAGTAACTAAGACATTAGGTTTACTGTTCCTAAAAATCAAGGTGGGTCCCTCAGAAAGCGTTTATGCGTTCTTTGTTACGGATTGTTACGCGGCCTACAGTGCCATCCTGGGAAGAGATTGGATTCACCGAAGCTATTGTGTTCCATCAACACTCCACCAAGAGCTGATTATGTGGAATAGGGTGACAAATAAGGCTGAGATAATTAAAGCAGATCCCCGCCCTTTTTCTGTTTCCGCAAATTACGTAGATGCCAAGTACTACTTGGAGCCAATTACTCCATTGCAAGTCGGTAGCATCGACAATAAGGGCCGCCCCACAGGGGTGACGGCTTCTGAGTTGGCACAGTGGGGACTCACGCTTGCAAAAGAAGACCTAGCGAGGCCCGGCCATGCTGTGCCCCGCACAATGGGTAATTAATGGATTACGACCTTCCAGAGGAAGGGATAGAGGCCTTCCATTCCTTGTACGAGAGGCTATCCTCATACTTGGTGGAAAAAGAGGCCTATGATCGAGTTGCGACCTTAGAAATTGTTTATGAAGAGTTCATGGACCAAGAAGAGGAGGAAGAAGAGATTCAGCTTGCTCCAGCGGCATTGGATGACACACCTCCGAAGGTTAGGGACCCTACTGAAAAGGTCAATCTGGGAACAATTGATGAGCCTATAGAAGTGGCTATCAGCACTTACTTAGAGCCTAGCGAGAAACAGAGGCTCATCGACTTATTGCTAGAATTCAAGGACTGCTTCGCGGAAAAATACGAGGACATGCCAGGCCTATCACCAGACTTGGTATGCCACCAACTACCAACGCTACCTGATAAGAGGCCTTTGAAGCAAGAGCCGCGAAGAATGAACTCAGAGACCCAAGTACTGGTCAAAGAGGAAGTTGAAAAGATGCACAAGTCAGGCATTATCAGGGTAGCCAAGTACAATCAGTGGTTGTCCAATATAGTGCCTGTTCGCAAGAAGAATGGCAAGATGAGGGTCTGCGTGGATTACAGAGACCTTAATTTAGCTACACCTAAAGACGTCTACCCCATGCCGGTGGCGGACATGTTGGTAGATGCAGTTGCAGGGCACGAACTGTTGTCTTTCATGGATGGCACAGCGGGATATCACCAGATACCGGTTGCAGAGGAAGATAGACACAAGACCGCATTCCGCTGCCCTGGGTTCACGGGAGTTTTTGAATATGTGGTCATGCCTTTTGGACTGAAAAATGCCGGAGCAACATATCAGAGAGCCATGAACCTGATCTTCCACGACATACTTGGGAAGATCTTAGAGGTTTACATTGATGACGTCGTCGTGAAGTCTAAGAAGAGTGGAGATCACTTCACGGATCTCAGAAAAGTTTTCGAGCGCATGCGACTACACAAGCTCAAAATGAATCCCGCCAAGTGCGTTTTTGGAGTTCAGGCAGGCGATTTCCTGGGATTCATTGTCCATCAAAGGGGCATTGAGGTCCCTGAGGATAAGGCAAATGCGGTCATCAACGCATCTTCCCCGCGAACGAAGAAAGAATTACAGCGACTACTGGGTAAGATCAACTTTTTGCGACGTTTCATTTCTAACTCTGCGGGTAAAATCCAGCCCTTTTCCCCACTGCTGAAGTTGCAAGGACAGAACGAGTTTGTGTGGGAACCTAAACATCAAGAGGCTTTTGACAAAATCAAGGCCTATCTGGCGAGCCCGCCAGTGCTTGTTCCTCCCAGAGCTGGATTTCCATTAAAGTTGTATGTTTCAGCAGTTGAGGCTTCCATTGGCAGCCTCCTCGCTCAGGATGATGAAGAGGGTGTCGAACATGCCATCTTTTACCTCAGTAGGACACTCACAGATTGCGAAACAAGGTACACTCCAATGGAAAAGCTGTGTCTTACATTATACTTCTCAGCATGCAAGTTGCGGCATTACATGTTGTCCTTTACTACTTGCATCATTGCTCAAACCGATCTAGTCAAGTATATGTTATCGCGACCTATCTTGAGAGGCCGTATTGGCAAGTGGGTGCTCGCCTTATCAGAATTCTCATTACAGTATGTCCCACAGAAAGCAGTAAAGGGGCAAGCCATTGCGGACTTTCTGGCACATCACCCTATGCTAGATCTCCCCGCAGTTAGAGATTTAGAGGTCGCTGTCACAAATTTAGATCGCCGAGAGTTCGCCACACTATATCAAGCCACAGTCTCACTCCAGCCCTGGGTTTTATATTTTGACGGGTCAAGAACGGATACGCTAGCAGGAGCAGGAATTGCACTGGAGAATCCGGCTGGAGATCACTTTTCGTACTCATTCCAGTTGGAGTTTCAATGTACCAACAACCAAGCAGAATATGAGTCCTTAATCATAGGGCTAGAAGTACTGCTGGAAATGGGAATTAGAGATGTACAAATACTTGGCGATTCTCTCTTGGTTATCAATCAGTTGTGCAATGAGTTCAGATGCAATAGCTTCACATTGGTCCCTTATTGGAACAGGACATTAGAACTGTTGGACCAATTTGATAACGTACATCTTGAGCACATTCCTCGTGAGAGAAATTTTGCCGCGAACGAGTTGGCCCAGCTGGCAACAGGGGTAACATTGAGATATGGTATGCGGGAGAGAATCCTTAAAGTCGAGCGTCGCACCCTTCCTTCTTGGATGGCGAGAAGAGATCCTCTAGACGATACGTCAGTCGCAACCCTGGAATCCATTGACGTGGATTGGCGCATCCCTTTGATCAATTATCTCAAGCATCCTGATCAGACCACAGATAGAAGGATTCGCTATCTTGCCCTCAACTACTTCCTCAGAGGTGATGAACTTCGCAGACGAGGAGAAGATGGCATGGATTTCAGATGTGTTTATGGCCACGAAGCCAAACAACTCATGCGCCAAGTTCATTCTGGCATTTGTGGAGCTCACCAAGCAGGTCCAAAGATGCGATGGTTGCTCAGACGACATGGATATTTTTGGCCCAGTATCTTGAAGGATTGTATCGCGTTCGCTAAAGGTTGTTTGGACTGCCAAGCTCATGGGCCGGTCCAGCATGTTCCTAATATTCCAATGCAGCCCATTATACAGCCTTGGCCTGCAAGAGGATGGGCGCTGGATTTAATTGGGATGATTCACCCACATTCATCACTTCAACATAAGTTCATCATCGTTGCGACTGATTTCTTTACAAAGTGGGTTGAAGCAGAACCTTTGAAGGAAGCATCTGGTGGCACGTTGCGACAATTCCTATTCAGAAACATCATCTGCAGATTTGGGATCCCAGAAGTTTTTGTTTCGGACCGGGGGGCAGCTTTCATGGGTGGTGAAGTTGATAAACTGGCAAGAGAATGGGGAATACAGTTCATCCATTCCAGTCCGTATTATGCTCAGTCTAACGGTCAAGCGGAGGCCAGCAATAAGATCATTATCAATTTACTGAAGAAAATGTTGGAAGCTAATCCACGACAGTGGCATGAGACACTTTATGAAACTCTTTGGGCCTACCGCACCTCTAAGAGGAATCCCACCGCGACAACACCTTATGCTTTGATGTTTGGCCATGATGCAGTCCTGCCATTGGAAGTCAACGTCCAGTCATTACGAGTTCAAGAGCAACATCATCTCATTGGAGAAGACTACGTTCAGGCTATGTGGCAGGAACATGAAGACCTTAGCGAAAAGCGTTTGGAGGCTTTAGATAATTTGGTCATGGAAAAGCAACGAGTCGCTCGTGCCTATGACAAGCGGACGCGGGGAAGGAGTTACAGTGAAGGAGAGTTGGTTTGGAAAGCAGTTCTCCCCCTTGGCGAAAAATTAGATGGTCGCGGCAAATGGACTCCAAGATGGGAAGGCCCGTACATCATCTATAAAATCTTAGAGAAAGGAGCTTTTCATCTCAAGGACCTAGATGGAGATGTCCATCATAACCCTATCAATGGGAGATACTTGAAGAAATACTTTCCCAATGTTTGGGACTCGGAGGAGTCGTAGACAATTTATTCGCATGAGACATGGGGGACAATTCTAGTGTTCCTACACTCGCAAAGCCCATTTATGAAGGCCTGATTTTAAGGCCCATAATCATTTCTTCGCTATGTCTAGCAACACTAGGGGGGCAACACTGTACCATACTAAGCCTAAACCCGCCCACTGGGCAACTTTGTATATAAATATTCATGCTATTTTATTAAAAAAAAAAAAAATTTATAGATACAACTCTTAGGGGACAATTCTAAGTGTTCCTACACTCACGAAGCTACTAAGCCGAGTCAGCGGCTCCGAAAGGTTTTTCCAGCTTTGCCTTGCAGGAAAGGCTGAGCTCAAGGGAAGTGTAAGAGCCACCACCGTGACCGCCACCTCCATCGGAAGTAGTTTTCATTTTGCTAAAGATGTCCTCACCATGCACGGGAAACAGTGAAAGGGTTTCAATCTCCTGGTGATCTTTTCCTCTTTGTTCCATGAAAGTTTGTTCTACATTCATGTCAAAGAAAGTAGAACTAGTTCCCACTCCAGCTGAGATTGAACAATCCCTAGCACTATTCTCCATGTTCATAGATCCATAACAGCCATAGTTCCCCATCTGCCTGTTAAAAGCAGTCATCAAACCAGCGGAAGAAGCAGAAGCAGGTGCAGAAGATCCAAAGTTAATATACTGATCCTCATGTTTCCAATTGGTAACATTATCAGCACCAACAAGCCCTGATCTTTGCATGGGCACATGAACATCCGAAGTGGACCTCTTCTTCTGCTTCTCTCGAGCCCTTTGGTTCACGAACCAATAATAGACGTTCTTGACCTCGATCTTGCCGTACCATTTCAGCTGGAGATAGATCCTCTGAATCTGCTCTATAGTTGGGGATCTTTCGCCCTTGTTGTAGAAAAGCTCCTTGAGGATTCTTATCTGATCTGTAGTAGGAATCCACCTAGTACTGCTCCTCCTGCGAAGCATGTTAGCACTACTCCCGGCTGCTTTGTTACTTCCTCCATCCTTGGTTGGATGCCGGTTTTGTGGTTCCATTTGGTGACGGATTGAGAGAATGCAAAAATTGAAGAGTGGTGATGATGAGTAATTAAGAAAGATTGCTGTTAGAAATATTCGAGTTGATGAAATGATTTTGGGATTGGAAATTTGGGTTTATAATGTGGAGGAAGATATAGGCATGCCAATATCCGCCCTTGGATGGACGGTCAAAGAGAAGAGTCAAACTAAGTGTCAGTAAAGCGTGATTAAAGTTGCCATAAATCTCGGAAAGAATGGATTAGTAGCATGTGAGGGAACCGAACGGTTTTCGAGGAGGTAACTGTTCTTTTCACGAGATTATTTTTTCACGGTGGAATTTTCAACAGCTAATTAATTCAACTTGAGTTGGGGCCAGCAAGTGGATCCAAAAGATAAATATTTTCTCAAAACCCTCATCGCGAGGCTCGTTTTAACGCAGAACATATTTTAAAAGTTCATATTGTTTTCAATATACAACTATGGGGGCCTATATTTGAGGCCTTGCGAGACACAATTCTTGACTTCTCACGGATATTGGAATATCAGGATAAAAAATATTATTGTATTCATAAAGTGGCTTTGCAGCCAAAAGCATTCATTACAAAGCCAAAGGTGGCTAAAATACAACAACAGGAATCCTCGGATATCTTTTGAATCTTTCCTCAAGTGGAAGCAGCTATGGAATCCAATGTCGAGTTAAACAACGCCATTATACCAAGGAGAGGCAAACTTCAGGGAAGGAAAAAGAGAAGTAACGGAGCCTCCGCGCCCCATTTACATGGAAGCGGTAGAGGAATACAACATAGGCTTGGCCAACACCATTATCCATGAGAAAGGGAGACTCCAGTGAGAGAAAATGGAGCATCCAAGCCCCCTCAATTGGAAGCAGCTATGGAATCCAACGTCGGTTGAGCCGCGCCATTATCTCCGGGAAGGGCAGAGAGTGAATGAACCGAATATCAGCTTGACTCTCTGCACCCCCTCTAGCCATGGTAACCACCATTAGTTGGACGTGAAGTATAGGAACAGCCATTCTGTAGCTTGAACCCATTCCTTCAAAGAGCCCATCCCTTCTCATCCCTCTAAGATTCTTTCAAGAAGAGAAAGGGGGAGAAGGAGGTGAGAACCAAAGCCTTTTCCATCTGGAGGGCACAACATGGGCCGGGTCCAGAAGGAAGGAAACAGAGGAGGAAAGATGAACCACAAAGTGGCCTTCCTCCCTTTCTCCGTTTCGCTCCGCGTGTGGGATCCTAACAAAAATGATCTCGCATGATTGTGGATCCCACACTCGGAGCCCCCTTGCGTTTCTAAACCAATCTGAAGCCTGGCATTGTTATTGCAAAATTCCAGAAGGGCGAAACAAGGGGTTGCCTAAGATTACGCCATAAGGCCTAACCCAGGCTTAAGATTACGCCATAAAGCCTAAAAATTTAGAGGCTAAAGGTCATTTCATAAGGGGAAGATTTGTGAAGAAGGAGAAAAAGAAGCATGAACTGAAAGGACATTTCTTGAATATTTCAGAAAAGTTGTTGTGAGTATTCCCTTCCCAAAATACAACTATTTATAGGGACTTCAGGCAAATCCCCACCCTTGGATGAAGCTCAATTTCAAAACTGATGACAGTAAATCGAGATTAGTGATTCCAAATCTCGAGAAAAAAAGGGACTAGCAGCATGTGAGGAGACCGAACGGTTTTCGAGGAGGTAACTGTTCTTTTCACGAGATTATTTTCTTTACGATCGTTGTTTTTCAACGAGTGATTAATGCCTTAAATCTCGGAAAAGAAGAGATTAATAGCATGTGGGAAACCGCACGGTTTTCGAGGGGGCCTACAGAGATTGACTCGCAAAGCTCAATTTCAAACAAAGTTCTTCCACGTAGCGTTTCGCCGCAATGGCACCAGCTTCGGCCTGAGTGGCCCGTTCTCTGATACGGGCCAGGTTACGGCCCATTTCTTCAGAAGCAGCCAAAGGTTCATCGAGTTGAGCTTCTTCTGCAACAATCGCATTCTCAACAAAGGCTAAATGGGCTTGGAGGTTCTCGATTTGAAGTTTGAAGTCGGACCTTTGGATTTGTAGTTCCCGTAGGCGGATGGCTCGCTCATTTAAAATATCGCGGGAGAGGTCCATTTCTTGAGAGACACTATTCAAAGCCTCTTGAGCGTCGTGAGCCTGGGTGTTCATGGCCGATTGACGTCGGCGGGCCATATCAAGTTCATTCAGCAGAGAGTCAATAACACTAAATTGCCATGAAGTCAAAGCTTTCTCCTGGCGGAGATACCTTAGAGCTTCTAAGACTCGCGGGAGGATGTCAGTCTCCAATACCCAAGGACCTAGATGTTCACGAAGCACCAACTTAGCCTCATCCACAGTAGAAGGAGGAGTTACCTCCAACACCCTCATCAATCTCTCGAATCTGGTAGGAGGAGGAGGCGGCGGAGACGCCACAGGATCACGAACCACCACTGCAAATGGGTGGACAGCTTCCTCAATTTCTTCGTCTTCAACAGGTTGGTCTGTCCCTTCAGCCGCAGGAGAATCTGGAAACTCAACTCGCGGCTCACCATAGGCAAGTGGAGCAGATTCAAGCATAGAGCCCTCAGCTCCGACGGTTGTCTCATTTATTCGCAAGACTTGGGGGGCACCACCTCCGTCAGTATCATTTTCCATCTCTGGGGCGACTGTCCCGCCGATAGAACCCTCAAATTTTGCAGCCACCTCCTCGGTACAAATAGAATCCTGGTCAGATTCAGAAATGTCAGAGAGCGGGGTTGGATCAGAAAGGGAAATGGAAAACATTGGCCAACAGTGGCTTACCTCTCGAGTTGTCGGGTCAATATCTGATATGTGGTCTCCAAGAGGAAGAGGCCTCACCTCATTCACCTCTTGGACCTCTAGTGCCGTGAGAATCTCTGTCGTCATCAGTTCCTCGTAAGCGGTAGAAGCCTCAGAGTGGCTTTCCACGCTTTCATGCTCTGAGGACTCATCATCAGAGATCGTTATTAAAATGGTAGGACCTTGCAGATGCTCTTTAGATGTGGAAGACGGAAGAGGCGCCACGGGGTTAGTTGATGCTTGAACTAGCGAGAGAGTTGGCTCTTCTGCAGCGGCTGAGGATCTAGCCTCGCTCAGGTGAGAGGGATCAGTGGTCCTCTGACGAACCTGCCAAAAGATACATAATGAAGATCCTGCACAGATTCTAAAATTTAAATAGAATAAGACGGGGCCGAAGTTTACCAATCGCATTCCCAGAGTTTCGTCATCTTCAAAACTCTCTTCGACGGATTGAGCTCGATCGCGTTTGCAAGCAAAGATAGCAGTGGCCTGCACGACAAAAGAATCACAACTCAAAAAGGGGGGAAACACCAAAAATGCAAGTTTGGGATCGTTCTTAACCAAATTACCTCAGCAGAATCTTCATCATGAGAAGATTCTCCCTCAGGAGTCCCCTCTGCTATTGCCTTTTGTTTCCCGGCCTGAACAGAGGCTGTCTTGCTCCGGGTAGTTTGCTGCAAAACACACTTAGGAATAAGAGCAGGAAAATCAAGACAAGGAAAAGGAATGGTGAAGAAAGACAAAAACTTACTGTTGCCCTAGGCTCATGGATTTGTATCCCTGCACGCGATGAGCGAGAAGGTAGAGTAAGTTGCCGAGGTTGTGCTGTAGGGTTGGAGAAGCGCTCAAAAATCTTGCGGTCCTCCGGACCAGGACTACTCATTCCACAAAAGATCTTGACGAAGAGTTCGTCATGTGGCAGGTCCCAACAGTTCACAGACACTTCTTTCCACCAATCAACATAATCATTGTCGACATCGTTGAGGGGACACAACGCTCTGACCCAAGGAGGAATCACTATCAAAGTAAACTGACTCTGAAATGAGGTAGACCCAGGTGGGGCTAATCTCCGCCAAGAGGTGTAGTAATTGGCAGAATCAACCAGAGGCCAGGGTACCAACTGGGCCAACCCAAATTGGCGAGCAAAGTGGTTAGGGGCATAGAGCTCATAACTTACGTGGTCGGTGGTAAGACGAATATCGGAGCAGGAGATGGCTCGACGAAAGGCCAAGAGGGCTCTTTCGCTATGATCGCGTCCACTGGGCAGAAAGCCATCATCAAGGGGAGGAGGGAATCGCCTAGAAAGGACTATTTTTGGGTCCGGCATCTCTCCCAACAAGTACAAGTAAATAAAACACTCGGAGTAGGGTGGAGCTCGATGCCTTATGTTGCCACAAAGCCAGTTCCCCAAAAGGGAATTGACTGGAGGTTCCTTTGGAATATCACCGCGACGGAAGCGAGGGAAATAAATCTGCAACCAAAAGGCAAGGATCCAGAATGGACCACTAATGTCGGTATCAAAGGGGCGCATTACAGCTCTATAAAGGGAGCGATATAACGAACCCAATACAGGTTGCCCAAGGCCAACGCAAATACCATTGTATAGAGCAGTGGCCAGAGAATTCCAGCGCCCAGTAGGTTTGTTGGAAGAAGTGCAAAAGATAAATTTGCAAAGCCAGAATTCCAGGAATGCGATACCTCCTGTATGGTCACATTGGGTGCGGTAATAATCACGCCAGACAGGGTAGGATTTACTGTGATGCCCCCGACCAGCCATATCCATTCTCAAAGGAAATTGAATACCATCAAACTGACCATGCACATAGGGGTCGAAATCAATAGGCAACCCCGTGATGGTAAGAACATCCAGCAGAGTTATGCTCATCTGCCCAAACCGGAAATCGAATGTATTGCTGGAAGTGTTCCAGAAGCAAAGAGCAGCGGCAAGCGGTGCAGGGCTAGTATTATGGGGAAGACAGAAGCATAGATCGATGGTTTGGGTGATACCCACCGCATCCCATCGGGCCAAATCTCTCACTCGGACCTCCTGATACCAAACATTTTCCTCGAGAGTGATGGTAGGCCAGAAGCCCACTTTCCTCCTTGGTCCCCAACTGCTAAAATCACCAGGCACCTGCCGAAGAGCCACTATGGGACGGCGGATGGGAAGCCCATAATAGGCCATAGCATCATCTGGAAAACGATCGCGAGGTGTGGGACCCAAACCCGCTTGACTATCACCTCCACCAAAGCTCATCAGTCGACTTCTCTCCTCTCTGGTCTGACTTCTACATCGAACACTCATGTTAGTCCGCCATGTGAATGTGGCTTTCTCAGTGATTTCATCTGCCTGATCGATAACGAATGGTTTCTTGGATGTCATTTCTGGGTCACAAGGAACACTTCTCCATTACACCTTGATTTATAGCTCAAGTGTTTTTGGAGATTAATTTATTAGCTGGGCCAGTGAGTGGCCCTAGTTGATAATTAATAAATCACTATTCTATCTTGAGAATCGCATCTAGGGCGACAGTGAAGATATTCCACCTTTTCCCACCGCAGGGCCAGCATAGTGGCCTGATATTTTTTTTTTTTAATAAAACATGATTAAAACCAATGCGGTTTTAGATGCTAAAGTTGTAGCAAATATGGTGGTTTCACTTCGTCACATGTCATGATGACGATAGCCATGATTCAATCATCCTCTTCAGCATAAGATTCGCGAAGGATTAAATGGCAGCAAACAGTTTGCTATTCAACATCTTATTTTGCCAAGTACTATAGGCCTTGATCAAACTTGATCTAGCCAGCAAAAAGGCTCCAAACACCTACATTTGAGAAAATCAACAGAGAGCCAGCGATCAAGGCAGATACTTGCTGCTATACACATGGCGAAGCTACCACCAAAGAAGAGAAGGATCCTCATTCGCAATCAAAAGCAGTCTCCTTCGCATGGGGGGCACGCTAAAGTTCTGATATCCTACAACCTGCCTAAGTTTCGCCAATTCACTGCATACCAGACATCAGATACGGGGGCAATAAAGTTGGCAAAGAAAGCATCAGTTTATGACAAAGGCAATTCATATTGTGGCATCCAAGCTTTATGGCCTATTTAGAGGCCTATATGGAATCAATCAAGTAATTTCAGTCAAGCCAATACAAGTGGCTTCAGAGCAACGATATTATACGAGTGGTACTGATTCAAGACCTCTTCAATCAAGACGAAGACCTTTGACTTCGAGGTCTGGGGGGCAATGTTTGGACCCAAAATGAGCATTTTGGCCTGACAAGGCACGTCTTGGAGAAATCGAGCCAATATCAGTGGCTCAAGCTATATATTGTCGACAAGTTCGAAATATATATTTAGAGGCTAAATAAAGCCTACTATGGAAGCGTGGAAATGAAAAGTTAACTTTAGCATATTTTCCTACTTCGGCTAGGAGAAACCGAGCTAAACAAGGAAGGAGGGGCGGCAGACTAACCATCCGAACTTCAAATGAGTTGAAACTTTCCAGATTCATTCTAGACATCCCAATGATCATTTCTTATGAAGAGTGCTAGAGCTTGTTCGAAGTGGAAAACCTTCAAACAATCAGTCCAATTTTCTGCAGAAGCAAAACTGGAAAACTGGACCTGTAAGGAGTCCAGTAGCAATTTCGGCCCAACCACATGGAAATAAATTCTGAAATTTTACCACAATAATCTACATCCATGGTGGATCATTTCATATGAAGAAGTCCAAGGTTAAATATGAATTCTTAGTGGAGATAAAAATCAAAGGAATAAAGAAGTGTTAGTGCTCTCACCTAACAAAATCCACTAAGTGTTAGTGAATTTTGCCTAACAAAATCCACTAAGTGTTAGTGTGCTCAAACCTAACCCACTATGATTTGTTTAAAGGCCAAATAGTATTGCTTGGAAGCCTATATATAGAGGCTACAACAAGTATCATCTGACCAATTCACTCATCAAAACATCTATAAGATGATCTAAGTTCTCTCTAGAGCAACCTCTCTAAGAGCAATTCCTCTCCTTCTCTTTCTCTTATCGGTGATCACACTCTAAGTTCTAGTCTCCTTAGGAGCCAACTTTCAGTACCACCAAATCCTCTGTCAAAGTGCTTTGGTCCTAGTCTCCTTGGGAGCCGACTGTAGTACCACGACCACAACGGTTACGGAACCAGCCAAGCAAGGGTAACGCCCTCGCAAACCAGCCAAGCTAGAGTCACGCTTTAGCAAGTTCTCCTCACTTCCCAGTGGTATTCGCTCTGCTCGATCTACAACATCGAGTATCGATTGTGATTTTGAAAAGGCTCAGCAAAAGTCCTCGCCACGAGGCACAAAGAACCCCACGACGAGGTTGGTGCTCTCCTCGTCCACAATCGCTCAGAAGAAGTCAGGTCAAGGGACACCCCCGACGACCGCACCTGAACGGTGCTGGCACGCCCACGCAAGAAAAGAGACTGTTGACCAGCTCAAGAAAAACTGGAGCCAAACAGGTAGAGCATGATTTGGCGATGTTTATGAAGTGACGGTTCACAAAAAATCGAATTTACTAATTTTTACAATTTTCCAATGTTGCAAATCGAAAAATCATAAATAAAATAAAAAATAGAAAATTTGAGATTTTTGGGCTCTGTCAGTTCTAGAATTGCTTAAAAATCAATTATTTAGTAGTAAGAAAATTTTGGTGAGAAAATAAGAATATGCAATTTGGCAAATAAATCATGTGCTATAGTCATAGTAATGGATAGGAAATGATGGTCTTGGACAAATTTTTTTTTTTTGGAGAAGATTTCAAGATTAGTTTCAGAGGTACGGAAAAATACAGAATATTTTTGTGTGCTTAGCCTCACTTGAAATGACATTGTTAGACTCATTTAAATGAGTGTGGGCACCGTTAGCCTCATTAAACATGCCTACCATTAGCCTCACTAACCATGTAGCCATCGTTAGTCTTACTTGACATGTCCACCATTAGCCACACCTACCTTCAGCCATCTATCATGGCTAAAGCCAGAGAAAGCAACATCAGCTTTACCCTCTTTAATTTGTTTACTTAATGCAATTAGTCTAGCCAAACCCTCTATGTAGGGGAACCTCTATGTCAATCATACATAATTGCTAATACACTTAATCTTGCAATGGGAACTTATTGCTTGCTAAACCTTTTTAGTGAGTTATAAAGGGCTTGATCATTGTAAGCACAATATTTTGTACATGTTGGTTTTTGACATTCTCATACAAAGCAAGTGAAGTATATCACGTCATTTCATCACTGAAGAAGCAGAAAAAGTGCCTCAAAATTGATCTTAGAGATGTCTCAGGTAGATGCATTACATGTGTCTATATATGCACTGGGACAAGATGCAATCCCCGACTCTGTCCTGGGTTTTAGGTCGTCCTTTTTCGGAAATTATCTTTCTGTTATTTAAATATTATTTTGCAAAGATATTTTCCAACTGGTTAATTCGTACTATTTAAGAGTATCAGTCCTAATTGATTTAGGATCGTTTTAAACTAATTGACAATCTTTTCTTAAAAGGTTTTTTTTTCCTAATAGGAGTCAATTAGGTTAGAAACATTGATTGAGTAGGAATCGTTTTTCCTTCATATAATTCTGAAAAAGTGGTCCAGCTTTTCAGAGCTCTTGCGTGAGATTATTGTGTATCTCGTTTTAGCGTGAAAAGTGTCCTTGCTTAGCAAGAGAGTTTTTGACATGCATCATTAGAATCACTTGTTCCTTGTTAAGTATTTCATCACTCATACACTTGCATAGTCCTCTCGAGATCAGTGGAGAAGTCCGTGATGCAAGAAGATTGAGGTTCAAGAAGCTTTCGTGTATAGAAGATAGAAGAGTTTCATGTCGAACGCATCATCTAGATAGTTTAGTGATTGTAGCCGTGGTTAGTGCTATGTTATGTTTGTAAGGAAACTCATTTTTCGCCATTAATAGATTGTCTTTCATTTGGGCTCTTAAGAATTAGAGCCTCGCAGTGTGTTTAATCTCAATTTGAGGTTTTCACTGGGTAAACAAATTGCTGTGTCTATCGCAAATTTTTGTTATCGGTAACTGTCAGTATAAGAACCTTGCTTACAATCCCCGACTTCCAGAAAACGTTCATCCTGGCATTTTCAATAAATCTAATTACGACTTTAAGAGCATTATAGAGACACTCATTGTGAATGGTAGGTATGCATGCTTCACAAAAGGGAAATCTCTGGGGAGATTTATGATTGTTTGTCATGCTTATACTTTAACAATCATTAGGCTACTTTTATGCATCACAAAATCAATAAAGCAAGAACAAATAGCATGAGCACAATTATGGCTCCCAATTAAATTATAGCAACTCAATAGAAATTATGAAAAAGAAGATTTTAAATCTCCATCTGATCCGGCTAATGCTACAGAAGTTAGGATTTCATTTCCAAGACTTGGTTGTTGTCTAAAAATTTCTAGCTCATTCATAGTAGTCCTCCATTTCATGCTGATACCTTTGCTTCTTTGACAGTATGAAAAGATGGGGAGCCTTAGAAAATCATGTAAAAGTACATACACCCAAGTTGGTCAATAGAGAACAACCTTTTGATACTTGGTCTTGGGTGAAGAATCAGAACCATCACCATGCACCAGGCTTCTTTTGTTACCCAAACAAGTAGTGTTGCTACTAGCACTAATGCAAGAGTCTTGGGGCTGCAGAAGATGTGGTGTTGGAGGAGAAATAGCTACTGGTGGAATCTCAATTGACTTCAGCTGGGGAGGTGGATGTTGCCACTGAGGCAGAGGTCCAGCCAGCAGAAGATTTTGGAGGAGCGGGCCAGCATCGATTACTGCTTGTAATAGCTTCCCTTTCTCTGGCAATGGCTTCTGATCACCTAATAGTTTTGTTAAGACATCTTGTGAGATAACTGGGTCTGCTGCATTTGAAGATGAAATGATGTTCTCATCGGAGTCGGACGAAGCAGCAAAGTAGTGCTTGCTCGAGTCACTGCCTTTCGACTCAACCTCATGGTTTTGAGGAGCAATCACTTCTTCTTCTTGTTGTTGTCTTTGCAGTTGTTGTTGGAGCATGAGCTTCTCCAACACTAGACTTCGGCATTTGGCTTTGGCCTCATCTCTCTCTTTGATGACTCTGGTAAGGAGATCTTTGAAATGAACAACTTCTTCGTCTCTCCTCAAGATCTTCTCCTTTGCTGATACAATTGTTGCCTCAAGCTCCAAGGTTGTGTACAGAAGAGAATGCCTTAACTGATCTTCTATTCCCTGCCAACAGTTCAAGAACTAATATCAGAAACTAAAGGCCAATTGGGTTTAGCACATAAGAAATTAAGCAGAACCTGAATGTACTTAAGAATGTAATATGCCTACCTCTTCCTGATAGCAAAAATCCCAACCAAAAGGACTGCACTGATCTTCCATTACTTGCAGAGATTGAAATGCCAAAGGCTCAAAGGCTCAAAGGCTCAAAGGCTAATAATGTGGGGATCTTGGCTTACAAGTACTTTTTGGTTTCAGGCTGGTTTCTAGCTACTTCTTTTCCTTCTTGTTCTCTCCTTGTCCGTCTATTCATGTAACTTGAGGTTGAACAAAACAGAAAAGGCCAAAAGCATTTATAGAAGGTCAAATTGGCGCCAAGTGATATCTTTTTCACAATTGGAATCTATCTGCACAGGACTATACCTTGTAGGAGGGAATGGGAAATCTGCAGTGGGTGTTCATTAGTCTTCTTAAACTGCCACCTTTTTCTGTAACATGTGAGCGTCTGTGACGAATTCAAAAGAAGTAGGACACATCGCACATGTACCATATTTACCGATTACATAGCTATAGCTAACTACAATCTCCAAAAAAAAAAAAAAATTCTATCGTACTACATTCAGAAATTCAGCCTAAAAGTAAAAAGTCGTTTGATGAATGATTAAAGCCATATGATCTATATCACTTTGTTTTCTTTAAAGTTTAGCTCAGGTATTCTTTTTGACTCTTAAGGAGGAAAATTTGATGGGTTATACATGTACTTGTATGCATGTGCTGTTATAGTAGACTTGACAGGATTTAGTATTGTCTCTTTCACTTGCCACAACATTGCTCAAGCCTCAAAGTTTGATTCTACTAATTAGTAACAGTATCTAAATCAAGAAGTTGCGGCCATGATAATCAAGAATATTTTGTGTGGATAAGGTTGTGTTTCTCTTAAAGTAACAGATCCAGAAAAATATTAGGTTGTGGCGATTTGTTGGATTATCAACATCCTATCAAAATTGGTTTGAGTTGGATTTTAATATTCCTTAATGAAACAGAATGATTGGATAAATATTTTTAATATTTTTATATTAAAAATTTAAATCTTCTACGATGCTTGAGTGATAAACAATGAGTTTGCACTCATTAATAATTACAAATTACTTGTTCCCGTGTTATTAACATTTTCATTTCTAACAATAATTTAACCTTTAATCTAGATAGTAAAATTTGAAACGCTTTATGTCATCTTTATGTCATAAAACTAAATCAATTTTTGTTTTTCTTTTCTTTTTCTTTTCTGCTGAATCCTGAACATGTGACAGTGTGCGCATGCATATCTACTATGTCTTCCTAGTTCCTAGTTCATATTTACAGTCAGAGAAAGGAGCATAAAAGATCTTCAGAAACAATGGGCAAAGGAGATAATGGTAGGGTCCTAGAGACCCTCTTTAGGTTAACAAGTTCCCATCCATTCTTTGAAAAGATAAAAGCAAAATGGCTTCCTAATTCCTATTTGTTAAATTGGAAAATAGTCCAACCCGCGCGTCTTCATATGATGATGAGTCCACCATCTTTAAAACCTCATCCATATGCTTCAATCTACATTCACATGCACACATAGAACGAACAATAATTAGTTTTCATATCTCTCTTTTTAATATTAGAAATAAAGTAGAAGTTGAGTATTATATGTATAAAACTAGTGATATTTCTTTATATTACGATTAAGGATTTCTCTATTTGTTAGATTCTTAAACATTATGACACCAAATCTAGAAGATTATGAACTTGAATCCTACGTTGCAACCTTTTTAGCATGGGTTAGAGTCTCACACATATTGGAGCAATTTTGAGATGTGAAAACTAACATGGTCTATTACTTAAACCAATCTCTGTAGGATCTCTTTTGAAATAGCATTCATGGTTTACAATATGCTTTGTGTAAGTCAAGAGGGTACTCACAATTCTAAATCTAAAGGCCTAAAGCAAAGTTATTGTCAAATCCAAGCTCGTTTTTCTCTAGTTGGTCACTTAATTTATACTTTCTCTGTTTCCCAATTTCGTTCGTGCATTAACGCGGCATTGGAGTTGTAGAGGACGATTATGATGTAAGAATCGACCTCTTTTGTCATTTGCTTCTCTTTTGCATGTGAGAATGAGAAAGTGATCGGTGCTGGGCCATAGCCTCACATTCTCGTAACATTACTTTGAATGGCAAAAAGTTTGGTGATTGTATAACATGGTATTGAAACTTTTATTTAATAGTTCTCGATATTTCATTTATTCGGTTCAACTACTAAGTATGATATACATTGTTATCCGCTTCCGAAACAGCTTCCTGGATTGCAGAAATGGGAAAGAGATATTCCAATCTGGAAACTATTTTTGACTGAGAAACGCAGTACTAATCAAGAACCTGCAATTTTTGTTATTATTGAGATTGCCACTAGGATCTGCACATGCAAAGAAAGAGTTCTTACAAATAATTCTAGGTAGCCCAGTGCTTCAGTCACGAACCTACAGAATCTTATCTTTAAAGATCAATAGACAACAATATTCTGCTATGTCATAATTGAAATTATTGTTAAAAACGAAACAAAGGGAGTAGGCTAGATGCTGATACAGGGATTATACTTTTTGTGTTTCCTTTATAACTGTAGAAAGGTAACTCCTAAAGTACAAATCAAACAGATTTTACAGCTACTTCAAGTTGTCAAGCATTAACGGGGGTTCTTCAAGCAAACTCAACCAAACTAACTGCAGTTATTTACTGCATTTACAGCATAACTCCGACACGTTCCACTAGTATGAACAGCTCACAACAACGATAAGAAAATGCATGAACTGTTAATCAGTTCAGGTAAAACCCAGGTCCCTAATTATTGTACAACATAGGACTTCTGGTAGAATTACAGTGGCCTACACTACCTGGTCTTTTGTAGCTTCCTTTGTACAGCTAGTTCCAGCTATATTGTCAACTGTTTGTATGCATCAAATACGATACAGAATAAAGATCGCATCAAGCCATACAGAAAACC
Source organism: Rosa persica (assembly GCA_025331145.1). NCBI lineage: Eukaryota > Viridiplantae > Streptophyta > Magnoliopsida > Rosales > Rosaceae > Rosa > Rosa persica. Next base: position 34,161,951 of record WFKR01000001.1, read on the forward strand.
TCAAGATGATGTCATCATTCCTAAGACCTACCATGCTTGATAATCGCCTCGGATGTGCTTACATTCCTTTGCAACATAAGAATCACTTACAAAATTTTGCTTTATAAACACAAGGAATGTCTTCATCCTGTAGCATGAATACTAAGGTAAGGCATCAATGTCCTGAAGTTTCTATCTGTTAAAGGCTGGAAATAACCAAAGTAGCTCAGATCTAATTCAAGTAGAAGAAAATTAATTTCTACAACAAGAGCGTTTAAAACAAAAACAAAAAACAAAGAAGCTCATAATACAAGTACATGCACCTTGAATTTGAATATCTGGAACCAACCTAAGGAGATGCTTGTAAGAGTAAAACATATCCACTTTAATTTCTTCAAACACGAAAGAGATCAATGCCATTAAATCACAAAATTCTAGCTTTCACAGTGAAACACATCCAGATTATACTACACGTCACTATAAGAAATTCAAAAAAAAGTGATATCCTTTCCAGGTAACCAATGGAACAGATTAGCAATAAACAATCATCAGAGAGAGAGAGAGAGAGAGAGAGACTCTTACAAAAAAAAAGACAGAGATCATAGAAAATCTGACTCAGATGTATAACAACTGAGTTGTGTTATCAGTGCTTAGCTTGTTTCAATATTATGAATGAACAAATCATCTATCAACTATCATCTTCAATCTTTACATCGTTAGAAGCATCTGTCCTGGAACGGAGGTAGTAGCATAATGCAGCTACACTAAAAAGCACATAACACAGGACATGGACATTGCCTATTTACTTTCTCTGCTGCCGAATAATGTCGTGTTAATTTGAGAATGACTTAACCTTGGCGCATCTTCACATTAATTGGAATTTCCTTGTATGACTTAACCTTCTCAGCTGCTCGGCGCAGTGGCCTTATAGATAATCTTTGAAATTCTTGTTCTTCAGATCTTCCCCCATCCTCGTTTTTTACTAATGGACATGTCGAATCACTTTCATGAACCCCATCATTATGCAAAAGAGAAACAGGAAAATTATCATCTTTGACCTCGGATAAGTCCTCAGTAACTTTTGTTTTTTCAGTTACTTCTGGCTCTTCAGTTTTAAATCTTGCAGATTGCCTTCTCAAACTTCTATTCAGAAAGCACAAAGCACATGTAAATAAAGTGAAAACTCACTGAAAACATGTACTTGCAGAGAGCAATTAAACACACGGTAATAAACCTTTTGTCCTCATTTTTACTCTCAGACAAGTCTTCAGTTGCTTGTAGTTCTTCAGTTTTAGCACTAGCCAATTGCCTTCTCAACCGTCTGTCAGGAAACCATAATGCACAATAAAGTGAAAACTCACTGAAAACACATGATTGCATAAACTGAATTAAAATACCTTTTATTGTCATCTTTAATCTCAAACGAGTCTTCAGTTGTTTCCTGGTCTTCGGTTTCAAAGATTGCAGATTGCCTTCTCAAGCGTCTATTGGGAACCCATAGATGCACATCAGCACATGTAAAGTAAAATTCCACAGCAAACATGTACAACTAAAGAAAGTAAAGATGGACAAAAGAAAAAAAACCTTTTGTTGTCAGCCTTCTCGTTGTTTTGGACTACTTCAACAATAGGAGGGCCCAATGCTGCATGCAAATGAAACAATTCTTTCTTGGTCAGTATATGTGAACCAGTTGGTAGAAGGAGGCACCAAAAATTCAAATAGAATGTCTTTTTACTATTATTACCTAGATTTTGTGGTTGGCGTTTCCTGTTCGTATTAAAATGTTCCTTGACAGCTTGTGAGGATTCCCCTGGCTCAACACACTTAGTTGAACGTACCTGAAAGTATTGAAATAAATTATGTAAAGATTACATGAGCTTAACAAACATACCAGACCTTCCGAATTCATTAAGCAATCACATAGGATATCTGCATAAGTACCTTCTCATTTATCGTATTTTGATTTCTTACTCGTTTGGCATTCTCCTACATTACAGGGTTTAGATTTCAGCAACAAAGTCTAATCTGATTACTGTTTGGACTTATACACTGATGAAGTCAAAAGTAGCCAAACTGACCTTTTCCTCCACTTTCCTCACTTTGAGCAAGGCATTTTGGCATCCAAGTGCATGTTGAAGTATCCTTAGCTGAAAAGACACAAGAAATGGTTGTTGATTCATGTCAGTTCACTTAAATATAATATAGAAGGTAAAGGAAAATTAGCACTGTTCCAACTTCATCAGCAGAAACTTAACTTACCCTATCTCGACTTGAAGTGACTTCCTACAAAATTGAAGAAGAATATTAATACAAGAATGGTTGATACAAGTTATCAGTCATCTTGGAATTTCTGAAAAAAAAAATCAACAAATCAACAAATAAAAAGTGCTACAGCATACCGCCAACATCTGGCTGTTTGCATGGGCAAGTTGAGAATTCTGTTGCTGTACTTTCTCAAGATGGGCTCTCAAGTTCTCTAACTCTGTTCTGCTCAATTCAATGACTTTACTGCCCAACTATTAAGGAAAAAGTCCAGACCTAAATCAGAAAACATCTACCAGAGATAAATGCTTAACGAACAAAATCAATCACAAAGGATACTTTCTGTCTGAAAGAAGTTTCATCAGTGCCACATTTTCCTGAGAACAGATTCAAAAACCCCAATTAAGCTCCACCAACTACATAATTACATATACTTCATAGATAAATCGAAAGAGTGGAAACTAGGAACACACCTTGGTTAGATTCTCAACATACTTCTTCGTAGTAAGTGAATCGAATTGCTGGTTCACATGCTGGATAGCTTGCTTATTTGGCCGCTGCTGAATGTTACTTATATCACCAAGTGTCTTCCTTGCACTTCCCACTAAACATCCCTTTGCCTTCTTCTCCTTTTTAGTTTTAGTCCCTGATACCAACACCAAATTCATAATCATTCAACAAAGGCTAACCTTATAAACCAACCACATTCCAAATCGGCTGCCCAACAAACCAATATAGAAGTTACGAAATTCCATTAATTTCTCACATTTTCTCAGCAATCAAACACAGTGTGCATAACGAGACTTTCTATCTCAATCTCCCACAAATTCGTGCCGTATTCAACAGAAACTTAATCCTGGAAACATAAATGGATATAACATGCTTCTCAGAACAGCAATAAACCCTAGCTACGTAAAGCCCCAATCAGCACCACAGTAAACCCTAACCCCTAAATCCATTCCACAAAATCAAACGCTAATTCATTCAACTAAACGAAATTGAGCACGTTCTTGGTTTCTATTAACCTAAAAACGACCGAAACGACGAACCAGATATAAGAAAATGAAAAACAAAATTCGTTGAAGAAATCAAAATGAGAGGAATTTGACCTCCAGCTGCAGCTCCAGCTCCGCTGTTCTCCGATTCATCAAACAGGAACGCGTCCATGGCTAAACCCTAGCCGCCGGCCGGAGCGCCTCTCTCTCTCTAAAATCTCAGTAGCTCTGAGAGTGATAGAGATCAAGCTTAGCGTGTCATCGGCGTCGTTGGAAATTGAAATAAGGAGGGAAAGAGGGAGACTTGAGGATAGAATCGTAATTTTATGTGAGAGGCTCGGGAGATTCCCCAAGCTGATCCTAACCTCTTCTGAAGCCGGTAAGGATGGTCCAGACCTTTGGTTTGGCTGATCGTACCCTAACCTCCTTTTTGTTTGGAATGTATAAAGTGTATTAAGTGGATTATGTTGGGCCTAATCCTAGTTTTGTGATGCTAAGAGTTTTCTTTTGAGACTTAAGTGTGTTCCCCATGCTTGTAGTTGTTAGCTTAATTTGAGGTTTACAATTCTTGTGTTTTATATACATTACGTTGCAAATATATATTTGTTTTCAGTTTCTGATCAAGTGTTTATTGAGTTGATTAATTTCATGTGGGCTAAGTTTGTTATTCTTATTGCGGATGATTGTATTCCATCACGAGGTTTAGGCTCTGTTTGGCTCCAGTTTTTCTTGAGCTGGTCAACAGTCTCTTTTCTTGCGTAGGCGTGCCAGCACCGTTCGGGTACGGTCGTCGGGGGTGTCCCTTGACCTGACTTCTTCTGAGCGATTGTGGACGAGGAGAGCACCAACCTCGTCGTGGGGTTCTTTGTGCCTCGTGGCGAGGACTTTTGCTGAGCCTTTTCAAAATCACAATCGATACTCGATGTTGTAGATCGAGCAGAGCGAAAACCACTGGGAAGTGAGGAGAACTTGCTAAAGCGTGACTCTAGCTTGGCTGGTTTGCGAGGGCGTTACCCTTGTTTGGCTGGTTCCGCAACCGTTGTGGTCGTGGTACTACAGTCGGCTCCCAAGGAGACTAGGACCAGAGCACTTTGACAGAGAATTTGGTGGTACTGAAAGTTGGCTCCTAAGGAGACTAGAACTTAGAGTGTGATCACCGATAAGAGAAAGAGAAGGAGAGGAATTGCTCTTAGAGAGGTTGCTCTATAGAGAACTTAGATCATCTTATAGATGTTTTGATGAGTGAATTGGTGTGATGATACTTGTTGTAGCCTCTATATATAGGCTTCCAAGCAATACTATTTGGCCTTTAAACAAATCATAGTGGGTTAGGCAAAATTCACTAACACTTAGTGGATTTGTTAGGCCAAATTCACTAACACTTCTTTATTCCTTTAATTTTTATCTCCACTAAGAATTCATATTTAACTTTCGATTTTTTCATATGAAATGATCCACCATGGATGTAGATTATTGTGGTAAAATTTCAGAATTTATTTCCATGTGGTTGGGCCGAAAATGCTACTGGACTCCTTACAGGTCCAGTTTTCCAGTTTTGCTTCTGCAGAAAATTGGACTGATTGTTTGAAGGTTTTCCACTTCGAACAAGCTCTAGCACTCTTCATAAGAAATGATCCTTGGGATGTCTAGAATGAATCTGGAAAGTTTCAACTCATTTGAAGTTCGGATGGTTAGTCTGCCGCCCCTCCTTCCTTGTTTAGCTCGGTTTCTCCTAGCCGAAGTAGGAAAATGTGCTAAAGTTGACTTTTCATTTCCACGCTTCCATAGTAGGCTTTATTTAGCCTCTAAATATATATTTCGAACTTGTCGACAATATATAGCTTGATCCACTGATATTGGCTCGATTTCTCCAAGACGTGCCTTGTCAGGCCAAAATGCTCATTTTGGGTCCAAACATTGCCCCCCAGACCTCGAAGTCAAAGGTCTTCGTCTTGATTGAAGAGGTCTTGAATCAGTACCACTCGTATAATATCGTTGCTCTGAAGCCACTTGTATTGGCTTGACTGAAATTACTTGATTGATTCCATATAGGCCTCTAAATAGGCCATAAAGCTTGGATGCCACAATCTGAATTGCCTTTGTCATAAACTGATGCTTTCTTTGCCAACTTTATTGTCCCAGTATCTGATGTCTGGTATGCAGTATTGGCGAAACTTAGGTAGGTTGTAGGATATCAGAACTTTAGCGTGCCCCCCATGCGAAGGAGACTGCTTTTAAATTGTTTGCTGCCATTTAATCCTTCACGAATCTTATGCTGAAGAGGATGATTGAATCATGGCTATCGTCATCATGACATGTGACGAAATGAAACCACCATATTTGCTACAACTTTAGCATCTAAAACCGCATTGGTTTTAATCATGTTTTATTAAAAAAAAAAATATCAGGCCACTATGCTGGCCCTGCGGTAGTAGGAAAAGGTGGAATATCTTCACTGTCACCTTAGATGCGATTCTCAAGATAGAATAGTGATTCATTAATTATCAACTAGGGCCACTCACTGGCCCAGCTAATAAATTAATCTCCAAAAACACTTGAGCCATAAATCAAGGTGTAATGGAGAAGTGTTCCTTGTGACCCAAAAATGACATCCAAGAAACCATTCGTTATCGATCAGGCAGATGAAATCACTGAGAAAGCCACATTCACATGGCGGACTAACATGAGTGTTCGATGTAGAAGTCAGACCAGAGAGGAGAGAAGTCGACTGATGAGCTTTGGTGGAGGTGATAGTCAAGCGGGTTTGGGTCCCACACCTCGCGATCGTTTGCCAGATGATGTTATGGCCTATTATGGGCTTCCCATCCGCCGTCCCATAGTGGCTCTTCGGCAGGTGCCTGGTGATTTTAGCAGTTGGGGACCAAGGAGGAAAGTGGGCTTCTGGCCTACCATCACTCTCGAGGAAAAGGTTTGGTATCAGGAGGTCCGAGTGAGAGATTTGGCCCGATGGGATGTGGTGGGTATTACCCAAACCATCGATCTATGCTTCTGTCTTCCCCATAATACTAGCCCTGCACCGCTTGCCGCTGCTCTTTGCTTCTGGAACACTTCCAGCAATACATTCGATTTCCGGTTTGGGCAGATGAGCATAACTCTGCTGGATGTTCTTACCATCACGGGGTTGCCCATTGATTTTGACCCCTATGTGCATGGTCAGTTTGATGGTATTCAATTTCCTTTGAAAATGGATATGGCTGGTCGGGGGCATCACAGTAAATCCTACCCTGTCTGGCGTGATTATTACCGCACCCAGTGTGACCATACAGGAGGTATCGCATTCCTGGAATTCTGGCTTTGCAAATTTATCTTTTGCACTTCTTCCAACAAACCTACTGGGCGCTGGAATTCTCTGGCCACTGCTCTCTACAATGGTATTTGCATTGGCCTTGGGCAACCTATATTGGGTTCGTTATATCGCTCCCTTTATAGAGCTGTAATGCGCCCCTTTGATACCGACATTAGTGGTCCATTCTGGATCCTTGCCTTTTGGTTGCATATTTATTTCCCTTGCTTCCGTCGCGGTGATATTCCAAAGGAACCTCCAGTCAATTCCCTTTTGGGGAACTGGCTTTGTGGCAACATAAGGCATCGAGCTTTACCCTACTCCAAGTGTTTTATTTACTTGTACTTGTTGGGAGAGATGTCGGACCCAAAAATAGTCTTTTCTAGGCGATTCCCTCCTCCCCTTGATGATGGCTTTCTGCCCAGTGGACGCGATCATAGCGAAAGAGCCCTCTTGGCCTTTCGTCGAGCCATCTCCTGCTCGGATATTCGTCTTACCACCGACCGCGTAAGTTATGAGCTCTATGCCCCTAACCACTTTGCTCGCCAATTTGGGTTGGCCCAGTGGGTACCCTGGCCTCTGGTTGATTCTGCCAATTACTACACCTCTTGGCGGAGATTAGCCCCACCTGGGTCTGCCTCCTTTCAGAGTCAGTTTACTTTGATAGTGATTCCCCCTTGGGTCAGAGCGCTGTATCCCCTCAACGATGTCGACAATGATTATGTTGATTGGTGGAAAGAAGTGTCTGTGAACTGTTGGGACCTGCCACATGACGAACTCTTCGTCCAGATCTTTCGTGGAATGAGTAGTCCTGGTCCGGAGGACCGCAAGATTTTTGAGCGCTTCTCCAACCCTACAGTACAACCTCGGCGACTTACTCTACCTTCTCGCTCATCTTGTGCAGGGATACAAATCCATGAGCCTAGGGCAACAGTAAGTTTTTGTCTTTCTTCACCATTCCTTTTCCTTGTCTTGATTTTCCCGCTCTTATTCCTGAGTGTGTTTTGCAGCAAACTACCCGGAGCAAGACAACCTCTGTTCAGGCCGGGAAACAAAAGGCAATAGCAGAGGGGACTCCTGAGGGAGAATCTTCTCATGATGAAGATTCTGCTAAGGTAATTTGGTTAAGAACGATCCCAAACTTGCATTTTTGGTGCTTTCCCCCTTTTTGAGTTGTGATTCTTTTGTCGTGCAGGCCACTGCTATCTTTGCTTGCAAACGCGATCGAGCTCAATCCGTCGAAGAGAATTTTGAAGATGACGAAACTCTGGTAATGCGATTGGTAAACTCCGGCCCCGTCTTATTCTATTTAAATTTTAGAATCTGTGCAGGATCTTCATTATGTATCTTTTGACAGGTTCGTCAGAGGACCACTGATCCCTCTCGCCTGAGCGAGGCTAGATCCTCAGCCGCTGCAGAAGAGCCAACTCTCTCGCTAGTTCAAGCATCAACTAACCTCGTGGCGCCTCTTCCGTCTTCCACATCTAAAGAGCATCTGCAAGGTCCTACCATTTTAATAACGATCTCCGATGATGAGTCCTCGGAGCATGAAAGCGTGGAAAGCCACTCTAAGGCTTCTGCCGCTTACGAGGAACTGATGACGACAGAGATTCTCATGGCACTAGAGGTCCAAGAGGTGAATGAGGTGAGGCCTCTTCCTCTTGGAGACCACATACCAGATATTGACCCGACAACTCGAGAGGTAAGCCACTGTTGGCCAATGTTTTCCATTTCCCTTTCTGATCCAACCCCGCTCTCTGACATTTCTGAATCTGACCAGGATTCTATTTGTACCGAGGAGGTGGCTGCAAAAGTTGAGGGTTCTATCGGCGGGACAGTCGCCCCAGAGATGGAAAATGATACTGACGGAGGTGGTGCCCCCCAAGTCTTGCGAATAAATGAGACAACCGTCGGAGCTGAGGGCTCTATGCTTGAATCTGCTCTACTTGCTTATGGTGAGCCGCGAGTTGAGTTTCCAGATTCTCCTGCGGCTGAAGGGACAGACCAACCTGTTGAAGACGAAGAAATTGAGGAAGCTGTCCACCCATTTGCAGTGGTGGTTCGTGATCCTGTGGCGTCTCCCCCGCCTCCTCCTCCTACCAGATTCGAGAGATTGATGAGGGTGTTGGAGGTAACTCCTCCTTCTACTGTGGATGAGGCTAAGTTGGTGCTTCGTGAACATCTAGGTCCTTGGGTATTGGAGACTGACATCCTCCCGCGAGTCTTAGAAGCTCTAAGGTATCTCCGCCAGGAGAAAGCTTTGACTTCATGGCAATTTAGTGCTATCGACTCTCTGCTGAATGAACTTGATATGGCCTGCCGACGTCAATCGGCCACGAACACCCAGGCTCACGACGCTCAAGAGGCTTTGAATAGTGTCTCTCAAGAAATGGACCTCTCCCGCGATATTTTAAATGAGCGAGCCATCCGCCTACGGGAACTACAAATCCAAAGGTCCGACTTCAAACTTCAAATCGAGAACCTCCAAGCCCATTTAGCCTTTGTTGAGAATGCGATTGTTGCAGAAGAAGCTCAACTCGATGAACCTTTGGCTGCTTCTGAAGAAATGGGCTGTAACCTGGCCCGTATCAGAGAACGGGCCACTCAGGCCGAAGCTGGTGCCATTGCGGCGAAACGCCACGTGGAAGAATTTTGTTTGAAATTGAGCTTTGCGAGTCAATCTCTATAGGCCCCCTCGAAAACCGTTCGGTTTCCCACATGCTATTAATCTCTTCTTTTCCGAGATTTAAGGCATTAATCACTCGTTGAAAAACAACGATCGTAAAGAAAATAATCTCGTGAAAAGAACAGTTACCTCCTCGAAAACCGTTCGGTCTCCTCACATGCTGCTAGTCCCTTTTTTTCTCGAGATTTGGAATCACTAATCTCGATTTACTGTCATCAGTTTTGAAATTGAGCTTCATCCAAGGGTGGGGATTTGCCTGAAGTCCCTATAAATAGTTGTATTTTGGGAATGGAATACTCACAACAACTTTTCTGAAATATTCAAGAAATGTCCTTTCAGTTCATGCTTCTTTTTCTCCTTCTTCACAAATCTTCCCCTCATGAAATGACCTTTAGCCTCTAAATTTTTAGGCTTTATGGCGTAATCTTAAGCCTGGGTTAGGCCTTATGGCGTAATCTTAGGCAACCCTTTGTTTCGCCCTTCTGGAATTTTGCAATAACAATGCCAGGCTTCAGATTGGTTTAGAAACGCGAGGGGGCTCTGAGTGTGGGATCCACGATCATGCGAGATCATTTTTGTTAGGATCCCACACGCGGAGCGAAACAGAGAAAGGGAGGAAGGCCACTTTGTGGTTCATCTTTCCTCCTCTGTTTCCTTCCTTCTGGACTCGGCCCATGTTGTGCCCTCCAGATGGAAAGGGCTTTGGTTCTCACCTCCTTCTCCCCCTTTCTCTTCTTGAAAGAATCTTAGAGGGATGAGAAGGGATGGGCTCTTTGAAGGAATGGGTTCAAGCTACAGAATGGCTGTTCCTATACTTCACGTCCAACTAATGGTGGTTACCATGGCTAGAGGGGGTGCAGAGACTCAAGCTGATATTCAGTTCATTCACTCTCTGCCCTTCCCGGAGATAATGGCGCGGCTCAACCGACGTTGGATTCCATAGCTGCTTCCAATTGAGGGGGCTTGGATGCTCCATTTTCTCTCACTAGAGTCTCCCTTTCTCATGGATAATGGTGTTGGCCAAGCCTATGTTGTATTCCTCTACCGCTTCCATGTAAATGGGGGGCGGAGGCTCCGTTACTTCTCTTTTTCCTTCCCTGAAGTTTGCCTCTTCTTGGTATAATGGCGTTGTTTAACTCGACATTGGATTCCATAGCTGCTTCCATTTGAGGAAAGATTCAAAAGATATCCGAGGATTCCTGTTTTTGTATTTTAGCCATCTTTGGCTTTGTAATGAATGTACTGCTTTTGGCCGCAAAGCCACTTTATGAATACAATAATATTTTTTATCCTGATATTCCAATATCCGTGAGAAGCCAAGAATTGTGTCTCGCAAGGCCTCAAATATAGGCCCTCATAGTTGTATATTGAAAACAATATGAACTTTTAAAATATGTTCTGCGTTAAAACGAGCCTCGCGATGAGGGTTTTGAGAAAATATTTATCTTTTGGATCCACTTGCTGGCCCCAACTCAAGTTGCATTAATTAGCTGTTGAAAATTCCACCGTGAAAAAATAATCTCGTGAAAAGAACAGTTACCTCCTCGAAAACCGTTCGGTTCCCTCACATGCTGCTAATCCATTCTTTCCGAGATTTATGGCAACTTTAATCACGCTTTACTGACACTTAGTTTGACTCTTCTCTTTGACCGTCCATCCAAGGGCGGATATTTGCATACCTATATCTTCCTCCACATTATAAACCCAAATTTCCAATCCCAAAATCGTTTCATCAACTCGAATATTTCTAACAGCAATGTTTCTTAATTACTCATCATCACCACTCTTCAATTTTTGCATTCTCTCAATCCATCACCAATGGAACCACAAAACCGGCATCCAACTAAGGATGGAGGAAGTAACAAAGCAGCCGGGTGTAGTGCTAACATGCTTCGCAGGAGGAGCAGTACTAGGTGGATTTCTACTACAGATCAGATAAGAATCCTCAAGGAGCTTTACTACAACAAGGGCGAAAGATCCCCAACTATAGAGCAGATTCAGAGGATCTATCTCCAGCTGAAATGGTACGGCAAGATCGAGGTCAAGAACGTCCATTATTGGTTCGTGAACCAAAGGGCTCGGGAGAAGCAGAAGAAGAGGTCTACTTCGGATGTTCATGTACCCATGCAAAGATCAGGGCATGTTGGTGCTGATAATGTTACCAATTGGAAACATGAGGATCAATATATTAACTTTGGATCTTCTGCACCTGCTTCTGCTTCTTCCGCTGGTGTGATGACTGCTTTTAACAGGCAGATGGGGAACTATGACTGTTATGGATCTATGAACATGGAGAATAGTGCTAGGGATTGTTCAATCTCAGCTGGAGCGGGAACTAGTTCTACTTTCTTTAACATGAATGTGGAACAAACTTTCATGGAACAAAGAGGAAAAGATCACCAGGAGATTGAAACCCTTTCACTGTTTCCCGTGCATGGTGAGGACATCTTTAGCAAAATGAAAACTACTTCCGATGGAGGTGGCGGTCACGGTGGTGGCTCTTACACTTCCCTTGAGCTCAGCCTTTCCTGCAAGGCAAAGCTGGAAAAACCTTTCGGAGCCGCTGACTCGGCTTAGTAGCTTCGTGAGTGTAGGAACACTTAGAATTGTCCCCTAAGAGTTGTATCTATAATTTTTTTTTTTTTTAATAAAATAGCATGAATATTTATATACAAAGTTGCCCAGTGGGCGGGTTTAGGCTTAGTATGGTATAGTGTTGCCCCCCTAGTGTTGCTAGACATAGCGAATAAATGATTATGGGCCTTAAAAACAGGCCTTCATAAATGGGCTTTGCGAGTGTAGGAACACTAGAATTCTCCCCCATGTCTCATGCGAATAAATTGTCTACGACTCATCCGAGTCCCAAACATTGGGAAAGTATTTCTTCAAGTATCTCCCATTGATAGGGTTATGATGGACATCTCCATCTAGGTCCTTGAGATGAAAAGTTCCTTTCTCTAAGATTTTATAGATGATGTACGGGCCTTCCCATCTTGGAGTCCATTTGCCGCGACCATCTAATTTTTCGCCAAGGGGGAGAACTGCTTTCCAAACCAACTCTCCTTCGCTGTAACTCCTTCCCCGCATCCGCTTGTCATAGGCACGAGCGACTCGTTGCTTTTCCATGACCAAATTATCTAAAGCCTCCAAGCGCTTTTCGCTAAGGTCTTCATGTTCCTGCCACATAGCCTGAACGTAGTCTTCTCCAATGAGATGATGTTGCTCTTGAACTCGTAATGACTGGACGTTGACTTCCAATGGCAGGACTGCATCATGGCCAAACATCAAAGCATAAGGTGTTGTCGCGGTGGGATTCCTCTTAGAGGTGCGGTAGGCCCAAAGAGTTTCATAAAGTGTCTCATGCCACTGTCGTGGATTAGCTTCCAACATTTTCTTTAGCAAATTTATAATGATCTTATTGCTGGCCTCCGCTTGACCGTTAGACTGAGCATAATACGGACTGGAATGGATGAACTGTATTCCCCATTCTCTTGCCAGTTTATCAACTTCACCACCCATGAAAGCTGCCCCCCGGTCAGAAACAAAAACTTCTGGGATCCCAAATCTGCAGATGATGTTTCTGAATAGGAATTGTCGCAACGTGCTACCAGATGCTTCCTTCAAAGGTTCTGCTTCAACCCACTTTGTAAAGAAATCAGTCGCAACGATGATGAACTTATGTTGAAGTGATGAATGTGGGTGAATCATCCCAATTAAATCCAGCGCCCATCCTCTTGCAGGCCAAGGCTGTATAATGGGCTGCATTGGAATATTAGGAACATGCTGGACCGGCCCATGAGCTTGGCAGTCCAAACAACCTTTAGCGAACGCGATACAATCCTTCAAGATACTGGGCCAAAAATATCCATGTCGTCTGAGCAACCATCGCATCTTTGGACCTGCTTGGTGAGCTCCACAAATGCCAGAATGAACTTGGCGCATGAGTTGTTTGGCTTCGTGGCCATAAACACATCTGAAATCCATGCCATCTTCTCCTCGTCTGCAAAGTTCATCACCTCTGAGGAAGTAGTTTAGGGCAAGATAGCGAATCCTTCTATCTGTGGTCTGATCAGGATGCTTGAGATAATTGATCAAAGGGATGCGCCAATCCACGTCAATGGATTCTAGGGTTGCGACTGACGTATCGTCTGGAGGATCTCTTCTCGCCATCCAAGAAGGAAGGGTGCGACGCTCTACTTTAAGGATTCTCTCCCGCACGCCATATCTCAATGTTACCCCTGTTGCCAGCTGGGCCAACTCGTTCGCGGCAAAATTTCTCTCGCGAGGAATGTGCTCAAGATGTACGTTATCAAATTGGTCCAACAGTTCTAATGTCCTGTTCCAATAAGGGACCAATGTGAAGCTATTGCATCTGAACTCATTGCACAACTGATTGATAACCAAGAGAGAATCGCCAAGTATTTGTACATCTCTAATTCCCATTTCCAGCAGTACTTCTAGGCCTATGATTAAGGACTCATATTCTGCTTGGTTGTTGGTACATTGAAACTCCAACTGGAATGAGTACGAAAAGTGATCTCCAGCCGGATTCTCTAGTGCAATTCCTGCTCCTGCTAGCGTATCCGTTCTTGACCCGTCAAAATATAAAACCCAGGGTTGGAGTGAGACTGTGGCTTGATACAGTGTGGCGTACTCTGGGCGATCTAAATTTGTGACAGCGACCTCTAAGTCTCTAACCGCAGGGAGATCTAGCATAGGGTGATGTGCCAGAAAGTCCGCAATGGCTTGCCCCTTTACTGCTTTCTGTGGGACATACTGTAATGAGAATTCTGATAAGGCGAGCACCCACTTGCCAATACGGCCTCTCAAGATAGGTCGCGATAACATATACTTGACTAGATCGGTTTGAGCAATGATGCAAGTAGTAAAGGACAACATGTAATGCCGCAACTTGCATGCTGAGAAGTATAATGTAAGACACAACTTTTCCATTGGAGTGTACCTTGTTTCGCAATCTGTGAGTGTCCTACTGAGGAAAAAGATGGCATGTTCGACACCCTCTTCATCATCCTGAGCGAGGAGGCTGCCAATGGAAGCCTCAACTGCTGAAACATACAACTTTAATGGAAATCCAGCTCTGGGAGGAACAAGCACTGGCGGGCTCGCCAGATAGGCCTTGATTTTGTCAAAAGCCTCTTGATGTTTAGGTTCCCACACAAACTCGTTTTGTCCTTGCAACTTCAGCAGTGGGGAAAAGGGCTGGATTTTGCCCGCAGAGTTAGAAATGAAACGTCGCAAAAAGTTGATCTTACCCAGTAGTCGCTGTAATTCTTTCTTCGTTCGTGGGGAAGATGTGTTGATGACCGCGTTTGTCTTATCCTCAGGGACCTCAATGCCCCTTTGATGGACAATGAATCCCAGGAAATCGCCTGCCTGAACTCCACAGACGCACTTGGCGGGATTCATTTTGAGCTTGTGTAGTCGCATGCGCTCGAAAACTTTTCTGAGATCCATGAAGTGATCTCCACTCTTCTTAGACTTCACGACGACGTCATCAATGTAAACCTCTAAGATCTTCCCAAGTATGTCGTGGAAGATCAGGTTCATGGCTCTCTGATATGTTGCTCCGGCATTCTTCAGTCCAAAAGGCATGACCACATATTCAAAAACTCCCGTGAACCCAGGGCAGCGGAATGCGGTCTTGTGTCTATCTTCCTCCCCAACCGGTATCTGGTGATATCCCGCTGTGCCATCCATGAAAGACAACAGTTCGTGCCCTGCAACTGTATCTACCAACATGTCCACCACCGGCATGGGGTAGACGTCTTTAGGTGTAGCTAAATTAAGGTCTTTGTAATCCACGCAGACCCTCATCTTGCCATTCTTCTTGCGAACAGGCACTATATTGGACAGCCACTGATTGTACTTGGCTACCTTGATAATGCCCGACTTGTGCATCTTTTCAACTTCCTCTTTGACCAGTACTTGGGTCTCTGAGTTCATTCTTCGCGGCTCTTGCTTCAAAGGCCTCTTATCAGGTAGCGTTGGTAGTTGGTGGCATACCAAGTCTGGTGATAGGCCTGGCATGTCCTCGTATTTTTCCGCGAAGCAGTCCTTGAATTCTAGCAATAAGTCGATGAGCCTCTGTTTCTCGCTAGGCTCTAAGTAAGTGCTGATAGCCACTTCTATAGGCTCATCAATTGTTCCCAGATTGACCTTTTCAGTAGGGTCCCTAACCTTCGGAGGTGTGTCATCCAATGCCGCTGGAGCAAGCTGAATCTCTTCTTCCTCCTCTTCTTGGTCCATGAACTCTTCATAAACAATTTCTAAGGTCGCAACTCGATCATAGGCCTCTTTTTCCACCAAGTATGAGGATAGCCTCTCGTACAAGGAATGGAAGGCCTCTATCCCTTCCTCTGGAAGGTCGTAATCCATTAATTACCCATTGTGCGGGGCACAGCATGGCCGGGCCTCGCTAGGTCTTCTTTTGCAAGCGTGAGTCCCCACTGTGCCAACTCAGAAGCCGTCACCCCTGTGGGGCGGCCCTTATTGTCGATGTTACCGACTTGCAATGGAGTAATTGGCTCCAAGTAGTACTTGGCATCTACGTAATTCGCGGAAACAGAAAAAGGGCGGGGATCTGCTTTAATTATCTCAGCCTTATTTGTCACCCTATTCCACATAATCAGCTCTTGGTGGAGTGTTGATGGAACACAATAGCTTCGGTGAATCCAATCTCTTCCCAGGATGGCACTGTAGGCCGCGTAACAATCCGTAACAAAGAACGCATAAACGCTTTCTGAGGGACCCACCTTGATTTTTAGGAATAGTAAACCTAACGTCTTAGTTACTGTGCCCGCGAAGTTCTTCAATGTGAGAGAGGTAGACTGGATCTTCTCCTTCTTGATTCCCAAAAGCTGCATGGTCCTTGTAGTAATGACATTCACAGCCGCGCCGGTATCAACCATTATCTTGCTGACCTTAGTCCCATTAATTTCTGCTGTGATATACAAAGGTCGCATATGTTGTACCATGGCAGGTGTGGGTCTTGTGAAGCTCATGAAGAAACTCTTGCTGTTAACATCTTCAGTCTCAAGGGACACTGCTTCTTTCACCGGCGTTGTTGCGGCTGAAGTGATCTGCAACTGCTGTTCTCCAATTGCGTCAGCTTCTATGCATTCCTGCGCAGCGACTGGTAAGGCATACTTAGCAGGGAGCACATAAATATTGCAAGAGATATCCACCATTTCTGTTTCGTCCATGTCATCATCAAGATTGAGCTTGGGTTCATCTGCTGGGATATCGGCGTTAAACTGTTTAACCATGAAAGCAACCAAGGATTTCTCTGTTGGGACCACCGCTTTAGCTTGTTCGTGCTCCTGTACTATAGGAATCTGGTTCAGTGACTCTGAAATTTGTTTCGTCCCTGGCACTTCCTCTGGGAGAGTGACCACCAAGTTTTGAACTTTCTGCACAATTGCGGACCGATTGTCTTTGCCCCCCAGCTTGTCGAAGATGGAAGGCTCGCTATTGCTTCCTTCGCGAGATATTCTCCGCCAAACATTGTCTTTACGAGCTGGCGGCGGTTCTTGCCTCGCTGGAACTAGGGATTTCTCCTGAGCGCTGATCTTGGGGGCACATGGCTTTTGCCCTTGGCGTAATACTTTGGGCTGCAGTTTCTGAACTTGCGGGGAAACGAATCTCTCGGAGGCCAGTACCTCCAATTGTCTTTGATACTCTTCTGGAGGTTTCAGTAATTGCGATGGTTGGATTAGTCCTTGATCTAGTGCTTCCAAAGTTCGCTTTGCTTCTCCAAACCTTCGTTGGAGTTTTCTCTTCTTTGAAGAGCTCATCTCCACCGCCTTGCCATTCTTTTGGGTATACCATCTCCCTTCTTTGATGGAGGATGTTGACACTAGCGGAATGTAAGGTCTGGTAAAAACCCCTTGCCGCTTATCTGCTTGCCCTTCTTCCCTCGCAGTCTTCAACTTTTTGAATAAGTTTGAGTCCCTTGGAGTAGGAGTTTCTAAACCACTGTGTACTCTTGGGCTGCATGGTTGGAAGTTTCTAGAGGATGATACTAACCGTATTGGCGGCAGAGATCCAAACTGGACAGTTTGGGATGTTTCCTCATGCAGGGCTTGAGTGTCACATTCTTCCTTGCACCGCGAGCATAGGACAATGGGTAAACGAGTCTTGGATTCCCGCTTCACGGCTTTGTCTCTAGCCTTTATCAAATCCTTAACCGTATAGTCTGGACTTTGATTCTGCTGATCTTTTTCACCCCATGCCACGTCCACCATGTTGATGCTGGTATCTGGGAAGGGATCTAGGTCCACCAACGCTGCTGCTGTTGTTGGTGCCTCTACTTGCAAACTACCATTATTTAACCAGATTTGGATCTGATCCTTTAGCTTAACACAATCAGCTGTATTATGATTCCACATATTATGGAGTTTGCAGTATTTCTTCCCCCTTAGCTGCTCTGGTTTAGGAAATGGGCCGAAGTCGGTTTTCACCATCTTCGCGGCGATCATTTCATCCAAGATTTCATGCGCTTTGTTCGCGTCGTAAGTATAACTTGCGAACTCTGGTTTGGTGAAAACCACCGACTTGAGCTTCACAGGTTCTTTGCACAGCTTCAGTTGCTTTAGTGTTGAAGCCTTTTTTCCGGTGAGTTCCAGCGCAGCAATCTCGTCTTCTTCAGACTCGTCAGCCTCTGCTGTACTAGATTCCTCACTCTTGTAGTAAGGATCAAAGGGACTAGATTGATGGCTGAGCGCAGCCACTATTCGGCGTTTCCCTGGGATGTATGTCCCTTTTGAGGCGTTTTTCATAGCGTCCATTTCCCTGAGCAAGTGCTCGAAACTTCCTACTTCTGTGATCAGTTCCCCCATGGAATTGAACATGCTTCCATGCTGTTTTTTGCGTTGGCGGGGCTCTAAGCCTTTGATTGCCAACTTCACCAGTTCTTTCTCCGGCAGAATCACGTTCAACTTTCCTTTCTGGATCTGAAAGCGCTGAAGGTACATGACAGCAGATTCAGTTGGCTGCTGAGCCATCTGAGTGAGTGAAGCCAGATCTACCTCCGGCTCGATAGTCCCGAAGGTTTCCTTGAACAGCTTCTCCATCGCGGGCCAACTCGTAACTGATCTCGGTTGTAGCTTAGTGAACCACGTGAAGGCAGACCCCGATAGAGAAGTAGCGAAGATATTACACTTCAGATTATCATCGTTCTGGTACTGGCCACACTGTACTCGAAACCTAACCAAATGGGCTGCGGCATTTTCGACTTCCTCTCCCGAGAAAGTAGAGAACGTAATGTTCTTATATCCCCAAGGATAAGGTGTCTGTGTAATATGCGGTGGGAAGGGCCCCTGGTAGGCCACCTCCAAGTTAGGCCTCTGGTTCGCGGCCCTGATCATTGCTTCTACCTCCTCTCTCCTTACATATCTTGGATCAGGAGGAGGTGGGTGAACCACTGTATCTTCAACTGACCAGATCAACGGTGGTGCCTGTGAAGCTTGATTAACCAAAGACATGCCGCCTCCGTGGGTCATTTTATGTCGGGTTGACGTCTGTGACGCAAAACCCACTGCTGGCTGACCCTTTGTGGTTACGGTGACCTTCGCTGGACTTTCAACCTGGTCGATACCATAATGGCTTGCTGGACGTGGATCGTGGTGCACGTATTCAACTCCGTCACTGTCATTTTGGGGAAACGGGCTATGATCAACAAAGGCCCCATCATTGATTTTCAAAGTCCTGGTCCCTTGCGTGACTGATGACGCGGCGTTGTTCTTCCCACTCGTTGCCAGAGTAGTCTCTTT
This sequence comes from Rosa persica, assembly GCA_025331145.1. Taxonomy (NCBI): domain Eukaryota; kingdom Viridiplantae; phylum Streptophyta; class Magnoliopsida; order Rosales; family Rosaceae; genus Rosa; species Rosa persica. The sequence continues at coordinate 34,180,968 of WFKR01000001.1, forward strand.
ACCTCTGACTGATGCGGCAGTAGCGTATGTGGATGTACTGCCGCCACATATGGGGGACTGACCTAGAGAGCCTAGAATGGCACTAGGATCTCCCAGTGTTTTATGTAGAACCTCTCTGGCCTGATCGAGGTCAGCCTTCTGCATGGCCACCTGGGTTACGACGTTGGATCCTTCTTTGCGAATCGTCGCGACTTCCAAAGCAATGTGTTTGCTTGCGACCAACAGCTCTTCATGGTTCTTCTGCATTTTTTGGTTCATGCCATCCAATTGCCCTTGTGTTTGTTGTGCCCCTAGCTCAAGCCTCTTGATCGAGAATGTGAACTCATCAAGCCGTCGACGGTCCTCCGCAAAGGCTTTTTCCATCTTCTCATGGTATGCGGCAGAATTCTGTTGAAGGATATTAAGCCGCTCTTCTATGGTCGCATTTTCTGGAATGAGAATAGGCACAAAGTCAATAGTTGTAACTGCGCTCGTGGCTTCCTGGGTGATGCTAGATATATCGCCAGCCTGATTAGGCTGGGCGGCAGGAACTTGCTCGCCTTCAGTAGTAGGATGACTATTTCCTCCTCGTTCAGTTGACATCTCTGTCGATGGAGGGTGGGAAGAAAATCTTTGGATTACCTGTTCTTCGGAAAGACCACGACAGTCTGCACGCGAGTGCGGTCTGTAACTGGAGGTCTTATGTTTCGGGCAGTTAACGTAAACCTTTTGATAAGGGTTTATGCTTGACTTCCCAATGGCTTCTGGAAGTCTGAATTCAATAAGTAGCTGAATTTAATAAGACACTGTGAATCAAGGTTTAGACCTGCGGCCCAAGTATAGTCGCCTAGACACAAACTTTCTTTCAAATCCTTTGGGCAACCTTACTGAAATGGCCAGGTGGGGGAGGGCGAACAAAAGAGGCAGAATCCATTTTGGCATGAACTACTCCCACATAGTGGTTTAGGCCAATTTGCACGCACTTCTGGATTCAATAGCCTGTTATGAACGTTGTCCCCTTTCTAGACACCATTTCACATAGGCTATACTTACTAAGATGAGAAAGATCATAAGTGTGAAGACAGTTCAACAAGTGTTAATAAAAACCGCCCTTAACCTTAATGGACCTGAACTAGGCACCAATAAGGAGTTTAGGTCAATATTAACAAAAGAGACTTCACCTATTCCGTTATGATTCACAACCCCTTACCAACCTCATCTTCTTAATAGTTGTGTGGTTTACAGCTCGCAGTAGGTCCCACTGGGCGTGCCAAAATGTTTGGCTCCAGTTTTTCTTGAGCTGGTCAACAGTCTCTTTTCTTGCGTAGGCGTGCCAGCACCGTTCGGGTGCGGTCGTCGGGGGTGTCCCTTGACCTGACTTCTTCTGAGCGATTGTGGACGAGGAGAGCACCAACCTCGTCATGGGGTTCTTTGTGCCTCGTGGCGAGGACTTTTGCTGAGCCTTTTCAAAATCACAATCGATACTCGATGTTGTAGATCGAGCAGAGCGAAAACCACTGGGAAGTGAGGAGAACTTGCTAAAGCGTGACTCTAGCTTGGCTGGTTTGCGAGGGCGTTACCCTTGCTTGGCTGGTTCCGCAACCGTTGTGGTCGTGGTACTACAGTCGGCTCCCAAGGAGACTAGGACCAGAGCACTTTGACAGAGAATTTGGTGGTACTGAAAGTTGGCTCCTAAGGAGACTAGAACTTAGAGTGTGATCACCGATAAGAGAAAGAGAAGGAGAGGAATTGCTCTTAGAGAGGTTGCTCTAGAGAGAACTTAGATCATCTTATAGATGTTTTGATGAGTGAATTGGTGTGATGATACTTGTTGTAGCCTCTATATATAGGCTTCCAAGCAATACTATTTGGCCTTTAAACAAATCATAGTGGGTTAGGCAAAATTCACTAACACTTAGTGGATTTGTTAGGCCAAATTCACTAACACTTAGTGGATTTTGTTAGGCCAAATTCACTAACACTTCTTTATTCCTTTAATTTTTATCTCCACTAAGAATTCATATTTAACTTTCGATTTCTTCATATGAAATGATACACCATGGATGTAGATTATTGTGGTAAAATTTCAGAATTTATTTCCATGTGGTTGGGCCGAAAATGCTACTGGACTCCTTACAGGTCCAGTTTTCCAGTTTTGCTTCTGCAGAAAATTGGACTGATTGTTTGAAGGTTTTCCACTTCGAACAAGCTCTAACACTCTTCATAAGAAATGATCCTTGGGATGTCTAGAATGAATCTGGAAAGTTTCAACTCATTTGAAGTTCGGATGGTTAGTCTGCCGCCCCTCATTCCTTGTTTAGCTCGGTTTCTCCTAGCCGAAGTAGGAAAATGTGCTAAAGTTGACTTTTCATTTCCACGCTTCCATAGTAGGCTTTATTTAGCCTCTAAATATATATTTCGAACTTGTCGACAATATATAGTTTGATCCACTGATATTGGCTCGATTTCTCCAAGACGTGCCTTGTCAGGCCAAAATGCTCATTTTGGGTCCAAACAGGCTCTATGTCCCCCTCTTTGTATTTTTATGCCTGATTTGGTTCACAGAAAGTAAACATCAGAAAATGAAACTTGATCCTTTCTTGTGTTTGGAATGCAAAAGGAGAGCAAATACTTTCCTGAAGGAAGAGAAAATGTAGGGGAAAGTGGTTCCTTCCAAACTTTAGAGGAATCACTTTCCTATCTTATTTCGTTACATTTGTTACTCACAACATATTATTTTATTTTATTAATTTCAAACTTTTTAACAACTTTCCTGATAACTTTCCATATGTTACCAAACAACAGAATGGAAATGAGAAACACAAAGAAATTATTTTCTTTTCCACGAACCAAATGAGATCTCAAAATATTATAAATAATAATGCAGGGAGGAGAACTATATCTCCAACTTAACAGGAGACCCATGCCCATTTAAAAAAAAAAAAAATTGTTATTCTTAGAAATTGTCATTAATTATGTAAAAGTGGTGATAGGTGAATATAAGCGGTTTTTCATCCGCATAGGATACACATGACGAACGAAAATGCCATCTAAATGCGATATTACACCTATACGAAGAACACTAGAGAAAATTTCAGCACTACGTCGGTCACTACAATTTGAAAAGTTCTTACGTACGGGCACTCGCACCACGTGACAGTGGGGCTGCCCAATCAAATCTCTAAAATTTCTATCTTTGTTCCGAAACTATCCCTGGTTTTTAATGTGAAGTTTCCAAAATACCCCCCTCCTAGGACACTGATTGGGCAGTCACATTGCTACGTGGTGCGAGTACCGTACGTAAGAACTCCTCCTACAATTCACCTCCTTTAGCGATCCGACATCCTCGTGAGCACACTTTAGCGTGAGTACCGTACGTAAGAACTCCTCCTACAATTCACCTCCTTTAGCAATGCGACATCCTCGTGAGCACACTTTAGATTGAGATAGGCTCTGATACTATACATTCATAGCTCAGTTTATTGTCCGCTTTCACTCCATCTCTATAGTTTGTTTTTTATTTTCACTCCAAAATATGTCTTACTAATTAAATGTGAATCTGCATGTATAAAACATTTTAGCTTACCAATGCATCTAGCACCCGTCGAAGCTAGATGGAACAAATTGTATAAAAAAATTATTCAATTATTGCCCAAGTGTGCAACAGGCACAAATGGGGAAAGAGAAATTCTTAAGTGGGGGTTTCCCCACCACGTGGCTTTAGGGTCCTCCATTCAAAAACTAGATATTTTTTTATACTTTTTTGAAACTGCCCCTGTTTTTTAAATGTACAATACCCAAAATACCCCCTGCTGAACAATAATTGGTCTACCACACCAAGTGGCGGTGCGGGTGCCCCACGCAAGTCTTTCTCATGGGGAGAGAAATTCTTAAGTGGGAGTTTCCCCACCACGTGGCTTTAGGACCCTCCATTCAAAAACCAGATATTTTTTTATATTTTCCGAAACTGCCCCTGTTTTTTAAATATACAATACCCAAAAGACCCTCCTGTTGGACAGTAATTTGTCTACCGTACCACGTGGCGATGCGGGTGTCCCGCACAAGTCTTTCTCATGGGGAGAGAAATTCTTAAGTGGGGGTTTTCCCCATCACGTGGCTTTAGGGCCCTCCATTCAAAAACCAGATATTTTTTTATACTTTTCCGAAACTACCCCTTGTTTTTTAAATGTACAATATCCAAAAAACTCCCTGCTGGACAGTGATTTGTCTACCGTACCACGTGGCGATGTGGGTGTCCCACACAAGTCTTTCTCATGGGGAGAGAAATTCTTAAGTGGGGGTTTCCCCATCACGTGGCTTTAGGGCCCTCCATTCAAAAACCAAATATTTTTTTATACTTTTCTGAAACTGCCCCTTGTTTTTTAAATATATAATACCCAAAAGACCTCCCTATTGGACATTTGCAAGGGTCGGTCATAAAGTCATCTCGTGGGCCAAAGAACCTTAACCTAAATTTGACTCTAGCAATAAACTTGGATAATGAAGAATGTTATTGTATAATTTCGTTTCTTTTGTGGATCTATCCCAATTGTCCAAGCATGACATTTTCTTTCCTTTCCTCGTTGGTTTAGAATCTTCCCACTTCAAAAAGCGAATAGTTTCGATCATCCCACAAAAGGCTTCTACTCCTTCTTTTCCTAACTCAAAAAATTGTCCATTTTATAAGCTAATCAATTTGTGGTAAAGCTTTGTTTTTGTGTTTTATTATGTGGCTTGGCTTGAAAAGAAGTTTGTTTTCTCCTTAATTTCATGGGAAAGAAGCTTTGTATGAGTCATATATGCAAAATTTCTTCGGCTTTTCCTTTCTCTATCTCAACACAATGGATCGTACCTTTTCTTCCTATCAAGACAAATGGAAGTATATATTATGCACAACTTGCACATTAATCTTGAATAATATCCCAAACCCACAATTGCATTTTTCTTTTTATGATTAAACCCAAAATTGTATCCATACAATAAACATTGATTGAGTACGTATCAAGCTATATAAGGGTTTTACTTGCATCCAATAAAATGCAAATTTGTTTTAATAGTTCTCATCGATCTTTTAATTTAACCCATGAAGATGGTTTGATGGACAAAGGATTGAGGCCATGAAAACTAAAAGAGCGGTCTTATTCATACCTCCTAATTTAATATTTGGACCTCCTTACATTTTTTATTTTTTCACTAAAACTTTTGTTTCACCCCTTTTATCTGTTTATACCTCTGAACCTCTTTCTTCGATATATCAATCTCTACAAAGATTGTTCAAAGAAAAAAAAATTCAATCTCTACAATAAAAAACAACAACAAAAATGAAATTAAAAAGAAAAGCTACGCACAAACAATTTCACAATCGGATGAGATTTTAGTTTTAAAACTCATGTTGTGTTCCTCCTCAAGAATTTTGAAATTACTTGGCACAATTGAAGTTGAATTTGAACTTTTTTTTTTACAGCAGACTAGTTAATAAAGAGCCCTTGAGAATATCAGCATTTCTCATTATTGCCCAACTGGCCTTGTGAATCTTAGAATAGATGATGGTACGGTTTTCTTTTCAATTTCAGATCAAAGTTTGTTTGTTTTTTTTTTCTTCCTTTGATCAGATCGAATGGTGATGGAGGGAGGGAGGGAGAGAGGGAGTCACAGGGCGAAGAACAGAGAAATGGTTGCAGGCCATAGAGAGAGAGAGGGATAGAATTATAGAAGATAGTTCTTCTTTTTTTTTGTAAAAGGGTGAAAAAGGAATTAAAATAGTTCAAACATTAGAGGATGTCTAAATATTAAATTTGGTGATTTGGATAAAGCCACCCAAACTAAAAAAGTTTCAACCTTTATTTTACGTGTACTCTCGTCTATCGACCAACTACCGAGTATATATATATATATGTGTGTGTGTAAGAAAATGTTCACCTGATCAGTTATTGACTAAGAAAATAATGTTCAACCACCCTTAGATGTAAATCTAAAGGCAGAGAAAATTATTATTAAGTTGAAGTGCTTTGTTTTCCACCATTTGATGTAAATCTAAGGGTATATGAGAAATTTTTAACAACAGTCCCTGACAAATGGCCCACTCTGAAGTTCGGTACATTTTCTTTTAAAAAAAATCAAAACGGTACTTGACTATCAAAACCCGACTCACTTTTAGTACATGGCGTCAATAACATTGTTAACCATATGCAATTATTCATTTTTCAAAAGATAATTTAATATTTTCACCTCTCTCTCTCTCTCTCTCTCTCTCTCTCTCTCTCTCTCTCTCTCTCTCTCTCTCTCTCTCTCTCTCTCTCTCTCTCTCTCTCTCTCTCTCTCTCTCTCTCTCTCATATTCGGACACCCAAATATGGGTACCCATTCTCCTTCTTCTTCTTCTTCTTCTTCTTCTTCTTCCTCCTCCCTCCCTACCCGATATCAAGGTTTGGATTGGACACTCAAATCTGATTTCTTCTTCATTCTTCTCCTTCTTCTTCCTTCCTCCCTCCCTCCCTCCCCGATATCAAGTTTTGATTTGGACACCCAAATCTGATTTTCTTATCCTGCTCCTTCTTCTTCTTCTTCTTCTTCTTCTTCTCTTTTTCCTTCTTCTTTTTTAATTTTTTTTCATCAATCCTTGCATAGACGGATTTGCCCTTACAAATTTGACCAAAATCACATTGACTAACAGTGGATGTAACGGTATGTACATATTTTCAATCGAGATTACAAGTTAGTGATAAAATATTTGACCCCATTTTCTTTAGCTACCCTCATTTAAATTTCTATCTGCTCGTTATTGGATAGTTTCATGTAAGGTTCTTAGGATGCCTCATTAGTCTCTTATTATCAACGACAAGGCAATACCTGTCGAGATCAACTTAATAACACTATCTCTATACATTGATCACATGCATTTTCTAATCAGCAAATGTAACATCTGGGGTACAATGACTATGAGTTTTCATTTTAAGTCAACATAATTCCAAGAGGTGATTAAGGTAATGTGAATATGAGTTGAATATTTCCGCAATTTTGGGATTGGAAAAGAAAACGAAAGTAGAATGATAACAACACATCTTAATAATAATGGATTGTATACGTGTATATGTAGAAAAAAATTAAAAGTAGCCTTCCTTGATGTAATTAGATTGAGTTATATTCTGTCTTTATAAAAAGAAAAACGTTTTCCTATTTGATCACGAAAAGCACTTATTCAAAAGAAGCATTTTCTTTTGCTGGTATATACTATAGCAAAATAATGGACAAAAGTAAATAAGATGATCGAGAACAAAAACCTAGCTAAAAGCTTAGCTTTAAATACGTAACCGGATATAAAGTATGCATTTTCTTCATCTATACTCTTTCTCAGTATAGGATCCTGATCCTCCTCTCATTTTCTCTCTTAAAGTCGGCTTTTTTCAAATAAATTTCGTATTCTCTCCATCTTTACAACTTAAGATTTTTCAATGAAAAATAAAGTTAATTTCTTGTCATAAAACAAATAATTAATTAGCTACACTTTTTGTTATAAATGCTTAATTGCATGCGAGCATCAGTACTGATCGAGGCCGCTGCACTGGCTGCCCTAGTCGTTATCATAGTTCAAGCTCGCTTAACTTGATTCATAAATGTCGATTTGTGATACCGACATAGCTAATTAATGAAGATAATCTTAAACGCTAGCCATTACAATGACACGCAATGAGAATTGTTTGTGAAGACACTCGACTAAGATCATACAAAAGAATTACATACTCAATTCTGAATGTCTAATGATATTTTCCGAATTATAATAGAATTATTTTACGAAATCAGTTAAAAAAAAGAACATAAAAAAAGTTGCCGGCATTCTGTTTTAGAATGAACTCGAGCACGTCGTCTTTTCTGCAGCTAGCATCCATGAGACGTCCAGGTATAGCCATCACCAGGGGCAGCCCTGAGAGTGTGCAGGTAGTGCTGCCGCACAGGGCCTCCGAAAATGAGAGGCCTCCGACGTCGAGTTTCAAATACAAACACACATATATAGCGAATATAATATATTTATTTCCTCATAAAGGCCTTGAAGTTTGTGTAGTCCAGTTGGCAGGTTGGCAAATGCGTGTTCGGGTTTTTATTCCCTTGTCACGAGTTCGAGTTTGAATCTTCCTTTCTTCTTTTTTCTTCTTTTTTTTTGTTTTTGCTTTTTTTACTTTCCTATTTTATTATACCCAATTTTTTTTTAAGTCATTATGCAATGAACATAAGGTCTTAATCAGGACCGGCCCTAGCCATCACTGCGAATCATATATGGCTGACTTTGCTCATGTCATGATATGATCTTTCCGATCACCATCTCATCTCTATTCTGCATAGCATTATTCATATATACACAAAATATATATCTGTATATATTTTTGACCCAATAGATAGGACCTTTGGGCTCCTCACAAGTCACAGCATATATTACATAAGCAACAGCTATATATATATATTTATCAGCTAGCAATCATTCTTTTATTTATATATATATATATATATAAATTATTCAGGGAAAACAAGACGGTGTAAAATATATGTTCCATATTGCATACAAACAATGGTATGAAAATAAAGGGAATCAATCTCTACCGACCTGCTTGAATCTCCGTTTCGAAATTGAAATTGCATTAACAAACAGATCTACTATTCAGGATAATGGGTCGGTCCGAGTAATGATAAAATAGTACACATCAATAAATACACCAACCTGCTAGATATATATAGATACTTTTGCAATGCTTGATTTAATATGAATTATATGCATGCATTATTCTACGGTGTTGTTTAGGATCATCAAGTGTGCAACATGCCAAATACTCCCGGCGCCTACCTTCCAACATGATTGCAAGGATAGCAAGACTTTCCATTGAGTTTTATTTTATAATGCAATACTTGAAAGGGAAATACTGTACTGTGTTATTCTTCAGTGTTGATTATACACATGTATGTATAAAATCACTTCATTTTAGACTTTTATCCAAAAATAATATTAGGTTGAAGAGTAGTGCGTTAATGAGTCGTTGATTGCCTGATTCATAGGATTATGCCACGTAATACTTAGACTCAAACTACATTTTACTTACGACGATGTAGCTTTAGATATAAGAACAACCCCAACAGTTTTTCTATATTTTGATTTTTCTCTATTTTAGAGAAAAATGAGTCTCTTTTGCTACAACAGATTATTTTATAATTATACCCATTTTAGGGATGGTGAGGAAAGATAAAACAAAATTTTCTTAATTTATAGCAATCTCTAAAATTTTAAGAAAGAATTATGGAGATTACTGTAAAATTTTGGAGATTACTGTAAAATAGAGAATCTGTTAGAGTTTGAAAAGAAAAATTATGAAAAGCTTTAAATTTTGCTTCCCTATGATACAAAAATTATAGAAATTTTTTTGGAGTTGCTCTAAATACAAAATTAAATTTAACTTTGCACTTTCTAGAAAAACAAGACATTTAGTTTGCTTAATGTGTGAATTCATTACTACAAAAGACTTTTCAAATCTTCTTAATCTTTAGTTGATTAATGTCACGAAGACCTATGGATCGAAGAACTAATTACGATCGATGGTGTAGGGTTGTCTACAAGTTGCCGGGTTGTTCTTGTTTCAAAGCAGTAAAAAGGCACGTGGCTGGGGAAAAGGTTGAAGGCGGGAGGATGAGGGAGCTATATGGTCACTGGAAGTGGCATAAAGTGGTTCGCCATACACCAATTCAGACAGTTCCAATGCATTGCCCATTGATCGTACCTATCAAGCTCATTCATTTCGATAAGGACGGGCATTTTCAATATGTTGTACAAAGAAATTCGTTATTGATGCAGTTGTTGTTCATCTTATAGTTGAGGTTGTCTAATTTGGATGATCCAGTTGAATTTTATGAGCTGCTCATATTTGATTTTGATGAAATAGTTGAGGCAATTAGACTCTGCACTTTGTAACAACTATACCTAATCATAAATTCGTGTTAGTAAGTTGTGCTTATGTGGATTCATTTGTGATTTTTGATCTATATATGTATGATAAGATACAATTAAAGATGAAAATGATAAAAATTCCCATTTATGTCCGGTATTGTATCATCAAAATTATAGGTGGACTTAATTATGGTGGTATCGATTTTGTGGTTGTAATCTACCATTAAATCGAGATCTCTGGTTTCTTGAAAACAAAAACTTACCCCCGCAATTGCACATCTTTGACCAACACAATGGTTGCAGTGTATTTTGATTTTAGTATTATGAATATTAGACAAAGAAATCAAAGTATAATTAATTTTTGAGAAACTAATTCGATGAAGTAAGTAGCAGTTTTTGACCGTTCCTCAAAATAGAAATTCATACTGACATTATCGATGCCAGTTTAGTTTGATTGTTCAACACAAACACAATGGTTCAATTCGATTTTGATATAAATTGTGTCGATACAAGATGAATGAAAGTTGTTTGTCAATTGTTAGATCTAAAAAGTGTTATTATCACAAATGGTACATGAACTATACCTCAATCTTATCGATGATACCTGAACTTTAATTTTGATCACAACCAGTACCCGAACTTTTCGATTTCATTTTAAATGATACATAGAGCCACATCCGATCACTATTCTGACTAAAAATGGCATGTAAGGCAATCATAGTGATGATCTTTGATGATTTCAAGGGTTGCGATCATATATAGTGATGCCTTGAACTTGTGTTTTTTTTTTTTTGGCTTTTTGGCCTGAAAAGTAACCGAAGGTGGCCTTAAATACCATTTAAAATAAAATCGAAAAATTCAAGTATTGGTTGTTATCAAAATTGAAGTTCAGGTAACATCGATAAAATAAAGAACAAGTTCCGTTACCATTTGTGATAATAATCCATCTAAAAATGTAGATCATTTATCAAAATCATAAAACAACAGGAATTCAAGGACTAGATTGTAAAATTCAAGATATCCTTTTTCTTCATAGGTCCTTTTTGGTCGTCCTGCTGCTTCTCTTTTAGGGAAGGGAATCTATAACTGCAGGGCGCCTCCGTTTTCACTTGACCAAAACAAAATTACTGAAAGCTGCAATCTTGATTACCTCCAAATCAAACCAGATGCAAAAAGAGTTCTTGTCCACAGCTGAAGGAGGTTTATAAGTTAGAACAAGAACATTCATACCTTTCAGCAAAGAATCTTAATCCGCAGGCAAATCTAGTTTTAGAGAACAAGAAAGAGTTGTAAACAAATAAGGGTCTTCTAGCATTTTGGATAAGCTAATCCCCTTTCCTTTCTAAATTTTTCACCTTCTGCAACAATTTATATCAATCCCTAAATTAACATACAAGGTAAGAATGTGAGTGACTGAAAGTGTCTGCAAGGGAAACTTAAGGGGAAGAGAGAGAGAGAGACTCATTATCTCTCCTACTCCTCCTCGCCTCCCTCTATCACAGCCGCAAGTCCGCAACCCAGCCACCCCAATCTTCTTCATGTCCCTTTGCCAAAACCCTCCAAACCCTAAACAGAAAAGTAACCCAAAATTTTCCCTATATAAATTATTGCAACACTCATTATAATAATCCTGGTTTATTTACATAAAACCACCACACATTTCCCCAATTTTGCAGCTTCCTAAGTCTGTTACTGTTGCTGTTTTACCGGGTGGGTGGGCGGGCAGGGGCGGGCATTGAAGAAGCAAAGACATAAGTCTCAAAGAAGAGTCTTTTCTACAGAGGAAGAAGGGCATAAAAACACCAACAACAAATACCCTCTGCCTCTTCCCCTCATTATTGTCTCTTCAAGGATGCTTCCTAGCACCTGCATTCTCTTAATATGCCTCTTGAGCTCTCTCTCTTCCCTTACCTTGGCTTCTCTAAACCTCAACCTCACCCTTCCTCATCAACACCCCTACCCTGAAGCTGTGGCTCAAGAAGTACAAAGGTAAGGAGTCCCAAACCATTTATGCCCAAAGCCCCATCTGGGTTTTGCTTCTTTTTGAGTTTTGCAAATTGGGTTGCTGCCATTTTCAATTTCGAGGTCCTCAACAGCCCAAATCGCTGTCTGGGTTTTCCACATTTCAGATTGAATGCCATGGGCCATTGTGTTTCTAAAGCACTAAATCATAAATATCTTCAAAGCTCTGATCTTTTTGTCCATTGTTCATGCATTTCGATCTTCAACCACTCAAAATCTCGTCTGGGATTTGCTTCTTTTCCAGTTTTACAAAAAGCATTGCCTCCATTTTCAATTATTAGGTCATCCACAGCTCAAATTGCTTTCCCCAGTCTTGCACATTTCAGTGTTGATACCCTGGGCCACTCTGCTTTTGAAAACGCACTCAACACAAAATCAAAAAAAAAAAATCAAAAAATCCCATCTCGATTTCCTCATTTCATCTCCTTTTCTCCATTAATCAACCATTTCAATCTTCCCCCACAAAAATTTCACCCCAGCATCTCCAATTTCCTCTACATTATCCCCATTCCCCTCACACCACTCTGCTTTCCTCTCTGTTTTCTCACTGTCTCACTCTGTTTTTTGTTCACAGGAGAGTCAATGCCTCCCTATCCCGCCGCGAAATGCTGTCCCTCAAGGACCAGCAATGCGCCGTCGGCAACCCCATCGACGACTGCTGGCGCTGCGACTCCAACTGGGCCAACGACCGCCAGAAGCTCGCCGACTGCGGCATCGGCTTCGGCCAAGACGCCATGGGCGGCAAGGGCGGCCAGATCTACATCGTCACTGACTCCTCCGACCGCGACCCTGCCAACCCAACTCCGGGCACTCTCCGCCACGCCGTGATCCAAACCGAACCCCTCTGGATCATCTTCTCCGCCGATATGACCATCAAGCTCAAAGTCGAGCTCATCGTCAACAGCTTCAAGACCATCGATGGCCGCGGCTTCAGCGTCCACGTCACCGGCGGCGGATGCATAACCCTCCAGTACGTCTCCAACGTCATCATCCACAACATTCACGTCCACCACTGCAAGCCCGCCGGCAACACCAACATCGCCTCCAGCCCCACCCACGTCGGCTGGCGCGGGAAGTCCGACGGCGACGGCATCTCCCTCTTCGGCGCTCGCAAAATTTGGATCGACCACTGCTCCCTGTCGTACTGCGCCGACGGACTCATCGACGCCATAATGGGGTCCACCGGGATCACGATTTCGAACAACTACTTTGCGCACCACGACGAGGTGATGCTTCTCGGCCACGACGATAAGTACTCGCCGGACACCGGGATGCAGGTGACGATTGCGTTCAACCACTTCGGGGAGGCGCTGGTGCAGCGTATGCCTCGGTGCAGACGCGGGTACATCCACGTGGTGAACAATGATTTCACGCAGTGGGAGATGTACGCCATCGGCGGCAGCGCCAACCCCACCATTAACAGCCAGGGGAATCGGTACACTGCTCCGATGAACCAGAACGCCAAGGAGGTAAAATCGTAATTTTACTTCACTTAGCTTTGGTTTGGAATTATTTACGTTTCTTTCTCGGGGCGTGAAAAAGAAAAATCTCATTGGTTGCATGATATTGCGCACCCCAATGAACTCTTTTTGACGTATGTCAAAGACCTGGATTCCCCATTCCTCGTCCCCCACTCGATCTCGGCGGCGCGTGTGCATCACGCGTCACATCTAGCCCTTTCTTTCGTTTTGAAATGATCCGAAGTAGTTATGGATAAATGGGTGTGTGCGTTACAATATCCGTCTTGTCATTGGTGGCGCTTTTTTCTCTCGCGCTTCTGATTCGACCTCATCTGTGACACTGACCCTAAACACTGCTTACGGGATGAGATGTAATTTCTTTTGATTCGGGGTGCAATGGCGGCGCGTGGAGTTGATTTTCACGCGTTTCTGGGTCAAAAATTGAAAGGACATTGAATAATGGCGCTAGTGACAGAGACTTTAGTCTGTAGTGGCTGACAGGGAACAATTTTTTTTATAGCTGTATATTTTTGGCACGACTTGGTGGCCGTTGAGAGTGTAGTGAGTAGCAGTAGTGAGTGAGTTTTACTGACCATGAGCTGTGAACAACACAGGTGACAAAGCGCGTGGACACGAACGAAGGGGATTGGGCGGACTGGAACTGGAGAACGGAGGGGGACATTATGGTAAATGGAGCCTTCTTCGTGCCATCTGGTGCGGGCATGAGCACCCAGTACGCCAAGGCCTCAAGCCTCGAGCCCAAGTCGGTGGGTCTCATTGACCGCCTCACCGTCACCGCCGGTGTCTTCGGCGACCCAAGGTATGTTCTTTTGCTTTTACGATTCTGCCCCTTCAACTGTATTACCTGTCGCGTTCTAACTGTCATAACGAGGGCAAATCAAATATAAAAGATTGATTCTTTGCGGACTTTAGGACATACTGGGCTGGATTTTAGCAATAAAATAAGTGTGAAGAGTGAAAAGATGATGGCTTTTTCAATGGGTTCACGTGATGAACATGTGTGCTGACACTGCAGCCTTATGCAGTTCACTTGTGCTAGTATAGTCTTGTCTTTCCAGTTCTGCTTTGTCCATTCTTGTATAAATCTGTGTTTTATTTTCTTTGTTCTAATTTTAAATTTATGATCTTGGGATTAGATTAAGTTTTTCCCACCCAGTATTTGTTTATAGCATTTGGTTCTTTCTGTGTTTGTTTGATGTGGTTTGACTAATTGACCCCCTGCCTAGGCTGAAAGACCACCTTAAAAAACGGGGCAAAGGATGTGGAAAACAGAGAGCTTCAGCTTCAGCCTAGATTACTATTATAGATAATGGGGTTTATAGTATAATACCCTGAATGTCAGATTTGCCCATGGTGTTTATGGGAGTGTAGCTCAGAGTAGGGTTGTACAATGGGTAGGTTTGTCTTTGTGGTGTGGGAGATTGCCATTGTTGACAGTGTTATTGGGGAGCTTGTGATGTGATACAAGGAGTGCGTGTGTGTGTAAACTGTAAAGAGTAAAGGTTGAAAAGGTTGCAAGTAGGGCTTCTTTTGGGGGGAATGGCTTGTACTGTAGGACAGTGTAGGAGGAGATAGAGACCCTACCCCCAGGTCATTGATTGGTGTGTCTTTTCACTTTTTTGCATTGGGAAGGTGACTCAGTTTTTATTCACCTACATTTGCTTTTTTCAAGCCAGTAAGTGTGGGGACCTTTTTTGCAATTTACAAAAGTATGTGGGCCCCCACTCCCAGATAGATATTTTATATCGAACTCCCCAACTAGCCCATGCCTGCACCAAGGGCTTTACTGACCTAGTTGGTGTCTCCCCAATTGACTATCATTTTATACTATCCATGGGTCATGGGTCATGGGTCATGGATCAAGGGTCAAGGGATTGTGGGTTACAAACACTTCCAGTTTGGTTGTATTGGGGTTAAGATGTGGGGAGTCCCCCGAGTTTGGCAGCCACTGTTTTGTAAGTTTTCATTTGGAAAGGTAGGGAAAATCTTAAGCTGGAAAAGAGAGAGACTTTGATTCAATCTCTGGATATTATTTTGTTGTTCTTATTCTTGAACTTGCTGGATAGTGACAGTATGCTTCTCATGCATGTAGTTCATTTAAGTGGAAGCTCCCAACAGATAGATAGATATGTTGTTTTTTCAAAACCACACACACTCTGGGAAACTCATCTACAACTGGTAGTACATACAGGGTTTCCAGCTGTTTTTGTACACTTTAAGATAAAGATTGTTTCTCAATCTGTCAAAGTTTTCGATATATTTCTTATCTCACTTTTCCTTGGTTGTTTTGCTACCAATGTTTACCAATCCTTTCGTCTTAAAATGGCAAATCCAACTCTAGCAATTTGAAAAAATGGGTTTGCCAAATTAAGTGAGCTCACCCCATGTTACCTCTCTTATCCCATGTGAGACCAACTCCTTCCCAAAATTCCATTGCTAAGTTCATTTATTTTTTGGTGCTAATGAGGGTCGTCTTCATGCAGGCAAGTAACTGTTCGGAACAAGCTCTTTGTCATGGGATCTTAATCTGTCGCAACTTCATTTTCAGTTCCATTATTTTACGCGGATTCTACTGCTAAATCACATGTCATCATTCATGTCTCTATGCAATTCATTAACTTTACTAATTTGGTTTTTCAAACTATTGTCATTGTGTAGGGACAGTAGTAGGAGCGAATCATACCCTGGATACAGCGGCGGCGGGACCGTAACCGATGGTACCACCAACACCGGCAGTGGAGGGTCCAGCGCCGGTGACGACTATTTTGGAATGATATTCGGGAACAGTGCTCAATCATCATCATCTTCAAACGCATTCTTGTTGTCTCTTCTAATTATCTTAATTTTGTATGTTACCACCAGCCATGGTGGGCTATTATCATTACCATTATTCTTAACATTATTATTGTAACACTCAATTCAAAGGAAATATCATTATTGGACAAAGGTGAAGAACTTTCTCCATTAGTTTGATTGCTTGGTTGGTGCCTATATGCTTTAAATAACTACATTATAGGTTCTTAACTTCTTACCGTCGACATATGGCTTTTAGCTCTTTCTGGGGTTTAATCACTACACAGGTATTGGATCTTGACTTTCATGCAAAATCGACTTGGAAAGGTTATGTTTTAGGGTGTGTAATTGGTTCAGTTTTGAGTAGGCAAACGTGGATATGTTGAAAAAGATATACGGAGGAAAAGATTTGTGGAAAGAATCTAGGGATAGGATATGGTTGGCTGATATGGCCATTTTCTCGAATGTCAAATTCACAGCCTTCGCTTTTTGATTTCTTATGCATCAACCATTTTTGTTGATTTTTAGTGCCTTTCATTGAGTAATAATGATGTGGTTAACATGATATGTCTCTTGGTGTCGTAGAAAATTGTTGTTGTTTTGCTCTTTGAATATCTCACTTGTGAGAGGCCAGTTCTTCTTTCATGCCAAGTTCCGAATAGCTTTCAGGTCCTCTTCTATCTTGTCAAACACAAGCAAACAGAAGAAATGAAGAGTTCTTTGGTAGAACATTTGTTTCCAAGAGTTCGGTTCTTGTCATCGCTCGTATTGTAGTTACGATTATGATGCATCTGCCAACATTGTCAATGATAGTACAATACGAAAGCGGACTTGTCCCCTATCTAATCATCGCCTAAGGTGCCGACTTTGCAAAATCTATCCATCTCTCGAATACCCTTATATCTGTGTTGAGAAAGCGATGAAGATTGCCTGGTCTAAAACAAGTAATAGTATATGAGAGGGGTGGTAGATGACCCCCCCACAAACACTAGTAGAGGGCCTAGCAGTTTACATAACATGGGTGGGAATGGAAGAAGTTACAGGCTGGATCAAGTTTAGTCTTCCGGCCATGGATAAACCTTTGCTCTTCCAGGACGCCAACGTAATTCTGCTGATTCGAAGGACTACATCTCCATCAATGCATATGGGAATATTGAAAGTATTCGTGCATGTAAGTAGAAGAATAATCACCAAGTATATATGTATAAAGATACCTAACAAATAGACTTTTCGAATTAGAAAATATCGTAGAGCAACCCAACAAGGATCCCTCACTTGACTTGACAACTTGAAGGCAACCAAATCCAGAAGACATTTATAAACTTATCGAGAAAACATATCATCAATATCTATATTACACCTTGCTACAATATCTATATTTTCTCCGTCTCAAGTTCCAAGTTATGGCCTTGATAGGAATTGGATATTGGAACAAGTTTGGGGAAAAATAGCCACCGAGGTGGAAAATTTTGCTATTTCTGTCATATATTTAATTAATTAACCAAAACCATATCCTCTGCCCCTGCAGTTGCGGCGACTGCCTCTATTTTCTTCCATGTCAATTCTCGTTGCTCTTCCAATACTCTAGCCCTGGTTACTTTCTCTAAGTATTGCTCCTGGCACTCTTTAAACAATTCGGAGTCCATTTCCTGGAATATCTTTCGCACATTGACAGTCAGATCGTGTATACCCTGGTTCCAGTGACCTTGCGTGTTCTTCTCTAACGCGTCAATGAGTAATGGTAATATCACATTCCGGTTCTGAGCTATTAAATTTACAACGTGCTCGCTGTTCCACAAGTATAGAGCTTGTTGGGCAACCTGCCAAGGAACTATATATTAGAAACACTATTCAAATAGAATGGAAGTACAACAACATTTTTATTATACTTTCAAAATCATGGCTAAGGAGAGATTTTGTTGCATGATGTCAAGGAAGATGCATAAGTACATTAGATTTCAACAACAGAATAAGCAGTGGTACAGCAAAACTTTAACTTATCCACTAGAGATGTATCCACTAAAGATGAGAGAACAATGTGATAGCTAGACACTACCAAGCAGTAGTACAGCAAAGCTTTAACTTATCCACTTGACATATATCCACTAGAGATGAGAGAACAATGTGAAAGCTAGATACTGCCAAGCAGAAAAACCATGGTTGAACCGCACAGTACACAAAGCTATTTGATGGTGGCTAACCCTCTCCGCGGGCGAGAGTTATCCTGATTCAAACAAAAGTTTTACAAGCGCTGACATTTAAGCAAAAATGACATCCCAAACAACCAATCTTCATTGGTCTATTCACTGATGGTGGCTAACCCTCTCCGCAGGCGAGAGCCATCCTGATTCAAACAAAAGTTTTACAAGCGCTGACATTAAAGCAAAAATGACATCCCAAACAACCTATCTTCATTGGTCTATTCACTTCCCAGCCTTCTCACTGAACTGCAAGATCGAGGCAAACTCAAAAAGAAGGTTGCTCTCTTCTTTTTTTCTTTTTTTTTTACCAACTTGCCAATGTAGATGCAATTAAGCATTTACTACTACCTCAAAACCTTTTTCTTTCTCAATTACTATAGTTGTAACAAACTTGTCATATGGAGAGACAACTGAGTCTGAAAGACTACTCAAAGAACTTGTCATGAACTAATTCCACTTACTAACAGTAGCATGTTTATCGCTTCTTATCAGACAGTTCCTCATATCAGAAGGGATCAAGCAGCAGTAGTAATATCGTACACAGCCAGCAAGGTAAATACAATAACAATGCATAGACTACTGAAGTCTATTGTCTAAAAGAGAGGCATAGAAACATCAAAAGAAAATTTAACAATTCTTTTGACAAATGGTTAAACATAAGCATTCAGACCAACTGGAATACATACAATGATACAAGTCATAGGCCAATACTTAATGACTGTGTACAGGTCGTTGGCATTGGCTATCCATTAGCAACATAGTCTTTACAAAATTCTATTTACATGAATTCATTCTCATCAGGTTAAGCAGTCATACAGTAACAATGGAAGGGAGAGAGAAAACCCTCCGAGTAATAGTAATCAATATACACTAGATAGGGAGTTCCGCATAAGCTTATTAACTTATTTCAACTTGACAGATGTAGCAAACGAATGATACGTTTTCATCATATAATTTCTTTTCACACAATAATGCTTAAAGGATTACTCGAGAAAACAACAAGAACATCAAAATTTAGCAAACTCACATCCTATCTTAAAGATGTCTTGTAAATGCACAAATAATCTAATAGTACAACCAACAGAGACACATGCATATAAGACATTGTATTCACCTGGAAGTGCGCGCTAGTCAGGCATCGTCCAATCTGTCTAAAGAGTGGCAGCATACACCTCTGGAACTCGGAAGCCGGAGTAGCCTCCAAAACCTCTTCCAACTCTGCAAGAAACAGAACCTCCTTCTGACAATTAGTAACCGGCCAATACTTCAACAACCCTCTGATCACCAATTCCGCAAGATGATAATCCTTGTCGACAAACTGTATAATACAATAAGCCAACTGGTGATGATACGCCCAAAACCCCTTGGGTTTATGCAGAGGAATAAGTGCCCTGACCAGGAACAACTTATGCTCCTCCTTCATCGGCAAAGCAAACCCATTTATGATACTCCCTAGAATCTCCAGCAACTCCCCAATCCCACAATGCCTCTGCGTCTCGAAAATAAACCTATAGAACACATTGTTCATGGCCTTCCTTATAAAGGGTCTATGCACCATGAACTTGCCATATATCCTATGCAGAAGCGTTTTCAGATAGTCTCGTTCCCTCGGGTCTTCGGAATCGAAGAGCTCCATTAACCTCAGCACAAAGATATGATCAATGAAGCGCTTGGCCAGTTTGGCGTCGGTTTCGGAGGAAGCAATGTACCTCAGGAGAAGCTCGTAGACGATTTGGAGGTGCGGCCACGAGGGCTCCTGGTAGGGCTCGTCGTCGTCGCCGAGGTCGGCGGAGTCGGAGGCCGGAGGCAGGCAGCGGAAGAGGTTGACGGAGACCATGCGGATGAAGTCTTCCTGCAATTGAGGGGTGAGGAGTTTGTGGCTGCCGGAGGAATCGATGAAGTCGACGAGTTCGAGTAGGGTTTGGCGCTTGAGCTCGATTTCGCGGGCACACTTGCCGGAGTTGGAGAAGTCGCAGAGGAAGGAGCAGAGTTGGAGCTTGCGGAGGAAGAGGGATGCGCGGTCGGAAACGGCGACGTTTTGGAAGAGAGGGAGGGGTTCCATTGGGCTCGGAGCGGCGGCGGGTTGCGGGTCGGGTTTGGATTCGGTAGGATCGGCGGGCTTGGAGGGCTTGCGGTGGCCGCGTTTGATGATTTTGGTGAGCATGGAATGGAAAACCCTAGAGGGAATCGGAGAGAAGATGAAGAAAAAGATGGGTTTTTTTTTAGTGGGAATAGGAAAAAGAGAGAGACTTGGAGATCATTATGAGGGAAAATTGCAGAAAATAGAGGAAAGAGAGAGAGAGAGAGAGAGAGTTGTGGACGAAAATGGAAAGTTTTCGACTCTCTGTTCAAAAAGTAGAAGACTATTTTTGGAGTAGCAGCTGAAGCTCACTTATCTGCAGAACTGTCGACTTTTTTTTTTTTTTTTTTTTTTTTTAAATCCCACCACTCCTGACCTCCCCTCCAAATGAGAGTTGACCTCCCAGATGAGAGTTCAAAACCTTCCCACCCCACCAACACACACATAGATCATTTCCCTAGTGTCGGTTACTTCTACGCTATTCAGAAATGGATTTTTAGTCCCAGCTTGGCTATTTTGAGCACCAACTAGACAATGACATACATAACCAAAAACAACAGTAATGTCTACTTGGCTAATGTAGAAGGAAAAAAAAGAGCAAAAATGCCCAGGAATTTCACAACTCGAAAGATGGACTTGGATAAAACGGATGGACTTGTGAGCATCCATAACTGTAGAGTTCTACTACTCTGACTATGTACCTAATGTTAGAAGACTCGGAAGCATATGCTCTGAGTTCTTCGCAAAAAGACCAGGATCAGGGTTCAAAAAGATGCAGCGAGATAAATATTAACTACTGTCAACAGATTTTTTCGGGGATTAGGGCCCTATTATCTGTGCAGTAGAGCAAACGAAATATATCTACAGGCACTGAACCATTCATTGGTTTACTTTGGTAAATTTGAAGAGTGATCACCACCCTCCGCTGCCACTTCCACCATCTCCCTTACTCCAAGCACTTGCTGATGGCTTGCTCCAAGGATCAGCAGGCTTTGCTTCACTACTAGCTCCGCCACTTCCGCCATCTTTCTTACCCCAAGCACTTGCTGATGGCTTGCTCCATGGATCAGTAGGCTTTGCCTCACCACTAACTCCGCCACTTCCGCCATCTCCCTTACCCCAAGCACTTGCTGATGGCTTGCTCCATGGATCAGCAGGCTTTGCTTCACCACCAGCTCCGCCACTTCCGCCATCTCCCTTACCCCAAGAGCTTCCTGTACCCCAAGTGCTTGCTGCTGGTTTTGCTTCACCACCAGCTCCGCCACTTCCACCATCTCCCTTACCCCAAGAGCTTCCTGTACCCCAAGTGCTTGCTGCTGGTTTTGCTTCACCACCAGCTCCGCCACTTCCACCATTTGTACCCCAAGAGCTTCCTGTACCCCAAGAGCTTGCTGCTGGTTTTGGTCCACCGCTGCCACTTCCACCATCTCCCTTACCCCAAGAGCTTCCTGTACCCCAAGTGCTTGCTGCTGGTTTTGCTTCACCACCAGCTCCGCCACTTCCACCATTTGTACCCCAAGAGCTTGCTGCTGGTTTTGGTCCACCGCTGCCACTTCCACCATCTCCCTTACCCCAAGAGCTTCCTGTACCCCAAGTGCTTGCTGCTGGTTTTGCTTCACCACCAGCTCCGCCACTTCCACCATTTGTACCCCAAGAGCTTCCTGTACCCCAAGAGCTTGCTGCTGGTTTTGGTCCACCGCTGCCACTTCCACCATCTCCAGTACTCCAAGCACGCTTGCTCCATGAATCAGTGGGCTTTGCTCCACCACCAAAGCCACTTCCACCATCTGTGGTACCCCAAGAGCTTGCTGCTGGTTTTGCTCCATCGCCGCCACTTCCACCATCTCCAGTACCCCAAGCACGCTTGCTCCATGAATCAGTGGACTTTGCTCCACCACCAAAGTTGCCATAGCTACCACCTCCCTGAGAGCAGTCCCTAGCCATGTGTCCAGACTCACCACACTTGAAACAGTTCCCACTCCCAGCCCCTCTACCACCGCTGCCCTGAGGGCAGTCCCTAGACATGTGTCCAGACTCACCACATTTGAAACAGTTCCCACCCCCACTCCCTCTACCACCACCGCCGCCCTGAGGGCACTCCCTAGACATGTGTCCAGACTCACCACACCTGTAACAGTTCCCACCTCCAGGCCCTCTACCACCACCGCCGCCCTGAGGGCACTCCCTTGACATATGTCCAGACTCACCGCACTTGAAACAGTTACCACCTCCTGCCCCTCTACCACCACCGCCGCCCTGAGGGCACTCCCTTGACATATGTCCAGATTCACCACACCTGTAACAGTTCCCACCTCCAGGCCCTCTACCACCACCGCCGCCCTGAGGGCACTCCCTTGACATATGTCCAGACTCACCGCACTTGAAACAGTTACCACCTCCTGCCCCTCTACCACCACCGCCGCCCTGAGGGCACTCCCTTGACATATGTCCAGATTCACCGCACTTGAAACAGTTACCACCTCCACCCCCTCTACCACCACCTCCGCCCTGAGGGCACTCCCTAGACATGTGTCCAGATTCACCACACTTGTAACAGTTCCCTCCTCTACCACCACCACCACCCTGAGGGCACTCCCTAGACATGTGTCCAGACTCACCGCACTTGAAACAATTCCCACCTCCACCCCCTCTACCACCACCGCCACCTTGAGGGCACTCCCTAGACATGTGTCCAGACTCACCGCACTTAAAACAGTTCCCACCTCCACCCCCTCTACCACCACCGCCGCCCTGAGGGCACTCCCTAGCCATGTGTCCAGACTCACCGCACTTAAAACAGTTCCCACCTCCACCCCCTCTACCACCACCACCATCGCCACCATAGCCACCACCAGACCCTTGATCCCCACCTTTACTCCAAGAACCTCCAGCAGGCTTATTCCAAGTAGAACCTCCATCTTGTTTATTCCAGGTTGAACCTCCATCTTCCTTGATCCACGAAGCATTTTTATTGTCATCTATACCACTTGGTTTCTTCCAACTGTCTTTCTGATTCTCATTACCAGAATTGCCTTGAGCTTTTGCCCAGCCACCTGCATTACCCCAGCTCCCAGTCTGATTCTCTACTGAAGGCGTTGAACTTCTCCACCCTGCATCACCAGTACTTGATCCCTCTTTAGTGTTCCAATCGGCTTGCTTACCCCATGAGGATCCTCCAGTTTGTTTGCTCCAAGAACCTTCAGCTGGCTTATTCCAAGCAGAACCTTTGTCACCACTATCATCTGCAACACTTGGTTTTTGACTACCATTACTGCCCCAGACGGAACCTTGATCCTTGTTATCTGCTGCTGCTGCAACACCCCAGGACGAATTACTAGCAGGTTCTGATGCTTTTTTCCAACTATCTGACACAGTGCCGTCACATCCAGTCTTAGCACCCCAGCCAGTACCTTGATCCTTCTTATCTATTGTTGCCGCAACACCCCAGGATGAACTAGCAGGCGCTGATGCTTTTTGCCAAGTATCCGACAAAGTGCTTCCAACTTTAGCGCCCCAAGAGTCGCTTTTTCCCCAGCCAGTACCTTGATCCTTGTTATCTACTGCTGCTGCAACACCCCAGGATGAACTGGCAGGTTCTGATGCTTTTTGCAGAGTATCTGACAGACTGCTGTCACCTCCAACTTTAGCACCCCAAGAATCGCTTTTTCCCCAGCCAGTACCTTGATCCTTGTTATTTACAGCTGCTGCAACATCCCAGGTTGAACTGGCAGGTTCTGATGTTTTTTGCCAAGTATCCGACGATGTGCTGTCATCTCCAACTTTAGCGCCCCAAGAGTCGCTTTTTCCCCAGCCGGTAACTTGATCCTTGTTTTCTGCTGCTGAAACACCCCAGGATGAGTTGTTATTTGGAGCCACGTTCCTCTCCCAAGAACTATCCTCTACATCCACAGGTTATGACAGGAAATAAATGAACATCTCCGGACAAGGGTTAAAGTTATCATTAAAGGCATTGCTTTTTTGAAACTTGGAGAACTGAAAATTACCTTTTTTAGCACCATTTCCATCAGATTCAAAAGGATTCGCAGAGCTGGACTCAGGCTGAAGCTGGAAGCATCAAAAGACTCGCTGATTAGGATACAGACCAAATACATACACATATAGATGATTATGTTTGTTGTAGGTAGGAAGGGAGGGGGAGAAGGAAGAGGAAGAAGAGGGAGGGGGGGGGGGGGGGGGGGAGAGAGAGAGAGAGAGAGAGAGAGAGAGAGAGAGAGAGAGAGGGAGGGAGGGAGGGAGAGAGAGAATTGTGTGGGATCAAGACCTACCGAATTGCCCGAGGCAGAGAAACTAGGCCAAGCATTCCTGCAAGGAAGTGGTCATTAATACTTTCAGAGTCGAAGTAATCAAACAAAGTATACAGAACTAGGTCTGGATGGGTATCACTACACTGAGTAGAGTTGAAGCACTTTTCAAGATGTAGTAATTTGTCTATTTACCAATGTGGCTTTATCCGTGAAAAATTGAAGCACTTACCCTCAAATGAGACATTTAACATACACGAAGACTAATATTAATTAAACAATAAGGTTGATTTTAAAACATCAAAATAAACACACACACAAAATATATATATATATATAAACATTGAAGTGCTTTGAGAAATATCATCTGAATGAGCAGTTGGTGCAACCATTTGTAAAGAATAGTTTTGAATATAATAGAAAGTCAAGTGTTCAAAGGGTATCCCCACAGCCACCAGTAATTTCTCCTACTTACTACGTAATTAGTGTATGAACATTTGCAAGGCACAAAGAATTTTGCAGGAGTTCCAATAACGAGTGTATGTTGGGATCTTAATGTTTTATCATCCAAAAATACTTTATATAATTTAGTTACTTAACTTATGTAGATATTTGAACACAAAAGAATTATGCCTGACTTCTGTTAACAATTCTAAGGAATATTGAGATCCTCCAGTAAAACTAGTACATCCACGTTTCTTATTTAAATCCAATCAAATATAATGCATTCAATTACTGATTAATATTGTGCATAAAGATATTGAGTGCCTAAAAGGTATCAAAAATATATATATTGAGCACATTAGTCAACAGGACCAAAATGTTACCTTTCACCAGATGACCCTCCAGCATTCCACCCATCACCCCCGGCTGATGTCCCAGCTCCATCTGTCCAATCTGCAAGTACAACAACCACATCAATTCTCATAAACCAACGTCTTGAAGAACTAAAAAATAATAATAATAATAATAATAATAAGAATTGAATGTGAAAAGGACTAGGAGACAAAGAGACAATATAGCATACTGAGATTAAACTGTCATTCTGATCCATTCTATTAGATTTTGATTTTATTGAGTGGTAGAGATACACAGTTAGACAGCATAGCATGTGAGACTGTCTTCAAGAAAACAGTGTCCTATAACTAGCTCAAATTGAAATAGCAAATCAGTTGAAGCAGAGAACTTCTTTCCAAGAGATTCACACCTTTAGAGCCTCCTTCAGTTCCAAGTAAATCAAATGGTTTAAGAGAGCTGGACTGCGGATCCTCACTAACAGGAGAAAGATTACATCAGTAACCTTATTGAAAAGACGGTAGGTAACCAACATCTTGATATAAATGATTCATTGAATGTAAGAAGTACCTAAGCATGGCAGCGCTCTTTACACGAACCTCTGTAAGATGCTCAGCTTTAACTGCAGAACGTTGACAAACAAAAATGATAACAGCAATAGATTCACATTCACTGGATCAATCAACCAAAATACACCTGGCATTAAATTGAGATTGACAAACCTGTAAGAACCCTTTGCTGAGAATCAAGCTTAACTGTGATATCAGAACGGCGTATGGCCAAGACACGACAGAGGTATCCCTTTAATGGACCAACACGAATTCTTAAAGTTTGACCGATTGAGAACATTCCATCAGTATCGCCCTGATTGACTGCAGCCCAAAAAACTTATCAGCCTGACTCACAAACCTTGATATAACAGTAGAGAACTTACAATACTAAAAACTCTTACAGTTATTCTCCCTTCCTAGCCATGGCTTTTTTGGCGATAGAGGGGATTTAGGTGATAATGTGAAATCTTCAAAACCGAAACTACCCGAATCCCCATCCTGAATGTAGAAAAGAATATCATCGTTAGTATACCCATACTAACATATAATAGACATAAAAAGACTATTACCCAATAATTCAAAAGTGCTTCCAACCTTTTCTGGGATAACGTCAATGGAAAGCTTGATTTTCTCACACATTTGAGATTTTGAGCAGAAATAACCACCATTTTCTGTCTCATTCTCATCAAACATGAATATTGTACCTCTGTAGACTTGCTTCACTATTCCTTGCCTATCCTGAAAAGTGAGATAAACCAGTTTTAAGTGTTCCACAGCCTTTAGGAGCACATGTTTCTCAGTAAAAGATTTCTAATATCTATGATACATGATCTCAAATTAGTGCCAAACCTTCAATGGTCCTTCCAAAACTTTAACTGTATCATTGACGCAAATGGGCTTCAGGCGCTGATCAAAAGCTGTAAATTTTACATCAGAAAGTACATTCTTTATCTCATTCTGCTGAACTGTCACAATAATAGATCCTTCCACACCCTCTTTCAGAATCTAGGAAACATAAAAGAATGTAAGTCAGAATATTAAGTACATGAGCACATTGATCAGAATATGTAATCTGAACACATTAACTATATTACGTACCTTGTAAGTATCATCTTTCTCAATGCCTAGCACAAGACCAAAATCTTTCTTGCTGCAATAGAAAATATAATAAGTAAATATCATTTAAATATTAATCAGTTCGTTGTGAAAACACCAAGGCCACAACAGCTTGTACAGGACTCACCCGAAACAAACAAGATCATACAGCTCATAGAGATTCCCACCACACCCTGAAGAACCTTCTCCTTTCCCAGTAAACCCTGAAGAACCTTCTTTCCCACCTGAAGGACCTTCTCCTTTCCCATTACCCTTTGATGAACCTTCTCCTTTCCCACCACACCCTGCTGAACCTTCTCCTTTGCCATCCCCTTTATCACTGCCAATGCTCTTCCTTTTCTTATTGTCACCATAAAGCTGTGAAAGCCACTCCAGATCAGCAGATTCATTGTTCTCAGAAGGCTTGAATTTCAGTATCTCCTCTTCTGATGGCATGACACCCCAGCAATTTAATGAATCTAGTGGCACTTTTTTGTATAAATATCCATCCTTAAGGAGCAAACCATCAAGACAGAGAAAACGCAATCCGGTATCCTTATCCTTCCTGTCCTGAATGAGAGGGCGGAACTCCCTACAAGTAAAATAAATTAGTGAACCAGAAGCTGGCATCAAATATGAGCTATCAGAGAAAAATGTTGTGGCGTACTCAAGTTCGCTTGTGCTGATCAATCTTGGTGCTGGAGTAGGCAATTTCTTTCTAGTAACTCCCCCACCCTATAGAGTAAAAGGAATGAAAATTCTTAAGAACACCTTATTGCAAAGGTGCAGCTCCACAGAAACATGACAGACAATAGATCCAACCAAACCAGCAGTAAAGGAAACTACATTACTGGTTAACTATAAATGGAAGAATGTGTAAATATAAGGTTAAAAAATTGCATTCATAATCTAAACCTACTACCTTAGAACTTGCATTGGTTGATTTCATATTAATCCCATTGAGAAAATTACCAATGAACAACACCATTCATAATCCACATCTTACTTTACGTATCAAAATACTGACAGTTTTTTTTGCCAAGATGTTCTTGGAAGTACCAACAAATTGAAGAGATTATCAAAATGATGGTCAAAACCATCCTGAATCTTTTTTTCTTTTTCTTTTTTCAGAGAAACAAGACTTTATTGCTAAGAATTGTAAGAGAGAATACACAGCATCCACACCAAAAGATATCTCAGGAAAACTAAAAAGCTGGAAAAGAAGCAAACTGCCTACAGCACGAAAAAGTCAAATCTTAGACCAGGTACTGCAGTATTCAGTCCCTAAAGCAGCTAAAGAGAACTTGCTGAACTCAAAAGTAACCAAAGCCAGAGGGAAGTACAAAACTTGACTCTGTCAGACCAAAAAGAATTTGGCCTTCTTCCCACCTAATCGAATGCTTTTTGCATAGCAGAGAATATAATCGCCTAGGGAGAACCCCAAACCACATTCCCTTCAACCATTTCAATTACAACCTTCCTGCCCATTACAGGGAATGGTTGAAAGGAAAAAATCTGTGCATGAGCATCTATAGCATCAGAAACCTCCCACTGGGAGATCAACGGCATGAAATTGCAAACAACGATGCTTTCATTAGCAAAGTTAAGCAAAGTTAAGCAAGAGTTGTTGGAAGCAGCCTTTAGGAAGAACTAAAAAAATTGAAAGCATAGCAATTATGTCATGGTATGACATGTACATAATCGCTTTTACAAAATAAACTCTACCAGTTCTTCAAGGGGGAAAAGAAGCATTTAAGGCTAAACAGTTGCATTCTGATCTAACAAGTCAGTGCACAAATTGTTATTGAGTGTAAAAATGAACAGCATGGAACAAAAATAATTCAAATTTGCATCAAGGACTGAAATCACCCATCTGGGGTGCAACTGTCAAAGGTAGTTCACCAAAATATGTATGGAATGCACAAGTGCTACCAATTCCTTGAAATAAACAATAACATAAAAACTTACTTCCCCATGTTGTTCTATGATAGCTAGCAGTTACCAATTAAAAGTGGAACGTTGGTTTGGCAAATATAACATTAAAAATCACAAACACAAGCTAGAGAGGCAAGCAATTCCTTACAAATTTTGCAGCCATTGCTTGCAGATCAATTCTTGGTATCAGCTTTACTGTTGCTTTTTTCTTTTCATTTACAGCCACAACCTACAAAAACAAAACTCAGATAAGTGTAAATTGGTCAAAGATCACCTGCTCAACTTAGGACATTGGCCAACTTAGGATTTATCATACCTGTGCCAAGTCACCCTTGTAGTTCCCACTCTTCACACGGGCCCATGTACCAACAGCAATTTCACTGTTTCTAGTCCGAGGAGCCAGTAAATGAGGAGCTTCATTTTTGGGAACTGGCGTTACTCGGGATAAAAATATATTACAAAGTCCTTTACATGCCTAAGAAAAAACAATGTTATATATTAGTTATTAAGAATGTTATTGACCCAAAAGGGCTACTTTACTAGTACTAATTAACAACAAGCAACTTGTTAACATTGGAAGCATAGATCACCTCCTGAACGTCACATAGCTTATCCGCTTCAATGAAAACAAAACCCTTGATGTGATCAACAGCAAATGCAGATATTATCTGCAGCTTGGTACCCATTGATCGTAAGTCAACAAACTTCTGCATCATACAGAAAGCTGAATGTCTCTCGCGTCCAACCTACAGCCAAAAAGTTAAGTGAGAAACGATAGTGGTTTATTCTACAGGCAGAGAAGAGATAGATGGCTTTAGAAGACATTTCAATATACAACACTAATAAGTGAGAAAACATCTGATGCTTACCGCGCACTTTACTTTCCAGATAACAGGATCTTTAGCAGAAGGCTCAAGCACAATTCCATCAACCGATCTTTTGTTTTCATAATTATCTTCAGCATAGGTAACATACGTAGAACCAGTCCTGTATCGTTCTTCCATCATTCTTTCAAATTCTTCCCCATCGACATCCTCCTCTTTGGGAACAAATGGAAGGTTATGGGCTTTCCCCGGTTCACTCTTGACTATAGGTTCTGTTTCAGGTTCTTCTTCCATAAAATCTGTTCTCAATAATTTTAAAAGAAAATGCCAAAGTGAATAGAGATTTCATAGATGAAATAAAACTTCTGTTATGATGATACTTTTGCACATCACATATTAAAGGTTTGTTTTGGTAAGAAGGATTCTTATCACCACAAAGCAAGGTTCATTTCATAAAGTGCATGCTAAGACATAAAACAGCAGGCAAGAACTAATATAAGACACTTTACTGAACTATATAACCATAGATGTAATCATCCTTTATATTGCAATTCAAAACAAGCATCCAGGCTTGAACTTTTGTGTTGTATCTTCATATACAACAGCTTTATATGCAGCTAGTAACTCACACAAATGTCCACATAAATCCAAGACAAAGTTTCACTAATCTACCACAAAGGCGCCGACTTTTTTCCATGGGATCAACGACCACAGCCAACAATCATATTACAGTCATCACTAACCCTTTAGCATTGTATATATATCACCAGAGGCACTGCATGCAACAGCAGTATCATACCACATTTGACACAACATGCAACTTCAGTAGTGCATGCTGAGCACAAATTCACACACAGCCCAAAATGACTAGAAAAATCAACCATTTACATAAAAACCATACCCCTCCTACCAAAAAAAACACAGATACCCAAAGTAAAAGCCTCAAATGGTCCTGGATTGAGCCAAATAAGCCCTAAAAGCTTCAACAATCACCAGGAGAGTTTCCTCAAATCCATATCCGCCAGTAATCTCAAACAAAGTCTCCAAAAACCGTCAATTTTTCCCATCTCTACTTAAAAAGGCTCGAAATTTACAAAACACAGATCCTAATTTTCTAAAAGGAAAGAAAATCTCCATTTTAGGTAACCACACAAACCCAGCATTTCAAACTTGAAAAGAAAGAAGAAACCAAAAAAAACCACCCAAAAAAAAAATTAACCAAATTTCCTACAGAAAACGCTAGCCACATTTGCAAAAACAAAGCAAGTATTAAACAAAATCCATTTCCAAAACCCTTGAAATCCGAAATACGTAACCAAAAACGACGTCGGAGAGCGCGAGAGAGAGAGGGAATATACCGTCCAAGTCGCTGTCGTCATCCGAACCGTCAGCTTCGGCGGCGGAGTGCTCGAAGAACTGGAGAACGCCGGGGTTTCTCCGCTTCCGACTGCCTCCGCCGGACTTGTCATCGCCGGGCTTCCGCTTGCCAGCGGCGGACGATCCGCTTGCGGCGATCGCCTTTCCTTTTTCCTTCGAGGCCATCAACAATGCGAGGGTTTCAGAGCTCAAATTGCATGTAGAGAGAGAAAGCGAAACGTTTCGTATTCCCTGACCTCCACTCTCTCTCTCTCTCTGGAACTGTGAATAGTGACGGGGTCGCAGGCTATATTGTATGTTGGTGCCAGTGAGCTCTGTGCGTGAAATTACGACTCTGCCCTTAGGTGTTCTTTGGAATGGCATTGCCATTTACTCTGGGCGAGTGTCGTAATTACCTTACCCTTTACCCTTTGGTTTTTTCTTTTTCGGTTTTTGAAATTTTAGACAATATATTTTAATTTTAATTTTTTTTAGAGAAAATATTGGTCACTGAGTTATGACTTATTCGGCACTTAACTTACCGTATTATCAACAATATCACTTAACTCACTCAGTTTTATATCCGTCTTTCACTTAACTCACTGCCGTTAATTCTACCGTTAGAAGCCGTTAAAATTGAGGGTATATTTGTCAAAACACATAAAAATCATTTTTAACTTTAAGAAACTACATTATTAGATTTTTTTTTTCAATTTTTTTTAAATTTCTGAAATTTCTAATAAAAAATTATTTTTTTAACTTAAATATAATTTGAAAAAAAAATGTCTTTTTAAAAAAAAATAGTTAGAAATGCATTTTTTTTTAGTATTTGGACAAATATACCCTCAATTTACATTTATTAGACTTGATAAAAAATGATTTTTTTAAGGGTCAATGATAAAAATGTCATTTTGAAGTATCTTATTATAATTCAGGATACACAAATGTCTCCATGATAATTAAGGTCATATCTTTACAACATGACATTGAAAATACAAATAATTACAAAAGCTACCACTAGCAGCTTTCTCTCGCTCTCGTTATCCAAGCACGTATGAACCCGTCTCTCTATAAATTTCGCTCCCAATTTGATAATGTTATTACAATCACCTCAATTTGAGTAGTCGTTTGTGAATTCGTCGGGGTTTTATCAGACTAGGAGTTTATAACATCGCGACGGTGACGGAGGAGGAGGATAGGTTAGGGTTTGAGTTTCGGGAGTTATCTGCTTGAAATCAGTGACAATGGCGCCAAGGCTCGGCTTCGGCGACGCATCCGGCTTCAAGTTCCTTCTCTTTCTGGTCGAGATTTACGACCTCATCGCCGTGCTCTTTCTGATTTTTTTCTCTCTCAATTTTGATGGTTTAGCGATGAATTTGACCATCTGTAGTGCTTTGATTGTTGAAATTTGATGAAAACCCCTTCGACACTGGGTCTTGCTTGATTGTTATTGTTACATGTGTTATCTCTCATAAATCTCACTCTTTTGCTTTACGAAGATCAAGTCGGCCTCGTCGATAGGTGAATTTCAATCTCGTATAGCTTAAGCGATTTTGATTTTCGATTCTTATTCATCCGATTTCTCTAAATGAAAACGAAGTTGATTCTCTTGTTATCGAGCTTTGAATTTGATCCTTTTGGAGTTGAATATCTTTTTTGTTTCCATTCCGAGCTTGAATTCTATGAACTTCATTAATTGAATATGCTTAGAATTTGAAGTTGATTGTTCTAAGCTTAGTTTGTTGTGATTGCAGGCATCAACAGTACATAGGGAAAGTGAAGGACGTAGTATTTCATACTTAAAAATGTGGAAACATGTATGTGCATGGTTCTTTCAAAGCCTATGAACGATTGGTTTGTTGCCTTTTTCTATCTATAAGAATATTGTTCCAAAGGCTTTTTCAATGGTTGCCTTTTGGACTTGCATTAGCTCTTGATCACCAAGTAGGATAATCTTTATATTGCAGATTCAGAACAAAAAGTGTCACTCCCCGAATTTTAGAATAAAAATTTAAAATCCGAAACATGAAAATTACCACAACTCAAAATAATCATCCTGAAAATTTCTTTTCTTGACAACTTCACCACACGAAATAAAATCAAAACCGAATTTAGTCTCGGTTAATTATTACAACTCAAATCCAAAATGAACTGTAAAGCTCTAAATGAGCATACACACCTCACAACTAAATGAAATAACAATAAATGCTGTAACACTTAACCAGCTCGGTCACCTCCCTGGTTATCCTGACCTACAGGAATATCCGCTACACCATTTGAATAGTGTACCGGAATTGCAACAACACAAAACCCGGTAAGCTTATGATAGCTCGTATGAGTAAAAGAAATAACTGTTGTTTAATTTAATCATAAATAATTCCACTCAAATCAACACTCAATAATTTCCACAACCACGAAGTACTAACAATCTCAATCAAACACCAATTCAATAAATCAAGGCGAACCCCAACTCACATCTCTCTTCACAAAACCTTAATATCGTATTTATAAAAATACGGTACTTGACAGAATAGAGCTCTAACTGAATCGTAGCCCGTCACCTGGCCTAGGTTATGGCATCCGACATATTTATCATTATCGTATTTCATCAATATGTATACTTATATACATATTTAGAACGTCCGATAATTTCACATACTCAACCAATCGTATCCCACCATCTACCCAGGTTAGAGCGTTCGATTTCCCCACACCGGTCACTACGTTGACCCTAAATCCATAAATGAGCACAACATGTAATATCACCTACTGAAATCAACCCAACCAAGATACACAATATTATTATGAAATTACACATTTGAAATATAATTCAAATAATCAATTCAACTCAATCATATCATCACTTCAACAATTCACCCATCAATATATATTTTTCACGTAAATATATATATATATATATATATATATATATATATATACGTAATTATCCACTCAGGAATGACCACTAATACCATCTATAGTTCACACAAGAAAATCATGAAATTCATTTGTATAATTAAAATTCATTTTACTTACCTATGGACCGTAGTGATCAAGTCCATGAAATTTTAAAAGCAAATA
Organism: Rosa persica; assembly: GCA_025331145.1. Taxonomy (NCBI): domain Eukaryota; kingdom Viridiplantae; phylum Streptophyta; class Magnoliopsida; order Rosales; family Rosaceae; genus Rosa; species Rosa persica. The sequence goes on from WFKR01000001.1 coordinate 34,215,347, forward strand.
TTTTAATCCACAAATATTTTTCACTCAATTACCAAAAATAAATAAATTCAAAACGCTTGGTTCGTAAGATGAACCACGTGAGTTTTACTCACCTCGACACTCCCGCTGCGTCTTCAATACAAATACAAATCACGCCGAAATAGCTCACCCAAATCAAATCCGTTAATCACCAAATCAAATGTGATTCGAATTTAGCCAATAATTCCAAAACGTAATTGAACTACCATTTAACGGCTGAATTCTAATTTATAATAAAATCCGACGAGCGGATTCTCACGAATCTCTCCCCTAATTACAGTTTTACACATATACGAAGATCCAACGGTCGGATCTTCGCCCATGACAACACAAAGTCACTGGAACAGTCATATGATCATCATATCAAAATTACAAGTTCATCGGACGGTCCTAATTTCACAGATCATAAATTTAACGATCGAAATCATAAAATTCATAACTAATTCATACGATATCCAAAAAATGTGTATAATACGCCGAAATGATCGTATTGAAACGTAAAATCATAAAATGGACAAAAACTAAATTGTAGATCTCCGGAGGTGGCCGGAAAGGGCTGCCGGAGTTAGGGACAGAGCCGCCGCCGACCACCACCAATGGTGTCGGGGCCAAGCTTCTCCCCTTCGTTTCATCATTCTGAGTAACTTTCATAACTAGCACAAGACCAAAAAACAACGAGAATGGATCGAAAATTACCAATTACAGTCGGCGGCTGGAAGTTTTCCAGAATCCGGCGAGCTTGAAAACCGACGTGAAAACTGCAACAACTCGCTTCGATCTCTTCTGGAAACTTGTTCAGAACTTCATTGCGAACTCATCAAGCCAAGAATCACAAGAAACGATCATGTATAACTCGAGATAATTGGATCGATAAGTTGTTTTTCGATTTAACGGGGTCGAGCTCTGACGAACGTGAAAACGATCGACCCAACTCCTGTCATTCTTGGTGCTTGTTAAGGAAGTTGAGGCGAGTTCAATGAGCCAAGAATCAAGTGAAATAGTGATATATAGCTCGAGATATTGAGATCGAACCGAAACGAGCCTATTCGGTTCGGGCCTCGCCGCCGTTGCTGCCGGTCGTGACGCAGCGCAAGGCTGCCTCTAGCAGCTGTGCAAGGTTGAGACGAAGCTCCTGGAGATGGTTGCAGCTTGAGAGGTGGCCAGAGGAGAGAGTGGGAGCACGGTGAAACCTTGCTCTGTTTGCTGGGCTCGGCCGAGAGGAAGAAGACGCGAGAGAGAGAGAGAGAGAGAGCTACAGTGCTTTCTAAAAATAGAAATGGAGGCTGGACCAAAATGGAAATTTCCCAAAAAAATTTCTAGGGTTTTTTCTATATATACACTTTTCAGAATTTCTTCTAAATTCAATAACTAATTCAGAAAAAATCCGATCTTTGTGTTCCGCACATGTACGAACTCGTATCGACGAGCTCTACAACTTTCATGAAAGAAGTTTCTCCAAATTTTGCACGTAGAAAAAGTCGATTTCTCAAATCGAGCATTTCGAGTTTTTCGTTAAAATAATCGTTTCGAACCTTCGATAATTCAAAAAGTGAAATATTATCGAATAATATTAGTGAAATCGCACAATAATCTTTCAACACAATTACTCGAATTTAAAATGAAAATTGCGGGTATTACAAAAAGGCTAGTAGATATTTAAGTAATATGAAGATAAAGAAACCAACTCTTCTCTCACAGAAAATGCCTCATGGATATCCATTGGCTCTTCGTTTACTCGAGTGTTTGCTTACATTTGATCCTAGATATCGTATTTCAGTTGAAGAGGTAATAATTTGGTGACACGACTATATGCCATAGTTTGATTGCTTATTGCATATGTTTCAGCTTTATTAATATTCTTATATCTTGTCTTTGTGTGGATAAGTTTGGTGCTGGATGTGACACTATGAGTGTGTAGGTATAAGATGAAACTTGTATATGCCTTGCATGGTATAAAACTCAATCAGTTGGTATAAAATTTTTACTCTCCTGCTTTTTACCGATAATTGTAAGGAATGTGTTCATTTTTATTTTAGTTGTGCTTTACTTAGTTTTGAATGATTATGGGTCTGCAATCTTATGGTGTATGAACCTCATTTGTGTTTCTTTATGTGTTGAAGATCAATTGGTGATAAAGACATATGTGTTTCTTACCTTGGACGGGAAAAATCCTCGCCGTATCTATAAGGGTGAGGCTCTTCTGCTGCGCAGAACATGTATGCACTTCTAGAAAAGAGGCAAAACAACCTCAATTACATTCTTGCACTCACTGTCGAGAACTTCCTTGAGAGGCATTTTCATACCTAATTGTGGTTATGTTTTATTTTGTTTAATGTGCTTATGGGAGGTTGTCCTAATTGGAAAAAGTGTTGTGTTGTACTTTTGACTAAAAGCACTTGAAACCTTCCTGGAATCACAATAAATTCTTCTTACTAGTGTTTGAGCATACAGTTTTGTCTTACGCTTGAATTCATTGTCCAAAAAAATATTTGTGAAGTTCAATTGCAAATTTGCAACACAACTTTGCATCAAGTTCTACTGTGTTTGAGTTATTAATTTTTTGGCATATTGCTTTTTGTAACTTGTGAAGTCACTGTTATATCCATGTTACTGGCCAGGTTACATTGCATGTTAATGACCATGTCATTGCTATACACATTATCATTGGCTAGGTCACTGGTCATGTTAACCTCAAGTCACTGGCCATGTCAGAGTCATGAACATGTCACTGACCAAGTCACTGCCCAATCTAGGTCCCTAGTTAGTGAGGTCATTGGTCATGTCACTGTTTACCTCAAGTTACTTGCTATTTCACAGTCATGAACACGTCACTGACCAAGTCCAATTGTATGTCACTTACTATGTCACTGTTATACATAAGTCACTGACCAGGCTAGGTCCCTAATTAGTGAGGTCACTGTTAACCTCAAGTCACTAGTCTAGACACTTGTCAAGTAAGCAGGTCCTTAGTTAGTGAGGTCACTGGTCATGTCACTGTAAAACTCAAGTAATTAGCCAAGTCACTGTTAACTTTAAGTAAGTCACCGACAAAGTCACTGATCATGTCAACACGCCACTGGTTATGTCATTGGCCCTAGTTAATGAGGTCACTGGCTAAGTCATTGTTAACCTCAAGGCATTGGTCATGTCACAGTCATGAGCATGTCACTGTTAATCCTTGGCCAAGTCATTGCTAACTTCAAGTCACGGCAAAGTTACTGGCCATGTCACAATCATGAACATATCACTGTCAATCCTTAACCAAGACATTGTTAATCTCAAGTGACTGTCAATCAAGCCCGAGTCACTGGCTTAACCAAGTCTCTAGTTAATGAGGTCACTGGCCAAGTCACTATTAACCTCAAGTCCATCGTTAATGAGGTCACTGGCCAATGAAGTCATTGGTTTGGCCAAATCCCCATTTAATGAGGTTACTGACCAAGTCACTATTAATTTTAAGTGATTGGCTAAGTTACTGGCATGTCACGGTCATGATCATATCACAGTTATGACCATGACACTGATCATGTAACTGTCGAAGTCACTGATTAAGTCACTGTCAATCACATGTCACTTGTCAAGTCATTGTTATATCCATATTACTGGCCAGTCCACATTTTTATGTCACTGATCATGTCATTGTTGTACACATGACACTGACAAAGTTAGAAGATATCGTCAAATATCTCCAATATATAAGATATTTGAGATATATCCCAACAACATAAAAAAATCTCATCAAGACCAATATGAGTAGGAGTAATTTCTTCAAGGGAAATCTGCGTGAGGAGATATCCCCTCAAGAGACATTTGGGGGAGGAGTAAGGTAATTCCCTAATGGCTAATATATGAGAGAATTTATTCTCTCAAGGCTAATATGGGTGAGGAGATATCTCCATAACCGAAATCTGGGTGAGGAGATACCCCCTTAAACAAATTTGGTGAGGAGTAAACTAATTCCCTAAAGCCAAATATGTGTGAGGAAAAAAATTCCCTCAAGGCTAATATGGGTGAAGAGTAATCTCTTCAAGGAAAATCTGGGTAAGGAGATGTCTTTTAAAGCAAATTTAGGTGAGGAGTAAAATAATTTCCTAAAGACGAATCTGTGTGAGGAGAAATCACCTCAAAGCCAATATTGGTGAGGAGTAATCCCCTAGAGGTGAACTTAGGTGAGTAGAAATCTCTTCGAGAGGAATTTGAGTGAGGAGCAAAGACTAAACCAATTTACCTTAAGATGAAGACCATAGAGCTAAAACAGCTTGTCATGGTGAACATGGGTATGACTTAGAAGTTATTGATGTTAGGTCATCGAAACCATTTGATCTTTACACCATCGGGAACCCAGTGAAGTAAATACAATAAGGTGCATGTCACAGTGCATGTCAAGATCTAAAATGGAACAAGAAGAACATGTCAAGTCATTGGCCAATAATTATTGTTATATCCATGTCACTGATCAGGTCACATGCAAGTCATGACCAATGTCACCGGTACATACGTAACTTGTCAAGTTACATTGCATGTCACTGGCATATTTTGAAATTTTCAGGTCATAGTTATATCCAGGTCATTAACTAGTTAACTATTAACTTCAAGTCACTGGTCATGTCCAATGTTGATCATAAGTCAGTCAAGTCATTCTCACATTGCATGTCACTGACCCAAGTCACGCTGCATGTCACTGACATATTTTGGATAGTGACTTGATATTTTTTGTTTCAATTTTACTATTAAAACCAGTGACTTGGGCAGAAAGATATTTTTCAATACAGAGCTCATATAATCAAAACATTTACGGAACATAGACATAATTAAATCTCTACAAATATAGAGTTTCTAACATTTTTCTTTATAGAAATTTTCCTTAATGAAACATTACATTTATAGATCTTTTACAGGACATAAGTTTTAAGCACCTTCTGCATGCACTAAGTCAATGTCACTGACAATGTCCAATGTTGATCACAAGTTGTAGATAAATCACCATTAATCTTAAGTCACTGGAAATCTCTGTTGTATCTATATTTTAAGTCACTGATCAAGTCACTGTTATATTCATTTCACTGGTTACGTCACATTGCATGTCACTAATCATGTCATTGTAATACATGCCACTAACCAAGTCACTGATCAGGTCACATTGCATGTCACTGACTATATGACTGTTATATTGACTATGTTACTAGCTAAGTCACATTGCATGTAACTTATATACATCTCACTGACCAAATTACTGGCCAGTGAAGTCATGAAGAAGCAACTCTAAAACACGAACGGCATGTTCAATAATACTGTGGTATTCTCTGCTGTAACTGGTCAAATGTTTCCACGGTCATACCATCTGGTCGTCCAAAATGTCTTCTATAGAGCTTTTGTTTTCTTTGGTATTCTTGCCAGATACAACAACCTTTTCTGCATTTACCTAAAAGGTTTGAAAACAATGCGGAGCACAATCATTAACCTTACTAGAAAAGTATTTGCAAGATAAATTGGAGCAGATATGAAAACCAAAAAACTTTAGCCAATGCTAGAATCTTGACAACCATTGAGACCCGCATTAAAAGACTTGAAACCAAAAACATGATCTGCCTCAAACCACAGCTCCAGCATAGGCATTTCGAGCCTGACTTGCTTGTCATGCATATGCATATATGATACATGTAGTGAAACAAAGAAAACACAAAGTTTTTAAGGTTATGTCAACTACCCAGATCATACACCAATACATCAGAAGCAATTCTATAGATTGTAAAATAAGCTAAGTTTTTAACACAAATATTGCTTCAAAATACATTCAAATTCTATACATTCACATTTATTAGGATCTTAAGGAGACCGGCTAAATGCCAACAATATATCTCCCAAGAACCCTTATCTTCTTTGTCCAATCCTGGTTATCCATCATTTTCTAGATGTCTGTGTACATGAAACTTATATTAAAGTAAGCTAACTAGTGTTCGACAAAGTAAGAAATATGTAGAGACATAAAGATAAAATCAAACCACTGATGGTGGAAATGACAAACACATCTGCAAACTCCAATCGAAATGAAAAGGCAGCAACCAAAGACCATTATTAGTTGTAAAATCTCTTTTACCCCTTCCGAAGCTCTTCATTTAAAAATATAAAGTTTAATGCATATTCTAATCTTCCAGACTGATATCCTGTACATTACTACCCATAGGTTATGGCAGTAGAATAATACTACATGCCCTGATCAACTACATACCTGGGGCCTCCTTCGTTGTACATGGCATCAACTTGTTCAAAGGGAGTGGTAAAATGCATATTCGGTTCCATGCCTTGGCTCTGCAAGTCAATTCACAAACACCAAGAATAGAATAACTTCACTTACTAGTCAAAATAGGATCCAAACTAACAATGCTAGAGTAAGATGGTCAAGAAAGTACTATGAACGTACCATATAAATCTCATTATTTGCATGTTCAGGAACAATATACATTTGGATTGAAGAACTGCCACCCCTATATAATACAAGGATACAAAATGTCAGCCTACACTAAACAACAAAATAATTTTAAACAGATAAAAAAATAGAATGATAAGAACCATTCTCAAACAGAATAATAATTTGCCTTAACAATCATTTGGTAACGTAAGCAGAGAAATCTAAAACCAAATTAAGGGAGTAACAATCAAAGTTTCAGCTGCTAAACAATCATACTGGACCATTCAAGTAGTATCAAACAAAAAATTAGATCTGATAGGTACTCAGCAAGTCAAATACCGGTAACCGACAACCATAACCCAAGATCGAAGCGAACCTAAAAGCCAATCTTTATTCATCCAAACACTTCATCATTCAGAACCACACAAAATCCTATCAGATAAGTTCTAAACTCAAACAACATCTTTATAGTATTTCTGATATCAGATTATTACACAGGAAGCAGGATTTCAGTTCTCTATTTCAGTAATGTTCTGAAATTCTAATTTCCACCAATATGCAGCAATCATCAAATGAAGCAATAAGGATTTACACATTCCACATTTACTTCAAGTTTTCAACACAATCTTTACTCATCGAAACACTTCATGATTCAGAACCGCACAAAATCCTAACACTTCAATTATACTTGTCAATTTAAAAAACTGTAATTGCCAAACAAAACAATAACCCTAGAATTAATCAACGCTTAGATCTATTCCTTCTCAAACAACACTATCCCTTCTCATCAAAATTGCTACTTAAAGCACAACACTATCCATTAGATTTATTCACCATCACTCAAATTCTATCACATACTAAATCTTGACCAAAACATATTGATAGGAAAAAAAAAAGGCCAAAGTATGAAACTGAAAATTGAAGCAGTTACCAAAATTGCGACCGACGATGCAATGCCAGATAGGTCCGTGCCTCGAATCAAACTCCTTTCGCCACGTCCTTCTCTACACTATGAGTCTCAAATTCCAGAACAAAACCATAATCCCTAAGCGAAAAACCTATTTCCAAATCAAATCAAGTGATTAACACAACAACGTATTTGCTGGTGGAGGTGGTGACAGCCGGTGAGGGTTTTCGGTCGTCGAAATTTTGTTTCGTCGGCACAGTCCCGGGAACTCTTCTCTTGGTGTCTAATTGGCTCATTCCGTGGTCTCATGCTTCCAATTGTGGATAACAAATCAGAGGCGCTACTGTAGAAGTAAATATCGACTTCACAGTCAGTGATGAAAATGAAGAGGTCTGTTCTCTGGTAGGGAACCGCTTCTAGAGGTCTGTTCTCTGTGGAGATATCGAGAGAGAGAGAGAGAGTTGCCTTTAAGGACAGAATGGGAATCAAAAAATTAAAAACTGACTTTTTTTAACATTACCTTATTATTTAAAACGACTAAACTAATATTACTAACAATTCATAATGGACTTTTTTATCAAGTGGGAAACTGGGTGGCATTTTTATCATTTCACACTCTAATGTGACATTTTCCATCATTTCCCTTTTTTTTGAACTTAAATATAATTTGAAAAAAAATTGTCTTTTTAAAAAAAAAAAAAAAGTTAGAAATGCATTTTTTTAGTGTTTAGACAAATATACCCTCAATTTTAATAGCTTTTAACGACATAATTAACGATAGTGAGTTAAGTGAAAAATGGATGTAAAATTGAGTGAGTTAAGTGATATTGTTAAAAATACAGTGAGTTAAGTGTCGAATAAGTCATAACTCAGTGACCATTGGTAATGTTTTACCTTCTTTTTTTTTTAAGGAGAATGAAATCATGAATACTTATGTATTTGCACAACTGTGCTGAGTTACTGTCAGGAAAATTAGATGCACCATAGTCTAAACTCTCTAAGCATGAAAGTGTGTTGGCATATGCGACCCTAGCAAGTAAATTCCGTTAAAGAACTGATTTTCACACTTATTCCGGAATAATAACGAAACATAAGAAACTCTCAGCCATACATTCCTACACCACCGACTCAGATATCTGCACAGTCCTCGCCAAAGCACAAAATTGTGTTACGAAAAATTATGAAATCATCAAAGTAGTTTGCCAAGACGATGACTAAAGGAATGACACCTAGGAGGCCTTCATCTGATATTCTGGTCATGTCTTTTGTTGAAGACCAAGCCCAAAGTCGAAGAACAAAGGAGGGATAGAAAATAGACCTAAAATAGACCTAAAGCCCACTTGCCCAAGCCCAAAATCCTCCAACCATGTGCTTGTGCTTGGTTTGTGCTTGTGCTTGGTTTGATACAATAGTGTAGGGATAAATAGTACAATCCAAGTCCAATATACTCGATTTGCTCTGCAAAATAAAAAAGTTAACGAGAATTTTGTGAAAATGAAATAAATGGTAATTTTGACAAGGTTCTACATTTTCTTGCTTTTCTGCTTGGGAGGTTTGTTTAGATGGTCCCTCGTTTTTGAGTGGCAACAAGTTTAGAAATTTGAAGAAATGTGATGGATTTGTATTTTCCATTGTTTTATCAAGTAAATGTTATTATTACTAATTTCTGATTGATGTAATTAACTCGAGAATTTGAAAATACTAATCAAAAATCTTAATCATGTCCTCATGTTATTGATATGACTCGAAGTGAGATATCAATCTATTTGATTTTATAAAGGGTGGAGTCCACAACAACTTTGGAAACTGGATACGCTCATTATAAACATCTAGTTTGAGTTGATTAACTTTAATCATATATCCTCATAGAAAGATCGTTGTTGTGGAAGATATACATGAATGATTTGATTCATATAATCCTTGAGAAGACTACCTTGTCTATAACTTTGATTGATTAGGTCTTGGTGTTATTGAAATGCTTATCTATCCTTTTTGATTAAGCAACGAAGGAAGAAAAACATAGCGTGCTAAAAAAGTTATTGTAAAGTCTCAACTCTCAAAAGTGAATCACATATGTAGTAATATTCCCATGCCATTCCCTTTCCCTTATCCTTTTGCATTCCCACTATCCCTGGCTAAATCAACATCATCATTGTTACGTGACATACACCAACCACGCCACTATGCACAGTTAGTCAAACCAAACGTATTGGGATTTGGGAGGTAGACACTTCATTCATGATTTCATGTAATTGTAATATTGTTAAAACATATATTTTATCTCGCTGAGTTACATCACTATTAGTTTAAATGAAAATTCGTCCGCACAATTTTTCATAACATTATAAAACGTCAAATAATTTAAAAAACTCTAATATTTTTTTAGTTTTATTGTGTTGGATACGATTTTGCACGTTAAAAGTTATTATGAGAATTAAAAAGAAAATATGTGCGATAAATCTATAATATTCTAATTCATAAACATACATTCACTGATATAACTTATTGTATTCCTTACACAATCTATAATTTTAAAGGTGAAAATGTTACACTAAGTAAAATTTAATACCTAAATTTGAATAAATACTTAACGCACAATTTCTCCATTTCTTACCATTGGCCTTTGGGTTGGGAAAGGTCCTTTTTAGGATCAGTAGTTTCAACCCCAGCTGAAGTTTTAGCAACCTCTATTTTTGTTTCATCAGCCACACTGGTTTCTCTAAACTTCTTATAAATATCACCCCTATAAAACTTCCTTGTCCTCATCACCAAAACCAAAGAAACAAGCGCACCAAAGAAAGTTACCAAAGTAATAATGATGAAAGACAATTTGAAACACTCCCCCCCAACACAGTTCAACTCTTCCCCAACCTTCCTCTGAAGCCCCAAAGTTGCCATTTGCTTCTTAGCCTCCACATCATACAAATACCCAGCAACCCTCACATTGAGCAGATACAACCCAATAGGGCTAGCCAATCCACCAATATTGTACAACGTCGAGTAGTACTTGAGGCCGAAAAGCTCGGATATAATGGTGTAGATCAAAGGCCAATGAGCACCAAAACAAAACCCAGTAACCACTGAAGCAACATAGAGACCATATGGGACATTGAATGCTACTAGAAGATGACCAACACATGAGAGTAAAAGAATTGCTGTGAAAATTAGAGGGCGAGGCCATTTGTACTTTGTGATAAATATTTCTGAGCCTATACCAGCAGCAATGTGGCCCGTATAGTTCCATATGCTTGTTAGGGACACAAAGTTTCTTATGCTTTTCAGAGGGTACCCAAAAGATGTACCAATTTGCCCCAAGTTGTCCATCATGGTCATGGTGCCTCCAAGGCCACAAATTGTTGCAAAGAGTAAAGCCACCATCTCGACGCTGAAAACCGCTTGGAGTATGGTGAAGTCCTCCCCGATATCCGGCGGGTTAAATACGTCTTTCCGCCAAGAAACTTCTTTGTCAACAACAACAAAATGGTCTAACGGTTCATCTTGGTGCCCCAAAGTCTCAGGTTCGGCACGGCTAGAATGTGTCGGGGCTTTGGTTACTATAGATCTCTTGCTCTCCCAAACCTTATACTCTTCCATAATTACCACAGTAAGTGGTAAAAAGAGTAAAAAGAGAACTATAGCTGCACTTCCAACATACTCACTTGGACTAAACCTGACACTTTTCTCAACTATAATTATAACGAACAAAAATGCAGCTAGAGCAAGTGAAAAATAAAGGAAGTGATAAAAAGCCTTGAGTTCGTTCGAGCCACTTCGACTAACCTTCATGATCCGAATAGTTCCGATGAAAGCGAAAGAAATAGCCGTCGGAAGCCAAGCCACAACTAAAGTGAAATACTTGGTATCGTCAGCATAGACAGCATGGTACAGCTGTGCCACCACAGCTGCACTTATACCAGTATAGCTCTTCAAAAGCCCTAGCACGATGCCACGGCTCTCCGGGAAGTTCTTCACGCAGGTGACCAGAGCTCCGGTGTTGGTAAAAGTGTGCGAGTTAGCCCCTATGCCCATGTACATGCACATGTGCCAAACTTGGGGTTTAGGGATTTTCCTAGCTATTGCTAGCCAAATCATGAAGTGTCCGAAGAAGTTGAGAACTGCACCGATGGATATGACCACCCAGGGGGGTGTGACCTCGTTGATGAGGCCGGAGAGGACACCGATGTTGGCACCTAAGTCCTTGGAGAAGCTGATGAGGTTGAGTGTGGTCTGGTCGTAGCCGAGGACGGACTTGATGTCGTTGGAGTAGAGGCCGAACATGTAGCTGGCACCGGCTGAGACCATCATCAGAAATGAAGCAAATACCATGAGCCATCGTCCTTTCAGGACTTGCAGGACAAGGCTCTTCATGTCCACCCAATTTTCTATACTAGCAGCTCCCATTCTTCTCGGTTGTTTTGCAGTAGTAGATGCAATCATGCAAAGTACATGTCTTTATAGTGGATACTCTAGATTCATAGTGGAATAACTGTTTTGGGTGTGTGTGTGTTTTTTTTTTTTCAAGTCGAAATAATGAAAATATAAAGAATCGAGAGCTTGGTCGGGTTCGAAGTCACAACGAGTGTAGGCTTAGTTGATAAAAGGCAAGTTCAGTGGACTCTGGGTGATGAGTTAGTGTTGACAAAGTTAAGTGTCAAGGATTCACTGCTCATGCACATGTTGTCTTGCCATATAGTTGTTGTGTAAGTTTTCTCTTAGTCTTTTTAAGTTTGTAGTTGTCATTTTGTGAAACGTGATGACACCAAGATTGCTCACTAATGGAGCGTGCACCACCAACACTATGCTCTTATACGGTCATGATAGTGATTACAACCTTTATTGGTGGGCCTACTTTTAAAGTGTCAATTATTTCATCACTAGTAGGTATAGAGATACGCACTACACTGCCATACCCACTACACTATCACTATCATCCCTAGTGCCATGAGTTCAGGAATTCTACAAAGTTTGAGGCTTCCATTGCTGAAATTGACTATCTTCTATATATGATCTTTTTCATATTTAACCTGGCATTACTTTTCATCATCATTGTCGTTGTGGCATAGTTGTTTTCGTTGGCCGGCCAAAATATCGGTTAAATGACTTAAATCGCACCTCACATGGCGATTCAAAGCCGATGAAGTTGGTTTCGGTCTTTCTTTTTGCTAGATCTAGAGCTGTGAAGTTGAACTCGAAAGGAGAGGATTTTGGTTCTCCTTTTTAGGTGTAATAAACTACGTAACCTAAGAAGTAGGGTGATATTTGCTAGAAACATAGGACAAAGCATTCCATGGGAGGCTGAGAGGGAGGGGACGGGGTTGGGGTCTAGGATCTCGGTTTCTCTGGGCCACAGCAATGCGGCCTAGTGGGCTGGGCCTTAGGGCTTCCCCCCTCTCTCTCTCTCTCTCTCTCTCTCTCTCTCTCTCTCTCTCTCTCTCTCTCTCTCTCTCTCTCTCTCTCTCTCTCTCTCTCTCTCTCTCTCTCGGGTTGGCTTGGTCTGGGCCTTTCAGGGGAGACATATCCTGCTCTTAGTCCTATATTGCCGCTGGGCCGAAGCTGTTTGCTGTTTTCATGAGTGGAAACGTACACCATAAGGGTCTTAGGCGTCTAAGCTTCTGAAGACAATTGTTTTGCCTTCGGGGTGTATAGGAGTAGGGGATTTTATTTTCCTGCATTGTAGTTTCTAGCATTTTCTTTCTTGAATTTTGAGTTTACGAGTCTCCGTTTTTTTTTAGTTTAGTCTTTTAATAATTGAGCATCCATTATGTAATATGAAGGGTATCCTTCATGCTTGACTGAGTGAGGTCGTCATGATTTTATATCAATGAATTAGTTTTCCGTTGCCCTAAAAAAATGAAAAAGCATTCCACGGCTACTGGAAATTAGAAAATCTTCTCTCTTTCTTCTTTATTTATTTATTTATATTTTTTTTTTTTATGAACCTTACTGAGACGAGAAAAATTTATTAAAAATAAAAAAACAATTACATCAAGAAGGGAGAACCTAAACCTCACCTCCTTTCTTGTAACTTCAATCTACTCCACATCTAAGTATCTAACATGAAGCTAAATTTCGATGGCTCAATAATCAACAAAAACGAGGCTACTTCTCATTTGGATTTGTCAATTGTCATCATTACAGCAAAACGTGCTTTAGTGCGGCAGGACAGTTGACATTGTTGTGACAGGTATCTTATGCAATACCAATGTCATCTTTGCTGAAAAATTAGCATTAATGCAATGCTTTCGTTTAAGCTATGACCAATCTTTTAAAAATGGAAAGAGATTCCATAGTCTCATTATTTTATCAGTGAGTATGCTACTTGTTGGAGAATAGAGAAAGATTGACAACATCACATAATCCATTCAAAGGCATCTTCCTTCCCCATTTTGTTCTTATTTTTCATTTTGGAGCTCACGCAAGCCAACTAATGGTCAAAAATTGACTAGTTTTGATTTATCTTCAAAGAGAGGAAAAAGAAATTAGGGAACAACCTTTTGCCGATGAGTACGTGGGCAAATGTAGTTCTATTGCTATTTTTTCTTTTATTTTCTAAATTCAACAAATAAATCACATAATTCATTCAAAGGCCTCTTTTCCCATCTTGTTCCTGCTTTTCATTTTGGAGATTAATAAGACTGACCAACGGTTGAAAATTTAATCATTAAAGAAAGGAAAACAAATCTAATCACACAATCCATGCAAAAGGCTTCTTCCCTCTCCCATTATGTTCTGATTTTTAATTTTAGAATTTGTGCAAACCAACTAAAAGGGGGGAATTGAATCGTTTTTGATTGATTTTCAAAAAAAGAAAAAAGAAATTAGGTAGCAGCTTATTTTCAGCTAATTAATCAGTCTTCGACCAAGGTTGTTAATTTCACTACTATTTTGCTTTTCTTTTGTCCATTAACAAAATTGATCATGTAATTCATCCAAAGGCCCATTCCCCTTCCCGTCTATTCATACATTTCATTTTGGGGATCAAGTGGACCGGCAAAAGGTTGGGAATTGCCTTGTTTTTGTTGGATCTCCGGAGAAAGAAAAAAGAGATTAAGGGATAATAATTTATTGACGGATTATTAATTGGCAAAAAAAATGTTCAATTACTTTTTTATATTCAACAAAATTAATCACACAATTCATCCAAACCCTCTTCAGTCTTCCCTGGCATTTTGCTACAGTAAAACTAGTCAATACTTTGAGCGGGTGAGTTAGCGACCCCACTCATTCAAATGATCAGCAGTTACTTGGACCTCTCTTTCTCACCCTGTTTTTTCCTCACTTGGTGGAGCCGAATCGTTAAGGGAAGCAAAGCCACAGGGATGAGGTGAAATGAAGAAGAAAATGAAGACGCTAAATGTCTCTTTCTTCAAAAGTTGGATGGCCAAGAGGGTCATCCTTTTGCTCTCACTCGGTTCCTTCCACACCTGCAACCCAAATCAATGATGCAGTCTCTTCTCTTCTCCATTTCTTCTAATCCTTAAATTGTAATCTGGAGAGCTTGTGCCCAACAGGAGAAAAACATCCTCGTTCCCTTAGATCCTCATCTAAAAGTGCTACAAGAGGTATAAAGTTCATCCCTAATGTTTTTTTCTGATTGTAATACCATGCCAATTAATCTCAGCTTGATCCATAGGGTTTAAGAAATCTAGCTAGGTTGGCTAGTTTCAGTTTTGGTTCAATGTCTTGCTCTTTTCTTTATCAGGTTGGTTCATTGTTGGTTTTTGTTTTTTCACACCCAAAGTAATAATTCTTTGAGAATAGTTGGAGATGAATGAGTTATTTTACCATGCTAGCCATGTTAAGTTAATTAATCTTCTGCTTTCTGTTGTGGGAGAAGAGGACAGAACCAATTTTCAAGATAGTTGACCAGTAATACAGTAGAATGTGTCTTCTTTAATCAACATAACAACAATAGTCCAGTATTCTGGGCCTAGTTTATAGGAACATGCATGCATTCGGAATTTTTTTAACTTTTAGCAGCAGATTTAGAATTTACTGATCATTTTAACTTAGATACATACATACTTCTGTGCGCCTTTGATGAAAAATAGGACATTTCAATCTGTACAATTCTAGCCTATAGGCTCTTATCAGTCGCCACTATTCGTATAATCGTAGCTCACTTTCTCAAATCCTGCCTTCTCTTTGTTATTTTTTTCTATTGAACCTCTCTTGGAAATCAATGAAATGGTCTGTTCACGACCTATTTAGCTGCAGTAATTCACATATCTGATGGTAGTTCCAATTCACACTTGTTTTCAAATTGTCTATCTACTTCAGCTAGCCTAGCTAATTTTGATTTCTATTAAACTCTGCATATATGTGTGGATTCATAGCAAATGTTGTCTGTTTGGGTGATTACCATTCCGGAAAATGATATATATCCTATACTGTGTGAACATTCGTTATGCAATATCATTTTTCAGCAAGCATTGTAACTTTAGGTTTATGCTTTGTGATCACCATGTGGATAATTGGATAAAAACTGTAAGCTTTATAAATGCATATAAAAGTAAACTTTGATCCTATATAAGATGTGAAAATGAGTTGTTGGGTGACACGTACCCAGATTAAAAGAATGAAGTATTCTTGACTCCTCAAAGAGGCAACAGCTATTCGCTAATTCCAATCATGAATTAGAAACTTCTTACCATATGAATAACTTGTACCCCTCATTCTTCACCTCTTCATAGATATTGTACCAGATATCTGCAATTTTCAGCTGCAACATAGTAGTGACTCTTTCCAGAATGAATTATTTATGATATGCATATATTTAGTTCACTAGCTAGGAGATCATTCTGCGGTTGGTATGCAGGTAGAAAAGCCAAAAGAATTGTCTTAATTGTTTTCCATGCCAGTGCCAGACCTTAAAACAATAATGGATGACTTTTGGATTACTCTTATGTTCCTTGGAAACAATCCTCGATACATTGCCACAAATGAGAACATATATGGGTTCCAGTGGCAATGAGCATACGCAGCACCTTTACTCCTTTCCCTTCTTCAAATTCTCAATGGAAATATGATGTCTTTCTCAGTTTTAGAGGTGATGACACTCGGAAGGGTTTTACAGACCACTTATACAGTGCATTGGAAGATAAAGGAATAATAACTTTCAGGGATGACATTGAACTTGGAAAAGGGATTGCTGTTTCTCCAGAACTCTCAACTGCAATTGAAGAATCAAGGTTTGCTCTGATTATTATTTCACAAAATTATGGGTCATCAACTTGGTGCTTGGATGAACTTCAAAAAATTCTTGAATGCATGGAAGCAAAAGAAGCAGTGCTGACAATTTTCTATCATGTCGATCCCTCTGATGTATGAAAACAAACTGGACCTTTTGCAGAAGCCTTTTTCAAACATGAAAAAAGGTTCAGGGATAAGAAAAAGAAGGTGCAAAGGTGGAGGGATGCTTTAACAAGAGTGGCAAATCTCTCTGGGTGGAATTCAAAGGAGAGGTACAATACCATTTCTTCTCTTTCCACTAATTTTTTTTTTTTACAGAGTTGATGATCTATATATAATACTATTGTGGGACTTCAAATATATGTCAAAGAAAACAGAGCCAGTTATCTTTGCAAGGTGTAGTTTAAAGAATATTATTGGTGATAATGCTAAATTGCATAATGTTATAGATGAATTCGATATGATATGCTTTATTTTGTTTCAAGTCACAAGTAGTATTGTAAGAAAGATGACCAATCTGAAGCTCAAAGTCGTAGAAATAATTAGATTTGAGGCAAAGATTTATGTTGGCTTATTTTCACCAGATTTCAGGCCTCATGATAGAAACCTACTAAGACGTGTTTTCTTTGTCTACAATTATAAAGTAGTAAAGCCATATCTGCACTAGTACTGATTATTAATCCTATGAATAACATAATTTGTACCGTATATTCTTTGTTGTTGTAGTTATGAATCACAGCTTGTCAAAGATATTGCTGAAGTGATATGGACAAAATTGCGCTCTACAGAGTGTCATTCTGTTGAGAACCTAGTTGGAATCAATTCAAGACTGAAACAAATCGATTCACTCTTAGGCAGATGTGTGGATGATGTTTGCTTTATTGGGATATGGTGGATGAGTGGTATTGGTAAGACAACTATTGCTACAGTTGTTTATGAGAGAATATCTCTTGCATTTGAATTTAGTATGTTTGTTGACAATGTTAGAAGTGTTGTTGAAAGAGGTGGCCTAGTTAGCCTATAAAGGCAACTTCTTTATGAGATATATATGAAAAATGACATATCAAATCTCCATGAAGGAACGACAATGATAAGGAGATTCTTTTGTCATAAAAAGGTTCTTCTCGTTCTTGACAATGTGAACCATTTGGATCAATTACAAAATTTGGTTGGAAACAAAACTTGGTTTGGTTGTGGGAGTAGAGTTCTTATAACAACTATAGATGAAGATATATTACTCAAGCATGGTGTGGAGATAAGGATTAAGGTCAAGGGACTGAATAGTGATGATGCTCTCCGACTTTTTAGTCGGAAAGCTTTTGAAAAAGATTACCGTGAACCATATTATGTTGTTTTTTCTAATCGTGTTGTGAATTATGTCAAATGTCCCTTAGCTCTTGAAGTTTTGGGATCTTTTTTGCGTGGAAAAGATACAAGTGAATGGAAGAGTGTGTTGGACAAACTAGGGAAAGTGTGTCGTGTTGAAATTTTGAAGACACTCATGATGCTCTAAATGATGATGAGAAGAAAATGTTCCTTGACATTGCATGTTTCTTCAATGGGAAGCACAAAGATCAAGTAATAGCTTCTTGTGATGTCTCTGAAGTCATTGGAATAGAAGTTCTCATCGCGAGATCGCTCCTAACTATTTTGAATGGAAAACTATACATGCACGATGTCCTGCAAGAAATGGGTCGGGAAATTGTCATCCGAGAATCTCCTTTTGAACCAGGAAGGCGCAGCAGGTTGTGGTTACGTGAAGATGCCAATCATGTCTTGGGCAAAAATACCGTAAGTCAAAGGCATAAGTTTTTTGAGTTGCTATTTGCTAATCAGCTAATGTGTTGTAACGTACACAAGGTACTCTACTTAACCTTTTTCTTAAGTTATGAGCTTTCACTATTCTGTATTCATGTTTTATTAGGAAACAGAAGCAATAGAAGGGATAGTTCTGCACCAAGCTGAGCCAGGACTTAAAGTGCATGCGAACGCCAAGTCCTTTTCAATGATGAAGAACTTGAGATTCCTCAAGATTGATAATGTGAACCTTCCTAATGGTCTTGAGCATCTTCCCTACAATATACAGATTTTAAAATGGACTGGATATCCCTCAACTTCTCTTCCATCCAGTTTCAACCCAGAGAAGCTACTAGAACTTAGCACGAGTCGGAGTTGCATTTATCATTTTCGGACAGGAATAAAGGTATCTTGTCACTTATCTCTGATATCACTACCTGTAAAAATTGTCGAAGCATTAAAGCTAATAAGTTTTCTGAACTTTTACTTGGCAGCCTTTATACAACTTGAAAACCCTCAATCTCAGTCACTCTCTGAATCTTCTCAGCATGCCAAACTTCAGAGCTATGCCATACCTTGAGGTTTTGATTCTTGAAGGTTGTACACGATTATTTGAGGTTGATCCATCAATTGAAGCTCTAGAAAGACTTGTTTTGATGAACTTGAAAGATTGCAGAAACTTAGTGCATTTTCCAGGCAGCATATATGGCTTAAAGTCTCTTAAAGTTCTTAGTCTTTTCTGTTGTTTACAACTAAATAAGCTGCCAGAAGAGTTGGGTGGTGTAGAGTGCTTGGAGGAACTTCAGATGAGTGGCACTCCAATAAGAGAGCTACCGTCCTCTATTGGAATGCTTGAAGGTCTTACTTTGCTAAACTTGAGTGATTGCAAAGAACTTGTGAGTCTCCCGACAAGTTTATCCGGCATAAAATCTCTCAAAGTTCTTAATCTTTCTGGTTGTTCGAAGCTTGAGACACTGCCGGAAGAGTTAGGTCATGCAGAGAGTTTGGAGAGGCTTGATATGAGTGGAACTGCCATAAGAGAACCGCCTTCCAGCCTCTCTCTTTTAAGAAATCTTAAAGTTTTATCTCTCCAAGGATGCAAGTGTTCCACCACCTTCTTCTACTGATCCCAAGGCTTTGTCATTACCTTTCTTATTCACCCGGTTTGCATTATATAAGAAAACTGGATCACACTGGCTGCACCATTTCTGAAGTTCCTGAACACCTCATCAACATTAATAAAAATCATTTTATTAGCTTAAAAAATAGTCGGAGCTTTCAATAGGTTGACTTTTTATGAACGTTTATGTAGTCTACTGGACTTAAATAAGCAACAAAATAGATTCAAGTATCTGAGGTTCGACACCTGACAGCGGAATGCTTCTTTATTTTGATAACAAGATGGAAATTCCAGAAAATGTTTATAGCCTACTGAACTTGAATAAGTAATAAAATCCGTTGTAGCACAACACAACCTGGTTAGATTGAAATGGAATACCTTTTTAGTTTGATACCACGATAGAAATTCTCAAAAACGTTTATATAGTCTACTGGACTTGAACGTTTATATAGTCTTGTAAGTCTATATAGGCAAGGAACAGTTCAGTCAACCGAGGGACCATTTTGATGGAAAGAACATTCAATTGTCGAGGCCTGTTTAGTGTTAATATCCTCGCAGATGCGTTAGCTCTTGTACGTACTATAGCACATTCTGATCATAACCCGGGTTGACATAAGCCATAGCCGAATGATGTTACTGAGAAATGGAAATGCAATAGTAGTTGTGTACTTACCAAACAACTGCAATTGGTAATTGATATGAGAAAACTAGGGTGTGAGACTAAGCTGCATGCATTTACGGCACGTATATATAGCTGTGTATCGGAGACGCTTAGCCATTTGATCGGAGCTGAACTAGTACTGTAATAAGGCAGTGTAAATCATGGCTGACGAGGGACAATGCTAATTAAGCTTGGCGTACAGACTAATTGATGATTCACATTAACTTTTGTTAAATAACCTGGGACCTGGGTAGGTTCGTTCTCAACTTCTCAGAGCTTCCATCATGGAACCTTATTTAACAATTAACATAATGAATATGATTAGATTGAGGTTTAGGTTGTTCATCAATCCATCCGGCACCAGAGTACTTTTTTGTTTTCATAGAAAGATAGAAATTCATTTAGACTTGAAAAGGCATCAATATCTGCTATCCGCAGTTCACAACACAGTAAGAAACTGGAACATAATTAACGATGCTGAATGCTCACACTCTGTTCATTATCTACACTAACTTCCACTAAACACTCATCTCCTAGTTGAGCACAATTCAATTATTTCCTTATAATTGCTCACTTGAATTATTTACCCCGGGATTTCTACCTTTCACCTTTAACCTCAGAAGTCTTGAGGTTGGTTTCTTCGCTACATACTTACTCAATCACACTCAAGTCTCAACTTCTAACTTTTCACTCGACTTTTCTAGTCCAATTGGGTTTCTGGCCACCACAGTTTCATACTCTGCTGCTTTGGCCTCATCTTTGAACTTTTTATAAATGTCACTGCTATAGAACTTGCTAGTCCTACGTACCAAAACAAGTGAAAAAAGCACACCAAGCATTGTCGCTCCAGTGATTATAATGAAGGGCAATTTGTAGCATTGTCCCCCACTACAATTTAACCCCTCCCCAATCTTCCTCTTCAATCCTAAAGCTTCCAGTTGCTTCTCTGCCCCCTTATCATAGAGAAACCCTGTAACCCTCACATTGAGCAAATATGACCCCAGTGGGCAAGCCATTACCCCAATATTGTTCAGAGTAGAGCAGTGCTTAAGCCCGAAAATCTCAGAAGTTACTGAAAATATCAGTGGCCACTCTCCACCGAAGCAAAATCCAATGATTATCGCAGCCGCATAGAGACCGTTGGGGACATTGAATGCAATCAGAAGGTGACCAATGCATGATAGCAAGAGGGTTAGAGTGAACATGAGAGGTCTAGGACATTTGTACTTTGTGACGAAGATTTCTGAGAGCATACCCACCATTACTTCCCCTAGGTAACACCATATGCTTGTGAGTGACACAAATGTGGTTATACTTCCCAATGAGTATCCTAATGCAGTTCCAATCTGACCCAAGTTGTCCATCATTGTTAACATGCCGCCTAGGCCGCATAGTGTTGTCAAGAACAGAGCTAACATTTCGATGCTGAACACTGCTTGGAGAATGGTGTAGTCGTTTCCTATCTGTGGCGGACTAAATATGTGATTCCAATTCCAACAAGAAACTTCCTTGTCATCATTGGGTAACACTAATGATACTGGGGACGAAATTATACTCAGCTGGTTTTGGCCTGATGAATCGATATGTTCTGCCGTACTAGTTAGTCGATTGTTCCTCCACATATTTTGCTCTTCGGCTACAACAACAGCGAGTGGGAGAAAGAGCAAGAAAACCACTACAGCAGCACTCCCAGCGTACTCACTTTGTGTGAAGTTAACTTGCTGCTCTACTATGATTATTACCAACAAGAACATGGCAAGTCCAAGTGAGATAAAAAAGAATTTATGTAACACATTGCGGTCATTTTTGCTTGGTATAACCGGCATGATTCTAATGGTTCGGAGAAATATCAAAGAAAGAGTAGAAGGAAGCCATGCGACGAACAATGTGAAGGATTTAGTGTCATCACCATAAAAAGCATGGTATAGCTGTGCTATTACTGCTGCACTTAGACCAATGTAGCCCTCCAAAAGGCCTAACAAGAGTCCCCGGCTTCTGGGGAAGTTCTTCACGCATGTGACTAGAGCTCCTGTGTTGATGAAAGTGTGTGAGTTTGCCCCCATTGTTATGTACATGCACATGTGCCAAACTTGGGGCTTGGCTATCTTTTGGGTCACGGCAAGCCAAATCATGAAGTAGCCAAAGAAGTTGAAAGCTGCACCGATTGATAAGACCACCCATGGGGGAGTGACCTCGTTGATTAGCCCCGAAAATATGCCAATGTTGGCACCCAAGTCCTTGAAGAAGCTGATGAGATTGAGCGTCGTTTGGGTGTAACCGAGCGAGGACTTGATGTCGTTTGAGTAGAGGCCGAAGCTGTAGCTTGCACCAGCACCAGCCATCATTAGAAATGAGGCAAACAACATAAGCCACCTTCCTGTAAGAACTTGGAGGGCGAATCCCTTCATGTCTGTCCAACTACCCATTCCTCTCGATTAGAAGTACCTCTGGAGCAAAACCTGCTTTTTAAGTGAAATTAGTACGTGAAACACATGAACCTTGAAGATTGTTGCTGGGTTACCCGATAACAAGCCTAACGTACGTAAAATGACAATGACAACTTTAGAAAAGGATAAATAAACTAATCGAAAACTCGAAACAATAAACTTGTGTTTAGAACATCTATTTCACAATAAGAATTACTTGGACCATATTTATCGACTCTTTTCCCCTTGTGTGATAGAGATAGAATCCACGTTATCAACCTCTATTAAAGACCATGTTTCATTTATACATAATAGTTTCATGGTTATTGAGCATACTACCTAGCACCGGATTGCAGTAACTACAAGTCAATAATACTATTGATATACTAATGATTTATTGATGAAAGCAAAATTTATTGATATACTAATGTTTCATTTATATATACTAGCCTCATGCGTATTGACCATACTTGCATCGGATTGCAGTAGCTACTATATATATAAATATATATATATATATATATATATATATATATATATTCCAGTATTAGAAAAGGCCTAAGACGAGTACGAAAGTCTAAAATTAAAGCTTATGGTTATATATATTAGATGGCCTTACATACTGTGTGTGAAAATTGATTTTTTTTTTTTAATGAGGAGTGAAAAGTTATTTACAGGATTAGGTAGTTTTTCATGGAATGATAGAAGTATGTAGTTTGATTATCTGTTTATCATTTTCACTTTTTTTTTATATTTTCTGTTTATTTTGTAATTTGACTATATCACCCCTATCTGTTTTATGAGTTGCGTAGTTTTTTAATATTTTAGGGTTATTTTGGTACATTTTTTATGTTTTGGCTAATAAAACCTCTTCTCTTAATAATAGTATAGATATTGACTATACTAGCAACGGATTGCAGTGACTACAACTATGACTACAATCTTATAAATTAATCAAAGATAAACTTGTGGAAACTTGTAAAAATTTATCTTTATCTTTCTCTTAAAAAAAAAAGAATCTCTTACTCCTATCTTTCTCTTTAGCTAGACGCCTAGACCACATGTAGGTGTGTCAAGGTCAAGTGACCAATCTTTTTGCATATATATTTTTCAGTGTTGAACTTATGGTTCTTGATGTATGTGGTTCATGGAGTCATGGTTAAAGCGGTTCAAACACCAGAAAGTAAACTAGATACATGCAAGTAAATCTGTTTATTTTTAATTTTTTGGTACCTTCATAGTCTGTAAAGGCAGGCAACTTCATAACTTTGGATAAGGAATATAGAGAGAGCAGTGAATTTACCCAACTTGCGAATCAAGGCAACTAATTTCCGGTGGCAAACACTGCAAAGATATATGTACTGCGGTGGAAGAGCCGTTGGCTCCGTCTTCGACGGCAGCGTTGGGGAGGCAGTGGCAGCGGTTGCCTCAGGCTTTTTGGATTTGGGTTTGTGGTAATTAAGGTGGTGGGTTTCAGCTGCTTGAGTCTGAGGTGATGAAGATGAAGATTATATGTAGAATATATAAGGTTTAGTTTGTCGAGTGTTTGGAATCAAAAGACGTCTCTTTGGACTTTAGGACTACAATTGAGTGGTGTCGTTTCCTTTTGTTTTTGTTTTTCTTTGCCTCTTGGGCGTATGTGTGGTATTCTTCGAAGTTTGAATGGTCTCTATCTACTCGGAACCGGAAGACATATGTGATTTGGAGTCATTACTCTTAAGTCATAACCAGCATCATCACTGTCACCATGATTGCACAATTATATATGGTTCCTGAATATACGAACCTTGTTGAAGTGATTCCTGAATATACAAACCTTGTTGAAGGTTAGTATATTTTTTTTGCATAATTTCGCTTTCTTACAGTCAAAGTTTGGAGGAGCATGTCTAAGTTTAATATAAAATGCACGTAATTCTTTTAGGATAAATTTTGACTACTAAATAAAAATTAATGAGTGAAAAGTTTAAATATTATGGGTATTATTGTTATTTTCAAAGCAATATGAGCTTCCTTTTTTTTTTTTTTTTTTTTTTTTTTGTTTAAGAGCCAGACGAAAGAAATTTTATTACTCAAAGAGTTCAAATGTTACAATGGGAAGCCACAAAACTTCCAATGATTGGAGCTACAGCTCCCTTATAATGAGCCTACCCAGAAGACACGGCAAGCTAGCTTAGCCATTTTATGTGCAGCCATATTGGACTCTCGATAGGCATGTTTAGAAAAATGAACCTGGCATGGAAGTCTAGCAAGCTGGATCAGAATCGTAGAAAGGATCAGAATCTCATCAACCACGTACCCTCCCAATGTGGGATCGATGTATCTTCTTCACCTGACTTTAGAGTGTTGACCAACGATAGGCGGTCACTCTCAAAGACAACAGGCGACTGATTGTGCTCAACAGCCCATGAACAAGCTGCCCTGCCCGCAAGTGCCTCAACTACCTCAGGGGATTGGACTTCTGCAACATGAGCCACCCACTACCACCCTCACGACTAATGATTCCAGCACCTCCCATCCCCGCCGAGATTTCACCTTGAGCCACCCAGTAGGATGTTTACACTGTAAAAAGTATTTGCTCTTTTCATTTATTCTAGCTCACATTTTAATTTTAATTTTTACAAAGAGGCTATATGCGACAATTTTAAATAGGTGGTGATCATCATACACATGCACAAGGGGTTCCATAAAAAAGGGGTAAACTACAGTGGTGTTTAAGTTTCATATTATTTATCACATGTATATGTGCTATGAGATTTTACTTAAGCTTATGCATCGAGCTAGCTATAGTAAAATCTCATACAACGTTCATGTGATGAACAAAATTTGGATTTGTTGTAAACAGAATAGCAACTGATATTTACATATGGGCATATAGCTAGGGTTACAATCACAACTCAAAAATATCTTATTTTCATGTGATCACCAATAATTAATAAAATAAAATAATAAAAAAACAATTAAGCAATTAAGTTTGCTATCTCTGACCTACTTTACATTGCAATCTACCAGTCAATATAGATTTTTTTTTCTTTATTGAAGCAAAATCGATCGAATTTCCATAGTTGGATTCTCATAGGGGATATTCTACAATTTGAAGTAGTTTACCCTTCTAGAAACAAGGTATATACTCTACGCCTACTTTTGACACACAAGAGTCGAATGATATTCAAGCTGTTTTTAGTGTAGAATAGCATCACAAGCGCTCATCAGTTAAAGCTTGGCAATGGCAGTACCATACAAATTAGATCTTTCAGGCAGCTTTAACTCTTCCAATTCTTCATCACCATCCAACTTCGAGAAGTAGTGATCAACCATCTCGTCAGTGATGAGCTCCAACTTAGAAGGCTTCCATTTCGGGTTCTTATCCTTATCCAACAGTGTAGCTCTACAACCCTCCCTGAAGTCCTTGCTGATTTCCCCTCTCACAACATGGCAAACCATTCTGTACTCACGAACAAGGCACTCCCCTACTCCTTGCATCCTTCCTTCTCGAATCGATCTCAATGTAATCTTCAAACTTATTGGCGACGCCTTCTTCAGGGATTCAATCGATGAAGACAACCACTCACGACCATTTAAACCAATAGTAGCAAGCTCCTTCTCAAGAGCACTTAAAATTTCCTCTACTGTTCTCTTAGAAAAGCACTCATCAATAACATCCATTTTGTGGCAAGCACTTTTCTCTTTTATAGCTGGTTGCATCGAGTATTCATTAATAATAGTTCAAATATTATCAGCAAGGTCACTGCCTGATATATTTGTTGAAGCAATTTTCGATACTAGAGCTTCTTCTAACTAGGCAATTTGGCTGAGGGAACATAATGAGTTGCTAAACCACAAGAAAGCATTTCAGGACCGTCCAATATAGCACCAGTAAGACCAAGATATTCTCCAAAAAATCCAGGAAGCCTTGTCAAAAAATAAGAGGCCCCCAAATCCGGAAACAGCCCGAGAGCCGTTTCTGGCAAAGCAAACACCGAGTTCTCAGTTGTTATACGAAACCTGCCGTGTATAGAAACTCCGGCGCCACCTCCCATGACAATTCCATTGAGCACTGAAACCTGGGCTGTGGTGTTTGTTGCTATCAAGTAGCCCAAGGTATACACCCTCTTACCTTGTAAGGTGCCAAATCTCCAGTTGCCTTCGAAAAGATGACGAGCCACTACCGCCACATTACCGCCGGCGCAAAATGCTCTTCCTTTGCCTTTGAGAATGACCAACTGGACATTGTCATCGTCCTCGTAGACGTGGAACAGTTGGGACAGCCGAGAGAGCATTTTGAGGGAGAGAGAGTTCAGTGGCCGAGGCCTGTTTAGTGTCAATATCCTCGCAAACAAGTTCTGTTGTATCAAAATTTGATCATCTTGATCCGAGTTGATGAAAGAAGCCATAGAAAATATGATTGTACTGGAAATGTGAAAATGGAGTATAGTATTACTGTAGTAGTACCGATCAAATAACTTTCTAGAGAAGGTACGTATCAGTCTAATAAGGTGTGCGCCTGGATCTATCAAATACAAACTAACACCCTAGAATTTTGCTAGCTAGTTAGTTGACTATATATTGAGCACCAAACATTCAAAAAATATGACATGGATCCAATTTTACACAAAATAATTAATTAAAATTGAAGTTGGGAGGATTACTTCATTGACTAATTACCAAAAGAAAATGAAGTCTATTGACTACAGATGGAGCAAACCTCAATTATATTCACTCGACCTCTATAGTATATAATAAGTGGGGGGTTCAGCCTTACGAAAACCAAAATTTTTTGGATCAAGAATTCGCACCTAATTGTATCAGAAAAAACTTTACAGTGCCAGAGAGGTGATTTGTTGAATATATATATATATATATATATAATTTTTTTTTTTAACAATAGTAATTGGACACGGAAGGCAGTCCACCAACTCAAGACATTATGAGCCACCCGTGGTCCGTGGCTCGCAGGAACCCAACTAACATTTGGGTCCAGCACTAATTACCATGCACGTGAGAGCAGTCACACCCTGCAGGCCAATGTTTTTCACCTTGAAAGCTCGCAAATATCTGGCAGTCGGGTCTCGTGACACTACAAAAAAAAATTCATTTGGCCGCGGCTTTGTGCCGTCGCGGAGAGTCTATTTGCCGTTGCAAAGGACCAATGGCGACGGCTAGGCGACAACAATTACGCCGTTGTCGTTGGTGGCGTCGCCACTGCTCATGGCTACCATCGAAACCGTATTTAGCGACGGCAATGAGCGTAGCAGTGATTTGGTCGCTTATTTGGCGACGACATGTAGCGACTGAAAATGTCGTCGTAAATAACCTATTTGCTATGGTAGATGCCGTTGCTTGCAATAAACTGTTTTTTTCCAGAAATTTTCCCTCCAAATTTAATTAGAAATAGGCGGGAAATTGATTTTCCCTCCATAATTGCGACGACGTCATTGCTGTCGCCACCTCAAGTATTTTTCATATGAAGCTTTAGCGACAGCTAATGACTGTCGCAACTAATTAGCCACCCAATTTTTTTCCAACCAAAATGTTTTCTGCCATTTTATACACCTAATCAAAAGATATGGTAAAACAATATAAAGCACCAAAACAATCATTTCAATCATAGTATCTCACAACTGAAATTATATAATCAAAAGATAAGTGCCAATTAAGTTATATTTCATTACCAAGTACAAACCAAACCAACCACATTTCATAATTATAAGGTCCTACCAATAACTGAAAGGAAACATTGCCAAACTTAATATTGTTCAAAAGCATCCTTGACCACAATACTAGTTATCATTAACTAGAGGGGCTTGGTAGCATGCTCAATTTCTTGATTACTAGTTGAATGTGGATGAACTCCTTCTCCTATGGACTCCCTTCTAACTTCATGGCCACTGGTTGCATCTTGAACATATCACATAATGTACAAGTCTACAAATATCAAACCGGATTCACATGAATAGATCAGATACTATCCCATGTAAGGTCTAGCTCACCAGGATATCCAAGTAAGGTCTAGCTCACCAGGATATCCAAGTAAGGTCTACCTCATCATATTGGTTACATAACATGATGATTTTGGCTTACTCCATACTCACGTAACATGCATTTGTTATGAAACATTTGACACATAATAGATGATACAAAATCATTGAAGAACACAAACACAACTTCCCTTTCTTTCTTCAAAACTGGAAAAAAAAAAAACAATTCAACTTGCAGCAAGAGTTTCATCAACTGTCATACAATAAACGAAATTGAAATGATATTGGACTCATACTTTTACCCTTTCAGCCATATCAAAAAGCTAAAGCTAACACAGTTTGTTCATAAACTCAAAATCAACAACCAAAACTGCAACTAAGTCTACAACCTATTTGAGCTAGCAATCTCAATATCTACACAGATCGTTTTATACACATTCAATATTTACATAATCATTGAAAGAGTTTACTAAGGAAAACAGAGAAAACAGAGAGGAGAATAGAAGCTTGTATTAGAAGTGATAGTCTCAGTGACTCATTGTACAATCATGAGATGAAAATAGCTATATATGCTAGAGCTAGAAAGCAAAGATTACAAACACATGGCACATATCTGATGTGATATTAAGAGTAATATTGATACTGCTAACAACCCCTCTCAGCTTGATGGTAGGATGCGAAAATCAAGCTGGAACATATGTGTAAGTGTTGAGATGAGCACAAAACCATCGTGAATAAATCAGCAAGATATCAGACCAGATGTGTACTACAGCCAGGAGGAATGAGAGATAGTAATTGAAAAGCATTATCATGTGATAAGGGATGACAAAAAACTTGGTTGAGCATCAATGACAGCGGCATTGACTGAGATGTGGAAGCAGCAACAATAGATTGAGGTGTGGCAGAAGTTGGTGAATGGAATGCATAGTAATGCCTATGGAAACATTCTGCTGCACTGTGACCCGCCATCAAACAAATTTGACATGTCATTGAAGCACCAGAGCTAACAATTTGTCAGGGAGTAGATCTTTGCAAGCATGTTGGAGCAGTATGGCCAAATGAGTAGAAAATTTGGCATTTCACATTGAAAGAGCTGTTGGAGAGTATGTTTTGAGGTTGGATTGAGGTTGTGAATTTCTATGATAACACCTAGATGTAGAATGACCAGTCTTTTTACATAGCTGACACATGATTGAAATTGAGTGCCAAAAGATGTAGCGGATAGAAACTCTCCTGCTTGGAATAAAGGACAAATCCAATTCTCTCATTCCTTGGATGAAGTAATAAGGGCTTTTGAAGCTCAGTTTTCTGAGGACATGGAGTGCTTCCTGAATGCCAGGGCACAAGAAATTGTGTATGGAGGACTCGCGGCACTTATTGTTCCAGGCCGACCCGATGGTACCCCTCATTCAGATTCTTCACTAAATGTGATCTATCAGCTTTTAGGATCTTGCCTCATGGAAATGGCAAGGAAGGTAAGCAATTAACAAGTTCTCTCTAGGGTCGGACACTTATGGCCGCTTCTGCAAGGGAATAGAGTAGCTTTGGGCATGGTAAACAATCGGATGGAAGTGTAGTTAATTGTAATTTATATATTATGTCATTAATATAAGAAAAGTAAATATTTAATTTGTGTTTTCATGGTATTAATGTTTTAGTTTAGTTAATTATATTGGATAGGTATAAACAGCAACCTTATTTAAATCCATCCACGCATTATGAAATCAATTTTTTATGGAGTTTGATTTCGTTAACCGTTTATTACTGAAGATCAGTAGAAATAGTGAATCTACCCTATTTACTATTGATGGTCAGTAGTCCTATTCTATTTGCTACTAAGGCTATTAAGGTACAATATGCATGTCATGTGTGCTATTGAGGGTCAATAGCCATATCATTTTCATTTTTGTGACCTAGTAAGCCATGTCATATTTGCTATTGATCGACGGTCAATATTCCTGTTATATATGTTTGCTATTGAGCGTCAATAGGCATATCATTGTTTTTTTGTGAGCCAGCAAGTCATACTCGATCTTCTATTTATGTTCAGTAGTCATATTCTATTTGCTATTGAGGTTTAGTATGCATGTCTTATTTGCTATTGAGGTCACTAGTCATATCTTATTGCTAGTGAGATTTTAATATTGTGAGAAGTTAGAGTTCAATCACTTTTTTGGAAAAAATAATATTAATTTGTTATTTGGTTTAAGATTGGCTTACAAAATATATACCGTAGAAGGCCCTAAACGCATGCGGTGGCAATTTTGTAATAAAAAATAATTATAATATTAATTTTGATAATGACTCCTGCTCTGTGTTTTTTTGTTGTCTGCATGGTCCAAATAAAATGGATCGCTCAGAACTTTTTTCCTTTTTGGTAAATCACTCAGATTTTTTTTTTCCTTTCTTGAAGCAAAATCAATCGAATTTCCATACTCGAATTCTCATAGGGGATGTTCTAGAATTTGAAAGAGTTTACGCTTCTAGAAACAAGGTAAATACTCCACGCAGACTTTTGACACACGAGAGTCAATAATGAATGTCTCTGAGCTTTCAGTTCTAGAGAATCCCTCTCATGAGATTGTCTCTGATTATAGTTATGTCCATGAATCAATACTAGAGGACAGTACAATGTTTGAAATGATTCCAGATAACAAAAAAATCTCAATAGATTATGAGAGTGTGTATGAGTTGATGGAAAGATCTTCCATACACATTGATGATGTATTTGCATGCACTGTTGCTCAAGAAATCATAGAGCACAATGATATCGAACCATGCTCTATTGCGGAATGTCAACAAAGAGCATATTGGCCTAAATGGAAAGAAGCAATCCAGGCAGAACTAGATTCTCTGGCAAAGAGACAGGTATTTGGTCCAGTAGTGCTAACAACACCCAAGTGTAAAGCCTGTAGGACATAAATGGGTCTTTGTCAGAAAGCGTAATGAGAAGAATGAAGTCCTAAGGTACAAGGCTCGCCGTGTGGCGCAAGGTTTCTCACAACGCTCTGGAATTAACTACGAGGAGACATACTCTCCCGTAATGGATGTTATAGCGTTCCGCTACTTAGTTAGCTTGGTAGTTTTCAAAGGATTGGAAATGCAGCTCATGGATGTGGTTACTGCATATTTCTATGGGGATCTTGATTTAGAGACATATATGAAAGTGCCCGATGGCCTTACTTACCCAAGTTAAGTGAATCTAAACCACAAAGTGCGTTTTCAATTAGGTTTAAATGCTTACTTTACGGATCGAAACAATCCAAGCGGATATGGTATACCCGTCTAAGTGACTACTTGATTGAGAAGGGGTATAAGAATGATGAATTATGCTCCTGCGTATTCATAAAGAAAATAAGTTCCGGATTTGCAATTGTAGCTATAGATGTTGATGATATGAACATAATAGGTACACTTGATGAAATAAGAGAAACCGCGAGCTATTTGAAATCTAAATTTGAGTTGAAGGATCTTGGGAAAACTCAATTCTGTCTAGGCCTTGAACTAGAACACCGAGTTTGTGGAATACTAATCTACCAATCTGCGTATGTCCAAAAGATGCTCAGGCAATTTAACATGGACAAAGTGCATCCTGTTAGCACTCCCATGATCGGTCAAATTTTGGATGTAAGGAAAAACTCATTTCGTCTAAAGGAATATGACAAAGAGGTGTTGGGAGTTGAAATTCTCTATCTAAGTGCAATAGGTACATTATTGTACCTAGCCTAGTGCACTCAACCAAACATTGCATGCTCAGTGAACTTGTTAGCTAGATTTTAGCTCAGCTCTAACATAGCGTCACTGGAATGGTATCAAGAACATTTTTCGATGCCTAAAAGGAACCATTAACTTGGGAATGTTCTTTCCCTACAGAGAGACAAGAGGTATCGTAGATGGAACTGCAATCCCTAAAGGAAATATTGATGCTGAAAGTGCCACCCACTAAACCGAAACCCCAAATAATGTTTGGTTAATTTTGCAGATGCTGGGTACATCTCTGACCCACATAAAAGTCGTTCCCGAACTAGTTATGTATTTACCATTGGCAAGGCGATATCTTGGAGATCAATCAAGTAAACCCTTGTGGCTACCTCCTCGAACCATTCTGAGATCATTGCTCTACATGATGCAATTCGTGAATGTATATGGTTAAAGGCTATCATTACGCATATTCGAGGGACTAGTGGTTTGAGTTCTACCACTGAAGAGACTACTTGCATTTATGAAGATAATGTAGCTTGCATCGAACAGATGAAGCTAGGATATATCAAGGGTGATAATACAAAACATATATCACCAAAGTTCTTCTACAATCAGCAACAACAGGCTCTCCTCAAGATTCAATTGAATCAAGTAAGGTCTGAGGAGAATGTGGCAGATTTGTTTACCAAATCATTGCCTAAGACCATATTTGAGAAACATGTGAAAAACATAGGAATGCGAGGACTTTCCAAGCTCTCTTGACTGATGTAAGGATCATTGGGAGGTGTAGTCCTCAGGGAGGGGTCTAACACACACATGTCATCATCAAATGTAATAGGTGCTTTGTGCTCTTTTTCTTCGACCAAGGTGTATCTTTGGTCCCACAGAGTTTTTATTGTTACTTGGCAAGGTCTTTAGTGAGGCAACAATTCATGTACAATTTCGTCTTTAATTTGGCACAATGGGGAGTGTTAAAGAAAAATAACATTATGTGTCATCGTCAAAGTAATCGACAAAGAGGGAATTAAGGAATTACGATTATAACTCAATTAGCATTTACTATCATTACTGTAATTGATATTTCTGTTGTAATTCTCTCCTTATATAAAAGGACTATCAAATGAAATGAGTAGACTAATTTCCCCATTTTACTTTTACACTTTTTGTGCTTTTAGTGTGTTTTTAGTTACATTTGATAATTTAACGATAATCATGTTATAAAAACAAAATAAAATATTTGACAAACAAATGTAAAAGGATAATATAGGCTACACGAGATTTTGAGGTGCCAAACTATCGTGACACAGATATGCACCTAAGATTATGGCCGAAATCTTATGCCTTATTAGAGGGATCCTATCATGGATGCCAAAAATATTTTATAATCTAAACGTACGTATACGGTGGTCCATACATAAATAACTCAATTCTATTAGTTCAAACCACAATATTGTATTGTCATGTGATAATCCAAGACTACGGAATAATTACTCAATTGATGCAAGTAGCGGAACACATTGAAAAGGAAAGTGTGGTGATCACCAATGACTATATAATATAGACATTACATGAGACACATGCTATGACGAAAGACACATAACATAACACACTAAAAATGAAAAATTATATATTTATACACACACATAGACAAATATACCCTATCTAGAGCGCAGCTCCGCTTTGAAATTAAAATGCACATTTAAAGTTTAGGGTTACATTTCGGTACCATAGCCACATCTTGACCGTTCAGTTTTTAGGTCCTAATGTATAGATCATCTCTGCAAACTTTTGGCCGAATTGATGATCGTTAAGGTATTTAACTCGCTTAAACTAATGGACGAATTGAATCTGTCCAACTTGAACTGTACTAGCTTTAAGACAGTTATCAATGCCTTAACGATCATCAATTTGACTAAAAATTTGTATAGATGATCTATACATTAGTACCTAAACACTCAACGGTCGAGATGTGGATATGCGACTGAAAAGTGACCATAAACTCTAAACGTCCACTTTAATTTTAAAACAGAGCTCCACTCTGGATAAGATGTATATATATATATATATATATATATATATATATATATATACGCTCACTTTTTAGGTCCTAATGTATATATCATCTTTGCAAAATTTTAGCTAATTTGTTGATAGTTAAGGCATCCAAAACTGCAATTTACATGAACGAACCAAATCTGTCGAAGCGGAACTGTTCGTATATATTGTTGTAATTTGCAATTTTGGATGCCTTAACGATCACCAAATTGGCTGAAATTTTACAGAGGTGATCTATACATTAGAACTTAAAAACTGAACGGTTAAGATGTGAAAATATGATCTGAAAGTGGGTGCAAACCGGAAATCCTCACCTAAGCAAAAAGTGCGGATATCCGCACCTGAGCAAAAATGTACGGATTTTGTGTTTTTCTCCACTTTTCGATCACACATTCACATCTGAACTGTTCAGTTTTTAGGTCCTAATGTATAGATCACCTATGCAAAATTTTAGCCAATTTGGTGATCGTTAAGACATCCTAAACTACAATTTACACGAATGAACCGAATCTGTTGAACTGGAATCGTTCATCTATATTATTGTAATTTGCAGTTTTGAATGCCTTAACGATCACCAAATTGGCTGAAATTTTGCATAGGTGATCTATACATTAGAACCTAAAAACTGAACGGTTAAGATGTGAAAATGTGATCGGAAAGTGGGTCAAAACTGGAAATCCGTACGGATCGAAAAACTGCGGATGTCCGCAGTGGAGAACCGTTGTATATATATATACACATATCCTATCCAGATCGAGTGGAGTTCCGCTTTGAAATTAAAGTGTAAACTTCGAGTTTTGGGTTGCTTTTCAGTCGCATATCCATATCTCGACCATTCAGTTTTTAGATACTAGTGTATAGATCATCTCTGTAAATTTTCAGCCAAATTGATGATCGTTTAGGCATTGATAACTGCCTTAAAGCTAGTACGGTTCAGGTTGGACAGATTCAGTTCATCGATTGGTTTAAGCGAGTTAGATACCTTAATGATCATCAATTTGACTGAAAATTTACAGAGATGATATATACACTAGTACCTAAAAACTGAACGGTTGAGCTGTGGATATGCGACCGAAAAGGGATCCAAAACACGAAGTTCACACTTTAATTTCAAAGCGGAACTCAGCTCTGGATAGAATCTATATATATATATATATATATATATATATATATATATAGAGAGAGAGAGAGAGAGAGTAAATGACCTTTTATTAGATCAATTTAAAAGATTGTTTGTAGGATCCACTTTTTTATCACATATCGGCATCTCGATCGTTCAGTTTTTCAATCTCTATGACTAGATCTCTTCTGTAAAATTTCAGCCAAATTAATAATTATTAAGATAACGAACTATATTAAATCAATGAACGAACCAAATCCGTCAAACTTGAACTGTTCATGTTTATAATAGTAAAACACGATCATGAATCACCTTAATAATTTTTAATTTAGGTGAAAATTTAAAATTATCTACTTATAGAGACATAGAAATCTAACAGTCAGCTTGCTGATTTGTGATCGAAAAATGAATCTTACAAACGATCCCTTAAAGTGGGGGAAAAAAAACAAAACCGTTACTAAGTCTTCATAGATAGATAGGTAAATAGTTCAAGAAGTTCTTATGATGCTTATTATATAATCTGGGTTCAGGTACCATGTTCCCCTATGTATTCTATGATTCCATTAATTAAGGCTTGAGAGTGCGGCCCGCACCGACCTTTATTAAAAAAATAAACTTCTTCAAATATGGAGCAAGATCATTCATCCTTATTTATTTATTAATTTTTTTTTGAACTTAACAGATTTAAATGACTATTAAAGTGGAACACGTTATAGATGCCAGGCAGATATAGGGGAATAGAGAAGAAACAGGGGTGGAGGATTTTATTTATTTATTTATTTTTATTTATATTATGTGCCTATAAGATTGGATCTTAACGCAGAACATGTACGATAAAACAATGTTCGA
Organism: Rosa persica; assembly: GCA_025331145.1. Lineage (NCBI taxonomy): Eukaryota > Viridiplantae > Streptophyta > Magnoliopsida > Rosales > Rosaceae > Rosa > Rosa persica. Next base: position 34,251,578 of record WFKR01000001.1, read on the forward strand.
CATCAAATACCCAACGGCACATTCTTCATCCAAAAACAAAAAAACCAATGCCATTATGTGGAGTCACGGACCCGTTTCAGTCTTTTCCGCCACACAAATAATATTTTGTTTTTTTTTTCTTTTCCTGAAAGAGTACTGGACCACTGGTAATCTCCACACATTTTGATTGACTGCAAGTCTGCAACCTAACTAATTAACTATACATCAAATGGTAAACAAAATTTTTGCTTTATATAATTCATCAGTCTATTCTGGTGGTAAAGAAAACGAGAGTGCAGCGTGTAGATATGAAAAAAAAAAAAGATTTATGCGCGAATATATAGTATTGATTTCACATCTAAAAATTAAGATCTTGCAAATCTTAAGAGATGATTTAAATCTCTCTACGCTCAAGTATAAATGCTCAACAGTCACACGTATTTCGTATCATCCAATATAGAGGGCATGTGGATGACGTGAAAACGGGATGTCTGAAAAACATGGAGTATTATATTATTACAGCCATAAGTAGATGGCGGTGTGGGGCACACTTGCACTAATGTTTTGAACCTTTTTCTCCGTTAATTAAGCCCATGAATTGAATCATATAAATTTATGACAGACTTATAGTTAGTAATCGCTCATCGATTTGCATTGATTGCCATCTTTAGTTGGTACCTCTCTCTCTCTCTCTCTCTCTCTGAGCTACTATGCATGAGTGATGAGCTCCATATGAAATCTCTCAAAGCACGTTGACAGAATTTGAGGGGATTCCCTAGTCAAAGAACTCTGATAAATGGTATATTGTCTGCTTTATCTTCTTATATATATACACAGATTATTAGAAGAAGGAATGGTGCAAACCTTTGAGGGAAGCAATAAAGGCTGTTCTTTGAAATCTGTTATTAAAGTTCATCACCCCCTTCAATTTTACTGGAAGGTATATATATGTATTCCTGCATGCATCGATCCTCTACTTTGTACTCATGAAGTTAAATATACATGTACGAATTGATCGAAATTCCCTCAGTTTCACTAATGAGCAGTATCTATTTGTCAGGTAATGACACGGGCAGATTTAGGCCTTGCAGATGCATATATCAATGACGATCTTTCTTTTGATGATAAAGACAAAGGTCTTGAGAATCTCTTAATGGTAATATCATTCATCAGTTTCGGCTGCAAGATCGTTTGTTCATTTTGAAGATTAAATTCCGTCTTGCTAACCTTATTTAGCTTCCAGATTCTCATTGCCAACAGAGATTCAAATTGTTCCCTATCAAAAATGAATAAGAAAAGGTACACGCAATAACAATATCTGTTATGAACTTGCGTTTACTAAGGTATAGATAACAGTCATCCAAATCATAACTACTTTGAACTTGTTGGTTATATAAAGAGGAAGGTGGATGCCTTTGTTAAAGGAAGCTTGTTTAGCCCCAGCAAGATATCTCTTTCATCACGTTTCAAGGCAAAACTCTCTTACAGAGGCTCGAAGGAACATCTCTCACCATTATGATCTAGTAAACAATTTATGATCACCTGGATTTTTATTTTTATTTTTATTTTTTAAGAGGAAAACCTGGACGATACATGCCATGTTAGCTAGCATGAGACTCGAGCTCACTACTACTTTTTGTGTGTGGAACTAGAGTAATGAATTTTTTTCGCTGTTCATGGACGAAACAATGATGTATTCCGCTGCTGTATTTAAGGTAAGAATAATAATCAGCTTCCTATAAGTTTACAGTAACCGATAGCACCATTTGCACGTACTGCATGCATGAAAGGAATTACATGTTTAAAGTATACACTTCCTCCTCCCTGTTAAATCATTGTGCAGAAAGAAGATGAAGAGTTGAAGACTGCACAGCTAAGGAAAATCAGTATTCTCATTGAAAAGGTGAGTATTTTCTGTAAAAGACTGGGTTTGACTTGTGAGGTCATCATCTACTTAAAGGCTATTATAATTAGTAGTAAATGACCCATATTTAAGTTAGTTTTCTTTTATTACTTTGATATTTGTGATTTTGCCTACTATTTTAAACAGTTCTGTTTTTATTCCTTGCGATTACTCTAGGCTAGAATTACTGAGAACCATGAAGTCCTAGAGCTGGGCTGTGGTTGGGGAGGCTTCGCCATTGAAGTCGTCAAGCAAACCAGTTGTAGATACACTGGCATAACTTTGTCGAAGGAACAAGTGCAATTTGCTGAAAAGAAAGTGAAAGATGCTGGCCTTCAGGTACCAAAATTTATAGCTTTTGGATTTTACGCAAGTTGGCTTTTTTTTTTTCCCCAAGAAAAAAAATATATTGATTGCAACACTTGGATGCATACATCAACAATAAGTACATCGGAGAGCCATTGTGGCCCTTCCTCTATCAAAACTTGAAATGTAGCAAACTAAAGTGCATTCCTAGCTAACATGTGCGCTGTATGATTATATTTTCTAAGGCTATCTGTAGAAAGCACTGAAGGGAAGAGGTGAAACATTGTCTTCACTCACCTCTTCAATTAATTAAGACACTTTCTACCGAAAGATCAACCCCCTTTTTATTTAAATCAGAGATCAGAGACAAAGCATCCAATTCCAGGATGATTTTGAAATATTGGAATCCAGCTTGAAGCAGTGCTTAAAGTCCCAAAGCAGCAGCATATAGTTAAGTAGCCTTAACAATAAAACATCCGACCATTCCTTTAGATACTGCAAGTAATAATTCACCATTTTCATCCCTTAAACTGCACCCAAACCCCTCAAATTTGAATCATCAGAAAAAGTACCATCTACATTTAACTTAAAGAAGAGGTATTGTGGTCTAATCCAAGAAGTGATAGAAGCCTAACATTCTGATTTCGAGCAGGAACAGCAGTAACAGAAAGAAATTCAAAATTAGAAGAAAGCATCTGAGATTGGATAAACTGAGCACTCACAAACTTGTGTTGAAATATTTCCTCATTTCTTGCTTGCCAAATTCGGCGCATAACCAAACCAAAAGAACCATCTCTGATTTAGATATAGGAATCATAGGATACAGATCCTTCAATAACCCTTGTTGCCTACCTCCAATAGCACCACGAAGTGGGGAAAGAACCCAAACCATTTTTGCCTTTGGACAAGACCACAATGCATGAAGAGTTGGCTCAGGAACCCATTACATCTGGAACAGAGAGGAGAAAGGAGCAGGTGTCTTCTGTAAAGGTTGTGTGCATGCACATGGCAGAATATCAGTCAGAGCTCTCCAAATAAAAACGCGAACAGCAGTGGGAACTTTGATACTCCAAACATATTTCCAAAGAAGATTATCTTGCGAATCCAAACTACCTTCTCCACCTGTAGACCAATCTCTTCTCTGAAGGACCAGTCCGTAACCACTCTTGACAGTATAAAGGCCATGCTTGGTATAGTGCCAACAAGTTTGTCAGGGACATGATGATTTGGTAAAGGAATAGAATGAACAATATATAACCCAAAAGTCCACATCCCATCATTAGCAATTAAACAAGAGACCTGATTGTTGTTTACATATGGTGTCTTGAGTTTTATAAAATTTGCTGCATAATTAGGATAATTTTACAATATGCCATATAAAAATTTACATACTTGACAATAAATTTTATTATTGGGTAACCATTTTACGTTAAATTTGATAGTGTATTTTAGAAGAAAAAAATTACTTAAATACAAACAATAAATAAATATTATTGTCAACTTTTTAAAGTATATGAAAATAATAAAGAAGATGGCTTCGACCTCTGTAGAAGTTTCAAGAACACCTACTAAAGTTAAGATTATGAATAACTCAAAAATATTGAATGATTGATGTGTGTAAGAAATGATTTTAATCAAACCAGGAAAGCATCAAAATTATGCTGCGTGACTACCGCGAATTGCCTCAGAACTACAAATATAACAGAATTATTTGTTGGTGAGTAATATTCCTAACAAATTTTTCCGAAAATATATTCCCAAACATACCTTGATCTGTGTTGGAATTTTCAGTGAGATGCTAGAACATGTCGGCCATGAATTTATGGAGGAATTCTTTGCTTGTTGTGACTCTATGCTAGCAGAAAATGGGCTTCTTATTCTACAGGTAATATCTCATACAATATTATCTTAAGGTGGAATAAAATAGGGGCTGGGTATTCTTCTAATGGCTGGTTGTACCTCTTTTGAGTGGTATATGCATATAGTGCTGAACGTCTTGTGTGGCTTGATCTCGCCTAGTTCTCTACCTAATTTACAAGCGAGAAAAATGTAGAATTTTAGCTATTGCGTAAGCTTAATATACATCTTGTTCAGTTTTGAGCTGTTGGGGCATATTTATTACTTGGCTTATATTGTATATACCATATTCCCCATTTAATATGTTGGATCGCAAGGCACATATATGCAAGAGGTGATGCTGTCTCTGTGTGTGTGTGTGTGTGTACAGCCTTGAATATTTCGACCTCTCCATGTGAAGGATGAAGTTGCACTTTGAAGAGTGTTGGCTTAATATATGATGTTTAGGAAATATTGGTTGCCTAATACTCTAATGTTCAACTATAACATTGATCAATACATATAAATTAATCAAGATTCTGTTAATGGTTAAGGGTGGTTGATCTTTCTCAGTTCACATTCTTTCCGGATGAGCGTTACGATGAGTATAGGCGAAGTTCAGACTTCATAAAGGAGTATATCTTTCCGGGGGGATTGTTACCTTCATTAAGTAGGGTAACATCAGCTATGGTTGCTTCTTCCAGGTTCAGGTATGATCAGTTATTAATTAATAAGTACAATTTCATAAGGGTTAATATTATACTGCAATTTCTATTTTGACTTATAAAGCTTCCATTTCTGCAGTGTGCAGCACTTGGAAAACATTGGAATTCATTATTACCAAACACTAAGATATTGGAGAAAAACATTCTCGGAAAAACATAGGTAAGAAGATGACCTAGTCAATTCTCATAATCATCCCAAACTTCCATGCTTGTACAACTATATGTTTATGAATGGTTTTTAACATTTTACAAATGGTTGTGATGCCAAGATGTTATAAAAGTTTTAAGTTTCAAGAATGGTGCAATGACTTTGTGTGTTTATAGTGAAATACTAGCTCTTGGATTCGATGAAAAATTCATTCGGACATGGGAGTATTATTTTGATTATTGTGCGGTAGGATTCAACTCTTGTACTCTTGGAAATTACCAGGTACATTTCTTCCGTATTTGGCATATATTCCTGCCACCCCCAAGTTTTCATGTTCATTCGTTAAAATAAGGGTTAAAATCTGTTCAGTTCGTGTACTTTGCACCAACATCATTTCAATTTTATCCAAAAACTTCTTGATCTCTCGGTTTCTCTCCAATAGGTTCATTCTTTTAACTATTCGTCCAAATGCTCCATTAAGTCGTTCACACGACAATCTCTTTCACGTCAACTCAGCTCGATAATTTTGAAATATCCAATATAGTTATGTGCTTCTCCCTTTTTTTTTTACTTTTTGTTTGAACCTAAAAAATATTTTTGACTGAATCTTTAGAATGGCAGACAATGTGAGCCGATGTAGCGACCCATATAGGGAACAAGTAACAAGCCCAGCAAAGGAATCCAGACCGAGTCCCCGCGAAGCCCCAGAGCCAAACACTTTTAATTTCTTTTATTCTTTTTTTTTTTTCTTTTCTTCCTACCTTCTTCTTCTTCACACCCAAAATCCAAAGCATAACACAACTGCCACCGCTACCACCATAACCACCACCAAGTTGTCTCTCCGAGCCCAACCACCAATCCCATTGTGGAAACCCAACAACTTCATCCAAAATTTCATTCCCACCCCAGATGATCCCCAACTTCTCCATCAACCCAAGAAACTCGACTTGATATTCAACCTAAACATCTCAGCATACAAAACCCAAGCCCTCTCCATTCGATTCAATTTCGAAAACAAACTCAACAATTCATTATAAGTCCTAGTCTTAGACTCTTAGCTAGGCATAACATTCTCACTCGTCATCAAGCTAAAGCACTCAAAAGCCTTATCAGCCCTATTCATTTCACAGCAAGCACATACCAGCAAGAATACGACGGCGATTCATTGGGTTTCAATTTCGACGCGGTGGAAGTCGATGTGGGATGTGAATTGATTGACAAGGTGAGGGCTTTTGTGGAGGTCGAAGAGGGCGTGGGGGGGGGGGGGGGGGGGGGGGGGGATTAGAGAGGCGGGAAGGTTGTGTGGAAGGTGTTCGATGAAATGCCACTGAGAAGTTTGGATGGAATTAAGGAAGAGTGGTGGGTGACAGATGGAGGGTTTGGTTGGCTAAGTGAGCAGAAAGGAGGGGAGGAGGGAGATTGGTTTTGAAGGGGAAGATGGGTCTGGTAGTTTGGGGTTGAAGGGTCTGAGGGTTTAGGAGTTTGTAAGGTTTCATTGTTGGTTGAGAAAGATTGGGTTTTGATTTTGCGAATGGGAGAGAGAGAGAGTAATGAGGAAGAAGAGAGGACTTGAATGTTGGAAGAACAAAAGAAATTAAAAAGAAAAAAAGGAAGGGAGAAAGAACACACGGCTATATATTGAATATTTCATAACTATTGAGCTGAGTTGGCGTAAAATGGATTGTCACGACTTAACAAAGCATTTGGACGGAAAGTTAACGGAATGATCTCATTGGTGAGAAATTGAGAGATCATGGAGTTTTTGGATGAAATTAAATGTCAATGACTGAAATGATGTTAGAGGCAATGTAAGAGACTAAACATATTTTCGTCCTTAAAATAATAAAAAATTGTTCTTTTCATCATATACCCTCTCTGTGGTTTCTGTGCAGATTGTGTTTTCACGTCCTGGTAATGTTCTTGAATTCAGTGATCTATACAAAGGTTTCCCTTCAGCATATTGAATTATTGATTGTTCTGCAGAGTCTATGTTGAGAGCAAATTGTTGCTGAACAAAAATGGTGTCTAGATGGCTTATCTCGTGTTGGATTTGTATAAGCTTCCATGAAAAACTACTGTCTTTCTATAAATTTTCTATTATTGCTTTATCAAACTGTGGTCTTCTTGTATCATAATTCCATTGCTTGAAATTCAAGTTATCCGATCCATTAAATCTGGACAATTCTTAGGAAAATATCGATCCCACTTACTTATGAAATGGATGGTTTGGAACAAAACCAAATTGTAACTAATTTTCTTGAAGCATAAGAAACTTAAGGATGCATGTGAAGATTGACTTCGGTTCTGTTCAAGAGTACGAGAAATTCACTATGAAATGGAATTCTTCTTCTTGAGTGCCATTAATATTACCAAACAACAAGAAAATAATGTCTTTAGTGGAATATGAAGCATACATATTTGGTCAACCTACCAAATGAGAGGACTAAACTCTGCTCCAAGCGATATTCAGCATAGATGTTATGTCTGTTCTGGACAACACTGTAACGATGATAAACAAATTGGGTCAAGTTGGAACTGGTTTGGGAAGTATAAGCACATTTTTATCTCTCAAAAGCATATGGGTTTACCTTGCAGATGTAAATTTGGGTATGATTTCAGAAATTTTGATCACAAAGTACAATAGCACTAGACCTCCTATGCTTACTCTGTTTCCCTCTTGCTATCATGCATTGGTTACTGTCTCATTGAATTCAATGTCCCAAATGGTCTGTATATGCCATCAATAGTTGCAGAGTTTTGCGTTGGTGTTCAGTTCCCTGTGATTTTTGCAATTACTTCTGAAATCTTTGGGCTAAAGCACTATGCTACTTTGAACAATGTTGGGGTCATGGCTAGCCCACTTGGTTCATATTCGCTTAATGTGAGGGTTAAAGGGTTTCTGTATGATAAGGAAGCGAGAAGCAACTGAAAGCTTTGGGATTGGAAAGGAAGAGTGGTAATGGATTACGTTGTACTGGCGGCCGGACTCCGCTACAAAACTGTCCTGCATTACCATTACTGCAGTCACATACTCACATTGCTTGGTGAGTTGGTGTTCTTATTTCCCTGGTTTCACAGCACTGACATTCATAAGGCTTTCAATAAGGATGAGACAAGCAGCAGAGTCTGGATTTTTTTTTTGGCAAGACAGAGTCTGGAATTTTGGTGGCCTCAAAGTTGGAAGAGTGATCTAGCTCCAAAAATCTGTAATCTAATTGGAACGCAGCCCATGTAATTATTTAATTTGCTAGCTAAAAGCCAAAATTCAAATGAGTTGAACACTTGACAATTGGCATGATTATTATAAGCGAAAGTCTCGTGGAAATTAACAGTTTATCCCAAAAGATCCATCTCAAAACCAAAAACATGCATGCATGTGGAGTTTTACACGAAACAAGGATGGTGAAACCCCCAATAAAATGCAGAGATTTGTAATCTCTAGGAAGGTTCTGGTTTAATTGTATTTAAACGATCAAATAGACTATTGCGATTGCATTCATTTAAGAATAAGATTAATGAAGAGGCAGATGCAAAAGATGGATCCCTTAATGGATTGTCTCACTTAATTTGGAGTTAAACCAGTCGTATTGCATAGGATGCCAAATTTCCAATAGGAATATCTTCTAAACTAGTTTCCAATTGGGGTGGGGTGCCTATTCCGAGACCAAGTTACTGAGGCCTCTTGCATAGATAATGCAAACTAAGAGTTCTCTGTCATGTTCCACATATCCAAACACATAAAACATGAGAAATTAAGACCAAATAATCATACATAAAATACATCAGTAACTTATTGCTTTATTTGCTATAAAATATCCAAGATTTTATTGCAATCTTTAATATACTTCTTTTGTTTCTAATGGGGAAAACAACAGTTTTGTATAAGCCTAATAATGCACCGAAATTAAATCAAAAGGTCTCCATCTTCTGAAAATTATGTGCAAACCAGATTTTGTAGGCTTGTAGCTTAGCCATGGTCATCCCTCATTTTTAGGGATCATAAAGATATGGACAAACTCTTCCCGGTCAATTGTATATCAGCAGAGTGCCCGACACTCTCTATTTTATTGACAAGTTGGAGAAAAAGAAGGCTAAACTGAAAAATATTGGCATTAATGTAAAACTCCCACACAAATTTGAAGAGAACACATGATCTATATAGTTTCCTTTTCCCTAAACTCTATGGGTTTACCTATTTCATGGGTTTCAACATGAAAAAAGGAAAGAAAAAAAACATAGCATATACATATATGCATTAATCTCTATGATCTTCTATTGGTTTGGTGATGGCCTTTGGTGACACCATTTTCTCCCACGGCCATTTCAGTCTCAGCATTTTTTTCTGCCTCCTCTCTGAACTTCTTGTATATATCACTCTGGTAAAACTTCTTTGTCCTTTTCACTAGAATCAGCGAAACCAGTGCCCCAAAAAATGTGGCAGCTGCAATTATAATAAAGGACAACTTGAAGCACTCACCACCAATACAAGTCAACTCCGTATTTGCTTCCCTAGTGAGCCCTGAAGCCACCAATTGCTTCGTCGCCTCCTTATCGTACACATGACCGGTGAGTTTCACGTTGAGCAAGTACAAGCCTACCGGGCTCGCGGCTGACCCGAAATTGTACAAGGTCGAGTAGTACTTGAGCCCGAAGAGCTCGGAGATTATGGCGAAGAGCAAAGGCCATTGCGCGCCGAAGCAAAACCCTATTATGACTGAGGCCAGGTAGAGGCCATTTTTAACATTGAAGGCAATGAGGAGATGACCAACGCAAGAGAGCAATAGGGTTAGGGTTAGAATGAGAGGACGAGGGAATTTGTATCGTTTTAGTAAGAATTCAGAGTAGAATCCGGCAACAACTCGACCGAGATAATTCCATATGCTGACTAGGGACACGAAAGTGCTCCTGCTGCGGTTGGCATATCCCAACGAAGTCCCAATCTGACCCAAATTGTCAATTGCGGTCAATGTGCCCCCAACACCACATATGCACGCCATGAATAGTATGAGCATGTCAATGCTGAATAGAGCTTGGAGAATTGTGTAGTCCTCCCCTCTATTTGGTGGCTGAAAACAAGTTTTCCAACAAGATTGGGTAGGTTCCGCAATGGACTCAGGAGCTTCATCCACTAATTGTTTATCGGTTGGGACGGCAGCAGGGATGGGCTTTTCAGTGACTATTTTGACGTCACCGTTCATCTCGAGTTTTTTGCTCTCCCAAATCTTGTACTCCTCAATTACAACCACCACGATGGGGAGGGCGAGCAAGAAGAGCACCATGGCGGTGCTGGCTCCGTACTCCCCTTGAGTGAAGTGCACCCTATTCTGTATTATGATCATGATCATCAGAAAGCCAGCGAGCCCGAGAGAGATGTACAACATGTTGTAAAACACCTTGACCTCGTTGCTTTGTCTGATCACCTTCATGATCCTAATAGTCTTCAGAAAGGCGAATGATATGGCCGCCGGAAGCCACCCGATGAGCAAAATCAAGGCTCTGGTGTCGTTGTAGTAGAAAGCATAATACATCTGCGTGATGATGGCGCCGCTGAGGCCGACGTAGCCCTTGAGGAGCCCCAAAACGACGCCGCGGCTCTCGGGGAAGTTCTTGACGCACGTGACCAGCGAGCCGGTGTTGGCGAACGACTGGGAATTGGCGCCGATGCAAATGTAGAGGCACATCTGCCAGACTTTTGGTCTGGCGATTTTCTTGGTGACGGAGAGCCAGATCATTAAGTATCCAAAGAAGTTGAGGACGGCGCCGACCAAGAGGACCACCCACGGCGGCGTGACCTCGTTGAGGAGGCCGGAGAGGATTCCTACGTTGGAGCCTAAGTCTTTGAAGAAGCTGAGGAGGTTGAGTGTGCTTTGGTCGTAGCCGAGGACCTTTTTGATGTCGGGAGAGTAGAGGCCGAACATGTAGGTGGCGCCGGCAGCGGACATGATTAAAAGAGATGCAAAGACCATGAACCACCGGCCGTTGAGGACCTGGAGGGTCATGCCTTTGGTGTCGGCCCATCTGCCCGGACCGGAAATCGTCATGGCTCGATTGAGATCTATATATATTGAGGTTGAACCAGAGAGAGAGTTGTGAGCAAAGTTTGGTATGGAGTAGAGAAAATGCAAGAGTAATATATAGAGGGGAGGTCACGCAAAGAAGAAAGCAAGTGACAAACACAGAGAAGATACAGTCACACCGAGACTAAATTTTATAAAATGAGTAAATGGGAAGGAGTAACTTGCTGAAGAACAAGATAAGAAGGAGGAGCTCCTACTACAAATTTCATCTTATCAAGAGGAATATTAATGTGGGGAAATTAATTAGTGAATTTGTTTTTAGTTTGTGCAAGTGGATATAGGAGAGTTTCTTCCGTGCTCAAATTAAGCCACCAATTTGGACAAAATCTATTTATCCAAAATGGATAAATAGAAACTCATTAGAAAAACGGATAAAAATTCTAGCACCAGAATTTTGATCATTTATTAGAATTTATTTTTTTTTCATTTGGAACATTAGGTAATTTTGTTTTTTATTTTTTGATTTTTTTTTAATGTAGATGCAGAGCATATGGAATATATATGCAGTATTAACTTGTACATATCGGTCAATTTCGATTATACTAAAGATGTTCTCACATTAATGTATTCATTAAAGGTTTAAATTATACCACGATCATTATGTATGACTCAATAGCTTATCACTTTCTCACTTATTATTTTTTCTCTTCTATGATTAGAGAGACATCTCCTAGTTTCCGGTATATATTTTTCTAGTATATTATATAAACTGTTGAAGTTTCCTTTCATTATGAGTTATACTTTTTTCCAATACATTGACAAGATTTATTCATTTTTATTCTTTTGGATGAAGCATTAACAAGGAAAAAGTCTCAAGTCTCAACAATACAATCATGAAAAAGAATCAAAAAATTTTAAATATATCATTCCAAATGGGACGGGATATGTCAATATCACATGCACAATCAAATTCTACAGCGCTGAAATTTCAGAAGAAATGGGAGCTTGTGGTGTCTACTTAGTACTTACCTCATATGGTTACTTGCCCCCGTTTGCTTTCTCTAAACGAATGTTATCCTAATTTTTTATCACGTTTCAAATTTCCAATATTAGCCGTCCAAAAATAAAAATATTCTTAAAATTAAGTACCTCTTAATCGTTGATGATGAAATAAAAGTATCAACGGCTCTATCGTTGATAATGAAATAAGATACTTAAAAGACAAACTTAACAATTGAGCACATATTGCTGATTTCAAGGAGCAGATTAGTAAATCAACCATCTGATTGGTTATAATTAGTTGTATCCGAGAATTGTGTTTAGCCATTTAGGTAGATGATCAATTAACAATTTTCGACTTTATAAATGCGTTGTCTAACCTTTCAAAACAAAAAAAAAAATACTCTGTCTAATAAAAGAAAAATCTTCTAAAGAAATGAAAGTGATCGGTTCGATAATGTTTCCCATTATTGTTTATAGGGTTAAGAAATTAAATAGCTAACATAACCATCTCAAAACACTCCCGTAAACATACTGTAGATGGCAAGATAATTATAATGAGCCCACACACATGCATTGCATCTGTAGAGATCTTCTCATCCTCGTAACGCGGTATGAATCCGTTAATTAGTATGAACACACCTTTATTTTAAAGGACAGGTATTGAGCTGGTCGTACATTTTACAATTTCTGTTAGTAGCATACAACTTACTATATATTTCACTTGTTATACTTCCTATAAGAAATTTCTAAAATAATCTGGAACGAAAGTGATAAGGGTAATATAGCAATAAGTGCACATTGACCGACCAGTGATTAAATTCATCTATGAATCATCGTTAGTTAATTAACATTTTGAAACAAGTCTCATGTTAATTAAGATTAGCACGTGCATATGTGTTGATGCTTTAAAAGATGGGAAAGATTACTACTTGCCCTATTTGCCATTTTATTACTTTTTGTAGCCGAGTATGTAACGTCTATACTTCTACAAATATAAGACGAAAAGAAAAAAATTTCCTCTTTTGTTCTTTTTTTTTTTTTTGATAAGAAATTGAATTATTGTGTAGATAGGCTTGACAAATAAATCCAGTTAATTGTTGCAATAAGAAGCATTTGTTACGTCCTCTTATGCCTGGTCACCTATACATGTTAATTAAAAATATTAGCACATGCATGCATGGATGCTCAAATAGATGGGAAAGTAATACTACTTGACGACTTGACGTCTTGCACAGTTTGCCAATTCATTATCTTTTGTAGCAAATGCAAGTTTAATTTTTTGTTTTAATGAGAGACATGAGAGATGATGAGAGATAAATAATAATTATTGACACATTTACAGAATTTAATTTAGTCACGGGATGCAATTACAATCACTAATTGGATGAATCAGTGTGGAACCCTATTTGCCAATTGTAATGAAATGAAAATATGTGAAGAAAAAAATTCTGATTTTGTTTTTGCAGAATAAAATTGGATTCTTTAAAAATATAATTGTCAATGCAGGTGCTGGATATTTTTATCTAGATAATGCATAAGGAACAGTTGGCGAATGGTGATGCATGCTTAGCTAGCCCGAAGTAGCTGGGAACGCATTGCTGGAATTTCAAAGTCAATAGCATTGACCTTGAAGATAATGACTGATGGGCTCGGACAGATCGACATTCAAAATATCAATTATAAATTTGGAATATAAACTATAAAGTGGGAAATGATTATACAAGTGACTAGTAGGATAGTTGAATATATACTACGTGGGTGAATGTAAGTTGTTGATTCAGCTCAGTAGTTGACCCAGCCAGAGCACCTATTGAACCGGTCCTAGAATTCCTGTTGTTTCGAGAATGCGTTCAATATTTCTCAAATTATTAATAGGTAGCTCATGTTGTTGAAAAATATATCGTAATACGATCATCATAGTTCTAAGTTCTTTCAATAAATATATTATTTATTAAGTGTCTAAACCACTGTTTTTGATCAATCTCCTCAAGTTTTCTAATGGATTGTTCATACGGCATGTCGATGACAATGATATTTAATTTGAGAGCGCCTATTAAATATTGTCCTGTTGTCTATTATTGTTCTTGTAAAGAAATTTTTGTAAGTTAAAGTATCTCAATATTGATAGTCTTCAATAATAATATTTAAAGAGTATTTACAAAGTTTTTAGGTTAGTATATATAACGGGTAAGAAACCACAGGGAATTAGATTAGGATCAGGCTAGTTAGGTCAGGGGTTCGAATAATATGTGATACCCTTCAAATCTTGCTAGTGTGTTGCGTACCACCATGCATGCTTGTGAAAATTCCGGTCACATTTCTTTTGCCTTTCATTCTTTCCGTCGCTCAAACAATCTTTGTGCTCAACCCAAAAAACAATACAGCCTTCGTGTTTGTGGCTTATAATATATAAAGAAGAACAGTGCAGGTACGTGTACATGGATATATATCCAAAAACTTCGTGGAACGACTCAAATGAACAGCATTGATTAATTCTCCCTCATTGATTTTAGGATCTTAATTGACTTGGGCTTCTATATTGGCATGTACGGTATGGTAATACTGACATTACATGCAAAATTCAGCACTTCCCTGTCGTGCATATATACAAACTAAAATGGCTTGTCTTCACTCTTCACTAGATCAGTAGATCAAAAATATTCTCGCTCTCCCCGCGCTCTAAAAACTAGTAGACAATTTCTGTAGTTATTGCATATGGGTGAAGTGGAACTGTGCAGGCACAAATCTATGTATTAATATAAACTATGTATACATAAATATACATCTTGACGTCAAAAAGAAGAAACAAAGAAATAAAGAAAAACTTTTGTAACCAAATAAAAAAATAAATAAAGAAAAACTTATCAAGAAGATGCTCTCGGTTTATCCATCACCTGATGTCTACCTTATGTCTCAAAGTCTGAACGTGCGGATTAGCCATCACCTTGTACCAAACAATCTTACTCTACTGTAATATACAAATTTTGTTAGGTTCTAGCAGTAAATGAGATTCTACGCCATTCCCATATTAATTATAACCTTAATCCAAAATCCAAATGTGATCATTTATATAATGAACTTCACACCCTGTCCATGTGTAACTCGTAAATGCTTGCAATATATTCATGAAAAATAATGATCACTATGTATTATATATATATATATATATATATATATATATATATATATATTGACCTAGCAATGGCACTTCCCTTATTCCACTCTTCAATTATTTTTTGCAGTGGTAGATTCAGAAATTTTTCTCAGAATGGGCAAGACTAAAATTAAACGGTCATTCAGTATCAAAATATTATTACTCTTATAGGTGAAGATCAATAAAAATTCATTGATCACAATATATATATATATATAGGATTTTTCTCAGGTAAGGATGTCCTTAGTTTTTCTTAGGTGCGGATTTGGTGTTTTCACCCACTTTCCGATCATATTTTCACATCTTAACCGTTCAGTTTTTAGAGCCTAATGTATAGATCCCCCTGCAAAATTTCAGCCAATTTGGTGATCGTTAAGACATCCAAAACTGTAATTTACACGAACGGACCGAATCTGTCGAACCGGAACCGTTCGTATTTATAATGGTAAATTACAGTTTTGGATACCTTAACGATCACCAAATTGGCTGAAAATTTTCAGAGGTGATCTATACATTAGGACCTAAAAACTGAACGGTTAAGATGTGAAAATATGATCGGAAAGTGGGTTAAAACCAGAAATCCGTACCTAAGAAAAACTAAGGAGGTCCTTAGCCAAGAAGGACTGTATATATATATATATATATATATATATATATATATATATATATATATATATGAACGAGCTAACCATCTTTTAGACCAACATTTAGGTCACATATCGATAACTCCACGGTTCATTTTTTAGGTTCCAATAACTATATCACTTATGCAAATTTTCAATCAAAAAATTGATGATCATTTTGGTACTGACCTAGATCAAATTAATGGACGAACCGAATCTATCAAACCTGAACTGTTTGTGTTCATAATTAATAAATCACAATTATAAATACTCAAACAATCAGAGCATCTTCCTCTTCTTCCTCAATACTGTTCTTCCTTTCTGCTATTTTTACAAACCTAAAGGTCTTCTTCGCCTTAAGCTTCTTAATCAACTCAAAAGATCGAGGTTGGGCAACTGCCAAACCTCGGCACCTAAATCCACCCCTTATTGTTGGTTACTTTCAGCAAATATAATGGCCGTGTGAACATGGGTACAAATAAATAAATAAATAAATAAATCCTTATCATAGTATGTGTGATTAGCTAATTAAATAAAGGAAGAGTGCATTGTTATAATTATCAAATAATTGATAGCCAGCTTCATAAGAAACAATGTATGTATCACAAGCCTTCAATAAACTTAATCAAGATCAAATTAACAGCGATCGATCTCAAGGAATGCGATAGATTGGATTCTTGTTTTTATGATCGATTATTCAAATTTGCTGATGAGCCAGCCTTGGCGACAAAGATCCAACTCCTTCTAATGGTATTTTAATCACCAAATTAGTTGATTATTCGACCCTTAAGTTGAAGGGGAAAGGTACAAATATAACTAGAGAAATTGAGCCTATATATTTGGAAAGCGTCTTGGCAATTAATTTCCAATTGAATGGGAGAATATGTCCATGTCAAACCCGTATACACCAAACTATGAGCGCTCAAGATTAACCGGTTAGTTTTGTAATATCCCTGCATATAAATTAGTTCAGGAGATTACATTAAAATCAAACAATAAAAATGAAAAAGAGAAATAAAAGGGAAATCAGACTGAAGAAATAAACAAGTAAAACAAATGTAAACAAAAGAAGTCACCAGAAAGATTAATTACAATATTATCAACTCACTCAATTAAACTCATCCAAAACTCAATACCTTTTACCAAAAGGACTCTTACAAGTCACATCGTGATAAAATCATAGGAAATATTAACCCAACAATCAATATGAAAATCTAATCCAACCTGGATACATTGGCAGACAGACTAGGACAAACTTAACAATTATATTAAGCTTAGCTCACAATACTACTACAAATTCTAATCTATCTTTTGGTTCCTCTCAGAGATTATCTTAGCACAAAAATCAAGCAAATATGTAATTACTTATTCATTTGATTACAAGCACAATCACTTGAATGCTGAATCCAAAATCTTTTAGTCTTTTTTTTTTTTTTCATTTCTTTGCTCAAGTAGATGATTCATCCGATTTACTTGATTTTTTGTAAAAATTATTGTTAAGGGAGGCCAAAAAAAAATTAATTAAAGTAATCTTATTGTATGATTGATCGATGAGCCTTGTTGGCGTTTTCGGGACTTCACTGGAGAAATGTCAAAAGTTCTTACATTTGTATCAATAGTAAAAGTTAAGTTCTGATCGTTCTTATCTCAAGGACTTTAAATGTTTAGATAAAAACAGAATGATTTGTTGAAAGTGATTGAGAAATTTGTCACAACAAAAACATATACAATATACACGTGCTCCTCTTAGGTTATGAAATTATTATAAATATATAAGTCGTAAGAAACTAAGAACTAAAGAGAATTCTGCATTTCACCCTATTAATGAATGAAACAAGAAAAGTCTTAATGGGATCAATTTACCTCAAGGAGTGCCAGGTGGGTTGTCACTGTGAAGTGAAAAGATCAGTTTAGTTTTGTGAACTATCTAACAACTAGTAGTCAGAGGATCAAAATCTTGTCTTACCAAGGAATATGTCATTCTCACGCAACTAATCCAATTGTACGTACTTACTAATAGTTAGTTATAGCCATATTTGAAAATACAATTTTCATTCACAATCTGGTAACACAACAGATCATGCATTTGACTACTAAGGATACGTTTTTGTTACTAATATGGATGTGCCTGTGCCGTGTGACTTTGATCACACTTTTCGATTGGTCCATTCAGTAACCCTCATAAGTTGTCATGAAGGAACAAAGAATAGTTTGAATAATAAGTAGACTAACTCGTCAGAAAGTTCTCATACTATATACGGTACAAACCAAACCAGAGGATTCAAACTAGTATTTTCTCAGTACTCATTTATTCGGGGTCAATGCCGCTGTAGATACGCAACAGCAGCCACAAGTACTTGCACAGAAACTTTGGATAGAGATTGAATAATCTGATCGAGCCTGATATGTTGATGATTTGAAGAAGCAAAGGTTTCCTTCTTGCACTCTGCCTAGTCAACTCCCTCGAACTTCAGGCACTGCTCTTTTCTGAGCTGTGCTTTTTGTAATTTGACAAAGAAAACAAGAAACTGAGGCACAAAGCGATTCTGATCTCTTTGTTTTTCGCCTTTGAAAAGTAGACAGAGATCAAGTGTTTACACATTGAAACTGAAAGGGAAGAAAGATGGAAAAGTCTTAACCCACACGATTGTAATTCTAATCAGCTTAACATAAAGTTAGAAACGAATCAATAATCTTCAAAATTATGGAGCTGTATAGATTCGCTTCCTTGTACGAAATTTTTTGTTCTTTTTCTTTTCCTAGAGTGGTGTCGTATCCGGCACTGAAGGGTTCTGGTTGATGACATCTTAATCCACATTATATTTCTTTAATTGTAAGAAGCTTCTTGTTTGACTTTGGGGTTTGGCCCTAGAAGCGCCTCAAATTCAGACTCATGCTAGTCTTCTTCTGGTTTAACTTGCAAAGTAGAAAGCTGCTTGATGCTGCTACGACAGTGACAGTGGGACTTTTGTTCCAACTTGGAATCCAGGGCCCCTTGGAATGCAGCTTCCTAGCTATCACCTCATGCTCAGTGATTCCTTTCATCCATCCGGAAAACTCGAAAGAAATAATAAATACGCATTTTTACTATGTCGCGACGTATAATATACAGCTTAAGAGATGTGATTTGCTGAAAGATTTTATCACTAACAAGTTTACATTTCCATTAAGACAGCTTACATGGAACTCTGGTCATTACAAGAGGCTGTAAATTTCTTCCAGCATTGTCTCCAATAGATGGACGTTGCCTCCTCCATTTTGTTTTTTTTTTTTTTCCTTTTCTTTTTTTCTGATAAGAGAAAGAAAACTAAAAAAAAAAAAGTCACAACAAACAAGTACTTCCAGCTTATCTAACGGAATGCTGGTGACACAAAAAGCGATGAAAATGATGAAAATATTACCAATTATCATAAGAAAACATTTTTATCAATTTCTCAGCCACCAAGTTAGCCTCCTTACAAATATGCTTAAATTGGAGAGACTCGTGATTTGTGGACTTTGTTATGGTCTCGTATTCCACAGTAGAACCATCCAGCCCGAATGAGTTAAGAAAGACATGTTTAAAGTCAAAATACTGCAGAGAGCCAAGTGTGTACCATTTACTGTGTTTTATCACAGTGCGGAACTCAACTTCCAAATATCAATGCAGACACAAGGGCTCGAGACAAATAGTTGAGGCTACAGAATTTCTACTGCAAGACCAACCACGTGAAGACTGAGGAGAGGAAAAGATAACACAAAAACGAATACCATGGGCAACAACATGTCTTTTTCCCAATTAGAAGTACTCTAATTTCTTATCTTCCTTCATTTCTTTGTCAACAAAAGAATTAAAGGATAGAAAGAGAAAAGGTTACAACTTACAAGTAATACTCAAACAGGCAACTAGTGAACGACAGTACATGCATAAAAATCCTCCTAGGCAAATTTACTTTCAACATCCCACATCAAGAACCTAAAAAGAGTAAACAGAACACAGCTACAAGTTCCATGAAAACGACCATCCAGCTTTTAGACATTAGTAGCGGTCAAAGGAAGATGGCCGCCCTCCCCTGCTAGGGCGGTCGTAAGGGCCAGCCCTGCTACGGTAACCTCCCTCATCTCTTGCCGGACCTCCCCTTCCATATCTATCACTGCCACCTCTTGCTCCACCATCCCTATCATAGCCTCTGTCTTTGCCATAGCCATTTTGAGGATAACGATCAGAACCACCATATCTGTCACTAGCAAAACGATCACCAGTTGGGTACCTGGACAGAATAACCGCACAAAGTACAGCATAAGTACTAATGTACAGTAGTTTTTCTCCTACCATATATTAAAAAACGCAACATTTTATCTAAACAAAAGAGAGAACAAAAAAGCGGGTTTGAATACAAACAACTATTAAGTCCAGAACCATACATAATGACAGTATGGAACAAAGCAGTGAAGAAGTAATTGATACCTGTCACTGACATAGCGATCACGGCTCCCATACTTGTCCTCCCTGCTGTCAAAACGATCCCTGTCTCCATAGCGCCCTCCATCATAACGGTCATCCATGTAGCGATCATGATCTCCACCAAAGCGATCCCCACGCCCACCAGCCCCGAACCTAGAATGTGAAGAGAATGAACCTCCACCTCTTCCACCACCAGCCGAAGAGCAGTCTCGAGCCCAATGTCCTGTACGCCCACACTTGAAGCATTCATCTTGACCCACAGATCTATCACCACCTCCTCCGTAGCTTCTCCTGCCACCAGAAGAGTATCCTCCCCCTCCTCCTCCTCCTCTATAGCCATGGTCTAAATCTTCCCCTCCCATTCTGGGTTGGGCTTTGTTCACAGAGATGGTGCGGGCACCCAATTCCTGTCCATGCATCTCCCGGATTGCATCTTCCATTGCCCGTCGATCTCCAAATGTAATAAACCCAAAACCACGAGGACGCCGTGTATCTCTTTCCACCATGATCTACAGAAATTCCAAATTAGAGATGCTCATACCCAGCGTTTACAGAGACAGCAATAACATAAACAAAACAATTATAGTTTGTTTTCAACATGATGATATTCGCAAGATTTGCAAGTTAGACAAGCAAGAGCATCACACACAAAGACGGGATGCATTGCATTATCATACATTTAAAATTGTATGAATTCATTACTCAGAAGATTAAGGATGCAATGCACTATGATAAGTATAAAACTAATTCCAGGTTCTAATATGAATAATGTGATACCACTGAACTGACAAATGTTCTTCAAAGCATGATAAATACTGAGAAAACTAACCATATGAATAAAAACTAGGATAGAACATTGCAAGTCGGGCATGATCCAGATTAACTGAGATTCCCAAGCAAATGACATTACTAAGGCAACCGCATTATATACAAAAGACAGTTTAAACTGGTACTCCAAAAATTTCAGCGAGCACAAAGACAGAAAACTTCTACTAAGCACAAATAAATAGAAAGTAGGTGAGAACTGTCATTTCCTAATTCCTATTACAGAAACTCATCTGCTTTAAACAAAACTGACAAAGCTATATACTTCTACTACTCAAGGGAGTTCTCATCCAGAAAATAACAATCAAGTTGCAGTAATTTCTCAAAAACTGGCAGAAGAATGAGAAAATTACGTACAAAGAAACAAACAGCGATCAAGATCATCTTTATATGCACCCACAAACCCACACTACAAAGACATATAAAAGAGGGGAAATTTTTAAAATTAGACCGATCAAGAACTGAGAAAGTGATTTCAGAATTTATTATCATGTAAGTGACTAACTACAATTAAAATTTGAGACTAGATAGGGGTTTGTACCTAAAATGCATTTTGCAACCATCTAACTGATAATTAAAATTCAGTAAGTTGATACTTACTTTCCCTTTGTAAATATCGATAACAGAGCGCCATGTTCATACTGGAATATTTCTGATATTAGAAGAATCCACATCTGACAATAGATGACCACTGACCTTGAATTCCCACAACATCAAATGAACTAGTTCCAGCATAAACAGATACCTAACCCACAACAAGGTTAAATGCATCTAGTCTCTATGCCCAGAACACTATCAAGTATATCAGCAGTTACAGTGACACCAGAAACATCCATCTTGCAGTCACAAAACCAATCTACCTTCAGGCAAAGCTACACAGATCAGCCAGAGAAAGGCAGCTCTTGCAGCATTTGATCTTTACACAATTCAAAATTAACAACTCAGAACACCGAAATACATCTAGTTACCCGCAGCAACCATCTTTACTCTGCAAATTATGACCAACTTGTTCCACAGCTACCTAGCTCCATCAGTCTTTCAACAAGTCAGCTGTAAACCAAAAGATTCCTAAACAGCCAAGATACTCTGTCCAAAGAAAATACTGATTCCCTTTCCAACAAACAATCTAGTTATAGTAAACACCTGAATTATCTCCATGTTCTGGCTTTTTTATTTTTTAGAAATTCTGAAATTTTTTTAGTACTATCAAAATTCATGCCCTCAGGTATTATGGAATCTTAAATCAAAGTTGCAACTACAGATACACTAGAAACCATCAATGATAGTGAAGCATTTATGTTGCTGAACTCAGACTTGTCCATGCGATATGATAATCAAACACAATACTCTTTCTGACACCTTCAAAAATGCAACTGATCTGAACGATGACTCAAAAGACCAACAGACTGCATTGCATAAACGTGGCCAAATGTGAATTTGCCAGACTGACAGAGTTGGAGACCCAGAGCTAATGTCAAAAAGTCTAGCTGCTCTTCATTCCCCGCTAAACCAGCAACATTAGCTTTATCATCACAACAAAACAATAATAACAAAAGAGTTGGAAGTAGTTCAAACAAAGTTCAAGTGCAAGGCTCAAAAGCAGCCCCATACTTCCAAGAGTGCTCTGCATTAGCAGATGAGAGGATCCCATTGCCGGCCAAAAGCAGTTAAGAGTCACTAACCCAGACTAACCCCCTCAAGCATGAACTAACTAAATTTGACACTTTGGAACCTCACCCAATCGGGCATCAGAAGTTTACTACATCTGAAAAACAAATTAGCAAGAGACGACAAAGCTTTGTGATTTAGCAGCCACTAAGAAACTCTCCACATAACAGATGATGAGTTGAAGTAGATAATCCTCTGAATTCTATGAGAACAGAAACATATGAACATGGAGGAGGAGGAGAAACTATCCGGCTCAAAAATCATTCTCACAAGACAGACAACCTTCACCATCATGTTTTGAATCAAACCAACCAAAAAAATTGGCAAGCTGATAGATATAGGGGCCTTTGATCTACTTAGAAAAATAAAAAAAAACCCTCTTGCAGCAAACGAACCAAATCACTGGTTCATGCAATGATCATCTGAGACTTCGGCACTTGATGAAAAGAACCCAAACAGAAAGCATAAACTTCAGTACGAGAAACTTCTCATATTTGACACGTCATATGACTTGCTGATTAATCAGTTGATCCTCTAAGCAATACTTATGGTCCAACTTTCCAACGTTACCACAGGACATTTCTTGCGGAACCCAACCACATCTCTTCCATGTATGAATACTTTGTTACAGAATAGCAGATGACACTAAATCAGGTCACTAAGTTTAGCTGCCTTGAACCAAACTCCACAAATCCCGAGACCATCTGCTAATGTTTCTATTTCCTGGCTTGAGATTTGTACTCCCAAAAGCTATAATCTACTACCAAAAATGACAAAGTCTGGGAACTTGATGCAACCACTTAACAAAAACAGCTCTACGTAAAACCCATCTATGCACGGCATCAAAAGATCATAACCATCACTCCAGAAAAACAAGAAAAAAATAAGGAGCATTAATATACAACGATAAAAGAAAAGAGAAAAGAAGGAAAAAAAAAAAAAGTTCCAGATACAGAATCATCAAACAGTACCAAACACGTATATGATCTGCAGTAGTGTACTATATCCATAGGATCTCACTGCTCAAGATCCCAAAACTACAGCACCTTGGTTTTGAACAGAGTGCACCAAAAACCAAAACAAAGTTAAGCATTTTATACTCCAAATACCTTCGCAAGTTTCAAATTTCATTTCAAAGAGAAAGCACAAAAAAGCTAGAACTTCAAAACCGAAAATGCATTTTTTTTTTCTTCTTTTTACAGATTATCCATGAATTTTCAATCAAAAAAGCTAACTACGGATCAAACGAAAGCCTCAAACCGATTAACACAACCAATATTGAACTTTTTTTTTTCCTAAAATCAGTCAAAACAATTGAAACCGATTTTCATCAAAATAATTCAAACAAACAAAATTTTCATACAGTTTTCAAGCAAAGCAAAGCAGCTTAGACGTAACAGAAAGAAAATTTAAGCGTCGGAGGAGAAGGAATTGAGGTTACCTGAGATTCATGGACTTTGCCAAAGCGAGCAAAAGCGCTCTCGAGCTGATGCTCTGTGACGTCCCAGGCCAAACCTCCGACGAAGATTCGGTACTCTTCTTTTCCGGCCATCTCTCTCTCTCTCTTTTTCGCTCTCTCTGAATTTTGTTTTGTAGCAAAACCCTAACCGCTTCGGCCTCTTCGTCTATTGCCTCGTCTACTTTGAATTTCTTTTTCCCCTTTTCTTTTTCTATTTATTTACTTTATATATTAGGACAGGCCCCATTTTTTCTGTATTCTCACTTTAGTCCTCCAATTTTTTATTTTCAAGTTTGGTGGCCCTCCAATTTTTGCTCTATCCCATTATGTAACCGTTTCACTCTCTCGAGTCCAAAAGTTTTGTAGTGCTCCGAGGTCGGAGGTAAATCGGTAATGGAGTCCTAAAGTTGTTCAATGTTTTTGAGTATTGAAATTTTGTAGTCGAGAGTTGTTAGAATTCGTTTTGTATGGAACACAAAATAAAATGTAACTAATTAAACGACTCTCAACTCCGCAATTTCAATACTCCAAAATATTATAAAAAAGAACTTTAAAACACGATAGAGATAAATGTACTATAGATTCTTTTAGAGTCTATACCTTCTTGAAGTCTAATAGTATTTCTCTATCCTTTTCAACATTAGGACAAGTTTCAAGTTCGAATGTCTGCTCCCTCGTAGGGGTCTGTCTAATTGGGCATACAAAGGTAGCTGAATGAAGAAACTCACGTCATGGTCGAAGACAAGAAAAGGGAAAAAGAACTGATCTTGATTCATTATATCATTGAAGGAAGAAACAATTGCAAAAAGTTACAGCTGTGAAATAATTACATTAATGGACGTACATAATTTGCAGGACTGTACATGAAATGGCACAGGTATCAACAAGTGATTGAAGTGTGTTAAACTTCAGGCTTTTACTCCCTAATTCTATTGTTCTGATAAAAGGGGGAGCCTAGTAACACTGCTACCTCCACCACCACCAGTTAGTGATTTAGAGTTAGTAGGTTTCATAGAACCGGATTTAACAGGTTTCGAAGAACTCTTCTTGTTTAGCCTCATGGGAAGAATCTGCAACCTCGGATTGCGCTTAGTACCTGAATTTTCAGCAGCCAACTGATAACTTTCCACCAGCTCCAGCTGTCTGGCAATTATTTCGGAGCGTCTTGGAAGGAGCTCTACTGGTTCCCCACCAGGAATCACTATATACTCGATTGCAAGTCGAACCTCCTAACACAAACAAAAGGAAATATAGTGGTACAGTTAAGCAGATGATATATGTAAGGATCAAATGAATAGAAAAAATTGACACTCAAAATCAGACGTATTGAAAGCGAATGTGAAGTTGCATGGCGTACAACAGAGAGGACAATTTCTCAGAAACTGCCGGTAGAGGTATCCATAGAAAATAGGTGGGATGGGAAAGGAAATGCACCTCCAATGCATCGATCTCTTCTAAAGATGGTTTTCTTTTGGGTGCATCATCTTCAATTTCAATGTCAAAGGAATTATTGACAAGCTGCTTTGGCAAAGAACCAACTGATTCCATTTCAAGAATCATACGAACTGCCTTCACGATTTGCGCCATGGTATTCGACTGCAAGATAAACATGAAATATGTAAATGCGCCCCAGCAAGCTTATAGGCAATACAGATAAAGTACACAGACATTACCTTCATGACAAATACAGGCAACTGGTGGAATTTTGCTACACCACGAATCCATGGGTTTTGCTTCATCTCAGAACTGGATGCTATAAT
This sequence comes from Rosa persica, assembly GCA_025331145.1. Lineage (NCBI taxonomy): Eukaryota > Viridiplantae > Streptophyta > Magnoliopsida > Rosales > Rosaceae > Rosa > Rosa persica. Next base: position 34,277,427 of record WFKR01000001.1, read on the forward strand.
TGCATCTGCTGTTCCAATATCATCAGTTACCTCAATTTCATGCTCAAGCCCCATCACCTGTGCGACTTGCAGTAGGTCAGCTTCAAGGATCTACAGTCAAACAAAAAGGAAAGGATCAATAAAGATCATCTGCCTAGTCAACAAATATCCCACATACAATTTCTTTGGGGGTTTGGGTCAAAATACAAAGTGTAACGTTGGTCCTTCGTGGGTGTAGATTTTCCAATTAAAACAGAAAGTGAACCATGTGGAAACCAAGTATTTTACCTTGTATGTATATATACACACTGGTGAACTTCTCTTCTTCACAGATTTATCACTGCTCAATCTTCTAGACACATTGGGTGTAGGATCTAGATCTTCCTCGTCAGACTCCAAAACACTAGCAATAATGTCTTTAGTAACACCAAAATCTGATACTTTTTGATAGTTCGGTTCAGATAATTGAGTAGACATGCGAGAGTCATCAGCATCCGCATCAATACGACGAACTTCAAACAAAGGAGATTTCCCTATAAGCCAGAAACCTTCAAATCAGATTAGGTGTTCCCTAACAACTTCACTTCCAAGTGGAGTCCGTGAAACTCAGGTAATAAGTAGAGGTTCTAAATGAGAAAATGTGAAGTACCAGCCAGTATAGCATCCACGGTTGCATCTAATCTGTGATGAACCCGAAATTCTGTTTTAGATATAATCTCAACAGCACAGGTAAATGTAGGAGGCCCCTTTCTTTCAAGAATTGTCTTTTGAACTTTCCTCTTTCTCGCTTCTTCATCTCCCAGGGTCACACTCTGCATTTACATGAAGAATTCCTTTAATCTATCAACATTTCTTATCCAGGAAATGCTTAAATTGGTAAGACCAATACACGATAATCATTGTAGTGGAAATGATGATTCATACAAGATAGCAACTTGCATGACTAATGGCAATTTGTACAATTATAAAATGAAAAACTTGATGCATAACAGAAACTTAATTGAAATATCTATATAAATCCAATTCGAATGAATATAGAATGGATGGCATTGTACCTCTATGCCACCAACAAGGATTTGTAAAGAAGGATTCTTTATTATGTTGTCTATCGTCATTCCATGTGCTGTTCCAACTAGCTGAACTCCTCTTTGAGCAATAGTACTGGAAGCCAATGCTTCAAGCTCTGTCCCAATTTCATCTATTATAATGGTTTGAGGCATATGATTTTCAACTGCTTCAATCATAACCTGCATTAAAGGAAAGGGCAAAAGAGATTATATAACCAAAAGAGTTGCAAAAGCGTAATGCTACTTGGGAACTAAAGCAACAGTTACAGAAATAAGCTGTATAATCAATGTCAACACTCACATTATGCTGCATGTTCACATTAGGAACTTGCATCCTCCTTGCACGGCCTATTCCCGCATGAGGAACATCTCCATCTCCCCCAATCTCATTCGATGTATCCACAATGACAACACGCTTCATATGCTCATCCGCCAGCATTCTAGCAATTTCTCTGCACCAACATATCCACACTACTTCAAAACCACGTTCGCTCTTGATTCCAAGTCACAGTAGGAAAACAACGAACTTCCAATGTGTACTAAAATTTGTTTAAACTTCGAGTAGGACATATACCTGATCAAGGTTGTCTTGCCAACTCCAGGAGGTCCTATAACCAAGATTGAACCACCCCCCTCAACCAAGTCGCGGATGATCTCAGCACTTCCCGACACAGCTCTCCCCACCCGGCAAGTAAGTCCAATGATTTGCAGCTTTCGGTTTCGGATAGCACTTATCCGGTGTAATGAGTTATTAATACCAGAACGGTTGTCATCTGAAAACTCACTAACCTGCAAACCAAAAAAATTAAAAAATTAAAATTGCAGCTACAATAAGTAAACACATAAATAAATAGTTACATCTCCATCTTCACTATAAACATATTAGTCAATCCTTTTCCAACTAAATATTTAAAAAGTTGCAGTCTTGTTTAAATAAAGTAATTGGGTATATCTGTTAAAGGACTTAAAGCAATAAAAATAATAATTAATCATCACTAAACACCTGCTATATTAGATAAAAATAAAAGTCTCGGGTTTCATAAAATGATCATATATTCTACGGTTTTATTAATCAAGACTCAAGTGCCGTTGCAACTGCAATCGTTACAAAAATAAAAAAAGACATTATCACCTTGGATACAGCGAGCCGGAGATCTTCTTGGCTGACGGGATTTTCCGAGATGACCCAATCGCCGGTGGGAAACCTGGCAATCGGAGGCCTGCCCAAATCCATGACGACCTCAATGAGCCTGCCGACCTCCTCATGCCTGTACAGCTCGCTCTTCATCCTCTCCGGCAACAACTCGAGAAACAGCTCCAGCTCCGACGCGGCCTGGGTCTGCGACGTGGAAGCCAAGCTCCCCGAATTCGACGACGACCCATTGCCGGAGAAGAACCGATCCGACGGGCGGCGAATCGCCGGCGAGGAGGAGTGTTTGGAGGAAGCAATTCCCTTATGCACGCCACGTGTTCTACGAAATGAGGAAGAGAGTGTGGAGACGAAGTTGGAGGTCTGGAGAAAACAAAGGGTGGAGATGGGGAATTGGGTGGCGGAGTGCCATGAGTTCTGGAGATCAAGGAGCACGAATTGGGAGGTCAGAGCTCTCATCCTGTAACAGGGCTTGGACTGCTCGCTTGGTTTTGGCTCCTCTTTGTGTTTGGGTTGTGATTGGGTGTGAGTTAAGGAACGATCGACGAGAAGATTCGGGGGTATCTCCAGTGGGATTGGAGCATATTATTATTTGGAGGGAAAGGGAGGCCCACCACAAAGCTTGAGCAACCCTTGAAGTAATGGAGTTCAACCACGTGGGGGCTGCTTCAACAGCCACACAATTTTTCTCCCCCTTTTTATTTTCAGACATACCTTCAAAAAAATACTCTAAAATTGATTTTTTTTTTTTTTGAGAAAATTAGTTTTGTGCCTAGTTTGACGGATTTATCAGGCTAAACCCAATTTTTTATTTATACCCTTTTTTTGAGTGTCTATTAGCTTGTAGAAAGTCATATGGAAAGAAATTAATCTATATGCCTAAAATTATAACATTTTGAAAGTATGTGATTTATAATTTTTACTTTGGTTTTAAATTTTCAATGAGAAAAGCTTTTATATATAACACCATGATTTCAAACTTATACATTTACTAATTCAGTTTCTGTAAACAGTACCTGTTGTATATCATCTATGCATCCGTGACTATATTCTTTATCTAATTTTCGGTTTTTAAAAATTTGATATCTACTAATAAAGTATGTATGCATGAGATTTATTTATTTTTATTTTCCAAAATGTTTGAAAGAAAAAATCTCAAAAATTTCTAAAATTGAATTTTTTTTTTCTTTTTTCCTATATGGATGTGATGTATATGATAAGAGAAAAATTAGAATGAAAAAAAATAAAAATTGCACAAGACTGAATGGCAAATCTCAGCACGCTTCCAGTCCCATCGGAACGGTCCCAACTAGGAGAAAATTTCTTCGTTCAATTTTGTATTTGGTTGACGGTAGAAACTTTGAATTTGCACCGACGTAAAGAAACAGTATCTCAGCCGTCCCAGATGCCAAGATTAGTGCAGGTAAACGAAGCCGGCTCTGAGAGCCATACAAAGCTCAAAGTACACCACCGTGGCTAAACTAGAATGCTGAACCGTGTACAAACACTAATATTTAGGAAACTCATCTATGGTCAAAGATCAAAGAGACAAGGAAATGCTGAAACAATATTTGTTATCTACTAAGCTGGCAAGTATCTCTGATTAGCAATGCAAGGCAAGATGGAGGTATGCAACTGATAAACGTTTATTTATTTATGCACAATTGCACATCATGATTTACGCTTCATACTCGGTTTGAGTATTGCGTCAGTATATACTTGATGCTCAGAAACTTACTGTACAGTGATGGGGCTGGAAGCCGCTAACTAAATTTGGCGCAATCTATTCCCAACCCATCAGTATATTTCTTACACCTTCCTCAATTTTGTTCTTTGGCGCTGAAGGACAGACTCCTTCATCTAGCAGGAATCTGTAGACCTCCCACTCCCGATCTCGGATCATGTGTCTCACTATCTCAGCCTGAAATAAGTTAGTAACAAAACACCAATGAATGGTAGAATGACGAATTAAATTGGTATCACTCCTCACTATTGCAAAAGATGTAGGATATCATTGGCATAAGACACTCATAATGTTGGTTAGAGCTAATACCGAAAAGATGCGCGTGCTCAGATCTTTGAGGGCAAGAGTAATATCATAAAAGACAAGAGGCCGACCCTTGCCAGACAACTCAACAGGGTTAGCTACCAACAGCTCAGTGTCAGGGCCACGGTTCACCACAGCCACACGAAGAGGACACAAAAGCTCCGTTCTCAAGCGAGAACATAAGGCATCTTGCTTATTGGGGTCAACAATCTTCTTGCCATCTGCTTGCATTATGAACAAGTCCACCTCACAATTCCCTTTTGTGTTTTCATAGAATCGTCCATAAGAAATCTGATATTAAACCCAAATTTTACATACAGTGGTCAGTGTTATTCACTAATATGGTAAAATATATAAACAAAAACAAAAAATAAAAAAATAAAACAGGAGGAAGATTTAATGGAATTCTATCGGCCAGAAAAGGCATGACCTCTTTTCTGCCGGAACTCACTACTGAATAGGTCTCGTGTAATATACCAACTATACCAACTTTACTTTATATATCTCTCTCTGGTATGATTTTACCTGAACTTCATTGACCATGTAAAGTTTATCAAAGTTTAATTAGAAGATTGAGAGTCTACATCAAGCATTTAAGGTTCATCAAACTAATTAATTTTCTGCAAACTAACAGTTATTATTGACAATGATGACGTTTGATGTGAATATTGAAAAGGTAAATTGTGAAACAAAACCCAAAATATTTTTCTCCCCCGAACTACATAGCTTAAAAAAGATGTACCTGAATGTCATAATCCTTTAGTGTTCTCATGATGTCATACACTAGACCTTTATGATCCGGACAGAATATTTGAACTAGTGTGTGAGAGGGGCTGAGGTGATTGTCCACTGTTATTGAAATGGGAATGGAGGCAACAGGTCTTTTTAGGCGTCCATTGGTCCGCTCTAAACTGAACATTTCTTCAGTGATTACAGAAGGAAGATAAGGAGAACCCTGTGAACATGCGGTAACTTTTGACTCAGCCAATTCAATTTCACAACCCAACAAGACATTCCCCAAGACAGCTTTCAGGCAATGAACTGTTTCATCTTGTCTTCTTTTTGTATGCAGCAGCTCTCTGATTGAAAAAGAGAAAGAATATGATTAGCCATATTTTAGGAGGAAAGATGAAACGATCTCAGTAGTGACTCTCAACTGATGTGCCCTCACACAAACATGATGATACATCAGCACCTAGACTCGTTTAGTAGTAAGAACCAGTATAAAGTAATTGGAAACACAAGTCTAGAGAACCTAACTGAAAATGATGCAAACAAAAACTCGAAGGAACCACATAGAGGAACTGGTTCTCTTTTATTAGCAGTTACAAGTGAACACTGGCAATAAGTCTAGAATGAAACTTGGGAAGTAGATATACCAAAATAAGAAAAGGAAGGCAGAAATGATGCACCATTATAGATAGGGAAATGATGTCAAGAGTGACAAACCTGGTATCTGTAACAAAAAAAAGGTCCATCACTTTCCCATCTGGGGTAGTAGACACCTTCACTCTCTCTATAGTGAGCTCAAGCTCACAAAGAACCTTAGTGACATCTATTGGGTAAAAAGTATTAATTATAATCTCAACTAAATATATAGCAGCATACAGGACAATATTTGCTTAAGATCCAGATGCATTCAAACAAGCAGGCAATGTAAAGGAAATGAAAACAAAGACACAGATAGAAACACCACTTCTACATGAAGTTACCCTTATGCACCTCTTATTCATTTCAACAGGACCCCTTGTTTGATCTCTTTTCTCTAAATGGGGATAATACAATTACTATAGTCATCTATCCATAAAAATAGATCGATAACAATCTTAAGGCTTTAAACTGTTTTCTTTTCCGTCTAGGCCAGTCTGAAGAATAGTTGATAAGTTGTCCCAAAGCTTTCATAAATTACTAATTTTGGTAATTCTAGGCTATTTTATATAAGGGAAATGAATTACTGATTAAACTCTTTTTCTCTTATACCTAGAAATCAATTATCTTCAATCAATGCTGAAACACTGCTCTCTATAGTCTATATCAAGAACTCACAAACACCAAATAGAGATCATCGACTCTCTCTGTAAACACAAACAACAGCTCAAACTGGTACTGGGATAGTTGCATTGAAGATTGAACAAGTTTGATGAATCATTTAGCCCGAGCAAAGAACTGAAAATTTCTGTTTACACCCAAACGAGAAATTTCTGAAGTGTTGTCTATCTAAGCAAAACTAAGCTACGAACAATCAATTCAAAGATAACAATTAATCATGCAACTGCAATCTTGGAAATGAAAGTTTACCATGCAATAGGCCTTCCTGTTCATAAGAGCACCAGAATTTCAAAAGGAACACATCTAGTGGCTTAGGCTGCTGGTTTTCCGGCCGGTAATAGTATATTCCAGAAGTTGTAAAATGTGAGGGACACACTTCTAACAATCTCTTTGTCAACAAATTCCACCTTGTTTCCCGTTTTCCCACCACCCAAAACACTACGTAGCACCATTTTCCATCCGTCGAAACATCTTCAAACACAAAAGCGACAAAATTGTTCACTTCCATCAAAACAGTAATGAATACTACAAATTTGCCACTACAGATTCTATGATCCATATAGAATGATCCATTTTCTGTTTTACAACAGAAGAGCCTAGAATGAAAGACGCATTCTTTGTTTCTCTTTAAACCTTGGATCCACCAATTAGTGTTCAGCAAATTTCAAGAAACTAATTACATGCATTCTCAAGAATTTCAGATCCAAATACTAAACTTTCCAAGCAAAGACCTTTAAAACCACATCAGAACAAACCACGCTACTTTCCCAGCTCCAAATCCAAAACCCACTTCCAGAAAAACCTCAAATCACTCATAGAACAAAGGAATTAAACAAGAAGCAAAAAAAAAAAACTCACCTCCTCTGCAAATGCTTATCCCAAAGAGCAATATGACCCTGCACAGATCACAGCCTAGCCCAGTTTTGTCAGGGCAATTCACAGTGATCACAGTAGGATCTCCAGCCTTCTCTGCCTGGTTAATTACCACCATGTCCTCATGCAAAATGCCCATTGCCGCCGAGCTTCTCCTCCTCCTCTGTTTTTTTGCTCTGTTTTCCGGTGATTAGAAAACTCAGCAAAAGTTAGAGAGATTCCAAAAGACCCAACTTGGGTCTGGTGGGTATCTTCGGATTCTTGCTCTTGTTTTTTATTGAGCTTAACTAGTGCGAGATTCCAAATAATACAGAGGATTTTTAGATCGTATAGAATCTATACAAATAGAAGATAACAGATGCTGTTGGTCTCTTCCCTTCTCTGTTTTTCCTTTCTTGGAATATCAATTTCTCATACTTATTGTTGGGGGAGTGAGTGAGGTTAAACTATTAAAGTCTTCGAAACGTGGGGATTAGGTCGACTCGAGTATTGTTGAGACTGATTTTCGAGGCCAGCTTTTTTTGTATTAGTTTCCGACCGTCCTTAATTTTCTGCTATTTCATGAAACTAAATATTAGTGTTTGGTAAAGCTCAAGTGGACCGACATCGTCCACACTCCACACAATAGGGGAAGACCATTTATTTTGCATAAACGTGTTAATGGGTCGTGGGGGCACTGGATATTGTCAAATCCTCGAGAGTAATACGGGTGATGATACATTGGTCATTAGTATAGAATCTTAAAATGGAAATATTCATTGGAGAAATTTTAGTATTTATAATAATAATGTAGCCATGTAGGTAGCGGGATTATGAATGTCGGTAGTGAGTCTCCTCTACCGTCATGGCGACAAGATCGGTGGGATCTTTTTAGTCGACGTGGAGGAAGATACTGCAGGTTCGTTGAGAGGTGACGAGGACGGAGATGCAGTCTTATTCAAATTTATTTAGATCCATTATTGTTTTGAGTTACCAAGTGGTACTGGTATGTCAATATTTTTATGGGTTGATCGGGATTATAAACTGATTTCAGACTTGACTACTCATGTTTCTCTGATGATCCATAAAACCTAGAAGACCTAGAAGTTAGTAAAAGTCAATAAGGCCCATGCTTTTAGAGCTCTTTATAAGGAACGTCGTGAACCTCCTTTAAAAAATAAAAATGAATCTAATGAGATTTTAAATTCATTAGTATCTTTTTATATTAACTTGATAATTCATTATTGTTTTGAGTTACCAGATGGTATTGGTAGGTCAATATATTTATGAGTTGATCGGGATTATGAGCTTATTTCAGGCTTGATTACTCATGTTGCTATGATGATCCACAAAACCTATAAGACCTAGAAGTTAGTAAAAGTCAATAAGGCCCATGCTTTTAGAGCTATTTATAAGGAAAGTTGTGAACCTCCTCTAAAAAGTAAAAATCAACCTAATGAGATTTTAAATTCATTAGTATCTTTTTATAATAACTTGATAATTCATTGTAAGATGACTAAGCCGACTAATTTGGCACTCATCTCAATTAAGGCTCAATAAGAAGTTGCAAAATGTGATGGGTTTATGATTCCATTTGGGAAATATGTCCTTAGACTCGAAGGACTACCCTAATGTGAGTCATGTCTTAAATGTAAACCAACATTCCAAAAAGAATAGAAACCCTGGATCAACGCGGTCGAGAAGAGCACCCTACTTCACAAGCACAACTCTAAATGATAGAGGAGAGTGGTGGCACATTTATTCTCAATTCTAACGTACTACGTCTGAAGCTCTAAATGATAAGGTTTTCACAACTGATTCCCCTAGTTAGTTTCTTTTTGTTAGATCCCTAAAGCTGTGTTCCCACTCTTTTAAAAAAAAAAAAAATATATATATATATATATATTATTATTATTAACCGGTGTTGGATCAAACAAATTGAATCTTGAAAAGAAGAAAAGAACGATACAACTACGGTGGTTTTGGCCCAACGTGAAGACCTAGTTTTGGGCCAATGTTGGATTTTTAAAAATTAAAAAAATTAAAAAAACTAGGATAACCAATTGTGAAGCCACACAACTAGGACTTGCTGCGCAAAGCGACCTCCACGCGTTGCATGCAGACGTTGGGTCCTGCATGCAACTCCGCCGCCCGTACATGTCTTATTTACAGCAATACCCTTGGATTTGCAGATATCGATGTATGATCCGGGGACAAAACGGTAAATAGTCGATGCTCAGAGCTGAACATAAAGGTAGCTAAAGAAAGAAAAAAGAAGAACCACCAAGGAAAAATGGCCGGACCACCTCTACCTCCACCAATTCTAATGTGCTTGGTTGGTGTTGCAGTCTTAACCTGCGCACTAACTCTCTGTGTAGCCCTAGATGTCACCACTCAAGACTCAATCATCCACCAAGTCACAGATCATGACAGCTCTCGAAAATTCTCGAGTGGTAGTAACCTCCTTGGAACCGAGAAAGAGTTCAAGATTTTCATGGAGAAATATGGGAAGAAGTATCCAACTAGAAAGGAGTACATGCACCGCCTCGGTGTTTTTGCCAAGAACATGATCAGAGCCGCCGAGCACCAAGCTCTGGATCCGACGGCAGTCCACGGCGTCACACCGTTCTCGGATCTGTCCGAGGAGGAGTTCGAGGGGATGTACACCGGCGTGAGAGGTGGTCCCGGCTTAAACGGCGGCGGCGGTGGTGCAGAGAGTACGGTTGAGCTCATGGATGTTAGTGGGTTGCCTGAGAGTTTTGATTGGAGAGAGAAGGGAGCTGTTACTGAGGTCAAGATGCAGGTGATTAGTTAATGTTACGTTTTGAAATTTTTTCAATTTTTGTGATGAGGCAGATGAGCTCTCTTTATTCTAGTTTGTTACAATTTCGGCATAGATTAAATCCTTATCGCGATCAAGTGACTGCACATATGCTATAGATGTGTCCAGGTTGGTCATACACAGTATGTGCACCTGAACTCAATTAGCTGAAGGTACGACCGGCGCGTTTGTTTGATGGATTCTATAATCTAAGGCTTCTGAGATGTAAAATTTTGAACAAAAAGACTTGTCATTATTGGAGGGTGGTTATGGAATTTTATTTTTTCTTACGGCTCGAACTAATCTGTAGTATACATAAGGCCTCTAATTAACTTTATGGATGCAGGGTGGTTGTGGTGCGTGCTGGGCCTTTAGCACAACAGGAGCTATTGAAGGAGCCAATTTCATTGCCACCGGGAAGCTTGTTAGTCTCAGTGAACAGCAGCTTGTGGACTGCGATCATGTGGTAATTAAGCCTCTGGAATATTAATGTAGTAGTCAAGTTTTAGAGGATGATAAATTAAGCATACGTATATGTGGCATGCCTACTTAATTAGTTTTGTTTAATGTTTGTGCAACTAATCAAGTGCGATGCAAAAGAGGAAGATGCGTGCGACAGTGGTTGTGGTGGCGGACTTATGACAAATGCCTACAAGTATCTAATTGAAGCAGGAGGGTTGCAGGAAGAGGCTTCATACCCTTATACGGGGAAGAAGGGTGAATGCAAATTCAATCCTGCAAAGGTAGCTGTGAGAGTGATCAATTTCACCAATATTCCACTTGATGAGAACCAAATTGCAGCGAACTTGGTCCACCATGGTCCTCTTGCCAGTGAGTATTAAACTTGACAATATGAGATACATGAATACGCCTCCGTATATCTGTCCATACATGTTATTGTGCTAAGGGTCTTATCATCTGAATATGACGTACCATGGTTTAACATATTTAGATTTGTTATATGTATGAGGTATGTACACACACCCACTAAAACAAAACCTTTATTGATGTATATGCAGTTGGGTTGAATGCTATGTTCATGCAAACCTACATTGGTGGTGTATCATGCCCTCTTGTTTGTTTCAAGAGATGGGTGAACCACGGTGTTTTACTTGTTGGATACGGTGACAACGGCTTCTCGATTCTCAGGCTGAGCAACAAGCCGTACTGGATCATCAAGAATTCATGGAGCTCAAAATGGGGCGAACATGGTTATTACCGGCTTTGTCGAGGCCATGGCATGTGTGGGATGAATACCATGGTCTCTGCGGTTGTGACCAGTGCTAGAGCATCCTAGCGGCATCTCCCGAGATTAGCTAGTATACACTATATAATATGTGCACGTCTTTCTTTCAACCAAATTCGATGTTTCCGTTTCTACAACAACATTATTGCTTATATATTGAAGTAGAAAGTCTTACTTACATCATGGTAATAGCTTTCTTCTTGAACGATGATAGTTCAGACTTCAAATTTTAATTTCAGACTTGGGAAGTTCAGACTTCCAAAGAAAAGTGATCTGCATTTACCTCGCATGCCAGCTATTATATGATTTTAGTTGTTATTAGGGAAAAGGGACCTTCAGAACACTATCTATACTCTACGGTGATATATGCCCTGGCATCAGGCCTAGGCAGCCACCTACGTCGACTCTGGCCATTCCCAAACTGGTCTTGAGGCTGATCTATTAATTTAACCCCATATTCCTCCTAATCTCCTTAATCAGATGCTTAGAAAGAAAGGTTTTATATAAAGCGATCATATATATATAAAAGTTCACACTCCTGGACAACAATTTCAAAGAAAAAGTTGCACAGTAATTGACGCAATAATTGCTAACTGTTACCAAAGTTACATAGCAATTGACGTCGATCGTCACCAAACACAATACATTTTTATAACACCTTTATTTAATTTGAATGGATAAGAGAATTGGTGAATTAATTTTAATAGCCTCCTATGATTATGGTTGATGCGTGAGTCACACGGCAGGAAGCATTTCTAAAATATCACATGCGGTTATTGCCATTCTATTAAACTCTTTGTTCATCTTGTAGATTCTTAGCACCATAATTATAAATTTTTAGACTACCATTTCCTTAGTTTACCCGCTTATACTTTCTAAATTACCTTCAGGTGTAAAATTTCATTACAACGAAAAAAAAAAAAATATCATCTCATGTTTTCAATATGACTGTTGAAACTTAATGAGATGTTCAGTAGTCATTTACCGAATGGTCTCTTAGAGTTCGGTAATCATACTAGTTTTGATTTCGATTTAGGAAAAATTGTAAACAATATTTCTTATAGCTAGTAATTAGCATAATCAAAATGATTTATTATGGGAATAATTTATTTTCTCTCCCATTCAGGTTGTGTATAATTCAGGAATTTCTTCATTCCAAGTAAATGAACGTGCTTGATAGCCAATATAGCCAATATTTTTATTTTTTGGTTTTAATTAGTTTTAATAACTCCGTCCTCCATTAACAAACCAATTCCCACATTAAAAATTTGGGCACAAGTTATTGGGTGATTTGCCAATAGAATAACAAAGTAACAATCCAAAACAAATAACCCTAGAGGTTTTGTAGAGAGTGGCGACACCATTCGCTGCTCTAGTAGCAACGAGTTTTCTCGTTAAGGGTTCTGGACGCTTTTGGGTAACTGTTGGGTGCTGAGGGTTGCGTGTAGCAGCGTTGGAGAAGAGCACAGGTCTGGTGGCTTCGAGGAGACCAGATCGGAGGGAACAAAGTGAGGTTAGGTCCGGTTGTGGCGTGCAGCGACATTGCTAAAGTGCGGAAGAGGCATCGACGTCGGCACCTTCATCTCTAACTTCGGCTGATTGCACTATTGGGGCTTGGATCTAGAGCCGCATATGGCAGAGCGGCGGTTGATGGGGTGGAAGACAAGGTCGCCAGATTCCATGGCGATAGTGAAGAAGAGATGGCAGAAGGGAAGGGTTTCTGCTCGTTCTACTCAGGTTTGCGCTTGGGCAGTTGGGCCTGGGCTCAAACTTGGGTTTCTAGGCTCCATGTTGCAGGCCAGTAGGGAGGATGTCTTGCGACCCTCATTGATCACTTAGTGATGGGAGTGGGCCTGGCCTAAGAGGTGGACATTCTTGGGCATTTTGGCCGGTATATGGTCCATGACCAATCATTTTCGATCAAGACTGCTACGGGAGTTGGTAATTATCTGGAATAAGATTGGCGTATTTTTTAAGCGGCTTATAGATAAGGACTTGCTCCTATTTGTTTGCTAGGAAGGGCTCTCTGTTAGTACCGCAATTGCGCGCCTGGCTAATGGGGATGCAAGTCAATAATTTTTCCCTAGAAGACACATAGTTGTTCTTTGTTTATGGGTTCGCTTTACAGAGCGGGCTCAAATTGATTTGTAATGAGTTTACATTACTTAGATAGGAGCTTGGTTGTTTCTCTCTTTAAGTGTATGTTAGATTCTAGCTTGTTAGCCGGTCATATAATGCAATGAACCTTTATTTTAAAAAAAAAAAAATTAATAAAGTAACAATCCAAGTTCCAGATCAAGGACTTGGTAACAATTCAATTGAAATATTTCCGGTGGTTTAGAGAATTTAATCTGGGTCCATGACAACATGAGTGGGAGCATTAAACCATAGGAAGTAGCTCTTTTCATTAAGGCTGCTCTTTAGTCAATATATGCAGCTAAGCATTGAAAAACCTACCTATTAGAGCTGTTATAACAGTAATTGAACTATCAATGAGCCGTGACAGCCATACTTGCTCCTACATTGACTCTTAATATTTGGTGGCTAAGTAGACGTGTCATTAGTTTTCTTTATAATTAAGGAAATCACCATATGCAATTGAAGTCTCAGTACTGATCCCACTCCGGCAAAATGGAGAAAATTGGGGTCAGTATCATTTCCAGAGACACCATCAAACCATTACCTGCTTCCTCTTCACTACTTCACCCTTACAAGCTTTCCATCATCGATCAAATCACTCCCACAATGTATGTCCCGGTTATATTCTTCTACCCCATTACTGACCCCGTCTTCAATCTTTCTCGAACCTTAACCGACTTAAAAAACACTCTTTCCCAGACTCTCACCTTGTACTATCCATTATCCGGAAGGGTCAAAAATAACTTATACATTGATGATTTTGAAGCGGGTGTCCCCTACCTTGAGGTCCGAGTAAATTGTAACATGATTGATTTTCTAAAGCTTCCAAAAACCGAGTGGCTAAATGAGTTTGTTCCAATCCAAACATATCGCAAGGAAACAATATCTGAGCTTCTCCCCTTGCTTGGAGTTCAAGTCAACATTTTCGACTATGGAATAGCAATTGGTGTCTCCCTTTGTCACAAGCTCATCGATGGCGAAACAGCAAACTGTTTTCTCAAGTCCTGGGTTGCTGCTTTTCGTGGGTGTCGTGACAAAATCATTCATCCGAATCTCTCTCAAGCAGCAGTACTTTTCCCACCGAGAGATGACTTGCCTGAAAAGTATGTAGCTCTGATGGAAAGGTGGTGCTTTTGCGAAAGAAATGTTGTTACAAGGAGATTTGTATTTAATGCGAAAGCCATATCTGCACTTCAAGATGAAGGGAAGAGCGAGTACGAGCCCGAGCCATCACGTGTTCAGGCCCTCACTGGTTTTCTCTGGAAACATCAACTCGCTGCTACTCGGGCATTATTATCAGGTAAATCAATTTAGCAGCAAGCCTAATAATTAAAACAAGTAATTAATAACTTATTAATTTGGGATAGTCTCAGATTAACAACTTGCAACTTTTCTTCACCAAGTTCTTACTTCTTACTCCTCAGAAGCCAATTATGACCTCATCTTTAAATAAAGGTCCCCTCACAACGTCTTGGTGTAAATTTCAAGTTGATCTGATTGAGTACGTTGGATTTGGCTTCCTTCACATCCAACAACCAGTGTTATCCTCCAATAATTAATTGAATTTGGATTTATCGAATTTTGTTGTTGTGGTTTTTCTGTTTCTCAAAATATTTAGGGTGGAAAATGGAAAAAATATAATAATTCGGAAGATAAGAAATAACTGATTCTTTCTTGGCATTGAATTTATCCTCTATATTACAAGGTTTATTGTTTTCATTTTCATACTCCAGTAGTAAATAACCCCCGACTACACACCCTGCCCTTCGTTCGATCTGGTTTATGAATAACCTTAACCAAATTTTACTTAGATACCAAAACTACCCAAACTGTGTTTTATTTGGAACCCAAGTTGAGGTGGTGTGATTGTCACAACAGCTCACAACCTCCACTAGTATCGGCTAGAACAAGATAATCTGATAATCCAATAGTTTGGATCGTATGCTGTGGAAGCCTGAATGATACATCAAAAAATTAAGTTCATTTAATATTTTTCAGCTACCGATTTCATATTTATTTTATATTTTTTTAACTACATCACCAACCAAACATAGGTTATATAAATGTGTTGACATGTTGCTCACTTTATGAGAAAACTTATGAACTTACAGGTACTTCAACAAGATTTTCTTTAGCAATCCAAGCGGTGAACTTAAGGTCACGAATGAACATGAAAACGACGTTGGACAATGCCATTGGAAATATCTTTTTGTGGGCTCCGTCATTCCTAGAGCTAAATTATACAACACCAGAGAGTAGTGATCATAAGTTGTGTGACTTGGTTAACTTGCTCAAAGAATCTGTCAAAGAATGTAACAGTGAATACTTGGAGACTTTAAAGGGTGAAAAGGGATACGGAGGCATGTGTGATTGGCTAGATTTGATGGAAGAGGCCACTTCTATAGAACCAGCACTAGAGATTTATTCATTCTCGAGCTGGACTAGAATGTTTGACCAAGTTGATTTTGGATGGGGGAAGCCATTTTGGATTGGAGTCACGGGGAAAGTTCAAACTACATATACCAATTCCACAGTACTAGTTGAAACACAATGCGATAACGGAATTGAAGCGTGGGTGACTCTAGATCAAAAGCGAATGGCTATGCTAGAACAAGATCCCCAGTTTTTAGCATTTGCATCTCCAACCCCCGGGATTTCAATGGCCTCTTCAGTAGGTATTGATTAAGAAATATTATATATGGCTCGTGCAATGTTTCCATTTTGTGGTGAATAAGGCTTAAATTAGATCACCAGCCAATCATTAAAAAGTTTACAATAAAACACAGGGCTTCATATTGACTGAGATTACTGCATCGAACTATTTAATCAAAGATTTTGTTGAATTTTATGAGATAAAGTTATCCATCGGTTGAAGGTACGTAATAGGCTGAAGCATGTAGGTAGCTTGGAGGAAAATAAAAATGCTTATATCGATCAGATCTTTTTCAGTACTCGCTTTCCTGAAGCCCCGCATTTAATTTCAAACAGATGAAGCGTAAAAAACAAATGACATAGCTTGTGTAAACTGGACTTAATTTTCCTCATTAACAACATGGCTCAAATTCCTTGGCGCATCAAGCAGGTTTTAGAGGACATCAAAACTCTGTCAACTTGTACTAACGTCATTTCTTTCTTTCTACCACATTAAAACGGAGGCTAAGTATTTCAAAAAAAAAAAAAAAAAAAACGGGAGGCTAATTTCCTAATTGATACCATTACCAAACTTGGCCGCCAACTACAAGCTTGGAGCTCGAATAGATCTCTTTCCCTGTTAGCTTCCTCAGCTTTCCTTCTGGACAATTTAAGGTTTGGTTGTTGTCGTCGGTTCTAATTGTTGATTTTCTTTTGCTTTTCAAAATAAAAAAAAGACTAACATCTACTGGTAACAAATATAAAAAAATAATTTAACCATAAATATATATATATATATATATATATATATATGAGTATAACTCGTTACATACACGAGTGGTTAGATAACTTAATATATAATAATTTCCCTTTATGAGAGTACTTAACTCATAAAGTGCGTGCTTTTAGCTAAAAGACTGGGGGCACACCCTAGTAAATACTAGGTTATATAGTTATGTTTACCTCACTGTATTTACTCATCGAAAAATTATATTCAATCACTTTGAATTTAGATTCAATGGTGAAACAAAATTATTTTTAATACGTTTGAATTATTATTTTTTCAATGTTTGATGTAAGTGTGATTGAGTATAATTTTCTTAATTAGTTACAACTTATTTACAATTCGGGATGCTACAGAAAGTCTTATTGAAGTATCTGTAAGTTCATAAAATTTCTCATAATGTGAGTAACATGTCTACACATTTACATAACTTATATATGTAATGTAGATAAAAAATATAAAATAAATATGAAATAGGTGGCGGAAAAATATTGTGTACTTAATTTTTTGAGGTATCATTCAGGCTTCCAGTATATGATCCAAACTATTGGATCATCATGTTTTAGTTGATACTGGTAGAGGTTGTAAGTGTTGATACCCAAAAAATCAATATTCATTCTCAATGGTTGTTTGAGGCCCAAATACAAATATAAATGCGCAAAACTACAAACTATGGGCTTTAATAACTTAAAAGTCATTATGCTAGAAAGAACTCTTGATCTCGTAATTCACTCTCAATTGTGCCTTATTAAGTGTCATGTCACGCACGTGGACTCAAACCACAATCATGCTCTTGGGGCTTACAAGATTGGGTGTGGTGTGGGAGGTAATGGAAGTACATGAGGATCATTCTTGATTTTCGATTGTCGGCGGTTTTGGACTTGGGACCAAAATCCAGGCCCGACAATCTAAATCATTACATGGACATGCAAAGATGAGAGAATCCAAATCCATAAGCTTAAACACAATTATCTACCAATAGTCTTTCCAACAACATGAACGTCAATACTTCTTTTACCCTGCAGTAACTCATCCTCCTCAACGTCAAATACAAAGCCTCAATCAAATTTCTTCTTTTATTTATTCTTAGTTCTAGCTTGCTACAAGTTATTCTAGAAGTAACATGCAACTCTTCCCAATGAGATATATCACCTTTTATGACTTCTTTATTAATTCAACTTAGACTATAACTACAACACCTATTCCCTAGAAGTTTGCTACTCCAATTCCATATTTCACGCAAAATAGTACGACAGATAGCTCCCCCTTAATAGTACGACAGATAGCTCCCCCTTAGTCATTTGGTTATTCACTACACCAAATATATACTTTAGAGACAGCCACAAAACGTCTCTAGAAACATATTAGTGACTAAAATATACTTAAATTTGTCTCTAATAGAAGGAGTGACAAATTAGACTTTCGTCCCTATAGGTTGCGTCTCTAAAACCTATTTGAGACACTTAGATAAAAAGTTCCGTCTCTATTGCTTATTCACTGCCACATGGACAATAACTGCCAATGACAATTTAAGGTGTCTCTATTACTTTTAGAGACGGAAGAAATATTTTATTTAAATATATATTTTATTAGAATATATGATATTATTAATAACAGATCCATCTATTATTAACCACCAGTACACCAGTTCGATTGGCATTGGAAAGAAACAGTGAATCCATCTATAATTAACGACATATATAAATTATATATATAAAAAAAAAATTTCTGGGCAACAAAATATAATATAAATTTATTTCCAATGCGGAAAATTTTAACTGATGCATCTAAAATCCATAGTTGAATACAAGTCTACAAAATACTTGTTATTAAAAAAGTCACAAATTCATCTAGTCAAATGCCTATCAATTAGCATCTAATGATCAAGAAGAGATAATAAAAGTCTATTGCTTAGATCCACGAGAGCTTTGATTCGATGAAGCTCTAAGCTGGTTCAACAAATCAGTTTCTTGGACACTTGTATCGCCCATAAGCAATCCAGTTAGTCCAGTGGTAGGATAAGCATGTTGAGGCTGATAAGGCATTTGAGGATAGATCTGCGGTTGAGGCCAGTACATTTGAGGAGGATAAGAAGGCATTTGGACGGATGGTTGCTGCAAAGGTTGAGAAGATTGTTGTGAAGGTGGAGTAGATTGCAGGGATTGTATCATTTGCTTCAACATTGCCAATTCTCTTTGGGTTTGCAAGAGTTGTTCCTGAGTTTGAACCTGCTGCACCTGGGCTTGCTCTTGTTGTTGTTGGTACTTGGACTCTAACTCCATAAATTGTGACTGCAATTGAGCATAATGTCTTCCATGTGATCTGTGTGATGATGAGCTACCATCAATTTGAAGATAAGGCACCATATCAGGTATTACACCTAGTCCATAACCGCGAACTCTGTGACGTTTCTCAGGTCCCATCAATGCAACATATGCTCTTTCTCGCATCTCTGTAGTCTCATTACCTTCAACTGCAATAATTTCAGCCAACTTTTCTTGCATACCAGCCTATGAGAGGAAATACTTCACTTATTATGGGCTGGTTATATTTAGTGCAACAGATTATGAAATATATAAACAAAGCTCACATGTGTGCGCTCAGCAACTTCATCAATCCAAGTTTTTTCTTTGTCATTCCGTGTATGCTTATCATAAAAAAACTGAATAGGATCGGGCTCATGACCATGCTTCTTGTGCTAAACATGCAAAGCAAAAGGAAAATAATATATAATTAAGTCTGATGCCATCATTTCAAACAATAAAGCAATATAATGGCATGCAAATAATATATTTCAGAAAATATTCAAACAGATCATAAACAATAATGGTCATTCCAAATGATGAGCCAGAATACAATTAAAACCACATTTTATAGAAAATAGACACAAGGAACTTAGACCAAAAGGATTTGATGTATTAAGATATATTGCAATCTAGAGGTTGCTGGTTCTTGGTGAATTTGAGCACTCTAGGCTTGCCTAGGACATTTATATGTTGAGGTGAAATACTAATTTACATAATCTTTATGCTGCAGTGCACAATAACCTTAGGCCCACCCTCCTTACCCAAATGCTATCTTTCTCAAATTTACTCGAGCCTTTTTCTTCTAATACTGTTGCTCTACCAACAGTCAATGGTCCTTCTAGTAATCAAACACTCTTCATGCAACAGTCCAACATTATAACAAGTAAAAGGTGCATGCCTAATGGGATGATTTGATATCTGAGAAGTTTTGGAGTGTATAGACAATATAAACACTTTTAAATGCTTTTTATCTTGTACATACTTAAGCCAACAAATGGTACTTTAGAGCAAATTGATGATAATTGATTTTTTACAAATGCATAGTAACATGAAATCAAGCTACAGCCTTATTATTTGATACAAAATTGGTCATTTTATCATGCAACCATTCACTAGCATCTGCTATCAACATTTAATCTATTAAATTAAGCATTAGATTTTCTAGAGCAACAATATTATTTACTTACATATTCTGCTCGACTGCGTGCATAACTCTTAGTGCCAGAGGTGTGATTGTATTTTTGTTCTTTTCGATTTGCAGAATTCTTCTCAGCAATTTCCTATTATTTAGAAAAGCAAATAACATCATAATAAATTTACACAACAAAACAGAAAAAAACTTGCAGAGAGAAGCACTTACGGTTGTCTTTTCAGTATCCCAATGTTTCACCATTTCACGCCATTCAGCTGCGTTGACATCATTATTCCCACACACCCAACGTCCTGGTGTGCCTATTTTGGGATCATAATGAGCTTTCTTAAGTCTGTTCTTGTAGCTTCTCCAATACTTAGCAACTCTTTCCATTATGTTATGCTTAATGAGAGGCATACGAGGAAGATCTTCAGGTTTCCATTCAATAGTTGTCTACACACACAAATGTTAGTAAAATATCACCAAATTGTGTAATAAAATCAAATAATACCATAACAAAAGGAAAAAAGAAATACATACATATATTTGGTCCCATAAGGGATCTTTAATAGTACTTGAGACTTTAGGCCAAGATTTAGTGACAAGCGGAAGTACATTATAATCCCGAGCTAACCCACCCAAGTACCGGCCAAATCTTCCATCATTAGAACCTACACTAACACCCATTGAATTGAACTCGAGAGATTCTTTTTTGTTATCTTCCATCCAAGTACATGTTCCTTTACCACGTACTTTGGTAGTTTTGCCTACAAGAGACATATTATCTTATGAAAAGTAATGTAAATCAGTCAATAATATCTATACTTTCACCAAAAACAATATATAGATAACTACATATAAAATTCAGCAACATACCTGTGTCATTAGCAGAACCACTTAGTCCTTCTATATCACCTTCCCATGAACTATCTCCAGAACTCATCTACATAATTAGTTTAGTATGTGTAACATTCAAAATGTATTAGTTAATGAAATATATTTGTTCACACACAGTAATTGCATGCACAATTGTAATAAAAATGAAAAAAGCTACTCAATAAATATTGCAAATCTTACCTGAAAAAAAAAAAAGATATTGCACAACTTAAATCATACAATGAAACACACAAATAACAGCAAAAAAAAAAAAAAGAACTTGAAAAACTTACAGCAGAATGAAAGAAAATAAAGTTCTTTTTATTCAACAATGAAAAAAACACCAATATATATATATATATATATATATATATATTATACGTGTGTGTGTGTGCAACCTAGAAACACAATTTAGTACTCTATGTCATCATAAAGCTCATCTTCATCCTCAGTATAAAGATCATCATCATTATCAGTTTCAAGCTGCATCATGTCATTGGGAATAGGTAAAAACTGGTTTACATGAGTCCCATCAACATCCAATCTAGTATCAAATTCTTCGCTATCCATAGATTGGTCATCAAGATCTGGTGTTGCATAATGATCTGCTGCATGTAAGGGGTTTTCAAGATTAACAGAGACATCATCTTCAGCAACTACATCATAAAAGTCTCTTGGTTGTGTAACAACTGCAACATGCCAATTAGGGTCTACTGGATCCTTAACATAAAAAGCTTGTATTGCTGATGAGGCTAATAAAAATGTGTCATTCGTATGCAAGACTTCATTGAAATTGACCAATGTGAAACCATATTGATCCATCTTTTTTCCTCGTTCACTAGTACTATCAACCCATTCACAATTAAATAGCACAACATTTCGACCCATATCATCATCTTCAATAGGTCCCCCATACCGAAGTTCATATATCTCCTTAATGACACCATAATAATCAACATCACTAAGACGTGGATTGCGATCCCTTGCACTAGAATAACAAGGAGTGGTAGCTGTATAAAAGACACCACAATTCTGATTTTTTTTCCTATCATCCACCGATTTTATTCTAAATCTGAAACCATTAACAATATGATTGTTATATATAGTGACAGTTTTACTAGGACCATTTGCTAACCAACGCAAATCTTCTGATATCGAAGGATCATGAGCTTCATACAGATCATTTACCTAAAATAAGCAAATAGAGATGCTAATAAATACAAAACTAATGAAATAAAATAAAACAAGGGAAAAAAAAAATTAAAGAAAATTCATGAAAGTAAAGGCATACACGTTGCTTGAACCAAGTTGGAAAACTCTTATTTCTGATTTGCTCCAACTCTCGAATAGGCTTACGTCGATTATTTTGTTTTACTTCATCAAGACATTGTCTGTTCATAAACAAATTCGAAAAATTGACCTTAAAGTTGTTGTAAACAAAGCATATATAAACAAGTTGAACAAAAAAAAAAATTCAAATGAAGACATCTTACTGTAAGTATGGTTGGCATTCATTGCAGTTGAACAAGACAGTTCTACGACATTGCTCCCAAATTTGTTGATCTAGCATGATATGTTTCTTTTTACCTTTGGAATGTCCCAATGAGGCAAAAATACTCAAACCCCCATCGACACCACGGCCGTTAGAATCTGCATTTCTACGTCCTCGATTGCGTCGAGTCTCAACATCTTCAAGGTACATAGAGCAAAACGATAGACTCTCCTCAACAATATATCCTTCAGCAATACTTCCCTCTGGATGACTTTTATTTCGTACATATTTTTTTAGCGTGCACAAATACCTTTAAGTAGAAGAAAAGAACAATGAAAAGTTGCAAACCATTTAAGATGGACAGCAATTGAAAAATTACAAATAAACCACAGTTTTGTTATTACCTTTCAATGGGATACATCCAGCGAAATTGAACCGGTCCTGCAATTGCAGCCTCTTCTGGTAGATGTACGAGTAGATGGACCATTATATCAAAAAAAGAAGGAGGAAATATCTTCTCCATTTGACATAAGACAAATGCAACCCTTTTTTTCAACAATTCCAACGATACTGGTGATAGCTTCTTGGTACATAACTCTCTGAAAATTGCACTCACTTCAAGCAATACAAGTCTGGTGGCTTTTGGTAAAATATGACGTACTGCGATTGCGAGCAACTGTTGCATTATAACATGATGATCATGGCTTTTCAACCCATATATTTTCCTCTCATTCACATTCACACAACGAGAAAGATTTGCAGAATACCCATCAGGAGCACGTACATCAGCAAACACTTCACACATTAAAGTCTTTTCATCTTTACTAGTGGTGAATGGTGCAGGAGGTAAGAAAGTCTTACTTCCTTCTCTGCGAGGATGTTGTTTTTTTCTTATATTCATCAGTTCAAGATCTTCACGAGCATTGATTCCATCCTTTGTCTTGCCATTGATGGCCAATAATGTCCCTAAGATGCTATCACATATATTTTTTTCTATGTGCATTACATCTAGGTTGTGTCGTATCAATAGATTTTCCCAATACGGTAATTGGAAAAAAATGCTCTTTTTCTTCCATTGAATATTGCCTCTATTTGCTCGGCTTGTGGTTCTTGAACTAACAGAAGTGGAAGCCCCTTGTCTTTTTTGCCCAACGCCACATTTCAGAGGTTTCCCAAAAGTAAATGACAAATTAGACAATTCAGCCAAACATTGCATTCCAGTCAACTGTTTTGGTGCTACGCGATCCTCTCCATAACCATTGAACGCTGCTCTTAATCTTCGAAATCTATGCTCAATAGGTAAAAATCTGCGATGTCCCAAATAACAAATCTTGTGACTCATTTTCAAGTGTTTTGAGTCTGTTTCATTCATACAGTGAGGACATGCCTTAAACCCCTTTGTACTCCATCCAGAGAGATTCCCATACGCAGGAAAATCATTTATGGTCCATAATAAGGCAGCCTTCATTGTAAACCTTTCATTACTTGACACATCATACGTGTTAGTACCAACCCCCCATAACTCCTTCAACTCATCAATTAAAGGTTCTAAATACACATCGATATCATTTCCAGGCCCTCGAGGTCCTGGAATTAGCAGTGTTAAAAATAAATTGGATTGCTTCATACACATCCATGGAGGAAGATTATAGACTGAAAGTACAACCGGCCAAGTGCTATGAGCTGTACTCATATTTCCAAATGGATTAAATCCATCACTTGCGAGCCCCAAGCGTACATTACGACTCTCTAACCCAAATTCAGGGTACAATAAATCTAATTGCTTCCAGGCAGGAGAATCTGATGGGTGCCTCATGAATCCATCTTTAGGACATTCGGTTGCATGCCATCTCATGTCTAAGGCAATATGTTTTGACATGTATAACCTTTGCAATCTTGGTGTTAAAGGAAAATAACGAAGAACCTTAGCCGAAACTGGCTTACTAGAATTCTCGGGTTCTTTCTGAATATATCTTGAAGTACCACACTGAGAGCACACTTTCAAGTTTGCTCTATCTTTCCAAAATAGCATACAATCATTGGGACAAGCATCAATCTTCTCATATTTGAGGCCCAACTCATTTATGAGCTTCTTAGTTTGATAAAAGGAATTGGGCAGACACTCCCCTTCAGGCAATAATTCTTTAATAAACTCCAATAACTTGGAGAAAATGTTGTCACTCAAACCCCCTAAACACTTCAGTTGGTACAATCTCACAACGGCCTCCAACTTCTTAAACTTCTTACATCCAGGGTACACCTCTTTATTTGCATCTTCAAGTAATTTATAGAACTTTTCAGCCTCAGGTGTTGGTCCCTCAAATATATGTGGTTGACTTGATGACCCAACATTTTCTCCAATTGTTGGCTGCACAAAGGTTTCGTTAAGGAACTCTTGCATGCCATCTATATCTACTCCTCTACTATTTTGTAATTCCATTTTATCCCTATATTCAGCGTAAGACTCTCCATGCTCCTTCCACCTAGTATTCATGTAAAAAGGCCACATTCCTTTCACAACAAGATGCTGCTCAACAGTTCTTCTATCAAAGCTTTCACGATTTTTACATTTTATACAGGGACAAACTATCTCATTTCCAGGGTAACTATTGGAAGCACCATCTAAAAACACTTCCAAACCAGCATAGTATTCCGGACTGCGGCGATCTAAATGAACCCAACTTTTGTCCATACTGTCAAGGACACCACATCAATTTTGACCACAATAACACACTAGAAAATGGGGTTCTAAATGTAAAAGGTGCAAGAAAGACTAGCTTTAAAATACGCAAGTCAATGTTCTATATTAACTTCTAGAGGCAGTTAATGTGATACAATCTATAAAAGTTGATCGTGAGGTGAAAGTCTATATTAATGTTCTAGCTATTGTTAAGATTTTACTGCTACTCTATCATATCTATTTCCTGTTTGGCAATGAACATTACATTTGATCCTAATAGTGCAAATTAAGCAATTATGAGATAAAAAAAGGCAAAGTATTAATAATGATAAAATTACCTTCAGGTTCAATTATGACAGAAGGTTATCTATGCTTCAATGCTACTCAAACTTTCTATTGTTCTCCAGATTCAAACTGCAGTTTTTGCTCTTTGTAACAGCAGGGATCTTCCTTGGCCTGAGGAGTGCAAAAAGATAAAAGATGAGGATGTTGGCTGTAGTTAATGTTAGGTTTCAGGTGATGTAATTGGACAATAGAGTGAATTAATAGACATATATAATTAACTTTGAAGGTTCACTTGAGTAATATTTTCACTGTATTTATTAAACTATTCTTCTTGAGTACAATGTATTTTTCTCTCTCTTAATTTATGCTCATGAACAACTGTAATTTATTTCAATAGGACAATGTGGCAATGGAAGCATATCTATGTGCATAATCTTGAAGGATAGATAAAGAACTCGGACTAAGAATGTAGAAGGCATAACACAAACATAGCACCAAATATAGCATACTTACAGCAATATAAGAACAATTTTGATAGCTACACTACGAGATTTGTGATCAGAGTAATCCAGCCATGCATAATCCATAAACAGAAAATTGAACTAACCGCGGTGAGCTTTCCGGCATCAAAGTTTTCTTAACGATGGCTCTCGACGGCACAGAACGGTTGAGGGCAAAGTCGTGAAGCGAACCGGGGGCTAATCAAAGTCGCTGGAAACTTGCAGCTCCAACTCTCTATTGTACACTCTACACATGATTTTATCACTTGCAAATGTTAAGCCAAGGACTAAAATGGAGAACTAAGCCAAAACTATTACAAAAGAAAAAAGAATAAACAAACCTGAACCTTGAATTTGACATATATATATATACACACACACACTTATTATGTGTGTATAATATATGTATATATCAATCCAACAAGTAACATTCATCCATATATATATATATATATATATATATATATATAAAAGAAGAGAGAGTGTGTGTCTTCAGTAACCATCCCAAAATATATATATGTATATAAGCGCACTTAGTATTCAAATACGTAATTAGAAGTAGCTAAAAACAAAACAAATTTTCAATCACTTATATAAGTGCACGTAATGCAGAATGTAACCAATAACCACCAAGAGAAGCTTGTATCCCAGGCATGAGAAAGGCATAGTCATACTGATGGTAAAACTCCTGAATGAAAAGATGAACTATGGTCTTATGCACAAGTGTTTACATTGTAGGAAAGCTCAGCCCTTGAAATATTACAAATTGAAAAACAGAATCATAGAACCTTAAAGATCACATGTCATCTATTTAGTTTTCTCTAATAGAGATTGGTAAAAGGGAAGCAGGAAATTGGGCACCATTGTCACAGTCAATAGTATAGAACTGTAAATGCCAAGTCAACCTTCATTTGTTTTGGAAAATAAATGCCAAATCAACTTAGACCTGCTGCACATATGGTGGAAGTAAAACAAAAGTTTCTAGTCATGATTTGCAAATAGAATAATGATAGTTCCAGAACTAGATATAAAATCACCATACATTTCCTAATACGATAAGAACTTCAGATGCCTCAATTGACATTGTTGTAGTTATTGCATCACTATCTCCTTGAATGCAATCAAATTTCCATGATTATGTGATCTAATATTTGACGAACACCAGTTCCATATATGCATGTTAATACTGTTTTATTGTCTCAAAAGATTGCTCATGGTTTAATTTATTAAAAGTAAATAACAGTAAGACACACTAGTAACTATTCATCTTTGTTATTGAGAAGAATAGATGCAAGAAAGCCATCATGTAATCGGGTATGGACTATACAGAAAATGACAGAAGACTGAGAATTGAAGATTAAGTAAAACAAGAAATCAAAAGTAGACTAAGAGCAATCGACATCATCCTAGGGAACTAGAATCTTCATGTAATGCAAATTGCATTGTAAACTCTAGTTTGTTGTCTGACCACTATCAACATTGATGAACTAATTTGAACATTTGAATGCTACTGGGATTCGATGATGTGGCTGGGATTCTCACCGAAGATGAGTACCTGGCACTGGTGGCTCTTGCTCAAGCAGTGACACTTGAAGCCATTTTCGTCGCGGCATTGCTCCTCGCACATATGTCAGTCCCACCGGAGCTTCTGAAGTCCCATGGCTTTGATACTGTTCGCGATTGCCTTGGGCTTGAGTAAGTCGTTCTTCCCCATGGTGATGGTTCATGGAGATTGGGGTTGGATTTTGGTTTGGGGGAAATTGGGAATGGAAATCTCAAGTGCACTTATCGGAGAGAGAGGGAGATTAAGTGCAGTTATCAAGTTAAGTAAGGTAGAGACTTGCTTCAGTGACAGCCACAAGAGTAATCTTCATGTAAACTTATTCAACCATAAAATATATACATATTTACATACAAGAAGACAAAGATAAAATGTATATAAAACACACCAATGACACTTGACATACAAACAGCCAAAGCCCATTGACTGGACAAAGGCATAAGGCTTTGAAGTAGAGCCTCGACATCATCTCTGAGAAAAACACAATCAACACAATATTCCAAACATAATTCAAGCCTAAGAATCAAAATTCAAGCATAAAAGTCTAGGTCATAATAAAATTTACGACTACATGGAAAAGCAAAAACACAAAAATCCAACCCAATCAAAATTCATTCGACAAAGCAATAAAAAAAGCATATCCACTCATAGTAATAACAAGTCTAAGATGAACATACTCTGTATTCGTTCATAGTGAATGGGTTGAATTCGTCTAAATTGCCTCCTTCAGCTCCAATCGCACGAATGATGCCAGAGGTGAAGAGGTTAGCAGTTTTTGGAATTTATCACATAGGACGTGAAGCAGAAAAGAAGTGTTTGAGGAGGTGAAGTGAGAAAAAATAGGTGATTTATTTATTTTATTCTCTTTTATTGATTAAAAATATATAGTGAGAGACTTATCCGTCTCTATTAGTAAAAATTTGATAAACTAACGCTAAATATATTCTAGGCTACAAAAATTTTAGCTCCAAAAATTTTAATTTGGCGCCAAATCAATTAGAGATGATCCATTCCGTCTCTATTAGTATTAGAAACAAATTTCTATTCGTCTCTATTAATATTAGAGACACACAATAAAAATTTGTCTCTAATAAAAACAATAGGGACAGTTTTATTAATTCGTCTCTGGGCTTCGTCTCTAAAGCCTATATTTGGTGTAGTGATTGCCTTATTCTCCATATTTGACTTTAACATTATAGTTCTCTTTCAAAGTCCATTAGTTTCATCCGATGAACCTGGATCTTAACCTTACCTCTTGTAGCCTATAAATTAAGGCTTCTGGTTGCTGCAAGGAAGAGGGGGGAATGAGACAATCTCCAAGCAATAGATCATGCAAGCTCCAAGCAATACACCCCACAAGCAAACCTCAAGCAACAATTTAAGCATTCTCAGCCTCCAACCCAAAACCAATTCAAAGCCTTACATGACCTTTAAACCCATACGACTCCCTAAAAATCCATTCCTTCATTCACTGTAGTAGATGATACATAGTAAACCTCTCACCGCAGCAAGGCTCTCATTTTCTGCAACTCATGTGCTTCCAGCTCCCACGCTACATGCCTTCTTGCAAGCCGTTTTGTATATTTCTAGTTCATCCATCAAAGCTATATGAAGTTTCTACCTCACCATCACTAGAA
Organism: Rosa persica; assembly: GCA_025331145.1. Classification (NCBI taxonomy): domain Eukaryota; kingdom Viridiplantae; phylum Streptophyta; class Magnoliopsida; order Rosales; family Rosaceae; genus Rosa; species Rosa persica. The sequence goes on from WFKR01000001.1 coordinate 34,306,661, forward strand.
GCAGGCCACCGCAGCAAACCAACATTACTGCAGGGAGCTTAAGGAAAGACGCTATAAAGCTTCTTGAAGCTTTGGACCCAGTTCCTGAACTCAGAAGCGGTAAACAGAGAAGATCAACCCAATCAAACAATCCTAGTAGCCTCTGTACAAATCCACCCTAACAGTAAGCTGTTGTGACAATCTCATGACTGTATGTTAATTTCCCTCATATGATCGCAGCATAAGTTAGGCATACTTTGGGGTTGGAAAATTTATGAGTAGGTTTCTACCCCTTGTTACCCATTTTCTTCTTCTTCGAAGACTTCACCCCCCCTCTCTCTTTCTTTCTAGATTCAGATTGAAGATGCGTCGATGATTCAACCACCTACCACCTCCTCCAACCGCCGTTGTGCTGCCATCGTCAACTTTGCAGATTTGGTGCTCTGATCCAAGTCAAATCGCTCATCATGATCCCTGCCATCTTTCTACTACCCATCCATGGCGCCAATTCCTTCTCCCTCCCCTGCGTCGCTCCCGAGGACCTCATCAAGGTCAACTCTAAATCACTTTGAAATTTATACACAAACTCGTCTTAGTCCACAGTCCTCCCCAAAATCCCAAACCTCTCCACACAACCAAGAACCAACTATGACTTCACAGAGAAGCGCAAGACGGATGAGAAAGGCCACATTTTGACGGCCTCGCCTTCCTAATTCACAATCCTATCCCTCAATGACTTCCGCAAACTCCTCTAACCCATGTCCCACGACCACTTTGTCGAAGTCCTCGAAAACGCCATTGTTGACCAACCGGACATCCTCGAATCCCTCCGCCACTTCACCAACCGTGACCTCACCCTTCGCAAGCTTTTCATCCGCAGCCTCGGTGCTGACACCACCACCGATTTGCTCTGCTTTGTCTTCTCCGCCTTCGGCGACCTTGACGAGGCCATCGTCATATTCGACAAGGCCACTAGAAAATCCAAGGGCCACGGATTTGTCACCTTCAAGCACTCTGACGAAGCCCTTATCGACTACTCCGCCACCATGCCTCTCCAGGCCGTCAAGCTCCTCGCCCTCTAACTCTCCAGCCTTAAGAACAAGGTTCGTCTTCATTCTCGTCTCCACAATGCTCATTGTCCTAGATGTAGGGTTTTGAATTGTTGCATTTGATTGGAATTGGTGACAGTTTTAAATGAAATTGTGTGTGCAGGAATCGATGATCTCGAATCTAAAGGAGTTTAAGGCATCTGGAAATGGAGGTGAAATTGGAGAAACTCGGGATGGAAATGGTGAAGATAGAAGTGGAGGTGGTGTGAAATATTCTTTTTCTTTCTAAAAATCTTTTTATTGTTAAAATGTCCATTTTACCCTTCTCTTGGCCATGTTGTTGTGTCAACTCAGCTTCTGACGTTATCTTTCGAGTTGAATTTGATTGGACCCGCGTGATGGAAAATGGAAGTGCAAGGACCCTTATGATTAAAAAAAAAAAAAATCAGGGACCAAACAGATGTTTGACCCAAAGTTGGAGGGGGGCAAACTGAATTTAGTTATTTTATTAATTTCTAGGTCCTTGAATGAAACCTCTTCCTCTTTAGCTTTATCGCTCTGTCTATTTACCAATTGCCTTTTTGTCCTTTTCTATTTACATATCAAATTGAATATATTTCACTGTTTGCTAAAATAAATGTCAACTATTTTTTAGACTACATTTTGTGACTCTTGTCAGTTTTTCGATATACTTATATTACCGCGTCAATGTAAACAAACGCTTTAATAATGAGTAATATTATTTTTTTTTTAAATAAAAAAAATAAATGGTTGAAATGCTGAAGCAGTTGAAAACGGCGTCGTGTGAGTATGATTTTTAAGAGTCGGTAGCCAGCTTCATATGCAAACGTGTCCCCTTCATGCCAAACGCAGCGGCTTCACTCAGAACAGAGCTGTTAAAGGCGGGAAAGCAAGAGCTGAAGAGATCGAAGAGAATTTGGGGAAATCTTGAGAGGGAGAGAGAGAGTTTGATCAAGATCTCTAAGTTCTTAGCAAAGCTTGAGAAGAACCGGAAATGGCAAAGAAGGAACTCTTCCAAGTAATCTAAATTTTTCTTGATTGTTTGAGTTTAATTCGAATATGTGACTGGAAATTGAGAACAATCTTTGTGAATATGATTAGGTTTTCTTTGAATTCAATGTGATTTGAACCTTGATGATTTATGGATGTAGTTATTCCAATGTGAATTTGCAATAGAACAAAGCAATAGTCCCCGGCCTGGTTTATAATTTGAAAACCTAATCACACTTTTCCTTGATCTTTTAGTTAAATCGAAATTTCTTTTGGAAATTGAGAACAGTCTCTGCGAATATGATAAGTTTATCGTTGAATTCCATGTGGATAGAACTTTAGTTATGTATGGATGTAGCATTGTAACACAGGAAGCTCTCGATGAACCAAATTCTCGTGCCTGCACAAGCATTTGAACTTTGGTTCCTGTCAACAAAGTGAGAAAACTTTACTTGGAAGAATTTTCAGGACAAAAAGTAATCAACCACCACATCCATACACAAATCTCAGAGCTTAAACCAAAAAAAATAAAAATAAAACTAGGAAAAACACCAGTATTCACTGTGGCATATGATCGAGCACACGTGTTCATATTCACAACAAATTCTTAAACAATGACTCCTACCTACTCTATTCTATTGCAAATCCATAGCTACAATGCTACATCCATACATAACCAAAGTTCTATCCACATGGAATTCAACGATAAACTAATCATATTCGCAGAGACTGTTCTCAATTTCCAAAAAAAATTTCAATTTAACTAAAAGATCAAGGAAAAGTGTGATTACGTTTTCAAATTATAAACCAGGCCGAGGACTCCTACTCTGTTCTATTGCAAATTCACATTGGAATAACTAGATCAATAAATCATCAAGGTTCAAATCATATTGAATTCAAAGAAAAACCTAATCATATTCACAAAGATTGTTCTCAATTTCCAGTCACATTTTTCGAATTAAACTCAAACAATCAAGAAAAAGTGAGATTACCTGGACGAGTTCCTTCTTTGCCATTTCCGATTCTTCTCAAGCTTTGCTAAGAACTTAGAGATCTTGAACAAACTCTCTCTCTCTCCCTCCTCCCTCTCTCTCCCTCTCAAGATTTCCTCAAATTCTCTTCGGCCTTTTCAGCTCTTGCTTTCCCGCCTTTAATAGCTCTATTCTAAGTAAAGCCGCTGTGTTTGGCGTGAGGGGGACACCTTTTCATATGACGCTGGCCACCGACTCTTAAAACTCACTCTCACACGACGCCGTTTTCAACTGCTTCAGCCTTTCAACCCTTTATTTTATTTCAAAAAAAAAGCAATATTACTCATTATTAAAGCGGTTTGTTTACATTGACGCGGTAATATAACTATATCGAAAAACTAACAAGTGTCACAAAATTTAGAATAAAAAATAGTTGACGTTTATGTTAGCAAACAGTGAAATATATTCAATTTGATATGTAAATAGAAAAGGACAAAAAGAAGAACGCTTAAAAATGAACACTTTGCTTTGCAATGGGTAAACAGACAAAGCGATGAAGCTAAAGAGGAGAAGGTTTCATTCAATGACCTAGAAATTAATAAAATGACTAAATTCAGTTTGCTCTCCTCCAACTTGGCGCAAACATCAGTTTGGTCCTTGATGTTTTTTTTTTTAATCATGATGGTCATTGCACTTCCATTTTCCATCACGCGAGTCCAAAAATCAAATTCAACTCGAAAGATGACGTCAAAAGCTAAGTTGGCACAGACAGCATTCCACGAGAAGGGTAAAATGGAAATTTTAACAATAAAAAGATTTTTAGAAAGAAAAAAAATATTTCGCACCACCTCTGCTTCTATCTTCATCATTTCTATCCCGAGTTTCCCAATTTCACCTCCATTTCCAGATGCCTTGAACTCCTTTAGATTCGAGATCACCGATTCCTGCACACACAATTTCATTTCAAACTGTCACCAATACTAATCAAATGCGACAATTCAAAACCCTAGATCTAGGACAATTAGCATTGTGGAGACGAGAACGACGACAGACCTTGTTATCAGGGCTGGAGAGTTAAAGTAGTTAGAGGGCGAGGAGCTTGACGGCCTGGAGAGGCTTGGCGGCTGAGTAGTCGATAAGGGCCTCGTCGTAGTGCTTGAAGGTGACGAATCAGTGGCCCTTGGATTTTTCGGTGGCCTTGTCGAATATGACGCGCCTTGTCAAGGTCATCGAAGGCAGAGAAGATAATAACAGCAACTTCCATTTTAATTTCATGTAACTGTGTGGAACGAATATTGTACAATTTCATGAACGTTGCTCGAAATATTTCATTTTTAGAATTATCGAAGTTCCGAAATGATTGTTTTAACGAAAAGCTCGAAATGTTCGATTTAAGAAATCAACTTTTTATACGTGTAAAATTTGGGAAAACTTCCTTCATGAAAGTCGTAGAGCTCGCCAATACGATTCCGTGCATTTGCAGAACACGGAAATCGGATTTTTTCTAATTTAGTTATCGCATTTAGAGAAAATTTCCAAAACGGGTATATAAAGAAAAAAACCCTAATTTTTTTTTGAAAGATTCCTTTTTCTCCCGGCCTTCTTCCTCTTTTGGAAACTGTTCTCTCTGTCTCTCTCTCTCTCTCACGCGGCCGAAACCCAACCAAAACAGAGCCAGCCTTCGCCGGCCAACCCCTCCCTCCTCCGTCCACCTCACGACCCCAGACGACTTCCCTCGTGCTCACCTCGACCTTGTGCAGCTGCCCGTGGCAGCCTTGCGCCGTGGCACGGTCGGAAACGGCGGCGGAAGCACAGTTTCGGTTTAACCCCGATTTGGTTCCAATTGCAATATCTCGAGCTATAAGCCATCAATCCTTGCTAAACTTCATCCTCAAGCTCGCCTCGACCTCCTGAATCTCCCAGAAGCAACCTTGCATGGCGGCGTGGCCTCTGGTGGCGGCTGGAAGCCAGCACTGTTTTGGATCGAATGAAACTTTCGATCCGGATATCTCGAGTTGTAGAGCTTCGTTTCGAGTGATTCTTGAGCTGGAGAGCTCGCCTTGAGTTGCTGAACAATTCTCCAGAAGGAATCAAAGCCATTGGTGGAAGTTTTTACGTCAAACTCAGGCTTGCCGAATTCTGGAAATTTTCCGGCTACCGTGACTATTTTGGCATTTTTCGGATATCATATGATTTAGTTATGAATTTTTAGATTTCGATCGTTACATTTGTGATATGTGAAGTTAGGATCATCCGATGGACTTGTAGTTTTGATATGATGATCATATAACTGTCCCAGTGGCTTTGTGTGGTCATGGATGAAGATCCAACCATTGGATCTTCGTATAAATGCAAAACAGTGATTAGGGAGGCGATTCGAGAGAATTCGTCCGTCGGATTTTCGTATAATTTTGAATCTGACCGTTGGATGGTAGCTTAAGTATGTTTTGGAATTATTGGCTAAATTCAAGTCACATTTTATTAGGTGATTGACGGTTTGTACTTGGGTGAACTGGTTCAATGTGATTTGTGTTTAAATTGAAGACGCAGCGGGAGTTTCGAGGTGAGTAAAACTCACGTGGTTCATATTACGAACCGAGTGCTTTTAATTTACTTATTTTCTCGTAAATGTGTGAAAAATATTTATGAATTAAATATTTGTTTTTAAAATCTCGTGGACTTGATCGACTATGGTCCATGGTCATCCCTGAGTGGATGATTACGTATATATATATTTACGTGGAATACATATTGGGTGGTGTGTTGTTGAGTGATGATATGATTGAGTTAGAATGATGATTTGTATTATATTTCAAATGCTTAAATTTCATAATAATATTGTGTATCTTGGATGGGTTGATGTCATTGTGTGAAACATATTGCTGTGCTCGTTTATGGATTTAGGGTCAACGTTGTGGCTGGTATGAGGGAGTCGGACGCTCTAATCATGGGTGGATGATGGGATACGATTGGTTGAGTGAGTTGGATGTCACAACCCTTATCAAGTAATGAGGCTAGATTAAGTACGAGTATCTGAGCCAGGTGACGGGTTACGATTTAATTAGAGCTCTAGTCTGTCAAATACCGTATTTTTATAAATACGATTTCGGGGTTTTGAGAATAAAGATGTGAGTTTAGGTTTCGTGTTGAATTGTTGATTTGGTGATTGATTGTTGAGATTGTGGTTTCTTTGTGGATGTGGGAATTGTTGGGTGTTGGCTTGGGTGAAAATAAATATGGCTTAATTAAATAACCGTTCTTTCTTTTACTCATACGAGCTTTTAAAAGCTTACCGGGTTTTGTGTTGTTGTAATCCTGGTACACTATTCAAATGGTATAACGGATATTCCTGCAAGTCAGGATAACCAGGGAGGCAACTGTGCTTTTTAGGAGTTGTAGCATTTATTTGATTTCATTTAAGTTATGGGTTTGTTATGCTCATTCAGTGTTTTACAATTTAATTTGCGAGTGAGTTAAAATAAGTAACCGAGACTAAATTCGGAATTTGAAATTAAATTCGTGTGGTAGGGTTGTTAAAAAAAACAAAAAGAAATTTTAAGGATGATTATTTTTGAGTTGTGGTAATTCATGTTTCGGATTTTAAATTTTGATTATAAAATTCAGGGCGAGACAGTTTGGTATCGAAGCGTAAGGTACATATTTGGTGATATGTCAATACTTTCCGAGTGATGGCCCGTCTGCAGCGGATCCCCATCGTGTGCTCTTCGATATTGACAAAGTCATTGGGTATGTGAGAGCGTTAGGTTGGCTAGGAACGTTAGTATGTCATTATAACTTTAGGCGTCGTCTTGTATGTTAGTTACTTGGTTAATATGAACTTGCATTTGACTTATTCCATGTTTAAGTGTTATGCGTGTATTAACCAAGTATGCCCTTCTTAATAGGTGATGGAGATTGAGGGAAACGAAGCTAAAGGTTGAGGTTGAGGCAAACCTCATGGTAGGGGTAGAAGCCGAGGTAGGGGTAGGGCCCTTCCGGTTGATGATGCATATGAGGTGGAGGTAGAGGCACCTTATGATGATCAGCATATTCCGCCCGTGGGCATGGTTGATGATCCTACTCGCTTATTAGTGCTAGCGAAGGAAATTAACCGCTTGGGAGCAACCAAGTTTGGGGGAGGCACTGATCATATGGTTGCAGATCAATGGATTAAGGATTTGTTGACCTACTTTGATTTGTTTGACTGTAGTGAGATTGATAAGAGAAAGCTAGCCGCTTTCATGCTGAAGGATGAGCCTAGAGTGTGGTGGAATGTCACACAAAGGAGTATTGATGTATCTACCTTGACATGGGATGGCTTCGAGAGGCTGTTCAGAGAGAAGTACTTTCCAGCTGCTGTGAAAGAAAGGTTGGAACAGGAATTCCTCGCACTTGTATAAGGGAAGATGACCGTGATCGAGTACGATGTAGAGTTCTCCAAGTAGTACAAGTATGTGAAGCAGATGGATGATGAAGACTTGGCTAAGAAGTTTCAGCGAGGGTTGAGCCATTCGATTGAACGTGATGTGGCCATCTTAGAGCTGAAGGCGAAGAGGGAAATCTTGGCTAAGGCACAGATCATTGAGCAGCTAAAAATGATTCGTAGAGAGAATGAGTCAGCTGAGAGAGACTTCCAGGGCAAGGGAAATGTAATGGCAGGAAGCAGTAGGTCTAGAGACTTCAGGGGCGGTTTTTGGAAGAAACAGAGGACTCAGTTCCAACATCATGCCCCAGCTAGGGCAGCAGCAGCTCCTCCTATTCAGGCTATGCCTATTAGACAAATAGCACCAGTAGCTCCGGCGAAGTGCTATAACTGTGGCGAGCTAGCCCACATCTCTCGTGCATGCACGAAACCACGTGGTACGGTATACTACAGCTATGGACAGACAGGGCACCAGGCCAGGGAGTGTACCTGAAATCAGGGTAGAGTGTAGGGAAACCAGCAGAGGCAGCTACCACCTGCACCTGCTAGAGCCTCACTCTCCTTCATATCTAGTTCGGTTGTGGATGCGTTGGGTTTGATTGCCATGCCTTTTACTAGATCATTATGTGTTACATTACCTCTCGGGGTGTCTCTTGAGCTTAGCATGTTTTGTTATGATTACCCTATTGGGATTGGTGGCAGAGAGTTCTCTACATCCTTGATTGTGATTCCGGATCGCACATATAATGTGATTTTGGGTATGGATTGGTTGAGCCTGAACCATACTATGATTGATTGTTTTAGAATGATTGTATCCTTTAATGTCCCTGGACAACTAGTTTTTCATTATCATTGTCTGAAATCCGACATTGCCATGAGGGCGGGGATTTTGGCCCATATTGAATCAGGGAGTGGCACTTCAAGGATTAGAGGGATTCCTGTAGTTTCAGAGTATGCTGACGTATTTCAGGAGCTCCCTGGGTTACCTCTGAAAAGGGTAATTGACTTCCCCATTGATGTGATACCATGTACTTCACCTGTATCGAAGGCACCCTATCGAATGACTCCAGCTAAACTTCAGGAGTTGAAGGTCCAGCTGAAATTCAGGCTAGTGTATCTCCTTGGGGAGCACTAGTGTTGTTTGTGAAGAAGAATGATAATTCACTTCGATTATGTGTGGATTACCGACAGCTGAACAAGGTGACCATCAAGAACAGGTACCCGCTACCTAGGATTGATGACTTGTTTGATCAGCTTAGGGAGGCTACTGTGTTCTCAAAGATTGATTTGAGATCTGGGTATCACCAGTTAAAGGTGAGGGATGAGGATATCCCAAAGTCGGCGTTCAGGACCAGGTATGGACATTTTGAGTTCCTTGTCATGCCTTTTGGTCTCACTAATGCACCTGCAGCATTCATAGACTTGATGTACCGCACGTTCAGTCCTTACTTGGATCAATTTGTCGTAGTGTTCGTTGACGACATCTTGATTTATTCACGGTCGTCAGACGACCATGAGAAGCATTTGCGGATTGTGCTACAAATGTTGAGAGAGAAGAGATTATTTGCCAAGTTTGAGAAGTGCGATTTCTGGCAGACTGAAGTCAAGTTCCTTGGTCATGTGGTCTCGAAGGATGGAGTTTCTGTGGATCTTTCGAAGGTTGAAACAGTGATGAGTTGGAGTCGCCCTACTATGGTTATAGAAATTTGTCACTTCCTTGGATTGGCAGGGTATTACAAGCATTTCATTGAAGCATTTTCTGGTATTGCTTCGGCTTTGACCAATTAACAAGGAAGGACACTCAGTTCGTGTGGTCAGATGAGTGTGAGAAGGCTTTCAATGAGCTGGAGACTAGATTGACTACGGCTCCAGTGTTGACTATTCCTACTAGTGGTGGTGGGTTAGTCATCTACAACGATGCATCTCATCAGGGTTTGAGGTGTGTGTTGATGCAGAATGGTAGTGTGGTTACCTATGGTTCTAGAGAACTAAAGGTTCATGAGCAAAACTACCCCACTCATGATCTAGAGTTAGCCGCAGTGGTATTTGCTCTGAAGATTTGGAGACACTATCTTTATGGTGAGAAATTCGAGCTCTTTTCTGATCATAAGAGTTTGAAATACCTATTCTCCCAAAATGAGTTGAACATGAGGCAGAGGAGATGGATGGAGCTCATCAAAGACTATGATTTTACTTTGGAGTATCATCCCAGAAAGGCCAACATAGTGGCGGATGCTTTGAGTGGGAAGCCCCGAGTACTCATGGCATCACTTATGGTGCAGGAGTGGCTCTTGTTGGATGCTATATCAGAATTTGATCTTATGCCCGCAGGAGTTGGATATGAAATCTTTCTCGCTAGTATCACCTTACAGTCCACCTTAACCTCCAGGATTATTCAGGATCAAACACTTGATGAGTTCGCTCAGGCGAGGATTACTGAGATGACTGCTGAATCGAATGTGGAGGGCCCTTCTGAGTGGGCCATTGGGACAGATAGAGGGTTGAGATTTTGAGGAAAATTGTATGTCCCAAGTGTTGATAACCTCAAAAGAGAGGTCATGCGGGAAGCACATAGATCTCGATACACAATACATCTAGGGGGTACCAAAATGTACATGGATCAAAAAAGACAGTTTTGGTTGTATGGAATGAAGAGAGATGTGGCGGAACATGTGTCGAAGTGTTTTACATGTCAGCAAGTGAAGGCAGAGCATCAGAGGCCCGCAGGAATGCTGCAACCCTTACCAATACCGGTATGAAAATGGGAAGATATCTCCATGGACTTTGTGACTGGATTGCCTAGGTTCAGGCAAGGTTATGACTCGATTTGGGTGATTGCAGACCGATTGACAAAGTCTGCACATTTCCATCCTGTGGCAAAAACTTACTCAGGGGATGCGTTGTGTAAGTTGTATGTGAATGAGATAGTGAGGCTTCATGGTATCCCTGTTAAGATTGTTTCTGATCGGGATGCTTGTTTCACATCGGAATTCTGGCGTAGATTCCATAAGGCTTTTGGCACAACTCTTTGGGGAATTAGATACTTGAATTTCGGGACGAAATTCCTTTAAGGGGGGTAGATTGTAATAACCGTAATTTTCATTTTAATTTCGTGTAATTATGTGGGACAAATATTGTACAATTTCATGAATGTTGCTCGAAATATTTCATTTTTAGAATTGTCAAAGTTCCAAAACGATTGTTTTAAAGAAAAGCTCGAAATGTTCGATTCATGAAATCGACTTTTTATACGTTCAAAATTTAGGAAAACTTCCTTCATGAAAGTCGTAGAGCTCGTCGATACGAGTCCGTACAAATGCAGAACACATAAATCAGATTTTTTCTGATTTAGTTATCGCATTTAGAGAAAATTTTCAAAACGAGTATATAAATAAAAAAACCCTAAATTTTTTTGGAAAGTTTCCTTTTTCTCTCGGCCTCCTTCCTCTTTTGGAAACTGTTCTCTCTCTCTCTCTCTCTCTCTCTCTCTCTCTCTCTCTCTCTCTCTCTCTCAGCCGAAACCCAGCCAAAACAGAGCCAGCCTTCGCCGACCAAGTTCTCCCTCCTCCGTCCACCTCACGACCCCAGACGACTTCCCTCGTGCTCACCTCGACCTTGCGCAGCTGCCAGTGGCAACCTTGCTCCCCGACACGGTCGGAAACGGCGGTGGAAGTACGGTTTCGGTTTAACTCCGATTTGGTTCCAATAGTGATATCTCGAGCTACAAGCCATCAATCCTTGCCAAACTTCATCCTCAAGCTCGCCTCGACCTCCTGAAGCTCCCAGAAGGAACCTTGCACGGTGGTGTGGCCTGTGGTGATGGCTGGAAGTCAACCCAGTTTTGGATCGAATAGAACTTTCGATCCGAATATCTCGAGTTGTAGAGCTTCGTTTCTAATGATTCTTGAGCTGAGGAGCTCGCATTGAGTTGCTGAACAACTCTCCAGAAGGAATCAAAGTCATTGGTGGAAGTTTTTATGTCAAACTCAAGCTCGCCGGATTCTGGAAATTTTCCAGCCACCGTGACTATTTTGGTACAATGATCAGCATATTAACATGAAGAAGAGCAGCTCGGCCCCGACACCGTTGGTGGTGGTCAGCGGCGGCTCTGTCATTAACTCCTGCGGCCATCTCCGGCCACATCCGGGGATCAAAAATATAGTTTCTGTACATTTTAAGATTCTACATTTCAATAGATCATTTCGGCATATTATACGCATTTTTCGGATATCATATGATTTGGTTATGAATTTTTAGATTTCGATCGATTTCGATCGTTAGATTTGTGATCTGTTAAGTTAGAACCGTCTGATGGACTTGTAGTTTTGATATGATGATCATATGACTGACCCAATGGCTTTGTGTGGTCATGGGCGAAGATCCAACCGTTGGATCTTTGTATAAATGTAAAACAGTGATTAGGGAGGCGATTCGTGAGAATCTGTCCTTCGGATTTTCATATAATTTAGAATCCGACCTTTGGATGGTAGCTTAGGAATGTTTTGGAATTATTGACTAAATTCAAGTCACATTTGATTAGGTGATTGACGGTTTGTACTTGGGTGAGCTGGTTCGGTGTGATTTGTGTTTAAATTGAAGACGCAGCGGGAGTTTCGAGGTGAATAAAACTCACGTGGTTCATATTACGAACATAGTGCTTTTAATTTATTTATTTTTTCGTAAATGTGTGAAAAATATTTATGGATTAAATATTTATTTTTAAAATCTCGTGGACTTGATCGACTACGGTCCATAGGTAAGTAAAATGAATTTTAATTATACAAATGAATTTCACGATTTTTTGTGTGAACTATAGATTGTATTAGTGGTCATCCCTGAGTGGATGATTACGTATATATATATTGGGTGGTGTGTTATTGAGTGATGATATGATTAAGTTGGAATGATGATTTGTATTATATTTCAGATGCTTAAATTTCATAATAATATTATGTATCTTGGATGGGTAGATGTCATTGTGTGAAACATATTGTTGTGCTCGTTTATGGATTTATGGTCAACGTTGTGACTGGTATGAGGGAATCAGACACTCTAATCCTAGGTGGATGAAGAGATACGATTGGTTGAGTGAGTTGGATGCCACAACCCTTGTCGGGTAATGAGGCTAGATTAAGTACGAGTATCGGACGTTCTAAATATGTATATACGTATATATATTGATGAAATATGATAACGATAAATATGTCAGATGTTTATTTAGGAGTTACAACATTTATTTGATTTCATTTAAGTTGTGAGGTTTGTTATGCTCATTTAGAACTTTAAAATTTAATTTGTGAGTGAGTTGTAATAAGTAACCGAGACTAAATTCGGGATTTAAAATTAAATTCGTGTGGTGGGGTTGTTAAGAAAAAGAAATTTTAAGGATGATTATTTTTGAGTTGTGGTAATTCATGTTTCGGATTTTAAATTTTGATTATAAAATTCGGGGCCTGACAGAAGTAAAGCAAATCGGTGGTGGTATCAGCGCCGAGGATAAGGACGAAAAGCTTGCGAAGGGTGAGGTCACAGTTGGTGTAGTGGCGGAGGGATTCGAGGACTTCCGGGTGGCCAACGATGACGTTTTCGAAGACTTCGACTAGGTGGTCATGGGACATGGGTTGGAGGAGTTTTCGGAAGTCGTCGAGGGATAGGATTGTGAATTAGGAAGGCAGGGCTGTCAAAACGTCGCCGTTCTCATCCGTCTTGTGCTTCTCTGTGAAGTCATGGTTGGTTCTTGGTTGTGTGGAGAGGTTGGGATTTTGGGGAGGACCGTGGACTGAGACGAGTTTGTGTGTAAATTTCAAAGTGATTTAGAGCTGACCTTGATGAGTTCCTCGGGAGCGACGCAGGGGAGGGAGAAGGAATTGGCGCCATGGATGAGCAGTAGAAAGATGGCAGAGATCATGATGAGCAGTCCGGCTTGGAACGGTGTGCCAAATCTGCAAAGCTGATGATGGCAGTGCAGGGGCAGTTGGAGGAGGTGGTAGGTGGTTGAATCATCAACGCGTCTTCCATCTGAATCCAAAAAGAAAGAGAGAGAGAGGGTGTTGAGTCACAAATTACTTATGCAATTGTGCCCCATAACTATGAAAATTGATTTGTCTTGCATGCTATTTTACTCTTTTTAATCAATTTCCTTTTATTTGTAGAAAACCATGCATTAAAAATAAAATGACCATTTGAGGCGTCAAATGAGGTGATTTGAAGCTTGGAGAAAAAGACATGGAGATTGGAAGAAAATTACAAATCGGCAGTTTCAGTAACTTTTCCGGTGAACTTTCCGAGAGCCGCCAGTCATGGAAGACCCTTTCTCTAGCATAGGAGGACCAAGGTTGTGTGAATCTTTCACTTGAAATTCAGATTTTTTCCCTACACATTCTGCTTTTGTCTCTTATGCACTTTGGAGATAAGGTGGTAGACAACTTTTGCACACTTTGACACCAAAGGGGACATCCATGGCTGAATTTAGGAAGGGAAAAGACTAAAACAAAGGGGAATAATTCTGAAAAGGGGACTCCACTTAAACTCCACTTCAACTTCATCTTCATCCTAAGGGACTTCTCTCTCTCAAGGAAGAAACCACCATTTCCACCACCAAAAAGCTCCATTTCCACCCCCATTTTCACCACTACACTAATCTTATCACAACTTTCATAACCCTCTATCACCACAAATCATCACTAGGTACTCTTACTTTCACCATTCCCACATCATCAAGAGCTTGGAGCAAGGAGAATGAGACATCCACCACCTCATGAGCTTGGAGACCCATCTCCACCACCACTTTTGGCATCATCCATAATCACTCTTTACTCCTTAACTCTTTATTCTCGATGTATCTTAGAATGTTGAAGTTTGTTTATCTAGTTATGAGTGAGTAGTGAATTTGTTAGGGCTAGGGTTGAAAGCCCTAGCCAATCTTGTACAATATTGATGTGAATTGTATGTTTGATGCAATTTTCCATTACCACCTTCATATGCTAATTCAAGAAGTGAATGCCTATATTGGAATTTGACTAGTTCAAGTATAATGCATTTGTCATCTCATGATTAGTGTTTTGAGATTAGTCACCTCTAGACATTAAGAGCATGAAAGCACACCATGTGTGCATATGGGGGTAGTGAGTTAAAATCACCTAGACTTAAGATTGGTTTGCTTGCTTGGTTATCTAAACTCTAATCTTTATGCATCTAGGAATAATGAATTGAGACTTAACTGGTAATATGATTTTTTCTTAGGTAGTTAATTCTATACTTATCCGGTTAGAATTGATAACATTAAAGGAGTTTAAGCCTTTGTAGTCTTATCCGGATGCAAAGAGGGTAATTGGGTATTTGAGATTGCATCACTTGTAGTTTAAGCATCAATGCATGCAAGGGAGGCTTTGGTGGACAATCTAAGCCCTAACTTCCATCCATTTGATAACAACTTATTTACCTTAGCTTAGTTTACTTTTCTTGCTCTTATTGTTTCAATAATTGAAACTATCCCCAACATAAAATCAAATCTCTACACACCATCTTGCACATACTCACCATGAACTTTGGTTCACTTGTGAGCTTTTGTTTGTGATTGTAAATTTGCATATTCTTCTAGTTTTCCTTTAGGTTTTTCCCTAGCTAGGAAAGGATTTACCAATTCTCGTGGGTTCGACATCCGTACTTAATCCTCTATTCTATAACTTGTACCTCTTGCACTTGAGGGTGGCTTTAATGCTAATAGAGGAGGGTGAAGTCTTCGAAGAAGAAGAAAATGGGTAACAAGGGGTGGTTTGAGTGAAAACAACTTTGTCAAATGGAGCTTTCAGTTTCAGTCTGTGCTTGAAGCTTTCAGTTTCAGTCTGTGCTTGAAGGTGATGACCTGTTTGGCTATTTTAATTAATGGCTCATATCCATGTCCAACTCGCTCTGCTCATACTGTGCAAGCTGTTTTTAGTAATGTGCTAACTCAGGCCTGTAAGCTATGGAAAAAGATTGATAAAGCTATTCTTGGTCTTCTTATGGCTACTTTTGATGATGATATTATGAAAATAATTGTTGGATGTAAGTCATCTTGTGATGCTTGCAAACCAGTGTTGCCTTGCTCTACAAGAGAGATTCTCTGCTATCTATCTCTAGAGCCAACATCAATTATCTTAAGATTGATATGCAAACCGTCAAAAAGGGAGTTCATTATACTATTGATAAGTATCTAGCTCCTGTGCATTATGTATGCAAGAGACCAGTGTTGAGTTCCGTGGGAGTCACATTGGTAGATGAAGACATTGTTGTTGTAACACTGAATGGCTTGCCTGTTGAATTTGCTATAATCAAGACAATGATTAAAGCAAGAGACACTCTGATTTCTCTTAAGGATTTTAGAGCTCAACTCTTAGCTACTGAAAGAGATATTGAGACTAATCAATTCCTGCCTCAGAATTCTATGTCAGCAATGATAGCCTGGGATAATTCATACAAACCCAACAACAGTTCACATTATTCTGGAAGTGATGATAGATACAACGCTTCTTCATCAAGCAACTACAATGGTTACAAAGGCAAGGGCGTCTGGAATGAAAACATTATTAAGCAGCCTCTCTGGAACAACAATGGAAAGTACGCTTAAGGTGATAGTCAATTAAGGAGAAGGAAACTCCAAGTACTATGGTGGAGTTGAGTGCCTAATTTGAAACATAAGGTGTCACACAGCTAACAACTGTTATCAGAATGCTGAATGTCAAATTTGTCACAGAAAAGGACATATTGCCAGCAAGTAGAAATTTCAAGTGTCTGTTTTGACTAATAAGTTTTTACTCCTTTCTTTTCACTATCTTATCTCTATCTATGTATTTTAGACAAGTCGTGCAAAATTATTATTTGCAAAATTTATTACAACTTACTAATTACTATTTAAGATAAATTATTATGTACCCTACTCTCTTTTACAATTGAATTTTTATTCAGGATGAGAGGGAGAGTGTTTCATAGCGCGAAAAGAATAGAAGAGAGATAGCGCAGAGGCTGTAATTTCTCAAAGAGAGTAAGGGCAGTCTCTGGTATTTCAAAAGTTTCGTCTAATGTCCCGTTGCAGTAATTTTTAATTCGCTTCCATAAGCAATAATTGAAGGGCTTATGCTTTTGGCGTTGTAAGAGCCTCCACATCACTTATAATAAGGAAGCTGCATTTTTATTTTTATTTTACTGAGCACTTTTACGTCTGCTGCTTCCAATATAAGCTTCTCAAATGAAAAATAAGCCATCCCAAAGGACCCTAATTAAAATGTGCTCCAACTTGCTTAATTGTTTCAGGATCATCATGCATGGTTAATACATTTTGACATATTATCTATAAGGATTGGTTGCAAGATTCTGAGTAGCTAGATAGCTACAGGCGTACAGTTGATGCTGAGTGCATTAGTCAGCTAGCTTAGTAGCTTATGCTATTAATCAATCAAAAATCCCCACTACTCTATATATTGTCCTCATTACGGCTGCGTTTGTTTGCCCTGATATAAGGGATGGATATGAAAAGAAATTTCCAATCAGGCAAGTTGTCATGTTTGGAACCCTAGTTAAGTGTGGGCCAAGAAATATTGTTTCCAATCAGACTTGGATTAGAAATCCTTTTGGAAATGTAAGATAAATCAAATCCAACCAGTTATCTCTGTACTCTCTTCGACCTCATCTACTTCATAACAGCACAATGCAGCGTTGGTGAAGGTATGCAGCAGCGGCGCTAGGTAATTGACTGCGTGGAGCCAATTGGCGTAGACGATTCCGACGACCTCGGCGGACTGATATGCTATTAAAGTAGGCGACGAGCTCAACGCAGAGCAACAAGAGCACCAAGATCAGAAAGCCCTTGATGACTCGGTAGAGCCGCAATGAGGCCGAGGCGTCGGCCAGCGAATCGGGCTAGGTGAGGATGAGGGCAACAATGGAATTGGTGACGGAGGCTAGGCGAAGGATGCCAGAGCCACTAGGGCTGGCAGACGCTCCGGGAGCAGTCTTTGCCAACGGTCCGCTCGGCGCCGGGGCTACTGATCTCGACGGTGAGCAAGTGACTGGAGGAATCATCGAGGGGGAGGAGGCATTTTTTTTTTTTTCAATATCCCTTTAGAAATCCTGCTGCACCAAACACTTACAAGATTTGATTACAATCAAATCCAATCCAATCCCATCTACTTATCTAATCCAGTCAATCTCACCAAACGCGGCCTACGTGTTTCTTAAGATTGAGATAACCACTCCACGTTCTCATAAGTTATGCTTCACAACTCATGTCATTATATTGTACACTAACTACTCCATTTAATCCAGTGACTTACTCCTTATCATGATGATCACCACTTCCTAAGGATAGCCTTAAGGTGGATCCTGTAGTACTGATGGCTATTGATCATTGTATGTCTGTATGCATAACACTTTTAAAATAATAATATTATTAACGGGGATGGAATTCACACTCTATTTTTTTTTTTTTTGGTAAAAATTCTTTAAAAATATAATCTTTAAGTTAATAAAGATAAAATTTTAATATTAAAAAAGAAATTATAAAATGTAGATTGTAAAATAAAGAGTGTGAATTTCACTCCCCATAATAATTAGCCTTGATTTTTTAACTGTACTGTACCAAACATTTGTCATATGCTTTGTGAAACATGTTGAATGTATGTCTATATATATGATTGTAATGTTCTTTGAAAGAGCTCATGTCTCTCAGAAATCCCATATTCCAATACAGAAACTTAGAATATAGAGCTAGCTCGTTAACTTTCTGAAAGCCAGCAACTACTATAGTTAAACAATGAAAGTGAAACTACTATAATTAGTATATATACACCTAGTATATAACTAGCTCGTTTAAGTGAACCTACTATAATTAGTATATAACTAGCTCGTTAACGTTCCGAAAGCCAGCAACTACTAAAGTGAAACAATGAAAGTGCCATGTGCCGGCAAGATATCGAATTTTTAAGTTATATTTAAATGCATAGAAAACTTGATGACCAAGTCTGCTCCAAAAAATGAACCTGGCAATCATATACCACTTAAGCTAGCCGACAGTGGACTTAATTACCTGAAAAGAAAAGTGACAATGCAAAGAACTTTGAGAAAGGTCGATGAAGGCTGGAAAATGTACGTATTGTATTGGCTTGCTATATGCTTTTTACAGTAGAACTCTTTATACAACGATATTTAAAGATGACCACATGTGAAACTATGTCACACTCCGAACTTGAGGCATGACTAAAGTGATGGATTAAGTCGAAGATGTAAGTTCGCTGGAACTTTTTTTTTTGTTTTTTTTCTCCAGCTGAAGACTTTTACAAAGAACTAAAAATGTAACCACCAAAATTTTGGTTGGGTTATCTTTAAACAAAGAACACTTCTAAAAATCACACTCCAAATTATTGAGAAATAGCTGAAACAGAGAGATTAGTAAAAGAGTATATTGAAACTTACGGAAAGCAGCACCATATAGAGGGAGAATTTCATATTCTTGAACAATGAAAACTCATGTTGAATTCTCTTCTCTCTTTTGTCTCAGTAGCTAGTGGTGGGTTGATTGTCAATGAATTAGAGAATAGACCCATTATAAACAGAAAAGAAGAGCGTAGAGAAAAGGAGGAGGAGTAGAAGAGTACGTGTCTAGTTGGAAGAGGAGAATATAAGGAAGAGATTGATGGACGGAGGAGATTAAGCAAAGTGTCTCATTGCAAATTAGGTGGATGCTTCTAGTACTAAACTAGGTATTCTAGAAAATTTAAACACACGTTTTTTTTTTTTGACAAAGCTAATAACCCAAACTAAAAATAATAAACCAATTTAAACCATACAAGTAAAACACAAAATTAAAACAGATGAGAATAAGGAAAACAATTTTCCTAAATTTAATACTAGGTCATCACAAGCTACGTACTGATGTACAGTTGAGTATGTGGTTTTGCTTGACCTTCTGTGCATATATATGTCTACTTTTGTCTTCTTGAGCACCTGAGTTGCAAGTCATGTGATGACTATCTTGCATTGGTACTGCATTGTCATTATCAACTCTGTCTTTTAGCTAGGTACACTGATGATCGAGGAAATAATCTAGTAATTTTGTCAATTTGGGTTAAGGACCCTTTTTTTATACCTATAAATTATACAAACCCTCTTCATAATCTAAAAAGAGCAACACTTGAGCAATTCAAGCGTGGTGAACATCATGGAGATCAGTATCATTTCCAGAGACACCATCAAACCATTGCTTGATTCCCCTTCACTTAAACATGTAAGCCCTTTCAAACTTTCCCTCGTCGACCAGCTGACTCCCGCAACTTATATGCCACTAATCTTGTTCTACCCCATTAGTGAACCCAAATCATCGTTCAATCTCCTCGAAACCCTATCCCGCTTAAAAAGCTCCCTCTCCGAGACTCTCACTCTCTACTACCCCTTTTCGGGACGGGCTAAAAACAACCTCTACATTCATGAATTTGACACCGGTATTCCCTTCCTTGAAGCCCGAGTCAATTGTCGCATGCTCGAGTTTCTTAAGCTCCAAGAAACCAAGTTACTGAACCGTTTCGTTCCATTCCATCCCATTCGCAAGGAAACTGGTGATGAGTCTCTGCTCCCGATGATAGCTTTTCAAGTGAATGTCTTTGCTTGTGGTGGAATAGCAATTGGGGTTTCCGCTTCTCACAAGCTATGTGATGGGTTGGCCGTGAACTCTATCCTTGAGTCCTGGGCTGCTATTTTTCGTGGGGAGCTTGACAAAATAATACACCCTAATTTCTCTCAAGCCTCATCTGTCTTTCCACCAAGAGCTCTGTTGCCTAAAAAGTATCTAGATTTAGTAGATAGCTTTTGGTTCAAGGAAAACAATTATGTTACAAGGAGATTTGTGTTTAATGTCAAAGCCATAGCCACACTACAAGAAAAATCGAAGAGCAAATGCGTGCTCAAGCCATCACGTAATGAAGCACTCACATGTTTTATTTGGAAACATGCAATGGCTTCTTCTCAGCCAATATCACCAGGTATTGTCATATTAAATTATGATATTATTCCAACTCCATATGGATATTTTAGAACATATGAATTTCATCAATATTACAACATTTTCAGCGCAATATTTGGTAATTTCGTTCATATAGATATTTATTATATATCCATATCATGTTTCTTCTTCGGCATTCTCATATAGGTACTTCACCAAGAACTTCCATGGTAGCGCAAGCAATGAACATGAGATCACGGGTGAAGCCACAAACGTCGTCAACTAATATCATTGGAATTTCTTTTGGTGGGCGACAACAGTCGCGGACTCATCTAAACTAGGAGAAGATCATGATCAGTTATGTGACTTGGTGCACCTGATTAATGAATCTCTCAAAGGATTTGATAGGGGTTATTTTGAGTCTCATCAGGGAGAGGAGGGATTTGGAGCCATTTCAAACTACTTTAATCAACTAGAAGTCTTGCTTTCTTCAAAATCCCCACCAGAAGTTTATTTATTCACCAGTTGGACAAGCATTTTTCACAAATTGGATTTTGGATGGGGGAAGCCTTTCTGGGTAGGGCTCATGGGGAAAGTCGGGCCTGAGTTTAGGAATTTCACGGTGTTCATGGAAGCACAATGTGGTAAAGGAATTGAAGCGTGGGTGACCTTGGAGGCAAAGCAAATGGCTCTGCTCGAAAAAGACCTTAAATTTCTAGCATTTGCTTCTCCAAATTCTGGGATTTCAAGCATGTGACTGAACTTCTAATATGTTTTGGTGTTCAGATGAATCATTAAGGCAATAAATATTAATTAGTTCTTTCATTTTACTAGGAATTGAAAGGCATTATTATTCTTGTATTGCACTTACCATTATATATTTCGTCGTAGAAGTTGTTGGCACGCATCAAATTCAGCTCCATATAGTGTGATAACGGATCAGTACGTCTTAATAAACACACAATATAGGTATGGATCTGCAGCTAACAGGATAGCTAGATGAGAAAAGTGACGAGTATAAAGATTGGGTGGGTATTTTCAAGTCATACACGTGAACAACTTATACTGAGCACCTAGGTTCTCAACACACAAGACACTGCTCAAACCCATGAGGTTTGTTTTTTTTTTTTCCTTCAAATGTGGGATCTATTCACATTCTGAATAAGCCCTTTGTCAAATGTTAAATTTATGTTTTATTTTCACATTCTCACCACGCCCCCGCACATGTAGCGATTTCTCAAGTCATACACGTGAGCAAGTTATATTATTGGGCGACGGTGAGCACATGTGATGATAATTCAAACCATGTATATGGGTAACCCACTATTATAGCATGATAAAATTATATGAGCTTCACAATCAAAATCAATTAACAATGAATGAAGTTTATCCAAATTAATTCTTATAAACTTATAAACAAATCAAGTTATATTTTACTAATACAAAATTTAAATTATTGTTTTTATATTCTCATCAACAATTGTCACCCGATATTACAAAATCATTGAATAATTAGGCACCAATGCGTATCATGACTGATAACTGAGTCTGTACTATTGACATGGAAACATGACCAATCTACTCCTCGCTGATTGATCGGTCTATATAACACATAGAAGAGCCACGTACACACTAGCTACTAGTTAATCAAAGTGGTGGACATGGAGATCACAATTATGTCCAGAGCCATACACTAGCTTAACCATGCATATTAGAGGGGCATTTAATCTGCTCAAGTTGTTCGTCTAAACCATAGGAAATAACGACCTAGTGTTTTTCATTAAGATTGCTCTTTAGTCAATGTATGCAGCTGAGCATTGAGAAACCTACCTAATTAAACTATCAATGAGCGGTGACAGCCGTTTTAATTTACTCCTCACTACTACAAAACCATTAATAGACATCACTTAAGACACATCAGATTAGTATAGAACAGATGTTGTAAGTTCTTTAACATCATATTCTCGTAATTCCGATGTCTTACAGTATTATAAACATCATACCTTATAGGGACTAATGTAAAATGTGTTTTTCAAAATTACGGGAAATTTTAGAAATGCGGAGAGCTCTCTTAAAATTCCGGCATATCACGACCCTAAATTAAAAAGGAAAAAATTGCTCCCACTTACCACACTATGCTTCTCTCCCCATTCCTCTAAAAGACACCCGTAATCTCTCCCTCCATCTACTTCCTTTCCATCTTCCACTCTCAAATCATAGAAAATCTGGATGCAATCCAACCCATTGCTGGTTACTGGTTCAAGCTGTCACACTCTGACATCTCTCTCTCTCTCTCTCTCTCTCTCTCTCTCTCTCTCTCTCTCTCTCTCTCTCTCTCTCTCTCTCTCTCTCTCTCCGTCTCGAATCTCTTTGCCCAGACTCTTCGACTCCATCTTGTAAAATGGACACTTCTTGTGGGTTGTTTCACTCTTCGCTATTGTATGGACAACAAGGTTTGTATTTGCTGTAAAGGCCATCGGGGTCGACTTGGTTTTGGGCATGAGAACTCTGCATTTCTGTCCAACTTTAATCCCTATTTGGATTTGATACAGTGCGTTTCACTTGGTGGGGTGAATTATTCTATTTCACTCACCCTACTTCACATTTCTAGCTATTCTTTTGGTAAACCTCGCACTAGCATTTCATCCATTGATTTCTCTTATTTGCTTTTACTTTGATAAGATCTATCACATTAACTTCATATTGCATGAAGATGGTTGCATTGAGCAGAATCTGCAAATGTATGTCAACCTATTACCTCGAACTTGATCGTCCAGACATAATGGGTCACCATCACTCCAATTTAGAGTTTGCATCTTAGGTAGTTTTTAATCTTTTTCTCAAATTTTTCTCATTTAATAGACGTTGATGTTTATTAGGCCTTGACCTCTTAATTGTTAGGTAATGGTTTATCTGTTCCTCTCAAATGCCATTTTCAATTGGAACCCTAAGCTATGATTTCTCTTCGATTATCAATTATAGGTAATTTCTTTTCCTATGAGTTTAAATTTACATTATTTTTTGAATATGTGACTGTAATTGTTTAGTTTATGGTGAACTTATATCCTTAATTAATCTGGCAATTTGCTCTACTAGTATGATAAATTGAAAAACGGAAATATGTTTGCTTCCAATCTGCAAATGCTTCACACTTTTTAACTTTTTGTCTCGATAAATTAATGTGCTAGATTTCATATTTTTGTTTTATTTGTATTTTGTGTTGCTTGGATTATTGCTATTTCTACAACAAAGTAATACTCTGTCTTTTTGTTTTATATATGGTTAGATTGGTAAGAGGGCGTTCATATTCTCATTTGTTTACTTTTTGTAGGTTCAAATCATGACCATATCGAACAAGATGTATATCATCCATCCTCACAACTGCGAACTCTTAGATAATCTGAATTATTTCTATTACAAAGGCATTGAACTGTTTGGTAATGTTATACTTTACTCAGTAGTTGTGCTCTTATGACTAGTTCTTCATTGACTCTAACAAGCTAGATTGGTTGGAAGGCAATAAGATGATGCGTTGGGGTGCTATTTATCCCCTTAGTTTTCACAGTGAAGAATATTGGGGTTAGTTGTAGACACTTTATTGGGTAGCTAGTTAACCATATTTGGTAGGTATGGACTTAACTGATTTACTTTTGGTATGCACATAATCTTATTGATCAGCAGCATATATTAAGGATACTATAGATTATTAACATATTGCATAACTAGCAGCAAGTAGCAATAAAATTGAGGAGAGATTGTTACAAGTGATGGCAATTAAAAGTTCTATAGAGGACAATATGGATTTGACTTTTGAACCCAAACAAAGTGAAACTGCAGTAAGTTGGTGAGTTTTATAATGTCCTTTCTAACTTGCTGAAGGATAGTAATTTGTGACCTATTTTTTCCAGTTCAAGTTACTTTGTACATGTAATTTGTTTGGGCTCTTTGATTCAGTGTTAGTGCAATGCTCTGGAGTTGGAGATTTCCTTTGCTTCTTTTGCTTCATTTTCTGTATTTTTATTTAATCAATAGAGACTAATGTTTCAATTACTTCTTTCTTAAGGATAAAAATTGTAGTATGTTTTCTTCATAATATATGATTTTTTTTTCTTGCAGATGGCTTGATCAATATCTATGAACTTATGACTCCATGTACTAATTATTATAAACATCTACTTTGAAGCATGTTCTAAATTTCAAGCTAATCTTTGGAGTTGCAAGGCCAAACTAGATTGATATTAAAGTAACTAATATTTGTCTGTCTTAGAGCTTTTTCAGTTCCATCAATTGTATATGTTAAAAATGATATTTATAACATTTACTATGAGCTCAGTTGTCGTCATTGGCATGCTCAATGGTCTTTTTTTGTTTTGTCAGAATTCAATTTTGCCTATTTTCGTTTTTTACCTCTTTGCTGACCATTCTTGTCCATTTTCATAAGTTGCACACATTGATGAACTACTTTTGAATAGTTGCAGAATTAGAAAGAAGACATCTTTGTGCATTCCCCAAAAGATCAGCAGATTTGATGGAAAAATCTACTGTTTCATCATAGAATTAGTCAATAAATATTCAGTGATTTCCATTATGCTTGTTCTTGTAGTTGTAGTTCTTGTTTATATGTTGTTGTACTAGGAGGTCAGGCCTTATGTCCCCTTCTATAGTATTTTTTTATATTTGGTGTTAATAAAGTATGTTGCTTTTCAATTTCAGGTACAAAAAATGTTCTTTTGTTAGTCTCTTATGTTATATGAGCAATAACAATAATATGTAAAA
Organism: Rosa persica; assembly: GCA_025331145.1. Taxonomy (NCBI): domain Eukaryota; kingdom Viridiplantae; phylum Streptophyta; class Magnoliopsida; order Rosales; family Rosaceae; genus Rosa; species Rosa persica. The sequence continues at coordinate 34,331,840 of WFKR01000001.1, forward strand.
CTATATGGGATCACATTTCAAGTCATTTTGTGATGTGTAAATTTATATTCATAAACACGAACTAACAAAAAACCGATGTTGAATTCATCTCAAAGATCATATGCAACTAGGAAACCGATCTTGTTTTTACTTTTTACATTAGGTCTACACAAAGCACTGATGTTGAAGTTGTGTTTAGACATCGAAATAACATATATGCGACATCGGTTTCTCTCAAAATTTCGGTGTCTAGGTATGCTAGTGATATCGGTTTTCCACAGATGCCTAATATTATCACATTGGACATCATTTAACGAGACATCGGTTGCTAAATGAAATAGACATCAATATTTAACTGATGTCTATCAACTGTTATGGACTAGTGCCTTCACGAGACTTGATATTTGGTGGCTAATTAGCTACCTACTGATAGGAGCAACTAGCTCAGTTGGGCTATTTTTGTTTGTGCCACCCAATTATGTCACTTCCATAGTCGTTGTGGAAGGTGTTAGGGGGAGAAAATTGAAAATGGCGCAGCTGATCTCCTTTTGTGTTCGATGTAATCTAGTCCCACGTACTATGACAATTAATGTTTCTACACTTATAATCTTCCCTAGTTTACATAGTAATTGATGTAACCTAGCCCTACATGCTATGACAATTAGTGTATCTACATTTATAATCTTTTCTAGTCTACATAGTAATTGACGTAATCTAGCTAACTGTTACTGACACAGTTAGCTTTAGTTCTTTATAAACACTGTATGTGTAACGAATTTTAAGTCGTACACGCAAACAATTTATATTGGGTGACTTGGATTATATCTACATGTGGCTGCAATATCACTCAAGTTCTAAACACATTTGAGGTATCAAACAATACACGCGAGGTTAAATTTTTTGGATATCTTCACAAATGGTGTATGAACTTTAAGTCATTCTACACTTTGATGTACCAACTTTCATAACTATCAGAATGGTGTATCAAGTTTGCTCTAATATTTCATTTTGGTGTACGCCGTTAAATTTTCCGTTATCTTTGCAAAAAAAAAAAAAAAAATTCCATTATTTTTCCTTTAGCTTTATCAGTTTTTTTTTTTTTTTTTCTAAATATAACGGAAAATTTAACCGCGTACACCAAAATGAAAGATTGGAGCAAACTTGATACACCATTCTGATTGTTATGAAAGTTGGTACATTAAAGTGTAGAATGGCCTAAAGTTCATACACCATTTGTGATGTTTTCTCTAAATTTTTTCAATGTGAGAATTATGTTTGATTTTAACATTCTTGCTCTGATAGCATGATAAATAATTTGAGCTTCATAACTAAAATTAGTTGACGATGAATGAAGTTGACCTAAATCATTGTAAACTCATATAAAAAGTTATAATATTTTTCAAATGTAAAATTTACTTTATCTTTTTGAGAATTTTTTCTATGCATCTGCAGTGTAAGTGAACCAGCAAATCTAGCAGATCCCAGTCGTTGATATGTAATTTTTTTTTAATTAAAAGAAAAATGCTTAATGTTATCTAACCGTCTATTTCTGTTGGTGCAAATGTATGTCGGTTTACTGAATTCTTTATTTTTATTTTCACGTTCTCTATAAATGTCATTTGATATTTTAAAATTATTGAATAATTATGCACTTGTGACCGATCAATGCATGTATACTATTAAGTTTAAGAATAGATTAAAGAAACTGAGTCGCTAAACCGTCCAATGATTATGTGATCCATAATACATATGTGAGTTTCACTTTTATGACCCATAGTCTTGAATCGTCGTTCATTTATATCATTCTTTATATGTCATATCATAATATATACAAATAAGTGAATAACTAATCAAAACATTAATAGTTAATTATCCAATTACATCGAAGAAATGATTAGTCGTAACAACGATCAAAATATTCATAAAGAATCATCTAACAAGTTGAAATTATATGAATGACATAAGAGCATCTTTAACAGACTTTCTATTTTAGCTCCTTATCTATTTTAGAGAGCATGTTTAGTTTTTTATCTATTTTAGCAGTTGCACCAGACTCTTAAGTGACTTTCTATTATAACTTTTAGCTATCACACTCCTAAATATAGAGAGCGAGATAAAGCTCTCTATAATTTAAAACATTCTTTTTGAGTTACTTTATGTAATTTATAAATATATTTAAACTAATTAATATTCCTTTAAAAAATAATATAAATTTAAAATTAGTTAAAATAGAGAGTACTGATACAGACATATTTCTGTAAATCTAAAATTTGACTAAAAATGACTAGCATCGCTAAAGATGCTCTAAACAGAATACAAATAGCAGAACCCTTTCTTTTTTAAATAAAAAATAACAGAATAGTTAAACAACCACTAACACGTGTTGAATTTCTTACAAAGAATTGTCATATTTTCTCTTTTGTGGAAAGGAAAAGAAAAAGGAAAGAGAAAAGAATTGTAGGTAAGGGTGGAGGACATTGTCATAATTTCACTTTGCAGGGGAAAAAGCCAAATCCGACTCACATCCACGTCGGCAACAGAGAGTGACTGAAATGGAACTACACTTCAAAAAGCTAAAAACCATACAACCAGAAAAACTTGAAAATAAAGATCATGACATTCCATTTCTTATTGCGTTTTTGCTCGGCCAAATCCAAATTTCATGACCCAATTTACACTCTCTCTCAATCTCTGCAAAATTGAATGCTTCCCGTGAAACGTGCTCAATAAGGTACCTCTCTGCCCTTTTCTTTGTAATGCATTCAAGTCCTCTCCTTTTCATTTTTCCTGTAAATTTTGTGGCTCTTGGTATGATTTATGCTTGTGGATCTCAAATGGGTTTGTTTTGTTTTTGGATTTTTATGGAAGAATGCATTGAAAATGTTGAAATCTTATGCCTTTTTCCATGATTCAGTGTTATGCAATTTTTCTCTCTTCCTCCGGATCTAATTTGGCTAATATATGTCATATGCTAGTTACTTCTCTTTTGGATTAAAAGATTTTATCTTTTGATTGTTTTCATTGAACATCAACATCAATGAGATAAAATGTGAAGTGGGTATTTAGTTTGGAAATGTGTTAATGGTTAATAAATCAAGCTGAAGCTGTTTTGGTTCTTGGAGCAATAGGTTCTTTATTGAATCATCTAATTTTGAATGTGCAAAGAGCGGTGGACAATTTATGCTGGGGCTTGGTGGGTAATATTGAAAAAGCCCCAGTTTCTGTATGGGAGTTGAAATGTGATTTCTTTACAGCTACCGTGATGTGGGTTCTATTGAAAGACTCATTTTTGAATCTGGGTTTGTGTCCAATGATGACCCAGTTCTTGCAATACGCAATTGAGCTGGGTCAAAATGGGTTTTGGGGCCTCTTTATAATTTTGTCGAAGTTTCATGAGTTTAGGTACTCATAAGGGTGCTGGATAGAATTGAGTTTGGAGGTTTTATGCTTCAAAAACAATTAAGCTAGAGGAAAGTAATTCTTGATGATTCAACCGGGCCTATACTACCTTCTTATTAAGTTGGTTATGTGCAATTGTGGAGCATATGGTGTTATCAATTTGCATATGGGTAGCTATTTATGTTTAAGTTTAACCACCATGTGTTGCATGGCCCATACTTTTTCTTCTTCTTCTTCATTTACCTATCTTTGATCTGATTTTCCATTGGCGGTGCTCCCTTGTACTAAACAGTAAAACCTGCATTCTAGGTGACCATTCTGTTAGTAGAACTTTGGAAAGTCTTTGAAAGGAAACACTCGTCCTCAATTTTGGGAGCAGTTGCATAAAAGGAATGGTCACTCAACTTGGAGATAATGGAGATGCGTACTGGAAATTCCCGTTCCAATAAAAAGCAATCTTTGGAGAATAACAAATCTGCCACTGAAGAGAAAAGTCCTGCAGAAAAAGAAGCAAACACTTCTGTATTTGTCAACTATGGTGAGTTCATTAGATACTAAGTATTCATACTTGTATATGTATCCGTGATTTTTCCAATGTTGGTGTAACACCATTAAACTAACTCACAGTCAGAAATAATTCCTACTGTAGAATAGACATCTATGTTAAGTCTGTTAAGATATTATGCACACTTTGACTTTTCAAAGAATATCTTCTATTAGTTAGTGAAGTAATCAAAATCTTTTGGGTTACAATATTTGCCTATTTCCAAAACCACCAAGTGTTCATAATTTTTTTCCCCTCTTTGTTCACAAAAGTAATAAACTCCTAAGTTAGATTGATGTTCCATCTTGACATCACTTGCGGCTGAGTACTGCCCTGTAAATCATCTTTTACAGCCAAGTTATACCAAAAGGGATAGCATTGGAATTTGGATTTTCATCAGTCTGATGGTTTTTCTGTTTCTTTTTACCCTGAGGGTGGGGGGAAGGAGTCGTAAGCAACGATTCCAAAGTAACCTATCCCCCATTACCATTCCTTGCAACAAACAAATTAGTTTTGTCATTACATGATTGATGTTGATCATATTGTTTTTTCATGATAATAAAGCTAATTTATCATGTAGCTGCAATTGCTTGGCATGACAGTAGAAGAAAGTGGGTCGGGGATCAGCAGGTGCAAAGAATGGCCAAGGATCCAATTATAAGGTATTTTCTCCCAACACAATTCTTGAATAGAATGGGGTTAGTTGGTGTACTAGTCATCGTTAAGAGTTTGCACCTTAGAGTTTAAAAACAAAGAAAAAAGTGGAGAGAATAACTGTCACTACATATTATTAGGTAAGAATGAAGCAATTAAGACTGGTATGTCAGTTTAAGGAAATTGCACTGATGTTCGGATGTCTGTCACTCTGTCAACTAGAACTTGCACGTCACTTGCTGATCTATAGTTTGCAGATTTTTCAAAATATCTCCTTTAGTCCTTCTGTTTGGTGCGTGTCCATATTAGTAGCTTTGTCCACTTAATTCTGTTTAATCATAGCTGCTAAAAAAATGTCTGGAAGATTAATGCAAAAGCTATGTGCTGCATATTATACCTCCATCATAATGATTGATGATATCAGTGGCTTTACCCAATTATCTTCTGTTGAATTGTTGCTACTTCTTGAAGATAATGTGGAAAGTTTATGTTGCAGCTGGTCAACAGCGTATGAGGATCTACTTTCAACCAATGAGTGTTTCCCTGAGCCAATCCCTTTAACTGTAAGTTTGAAACAATCACATAATTATGCACACACCTGTCCAATAGAATCATGAGATATTGTTAGGTGTAACTGTATTCCATCTTCGTTTCCATGTGTTTCATTTTTCAGGACAAGATTTGCATGTATTGTGATTCTAAGCAACTGGTACATTGTGCAGGAGATGGTAGACTTTTTAGTTGATATTTGGCATGATGAAGGCCTGTTCGATTAGTCAGTCCAGAGGAGATCAAAGTTGACCCTCTACAAACCCTGATTAAGGATGATAGTCTAAATCCTTGTAGCTGATTAATGCCATGACGTGGCAATGCTTTGCCACGTAAAAACAAAAGTAAATCATTATAGTTCCCCTAATTCCATGGATGATAAATAAAGATACTGTTAAACATTGCCTATACTGTGGGAAAAAAGTGAATACACTTCAGGTCAGAATGATGATTTATGAATAACTTCCCAGACAAATTAGTTGTGTTTCTTACTATAGTCGGATTTGAGGTCCTACTGAGGACCATGTAGTTCTACTTTTACTTCTTTTTATGATCTGCAACCCTTAATAATTGTAGGAATTTGAGGTAATCAACTAATCAAGTAAGGATACAACAATAGCTCTCTGTCTCTTACTATGTCTTCATTATCACTAATGACCATACTGATCAATGGTAGTGCTCATAAGGCCATGATTGCCAATTTGGTATTGCTTTGTTGTGAACTCCATGAAGTAAAATAGCTTCATCATGCGTGTGGTAATCTGGATTAACTTCAGAGCATTTTCAACGTAATTGGAAAATCTCAAGGCAGATGGGATTAACTAAAAGAAACACAATTTTGTTGCACCATACAGTTTCTACAATTTTTGTGCCAGTGTGACACCCATTTCGTACTCGTTTTAGTTTCTTCTAAAGACATTTATACCACAATCAAGCATTTGGATGAGCAGATTTCTTCTATTCTTACAAAGATGAGAATGGTTTTCTTAATTTGGAAACCTATTTTCATGAGCATACTTTCAATATGTATGTAGTGAACTTTATTTATGGAAACAAACTCAACATATTATATATGTACCACTCCGGCCAATCGAATTTTATTGAATAAGAAAAAAATGAGACCGAAATATAATTAAAATTAAAAAGGCGCGCGGGTATATGCTGGGTGATGGGTAGTTTCCTTTTCCCACTTTGAAAAGACGAAGGTAAACGCGGAGACGAAAAGTCTTGGTTTCTAGAGGAAGAACAAGATCAGATTCCCTCATCTAAACATAGTTTTAGTTTAAAAAGCGTTCTTTGATTTTCTGGGGATCAGAAGGAGCTTAGATTTTTGAGAATGAAGAAATTCAAGAGCATGTTGAAGCCGAAGCCAAACCCAACAGAGCAACTCAAGGATTGGCAGAGACGACTTCGCCAAGAGAGCCGCAACATTGAGCGCCAAATCAGAGGTGATCATTGAAGTTTCTATTGGTCAAAGTTTCGGTTTTTATTGGGGGATTTGTTTTTCTTGTCTTATTGGGTGACATGGGTTTGTGTTGATTTGGTCTAAGAGATTGATGGTTTGTGTTTTGGTAGATCTTGAGAGAGAAGAGAAGGTGGTACAGAAAGCTATTAGAGAAGCTGCAAAGAGAAATGACATGGGCTCAGCAAAGGTAGTGTGAGTTTTTCAGTTGAAAATGTTGTTACTCAATCATGAATGACTTGATAGAAAGTTAGAGACTTGATGCAAAAAAAAAAAAAAAAAAATTGTGTTCTTTATCCCAATGTGAATTGGAAGGGAAATTTTTTTGCGTGGTGGGTCTTTTTGGTTTGTGAATTCAGATCACAATGTCAGTAATGTCAGTATGGTGTTTTTATTCAGTAGAATCATTTCAGCTATTGATCTATTTCATGTATTTCTCAAGTGAATTTTGGGTGTTTTAGCTGCATTTGTTTTGCCATGTAGATTGTAGAATGCTGGTAGTCTGTTCCTCCGTGTACTAGATGTGTGCTTCTGTTAGCTTGAACGCCCATGTGAATTCTATGTCTTGATTGATCTGTGAATTATTTTCAGTCACTTGCAAGGGAGATTTTGGGGTCGAGGAAAGCTGTAAGTCGCCTTCAGGAGAATAAAGCCCAACTGAATTCGATTGCGATGCACCTGGGAGAAAGTGTTGGTATTTCTTTGTACTCTTGAACAGTATTCTAGTTCCTGCATGACTATGAACATATGTAAATGTGTACTGTGTGTTCATTTATAAGCTGATTGGCATGAAAAATCTAATAACCCGGTACATGATTTAAGTACATTATACACTCCGTCCCCTTTTTATCTTTTATGCTACTCCACAATCCACCCCCAGCCCCTTTTCCTTGGTTGAAATCAGCTTTATGATATGTTTTATGTGCTTGCAGCACTTGCCCGTACTGTGGGTCATCTATCGAAGAGTACAGAGGTCATGAAGCTTGTTAATGAACTCACGAAAGCTCCAGAAATGGCTGTCACAATGCAAGAATTTACCAAAGAAATAACCAAGGTAATGCCCTTTTGGTGCTTTTTGGGTTCCTGGTAGAACTTGTCCAACTGCCTCTACCTTCTTAAGTGCTAGTGGGGCTTATCTAGTGCTGCCTCTGCTTAAAATTAAGTGGGAGTTTTATCTCTTGCTTTATTGTTCATCTTTTTTTTTTTTTTTTTTTTGGTTCTGTTTGTTTATTCGGCTTCAACTCCTTTACAGTGGATTATGCCACATAATTTATTGCTGTTCTATCCAATGATTTGATTGAGAGACTTGACTGTTTTCTTTTTTGTTTTTTTTGTCATTCTCTAGAATGATAGCAAAATTTATATTCTTTAATCAATGAACAGTGAAACTTCACTAGATTAGGGTATTTACTTAATACGAAGATGTGGAAAGAATGAATTATATCTGAGCAGTGAGCCACCGTCTGATACATCCCTGTTTTTCAAACCATGTTTTCAAAAATTTGAAGATAATGAACCATAGCTCAAGTTTCAGGAAATACACTATATGGTACTTGTTAGATGCTTGTGTATATTGATTTTCATGAAATCATTACGTGTAACACTATTTGGTCATACAGGCTGGGCTGATTGAAGAAGTTGTAAACGATACTCTTGATACAGCATTAGATTCGGAAGATATAGAAGAGGAAACTGAGGAAGAAGTTGAAAAGGTTCTGAGTCAAATAGCTGGTGAGACAGCTGCCCAGCTTCCTGAAGCTGTCAGGAAAGAGAGGATCAAGTTACCTGCCCAGGGAGCTAGTGGTTCACGAGAAGTATGTGTTAAATAGACTCCCATTTCTAGTTTTTCTTTCCTCCTCGCAAGATTCAAAGGACATAAATTGTCATTGCTAACTTGTGCAGGAAGAAGCTACAGCAGAAGGTTCAGATGACGAGGAAGAATTGGAAGCGTTGAGAGCACGGCTTGCTCAAGTCAGATCATAATTGCTCATGAAATTGCTTCCCTTGTTTCATTGGCATTGGGAAGAAGTCTGGTTGTGCTTATTCTGTAAAGGCTATTAGCAGTACCTATCAAAGAGATATCTAAACTTATAAAAATTGACCAACTTCATATTTCCGTCTATTTTCCATTACATCTCTATTAAAGCTAAAAATATATACAACCTTTCACTCAATTTTTAATTAGAAATGACAATATTATCATCTAGTTCTCTCTTTCTCTTTTTCTGTTCTCCTTATTCCTCGTTCTTCTGCAATCTGTAACTGAAATTCAAAAGTTTTGTAGAATTAGAATCCGAAACTGAATATAGAGATGCACAAATGCAAAATCAAACCCAGAAATTGAAGTGATTTGTGGTCAGAGGGCCATCAACCATCAATATCCCAATCTTCTTCTTCTATAGAATTAAAATCTTCCATTCAATTTCAATTCCACCATCGATCTTAGAAACAAATAAAGTTGGGATGTTTCCCACCTTCTAAAGAAACAAAGAAAAATATGTAGGGGGGAGGGGGAAAGATATATATATATATATATATATATATATATATATATATATATATATATATAATATATGGAAGAAGAAGAGAATCAACAAAGTAAGACAAAAAATAATTGAAAAACAGTTTTTGTGAAAATATTATTACAATCCCATAAAACACTGCATCGCACGTGATTAATTTTAAGAGAGAAGTTACAAAAAATAAACCGAGATATCAAGTTGATTTGTTTTTAAAACTTTTGGTATCATTTTAATCACTTATGAAAGTTGAGTATCAAGTTGATTTGGTTTTAAAAATTTAAGTATCATTTTAATCATTTTTGAAAGTTGGATATCATTTTGTCCGGTACAAAAAAAGTTTTGACCTTAGTGGTGATAAAAACTCAATAATATTCTAGTTCCTACATGACCATGAACAAATGTAAATTTTTAACTTTTAAGCTAATTAGCATGAACTGTCTGAATAATTTGGTACATGATATAAGTACTTTATACATGTCTGTCGCCTTTTTTATCTTCTATGTAACTCCACAATCCACCCCAACCCCTTTTATTTGGTTGAAATCAGCTTTATGATATGTTTTATGTGCATGCAGCACTTGCCTGTACTGTGGATCATCTATCGAAGAGTACAGAGGTCTAGAGAGTTGTTAATGACCTCACGAAAGCTCCCGAAATGACTGTCGTAATGCAAGAATTTAGCGAGAAATAACCAAGGTAATATCTGTTTCAATGCTTTTTGGTTGCCCGTCGGAACTTTTCCCAGGTTCTACCGCCTCTACTTTCTCAAGTTTTAGCATAGCTTACCTAGTGTTGTCTCTGCTCTTGTTTAAGTGGGAATTTCATCTCTTGTTTTACTGCCCATTTTCTCATCTGTTTAGTTGGCTTAAGATGCGTAATGGTAATTCATGTTGTAGAACCCTAGGTTTGATTTGTTCATTGTGTAACCTTTTTAAAACTATCTCTATTCTTTAGTGAATGAAAAGTGAAAGTACATTGAATTAGGACATCTAAATCTTTTGGATATCAGGATGAATGGTATCCAAGCAGTTAACCCTACGACTGCATCCCTCTTTTTTTTAGCCGCCATATATATGTTTTCAATAATGTGACACAAATGAAGCATGTCTCGAAATTTCAGGAAATACACTGTGTGACACTTGTTAGGTGCTTGTGTATTATGTGTATAAGTTTTTTTTTTTTGGAGTAAAAGAGGTCATCAATTATGCAGTTCAACAAGCAATACAGAAACGATCTCCCCTTATGAGGGCGACAGAAAGAACCGTTTCGTAGAAATTATTACAAAGTCAACCCTAACTAAAAGAGCAAATCAGACTAGTAATCTCCTACTACACCCACTTTCTAAGATTAAGCCCAAACAACGAAAAGTAGTGTCTAGAGGAATAAAAATAACGCCCCAATAGGTCTCTTTACTTTGAGATCTTTTCTACTCAAGTAGACAGAAAAGCAACTAAAGCCTCCTCATACAAAATAAGAAAGCCCACTTTTAGAATGAAAATAAAAAATAAAAAACCAGGACCCCATTGAGCCCACAATAGGCCCAACATCTTGTTTGGAGCCCAAACACTCAGCCCACTTGAAGCCCTAGCATCTGAGCTACCGCACACCCAAGCCTTAGGATCATCACTGCCACAAATGGCGCTTCCACAACTTGAACATCCACCACCGCCGTTGTACCTACCTTTGCTGTCGCCGAACCTACTAGCGTTCAAGCTACCAGCACCATCCACATTAAGGGAAGACATATTCGATACCATTCCTACCGCAAGGCCCGCAGCCGTCAAATCCACCCAAAAGCCAGGGACACCCATTCTGGTGCCATCGCCCACGACCGCGTCCAAGAACCATGCACAGGGAGCACTCAGATCGCCGAGCTCTTTCATCCACTCTGCAAGTCGAGCAACCGAGACCCCATCTCGAACAAAAACATCTTAGTTGATCACCGACCACACTACTCGATCAGTATCGCCGACCCTGGTCGCGATACTGCGTCCACAGCAACAATAGCACCATAACCCGACAGCCTCACAAAACCATCGTTGCCCAACGCGACAAGAAAGAGAATAAGCAGCCTAGAGGCCACCATGGCCACCATTGACAGGCAATAGGGAGATACGAAAAGCCACCACGAGAGGTTTCTGAAACCCTAGCAGAGCGCTAGGTCAAGGAAAGATTTTTTATCTAATGTCTTCTAAGTTTTTTTTTTTAAGTGTACAAGCTTACAATAGAATAATAGTATTAACAAGAAAGATATTTTCCTTAAAGACAAAAAAATATTGATGGTAATTAGTTTTGCAATATATGTCATTTCAAAAAAGTTCTATATGTCTAGAAGTAAGTTGCTAACTACTTGGTAAGAGCCTTCAGGTGTGTAACTCTCATACCAAATTCGAATCTCTCCAACACTAATTGGAGTTTAAATTCCAATTTACTCTTGGTGATCATGGGGAAAAAGCATTTTAACATGATATCTTGACACAAATTAGTCTATGAACTTAAAAAGCCTTTAAAAATATCATGTGATCTCTGAAAAAAAAAAAAAGCCTAAACTAAGTTGCTAGTTGAATGAATTACTTGGCATCTGTCTTCGAATGCTATATTTACTTTGTAAGAACTTCAGATGCGTATATTTTTAGATATTATGTTTGGTTTTATTCATGCATTTGATGACTGTCAGCTTTATCAGATTCATGCGCTATGGTCTACAAATCTGTATCAGAATCATGAACTCCAGATCAGAGGCTTGTTGTTGCTAGACTGATCTGCTGGGAAGCTAGGATACATATGCTCTGCATTATAGCTAATGATGTTGACATTATTGATTGGATAATATTTTGGTTGGCATTGCTGCTGCTATTTGGAGCCTTAACTCCAAGTAGCTATGCTAGTGACTTTTCTTTTGGATGTCCATAGCTCTGCCCTTCTTTTAGTTGCCAGTATAAATTTGCTAGTTCCTTACAGACCAGAATATGTTGGATATCCAAAGAAAATTAACCAAACAAACCAGTATGATAATAGGCGTAATAACTGTGTCTTTCACACTTATCTCTATCAGGTATCTCTATCAGGTTTCCCCACCATGCCTAGAAATCTGGAACCAACTTTTGCAATAATTGTGTTGGACGATATGATTCCTCTCACTTATTCCCCTTTTTTTTTTTTTTTGATAAGATCTTTATCAGGTTTCCTTTCATTTTGGATAAGGTCTTTATCAGGTTTTCTTTTCGCAATAATTGTGTTGGAGAGGATGCGACTTCTCTCGCTCAATTTTTTTTTATGACAAGTCCTCGCACTCATTGGGATGTCATGCAACTTGTGTTTTCACAGGCATGCACACATGATAAATCATAATCTAAGCTTCATAATGAAAATTAATAATAAATGAAGTTGAGTCAAATGTTAATTAAATGAAGTTGATTCAAATTTTTATAAACTTAGAAACAATGTTTTCATTTCTTTTATGTGGAATTTATATTCCCAACATGTATGTTATGTACACATAAATCTGACCGTCATTGATGAATATGAAGGTTATAACTCATATATTGTTAATTGAGCAATTATAGGGGGTCTCAAAGTACGAGACCTAAGGTTTGTGACACTAGTCCTATTTGTCATGTCATGTATGTAAATTTAATTTTTAGTTTCAATTTCAATAATATATATTGCTACATCACAATCTTGCAACACCAATTTTAACATTTTATATTTCCCTTTAGGTTTTAAGGGTGGAATAATAACATTAATGAATTTAATTAAGTGACTTAAAAATATTATGTGTTCGTATTTTACCAAATTAGAATGTACATGTAAATTGAAAATTTTTAATAATATATTACATATAATACATACAAGTATTACTCAAACTACTTTATTCTAATGATAATCTTATTTATTTACTTTAGTGACTTAATGAGATCATTCGGTAAAAAAATGATTTAATGAGGTACATTTTGTGGTTACCACATGGGTATTTTCAATGAGTAAATCATTATATAAGATAGGATATGTATAAAAAATGTTATTCCTCTATAACTCATACCATGCGGATATCTAACTAATAAAAATAAGATTAGCGTTCTAGCTAACCATATTATAAACAATTAGAAGTTTAGAACTCTAATGACTTAGATTAGACAAATCATAACATTCAACTTAGTATATCCAACAGGATTTGAAAATATATTTAAAAAGATAAATCAAATCAAAATTCAACTTGGCCATTAAAATAAATCTAATCCCTCAAAAACAGAAATCGAACAAAAGCACTGACCCTATATATATATATATATATATATATATATATAATAAAATAAAATAAAACGTAAAATGATTTAAAACAATCATATTTTGAAATGATTAAATTATCTTTTTATCAAGAATTACGACTCTGAAACGTTCCCTACCGCACTATACTTTTCTGCACATGATGGGTACCCGAGTATCGCTTTCCCTCTTTAACAGTCTGAATAACAATCTGATCGATAGTGCCCACCATATTGAAGGATCTCATGATTTCTCTTCCTCTCACCCATTCTCATGCCTTGCTAAATGCCAAGTATATTTTCTGGGTTACTTGTTTAGACAGCTTTCTTTCTTTGGCTGATCGGTTCATATATACTAATTTAGCTTGTCAAAATTTTCTTGATGGAAATAGAGAGGACTAACTCAGATCCTCAGTCTATTCCAATTTCAACAATAACTCGCTCGCAAGATGAGGAAGACCCCGCCGACTCAAGGTTAGTATATTTCTCTTTTATTTCTTTGGTTAATTAACTAAGAGTAGTATGATAGGTTCTCTGAATCTGCATCTTCCTTTTCTTTTTATCTTTTGCTTTTGTTTTGTAGGTTAAGGGGATTTGAATGTACAATTTCATAGAATAGCTGGGTGATTATTAACTCACTAAATTATTTAGTTGTCGTCCATTAAAAATTTTAGGCTAGAACTCGAATACATAAAAGTGAAATTCAAAATCAGTTTCAAACTACAACTATAAGTTATCAGTTTCATAAGCTCTCTGAATCGGCACCATTTTGACCTTCTCTTCTATTCTGTTCTAATTCTTTTCCATTTTTTAATTATTTACTTTTTGTTGTCAGACCACGTGCCAGGTGCTATATGAGTATATCAGACAAGATAACAAGCCTACTACAATGCCTATTTTGTTCATGGTGAGTCGCAATCTCATTAAGTCTTATATTCCTTTACATTCCAGTGATCAATGGACACTGTGGTAATGAAGATGCCTTAACATGGTGAAATAGTCTTGTGATTAATCTTTTGTTCTCTCCATGTCAAAAAAAAAAAATAGATATTAGTTTTTTGTATTCCATGTTATACCCTATATACTTTTTGTTAGTATCTACGCTATTCTCAAGTATAAAAAACACAAATTGATATTATTAGGTTTGCAACATATTACGACGGAATATGCACGATAATACGTGTGATGCTAGAGATACTTGATAACTTATGGCGGAAGGTCCGAAGGAACGTTAAGATACTATGTGATAACTTACGGTGGAAGGTTGATAACTTACGGTGGAAGGTCCGAAGGAACATGAGGATACTACCTGATAACTTATGGTGGAAGGTCCGAAGCAACACAGCAAGGTGGAAGGTCCGAAGTTTATGGCGGAATGCAACAAGTGTAATAAGCTCATGGTGGGATACAGTATTTGTAACATCTTGTGTGATTGCAGTCTCACAAGATCCTTTATTTTTTTATATTCCAACTATAAATGAGGAAGAAAAGTGCCTCGAAATGGACACCAACTTGATGATTGTATCACTCGTTTTGCGATCATTCACGGACATCATTTTCATATGGGACATTAAAAGTCAAAATTATAAGGCTGCAACAATAGCTAAGATATGGCGAGCAGTTGCAACAGACTTTTTTGCTATACTTCCCGTCCCACAAGTAAGTAATCTTAAATTGTACTTGTCGGTTTAAGGTATCATATATGGCTAATCAATTACAATAACAACGGATATGGTTTATTTAGATCCCCTTATGATCTGAAGTTGAGATAGATTATCCATTTTGTGTACATGATTATGTTGGCTTTAATCAGTTTGTCACTCATTTCTAATTCATTAAATTTTTATGTGTTTAGGTGTTAATAATAGTCGTCCTTTACAAACATCGAGACTTGGGATATCTGAATGTGTTTCTTTTCATCCAATATGTACCAAGGATTTATCGACTTAGTCAATCGTTTGACAATCTTAAGCGGAGAAGGGACACCGGATTATGGGTCAAAGTTGCATTCAATTTTTTTCTATACATCCTTGCTTGTCACGTAAGTTTAAATTATTTTATCATTATATATATGAGGTTCTTATCTTACATTGACATATTATTCTTTTTCCTCATTTGTTAAGAGTTTTACTTTATTGTTTTTTAGCAATGTTTTTGTTAGTAACTAACCTGCTTGTCTTTAGATACTTGGAGCCTCGTGGTTTTTCTTTTCTGTTCAACGAGAGATGTTATGTTGGCACCAAACTTGTGTAGAACAGAATACATGCAGAAGTAATTTCAAGTGCAACGAAAATAGTTCGAGAAATGTCACAAAACTACTTCAACTTTGTCCAATGAATCCATCAAATTCTACCGTATTTAATTTTGGGATATTTGAGAATCCTCTGGGAACTAGTAATGGAACACCAATAAACTTCTCAACGAAGTTATCTTACTCTTTATGGTGGGGAGTGCGAAATATAAGGTTTGCATTCACACACACCCACACAAACACGTCCTAACTATTGAGCTAAAATCATTTTACCACCATGAACTTTACAATTAAAATCAGTTGTGTCCCCAAACTTCTTATTTGATCGCATGTGCCCATTTGATCAATTATGACCAATCCTTCACTAATTTATTAATTTATTCATATATTGTTGTCCACTCAAACTAGTTTTTAGCATTTAATTATGCAAGAAACACATTATTTACATGGTCAAGGCTAAAAATTGGTCCTAAATGGACATTCACTGTCACAAATTTGTGAAGAAATTAAAGAATTAGTTACTAATGATTATGATTGATCATATTAGAGAGTATAAGGGCATATCTGATTAAATTAAAAGTTCGTGGGCACAGACGATTTTAGGCATAAAGTTCAAAGAGTTAAAATGAATTTAACTTTATAATTATTTTATCAATTAAGAATACTCATGTGGTAAATATGAAAAATACCTCATTAAGTCATTAATGTAAATAAATATTAAAGTAGTTTGAGTAGTAATTGTATGTATATCATACGTAACATATTATAGAATTTTTTCAATTTACTTATTCATTCTAATTTTGGCAAAACATGTTCTCTTCACTTATGATGTATAGCGCTAAGTAGCACATATAGATTGCTTGACCCTCTAATTAACCTTTTGTAGTAATTTTGGCACAAATCTGGAAACAAGTACTTATTTGGGGGAAGTTTGGTTTGCAACTCTAATTTCGGTCATCGGCTTGCTACTCTTTGTATATCTCATTGGAAATAATGTTCAGGTTGGTAATGAATCTCTCTATTTGTTATTTTAAATTATCTTTGTTAATTTTTGTAAACTGAATATGATATAACATGATGAGAATTCCTAAATTAACAGTTGGGTGATTAGAGTATTTATAATTTAAATTATCAATAAAGTATTATCTACCAACTATAAATTTGAAAACTCTCATCGACTCTTTATTATAAAATACGTTGTCGTTAGAGACTCTCATAACGTTAGATGAACCAATCTTTTGAGTACTATTTAAAAAATACCTTGTATAATAAAACATGTGCTTTTCTACAATTAACAAATCATATAGTTTTTATTAATGATGTAATTATACCACATAAGTTGTTGCAATGAAATACTATTTGGGTGCGCCTATTGCTAACCTAGTATTTTCTTAGTTTACTCTATGAACATTTTGAATTATTGACAAACTATATTACCCATGTGTAAAATAAATAATAGGGTGCGGCTATTGTCACACTATCATTTACATTGTTCACCATACTTGCTCATTACACCCTACATTTTAATTTTAATTATTAAATTTACTTATCTAACCCATTTTTCTCTCCAGAAATATCCTTATATCAGTTATATGACATATCCAATTAAAAAAGATTTTTTTTTAACAAAAATCTCTTATTTAATTTATACCAATAACAAAACTAAAATATATTAAAATTTCCTAATAAATTCATAATCTGATTTACTTCCATTTTTTTTTCCTTTCAGTTTCAATGTTCGTCTATTTCAATCCATATCAAAAGATTAGTAAGTTAACAATTATGAGCAATGAAGAAAAATTGATTTTTTTTTTTTCGTGATTTAATTTTTTATTTTCAGTGTTCATAAAGAATATTGTAAAGATTTTGATGAAGTTAACACTACTGGTTTTGTGAATTGAATAATAAATTAACCATGAAGAGAGAACAAAAACACACAAAAAATTAGTAATAAATTCAAATTTGGATGGAGAAAGAAGAAGATTTATGTTATCCAACGAGAAATTAAATAGTCTTTGTATTTAATTAATTGGTTATGTATTTTTTTTTTTTTTACAAATTTAGATTTTAGAAAATTAGTGTACTTATTAGTCATTTTGCATTTGGGCAATATAGTCTTTCAATAATTCAAATGTTTGTAGGGTGAACTAAGAAAATGGTAGGGTGGCAATAGCCGCACCCTAAATAATAAGTACACTGACTTTTTAAATCTAAATTTGTACGGAAAACTAAATACATGATCAATTAATTAAATACAAAGGCACTTAATCTTCATTAATCTTCATTTTCTCCACGAAAGTCTGAATTTTATTTATTGTTATTAGTTCACAAAACTATTAGTATTAACTTTATCAAAATCTTTGCAATACCTACTGTGAACACTGAAAGTAAAGAATTAAAACACAAAAAAAAAAAATTCTATTCTTCATTTTTCATAGTTGTTCATTTACTAATCTTTTCAGATGGATTGAAGACAATTATTGAAACTAAAAGAGAATATTAAAAAAATAGAAGTAAATCATATTATGATTTTGTTGGAAAAATATAATATATTTTAGTTTTTTTTATTGGTATAAATTAAAGGAAAATATTTTCATTAAAAAAATATTTTTTAACTGGATATATCATATCAGGATATTTCTAGAAAAATAAATGGGTTAGAGTATCTTTAACAGACTCTCAAGTTTGGTTCCTTAGCTATTTTAGTTGTTTAGCTTTTTATCTATTTTAGCCGCTGCATCAGACTTCTACGTGAGTCTCCATTTTAGGCTTTTGCTATACCGCTCATAAATAGAGAGTGAGATGATGCTCTCTATAACTTAAAACATTACTTTTAAATTATTTTATATAATTCATAAATATATTTAAACTATTCAATCTTCATTTAAAAAATTATATAAAATCAAACCTAGCTAAAATAGAGAGCACTGATGCAGACGTATTTCTAAAATAGATAGCTAAAATGACTTTTTAGCTTTTTTTGGGTCAAAATTTGACTCAAAAATGGCTAGTATTGTTGTTAGACAAATAAGTACCCTCAATTATAAGGGGTACAAGTAATTGTATAGGGATTTAAGAAAGGTTGTCGAACCCACGAGGATTGGATTCCTTTCATTAGCTAGGGTCTTAACTTAAAGAGAGCTAGAATATGTAAATATACAATCACAAATCTAAATTCACAAAGAAATTTAGGCTCATGGTGTGTATGTGTATTGTGGTAGTAGTGAAATTGTTTGTTGGATAAAGTGGTGAACCAAATTAAATTAAATGCTCAAATCTAAACTAAACTACTATAAACTAAACTAGTAATATAATGGATGAAGTTAGGGGTTGGATTGTCTACCACTAATCTCCCTTGCAAGTATTGAAGTTCAAATATAAGTGATGTTATTCTAATTTTTCAATTACCCTCTTTGCATCCGGATAAGACTACAAAGGCTTAAACTCTTTTAATGTTATCAATTCCAACCGGATAAGTCTATAATAACCACCTAAGAACAATTCTTATTACCTGTTAATTATCAATTCATTGTTCCTAGATGCATAAAGTTTTGAGTTTAGATAAGCATGCAAACAAACCAATCCTAGATCTAGGTGATTTTAACTCATAACCTTCACTTGCACATAGAGGATGCTATCATGCTATCAATGTTCAAGGTTAACTACTCCCTAAATATTTTTTTCATGAGATGACAAACACAACACATTCAGATCAGTTAAGTTTGAATGAATGCATTCACTTCTTGAATTAACATATAAAGATGAAAATCACAAATAATATCAAATGTAAATTAAAACAACAATTCATATAAGTTTGGCTAGGGTTGAAGTAACTACTCACTCATAATTATTGTCACGCCCCGAATTTTATAATAACAATTCAAAATCCGAAACATGAATATACTACAACGACAAAATAATCATCCTGAAATTTTTTCTTTTCTTAACATACTCACCACACAAAATAGAATCAAACCGAATTTAGTCTCGGTTAATTATTACAACTCAAATCCAAACGTAATGTAAAGCTCTAAATGAGCATACACACACAACACGACTAAATAAATGACACGACTGCTGTAACACCTAAGCAGCCCGGTCACCTCCCTGGTTATCCTGACCTGCAGGAATATCCGCTACACCATTGAATAGTGTACCGGGATTGCAACAACACAAAACCCGGTAAGCTTATGAAAGCTTGTATGAGTAAAAGAATGAACTGTTGCTTAATTTAATCTCATTTATTTCCACACACAGCAACACTCAATTATTTCCACATATGTAGATAATAACAATCTCAATCAAACACCAATTCAATATATCAAGACCACACAACTCACAACTTTCCCCACAACTCTCATCATCGTATTTATAAAAATACGGTATTTGACAGACTAGAGCTCTAACTGAATCGTAGCCCGTCACCTGGCCTAGGTTATGGCATCCGACATATTTATCAATTATTGTATTTCATCAATATGCATACCTATATACATATTTAGAACGTCCAATAATTTCACATACTCAACCAATCGTATCCCATCATCCACACTAGGATTAGAGCGTCCGATTACCCACACCGGTCATTATGTTAACCATAAACCCATAAATGAACCCAACATATAACATCACATACTGAAATCAACTCAACCAAGATACATTATATTATTATGGAATTACACATTCGTAATAAAATCAACTCATCAATTCCACTCAATCATATCATAAATCAAACAATCCACTCATCAATATATATTTTCCACGTAAATATATATATACGTAATCATCCACTCAGGAATGACCACTAATACCATCTATAGTTCACACAAGAAAATTATGAAATTCATTTGTATAGTTAAAATTCATTTTACTTACCTATGGACCGTGGTAATTCAAGTCCATGAAATTTTAAAACAAATATTTAATCCGCAAATATTTTTCACACAATTACCAAAAATAAATAAATTAAATGCTCGGTTCGTAATATGAACCACGTGAGTTTTACTCACCTCGAAACTCCCGCTGCGTCTTCAATATAATTATAAATTATAATTTATAATTAACGCCGAATAGCTCACGAAATTAAAATCCGTCAATCACCTAATCAAATGTGATTCGAATTTAGCCAACAATTTCAACTCATAATTTAACCACTAATTAAAGGTCAGATTCTAATTTACATTAAAATCCGTCGAGCGGTTTCTCACGAAACGCTCATCTAATTACCGTTTTTCACATATACGAAGATCCAACGGTCGAATCTTCGCCCATGACCACACAAAGCCTCTGGGACAGTCATATGATCATCATAACAAATTTACAAGTTCATCCAACGGTCATAATTTCACAGATCAAAAATCTAACGACCGAAATCGATCGAAATCACAAAATTCATAACTAATTCATACGATATCCGAAAAATACGTATAATACGCCGAAATGATCGTATCGAAACATAGAATTATAAAATGGACAGAAACCAAATTTTAGACCTCCGGAGGTGGCCGGAAAAGGCCGCCGGAGTTAGGGACAGAGCCGCCACCGACCACCACCAATGGTGTCGGGGCCGAGCTTGTCCCCTTCGTTTCATCATTCTGAGCAACTTTCATAACTAGCACAAGACCTAAAAATGATCGGAAGGCATCGAAAGTACCGATTTACAGTCGGTGGCCGGAAAAAATGCAGAAACCGATGAGCTTGAAAACCGACGTGAAAACTGCAACCTCAGGCCCCGATCGCTTCTGGAAACTTGTTCAGAACTTCCTTGCGAACTCAACAAGCTTGGAATCACAAGAAACGATCGTGTATAGCTCGAGATATCTTGATCGAAAGTTTCGGTATTTTGATCCGTTTGGGTCGAGCTCCGACGAACGTGAAAACGTTCGACCCAGTTCCGGTCCTTCTTGGTGCTTGTAGAGGAAGTTGAGGCGAGCTCAAGAAGACAAGAATCAAGTGAAATGATGGAGTGTAGCTCGAGATATCGAGATCGAACCGAAAATGGACGTTTTCAGTCCGGGCTTCACCGCCGCCGCCACAGGCTGCGCCGCCGTGTGAGACTACCTCCGGGAGCTAGAGCAGCTCGAGATGAACGCCTGGGACTTGGTTTGAGGTCGAGAGGTGGTCTGTGGAGGGAGAACAATTAAGGAGAAGTTTTGCTCCCCTTTCGGCCGTGAGCGTCGGTGAGAGAGAGAAAAAACCCAGTTTTTTCTGAAACTGGAAGAAGAAGAAGAAAGAAGAAAAAAAAGAAGAAAGAGGAACCGGTAGGGAAAAATTTAGGGTTCCCAAAAAATTTTTCTATATATACTTGTTTCGGAAAACTTCGAAATTCGATAACTAATTCAGGAAAAATCCGATCTTCGTGTTCCGCACGTGTACGGACTCGTATGGATGAGCTCTACAACTTTCATGAAGGAAGTTTCTCCAAATTTCATACGTAGAAAAAGTCGATTTCTCAAACCGAGTATTTCAAGCTTTTCGTTAAAATAAACTTTTCGAAACTTCGATAATTGTAAAAATGAATGATTATCGAATATAAATTGTGAAATCGCATAATAATCATTCGATACAATAACTCGAAATTAAAATGGAAATTGCGGGTATTACAATTATACAAATTAGCACCAAATCTATAAAGTACATCAAGGTAAATCAAAGAGTTAAGGAAAGAATGAACAAGTTGAAGCTTGACAAATCAATGGCTAGCTTCTTATTTGTTTTCCTTCGTCAATGCTCCTTGATGGTGGAATGGATGGATGATAAGCTTCTTGATGGTGATGATGAATGGAATGGTGATAAAAATATGATGCTCATTTGTCAACTTTGAGTGGTAGTGATGGAGTAATGGTGGTGGTGATGGAGGTTGAGGAGTATGGATATTATGAGTTTGGATTTTGGGAGGTGGAGATAGAGGTTTTGTAAAGGAGATGAAGAGACAAAGAAGATATAATGGGGTGGAATGAGTGGTGCCTCAAAAGTGTAATGAAGGGATGCTTATATAGAGAAGAGAGAGAAGTAAAATGATAAATGGAAGCAAAAGGGAGCAGCTCAAACATTGAAGAAGCATGGAGGTAGAGTATGAAAGTGGTAATAGATCCTAAAATTAAGGGAAAAAGTTATGGAGAAATGGAGAAAAAAAAAAGGAAATAATGATGAGCTATAAGAGTGTAGAGTAGAAAAATATGCCTTAGGAGAAGAGAGGAGCAGCTGCTCTCTTTATTGTGCATGGGAAAACATGAAAATGAAGAGTGTTGGAGTGGTTTTGCATCACCAAAGTCAGATGACAGTTTTCTTCTCATTTCTTCCTTCAATTAAATCTCCACCAAGATTTCAGATTTTGTCTTTGACTTCTTCATACCAAATGTTCATTGATAAATATAGATTATTTTGGTAAAATTTCAGAATTTATGGCACCATGGTTTTGTTGAAATTGCTACAGTAATCCCTACAGGTCCTCCTTTGCAGCTTTTTTCTGTCTTTTAGGCAGAAACTTGGACTGATCTTTTGAAGGTTTTTCACTCTGAAATAACTCTTGAACTATTCATAAGAAATGATCCTTAGAATGTCTAAAATGAATCTGAAAAGTTTCAGCTCATTTGAAATTCGTTTGGTTAGGCTTCCGCCCATTCTTTCTTATTTAGCTCGGCTTTTCCTAGCCGGAGTAGGAAATGTGCTAAAGTTGAATTTTCATTTCCATACTTCTCCATCATTTCCTAGTATGATAAAGAAAACATAATAAATAGTTATATAAAACAAAAGGCTTAAGCAAAAGTATAAGATTAGGAAAATAATGGAATTGAATTAATCAATATTAAATTGGACTTTAGAACAAGTAATTTTCATGTTTTAGGACGACAAATAAAGAAAGCATAATTATGATCCAACAATTGCTAAATATGCTCTTTAGATAAGAAAATCTAATATTGGATGTAAAGTGTAATGAGTAAGTATGAGAATAAAAAAATAGTAGAGTGGCAATAGCCGCACCCATATTATTTATTTTGGACAATATCTCTTTTCTTTAGGCAAATAGGTCATCAGTTACTTAAATTTAGCAGCAGTACAATAACAACACACCCCTATGTAGTCGACAATAATAATCGTTATTTAGAGTACACTACAAAAGTACAAAGCCTACCCCTAATAAAAAAGCAGACTACCTAGCACGCCCATATTTTAGAATTAAACTCAAAACAAGTAAAAACTAGATCTCCAAAGAGAATTAAATGAGATAACAAAATGACTACTTTCCTTTTTTTTTTTTTTTGAAATAGAAGTTGAATGCATTAAATCAATAGTCAAAGGCTAAAGTCTACAAAGTTTACATAAGCCATCCGGCAAGAAAATCCGAACTACCTATCTAAATCAAAGCAAACTCTTATGAATCACTGGGACGCTCACATTTAAGCGAGCTATACAAGAATAGAACAAAACCTCGCCTCCTGCGGAAATGAAATCATTCAACTAACCCTAACTTGTCAATTATGCAATTGTGGTACAAACTAGAAACTAGAAACGTCATAAAAGACTCATAGAAGCTTGTTCCCGCTCACACAGGCTCATACCTAACTGAAATACAATTAGTAAATAACTAACTCCTTCCCTTTCGAGTTGGAGCTCATATTAGCAGATGCTGCCTTCACCTTAGTCGTTTTGGGAGCCTTCTGCACTTGCCCAGCCTCATCCTTTGCTGCACCTTTCTTTTTCTCCCCATATGGCAGCTTATTCCTACTGCCAACCGGACAACCTCGTTTCCTCTTTCCACTACTAGAGCTTCCCTCCTCCGGCAAGGAGACAAAACCTAGGTTTTCCGGCTCCATATTCAAATTACGCTTGCCTACAGCTAAGCTAAGCTTTAACTTCTTTGGGGAGATAGTCACTCCCTTCTTAGATCGACCTCTATGCTTACCGATAACTCTCTCCGGTGTCATAGCAGTCTCCTGGAGCTCTCTGATCACCACTTGTTGCCGAGGTTTATGCAAGAAGGAACTTAGAGGAGGTTCCAAAACCGGCTTAGGAATAAAGGTCTTAAACGCTAGGGTTTTGCCATGAATCAAAAACCTAGCATTCAAACCCGAGCTGTTGCCTCCCTTCGTCCCCGAACTCGATGCCAAAGATCCCGGCAGCATATGCATACCTCTAGTCAAAGTCGCCAGCGATGCATGTGTAGTTTGCGATCCCAGCACCATCCTCTCGGCCCCGTCATCATCCTCCTCCAATGCCGGCCCCGAGCAAGGCAAGCTGACATGTGTCACTAAACCACAGATGGAACACCGGCCAAACAATTTGTCATACTTGAATTTGCAGAGGAATTCAACTTCGTCTTCCACCCAATACCAGCGTTTAAATGGCAATGGCTTGTTCAGCGGGATTTCCACCCGAATGCAAAGCTTTCCGGCCTTTTTCCCAGTCTTATCGATCTCCTAAAAGTCCCCAAGTGTATAACCAATCACCGTCATCACTGTTTTAGACCTAAATGCAGGGGGAATACCTTGTAGTGTTATCCAATATGAGGCCATGGTCAGAGGAACCTTTTCCACAGGCATCACACCATCATAACATGCCAGCGCCACCGGAGCATGATTGTAGCCCCACGGAGCACCCTTCCATATACAACCTCGATCTGAAGGATCCGACAAAGTGAACAGAACCCTTTGACCATCGGCCTCCTCCACCTGCAGGGATCCATTGATCCACCCTGCATTGCGGAACATCCCAAGAAAGGATCGGATCTTATAATCCCGAGCAGTGAGCAACTTCCCCACCATGAAAACCTCCGACTGACGCAAACCCTGGCCTTGCGTAGGACGAAGGTCAATATGTTTCTTTACATCAATGGAACTCATGGTTACGTTGAGAGAGAGAAAGCAAAGAACCCTAACCCTAACAGAGTGAAGGGAGGCGGCTCTAACTAGTTTCTTCTGCAGTATCCTTCTCGTGTTAGGGTCCTCTTAATTCTGAAGTGATTACTTTCCTTGTCGCTCTCTTAACTCAAAAAATTAAAATTAAGCTAGTCATTTATTCTTAAAAAAGAAAGACCGACCCGTATAAGTATTAAACAAAAGGCCCAATAGACCTTAGGAATGCAGACCAGTATTCCAACAAGTTCCACTATAACAAAACCTAGTTGAACAGTTCTCTTCCATGAAAACACAGATAGTACCTCTTGTTTCAGGTAACTCCCTTTTTTTTTTTTTTCACCCATTTAATATTTGAGCGTTGATAGTATTTTAATAATTGCTATTTAATACTATAATACTATTCCTTTATCTATAATATTTTTCTGTTTCCCACCCATATCAATATTCCAGTATGCTCGTAAAAATTAAACCCATAACCTTTATAATATTAAATTTCTCTTAATCTATTAATTTTAAGCGGCAAAATTATGAGTAGTCAGTACTATGAAGTAAAAAAAAAACATAAATGAATAATTTAAGGATTAGTAAGATATATAAGTAAGCTAAGACTCATGCACATCTCACTCACAATTCATCATTTTCATATCGTTAACCATATAAAATGAATAGGCAAAGGATGAGAGTATCTGACATAGTCACATAAAGATGCACAAATCTATTTTCACATTTCCATGAGAATGAGTGATATAATAATTACCTTGACTGGGGAGATGAAGAGAAAGTACGATCAAATAAACTGCTTGTTTAGTTTTTTTTTTTTTTTGATTATTAACTGCATATTTAGTTATTTTGTCTTGTGGGTCTTTTTTTTTTTTGGGTAATCTTGTGTGTATTCTTTTAATGATGACTTCTGTAACCAAAATGAGTTAAATTAAAATTATTTGAATATTTAATTACTATTATAAGTGTCGAAATTATATGAGACAGACTATTCCTCTTTATAATTTTCACTATTTTGAATGACAGTTTTTTTCACAATTAATCAGAGAAGATAAATTTTGAAGTTAGCAAGAAACTTTGTATTTGTAAGGTTAAGTACTCGGGCAGGATCCATCATTAAAACAAATTTTAAGATTTTTTTATTTGAGAGAATTATAAAAACTTTGTATATGTGTGCATACATATTTATAAATATACCTTGTGGTGGAACTGAGCTAGCTAGATTCTTGTTCGTCGTGAGACAGACATTCATGCAAATGAAAACTATGAAAGAGGAGGAGGAAGCTAAAAAGATGAGGAAAGAAGCTGAAAGGATAAGGCAAAAGCTTCTCCATCAAGAGAGACGCATAAATTCGTGGATGCACCGACTTAATTTCCCTGGGTTTTTGAGGGAAGAAGTCGAGAGAAAAATTAAAGTAAAGTTGCAAGAAAACAAAGAGGCTAATCTTGATAATGTATTGACTCTATTATCATTTATGGATTCGGACCTCCACAGAGATGTAAAGTGGCTGATACTGGAAAATGTAAGTCTTCAACCCATCTCTCTCCATGTGTTCACTGTTGAGTGTTCTTAAGTAGTTTTTTTCCGACTAGGGGTGTTCTTAAGTAGTTGTTATGTATATGGATCATCACATATTTTTTCAATTATGAAAAGCTAGCTAATCGCGCGACAACTTACATGCAGGTGCCAGTTATTAAAGATATGGGTCGGCGTGTGTTGTCTGAAATTTCTGAGTTGATGGAGATAGTGGAGTACCCCGAAAATACTTTGGTTGTTGAAAGGGACGGACCCTTGGATCGCATGGTTGTCATTACAGAAGGGACTATGGGGGTCTACAAGACTAGCACGAACCCTTCTCCATCAGCAATCATTCAAGGGTCTTTCGACCAAGGGAATGTCTACGGACATATACAACTAGTGAGTTGGGCACTCTCAACCAACGGAAATCTCGACAGCCTTCCTATCTCAGAAGAAACCGTCAAGTGTCATACCAAAGTAGAAGGATTTGTTCTCACAGCCAGTGACTTGAAGAAGGTCCTCTCTAAATACGGCGTAATCCAAGACAATGATTCTGATCAAGATGATGTGGAAATTAGTAATTCTATTGAGGGGGAAAGTTCTTCTAGTATGAGATCAACAATCCTTGTAGCAACAAATCAAGATCATGGGGAAATTAGTAATTCTATTAAGGGGGAAAGTTCTTTAAGCCTGAGATCAGCAGTCCTTGTAGCAACAACAGCCTCTCGTCTCCGGCAACGCCTTCGAAGAGGGAAGCTTACATTACATTTGGATCTCGACCCCTCTAGCTACAGAGGAATGTGAGAACCTGTAGGAAAACGAGTCTGATGGTAGTGCAACCACTGTACTGGTTGCACCAAACTAACCAGCTGTGATCAACCGCTGTTGGTATTTTTTTTTTTTAAATATATTTTGTGTTATGATTTATGAACTGGTAAATTCATTTTCACCAATAAACTCTATATGGCATAATGTCATGAATCCTCTGAGGCTCCAAAGCAATTTCAACTTTGGTCGGATCATTACTGCCATGATACAATTAAACTTCCAAAGTCATTTCAAGTCCTATAAGTTTGGATGACATAGTTATAGAAGTGACATATACTAAATCATTTAAGTTGAGTCAATTCTTCAGTTAGTTAACTTTTTCCATACATGAAGATATGTGTAGATTTACATCATCTTCAATGAAATATGACATTATAGGTATAACTAATAAAAATTTTGAGTATGAATCATGTTGAATCCGAAGACAATTGAGTACAAGTTGTACTAAACAAATAAGTAAAAAAAAAATTCGAGCATATGAATGGAACTCCTTCGAGCAAATCAAAGCCAAGAGATTTGAACTAGGGTCGCTCGAGGAACCAAACCATTAGGCCATCTCCAGTAAGGGATGGTTATATTGGGGTCAGGGCTATAATTTAACTCCCAGAATTATTATGCTTTATTCATAAACAAGTGAACCATCTCCAGTAAGGGAGGGTTAAATTTTAGCCATATTAAATATTTTATGATTTTATTTTATATTTTTTTAATTTTTATGATTTTATTTTATTTTAATAATATTTTAATTTAGACTAAAATTAATTATGAGTTATTGGATTCAATTGTTTGCATGATTATGAGTAATTGAATTAATAATCACAAAGAACAAGATTTGGCTGAATTGCAGTGGGTCCCAAGGACTAAAGGGCTAGCCATAGAGCTAAGTTTAGCTCTCTCCACGACTCCACTCATCTCTAGCCTTATGGACATTCCTATGTTGGAGTCCACTTTTTAGCAAAAAGGCCACATGTAGCCCTCTTTATTGGAGATAGCCTTGGTCCAACATCTCAGTCCAGCACAAAGCCTATCTCGCGTGCACTCCTCTAACCGTGAGCCGCTTTACACGTAATTACAACTCCCTCTTTCCGTTTTGCTTTTTTTGGGCGGGCCCCACCTCGCTTTTGCTTATTTTAAGCCACACTTCGTTTCTTCAAGCCAAGGCAAACGAGGATACGTCACCACAACAAACCAAGCCGCTTTCTAGCGCCTAATCTCGTCCGTCCCACCCCACCGGATCACACATGGAATAACGCTTCAACGGCCACGATTCATTTTCCTTCCCGTACCTTACCGCACTTGATCCCCCCCTTTCCGCCACTCCCCAACAACAACTTAACAGTCCCACCGGTTGAGAGACCGTTAACTTTTACTCAGAAACCAAAATGGAGCTTCCAATTCCTCTTGTTCTCGTCTTCAACCTCCTTCTATCTCCTCTGATCGCCCTCGCCGGAGTCAGCAACCCTCTCGCCCTCGGCCCCGCCAGGTCCAGCTTCCTCTCCGTGCACGCGCAGCAGCTGATCAGAGCCCTCAATTTCTTCCCCGACTCAGATGCCGACATCATCGACGGTGGAGATTCGTCCCCGGTCGCCGCCGGGAACAGGATCGTCGAGAAGCGGTTCACGCTTCACAACGTCGTCGGCGTGTCTGGGGTTTTCGTCGACGACCTCGGCCACCACGCCGGTTCCTTCAAGATTGTGCATTCTCACGCCGCCAGGTCAGCTTTCCAAACGTTTTAGAGTTAAGGAATTCGATGCTTTCCGAAATTTCACTGTGGAATTTGAAGTCTTTAAGGGGGATATTAATATGAATTTTAGGTCTGATGGCTGGCTGAGCTGTTCTGTGGAAATGAGTTTGAAATTTGTTAAATTTTGACAAATTTCTAATTTTGATGCTGTTTAGTTTTTGCTTCGTTGTGCTTATCCAGTGTTGTCTCTGCTCTTGTTTAAGTAGGAATTTCATCTCTTGTTTAAGTGGTTGTTTCGTTTTAGAGCCATGTGTTTTCAGTAGTGTGAAACAAATGAAGCATGTCTGGAGTTTCAGGAAATACACTATGCGGCACTTGTTAGGTACTTGTGTATTACATGTATATAACTTCTTGAAACTTTAGGTGTAAAACTGTTTGTTCATGCAGGCTGGGCTGATAGAAGAATATATATGTAAACGATGCCCTTCATACAGCAATAGATTCGGAAGATATGGAAGAGGAAACTGAAGAAGAAGTTGACACAGGTTGTGAGTGAAATAGCCGGTGAGAAGGCTGCACAGCTTTCAGAAGCTGTCAGTAAAGGGAGGACAAAGTTACCTGCCCAGAGCTAGTTCTTCACAAGAAGTATGTGTGACAGACTCTGTTTTTGGCTTTTTCTTTGTTTCTTGAAAGCTGCAAGGGACTTACTCTTGTTGCTAATTTGTGCAGGAAGAAGCTATAGCAGAGGGTGAAGATGATGAGGAAGAATTGGAAGTATTGGGGGCATCATCAGGGCATGGCTCCCTCAAGTGAGATCACAGCCTTTTGTGGTGGGTGTATTTTGTAAATGTTACAATTAATTTGAGCTTTATACATTTAAGCTTACAATAGGGTAAATAGGAAATATATTTCCCCTTAAAGAAAAAAATTAATTACCATTAGTTTTGCAATAAATGTCATCTAGAAAAGTCTGTATGTCTAAGAACTAGGTTGCTAGTTGAATGAACTACTTGGCATCCGTCTTCCAATGCATATATTTTCTTTTCTGCAAGAACTTCATATGCTTATAATATCAGATACTATGCTTGGTTTTATTCATTTGGTGACTTTCAGCTCTATCAAATTCATGCGATATGGTCTACAAATAGCAACGTCAGAATCATGAACTCCAAATCAGAGGCTGCTTGGATAATAGTACAAGTATACCTGGTCAATACATGTATAACACTTAAAACATAGCATAAGCCGGATACTAGTCCATATTAACCAAGATACGAACACATCTAAGGTAATTCAAGGAACTATAATTGTTTCAACAAGAACCTAAAGGTCAACCCTACCGTTCTAAGGCCTTAGACCGTAACTAGACTTCGTACTACGACATACCCAATTATTATATCAGTACCGAAGAGCATATGATGGGGATCTGACGCAGACGGATCATCACTCGGAGAGTACTGATTATCACCAAATATGTATCTTACGCACTGATACCAAACTGTTACGTTTCGAATTTTGAATAATAAATTCAAATCCGAAACATGAATTAAAAAAATAAACGTCATGAAATTTTTTCATAAACAACCACACCTCACCCATTTAATAAAACGAAAACCGAACCTTCAATTTACTTATTACATCACACTCTTACACACTTAAATTGTAAAGCTTAATGAACATAACAAACACGCTCCTGTTACTGACCCATGATTGTAGTAAATAAACATGTTAAGGTGCGTAACATGTTAAGACTATGTATGAAACCAAGCACACTGCCATTTCCCTAAGAACTGGGAATCATGTATAGCTGCCAAAAAGCTTTACCGTGCCGTTAACTTTTAAAATTCAAAATCACGTGCTAGGTATGAAAAACAGTGCAGGCAACTTAAAAGATTTGGCCTTTTTTGAGTTTGGTGGACTGCTGAAAGTCTAAAACCGACTAATTAACACTATCAATAGAGTATCATTTTTTTGAAGGGATTACAGCATCATTCCGTATAATGTGAACATCCATCGAACTCTGTATGGGCAGTCACGTGTTCAGGTTCGAACCACGAGGTTGTAGTTTTTATCTCTTGAAAAATAGAAATAAAAATAAAAATTTATGGGCAGTCGCATTCAACATAATTAAAATAATTTATATGCAGGAATTAACATGAGCCGTTCACTTCAAATTGGACCGACCATTCACTCATTCAGAACCCCGTGGGATTTTGGATGCAATTCTATAAACTGGAGTTAGTGCTCATGCATGCGCTCCTCTCAGTTTACGGTGAACCCTTGTCTGTAACAGTCTGAATAAATATCTGATTGATAGAGTCTAAACGCCCAATTTCATGCCTAGCTAAATGCTAAGTATATTTTCTGGGTTATTTGTTCAGACAGCTTTCTTTCTTTGCCTTATTGTTTCATATATACAAATAATTTAGGTTCTCAAAGAGAGCAATAGCTCAGATTTCAACCTATTCCAATTTCAACAATGGCTTACCGGCAAGATGAGGAAGACCCCGCTAAACCAAGGTTAATTTCTCTTTCGTTTCTTTGGTTAACCGTTTGTAGTAAAAAAAAAAAAAAAATTGTTTGATAGGATTCCCAGAATCCGCATCTTCCTTTTCTTTTTATCTTTAGCTTTTGTTTTGTTGGTTATCAAGGGGATTTGAATGTACAATTTCATATACAGCCGGGTGATTATTCATCTCACTAAATCATTTAGTTGTCGTTTCATTAAGTCATTTATTCCTTTAGATTCCATTAATTAGTGGTGTGGTAATGAAAATGCCCTGACATGGAGAAATAGTTTAGCGCGCGATTAATCTTTTGTTTTCCCTCCATGTCAGAAAGAAAATAAATATCAATCTTTTGTAGTTCATGTTATACCCAGTATAGTTTTTGTTAGTATTTATGCTACTCTCAAGTATAAAGAGCACAGATTGTTATTATTAGGTTTGCAACATGTTCCCAGGGAGTATGGCGGACAATACGTATGATGCTTTTATACAGCCGAAAGTTTGGGCCGGAAATAAAACGTGAAATAAGAAGATCATGGTTGAATTGGGATACAATGTTTGCAACATCTTGTGTGATTGCAGTCTCACTAGATCCTTTTTTTTTTTTTTTATTCCAACTATAAATGGGGAAGAAAAGTGCCTTGAAATGGACACCAAGTCGATGATTGTATCACTCATTTTGCGATCATTCACGGACATTTTTTCATATGGGACATAATCCAAATTTATAAGACTATGACAATAGCTAAGATGTGGCGATCAATGGCAACAGACTTTCTTGCTGTACTTCCCGCTCCACAAGTAGGTAAACTTGAACCGTACTTTTCGGTTTAAGATATCATATATAGCTAATTGATTACAATTACAACGGATATGGTTTATTTAGATCCCTTCATGATCTCAAGTTGAGATAGATCCATATTGATCAATATCTATGAAATGTGAAGTTATCCATTTTGTGTACATAATTGGGTTGGTTTAATCAGTTTGTCACTCAGTTCTAATTTACTAAATTTTTATGTGTTTAGGTATTAATAATAGTCATCCTTTACGAAAATCGAGTTTTAGGATATCTGAATGTGTTTCTTTTCATTCAATGTGCACTAAGGATTTATCAACTTAGTCAATCGTTTGACAATCTTAAGTGGAAGAGGATCACTAGATTAGGCCTCATCAAAAAGCTCGTGGGCTCAAAGCCCGGCCCAGCCCGCCAAAAAGCCAGCTAAAGCCCGCCTAGGTGGGTAGCGGACCAGGCTTGATTTAGGGGTTCAAAACTCGGCCCCGCCCATAAAAGCCCGCAAAATATATATATATATATATATATATATATATATATATATATAAAGTCCGGCTACACTAAAGAGGTCCTTAGTTTTTCTTAGGTACGGATTTGGAGTTTTCACCCACTTTCCGATCACATTTGCACATCTTAACCATTCAGTTTTTAGGTCCTAATGTATAGATCACCTCTGTAAATTTTCAGCAAATTTGGTGATCGTTAAAGCATCCAAAACTGCAATTTACCATAATAAATACGACCGGTTCCGGTTCGACAGATTCGGTCCGTTCGTGTAAATTGCAGTTTTGGATGCCTTAACGATCACCAAATTTGCTGAAATTTTGCAAGGGGGATCTATACATTAGGATCTAAAAACTAAACGGTTAAGATGTGAAAATGTGATCGGAAAGTGGGTGAAAACACCAAATCCGTACCTAAACCTTAGGTAAGGACATCTTTACCTGAGAAAAATCCTATATATATATATATATATATATATATATATATATATAACATAGAAACTGTTGTGCAGAACACCTAACTTCACTGAATTACTGGGAACTACTCGGATGGAATTAAGAGCTGTACCTTATATAGACGGAAAGCCCCATGTGTCTAGTTTATGAGGAATTTTACGGTTTGCGATTCCAACTTTTCTAGAAGGAGTTATGACAATTTAAGTGAAAGCAGTGCAGCTTGGACAAGAATCTTTAGTGTGTCATATCATCATTATTGAATATTCAGGACTTTTAGACATGTTTATGACATGACCGACCCAGAATTTCCCCCTGAAATTCCAGGTGGCCCTTGCAGGGTCAACTTTTCGAGAAAATTCAACAGAACTTTCCCAAAAAATGAACAACCCTAACCTGCAAAGAATTCAAACTACACTTCTAGCATATCGTCCTTATACTTCTGGAGCCATCATGCTCCCCATAATGAACAATTCTCATAAGTTATCAGAGCAATTCTAAAACAAATGAAAAGAGGATAAGGATCGATAGATCCTACAATGCGGAAGTAGTGCTAGCTATGCCTCAACTCTATGTACGCCCGATCTCGACTAATATCGCCTGCAAACTGGACATTTGAAAACAAAGGGCCCATGGGAAAGTAATTTAAAAACACATTAGAGTGAGTGGACAAAAATAATTAACAATATAATTTAATTGAACGAATTTTAATACTTTCCAATAACTTGAAATATTTACAAAAATTTCGATGCATGCCACATTTATAAAATATATTTCTCGCCACATAAAAACTCGTAAAAACATACCAGCCTCGCCGGTTAGAAGAAATCGGGTCAGTCTCGTTAGTCAAATAATAATATCATACGGGGAAAAACGATTATCACCATACGAGTATATCAGAGCCCCTCAAGCTCTACCATCGACTCCCTCACATATAAATTATGTGAGGAGGAGAAATAACAACCTCTACTACTCACGCGAGGAGGAAAACAAATCACCTCGACTTCACTCACAAACACAAAGTAAGTGAGAAGGAGACACAATAACCAACTCGAGTATGGTGAAGGAAAATAATCCAAAAACTCGTAAATTCATAAAGCTTCCCCAATTCCTTGCGAAAAAAAAAATGAATATTCCAATGACATGGCCCCGCATGTCAAATATTCTAAAATTCATAAACAAGTAGGCGAAAATAATATGTGTAAATAATTTCCTCGAAAATCTCATATCCGATAATATTCCAGAATCTCAAAATCGACGAATAAAATATAATATTAAATTACGGAAATCACCTCAGAAAATAATTCGTCGAAAATCACATAAATCACATTTTCAAATAATAATCATATATCGGAGATAAATATCGTAAGCTCAATATCCAAAAAATAGTATCACAAATCCATTTC
This sequence comes from Rosa persica, assembly GCA_025331145.1. Taxonomy (NCBI): domain Eukaryota; kingdom Viridiplantae; phylum Streptophyta; class Magnoliopsida; order Rosales; family Rosaceae; genus Rosa; species Rosa persica. Next base: position 34,367,018 of record WFKR01000001.1, read on the forward strand.
TCAAATCATAATCGAGATAAATCATAATTAATCTCAGAAATCAATTCATATTCTCAAAAACGAATCATAAATCTAAATTCGAGTATAATAAGTTCATATCCGAAATTCATATGGAAAAACAAATACCAAAATTATAATCCAAAACAAAATATTATGCTCGCTAAATAAAACCATAATTAAATAAATGAATAATTTCAAAATAAATGCATGCATTATTATTTAAAACAAAAATCCACTCACAGTATACGGCTAAACTTGCCGTTTATTAGAAGTTTCCTCCGTGTGATTCCTCCTCACGTCCTGTATAATATAACGCTCGTAAATAAATAATTACATGATGGAAATCTAAATTTACAGTAATTAAATCAAATTCCTAAACGTTTCCTTTTATCTTAACTCCCTCAATTCTCCTTGTTACCCATCCAAACTTCATCAAATTCACATATATCAATTCTTCATCAATATGTGATTTAATTAGCTAAAAAACAGAATTTAAGTTACTGTTCACGCGGCTGCTAACTCCTCCGACGGTCACCAAATTTTTGCAGGATCTTCATCTCAACCTCCTAAGCAATTCTCTTAACTACCACAAAGCCAGAAAACGACTAAAACTATATGAACAATTAAGAAAACAGTAAACCCAAATGTGAATAGTGACTCCGAATTTCAAACCTTCGATTCTTCCTTCATGCTTCAAATTTGATCAAGAAACTTTGAGGGATGGTTGTATGATCCAAGAGCTCCAAGACCCAGAAAGATTCATCGCTGGAGATGGCCGGAAAATCAAGTTCCAACCAAAAATCCAAGAAAACAGCAACACCGTCCTCTTCTTCTCCTTGCTGCACCTTCCACAGTTTAAATTAAGCTACCAAACCAACCCAGAAATGAAGAGAAGGAAGAGAGCTTTCCAACGACATCTTATACGTCAAAATCCGTCGCCGGATGAAGAAGTTATGGCCGGAATAAGGTGAAGAGGTCAGAGAGGAATAGAGAATCGGGGGGAGAGAGAGAGAGAGAGCTCGGTGAGTTTCTGAAATGGAAACTTACCACAGTAACTCGGCTATTTATAGACAAATTACTACAAACAGTAACTTTGATATTTTGGCCATAACGTTCTCATACGAACTCCGATTTAAGCGTACCACATATGCACGCACTCGGTTTAATGTTCTCATACGCTCCGCGACACGGCCGGCAGCGGCGGTGGCGAAGCCCGAACCGAATAAGCTCGTTTTCGGTTCGATCTCGATATCTCGAGCAATAGGTCACCATTTCACTTGACTCTTGGCTCATTGGACTCGCCTCAACTTCCTTAACAAGCACCAAGAAGGATCAGAATTGGGTCGATCGTTTTCACGTTCGTCGGAGCTCGACCCCGTTAGATCGAAAAACAACCTATCGATCCAAATATCTCGAGTTATACACGATCGTTTCTTATGATTCTTGGCTTGGTGAGTTCACAATGAAGTTCTGAACAAGTTTCCAGAAGAGATCGAAGCGAGTTGTTGCAGTTTTCACGTCGGTTTTCAAGCTCGCCGGTTTCTGGAAAAATTTCGGCCGCCGACTGTAATTGGTAATTTTCGATCCCTTCCTGTCGTTTTATGGTCTTGTACTAGTTATGAAAGTTTCTTAGAATGATGAAACGAAGGGGAGAAGCTCGGCCCCGACACTATTGGTGGTGGTCGGCGGCGGCTCTGTCCCTAACTCCGGCGGCCCTTTCCGGCCACCTCCGGAGGTCTAAAATTTAGTTTTCTGTCCATTTTATGATTCTACGTTTCAATACGATCATTTCAGCATATTATACGTATTTTTTGGATATCGTATGAATTAGTTATGAATTTTGTGATTTCGATCGTTAGATTTATGAACTGTGAAATTTGAACCGTCCGATGAACTTGTAATTTTGATATGATGAACATATGAATGTTCCAGTGGCTTTGTGTGGTCATGGGCGAAGATCCGACTGTTTGATCTTCATATAAGTACAAAACGATAATTAGGAGAGCGATTCGTGAGAATCCGTTTGTCGGATTTTGTTATAAATTAGAATTCGGGCGTTAAATGATAGTTCAGTTATGTTCTAGAATTATTTGCTAAATTCGAATCACATTTGATTAGGTGATTTACGGATTTTATTTGGGTGAGCTATTTCGGCGTGATTTATATTTGTATTGAAGACGCAGCGGGAGTATCGAGGTGAGTAAAACTCACGTGGTTCATATTACGAACCGATCGTTTTAAATTTATTTATTTTTCGTAATTGTGTGAAAAATATTTGCGGATTAAATATTTGCTTTTAAAATTACATGGACTTGATCACTACGGTCCATAGGTAAGTAAAATGAATTTTAATTATACAAATGAATTTCACGATTTTCTTGTGTGAACTATAGATGGTATTAGTGGTCATTCCTGAGTTGATGATTACGTGTGTGTGTGTGTGTGTGTGTATATATATATATATATATACACAATGATTCTCGGTTACGGACGTCCGTAACTTTCAAAATCTGCAGATTTCCAACGTCAGCCGTTGGATGTGGTTAAATGAAGTTCTACGGTCATAATTAAAACAAGAAGGCATGGGTCATACGGGTTGGAGATTAAAATGGATCCGACCCGGGTCTTATGTAAGACCCACCTGCCAATCTCAATTCTTCTAAAGTTGTCTTCTTTAGAACAAAGTTCGATTGCGCCTCCTCTCTGCAACTCAGGTTAGTTCTCCAACCCCTTGTTCATAAGGTTAATGGTGCCCAGCATATGTCTTTAATTCAATGTTCTTGATTGATATTTTTATTCATTGGATGAATATTAAGGTAATTGCTGTGTAATAATATTTGGGTTTTTAGCCTCAAAATTTGTTGGTTCAGAATTTACCCGAATCAAAGGGAAATACCAGTAGTCTCTGTCTAGGGATGTCGATGAGACTCAAGGTGAGCTGTGGGTTTTGTTTTCAGATTTGAACTTTCTTTTGTGAGAGTTGTGGGTTTGTTCCATGCCAACTGTTTGATGCGTGATGTTAGTTGTAAGAAGAATTTTCTTTAGAGTCAGGATAGCTGGATAAGGACTAAAGAGATTGAATATGTCAGATGTACATGGATTTTTTTCTGTGGTGCTAAATTGGCGTGGTTTGGTCTGTGGCTAAGAAATTGTTAGCGGGATTGTCATCTAAGATGGCCAAGTGAGAACTAAATTAAGAAGAAAAGCTAGGCTTAAGGAGTATTATAGAAATGGATAGGTGTTAAATTACTTTTTTATAACAACACGAGTTAATCTTGGGTCTTGAGTCAGGATAGGACTAAGGAGTAAACAATTGAACAAATCATATAGGCCTAAAATTTTCTCTGCTAATTAAGATGATGACATGATGTAAGATTGTTAGGACTATCAAATTGATTATTGTTTTCTTCATTTCAGTCAGGTGAGATATATGTTGTATATAGTTCTTGTTCACATTATTCTTCTTATTCTAATTAAAATGGAATACATATATATTCAAAGTTAAAGGAAAGCTATATATTTTTTACTGGACAGAAGGTATTCCAGCCATTAGATTATATATAATTATGTACAGTCGATCTGTGGGAGTGTGAAAGAAAAAAACAAAATCAGGTTTATAATTAGGTAACTTTACTAATCGTTTTTTTTTTCATTTGCAAAGCCTTTGCACCAACATATATAAATCTGTGGTCTTCTATAATTTTGCATACGTCTGTATGTGACTTGGTATAATTTTTGCCTGCACTCCTGTATGAGAGAGAGAGAGAGAGAGAGAGGCGCTTAAATAAAGGAGTAGCTAGCTAGGGTGGAACGATGTAAGTGGAGGTGGTGCTGCAGAAAGCAAAGGAGAGAGTTTCATGATCTCGAAGGCTTCAAAAAACACCACATTCCCCTCTGAGTTTGACCGTGAAGGAAGGAAAGGAATCCAAGACGGTAAAACACATGGTATTTCCCTCTACCAAGCAACTGTAATTACAATTTATTTAATCACCCCTACCTGTTGCCACTGTGAAATTTAATTAATTGATTAACTAAACAAATGCTCGCTCTTGAATCATCGGTAATCTAATCAATTATCACGCCCAGCCCTCTTCTTAGACGATAAAGAGATGGAAGATTCATCTCAACTATGACTTTGACCAATGTACTACGACTGTGTATCTAACTTTAGTTTTGATTCTAGTATGTATTAATAAAGATCTACTACTTGGTATGGATGATTATTGTGCTGAAACTGATTATATACTATATTTGAATGCTTTGGCAGAGCCATAACCACTAGGCAAACGCAGCAGTTGCAATGTTAGTTCACTTGGGGATATTGTCATGTTGATAGTAGCCTTGTGTATCCACTCTGTCTTTGTGGGCCTTGCAATTGGAGTTGCTGAGACTAAAGCTGATGGAAAGCCTTATGGACAATTTCTCTTCATAAAGTATTTGCAGCTATTGCCATGGGAATAGTTTTTCTGCGAATGATGCCTAACCGTCCGTTCTTATCGTGCGCTGCCTATGCTTTTGCATTTGCATTTTCAAGTCCTATTGGCGTGGTCATTGGAATCATAATAGAGGCGACAACCCAAGGTGCTGTGGCAGATTAGATATTTGCGATTTCGATGGGTCTGGCATATGGTGTGTTTATCTATGTAGCTGTAAACCATTTATTGGTGAAGGGTTACACACCCGATAACTACATTTGATTCTTTTACTTAGAGCAAGGAATGCTTGTACATGAGATTTGCCTATAATAATTGTTTATACTTGAGCATGCTGATGCATGATCAGACCGAAATATTTTTTTACAAAACCAAATGAAGATAGAGAGCAGTTTATACTTTTAAGATGATATCAGCTTAGTGACTAAGCACTAGCTTTGTGAGTGGTATTATGTATGTTAGATAAATGAGAACAATTGTGGAAAGAACAATTATGTATTAAGTATGTTAGCAATGGAATGCTGCAAAAGAACAAACTTTTTCTGCTCAATTTGACACTTCTTTATACTTTGCTGCTATGCTGCAAAACCAAGTACCATTTTTCTGCTCAACTCTTTCCTTCTTTATACTCTGCTGCTATTCTGCAAAAACAAGTCTTTGAGATAAAGTCTCTTCAAAGGCAGGGGAACTTAATTGTCATCATCTTCATCGAAGGAACTGAGGTCCTCATATTCATCAAACCAGGTACAAAATTTTTCTGCTCAACTCTTTCCTTCTTTATACTCTGCTGCTATGCTGCAAAAACAAGCCTTTGAGATAAAGTCTCTTCAAAAGCAAGGGAACTTAATTATCATCATCTTCATCGAAGGAACTAGGGTCCTCATCTTCATCAGTTGATATTGGCTCGTGATCATCTTCATCTTTGTTCGCATATTTGTCAAGAACAGAACTACATGAAAATAACATCTAATTAACTAACAACTTCCTATAAAAAAATGAAATGATACAAGGAATAAACAAAGTTCTTCACAATGTTACCTATCTTTAGGCATATTAAGTGCCGGACAGTTCCGTTTATCATGTAATTGCCCATACAAACCGCAGCCATGACATTTCCTTGTACTACTTCTCTTTCTCTCTGTCTTCTCCTTTGACTTCTTAAGCCTTTTTCCAGAACCCTTTGCTTTGATAATCTTTGGCTCATTATACCTATGTTGAGCATCACTTGGCAACTTCTTACCGATACTTGCACTTTCACTACTATTGATTTTCATTTGTTTGAGCTTATCAAGCACATTGTCAAGAGCCTCGATAAACATGGTATGAGCTTCATCAGGACTTGTAAGGACTTTGTCAATAACAAGTGAAGCATGATGAAATAATTTACTACGCTTCACCACCAATGCATTTGTATCTGTTATCTCCAACCCATCTAGGTCCTTAACTACAGTGGCATTTGCAGCTTTAGTCCATCTGTTCAAAATATATTGGTCAGGCAAGTAATCTACCTCCTGAACTTTCAGCAGATATCCCAAGATGTGCCTACAGGGGATTCCTTCACTTTGAAATTTTTTGCAAGTACATGAAGCAAGGTCCGTATGCTTGTCATAAACAATTTCCCGATCCCTTTGAATCTGATCACTTCTTTTCTTGACCAAATACAATCTTTGATTGTCATCCTCTCTCATAAGTTGAAACTTGTAATTGAAAAAGCTAATATAGAACTCACTTTGAAATTGTTGGAAACAGGCACGAGTATAAATTCCAGACATTTGAGATTCCATAGGATGAGGGGTATTCAACTGAGGCTTTTCATTTACATCGATATGGGTAGAAACTAACTCTTGATGACGTTGATGTACAAGTCCTCTATTAAAGTGAATCACAAAGTCTAGTAATGAATTTTTGTGGTCAACATACTTCTTGAAAAATGAATGACAACTTTCAGCATGTTGGCTACTTGACATTCCAGCCGAGAAAATGTGATTACAGTATGCAGGCACCCATGATGCTCGAATGTCATAAATTGATTGAAGCCATCCATTGTCATTTAAACCACTCTTCTCAACAACTTCCTTCCACTTCTTATCAAATTCTTCTGTCATCTCAGAGTTCCACACACAACTTCTAAAGTCATCATAATATTCATTACATTTCACTGCACCTATCTTTTCTGAAAATTTATTTAATATATGCCAACTGCAATACCTATGGAATGTGTTAGGAAGAACTTGGGAAATGGCAATCTTCATTGCAGGATCTTGATCAGTAATTATCATTTTTGGGGGACTTCCTCATGACATTGCTTCTAAGAAAGTATTGAGTAGCCAAACAAACGACTCTGTGGATTCATCACCTAAGAATGCACAACCAAACATAATGGTCTGGCCATGGTGGTTAACCCCTAATAGTGGTGCAAATATCAGCCGATATTTGTTAGTGTTGTATGTTGTATCAAAGATAACTACATCCCCAAAGAAACTATAAGCCCTCCTAGAGGTCGCATCTGCCCAAAAACAATGTTTGATTCTATTTTCACTGTCTTCCTCTATCTTGAAATTGAAAAATGGATTCTTCTCTAGCTGTGCTAAAAAATAAGCATACAACATATCTCCATCATGTCCTTTCAACTCTTCTCGCTTATCTCTTTCATAATTGTATATATCTTTCCCTGTGCAACCCATATTCTCAATTCCTCCCGATTGAACTTCAAGCAAACTGATCTGTTGGTGGGTTGGAATATTTACCAGTCCAAGTTCCATGGTTAAGCATTTGGTAGCATTTGAAACTTGACGATGAGATGGTAACAAATGAACTCTCTCTGGAGTTGTCAAAGGATGGTTATGAGCCTCCGTAAATTGAGTGATTACATATATGCCACATCTCTTCACAGCTGCAATCTTTGCTAGACAACCCGTTCTTATGATCCCTTTCCGCTTTTTTGGCAGAGCCGTAAGTTTCTGTGAATGCCCTTCTTTGCGACAACAAAGTTCTTGTCTTATAGTTTCAGAACCATCTTTACTCTTGGCAGTAGAACTTCTCCGAACACTAAACCCAGCTTCAAAAGCATACTTGTTGTAAAATTCAAAAAGCTCATCTAGTGTTCTAAATTGACGGTTTTTTGTAGGCTTCAACTCATCCGCTACTTGAGGAGTGTACACTTCGGTGGTCTCAGCAGAACATGAAACTGACCCTAAATTCATTGTCTGAAACATAGTTCCCGACCTATAATTTTTCATTACAAAACAATGAAACCAAATAAAATTAAACTACATGAACTTTACAATTTTATAATCAAGGCAGTGAATGAATGGCAAACCAATTAAACTAGATTGATAATTACACATAGAATCCCATCATCCTGACCAAATCCAAAGTCAACAGAGAAAGAAGATAGAACAAGCTTTTGTAAAATCTATACCTGAATTTTGAGTGCCTTTGTCCTTAAAACCAAAGGGTGCAGCAACAGTTTTCTCTCTCCCTCTTCATAAACATCACAGGGAATCAAAATATTTTAGAGGTAAAGGGAGTGAAAGAGCGGGAGATCAAAGAGATCAATTGTCAAAAGAGCGGGAGTTTGTCGAGCTTAGTTCTAGGTTGGTCTTATATAAGACCCGGGTCGGATCCATTTTAATCTCCAACCCGTATGACCCATGCCTTCTTGTTTTAATTATGACCGTAGAACTTCATTTAACCACATCCAACGGCTGACGTTGGAAATCTGCAGATTTTGAAAGTTACGGACGTCCGTAACCGAGAATCATTGTATATATATACATATATATATATATATATACAGTCCGGCTACACTAAGGATGTCCTTAGTTTTTCTTAGGTACGGATTTCAGGTTTTTACTCAATTTCGGATCACATTTTCACATCTTAACCGTTTAGTTTTTAGGTCCTAATGTATAGATCACCTCTGCAAATTTTCAGCCAATTTGGTGATCGTTAAGGCATCCAAAATTGTAATTTACCATTATAAATACGAACGGTTCCGGTTCGATAGATTCGGTCCGTTCGTGTAAATTACAGTTTTGGATACCTTAACGATCACCAAATTGGCTGAAATTTTGCAGGGGGGATCTATACATTAGGCTCTAAAAACTGAACGGTTAAGATGTGAAAATGTGATCGGAAAGTGGGTGAAAACACCAAATCCGTACCTAAACCTTAGGTAAGGATATCCTTACCTGAGAAAAGTTCTATATATATATATATATATATATATATATATATTTATGTGGAAAATATATATTGATGGGTGGATTGTTGAGTGATGATATGATTGAGTTGAATTGATGATTTGAATTATATTTCAAATGCGTAACTTCATAATAATATTGTGTATCTTGGTTGGCTTGATTTCATTATGTGATAATACATGTGAAGACCCAAAATTTCATATAATAAATTTATGTAATTCAATAATTGTTATATTAATTGAATTATGATATTTGAGATTTATTGGTATGTCGTGGGTTGAGAAAATTAGTTTCGAATGATTTTATTTTCGAAAAAGAACGTTATTTAGGAGGTCGTGAAAATTGACTTTTTATACGTTCAAAATTTAGGAAAACTTCCTTTATAAAAGTCGTAGAGCTCATCGATACGAGTCCGTGCATATGTGGAACGTATTATTCGGAGTTCGTATGAATAAGTTATGAATATTTGAAAATCGGAATTATTTTATAAATAGTGAAAAAATTCTGAGTTTGTCATTAAGGACGAAAAAATCCATTTTTTCCACAAAAGCCCTCCCCCCCTCTCTCTCGCGCGCGACTATGCCTCATACCCGGCTGACCCGGCTTCGACCCGACCCGACTGGAAGTCGGCCTTCCCGGCCGCGCCGTCTCCGGACCCGACACCCAACCGCTTCGCCTCCTCACGCTCGGTCGATCCCCGCCGTCGCCTCACCCAGCAGCCGCCCCTAGGCCTGGATCAGAATCACTTTCCGAAGCTCAAACCCGACCTGGCCGGAAAACCAATTTTCCGGCGGTGCACGGGCCGATCCTCCCCATTTTCGTGACGTGCTCTTCCTCCTGATCATTCCCATATGTGGCTTGCATCACGATTTTGAGTGTAGAGTGGTAGATCAAGAGTTGAAGATTTCGACGTCCCTGATTCGATCTGGAGACTGATCAGAGGGTCGAGATTAATCCAACTTCAAAGCCCGATCTAGATCTCATCTCCGAAAAAGTCAGGTATTAAAGTTGTTCACAATTTCATTTTGAAGAAGTTTGTAGTTGACGACTTTTGCATCGGAGGTAGTTGACCGGCGTTGACCGCCACGTGTGGCGGCGCGTCGGACCAAATTTTGAGTTTATATTATCTGGACGATGATCTATGCATCCATACGAGCGTTTTGATATATAACTTGGTCATGTTAGAAAAAGTTGATAAATAGTCAATTTCTGTTTTGACGTTACTATTTACTGTTTTACAATTTACCTTCGGTTTGAGATTTACGGAGATCAGACCATCGGTTTTACTTTAAATTTTAATATGATGTTCATATGACTGTCACGATGACTTTGTGTGGTCACGGGCGAAGATCCGACCGTTGGATCTTCGTATAATTGTAAAATAGTGATTCGGGTGGCGATTTGTGAAGATCCGTCCATCGGATTTTCGTGTAATTTTGATAGGATGTTTCCAAGGGCGATCCATGAGGATCTAACCGTTGGATCATCATTTAAATTCGATCGGACCGTCGGATTGTCTTTATTTTAGAATCCGACCGTTGGATCATCATGTAGGTTTATTTCGTGCTTCATTGCTAAGTAAAGACCGTACTTGATTAGGTACTTGACGGCTTGAGTTGACGAGCATTTGGATTATTGTGAGTTATATTTATTGAAGATGCAGCGGAAATTTGGAGGTGAGTAAATCTCACGTGTTTCATATTACAAACCGAGTACTTAAATTATTTATTTTTGTAATTGTGTTGAAAATATTTTTGGATTAAATATTTGTTTTTAAAATCATATGGACTTGAACAACTACGGTCCATAAGTAAGTAAAATGATTTTAATTATACAAATGAATTTCACTGTTTTCTTGTGTAAACTATAGATGATATTAGTAGTCATTCCTGAGAGGATGATTACGTATATATATATTTACGTGGAATATATATATATATATTGATTGGCGTGATTTTGAATGACGATATGATGAGTTAGAATGATGATTTGGATTATATTCAAATGCTTTAATTTCATGATAATATCATATATATTGGTTGAGTTGACTTAATTATGTGAAAACATACGGTTGTACATATTGTGGATTTAGGGTCAACGTAGTGACCAGTATGGGGTAATCGGATGCTCTAATCCAAGGTGGATGATGGGATACGATTGGTTGAGTATGTACAATTAACGAATGTTCTAAATATGTATATAAGTATACATATTGATGAAATACGATAAAGATAAATATGTCGGATGCCATAACCTAAGCCAGGTGACGGGCTACAATTCAGTTAGAGCTCTAGTCTGTCGAATACCGTATTTTTTATAAATACGATGATGGGGTATTGTGGAGGAAGATGTGAGTTGGGGTTTGTCTTGATTTATTGAATTGGTGTTTGATTGAGATTGTTAGTACTTCGTGGTTGTGGAAATTGTTGAGTATTGATTTGAGTGGAATTATTTATGATTAAATTAAACAACAGTCCTTTTTTTTACTCATACGAGTTTTCATAAGCTTACCGGGTTTTGTGTTGTTACAATCCCGGTACACTATCCAAATGGTGTAGCGGATATTCCTATAGGTCAGGATAACCAGGGAGGTGACCGAGCTGCTTAGGTTACAGCAGTTATTGTTATTTCATTTAGTTGTGAGGTGTGCATGCTCATTTAGAGCTTTACAGTTCATTTTGTATTTGAGTTGTAATAATTAACCGACGCTAAATTCGGTTTTTATTTTACTTCGTGTGGTGAGGTTGTTAAGAAAAGAAATTTTCAGGATGATTATTTTGAGTTGTGTTAATTTTCATGTTTCGAATTTTGAATTTTTTTATTCTAAAATTCGGAGCGTGACATAAAGGTTTTTGCTTTTTTGGCGTTTTGGTTGTGAATTCAGGAGAGGAAGGAGTGATTGCAAGGGAAGATTTGTGTTGGTATCAGTTTCATAGAAGATTTGTAACCCAAAATTGGTTCTTCACGTCCACGTGGTATCAGTTTCGTATCAGCGAAGGAAAAGAATAACCTGTTAAGGAAAGAAAAAGGGGAATAGAAATCAGAAATGTAGACCATTAGATTTAGATTTGAGAGGGTCATGTGTCTCCATCTGCTTCAAAGCTTAGGAAGCTCAATACTCGAGATAGGAATCTCGTATACTCTCCTTCTTGAGAAATTCTTGTCCCCACGCAAGAATTTTTCCTCCTTTCACTCAGCCTAATGCCTTGCTCTGGGCTATTTATTTAGGCAGCTTTCTCTCTTTGGCTATAATTGGTTCATATACAGAAATTTAGGTTCTCAAAATTTTCTCATTGGACTTGAACCAAAAAAAAAAAATTTCTCGTTGGACAAAGAGAAGAGTAGCTCAGATCACTTCAGTCTATTCGAATTTCAAAAATGACCAACTCGCAAGATAAGGAAAACCATGCTGGACCAAGGTTAATTTCTCTTTTGTTTCATTTTATCTTTGGCTTTTACAATCAGTAGATTTGAATGTATAATTCTATTGAGTAATTGGGTGATTATTAATGGGGAGTGAGTTATATTCTACACTCCCACTTTCTGTTTTTAATGTTTTCTATGTTGCTTGCTAATTCACTTCCAATTTTGCCATTCTTTCGATCAAAACGGAAAGTCTATCGTCATCTACCATCTCTACCCAAATGCCAACTGATCTCTTCGTTGTTAGAGAAAAGATGGGGAGTAGGATTGATCAATCTGCAAATCTATGTATTTTGGGTTGAGAACTCCAATTTTAGCTCTCCCTTTTCCTCCAATTCTCATCAAGTCATTTGTTCCTTTACATTCCAGTAATCAGTGGACACTATGATAATGAAGATGCCCTAACATGGAGAAAGAGTTTAGCGATTAATCTTTTGTTTTCGCTCCATATCAAAAAGAAAATAGATATCAATACTTTTTGTTAGTAATTACTCTACTCTCAATTATAAAGAGCACAAATTGTTATTATTAGGTCTGCAACATGTTACGATGGAGTATGCACGACAAGACTTGTGATGCTAAAGTTATGGTGGCAGGTCCGAAGCTTATGGGGGAGTAAAATACGTGTTATAAGCTCATGGGATACGATATTTGTAACATCTTGTGTGATTGCTGTCTCACTAGATCCTTTATTTTTTTATATTCCAACTATAAATGGGGAAGAAAAGTGCCTTGAAATGGACACCAAGTTGATGATTGTATCACTCGTTTTGCGATCATTCACGGACTTCTTTTTCATATGGGACATAATCCAAATTTATAAGGCTACGACAACGGCTAAGATATTGCGATCAGTTGCAACGGACTTCCTTGCTATACTTCCCGTCCCACAAGTAAGTAAACTTGAACTGTACTTGTCGGCTTAAGATATCATATATGGCTAATGGATTACAATTACAACGGATATGGTTTATTTAGATCCCCTTTATTATCTCAAGTTGAGATAGATTAATATTGATCAAGATCAATGAAATGTGAAGTTATCAATTTTGTGTACATAATTAGGTTGGTTTAATGAGTTTGTCACTGATTTCTAATTTACTAAAATTTTATGTGTTTAGGTGTTAATAATAGTCATCCTTTACAAAAATCGAGACCTTGGATATCTGAATGTCATTCTTTTCATTCAACATGCACCAAGGATTTATCGACTTAGTCAATCGTTTGACAATCTTCAACGAAAAATGGACACTGGATTAAAGGTCAAAATTGCATTCAATTTTTTTCTATACATCCTTGCCTGTCACGTAAGTTTGAATTTATTTATCATTATATATATGAAGTTCTTATCTTATATGACATATTATTCTTATTTCTCATTTGTTAAGAGTTTTAAATACTTTATTATTTTTAATAATGTTTTTGTTAGTACTAATCTACTTGTCTTTAGATACTTGGAGCCTCATGGTTTTTCTTTTCTGTTCAACGAGAGATGTCATGTTGGCACCAAACTTGTGAGCAGAACACATGCGGAAGTAATTTCAAGTGCAACAACAGTGGTTCAAGAAATATCACAAAATTAGTTCAACTTTGTCCAATGAATCCACCGAATTCTACCGTAGTTGATTTTGGGATATTTGTCAATCCTCTAGGAACTAGTACTAGAACACCAATAAACTTCTTGACGAAGTTCTCCTACTCTTTCTGGTGGGGAGTGCGAAATAGAAGGTTTGCGTACACACACATACACACATATGTCCTATCTTATATAATATTTTACCAATTGAGAATACTCATGTGGTAACTATGAAAAATACCTCATTAAGTCATTAAGCTAAATAAATAAGATTATCATTAAAGTAAAGTAGTTTGAGTAGTAATTGTATGTAGGGAGTTTTCTAATAAGGATCACTAAAATGAGGACAGTTGATGACTTTTTTATAAGACTCACTTTTCGATAACATTTTTGCTAATCAATCGTTAAATGTTTAGATATTTATATGTCGATCATTTATGTACTTTTTCAACCAAATTGAAAATCGATAAAACATTCATAATCGTGATTTATAAATTATGAACATCAAAACATGAAATGTTCATGTTTGATAGATTTTGTTCGTCCATTGACTTGATTTAATTCGGTACCTTAATGATCAGTAATTTGGAAGAAAATTTTCAGAAATGATCTACTTATGCATACATTAAGATCTAATAGTTGATTTATAGTAATGTAATTGAAAAATTGGTATCCTAAACCGTTTATTAGAAAGTCTTCAATTAGTCCTCATTTTAGGGGTCCTCATTAGAAGGACTCTTATTGTATATATGTCACACATAACATATTATAGAACTTTTCTAATTTATATGTACATTCAAATTTAACAGAAAAATTTACATGTACATTCTAATTTGGCAAAATATGTTATCGTCAATTATGATATATAGCACTAAGTAGCACATATAGATTGCTTAACCCTTTAATTAACATTTTGTAGCAATTTTGGCACAAATTTGGAAACAAGCACTTATTTGGGGGAAGTTTGGTTTGCAACTCTAAATTCGGTCATCAGCTTGCTACTCTTTGTATATCTCATTGGAAATAATGTTCAGGTTGGTATTGAATCTCTGTATTTGCTATTTTAAATTATCTTTGTTTATTTTTTATAACTGATCTATTCTATAGAGTTTTGAGTTTTTCTATTGGAACCTCTAAATTTACTCACTTGACCTCCTATGTTTTTTGTACATCCTATTAATTTTCAAATACTAAATTTACTCACTAAAGTTTCTTTAAATAACCTCGCTCGTATAATTTGGAAACAAACTATTATCTTTAATTTCAATGATTTAATTATTTTATAAATCTTAACTATATGTCAATTCCTTAATCAGACAACATAAATCTCTTACCCAATCAAAAAGAAGAAGAAAAACACAAGATGTTGAGTCTCAAAAAATAATTTTTAATCAACAAGAAAAAACATGAACTATTCTGTGGTTTTATTTTTTTAATATTTTTTTTCTCTTTTAGCTGTGCAAAAACAATGAAGATAGTTTAATTATTTTTTTCTCTATTTTTTGTACCTCATTAATTATTTAATTTTTTTTAATTGCTTTTTTTTTTTTGGCAAATTACTTGGAGTGAGGTCTAATGAAACTGGAAAACAGAAGAAGAAAGAGTATGTATTGATATTGAAAAATGAAAATAGATAAAGGAAATAATAAAGAATACAATCTAATATAATTGAATTGGAAAGTCTAGAGAGAGAAAAAAATTGGTATAATTATTGTCCTCAATAGTAATTTTATAGTAGGTTATATATGTCATTTAATAATTCATAATAGAATGAGGTCAAGTGAGCAGATTTAGAGATCCCAATAGAAATGCTCTATTTTATAATACGGACAGAATGAGGATTCCTAAATTAACAATCGGTTGACTACTCAAATTATCAATTACACTCCTAAGTATTATCTACCAACTATAATTTTTTTTATTTTTTGAATAAGGAAATTGTACATTCATCACAAGGTAGAATATGCTGTTACATAACTTTCCGCTTTCATTGACTCTTTATTATAAGGTACATTATCGTTAGATACTCTCTCATAATGTTAGATGAACCAAACTTTTGGGTACTATTTAAAAATTACCTTATATGATAGACAATCAAATAGTTTTTATTAATGATGTAATTATACTACATGAGTTGTTGCAGTGAAATATTATTTAGGGCTAAATACTAGTTACTATCCTGTGGTTTATGTTCAAAATCAATTCAGTCCCTGGACTTCTAATTTCATCAAAAACATCCTTACACTTTCAATTTTGATCTAATAGGTCCAATTCGTTAATATTTTGTTATGGGTTCAAGTTATAATTGGATTATTTGTTGAAAAACTATTTATTTTTAATAGCATGACTCACTCTTAAATTGACTAGAGATGGTCTACAGACATCACATCATAAAACATAGGTCATATATGAGCTACATCAACAAGTTAAATAACTCAATTGTTGGAAAATTAACAAATTGGACCTATTAGATCAAAATTAAAAATACAGATGTGTTTTTGATGAAATTAGAAATTTAGAGTCTGAGTTGATTTTATACCCAAACTATAGGATAGTAATCTGTAACCCTATTATTTATTTGAGAGAATACCTCTTTCTTTTAGGGTAAAAAATGTCATCAATAATGACCCCATAGGGCCATGTAGACAATGAAAATTGTTAATTAGAATACACTACAAAGCCCACCCTCTAATAAAAGAGTAGACTGCCTAGAACACTCTTAACACAGAAGATAAATTTTGAAGTCAGTAAGAAACTTTGTAATTGTAAGGTTAAATACTCGGATGGATTAAACCCTTTCGGGAGGGGAAGCTCTCGCTTCGCTCCCTCCCTCCCTCCCTCCCCACCTTTGTGCCTTTGCCTTTGCCTTTGCCTACCCTCTTTGGTGGTAGTGCTCTGCTCCGATGGCGGTGGCAGGTATCGTTTCCGTCTTCCTTTGTTTTGTTTTTTCCTTCTCTGCCCCAATCTCATCTTCCAAATCTCCCTGATGATTAAATTTCAGGTATCCCAACCCTTCTCTGTTCTTCCACCGTTCTTTTTCTATGTCTTGATTTCCATCGCTGCTCTTTCTTTCATCTCTCTCCCTTCACTCTATCCTTCCCCCACTCATGAAATTTCAGATTCTTCATATCTCAGATGCACATCTTCTTCAACCTTCAGTTCAACTTTAAACGAAAATTCGCCGATTAATCGGAACTCTGATTTCGGCGTCATATCGTTAGTCCAACATGGGCACGACGGTGTTATAGCTGCTGCTCATCTCAATCTCTCTTTCTCTTTTCAATTTTCTTTGGTTCCCTTGTTACCTGGCAAGTTCTTGCCTGGAGGTCTGTTGGTTTTGACTGAAGATGTTATGTATGGTTCTGAATTTGGTTTGGGGCCTCTTGCTTCTCTGGTTGGGATCTGATCTGCTATGCTTGCGTTGGGCTGATCTGGTTGTTTTCCATGCCTTGGGTTGCCGAATCGGTGACGTTTCTGTGTCTTGATGCGGTTCGTTTGGTAGCAGCGGCGGTCCTGTGTCCTGCTACTGCAGTTTCCTCCTTTGGGGTATATGCACAACCTTGGCTGGCTTGGGCATTTGTTGTTTATTGTAACTGTTGTTTTGTTCAGTTTGCTTTCTCTGTGTAACATATTGTTTCGTTAATAAAAGTCCTTTTCACCGCCAAAAAAAAAAAAAAGATAAATACTCGGGCAGGATCCATCATTAAAATATATTTTAAGAATTTTTTTTTTTGAGAGAATTATAAAAACTGTGTATGGGTGCATACATAATTATAAGTATACCTTATGGTGGAACTGAGCTATCTAGCTTCTTGTTTGTCGTGAGACAGACATTCATGCAATTGAGAACTATGAAAGCGGAGGAGGAAGCTGAAAGGATAAGTCATGAAGCTGAGGAAGCTAAAAGGCATGAAGCTGAGGAAGCTAAAATACGGATAAATTCGTGGATGGAACGTTTTAATTTGGATCGGTTTCCGAAGGACGAAGTCCTGACAAAAATGATAGAAAATTGGCAAGAGATCAAAGAGGTTAACCTTGATCATGTATCGACTCTATTCTATCTTGTACCTCGGGACTACTACAAAGATGTAAAGAATGAAGTCTGCCTGAAGATGCTAAAGGATGTAGGTCTTCAACCCATCTCTCTCTCCGTGTTCAGTGTTCAGTGTTCTTAAGTAGTTGTATGTATATGGATCATCATATATTTTAATTATGAAAAGCTAGCTGAGCGCGCGACAACTTACATGCAGGTGCCAGCGTTTAAAGGTATGGAAGAGGATGTGTTGACCCAAATTATTGAGTTGATGGAGATGGTGAAGCACCCCGAAAATACTTTGATAGTTAAAAAGGACGAACCATTGGATCGCATGTTTGTCATTACAGAAGGGACTATGATGGTCCACGCGAGTCACACGACTAGCACGGACTCTTCTCCATCAGCAGTACTCATTCAAGGGTCTCTTGAGGATTGGCATGTCTACGGACTTGAACAACTAAAGAGTTGGGCTCTCTCAACCAGGGGAAATCTCAACTGCCTTCCTATCTCAAAAGAAACCGTCAAGAGTCATACCAAAGTAGAAGGCTTTGTTCTCACAGCCCGTGACTTGAAGAAGGCGTTCTCTAAATACGGCGTAATCCGAGACAATGATTCTGATCAAGATCATGTGGAAATTCCTATGGAGGGGGAAAGTCCTCCAAGCAAGAGATCATCAATCCGTGCAACGATAAACAATACAACCTCTCGTTTTCGGCGACGCCTTCAAGGCATAAAATTCCGACCCCTCTGGCTACAGAGGAATATGAGAACGTAGAACGAGTCACATGCTAGTGTAACCACTGTATTGGTTGCACAAAACTAATCAGTTGTGACCAGCTGCTATTGGTATTTTTTATTATTATTAAATTTGTATTATGATTTATAAACCAGTACATTCATTTTCACCAATAAACTCTATATGGCATAATGTCATGAACCCTATGAGGCTCCAAAGCAATTTCAACTTTAGCCGGATCACTACTATCATGATACTATTAAACTTTCAATGTCCTTTCAAGTCCTATATGTGATATCCTGCCCTCCCGGGTATGAAGCTTACCAGGATTATTATCTTTGTTTTAGACTCTTTAAAACGTTTTGTTCTTAATTGTTGTGATGGTATTTTGATAACTGAAATTCTGTTATATATTATATTTACCAAAATTGTTTTGAGGGTTGTATATATATTCATTTCTTTTTTTTAGTGTTTCTTCATTTCTCAAATACTTTCTTTTGGTTTCACTTTTTGGAGAGATAAGGGCAAACAATTTGGGTTTGCCAACATGGAAAAGAAGAGAGAATAGAGAAGAGAACAGGGGAGAGGGGGAAGGGAACAAAAAAAATAAAGAAATGAAGAGAGGAGGGGGGGCGAAGAAAAAAGAAACAAAATAAAAGAAGAAACAGGTTGGAGGGAGAGGGAGAGAGAGAGTGAGAGTGAGAGAAGGGAGAGATGGAAAATGTCAGTCTGGTTGCGACAGTTGGAGTTGTGGGATGTCAAGAGAAGGAATTGTTCAACAAGTTCGATTTGTTGCTTGTGGAGGTTTTGTTTAGCGATTGACCGATCGGGTAGTTCTGAATTCAAAAGAGAAGGGTTTCTTTTCAGGTTGCTTAACATCTTTGGTTATCTTGTTACTGTGAGTGATTTCGTACCTAGAGATATTACTTATGTTTATTTTTTAGGATTAAATTCAGTTTAGTCTCTCAAATTTTATGATTAAAATCAGTTTGATCCCTAAGTTTTATTTTAATCACGATGGTCCCTAACCTTTCAAATTACATCAATCTAATCTAAAATTTGACTTTGACCCGAAACATGACATCAGCCGATGTGGAACCGACAGAGAGTCCCACTTTTAAGTCATTGACCCTCAGTTTGGACGAAAAGTACAAACTGCCCCTACTCCTTTAGATTTTTTTTCCTTCTTTTTCTTTCTTCCTTTCCCCGATTCTATCCCCTTTCGTCTTCTTCCTTTCTTTCGACCATCTTCCTACTCCGATTTCTTCTTCTTCTCAATTCAAAATTCTCCTCCAGAACCCTAATCTCCAATCAAGATCCTATGTTTCCTCCCATTCCGCCACTAGTTACACCACCGCTGCGCTGGAGAAAAGACCAGCCCCATCTAGAAGGTCTCAGTGATCACGGACGAGATCGGGGCTTACTCTGCTCGAGGTCTCAGACCTGATAGAGGTCTTGAGAGTGGAATTGGGGACGAAGCCGACAGTGATGATGATGATGCAGGGTATGGGAATCGACGGGCTCCGGGGCGCCGATAAGGGCAGCGATGTGGCATTGGGAAGGCTGAGGAGAGGAAAAAGAAGACGACGTTTGATGCGAAGCTTGATTCTTGGTGGGCATTCATAGAAGGCTCTGTAGCATCTTAGACCCTATACCAAGACTACTCTGCTTCTTTCCTCCCTCATAAATCGACATTTCCTCCTATTTTCAAAGCTTGTGCCAAGCTCCAATCAGCCCCTCAAGTCCAAATGGTCCACACCCATCTCCTTAAAACCGGGTTCTTCTCCGACGTCTATGCAGCCACCACTCTCACGGATGCTTCCATGAAGCTCAACCTCATGGACGATGCACTCAAGGTGTTCGACGAAATGCCTCACCGAAACATGGCTCCCGTAAACACTGTGATTTCCGGGTTGTTGCATAATGGACATCACAGAGAGGCTTTAAAGGTGTTCAAGAGCGTTGGTTTTGGAGGGCTCGGGTTGAATTCGGTTACTATAGCTAGTGTGTTTTTGGCGTGTGACAATACGAAGCAGGGGATGGGAATGGATTGCGTGGCGGTGAAGCTCGGGGTTGAGAGTGATGTTTATGTTGCTACCTTAGCTGTGAGTATGTATTCGAGCTGTGGGGAGTTGGTTTCTGCTGCAAAGTTGTTTGAACGTATGCCTATCAAGAATGTGGAGAGCTATAATGCTTTTATAACAGGGCTTTTGCAGAATGGGGTTCCAAGGGTGGTGTTGGATGTGTTCAAGAAAACGAAAGCATGTAGAAGTGAAAATCCGAATTCAATGCCATTGGTTTCGGTTCTTTCTGCTTGTGCTAGTGTTTTGTATCTTCGATTTGGCAGGCAAGTGCATGGTTTGATCATGAAAAATGATGGTATCGGCATTGGAGTTCGGATGCAGTGGAGGAGGTGGTGGAGGAGGGCGTGTGTTGGATCGGTTTGGGCTTAGGAGATCTGAGAAAGAGGTAAAGTTAGAAGGGAAAAAAAAGAAAGAAAAATAGAAATTAGAATAAATTTTCGTAAAAAGAAAAAAAATGAGATTAAATTGGAAATGTCTACTTTACCCTTCGTGGGAGTTTAAAATTTGCAAAGTGGGACTCCAAGTCGGTTCCACATCAGCGTATGACATCATGTTTCGAGTCAAAGTAAAATTTTGTACTAAGTTGATGTAATTTGGAAGTGCAGAGACGATTGTGATTGAAAAAAAAGTCATGGACCAAATTGATTTTAGCCCTAAAGTTTGGGACTAAACTGAATTTAGTCCTATTTCTTTATCATTGTTGGTTTTGCTTTGGGATCTTTGAAGTCTGGTAAAGCTTTGGGTTGTTAACTAATTGGTTAAGTTGGGTGTTCGATATCATGAATTTGGAATTGGAAATCTGATATCTTTCTTTTTAAGCTTTTGCTTTGTAATTTTAGATTCTTTGTTTTCTATCAGGTGTCGAGGACAATTACTTGAGTTTCAATTATGGTTTGGTATGTTGATTATGTTTCAAAAGAAATTCGATGTTCGTGCGATGCTACCAGATTATGGTATTAATTTTGTAGATCATTTTTGTAAATTTTCAGTCAAATCGTTGATCGTTAAGGCATCCAAAATTACAATTTACACGAACGGACCGAATCTGTCAAACCGGTTCGTGTTTATAATGGTAAATTGCAGTTTTGGATGATTTAACGATCATCAAATTGGTTGAAAATTTGCAGAAGTGATCTATACATTAAGACCTAAAAACTGAACAGTTGAGATGTGAAAATATGATCGAAAAGTTGATCTAATGCCCTATCCCTAGAAAAGAAAAAAAAAAAAAAAAAGGATTCCTCACTAGAAGGGTCGTGTGTGTGTATATATATATATATATATTTATATACATGTATATATATGAAAGGATTTTTGGTTTTTACCAACTTTTTTATCACACATTTATATCTTAACCGTTCAGGTTTTAGGCCCTAATGTATAGATCATCTCCGCAAAATTTCAGCAAAATTAATGATCGTTAAGACATTCAAAACTGCAATTTACAACAATGAACACGAACGGTTCCGGTTCGACAGATTCGGTTCATTCGTGTAAATTACAATTTTAGATGCCTTAACGATCATCAATTTGGTTGAAATTTTGTAGAGATGATCTATACATTAGGACCTAAAAACTGAACGGTTAAGATGTAAAAGTGTGATAAAAAAGTGGGTAAAAACCAGAAACCCTGTCACGCCCCGAATTTTATGAATAACAATTCAAAATCCGAAACATGAATTTTTTTCTTTTCTTAACACACTCACCACACGAATTAAAATCAAACCGACTTAGTCTCGGTTAATTATTACAACACAAATTCAAAAGTAATGTAAAGCTCTAAATGAGCATACACACACACCTCACAACTAAATAAATAACAAAACTGCTATAACACCTAAGCAGCTCGGTCACCTCCCTGGTTATCCTGACCTGCAGGAATATCCGCTACACCATTGAATAGTGTACCGGGATTGCAACAACACAAAACCCGGTAAGCTTATGAAAGCTTGTATGAGTAAAAGAAGGAACTGTTACTTAATTTAAACTCATTTATTCCCACATACAGCAACACTCAATTATTTCCACATATACAAATAATAACAATCTCAATCAACACCAATTCAATATATATAGTCAACTCCAATCACTACTTTCCCCACGACTCTCTTCATAGTATTTATGACAAATACGGTACTTGACAGACTAGAGCTCTAACTGAATCGTAGCCCGTCACCTGGCCTAGGTTATGGCATCCGACATATTAATTAATTATTGTATTTCATCAATATGTATACATATATACATATTTAGAACGTCCAATAATTCCACATACTCCACCAATCGTATCCCATCATCCACACTAGGATTAGAGCGTCCGATTACGCACACCGGTCATTACGTTAACCCTAATCCCATAAATAAACCCAACATATAACATCACATACTGAAATCAACCAAATCCAAGATATATCATATTACTATAGAATTACACAATTGTAATGAAATCAACGCAACAATTCAACTCAATCATATGATAAATCAAACAATCCACTCATCAATATATATTTTCCACGTAAATATATATATACGTAATCATTCACTCAGGAATGATCACTAATACCATCTATAGTTCATACAAGAAAATTATGAAATTCATTTGTATAGTTAAAATTCATTTTTCTTATCTATGGACCGTGGTAATTCAAGTCCATGAAATTTTAAAACAAATATTAAATCCACAAATATTTTCCACACAATTACCAAAAATAAATAAATTAAAATACTCGGTTCGTAATATGAACCGCGTGAGTTTTACTCACCTCGAACTCCTGCTGCGTCTTCTATATATATATAACTCACAAAAATCCAATGCTCGTCAACTCAAGCCGTCAAGTACCTAATCAAGTACGGTCTTTACTTAGCAACGAAGCATGAAATAAACCTAATTGATGATCCAACGGTCGGATTTCTAAAATAAAGATAATCCAACGGTCGGATTCTAAAATAAAGATAATCCAACGGTTAGATCCTCACGGATTGCCCATGGAAACATCCTATCAAAATTATACGAAAATCCGATGGACGGATCTTCGTTAATAGCCTCCCGAATCACTATTTTATAATTATACGATGATCCAAAAGTCGGATCTTCGCCCGTGACCACACAAAGTCATCGGGACAGTCATATGAACATCATATTAAAATTTGAATTAAAACCGATGGTCTGATCTTCGTAAATCTCAAACTGAAGGTAAATTGTAAAACCGTAAATAGTAACGTTAAAACAGAAATTGACTATTTATCAACTTTTTCTAACATGACCAAGTTATATCTCAAAACGCTCGTATGGATGCATAGATCATCGTCCAGATAATAAAAACTCAAAATTCGGTCCGACGCGCCGCCACACGCGGCGGTCAGACGGTGGTCAACGCGGCGGTCAACGCCGGTCAACCTCCTCCGATGCAAAAGTCGTCAACTACAAACTTCTTCAAAATGAAATTTTGAACAACTTTAATACCTGACTTTTTCGGAGATGAGGTCTGGATCGTCCTAGATCGGGCTTTGAAGTTGGATTAATCTCGGCCCTCTGATCAGTCTCCAGATCGAATCAGGGACGTCGAAATCTTCAACTCTTGATCTACCACTCTACACTCAAAATCGTGATGCAAGCTATATATGGGGATGATCAGAAGGAAGAGCACGTCACGAAAATGGGGACGATCGGCCCGTGCACCACCGGAAAAGGGGTTTTCCGGCCGGGTCGGGTTTTCACTTCGGGAGGAAGCTTCGATCCACGTCTGGAGGCAGCGGCGAGGCGTGACGATGGCGGGGATCGCCCAGGCGTGAGGCGGCGATGCGGGAGAAGGCCGGGTCCGGCGGCGGCG
Organism: Rosa persica; assembly: GCA_025331145.1. NCBI lineage: Eukaryota > Viridiplantae > Streptophyta > Magnoliopsida > Rosales > Rosaceae > Rosa > Rosa persica. The sequence continues at coordinate 34,391,341 of WFKR01000001.1, forward strand.
GGGTTGGGAGGCTCGACTTCCAGTCGGGTCGGGTCGCTGGGTCGGAAGGCACAGTGACCAGGCCGAGAGAGAGAGACGGGGGACTGATGTGCAATAATGGAATTTTTTCGTCCTTCACAACAAACTCAGATTTTTCCACTATTTATAGAAAAATTTCGATTTTCAAATATTCATAACTTATTCATACGAACTCCGAATAATACGTTCCACATATGCACGGATTCGTATCGACGAGCTCTACAACTTTCATGAAGGAAGTTTTCCCAAATTTTGAACGTATAAAAAGTCGATTTTCACGACCCCCTAAATAACGTTCGTTTTTGAAAATAAAATCATTCGGAACCAATTTTCTCAACCCACGACAATCCAAATATCACAATTCAATTTATATAACAATTATTGAATTACATAAATTTATTGTATGAAAATCTGGGTCTTCACAGTCTACCCTCCTTAAAAGAATTTCGTCCCGAAATTCAAGCATGTTCGTCCACAAAAAGCTGAGGATATCTCTTCCTCATGTCAGACTCCAATTCCCATGACGCATCACCCTCATCATGATGACTCCACAACACCTTCACAAGATCAACCTCTTTCCTACGAAGTTTCTTTGTAGACCTATCCAAGATACGAACAGGTTCAACTACAAACGTCACATCCGAGTTCACTTCGATCGTACCGAGATCAATCACGTGAGACTCGTCTCGTACATACTTTCTGAGCAGAGACACATGGAAGACATTGTGCACACCCGACATGCTAACAGGTAAAGCAAGACGATATGCCAAGTTACCAACCCTTTCTAGAATCTCAAAGGGTCCGACATACCTCGGTGCGAGTTTCCCCTTCTTGCCAAATCTCACCACACCTTTCATAGGTGAGACTTTCAAGAACACATGATCACCTGTCTCAAACTCCAACGGTCTCCTCTTCAAGTCGGCATAACTCTTCTGTCTACTCTGAGCGGTTCTGATTCTGTCCCGAATAGTAGTGACCTTCTCTGTAGTCTCCTGTACAATCTCAGGTCCGATGAGCCCTTTATCCCCTGCTTCTGCCCAACAGATAGGAGTCCTACATGGCCTACCATAAAGAGCCTCATATGGAGCCATACCGATACTAGAGTGATAGCTGTTGTTGTAGGCAAACTCTACCAATGGCAGATGATCTGCCCAACTACCCTTAAAATCCAGAACACAAGCTCTGAGCATGTCCTCCATCACCTGATTCACTCTCTCGGTCTGTCCATCTGTTTGTGGGTGAAATGCAGTGCTCATAGCAAGAGACGTACCAAATGCCTTTTGGAACCTTCGCCAGAATTTTGAAGTGAAACGAGCATCACGATCCGAAACGATCGTCACAGGCACTCCATGAAGTCTCACTATCTCGTTCACATATATCTTACACAATGCATCACCTGAGTATGTTTTTGCCACCGGAAGGAAGTGTGCTGATTTGGTCAACCGGTCAACAATCACCCAAATCGAGTCATAACTTTGCCTGGATCTGGGCAATCCAGTTACAAAGTCCATAGAGATATCTTCCCATTTCCATACAGGAATCGATAAGGGGTTCAGCATTCCTGCTGGTCTCTGATGCTCTGCCTTCACCTGTTGACAGGTAAGACATTTCGACACGTGTTCCGCCACATCCCTCTTCATACCATACCACCAAAACTGCCTCTGTAGATCCATATACATTTTAGTACCTCCTGGATGTATAGTATATCGAGACCGCATGATCTCCTCCCTGAGGTTATCAACACTCGGTACATACAATCTCCCTCGAAATCTCAACCCTCCATCAGCCCCAATCAACCACTCAGAAGGACCCTCCACATCCGGGTCAGCAGTCATCTCAGCAATCCTCGCCTGAGCAAACTCATCAAGTGTCTGACCCTGAATGATTCTGGAGATCAAGGTGGGCTGTAAGGTGATACTACCGAGAAAGATTCCCTGTCCTGCTCCTGTGGGCATAAGGTCGAACTCAGATGCAGCTTCTAACATGCGCCACTCCTGCACCATAATCGATGCCATGATTACCCGCGGTTTCCTACTCAAAGCATCCGCCACTACATTCGCCTTTCCGGGATGATACTCCAAGGTGAAATCATAGTCCTTAATGAGCTCCATCCATCTCCTCTGCCTCATGTTCAATTCCTTCTGAGAGAATAGATACTTCAAACTCTTGTGATCAGAAAAGAGTTCAAATTTCTCACCATAAAGATAGTGCCTCCAAATCTTCAAAGCAAACACCACAGCTGCTAGCTCTAGATCATGAGTAGGGTAATTACGCTCATGTACCTTCAACTGTCTAGAACCATAAGCAACAACACTACCATTCTGCATCAACACACACCCCAAACCCTGATGAGATGCATCGCTGTAAATGACTAATCCACCACCACTAGTAGGAATAGTCAACACCGGAGCTGTAGTCAATCTAGTCTTCAGCTCAATGAAAGCCTTCTCACACTCATCCGACCATACGAACTGAGTGTCCTTCCTGGTCAATTTGGTCAAAGCCGAAGCAATACCAGAAAACCCTTCAATGAAGCGCCTGTAATAACCGGCCAATCCAAGGAAGCTACGGATTTCTGTAACCGTAGTAGGGCGACTCCAACTCATCACTGCTTCAACCTTCGAAGGATCCACAGAAACTCCATCCTTCGAGACCACATGACCAAGGAACTTGACTTCACTCTGCCAGAAGTCGCATTTCTCGAACTTGGCAAATAGTTTCTGCTCTCTCAATGTCTGCAGCACTATCCGCAGATGTCTCTCATGCTCCGCTGACGACCTTGAATAAATCAAGATGTCATCAACGAACACTACCACGAACTGATCCAAGTAAGGACTGAACGTACGGTTCATCAAGTCCATAAATGCTGCAGGGGCATTCGTGAGACCAAAAGGCATGACAAGAAACTCAAAATGTCCATACCTGGTCCTGAACGCCGTCTTTGGAATATCTTCCTCCTTCACCCTCAACTGGTGATATCCATACCTCAAGTCAATCTTCGAGAACACAGTAGCTTCTCTAAGCTGATCAAACAAGTCATCAATCCGAGGTAAAGGGTACCTATTCTTGATGGTCACCTTGTTCAACTGTCGATAATCCACACATAGACGAAGTGAACTATCCTTCTTCTTCACAAACAACACTGGTGCGCCCCAAGGAGACACACTTGCCTGAATGAACCCTTGTGCAAGTAAGCCCTCAATCTGCACCTTCAACTCCTGGAGTTCAGCTGGAGCCATTCGATAGGGTGCTTTCGACACAGGTGAAGTACCTGGTATCACATCAATGGAGAAGTCCATTACCCTTTTCGGGGGTAACCCAGGGATCTCCTGAAACACGTCTTCATACTCTGAAACTACAGGAATCCCTGTAATCTTCGAAGTACTACTCCCTGATTCAATATGGGCCAGAATTCCTATCCTCATGGTGATGTCAGACTTCAGGCAACGGTAATGAAACACCGGTTGTCCCGGAACATGGAATGACACAATCATCCTAAAGCAATCAATAACAGCATGGTTCGGGCTCAACCAACCATACCCAAAATCACATCATACGTGTGATCCGGAATCACAATCAAAGATGCAGAGAACTCTCTGCCACCAATCCCAATAGGGCAATCATCACAAAGCATGCTAAGCTCAAGAGACACACCGAGAGGTGATGTAACACACAATGATCTAATCAGAGGCATAGCAATCAAACCCAAAACATCCACAACCGAACTAGATATGAATGAGTGTGAGGCTCCCGTATCAAATAGTACTCTAGCAAGAAAGTGATAAACAGATAAGGTACCTTCCACTCCCGTGCCTGCCTGACCGACGGCAAAGACTCTAGCATGAGCAGGTGGTAGTTGCCTCTGCTGGTTACCCTGCACTCTACCCTGATTTCGAGGACACTCTCTAGCCTGATGCCCTGCCTGTCCACAACTGTAGCATAACCTACCCCGTGGCTTCGTGCACGCACGAGAGATGTGGCCCGGCTCGCCACAGTTAAAGCACTTCACTGGAGCTGCTGGTGCTATCTGCCTGATAGGCATAGCCTGCACAGGAGGAGCTACTGCTGCCCTAGCTGGAGTCTGATGCTGAAACTGAGTTCTCTGTCTCTTCCAGAACCCACCCCTGAAGTCTCTAGCTCTACTGCTCCCTGCTATGGCCTTTCCCTTGCCCTGGAAGTCTCTCTCAGCAGACTCCTTCTCTCTACGAATCAGGTTCTGCTGCTCAATGATCTGTGCCTTAGCCAAGATCTCTCTCTTGGTCTTCAGCTCCAAGATAGCTACATCACGCTCAATCGAAGGGCTCAACCCTCTCTGAAACTTCTTGGCCAAGTCCTCATCCTCCATCTGCCTCACATACTTGTACAATCTGGAGAACTCTGCATCATACTCAATGACTGTCATCTTCCCCTGTACAAGTGCAAGGAACTCTCTCTCCAACCTCTCCTTCACTGCTGGTGGAAAGTACTTCTCTCTGAACAGCCTCTCAAAGCCGTCCCATGTCAAGGTAGACACCTCAATGCTCCTCTGAGTGACGTTCCACCACACTCTAGCCTCATCCTTCAGCATGAAAGCGGCTAGCTTCCTCTTGTCGGTCTCAGTGCAATCAAGCAGATCGAAATAAGTCTGCAAATCCTCTATCCAGCGATCCGCCACCATATAATCTGTGCCTCCTCCAAACTTGGTTGCTCCCAAGCGAGTAATTTCCCTTGCTAACATCAGCAAGCGAGCAGGATTATCAATCACAGCCACAGGAGGAATAGGCTGATCCTCATAAGGTGCATCTTCCTCCGACTCGAATACTTCTTCAACTGGAGGGGCCCTACCCCTTCCTCGGCCTCTACCCCTGCCACGAGGTCAACCTCTACCCCGACCTCTGGCTTCGTTTCCCTCAATCTCCATTACCTAATAAGCATGATATACTTGATTAATACACGCATAACACTTAAACAAAACATAAGTCAAATGCAAGTCCATATTAACCAAGTACTGATCATACATAACGATGCTTAAATTTCCTAAAAATACTAACGTTCCTAGCCAACCTAACGCACTCACATACCCAATGACATTGTCAATACCGAAGAGCACACGATGGGGATCCGCTGCAGACGGGCCATCACTCGGTAAGTATTGACATATCACCAAATATGTACCTTACGCTCTGATACCAAACTGTCACGCCCCGAATTTTATGAATAACAATTCAAAATCCGAAACATGAATTTTTTTCTTTTCTTAACACACTCACCACACGAATTAAAATCAAACCGACTTAGTCTCGGTTAATTATTACAACACAAATTCAAAAGTAATGTAAAGCTCTAAATGAGCATACACACACACCTCACAACTAAATAAATAACAAAACTGCTATAACACCTAAGCAGCTCGGTCACCTCCCTGGTTATCCTGACCTGCAGGAATATCCGCTACACCATTGAATAGTGTACCGGGATTGCAACAACACAAAACCCGGTAAGCTTATGAAAGCTTGTATGAGTAAAAGAAGGAACTGTTACTTAATTTAAACTCATTTATTCCCACATACAGCAACACTCAATTATTTCCACATATACAAATAATAACAATCTCAATCAACACCAATTCAATATATATAGTCAACTCCAATCACTACTTTCCCCACGACTCTCTTCATAGTATTTATGACAAATACGGTACTTGACAGACTAGAGCTCTAACTGAATCGTAGCCCGTCACCTGGCCTAGGTTATGGCATCCGACATATTAATTAATTATTGTATTTCATCAATATGTATACCTATATACATATTTAGAACGTCCAATAATTCCACATACTCCACCAATCGTATCCCATCATCCACACTAGGATTAGAGCGTCCGATTACGCACACCGGTCATTACGTTAACCCTAATCCCATAAATAAACCCAACATATAACATCACATACTGAAATCAACCAAATCCAAGATATATCATATTACTATAGAATTACACAATTGTAATGAAATCAACGCAACAATTCAACTCAATCATATGATAAATCAAACAATCCACTCATCAATATATATTTTCCACGTAAATATATATATACGTAATCATTCACTCAGGAATGATCACTAATACCATCTATAGTTCATACAAGAAAATTATGAAATTCATTTGTATAGTTAAAATTCATTTTTCTTATCTATGGACCGTGGTAATTCAAGTCCATGAAATTTTAAAACAAATATTAAATCCACAAATATTTTCCACACAATTACCAAAAATAAATAAATTAAAATACTCGGTTCGTAATATGAACCGCGTGAGTTTTACTCACCTCGAACTCCTGCTGCGTCTTCTATATATATATAACTCACAAAAATCCAATGCTCGTCAACTCAAGCCGTCAAGTACCTAATCAAGTACGGTCTTTACTTAGCAACGAAGCATGAAATAAACCTAATTGATGATCCAACGGTCGGATTTCTAAAATAAAGATAATCCAACGGTCGGATTCTAAAATAAAGATAATCCAACGGTTAGATCCTCACGGATTGCCCATGGAAACATCCTATCAAAATTATACGAAAATCCGATGGACGGATCTTCGTTAATAGCCTCCCGAATCACTATTTTATAATTATACGATGATCCAAAAGTCGGATCTTCGCCCGTGACCACACAAAGTCATCGGGACAGTCATATGAACATCATATTAAAATTTGAAGTAAAACCGATGGTCTGATCTTCGTAAATCTCAAACTGAAGGTAAATTGTAAAACCGTAAATAGTAACGTTAAAACAGAAATTGACTATTTATCAACTTTTTCTAACATGACCAAGTTATATCTCAAAACGCTCGTATGGATGCATAGATCATCGTCCAGATAATAAAAACTCAAAATTCGGTCCGACGCGCCGCCACACGCGGCGGTCAGACGGTGGTCAACGCGGCGGTCAACGCCGGTCAACCTCCTCCGATGCAAAAGTCGTCAACTACAAACTTCTTCAAAATGAAATTTTGAACAACTTTAATACCTGACTTTTTCGGAGATGAGGTCTGGATCGTCCTAGATCGGGCTTTGAAGTTGGATTAATCTCGGCCCTCTGATCAGTCTCCAGATCGAATCAGGGACGTCGAAATCTTCAACTCTTGATCTACCACTCTACACTCAAAATCGTGATGCAAGCTATATATGGGGATGATCAGAAGGAAGAGCACGTCACGAAAATGGGGACGATCGGCCCGTGCACCACCGGAAAAGGGGTTTTCCGGCCGGGTCGGGTTTTCACTTCGGGAGGAAGCTTCGATCCACGTCTGGAGGCAGCGGCGAGGCGTGACGATGGCGGGGATCGCCCAGGCGTGAGGCGGCGATGCGGGAGAAGGCCGGGTCCGGCGGCGGCGGGGTCGGGAGGCTCGACTTCCAGTCGGGTCGGGTCACTGGGTCGGAAGGCACAGTGACCAGGCCGAGAGAGAGAGACGGGGGACTGATGTGCAATAATGGAATTTTTTCGTCCTTCACAACAAACTCAGATTTTTCCACTATTTATAGAAAAATTTCGATTTTCAAATATTCATAACTTATTCATACGAACTCCGAATAATACGTTCCACATATGCACGGACTCGTATCGACGAGCTCTACAACTTTCATGAAGGAAGTTTTCCCAAATTTTGAACGTATAAAAAGTCGATTTTCACGACCCCCTAAATAACGTTCGTTTTTGAAAATAAAATCATTCGGAACCAATTTTCTCAACCCACGACAATCCAAATATCACAATTCAATTTATATAACAATTATTGAATTACATAAATTTATTGTATGAAAATCTGGGTCTTCACAAACCCGTACCTAAACAAAAAGTACGGACGTCCGTACCTGAGAAATATCATATACATATATATATATATATAGAAGAAATTACTAGTCACTCCCTATACTTTTAGGGTGTCGACAGTCAGTCCCCACTATCCTAATTTTAACAAGTTACTCCTCAGACATTCAAATCTCACACAATGTGATCCAAAATGACTATTGTACCCCTCACTTCCTTTTATATAGGGATAAATATTGTTTAGTCCTTGAGCTTTTGACCATAAAACACTTCAGTCCCTAACCTTCTAATTTCACACGTTTAGTCCCTGTACTTAAAATTTTAGACCAATAGGTCATTGCCGTCTAAAAGTCGCGGTTAAATATCTATTATGTCCTCAGTTCTTTTTTAATTAATTAATTATTTTTTTTTATTTTTTTTGGAAAAGAAATTTTTTTTCCCTTTCTTTCTTTATGTTTATTTTTTTCCGTTTTTTTTCCTTTCTTTCTTTCTATTTGAAAAAAAAAAAAGAATAACTAAAATAAAGAAAAATATTAGAAAAAAGAGAGAAAGGAATAAATTTATTTAAAAAAAAGAAACTGAGGGCATAATAGACATTTCACCGCAATTTTTAGACGACAAGAACCTATTGGTCTGAAATTTTGAACTATAGGGACTAAACGTGTGAAATTAGAAGGTCAGAAACTGAAGTGTTTTATGGTCAAAAACTCAAGGACTAAACAGTATTTAGCCCTTATATATATATATATATATATATATATATATCTAAATTTGTCTCTCTACTCTCTCTCTCTCAGCTCAGAAAGACAGCATCGATTAAATATGAAATTCAGGCTATAAAAGCCTTGTTGGGATCAGATGATCTAGATCATTCCAGCAGCCTCAAGCTCTTTTAGGTTTAGAGAGTTAAAACCGACGACCTGCGACTGGGTTAGATCGAAACTGAGTCCTCCGACGATCTCTGGCCGGTGCACGGGCACCAATACCTCTACCTCATAGTCGTTATCACATCTCCAGTCTCCGTTCATCAAATCGTTAAGTACGGCGAGAAGCAGCTACTGCACCAGCTGTTCTGTGGTGTTTTCTGGCGACTGATTAAGCTGCATGTGGTATGAAACTCACTCCTCTTGTCATGATCTTCAAGTCTGTGTAATTAGTTTTCGAATTGGATTAAGTCTTGATGGTTTATGTTTTTGGGTCGCTATGCCTCCGCCGTGTTCTTCCTTGCCGACGACCTTTCCAGCCTTTCTGGGCTCATTCTCTTGCTCAACTGCACTTATATGTCAACAATTGAGAAGTTTGTTGAGCTGTTGGCGTGAAAATCATCAATTCATCACCATCCCCATCTTGGTAGTGAGTTTTAGGAACTGAGTTCGGGTCAATTGAAGTTGATTTCCGATTTACAAAGGTATAGTCTCGACCTTGAATCAAAGTTTTGTACTTGGTGATAATCGGATGTTAATCTCTGAAAGTTGAGGATTTGGTTGGCTATAATGTGATGTTGTTGAGAGAGAGAGAGAGAGAGAGAGAACTAAAAAAAAAAAAAAGAGGAAGTGAAGGGTAAAATAGTCATTTTGGACCATATTATATGAGATTTGAATGTCTGAAGAGTAACTTGTTAAAATTAAGATAGTAGGGACTAAACTGCTGACGCCTTAAAAGTACATGGAGTGACCAGTAATTTCCCCGTGTATATATATATATATATATATATATATATATATATATATCATAGTCATTTTCTTCTAAGGAGACCCTTAGATATTAATATCTAAGGATTTCCTTGTTAGACCCATTTTTCAATCGCATATCCACATCTCGATAGTGCAGTTTTAAGATCCTAATGTATAGATCACTTCTGCAAATTTTCAGCCAAATTGATAATAATTAAGGCATTCAAAACTGCAATTTACAATTATACATGAACAATTCATGTTGGACAGATTCTGTTCGTTCATTGATTTAATCTAGTTCGATACCTTAATGATCACTGAAAATTTGCAGAAGTGATTTATATATTAGAACCTAAAAACTGAACGGTCGAGATGTGGATATGAGATAAAAAAGTGGGTATATCAAAGAAATCCTTAGATATTAATATCTAAGGATATCCTTAGCGAAGAAGGACTCTTTGTGTGTGTGGTGGTGTATAATCTTCAAGCCAACAAGAGAGTGGTGGTGTTAGCAATGTGCACATTACTTATGACATGACCATGATTAGTGGCATCACCATTAAGCTTAGGTAGCTCGGGCTAAGATAGCCAAGACATAGCTAACGGATGTATGGAGCAGCCCTATATTGTAATGGAGTATGCAATGGTAAGTCAGACATAGCTAACTGGTGTGCTTTACAACCCAATATTATCTCGTGAGTGGGTTGCAGTGACATCCTAATTTGGCTTATGGATTACGTTGGCAACTTCTTACTTTTCGATAAAGATTTATGATCTTGTGTTGATTGTGTTTCAAGTGGCTGTGTGCTGGTTTTTGAACCATTAATATCTCAGTGACTTGTTGTGAGACAACTTTTGGTAACAATGTACCTGGAAAGTGTTTAATTGGTAGCTTTGATTTCTTGAATATTGTAATGTCTCTGATATCCGAGAATGGTATTATGTGATTGACTTATAAATTTGGGTTATTCACTGAGCGTGTTTTTTGCTCATTCCTCATTTAATTGTGTTTTCAGGTCACTTTAGATTTATGATCAAAAGAGTTTGGAGTGAATGGTGGAGAGTAATTCGTCTTTGTCCTTTTTGTTTTAGAAATAGTTGTAAGCACTATTTGAAGTATTTCTCTTGAATTAGTTGGTGATCTTGTTATCTTTTTATTGTTAGTAGATTGGGAACTTGTATTATTTGGTTTCAAATATAATTCAGCCAGTGGAATAATGCTTTGGTCCAAATTCGAGAACGGGGCATTTCACCATTAAGGCTGGATGACGTAGTTATAAAAATGGTCTTTGACTCAAAGCATCAAAATGAGTTAAAATTATCTCACTTAACCCAGTAATAAATTTTTATTCTCACTAACCCAACTTAAAGTGAAATGACTATTCTATCCTTAACTTAATTAATTACATCCATGCCACACACACACACACACTCTCTCTCTCTCTCTCTCTCTCTCTCTCTCTCTCTCTCTCTCTCTCTCATCCCTCTCACCGGATACACCACTCTCGCCGGATCCTTCCTTGGGCGAAAACGGTATAGGCGGTGGCGTTTCATTGAGGGCCTGAGCAACCTTGACAACTCCCAGTCCTAATTCCAAACCCGACCATTCCAAGCCCCGCGAGCTCCATGACGGAGGCTCGAACCCTTGCACTACCCACCGGAGCCTACTTTGCACAAGTCGTGCTACGTCAGAAACCAGAACACTCTCTCAGAGCTCTTCAACATCGACGACCACAGCAAGGGCCTGCCTTGAACGTTCAACATCGATTCCAGCAGCCAAGGTTTCGAATTGTTTAGGGTTCGGGCTTTGCTTCCGGTCCGGGCTCACGATGGCATCGTTCTGGCTTCTCTCTGTTACAAAGTCGTACTCTGTTTGTTATGCCCCGTATCCGATTTACCCTTTTACTGTGTATAAGTAAATTACTACACGTTTTACCGTCCTCAGTTTCAGTTTTTATTTGGGGGGGGGGGGGGGGGTGCTAAAAGTTGACTTTTTATGGGGTAAAAATTTCAGAAACTTTTTTTCACAAAAGTTGTAGGAGACATTAAACCGAGTTCGTGGGCATGTGGTACACTTAAATCGGAGTTCGTATGTGCAAGTTATGGCTTAAAATGTGAAAGTTACTGTTCATGATAATTAGTATATATACGGAAATATATTGTTGGTAGATTTCCATTTCTGTTTTTAGACTGCTCTGATTACTATGAGAATTATGACCTAGACTGGTAACGAATTATATTTAAGGTCTATGACCTAACTTTGATGAATTGTTGTATTTTAATTATGGAGCTTCGTTGGACTTTAAGTATTTGAAATACTATTTTACTCTTTTGGATTGTGAGATGGTTTAGAATAGGGGAGCAGGGTGGTTTCAGGAGGATACTGTTGGGTTATTAGAAGTGTTTTTGGTTTCTTACAGGTTTGGGTTACCTACTTTTAGGGGAGGTTATGTAGAAATTTTTCGGTAAAATCTTCTTTAAAGGTGGGTTCCGCATGCCCACTTTGGATTTCAGGGTGAAATTCAGGTCGGCCCTGTCAATGTTTCTTCTTTTGTAGTTGTTGAGGTTGATAAGCTGCTGCGCATTGTAGGCAAGGCTGATGGTGATCCATTGAGAATTGTTGGTGTTGTGGCAGGTGCTTGGGGTAGTGCTTTTGTAGTTGTTTTGCAAGATAGCTATGGTCAATTTTCAGACAAGATTCAGATAAAGATATGGAGAAGAGCAGGTAGGGGTGTGAATAGAGCCACCGCTAAAAAAAAAAAGTGGAGTAGACGTAAATATTGTTTGCTGAGGGATAAGAAAAATGAAGCTAATTGGCCATCTCTTTTGCTTTTGTGAAATTGTGAGCATATACATGTTGCAACCTTAATTAAGGTATGTCCCGTACATTATGTTTAATATGTAAGTGGATATTATGAACCTTAAGTTTTGGTAAAATAGGGCAGAAGACCCAGAAGGAAAGAAAAAAGAAAAAGAAAAAAAGTTTTAACAGGGGAGGTGGCAATAAAGAGCCATCGAGGGACAATAGATGTCTGTTAAAGGTCTATTGGGCGGATAAACGTTTTAAATTGATGTAATCTCCTAATTTTTTTTTGCTTAATCAAAGTTTTCTTTGTTTAATTTTAGGGAGATTAGTTCCCATTCTGGCGACCGAAATGTCTATTGGAGAGCAATACAAGTTTATCGAGGAGGGCAATAAACCTCTTCAACCTTATATGAGATCTCCGACAACTTTTTTGGAGACTTCTGGCGAGATTTCATAAACTTTTATTGTCCTCCAATAAATGTCTATTGGGGGTAATAGAGGTCTATTTGGGGACAATAAATTTTTCCGACGACCTCTTTGAGGACTTACAACGAGATTTTCAGAGAAGTCCGGTGAGTAGCGGTCAGTGACCGGAATCTAGGATTATTGGCCGGAATTTGACGGCTGGTGACCGGATTCTAGCAACCAACGACGGAAATTGGGCGAAGTTACCTATGGTCTCCGTGTATCAAATTATTTTTATATTTAAATTTTATCCTAAAAATATAATAAAACAACTAAGCCCAATCCGAACACAACTGAGTACAAATTGTACTGTACAAGTAAGTAAAATTAAATCGAGCATATGAATGGAACTACTTCGCGCAGACTAGAGCGGCTTTACACGTAATTACAACACCCTCATTTCCTTTTTGCTTCTTTTTTCTTTCGGGCCCCACCTTACTTTTGCTTAATTTTAATCCTTTTTCGTTTCTTCAAGCCAAAACAAAAGAGGACACGTCACCACCACAAACCAAACCGCCTTCTGGCCCGTAATCCCGTGCGTCCCACCCACCAAATCACACATGGACCTACACTTTGATGGCGAGGACTCATTTACCTTCCTGTACCTTACCGCACCCAATCACCCCTCCCCCACTCCCCAACAACTACTTAACAGTCCCACCATTTGAGAGACCGTTTGCTTTTTCTCCGAAACCAAAATGGAGCTCCCAATTTCTCTTCTTCTCGTCTTCACCCTCCTTCTCTCTCCTCTGACCGCCCTCGCCGGAGTCAGCGACCCTCGCGCTCTCGGCCTCGCCAGGTCCAGCTTCCCCTCCGTGCACGCGCAGCAGCTGATCAGAGCCCTCAATCTCTTCCCTGAGTCAGATGCCAACATCATCGACGGCGGAGATTCGTCCCGGATTGCCGCCGGGAAGAGCATCGTCGAGAAGCGGTTCATGCTCCCTAACGTCGTCGGCGAGTCTGGGGTTTCCGTCGACGACCTCGGCCACCACGCCGGTTACTTCAAGATTGAGCATTCTCACGCCGCCAGGTCAGGTTTCCAAACGTTTTAGGGTTAAGGGATGCGATTCTTTCTGAAATTTCACTGTGGAATTTGAAGGCCAATTTGTTTCGATTTTATATGAATTTTAGGTCTGATGACTAGCTGAGCTATAGTTCTGTGGAAATGAGTTTTAAATGTTAAATTTTGGGAAATTAGTGATTTTGATGCGGTTTAGTATTTTTCTTTGGCGTGCTTACTGTTCAGTTTGTGTGATCGTATAGGATGTTCTACCTGTTCTTCGAGTCTCGCACCAACAAGAAGGACCCTGTCGTGATATGGCTGACTGGAGGCCCAGGTTGCAGTAGTGAATTGGCTGTGTTCTATGAAAATGGTCCTTTCTCGATTGCGAAGAACTTGTCTCTTGTATGGAATCAGTATGGTTGGGATAAGGTAATTGGTCTTTGTTAATTTATTTCTTCCGTGTTATGGTTGGACATGATTGTGTATTTCCCTTGTTGGAAGTATTAAAGGATTGATACAACTTTGGTATATGTTGTTAGAGGAGTTAATTGCAACTTCTATGTTAGGGTCTCTGCTATTGATCAATACATTTTATCTATATGAGAAGATGCTATACTCTTTCGAATAATAATTGCCCATATGCCTAATTAAAATTGTTTCTCTTGTTACTTGGGAGTCTTGAAGAGAGAAGTTGCAGACTAAGTCCTTGAATATTTATTATTACTTTTTATCTTTCTCTCTCAGTTGTTGTCAAATATGAATTTGTTAGAGGGTTTATATGATGTTTTCTAGCTTGGTTGGTCATGTTGTGGTCAGTGAAAAGTTTATGATCTTTTCCAGTTGCGAATTATAAGTATGCAGACTGAGTGTTGCATGTCTTAAGGCCATCCAAAGTATAATACTTTCTGAATAATTGAATTGAAGGTCTGTGACTCTCTGTCTATTGGTCTATGTTCCTTTGCAAGAAATGTAACAATACTCTTTCCTTTATTTTGCAGGCATCTAATCTGTTGTATGTCGACCAGCCTATTGGTACTGGATTCAGTTATAGTTCTGACAGACGTGATATTCGTCACTCTGAAGATGGTGTTAGTAACGACCTCTATGACTTCTTACAGGTGTGTCATTTAGCCTTCATTGCTAAAACAATGAAGTTCAGTGTAATTTTGCTTGAGTTACTGAACTTTTAGTTTCTAAAACTACTGAACTGATAGTTAAGTACTTAGGTTGTTTATGGTATATGTAATGAATCTCAAACTTGAAGGCAGCATCTTTTTGGGAAAATCTGCTTTTTCACCTTTAGAATTTCGGTGGAGGAAAGCAAAATTTGAAGTTTATTAGTATTGACTTTTTGTGATCTCTCTATGATATCAGGCCTTCTTTGCTGAGCATCCTGAGTTGGCAAAGAATGACTTTTACATAACTGGAGAATCATATGCCGGGCACTATATTCCAGCTTTTGCTGCTCGAGTTCACCAAGGAAACAAAGCTAAAGAAGGAATTCATATAAATCTAAAGGTATGGACCTCCAATATCCCCTAGTTTTGAGAGTTTTAATGGATCATTTTATGGCTTATTAAACTGAGAAAAGCTGGTTGGAACAGGGATTTGCCATCGGCAATGGGCTCACTGATCCTGCAGTCCAGTATAAAGCATACACAGATTATGCATTGGACAATGGAGTAATCTCGAAAACAGACTACGACCGTATTAACAAAGTTCTTCCTGTGTGCGAAATGGCTATAAAGCTGTGTGGTAAGTGACAATGAGTGGTCCCTTCTCATTTTGTAGTAACTGTTTTTGAATTCTTTTTCTCTTCTTTTTTTCCTTTTCTTTTTTGGCCACTGGGGGTTGCAAATCTACTGGTTAATATTGTCAAGTTTGTTGATCTTGATTTCATATTGGGGTGGCTCCTCTTTTTTTTTTTTTTTTTTTTTTGAGATTCCTTCAATCTCCTCTTTCTTTACTGCATGAATGTCTATTACTATTTTTCTGTTGGGTTGAGTTCTATCAAGCAACACCATATCTTCCCATTTATTATCAACAGTGGTTGGTCAAGGGTCACTGCCGACTCACTGCTACTTGTTTAGATAAATATTTGAATTTCTGTTTCAGGTACTGATGGTACAGTCTCTTGCATGGCTTCATATTTTGTGTGCAATACCATATTCAGTAGCATCATCGCGCGAGCTGGAGATGTTAATGTAAGATGACTTATATTTCTTGCCCCCTAGGCTTTGGTGTTTCACTCACTTTTTGGGTTGTGTTTCTTTGAAAAATCTTGCACGTTATTGACAGTATGATTGGTCTTGTTATGTTTTCACCTCAATCAACTTCTGCGAAAAACGCATATGAAAATTATGGCTGTGAAACTTTATAGGAATTGGTTCTTCCAACTTTAATAATTCTAAAGCTGTGAAACTGATTCTCAATTGAGTTCTGTCAAATTACTGTTAGCAAACTAGCATGTTTCTCAACTTTTATCTAACTTCACCAAATAGTATTTTTGAACAAAATTTAGCAACTGTCCTGAACATTTGTTACTCAAGCGATGAGTCAAATAATGTGTTGTGGGTCTTGCCATCCTCAGAGATAATGGTGCCTATGGAACACCTTATAGTCTTGAACTTTGACGGTCATTATTTCACTGTGCAGTACTATGACATCAGAAAGAAGTGTGAGGGGAGCCTCTGCTATGACTTCTCAAACATGGAAAAATTCTTGAAGCAGAAATCTGTTAAACAGGCACTTGGAGTTGGGGACATAGATTTTGTGTCATGTAGCCCTACAGTATATCAAGCTATGCTTGTGGACTGGATGAGGAACCTTGAAGTGGGCATTCCTACCCTTCTTGAGGATGGAATTCAGCTGCTTGTGTATGCCGGGGAGTATGATTTAATCTGCAACTGGCTTGGTATGTCATTGGCTTCTATTTGAGTTAAACATGTATTGCAATATATTTATGTTATGTGATTCTTACCAATTGGTATGAATATGTATGTTATAGGTAACTCAAGATGGGTCCATGCCATGGAATGGTCTGGTCAGAACAAGTTTGTGAATTCTCCAGAAGTTCCTTTTGTTGTTGATGATTCCGAGGCAGGAGTTCTTAAGAACTATGGACCTCTTAGTTTCCTGAAGGTCTCTCTTTTCCCCAATCCCCACACAGAACACACACTTGCTCACACACATATCATCTGCTTTTACTTTAATAAACGATGGATGTTTACCAACGATGACCTAATTTATGTGTTCTAAACAGGTCCATGATGCGGGTCACATGGTTCCAATGGACCAGCCCAAGGCTGCATTGGCAATGTTGAAGAGGTGGACTCAGGGCTCCCTTTCTGAAGCCGCGGCTGAACCTGAGAATCTGGTTGCTCAGATGTGATTTGTGCCCAGAATAAAATAGAGTGACTGGTATATTATTCCCTGGTTTCTCAATGTTTGTAAATATGTTAGCTACCATGCTGAAGCATTACTGGGAGTTTAACTTTCAAAAAAAAAAAAAAAAAAAAGCATTACGGGGAGTTTCCCTAGTTTCTAGACAATATGTTATTTTGCTTAATAGTTGATATAGTTCAAAATAAAATAGACTGCTTGTGGATAGTTGTGTATAGTCATCTACTTTCATGTTTTCATTCTGTTTGAAACTTATATTACGAGGAGTATAATTCTGACCTCCAATAGAGCGAGTTCAATCTTACAAGGGAAGTGAAGTGATCAATGGTGTAAATAATTGTTTTCTATGGCTTTTGTATGGTGAAGTACGTCACTAACAAAACTTAAGATTTTTCTCAAAATCAATTAGTTACGCCACAAAACTTATGTGCTAGATCCTCTGAAACAAGCTTCAGACGAGCTTCAATTGCTCGAGCTAAATATACTTGAGAATTTGCATCTGTGAAACTAAAGGGTGGGTTACTAATGAGTAATTTCCCGTGTAAAGTCTAAGCTTGCCATGACAAAACTTGATAAAGGGAAAAGAAAAAACGTAGAAAAAGGTCTGTTTTTTTTTTTCCTCCCTTTATTTTCTGTCTAAATAATGTTTTATGTGGTGCTTTGTGCTCATAGTGGCTGGAACAGCTGATACAATGTGACGACCACCATAGCTATGTTTATACTAGTGCATTGTTGAATTGTAACGTAACCCAGATGCAAGCTAGCATATAGTAGTATAGACTATAGACAACATATAACTTACATACTAGGTTGGATGCTCTAGTATCTCATGGTGTTAATAATGTAATAAAAATGCTTCTGGTGCACAATATCACGAATTGGCCGCAGAAGCTTTCTACTTAATGGCTATGTCTTTGACGAACTGGGAAGACTAGAGGACAGAGAAGAGGCTGCAGCTTCATTTAAGAATCACATTTTGGCCCTTGAGAACCCTCAAGATGAGGAAGATCCGACATGTTTTGAAGGACAACATTGATGTATGTATGTTCATATCTGTAGAGATTAAATGCTTTTGAAGAACATATATTTTGAGGACAATTTTAATATATGAAAGTCGAGTAACCCCCGGGTTTTATGCCTTGGGGGCTGATTTCTCACTGGCAAGGACAGGTCATTTCCAACCTTTTGGTACCCTATTTGGGATTTGCTTCGTCGAAGGGTTGCCTATCTCTAGCAATTATTGTCTAGTATTGTATCATCTGATGATCATATCTTAAAGAATTGAGACCAAAATCACATTTTTGACCAAAAGTCAAGTTTAGTTATTATGTACGTGTTAAGCTAGGTTCGACTCTTTGTCACTCAAGTGAATTGAATTGAAGCGTCTGTTTTGTCATGGCATTGTTGACATTACTTTGCTGGGAACCTAATACATACAAACGCTAGCATACAGAGTTTGCCAGTGTCATGGTGATGACTTATCATCCACGTTGATCATACTATTTACCATGCATAATTTATCTATTCATGTTACATAGCTTATAATTTTATCTATTCATTACAGCTAATTCAAACAAAAGCATATTGTTTCCTGTTCAAACTTGTGGAATTGCCTTTACTCAAGATTACAGTGACAATCCAAATCCTGTAGGTTAAAATGGAAGTATGGAACTCTAATCATGGTAATATGAATTTGGAAAAATGCCTAGGGGAATTTTATGTAATTTCCTTTTTTGGATGAAACCTTGACGAAGTGAGGAAAATTTAGTATAAAGTTGCAATTTCACTAAGAAGTAAGATACATTATCTGGAGAATGCTACAGAAGTTTGAGATTGTCCTGGCTAAATGGATTTGAAATTACTCATTCCAAAAGTTTCCTAACTAATCAAACAGAAGGGTGACCTGCATATATAAACATTGTTGGTATATAGAGTAGGAGGACAGAAATTTGCTAGAGTCCACAGGCAGTCAGGATCATGAGTCTGCAGTATTCATGGGAGACCAAGTAGTTCCCTAATCAACCATTTAAGAAAATGACTTGGATTGCTAAACACTAGCTTCACCTATCTTCATTCTTGAAATGTGGCAGTGTGATTTGAAGCTAGCAAATAGTATAAGACAGCCAAAGCCAAAATTCCATATTTCTTATGTGCCACCTGGGATGTGGACATTGAGGATAGCTAAGTGCATTCACACATCACTGTTCTAATGGCATTTCCATTTCTGCCTCATAAAACAAGTAATTTAGTACTAAACTCCGCTTTCATTACTTGGTGTCCTCATTCGTTTATTATTCCTGATTACTTGAAGCAGAATAAACAATTATGCAGCATATATGATTGATATAATATTTCATTTCTAAATAGTTGCCCGCGTGCCCCAAATGCTCTTCTAACCTATATTTTTATTACATACAGTGTTATATTATTCAACAGTTATCTTCTATACCCTCTTGAATTGACCAATGTCTACATCTGCTTCCATGTAAATCCAAACCCTAGCATTTGCTTTGAAGTTTGATGGGTCATTCTCTGAAAATGAGATAGAATGGGATTTCAGTTTGGTCAATATGGACTCCTGTGAAGCTTTCTTTTCTTATTTTTTTACAAACCAACATCATTTTCAGCATCTGTAATTTTTGTGTCTTATTCTGTTAAAACCACCTTCAAAACTTAATCTGCATTGTTAGCCTTAATATTTATAGCTCTTTGAAGCATCCACTTTAGCACAATATCTGGGAGGTGAATCCTAGGCAGGCAGCTAAGACAGCTAAGTAGAATTTGTAAGAAACTATGGAGAAGAAAGTAAGCCAAACATCAGTGAAAATATCTAAGAAAGAGAAGAAGGAGTTTAACAGTTTAATTAGACTCTTGAGGCCTAAAGTCTACATCACTGATTGCTCAAGCTTCAAGACCCTTTTGCAAGACCTCACCGGCAATGGAAGCTCTAATATCTCAATCACTATTTCCTCATCACACCCTCAGCAACAGCACAGAGTACCAGTTGTAGATGTTGAGGAGTATCAAGTGGAGCCCGAAAGGAGTACTAGTGTCAGTAGTGTGGATGTCTCAACTGATGCATCATTTGATTCTTCCGAGCTCTGGAACCAAGAAATGTTTATGAATGACCAAGAATTAAACCAACTATGTTACCAGATGTATTCAGATGATACTACAGCAACAAATATTTTAGAAGGTTCATCACCTTCAACAGCAGACCAAATGGTGGATGTGTTGCCATTTCAAGATCTTGAGTCATGGCTTTTGGGGACTGAGCCTTTTGATCCTTCCAACATTAATGGTTATGGTCAGATTGATCAAGAGGTCAGCAAATTTGACTATGAGCTGTCAGGGCTACTATGATCAGATTGTTTGTTCTTCGAGTATTCGTTATGTAGTGTGCAGACTGTAATATTCTTCCCCTCTTCACACTTCAGTACATTTACATCTACACAGCAAGAGATTTATTTACTCGATGTGTATTACTTCTTTGTACAGAGAGCCCATTTGCTCTTTTACAAATTACTGTTTTGTAATTTGTTCGATCTATACTTCACCCCATCCATGTTCAGTTCCAGATACTTGTACATTAATCAATATGAATGCTACTTTTCAAGATTCAGTGGGAAAAATCGTATGGTATGGTATAGTTAGGCAATTTGGTGAATTTTGAAGATTCACAATTATAATGATCGACTTCATATTTACCAATAGTCCAAAACCATTGCTGGTGCTTCAATGTTTCACCAAAACAAGCATTCATTGCATCTTGGTGATAGAATTCCATATGTTTCACCAAGTACTATGAACTTAAATGATCTCTTATTAAAGGTTAAAAGACTTGGAATTGTACAACAGAGTGAGAGTGCGGTGCACTCTTAATTTGGTTTTAGAAAAATTGAGTTTATTGATCTGAAATGAGAGTGATCTTTTCGATCAATCAGCACGTTTGAGATTTTGCGACTTCTAGTTGCTATTCTGCACACATTTCTCTGCATAATCACAAAGATAAACTCATCTGTACGTCGATGTTTGTTTGGTGATCAATGCTCCTCACATGAACAGAACATTTCAACAAATGGCGTGTACAAGTTTATTTGATACTAAGAGTGATAATTCTCATACACTTTTAATTCGAACGTGCACTTACAATGAATAACAATCTTAATTGACATGAAAGGAAAAACAACAAAACATAAGCTACATGATGAAAATCCAGCAAATATAGTACGGAATTACTTGACACATATGATATTCAGACCATAGTAGAACTAGAACAACATTCTGCTACTCAAAAGTCAAGACATGGAAGGTGAAATGTTACTCTTAACAACTAATTACCTGATGGTAACTAAGGCTGTTTTACTAGCCTCACTTTTAAGTAATTAAACCATCAAACTTGGTCTAATTACCTGATGGTAACTAAGGCAGTTTTACTATGCCCCAGTAAAAGACGAATTTTCATTTTGCACGACAGCGTAAAAAAACTAAAAAGAAAAACAAACCCGCTTGCATATCACTTCAATGTGGACTGTGGAGAGTGGAGGATAGAAAACACAAGAAGAGTGTGTATTCAAATGGCATCTGCTCTTGCCTTCTCTCTGAATTCTCATCTGCTTTTGGTTCCTTGTTCAGTTTCCTTAACTCCTTTGCTAGCTCCAAATATTTCAACAGTTTCTTCACCATCAGCAACCAAAACCCATCACTTGAAGCTCAAGCACTCACCCAGAGCGTCTGCTGAAGGTAACCTTCTCCTCTTGTGAACTTTCAATTTCAGAATGAAATGGACGATTTTGGTGATGGGTATCTATTAAATTCAGTGTCCAGAGCTAAATTATGGTACTTTCTGATCATTTGTGGGTGCTGGTTTGCTGTAGTTACGATTTGTATTTGCTTTTATGTATTGGTGCATGTTGTTTTAGTTGTTAAAAGAAAAAGAAGAAGAAAGTGTTAATTGGAGTTCCTTCATAGCTAATCTTTAAGTTGAGATTGAGTTTGTTCAACAATGTTTCTCATTACTTCTGTTACTTTCCTCAATTACACTTCCTGCTTACTTTTTTTTTAATTATGTTTACTTTTCTCTGCAATTTTTACAGGAGTTCCCAGTGAATTGAGTGAAGATTCCAAATTCGTGCCTCTTAATGCGGAAAGTATGATATTTGGTCCACCTGTAAGTTGTGGTCAGTTTCGCTCCAGTTATCAGAAATGTTTCCTGTCATTGCTTCTACCTTATCATGTCCTCCTTAGAACTCTTATCTAAGGAAACAAATGAATGACTTTGAGTAACAAAAGCTTTTGAAATTGATAAAGTTGCCTACTTTAGTTTTAGCCATTTGTTAACTGTGGTCATAGTGAATTTTCTTGTATTTGAAAGAATATTGTTTTTTACATAAACTTGGATAGTACATGTATATCCAGGATTTATCAATGAAATGATACTTGTTCTGGAGATTAACCATAAGGTTAAAGATTCAGACCTTTTGTTTTTCAGGCTTTGTTATTATTGGGCTTTGAAGTGGAGGAAGCTGCGACGGTAAGTTTTTATTCTCTATGTACTTTTCTATTCATGAATCTGGTTGACTAGTTACTATGATTTTGTTTCTTTGACTGGGAAAATTTTATAATCACTTCAGTTACCCTTTTCCAATTTCTAAATTATTCAGTAAATACTTGATAGATTATGAAGTTGTTGTACTTCTGCTGTAAAGAATGGACTTCCACTTCAACTTGTCTACTGAAACCATTCCTGCACGAGAGAAGTTTATACGAGTTTCAGTATCTTATATGCTGAAGCAACCCTATTATGTCTTTGAAACTGAAATTTTTGAAATGAACAAAACTTTTAAATATTACTCACTTTTACCTTCCCATAAAGCACATGGCAGAGATTTGAGCCTTCAACTCAGAAAGTAGATAGTTTTTGCGTCTATAAAGGGTTAACATGTAGAGTGAAACCTACAAACATTGGTTTTGGCTCATGGCGCTCACCATATTCTCTTGTGTTTTTTGGTGCAGGTACAAGATTTTCTGAAACAGATAGGAGGTGATTTCCTCAAGGTAGCTTTTCATATTATCAGCAGTTCATTTTCTATCTACAAAAGAACAGAATAGAGGCAATTTTTCTTGTCAGGGACCTAAGACCGAAGATCGTTAGTCAATCTTAACTTCAATAAAGGATTTACTGATTGCATAGTGAAATTGTTTAAACATTATTTTGGCTCATTGTCATGTATTATCACTAATGGAATTTTATGGGAGGTGGACTCTTATCTATCACGCCTTCCCATTTGAGTATAATACTAATCATCATTTTCGTTCTTGTTGTATAGGTTATTTATTGTACTGAAGACATGATCACTCGTTCACTTTGGGAAGCAATGAATACAATCCAACCCAATTTGGAGGAAGTGAAGGTCACATTTTCTTCTTACTAATGACTATTTATTGCTCAAACCATTTTGACTTAGAACGTTTATGATTCACCTATGGGTATTGTGTTCCTTGCTGTGCTCATCACACATGTTCTAGTTATTAGATCAATGATGATAACGTGATATGGATTCGACCACCATAGGAACTACACGATTCCACCTTTTCGATACTAAGTTAGATTTTACAACTATTCCATAGTTTTCTCGTTGCTTAAAGAGTTTCTAAAGCGTTTTTTTAGTTTTGTGCAAAATTGACCAACATAAGAATATAAGATGCAGTTGTAGTTTTTCAATTCAGTGGATTTTGGGCAGGAGACTGTTTTCTGTATCTCCATATTCCCCAATTTGTTAAGTCCTAACTTACAGGTATAGTCTGGAATAATTGTGGTATGTCCTGCTCTGCAGATTGCTAAGCCACTGCCGCGAATCTGTTTCTTATCTGGTCTTAGTGGGGAAGAGATGATGATGTTGATTGATGATTTTCCAGAGACAGGTGCCTTATCCATCCCATAGCAAGTTATCTTTTGGCGTCATGATTAGATTGCTAACTTCGACCTCAAAAAAGAAATAGTAATTTCAACATAGCTTATAGATTCATGAGTTCATAGTTGTGCATTTACTTATTCAAGTTTGTAGGACTGTCCGAGTAAACTTAAATTTTTTTTCAAGAATCTCAAATATATGTTTTTCTTTAGCCTGAAAATATGCTTTTCAAGCAATTCAGATATACTGTAATACTCAACAGTTAATTACTGTGTTATAGATTTCCCAACGGCCTAATTAATTGGATGTCACTATATGTTTAATTTCCTTCCCCTTCTGCTCATCAATATGAAGACTCCTTTACTGAAGATAACCCATTATCCCTAAAGTACTATTAGTCATTTTCTTATGCGTAACTGGAATTGCTCCTTTGGGTTTGTACAGGACTTGAACCAGCTGTTTTTGCAGCTCTTGTTCCCAACAGCGCTGAGAAACCGATAGAGGAGTTGATAGACGAGATTATGGCAGATCATGAAATGATGGTGAGTAATATTCTTGCTCCATTCATATAAGATTATAAGTATGCAGAAAATCATCTCTCTCATCTGATTTATAATACTTTCTTATTTCCATATAGACCAAGAAAATGGAAAAGGGCATAGGCAAATCCGATAAATGAAGATGGAATTTTGTTGCTGTGGTTGAGACTCTTAAGTTATGCCAATTCTAGATAAAATATAGTTTCCAGAAAAAGCAATGTAATAGTAGAGGGAAGTTACGTTACACTACCAAAGTCTTCACTGGGACTTTCACAATTGTGTCTGCACAGCTGCACTATGCAAGCATACACTGAACTGATATGTACAGCAGTTACAAGCATACACTACTGATATGCAACTTACAGCAGATGCAAGGGCTATGTGTTTTTTGTATTGTTCTTTGTTAAATAAATTTATCAATAATGATTTAGATTCGATGAATGTGAGGAGATCATCCTATCACATATAACTCGAACAAAGGTCAAGTCTTGCTTTCCATGTGATATTAGCACATAACTGTATATTTCATAGCACAAGATCAACACACTTGATCAACTTGAAAGTCATAATTACATCAAAACCAGTATCCTCTGTTATCTCGAACTAGAACATCAAATCGCACATGTGATGGGAGGATCTTTTGGGGTTAGGGTTTATGCAATTGAGCAAGGCCAACAGCAACAAGAAAGTAAAGCAGATTCAAGTAATTTGATTGTTACAGTTGTCTCCTGCAGAAAGCAATATTGGAATTTCAGAATTGTATGAAAATATATTCTTATGTTTAAAAATCTAGCAATTCAAGTCCCATGAAAGCAACAATGCTAGTTAAAATACAAAAATTAAACGATATTTCTCTGTCATGCACCATAATCCTC